>CM028131.1:253022500-255737500 GCA_016271365.2 Neoceratodus forsteri | reverse complement strand
AGCGTGATGGGCAAAAAATGTGACAAAAGTGGTGAACACGTTTTTCGGTGCTTTGCTGCACATAAATCGTAAGTCCGACCAAAACACAACTTGGCAAATTAAGAGATCTACCATACCAGACTGTGCATTCCAAATTTTGTGCAAATCCACTGAATGGTTGCAAAGTTATTAACGTGCAAAGTTTGGGGTTTAACATTAAAATGCCTACTCAACCCTAACTATAATGGCACTATCATGCGGTCACACCACTATAATGTGTGTGTGTGTGTGTATAGATATATAAAATATACACAGACACACACTGAGGGTGAGAGCAATATCAGTGTGATAAACTAGGTTATTTTCGCTGCAGTGTGGTATCTGACGATGACATCAGAGTTAAAATATCTGACAAATATACATACTGTGCTGATGCCACCACTCACTCATACACTCCAGCCTGCATTCTAAATTGAACTTCTTCACAAATCTGTCTCTCACTGCTACTTGCAAGTAACTCAATTAACACTGCAAAGGACAGTCGGCTGTTTCCCATAGTATTTGTAACACTCTCAGTCCATTCAGAAACGTCTGCACACACTCAGAACACATACAACCATGCTCTCAGTATAGCCTAGAGGGTAAAGTAATGAGCTTTAAACAAGCTTGGTACATCCAGCACACCAGACCTGGGTCTGATTCTCACAAACTCCACTTCCACACTGTGTGCCTCTGAACAAGTCACTTAACTGCCTAGTGCTCCCAAGTCGCCTCTAAAAACTTACCAAACAATAAAATAAAAGAGCAAACAGGAAAACGACACAGGAAGAAGTAAGTATACTTCTGAAGCTCTCACCCCATTGTATAAATAGCAGACGTAATGGGTAGATTGTGTGCTATGGAAAATATTCTCACTCCTGCATCATGAGCTCTGGATACTCTCAATCGTGCCTTTGGCACTCATGGGCATTCAGAGCTCACTCTGCAGGAATGAGAATATTACCCATATCACACTGCTGCCCATTATGTATCTAGATATAAATATATATGGGATACATGATGGGCATGAGTATGATATGGCAAATATTGTCACTCCTGCAGAGTGAGATATCCGGAGCTCACGATGCAGGAGTGACAGTATTTGCCATAGCACACGATCTGCACATCATGTATTCGATTTATACAGTACGGCTAGGAGTTTCAGAAGTATTATGTGGTCTTGTGTTCTGTTCCTGTTTATGTGTTTGCTCATTCTGTGTGTGAGTTTTTCTGAATGGGCCGACAGTGTTATACACTCTGGGAAACAAATGAGTGTGTTTTGCAATGCAAATGAGTTAGTTTTAGGTAGGAGTGAGAAACAGACTATTTTGTGAAGCTGTATTCTTTAGAAGTCTGGCTGCAGTCAAGCTGAGAGTATCACAGTAATGGTAATGGGCTGAGAGTCAGAGCATCAGGAACAGCTGAGTGTTTTTAGTGGTAACTGAGTTAGCTGTAGGCAGCAGTGAGGAACGGAGTGTTCTGTGAAGCTGTACTCTTTAGAATTCTGGCTGCAGTCAAGCTAAGAGTATCACAGTAATGAGCTGGAGGTTAGAGTGGGGAATAGATGTGAGTGTTTTGTAAAGCTAACTGAGTTAGCTGCAGGCAGCAGTGAGATCTCTCATGTAGTTCTCCATTTGTGTCTATGGTAACAGCACAGGTGTTTCTCGTATGCTGAGGGGAAAGCTGCCTAGAGTGATGATATCAATGACCTGTGTGTGTAAATGGCTGGTATCATCACAGTGGAGCAGAGGGTAAAAATATCATGCTGCAGTGGATGATGCACTGTTTTATCTCACTCATTTATCACTCACCCCTACTGTATAAAGTTAATTATACATACATCACCATTTCTGGCCATCAAAGGTACATTTCAGGGACTTACAGGATATTGCAGAAGACCAGGGACACTTCAATCATATAAATAAAAGAAACATAGGAGCGGGAAGCAAGTTGCACCATTAGTGAGGAGGACTGGACTAGAAGACTGAGGGTGGGTTGGGAGGCTACAACCACTCCGGTTTGGAGAGAATTTTTCTGGAAGATTTTGTAAGATATTTTCATACACCTATTGTAACTTGTCATTAGAACACTGCCTACTCAACGAAATGCTGGAGAGAATGTGTGTGTGTGTGTGTGTGTGTATATATGTGTGTGTATGTGTGATTGGCATATCTTCTGGAGGTGCATAAAACTGTAGGGCTTTGTTGGCTGCAGATAAGAACAGCTTCACAGGAAATATCAAGGGAACAAGTTCTGTTGGACTTTTCAGAGTGGGTTCTAGGGCACCCCCGAATAACTGTAAAAATGCCTTGTTCTTTTCAAATGGTCCAATAACTTCATCAAGTCCCTTGCGAGATTAGTCACTAACAGGGTTCTCATACGGGGCTGCTTGAATCACTAAAAGTGGACTTTCATCATCACAATTGGTCTCTAGTATACAGTACAACTCCAGTAATGCGACTCTACTCTTGACCACTTCATTTGCCACTTTAATGTAATTTGTGATGGGCATGCCCCACTGAACACATGGAAAGTCAAAGGCCATTGCAACCCTTGGTTCTCCCCTGACCTTCTTGACCTGTTGAAATCCAGGGTCCATCTGTGGCTAAGGGCTCACGCCTCTGGCAAGCAGGCTGACATTCAAAGCTATAAAAAAGCATGAAATGACTGTACTCGGGTAATACGTGCTGCAAAGAATCAGTACTATAAAGAAGTCCTATCCAAAACATGTAGCAATGGCAGAAAATTCTGGGATGATTTATTTAAGGGAAGTAACTGGAAAAAATTGCAAATCTGTCTCATCCATGCTTAACATCAACAGCATACCCACCTTGGATCCCAGAACAATTGCAAACTTGTTCAACAACATCTTCACGGACTTGAGTGGGGTGCTCCCCCTGGACTTCTTCAGCCCGGACACTGCTGCCGCTAGAGTGATAAATGCCCAGGCCCCCTCCCATCCCCCCTTCTATTTCAAATCCATATCAGCCAATGAAGCGCGCAAAGACCTCCAAAATATTCTGGGCAAATCTAGGTACAGCAGCGACACTCTGGACCTGAAATTTGTTGAACTGACCTTAGATGAAATACTGGTTCCACTTACACTTATTCTCAACGCTTCACTCGGGTACTCACACTTCCCCGAAAAGTGGAAATCAGCGATCGTGAACCAATCTTCAAGAACAGTGATCGGGTGCTAAGTGGCAACTATCGTCCAATTTCTATTCTACCGCCGCTCTCGAAAGCACTTGGGAGAATAGTTGCGGATCAGCTTGGTGAATACCTGGAAAAGTATAAACTGCAATGCACAGAGCAACACGGATTTTGAAAGGGTCACACTACCACTACGCGCTGCCTGAATTTTCGGGTCACATACACAACTCCCTCAACCAAGGTCTTCTAGTCAGTGCAGCCTTCTAATCAGTGCAGCCTACATCGACTTATCCAAAGCATTTGACCAGTCAGTCTGACCTCCACTGTGGGCAAGTTCATGGAGACCATACTAAAGGAGAGGTTGGTGGACTATCTAGAGGAGCATGGTCTCCAGGATGAGAGGCATCATGGGTTCATGGGGGGGGGGGAGATCGTGTCAAACAAATCTGACTGACTTCTTTGACTGTGTCACTATGTAGACTGGGGCCAAGCAGTAAACATCCTCTATCTTGATTTCAGCAAGGCCTTTGACCCTGTGCCCCCACAAAAGGTTGATCAGGAAGTTGGTGGATCTCGGGGTTGGGGAAAGATGGCCAGATGGGTGGAAAACTGACTGAAGGACAGAACCCAAAGGGTGGTTGGTTGCGGGGGAGTGGGGTGGGAAGAGTTATCTTGCACCAGATAGGTAATCATTGGGGTACCACAGGGCTCAGTGCCGGGGCCGGTGTTGTTCAATGTCTTCAACAATTACACTGATGAGATGGCATTAAGGACAAAATGTGCCTATTCGTGGATGACACCAAACTCTGTGGGAGAGTAGACACAGCTGAAGGGATACAGGACCTACAGGAAGATCTGGAAAAGCTAGGAAGGTGGTCCAGGATATGGCAGCTTGGCTTCAATGCCAAGAAATGCAAAGTTATGCATACTGGAGCCAAGAATCCTAGGACAGAGTACTACCTGGATGGAGTCAGAGTATCTGCATCAGAGGAGGAGAAGAACCAGAGTGATGATCACTAGTGACCTGAAGCACTCCACGCACTGCAAGAAAGCAGCAGCAAAGGCAAACAAGATGATGAGATGCATATCTAGGGGAATCACTAATAGGAGAGAGGAGGTTATACTGCCCTTGTACAGTTCACTGGTAAGGGCACATCTAGAGTATGGAGTTCATTACTGGTGCCCACACCTCAAGAGAGACATTAACCTGATGGAGAAGGTTCAGAGGAGGACTACAAAGATGGCAGCTGGTCAGCAGGGCAAGGCATACGAGAAGAGGTTGGGGGCACTGAACATGTACTCCCTGGAAGACAGGAAAGAGAGGGGGGGACATGATTAGGACCTTCAAGTACTTGAAAGGGATTAATAAGGTTGATAAGGAGAGTCTCTTTAAGCTGAGTGGCAACCATAACATGATGGGGCACAGTCTTAAGCTGGAGGGCGGGAGGTTTAGGAGGGAGGTCAGGAAGCACTTCTTCAGAGAGGGTGGTGGACACTTGGAATGCACTGCCAGAAGAGGTAATCTCATTGAAGACAATGGGCAGCTTTAAGAGAGGCTGGGACAGGCATAGGAAGAGGGTAAGGGTCAATCGGTAGGGAGGATGGGAGGAGTGGGAAGGGAAGACAGGGACATTAGCTCAAGTTATGGACCCTACAATACGAGCTGACTTGATAGACCAAATGGCCTTCTGCTAGCTTTTTCGTATGTTTGACACAGTGAACCACGTTCTACTGATCAAACAGCTAGAGTTCATTAGTCTCACTCCCGACATTGTAGTTTGGTTTACCAGCTACCTGCAGAATAGGACTCAACAAGTTAAGATTGGCAATACCCTATCCGATAGTCCCACAGTCAACTCAGGAGCGCCACAAGGGTATATTTTGAGCCCACTTTTATTCAGCATTTTCCTAAACCAACTCCCATCCGCTTGCCAGTGTCGTCTACTATTATACACAGATGATGCTGTTCTGTTTGTCAGTAACTCGAACCCCCTTGCTCTTGAATGCAAACTCCAGAGCAACTTCTCGGCTATATAAAGCTAGTTTAAAGAACAGAAACTTGTGATGAACTCACACAGACAAAAATTATGATGTTCTCCACTGCCCAAAATTGTTACAGAACTCACCCCATTCTCATCACAAACAAGGTGGGCTCTCCAATGGAGCTAGTGCACCATTTCAGATATCTAGGGATCACATTGGATAGCAAGTCTTTCGACCTCCACATCGACAAAGTTGCTAAGGCTGTCAATACTCGAATTGGTCTGCTGCACCAGCACAATCACAGTCTTACTCTGGAGGCCCTTAAGCTAGCTGTGCAAAGTTCCCTGGTGACCCTCATCGACTACCGACTAGTAATTTATGGCTCTCCTACAGACACCGCCCTTCGCCACATAAAAGTAGCATTAAACAAAGCCTGTCGACTGGTTACAGGAGCCAAATGCCTAATGTACACGTGTGACCTGTATGCCCAGATGAACTGGCTACAGTTTTCCGGCAGACTCCTCTACCAGTCTTGTCTGCTAGTGAAAAAAGTTAGTCTTGGTCTGGTACCCACAGGAGTCCAGAATCTTCTCTCCCCCAATGATAACCGGCGCTGCACCCACAGTATGGTTAGTCAAATTTTTAAAATGCTCCACTGTCGCACTTCAATGGGTCAAAGATCCTTCATCTACCATACCCCTGGTTGGCTGAATTTGCTTCACGCTGATATTTCATCCCGAACTTCAAATCAGTCCTTCAAAAAAAAAAAAAAAAAAAAAGGAAAAGAAAGACTGAGACAACGCTAATTGCAAATGCCAGCTCTGACTGTTTCGGATAAAACTTACTTGGTATATCTCTAGAGACTATTCCGCCGGTCCTGGATTCCGTCCAATCACCGGTCCACACCTACACTGCACCTATCCTGTCTCCTGTATGCACCCACTCAGACTAGTATTTTGTGTCTTCTGCTCATACTTCCCCCTATAGTACACCATCCTCACCTACCTTCCTCTCCCACACCCATATTCCTCCACATTTTTTTTTTTTTTTTTTTATTAATTAATTCATCCTCTCGCCCCCTTCCCCTCGCAGGACCCAGTAACCTGTACTCTCTCTCCCCACCTCACCCCTGCAGCTTGAAACATACTGCCAGAGCAGCTGGCCTCTTTCCACCATTCAGTCATAGCCACACTTGCTTTATCTCCCTCCTCTAGACCCTATCTCGTCTTGTCTGTCTGTTAACTTGAGATGTCTGTTCTGTGTCCCACAGCTCTGTTATGACTGCCTGTTACTGTAACCAACTACAGCTATTTGTACATAGCCTTTGTAATAACTGCCAAAGTTATCGTAACGGACTCCGGCTATTTGTACACAGCCCACGACTGTGACCTTACTAGTAGTAATCATTCCTGTAGTAGGGCATTCCTACTTCCTCCTCTCTAATTCTGTACTATGTTCTTATTGTCTGTTTGCCCTGACGTGGAACCTATGTAATGACCTTGTCCTCAAAAAGTGTCAATCCAAGATTGCAAATAAATAAAAATAAAAAATAAATAAAAGGGGATAGACATATTACCGATTCTGATAGTGGTAGCCCTTAAATGCATTACAGCTCGCTGGTTACAACTGGAGGCCCCCACACTGGCTGAATGGGTCAGAAGAATGGAGGAGGTTTATGCATTGGAGTCACTTACAGCTAAACTCCATCTTCAATGGGAAAAACATGTTGAGAAATGAAGAGGCTGGTCCCTATGGCTCCAAGATAAAAAAAGATAGCGAACACAGAGAAGGCAGGGAGGAGGTTCAATAATAATTAACTTGCTGTTTCCATAACAACGAAAAGCACTCACAACTTTGCCCACGTGGGGTCTGCTTCTCACCCTCTGTCCCAGAAGGGGAAATTTCCTGATTACTTCGGTCGTGGTGGCCAGTGGTAACAAAAATATCAACATTTTAATATCATAATCTAGACTGTGTTAACAGAATTAGAAGGAATAAATGCACAACTACAAAGGTTCTAAGGTATTAATTGTTTTTTATGACATGGACTACCTTAGGTAAGACCTGTAATTCGGCAGATTGTGTCAGGTGGCCGTGGATTAAATGCCCTATTTAATCCATGGTTAACCTGCTGGATCCTTTTTGTCAGTTTTTGGAAAACCTGAACAAAGTGGAGGGATCTGCAGAATCTCATTTAGTTTTCAAAAGTAGCCTTTTTTTTTTGTACTTAGCGAGCCGAGGAGACTTAAGATATTTTATGAAAAAATGGAGATAATGGAGATACATTTCTTCTTATTTGGTGAAGAACATGTAGCTCAGTGGCTGAAAGAGAAGTATCCTGAAGGGGAAGCCATTGTCCGACAACATATGGCAACCAACAACCCACAGTAAACATATGAAAGGACAGCGAAGCAGTTGGGAATTTGTAGAAGAGTAGATGTCTTCTCCCTGAGAAATGGGTAGTTGCTATCAGGCATGACACACTGTCCAAAATGTCTATAACCCCACACCCTGTCGTGAGTTACTGCTTACTTAATCCATGCCTGGGGTGCGTTGTGAGGCATGAGGCCGCAGGCCAAGTGTCTTCACAGTGCTCCAGTCTTTAACTGTGCTACTAAGTGGCAGATCTTGACAAATTGTTTTTTTTTTCCAGCAGGAAGGAGTACCAAAGGTTCTGCCTCCCACCCTACCCCTAATCCCACCCACCCCAGGGTCCTCTTTTCTATATAGATTCTGCATGTCACCACCCACTTCCTGCCTGACCTGACTAGAAGGCAAAAACAAAAAAAAAAAAAACAAAAAAAAAACACCACACCTTTAGAATCCCCTTTCAATTCTCCAGCAGAACAGCTCAGACACAAAGGAAACCATAGGAGACATACGCCAAGTGCAATCAAGCCCCTAGCCTTAAAAAAAAGTATACCCTCTGAAAGAGACAGTCCCAGGCTGCCTGGCCTTCCTGGCTGTATCCTCACTTCCCACTGATCCAGCTACTGCTCTTCCGTCCCCTTCTCCTAGCCCCGCCAGCCTGCTGTCTTAACCCTCCCTCTGCTAACCCGAATCCTACCTTAATCATGCGCCTCCACCATTCGCTACCCCCTATTCTATTTCTTCTTGCCTGTTTTCCTCCCCTACTGCACGCCCCAAAAGCCTGCTTTCCCTCCCTCCCCCACAGCTTCCACATTCCTACAGCCTTCCTCCACTTAGGCATGCTGTACACTGGTCACTGCCCCTTGCCCAGGGTCCATCCTACCGCCATGAAACTGTCCTACACCCACACTGGTCCTAGCCCTCCACTCTGGTCCCCCCGTCTATGCTTACCCTCACCCACTATCGTCGATGCTCGGCAATTTCCCGAGATGCTAGCAGGCGAAAGCATACCCTTAAAGAAATACGCCGCAGCTCCTTAAGGCTAGTCCTCTCCTCCAATCGCTGTCAGGCAACGTCACCCAAACCCTGGCCCATTCTGCTCTAAAGCCATTGATCTGAGCAAGCCTTCGGGTGCCCTCTCATTCAAATCAATCAACATCTGCAGCCTCCTTCCTAAAATGGATGCCCTACAGGCCTTCACCAGCCAGCACGGCCCTGACATCCTGGCAGCTGTCGAAACCTGGCTCACACCATCAGTACTGGACCATGCAATCAGCCTTCCTGGCTACAACGTCTTTAGGCTGGATCGCCTCTCCAAAAGAGGTGAGGACTGCGCTTTCTACCTAAAAGACTCCATACAGGGGCACCACATCATTACCTCACTCCAACCCACAACTGCTCAGATACTGCCAGTGAGAATCCTCCTCTGAGCCCAAAACAAAACCCTCACTGTTGCCACCATCTACATCCCTCCCAAAGAACAGGGAACTGGTCTAACAGCTGTTCTTGACTTTGTAAAGTCGCTCCCAACGGACACCGAATCCATCCTCCTAGGTGACTTCAACATCAACTGGCCTGCGGCTGATGCTGGTGCACACAGGGATACCACTGCTGCGCCAAACCTCACACAAATGGTTGACTCACCAACCAGGAAAAATTACAGGACCGGCACCAGCACACTCTTGGACTGGATCCTTACCAGTCACCCATCGCGGATATCTAACACTAATGTCTTCCCCGACTCTCTCAGCGACCACTCCCGTGTTAGCTACACCTGGTCAAATAAATTCATCAAACAACCACCAAAAACTATCACCAGCTGGGTTCTACCCAGTGGTCACCTTCCTCGACTCAAATCCCACCTCCTCCATCAAGACTGGTCCTCTATCTTCAATGCAACAAACGTAAACACTGCCCGTGACCACTTAATATGTGGCCTGTGACACGTATGCTCCTATTAAGAAACGCAAAGTCAAATCACTCAGTAACCCTTGGCTCACAGGTGACCTCCTCAGGATGCTAAAAACAAGAGACCACCTATGGGAGCTGGCCAGAAAATCTGGAAGGCAAAACGACATCCAAAACTACAAACGAGCCCGCAATGACTACACCAAAACCATCCGGCAAATGAAGTCCACCTACTATAAGCATGCCCTCACAAACTCCTGGGGCAATGGTCGGGAATTCTGGAAGAACATAAAGGAACTCACCGGGAATCCACCCAAAAGCCCCCCATTAATACTCAACATCAACGGAACCACAACCCTCAACCCAAAAACCATTGCCGACACCTTTAACAAAGCCTTTACCGACCTCAGCTCTGTCCTATCCCAGGACTACTTCAAAGATGGTAAAGCCCCTCTGTCCGCAATGAACACTACTCCCTCCAGCTCCCCCAGCTTCTACTTCAAAGCAGTCAAGGCTCACCAAGTACGCAAATATGTAACCAAGGCCCTTGGTAAATCAAGATTCAGGAATGACTCCCTCAATCTCAAAATCCTGTCTCTCACACTTGATGAAGTGCTTAGTCCTCTGACCAGAATTTTCAACCTCTCCCTCAGCCTTAGCCAGTTCCCGGACAGATGGAAATCCGCCACTGTCACCCCAATCTATAAAAGTGGTGACAAAACTGCCCACGATAACTACAGACCTATCTCCCTACTACCCCCACTCTCCAAGGCACTAGAACACATCGTCTCAGACCAGCTCACAGAATACCTGGATACGTACAACATCCTGTGCAAGCAACAACATGGGTTCAGTAAAGGTCACAGCACCTCCACAGCCCTACTTGAATTCACTGGCGCAATCCACAATGCACTTGACTCCGGTGAACTACTAGGCTCAATCTACATTGACTTAACTAAAGCCTTCGGCACCGTCCATCACTGCCTCCTGCTTGTCCAGCTTCAGAACACTGGGCTGTCAACTGACTCTATTGGCTGGTTTAAGAGCTACCTTGAAGAACTAGCCCAAAACAGTAAGAATCGCTGATACACTCTCAGACCCTAGACCAGTCCACTCGGGAGTCCCCCAGGGCTCCATTCTGGGACCCCTCCTCTTCAGCCTATTCTTAAACTCACTACCGGACAGCTTCCCAGAACAAATAATTCTCTACGCCGACGATGCTATGATCTTCACCTCGGACCCTGATCCAATCCAATTACAAAATAAACTTCAGCAGGCCTTCTCCTCCATCGAATCCTGGTTTCTAAATCATAAACTGCTTCTCAATCAGAAAAAAAAAAAAAAAAAATAGAATGGTCTTCTGCAGCCCCCACAATAAAAATAAACAACTCCACCTCTCCATTGCAACCAAACAAGGAGCCATCCTACAGCAAACACAATTGTTCAAGTACCTCGGCATCACCCTTCATCCCCACCTCTCATACGCTGTCCATATCAGCAATGTTGCAAAGTCTGCTAATGCGAGGTTAGGCATATTATTCCGGCACAGGAAACGCCTAACCCCAGAAGCACTGGCAGTGGCCGTCCAAAGCTCCATCGTCAGCAACATAGACTATGGTCTTATCACATATGGGTCTGCAACTACCTCTGCTCTCAAAGGTATCGCAACCTCCCTGAATAAGGCCTGTCATCTCATCACTGGCTCACATCGCCGTACCCTCACGTGACCTTTATTCCCAATCTGGATGGCTTCAACTGGACAAACGCATAAAATACCAAACCTGCATTACAGCAAAAAAATTATAGTGGGTCTGGCCCCACCTGGTGTCTGTGCCCTCCTTAAGCCTAGACATAGGAACGTCACTACAAGGAGATCCAATTCCCATCTACTACATATCCCACGATGTTACACGACCCAAGGACAAAGATCATTCGCCTATCGGGCATCCAACTGGCTCAACTCTCTTGGCAGCGATATAGCGACCGCTCCAACACTCTGCCTCTTCAAGTCCAAGCTGCGCCTCTCACTGCTTGTATCCTGCGATTGTCCATCTTAACATTTCCAACGTTCCAGCTGCAAATGCCCCAGCACCCAGCACTTACAATCAGTCTTTGCACCCCTAGCACCTTATCTGTCATATTCCCTCGACAAGGCCCGCTGGCAGCACTGTCTTCCACCCTCGCTCACCTCCCCAATATCTCCATTCCTGCCCCCGCCCCAACCACCTCCCTGCATCTCACCCCTGCAACCGCCTTTCCCTCGATCTCCTACCTCACTTCATCCACCACCAACCCCCCCTTCCCTTGTCTTGCTCATAGTTCAAGTCTTTGTAGTGGTTATTACATGTCTGTAAATCAATGACTATATGTTTGTAACTAAAAATTATGACTGTTGCACACGCTGACGTGGAACCTTTGTAAAAGAGCCTCGGCTCAAAGGTATTGTAATCCTAGATTGAAATAAATAAAAAATCTGCTGAGCTTCACTGATCTTCACCTGAGGGAAGCTCAAGTAGGAGATTTAAATTCTTCCACACTCTTACCTGCAGGTCTGCCAACTGAAGTGCTACAAGCAGAACTCGCAGCAGCATAGCTCCATCTCATCAGCGGCTTCTACTCTCATCAGCAGCTTCTGCTGTAGCAGTTTCCTGGGCACTCCAGCCAGTGGATCAGTCCCCTCTCCCTCACAGCAGCAGGGAGCTGGGACACAAGCACCATAGGCAGTTTTTTTTTTTTTACTGCAAGCAGCAGGGGCTCCACGGAGCTTTTCGTCTGTATAGGATCTTTTCGTCCATATAAGTACTGCTTCCCCGGTGGCTGTTAGGGCAAAGTGGAAATGGCACTGGGGACTGCTGTAACAATCACCACTGCTTCCTCCGACTCTTGGCTCTCAGTATTACGGTAAGGGGACTGAAACCAGAAGGGGGCACCAGGTTTATACGCGGTGAAATTACCTTTTGGCTGATTTTTTTTTTTTTTTTGGTTCACCTTTTTGTTCAATTGTGCATTTTCTTTCTCTTTCTTTTCAGTAGGGGTTTCTCCCCCAGAGAATGACCAGGTCTGGGGACGGCAACTGGTTGCAGGAAAAGGGAGCAGAGCTCAGGCAACTCTCCCAAACCAACAAAGCACTCTAAACACAGCAAACAGATTTACACCACTTGCGTCCATACCATCCGTAACGGCGGAGGATGTCTCGGGCCAAAGGAATGACAAATGCAACAGGATAGCGAAACATCATAAACAAAACCTCAACAGGAAAAAAAATCATGATCATAGGAGATTCCTTGATTCGCAGCGTGGACCCCACCTGAGACAAAACAAACGTAGAGATGTGCAGGTCAGATGTCTCCCAGGAGCATCCGCTTGGAGGGACACCGACCGAATAGTCAACACAGTTAAAAAGGAAGAAGAAGGCTCAAACATTCTGGTCCACTTAGGGACCAATGACCTGGCTAGCCAGTCGGTCGAGGAGGTTAAGGAGCACACTGCGCAGCTTGGCGAGAAACTGGTTTCATTTTCGTCCAGCACTGCATTCTCTGAGATTCTGCCTGTCTGGGAAAAGGGGAAGAACAGGCAGAAAATCAGAGAGAAAGAGATAAGTGAGCTCAAAGCATGGACACCACTTCGTCAGAAACTGGGGCAACTTCTGGGAAAGGGAGTTCTTCAAATTCGATGGCCTCCACCTGACTAAAGAGGGAGTCAGAGCACTGGACCAGAAATTTGTCATCCACATAGGGCATTTAAACTAGCAGGAGGGGAGAGGACGGTAGCCTAGGAGAAGCACACATAGAGCCTGCTGTATCTCCCCCTCCAGCTAGCACCAAATCTACACACTCCATGACAGCAAAAGCAGATAGCCAGGAACATCTTGGTGATTAGTAGTAGTGGGGGCAAGCAGCCCCGGTGTTGCAAAAAGGGGGGCCTACACCTCTTTGACCCCCCCCGGGGAGGTTTCCTGGTTCCATGCTGCTGAAGAGGAAATGAATAATGCTGGCCCTTTCAGGGCAAAATGCTGAGATTTGTGCTGTTAAAGCAGCTATGAACTGATGAATTGTGCTGGCCCTTTAAGGGCAAAATACTGAACTTTTGCTGTTAAGGCATAAAGCAGCTATGAACTGATGATGAATTGTGCTGGCCCTTTAAAAGCAAAATACTGAACTTTTGCTGTTAAGGCAGTGCTGGTCCTTTGAGGGCAAACTATTGAGTTTTCAGAGATCTGCTGGAATCCTGCTGTGCAATATTTCTTGCTGGGGGGTGGGGACTGCACAGCACTGATCAGAAGCTTTGTGTGGACGCTCCTGGAGTCCCCCTGTGCATCATGGCGCTGGTCGACGATAATTTCCTAAGCGTCGATGAGCCGCCAGTCTAACGCTGCAGTCCCGTGGTTGACGAGTGGCTGATGTTAGAATGCCAGTTGTCAATGAGACTCAATATTAGCACTCATTGCACAGCGACAACGAGCCACTAATCTAGCGCTGCAGTCCCACTGGCAACAAGTGGAAGACAGTAGTCGTCAAGACCTAGTAACAGCACTCCTTGCACCCCGCAGCAGCTCCTTATTGCTTTAGAGGCCTTTCGAGATACCAGTTAGTGCGCCTCGTGCCCCGCAGCAGTCGTCGCCGAGAACTCCCAGGATGTCAATAAGTTGCTATAGAAGCGCTGCAGGTCAATCGCAACGAGCGGCTGAAGCAATCGGGATGCCGCCCGTCAACGGGAATTATACAGGGCTGTCGTCAGAGGGGGACAGATCCACACTAAGCACTCCTGCAAAATACTGAACTTTTGCTGTTAAGTGCTGTTTTCGTCCCCCTAATCGGATAAACAGCATAAGGGTAGAGCGCAGACACCCCTACCTAGGTCTGCTGGTTAAGCCCAAAATCGCAGACAAAACAACACCGCATTGAAGTGGGGCCAGTCTGTGCAGCATGCAAGGCTGAGGCTGGAACCCTCACATAAGTGCTGAAAACCAGCTCATATTCCTCAGAAATCTGACAAAAGAAGAAATTAACTGACTTACAGTTTGCTGTCTTCAGCTCTGCCACATGATGACAGAGTTCTGCTTACAGAGTACGTGTCAGTCTGAAGGCAGAAAGTAAACTGAGGAAGACAGGAAGAGGAGGGCTGGATGTCCCCTGCTTCAGAGGTCTGATTCCTGCCTACCTATCAGCATCAGGAGGTACACCCAGGAGTAAGGAAGCTCGGAGACCAGCTCAGGAGAGAGAAACCCTTTCTGACTTTGGCGTTGACAATCACAACGGAAAGAGAGAAACCACAAACAGGGAAAACTACAAAGGGACAATCGAGGGAGGAATGACAAACAAAGCAACACAGCAAGAGTGGTCAGCACCATGCCGCAATGCACGCAGTCTGGCTAACAAGATGACTGACCTCACTGCCACAATAGCTGAGGCAGTACTAGACTGGGTGGCCGTGACCAAAACAGGGTTCACAAATAATCATGATTGGGAGGCGACTATCCCAGGGTACAACTTGTTTAGGAGAGACAGGACTGGGAAAAAGGGAGGGGGAGTAGCTATTTATGTCAAGGATACCATCAACGCTACAGAAATGCAGCAGGCACCAGTGGAAACAGAAGATCTATGGCTCACAATAGGGGCCGGAAGCTGGAAACCCATTCGAGTAAGAATAATCTACAGACCCCCAAATCAGGAGGAAGCCAGTGATACTAAGGTTACTAAGGTTCATACAAAGGTAGCATAAGACAGTCAAAGGGGCTAAAAAGCCCATTTAAAGGCTGTCCCCACAATTCCGTGGAGGTAACAATGGTCACCAACTGTCATATGTTTATCCAACCTGATCTTAAAGGTAATGAATGAATCTGCCTGCACAACATATGCCGGTAACTTATTCCAGTGTTCTATTGCCCTACACACAAACCCATGTTTTCTTAAATTAGTTCTACACTTTTCACTCACTCACTAACTGTTGATCATGTTTTCTCCAGTTAAAGATCTTTTTCCTATATTGCAAACCCAATTCAATTCTCAAACTATCCCGATGCAAGACTTTATAAAGAAACGGTAAATCACCCCTCATCCTTCTATTTAACAAGGGCCACAGTCTCATTGATTTTAATCTGGTTTCATAAGGTTGGTTCCTGTCACCTGATACCATTTTAGTTAGATTTCTTTGAGGATGTCCAGCAAAACTCTATCCTTTTTCAAACAAGGACTCCAAAGTGAGGAACAGTAGTCCAAAGTTGGTCTGACATATGATTTAAACACTTTAGTGAGCACTTCTGCACTCCTGGTATGAAAACTTCTTCTAATACAATTTACCAAATGCATAGATCTATTACTTCTAATTCTACAGCGTGTTCCATTTTTTCATATCCTGTTGGGTATGTATACCAAGATCTCTCTCACAGGTGGAAGATCTTGTTTTACTACCCTGAATATAGTAGTCCTGGTTTATGTTACCCTTTCCCATACTCAGCATTACACTTTTATTGGCATTAAAACTCAATTTTTGGTCCACTCCTCAATGTCTAATAAATCCTGTCCAAACCTCAGTCCATCTTCAAAAGTATTGACTACCCCCCACTTTAACACTGTTCGCAAATTTAACCAACTTATTTTCACTATTTAATTTCAGATCACTCATAAAAATACCAAACAATGGTACTATCACCGAGTCCTGCGCCACCCACTCTCCACCCTTACCGCCTCCGATAAGTATCCTTGAATTCTCACCCCCCTGGATCCTATCCACCAGCCAATGCTCAATCCAACTTACCAGTCCCACATCCACTCCCATATCCAATAGCTTTAATAACAGCAATCCATGAGGAACCTTATCAAAGGCCCCACTGAAATCCAGCATTGCCACATCAATATTCCTCCCCTGATCTAACTTCCTAGTGACCCAATCATCAAAACAGACCATATTGGTTTCACACAATCTATTTTTCACAAAACCGTGCTGGCTATTATCCACCAATCATTTCAATTCCATAAAGTTCTTTATTTCATCACTCAAGATCCCCTCAACTATTTTACTGATCACCGAAGTTAGACTCACCGGTCGATAATTTGATGGGGTGCTCCTATCCCCCTTTTTATAAAATCGGCACCACATGGGCTAGTCTCCAATCAGTTGGTACATATCCTTCAACTAGTGATTTCTGACCAATCATTGAAATAACTCGTGACAATTCCACTTCAAGTTCCTTAATAAACCTGGGATGAAAACCCTCTGGACCAGCTGCCCTATCCACCTTTAAAGATCTTATCTTCCCAACTACTTTATCCACAGTTATTACTCCCTCAACATATGATTTATCCATCCCATCTTTTACCACCCTCATATTGTGATTTCCCTTAGTGAAGGCATTACTAAAACACACTTACTAAATTCCCCTGAAAGTGTTATGGGATCACTACTTAACTCTCCCCTCACAGCTAAGGGTCCCACAGATCTACTCTATCCCTTTTTTGGTTTTTTTTTGTTCACATAGGCAAAAAAGCCTTTTACATCATTTTTTGTCATGGCCAATCTAAACTCTGCTTGTTTTTTTGCTTTATGTATTTCTCTTTTCATCTGTTTTACTATTTGTTTATAGCTTTTAATATTAGCTACTGTACTAAACTGTTTCATGTTTTTAAATAAAGCTTTCTTTTTCCAACCCTTATGATATTCTTATTTAACCAAATGGGGTTTTTCCCTCTATTACTGTATACTTTTTTCTTGAGTATGAAACTGTCAATCAGATTATTTATTATATTAACAAACAGATACTAGGCATCTTGAGTAAATCAGGTCATGCATCATATTCTCCCAATCATACTGAAGTAGTGACTCTTTAATAGTCGGATAATCCCCTGTATTATAAAGAAACTGTGTAGTAACACCCTTTATCACCTTATTAGTCTTATCAATATAAAAAGTGATAGAATCATGGTCACTTGTATCTATAGGCGGTCCAATTGTTACCGGTTTTATTTCCGCTGGGATGTTTGACAATACAATGTCTAATATATTACTACCCCTTGTAGCCTCATGAACATGCTGATTTATCCTAGCTGCTTGCAAATCCCCCCAACCCCCAACAGACTAGTTGCTGATGTATTTTTAATCCCTTAATTATTCCAATCTAATAATAAAATTTATTTATATGGCGCCTTATCCAAAACCAAGGCGCCTCACATTTTAAAATACCAATGATGATAAAATCATAACATATTCAATAAAATCATGCACATATCATAATATAAACAAATTGTTAAAAGCCTGAAGCCACAGGAAAGTCTTTAAAGCCTGCTTGAATGACTCCACAGTTGTGCACTTCTGAATCTGACGGGGTAGAGAATTCCAAAGGGTAGGCGCAGCGAACTCAAAAGCTCTTGCACCGGAAGATTTTAAACATACCCTTGGAACCTCTAGCAACCCCTCGCCAAATGAGCGGAGTGGTCGGTCAGGCTGGTAGGGAATCAGGAGCTCTTACCGGTAGTCTGGGCCTAGTCCGCATAGGGCTTTAAAAGTCAGCAAGCCGACTTTATAGGTGATCCGCCACTGAACTGGCAGCCAGTGTAGCTCGCGCAGCACCGGCGTAATATGACAAGATCGCAAAGACCCCGTCAAAAGCCGGGCTGCAGCGTTCTGCACCAGCTGCAGGCGGTGGATTTCTACCCCAGGAAGCCCAAGGTAAAGGGAGTTGCAATAATCTAAGCGAAAAGAAACAAAGGCGTGGATCAATGTCGGAAGGTCATCGGACGGAACAAGGTGCCTAATCCTGGCGATATTCCTAAGATGGTAAAAGGAAGTTTTGACGCCCGACGGCACCTGCGAATGCAAGGTCAGCCCTTCGTCAAAAATTACCCCCAGGTTACATACCCGTTCAGAGGTCGGGAGTGAGGTGCCACTCAGAAAAATTCCCAAGGGTGCACCCTCCCCCAACCCCCCATCCGATGACCTGGATCCATAACAAACACCTCAGTTTTGTCTGGGTTGAACTTTAGCCAGCTGGAATCCATCCAGTCTTGGATTTCTTTCAGACAGTTGTTAAAGACTGATACAGCTCCATTCTGGTTGGGTGCAAAAGATAGGTAGAGTTGGGTATCATCAGCATAGCAGTGAAACCTCAGCCCAGACCTTCTTACAATGTCTCCAAGAGGCGGCATATACACCGCAAACAACATGGGTGAGAGGACCGAACCCTGAGGGACTCCACATGACAGAGAAATAGGGTCCGAGGAATAAACCCCCAACACCACTCTCTGAGTTCTACCCACAAGGACAGATGAAAACCACCTGAGGACTGTTCCCAACAGTCCACAGATGAACCTCAGATGACCCAACAGCACCTCATGGTCCACAGTGTCAAAAGCTAAAGAGAGATCTAGAAGGACCAAGATGGAATGGTTCTTCTGATCTCTAGCCATCAGGAGATCATTGAGCACCCGAACCAGCGCTGTTTCGGTACTATGTCTCTTACGAAAACCAGACTAGCGTGGTTCATAGATGTCATGGATGGTCAAATGCTCTTCCAGTTGCGCAGCCACAACTTTCTCAATAACCTTCCCTATAAAAGGAAGGTTAGAGACAGGTCTGTAGTTGGCATGGCAGTCTGGGTCCAAGGAAGTTTTCTTCAAGAGAGGTGTCACCACTGCCTCTTTCAGACAGCTAGGAAACTCTCCAGACTCCAAGGAGCACCAGACAATCCGTGCTAGGACCAGACCGATAACCTCAATAACTCCCAAAATTAGGGAAGTATGTCCAGGATCCAATCTACAGCACGTGGGTGCACACTCTAGATGATCCGCATGACATCCGTGAACTCCGGACGGCCAAAGGTACTTCAAGACAACCGAGGTGTAGTAACCTCACACTGATCAATAGCAGTGCCCATAGAGTATGCTGGCCAGAGTCCCGGCCTGATGTCAACCACCTTATTTGCAAAGAATCGAGCAATTTCATCACACTCTAATTGCGAAAAAGCTCTCCGCACTTGAAGACAGGCTGGGTTGCACAGTCTGTCCACAGTACAGAAAAGCTGAGCTGGTCGATTCTGAGCAACTGCAATCTCCCTGGACAGGAATTCTGCCTTCTTACAGGAGATTGCAGATTGGTAGACTTAATAATGTTCCAACAATCTAAGGTGGTCGACATCAAGGGTCGACTTCCGAAAGCAACGCTCCAACTTTCAACCTAGTCTCCGCAGCTCCCTCAAAGTCCCATCAAACTAGGAAGATCGAGGGCGAAGGGAGAGAGTCCAAATGCGGACAGGGGCAATAGGATCCAAAGCTGTAGAGACAACCAAGTTATAGGCCGTCACAAGAGTCTCAGGATCACTGCTGATAAATGAGGACAACAGATCAAGAACCACCATTAGGATCTGAGAACTTACATCTCGTAAAGGGCGGTACCTGACCATCTCCGTGGGGTAGGTCTACCGGGGGTATAAAAACTAAACCCCACAGTGCAGTGATCGGACCACCTGACTGGATCCACCTCCAAATCAGAAGCTTTGATCCCTAGGAAGAAGACTAAGTCAAGGGAGTGGAACATGTCTATGAGTAGTGGAGGTAACCACCTGTGTCAGGCCCACAGAAGACATCAGCTGGAGGAAGTGTTGTCCAAATTGTGAGAGTTCATCGTTGACCTAAGCATTGAAGTCGCCGAGAACCATCAGTCTTGGCGACTCCAATGCCATGTCGACGATGAAGTCCGCCACTTCCTGAAGGAAACGTTTCTCATCATCGGGGGGGATGATAGACGAGAACGATCTGACAACCTACACCAACTACAACGGCACACTCGAATGACTCAGTCTCCCCAACCGATACACTAGTGAGGTTGAGTTTGGTCTTGAAACAGACCGCCACCCACCCCCCTGCAGTCAAATCTCAGTGTATTACCGAGTACCCTGCCGGAACTAAAGCCTCCAAAATGGGGCCAGAATTCTCATCCAGTTAGGCTCGTAATGCAAACCAGGTCAACTGCTTCGACAAGATCAGCATAATTGCTGTCTTTTTTGACCAACCTGGCATTGCTATAACACCGCCTGAGTTGAATGACGCCTCGTGCCTCCCAAACCACCTGCCGACTCAATTCGGTCGTGCCCTTGGGTATGGGAACCAGACATGGACGCGTTCTACAGTTTTCCATTTAGCCCAGGACATCTCTTGACTCCACGACCCGACTGGATGACCCGCTATCACCCTCCACTGTTTGCCACCCCCTGTCCTCCTCCCCCTCCTCCGTGCTACACCAAGCGCTCTACAGCGCTGGTAAACACCAAAATCCATAGGAGGAGAAAAGAAACAACGGAGGGCACGAAGAGCAGAGGGTGAGTAGTGCACAACCGTGGAGGCAGACAAACAGCACATCCTACACGGACTTAAACAGGTACTTAATTACTGCAGAGCTCTTAAAAAATACATAAATCTAATTCAAACAAACTTTTAGAAAAAATTAACAATCAAAACTCTAATCATTAAAAAAAAAAAATTTACTTAAATAGCCTAGGAAAGCTCTCCCCTCCCCTGAGCAATACCAATGCTTTATTAATCCCTAGATCTGCTCTCACCAGACCATAGGAATTAAATAGTGAAACAAAGAAAACCTAAACAAAATATCAAATAATAAAAGGAAAAAAAAACATCAAAACTCTAAATCTGTCCAATGATAAATTGCTCACTCCTTGATTCTGCTCTCACCAGAATCAAAAAAAGAGTATATAACAAGCAACCATAACACAGTCTCTATAGATGACAAAATTATATTGCTCAGTCCTTAGTTCTGCTCTTACCAGAACTAATTTATCAGCGAATACAACAATATCATCTCAGGAATAGATCTTATCCAGAGCCATAATTGCCCTGATAGTCTAGAAAGATATGGGCAATCCCCAATAATACAGCACGTAAGAGGTGTGTTAAACAGGGACAAGAGGTGGCCCCCCCTCCCAAGGAGACAATTTTAGGTCCTGGAAGCCAGCCCCCCATGGCCCACAACTACAGCCCCCAGAAGGACAGGCCCCACGGCACGACCCACCGGAAGTTTAAGAGAACCCAGGACACCCCCAGGCTCCCCTCAGCGCCGCTGAGTAACCCCCGTCTGGCTATGGGAGACCAGCTCCCCACCCTGTCCCAAGGATATTAGAGGAGACCCCCCTCATCAGCTACTGTTATATATTAGGGGGAACTCACAAACATCCGCTGGATGCACTCTCACCACACCAGCAGCTTTTTCACAGCCAATGTTCCTTATGGCAAGATGCTTCTTACAGCCAGTCTTTTCAGAAACACTCCAGCTCAGGAAAGTCGAAATATTCCCATAAATCCCCTGCACAAATCACCACACAGTTCTCCTTTAGAGTTCCTCACAAACTTGGCACAAAAAAAGGGGATCGTTGTAATGCTGTAAAGCCACTTTCACAGAATCAATAATTCGCCCATTCACCAGTTCATTGGGCAGTCCCAACACCAGTGCTACCAACCAGAACAATACTATCCTTCAGAGGGAGAACAAACCCTCCCCCATAGTGCCGGTGCTGCCAAAGTATTGCAGAAAAAACACAATATTGGCTAAAACAAAAGGATGAATGCAGACTGCCCAGTATTCCCACTGTCCAAATCCCATTCAACCTTCAGTGGTTTCAGCGTGTTAGCAGTTCAGCATTTCAATCCATTGAACCGTAGTCCAAATCGGCGTTCCATCTGTAGCACCACGTCTTAGAGGTTTAACACTTGGCCTCAAATAAAACCGGTCAAAAAACAAATAAACTCAAAACCAAAACTAAAATACAAAAAATAAATAAAAATTTAGCCCCTACAGAGCTCAATTCAAAATGCAATTTGCAGCAGCTCACACATACAGCTCACATTCCGCCGCCATCTTGGAACACAGATTCAAAATCTAACTGAGGCATATTTAAGTCTCCCATAACCACCACATCACATTTCTCACACAGACTCATCACCCTTTCCATAAAACTTGATGTATCCTCCATATTTGTATCTGGTGGCCTATAGAAAGTCAACATTTTTAGTTTTTTTTACCTTTTTTTTGTTATTCTCTTTTTATTGTTATTCATCATTGGTATCAACAGGTACAGACTTTACATTACTTGTATTACTTCAGTAGTCTCTTAACATAGTTCAAGTGTATAAGACCGATGATAGATTGCCAGTGCCTACATACAGAATGCATTCATAAAATTAGGTTCTTCTTATTCCTAATTTATACAGATTGCCTAGTTTCAGGTATAATTTCAGTTTGAGAAATAGACCTGCACATTCCCCTTTCAACTTTCAGTAGGAAACTACTGCCTCTTCAGTGACCATTAGGAAGGTAATGTCGTAATATGCCTCTACCAGTGGATTTAGACGAGCTTTTAAGGACCAACAGGGGCCCAAAGAGAGTTTTATTGCAGTATCTGTGGTTGTCTAGGTATAGGTACTTAATAGTCCCTTACACTTCCTCCCCTACCTCTCCCCAATACACTTTCCTTTACAATCCTCTTCTCCCTTTTTCTTTCCATTACTGTGCTAGCTAACTTAGTTGATCCGTTAGGGAATGAACACTGGATCCTTCAACGCATAGTAAAATAACCATCTATTCCATTTAGAGTTAAAAGCTTCTACTTGATTGTTCAGTTTATAGGTTATTTTTTCCCATATAATAAATTTGCTTTATTATGGTGTGCCAGTCTTTCAGGGTGGGGGAGGCAGGTTTCCTCCAAAATTTAGTTACAGCCTTTTTCCCTGCTGTTAGAAGAATGGCCAATAAGTATCGGATATTTTGGTCCTTTATATTACTGGGAAAAATTAGGAGTATAAAAAGCTGCGGAGATAATTGGAGTGGAATTCCCAGGATCAATTGGATTTCCGACTGCAGGGCCAGAATAAATGGCTCCAGCTTGGGGCACGCAAATACCACATGTGTTAGGTGGGCTCTATTTTCCCCACATAACCGCCAGCAGGAAGCTGTGCCATTCCGTTCAAAGTGACTGGTGATCACTGGGGTATAGAAATACCGGTTTAAAAAACTTCCAAGCGAACTCTCGCCATTGATGTGAGCTGGTGGTACGTGCAACTTGCCGACAGGCTTGCTGCCATTGCTCCAGTTCTATAGGTATATCTAATTCATGTTGCCATTTCTGCCTAACAGACTGTAGGTTTCCCTGATATGATAGTGTGAACGATCTATATAAAGTTGAGATTAGATGTCTCTGGTTGGGAGAGGAGAGCAAGGATTGCATGGAAACAATTATCTGGGGCCAACTATCAGGGGTGCGAAGCAGAGATAACAAGGAGCAATAGTAATGCCTTAATTGGAGATACCTATAGTAATGTGAAACAGGTAGATTAAATTTTGTTTGTAGTTCCTGGTAAGACCAAAATCTCCCAGCTGTTACAATCTGAAATAAATATTTAAGCTGATATTTTGTCCAGCGCTGAAAGGCGTCATCAAGTTTCCGGGGCAGAAAGTCAGGAAGGGCGGCTATGGGGCACATTAGCAGAACATAGGGAGTAATCCAAGATTGCATTCTAATTTTATACCATGTTATCACTCTGTTTCTGATTTCGGGGGGGGTAGTTTCTGAGATTCTTCCAAACAGGGTGTATCACAGTAGAGTGTGTTATCATACTCCAAGTCTGGAATGATGTGCCGTTCAAGGTCTACCCAATGTGCCTCTCCATCTAACATATGTCTAGCAAATACGTGAACCAGGCTTGCCGCTTGATAGTATGTGTATAGGTCAGGCAGGGATAATCCTCCTAAATCTCGTGGCATAGTCAATATTTTAAACTTAACTCTAGGTCTACATCCTGCCCAAATGAAACGTGAAATAGCCCTATTCCAGACTTTAAATGTGGATTGGGGAAGCGAAATAGGAATATTATTGAAGAGATAAAGGGCTCTAGGAAGCGTGATCATACGGATAAGATCTATTCTCCTGGATAAAGTCAGCGGGAGAGTACTCCAATTTGCCAGGTCCTCCTTAAGGCGTGCAGTGAAGGGGGTGTAATTATATTTATATGCATCTTGCAGGTCCCTAGTGAGAGAGACCCCTAAATATTGAAGTTTGTTAATATCCCATTTACATGGGAACTCATCCCGGATGCTCTGCTCAGGATCAAATTGAAAGGTTAAAACTTCAGATTTTGCAATGTTGACTTTGTACCCTGAAAGGTCTCCAAATTTTTTAAGTAGAGTGATTACCTTCGGGAGCAAGGTAGCTGGATTCCAGAGGTATAGCAGGACATCGTCAGCATAAAGGAGCAATACGGTGTTCCTCCTCACTCACCAAAATTCCAGAAATATCTTGTAATTGTCCAATTTGTTGTGCTAGCAGTTCCATAAATAAAGCAAATAGCAGGGGAGATAAAGGGCACCCCTATCTAGTTCCTCTGTAAAGAGAAAAGGGGGTGGAGTGGTGTCCTGCGACCCTAACCCAGGCCCTAGGGGAGGAATAGATACTGGAGATAGCTTGTACTAGTCCTCCAGGGAATCCCATTGATTCCATTAGCTGGTACAAAAAGGGCCAGTAGACTCTGTCGAAAGCCTTCTCGGCGTCAAGACTTACCAGAGCTGCTGGAGATCCTGGGGTGTTAATCTCCCGAATTATATGATAGGTTCTTTTAATACCGTCCGTTGTAGTACGGCCACCCACAAAGCCCGTCTGTCTGATCCCTGTTCACAAGCTGGGGAAGAATGGTTTCAAATCTTTGGGCTATTATTCCCATGAATAATTTATAATATGTATTCAGTACAGAAATTGGGCTGTAGGATTCACATAATTGAGGGTTTTTCCCCGGTTTGGGGATGACTGAGATGGTAGCAAATGCCCAGGTGGGGGGGGGGACGCGAGTCACCCTTTAGGACCGTGTTACACGTTTTAAGTAAATGGCGAAGGAGGAACTGCCCTGCTGCTTTATAGAATTTGGCTCCGTAGCCATCAGGGCCTGGGGCTTTCATAGTTTTAGCACGAGCTACTGCGCTACTGAGTTCCTGCATGGTTACCGGGTTTAGCAGTCGCTCCCCTTGTTGTAACGTGAGTCTAGGGAGGGCAAGATCATCCAGGAATCTTTTAATGGAATCGGTAGCTACCGGGCGCTCTGGGTTATATAAAGTAGAATAATATGTTGTAATGCCTTGACGATGTCATTTAGTTTACACTTAAGTGTTCCATTTATTGGGTGGCGAATGGACGTTATAGAGGCCAATTTCCTCTGTTTCCTAATTTGGTATGCTAGGAATCTCGTGGCCCTGGGGCCTACCTCATTAGTATCGCTGACGGAGAAAGGAGAGAGCAATTTCGGTCTGCTGAAGAGCTAGCCTATCTAGTTCTTGTTTAATTTGCTGAATTTGTGGGAGTACAGTGGCGTCCCCTTGTTTATGCAGCATTTGGAGAAAATGCAGCGTTTCTTCTAATTGGTTTTTGTGTTGTTTACGGGCTTTTGCTTTTTGAGAGGTATAATTTATAATATGACCCCGTAGGACCGTTTTAAGTGTGTCCCAAAGGACTGCCGGTGAAATTTCAGGGCCTGCATTATCAGACAAAATTTCCGAAATCTTGTCTGCAATAAAATCTTTAAATTGTTCAGATTTTAAGTGGACCGGATTTAAGCGCCAGAATGAGTTCCTCTTTTGGATGCCTAGCTTCCAGGAGCTCATTACAGGTGCGTGATCCGAGAGGGTAATATCCCCAATTTGTACCTCATTTAAATAGTCCCAAATGTTCCACTAAAGTAAAGGTCAAATCAATCCTAGAGTAGGTCTTATGAACAGCTGAAAAATGTGTGTAGTTTCTAATATAGGGGTACATGAACCTCCAGGTATCAGCCCAGCCCACCTGTGATAGGAATCTACTGAAAAACTTCTGCTGGGGAGTTTTCTTTGGGGGGGCAGGATTGGAGGAGTCTTTCTCGGGTTTAAGGAGAATGTTAAAGTCTCCAGAAAGCAAAAGGATTCCCTTTGTGGATTGGATAATTTTATCCAGTAGGTTTTTCAGTTCGCCCACAGATGAATCTGGCGGGATATAAACATTTGCTAATGTAACCTCCACCTCGTCAACCCGCCCCCGAAGTAGCACTAATCTGCCGCTTGGATCAATCCACTTTGATTCATACTGCCAAGGGACTCCCTGGGGGATTATTATTGCGACTCCTCTTCTCCTGCCCCACCCATAGGAGGAGCTGTAAACCTCACCCTTAGCAATATTCCCTAGTTTCCTATGCTCAGCGTTATTGAGATGAGTTTCCTGTAAGTATATAATATCTGCTTTGAGTTTCTTCAGCTGGGCAAAGACCCTTGCACGCTTTATGGGGGAAGTGAGACCATTAATATTCCAGGAAACAAGCTTCAATGGGTTTTCCTGCATGGTTGGATCTGTTAAGAAGCAAAATAAAACTAATGGCACTAGCTGGTGATACAATGACTACTTCAAATACTGTCTGTACCTCATCCCATTTTGTAGAGAGTCTGACAACATCTATGGTTTTAAACGAACTGAAATTATTACCACATTCTAAACATTTCAAAATTTGTATTATGCCTAAAAGTTGATAGCCTCTTAACTGGCCTTTAAATCGAACAGTAAAATCTGCACATCCTATTAGTAATAGAATCACTGAGAGGCATAAAGATATGCAACTAGCATATATTAACCAGAACTTACCTTCTCAATGAAGTAGGTTAATTACTGATTAACAATTGGCTTGAACTTCCAAAATCGAGAGCTTCAAAAGCCCTCGGAAAGGTGAGAAACTACACCTTTATGGGGTAACTCGACTGAGTGTACCCTGAGCTCTTCTAGAGCTGAGATAAAGGGTTGGGGAGAGGGAGGCGGGGGTTTGGCAAGTCACTCTCCTTAGCAAGCCATCTAGTAAGTGAGGGAAACACTTAAGGGGGAGGGTCCCAGAGTTACTTGATGGCAGTACTGAGCAAGTAGGTGGGGGTGGGTGAGGTAGGGGAAGGGATGGATGGGTTCATCAGTAGGCGAGAACCAAAATGTCCCCACGGATTACCACCCAGTTAGTAAAAAGTGTGGACCATTATCGTTTCTGAGTTCGTTGTTTCTCTTATGCAAAGCTGTACGTAAGGTTAGTAAAGTAAAAAATTGGGGTTATACTACTAACAACACCTTATAAGCATATCCTAACAGGTGTCATGTTTAAGATATGGGTTTCCAGATTCAGGCAGCATACTGTGCAGTTACAATGAGGAAGGGGCTTAGTTCCGGACATGGGAATCAGAGTTAGTATTGCCCAATGTGTCATTTACAAATTAGAGCCGTAATGATTATTCCTCCCTCCTATATTA
The DNA here is from genome assembly GCA_016271365.2 of Neoceratodus forsteri. Lineage (NCBI taxonomy): Eukaryota > Metazoa > Chordata > Ceratodontiformes > Ceratodontidae > Neoceratodus > Neoceratodus forsteri. The sequence goes on along the minus strand of CM028131.1, from coordinate 255,709,777 downwards.
AAAGGAACAGGGTATGGGGGAGGAAAAGTAAACTTCAGTGGTGGTGTTGTGGGACGGGGGAGGACAGTATTATCATGTGATTTATTGTAATTTAGCCATAAATATGGCTGTCAGAGTAGTAGCAGGCTTCTCATCACTGCCTTGTAGAGAGGCACATGCTTAATTTAACCGCCTGCCTAGGGATCCCAGGTGGCGGGGTGGGGAGGGGCAGCAGCAAGAGAACCAACCAGCGAGCCCGAAGTTAGTATTTTTAGTAAAAAGGAGTTGTTGTTTTTTAACTTTCAGAGATATTCAGTTAGTCCTAAAAAGAAAAAAGGAGTCCTTAATTTGTCCAGTTCTAAATTTACAGTAGAAAGTTAGGAGCTCTTCATGGTTTCCCTCGGAGTCTTTTCTGGTTCAGAGCATACGGATTAAATTCCGAACCAGGAGGCATAAAAACCTAATGATAGACTACAAACAATTTCCTTTTACTGCGGTTCAAGTGTCTCTCCTCGATTGGTTCCGTAGAGAATCTGCGATCCTGCGTATCATGTCCATCCCTTGGCGTTTTCTGGAATCCCGTTGCTTAACCTGCCAGGCCTGTTGAGCCAACTTCGCAGCCAATGTGCTTCCAGAGGGCTTGCTTTGTGGGACCTGTATCTCTATATTATATTTTTTAAGAGCTTCCGCAGCCTCCTCAGCAGATGTAAAGGTAAGCTGGCCTTCCATATGGTATATGATTAATTTGGCGGGATAGGGGGTTCTGAAACGTATGCCCGCTTTCTTCAGTTCTTTCAGTACAGGGCCATAAGCTCTACGTCTCGCCATTATTTCGGGCGCATAATCATTCTCAAAATAAAAGTCTGTGGTCTTTGTAAATTGTTTGACCTTTTTTCCAGGCCGTGTGAAGAATAAGCTCCTTTTCTTGGAAGCGGAGAAAATGTACCAGCATGGCTCTCGGTCTTGCTTCTGGGGGGGGGTCTGGGTCCGAGAGTGCAGTGCACTCGCTCGAACTCTACAGTGCTATCATCTGGAATTTCTATGAGCTGCTTCAAAAGCGAGCGAATAAAGTTATGGGGATCTGTTCCTTCTTCCCCCTCTGGAATCCCTGAAATTCTGATGTTGTTACGTCTATTCCGACTTTCGGAATCCTCTGCCCGCTCCTGCAGGGCCTGCACGGATTGACTGAGTTGCAGGATGGCTCTCTCTGCTCTATCAACTCTTCCATCCGTTTCAGTATACTGCTGCTCCAGCTGCCCCTCTAATTTCCCTACGTCAGTCCTTAATGCGGTTGCTGTGGAGCGGAATTCTCTCCGGAACTCCCCGAGTTCACTTAACACCATAGTCATTTGTCGTTGTAAGGTACCAAGGGGGAGCTGCTCATTGGTGCTGCTACTTTGCCTCGAGGCTTCTGAGGCCTGGGACGCTGCACAGCTGGAGTCCGAAATTCCGCCATCGTCGTGAGGAGTAAGTGTTTTTTTATGGTTTCTCTCCCCTTTTTTCGACATTGCTAATCCTCCTGTGCAGTTTCTGTTGTTCAAAAGTTTGATATTCGGTGTAAATTCGGAGGATTTACCGACTTTAGCGGGAGCCTTTGAGTTAAGCTTGCATCGGGAAGAGTGACGTCACCAGAAGTCAGTTTTTTTACCTTTAAGGATCTATTAAGTCAAACTGATGGATTCCATACTACCAATATCATCCGCATCATTATTTACTTTATATTCTATCCCTTCCTTTATGTACAAAGCTACCCCGCCTCCCCTTTTATTTACTCTATTTTTATATATTAAACTAAAGCCAGATATCTTCTGATTCCAGTCATCATTTTCATTCCACCAGGTCTCAGCGACACCAATGATTCTAAATATTCACTCCTAATTTTCTCTTCCAATTCAGCCATCCCATCTTTTGATAGGCTACGTGCATTAAAAAATAAAACCTTAACTAATTTACTTTCCTTATTTCCTTTATTTTTATTATATGACATCTTATTATTCAATTTAAGCTTTGTGCCGTTTAATTAGTTTAAACTTTTTTCAATTTCTTGCCACAACCTTGTCCCCAAAACCCTATTGCCCATATAATTCAGATGTAGCCCATCCCTACTATAAAGTTCTCCTTTATTATGAAAGGTGCCCCAGTGTTGTACAAACATTAAATCATTTTCCCTTGTCCATTTTTTCAACCATCCATTTGCTAGTACTATCCTTTTCGTTTTATATGCTGTTTATCTGGGCTCTGGTAAGATTTCCGAAATCATCATATCGCAATCCCTGGTTCTTAATTTATCCATTAATTTTGAGAAATCCTTTTGGATCTCTGGTAGTGTTTTCTTCACTAAATCATTAATACCAACATGTAACACTGATAGGCAAAGGGGATATGGTGCTGGTGGGAGATTTCAATCTGCCGGACACAGACTGGAATACCCACACAGCGGCATCACACAAGAGCAGGGAATTCCTAGTCACACTACAGGAAGCAGCCCACACCAAACTTGGACCTTTCAAAGCGGCCCTCAAGAATCACCTCTACGCCACATGTACCTGCACTTATCTGCGCTAGTCCTACTGCCATCTCTAACTACAGCCCAGTCACTACTAAAGTGGGCCCACACCAAGACAAAGTCTAACCCAAGACTGTTCCACTAAAACCCACCAGGGCACACTATCCTGTCTCTGCTCTCTTGCTATTCTGCCTAGCTATCACTGTGTATAAGCCTACATCACTGCACTGCAGAAGATGTATGTAACCGATAAGATAATGCTCTGTATAAGTTCACACCAATGTATTGTAATGCCTGCACTACTGCACTGCAAAGGATGTATGTAACTGCTTAGCACTGCAAAGGATGTATATAACCGCCTAGCTAATACTCTGTATAGATACTCATCCAAAGTGTTATAATGCTTAATAATGTTTGTACTGTTTGTACATCTAATATTCATCTAGTTATATAACTGTCTTTGCTGTATTACTATCATGTCTGTACTTATGCCATCCGACGAGGAGCCTTTGCAAAAATCGAAATTTGGGTACCTGTAAATTTTCTTTCTCCGACGGCTGGTCTCCGGGCTTCATTACACCTGGGCTCCACCTCCTGATGACATCTGTAGGCAGGACTAACGTTGTGCATTGGGGTTAAGGAGCCCTCCACATCCGGTCATTGCCAGTCATTCTTCACACAGTCCCCCTGAGGCAGTACTACAAGAACTTGGAAACAAAAAACACAACATTCACGGCATAATTGGCTCAAAGGCCAAAAACAACAGTTATGGTCTAAGTGGCCCTGAGGCCAGCCAACTATATACATTCTGGGAGGGAATCCGAAGCCCGGCGACCAGCCATCGGAGAAAGAAAATTTACAGGTACCCAAATTTCAATTTCTCTCTGTCCCACGATGGTTTCCGGGCTTCATTACGCCTAGGATATCCAAAAGCAGTGCATCCCTAGAGTGCCGGGTGGGAAGAATGTCAAGTGTTCTTAGGGGTCCACCACCGCCTGGAGCACTCAGCAGCCAAAGAAAGCGTCCGCTGAGGACATCATATCCACTTTGTAGAACTTTGTAAATGTGTGAATGGATGACCAGGTGGCCGCTCTGCATAAGTCTGCTGGGGATGCTTCTCTGAAGTTTGCCCATGAAGTGGCCATAGCCCTGGTGGAATGAGCTCTCACTGGACCAGGCAGGACTACTCCCACCTGATCATATGCCATAGTGATTACTGATCTAATCCATCTGGCTATAGAGTCTTTTGAAGCTTTTTTACCCACATTTTGGCCTGCAGTTAAAATGAACAAGCTTGATGTTTTGCGAATAGCATCCATTCTCTTAATATACAATTTGATTGCTCTCCTTGGATCTAGAGTATGAAACTCTTTCCTTTTCGTTTTTCGGGTGAGGACAGAAGGAAGGAAGGATTAGCTCCTGGTTATAGTACCTTCGTTAAAAACCCCTGGATCTGTCCAGAGTACCACAGAGTCCTGATGAAAAACAGTGTAGGGCTCTTTGGTTGAGAGCGCCCCTAGTTCGCTGATTCTCCTGGCTGACGTAACAGCTACCAGAAAGACCACCTTCATTGTGAAATGCATGAGAGAAGCCTCTTTCAGAGGCTCAAAGGGTGCTTTTGTTAGGGCCTTGAGAACCAGATTAAGTCTCCAAGGTGGTAAGGTTGGCTTAATTGGGGGGCGTTTTAACGTTGCTGCTCTTAGACACCTCCTGACATGAGGGTGAGATCCCAGAGCGTCTCCCGAATCTGCCAACAAGAGCGCCCCTAATGCAGAAACTTGAACTCGTAAGGTGGCCAGCTGCAGACCTTTGTCAAAACCCTCCTGAAGAAACTGCAAAAGGATCAGGAGGGATATAGGATGATTCTGTATAGCCTCAGATTGGAGCCAGAACAAGAATTTTCTCCAGATTCTATAATATACTTTTTAGGAGGATGGGCGCCTGGAGTTTACCATCATTTCAGTGACTGGAGCGGTGTAGCCTAACTCTTTGAAAGTTTCCTGCTCAATCTCCAAGCCAAGAGGGACAGATTGCTCAGATTTTGGTGCAGCACTGGACCCTGATGAAGGAGGTCTGAGCTGAGCTGGAAAATAAAGGGCAATTCCTCTGACAGCTGAATGAGGAGTGGGAACCAAAGGCTGCGAGGCCACCTGGGGCATACTAAAATCATCTCCACCCTGTCTTTGGCCACCTTGTGTAGGACCCTGGATAACAGCGGAACTGGGGGAAAAGCATACAGGAGGCCGAGGCAACCCCAGTTTAGGGAGAAGGCGTCCTGAGCTAGTGCTAGATTGTCTCTTGCCAGGGAGCAAAACTGCTGCATCTTGGCGTTTTGTCGACGTGCAAACAGATTTACCTATGGTTTGCCCCACCTCTCTATTAGAAGCTGGAATGCAGTGTCCTTCAGCTCCCATTCTCCCGGGAGGATGTCTTGGCGGCTTAACCAGTCTGCCGTGACATTTTCCTGTCCCAGTATGTACACAGCCCTTATACTCGCCAGGTATTTTTCTGCCAAATGGAAGAGGAGCAGTGACTCCCGGAGCATTTTTTGAACTTTTTGTGCCGTCCTGATGGTTGATGTAGGCCATAGCTGTTCGATTGTCTGTCAGAATCAACACATCCCGGTTGCGCACATGTTGACGAAAGTGTATCAGGGCTAGCCGAACTGCCCTCATCTCTAGGATGTTTATGCTGTGCCTTGATTCTGTCAGGGACCACTTGCCCTGGGCCGACATTCGGTCCAGGTGAGCCCGCCACCCCGAGGCTTGCATCTGTTGTGATTCTTGTTTGGAGCGGATGGCTTAGCTTTCTGCCCCTCATCACATTTTCCCTCCGAGACCACCATGCGAGAGAGGTTTTTATCTGCTAAGGAACTGAAATGAGCTGGTGCTGACTGTGCCTGGACTGGGACCACAGCTTGAGCAGATGAGCTTGAATTGGACACGTGCTCTAGAGCCCATGGGACCGAGTCTGCCAGCGACACCAACGTCCCGATCAGCTGCATAAAGGACTGTGCCGGCAGATAAGCGGAGCTTTGGAATTTGTTGATGAGCTCCATCAGGTCTCTGAATTTCGACTCTGGGGGGAAACACCTTGTTGTCCCGTGTGCTGAATACTGCTCCCAAGTGGTTTAAGCTTTGGCTCGGGATTAGGGAACTCTTCGTCCGGTTGGTGACAAAACTGTGTGCCGTGAGACACTGGACCACATCCGTCACTGCCTGAACCACTTGCTTGAGCTGCAGAGCTTTGATGAGGATATCGTCCAGATAAGGGAACAGCTGGATCCCTCTGTTCCGAAGGTCGGCTACCATTGCTACTAGCACCTTCGAGAAGGTTCTTGGGGCTGATGAAAGGCCGAAAGGAAGAGTCTTGAATTGGAAGTGATGATTCCCTACCTTGAATCTCATATATTGCCTGTGCAGGTTGTGAATAGGACTATGGAGGCAGGCATCCTGCAAGTCGATGGATGCCAGAAAATCTCATTGCAGCACTTCCTTGACAATTGATGACAGAAAATCCATTTTGAATGGTCTGCTGCGTACAAAATGATTTAGGAATTTAAGGTCTAAGACAGGCTTGTGACCTCCTGTACGTTTTGGGTACAAGGAAAAATAGGGAGATACCCCCCGATTGGCCTCTTGGGGGAGTTACCCGTTCGATAGCCCCTTCTAGCAGAAGGGCCGTGATAGCCTGCCATGTCGCTTGTCTTTTGAACGAGTTGTTTGTGATGGGAGAGGGCACCACATGAGGTAATGGGGGCTTGGACTCGAACTCTATCAGGTAACCTTTGCTGATAATGTCTAGCACCCATCTGTCTGACGTGGTCCGGGCCCATTCCTCGAAAAATTCTGAAAGCCTGCCCCCTACTCGAGGATGGGCCCGCATGGCCTCACTGTGATGTTTTGGTGTTATTCCCGGTGTCTCTGGAGCCTCCACCTCCACCGGAACCGCCTCCTCTGAAATTCCGCTGGTTCCGGGAGAACCATGTTCTTTTCCCTGAAAAGCTGGAGCTCTGCCCCTTGTTGTAACCTCTGTCATGAAAACTGCACCTTGGACCTGAAGACCACACTTTGGCCTGACCCCTGGACTGGGGCATATGCACCTTTGCTGTTTCCCTGGATTCCTTCACCGGCTCCTTCAGTGCCGACCCAAACAGAAGCTTGCCTTCATAGGGTGCGTTCACCAAATGGCTCTTTGAGGATGCATCTGCTTGCCATGCCTGAAGCCACAGATTGGCGAGCCGAGGTTTGATAAAACATGGTCCACACAGCACACCTGACTGCCTCCTCTGACACATCTGCTGCATAGGCCGAGGCCAACCCCATTAATTGCAGCTGATGGATAATGAGGGAGTTCTTTTCTGGGTCTTCTGCGAATTGAAAGGCTAAATCCAATGCCCAGGATAGGGCAGCTCTGGCGGAGAATAGGTTTGCTGTGGCTACCTTGAGGGAAGTTGCCGAGGCTTGAAAGGCTTTTTTGAGGGAGGAGTCCACCTTTCTGTCTACTGGGTCCCTTACAGAAACCCCTCCTTCAGCTGGTATGACAGTTTTCTTGGTGAGGCTAGAAATTAAGGGGGCGATTCTGGGTCAGTCTAACCACTTTTTGGACTGTTTCTTGTCAAACTTCAGAAGTTTGGAGATCCATCGGGGAACCGGATAAGCACGTTCTGGACCTTGCCATTCTTCTCTGAGCAGATCCTCAATGGTGGGAGGTATAGGGAAGGCTGTCGCTGGTCTGGAGGCAGATGCCAAGCGAAAAGCCTGCTTCGGTTGAGAGGTGACAGGAGAAGAGTCGAGGTGAATCTCGGAAATAACGTTTTTGATGAAAAAGTTGAGGTTCTCCAGGTCATAATTTCTGGCTGGGGAGTTGTCAGAGTCTGATGATGAGTCCACTATCTCCCCCCTCCTTGGTGGAGGAACTGGTGACCAAGGATTCTGGGGAATAACCCCTGTGGTGTTTGCCCTTGTGCATGCCCCTAGGTCCACTTCATGAATGAGACCTTTTCTTCCTCCTGCGAGAGTAATGGTGACTGTCCTCGTCTGACGATTTGCCCCCTTCTCTGGATTTCTTTTTCTTGTGGAAGCGATGAGAGGATAGCCCCCCCCCCAAATCAGAAGAGGATGGGGAGAGGGTCCTTCTTCTTTTAGCCTTTTTGTGGGGTCCTCCTGTCCGGTAATCCTGGAGGCTGCCATTCAAAGGAAAAAGGGTCCATAGCAAAGGCCTTATTCAGCCTATCAGTTCGGGGTCTAGGGTGGGGGTATCTCTGGACATTGCTGTTCCCCTAGAGGCAGCCAGTCATTCAGATCTTTCTGGAACATTTGACTGTGCTTGCTCCGACCTGGAAGTAGCCGTCCGGTCAGACCACTCTTGGGTATTTGCCTGTGACGAGAGAGAGGTTGCATTCACTGAGCCCTCCCCACTAGCAGCCGCTGCCTTTTCACATGTAAGGCAGTGAGAGTCAGCAAAAGTGATTAATAGTGGGGACTTACAACGCTGACATTTTTTTTCCTACTTGATTTTTCTGAGGCCATTGCCTCGCTTCTCTAGGCAATATGATATCCCCCCTTCCCAGTCAGAGAGTGCTAACCCCTTAGCACTGGTTATCCTGATCCTCGTGAAGCACTGCTTCCTGGCCACCAACAAAAACCTGGCAGAGAGAACTGCTGACTCTAAGCCTCCTGGCTTACGTATGGGGGGCGAAGCCAGCCCAGCGCTGTCGCTGTAGAGAAAAGCCCTCTCGCCTTTTCAACGAGGTACAATGAGGCGAGGAGCAGACTGGCGTGCTGAGGAGTCGCTTGTGCCTTCCTGCATGGAGAATCGCGCTGCTCAGGGAAGCTGTGACGAGCGGTCTAAAGCTTTCTGAATGACTGCTCGTCGGCACAGCAAGAAAAGCACTTAAGCGACTGTCGGAAAAGCTCCAATTCCCTCAGGCAAGTCGCTATATGCAGCTGCTAGTCCTGAAGCTCCAATTCCCTCTGGCCAGTCGCTACATGTAGCCACTAGATGTAGCCCTTGAAAGCTGGGCCTCATGCGCTGGAAAAGGTCATGCAGTTCGCAGGTGGAGCCAGTCTGTGCAGCTTGCAAGGCTGACACTGGATCACACCACTGAAGATTACGATCGGAACCACCGATCTCCAAGGATAATGTCTCAAGAAAAACTTGCAGTCTCTTCAGCCCTGCCACGAGTGACAGGGCTTCTGCTGCACGTTGCCTGCTTCAGTGAAGGCAGGAAGTAAACTGGCAACGACCAGATGTGGAGGGCTCCTTATCCCCCCGCTGCACAACATTAGTCCTGCCTACAGATGCCATCAGGAGGTGCAGCCCAGGCGTAATGAACCCCGGAGACCAGTTTAGGAGAGAGAATGAGTCTATAACTCAAAGGATTGTAATTCCAATATTCTAATAAATAAATAAAAGCAGGCCTAAGTCAACTAGTGACATCACCCACAACGGGTAATGCGGTTCTAGATCTGATATTCACAAACAGCGACAGGATTATGGGTGTCAAAGCAGGGAACCATCTGGGGAACAGTGATCATAACACGGTATGGTTCAGGGTTCAGGGTAAAAAGGACTGTAGACGCCACACACTCCAAACTGAAGGTCCTTGACTTCAGGAGGGCAGACTTCACAAACATGAAGGCCTGCCTAACAGACAACCTTAGTAACTCGACAGAAAGGAGCATTGAGGAATATTGGACAAGGTTGAAGGATGCAAAAACCATAGTCACATCACAGTGTGCCCATCAGGTTAGTAAGAACAAAAGGAGGAAAAAACCCCTATGGTTTTCCAAGTGGGTGGCAACCATGGTGAGAGAAAAGCGCATAGCCTTTAGAAAGTACAAAGAATTGGGGAAAGAGGCAGACAAAACAGAATATAAACAGAAACTAAGAGAGACAGGGAAAGTGATAAGAAATGTAAAGGCTCAAACAGAGATTAGGATAGTTCAGAAAGTTTAAAAAAAAAATAAATAAAAAGAGTAACAAAACCTTCTACAGCTACATACATGAAAAATGGAAGATCAAATGGGGCATTGTTAGAATCACAAAAAAAAAAAAAAAGATGGACAAACCACAGAGCAAGATGAGGAGAAGGCAGAGGCACTCAATGAGTACTTCTGCTCAGTCTTCACACAGGAAGCAGACGATAACGGATCAACAAATAGGCATACAAAAGTGTCCGACTGAAGGAACAGACATGGGTCCCCTCACAGAGGAAAGGGTCCTGGAGGAAATAGATAAGTTAAAGGTAGATAAAGCTATGGGGCCAGATGGGATACACCCAAGAATACTGAAGGAACTAGGGAGGGAACTGGCAGCCCCCTTAGCAGTGTTCTTCAACAAATCATTAAGGAGCGGGGACGTGCCAGAAGACTGGAAGAGTGCAACAGTAGTACCACTCCATAAGAGTGTAAAGTCGTAGGAAAACTGATGGACTCCCAGCTGAAGGAAAGAATCATAGCTTTTTTGGAGCAAACTTGTCAGCTCGACAAAAATCAACACGGTTTCACGGCAGGGAGGTCCTGCTAGACAAACCTGCTTGATTTTTCAACTGGGTCACCGAAACAGTGGATCAGGATGGGACAGTGGATGTGGTTTACCTGGACTTCATCAAAGCTTTTGACTCTGTTCCGTAGAAGAGACTAGTCAAAAAACTGAAGAACATGGGAACTGGGTCAGAGGTTACAAACTGGGTCAGAAACTGGTTACATGGGAGAACTCTGAGTGTATCAGTAAACAGCATTCTGTCTGTGGAGGGGAGGGTGACTAGCGGCATCCCACAGGGTTCAGTTCTGGGGCCGATCCTCTTCAACATATTCATCAGCGACACTGCGGATGAACTGGAGGAAAAGTTGTGCCTGTTTGCAGATGACACCAAAATCGGCAACAGGGTAGACACAACAGAGGGACAGCAAAGCATGAAAACCGATCTCCAAAAACTGGAGGAGTGGTCCAATTGAAATTCAATGCCAAAAAATGCAAGGTCATGCACCTGGGAAAGCGTAACCCAAGGAAACTGTATTCAATGGGAGGGGAGCAGCCGGTGGCTACCAGGCAGAAGCAAGACCTAGGGGGTGATCATATCAGATGATCTCAAGGTCAGTAGACAATGTGAAAAGGCAGCATTAAAGGCTAGTGGTATCCTGGGATGCATAGGGAGGGGCATCATGAGAAGAAGGCATGAAGCAAGCATGCCCCTGTATTGGTCCCTGGTCAGGCCTCACCTGGAGTACTGTGTCCAGTTCTGGAGGACACACCTAAGAAAGAACATAGATAGGCTGGAGACAGTACAGAGAAGAGCAAAAAAGATGGTGCAAGGCTTGCATCAGAAACCGTACGAGGCAAGACTGGATGACCTCAAATTATACTCCCTAGAACAACTCAGGAACCGTGGGGACATGACAGAAACATTCAAATACCTTAAAGGCAACAACAGGGTGCACATGCAGAACCTCTTTCAGGTAAAGGACTACAGCAGGACTAGGAGGCACAACCTTCAACTTAAGGGAGGAAAGTTCAGAAGCAATACAAGGAAAGTCTTATCCACAGAGCTTGTTGTGGAACCATGAAACAGCCTGCCGGAGTGGGTGGTGGAGCCAGGACAGTGGGGGAATTTAAGCGGACATGGGACAGACATTGTGGGATATACAAGCAGGCAGCTAAGTAGGGGATGTAGGAAGCTAAGGGCAGACTTGATGGATCATACGGTCCCCATCTGCTGACAACTTCTATGTTTCTATAACCCCATACCCCGGAGTGGGTTATTGCACTTATAACATGGGTTACCTCACCCACAGCACAGAACCCCCCCAAAAAATAAGTGTTGTCCCTCTGTTTCTACCTAAAAGGCATATTATCCTTCCGCTGTGCAAAGTAGTCCCATAACGCCTATAACCCCACACCCTGCCATGGGTTACTGCTTACTTAGGATAGTGTTCTCATGTAGTTTACACATAGCACAATCGCATTAGTTAAGGGTTGTTATGCTGGCCCATCAGCACAGCGACTGGATTTCTGCTTGCGATGCCGGCGACCCGGGTTCAGGAATGGACCTGGGTCGCTGGAGGGCCGGCTGGGGGAGAAGGATCAAGCATCTCTTGGACTGCTCTTTTTCTCTGGGAGGGAGGAGCTGTGTGTGGTGCAGCAAGCGGCACCAGCAGAGGCTGGGTTCACCACGACGCACCAACACGTATGAATTCAGGAGGGGGCAGATACTGGTCATCACTGCATGTCCCCGGCCCTGCTTACGGGGGGAGACACATCCTGGGCATCTCTATGAAGCCCTCCCCCTGGGCTTCAATCAGCCTCCGGTGCCGGCTCTCCCGACCAGATACAGTAGTGTGGCACTGGTAGGGGAACAGTGCCACAACCCCACCCTCTGGTGGGCAAGCCAGGGGTGACAAGAGGAGAGCGCTGGCAATTGCCGGAGGTGGGATCCCAGGAGGGCCGTGACCAGGGCTGAAAACGACGACCATGGATGCCAAAAAGTGTAAAGACATTTAAAAAAAAAAAAGGGTTATGTTCAGTTACTCTAAGGTGAGGTGTCATTTTGAGGGTTAAGCCTACTTTCATCAAAACTTTCTATCTCCAGTTCATCTGTCACACAGCAGGATGTATACTTGGCTGAGGACAAGGACTTCGGTCCATATCAGGTTTATTTTTTTTCCCCCTTAGCAGGGACACAAGGAACTGTTTGTACCTCTGATCATGAGTGCTAGATTCCTAGTTTGGGGAAATGTTCCACAATCTATAACTGTCTTTCATGGTTTAAACTTCTAAAATGCCCTGAAATATCAAGAGGCTATTTGTCAGGTATGGGGTTTACTCCTATTTCTGTTATAGTGAAGCGTGATATATGCTATGTTTAATATAGCTGAGTTCTAAAATAAATAAATAAATAAATAAATGATTTACATTTGAAAAAACGTCAAACAAAAAATAAGTATGTCAAGAGGAAACTTGATGCATCTCTTGCAAACAAATTCACCACAACAGTATTATATAGCAAAGTGTTGTTCTGTATAGAATTCCATCCCTTTCAAAATGATGTACCACACACAGTTCAAAGGACTTGAACGTGAATGTGCCCTTTTGTGGACAACAGCTTCGCGCACGCATCTGACTTGACGGCAGAGCAGTTTACACAAACAAAAGGGGAAGCTGCCATCGGGGAGAGTCTTTTTTTCACTATACACTATAAAATAAATACAGGATGAGCAACTTTATGAACAGCCTGTGTGTTCTGCCACCTCTGGCTTCAGATTCTCAAGGACCTCTCAAGTTTCGCTCTCAATGTTGGAGGGAATCAGAACCCCTCTGTGGCAGAACACACTTGTCCATCCAGTATTCTCTACGTTGCTAAGCTCAAGAAAGGAAAAAGACTGCTGTGTATGGTGGGGGAGGGTTGGGGGAGTTGATAATGGATATGAAGAGGGAAAGAAAAGGAAAAAAAAAAAAAAATGGTGGAGGGTGTCATTATGTTTCAGTATGTTGAGCCTGGGAAAGAGAGTCCTCGTAGGTGACATTAAGAAACTTAAGTTGCGATCTCCCCTTCAGAAATCCCAGCTGAGCAGTGGGGGATCAGCTTTACAGACCAACATTTTCTCCTTGGACTCTACAGACAGAAAGAGCGGACAAAAAACAAACTACTGTTATAACACACAGAGGCAAAAATAACAACTGTTAGATGTGTACTCCGCTCTAAATGCTCACCATTAATGGGACTCCTACCACTGACCTGTACATCACAGCCGATTCCTTTAACCTGTCGTTCTCTGATCTTAGTGCTGTCCTGCCACCAGACTATTTAAACAGCTCAGAACTTCCCCCTCCACGAGACCAACATAACCCCTCCCATCCAAAATTCTATTTTAAACAGGTCATAATTAGTGAAGTCAGAACCTATGTATGTAAGGTGCTCGGGGGGGTGGAAAGGCTAGGTAGCGATGGTTTAGACATGAAGCCTGTGGCAATAGCACTTGAAGAGCTACTGAGACCAATTACCAGGCTCTTTAATAAATCCCTTGCCCAGGCAAAGTTCCCTTCGATCCGGAAGTTAGCCCTGGTCACCCCAGTTTTAAGAAGCAGGGATCAGTCCAACACTGCCAACTACAAGCCGATCTCCATCCTCTCTCTAAAGCCCTACAGAGGATTGTGGCAGACCAGGTTACCGAGTACCCCCATAAGTATGGACTCCAATGCCCGCAACAGCATGGATTCTGCAGGAACCACAGCATGGCTACTGCCCTGGTGGAGTTCTCAGATTACGTGCACAAGGCCATGGACGGGGGCCATTTGGTGGGATCTATATTCATAGATCTTACTAAAGCATTCGACACTGTCAATCACTGCGCCCTTCTTACTGACCTACTAAACCTGGTGCTCTCAACTGAAGTATTCCACTGGTTCCAAGACTACTTATCCCACAGAAAAAGTGTCAAATCGGGACAGCCGCCGGCCTGGTGGCGCAGAGGGCTGAGGTGCTGGACGCCTTACCTCGTGCCACGCCAGTGACCTGGGTTGAGGGTAACATCAGGCCACCCGGCATGGGGGTGCTCAGAGTGGGACTGAACTGCTACGCAGCTCTCCCCTCCTGGGGTGGCTTCTGCTCCCACTGGGAGGAGGTCTGGTGGGAGTGCAGGCAAGAGGGAGCGTCGATGCAAGGGACTGCCGGATCCTGACATACATGGATGCCTCCACATGTATGCATGCACGCATGTATACGCCGCAGTCCTGGGGGGGGTAGTGTAATCACTACAAAATAAAGTATTGGGGGGAATCGGACAGCCATATCTCCCTCAGGGGGAAATAACACTAGGGGTTCCCCAAGGGTCAATATTGGGGCTGCTCGTATTTAGTCTATTTACAGACAGACTCCCTGAAGCTTGCAAGAGCAAGATCATCCTGTATGCGGATGACACTGTCGTTCTGTGCTGCATATGGCCCTGGAAGCAGAGCTTCAGAGCTCGTTCAATGGGCTGGAGAATGTATAAAAAAAAAAAAAAAGCTGCTCCTCAATCACAAAAAAGGCAGACAATAATCATCTCTAGTCCCCAGCACAAAAAAAAAAACCTCCCTGCCCTTACTATCACCAATAGCAAGGCTGCCCCATTGGAGCAGGTACACTGTGTCAAGTACCCGGTTATTATCGACGACATCCTCTCCTTCGCACAGCACATCGACTGTGGTAAAAGCAATAAATGCAAAGCTTGGTGTGCTCTATAGGCACATGCAATACCTTACACCATCAGCCCTTCATCTCTCGGTCTTCTCCTCAGTTCTGTCATCGACTAAGGACTTGTGATGTATGGGGCCGCCTTCAATACTGCACTTGCATGGATTGCAACGGTCCTTAACAAGGCGTGTAGGCAAAAACTTGGGGCAGACAACCTTATGCACACATGCTCCCTCTTTGAGCAGACCAATTGGCTTAACCTACCCGACAGAATAAAATACCAAACCTGCCTCTAGGGCAAGAAATCACTATTAGGCAAAATGACTTTGTTCCTCAGTGGCTTGCTGCCTGCCAGTAGATCTGGGTACCAGACCAGAGGCCACTCCCGGGGCTCCCTAGCGGTCCCCTTCAGAAAAACAACACTGGGAGAGCAGTCATTTGCGCACCGTGCTCCACTGTGGCTTAACGAGATCCTGGCTCACCTACTGACAAACTCGATCCTACCTGCCTTTAAGGCCAAGCTTAAACAGTACCTCTCTGGAAGCATGGCCTGTTGTAGGCAGTAGTTGCATTCCCAGCCCTGCAAGTCTTAAGACACAATCGCCTGGCTAACTGGCATGGATGGTCACCTCCCACACTCTTTTTAACAAAGCCCCCACAGGGCCGTTGCCCACATCCCAGATCCCCCACCCCCACCTCTCTACATCAATTCCAATACGTAGACGGATCTAGCTCCTGGCTACTGAAACACCTGTGTTCCTGACAATGTCTGGCCTGGTCAGGTTTCTTTGCACTTACCGGATAGCTTATGTCTCTGATAGTAATGTTTCACTCTTGTAATTTGCTTACACTGGGGCTCCACCCTGATTTGTTTTCTTGTTCTCAGTTGTTCACACTTTGTTGTACCTGATGTGGAACCTTTGTAAAAGAGCTTTTGCTCAAAGGTTATGTCCGAATTTTGAAATAAATAAATAAAACTAAATATACCAGTTGCTAACTAGGGTCTTACGTACAACTACTGAAACACTGTTCAAGCTTCAAACTTGCTGTTCACAGGAACGGTTTAATATTCCAGTCAAGAGTGACACTTTCTGGGGCTAGGGTACCTAGGTTTTAGCCACCTAGTTACTATTATTGAAACTAGTCAAATACGTGTGAAATAGGAAACATAAAATAGCATAAACAATTTTGATAGTAACCTATAGCCATAATTTGTTTTGCAGACTGATAAAAATGGTCAGTTTCTACTGAAGTAGCTTATCTTATCAACTGAAAATCTGCATTGCTAGGATACTGCTATGTGCGTGTAATGTATCCTATTTTAAACAGCTGCTGACGTGTTCTTACCATTCAGGCACGCAACTCTTGCCAGGGAGTTGCCAACCCGATCAGCTAAATGAGCTAGTGTTTTGAGGCAGCAGTTTTAACAGAAATTAGGCAAAAAAAGTTGACCCTACAGTACCTTTTTCTCATCTTATAACATTCCAGACATCTTCCAGATGCATTTGCTGATAACATTTTCAGGTTCCACAAATATGAGTATTTTATAAATAGTTTAATGTAGATTTTTTTTCTCAGTTAAAAAAATGGCTGCCACATTTGGCTTAGAAAGAGCACTGCTGACCTGGCAAGGGTCATGAAAATAAAATAAACTCATGGTGCCCAACATAGGAGATCCTTAGAAACGCAGATGACACAAATATGCTAATATTTTTATTACCTGCAGATGAAACTAGCTTTTCGGAAGAACATTTTGCGTTGCACTGCTGCTTACAATTTTTTTAGGCAGTTAAATCAATAACCTTACCTTGCTCGGCTCGTAACTTCCGTATAACAGCAGAGTGGCATCGTCCCTGAAAACTGCACTTTGATGACGTGCAGTAGGGAAGGGTGGCTATAGGTGCTCTATGTACTTACTAATAGGCTCGGGGGAGGGGGCTGTCTAAATGTACTACGATTATCTTTACTGAGAGTTTAGCCACTTGCATATAGAACTGCCAGCAAAGATAATCTTGGTACATTTTGATAGCCTCCCTCCCTCCCTCAATCCCATTAGTAACTACGTAGAGCGCCTACATCCAGTTCCCTACTGCACGTCATAAAAGTACTGTTTTTAGGGGCAGAACTGCAGTGCTTGGCGACCGCTTAGCTTGTACGCAGAAGTTATGAGCCAGGCAAAGTAATGTAAAATTTTATTCTTTTAGTTGCCTAAAAAAAGTTTAAGAACAAGCTAATTTTGCTCATCCGGTAGGCAACTCCTTGGCATGAGTTGCCAGCCCAGACCATACAAACATACGAAGAAGCCAGCAGAGAAAGGCCATTTGGTCTATCAAGTCTGCTCGTATCGCAGGGTCCATAGCTTGAGTTAATGTCCCTGCCCTCCCTCCCCACCAATGACCCTTCCCCCTTCCCCTATGCCTGTCCTAGCCTCTCTTAAAGCTGCCCACTGTCTTCAACAAGATTACCTCTTCTGACAGTGTATTCCAAGTGTCCACCACCCTCTCTGTGAAGAAGTGCTTCCTGACCTCCCTCCTAAACCTCCCACCCTCCAGATTGTGTTATGGTTGCCACTCAGCTTAAAGAGACTCTCCTTATCAACCTTATTTATCCCTTTCAAGTACTTGAAGGTCCCAATCATGTTCTCTCTCTCTCTCTCTCTGTCTCTCTCTCTCTCTGTCTGTCTCTCTCTCTCTCGCTCGTCTTCCAGGGAGTACATTTTCAGTGCCCTCAACCTCTCCTCATATGACTTATCCTGCTGACTGGCTATCATCTTTGTAGCCCTCCTCTAGACCCTCTCTAGCAGGTCAATGAGGCAGTATGGCACAGTGGGTTAAGGCTCTGAGCTGCAAATCTGGAGACCTGGGTTTGAATCCCACAGCCCCCTAGGTGCATACTGTGTGACCCTGAGCAAGTCACTTAACTTCCTCGTGCTCCCAGGTTGCACCTGCAAACAAGCTTTCAGCTTAGTGTGTCTCACCTGGTAAAATAATTGGTAAAAAAAAAAAAAAAAAAAATTTGTCCTTTTTGAGGTGTGGGCACCAGTACTGAACTCCATACTCTAGATGCAGCCTTACCAGTGACCGGTACAAGGGCAGTATAACCTCCTCTCTCCTACTACTGATCCCCCTAGATGTGCATCCCTAGATATGCATCCCAGCATCTTGTTTGCCTTTGCTGCTACTTTCTTGCACTGCGTGGAGTGCTTCAGGTCACTGGTGATCATCACTCCCAGGTCCTTCTCCTTCTCTAATGCAGATACTCGGACTCCATGCAGGTAGCACTCTGTCCTAGGATTCTTGGCTCCAATATGCATAACTTTGTATTTCTTGGCATTGAAGCCAAGCTGCCATATCCTGGACCACCTCCCTAGCTTTTCCAGATCTTCCTGTACGTCCTGTATCCCTTCAGCTGTGTCCACTCTCCCACAGAGTTTGGTGTCATCTGCGAATAGGCACATTTTGCCCCTAATGCCATCTTCAGTGTCACTGATGAAGACATTGAACACCACAGGCCCCAGCACTGAGCCCTGCGGGACACCACTGGTTACCTGTCTGGTGCCAGATAACTCTCCCCCCACCAACCACCCTTTGGGTTCTGTCCTTCAGCCAGTTTTCCACCCATCTGGCCATCTCTCCCCAACTCCGAGATCCACCAACTTCCTGATCAACCTTTTGTGGGGCACAGAGTCAAAGGCCTTGCTGAAATCAAGATAGAGGATGTCTACTACTTGTCCCCTGTCTACTTAGTAACACAATCAAAGAAATCAATAAGATTTGTTTGACATAATCTCCCCCCATGAACCCATGATGCCTCGCATCCTGGAGACCATGCTCCTCTAGATAGTCCACCAACCTCTCCTTTAGTATGGTCTCCATGAGCGTGCCCACAATGGAGGTCAGACTGACTGGTCTATAATTACCTGGCTCATCCTTGGGACCGCCTCTGTGGAGCGGCACTACATGTGCTGTTCTCCAGTCCTGTGGTACTATGCCGGTCTCTAATGAACTATTAAATAGGTCTGCCAGTGGCCTTGCCAGCTCCTCAGCCAGTTCCTTTATTACCCCTGGATGTACTCCGTCTATGCCTGGTGATTTGTCCACCTTCCATGCCAGCAGACCCTCCCTCACTCTATCCTCCTTTATCACTACATCTGTGTTCCCCTTCCCCAACTCCTCTTTTCCCTCCTGAAGACACTGGTCCATCTCCGTCCTCCTCCCTGGTGAAGACGGAACAGAAGTATTCATTTAGTATCTCTGCTCCCCCATCCTCCACCCACTCCACCCCTTTCCTAAGCCTAACAATCCCTTCCTTCTCGTCCCTTCTCTCACTTATATAGCAAAAGAAAGCCTTCTCCCCCTTTTAATTCCTTCAGCTATCTGCAGCTCCTTCTGTGCTTTTGCTCGCCTGACTTTCTTACTTGCCTCACTAGACAACCTTAGGTAATTTTCCCTATCCACCTCTCTCTTGGTCTTCCTGAATTTTCTATAGGCCGACCTTTTTTCCGTTACTGCCTGGGCAATCCCAGAACTGAACCAGCTGGGTGCTTTGGCCCTTGTGTTCTTCCTCCTGAGACTAACGCACTCATCTGTGGCAACCACTATTCCTTCCTTAATGATGGACCACCTTTGTTCCACACCCATATCTGCTCTGATGCCCGCCAGATGGCTCCTTAGCACATCGCCCATTTTCCTGAAGTCCGCCCTCCTGAAATCCAAGATTTTGGCCTTAGTGGGGATGCTTTCCCTGCCCATATCCAACGGGAACCACACTGTGCATGTGTAAAAGAGCAGCGGATGCCTTTAGGAGAACTTTAACAAAACACAATATTTAGACACAGTTTGGCTTGTACTTCACATTTGTTCTGTATTTCTCCTCACCATTACTTATTACTGGTGTAATTTGTATGAAAACAGGATCTTTGCTCCTGAAAAGTTCATCTATTCCTGTTGCTTTCTCCCTACTCAAGGTCATAATGCACTGCTTGTGACATCACAGTTAGTCCCATGGCAACAGATTAGATTTCAAAACAGAGGATTATGACTGGGAGTAAGCTCCGGAGGCAGATGAACTCTGAGGGATAACGATCATGTATTCATGGAAATCTCCTCAGTAATAAATAATGGGGAGGAGAAATCTATAGCATATACAGTGGAATCTGCTTCTGCACAAGAAAACGTGCATTTAGCGGAATGTGCATTTATCCGAACTCCTATGTTTACAATGCAACATAAAGAAAACAAATGAGCCCTAGCACTATAATAGCATTCCACATTTATTTACCATAACAATACACCAGAAATGTTACAATGTGCTTCTGTGCAGCATTGACAAATAACTTAATGAAGCACAATCCTATAAAAAAAAAATTCATATCAAAGCCAATTATCTGTCCACATTATCTATATTACTTGTGGACCCGAAAAAGTAAATGATCTTAGCCTGCCTGCAACTTTTCAGTGCCAGCTGAGTGATACAGAGTGTTAAATGCAGCTGCACAACTGCTTAGAATCACTTGTGCACTTAAGAGGTGCTAACTACCTACGGAGAAATGTGTTGGCGAACTGTGAAACTGTGCATTTAGCTGAAATGCGCACTTATCAGATTTTTTTTGGTACTATGTGAATAGTAAAAAAAAAAAAAAAAAAAAATTCAGGAAACAGAAAAAGTGTGCACTCATCAGGAATGTGCACTTATCCGATGGTGCACTTAAGTGGAATCCACTGTATGTGGAATGCAAGTTGAATTGTACCTAAATATCATGAGCCATACATCAAATGTATTCATCTAAAGTCTGGAATAATATGATGATTATGTATAATCATCCTGGTCCCCCATATCTCCGTATGCCCCCCAACACCCGTGCTGCTCCCCATTACCTTTCTGACAATTCTGTTATAGTAATCTAGTAGTAAGAGGGGAAGGAGCAAGTTAAAAAACACGTTTTTACAAAGGGAAAGCTGCTGAATTTTTAACTTGGGTACCTTAGCCCTGAATGGTCTCAACCACGACTGGGATCTCAAACCATTCCTGTCAACAGCAAGTCTGAAGCTTGAATAACATATCAGTAGCGGTACACAGAGCCCTAGTAAGCCAACTGTTACATATTCAGAGCAGAATATGTATCTGACAATTGTATCAATAATAAGGTAAACTGCCGGCCCGTCTGCTCAGCGGTTGGATTTCCAATCGCGATGCCGGTAACCCGGGTTCAGGAGCGGACTTGGGTCATCGGAGGACCAGCCGTGAGAGAAAGGTTTGAGTGTCCCATGACTGTTCGCCTTCTCCGGGAGAGGCCAAGGCCCGCAGTTTGCCTGACCCCGGGCAGAGGCCCGGGGTACTGCAAGTCCTGACTCCAGGAAGGGCCAGCCGAGAGATGTGGTGGACGTTGGCGCCTAGCACCTTGACGTCACAGGACACGCGCCACACCGAGGGGAGAAAAGGAGGAAAAACCGGTGTCGGTCTCCTAGGTGACGGAGACCCAGCGGTGACCCTGATTGCCCGCACCTCCCCGACATCCCTGGTGGTCTGACACAGCAAGATTATCGGGGTGTGCCGTCCTGCCCCGTACCCACCTGGGGGGTACAGCCATGGCTCAATGGGGACCACCGGGGCAGAATCGCAGAGGCTGCGGTGCGGGGACAGACTGCAATGTGTGTCTCCTGAAAGAGTGGAGACCGACACTGCAGGAGAGAGTATAAACAGAAATTCAAAATAAATAAATAATAAGATAACATACTAAAAGCCAGCAGAATAGGCCTGACGGTCTTTTGTGTCTGCTCAGTAGCCAGCCCCTATTGGGTGCTCGTTCTCCCCACCCCCCGCCCCTGAGAGGTCATCCTCAACTTCAGTTTACCCATGCACCTGTCCCACCCCCTCTTGAAGCCTTCCACTGTGCCCTCCTCCACCAGACTCTCATCACCCTCTCAGTGAAGTAATGCTTTCTACGTTCTCCCATGTAATTTCCTCCCTCCAGCTTCCATTCATGCCCCCTGATTGTGCCCCCTTTCTTTAGCCTGAACATTTCTTGGCCTCCATCCCTGTTTATCCCTTTCACATACTTGAAGACCACTATCATGTCCCCCCTGTCTGTCCTCTCCTCCAGTGAGTACAGTCCAAGTTCTTCCAGCCTTTCCTCACAGGCCCTTTCACTCATGCCCTGAATCATCCTGGTCGCCCTCCTCTGGACCCTCTCCAGCAGTGCTATGTCCTTCTTGAGGTGAGTTCTTCAGAACTACACACAGTACTCGAGATACGGCCTGACCAAGGCATTATACAGAGGAAGGATCACCTCCCTCCTCCTGGACGTAATTCCTCTGGCTATGCAGCCCAGAATCCTGTTTGCTTTTCCTGCAGCTCTTCTGCAGTTTCCACTGTTATTCATTTTGATGAATACCACCACCCCCAGGTCCCTTTCACTCAATGTGGCTTGCAGTGAGACCCCCCCCAGGGTGTATACATGACCTGGGTTTCTGACCCCCAGATGCAGCACCCTACACTTCCCTGGATTAAACTGCAGTCCCCACCTCACTGACCGCCCCTCCAGGATATCTAGGTCTCTCTGGACTGTCTCTCTCGCTTCATCCCCGTCCGACAGTACTCCCAGTTTTGAGCCATCCGCAAAGAGGCTCATCCTACTTCTAACCCCCCTCCCCATATCGGAGACATAGGCACTGAACAGGAGTGGCCTTAGTACCGAACCTCGGGGAACCCCACTGAGGACGTTCCTAGCAGGGGAAACTATCCCACCAACCACTACCCTCTGTGTTCGCCCCGTTAGCCAATTATCTACCCATCTAAGCAACTGTCTTCCCATCCCCCCAGCTTTAACAACCTGTTATGGAATACCAAGTCGAACGCCTTACTGAAATCCAGATATAGGACGTCCACCGGTCTTTGTCGGTCCAGGGTCCCCATCAGCCAGCAGTAAAAATCAATGAGGTTGGTCTGACACGATCTCCCCGGGGCAAAACCATACTGTCAGTCATCCACGTGCCCCAATCTTTCCAGTTCCCTCCCGAGTTTCTGCTTAATGATGCCCTCCATTTTTCTGCCTACCACAGACATTAGGCTGATAGGCCTGTAATTTCCCATCTCCTCCCAAGAACCCCCCTTTGTGCATAGGCACCGCATGAGCCACCCTCCAGTCTTGAGGCACCCATCCTGTCTGCAGAGAGGCATTAAAGAGTGCAGCTTGTGGAGCTGCTAGTTCATCCGCCAATTCCTTCAGAACCCTCGGATGCAGCCCATCCGGTCCCGGTGCCTTATCAGTTTTTAGCGCCTGAAGGGCCTCCCTCACCCTGTCCTCTGTGATTTCTCCCTCCCAATCCAGCCCCTCAATTAGAGCACCCGTACCCTTCTAGATCTGGCCCACCTGGTGCCCCAGCCTCTTCCGGTCCTCTCGACTCGGCTATCTCCCCCACCCTCCCCTCAGGCTGAATGGATCCCCTGTCTCCCTCCATAAATATCAAGGCAAAGTGCTCATTAAGCACCTCTGCCTGATCCCCTGCCTCCTGAGCCCATCCCTCCCTAGTCTTAACCCTGGAGATCTGTGCTCTCCCTTTTCTCTTCTCTCCTATGTATTTATAGAATCCCTTTCCCCTCTCCAGATGTCCCTTGGCAAGTTATGCTCTATCCTCGCTTTAGCTCCCCTCACCTCTCTGGTGACCCTCCTTGCTGTCAACGCGTAGTCACCTCTCTCCCCCTACCTCCTTGGGGCACTTAAAACATGCATAGGCAGTCTTTTTATCCCTCACCGCCTCTTGCACCTCCCTGGTCCACCAGCACGGCTTGTTGGCTCTACCACTCTTACGCCTTACCCTTGTACATGAGCTAGTAGCCTCCTGCACCCCTTTCTTAATGGTCTCCCACAAGCTACCAGCGTCCATGTCTGGCCTAATCCTCTCCAAACTCCCCCACAGAATCCTGCCCATGCCCGCAAAGTCCACTACTACTGTATTAGAGCGTTTACCCTCACCCCCTTTGACACAGCAGAAAACAGACCATGGCATGGTCGCCACCTGCCAGCGGGCTACACAACTTTAAACCCCTTATCTGGTCACTGTCTGCAAGGACAACGTCCAGTATCCTCCGCTCCCTAGTAGGTTCCCCCACCTGCTGGACCAGGAAGGCATCCTGAAACACATCCATCAGACTCTGCTCCCTGGCCACTGCTGATGTCATAGTGTTCCAGTCTGCCCCCGGCATATTAGGGACCCCCATGACCACCACCCTACCCTTTCCATGGTCACAGTGTCCCTTGATGTTCTCAACTAATTTTTCCTCCAGGGCCTCATCCATCATGGGGGGTCTGTACACCACCCCCATTTTCAATCTTTTACCTCCCCTCATTTGCAGGTTTACCCAAATCGCTTCCACTTCCCCTTCAGCCTCCTCCACTCCACTAACCACTATGCCATTCTTGACTATCAGCACCACAACCCCTCCTCTACCCTCTTCTCTATCCCTCCTGAATACTGTGCATCTTTCCAAGTTTAAGTCCCAATCATTCTTCTGGGTGGCCCATGTCTCCATAATCACCGCCACATCCGTTGATCCCTCGGCCAGCATCGCCTGGAGCTCAGGCATTTTGCTGCTCATGCGTTGATCAGGACAGTCCTCCAACCCATCCCCCATCCCCAATTGTCTTGTCCCTTCGCAATCCCTATTCTCCCTTTCTGGCCCAGCTCTGGCTGTATTTACTTTGCAGTCGCCTGCCCTCTTCTCGCACCCTAGACCTGGAACTTCGAGCAGCCCTCCTGATTCCATTCCTTCACTTATCCCTCCCCCTTCAGAAGTTTAAACCCCACCTCTCGACTATGAATCCAGCGAGTTTTAGTTTCAAGATCTCCCTCCCCTCTAAGTTGAGATGTATCCTATCCCTGGCATACAACCCCTTGTCCTCCCATGTGTACCCAAGTCCCCCACCAGCCCATACCCTTCTGCCCTGCACCAGTCCCTGAGCCACTGGTTCACCCCTCTGAGTTTATGCTTGGTCTCCCCGACACTCAAGGTACTGGCAGACTCTCAGAGAAGGAGACTGAGCTTCCTGTAGAGTGGCAGACCCTGGCCAGTTCCTGAAACCTCGCCTGGATTTCCAGTTCACTGTTCCCCTCCAAGTCGTTTGTGCCCAGATGTATTAGGAAATCTGGGGATCCCCCGCATTCCAATGCTAATGAGTATAGCTGGAATTTGGCCTTGTGTACAGAAAGGCCTGGGATACATTTAGCCTTGACTGGGCTGCTTTTTCCCCTTCCCTACCACTGGATGCCCCTGGTCATGGAGTCACCCAGCTGGATCACCTTCACCCCCCCCACTTTACTAGCCCTTTTGGTCCCTTCCAGGCTCTTCCTTCTTTCTTCGAACCCCCAGCTTACTCCTCCCACCTCCTTCAGTCCGGGGATCACTAGTCTGTACGTGCCCTGCCATGCTTTTTCTTCTGCCTGCAGCTCCCAGTTTGCTCCTCACCCCCCCAACCTCATTGGTGGCACTGATTGCCCCCCCAGATCTCCCCCAGGCTCCCTTTCAGGGCCAGGATCCACAGGTCCCCCACCCAGGCACCCTTCTACTGCTTCCCTCCTAGCCCCATCCCCCTCCTGTCTTGTCTCCCCACCCGTCTGGCATATTTCTCCCTAACCTCCCTTGCTCCCACCTCCCATCCTCCTCCGATACCTCCCGCCCCAATGCTGACCTTTCTAGAGTACCCCTCTACCCCGGTTGACTTCCCCAACAGAGTGCCTCAACCCCATTTCTCCCCGGCCTTGTCCTGTGCTCCTCCATCCCCTTTCCTCCCTCCACCTTCAGTTCATGTCCCTCCTCCTCCCACCCCTTTGTGGATGTGCCCACCTCCCCTACCCCATCCCCCGGCTTGCTGGCCAAACCCTCTTTGTCTGCCTGCCCCCCGTTCCGTCCTCTCCTGCCCCAACCCCCCGGCTTGCTGGCCAAACCCTCTCTGTCCTCTCGTTCCCCCTCCCACCTGCCTCTTCCACCTCCTCTCCTGGATACAGCCGGTGAATCCGATTCCTAAGTGTGATGCTAGCCCCCAACTTGCTTTCTCCTACCCCCCCCCGGTCCCTCTGATCGGCCACCCTCCTACTAAGTGTTCTCCATCTGCTGCTTGTATCATGGCCTACCCCTCCGGAGTACCCATAAGGTCATGTTCACCTGTTCCCTGAGGTGTACCATAGTGGCCTCGCCTACTCTCGTGAGGCCCTTTCCACTCCACACAAAGTCATCAGCTGTCTTGGCAGTCCTGAGTGCACTTTGCAGCTGTTACTTTAATGTTCAACTAGCTTCTCTGGACATGTGTTTCACTTCACTTTAATATGCGCATGTATGCCATGCTAGAGCCAGGTATTTTAGCTCTTTGGTACTGCGATATATGTTACTGTGCTTAGGGCTGTTTTACATCCTGTAATATTCCAGTGTGTACAATTCATGTTGTGACTGATTAGGCTGTTTGAATTAGACTGCCTCTCCTCTCCTCTCTTCTCCTGCTGTGCTATCCCCCTTCCTAGCTGACCCTTTTTTCCTGCCTTGACCCCTGAATCCTCTCCCTTTATTTCCAGAAGGTCTCTCCGGTATCCCACAGACTCAGAGGGCCAAGGTCTTGGCGCCCTCCCCCCACTGCAATGGCCTTTCCGTAGCATACGGAGCCTGCCAACATCACTGCAACTAACCCAGCTATTCTGGTCCCGTACTCACCTCTCAGCTCTATTCCTCAGTGGCAATCGCTCCTCGTGTTGCAGCACCGGGTGGCTTCAAGGTGGCACTGCACTGTCCCTGCCCACCCAACCCGCCCCTGTTCCAACTACCCCTGTGTGGTGCTGCCTTTACAGGTATGGCCAGAAACAATCAGCCCACTTTTGCACCCTCCCAAAGTTAAGCATGGACCTTTCCTTGGCCCCCCTTCTCCTTTCCAACATCAATTACTTCTTCTGTTTAAACTGATTTAAGCAATGTACCATGACAGGGTGTGAGTTATTCTAGGATTTATCATGCCTGATGTGTTGTTTGGTCACAAGGCCACAGGCTGAGTGAGCAAAACACACCAGACATGGTAAATTCTAGCATTACCCACATCCTGGAGTGGTATATTGCGGTTATACAATGTGCCCCCGGTTTTTGGACAAAAAATATGAGAAAAATACATTTTTGTTTCGGTTTAAAATATTTTTGCGCCAGTGGAAAAAAAAAAAATAGTCCTGGGTTGCTAGGGATGCAGTCCTGGGTTACTATGGTACGGTTGGGTTTACCATAAATGTTGCTTGTTTGGTTAGGAGTGTTTTGAAATTTGCAGCCCAATGTTTTTACTATCGCAGGAAAACTTTTAATTGTACCCCACGTTGCCACTGGACTGTGTCCCAGCTTCATTTTTGTTGTAAGAGTTGGAACACAGTTCTAAACTTGTGACTCTGTTTTTTTTTTTATTCACCCTCTGCCTCGACCCCCGGAACAATAGACAGGGTTCGAGGTCAGAGGGTGCTCAGCGACGGCCGTAGGATTTGAAATCTGGATCCCAGATGTGACTGTTTTTCTGATTCGTCTCTTTGGAACTCCTGCATCGGAGGGTGAAGAGATTTTAGTATGGGGGAGGAGGAGGTAAATATTTGTGTTTAAAAAAAATTGAAAGGATGCTTTTTTTTCTTAGAGGTAGCTTTGGCTGAGTTTCAGTAGTGTTTATGTGTTACGACTCGGTCTCAGTTTAGTGAGTAGCTAATCTCACTGTCAGTCATCAAGTCGGAGTGATTTCATGAAGAGTTCCTGATATGGTTCACTGGTGGCAGGCACCTCTTCCCGTTGGTACTGTTGAGGATTTACAACAGGCAAGAGGCGCTAGCTGGCCAATCAGAGCCTGCCATTTTTGGACCCCACTGTATAATTATATATTACCAGCCCCCTAGGTCCCTCCCACCTGACCCAGGCTCATGGTTACACTTAGATGCTGTGGGATTCAAACCCTGGTCTACAGCTCCCTGTCTCGCCCATAGCCTGGTGCCCTATCCACTAGGCTATACCACCAAGTACTCATGCAGAGATTTTGTTATCTCCTACGGCCTCTCCTCTTGCTATTCTGCCACCTAGTGTAATTGCACTGCTCAGTCGTATCCACCCCTGCTCAAGGTACCTCTTCCTGCCACTATAGATTACACAGAGTCATTCCTCCACCAACCTGGCATGCGCGCGCGCACACACACACAGCACAGTATCACCCTGCCACCTCCTGCGTTCTAAAAATTCACTCTTGTCATGAATTACAGCTGTTCTCTGTTACTTTTACTTTCCCTACCTTCTGGGAACAAAGTTGTACCTTACATTAGCAGCAAACAAAAATCTTTCTCGCTGGCAACGGACTTGCATAATTCTGGTTTTCGTGACTCCCACGATAATAGGCAAAAACAAACAAAGATAAACACTACCCAACTAACCACCGCACTAACAATACCCCACTATACCCATGGGTCGGCAACAGATTGTAGCGCCCCCAGAAACAATTTCAAATCCACTAACCCCTCCACCATTACCCCTTTACCACCAACATTCAATTTGTTTCACCTCGTTCTAACACTGACACCTCATATGAAAAGGGAAGGAAGAAAAAAAAAAAAAAACAACACACAGACTGACACACACTCAAGTTCAAATCAATAAAATAATAAAATATTAACCGCTGCACCCTGATGCTTCTATTACTCTCTGGCAGCATACATCCCAATACTGGCTCTACCAAGCTAACACAAGTCAGGGTGAACAACAATGGGACATTAAAACTGGCCTCTATAAATATCTGCAGTCTCATTACAAAGGTAGACCAGCTCCAGATACTGGTCTGCCAGGATAATCCGGACATGCTCTCTGTGAAAATATGGCTCACCCCTAAAATCCCAGACTCGGCCCTATCACTCAATGGGTACATCCTCTTCAGGTTAGACAGAACTGGCAAAAAAGGTGGGGGCTGTCTCATTTACATCAGGAACACCCTCCGTGGCCATGCCCTCCCCCAAATTGACTCTGGAAAGGAGATTCATATCCCAGCCATTAGGTTATCACTTGGCAGACACAATATATCCCTTACCGTAATATTGGCATACAGTACATACCCCCTGGAGAACAAACACGCGGGTTTCAACAGACTAACAATCTAAAGACCTGCGCCATAACTGGGAACTTGTAAGCTATGGGACTTTAATATTAACTGGACGTCTAATGAGGTTGCCTCCTGCAAGGATACCTTATGCAGCTCAGGTATTTCCCCAAATGGTTGACACCCCAACTAGGATCAATTATCGAACTGGTACAATGACCCTGCTTGACTGGGTACTCACAAAACACCCAGAGAGAATCTCGGACACTTCAGTCCTCACTGACTCACTAAGTGACCACTCCCTAGTCAGCTGCCTCTGGACCAAAAAAACTAAAAACCCTCCCCCAACATAGCCACAAGTCGTGTCCTTAAAAGGGGCAAACTAAACTCATTTAAATCCCATCTTAGCATGATTGTTCCCCCCTCTACGCCCTCCAAGATGTTGACCAGGCTCTAGATCACTTTATCACCACATTTAATACAGTATGTGACATCTATGCACCGGTAAGAAAACATAAAATAAAGGGCATTGACACCTGCATCACCCAAAATCTACCAGATCTTATGGGAACAAGGGACCATCTCTGGCATAAAGCCAAAGCCACTGGCAAGTTAGCCGACATCCAGCGGTATTTACACTGCCCTGATATACACCCTTCCTCTCTACCTGCCACCCTTGACATCCCCCCATGCTCCCAGAGCCAACTCGTCGTCCCCTGCACTCCTGGAGCCATGTCTCACCACCCATTCTACTTAAAAGGAGTTAGGGTCTCAGAAGTGCTTAAGTACCTGAGGCAGATCCCTAAATCTAAATCTGTTGGCTCACATGGGCTTGAGCCATGCTTCCTCAGACTTGTAGCCAACAAACTAGCCTCCCCAACAGCAAGAATCTTCAGTCTATCCCTTAGCTCAGGCACCATTCCCACCCTATGGAAAATGTCCCACGTAGTTCCAGTGCTCAAGAAAGGTAACAATAAAAAATGTAATTATTGACCTACTGACCTCCTACCAGCACTCAATATGGTCTTACAACAAATTGTTGCTACCCAACTCATAGATTCTCTCTCTGCCCACAATCTCCTCTCCCCAACACGGATTCAGACGACACCACAGTACCACCACAGCATTACTCACTCTAATAGCATCTCAAATGCCACAGACAAGAGAGCCAACTGGTGCCATTTTCACTGACCTAAGGCATTCAATGTGGTCAACTGCACTCTCCTCTGTAACTGGCCTCCTGGTTTAAAAGCTATCTTCCTAACAAACAACAAAGTGTCAAATTTGAATCCTCCCTTTCAGAGCCCTCTCGTCTCTATTGGTGTCTCCCAAGGCTCCATACTAGGACTCCTCTTCCTCACTTCACATCAACTCAGTCCACCACTGTATCTCCATAAGCACACCCATCCTATACACCAAGAATCTGGTGTTCTTCAATAGTAATCATAATGTTGCTGAAATCAACAAAAAACTCCTCTGACCGTCTGTCTGTCCAAACCTGGCTTCATGAAAATAAGTTTTTAATGAATACTGACAAATCGCAGACCATGCTCCTTGGTTCTGGCCCCTGCCTAAAGAAATTAGATTGCTTTCTGTGCTCAGTAGTAATGGTACATCCCTCGCCTCGGTCACTTCCTTTAATCACCTGGGTGTTGCACTCAACCCCCCTCCTTGACTTCTCACTCCCAGTGGAGTGTACCTATAAGACCATCAACACATATTTAGGACTTGCCCACTGAGCCAGCCCAAATCTCTCCCCTAGTGCCCGAATAGCTATTGCTCGAGGAATACTGCTCCCAAACTATATGGTCTGCCTGTCTTTGTTAGAGCCCCTAACTGAATACTGCACAAATGGGATGTGACTTACAACAATGTATTGCCATTTTGCCCTAGCATGCAACTGTCTATCCCACCACTGCTCACTTTAAGCTCCACTGGCTCCCTATATATGCCTTACGTGACCTCACCCTTGGAGGTGTTGTACACAGTGTCATTCAAAACCAAGTTCCCAAATCACTTGCCTCCCATCTAGTGTTAGCTGTGCCCAGGACAAGGACCAAACCTGGCGAGTCTGCCTTCTCTGCCACCAAACTCTAGAATACTACACCAGCTAACTTCAGGCACAGCCCTACCACCTACACTTTAAGAAACCAGTGTCGCTCTCACTTACTAATGAATGCTGTATATACCTGTTCCTAGCTTCACATTCTGACTTACGTTTGTCAACGCACTGTATAAAAATCGCCTTTGCACTCTTTTGTGTACATTCTCCACAGTTACTATTATATACTGTATGTACCGATTCCTAGCTTCATACTCTGCCATACTTTTGCAAACCCTGTCAACTTAATGTATAATAATTGCCTTTGCATTTCTCTTTTGTATATCTGCGCCTTAGTTTTTTGCACCTCAGTTTATATCCCGGTTAACCAAACCTGCTATATCATTATTCTTATGTGTTGTTGTCAATGAACTGTTCCACTTGTTGTACTCTCTTGGGTCATGCCTGAAAATAGGCAAATGTTTGTCTAGTGCACCCTACCCGGTTAACAAAAACTAAACAAATTTATATATACAGTGGTAGTTACGCAAAAGTTTACTGGTAACGCAGTATACAGAGCACTGCGCAAATGCGGTACCCACTGAATAACATGTATAATGACGAGCGGTGCTATATATGCAACAGGAGTCATGATAAAAACTGTAGAATAAAAACCATTTATCTACCATATTATGGTGATAAATAAATGTATCACCATAGTATCCATTTATCCACAGAGTTACTATGTCACAAATATCTTCAGAATTCATTTAGAACAGGGTTTCTCAAATGGTGAGGCTAGCCTCCCTTGGGAGGCCCCAGCATGTGCCTCGGGAGGCTCAAGCAAGTCTGAAAAGTACTGTATATACATTGAGTTTTAAATATTTGGTATGAATGGATGAGGCAACCTAAAAGAGGATAATAGTAGGAGAATTTATGTATGTATTTACAAATCAGTGGCCAGGAAAGGCAGACTGAGCCAAGACTCATTTCAGGTATACCTGGGGAAGGGTGGGGAGTGTACACAATTCAAAAAGTAACTGCAGAACAGTCGAGCAATACAAAATAAGCAATACAGCAAACAAATAGCAGCAATGAACAATTAATGAGAGGTAACAATTGACCTATTAGATTGGCGGCAGAACAGCCTAAATACAAGGGATAAGCAGAGCGGTACTAGGAGCAAGAGCAGGAAGGAACAAAAGGATACCTGAGAAGTTGCTTAAGAGCAGGGTTAGAGGGCAAGGGACCAGAGGTAGGTAGGAAGATTATTCCAGATTGAGGGAAACAGACAGAGAAAGCAGTCTTACCCATAATGGTACTGCAACAAGGGGTAACAATGGCTCAAGAGTCAAAACAGGGGAGCAAGTAGGCTGGCATGGGGATTACAAGCGGGGTTCACAACAAGCTGAATAAAATAAGAGCCAGCTACTCAAAGGAGGATTACTTTATTCCTGGTGTACTGTGGAAAGTATTCTATTTTACTATGGGGAGGCCCAACATTATTTCAGCAATAAGGGGAGGCTCAAGATCTTTTCCATGGCTTGGAGGAGGCTCACAATGTCAGAGTCTGAGAACTAATGATTTAGAATGTTCGGCCTGAGAAGCAGTACTAACCATATTCAAATGGGAATAACTTTAAAACGAAAAAAGATAGCATAGTACTGTGAGCACGAAAATTGTTCAGCACAAAATTAGCTACAAAATGAGTGGTGTTTCATTTATAGATACCTTATATATTTTTTATAATTAACAAGAAAACTGAAAAAAATTTAATTTTTTGTTCACTTTTGTGACAAACAAATGCAAATAACTTTAAAACAAAAAATGATACCATGATACGGTGAGCACGAAAAATATTTGGCACAAAAATATCTATAAAATGAGTGGCGTTTCATTTATTGATACTTTTTTTTTTTTTACAATTAGCAAAAAACAGCATAAAATTCCACTGTCTTTTCCCGGTTTTGAAAAATTATTTACACCTACCAAAATCAAAATGTTCACACATCTAAGCCTGTTGCATAAATGGAATATGCAGTGGCTCAGTGTGTGATGATGCATTTATCTTCTACAGTTTCCAGTGACCTCTCGTAACTCTCACTCGTGCCTTCCGCACTCGTGAGGTTACTTGAGGTCACTGGAAACTGCACAAGATAAATACACCGTCACACACTGAACCGTGGCATAACCCATATTTATGTTCTCCCCACAGCCAAAGCTGGATCAGTGAACTTCATGGGCACTCCAGGCCCCATATTCTTTATTTATTTATTTAGAAACTGGTGACTGGTAAAGTCATGGTGAGCCAAGGCTCGTTTTCAGTTGTGACCAGGGGAAGGGTTACAGAACAGAACCCCCCCCCCCCATATTCATAAGTTTAGCACAGCACTAACCGGGTTAGTACTCCACTAACCATGATTAGCACTGACACTCCAGCCAGGGCCTTATTCAGAGGCTACTGGAGCACCACGCTAGCCCTGCAGTGCAACTGCACAAAATACACTGCCATGCCTATGCAAATGAGAGATCCCTCATGTATAACAGGCGCAACAGTGTATTCATAGGTTTCAGCAGTGCTAAACAACCGCCTGTACAGTGCCATTTACTGCCTCCAAAACCCCGGCCTTAATAGTGCGCTACAGCTGCACACCCCCCCCCAACCCCAGGGATACTGTTTGGGGGGGGGGGGCGCACAAGCAGGCAAGGGTGAAGCCAAGAGACCAAAAGGTCAACAGAGCGGGTGGGAGAAAGCATTGAATGCCCTGGCAAGGTTGAAAAAGATGGCAGACGTGAACAGCCTCTGGTCCATCCCATTCAGGAAGTGGAATTGAGATGGACAGGGATTTGGGAGAGAACATCTTTCTTGTGCCTTATGCAGTGCAGGAGAAAGAAAGATGGGGCAGTAGTTTCCAGGGGAGGAGGGGTTTCCCCAACTATCTATGATTATATAGTACAGTTCAAATTGTGGACAAAAAGTCTCCTCACTTCAGTATTTCCTGCTTACTGCTGTGTTATGCAATAGTTTTCGATGTCCTAGTGTGTCTTTGTAACAGTGCTACTGTTTGTACTTCCCCCAGGGCATGCCTGAAAATAGGCACTATTTGTCTAGTGCATCTACTTCGTAAATAAAAACTAAATAAATAAATTCCCTCTCAAATGGCGTTTCTGACTGTCACTGAAAAGTGGGACATAAGATGCAACAAAACAAGTCAAACTTTTAAGATAAAGTCTTGTTCTCCTTCAGATAGGTTTTCTTCTTTGCTAACCAGAATTTAAAAGCTTTCCGAGTCAATTTTTTTATCAGACAACTCGTGTGTGTGTGTGTGTGTGTGTGTCTGTAGCCAAGGGGGTTCCGAGGTGTGAAACTACAGAAACCCAAAGGTACCGACTCACAGAAATTTTTTTCTGGGTCTCGGCCTCAGATAATACCATACAGATTAACTCTAAAAACACCGCTTTGCAGTGATCCACCCCCACCCAG
Source organism: Neoceratodus forsteri (assembly GCA_016271365.2). Classification (NCBI taxonomy): domain Eukaryota; kingdom Metazoa; phylum Chordata; order Ceratodontiformes; family Ceratodontidae; genus Neoceratodus; species Neoceratodus forsteri. Next base: position 255,675,512 of record CM028131.1, on the reverse strand, counting down.
CGCCAAACATTTATACATTTGGACAACCTCAGCATTAGTTCTGAGCCCCCATGCATCCTCCTGATCCCGATTCCTCAACATTGTTACAGTTAAATCTGGGGACCAGGGACAGAGAAAAATACAGTAAACGAGACACGGGGTAACGTGCTGTATAAAGACTTGGGGGGGGGGGGGTAGAAAACTCAATACAATCACAGCACCGATACTCTTATCCATTCAACTTTTTTCCGGGGAAAACACTGCCTGTGAGTACATATGCTCTGCCTTCATACGCAAAGCTGTCAGTGTCAGCTACAATCAGCTGCTGCTCCGCCAACATAAACAGTACTTCAGCTCCAACTACGTTCCTTCCTTCCCCCCCTCCAACAGTGCACACATGTACAGTCCGCTTAGTCAGCCCAGCGACGGGAGCAGGCAAGCTATGGAACAATCCCGTTTACCAGAACCGCTCCCAGGATAGGGGGGGACCAAGCGAGTCCGAGGATGCGGGCCTAGCCGGGAAGCACCCAATGAGAACGACTGAAACAGACGCACACAAGACACCAGACCCCGAGCTCTGCCCTTGGGCTTCAGTCATCAGGGGATCACTGCATGTTACCGTACCGGACTCCTCGTCCTTCTTGTCGAATTTCTTTAACATTTCCGCTGGATGCCACCGTATCCACAGCTGTAGTTGCTCTCTGACTAACCCCACATCACCTACAAACCAGCAGCACGTCAATCAAAGGGCCTGCCCGATGAAACGCAACTCGGGGTGGTGTGGGCGTTAGTCAAGATAAGGCCACGCCCCAATGTTCACTACCACCGCTGTTTCCTTAGGGAACCAAGGCTTCCCCACATGCTAGGTACCATTTCAGTCAACGGCAGACCACGCCCTCTTAATGCCACGCCCCCAAAAAAGTCACACGAGGCACCTCATTTTTTTTTTGTCAGCACATGGATGGCAAAGTGCCAAGTTTTGGTCAGTCAGGTAAGGCGGCTAAAACACAGGTACAATATAAAGTATTATGCAATGGCAAGAAAGAATCTTGGACTGTGATTGGTCAGTTTGGGTCTGGACCCATGGTGTTATCCCAGCAGGATGCCACAGGTCTACTGGCATCATTATGGCTGCCCTCCTCCCCTCTTAAGAAACAAAAATATTTTTCCATTCTAATAAAAACATTCTTTAAAATTATTTTTTATTATTTTATATATAACAACAAGCGATTGTATAATTCGAATAATGCACTCCAGGGTGTGTGTCATTTGGGATAACGCCATGCCTGGGGCATTGGACGCACTCGGCCTGCGGCCTCGTGCCCAACCCTCCCAGGCATGGCGTTGTCCCAGCACGACACACACCCTGTCGTGCATTATTCCTTTAGTGATGTGCAGCTTTCCTTAGCAGTGCTGGTGGTATACTGATTTTCAGTTTTTTCCCTCTTTTAATTTGGGGGTGCTTTTAGACCCCCTCACTGTATTAAAAGCAGGATACAAATAAATTGAATGGTATTGGCTAATTCATAGAGCAAAAACATTTTAGGGTCACATGAAATCCCACCCCAAATGAGTTGAAGACGGGATTGTACCTCTAAAATGTTTTTTCTTTCCTGAGGAAGGGTTTGCAGGTCTTAACATGTACACAATAGAGACCAGGAGGGAAATGTGGTGTGGGTTATCCTCCACTTGCATACTGTGTGATCCTGAGCAAGGCACAACCTCCCCAGTGTACTCGGATCACTCCTGTAAACAGGTCTTGAGCCCAGGGGGCCTTACCCCGTTACCAAAGAATTAAAAAAAATGATAGAGACATGCATGTTTTTCTCAAGAATCAACACAGTGGATTGTAATGGATTTTACACAAGGAATGAGGGCATAGTAACTAGGCCGACACTGATGGAGAAATTGGTGGTGGTGGGTGTCAGAGACAGTGAGAACTGGATGAACACACGGACACAGGAATCGGGTGTAGCAAGGCTAAAGACGTGCCAAGCTGGTTCTTTATTAAAGGTTACCAAACAAAAAGAGCAGACTTTGTATGACAAAATAAAGAAAAATAAATAAATAACATCCAAAATCTTCAGTGACATTACAGCATCATGACTGTTCAGCTTTAGAAGATTGAAACGTAGAAACATAGAAGTTGATGGCAGATAAGGACCGCAAGGCCCATCCAGTCTGCCCATTTCTTTTTCCACCTTATGAATGTGCCATTGGCCTTTGCTCTGTCACTGGCCTATCTATTCATACTTATCTGTATTGCTCCCTTACGCCTATCCCATGCCTGTTTGAAGCCCTGCACTGTATTCATATCCACCACTTCCTGAGGTAGGCCATTCCATGCATCCACCACCCTTTCTGTGAAAAAGAACTTCAAGTTGCTACAAGTTGGGAAAATAGCCCTTTGGGATCTGAAAGAGGCTTGCAGATCTCCCACACCAGGATCAGTACTATGCTGATCTGATCTGGCTATCTAGGTTGCCTCCATTTATACTTGGAAAGTTCAGGTGACCACCTTAGACTCCGCCCATTCAGTCTTTTCAAATGCAATTCTTTTAAAACATTTTTTTTTGTTTTTATTAGGTATTTTCACACACACAGGCAATATTTATATTTTGTACATCTTAGAATATATTCACAGAATGCAATGATGTATACAGGTAGCATAGCCATTACTAGAGTCTCCAAAAGTTCATATTACTTCCCCCATAACATCTGTCCCAAAACACAATGAACAATCTTATATGTTCTGTTCAGAGAACGAAAGATGAGTCTATTCCCAAGTAGTAGAGCACCCAGCCCTGCCATTTAGGCCTAAATCCCTCCATACGGTCCTGGAGCATTGCCGTAATACTTTCCATCTGGTAGATTTCCAGCATAGTAGACCTCCAATCCCGAATAGAAGGAACTTGCTGAGACATCCATTTTCTGGTGATAGCCTTCTTGGCTGCTATAAGAAATATTGGCAACAGAGTTTTGGTCCATGGGGGAGAGTGGTCTGGATATACAGAGAGCAATATAATCTCCCCCATCAACTCTACCAGTTCCCCCAGGCAAGTGGACAGCTCCAGCTGGAGGCCGCACCAAAACAGCATCAAAAGGGGGAAATGTCATAATACGTGGCCCAATTCTGCCAAGGTGCATCCACGTTGTCTCTAGCAGTGGCCAAATGTTGCCGGGAGGAACCTGGAGAGAATCGCAGGGGCCCGGAAATACCCAACTCTAATTTTCCAGGAAAACTCCTGACAAAAAGAAGAAGAGGTCACTTTAATAGCTGGCAGGGTCGCGGCAATCCAATCAAGAAATTGCACCTCCGAGGATAGGTCTTCATTCCATTTATCTAATATGGATTGCGTGGAATCTCCCAATAGCTCTCTTAATACTTTATATATATTCCCGATAAGATGGCCACACTGGTTCCCACAAATGGAGTAAATAAAAATTTTGGTACCTCAGTGGAATCAACAAAGTCCAAGAGGGTAGCATCTTTCAGAAAAAGAGACGTGCAAGAACAAGGGGACACAATTGAAAGATAGAGGGAAGGCGGTTCAGGGGCAATGTGAGGAAGTATTATTTCACAGAGAGGGTAGTGGATGCATGGAACAGCCTTCCTGAGGAGGTTGTGGGGTCTAAAACTGTGGGAGAATTCAAGAATGCATGGGACAGACACAATGCAATTCTTGTGGGGGGGTAGGAAGAAATAGGCTGTTGGTTAACTAGGATCTGCGGCCTATCCTGTAGGTAGGGAAATGGGCAGACTAGATGGGCCAAGCGGTCCTTATCTGCCATCAAAGTCTATGTTTCTATGTTTAGGTAAGGAAGGGGTTGGGGTAGGAAGTTTGGTGGCGAACGTCCAATGACAAAATATAATTCCTCACCTGGAGGTATCTAAAAAAGTCTGTACCTTGGAGCCCGTATTGGGTTTTGAGTTTGTCAAAAGGCAAGATCCCAGATTTGTGCTAATGGGAGGAGGCCAGATCCATATAAGCAGGTTGAAAAAGGTCATCTTTAGAGATGATTTTACACAGATCATGTATTGGGTTGATTGTCGGTCTATTTCTCAACCTGTACCAGACCTGCAGAGTATGGGATGGTATGTGTGTTAAAAGTCTCAGAGGAGGGCTGTTGTTTGTGGATGAAAAAAGAAGAGCAGAAATATCGTACATATCATTTAAGATGAACTCCAAGGACTTCCAGGGTGCTGAGAAGCTGTCAGTCAGCCAACTGACAAGGATATGAAGAAATGCAGCCTGGGCGTACAGTTTAAGATTAAGTAGGGTTACTCCTCCTTGGGCAATAGATAGCTGAAGGAGGGAGAGGCAGACTCTGGGGCATTGTTTACTCCATATAAATTTAGAGAATACTTTGTCCCAAGACTTAAAGTAGAAAGGAAAGGGAAAAAAGGGAATGTTTTGAAAAAGATAAAGGAGTCACTGGAGAACGTTCATACGGAGTGTTTCAATCCGTTGGAAGAATGACAACGGAAGGGAGGACCATCTATCCAAGTCCTTTTGTATTATAGTGGTAAGTGGTTCATAATTCACCAGCTCAAGCACTCCGAGATTCAATGGAATATATATTCCTAAATATTTTGTCTTTGTACATCTCCACCTCATGGAGAGGAGGCGGCAAAGAGTGTTTGTTGGGGAAAAATTAAAAAGACAGGCTTCCGATTTAGTGATGTTTAATTTAAATCATGCTATAACCTCATATTGCTGAAGGATACTCCAAACTGCAGGAATGGAAGTGTCCGTAGATAGGAGAATTAGAAGAATATCATCAGTAAACATGCTGACTTTATATTGCTGCTGTCCCAGAGGAATGCCCTCTATTTCAAAAGCGGTTCGAAGGGCCCTGCCTAATGGCTCCATATAAAGGGCAAATAAAAGGGGAGAAAGGGGGCAACCCTGTCAAGTACCCCGGGAAAATGTAAAAGGGGGACCCCTCCATTGACTCTCACATACACCTGAGGAGCGGCACAGAGGCCCCTTAACCATTCCAAAAATGACTCTGGAAAATGGAAACTCAACAGGGTGTCCCACAAAAATTGCCAGGACACCCTGTCAAAGGCCTTCTGTGCATCTACACTAATGACCGCCGCTGGTATCCGTTGATCCTGTATATATTCTATTAGTATTAGAGTTCTGCGAATGTTATCTGTCATGTTTCTATTTTTAACAAAGCCAGATTGGTCATGGTGAATTAGGCAGGGCAGGATCCTTTCCAACCGAGATGCCCATATAGCTGTGAAAAGCTTGTAGTCAGTGTTAAGGATTGAAACTGGTTGATAAGAAGGGTTAGTGGGGTCAGTGTTTTGTTTTAATAGGGTGACCAATGTGGCGTAGGCCCAGGAGGGGTGGGGGGTGGGGAACCTCCCGCAATCTCTAAAAGTGGAGAGTAACTTGGGGGAAGTCTCAGCCCCAAACATTTTATACTATTCAAACAGAAGCCCGTCCAGTCCCAGGCAGCGGTGGGAAGAAAGAGATTTAGTACTGTGTGAAATTTCATTGTGTTATAGGTAGTTCCAGCAGATCCCGTTGGGCTTCCGTGAGATGGGGAAGGGGGAGACTGTTCAAGAAAGGACTGCCTCTCTTCAGGGGTAGACAAATCGTCTCCCTGATATAGGTGTTGATAGAAATTTACAAACGAGTGCATAATATCCTTCTCTCAATGTGATAACCTCCCGGAAGTTAGATCTTTTATTTTTAAAACTGTTGTAGAGGCTTTCTGTCCCCGAAGGTGTTGGGCAAGTCTATGGGCGCCCGGGCGCCCCCGGATCCCTCCCTTATTCCTGGCCTGTTTGAGATAGCGAAGGGCCTGCTGAATCTTTATGTCCATTAATTTCTGTATCTCTGCCTTTGTTTCCCGGATCGGTTGCTGGACCTCACGGTCCCCCTCTGTGTACAATAACTGGTACGTATTTAAATGTTCCAAAAGACCCGGCCCGGTGGTGCTGAGGGCTGAGGTGCTAGTCACCTTACCTTGAGCCGAGCCAGCGACCCATGTTCGGGAACAAGCACGGGTCACCAGGGGTTGGCAGGCCTGGAGAGGGATTGAGCATCCAAGGGACTGCTCTCCCTCTCCTGGGGGTTCACCAGTGGTCTGCATCGACTGGCTCCTAATGGTGGCTGGGGGGCAGTCCACCGATGCTGCAAAATTAGGAGGCAGAGACGGGGCCGACGTCTGGAGGGAGCTTGTGTGGACGAGTGCGCGCTCTCTCTGCTGACGTCCTGCAAGCCCCTCTCTGCAGGGGAGAAAAAGTAGAGAAAATGGTGTCCTCGCCATGGATGATGATGATCCCCCTTACTGCGCCGCCAGGAGAGCACCTCCCCCGAACTGGATCCAGACTGGTCGGTGAGTACCTCCCCACCCCCCCCATCATGAGGGGTAAGTTGTGGGGGCTGAAGGCGAGGGGATCTGATACCTGGTCGGCGCGGAGGGGGGGTCCTCAGATGGTTAGGCGAGGGGCTCCCAGGAATAACACCAACTAAATGTTCCAAAAGAGTATTGTATCTAAGTTCCAAATCCCACCACCTCCTGGAAGCACATGCCATGGTTTCCCCCGAGTGTTGCCTTTAAAGCATCCCAAACCAAGGCCTCTAAAATATCTGGGGAGGCATTTTCCTGAAGGAAAAGAGGTATCTGCTTCTTAATGTATTCCACAAATTGTTTATCTTTTAACAAGATCGAATTAAAGTGCCATAATGTATGTTTTTTTCCTCCTACCCAAATCCAAACTAATAGTGAGGGGATCATGGTCAGAGAGTACTATAGGGTTAATTGTGATGTCCTGCGCCAAACCTAGGTGCTCACATGTCACCAAAAAATAGTCTATTCTGGAATAGGTGTGATGCCTATTTGAAAAAAAAAAGTAAAACCCAGGTCAGAGGGGACTAGACGGTGCCAGACATGTACTATGCCCAAATGGTCCATAGTGTGTTTTAAATATTTGGTTATGCCTGGTTGACGCCTATAGTGAGAGCTGGAACTTTCTAAATGGGCAGACATCGTAATATTTAAATCCCTCCTAAGATAAGTTATCCTCGGTGGAGAACCATTATCTGCTCCATTAAATGCCGAGCGACAGATGGTTTAGACATGGGTGGCAAATAAGCACTCACCAATGTCACTTCCTGTGAGTATAAATTCCCCTGCAAAATGACAAATTGACTTTTGCTATCCATGTATGATTGGGTGACTTCTAATGGTGTAGAAGCTGGGGCCAGGATAGCTGCCCCCTTCGGCGACCACCAGGGTGAGAGGAGGCATAAATTCTATATCCCCTCCCAACTTAACTTCTTGTGTTCATCATCTGAAAGATGTGTTTCTTGAATCATAAAAAGGTCAGCACGTTGTTTTTTAATATACTGCATAAAGCATGAACGCTTTATCGGGTTGTGGAGACCATTAATGTTCTGGGAAAAGATTTTTACTGGTAGGGTAGTCATGACACATTGGATAACCGAGGTCGTTCTGTTTGTTCCCTAGGGAGACGGCCCTTCCAGCCCTTTGCACCACTCTCCCCCTGAGAATCTGCACAATGTGAAGAAGAGCCACCGGTGTATCTCCAAGGTGTTCCAATAACAATAAACATTCTGTAAACAATATACCTGTTGTGCCTGTGTGATTTTTTAAACCATTCCCATCCCCCAATAACCACACCCCCATGCCCTCCTCCCTCAGCAATCTTAAAACCAGTCCTAACTAGTACAGTCCCTCCTCCCCCCATATTTCCCTGTATAAATTCACAACTTTTAAACCCCACAACTATGTACAACATGGTCCCTTTAACAGTGGGGCCTAATACAAATCTTAACACTAAAGTACTAAAGAACATCTATGGCTAATAAACCATAGGAACTTAAATAGTTTAACCATTAACAATGTGACTTCCAACTGTGAAGTGTCCATCTGTGGACACATTTTAGTGGCCTTGGGCAGTTCCCTAAGAGGGAACGCTATGAGGTTTGGGTTCTTTTCGTCCCCCCGATGGGTGACAAGCCACCTAAGGGAACTTAAGATTACCCAAAAAATGAGGGTTCCCCAAAGCAAACCTCCATTAGTGTGGTCCAGTATGAGCCCTGGGCATGGCTGGCTCATTACCCAAGACCAACCCTCCAGCAAATGTTGATAAAATGTAGTTTCCCCAGTCCATTCCTGGGCTTGTGTTAACAGGGAAAGAATATGGCAAGGGGGGAAGAGAAAATAATTCCTCCCTATTTAACAGTTGCAATGGAATATACGTTATCATCTGTTACTTTTTGAAAGAAAGAAAATATAGAGAGAAATCTCAATTTTAAACTTATGGACCTAGTGGAACATAAGATCTCTTTCCATTTGGTAGCTTAAACTGTAAGTAAGTTCGAATGGTCAAGTATAAGGATGGCAATTGGTCCCCATTTGGTGTCCAAAAAAAAAAAAAAAAAAAAGCAGATCCAAAAAGAAACCACATGATGGGTTGAAGAGGTTCAGAGCCGAGGCCTACCCTACGGAGACAGAGTCGCCTCCAAGCAATCCCCTCCATCCCTCCAGGCCTCACCCCCCAACCAAGCCCTATCAGCCCCCCCCCCAGGCAGGGTATTTTAGAGAGGCTGTAGCTCTGGGACGCCCAGGGAGGATAAGATGAAAGCAAAGGGGGGGGGGGCCCTCTAAAACCCAAGGTGTCCCATTAAGTGATAAAGGCCAATGATTTTATAGCTGCTTAATCTGAGATAACCTCCACCATCTAATGGCTACATGTCCCAGCATGCAACCCTTGATAGGAACATTCTGAATTGGTCATTGTATTTTTAGTAGCGGCTGCCTGGGATAAACTTATTAGGAGCCCCAAGGCAAGAGTATAGGACCCTCACTCCCCAGCCCAACAAACCCAGGGCTGGACTTGGAGGTAAAAGGGACCCAGAAAGAAAGGAAATAAGAGAGAGAGCTCAGAACGAGCCTACCATCATCCTTCAGGTGGCCAGGGTGGGATTCCGATATTGATGTAGCCAGTCCAGCAGTTCTGCCAATGGAGCATTGCGAAGGTGTTCTTCTGGTTCTCGCTGGATTTTCAGGACAGGTCTGTTTTTGGAAAAAGCTGCTGGTTTATACTTAATGATGCCCTTAGATAATAGATCAGTAGCAGCTTCTTGGGTTGTTGTATAGGAGACTGGGCCTGTGGGGAGCTGCACCCATAGGCGAGATGAGTAGGGGGTGTGAAACTTAATTTTTTGTGCCTGAAGCAAGGGGAACAATGGGGTGTATTCTGTCTGCATCTTTTGAGTATAAGGGTATAATCATTGAGTATAATCATTGTTCAGTATAAGATGGTGATTCCTCAGAATAGTGCGGCCCATCTGCCAGGCTTTTTTGAGTAGCTGTTCCTTCATGTGGTAATTTTGGAACTTAATTACAAAGGACCGTGGTCTTGCATCAGGCTGGGAGGGCTTCGGTCCAAGGGCTCGATGGGCCCTTTCTATATCAATGGCTAACTCAGGTTCAAGGTTCAAAATTAGGCATAGGAGGTAATCGGGAATAAGCAACAGTGTCCGACCCCTCCTCCCCCTATGGCAGACCATAGATTCAGATATTTTTGTGCCTACTTCTGTTTTTGGCACCTTGCTGCCATATATATCTGTTCCCCAAGTATGGATCTCACACAGTCCTCCAGGGAGTCCAGCCTAGTGGTGTTTGTGGTGGTCTGCTTCCTCCATGCGTGACTGCAAAGCTCCAATGTCTGACCTCAGCTCCCCGACTGATTCCCTCATTTCACCGCGGAACTCCACGATTGCCTTTAAGATGCTGTCCCCCATTTGTGAGTCTTGGACCTTTTTTTTTCCCCCAATTTAGAGGCAGGGGTGGATTTATAAGTGCCAGGATCTTTGCTGGATTTAGCGGCCTGTTCAGTGTCTGATGCACCCCGATCATTGTCGTCGTCTAGATCAGCGAGCAACTAAAAGCAATTCCGTTGTTGTTTTGCCATCGAAAATAAAATCTCTTTCCAAGTAGCCCTTCGCTCCGGTACAGCACCTTAACTTTCAAGAATTTTTGGACTTGGAGATAAGTTAAAGTCGACTAATTTGTTCTGTGATTGTGGGAGGGCTCGCATTGGTGCTGCCTACTGGTTCATACCAGAACAGGAAGCCAAAACATCTTATTTTTAATGTACAAACAGTGAAGCATAACATGTAAACACATCTTTGTACATTCAGATGTCTAAAACCAAATAATAGTTCTTTATTAACAAAATTAAAGTGTACTTTGTGAGTTGGCCTCTCCTCTCACCTGGCTAGTGTACAAAACTATGGAGAAGGGGGCTGGCTGGCTCTTAGAAGGACACTGGGTAGCTCAGGAGAAGGATCCAACAACACTCTGTTTGCTAGAACTTTCCTCTGGTAAGTCCTATATTTTACATGGAAAACAAACTACTGTGTACAAAATATACAAAATGTACCAAAGATTCATTTAAATTAGTAAGTCATTTCGGTTAATAAATAAACAAAAGAATAAGGTCTGTACATTTATTTTAATAATGCCTGTATATAGGCTGGCCCGGTGGCGCTGAGGGTTGAGGTGCTGGATGCCATACCTCACGCCACGCTGGCAGCCTGGGTTTGGGAACAGACTCGGGTCACTCAGGGACCGGTGGGGGAGGCAAGAATTGAGCGTCACAGCTCTCCTTCCTCGGGGTGGAGGGTCTGTGCTGTGAATGGCACCTCTAGGGGGGCTCGCCCGTGCCCAGGGTGCTTGGTTGTCTCCACGGAGGTGGAGACAGCTGCTGCACCCTTTGCACGACGTGCGGGCGCAAAAGGGGTGAAAAGGAGTAAAAATCCCTGGCAGCAGGATAACGCCTGACTCCCCGCAGGCACTGCTCCCGGGCCGAGCATAAGGCAAGCCCGTAATTCCGAGGGACAGAGCTGGGGGCGGGCAGAAGGAGCGTTGGGGACATAGAAACAGCAGCTGTGATTAAAAATAATAATGCCTACATATAATGTGATTTGTGGCTTGTTTGCAAACAAAACAGAATTTGGGGAAAAGAGACAAACTCTATAGTTGCACAGCTACCCGGCAAATTTTACTTGTGTGCATTTTCTCTTAATTTTAAGGGTTTTAATGTTTTTGGTGGACCAAACAATCAATTTTCAGAATAGGTATACAGGGAGTGTTACTACGCATTCCCTTCTGGCATAGTAACATAGCTCCCAGGGATTGGGCATTTCTGACTCTCACAACAGGACTGCTATTTACCACCATAAAAGTATTCTTACAATACTACATAAACTATCCGGCTCCAGGCAACATTTGGAAAAAAGGGAACCAGGCATGGCACCTTCCAGGCAAAAGAATTTGTTCCTTCAAAAAGGGGGACTGGGACCTTCATGGCAAACTGCAGGAAAGGGAATGGAAAATAAAGGGACAGCTCTAGAGGGACTTTCATTCAGGTGGCCTGCCTGAAGAAAAGGGAAAAACAGGATTTCAGACAAGAACAGGGATAGAAAGAAAAGCAAGAGGAGCTACTGCAGTAGGCCTTTAAGCTATGGAAAGCAGTCTTCCCAAGGGGTCACCAGCACACTTCCACGGTGGAGATTGGGGAGGGATGTGACTGTGAGGAATTTCTTCACAGAGCGGGAGGTTGAAAAATGGAATGGCCTGTGCACCTCACACTGCGTCTAGGGTTGTATGGTGGCATCCCTCATCCAGAGGAGCAGTCACCTCATGACATGAAACACCAGTACTTTTACCTTGCTACCAAGTTCAGGGCAAATGGGGAGCAGGGGCAACCAATGCATATTTGTGAGTACCACAAATGGGAGACTACTCACAAACTAATGTCTATGCTGGGATCAAGTAGGATGCATTTTTATTTGCTGTAATCTTGCACACAGCAGCGACTCCCTGGACCTCAAACTTCTCAGACTAACCCTTGACTATGTCCTCAGACCACTCACTGCACTCATCAACCTCTCCCTCTCTTACCAACATTTCCCCCAGCATTGGAAATCTGCCTCTGTTGTACCTGTCTTCAAAAGTGGTGGCAGGACACTTCCCTCAAACTATTGTCCCATATCTATCCTTTCCCCCCACCAAGACACTAGAATGTATTGTCGCAGACCAACTCATGGAACACCTGACCAAATATAACCTCCTATGCACGGAGCAGCATGGATTCTGGAAAGCACATAGCACTGCTACTGTCTTGCTGGAATACACCAACTTCCTACACAGCGCACTTGATCGTGGCCAACTGACGGGGTCAGTCTACATTGACCTCACCAAGGCCTTTGACATGGTGAACCACTCACTACTACTCATCTCACTCCAGACCAGCAGCCTAGCCAATGAGGTCAACAAATGGTTTGCAAGTTATCTTAGTACCAGGTCGCAGCAAGTCAGAATTAACGACACACTCTCTAGCAGCCACCCCGTAAACTCCGGAGTTCCCCAAGGCTCTATCCTTGGACCCTTACTGTTCAGTCTCTTTCTAAACTCACTCCCAAAAGCATGTCCTACTAACATCATTCTGTATGCAGATGATGCTGTCGTCTTCTTGGCCCACACTGACCCCAAACATCTCACTAGGGATCTCCAAACTGCTTTCAAGGAGGTTGAATGGTGGTTCGAAGGCCATAAGCTACTGATGAACTACAAAAAAACAAAAGTGATGCTCTTCAATACCCCACACGGCTCCTACAAATCTACCTGCCTTTCCATACTAAACAAACAAAACCTTCCCACGAGCAAGTGAAGGATTTCAAATATCTAGGCATAACTCTAGACAGCACCCTGCCCTACTCAGCCCACATCAGCCAAATAGCTAGGGCAATAAACTCCCGTATCGGTGCACTTTATAGACACTGCTACTGCCTTACCCTGAAGTGCTCAGACTTGCAGTATCCAGCTCAGTTGTTTCCATCATCGACTATGGGCTGATATTCTCCGGCGCAGCCTCTGATACAACCCTGAAGAGAATCTCTGTAGCTCTTAACAAGGCATGTTGACTGGTGACGGAAGCCCACAGGTACACCCACACCTGCGATCTTTATATGCAAGCACAGTGAAAGAATCTCAAAAGTAGGATTACCTACCAAACGTGCCTCTTTGCAAAAAAAATCAGACTTGGCATAGCTCCACCAGGCGCCCTGCCCCTGGTGATAACAACTCCTAACCCTTGCAACACATGCAAAGCCTCTTCAACAAAGTACTTGGTCCCCTACTGCCAGACTGCCCAAGGCCAGAGAGCATTCTGCTACAGAGCCCCAAACTCGCTAAATAGTCTCCCCACTGAGATACTTAACATCCCCTCCATTGGCACCTTCAAACAAAACCTGTGATAGCACCTCACCCAACAAAGCAGTTGTGATTGTCCCCCTAACACCTAGACACTGCCCAGTCCTAGGAAATGACTGCTCCTAGCCCTACCTAACTATCCATCCCCTGTACCACCTACCTACCCCCACCCCCTGACCACCTACCCTGCCCTCCCCAACTTATTAAAATTGACAAGGGCTCCTCCCGCCTGCTCCCCCCCCCCTTGCTTCCTAAACTGTTTCCCTCTTAGTCCTGTTAGCACACTTTACTGTTAAATATATAATCTGTATGTTTTATAAGATATGAAACCTAAATGTCTATGTATCTTACTCACCTTGGCAAATGTCCTAGCTTCACGCCTGTATTGTAACGTCTTAATACTGCCACTATTACGCTCTGTATTTTGTACCTGATGCAGAACTTTTGTAAAAGAACCACTGGTTCAAAGGTCTTCAATCCTAGTGATGAATAAGTAAAATAGGGCATTACCCTCGCATCTACACATCACATTGTCCTTTGTTAATATTGACCACATTCAGTTACTGAATGCTTGTTTTACACCCTCTACAGTACACTGTACAGTTCCGGGTTTTCTTCCCTTTGTTAAAAAAGGTTCTGCTGCTGCTGTTACTTCAGTTACCACTAAACCCCGTCTCCTATTTTTTGGGGTCCCTGGAGCCCTGGTGCTCCCAAGACATATGGCATCATGGTATCCTCCCAGGTGAGTGGTGGAGGTGTGCTTCTTTTATGACTTTACTCAGTTTTACTTGTGGTAGTGGTGGGCAGGGGACTATTAGACCCCCACACACTACTAAAAGCAGGACGCAGAAGGTTAATGACAATAACAGGTATAACTTTTTCACAGTCCTTGGTGCAAGATTATGGAATACCCTGCCACAATATCTGGTGGATAGAAAAGGGTTTGATAGGTTTAAGCCTGAGCTAGATAAAATAGTTATTTACCAGTTAAAAGCCCCACACAGTGTGGGAGACAGACTCGATGGACTGTAAGCCACCTTCCGTTTACAGTACCAAGCAAATAAAGTAAATAGTGCTGACTAACTCTCAGGAAAAAACATTTTAGAGGTCAGAGCCCATCCCCAACTGAGTCAAAGATGGGACTGGACTTCTAAAACGCTTGTCCCTTCCTGAGGAAAGGTTTGCAAGCCTTAACTTATACACATTGGAGACTTGGAGGCATAAGCGAGTTGTGATTGAAATGTGTAACTGGTGCTCCCCCCACTAGGGGCTGGTACCTTTTGGTGCTCAGGGTGGGGGTTACACAAAACATTTAGTTTTTCAACCGGTGAACTTGGAAGGGCCACAGCTCTGGGGACCTGCACAAACTGATAGGGGTGCCAGCAACACACAGCAAGTAATTAGGACTGTCCTGTCCTTTAGCTAGTGTCAAGTGGCAGGTTTTATTCTGTCACAGATGTTCTAAACAGACAACTTGCTCCTGGTTGGGGGGGGAGGCTGCAGGTGCAGTAGGTACAGACACACAATTTATGGTACAGTACACAGAGTCCATTGGGTCCCTGATCACGGGATGAGGAACAATGTCTTTTGTCCATCCCTCTTCTGGGATCAGAGCTAGGACAGTGAATGTTCTCACAGAATTTGAGCATACGTGGGTTCACCAAAAGAGCGTTTTTCTCCTCGATAACATAACACTTTTGGACAGATCGTATCCTTACTTTAATGCACACTGTATTGTGACGTGTAACTTTTATAGTCAGGAGCCCTTCCCTATCTTTTGATCAGGGGGTAGGACCCTTTATTCCATTCAGTGCTATCCACCCTGTCTTCTACAGAAATGTACAACCAAGAACAGGAAAAGCTGTGCTCTAAGTGACGACCGGGTGCTTGTAAAATGAACAATACTAACAATCAAAGGAAACAAGCATTCCACTGTATCAAGAAAATATTGTGACTTTAATGTGCACACAGCGCAAATAAATACAAGTTGTGTAAATGCAGAGACCAAACAAACTGCTGCCTGACGGTCCCAGCACTTCAAGGCAAAAAACCTTTTCCTCTGGGGGCTTGTTTCTTTACTTGCTGATATTCCACGAAATGCACCCTGCACCGTTTGAGCTGTTCTCTTTCAAACTATCCTCACATCCTGGAGTTTAAAGGGAAACGTCCATGTGCCAAAGTCCCACACTCCCAATTAGCAGTTTTGCATAAGTATAAATTTTACCTTAGTGGCTGCTTATGGTTTTGTACTTTACCTGTTGATCGTGCATCCCTTCCGCTGGCATACTGAACTGAAAGCCATTAGAGTAGCATCCCCCAACCTCCTGTGGGTGTCCCAAGTCTGACGTATGACCCGGGGAACGTGTATAACATAGCTGTATTGATGGACCTATTAATAGCTCCAGTTTGAGATGTTCAGGTCTGGATGTTATACTGTGACAAACTATAGATCCGCAGTCAACTTTATGAATTATTTAAAATGTACACTAATATGTATCACTGTGTTTCAGGAATTAGGTGGTTTAGATTTATAATTCAAGTAAGCACAACTCATAGAAATGTAGAATTTGCTGGCAGATAAGGACCGCTTGGCCCACCTAGTCTGCACATTCTTCCTTTCCTATAGTATCACCGCTGATCCTACTTGAGCTTCAGTCTATTCACCCACCCACCAACCACCTTCCCTTTCCCTAAGATTCTCTCATCCCTATTTCATGCATTTTTGAAACCCACCACTGTTTTCATTCCCACCACATCTGCTGGAAGACTGTTCTAGGAATCTGCCACTCTTTCTGTGAAGAAATACTTCTTCACATCTCTCCAGAATGTACCCTTCTCCAGCTTCTTATCGTGCCCCCTTGTCCTTGAGCACCTTTTTTCTGAACAATACCTCCCTTCTGTTCCTCATTTACCCCCATGAGGTATTTAAAGGTTTCAATCATATCCCCCCACTCTTCCAGGGTGTACATATTGAGGTCCTTAAGTCTCTCCTCACAAGGCTTCTGATGCAGACCCTGCACTATTTTAGTTGCCCTCCTCTGGACTGCCTCCACTCTGTCCATGTCCTTCCAGAGATGTGGTCTCCAGAGCTGGACACAGTATTCTAGCACTCTAAGGGTCTTACTAGCTATCTATACAGAGGCAATACCACCTCCCTCTTTCTATTGGTGATACCCCTCTTTATGCACCCCAGTATCCCACTATCCCTCCCAACAGCCTTGTTGCACTACCTGGCCATCTTTCAGTCATCCAGTATGATTACTCCCAGGTCTGTTTCCTGTTGGTGGTCATCAGTACCACTCCACCCATGTTGTACTCCACCCCAGGGTTTCTGTGCCCTAAGTGCATTATTTCGCACTTTTTCGCATTGAAACTCAGCTGCCATACCCTTGACCACTCCTGAGTTTTCTCAGGTCTCTGTTCATCCTGTCCACCCCCCCCCAAGTGTCTACCCAGTTGCAGATTTGGTGTCATCTGCAAAGAGACTTCCAACTCCTCTGCAGTGCACTTATAAAGACATTAAAGAGGACGTGTCCTACCACTAATCCCTGAGGCACCTCAGTGGTCATCAGTGAACTCCATTTACCACCACTCTCTGCCACTTATCCCCTCACCAATTTCTTACCCAGTGTACCACCTTTGGACCCACTCCTGAGGTACCCAGCTTGCTTACTAGCCTCCTATATGAAACAGTGTTAAAAGTTTTACTGAAATCAAGGTAAGCCATGTCCACTGTTCCACCCTGATCTAATTTCCTAGTCACCCAGTCAAAGATGTCTATCAGATGTGCTTGTCATTATCCCACCACCCACCCACCCACACCCCCGTGAATCCAGGCTGCCTTGGGTCTTGTAACCCATTGAATTCAAGATATTGTCATTGGCTCAGCAAGTTGCACACTCACCTCTGAGACTGGAAGATCAAAAAGTGTGTTCTGTCCCCACATCAGGAAGTTGGGGTAAAACTTAGGGGCTGAGCTTGCCAAGCAGGATGGTGGCAGCTTAATTTCATTAGGGAGAGCCACCAGGAACTAACTCTCAACCATCCAGCTGTCCAACTGCCCTGCTGGGGAATGTAAATTGACCACATAGGGGACTTTTATTTGAGCCCTTTTTGCCACTTACCTATCAACATGGAGTGAAGAGACATTGTTGAATAAAGAAAACTCATTCAAACCACATTGCAAGGCATCATATAGGGCCCTGATCCTAGCGTGCCAGCTGAAGAGAAACCTGTCCGACAGCTTCAGAAACCTAATGACTACAAGCTGGCACTCGCAATCTTGGAAATGGCACACTAACCCACTTCATCCTTTGATGCCACAGTCGAGCTGGAAAAAATCATAAAATTGCTGAGGCATGTTTTGATGGATACAGCGAAGCTTAAGACAACCACATCGTAGACTAAATCGGACTTGCAGACCCTCACCACGAGGGTTATGGGCACAGAAAACACCATAAGGCAACATGATGAGCTGCTCCAAATACACCATGGGCAGTTGAGTGAAGAGCATAGACGAATCCAACACTTGCTAAATAACATAGATGACATGGAGAATTGGGAACGGAGAAAGAACATTCGAATTGTGGGTGTGCCAGAGGGAGAGGAGGGATGGAACATAGCATCCTTCTTACAGCGAGCCCTACCAGTCATTCTCAAACTGAACAATGGTGCCCCTCCAGAGACTGAACAGGCTCACCGTTCCCTGCCACCCAGGTCAAAACCAGGGGACCAGCCCAGAACCATCCTATGTACATTTCTCTGATACCTGGTTAAAGAGATGTATCTCTGTACTGCAAGGGAGCATAGCAGATTAAACTGGGAGGGCCATGAGATACAACTGTTCAAGATTACTCTCAGGACTTGTTCAAAAGAAAGAGAGCCTATGCTACAGTAAAACAACAGCTGTACAAAATGAACATTCATGCTTCTCTGAGGTATCCAGCCATACTCAGAGTTCAATTTAAGGGGGTATTTATTACATTTAATAGCCCAAGGGAAGCAGAGCAATTTGTATGGAAGCTACAGCACAGTCAAAATGTGCCATCTCAGTACCTGTCCAAACCACATGGTGCAGACTGTCGAGGTATGGCATGTTCGCAGCCTGCAATGGAGACTCCAGCTACCCAGCCATCCACTGAACAGAATCAAGGAGAACCCTGGCAGCAGGTGGTGAGTGGAAGGCAAAGGAAGAGAAATAGGAATGCCCCCTCTAGGAAAGCATCTCCTCAAAGAGCTAGATCGCAAAGTCTTCAAAGAATCTACCGTCAGTTAGACACGGGCAGTAACTCCCCTGGGGACACTACTGTCAAACTCAGCAACCATTTTGAAACCCTCAGGGAGCTGACACCTACGGCTCTGAATATGTCCAGTGTGGGAGGAGAAGGAGAGGGATCGACAGACCCACTGGACCTGACCACAACAGACTGGGTCCCGATTTGCAAGGAGTGACCAATTGTGTTGTTGATCCCTTGTAGGCTGTCTCCCTCTCACAAGCTACAAGGCAGCTGTCACTGGAGAGGGGAGCAGACACTTCACCGTGTACTTGACTGCTGCATGAAGACACCGGTATCCTCATGGGTAAAGTTTAATTGCACCTGATACAGAGACCAGGGTAAAATGGGTTAGGTAACATAACCACAACCCCTGTATGTATAAGAGTGCAAAAGTGCAGACAGTGACTAGTGCTAGATCCCGACCGTCACCCACGATGGTAACAGCTCCTATGGGAGCATGGATTTGGACACTGGCTCACGATTAATGGTAATAGGTTTATTTATTATGTCGCTTCATCAAAGTACAGTTGCTGTTTAAACAAATTATTTTTTTACATCGGTCTCATAAGCACTCAAGGCAGACAGGCTGCCACCTTGTAAACATACAGCTCTGCCTGACTTATGGATAGTGCGCGGTCAGCCTAGCCAATTAGCTCACGAGTAACTGAATTGCACCGAGGGATATTTTATTCCATAGATGCTCATTTTGCAAACTACAGACACCTTTCTGGGCAGTCTGAGTCCAGATTTTAAGGAGCGTTTTATTCCATTTCAGGGACACTATTGTTCCTGTGTAGCAGTGCAAACGAGTCCACTGTTAACGGCAGGCAGATTATGCCTGTATTTCCTGAATTGCTGTTAAAGATTATTGAATGCCTGAAAAGGATTGTTGCGCAGTGTATACTCCCCCCTCCCCATGGTTTGGAGTCTTTCCCACAAAACCCTCAGGAGATTTAAACAAATCCAGTAAGTAAATGAGGGCTGGTGAAGGGATACAAGTGCTCTATGGAGTTTTGATGTTTGTATTAAAGTCGGCGTTCTACTAGTACCAGGTGAGGAGTGACTTCTCTGTTGTGAAGGAGGGCCAAAGGGAACTCCTAGTTGACAACTAGGGAATTAGCTGAGGGCAAGCCTACTGAAGGCAAACCGCCTTTCAGACACCAAATAGCCTGACATGTCCCTCTCTGGAAGTACTGAAATGTTCCAAGGTCCCCAGAGTTGTGTATGATAATAGAATCCCTGGGGTCCTGCATGCATCTGGTGAGTTTGATTTACATAGCCTTAAAAGAAAGGGCTCTGTGCTCAAGGAGATTGTAGGTACAGACCCCCCAGAGGGACCCCCTTTGGCCACTGGCAGCTGTGTGGTTTCATGGTCGCCTGGTCACATAGCGGGAGTCAACCACTAGTTAACTTGATATTACGTAACTCCAAGTTTTGGTCACATGGTTGTCATCGGGACATTATAGGTACGATACGTGAAATGACACATTCATTGTTAATCCAGCAATCTAAGGTTAGATTAAGTGTTGAGTGGGTTGTTTATACGTAGCCTTGGAATTGTTGTTCACTTGGTTTTTTACTGTTTTTCTTAAGGTTATGTTTTGTAAAGCAAAAATTTAGAATGCAAAGGTTACAGACTATCAGAAATCTGGGAGATGCAAAGACTAGTGCTTTTATCAGGGTTTTAAATAATTGATTAGCAATTTTTTTCTTGGGACAATACTAACTATACAGAAAGCATTTGTAACCCCCCTGCAAATGGGGGTTCCCAAAAGACTTCCAGGAGCTTGCTTGAATGCTCCAAGCCTGAATGGTGTTTGGCATTTAAGCCATTTATCAGTGAATGTTTTTAGAGCCTCTGGTACTGTCTCTTCAAGAGCTGTCTGCTTGCAGACATAATTAGTTTGTATGGGGGGACTGTGTGCTTCTCTGAGTACCACTCAAGCTGCTGCCAATTCACTTCATTTTTGCAGTCAGTAGGAGTGCAAAGGGAACCTATCTGAAAGATGTAACTGTTTGCCAGAAATTATTTAGAGTAATAATGAAATTACAGTTTGTCTAACCTGCTTTCTTTGCAGTCAGAACTGTGTCTGCTAGTTCCCATTCTAGTTTTGAACTGCTGAACTGGACCAATCAGTGTGAGGTAAGCTAGCTCTAAAATGGTGCCTTGGACGAATCACAACTTGGACTCATAATCTGAGCCAGCCACAAGAGGATTGTATGAGCAGTGACTCTGGGAGATGTAGTTTAGACTTCAGCACCTTTTGGACCAACAGCAGCAGTCTATTGTGAGTGACAGCCAATCCAGTCAAGAACTGGGAGGAACTCAAAGGAAGTGCCCGGTTTTGTGGGTTGGAGTTTCAGTTGAGCTTTGGCAGTGAAGAAGGAAGGAGCCCTGTGCTTTTTCAGTGTGCAGTTTTAGTCAAAAAACGTGTGTAAGGCCCAGAGTTCCGGTCTGCAGCTTGTGTAACAGCTTGTTAGGACTGAATCCGTCCCGTGAAAAGAATCAAAGGATCTCTGAAGAGTAGAAACCAGGCTCACCCTATAGAAGACTGAGGAATTGCTGAAAATTGCATTTGGTCTGTCAGGAACTGAATCTGCTGTGTGTTCTCCCGGTATTGTGCAGTAATTGCAATCGGGATACAGATGCAGCCTGCCTGTATAGTGCTTTCTTTATATGGATGTGTGAAGAGGTTTGTGTACCTCAAGTGAGCCCTGCTGACATTGAAGGACCCTATCTTATTTGGAGGTCGTGAGTACTAATTCAGGGTCGCTCCCTGTTGAATTGCCACATTAAATCCAAATGGAATTACTGTACTGCTGACTGTTTAATTCTCCTTTTCTCTGTGTGAAAGGGCCCCTACCAGCTGCCACGGTTTGGACTAGCCACTAGGGCTTGGGTACCCAGGGACAGTAACTGATAGAGGTAGGCCTGTGCACAGAGCCATGAGTGATTATTAGAGTGATAAGCTAATTAACCTGATTTCCCCTGTCCTTGTTATATCCCCTAAATAAATCAGAGCTGCTTGTTTCAGCAAAGTTATACTGCCTGAGGTATTTGTCTATGTTAAAGTACTGTACTGTGATTGTTGCACTGTATCTCATTTCACAGGAGGTCCCAGTGCCGGAACCAGACCTGGGGTAAGTGTATACTGTGAAGGTAATTCTGATATATTGTGTGGGCCACTAGTGGGAAGAAAGGGGGTTGCAGTGTCCCAGAGGGCTGTGACCAAGTTAGTTTAACTATTGCAAACCCTGACCTCTGGGTGGAGGCACCCGCCATTGGATCCAGGCCCTCAACCTGTTAGTGGCAAATCAGGCAGGGTACTAGCCCCTGGGATAGCGCCATCTAGGGGTTACATCTTGGAGGCTCACCGCTGGGATTGTGTGTCCTCTAGTGGCCATATTTACGAACCACTGTTAAGAAAAACATGGGTACCCCGACAGAAGTGGCTGTGCACCGGCTGGTGGAGTGGTGTACTGGGGAGGAGATCGACCCCCAAAATGCTATGCTTATCCTGGACATCCCCCTGGGTATCAATACGGACACTGTGCAGGGAGTACTTTCCAAGGTGGAAGGTTTACAAAACCCTGTGGTGGTGGGTCGGCATGCTAATCTGCTCACCCACACTTTCCTGGCCCTAGTAGAGTTTAAGGATCCCATAGATAGCTCCAAAGTGCCACAGACCATTACCCCAGAGGGAGCCCTCACTGCTTGGAGAGTGATAACTAAGGACAGTAAAGACCCGGGGGGGAATCAGCCCCCACCACTATCTGAAACTTTTGAGGAGAAATTTGCTGAATGGTTGCTGGGAGAGGGAAAACTGTGGAGGACTTGAAGAAACTATTCTTGCCACCTGGGGTGTTCCTCCCCAACACCCTCTCCTGCTCCAGTGCCCGTAATGGTGGCTGAACCAATGCAGACTCCTATTTCTGCACCTGCCATTAGTCACGACTCTTACGAAGGTTGAGGATCTTCTCTGGCACCTCCCACCCCCAAGGGAGGATGACTGGGAGACCTGGATAGACTATGTTGCCCCCAAGTGCTAGAATGGCAATGCTCGGAAGGCTAAAAGCGAAAGAGGGTTAGTGAGAGCCTCCGAGGTCCTGCCCTGGCTACCATCCGCAGCAAACGGGCCAGTAACCCTGAAGCGACTGCACAGGCCTATCTTGAGGCCTTGGAGAATGTGTATGGAGCCCAGATTCTGATGAGGACCTATGGTGGA
Source organism: Neoceratodus forsteri (assembly GCA_016271365.2). NCBI lineage: Eukaryota > Metazoa > Chordata > Ceratodontiformes > Ceratodontidae > Neoceratodus > Neoceratodus forsteri. The sequence goes on along the minus strand of CM028131.1, from coordinate 255,652,762 downwards.
GAGTAAGAAATGCACAACAGTACCAAGGGAGTTGTTGTCTGTGTATGTCTCTCGGCTGGAAAAATTGTTGCAAGAATGCCTCAGAAAGGGTAGTTTGCCAGCGATTGAACTGGACCGAACCAGACTGGACAGAATCCTTAAGTCTGCCCCTTCTCAGAACTGCTGTTGCTTCAGTTACGCCTGGCAAATCGACTGGAATCCCCACCCTCCTATGATGAGTTAATGAGAGAAATTGAGGAGTTGAGAAAAGGCGACCTCGGAGGTACTGCACCAACAGCTGTGGCTACAATTCGAGTGACTGAGGGTGACCTATCAAGTGAAGTTCAGGGCAGAGGTTGACAGTCAATGAGTGCTCTGACAAGGAAAAAGATATGCCACAATGGGGTTAACTGTTGAGAGAGATCAGGAATTCAAAAACAGTCCTTTTATGAAGGCCACGCCCTGCAGTACGGGCCCTGACCTATATCCGACTGCATCTGCTATGGGGTGGGGTACCCACCCATGTATCTCCTGTTGATAACAGCTCAAACTCAATTCCTTGACCATGGAAGTGGAGAAACTGAGAGATGTCTCCAAATGCTTATCACGCCGCAGACAGAGATGGCACCCAGGTTTCCAGTTAGTAATACCCCCCTGGCTCCCAGTGTGGCGCCTCGGCCAGCTCAAACTCCAGAAAGTATGTTTTGCTATAATTGTGGAAAGATGGGCACATGAAAGGGAATGCCAGTCCCCAAAAGACACTGACAAAGTTGCATATAGGCTACAAGGAGAGCTGGAGAAGAAATCAGTGGTTAAGAGGTGCACGACATGATCCCAGTGAGGGCACCAAAATGCTAATTCACGTCCCTTTTGTGGCAAGGTCAGTTGCCCAGGCCCCACTACCGCCTCCAGACTGGTCCAGAATAGTGGGTCCTCCATGGAGACCACTGTAAAGGTGAATGGAGTGTCTACAAGAGCTGTATTAGACAGTGGCTCCCAAGTGACAATTATGTTCCAGGATTGGTATCAGAAGCATTTGTCAGACGTACCCTTACAACCATTAGAAGGACTGCATGTATGGGGTTAAGTGAGAAGGCCTACCCTATTCCGGTATATCCCGAATTTGGCTGTCTTTCCCCACCTCCGTGGCTGGAGTGGTCGAACAAGTAGAGACCCTAGCCTTAGTGTGTCCCCCACTGACTGTATGATGGTGTCCCTTTGTTGATTGGAACAAATGCTCATATGTTCGGAAGGCTGGCACAGTTGTGTTATGAAAAACAGGGGTCAAAGACTAGTAGAGCTTTAAGAGTTCCGGCTTTAATTAAGAAGGCCTATGAGGCACAGAGAGATGCTGAAAAAACAGAACCAGAGGAACCAGTCGGAATTGTATGGAAGAAGGATCCTGAGTCTCTGATCCTGGCGCCAAATGCCCAGTGTACCTTACAGGGAGAGGTCCGTATCAGAAAGGATGTTAAGAATAAAATATTAATGTTGGATGCACCAGGCGATGGAAAATTGCCAGAGGGACTGCTGGTCAAGCCTAGTATTTTGCCCGCTAGAGCCCATGCTTATGCCAGAAGGGTAATGGTCCAAGTTCATAATGTTGTCTGAAAGAGACATTCGAGTAAACAGAGGTTGCATCCTGGCTAATGTGCATTGTGCAGACACTGCAGTGCTACCCAGCAGCAAGAGTTCAAGGAAGAATGACAGAGTAACGCCTGACTTGTTTGATTTCAGCGACCCCCGCTGCCAGCTGAATGGAAAGTGAGGATCAGTGAGAAGCTTGCCCAGAGACCAGGTGTTTTCTTTAAAGGAATGGGATGTAGGATGCGTGCAAGGAGCTGAGCACAATATCCGGCTGCATGACGAAAGACCATTTCGTGGAGAGGTCTCGACGCCTGGCACCTGCTGACATAGATGATGTGAGACGGCATCTGCAAGAGATGTTAGCTGCTGGTGTAATACAAGAATCCAGAAGCCCTTATGCTTCCCCATTGTGGTAGTGAGGAAAAGAATGGAACAGTAAGGATGTGTGTGGATTATCGCACCTTAAACCGGGCGGACTATCCTGATCAGTACACAATGCCCGCATTCAGGATGCTTGGACTGCCTAAGCAGGGAGCAAGTGGTTCTCTGTGCTGGATCTCCACGGTGGGTACTATCAGATCCCGATGGCCCCAGAGGACCGTGAGAAGACGGCCTTTATCTGTCCGCTTGGCTTTATGAATTCATGAGGATGCCTCAAGGATTTCAGGTGCCCCAGCCACTTTTCAACGATTGATGGAGCGTGCAGTGGGGACATGAACTTACTAGAGTGCCTGGTATACCTAGATGATGTTATTGTGTTTGGCAGCTCACTGGAGGAACATGAGAGCAGATTATTTAAGGTATTGGACCGACTGGAGGACTTTGGCCTTAAACTGTCCATTGATAAGTGTCCAATTCTTTCAAACATCAGTAAAGTATGTGGGACACATAGTATCCACGAGGGAATAGAGACCGACCCAAGTAAAGTTGAGGCCTTGACCACCTGGCCACAGCCCAAAATCTAAAAGAACTGCAAAGATTCCTGGGATTCTGTGGTTATTATCGGCGCTTCATCAAGGACTATTCAAGAGTGATCCGCCCTTTACTTAACCTTACTCAAGGGTATCCCCCAACCCACAAAAAATACAAAAAGTCAGCGTCCCTCAAGACTGAAAGAGTGTATTTTCATCCGAGTGAAGTATTTGGGGCCCGCTGGACTCCTGATTGTGAGACTGCTTTTCATGAGATCATATATCAACTTACCCATGCTCCAGTGCTGGCCTATGCCGATCCAAGAAAACCTTACGTCCTGCACACTGATGCTAGCTTGCAAGGGTTGGGGGCTGTGTTGTACCAGAGCACGAGAATGGCCTGAGACCAGTGGCCTTTGCCAGTAGAAGCCTGACCCCATCCGAAAGAACTATCCTGTACATAAGTTAGAGTTCCTAGCTTTGAAGTGGGCTATTGTTGACCAATTCCATGGTACTTGTATGGGGCTAAAATACTAGTAAAACTGACAATAATCCTTTGACCTATGTGCAGACCTCAGCTAAGTTGGATGCCACTGGCCATAGGTGGCTTTCTGCATTATCTACATATGACTATGCTCTCGAATACCGAGCAGGTCTGAACCACATAGATGCTGATGCTCTCTCCGGAGGCCATTCCCCAGAATGATTGGGTCCGATTGGCAGAACCTGACATTCGGGCACTCTGCCGGAAGTTTGACAGGGAGGAACAAATGTCCACGGACGCAGTGGACTGCATGGTGGATTGCTTGGGACCCTCTGAGAATTGCATACCTGCTGCTTATTGCCACTTTTCTGCAATAGACATTGGTGCACTGCCTCAGCTGGACAATGACAGTATTCGGCGGGCTCAATCCTGCGATCCCATGATCAAAGCAGCTTTAGAAGCCCTCTATGCAGGAAAAGATGTGTCCAAATTACGCTCCACTGATTTGAGAACTGCACTGTTATACAAAGAAGGTCCTAAGTTGAAACTGGATCAATAAACTGTTATACAGAGAAACAGTAGACAGAGGGGACAAGTAGACAAACAACAACTAGTGCTGCCCACTGCCTTTCGAGACTCAGTACTGAGGTCCTTGCACAACCCATGGGGCACCTTGGTATAGACAGAACACTTGACTTGGTGAGATCCAGATTCTATTGGCCTAAGATGGGGGCTGATGTGGAGCAACACATTCGAACTTGTAGTCGCTGCTTACAGAGGAAAGCTTTGCCCCAGAGGGCTGCCCCCCTTGTTAACATCACCACCAGTGCACCCATGGAGCTGGTCTGCATTGATTTTCTGAGTTTGGAGTCAGATCAAAGAAATATCAGTAATGTGCTGGTGGTCACTGACCATTTCACGAGATATGCCCAAGCTTTCCCCACCAAAGACCAGAAAGCATCCACTGTGGCCAAAGTACTTGTAGAAAACTTTTTGTTCACTATGGGCTCCAAAAGAATCCATTCTGATCAAGGAGACTTTGAGAGTCGTCTGATCAAAGAGATGCTTTCTCTGTGGGGAGCTGCGAGTCCAGAACCACTCCTTACCACCCCAGGAGGACCCACAGCCTGAACGTTCAACCGCACTTTACTAGATATGCTAGGCACCCTGCACCCAAAGGACAAGCCTCAGATGGGCCAACAAATTAGCACCCTGGTACATGCTTATAACTGCACCAAAGTGATGCCACTGGATTCTCCCCTACGCCTGATGTTTGGAAGAGAAGCTCGACTACCAGTAGATGTGTGTTTTGGGGTCTCTCCTGATGGGGTTCAAGCTGACAACTATTTACAGTATGTGCAAAAGTTAAAGGCCCAGCTAACTCATGCGTACCAACTGGCTCAAACCATGGCTGCCAGAAGAAATCTGGCCAACAAAGAAAGGTATGATAAAAAGGTGAAAGCACAGGAACTCCAGGAGGGAGATCGGGTATTGCTAAGAAATCTGGGACTGCATGGCAAGCACAAGATTGCTGACAGATGGCACCATCTCCCTCACATTGTAGTGGGCAAACTAGATGATCTGCCAGTGTACAAAGTAAGGCCTGAGAATAATTCAAAAGATGTTAAAACAATGCATAGAAATCATTTACTGCCCATTGGACAAATCTTATTGAGTCTGAGCCCCTAGAAGATGCCCCTCTGGACCAGTGACTAGAGCTGCTGCTAAGAAAAGATCAGGAAGTCTGCACCTACAGAAGCAGAGTTAAAGTGTTCCCCTGCACAAGTCCCAGTTGAGCATGACTGTCAGTCCATATCAGAAGAAAGTAGAGTGACTTTGAATACTATCCTTCTTACGAACTGAGTCAATTGTTTGAGGCAATCCCTAGTCAATACTGGAGACAAAGCTGGGCCTTCTGGACTGTCTAAGCCCCCAGCTTCATCCCTGGAGCCAATGCTCCCAGAAAGTGAAGTGCAAAGCATCAGATCAGATGAAATGGAATCATTGTGCATGGTTGAACTGTTTGAGCTTTCAGGGAGGAAAATGATAGATTGGGCAGACTGGTGATACACCCGAACAAGAAGAGTATTTTGAGTGCCCTGACAGTCCACTGCCAGTGTCCAAAGCTCTCCATGTGAGCCAAATGTTGTGGACTCAGAAACTGTAACTCCTGGAGCTGAAAGTGCCCCAAGTTCTAGCCTCTACCCCATGGAGACTCCCCTGACAAGTGAGGACAATGCTGAAAATGAGGCTCAGAGTGCAGAGACTATAACAGTTCCCCCTAGAAAGACTGGTCGAGCTGTAAAGCCTGTGGTGCACCTCAGTTATGATTCACTTGGAAGGCCTGTGGACTTGCCTCTCAATGTTGTCCATAAAGGAGTGTATGTGTCCCCGAGCTCATTGCCCAAACTGAGCATCAGTGCTAACTCCAAGTTACTCGTGTTGCCCTCTAAGTATGGTGCCCTTGCCCCATCCAGCCCCAAGGTAACTGATAGGGAAGGGCCCCCTCTCTTCAGGTTTCATGTACAAGAGGTAATAACTTGAGTTATGGTACAATGTGTATGTAATACTGTGTAAAGAGTGACGTACTGCAATGTTTCAGAAATGTGTTCTTGGTAAAATGATATATTGACTGATGATTACATATAAAGGCCTAATGCAAAAATGTATATGGTTGCAGTTGGAAACTTATGGGTACTTGCTTGCGCGACGTCAAGCTTTCCCAGGCCAGGAAGGGTGTAACCCCTGCAAATGGGGGTTCCCAAAAGACTTCAGGAGCTTGTTGAATGCTCCAAGCCTGAATGGTGTTTGGCATTTAAGCCATTTATCAGTGAGTGTTTTAGAGCCTCTGGTACTGTCTCTTTAAGAGCTGTCTGCTTGCAGACATAATTAGTTTGTATGGGGGACTGTGTGCTTCTCTGAGTACCACTCAAGCTGCTGCAATTCACTTCATTTTTGCAGTCAGTAGGAGTGCAAGGAACCTATCTGAAAGATGTAACTGTTTGCCAGAAATTATTTAGAGTAATAATGAAATTACAGTTTGTCTAACCTGCTTTCTTTGCAGTCAGAACTGTGTCTGCTAGTTCCCCATTCTAGTTTTGAACTGCTGAACTGGACCAATCAGTGTGAGGTAAGCTAGCTCTAAAATGGTGCCTTGGACGAATCACAACTTGGACTCATAATCTGAGCCAGCCACAAGAGGATTGTATGAGCAGTGACTCTGGGAGATGTAGTTTAGACTTCAGCACCTTTTTGGACCAACAGCAGCAGTCTATTGTGAGTGACAGCCAATCCAGTCAAGAACTGGGAGGAACTCAAAGGAAGTGCCCGGTTTTGTTGGTTGGAGTTTCAGTTGAGCTTTGGCAGTGAAGAAGGAAGGAGCCCTGTGCTTTTTCAGTGTGCAGTTTAGTCAAAAGCGTGTGTAAGGCCCAGAGTTCGGTCTGCAGCTTGTGTAACAGCTTGTTAGGACTGAATCCGTCCGTGAAAAATCAAAGGATCTCTGAAGAGTAGAAACCAGGCTCACCCTATAGAAGACTGGAGGAATTGCTGAAAATTGCATTTGGTCTGTCAGGAACTGAATCTGCTGTGTGTTCTCCCGGGTATTGTGCAGTAATTGCGATCGGGATACAGATGCAGCCTGCCTGGTATAGTGCTTTCTTTTATATGGATGTGTGAAGAGGTTTGTGTACCTCAAGTGAGCCCTGCTGACATTGAAGGACCCTATCTTATTTGGAGGTCGTGAGTACTAATTCAGGGTCGCTCCTGTTGAATTGCCACATTAAATCCAAATGGAATTACTGTACTGCTGACTGTTTAATTCTCCTTTTCTCTGTGTGAAAGGCCCTACCAGCTGCACGGTTTGGACTAGCCACTAGGGCTTGGGTACCCAGGGACAGTAACTGATAGGGGTAGCCTGCACAGAGCCAGTAGATTATTAGAGTGATAAGCTCAATTAACCTGATTTCCCTGTCTTGTTATATCCCCAAATAAATCAGAGCTGCTTGTTTCAGCAAAGTTATACTGCCTGAGGTATTTGTCTATGTTAAAGTACTGTACTGTGATTGTTGCACTGTATCTCATTTCACAGGAGGTCCCAGTGCGGAACCAGACCTGGGGTAAGTGTATACTGTGAAGGTAATTCTGATATATTGTGTGGGCCACTAGTGGGAAGAGAAGGGGTTGCAGTGTCCCAGAGGGCTGTGACCAAGTTAGTTTAACTATTGCAAACCCTGACCTCTGGGTGGAGGCACCCGCCATTGGATCCAGGCCCCTCAACCTGTTAGTGGCAAATCAGGCAGGGGTACTAGCCCCTGGGATAGCGCCATCTAGGGGTTACACATTTATATAGGTTTTCTAGAAGTGTTATCTTTGTTAAACACAGTGAGGCAAGTGCTATGCATTTTCACAGTGTTTTATAACTTTTATGAGCAATACGCTACTCAATGTTTAGAGTTAAATAAAACCCTGTTTTGTGCAGGTATTTTGACTGTACATGATCCTTAGTGCGGGGGGTGGATTCAGATATGCTGATGTTCCTACCCAAATTGTGGGTCCAACCATGGCTTGTGTCCTCCTATAAGGCCCCTAGACTACTACAGCTTCAACCATGGCTAATGTGACTTCGATTGCAGCTACATCACGGAATGTGAGAGGTCTTAACTCTCCGGTTAAAAGAAAAAAAGTTGTATCTAGGTTGAAACAACGGAAGACACAGGTAGCCTTTTTGCAGGAGACAAAATTAGGGAAGCAGGAAGCTTAGAAACTTGTCCAGGAATGGGTGGGACGGGAGGCACACAGCACAGAGGGCAAGGCCAAACATGGAGTATCTATATTATGCCATAAGAATTTAAAATGGAAGCTCTTCGATCAACAATCGGATGATGAAGATAGATGGATTATAGTTCAAATGGCTACTTCTGCTGGCTCCATAATCCTAGCAAATATATATGGACCAAATGAAGACAGCCCTGAATTTTTTTTTTTTATCATAACTTTCTTTATGTGCCTGCTGCGGCTCCTACTGATGGGGGCATCCAGCCGCGGGGCCTACCTGCGGGGAGAGCAGCAGGCTCACTCACCTGATGCTCCCCATCCCTACCAACCTGACCGGTGCCGAACCCCCCCCCAGCGCGATTCCACAACAGTCCTCCTCGCACGCAGGGCATGACCATCAAGCTGCTCGGGCACGCCCAGCCTTTTTCTCCCAATGGGAGCACAGACGTGCAATGACGTCCATGTGCCAACGTGCAGATGTCTGCTGTACCCCCCTGACCAACCACGCATCCGCAGTACCACTGGGCGTCCCCAGGGCTCACCAGAGCGCGGTGTGGAACCCACCCTTTACCCCAGGACTGGGAGAGCAGTCGTCGGATGCTCAATCCCAGTCCTCCCCTGCTGACCGCTGATGACCCGGGCTCGTTCCCGAACCCTGGTCGCCAGCGTGGAGCAAGGTGTGGTGTCCAGCACCTCAACCCTCAGTGCCACCGGGCCAGACAAACAGCCCTGAATTTTTTAACGTGGTGTCGCAAAGATTGATGGACATGGCCTTCGGAAACCCTGAGATAATCCTGGGGGGAGATTGTAATTTAGCAATAGACCACTTTCTAGATAGATTGAATTCCAGGCCGGAACCGCATGTTAAATCTCTCTAGACATTGAAGGACCTTTTGGCATTGCATCTGCTAACTGATGTCTAGAGGTTAGCACACCCTACCACAAGGGACTGTACATACTTCTCAGCTGATAATGCAATGGACAGTAGGTTAGATTATTGATTTGTCTCGTCAAAATTTTCATCTTGGGTATCAGATGTCACCATAGCCCCTTTATCTGTCAGATAATGCCCCGCTAACACTGTAGTTTATACTTGACTCCCACATCCCCAGATCCTTGACATGGTGGCTAGACCCCCTACTTTTGCAGCACGCTGATTTTAAACAGTGGCTTACTATGTAGGTTGAGAACTACTTTGTGGATAACCCACAAGGTTCGTCCAACATTAGCACAAAATTTAACACTTGGGTCTGTACACTATACAATAGTCCCAGGGCTCATCTTTTGACCAACTGTACTCTCTCTGAGCCTTTCTTGAAATATAGAGGCACTCTGCAAGGTTTCCCCCATCGCCCATGTTATTTGTATTGGCCGTGGAGCCTCTTGCAGCATCAATTTGGATGCACCCCCATATAGAGGGAATAAAAGTAGCACCCCCATACAGAGGGAATAAAAGTAGCACCCCGATACAGAGGGAATAAAAGCATGACAACTTGAGTTTCATACCAAATTGTATGCAGATGACTGCCTTATATTAACAGGCAAGCTCACAGAGAGCATCCCCCCTCTCTTGTCCATACTGAACTCATTTGCAAATATGTCAGGGTTGCAATAAATGTCAGTAAATCTGAAATCCTACTGCTCAACAAACATGCGATCCAGGGTCTTAATGGCAATAATAATAATAAGTTTATTTATAAGGCGCATAACAATATAAAAACAGATCAGAATCATACAAACATCAATTCAATTAAAAACAAATAACAATAAATCAGAAAAACAAATCAGTCAATTAGCTGAGAAGGCTTAGTGCCACAAAAAGGTTTTTAAGCAATACCTGTTTGGCCCGGGCTCCCAAAGAAATCAAGTATTTAGGGATTACAATTGCCACTGATCTGCAGAATATAGTGACTAGAAATTTCAGACCCCTACTTCTTAAGCTTCAAAGGGAAATGGAACACTGGAAACAACTAACTTTACGAAGGCTGGGAAAATAGTGGCCATCAAAATGATACTTGCCCCTAGGGTCTTTTATCTGCTATCTCACATTCCCTTAGAGATACCAGAGACATGGTTTACAAAATTAAATTTGTTGATGAGGAAATTATTATGGGGTACGTCCTCACCTAGGTATAGCAGGGCCAAGTTGAGGGCCCTCTAGACTGGGGGAGTTGAACGCTCCCACATTTTCAGTTTTATTTCTGGAGTTTTCTTATGACCAAAACATGCTGACTATTCCAGGATAACTCTATGGAGCTCCCAGCATGGACAAAGATAGAAGATACAGTACTCTGAGGCCCACACCTCACGGCTTTCCTAGGTCGCCCCTTGATGAGGCAGTTCCAGAACTGGCACATGGTAATAGCGGCTCATACTGCATGGATGAAAGTGGGACAGGTAACCAAACTTTGTCAAAATACCAAGACATATACCCCTTATGGGAGAACCCATCCCTGTGCATTGGCAAGCACCCCATTAGGTGGAAGGATTGGAAAAACAGACAAATAGAGTGGGAGATCTACTTACCTCAGATGGGAGCACATTTGAATAATTTCTCTTTTTTTATGCTACAATTTTCTCTCCCTGGCCCTCCCTGGTTGGCTGTACATCCCGATGTCCTCCCAGCCCCTACCCCGACATCAGGCCAACTTTCCACCTTTATCCCCCATGGGTTCCTCACCATGGCAGGGTGGTGAGGAGCCCCCAATTCGACTCACCTGAAACAGATCCAGACTTTGGGGGAAGTGCCATTCATGGTCGGTGCCACAGAGGACAGAAGCTCATGCTGCCCGACCAGAAGCTCTTTTCTTGTGTTCTGTGTGTGTTTGATCCCCAGAGGTGGAGTGTGCAGGGATTCCAGCAATGGTGCCACACACACTACCATGTGCTCACCCTGCAACGTCGATGTGCCAGGCTCCAGCTGCCGCTAGGGGTCAGGCTTGCACCGACGTCTAGTCACCCCCCTTCCCGGAGAAGGAGATCTGTCCCTGAGATGCTTGATCCTTCTCCTCCCCCGGGGGCCGGCACTCAATACCAAACACAGGTCACTGGTGTGGTGCGAGGTGTGGCATCCAGCACCTCAACTGTCAGCACCACCAGGCTAGCACATTTGAATTATTTCAAAGGCTGCAAGAAAAGTATGGCCTACCAAAAGATGACTTTTGGCTATAACTCCAAATGAGAAATCTCTATAACAAATGGGTATGGAAAACATACAAATGCACTGTTTGCAAAGATAGGCACCTTGGGAAATATAATCAGCTGTCCATTCAAGTTTGGACAAAAGCAAGTAAGGGGTTAGCATGGAAAATACAGAGAATGATGAGAGATGAGGCCCCTGACTCATCTCTCCCCACCAAGTTCAGTTGACAAAAAATGTTAGGCATCTGTATCACAAATGAGGAATGGCATCAATGCTTGGTCCTGGACCACAAAGCTTGCGGAGACCAACACAGCCTTCTGATCCAAAATAAAATCCTTCACCTCTGTTATTGCATGCCAGGGCAACTGAAAACTCTGCGTCTGTTGCAGCATGATCTGTGTTGGAGGTGTGATGTACTGGGGGCTGATCTATTGCATATATATTGTGGCACTGTAGTTTCATATAGCCCTTTTGGTCCAAAATAATATAATACTGCTCAGAGATCCTAAAAGTGCATCTCCCCATGCCCCCCATTATAATGTTTTATGTATGGAACAGAGTAATAGTTATCTGAAAGCCCCACAGAGGCAGTGGCTACTCCAGGCAATGGCGGTGGCTAAAAGGATTATCCTCCAGAAATGGAGATCTATGGAGACTACAACATTTATGGCTTGGTTTAAAGTAGTTGAGACTCTTGTTTCACGCACAAGACTGCTCCACACCTATTTAATAACACCAGCCACAAATTTCAGAAGGTCTTGGCCCCTTACCTATTATTTATACAAGAGAAGTCATCCCTGGCTAAGACCCCAAATAGCAAGGATTTACTGAGACCTTCCTGATGTGGCCATATAGGGTAAGGTATTGATCCAGGTTGTATGGCTTCAGAGACAAAACTAATGGTAAGAGTGTATATGATGGACCCACATAAATGGGTGATATTGACAAATCACCTCCAGCTCCATAATATAAAGAGTAATAGATAATTGATTGGTCTGCTGAAACAAGGTTTAATAACTCCAGAAAAGGATAGCCAAAACTGTACATGTGATAAGCATAAAAGTATCCTATACTGTTAGTCTGAGATGTTAAATGCCAAACTCTGTCTGCAGAATGTATGCTACTGAATGTATGTAACCATGTTTTGTGTGTGTACTCAACAAAAAGATTAGGGGTCCCTCCCCCTACCCAGTTCCCGTTCTGGGTCAGGTAACCTCTTCCTTGGTGGCCAGTGACTCTCCCCCTTCCCGATCCTCCATACTGTGTACTGTAAGCCCCTCTCAGGTGGTTAGTGGTCCCTCCCCACCCAGCGATCGTCAGCCTGTTGAGAATAAAATCATTTCCCTGGTGGTCTAATGGACCCCCTCCACCATGGCAGTTAGTGACCCACAAACCTGCTCCCCCCAACCTGAAACAGCCAGAGAACAGCACAGCCCTCCTCTCACCGCCACGGCTGGCCACTGACTGAGCTCTCAATGAGTGCGTTGAATGACAGCTCCTGTCAATCAAGTGGGATCATTTAGAGCTCAGTGGGTGACCAGCCTTGGCAGGTTGAGAAGAGCTGTGCTGGTTGTCGGCGGTACCGGGTGATAGTCTTGCAAGGAGAATGTCACAGGGCAAAACTGTTCAACAAGAACAGCGCGAGTTGAAACAGCTACAGGGTACACAATGCCGCATAACATACATAGCGTGTGAATCTGCAGCTGTTTCCAGGAAAGTGGGTAAGAGCTCTGCCAGAACAGGGTCCACTGAGCAGCTGCTGTGGCACAGGGAGTTAAGTAATCGATGCTGGAGGGCAATGGAGCGGCTGTGGACTGGGGTTCTGTTCCTGGTCCCAGAGCAGGTAAACAGTTGTATTTTTTTTATTGTCTTGTGGTACCCCTACGCCCGAGTTTCGCCCTCTCAAGTTACCCCGGAGAAGGGAGTTATTTTAAGTAGGGGGAGTTGGGGAGGTTTGGCCCCAACAGGTGCGAAGGTGGAGCCCCACACAGGAAACAAAGATATATTTGTTTTTCTCTGGTGGTCGTTGTTTAGGTAGCACAGTATAGTGCCGCGCTGTTTTGACATGCAGCATTATGACCCCATGCCGTCGATGGCTTGGGATTGCATTGGGGAGAGCGGGGTGGTGGGTCACTACCTGACAGAGTGGGAGGGTGGAAGTCCACTAGACCCCCAGGGAAATTATTTTATTCCCAACAGGCCAGCGATCAGCAGGGGGAAGTACCACTAACCAACAGGGAAGGGCTTACCATATACAGTCTGAGGATCAGGAGGAAAGCCACTGACCACCAGGAAGAGGTTACCTTATACAGTACAGGGATCGGAAAGGGGGAGGGACCACTAGCCACCAGGTACTAGTCTTTTTTCATTGGGCCGGCGATCGGCAATCACAGGGAGAGGGGCATTTAGCCATCAGGGACTATCCACCTACTTTTACTCCAGCGATTAGCAGGGAGGGGGACCACTAGCCACCAAGGACTATTTAATTACTTTTACATTGGCAAGGAGGGGGGACCACTAGCCACCAGGGAATATTTCATTGGTAACCAGGAAGGGCACTCTGAGCAGAGGCTTTCGAGGTGCAACTCCCAACTAGACATCATCGTACACTCACGTCCGCCTCAGGCTGCACTCACAGACTCTGCTAAAGTGCGGTCACAATGCAGATGTATTTTTACAATTTCTGCAATATAGAAAAAACAGCTGGAATCAGAAATGATGCAGTTTTGCAAGGCGGGGGATCAGGGTACTGCCAGGAACGTCAGACACCATTTTCAGGTTAGTGTCAGTTGCTCTTTAAGTTTTAATGGTCAGAAGAAATAATGGCACAGAATATAGGAATACAGTTGCTTCCTGATAAAGCACAGTAAGACAGTTGTAATAAGCTTCCTGGATTTACATTTAACCATGATATAGTAAATATAAAAGGGAACAATATGTATGGAAACAAGCTTCGGTTCAGTGTGCCTCTCCTGGTTACTAAAATGTTGAATAAATAATAATGATAATAATAATAAGTTTATTTTTAAGGCGCCTTTCAAAATGTCAAGGCACCTAACAAATTTTAAAACACATCAATTATCCAAGTCATAGAGTAATAAAACAGATAAACCTTTACAGAGTTAAACCTTCACTGAAAGCCTGAGCCCACAGATACGTTTTTAAAGATCGTTTGAATTCCTCCACAGTTGTGCACTCCCGTAACCGGCAGGGTAGAGAATTCCAGAGGGTAGGGGCTGCGTGCATGAATGTGCTGACCCCAGGAGACTTCAGGCAAACCCTCAGAATCTCCAGCAACCCCTCGTCGGCTGAGCGAAGCAATCATCCAGGGCAATAGAGGACCAGAAGCTCTTTCAGATAATCTGGGCCAAGTCCATGTAAGGCTTTAAAAGTCAGAAGACCGACTTTAAAGGTGATCTGCCACTATACTGGCAGCCAGTGCAGTCCGCGCAGCACCAGTGTAATATGACAGGATCTAGAAGTTCCCGTCAAAAACTGGGCTGCAGCATTCTGCACTAGCTGCAGGTGGCAGATTTCCACCCCAGGTAGTCCTAGGTAGAGGGAGTTGCAGTAATCCAGGCATGAGAACACAAAGGCATGAACCAGCGTAGGAAGATCACCGGATGGAACAAGGTGTTTAACCCTGGAGATATTCCTCAAATGGTAAAAAGAGGATTTGACAACGGCTGACACCTGCGAATGCAGAGTTAGCCCCTTGTCAAAAATTACCCCTAGGTTTCGCACCCATTCAGAGGACGGGAGTGAGACACCCCCAAGAAAAAGCCCAGAGGGTGAACCCACCCCCAACCCCCCTATCCGGCATGCTGGATCCACAACCAACACCTGAGTCTTATCCGTGTTCAACTTTAGCAGGCTGGAATCCATCCACCCTTGGATTTCTGTGAGACAGCTCTTAAAAACTGAGAGAGCTCTATCTTGGTCAGGTGCAAAAGATAGGTAGAGCTGGGTATCATCGGCATAGCAATGAAACCTCAGCCCATACCTTCTTACAATGTCTCTGAGGGGGCAGCATGTACACTGCAAACAACATGGGGGACAACACTGAGCCCTGAGGGACCCCACAAGACAGAGGAACTGGGTCCGAGGAATAAACTCCAGACACCACTCTCTGAGTTCTTCCAGTGAGGAAAGATGAAAACCACCTGAGGACTGTACCCAACAGTCCACAGATGAACCTCAGGCAATCAAGTAGCACCCCATGGTCCACAGTGTCGTGTGCTGATGAGAGATCCAGAAGAACCAAGATGGAGCAGTTTTTCTGGTCTCTAGCCATCAGGAGATCATTGAGCACCCGGACCAGTGCTGTCTCAGTACTATGTCTCTCTTGAAATCCGGATTGGAGGGGGTTCATAGATGTCATGGACAGTCAAATGGTTCTCCAGCTGCACAGCCACTACTTTCTTAATCACCTTCCCTAAGAAGGGAAAGTTAGAGATTGGTTTGTAGTTTGCACGGCAGTCTGGGTCCAAAGAAGCTTTCTTTAAGAGTGGTGTTACCACTGCCTCCTTCAGGGAGCTAGGAAACTCACCTGTTTCCAAGGGGCACCAGACTATCTGTGCTAGGACCGGACTGAGAGAATCAATACAACCCAAAATCAGGGAAGTTGGTCCTGGATCCAAACTACAGCACATAGGGTGAGCACCTTGGACAATCTGTGTGACATCCATGAACTCTGGTCGGTCAAAGGTACTCCAGGAAAGCTGAGGAGTAGCGGCCTCGGCCCAATCCACAGCACCACCCATAGAGTGTGCCGGCTAGAGTACTGCCCTAATGTCGGCCACCTTAGATGCAAAGAATCGAGCAAGGTCATTGCACTCTATTTGCTAAAAGGCTTTTTGAACTTGTAGACAGGCTGGGTTGCACAGTCTGTCTACCATTCGAAAAAACTGAGCTGGTCGATTGTTAGCGGCCACAATCTCCCCGGACAGGAACTCTGCCTTCTTATGGGTAATTGTGGATTGATAGACTTGATAATGATCCATCAATCTAAGGTGGTCGGCATCAAGGGTGGATTTCCACCAGCAATGCTCTAACCTCCTTCCTAGTTGCCGCATCTCCCTCAAACTCCCATCAAACCATGGGTACCGAGGGTGAAGGGAGAGAGGGCGAACTCAGACTGGAGCAATGACATCCAGGGCCACCTTAATGGCCGAGTTATAGGCCACCACGAGGCTCTCTGGGTCACTGCTTGCCACTGGGAGGGACGACAGGTCAAGTACCGATGCCAGGCCTTCAGAGCTTACATCTTGTAAAGAGTGATACCTGCCCATCTCGACAGGGGCAGGCCTACGGAGGGGGGCACTAAAACTAAACCCCATGGTGTAAAGATTGGACCATCCGACTGGTTCCACCCTCAAATCAGAGACCTCGATCCCCAGGAGGAAGACTAAGTCAAGAGAGTGACCGTGTTTGTGGGTAGCAGTGGTAGCTATCTGTGTAAGGCCCAGAGATATCATCAACTGGAGGAAGTGTTATCCAAACTGTGAGAGTTCATCATCTACCCAAGCACTGAAGTCACCCAGGACCATCAGCCTGGGTGACTCAAATGCCAGTTCGATGATGAAGTCAGTGACTTCCTGAAGGAACCGCCTCTCTTCGCCGGGTGGACGGTAGATAAGGGCGATCCTACAACCTACACCTGCTACCACAGTACACTCAAATGACTCAGTCTCCTCAACTGGTACATTCGTGAGGTTAAGTTCAGTCTTAAAACAGACTGCAACCCCCCCGGCCCCCGCGATCCAATCTCGGGTGGTGAATCACCGAGTATCCAGCTGGAGTTAAGGCCTCCAAAATGGGGCCAGAGTTCTCATCCAGCCAGGTCTCGGTGATGCAAGCCAGGTCCACCTTTCTAACAAGATCTGCAATAATTGCAGTCTTGTTTTTAGTGGACCTGGCATTGCATAGCACTGCCCGAGTTGAATGAATCTCCCGGGCTGACCCGAACCACCTGCCCACCAGAATTGGTGGTGCCCTTGGGTATGGAAACCAGACATGGTGGACCACGATCCTGGTTCCATTTCACCCCAGGGTGTCTTCTGGATCCTACAAACCTGATACGATGGCTGCGCTCATTCACCCTCCACTGTTCACAGCCCCCACCCTCCTCCTCCCCCTACGAGCAATACCCAGCGCCCTACAGTGCTGGTAAGTTGTAAACTGCAAAGGGGGGGTGAAAAAGGGACAGAGGGCACGGAGAGCAGAGGGTGACTAGCGCACAACCGTGGGGGCAGGGCTCCAACACATTCTGGTGAATTAAATATCAACCAAGACTCCCTTGACAAGTCTATTATCTGTCTAAGAGCATACAAAATGCCTAAAAACAGAATAGAATTACACAGACCACTTACTAAAAGAAATACCCCCTCAGAGATCCAACCCCCATAAAATAAATAAAAACTAACCATTCATAAAACAAAACAAATCAAAAGAAAACAAAACTACAAAATAAGTCAACAAAATCCTCACCTCCCCAGGCCTTCCCCCAGCCTTAGGAGTTAAACAACAATATTAAACTTTAAATCATAAAATCAAAAGCAACACTTTAAATAAAACAATATCAGTCAAAATCAACAGATGAATGTCACTGTATCAGAAAAATCAAAAAGTATTTTGGGAAAAATTCAGTTTTCCAGACCCCATTGAGTCTCTCACCACCAGTGGAGACTGAAAAAACCTTCCGGAGCTCCCACCTCCTGAACAGACTGATGGAAATAGCTTGAAGATTTCACCCACAAATGGAAAAGTAAATTCCCAAACATCAGGTACTCTCACCAACTGCGTTTTGGGGAATGAACATATGGCACTCTCACTGCCAATCGAATAGATAGGATAGAAAACCAAACCATAACTGAAGAACCAGGGAAGGAAATCCAACAGAGGCCTCTTCTGTAAGTGGATCACTCTGGGCTGGGAGTAAACCCCCCAAAATCTATGGGCGGCTGCCACTAGTCCGCAGCAGCTGACACGGGTCCCCAAACAAACCCACCAATAAGCAGATCCCTCGGGGATCCCTAGAGGCCAACAACCCCAACCACCAGCTCCCTAATAGATAAGGTGCAGGCCCCCACACTGCTGTAAACCCACATCCAGCCCACCCAACAGATCGGGCTTACAACACCCAGCACCAAATCAAGCCAGTCATTTTACCATCACTCAAGCAGTTTAAATTCCGATAGTCAGCGTCTTCCTTAACAGAAAACCAAGAGTTATACTTCCCAGTCTTCTCTTGAATGATTTCCACCAAGTATTGACCAGACCTCGAACACTCCTCAGCCTCTCAGTACAGTATTCCCTTTCCGATTCACCTCCAGCTCACTTGAGGTGTCCACTGATATAAACAGCCAGTCCCAATAGTTGGGGGGGGGATAGCAAGACCAACCACCAATGGTGTAAGCAGTTGCGGGGGCCGATTAATACAGCTCCGGTATACTACAAGTGTGCTCAGCTAATTTCCCCAAATAGATCACCACCGCAAGGAACACGGGGGATAATAAACAAGGGGCCGGCAGCAAACAAAGTCCCAAGGAGTAATCCAGGAGTCCAACACATGGAGCAGAGTTACCGTCAAAGTAAAACAATACCAGCACACTCACACAAATGACAAAATGAAAACAAAATAAACCACAAACAAACATAAATGTAGAAACTTAAAAACTTTAAAACTACTGGAAAGCTATCATGGAGCAACTGACAACTAAGGCGGAACAACTAACTCCTTTAGTCTGCTATGCCAAACTCCTGTTCTTCAGTCTGAAAAGTAAAGGACTAACCAATCTGACAAGGATGGGACCTAGCACCTCTTCTTCTCTTTTAGCACAAGAACAAAATAAAAAAAACAAACATGGACATAAAAATGTAACAAGGTTAACCATTCGAACCCCGCCTTCCTTATAATCTCTATATGTGTTGTCTCTCTTAATTGGGTTCAAACGACTTCCCCAGAGGCCCTGAAAAAACATGCTATAAAGTTTTGTCTCAAGCGTTGTGGGGGGTTATTCTCCATGCTACCAATTTCTTTTCTGCTTTTAGTATACACTCTTTCCAGTTACCTACAGTTGCAAGGTGTCTGGTAATATTGGTGACTGCATAACAGTGAGCCCAAAGCTCAGCGACTGCATTACAGCAAGGACAGATATGTCGAAAATGCTTTTCCCTTTCCCCAAGGTGCTTTGACCTCAGAGTTGGTTATATAAATAACAGGCTGCAGGGGGCAAAGCCCCCCACAGAAAAGCATTGTCGCTGTTTCTGTCCTCGCTATAATGAAGTTGCAATTATGGGCTCACTGTTATTCAGTTGCCAATATCAAGTGGAACCTAGTTGCATCTCTCAGAGCAAATTTAATCCCCAAAATTTTCAGAGGCCCTTCCGTAATCCTGATCGCTGCAGTTACTTCACCTAGGATGTACTTCCTGGGACTCCCAATAAGAATACCCAAACTTTTATTACAACTTACCTGAGCTCCAACAGGCATAGAAAATTTCTGTAATGTGTCTTGTACTTCTTTTCCTGAGGCTTTGTCTCTGATCATGATACAAAAATCATTTTAAAGAACTATAAAGACATTCAGAAGGTCCGTAACAACTCAGATATGTTACTTTCTTATGTGTGTTATAAGCAGTATTAAATACCTGTATATTAACGGAAAAAATGACTGATTAAGGTATGATCTGCAATTGAGGGAGTTAGATCAATGGCCTAATGCTCACATTCTGACATTATACATGTGGCATAACATACAATTAATTTTAACTTTGGTAACTAGGAGTATACATAAGAATTAAGTTCCCCAATAAAGAAACATCTACACCCAAAGGAAATATCCCTTCTAAATTTATAGCCTAAGTTGCAAGAAGGGGCCTCAAATTGAGTTAAAAACTTTAGTTTGACCTAGGATATGGTAATACATTGTCTCATTATTTGCCACTTTAGCCATGCTGTTGTACCACATTTAAAGGGTAGGGGAACTTGAGTTTTTCCACATTGAAAGAATCAGGTTTTTTTTTTTGTGTGTTATCTTTTCACCTTCCCCCTACATGCTCCGGCGTCCACCTCTCCTTCTGGCCGCCTAGTGCTCCATGCCCCCGGCAATCCTCTTCAGGAGCGCTCCCTCACACACACATTGTAACCGATCCCCCGAGTTGCCCTGGCATATCCCATCGCCAGGCGGATCACCCTTCTCTAAGGGGAAGGCACTGGGTGGTGAGGAAGCCCAGCACACTATTTTTTCTCGGTCTGGGGGTGCTGCTGTGTTGGAGGAGGCTCCTGGAGGTTCAAGGGAGGCAAAGAAAATGGCAGCCATCATCCAGTGGCGCCGAAGCTGTTTTTCCAGCTTTCTTTAGTCCCTCCTCTGCCACTATGTGCAGTACCCCTGGTCTCCACCAGGGGCTACTACAGAGTGGAGCTACCCCCAGCCCTCCCCAGGAGAGGAGAGCAGTCCTCCGGATGCTCAATCTTCTCCGTCCCCCTGCAAGTCCCTGGCGCCCGAGTCCGTTCCTGAACACGGGTCGCAGAATCAGCTTTTTAATGAAAGTGGTGCAGCGATGACCCAATTAATCTGCTGTTTTCTCATGTGTCTCATGTAGGATGATAACCCCAAAATAAAAACTCAGTGAGAGAATGGAATCTTATTCCTAATCACCATTTCACACTAACCATGAACATTTCTCCATATGTTAACAACGTTAGGGTCACTGCAAAGCATGTGAAGAAGATTTACATAGGGCTCCTTACATCTCCAGCAGGAAGATATTTTATGTGTTCTAATCTTTGGGATGAATAGTAGTAGTGGTACAGTATCTTCAGCTGTATAGTTTTGTCCTGCAGTTCTCTGCATGCATAATAGGCATTCAACCAAGTGGACAGCCAATCGTCTGCCTGAATGCTGCATCCTAAGTATATTTCCCCATTTAAGTTTTGTGGACCAGGTAGCTGCACTAAGAGATATGGTTCCATGTCATAATAGCGATTGCAAAACAGCAATCGCTATTATGGCTAGTGTATATCACCAAAAAGCAAATTGGCGATATACACATGCCAGTGTGAAGACATCTGGCAAAAATACTAAGTGTGTTTGCAGGAGGGCTGTGCCCCCCCCCCCACACCCCTGACTAAAGATTCCTAACTCTAGGGGGTGCATGTCGGTAAGAGGGTGACACTCCCATTGTGGCATAAAAAAATGAAGGCAGCCGCAGGCAGCGGCAAAATAGTGTCTCCCAGTCCCACCCCTGAACCTAGTACCTGCTGCATCAGACCTAGCCACCCTCATCACCCACCATACCACACCACACCACACCACAAGGCTAGCTTGGCTGCAGCAGGCTCACCACTCCTCTACAAACCCCTTCCCTATCCCTTCCCTTCCCTTCAATTTGCCCCTCCTTTTGGTCGCTCCTTCTCTATGTTCACTTTCACGTAGGGTCTCCACTCTTGCAGGGTAGCCCATGAGGATAGCACTGAACATGAAGTGACCGTTTTGATGGTCGCTCATATTCAGTTGCTATACTCACGGAATACCAAGATCTACATTATTCGTTAGGGTATCTCGTGATATGGGCGACTCAGTTTGAGTGATTCAGATTGAGCAAATGTAAAAAGAGCGATATGTACTAAATAGTGATAGCAATAAAGGTGACTGTCTGAAGGGATGGCGAAGTGTGCTGTCTAGTATTGCTTATCATTGTAAACATAGTGCGGCCTCGGAGTTTGTTATTTAAACAGAGGGGGGTGCAGAGGACGAAAAGAAAGAGTTATAATGTTATGTATTTGTATGCTGGCTGGATATGGTGTGTCGTATGTAGGGTGTTAGTTGACCTGCTGCAGCCGTAGTATTTCTGTGGTGTAGGGGGTTAGGCAGGTTGTTAGGTAGGCAGGTTGGAGTGTGTAGGGTTTGAGTCTAGCCATCAGCATCTGCTGAATGTATATTTGTGTGAGTTAGTATGTGCAGTGTGGTGTGCTTTTCTTATATCTTATCAGGCTGTCACAGGTGTTTGCAGTTAGTTGTGTCAGGCGTTATGTGTTTGGAATTAGGGGTTGGTATAAGAGGGCTGTGCTTTGTGGGCTTGTTGCTGTGGAGTCTGGTGTGTGGAGATGACTGTCAAGTTTCTACAGAGCCAAAAGGGGAAACTGTTCCTGTTGTATACTGGATATTTATATCAGAGGGATGATGAGGTTGCCCGCAAGATGTATTGGAGAATCTGGTTCATAGGTTCATAGATCTATACAAGTTCAGCGGGTAATATACTCTTAATGGACTCACCACCATACTCATTGGTGGAATTTGAACTTAGTATCTCCCATGAATAAATCCAAATTGATTTTGAATAGATCAAGAGTTGAGCTATACACTACTTGGGGAGGCAGTTTGTTCCAGGTATTAACTACTCTTTGAGTGAACCACCTGCTTCTTTTAACAGTATTATTATGGGTTCCTTTTAATTTTAATATGTGAGATCTGGTATTTACTTCAGATTGTAGTCTAACTAGGCCTGTAGTTTCAAAAATTGCAGGGTCTTGAAATGCTTTGTATGTTTGGCACAGATTACCGTGTACTCTTCTAAATTCCATTGAATACAGGTTAGTTTTATTTAATCTGGTTTCATAATCGGTTGTCGACAGTGCAGAAATTCTTCTTGTCACTTTACATTGAATCCTTTCTATAACTTTATTATTTCTTATTAAATTCGGTGTGACTATAGGTGAACAATATTCTAAATGTGGTCTTGCAAGTCCAGCATACAGAGGAATAATACATTTTTTTTCTCTATACTTTTGATGTTTCTTAAAATGCAGTTTAATATTCTGTTGGACAGTTTTACCACATTAGTTGTATGGGCATCAAAGGTGAACTCATTTGTAAAAGTAACACCAAGGTCTATTTCCTGGTTAGTTATTTGAATAGTAATATTATTCATTGAATAAGTATAACAAAGGTTATTTTTACCCAAGTGCATAACTTTACACTTTGCTTCGTTGAACAACAACTCGTTTCTTTTTGACCACTCAACCAAATGTATTAGATTGTTTTATAGACAAAGGCTAATCCTTTCAACCAGTTTAAACTGTCTCAGATCCACAGGGGCACTTTATTCCGGTAAAGGGCCTTCTGGATCGGAGAGAGGTCATACTGGGCAGTATCTACGGACCAGTCGGTGGAGACCCTATTTTTCTTTATGGAACTAGCGGATAAGCTTGCTTCCCTCTTACCATCACCTATTATTATTGGCAGTGACTGGAATATCACCCTGACGCAGGACATGGACCATTCCAACTGGATACTCTGTCCTTTGTCTCCCCCCAGCGTGCACTTAGTGATCTAATGGACTTGCTCGGACTGTGTGACCCCTGGAGAGTCTTTCACCCAAATGTACGTGACTTCACCTTCCACTCCGCTGTTCACCATTCCTCTTCCCGTCTCGATTTTATTCTCATTAGTCATTCAGAACTGCGTGAGGTGATGGACACCGGACTGGCTCCAATGGTCCTCTCAGATCATGCTATTGCCTGGATCTTACTTAACCAGCTCCTGAACATTCAGAGAGACATATCCTGGAAGTTAAACACCCAACTTCTTAAGGATGATTTTATTGTCTCCAGAATCAAATCCCTTATTCAGTCTTACACAGAAGGCAACCTCAACTCGGTCCCAAGGGGGGATCACGAATGGTGTGGCTTACATGTCTTCTCAGGGGGAGAGTTTATCCATCTTGCCTCCAAGAGGAAGAGATCCTGGGATCAGGAGATGAATACCCTCTTGTTTCACATTTGGGAACTAGAAAACGCCATATCCCCTCCTTCCCTCCCCCCCCAATACATTCAGGTCACTGTTGTCTCTCAGAGATAAATATGCCGATCTTCTGAGAGATAAGGGTGAATATGCTATCTTAAAAATGCGCTCCAAATATATAGATCAAGGGGAGAAGGTGGGACGACTGTTAGCTCTTCGTTTGAGGTGTTGTGAAGCCTCTAGGCTAATTCCAGCCATTTCTGTCCAGGATGGTTCCCTTAAATCTTCCCCCTGTGAAGTTGCTCTCGAATTTGAGAGATACTACAGTGAGCTTTATGGACCTCATAACCCACCGTCTGTTGACAGGGAACTCTGTGCCTACCTGGATTCAATTCCTTTGCCCCAACTCTCGGAAGACCAGTGTAATCTATTATTGCTACCTATCTGAATACAGGAAATTACTGCTGCCATTAATAGCTTAGCTGTTGGTAAAGCCCCAGGGCCAGACAGCTTTCCCTCAAATTTCTATGAGGTTTTCTCCAAAGAACTAGCTCCTCTCCTTCTCCATTTATTCTAGTACATGTTCTTGGCTGAATCTCTGGACCCGACGATCCTAGAGGCCCTGATAGTTCTTCTTCTGAAACCTGACAAACCCCCGACTCAATCTCTAGTTACTGCCCCATCTCACTGCTAAACTATGATCTTAAAATATTGACTAAAATATTGGCCTCAAGGATCGGTGGGGTCTGGTCCGGGCTGCTCGGTCCAGAACAGGTCGTTTTTTTCCCCAGCCGCTACTCTGCCGACCATCTTTGTAAGCTAACTCATATTTTCTCAGCCACTAAAGAATCTCCCACCCCCATGGCTGTAATATCTCAATGCAGAAAAGACTTTTGATAGGGTGGACTGGGCATTTCTCTTAGCCACCCTATAGAAATTCGGTTTTCCTCAATCCTTTCTACGTTGAACCGGGCTATTTATTCTTCTCCCTCAGCCAAAATTTATTATAACGTTGTATTCTCCTCCAATTTCCCTCTGTTTTTGGATCCCAACAAGGTTGCCCCTTATCCCCTTTGCTTTTTAATCTTTACCTGGAATCCTTAATTAGACAACTCAGATCCTCTCCTAGCATAATTGGTATCCCAATTGGAGATACGGTTCAAACTCTTTCGGTTTATGCAGACGACATTTTGTTACACCTCTCTCAGCCTGTAGACTCACTGGCCGAGGTCCTGTGCATTATTGACAATTTTGGGTCCCTCTCCTACTATAAACTTAACCTAGATAAGACAGAGACTTTCCCCCTTAATCACTATACCCACAGATCTGATTTCAATCACTTCAGCATGAGATGGGCCCCACTCCATATTAAATATCTTGGCATTTTTCTATCCCGTGATCAATCGCTCATGAAAAAACTTAATCTTGAGGATTTGATTAGTGTTCTTCAGCAAGATCTTACCAGGTGGAGAGTGCTGCCTTGGATCAACATAATTAATGTGAACATTCTGCCCAGGCTTTTCTATCCTTAAATATGTTAAACCTTTGTCTTCCCATTTCCTTTTTTTTTTTTTTTTTTTGCTCCCCCAGCTCCGGGCTGGCATCTCCTTCAGGCCATCCTATGCCCTCCATGCCGCAGTGCCTCAGTACAGCCACCTCTTCACCCTATATTGCAGCCCCCCTCCGGGTAACCCCCGGACGTAACCCTTCGCCGTGTGGGTCCCCCTCCTCTGAAAGGGAAGGCACCGGGAGGGCAGCCAGCACAATACTTGCCTTGGGTGCTGCTAGTGTGGTTTGTGCACTGCCAGAGGTCTCACGGCAGTGGGAGCTGGCAACCGTCATCTGGTCAGCCTCGGGGCTCTTTCCCGTTTGCTCCCCAGGGATGTGGCTTACCACTAACATCAGGCTTACGTCAATGTTCACCATGCCCCATTGATTTGTGTGACCCCGTGCATTGCTGAAGCCAGGCCTCCACCAGGGGTCAGCAATCACCGTGTCACGTCCCCAGCCTCCCCCCAAGAGAAGGCGAGCAGTCATTTGATGCTTCAGCCTTCTCTCCCAGCTAACCCTCCAGCACCCGAGTCCGTTCCCGAACCCGGGTTGCTGCCGTCGAAAGCGGAAATCCAACTGCTGCGCCGACCGGCCGGCCATTTCCTCTTTTAAGCGCATTCATGCCTTAGTTATTAAGTCCATCTGGTTAGACAAAGCCCCCAGGAGGTCATACTCTAAGTTGTCTCTACCCAGGGACATAGGTGGCCTCAGGCTTCCTAACTTTTTATCTTATTACTGGGCAAGCCACCTCTATAAATGCTTTAAATGGGCTTCTCTGTGTCATACACAACTGGACTCCACTTATGTACCTATCTGGCTTCAGATAGAATCTGCTTTAATCAATGAATCTGGTCTATCCAGACCCTCCCTTTTTTTCTCTCTATGGAAATCCCTACCTAAATCTCTGCAGAATTCAATGATTGGGGTCTCACTAAGAGTTTTTTCTCAACTATGTGCATATTTTAAATATCAGCCTTCTAGAGATATCTCTCAGCCCCTCCTATTCAATAATAATATCAAAGTAGGTGGGCAAACACTCTCTCCCTCTTGGTTACCACAGCTGACAGATGCCAAACTGGCAGACTTCCTTGGTCAGGGTACCCTTCTTTCTCCACCTGAAATCTTACAGAAACTTCAGCTGGGTCCAGCACATATTTTCAAGATCTTCCAGTTGAGACATCTCCTTCTCCAAGTACTGTGGCCCTCCCCTGATTTCACTGATCAATCTATTTTCCTTAACTCCTTGAAGGACTTGGCCCTAAAACCTCATGGCATTGCTAAAATATACTTTCTTATCCTTGATAAAATTTCCTCGACTCCCCCAAGTTGCCCTAAAATGTGGGAAGTGCGCCTTCCTTCTTCTAATCTCAACTGGGGACATATCTGGAGAGATCTCTATAGCTATACCTCAAGACAGATTTCAGCTCACCCAGTTTCATATCCTGAACAACTTATACTACGCTCCTGTAAAACTGGCCAGGATGGGATCCCCTCACCTTTCCTACCTGCACCAGATGTGGTCAGGAAGATGGTACTCTTCTGCACATTATCTGGTCTTGCGATAAGGTAGCCCTTCTCTGGAACCTTATAGAGGTTAGAGCTGATCCTCTACTGGGCCTAGTGGGACTCTTCACACCAGAAATCTGCATTATTGGGGATTATGGTTCGATCTCTGTTAAGGAAAGGAGATATCATGTGGCTTTAATTTCTCTTGCCATAAAGAAGATGGTCATTAGACACTGGCTGGATCAGGTTTCCCTTTCCTACCAGGAATGACTACAGGAGATGTCTATTTGTCTATGGACTAAATGTTTGATTGCCAGTATCTGCCACAAACTGACTGTTTTTGACAAGAAGTGGGGTAAACTGTATACACTCTATCTGAAATGAAATATCTTACTCAGCCTCCTCCTGCTCCTCAGATAGCTACATAGCTCTCTTCTAGGTTACTACTTTGTTCGCTTTAGATCACACTCCGTGGGGCTGTGGTGGGTGGAGGGTGCTGGTAGGGAGGGTTATAGGGGGTTACGTTCATTGTCTCACTTATTGTTCTTGTGTCTAGCTGTTGTTTCTTTTATATAACTCAATAAAATTGATTACATTTAAAAAAAAGGTGTATTGGAGAATAGACTGTCATAAAAGGCCTGTAATCTAGGTTTTCTTTTTTATGTAACCCACTCCTGGTCCTCAATTTGTCTAGTGGTCCCGGTGCTGTGTGTATGTGTGGGGGGAAGGGGTGCAGACTTGAACACTTCCTGACACTTCCATAGCTACAGTAGAATGGAAAACAGAATGGTCTTACCTGCTGACGTCTTCTCTCTACATAGGCCTTCCCATACCCTGGTAGCATCTCTGAACCACAGATGGCATTCTCTCTGCAGGTGGCATCTCTGCTGATCTTCTTAACTGGGAATGGGGGTCACCATTTTCACAGAAGCAAACAATTACTGTGAACAAGTGGTTTTAATTCATTTTTTTAAATAATCACTCACCACAACCATAATCACAAGAATGGTAAAACTTTAATTTAGATGTGGAAATGATTGTGTCCAAAAGTTTACTTTAAATAACTGGGAGCAGCTCCTTGGGGCTGAGAGATGGTAAAATAGTGTAGGACGGCTTTCACAGGGCACATTTAGGTTGACTAAAGCAACCAAGATTTTCATAAAGGCCTAGCTCATAGACCACTCTGGCTCCACTTGTATCTTTCCCTTGGGCAGAGATCTCACTTTTATTTAGAACAGGTTTCCTTTCAAACCGACTTTTCCTTGCTTTATCGTCCTAGTGGGGGAGTGCCTTACTCCATCCATGCCATCTGAGCCAAAACCTGACCTCGAGGTGATTGCAGCCTAAGCCTCCTGTGGTTGCTCCCAATAATTCACCCATACAAGTTTTTCTGAGCCATGAAACAGTGCATTTACCTCTTTTTGCTCTCCGACCCTGTTCCAGGCTGAACCAAGCATAACGGTGGCTCCATCCTTTCCATAATGTTCCTGTTCCCGAGGAGTCACAGCCCTTAATGGGTCCGACAGGCCTGCCCCAGACACGGACATAGCAGGCCCCATAGTGAATCCCAGGCCACACTCCCCTTGCTGAAGCTATTCCTCCTGGCATCATGCCATATGGGTACGGCCCACTGAATCTGCACCTCTGGGGATCCTGCTGCAGTCCTGCCACCACTGCAGCAGCCCCACTGCCAGGATGCCCCTTACCAAAACAACGAGGTACTGGGACCCCTGCGATGCAGAGGGATTCCAACACCTTTCCAGTTTTTCTTTCTGCTTACAGCCTTCCACTCCAACTTGCAGCTGATGAACCTCATTCCCAGACCTCTGTGGCTGCAAAACTCCTGCCAGCTCTCCCAGTGGAGACCAACCCCCTGTATCGCACCAACGCTGCCACTCCTTGGCCAAGCCCCCTGCCTCGGAACACTGACCCTACTCACGGTCACTGATTCCTCATCTCCCGTCCCACCCCAGGGGACCAGGGCTTAAATAATGGGCAAACACTGCACCCTGATGGCAGTAAAATGTAATGGCCTGAAAGCAGTACCAGAAAAGGGGCCCTACACAGGGAGGGGGGAGATCCAAAACAGAGGCTAGTAAGCCCACCCTGCAACGGGGGACTTACACTCGTCCCTCCCTTTAAACCATTTCCTCTGGGAATTGGGGCAGCTCTGACACCTCCAGAGGCCCTGTCAGAACCACGTGGGTATGCGAACTCCCCGCCCAGCCTGAAGGCTCCCCTGGGCAAACCTAGCCCCACCCTCCTAAGTGCCTACCTAACTGCTCTGTGGAGTAAGTTTGGTCAAAAATGCATGATGTTCATAACATTAAATTTAATAAACATTTTCCTTTAAAAAAATAGTGAGCCACTTCTTACTCTAGCCAGGCTGTCTGTTTAACTCTTTAGCCAAAACAGGTAACCACATAACCCACAGATTAAATCTGTAACGTATATTCTTTGAGCTTACTCACCCATTTACACTCCCTCCATACTCTCAAACACTCACCATTCACACAGAGGTAGCAGATGTATAGAAAATGTTTCTTTGGCCACTCCAAACGGGGCAGCCATAGCTCTACCTTAAACATTTAGTTTTCTTTGTTTTTCCCAAAAACAGGAAACACTTTAAAGTTTCAAAAGAGGAAAAACAAGCAATCACAGTTCCAGGTCTTCAACTATTCAAAGTCTTCCCCTGGCCACAGTTCTTTCTTGTTTTAGTCTAAACAGCATGTACTTCAAACAAATGTATTTAGTTTTTGAGGCGTTCCAATAATAGGACAGTCCTGGTGATTACTGGTGCTCACAGTCTTTCTGCTTCAAATAGAGGGCCTACTGCCCTGGGGGAAATAATAATAGGGGTCTGGTTTACTTGTCTCATCCCCAAAAGAGTCCTTTGAGATGACGTAATACTTGACTCTACATCCAACTAAATCTTGCACCAATGCGAAGTGTTTGAACAGGGTCAGACTGGCCCAGGGGGTGGAAAAGCACATTGCTCTGGCCTTCTGGATGGATGACTTGCTGAGAGGAATGCCCTGAGCCTCCAGGCTGTGACTGCAACTTGTTGAGTAGCCCTCTGAACACCCAGTTGGATCTCCTTTCTTCAGTTATGCCCCACAGTCACTCCAGAATGTAGGGATACTCCGCAGTGGGGTATTCCGTGTGAATCCACCTCCTTATCTACCACTCGGCATGGGACCACACAGGTAGGTTCCTCACACTGGTGTGCCGGGTGGCCCCCTGCTCTAGCCACACCTGGGTCTGGCACACAGTGTTCGCTGGGTCACTTCTCAGAAAGCCATCCATTCTTTCCCTTAGAGTTTTGCACTGTGCTGCTAGGTGTGGGATGGTATCTGGCAAGGTTATAGCAGGCTGATTATAAGTGTAACCCCCCTGCCAAATCGGGAGCTACCTGCAGCCCTGTAGCTCCCGTTTCTGCTCTTGCAGGCATCTCCTGAATGCCTGCATACTTTTTTCCCTGGTCCCCCATTTCTGGCCCAAGTCCTCTGATACCCCTGGTGCCCCAACAGTAACAGCCCCTATGCTAGTTCAGCCCTGAGGGGCTCCAAATTTTAGAACCATGATCTACCGCTAGATGCTTGCACTCCAGTGCAGTGGAGATCATGCAGGTGTGAGTGGCGCCTTTGATGTTCGACTGCTTGAACTTGCAGTCGAACCGGAGAGTGTTTCAGTGATGCTGGTGTCTCCACCTGATCAGTGGGACCTGGTGACCACTAGGAGGGCCATGAGTGCTCGTGGTGCAAAAAACATAAAGAGATCCACGATGTGTTCATGATCAGGGCTCATGAATATTAGTGAGCCCGGAGCCCTGATAAAAATGAATATTCATGAGGGTGCTCTGCCCTTGGGGAAGCTATGTTTCAGGAAAAGCGATGTGTTAAATAAATAAATAAATAAATATTGTAACTGCTGTACCTGTGTTTGGGGGAAGATTGCTTGATTAGGGGGACAGTGTTTAGGCAAGATGCCCTTACTTGTGGCTGCACCAGACAAATATTGGGACTCAGACAAATAGCCTGTCTGCTGCTGCAAGGCATCCTTAAATATTGGCAGCAGTGACAGGAAAAAGGACTGAGCAATTTACAGGATCTGTGCAGTGACAGCAAGTATGCCACCAGGGATATTAGACTGTGGGGCATTTGGGCAAATATTTACTTAATTCTGGCTGCACCACAACATTGATTTGAGACTGTCACTGGTCTGGTTAAGAGACTGTGGGTTAAGCAGCCATTACAAGCAGCCACAGCCAATCGAAAAACTAGAATGACAAAGCCAGGACTTGTGGGACATTACCCAAAGCTCATGGGAAAATATCAAGTACTCATGGGGACTGCAGGGTCTTAATTTCAGGTGCCAAAACAACAAACTAACTGTGCATTGAGAGATGTTCATGCATAAGCCATTTTCTTGACCGACAGGCCCTCTAGCCAATCAGAGGCCATTCACCCAAAAGCTTCATCCAATCAGGAACCTCAGGAGAGCCCTATAAGAGACTGTTTTTTTTCAGCCTTTTGCCAGATTCGAGTGGGAACCCCCATGGGGGTGGAGGCTCTGGCTCACAGCCATGCAACCAAGCCTGGAGATCCAGCTAATCCTCATCATCCAGGAGGGGGTATTTGCCTTCTTAGTAGTTAAAGTTAAAGTTATTTAGTTTCTGTAGTTCTTGCTAACCTTGGGGTTGCCAAAATGTCCCCCAGGTCCTAGCCCTCCCCTCCATGTTGGGAAAAGATGTGGACCTGCCACTTGATGACATCAAGCCAGCTGTGAGAGAGCTGAATTTCTCCTCAGTTGTGAGAGAACTGAAGACATCAGGAACCTTGATTGCAGAAATTTTACCGTGAGGAGCCAGAGTGTGTACTCTTGTACCCCCCCGGTGCAAGAAAGAAAGTAACCTTGCTGAATTGGGGCTGCCTATGCCCAAGTGACTGTGCTATGTGAGATAGTTTTTGGTTTGCACCCTGCAACTGCTGTGCATAACCTTAGCCCAGCACGGGTGGACCTCTAGTGAACTGTTTTTGCTGACCGTGACTGTTCTGGGGGTACCCACAATGAGCCCAGAGCAGAGTAGTAATGTACTATGTGATGTTTGCTGGAGCCTACAGGACTGGAAGGGGAGCACTCCGTAAGGGGCTCATCTTGACTTTGCCTGGGAGGTCCAGTATTGTGCTAACTATCTGATCAAGACGTCCAGTGGAGCCACCAGACATAGCTGCAAGCCACATAACGGACTGAGACCCCCAAGTTAAAATCAGATTTGCTATGACCTGGAAATGACAGTTTTCCATTCTGTAACCTGGAGATACAATTTTCCAATAAGTAATCTGACCAGGGCGACCACCCTGGCCCCTGGCTGAAGGCTCTATCCTTTCATTTACGAACCAGATGTATCTGAAATATAAATGTACTGTAATGTTCTAAATCATATAGATGTGCTGAGCATTTCAAACCATATAGATATGCTGAGTGTTTAAAGATTATATAAATGTGCTAAACAGTCAGAAGGAAATGCTCAGCTTCTAAATCCGACGTGACCAGCTGGTTACATCCAACCCAAAGTTCTAACTGCAGCTTGCAGGGCAATCCCTGCACTCCCCCTAAGGATTACAAATTGCTGTTCGTTAGATTGCTTTCAACTTTAATTCTATTCTCTTTTTAAATTGAGCTGGCCAAGACACAGCTGCACCGTCCACCAGGTCTACAATCATCAAGGGACTTTGGTAACTGGGTACCCAGGGTAAAGGTTATGAGATTGCGGGGTTTCATACAGAGTCTGGGGAACTGGTACCAGTGGTGGGAGACTAATAAAATGTGTTCCATCTGATTAAAATGCAATTTAGATAGCTAGGGCTTTAGATATCTCCATTGGTACAATGTGATTGTTTTTCTTCTATGTTGATAACTGGTATCTACCCAGCTGGAGGGTTTTCATCAGCAACCAAAACCAATCTAATCAATTATAAATATACAAATAACAATCGCTGCATAACCTCTATGCATTTGTTTCCCATTCTTAATTCCTTATGCCCCCCCAAATAAATATTGTTGTTACTGTTTTGCAAATGGTCTCGTGACCATATTATTAGAGAGAGTCTTTAATTCCAGAAATGTCTGAAATGTGGAGAACTGTTATTGGGTCATGTGTTGGGGTGGCAAATGTTAAATGTGGGTGATATGACATCCCAAGGGGTTGTACTAGGTAACAGCTAGCCCACTTAAAAGTTAATCTCTGGGTGGAGGCACTGCACATTATGTAACAGCATGGAAAAGAACCAGTTAATGTAGGTTTGATAACCCAGGCCCCTCAACCATGTTTAGGTCAAGCAAGGCAGGGGTAGTAGCCCTTGGAGTAGTGCCACCTAGGGGTTACATAGGGCTGTGGGATCATTCGTTGACATTCCACCTTCACTACAGGTAGTGGGGAATACGGTGGATGAGCCTTGCCTTGAACTGCCATACTGGTGTAACCCCTAGGTGGTGCTATCCCAAGGGCTACTACCCCTGCCTGTCGGGCTAGTGACAGATTAAGGGGCCTAGGTTCTATGACGGGTGCCTCCACCCAGAGGTCAGGGTTAATAATAATTATAAAAAGGCTCTGAGAAATGGAGCTTTCTGATTGGCTGCAAACATTCTAACAGCCTTATGTTAATCTTTTATTAACATACATGTAGAGCTTAGACATATGCTGAACAAGGTTTAACACTGTTTAAAAATATTTTTTTATTATAATAGCAATAAAGCACTCCTAGGGATTATGTTAGTGGTCAGTTAATCACCCTCTAGGGGCATGTGGCACTCGGCTACACCTCGTGCCACAGTACACCCCTAGAAGGTGATTAACAGACCATTAACATAACCCTTGGTCATGCCTTATTGATTAATTAAACTAGCTCGGGTACAGCCCTCTGGGACACTGCAACCCCCGTTTGTTCCCACTAGTGGACCACACTGTACACGGGAGTTACCTTCCCAATACCCTACATATGAACACTTTTCACACATACCGATACCACTTACCCTCAAGACTGATTCTACAGCACGTCTCTGAGGACCCCCTGTAAAACAAGGTTTAACAACATACACAGCAAAATGCAATACTGTTTCTATATGTACTGACACCACAGACAGTATATAGTATAATAACAACAAATCTGATTTATTTAGGGAACAGCAACACGGGAGGGGGCAATCAGGTTGATTTGTTTTTGCAAAGTTCAAATCACAGTACTGTGCACATGTATAGGGTCCTAAAAAGTCACACTCTGGGTACCCAGGATGGTGGGGGGCTAGCCAGGGTCGGTGCAGCTGGTTGGTGCCCTTTGATAGAAAAAACACAAGCATGCACAAATTATAATCCGGAGCCCTGGGGCTCAGTTCGTGAAGAAATGAAACATCAATAATCAGATGACACACTTGTAATTGATAACAGGCTGCAGGGAGAATACACTGATTTGTACTCGCAATACCCAAGCTGAGAACTGGATGGTGGATGTTCTTTCTGGATTGCCAGAAACAACAGACATGGAGACAAGGTCCTTGCGACTGGACCCAACTGCAGTTGATAACAAATGGATTTAGTCCGACACAAGCTGGGGTTTGCTTCCAGCTTCAGTATACAGCTCACAGTACAGGGGACATGAAATAGCAATTCCCCACAAGCACTACTCACGTTTATATGTAAAAGGAAAGTACTATACCAGGCAGGCTGCTCCTCAATCCTAATCGCACTTACTGCAAAACACCCGGGAACACACACAGCAGCTTCAATTCCTGACAGACCGAGCGCGATTCAGCAATATCTCCAGTCTTCTACAGGGTGAGCCTGGTTTCCACACTTCTGGTGCTTCTTTCTCCTCACAACTCAGATTCAGTTCAAACTGGCACTCACAACGGCTGCAGGCTGAAACTCAGGGCCTCACACGCGCTTCCCCCATGAAACTACACGCCACAGCAGAGGCAGGGCTTCTTCTCTCTTCACTGTCACGACTGATCTGAGCTTTCCAGTAACAGAGCAGGGCATTTCCTTTGGCTCCACACCAGTTCTGTTTTTGGATTCAGCTGTCAATCACTGCAGGGCTCCCTCTGTTGGTGCAAAAAGGCGCCAAGGTCAAAACTAAATTTCCCAGAGCCACTGCCCATACAGTCCCCTTGTGGCTGACTCAAAATTGAGAGTCCAAGTTCTGATTCGTCCACAGGCTCCATTTTAAGGTCTCCCTATCATCCTGATTGGTCCAAGTCAGCAGTTCAGGACCAAAATGAAAGAGCTGCACTGAAA
Organism: Neoceratodus forsteri; assembly: GCA_016271365.2. Lineage (NCBI taxonomy): Eukaryota > Metazoa > Chordata > Ceratodontiformes > Ceratodontidae > Neoceratodus > Neoceratodus forsteri. The sequence goes on along the minus strand of CM028131.1, from coordinate 255,617,791 downwards.
CAGTTTGTGCTGAAATAAAGACAGGTTAGACAAACTACATTTTCTCAGTCACTCTAAATAATTTCTGGCAAACAGTTATATCTTTCAACAAGGCTCCCTCTGCACATGTAGCGACGGCAGAAACGGAGCAAATTGACAGCAGCCCGGGCGGGATTCGAGCATTAGAACACACAGTCCCCCCTTTTCAGTTAATTATGGCTACAAGCAGGCAGCTCTTAAAGAGACAGTACCAGATGCTCTAAAAGCACTCACACTTAAATGGCTTAAACGCCGAACACCTCCAGACTTGGAGCATTCAGGCAAGCTCCTGGAAGACTTTTGGGAACCCCCATTTGTAGGGGGGGTTACACCCTTCCTGTCCTGGAAAAACTTGGCGTCCGTGTCAAGTAGGTACCCTTATAACATTTTAAAAAACAGATTATCACATTTGTTCATATCACCAACAGTTCAGGTCTGCATCGTTTTAAACAACAGTCAACATATTAAATCATGGATATAGCTATACTTATTCTGTAATTCACAGTTTACTACTGGTGACACAACATTGTACATGCTAACATCCTGAAATCAGGTCATTACTTCCTGTACATGACACCTGAAGAGAGGGGGCCCTTCCCTATCAGCTACCTTGGGGCTGGATGGGGCAGGGGCACCATACCTAGAGGGTGAAACAAGTAACCTGGAGTTAGCACTTATGTTTAGTTTGGGCAATGGGCTTGGGGACACATACACTCCCTTATGGACCACATTAAAAGGCAAGTCCACAGATTTTACAGGCTTCACAGCTCGACCAGTCTTTCTAGGGGGGACTGTTACAGTCTCTGCACTTTTAGGCTCACTTTCATCACTGTCTTTACTGGCCAGGGGAGTTTCCACTGGGGTAGAGAGACTAGAACTGGGGGTACTTTCAGCTCCAGGGGTTGCAATCTCTGAGTCCACAACACTTGTCTTACATGGGAAGTTTTCTGACACTGGCAGTGAACCATCAGGGCACTCAACATACTTTTCTTGTTCTGGTGTATCACCAGTTTGTCCCAGTTCATCATTTTCTTCCTCTGAAAGCTCATACAATTCAACCATATACAGTGATTCCATGTCATCTAACTTAATACTCTGCACTTCACTTTCTGAGAGCATTGGCTGCAGGGACAAAGCTGGGGGCTTAGACAGTCCCAAGGCCCAGCTTCATCTCCATAGTTGACTAGAGGGTTGCCTTGAAACAATTGGCTCAGTTCATAAGAGGGGTAGTACCCAAAGTTGCACTCACTTTCCTCTGACATGGACTGACAGTCATGTTCAACTGGGACTTGTTGTGGGTGACACTTTAACTCAGCATCTGTAGGTGCAGACTTTCTTTGCTTTGCTTAGCAGCCTCGGGTCACTGGTCCAGAGGAGCACTTTCTGACTCAATCAAGATTTGTCCAATGGGCAGTAAATGATTTCTATGCATTGTTTTAACATCTTTTGAATTATTGTCAGGCCTTACTTTGTACACAGGCAGATCATCTAGTTTGCCCACTACAATGTGAGGGAGATGGTGCCACCTGTCAGCAATCTTGTGTTTGCCATGCAGTTCCAGATTTCTTAGCAATACCCGATCTCCCTCCTGGAGTTCCTGTGTTTTCACCTTTTTATCATACCTTTCTTTGTTGGCCAGATTTCTTTTGGCAGCCATGGTTTGGGCCAGTTGGTACACATGATTTAGCTGGGCCGTTAACTTTTGCACATACTGTAAATAGTTGTCAGCTCTAACCCCATCTGGAGAAACTCCAAAACATACATCTACCGGTAGTCGGGCTTCTCTTCCAAACATGAGGCGGTAGAGGGAGAACCCAGTGCCATCACTTTTGGTGCAATTGTAGGCATGTACCAAGGTGCTAATTTGTTGGCTCCATCTAGGCTTGTCCTTGGGGTGGAGGGTGCCCAGCATATCTAACAGAGTACGGTTGAAACGTTCAGGCTGTGGGTCCCCCTTGGGGTGGCAAGCAGTAGTTCTGGACTTTCGCACTCCCCACAGAGAAAGCATCTCTTTAATCAAATGACTCTCAAAGTCCCTTCCTTGATCAGAATGGATTCTTTGTGGAGCCCCATAGTGAACAAAAAAGTTTTCTACAAGTACTTTTGCTACAGTGGGGGCCTTCTGGTCCTTCGTGGGGAAAGCTTGGGCATATCTCGTGAAATGGTCAGTGACCACCAGCACATTACTAATATTTCTTTGATCTGGCTCCAAACTCAGAAAGTCAATACAGACCAGCTCCATGGGGGCGCTGATGGTGATGTTAACAAGGGGGGGTAGCCCTCTGGGGCAAGGCTTTCCTCTATACCAAGGTGCCCCATGTGGTTGTGTAGGGACCTCAGCACCAAGTCTAAGAAGGCAGTGGGCAAAACTAGCTGCTGTTTGTCTATTTGTCCCCCTCTGTCTACTGTTTCTCAGTATAACAGTCGATTAATTAGTTTCAACTTAGGACCTTCCTTGTATAACAGTGCAGTTCTCAAATCAGTGGAGTGTAACTTGGATACATCTTTCCCTGCGTAGAGGGTTTCTAAAGCTGATTTGACATAGGATCTCGGGACTGAGCTCACTGAATACTGTCATTGTCCAGCTGAGGCAGTGCACCAATGTCGAATGCAGTAAGGTGGCAATAAGCAGCAGGTATGCAGTTCTCAGAGGGCCCCAAGCAATCCACTAGACAGTCCACTGAGTCCGTGGACACTTGTTCCTCCTTGTCAGACTTCTGGCATAGCACTCGAATATCAGGTTCTGACAGTCTGACCCATTTATTTCTGGAAACAGGCATCCGTGAGAGAGCATCAGCATCTATGTGGTTCAGGCCTGCTGTGTATTCAACAGTGTAATCATATGTAGCTAATGTGAAAAGCCACCTATGGCGAGTAGCATCCAACTTGGCTGAAGTCTGCACATAGGTCAAAGGATTATTATCAGTTTTTACCAGTATCTTAGCCCCATACAAGTATTCATGGAATTGGTCAACAATGGCCCACTTCAAAGCTAGGAGCTCTAATTTATGCACCGGATAGTTCTTTTCAGATGGGGTCAGACTTCTGCTGGCAAAGGCCACTGGTCTCAGGCCATTCTTGTGCTCCTGGTACAACACAGCCCCCAAACCTTGCAGGCTAGCATCAGTGTGTAGGACATAAGGTTTTGCTGGATCTGCATAGGCAAGGACAGGAGCCTGAGTGAGTTGATATATAATCTCATGAAAAGCAGCTTCACAATCAGGTGTCCATCGGGCTCCAAAGACTTCATTGGGGTGAAAATACATTCTCTGAGCCTCAGGGGAAGCTCACCTCTTATATTTTTTGTTAGTAGGAGTGTAACCTTGAATAAGACTGAGTAGAGGGCGAATTACTCTTGAATAGTCCTTGATGAACCGTCGATAGTAGCTACAGAATCCCAGGAATCTTTGCAGTTCTTTTAGATTGTGGTGCTGTGGCCAGGTGGTCAACGCCTCAACTTTACTCGGGTTTGTTTCTATTCCCTCGGTGGATACTATGTGTCCCACATACTTTACAGAGGTTTGGAAGAACTGAAATTTATCAATGGATAGCTTAAGGCCAAAGTCTTCCAATCGGTCCAACACCTTGAACAATCTGCTCTCATGTTCTTCCAGTGAGCTGCCAAACACAATAACATCATCTAGGTATACCAGGCACTCTATTAAGTTCATGTCCCCCACTGCACGCTCCATCAGTTGTTGAAAAGTGGCTGGGGCACCTGAAATCCCTTGAGGCATCCTCATGAATTCATAGAAACAAAGTGGACAGATAAAGGCTGTCTTTTCACGGTCTTCTGGGGACATCGGGATCTGGTAGTACCCACTGCGAAGATCCAGCACTGAGAACCACTTGCTACCGTTCAGGCAGTCTAAGGCTTCCTGAATGTGGGGCACTGTATATTGATCAGGGATAGTCCACTGGTTCAAGGTGCGACAATCCATGCACATCCTTACTGTCCCATTCTTTTTTATCACTACCATGATAGGTGAAGCATATGGGCTTCAGGATTCTTGTATTACACCAGCAGCAAGCATCTCTTGCAGATGCCGTCTTACATCATCTATGTCAGCAGGTGCCAGACGTCGAGACCTCTCACGAAATGGTCTTTCATCGTGCAGCCAGATATGGTACTCAGCTCCTTGCACACATCCCACGTCCCATTCCTTTAAGGAAAACACTTGGTCTCTCTGGGCAAGCTTCTCACTGATCCTCACTGTCCAGTCAGCTGCCAAAGGGGAGTCACGAAATCGAAAAAAGTCAGAATCACTCTGTCACTCTTCCCGAACTCTTGTTACTGGGTAGCACTGCAGATATCTGCACAATGTACATTAGCCAGAGTGCAACCTCTGTTTACCCGAATCTCTCTATCAGACACATTATGAACTTGAACCATTACCCTTCTGGCATAAGCATGGGCTCTGGCAGGTAAAATACTAGGCTTGACTAATAGTCCTTCCAGCAATTTTCCATCGTCTGGTGCATCCAGCATAAGTATTTTATTCTTGACATCCTTCCTGATATGGCCCTTCCCCTGTAAGGTACACTGGGCATTTGGCGCCAAAATCAGAGACTCAGGATCCTTCTTCCAGACAATTCCAACCGGTTCCTCTGGGTCCATTTTTTCAGCATCTCTCTGTGCTTCATATGCCTTCTTGATCAAGGCCGGAATTCTCAAAGCTCTACCAGTCCTTGTGTAACCCCCCTGCAAATGGGGGTTCCCAAAAGACTTCCAGGAGCTTGCTTGAATGCTCCAAGCCTGAATGGTGTTTGGCGTTTAAGCCACTTATCAGTGAGTGTTTTTAGAGCCTCTGGTACTGTCTCTTTAAGAGCTGTCTGCTTGCAGACATAATTAGTTTATATGGGGGGACTGTGTGTTTCTCTGTTTGAGTACCACTCGAACTGCTGCCAATTCACTTCATTTTTGCAGTCACTAGGAGTGCAAAGGGAACCTATCTGAAAGATGTAACTGTTTGCCAGAAATTATTTAGAGTAATAATGAAATTACAGTTTGTCTAACCTGCTTTCTTTGCAGTCAGAACTGTGTCTGCTAGTTCCCCATTCTAGTTTTGAACTGCTGAACTGGACCAATCAGTGTGGGGTAAGCTAGCTCTAAAATGGTGCCTTGGACGAATCAGAACTTGGACTCATAATCTGAGCCAGCCACAAGAGGATTGTATGGGCAGTGACTCTGGGAGATGTAGTTTAGACTTCAGTGCCTTTTGGACCAACAGCAGCAGTCTATTGTGAGTGACAGCCAATCCAGTCAAGAACTGGGAGGAACTCAAAGGAAGTGCCCGGTTTTGTCGGTTGGAGTTTCAGTTGAGCTTTGGCAGTGAAGAAGGAAGGAGCCCTGTGCTTTTCAGTGTGCAGTTTTAGTCAAAAACGGTGTAAGGCCCAGAGTTCCGGTCTGCAGCTTGTGTAACAGCTTGTTAGGACTGAATCCGTCCTGTAGAAAAGAATCAAAGGATCTCTGAAGAGTAGAAACCAGGCTCACCCTGTAGAAGACTGGAAGAATTGCTGAAAATTGCACTCGGTCTTTCAGAACTGAATCTGCTGTGTGTTCTCCGGGTATTGTGCAGTAATTGCGATCGGGATACAGATGCAGCCTGCCTGGTATAGTGCTTCTTTTATATGGATGTGTGAAGAGGTTTGTGTACCTCAAGTGAGCCTCTGACACTGAAGGACCCTATCTTATTTGGAGGTCGTGAGTACTAATTCAGGGTTGCTCCCTGTTGAATTGCCACATTAAATCCAAGTGGAATTACTGTACTGCTGACTGTTTAATTCTCCTTTTCTCTGTGTGAAAGGGCCCTACCAGCTGCCACGGTTTGGACTAGCCACTAGGGCTTGGGTACCTAGGGACAGTAACTGATAGGATAGGCCTGTGCACAGAGCCATAGGTAGATTATTAGAGTGATAAGCTAATTAACCTGATTTCCCTGTCCTTGTTATATCCCCTAAATAAATCAGAGCTGCTTGTTTCAGCAAAGTTATACTGCCTGAGGTATTTGTCTATGTTAAAAGTACTGTACTGTGATTGTTGCACTGTATCTCATTTCACAGGAGGTCCCAGTGCCGGAACCAGACCTGGGGTAAGTGTATACTGTGAAGGTAATTCTGATATATTGTGTGGGCCACTAGTGGAAGAAAGGGGTTGCAGTGTCCCAGAGGGCTGTGACCAAGTTAGTTTAACTATTGCAAACCCTGACCTCTGGGTGGAGGCACCGCCATTGGATCCAGGCCCTCAACCTGTTAGTGGCAAATCAGGCAGGGGTAGTAGCCCCTGGGATAGCGCCATCTAGGGTTACATCTTGGAGGCTCACCGCTGGGATTGTGTGTCCTCTAGTGGCCATATTTACGAACCACTGTTAAGAAAAAATGGTACCCGACGAAGTGGCTGTGCACCGCTGGTGGAGTGGTGTACTGGGGAGGAGATCGACCCCAAAATGCTATGCTTATCCTGGACATCCCCTGGGTATCAATACAGACACTGTGCAGGAGTACTTTCCAAGGTGGAAGGTTTACAAAACCCTGTGGTGGTGGGTCGGCATGCTAATCTGCTCACCCACACTTTCCTGGCCCTAGTAGAGTTTAGGATCCCATAGATAGCTCCAAAGTGCACAGACCATTACTCCAGAGGGAGGCCTCACTGCTTGGAGAGTGATAACTAAGGACAGTAAAGACCGGGGAATCAGTCCCACCACTATCTGAAACTTTGAGGAGAAATTTGCTGAATGGTTGCTGGGAGAGGGAAAACTGTGGAGGACTTGAAGAAACTATTCTTGCCACCTGGGGTGTTCCTCCCCAACACCCTCTCCTGCTCCAGTGCCCGTAATGGTGGCTGAACCAATGCAGACTCCTATTTCTGCACCTGCCATTAGTCACGACTCTTACCGAAGGTTGAGGATCTTCTCTGGCACCCTCCCACCCCCAAGGGAGGATGACTGGGAGACCTGGATGAACTATGTTGCCCCCAAGTGCTAGAATGGCAATGCTCGGAAAGCGAAAGAGGGTTAGTGAGAGCCTCGAGGTCCTGCCTGGCTACCATCCGTGCTAAGCGGGCCAGTAACCCTGAGCGACTGCACAGGCCTATCTTGAGGCCTTGGAGAATGTGTATGGGAGCCCAGATTCTGATGAGGACCTATGGTGGAGAGTAAGAGATGCACAACAGTACCAAGGGAGTTGTTGTCTGTGTATGTATCTCGGCTGGAAAAATTGTTGCAAGAATGCCTCAGAAAAGGTAGTTTGCCAGCGATTGAACTGGACCGAACCAGGCTGGACAGGATCCTTAAGTCTGCCCTTCTCAGAACTGCTGTTGCTTCAGTTCGCCTGGCAGATCGCCTGGAATCCCACCCTCCTATGATGAGTTAATGAGAGAAATTCAAGGAGTTGAGAAAAGAGCGACCTGGGGAGGGACCTGCACCAATAGCTGCGGCTCGACCCGAGTGACTGAGGGTGACCCATCAAGTGAAGTTCAGGGGCAGAGGTTGGCAGTCAATGAGTGCTCTGACAAGGAAAAAGATACACAATGGGGGCGAACTGTTGAGAGAGATCCGGGAATTCAAAAACAGTCCCTTTATGAAGGCCACGCCTGCAAGTGCTGACCCTGACCTATATCCGACTGCATCTGCTATGGGGTGGGGTACCCACCCATGTATCTCCTGCTGATAACAGCTCGAACTCGATTCCTTGACCATGGAAGTGGAGAAACTGCGAGATGTCTCCAAATGCTTATCACGCCCAGACAGAGATGGCACCAGGTTTCCAGTTAGTAATACCCCGCCCTGGCTCCCAGTGTGGCGCCTCGGCCAGCTCAAACTCCAGAAAGTATGTTTTGCTATAATTGTGGGAAAGATGGGCACATGAAAGGGAATGCCAGTCCCAAAAGACACTGACAAAGTTGCATATAGGCTACAAGGAGAGCTTCAGAGAAGAAATCAGTGGTTAAGAGGTACGACATTGATCCCAGTGAGGGCACCAAAAATGCTAATTCACGTCCTTTTGTGGCAAGGTCAGTTGCCCAGGCCCCCCACTACCGCCTCTTCAGACTGGTCCAGAATAGTGGGTCCCTCCATGGAGACCACTGTAAAGGTGAATGGAGTGTCTACAAGAGCTGTATTAGACAGTGGCTCCCAAGTGACAATTATGTTCCAGGATTGGTATCAGAAGCATTTGTCAGACGTGCCCTTACAACCATTAGAAGGACTGCATGTATGGGGGTTAAGTGAGAAGGCCTACCCCTATTCTGGGTATATCCGAATTTGGCTGTCTTTCCCCACCTCCGTGGCTGGAGTGGCCGAACAAGTAGAGACCCTACCTTAGTGTCCCCCACTGGACTGTATGATGGTGTCCCTTTGTTGATTGGAACAAATGCTCATATGTTCGGAAGGCTGGCACAGTTGTGTTATGAAAAACAGGGGTCAAAGACTAGTAGAGCTTTAAGAGTTCGGCTTTAATTAAGAAGGCCTATGAGGCACAGAGAGATGCTGAAAAACAGAACCAGAGGAACCGGTCGGAATTGTATGGAAGAAGGATCCTGAGTCTCTGATCCTGGCGCCAAATGCCCAGTGTACCTTACAGGGAGAGGTCCGTATCAGAAAGGATGTTAAGAATAAAATATTAATGTTGGATGCACCAGGCGATGGAAAATTGCCAGAGGACTGCTGGTCAAGCCTAGTATTTTGCCCGCTAGAGCCCATGCTTATGCCAGAAGGGTAATGGTCCAAGTTCATAATGTGTCTGAAAGAGACATTCGAGTAAACAGAGGTTGCATCCTGGCTAATGTGCATTGTGCAGACACTGCAGTGCTACCCAGCAGCAAGAGTTCAAGGAAGAATGACAGAGTAACGCCTGACTTGTTTGATTTCGCGACTCCCGCTGCCAGCTGAATGGAAAGTGAGGATCAGTGAGAAACTTGCCCAGAGAACCAGGTGTTTTCTTTAAAGGAATGGGATGTAGGATGCGTGCAAGAGCTGAGCACAATATCCGGTGCATGACGAAATACCATTTCGTGAGAGGTCTCGACGCCTGGCACCTGCTGACATAGATGATGTGAGACGGCATCTGCAAGAGATGTTAGCTGCTGGTGTAATACAAGAATCCAGAAGCCCTTATGCTTCCCCCATTGTGGTAGTGAGGAAAAAGAATGGAACAGTAAGGATGTGTGTGGATTATCGCACCTTAAACCGGCGGACTATCCCTGATCAGTACACAATGCCCCGCATTCAGGATGCTTTGGACTGCCTAAGCGGGAGCAAGTGGTTCTCTGTGCTGGATCTCCAGAGGGTACTACCAGATCCCGATGGCCCCAGAGGACCGTGGAGAAGACGGCCTTTATCTGTCTGCTTGGCTTCTGTAATTCATGAGGATGCCTCAAGGATTTCAGGTGCCCCAGCCACTTTTCAACGATTGATGGAGCGTGCAGTGGGGACATGAACTTACTAGAGTGCCTGGTATACCTAGATGATGTTATTGTATTTGGCAGCTCACTGGAGGAACATGAGAGCAGATTATTTAAGGTATTGGACCGACTGGAGGACTTTGGCCTTAAACTGTCCATTGATAAGTGTCAATTCTTTCAAACATCAGTAAAGTATGTGGGACACATGTATCCACCGAGGAATAGAGACCGACCCAAGTAAAGTTGAGGCCTTGACCACCTGGCCATGGCCAAAATCTAAAAAGAACTGCAAAGATTCCTGGATTCTGTGGTTATTATCGGCGCTTCATCAAGGACTATTCAAGAGTGATCCGCTTTACTTAACCTTACTCAAGGGTATCCCCAACCCACAAAAATACCAAAAGTCAGCGTCCCTCAAGACTGAAAGAGTGTATTTTCATCCGAGTGAAGTATTTGGGGCCGCTGGACTCCTGATTGTGAGACTGCTTTTCATGAGATCATATATCAACTTACCCATGCTCCAGTGCTGGCCTATGCCGATCCAAGAAAACCTTACGTCCTGCACACTGATGCTAGCTTGCAAGGGTTGGGGGCTGTGTTGTACCAAAGCACGAGAATGGCCTGAGACCAGTGGCCTTTGCCAGTAGAAGCCTGACCCCATCCGAAAAGAACTATCCTGTACATAAGTTAGAGTTCCTAGCTTTGAAGTGGGCTATTGTTGACCAATTCCATGAGTACTTGTATGGGGCTAAAATACTAGTAAAACTGACAATAATCCTTTGACCTATGTGCAGACCTCAGCTAAGTTGGATGCCACTGGCCATAGGTGGCTTTCTGCATTATCTACATATGACTATGCTCTCGAATACCGAGCAGGTCTGAACCACATAGATGCTGATGCTCTCCCGGAGGCCTGTTCCCAGAATGATTGGGTCCGATTGGCAGAACCTGACATTCGGCACTCTGCCGAAGTTTGACAGGGAGGAACAAATGTCCACGGACGCAGTGGACTGCATGGTGGATTGCTTGGGAGCCTCTGAGAATTGCATACCTGCTGCTTATTGCCACTTTTCTGCAATAGACATTGGTGCACTGCCTCAGCTGGACAATGACAGTATTCAGTGGCTCAATCCCGATCCCATGATCAAAGCAGCTTTAGAAGCCCTCTATGCAGGAAAAGATGTGTCCAAATTACGCTCCACTGATTTGAGAACTGCACTGTTATACAAAGAAGGTCCTAAGTTGAAACTGATCAATAAACTGTTATACAGAGAAACAGTAGACAGAGGGGACAAGTAGACAAACAACAACTAGTGCCCACTGCCTTTGAGACTCAGTACTGAGGTCCTTGCACAACCACATGGGGCACCTTGGTATAGACAGAACACTTGACTTGGTGAGATCCAGATTCTATTGGCCTAAGATGGGGGCTGATGTGGAGCAACACATTGAACTTGTAGTCGCTGCTTACAGAGGAAAGCTTTGCCCCAGAGGGCTGCCCCCTTGTTAACATAACCACCAGTGCACCCATGGAGCTGGTCTGTATTGATTTTCTAAGTTTGGAGTCAGATCAAAGAAATATCAGTAATGTGCTGGTGGTCACTGACCATTTCACGAGATATGCCCAAGCTTTCCCACCAAAGACCAGAAAGCATCCACTGTAGCCAAAGTACTTGTAGAAAACTTTTGTTCACTATGGGGCTCCACAAAGAATCCATTCTGATCAAGGGAGACTTTGAGAGTCGTCTTATCAAAGAGATGCTTTCTCTGTGGGAGTCGAAAGTCCAGAACCACTCCTTACCACCCCAGGGGACCCACAGCCTGAACGTTTCAACCGCACTTTGCTAGATATGCTAGGCACCCTGCACCCAAAAGGACAAGCCTAGATGGAGCCAACAAATTAGCACCCTGGTACATGCTTATAACTGCACCAAAAGTGATGCCACTGGATTCTCCCCTACGCCTGATGTTTGGAAGAGAAGCTTGACTACCAGTAGATGTGTGTTTTGGGTCTCTCCTGATGGGGTTCAAGCTGACAACTATTTACAGTATGTGCAAAAGTTAAAGGCCCAGCTAACTCATGCGTACCAACTGGCTCAAACCATGGCTGCCAAAAGAAATCTGGCCAACAAAGAAAGGTATGATAAAAAGGTGAAAGCACAGGAACTCCAGGAGGGAGATCGGGTATTGCTAAGAAATCTGGGACTGCATGGCAAGCACAAGATTGCTGACAGATGGCACCATCTCCCTCACATTGTAGTGGGCAAACTAGATGATCTGCCAGTGTACAAAGTAAGGCCTGAGAATAATTCAAAGATGTAAAAACAATGCATAGAATCATTTACTGCCCATTGGACAAATCCTGATTGAGTCTGAGCCCCAGAAGATGCCCCTCTGGACCAGTGACTAGAGCTGCTGCTAAGAAAAGACCAAGGAAGTCTGCACCTACAGAAGCAGAGTTAAAGTGTTCCCTGCACAAGTCCCAGTTGAGCATGACTGTCAGTCCATATCAGAAGAAAGTGAGAGTGACTTTGAATACTATCCTTCTTACGAACTGAGTCAATTGTTTCGGGGCAATCCCCTAGTCAATACTGGAGATGAAGCTGGGCCTTCTGGACTGTCCAAGCCCCCAGCTTCGTCCCTGGAGCCAATGCTCCCAGAAAGTGAAGTGCAAAGCATCAGATCAGATGAAATGGAATCATTGTGCATGGTTGAACTGTTTGTGCTTTCAGGGAGGAAAATGATAGATTGGGGCAGACTGGTGATACACCGAACAAGAAGAGTATTTTGAGTGCCCTGACAGTCCACTGCCAGTGTCCAAAGCTCTCCATGCGAGCCAAATGTTGTGGACTCAGAAACTGTAACTCCTGGAGCTGAAAGTGCCCCAAGTTCTAGCCCTCTACCCCCATGGAGACTCCCCTGACAAGTGAGGACAATGCTGAAAATGAGGCTCAGAGTGCAGAGACTATAACAGTTCCCCTAGAAAGACTGGTCGAGCTGTAAAGCCTGTGGTGCACCTCAGTTATGATTCACTTGGGAGGCCTGTGGACTTGCCTCTCAATGTTGTCCATAAAGGAGTGTATGTGTCCCTGAGCTCATTGCCCAAACTGAGCATCAGTGCTAACTCCAAGTTACTTGTGTTGCCCTCTAAGTATGGTGCCCTTGCCCGTCCAGCCCCAAGGTAACTGATAGGAAGGGCCCTCTCTTCAGGTTTCATGTACAAGAGGTAACTTGAGTTATGGTACAATGTGTGTAATACTGTGTAAAGAGTCACGACTGCAATGTTTCAGAAATGTATTCTTGGTAAAATGATATATTGACTGATGATTACATGTGTGAGCCTAATGCAAATGTATATGGTTGCAGTTAAAACTTATGGGTACTTGCTTGACGCGGACGTCAAGCTTTCCCAGGCCAGGAAGGTGTAACCCCTGCAAATGGGGGTTCCCAAAAGACTTCAGGAGCTTGTTTGAATGCTCAAGCCTGAATGGTGTTTATGCTTGCTCACTTATCAGTGAGTGTTTTTAGAGCCTCTGGTACTGTCTCTTTAAGAGCTGTCTGCTTGCAGACATAATTAGTTTATATGGGGGACTGTGTGTTTCTCTGTTTGAGTACCACTCGAACTGCTGCCAATTCACTTCATTTTGCAGTCACTAGGAGTGCAAAGGAACCTATCTGAAAGATGTAACTGTTTGCCAGAAATTATTTAGAGTAATAATGAAATTACAGTTTGTCTAACCTGCTTTCTTTGCAGTCAGAACTGTGTCTGCTAGTTCCCATTCTAGTTTTGAACTGCTGAACTGGCAATCAGTGTGGAGTAAGCTAGCTCAAAATGGTGCCTTGACTAATCAGAACTTGGACTCATAATCTGAGCCAGCCACAAGAGGATTGTATGGGCAGTGACTCTGGGAGATGTAGTTTAGACTTCAGTGCCTTTTGGACCAACAGCAGCAGTCTATTGTGAGTGACAGCCAATCCAGTCAAGAACTGGGAGGAACTCAAAGGAAGTGCCTGGTTTTGCGGTTGGAGTTTCAGTTGAGCTTTGGCAGTGAAGAAGGAAGGAGCCCTGTGCTTTTTCAGTGTGCAGTTTTAGTCAAAAACGTGTGTAAGGCCCAGAGTTCCGGTCTGCAGCTTGTGTAACAGCTTGTTAGGACTGAATCCGTCCTGTGAAAAGAATCAAAGGATCTCTGAAGAGTAGAAACCAGGCTCACCCTGTAGAAGACTGGAAGAATTGCTGAAAATTGCACTCGGTCTTTCAGGAACTGAATCTGCTGTGTGTTCTCCCGGGTATTGTGCAGTAATTGCGATCGGGATACAGATGCAGCCTGCCTGGTATAGTGCTTTCTTTTATATGGATGTGTGAAGAGGTTTGTGTACCTCAAGTGAGCCCTGCTGACACTGAAGGACCCTATCTTATTTGGAGGTCGTGAGTACTAATTCAGGTTGCTCCTGTTGAATTGCCACATTAAATCCAAGTGGAATTACTGTACTGCTGACTGTTTAATTCTCCTTTTCTCTGTGTGAAAGGGCCCCTACCAGCTGCCACGGTTTGGACTAGCCACTAGGGCTTGGGTACTAGGACAGTAACTGATAGGATAGGCCCTGCACAGAGCCATAGGTAGATTATTAGAGTGATAAGCTAATTAACCTGATTTCCCCTGTCCTTGTATATCCCCCTAAATAAATCAGAGCTGCTTGTTTCAGCAAAGTTATACTGCCTGAGGTATTTGTCTATGTTAAAGTACTGTACTGTGATTGTTGCACTGTATCTCATTTCACAGGAGGTCCCAGTGCCGGAACCAGACCTGGGGGTAAGTGTATACTGTGAAGGTAATTCTGATATATTGTGTGGGCCACTAGTGGGAAGAAAGGGGGGTTGCAGTGTCCCAGAGGGCTGTGACCAAGTTAGTTTAACTATTGCAAACCCTGACCTCTGGGTGGAGGCACCCGCCATTGGATCCAGGCCCCTCAACCTGTTAGTGGCAAATCAGGCAGGGGTAGTAGCCCCTGGAATAGCGCCATCTAGGGGTTACACTTGACCCTTGTTTCTCATAACACAACTGCGCCAACCATCCAAACATATGCGCATTCATCCCAATTAGTAGAGGAATCCCATCATACAGTCTGGGAGGGGGACACACTAAGGCCAGGGTCTCTACTTGCTTGGCCACTCCAACCACGGAGGTGGGAAAAGACAGCCAAATTCGGATATACCCAGAATAGGGGTAGGCTTTCTCACTTAGCCCCCAGACATGCAGTCCTTCCAACGGTTGTAAGGGCACATCAGACAGGTGCTTCTGATACCAGTCCTGAAACACAATTGTCACTTGGGAGCCACTGTTCAATACAGCTCTTGTAGACACTCCATTCACCTTTACAGTGGTCTCCATGGAAGGACCCACTATTCTGGACCAGTCTCGAGAGGTGGGTAGCGGGGGTCTGGGCAACTGACCTTGCCACAAAGGGACGTGAGTTAGCATTTTTGGGACCCTCACTGGGATCATTTCGTGCACCTCTTAACCACTGATTTGTTCTCCGAAGCTCTCCTTGTAGCCTATATGCAACTTTATCTGTGTCTTTTGGGGACCGGCATTCTTTTGTCATGTGCCCATAGTTCCCACAATTATAGTAAAACATACTTTCTGGAGTTTGAGCTGGCCGAGGCGTCACACTGGGAGCCAGGTCAGGGTACTACTAACTGGAAACCTTGGTGCCATCTCTGTCTGTGGTGTGATAAGCATTTGGAGACATCTCTTCAATTCCCCCACTTTCATGGTCAAGACATCGAGTTTTGAGCTGTTGTCAGCAGGAGATGCCTGGGTGGGTACCCCCACCCCCATAGCAGATGCAGTCGGATGAGGGTCGGGGCCTGTACTTGCAGGAGTGGCCTTCATAAAGAGATTGTTTTTTATTTCCCTGAACTCCCTCAGCAGTTCACCCCATGGTGGCACACCCTCATTGGTCCCCACTTCAGAAGGACCTTCCGTTGCTGTGATCACTTGGGCTGTGCTCACCCCAGAATTAAAATCCCCCTCCTCATCTTTAACCTTCCGAAGTTCTTTTATCAAGTCACAATAGTCCGGTGGGTTACCCCTTCTGTCTGGGAGCCTTAATTGAAGGAGCTGCAATTTAGAATGCTTTGCATGTTGTATGTAACCCCCCTACTAATGGGAGTTCCTAGAAGCCTTTCCTGGAGCTTGCCTAAATGCTCCATGCCTGACTGGTGTTCGGCATAAGGCCGCTAACTGTGGGCGTTCTGAGTACTTTTAAAGCCTCCAGTACTGCCTCTATAAGAGCTGCCTGCTTGCAGGTTCTAGTGGTACAAATAGGGGGACTGGGGTTTCCCTGCTCGAGTCCCACTCTGGACTGCTGTCTGATCGCTCCGTTTCTGTGGTCGCTAGGAGCGCTGAGGGAGTCTATCTGACAGATATAGTGGCCCCCCTAAAAACATGTATAGTATTGGTAAAATTGCAGTTTGTCTAACGCCTTTTTTATTGCAGCTGGGACTTTGTGTTGTGCCCCTCCATATTGGATCCAGACTGTGTGAAAGGGGTCCAATAGTAGCTAAGGGGCATCGGAATTGGCGTGGAAGTGACCGACCAGGAATCAGGACTCTGGCTGGAGCCAGCTGACCAATGGGGACACAGCTTGTAATTCTTGGAAGTGGCATTATGGGCCATGGTGCCTTTTCACACCACTGAGGGCCAGACTAAGTGACTGGCATTTGTAACCAGCCAATGGAATCAGGTAGCTCCCGAGCTGTGAGGATTGCCCCATGCTGTTACGGGCAGATGCATTGTGATTGTGAAGGAGAAGGGAGCTCTGAGCTCCTGCACCGTTGAGTGTTCTCGCAGGAAGCGCGTGAAAGGCCTGAGGCAGCCATTTGCATTGCCAGCGTTCCACGGACAAAATCCACAGGCTTGCGGTCAGAGGAGGCTGTGTACAAGCACAGCTACCTACCAGGCTACACCTGAAGAGGACTGGAGAATCTGCTGAATCGTGCTCGGTCTGTCAGTGAAGCTGTAGTGAAACGCCTGCATGGCTGTGAGTTCAGTCGGATCCTGAAAGCAGCTGCCTGGTATGGTACCCCTCTGTGTTTTTTCCATATAAGTGTGTGAGGAGGCCTTGAAGCTCAGGCTCAGCCCTGTGAGTGTGAAAGCGTGGTCCTCTGCTGGAGTTGTGAGTACTGAATCAGGGTAGCTCCCTGCTAAAGGTTACAAATAAAGCCTAAATCATTTTGTTGTATTGCTGACAGCACTAATTGAGTTTTCTGGCACCATCTGACCTGCTCAGGGATTAACTGCTCACGTGTGTCAGGGCCCCAACCAGCTGCATCGAGGAACTAGCCATTAGGGCTTGAGTACCCACAGACAGTACTTACTAGGCCTATGCACAGAGCCATAGGTAGATTTACATATACTGTGGCGGTAAGCCAAGTAACCTGATTCCCCCCAGTCCTTGTTATCTCCCCTTAAATAAATCAGATTGCTTGTTTTGCAAAAGTACACTGGCTAGTTTGTGTATTAATGGTGAAATACTGCACAGTGAATGTGGTGTAACTGTACCTTACTTTCCAGGGGGTCCCCAGAGTGAGCTGTCTGGTTCGAGCCGGGGGGTAAGTGTAAGTGGTAGAGACACTGAAATTGAACTGTGTGGGCCACTAGTGAGAAGAAGGGGGGTTGCAGCAACCCAGAGGGCTGCGACCGAGTCAACCACAACAGTTTCAAACCCGACCTCTGGGTGGAGGCACCCGTCAACGGATCTGGGTCCCTCACCCTGCCACAGTTAGGGCAGGCAGGGGTAGTAGCCCTTAGGATAGCGCCCCCTGGGGGTTACATGTAATAGGTGCTCCAACCTTACATGGTTTAAGTCACTGGCGGCTACCCCACCTTTTCGGTAAGCCTTCTGCAGAGCTCTTTCCAGACGAGTAATATATGCAGACAAACTTTCCCCTTGCCACTGTTTTGTACCTTGAAATTTCCACATCAAGCTCTCCCCTGACTCAATGCTCCCAAAATTGCCTTCAATTGCAGATAGGTACTTCTGGGCAGATGCATCTGGATTTGTGGACCTCAAAAATTTAATGGCCTCTAGGGCAGGACCCCTCAAACTTTCTATGATTCTTTTTCGTTTCTCAGCCTCCGCACACTACCATTCAGGTATCGGGGGGGCAACACAATCTATCCAGGTGTCCCAATCATCCTCCCCCCGGGAGGTGCCAGAGAAGATCCTCAACCTTCGGTAAGAGTCGTGACTAATGGCAGGTGCAGAAATAAGAACCTGAATTGGTTCAGCCACAGAAAGAGGGGCAATAACGGGTGCTGGAGTGGGAAGGGGTGTTGGGGGAGGAGCACCCCCAGGTGGCAGAAATAACTTCTTTAAGTCCTCCACAGTTTTCCCTTCTTCCAGCAACAATTTAGCAAATTTCTCCTCAAAAGTTTCAGATAGTGGGGGGGGCTCAATCCCCCCCCGGATCTTTACTGTCCTTAGTTATCACTCTCCAGACAGTGAGGGCTCCCTCTGGGTAATAGTCTGTGGCACTTTGGAGCTATCTATGGGGTCCTTATACTCTCCTAGGGCCATGAAAGTGTGGGCGAGCAGATTAGCATGTCGACCCACCACCACAGGGTTTTGTAAACCTTCCACCTTGGAAAGTACTCTCTCTACAGTGTCCTTATTGGTACCCAGGGGGATGTCCAGGATAAGCAAAGCATTTTGGGTGTCGATCTCCTGCCCAGTACACCACCCCACCAACTGGTGTACAGCCACTTATGTTGGGGTATCCATTTATTTTTAACAGTGATTCGTAAATGTGGCCACAAGGAGATGCTAATCCCAGTGGTAGCCTCCAAGATGTAACCCCTAGGTGGTGCTATCCCAAGGGCTACTAACCCTGCCTGTCGGGCTAGTGACAGGTTAAGGGGCCTAGGTTCTATGACGGGTGCCTTCACCCAGAGGTCAGGGTTAATAGTAATTAAACTAGCTCGGGTACAGCCCTCTGGGACACTGCAACCCCCGTTTGTTCCCACTAGTGGACCACACTGTACATGGGAGTTACCTTCCCAATACCCAACATATGAACACTTTTCACACATATAGATACCACTTACTTTTGAGACTGATTCTGCAGCACGTCTCTGAGGACCCCCTGTAAAACAAAGTTAAACAACATACACAGCAACATACATAGAAAAATGCAATAATGTTTCTATATGTACTGACGCCACAGATAGTATAATAACAATGAATCTGATTTATTTAGGGAACAGCAACACGGGAGGGGGCAATAGGTTGATTCGTTTTTGCAAAGTTCAAATCACAGTACTGTGCCCATATATAGGGTCCTAAAAAGTCACACTCTGGGCACCCAGGATGGTGAGGGGCTAGCCAGGGTCATTGCAGCTGGTTGGGGCCCTTTGATGGAAAAAACACAAGCACACACAAATTAATTAATGGAAAAAACACAAGCACACACAAATTATAATCCAGAGCCCTGGGGCTCAGTTTGTGAATAAATGAAACAGCAATAATCAGATGACACACTTGTAATTGATAACAGGCTGCAGGGAGAATTCCCTAATTTGTACTCACAATACCCAAGCTGAGAACTGGATGGTGGATATTCTTTCTGGATTGCCAGAAACAACAGGGCATGGAGACAAGGTCCTTGTGACTGGACTGAACTGCAGTTGATAAATGGATTTAGTCCAACACAAGCTGGGGTTTGCTTCCAGCTTCAGCATACAGCTCACAGTACAGGGGACATGAAATAACAATTCCCCACAAGCACTACGCACATTTATGTGTAAAAGGAAAGTGCTATACCAGGCAGGCTGCTCCTCGATCCAGATCGCACTTACTGCAAAACACCCGGGAGCACACACAGCAGCTTCAGTTCCTGACAGACCGAGCGCGATTCAGCAATATCTCCAGTCTTCTACAGGGTGAGCCTGGTTTCCACACTTCTGGTGTTTCTTTGTCCTCACAACTCGGATTCAGTCCAAACTGGCACTCACAACGGCTGCAGGCCGAAACTCAGGGCCTCAAACGTGCTTCCCGTGCGAAACTACACGCCGCAGCAGAAGCAAGACTTCTTCTCTCTTCACTGTCACGACTGATCTGAGCTTTCCAGTAACAGAGCAGGGCATTTCCTTTGGTTCCACACCAGTTCTGTTGGTGGATTCAGTTGTCAATCACTGCAGGGCTCCCTCTGTTGGTGCAAAAAGGCGCCAAGGTCAAAACTACATTTCCCAGAGTCACTGCCCATACAGTCCCCTTGTGGCTGGCTCAAAATTGAGAGTCTAATTCATCCACAGGCTCCATTTTAAGGTCTCCCTATCATCCTGATTGGTCCAAGTCAGCAGTTCAGGACCAAAATGAAAGAGCTACACTGAAACAGTTCGTGCTGAAATAAAGACAGGTTAGACAAACTATATTTTCTCAGTCACTCTAAATGATTTCTGGCAAACAGTTATATCTTTCAACAAGGCTCCCTCTGCACATGTAGCGACGGCAGAAACGGAGCGAATTGACAGCAGACCGGGCGGGATTCAGGCATTAGAACACACAGTTCACCTTTTCAAATAATTATGGCTACAAGCAGGCCGCTCTTAAAGAGACAGTACCAGATGCTCTAAAAGCACTCACACTTAAATGGCTTACACGCCGAACACCTCCAGACTTGGAGCATTCAGGCAAGCTCCTGGAAGACTTTTGGGAACCCCCATTTGCAGGAGGTTTACACCGGGAACACTGTCGCCAGGCAGGGATGCCACCGGTGACCCCCCGGGCCCTGTGAAATCCCCTGCTGACAGCTGCAGACCCCTGTCTCTCCCTCTGCCATGGGGATAGTCGACAGTCAGTGGTCTGGAGCTGGGCAGACGGCTGTGCTCTCCCTTGCCACACTCAGATGGTGCCTCCAGAACCTCAATTTTAACTTCAGGAGACTTCTGCTTGATTGCCGCTGCAATCTCCTCGCTTGGCTGCACCTCCATCTTCACTTCAGCTCCCAGGCCCAGGCTCCCCTGGGAGAGTAGGGAGGCCGTGCCCACTGATGTGATGGCAGGATAATACCGGGGTATCCAAATGGTGTCCCTTCAAACAGCCCCCCTGACACAGCACTGGAGAAGACTGAACATATTGGCAGATTTATTACCCCCTCACCATGATAGCCACATCGCACACATCTCTCCACAGCCTTTTCCCTCCCTGCAGAATTCCACAGCCAAGTAAGCAAGGAGGTTGATGCAGTAGCATGGGGCTTCTTCTGCAATGAAAATCCTTCTGCCATGAGTTTGATTTTCTTGTCTCTGGATCGCAGTGTCTTGTATTTTCCCTTTTGCCTTAGATCACACTTCAGCTCTCTCTCTCTCTCTCTCTCTCTCTCTCTTTCTTTGTTTCTGCTGACCTGACAAAATGGCACCTTCTGCATAGCTCCCTTCTAGCTGCTTCCATGGAGCTGACCAATCACCAACATAGAGGCACCAAGAGAGAAGGCCACATCCTCGAGGAGCTTGCTGCCATGCATCCGACCTACCATAACTGTGCCATCACCCAGCGGGCCCCACACTGCAGTGGGCCCCCTCCATCTTCCCCACATTTAATGGTGCCACCAGTCTCTTGGGTACAGGCAAAAGAAGTCCCAGACGAGCCCCCACATCTGTAATCCACCCCCGGTCCTCAATTTGTCTAGGGGTCCCAATGTTGTAGAGAGAGGAGGGAAACAGAACTGCACACTTCCTGGCACTTCCATAGTGAGAATGGAAAACAGGGTGGCCTTACCTGCTCATGTCTTCTCTTTACACAGGCCTTTCCTTACCCTGATAGCATCTCTCCGCTACAGATGGCATTCTTTCTGCAGGTGGCATCTCCACTGATCTTCCAAACTGGTGGGGGGGGGGGGCGTTCGTCATTTTCTTGGAAGCAATAAAATACTGTGAGCAAGTGGTTTTAGTTCATTTTTTAAATAATCACTCACCATATCCATAATCACAAGAACAGTAAAACTTTAATTTGGATGTGAAAATAATTATGTCCAAAGGTTTACTTTGAATAACTAGGAGTAGCACCTTGGGGCTGAGAGATGGTAAAATAGTGTACAACAGCTTTCACAGGGCACATTTAGGTTGACTACAGCAACCAAGATTTTCATAAAGGCCTAGCTCATAGACCACTCTGGTTCTACTTTTACTTTTCCCTTGGTCAGAGATCTCACTTTTATTTAGAACAGCTTTCCTTCCAAACTGGCTTTTCCTTGCTTTATCCTCCTAGCGGGGGAGTGTCTTACACCTCCCATGCCAGCTGAGCCAAAAACCTGACCTCGGGGGCAATTGCGGTCTAGGCCTCCTGTGCCTGCTCCCCATAATTCACCCATACAAGTTTTATGAGCCATGAAACGGTGCATTTACCTCTTTCTGCTCTCCAATCCTGCTCCAGGCTGAACCAAGCATAGCGACGGCTCCACCCTTTCCATAATATTCCTGTTCCTGAGGAGTTACAGTCCTTAACGGGTCTGACGGGCCTGCCCCAGACACAGGCATGGCAGGCCCCATAGCAAATCCCAGGTCGCACTCCTCCTGCTGAAACTATTGTTCCTGGCAGAGTGCCATACAGGTATGGCCCACTGGGTCTGCACCTCTGGGGACCCTGCTGCAGTCCTGCAACCACTGCAGCAGCCCCACTGCCAGGATGCCACTTATCAAAACAACAGGGTACCGGGACCCCTGCCATGCAGATGGATTCCGATGCCTTTCCAATTTTACTTTCTGCTTCCAGCTTTCCCCTCCAACTTGCAGCTGATGAACCTCATTCCCAGACCCCCATGGCTGCAAAACTCCTGCCAGCCCTCCCAGTGGAGACCAACCCCCTGCATTGTACCAACTCTGCCATGCTGACTCCTTGACCGGGGTGGGGGGACCCCACGGAGAAATTGACCCTACTCACAACTGCCAACTCCTCATCTCCCCTCCTGCTCCAGGGGACTAGGGCTTAAATAACAGCCAAAACACTGCCCCCTAGTGGCAGTAAAATGTAATGGTCTGAAAACTCTATTGGAAAAGGGGCCCTACAAAGAGAGAGGGAGATCCAAAACAGAGGCTAGTAAACCCACCCTGTGAGGGGAGGGGCTTACATTTATTTAACTCTCATTCCTTTTCCTGTTCTTAGTTATTCAAGAGCAGCTGAGATTTGGATAAGCCTAACCACCACTTGACAGTGACCCCCTTAGGTCAGGTTCTACTCTGCTATATACCATTCTGCTTTTCCTCTTGATGGTGGCAAGCTACCTTACATATCCATTAGTCTGGGTGAGGAAAAAACCTCAGTGAGCACTCTGGCACATCACTGCAGTGCTGGCAGCTGTCTAGGGTTTGTACTCTCTGTCAAGGAGCTCAATACCAATTCTGTTCCCAGGAGCTGCTGCAGTGAGAGTCTGTATTGGGTACTCCCAGGTGGGGAGCTACGGTCGGCCACACAGCTTTCTACAGGGAGGGAAGGGGTTACATAGAAAGTGGAATAAGCACTGTGGTAACTCAAGAAGGGAAAAACAAACAACAAATGTATGGGGTAATACTGTATGAAGTATAAAGCACATCTTGACCCAGCTGTTTCTGTTTCTTAGTTTGCCGAAAAGTTCTGATTAATGTAACAGCATCAAAAGTTACTTTGATTGGCCCAGGATTAGCCTTGGATCTCATTTTAAAAATCATGTCTGTTTTGCTAAGGGGATATTGAGTGACCTTATAGGTCAGTATGATACATGGCTTAAGTGGTGTCAGATTCTTCCTTTACTATATCTCCTTAAAGAGCTGCCGTTGCATGCTAGTATGGTGAAAAGCATTTACTACTAACATTTTTCACTTCTCCCATGCAATACCAAATACAAAGAAGTCTGGTTTATCCTTTTTAAGTGACTCTTGCGTACAGTGCATCAAATCACACATACCCCAATAATGCAACGCGTCATAGGATATATATGTAAATCACCATGAACATTTAGGCTGGTTCTGCTTTAAGCAGGAATGCATGGTGCCAAAGGGCCTCTCATACAATCTGCAAAGGGTGAGATGTAAAGCATCATGGGATATATATGCAATTCTCCATGACTATTTAGGCTGATTCTGCTTTAAGCAGGAATGCATAGTGCCAAAGGGCCTCTCATACAATCTGCAAAGTGAACACACTTTGCAAATTGTATGAGAGGCTCTTTGGCACCAAGCATTCCTGCTTAAAGCAGAACCAGCCTAAATGTTTAGGGTGATTTGCGTATATATCCCATGATGCTTTGCATTGTAGGATTATGTGTGATTTTGCGTTTCTTGAAAACCTGGCTTTCTTGCCAATCCTTTTGGGCAACCCTTGTCTCAGTGCTTTTGTGCTGAGGTTCTTTGTCTTTTTAGCAGTATATAAAATGTTTGATGCTATCTCTTCGTGGATAATATTGGTTGACTGATTGATTGAGTAATTGACTGATGTGAAAATACTCCAGGTGGGCCGGCCCTGTGGCGCAGAGAGCTGAGGCACTGAACGCATTACCTCGCGCTATGCCGGTGACCTGGGTTCGGGAACGGACTCAAGTTGTTGGGGTGCTGGCATGGGGGGGGGTAGGAGCAGGATTGAGCAGCCGGGATGCAGCTGTCCTCTCCTTGGGTGGTCACCGCCCCCCGTAGTCCCACTGCCACCGGGTGGAGGTCCAGTGGCTAGTGTAGGTGGTGGGGGTGACACATAGTGATGGTGCCTTGAGACGTGGCATGTGCATGCCTACACATGCGTGTGCACATGCCCAAGGCAGGGGATCAGGACCAGGGAGAAAAATGGAAAAAAGAACTATAAAGTATATATAGAAAAAAAGAAAATACTCCATATTGGATAACCCCATGAGGTGCAGCATCTTGTTTTCATGGGGGTCACAGGAGGATAGCAGCAGTCAACAGGTTAACACAGTCCATCAGAAATAATTACATACAGGCTATAATATATGTAGGGAAAAAAACTTTAAATATAAGGACATACAAACAGTAATCAAAGCAAGCTAACAAAACGGGGTCACAGCAAACAATGATAATGGGCATTATTATGTAACATGCTCAAAGTTGGGGGAAGAGGGGGATTCTGGACCAGAACAAAGGTAGGGTGTTCTAAGGAGGCTGAAAAGATTGGACTTGAACTCTTGCAAGGTAGAAGCATTCCTTATATGTGTGAAGGGGTTGTGGGATAACAGATGGACCAGACACAGAACTTCGGGTTCAACACACAATCTCTGCGTGATGTTTATTTAAAACACAGGGAATAACCTTAAGCAATAGCATATTCCTTCTTCAATACTTCAGTTTGCAGCAACAGACTATGCATGTCCTTCCTCTGCACTTAGTCAGCACCTACTGACCCACGAATCTACTGAGCTATCTCTTCTGTGAAAATGATTTCATTCTCTATGTTGGTCTTGTGTGTTTGGCCGATGGTGAGCTCAAAAAAGGAAAACACAAAAACAAGCTAAAGACAAAGAACCTCAGTGCAGAAGCACTGAAGCAAGGGTTACCTCAAAGGGCATTGGCAGTAAAGCCAAGTTTCAGAGAAACACAACATCACACATACCCCCATAATGCAAAGCATCATGTGATATATATGCAAATCACCAAGAATTTTTAGGCTGGTTAAGCTTAAAGCAGGAATGCATGGTGCCAAAGGGCCTCTCAAACAATCTGTAATTTACGTGCATTTAAATAACACAACAGGGATTTTCTGTTATCTCTACCCTGGTAACTTAATTCTATAATACAGTCACCTAGTACTTTTTACCTTTAGCAAAAACACCTAGTGCCGTGGTATTTTCAATATTTACAGGTTTCATACATATAAGGCATATACATCAAGGTATTTTATGACATAGTGCTATTGCATGCTAAATCCAACAATGAGGAACACAACCTGTTGTTTTACATCAGCTTGGAAGTCACCACAATAACCTCCCTGTATGAGGACCTGAGAGGGAAAAGGAAAAATTAAAGAGGACACTATAGCATAGTCAAGAAAGGGGAGTGGGGCACCCATAGGTGGCCAACCTTATGGACTAGAAATTGCAAAGAATAGATTAGGCTAAGAAATAAGAGAACTGTTGCAACAGATTTAAGAAAAGGTCGGTCCTCAAGAGTGGCAGGCTCTCCCTGTCACAATATGGAGAGGGAGTTTGTGCCATGTGTTTTGTGCTGACATTGCAAAGGCCTTTCTACCAAATTCAGGCTTCATCCTGGGACCTGAGGAGGTAAATGCTGCTGTTGAAACTGAGCAGGTACTGTTTGACTACAGGAGGTGGGCTACAAGATAATCAGGGACTTTTCTTGTGCACAGTTGTGCAACAAAGAAAGCAGGAGGTAGTTTGCCTGATTGAGGCTCTTGGCCTGTTAAGCTGATCACACAGCAGACTATGATGGGTAGACTATACACTGGAGAGGATGAACCTGCAGGATGTGTTGCTCATGTGATCCTCGGATGGGAAAAGGATTTTGTTTTCAGAGCTGTATATGATGTCTCCATAGTCATTAAGGGAGTAGGAAATGACAGACCACCTTCTTTCTCACATCTGTACTGAGGCAGTGTTTACACTTGTAGAGGAAGTTGGGTTTGGGCTCTACAGTTGTTGATTTTTTTACTCAGTCTTTTTCTCCTCCAGTCTGGGTGGCCCTACTTTCATGCCAGACACCCCAGCCCCATCACCCCGACTTTCCTCCAGAACTTACATTCATGTGGAAGCAGCCTGGCCTGGGTGCTTGTCAGATGCGGGGTCTGCAGGTGGCTGGAAGTCATCTAGCTGCCTGGACCTTTTTCACATTTTCTGCCTTCCTTGGGGACGAGTGGGTATGCAGTGCCACCCAAGATGGCCATATGCACACTTCCCCAGGAGAGGAGAGCAGAGCAGTCCTTCAGATGCTGTATCCTTTCCTTCCTCAGCCAACACCAAGTGACCCAGGTCTGCTCCCAAACCTGGGTTGCCGAAGTGGTGGCAGGTGAGGCATCCAGAACCTGAACCCTCTGCACTGCTGGGCTGCTGCAGTTGTTAAGATGTGGCCAGTGTGCATACTGTATGTAAGATTCCAAGATATATGAATATGCTGACTTGGTCAATAGTGCTGCCATCTGATAGGACTGCAAGTGGATCATCTGAATGAGTTATCAAGCTTTGGGATCCAAACACCATAAACTTAATTCATTTAAATATTTGTTTTTTCAAAACCTAAAAAATATTTAGTGGTGCTGCTTAAAAAAAAAAAAAAAATCCACAGCACAAAGTAAAGATATTCAGAGTATACTCACCTATCCCTTTGGAAGAATTAATCTGGATTTTGGCTGCTGTTTATATTTCCAGTTACCTTTATTTGTGCAAAATCATTTAATCTAAAACCAGGTACAAAAAGTCTTCAGGACCCACTCTTGCGGGCTCTCTCCAATGTTTCACATTCAAAACTATTTCAAGGTGATGGGGTTTACTTGTAGACATATTTCTATTATACGTCACCTTTTAAATGGTGTTGCTTTATTTTAGTTAACACTGACATGCTACAAATATGTGCTGACAGAATTACTCACAGTTTATTTCTTTTTTTTTTTTTAAGGAGAAAGGTTTGCATAAAATAGCAAAGCCCCCTCAACCTGAGAGGAACAAATCTTCTCCAGCAAACCCAGACATTACAAGTTACTAATTTAGATGACTGTCATTATTTAAATATTTCTAAATTAGATAGAAGGATTCATTGGCAAGCAGAATAAATATACAGAAACTCAATGGTTCGACAATTGTAAAAGCATTTAGGCCTGGATATTCAAAGCAGTTGCGCATGGCGCAACAGGGTTGCGAATGCGCAACTGCGGAGACGCGCCATAGAGCGATATTCAGTGGGATCAACTGCACAGCACAAGTGGCAGTGCGCCAATGAGCAATAGAAACGTATGCATGCGCAAGGGCAGGGGGCGGACCCATGAATATGCGGCACAGTGAGATATTTAACCCCCGACCAATGGCGCAAGTAAGGAGCAACTGCCAATTTCGTGGAGCAGACTTGAACCTATAAAAACAGGGAGTAAGTTGGAGGAGAGCACTTGCGCCAGAGAGGAGCAGGACAGTGGGAGACAGACAGGCCATCTGAGAGGAAGAGGGAGACGGAGAGAAAGAGAAGAAAGACAAAGAGAAAGAGAGAGAGAGAGAGAGAGTCAGAGTGAGAGTGACACACAGGGAGGCCCACTGAGGGAGGGGGAGAGAGTGGATGCCTAACAGAGCCACCAGACCCAAGGGGAGTGACACAGGCACCCACAGTAGTGGGTGACAGAGCCAGCAGGTAGAACCCAGTCAGGGGCAGGGTACACAGGAAGGGGCCCTGCCGAGCAACAGGCACTGTCCCACAGAGCCTGGGGTGGGCCAGTGGAGCTGAACGCCCAGGGGGTGACAGGACAACAGGGGCCATGATCAGTGTGGCATTCCAGATGGAGGCAGTAATTAGGGGTGTGAGGAGGCAGGAGGCAGAGCAATGTGGCCATGGAAGGGCCTGTCAGCGGTACACCTGGAACAGGTGGTACCGGCCCCACATCAGCTTCGAGAGCCATGCTGACACAGAGATCGTGGGCCGGTATCACCTGAACCGGGCGATTCTGAGGCAGCTCTGTGAGCTGTGCAGTGAGGAGATGCAGGCACTCACTAGATGCAGCCATGCCCTGACATTGGAGACCAAGATAACAGCTGTCATGTGCCTGATCACCACATGCACCTTCCAGAGACCAACAGGGGACACCACAGGCATAACCCAGTTGGCCACGTCACAGCTCCTCACACAGTTCCTCAATGCCCTGCTGCCACATGCTGCAGAACACATCCACTTCCCCAGCACACAGGCAGAGTGTACAGCAGCCATGCAGGAGTTCCATAGGGTAGCACATATGCCTGGCATGCTGGGGCCATCGACTGCACCCATGTGGGCATCTGCATGCCACCTGGTGCAGAGTGGGTAGCCTACATCAACAGAAAGAGCTACCCCAGCATCAACTACCTGGTGGTGTGTGATCCCAGGGGGTGCATAACCAATATCTGTGCCACACACCCTGGGGGAGCACATGACGCCTTCATCTGGCACAGCTTGGCACTGTGCCATGGGTTTTAGAGCAGGGATATCCCCACAGGTCACCTAGTGGGTTAGTATGGTGAGACCACGGGCAGCTGGGTACAGCAAGGCATGGAAGGGGGCGACCAGGGCAGGGGGACCGCTGTGTATGCCCAGGAAGGGCATAGGACACAGTGACAGGAGTCACTAGGTTAACCATCTCTCTCTCTCCCCACACACAGGTGACAGTGGCTACCCACTCAGGCCCTGGCTGCTCACCCCCTACCGGCACCCATCGTCCCCAGCGGAAGAGCAGTACAATGAGGCACATGCCAGCACGTGGAACATCATTGAGCATGTGTTTGGGATGCTAAAGGTATGGTTTCGTTGACTGGACAGGTCTGGTGGTGCCCTACAATACAACCCCTCAAAGGCCTGCGGCCTATTCCTGGCCTGCTGCATGCTGCACAATATGGCCATTGACCGTGGGATAACTGTAGAATCTGATGAGTGGAACAGCAGTGGGGAAGACACGGGTGATGGGCCGGAGGTGGTGGGCAGCCCCCCCCGGGCGGAGGGATCCCCAGCTTATGTGGCTGGCATGTCACCATCGAGACACAATAGCACAGGAGCACTATGGTGCATGCAGGTAGGTGGACAAACACCCATGCACAGAACCGACACAGTGTCAGGGCACATAGCCATGTGTGGGCCTGGCCAAGGCCATGCACACACAGGCATGGGACGGTGGCTGGGCAATACCACACAGCCACAAGCAACACCACACAGCACTGCATAGCTTCACACACACACACACACACACACACACACACCTCCCACACTCCCACACAGTGGCACCAGCAGGCATGTGACTGGGTGCTAACACGTGGCATGGATCAGACACAAGGCACCGGTGCACATGTGCAACCAGTGTTGTGAAGGCATCATCACGCACATGCCACATGGGCCAGCGGCTGGGCAGGTGCACACACGGGCAGTGTGTGGTGCACCACATGACTGCCACGACCGTGCCATGCACACACACAGAACGCCCATGTGCACACAGGGCGATGGCTGCAGACAGGGTGGCATGCACATTAGGTCCACTGTGCAGACACACAGTCACCATGGACATGGGGATGGCCACACCGTGGCTGCCCA
Source organism: Neoceratodus forsteri (assembly GCA_016271365.2). Taxonomy (NCBI): domain Eukaryota; kingdom Metazoa; phylum Chordata; order Ceratodontiformes; family Ceratodontidae; genus Neoceratodus; species Neoceratodus forsteri. The sequence goes on along the minus strand of CM028131.1, from coordinate 255,588,130 downwards.
GCAGACTTAGGCTGCGCAACCGCCACAGGAGGGGTCTGCGACTGCCCCCCAGGGGTGGGACTGTGGGACCATGACTGGGTCCTCACAGGGGTCTGCAGGCTGCGAAACAGGCCTGCACCAGGTGTGCCCGGGATGCCCACAGCAGAGCCTGGCATTGACACAGTTGGTGTCGCCTGATGCTGTGGCCATGGAGTGGATATTGCACTTTGCGGTGTCTGTGGCAGTTGGCCATGCCCTGTGGCAGCCAGTGGGACAAGGCTGACCGAGATGACATTGGCAGTGCGGTCCAGGGCTGTGGTCGTGTCCTCCCGCAGGCATTGACTGGCCTCCAGGACCTGCACGGTGCTCCTCTCACGCTGCTTGGCTGCCTGGCGCACCTCTGTGTGGAGTGCCCGCACCCCAGCCATGAGTAGCACCTGTTGTTCCACGGAGGACCACAGCAGTCGGGTGTGCTTGGCCAAGGGTTTGGTGCCCTGGGGTGCATGGGCGTGGCGCCAACCCCGTGGTGGGGTACAACCGCGCTGCACGGCCCCTTGCTCAGGTGGATGCTGCACAGTGGAGTCCTCATGGGGTTGGGCAATGACAGGTGCTCTGGCGGCGGATGCAGCGCCTGGCCTCCCAGTGTCTCCAGCTGTCTGCTGCTGCTGCCCCTCCGGCCCCTGTGCGCTGGCCAGCACCTGTGCTGGTGCTCCGCCACCCTGTGCCACTGTGCCTGTGCAAACAGTTGTACCAGGGGCGGTGGCATTCAGCTGTTCCACCGCCAGCAGGCCACCGGCCGCGCTGCCAGTGCTGGTGGTTGGTATGGGTGTCTCCCCTCTGACATGACCCCCGCCATCCAGGACTATGGTCAGATCATCATCAGTGTCGGACCTTACCCCGATCTGTGTCTTCGCACAGAGCACGCCATGGCTGGCGTCTCGCTGGAACACAGCCAGGGCCTCATCTACCACAATGCCCGGGACATCTGGCTGGCTGGCAGTGGTGTGCTGCAGTCTATCGGGCCCCTGGATGCCCGTGGAGGTGGATGGCTGGCCCTCTGGGGCTGGGCAGGCTCCCACAACAGCCGCAGGTGCCCCTGCCACCGGATGCTGGTGAGCCAGTGCTGTAAGGGAACACAGATGCGTTACAGCTGCTGACATGACAGGCCCCTGCCCCCCCCCACCCCCACCTGCCATACCCACCATGCAGTGATGGGATCTCTCCAGTCTGGAAGCCACTGCCCAGCACACCCTTGACTGCACTACGCCACATGATGGCTACCACCAGCTCCTCCTGCACCGGGAGCTGTGTCACGGGGGCCTGGCCTCCACCTGTGGCTGATCTGGCAGCCCAAATGGGCGCCACCTTTTCCTTTATCTGACGCTTGTTGGTACCCACCTTTTTCTTGCACTCTTGTGCAGACTGCTGGTGGCTGCCCTGCTGGTTCATGGCCTCCACTACCTCCTTTCAGGCCGTGGCCTTGGCCTGAGGTGTGCCAGTGGTGCCACTCAGCAAAGGCTCCCTGTCGAGGTACGCCTCGAACAGGGCATCTGCCTCCGCTCTCATAAAGTTGGGCCTGCGCTTCAGGGCAGGCCCACGCTCCTCACCCTCCTCATGCTCGGACTTGATGCTACCTGTGGACATGGACATGTGGTTAGTGGCTGCAGCGGCCCACCCCAGCCATCCAGCCCGCTGTGCTGGCCGTCCCCTCAGCAGGCACAACTTACTTCTGATGGTTGCAATACCAGTCCAAGGCCTGTGCTGTTGTGCGGCACCTTTATAGCGCATCGCATGCAAATGGGCTGATGCGCAACTGTAATGACATGCAAATGTCCACATTGCACCACGGATAGGCTGATGAGCTAATCTGCATATGACCGCTGAATATCGCGCTCTTGGGCATTGCGCAATGGACTTGCTCCGGCGCATGTCATTGCACAATGCCGTGACATGCGCAGTGCGCCCTCACCAATGCACATGTGCCACGGCATATGCTATTGCCTGTTGTGCAGTGTGCTGTAGGTACACTATAGGGGCCATTGTATCCTGTGTGCCATGCACCCTATGGTGCTGGGCCACTATAGGGCTTAGGGTGCTGGGGCGCTATAGAGCCTATGGCGTTCGGGCACTATTGGGCCTATGGCACTCGGACCCTATAGGACCTATGGCACTGGGGTGCTATGGGGCCTATGGTACCTGGGCACTATTGGGCCCATGGGGCGTGGTGCCTTCATGGCTCTATTGTGCAACATGCGTCAAGGGCCCAATAGCGATCACATGCACATTGCACATGCTGACCCCGCCCTGCCCTATGCCCTCCATGGACCTTTGTCCCACATGCTGGTGTGGCCACGCCCATGCCGCGCATCCCCAGAGATGTGTGATTGCTGCAGGCAGTGCATCTCCATGTGAGGTGCGCATCCCGAGCACATTGTGCACGTGCACTGCCGGGCACCATTTTGACCTGCATCTTTGATGTGGCACCATACTGTTTCGCACAGTGCCCCAATCATGTAACTGGAGCCAGGTTGAGCTGGTTAACCTGGCAGCCCAGATGGAACCCCATGCTGGCAGCCTGTTTGGCCAGCAGCCCCTGCAAAGACCCAGGACCGAAGTGTGGCAGGACATTGCTGATGGGCTTGTCCAGGCAACTGGTGTGCAGTGCACCAGGGAGCAGTGTCACCTGTATGGGGACCTGTTAAGGAGGGACGCAGAGAGGCTGAGGGTGCTGCAGGCACACGTCTGGAGGGGGGCCATGCCACTGCCAGGTAAGTGGGCTCCGACTGCGTCTGTGCACGTCCACTGTTCCATGGGGCTGGCAGGGCTGCATGCCATGCTGAGGGGGGCCTGTTGTGTGCCCTGTGGCTTGGCATTGCCAGTCACTGGGTGCACTGTGCCACTGCCCTGCGGCCTTGCCAGGCCGGGGTGCACTCTGTGTTTGGAGGGTGGGACAGTGGGCTCATGCTGTGGATGTGTTCTGATGTGTGCCTGTCTGTGTTCCTACCCTAGGACCTGAAGACCGTAGGAGAGCCAGGGTGGCAGGGACACCTGGTGGTCCGCAGCAGGCCACTACGGGCCCATTGGCTGCTGGTGGAGGACTGGGTGGGTGTACGTGTAGTGCCGGGACCAGCGCGCGTAGCGCCACAGCGGGCAGGTAGGCACTGTGCATTCCCACATTGTTCTGCAGGGTGGGCAGCGGGGTTGGGGGTACAACCTTGGTCTCCTGTGCCTTGTGCTGTGGCAGCTGTGTTCGGCACATGGTGCAGTGTGCGTGGTGCCACGGGGTGGCCATTGCATGTGTGTGGCAGCTGTTGGTGGGCTGGGTGTGCATCTGGCTACCACTTGTGCTGCTGTGGTTCCACTGCAGCACCATGCCACCTGCTTGCTGCTGTGCTGTCGGGTAGCCCTTTGGCAGCAGTTTCCAATGCTGTGCACTGATGCGGCTTGCCAGGTTGGTGGCAGGCATAAGCCCATCCACTGTGGGTGGCCAGGGCGCCACTCCAGGGGCATGTGTTCCCACTGTCCACTGCACATGGGGGGGCTAGGGTGCTTTGGACATGCACTGATCACCTGTCCCCTCCTCTGCCATAGGTGTCCGGAGGGGTTCCAGACTCCCATTGTACTGCTGTCTGCTGTGGCAGATTATATTCATAACCTCACATACAATGGAGATCGTGGACCAGTACAGGACCGGCATAGGGGGAGGCGCCAGGCGCTGGCAGGACATGGCCGGCCATAATGTTCCCCAGCCCCCTTCTGCCTCTGTCCTCCCTTCCCCTACCTTCCCCCATCCACCTGTACAGGCCCTGTCCCCCGACCCCTTCCCACCTACACCTACCCTCACCTTTGTTTATTATTCTTTGTACAGCTGTTTCTCTATTGTTATATTACGTTTGTTACATGTTTACTCTTCTGCTTCCGTGTCTGCTTTCCAGCTGGTGAGTGGGTCCATGCTGCAGTGGTGTGGTGGGTGGCTGTGTGGTGTGCCTGTGTCATTGAGTGGTGCGTGCATGGTGATGGCATGCCCCTTGGTCAGTGGCTGTGCCTTGGAGTGGCCATGGGCCGGCAGTTCGGGCCGTGTGGTGTGTGTGTGGTGGGTACCGTGTGTCAGGGTGTGGTTTGCTGTTGTCCGGGTGGCCGTGTGCCCTCCAGTGTGTGGTGGACTTGGGTGCCCACCCCGGATGTCAGTGGTTTCTGTACCCTATGCCCTCCACCGGGGGGGCGGCTGCATGCACTCCTTGTGCAATGGTCACCTGTGTGCTGGCTGTGTGTCCCTGCCAGTGTTCCTAGCCTGGTGCCCCTGCCTTCCTGCACTGTCCCCCCCTTCTCCCTTGCCTGACACCCTGCTCTGCCTGTGTCTGTTCCTGCTGTGCCTTGGTGCATCTTCCTCTGCCCCTTGCACATCCCTGGGTGCACTATAGCGCATTTCTGGTTGCTCCTTTGCACAACCATCACTGCGCAATGGCTTGGTGGCTGCAATATTCAGCCATGTTGCGCTGGTGCATGTTGCAGTGTGCATCCGTTGAATATCGCAGTCACTGCGCCATTGCATAGTTGACTTGCGCTGTGACGGGGTTGTGCATGCCTTTGGCGCATTTCTGAATATCCTCCCCTTAGTCTATGGAAAATATTACTGCCAGCTTAATTTCAGTACAGAACAAATAAAGCCCACTGGCTTCCTTTTCAGTGATTTTCTAGCCCAGAGAGAATGTTCTATGTTTGAAATCTTAGCTGGTACATTGGTTTAAATGATCCCTAAAATAACAAATTATTGACTAATTACTAGAATTTGTATGGTGATATATGTACTCTACTCAGGTATGCTTACAATATTGCCTTGGGAAGTATATTGAAATCCTTTAAACTATAACCTGGAGTGGTCTATTCTGCTTATAAAAGGGCATTTTGAGTTTGTGTTTTAATGAAATATACAGAAACATAGTTGTTTGGATGCAATCAAGGAAGTCATTTTATTTCTAAGCAACAAAATGCATTAAATCATCCCCTTTAACAGAAGTGAGACAGATTCTGGTTGCTGAGCACTGCTGATTACACAGCTAAAACCCAGCTGCGTGAAGTCAACTCTATGCAAACAGCTTCAATTAATGGGCGGGGGGCGGGAGAAGGTAGGGGGAGGGGCCCTGGCTGTGGTGCTGATTGAAGAGCTAAAATATAACTTTGTAAGCTGCAGTTCTATGCAAAGGGATTCAGTCAAGGCACAGAGAGGTGTACTGATCTGTGTTTTTTCTGTAGTCAGCATCCAGGAAACCCTGCTGAAGGACACAAATAAAAGAATCATTATGGTCGTTAGAGGTGAAATTTGACACAATGGGTTTATTACCATCATGCAGTCATTTTTAATTGCTCTGTAGTGTTCTGTGAACCTGCCAGCCAGTCATCTGCCAGTCTGTCCACAAAGCTAGCCAACTGGTTCAGAGAACACTGAAGAGCATTGTTTGAGGAAATATCCCAAAATTTGGCATGCGCAGTCAGGCTGCCAGAGTCTCAAGGCATGAAACATTTCATGACCACATCTTTTAAAAAAAAATTTTGTTTTTATTTACTATACTTTTTGCCTGTTCCGGGGTCGTCTATTTTTCAGCCCTTGGTCACGGCCCCCTTGTACCTCTACCTCCGGTGATCACTGCACTCTCCCAGTCACCCCTGGCTTGCCCCCCAGAGGGTGGGGTTACAACACTGGTCCCCTTCCAGTGCTGCACTACTGTACTGGTCGGGAGAGCCAGTACCGGAGGCTGATCGAGGCCACAGGGGAAGCGCACCATGGAGACGACCCAGCACAGAGTTTTGTCCCCTGTAAGCAGGGGCGGGGACGTGCAATGACGACCAGCATCCGCTCCCACCCCTGAAGACGTGCTGGCACTGGTGTGGCGCAGTGAACCCAGCCTCCACTACCAGAGAAGGAGAGCTGTCCTAGGGATGCTCAATCCTTCTCTCCCCGGCCGACCCTCCGACGACTTGGGTCCATTCCCGAACCCGGGTCGCCAGCGTCGCAAGCAGAAATCCAACCACTGTGTTGGTGGGCCAGCTGAACATGACCACATCTTGTTCAGTTTTCAAGATACAGAGTGCTAAAAAATAGAAAAAAAATGTTTGGTTTCCCTATACTTAACATTGGGTATTTTGTGCTCTCACCTACAGCCTAGATGGTGTGGAATTTTTTCAAGAAATGTTCAGGGTTGAAGGGGCCCATGCCAAGGGTGTGCCTTTGGAAGGTTTCATGAAAAAATATCATATGGTTCCAGAGTTACAACAATTTTAGAGTTAATGTCCTTGTGAGGGTGAAAAAAAAGATTGCGATTGCTTATTTTCATGATTTACTTCTCGAATGGTAAAAAAAATGATTATGACTGCTTATTTACATGGTTTACCTTTCATGCTGACAAAAATACTGACTGTGGTAACCACCATTTTTTTTTGTCATTTTCAACTCACAAACATTGAAAATGCATAAAAATCTTATCCCAACAAACAAACACCTGAGCCTACCTAAACTGGACCAATTTAACGAGATTCTGATGCTTGTTTTTTATAAAACTTTCCAGAAATACTTTTTCTGGGCACCCCAAAATCCAGAATGCCCAGCTTAGCGAGACCCGCGTTCTCTGTATGAGAACTATAGGATTTCTTGCATTTTGCATCTGCAGCTGCAGCTGGAAGTCATGCTGCGGGCTGCAGTGAAACCAGTGAGCTGTTGATCCATCTGTTTGTCTTTCTGTCTATCTATCTTCTAATTTATTAATTTATTTAGTGGACTGAGGTGCCCGCCCCCGGTACCGTTTCATTCTCCCCCTCCCTCCAGGTTGGCTGTCTTCCCTTCCCAATGTTGTTTTTTTTTTTAATTTATATAAGCAAACCAGGGGGCCCACCCCAGCAGAAGGAGGGAGGTAGTATTACCCCTGTAAAAATCACTGGTAAGACCCCACCTTGAGTACTGTGTCCAGTTCTGGAGGTCCTACCTTCAGAATTACATATATAGGGTGAAGGCGATACAAAGGAGGGCTACCAAAATGGTGCAGGGCCTGCATCAAAGCCCTACAAGAAAAGACACAAAGAACTAAATACGTAGAGTGGTGTGTCTACCAGCACTTTAATAAAGATTTTCTAGCACAAGCAGATGGAGTGAGCAGCTTCCTGTTTAGGTGGTGAGTGTGGGATTTTCACTATTTTGAACTAAATGTGTACTGTCTAGAGGAAAGGAGGGAAAGGGGGATATGATAGAAATGTTCAAATACCTCACAAGGATTAATAAGGTACGGGAAGGTAGCATTTTCCATAGAAAAAGATGCTGCAGGATAAGGGATAACGCTATGAAGCTGCAAGGGCTCAGAGGAGATGTGAGGAAATACTTTTTCATGGAGAGGATGGTCGATGCCTGGAACAGCCTCCACGCAGTGGTGTTGGGTGCTAAAAGGGTAACAGGATTCAAGCATACATGGGATAGTCACAAGGGGACCTTAGAAGTAAGGCGGGGGGGAGAAGACAAGAGATCGAGTAGGGGTCTGCAGTGGCACAGTAGTAGGGAATACAGGGCAGACTAGGTGGGCCAAGAGGTCCTTATCTGCTGACAACTTCTATGTTTCTGTTATTTTTGCATATTTTGACCCCAACATTTTCAACATGGCCTTTTTGGGACCCCACCTCATGATCAGTGGTAGTGGAATTATGCAAATCAAGCCCGAAAGGCGATTTCATGGTCACTTGGTGAAATCATCTTTTGGGCAGGATTTGAACACTTTCACTTTCATTGTTCATGACCTAGGATTATAAGAAGGCTATGCTGAAAATTTGAGGTCAAAATATGTAAAAATGGCAAAGCCATGCGCATACATTGAAATTTTGCTATGCTCATTTGTAACTTTGGCAATGTTAAATATTTTGACCTCAAATTTTCAACATAGCCATTTTTTCACACCACCTCACAAATGCTACAGCTATAATTTTTGAAATCCTGTCCAAAATGTGTTTTCACACCCGTGGCATTGTGGAATGATGTCTCGGTGGGGATTTAAAAATGTTTACCTACTGTGTTCATGAGGTGAGGTAATAACAAGGCTATGCTGTCAATTTGGTGTACAACTATGGTAAAATCCCCAGGTTATAAGTGAACATTGCAGTATTTCAATGTTCACTCATAACTTCACTAATTTTCAAAATTTTGACTCAAAACTTTCCACATAGAAATTGTTCCACACCACCTCATAAACGTGACATGTCATTTTTAAAATCCTTGGATGAGATGCGTTTTTGCACTTGTGGTGCAAAATGATATTTCAATTAGTACACTATAAATGGTACATGTTATGTTTATAAGATGAATCATAAAATGAGCATCTTGAACATTTGGGGTCAAAATTAAAAAAAAAAAGACATAATTGTTAACAAACTTTGTGTTTAGTGCAAGTCTTGACACCATCCAGTATGTTTTGTGATCCCATGCCAGTGAGCTGAGTTTGGGGGTGAGCTTACTGACCCAGCTGGATGGGGTGAAGGTGGAGGGATGGTGCTGTTATGCAACCCCACCAGCCAGGGAATGAAAGATGCAAAGTGGACCCTGCACCTCTGCACTCATTGCACTCATGGGTGGCAGAGGGCCCTGTACATTGGCTGACAGATGCACCCTTGCCTTGTGCATCTGTATCTGTGACCAGATAGAGGCGCAGGGATCAGAGCGCCACCGCACTGCTCCATGAATTCTTCAGATCTGCTGCTGCAGGGAAGTACAGGGTGTAGGCGGATGGAGCCTTCCCTTGGGGCAGAGCATCTGCATCTGTTCACATAGGTCCCAAAGGGACTTGCATGAATGAGGATACAATTCCACTATCTCAAAAAGAAAGGAAGTTGTTTGCAAAAACCTTGTTAGTGCACCAGTTAGGGTTACTTAATGCCACAAAAGTAGGGAAATGTGACGTTAGGGTTTCTGACCCTTGTCATGAACCCACTCCTGGGGGCTGGGTCTACTGAGCTCACAGGGCCCAATCCTAAGTGAAATCTGTGATGGGGGGAACAGGAGTACCCTTCCCATGTCCTCCTAGAGTGCTCACTGAGTTCACAACTGAACACTCACCACGAGGTCCCAGGGCTTCCTCTCTAATCTGGGCAAGGGTAAAATATAGTCTCAAGTCTGTAGCCTGGTGAGAGCCCTCCTTGGTTGCTGTACTGGGGGAAAGACCTAGGTGTTATGAGCTCTTCGGGTCTGCCTCGTAATCCCTGATTTGTGTCTTCTCCCACAGGTAGTACAACAACCTAGTTCCCCCTTACAGATCCCTCTAGAGACCTATGTATTTCCCCTACTTGGCCTCCAGACTTCTCTTCCAGGATCCTTGTCTTTGGTAGTGATGGTGGCATCTTTAGCAATAAACAGGCTGGTCTCAGAATTAATAAACATTCCCACATTCACATACACAATAAAATCTCTTCGAGGCAGCATTTTAAAAGCAAGTGCTTTTACTAATTACTAAATAATTATCATACAAGACCTACATACAAAAGATTCAGAAATTTGGTTACGGAATAACAAAACAGAGTGAGAAAATATAATTACAAAATGCACTGTGAAATTTAACTGTCTAGTTTCTGTCTTGTCTGTGGAGAATCAAAAGTCCAGAAAATAAATGAAGTTTCTGCAAAAGTTATGATTTCTTCTTGCAGTCACTGGTCCTAAGTATATATTTAGCCACCTTGTTCTGTGTGTCAGGAAAGGAGTCTCAGGAAATGTGCTCCAAAATGCTGTTTTGAGGGTCTTATAAACACTGGTTTCTGTAGTCTGTAACTCTTTGGTGGTCTTATCTTTATGGGCCAGCAGGGATCTCTCTTGCTGTTTCCAAAATTTTAAGGGAATCAATATTATTAATTAATTAGTTTCCGTACAGTCCCAATGTCCTTTGATCTTCCCCCATCCTTCCTGACTTCTTCTAAATGGAAATGAATTATAACACTCAAAGTGTATTCACAATAGACTTCCAGAGGAGGTGTTTCCTAGATCCTGTTTTCAAAGTATCTTACTTTGAAGTGGATAGGTTTATGACAGCGAGAGAGTTCCTCCCAACTCCTGTCCTACTGGACTTGTCTCCCTTGACTAGTTTACGAGGGAAATACCAATTTCCTCCTTTGAAATGTAATTTCAGGCCAGCCCATTGGCGCAGTGGTTGGATTTCTGCTTGTGATGCTGGCGGCCGGGTTGAGGGAATGGACTCGGAGTCGTCAGAGGGCAGCTTGAGGAGAAGGATTGGGCATCCCGACTGACTGCTGTCCTTCTCCAGGGGAGGCGGTGGAGTGATCGGCGCTGTGGGAACACCCAGCGGAGGCTGGGTTGCACCACAAGCGCCGATGCCAAAGCTAGCTCAGGGGCGGGATGGATGCAGCTCATCATTGCACATCCCTGCCCCTGCCTATAGGGGGGAATCACACTGCTGGCCATCAGGATGATGCCTGCCCCTCCACTCTAACGAGCTCTCAGGTCAGCTCCCTGACCTATCCCAGTGTCTTCAGAACTTGGGCCGGTGCCGCAACCCCACCCTGTGGGGTAATCCAGGGGGTATACAGGAGCCGTGGCTACATGTGGGAGTGAGAGCGGAGGGGGCCATGACCTGGGTGGATGGCTTGGCAGCAAGCAGCAGGTAAAAAGAGAATTTAAGAAAAAAAAAGAAATGTAATTTCAATTTCTTGTTAAGCAAGCCTTTCCCAGGCAAAGAGGAATGTCAGACATTTGCAATATATATTCTCTCTCCTATGTGACCTTTTCAGTAAAACTGTGCATCCTTCTGTCAAACCTTATCTCCAGGCCCTTTTTGGAGAATTTAAACATAAAAATCACAGAAAAATATGATAGCAATATGTCTGAAATATGATAGCAGTGGCCAACTCGCTACATCCCTCCCTCCTAAGACTGAATTTATGGGTACACGCCCCTATTGTAGGGCAGTGTTTCCATAATTCTGTTACTGTTCTAACTGGTGAGATTGGCCATCTGCATTTGCATTGGCAGACCCAGGCCTGTGTGTAATTGTCATGTCATAGGTCTGTAGGACAATACTCCATCTGAGGAGCCATCCATTTGTTTTGCCCATTTGATTTACAGTAGCAGCCACTGACAATGCCAGCTATTTCCCTAAATTTCTGTGATATTTCCAGAAATATCTCCTGCTTTCTGCATTTCCACAGGAGAGGCAGCAGAGAGAAACTCTTCAGAAATTTTGCAAAATATCTGGAAATAGCTGGCAATGTCTGTGGCTACTACTGTAACCACACCAGGGGATTGTGATCAGTCTGTACCTTGAACTGCCTCCTATAAAGTTATGGCTCTAATTTCTTCAGGGCCCATATCTGCGCAAGGCATTCCTTTTCTACCATGGAGTATGCCTGTTCCTGGAGAAGTAACTTCCTGGTTAGGTACACTATCGGGTGGTCTCTTCCCTGGTTAGATGCCTGGCTGAGGACTGCTCCAATCCCCACATCGGAGGCATCCACCTGTACTACTACTAACTGCTTAGTGTATCTGGACTGGCCAACACTGGGGCATGGCACAGTGCCGCTTTTAGCTGTGTGAAGGCTAATTCACAGGTTGGCTCCCAGTTTACCTTTTTGGGCTGTCTTTTGTTTAGCAAGCCAGATGGGGAGCCGCCAGGGTACTGTAATTGGGCACAAACTTTCTGTAGTACCCTGCAGCCCCTAGGAAACTCCTAACTTGCTTCTGAGTTTCAGGTGTGGGCCACGCCTCTATTGCCTCAATATTTGCTTGATTAGGACAAGCTGTCCCCACCCCACTACATGGCCTAGGTATGCCACCTCCGCCATAGCCTCCTGACACTTTTCAGCCTTGACAGTGAGCCCTGTTGCCTGTATCCTGCCCAACACATCCTTCAGATGGGACAGGTGTTCCTTCCAGCTGGTACTGAAGATGGCAATATTATCCAGATAAGCCACTGCGTACTCTTCAGTACCATGTAACACCTGGTTTACCAACCTTTGGAATGTGGCAGGGGTGTTCTTCATTTCAAAAGGCATTACCCAGAATTTAAATAATCCTATTGGAGTGATGAAGGCTGACCTTTCTGTATCTCTGGCAGTTAACTCCACCTGCCAGTATCCTTTTGTCAGGTCAGTTGTGGTAAGGTATGTCGCCCTTCACAGTTTGTCTAATAGTTCATAGGTCTGTGGCATTGGGTGGGCGTCAGTCTTCATGACTGCGTTGAGTCCACGATAGTCTACACAAAATCCATCTGGCTTGGGAATGAGGACTACGGGCGAGGCCCAGGGACTGTGGGATTTCTGGATTACCCCTAAATCCAGCATTTCCTCCACCTCCCTCCTAATGTCCTATAGGATGGCCTCAGACACCAAGTAGGCTGTCTGTCATATGGGCACTTGCATCCCATGTCTACATCATGGGTATACCATGATGACAGCGACCACATGTGGGCAACTGTCATAATGGTGACCTATATGACGGCGCTATCTGTAGGGGGACGGCGAACATTGCGACCACGAGGTTAGGGTGGGCAACAGGAAGGGAAGGTGGGCAACAGGACGTAGAGAGATGGGGAACAGGGATGTGACCCTGTGGTGAGCTTACTTCTGCTGAGCCAACTGTGTGGTGTGCTGGGTAGGGTAGTTGGCTCCGACAGAGCAGGTCCTGGGTTTGGAACTGGGGGAAGGTGTTCCTTTTGTGCTTCCCACAGCTGCGACTCTTAGATTTTATTTTAACCAGGATGTGCCCCCCTTCCCGACATGCACCCCCCTGGAGTTGAGAATCTTTATTTAGGAGGGTGTGGAGTGCGAAGCTCCCTGCGGGGTGGCGGTACGAGGGGGCATGCACAATTCCCAGTAGCCTTTTTCTGCATATCGCTGAAAATGTTTTCGGTGATAATGCAGGTCACGATAATAGTGATCGCCTTTGTGCAGTCGCTATTATCACATAGAACCACGTCATGTGTTAGTAAGTGGGGGTTCATCCAGGCTTGGCCATAAACAAAGGGACAAAGTCCTCTATAACCTCCCTCACTTCCTGGGACTGTTCTGGAGTCAATTGGTGCTATAGCTTGATTGCCTTCACAGATGACTCTTGCTTGCTTTCCTCTAGCAAGTCCAGGAGGGGGTCTTCCTTGTCTGTTCCCTCCCCAGGACTACAAACTGCAAACACCATGATGGCCCTATTTACATACGGCTTCATCATATTGACATGGTACATCCTATGGGTATGCCTCCTGTCAGGCAGTTCCACAATATAGTTCATGTCATTGACCTGTTGGACTACCTTATATGGTCCTGCCCACTTGGCCTGCAGCTTGTCCTTCTGGACTGGAATTAGGACCATTACTTCCTGACCTGCACGGAATGAGTGGGCTCTGGCTCCTTGGTCGTGCCAGACTTTTTTCTATTGCTGGGCAGCTGACAGGTTGCTTTGGGCCACCCCCATAAGCTCCTTCAGCTTCTCCCTAAACTTAAGGACATAATCCACTATGGGAGTTCCCTGGGTGGCGTGCTTGCCTTCACAGTCTTCCCGGATCAAGTCTAGAGGTCCATGCACCCTACGTCCGTATAAGAGTTCAAAGGGGGAGAACCTTGTCGATTCTTGGGGCACCTCCCTGTATGCCAACAACAGGTGGGTAAGGTATTTCTCTCAGTCCCTCCCATGCTATTCAGCAAACTCTTGGAGCATCGATTTTAGGGAACCATTAAATCTTTCCATGAGCCCATTGTCTTATGGGTGATAAGGTGTACTGCATCTCTGCACCACCCCACACTTCTCCCACAAACACTTCATCAGGTCCCACATGAAGCTACCCCCTTTATCAGAGATAACTTTCTGCGGAAACTCAACACGGGAGAAAATCCCCAGCAAGGCATCTGCCACTTTGTCTGCCTTAAGTGAAGAGAGGGCAACTGCCTCTGGGTATCGAGTGGTGTAATCAACCACCGTCAGGATAAACTTTTTCTCAGAGGAGCTTGGGGTATTCAAGGGTCCCACAATATCCATTCCTATCCTCTGTAATGACTTCTCCACAATGAGCAAGGGAATAAGGGCAGCTTTGGTTTTACTACCTGCCTTCCCCGTTTGTTGGCAACGGTGACAAGACCTGTAGTATTCCTTTACTTGCTGGGTTAAGTTGGGCCAATAGAAATTTTGAGTCAATCACTGCGTGGTGTGAGTGATGCCCAGATGTCCGGACATGGAGAAGTCATAAGTGATCCTGAGCAACTGCTCACGATACCCCTGGGGAATGACAAGCTGCCTGCCATCATCCCTCCCTCTGTCCTCACATCCTGTGTGTACAACAGTCCATCATCCCAAAATACCCTATGTCACATGTCACCTCCTTTTGTCCCGTCAGATTCTGCACAAGCCCTCAGCCTCTCCAAACTAGGGTCAGTCCTCTGGGCAGCTGAAAAATCTTCACATTTTCCCAATGCATGGGACATGTCCCCCTCAGTTCCTAAACTGGGGTCCACAGTTCTAGCATCAGGGTATTCAGAGTCACTGCCATCCCTAACCTTCTGACAACTGTTACCCCTCCCCCTCATAGTAACCTTCAGTAGCTGCCTGGTGAATGGCTGCTTGTGGAAGTCCTACCTCCCTTTCACCATTCTCTATGTCAGAAGACACAGGCTGGGGAGCCAGCCTCCCATTCTTTTCCACAGGGGCTTCTGTGGGATTCAAGGAATTACAAGTGGCCTTTGCCATCTGACTGTGGGTAACCACACATACCACCCCCTGCTGTAGATTATTCCCTATAATAACATCCAGGGTGAGGTTGCCTGCCACTGCCACTTTTTGCACCTTCTGTCCTGTCTCACCCCAATCCAAGATAACACTAGCTAGTGGCAGAGTTTTCTCCTCTCCAGTAAATCCATAGAAACATAAAAGCTGATGGCAGAAGGAGACTGCTAGGTCCATCTAATCTGCCCATTTGTTTTAGACCTATTTTGACACTCTAGTTGCCCTTTGTAGTCAGGACTCCTTTGTGTCTATCCCATGCATTCTTGAATCCCCCCACAGTGTTGACTCCAACAACCTCTAGGGGCATGCTGTTCCAGGTGTGAAAAACTTCCTGGTGTTGGTAGAGAACCTCCCTCCTTGCAGCCTGAGGTCATGGCCCCTGGTCCTGGAGCCCTTCTTAAAGTTAAAAAGTTCCTGTGCCTGTATCTTGTTAATGCCTTTTATGTACTGGAATGTTTCACTCATGTCCCCTCTCTCTCTCTCTTCCCTGCTCCAGGGAGTACATATTCAGTTCCCTAAGTCTTTCCTCGTAGGATATGTACTGCAGACCCTGAATCACTTTTGTCGCCTTGCTCTGTATTGTTTCCACCCAGTCAATGTCCTTCCTGAGGAGAGGCCTCAAGAATTGGATTCCGTATTCCAGGTGAGGCCTGACCAGCGATCTATACAGTGGTAGTACCACCTCTCTCCTCCTGCTCATGATTCCCCTCCTAGTGCAGCCCAGCATTCTGTTGGCTTTCAATGTTGCCTTCTCACACTACTTACTAACCTTCAAGTCGTCTGAGATTATGGTTCCCAGATCTCATTCCTGGTTTGAGGCTGCCAGACATTCGCCTCCTAGGTAACACTTCTTTCTTGGATTTTTCTTTCCTATGTGCATGACCTTGCACTTTTTGGCATTAAATCTCAGCTGCCACACTCCTGACCATTCTTCTAGTTCCTTGAGGTCAGCTTCTTTCTTGCTCACTCCTTCTGAGGTGTCCACCCTATTATATATCTTGGTGTCATCTGTGAACAGACACACCTTCCCTTCCAGTCCGTCAGTGATGTCTGCTATAAAAACATTGAAGAGCAGAGCATCAGCACTTGATCACTGGGCACCACAGCAATCACCCTGCCTTTTGTCGATTGTATTCCATTACCCTGTACCCTCTGAATTCTGCCTTGTAATCAGTTTTGTACCCATCTGATTACTTCTGGACCAACACCTGTGTGGTCAAGCTTCTTTACAAGCCTTCTGCGTGGAACTGAGTCGAAGGCCTTACAAAAGTCTAGGTAGACCACATCTACTGCCCTACCATCATCCACTATTTTTGCAGCGTAGTCAAAAAACTCAGGTAGATTTGTCTGGCATGACCTACCTGCTGTGAAACCATGCTGTTTAGGATCTTATTGGCCGCTAATGATATGATCCTCTGTTTGAGTAGTGTCTCCATTAGTTTCCCTACTATAGATGTGGTCTGTAATTACTAGCCTCTTCACAACTGCCTGATTTGTGAAGTGGAACCACTATTGCCTCTTTCCAGTCTTCAGGTACCACACTGCTCTTCAAGGATTTCATGAATAGAAGTGCTAGAAGGGCTGCTAATTCTTCCCCCAGTTCCTTAAGGATTCTTGGGTGCATCTCGTCTGGTCCCATGACTTTGTCTGCTTTTAGTTTATTTAGCACCTTCCGTACTTCCGCTTCTGTAAAGGGACTCATGTCTACCCCTGGTCCTGGGGTGTTGTGTTTTTTCAGGGCTGGGCCATCCCCTGGGTCCTCTTTGGTGGATACCGAGCAGAAGTATTTGTTGAGGATTTCGGCTTTCTCTGGGTCATGTTTGATGCATTTCCTTTCTTCAGTAGCAATCTTTACTGTCCCCCCTTTTGCCTTCCTACATTCCGTAATGTATCTAAAAATGATTTGTCTTCTCTCTTTGCCCTTTTTGCTAGTTTTCTGCATTCTTCCCCTCTGTCTGGGCTTTTGCATTTCTAATTTGTTTGTTGGCCTCTCTCATTTTTTTCCTTGTATGACTCCCAGTCTTTCTCAGTTTTGGTTTCCTGGTATATGCTGTACACCTTCTTTTTTTCTTTGACTGTGGTAGCCAATTCCTTGGAAAACCATAGAGGATTTCTTTTGCTTTTTGCTTTGCTGACCCATCTGGCACATTGATCTTTAAGAGTCTTTATTGCTCTCTTAAGTCTCCCCCACGTGACCTCCACCTCCCCAAGCTCTAGCCCCTCACAGTTACAAACTGATTTGGTATAAGTTGGTCAAGCCCAACCAAATCCCCTTTTACCAGGGTAAGAGAAGCCCCATATCCTCACTCCTGGCTGTCGGTAATCCCATTTTACGGTAACCAGGTATATGTGCTCCCTCCTGTTTACAGGCATGCTTTCAGGGATACAAGTGCACCCACCTCCTTCCGAGGGACACTTTGCCCACTCTGTACCTTTTTAGGACACTGTTTAGCAAGATGTCCTGGCTGTTTACAAAACAAACATTCATCATTTCTTTTATCCAAGAAATCCCTTTTTGGTAACTTGGAGCTTCCCCCTTCCTGCAGAGGCAGAGAGCGTTTTAGCTGCCCTGAAGGTGCTCTTTTCCCTTTTACCCCTGCAGCACCTTCTCCCCAACTTCCTTTCAGAGCAGGCCTGCTCCTGGCATAGCGATCTGAGAGCTCAGCAGCCTACTGTGCTCTTTTTGGATCTTGGTCCTCTAGCCAGGTTTTCAACTCCACTGGGCAAGTCCAAATTAACTGCTCTAAAAGTACAACCTCCTCAATTTTCCCCACAGAGTTTCCTTCCTCCCCTCCCTCCAATGTTTCAAAAAGTGACATCGCTTTTTGGCGAGCTCCTCAAAGCTCATGTCAGGGCTTTTTTGGAGTTTACAGAATTTAACCTTGTAGGCCTCAGGAGTCAGTTCATACTTTTTAAGTAAAGTAGTTTTAAGTTTCTCATAGTCTCTACCGTCATCATTGTCTATTTGGCCTAGCGCCTCACGACCTTTACCGGTAAGCAGCAGGGATAGCTGAAAGCTCCAGGCCTCCCTGGATATCTTGACCTAGATACAGACCTTTTCAAACAAATTAAAAAATGCATCCATATCCTTCCCCTCTTTAAATTCAGGTATTAATATGGAATTTAATTTATACCCCAGCCCTAGAGTTTTATGTTCACCCCTGCCACTTACCTCCTCTGACACTGGTCGGTGGAGCCTTAGCCTCTCCATTTCAAACTCTCTCTGGCACTGCTGTTCCTTGGCCTCTCTCTGGTGCTGCTTTTTCTGAATCTCCAGTTCAGACTTTCTCTGCTCGAATTTCCTCTGCTGCTGGGCTTTGAACCTTCTCTGTTCCAGCTCCAGTTCCCTTTCTTGCTGGTTTTCTGCAAGCTCCAATTTCCTCAGCTCAAACTGTAGCTTTAGCCTGTCTAGCTCAAGATCTCTTGTGGACTTCACTTGGTGTTGCAGTTCTGGGTCCTCTCTGGTCTTGCTGTCCTCCTCCCTGGAACTGGACACTGCGACATCCCTTGGCACCCCCACACCCAAGGTCTGGTCCTTTTCAGTCACTGGCCATGGCTTGAGGTTCTGGGCAACCATTTGCTCATCGGCTGCCACGAGAGCCTCCATGATGTTCTTTTCGGCTTGCCCATCCTAATGGACCCCTTTTTCTTGACATAACTGCCTTAACTGGTATGCAGTGCATTCACTGTAATTGGAAGCCATCTTCATCTTTAACTATTGCTACACTAGCTTACACCATTAAACAAAAAACAGGGTAGGAAACTTTATACTGTAACCAAATTGTGTTTTGCCAAATCTCTTCCCTGTTTGTGTGTGGATTGTTTACAGTTTATCAATCTGAAATACTGGCCTCGAATCCAACCACTATGCCTATGTCACCAATATCTCTCGGATCTCACCTCTATACTATCTGATCTGTTACGAATCGACTCCTGGGGGCTGGGTCCACTGAGCTCTCAGTGCCCACCCTTAAATGCCATCTGTGATGGGGGGACAGGAATGCCCTCCCCATGTCCTCCTAGAGTGCTCACTGAGTTCACAACTGAACACTCTCCATGAGGTCCCAGGGCTTCCCCTCTAATAAGGCAAGGGTAAAATACAGTCTCAAGTCTGTAGCCAGGTGAGAACCCTCCTTGATTGCTGTACTGGGGAAAGACCCAGGTGTTACAAGCTCTTCGGGGCTGCCCTCGTAATCCCTGATTAGTGTCTTCTTCCACGAGTGGTGCAGCAACCTAGTTCTGCCTTACAGACCCCCTCTAGAGACCTCTGTATTTCCCCTTCTTGCCCCCCAGATTTCTCTTCCAGGATCCTTGCCTTTGGTAGTGATGGTAGCACCTTTAGCAATAAACAGGCAGGTCTCAGAATTAATAAACCTTTCCACTTTCACATACACAATAACATTTCTTCCAGGCAGTGTTTTAAAAGTAAGTGCTTCTACTAATTACTAAATAATAATCACTCAAGACTTACAAACAAAAGATTCCGAAATTTGGTTACAGAATAACAAAAAAAATGGGAATGCCATCAAGGCACATGTCAGGAAGAATAAGAAAGCCAGGAGCAGTTTCAAAATTTACAAATAGCATTTTATTTTTTCCAATAACAGTAAAATAAAAAATAAAAATGTTCAGTATAACGACAAAGGCAGTACAGTGAAAACAATCCTCCTTCTGAGTGTTTCTTCTCGGTTTCAAATCTCAGTCTTTCTCTTGCAAAATATTGCTGTTCTTTTTATAACAAGTCTTTGCAGGGAGCTCATTAAGGAGGCAGTGTTTTTTTTCACAGAATGTTCTTGTCAGTTTCCAATGTTCTTGCAGGTGCAGCAAAAAGAACATAATGACCCAGAACTGACCTCTTGTTTACAATTCTGCAAAAGGCTGAACAACTGCATCTCGGGTTAACCCCTGAGTTCCAAATAGCTTTTTGCCATCATTCCAACAGTATAACTATATACAGTTTTAAACAAAGGGATCACAGTATCACATACAGTTTTACAAAGAGACTCACATATATTTTTTGTAACTGCAGATATGCAAGGGGGAAGAAAAGACAGAACAGCAAGTGCAGGCAGAGATATAGTGTGGGGCAGAGAATTGCAAAACTGTTGGAATGATCAGTTCCTAGATCTCACAAGAAAATCTGGTTGTGCAACCAGACAGACAAGAGACAGAAAAGGAGAGGATAGACCCAACCCTTGCATTTAACTCTTTCTGAATAACAAATGGGGTAGGGCCTTATTCAACCCTGTCACAGGGAAAAATATAAATACAAAACGCACTGTGGCATTTAACTGTCTAGTTTCTAACTTGTCTGTGGAGAATCAAAAGTCCAGAAAATAAATGAAGTTTCTGCAAAAGTTCCGTTTTCTCCTTGCACTCACTGGTCCTCAGTGTTTGTTTAGCAGTCTTGTTCTGTGTGTCAGGAAAGAAGTCTTAGGAAATTTGCTCCAAAATGCTGTTTTGAGGGTCTTATATACCCTGGTTTTGGGCAGCCTGTAACTCTTTTGTGGCCTTATGTTTTTGGACCAGCAGGAGTCTCTCTTGCTCTTTCAAGATTTTAAGGGAATCAGTATCATTAATTAATAAGATTTCCTACAGTCCCAACGTCCTTGGATCTTCCCCCCATCCTTCCTGACTTTTTATAAATGGAGATGAATTATAGCACTTGAACTGTATTCACAATAGACTTCCAGAGGAGGTGTTTCCTAGATTCTGTTCTCAAAGTATCTTGCTTTGAAGTGGATAGATTTATGACAGTGAGAGAGTTCCTCCCATCTCCTGTCCTGCTGGACTTGTCTCCCTTGAATAGTTTACCAGGGAAATACCAACGTCTTCCTTTGAAATGTAATTTAAGTTCCCTGTTAAGTAAGCCTTTCCCAGGCAAAGAGGAATGTCAGACAATTGCAACATACATTCTGTTTTCTATGAGACATTTTTGGTAAAAGTGTGCATTGTCAAACCTTATCTCCAGGACCTTTTTGGAGAATTTAAACTTAAAAAATAAAAAATAAAATCAAAGAAAAATATGAAACAATATGTCTTGTATGACTGGTACCAACCCGACACAATCCTGACTCCCCAACCCACCCCCCAAGGAGCAAAAGGAAAAAACATTAGGGTTTTGGGTCTCCAGAGTCTTGGTGAATCAGTGGTGGTGTATTCTTTGGGGTTCTCAACCCTAATGCCCACCACTTTCCCTGAGTAAATAATTTAACACGCAATCTCCTTTCTTCATGCAGGGACCTGCTTGAAGAAAGCTACAACAAATTGCATTGGCAACATGTGGCGAGACATCCATCTCTGCCTTTGAAGACTGTATCACTGTGAGGCACTGGCTTGGAGCTGGACCTTGTGCTTTGGACTGGAGGCTGCGGTCTGGTGGGGAGGGGTGAGTATTAAGTGCACAACCCCAAGGAAGACCCCACCAGTGATTCACCAAGACTCTGGAGACCCAAAACACTAATGTTTTTTTCCTTTTGCTGCTTGGGGGTGGGGAGTTAGGGTTAGAAACCCTTACACTACATTTCCCTACTTTTGTGGTGTTAAGTTACCCTAACTAGTGCATTAACAACATTTTTTGCAAAGAATATATATTTATTTTCTCCTTGTTTTCCTCACTCCTCCTTTCCCCCAGCTGTCACTTTTTAGCCTTCTAACCATACTTACTTGCTATACACTGCTTGGTGACTCACCGACTCTTTCCCACTCCTCTTTTTTAATGTCTATTCATCCTCCATGTACACACACTGTTTTGTTTCTCTGCTTCTGTTTTTAACTTGCCTAGTATCACTTTCCTGTAAGATCCACTCACCTATTTTTCTTCCCCACATATGCATTAGCCCTTGCTTTCTTCCTGCCACTTCACAAACTTTGCTAATTTTATTCTTTATAAATAATTCTTGATTAGGATACTGGTCATAGCTTCGATTCTAACTCTATTGTCTGTTTTCTTTGTGCATTTAATCAAACTCTTTTGCTTCATTTGCTGCCCCCACACTGACACAGCATTATTTTTTTTTGTTCTCATAAATCTTTGCTGAGAGGGTGCGAGAACCTTGATCTCAGTCAAGTGCTTCAATATTTTGTCATTGATATTGACTTCAAAGACCTTGCGCAGTACCAATGTCAGGCTGATGGGCCTGTATTTACTGGGGTTGACGTTGCCCCCTTTTTGACAGTAGGGATCACATTGGCCACCAGTACTCTGACACCACACATGTCCAGGCAGACTCCTGAAAAATTACTTTAAGTGGTTCCACCAATTGTTCCCTTAGCTTCACTGTGATCTTGGAATGTATCCTGTCCACTCCTTGGGACTTACCAGCCTTAATCATCACCAGGTAATTTGCTACCAGGGTGGGTGTGATGTCCACTGACTGCATCATGGCTGCTGTTGGTGCCATGGCCCTACCAATGAGCACCCTTCTTCTCCTGAGGCATCTTGATGAACACTGATGTGAAATATTCATTTGGCACCTGAGTCCTCACCTTGAATCTCTCACAGGTTCCGCCGCCCCCCATTCCCCTGTTTTCACAGGCCCAGTCCCCTACTTCAACTTTCGCATTCCATTTATGCATACACCATTATGTGGGCGCCGCAATTAGGGTGCCGCAGTTAAGGTGCCACATCCAGTTCGACTGTCATGCAGGTGAACTGGATTTTACAGAGTCCTGCAGGGACGGCGCCGTACAGGTGTTGTGCCCCCTGCCCCAGACACCTTCAACCTGGAAATGATTATATTTAGGTACGGGGAGCACAACCCCAACAAACAGGCAAAATGTGCCCTGAGGCATTGGGCATGCTGGGGGCTGGGTAGCACAATTGTAAGGTGCGATGTGCACCGTCGTCTTTGTGATTGCACCCTAATGATGGTCATGGTGTTTTGTGTTGCCACGACATGGGTGAACTGATTTATGTACTGGAAGATGACTTTGGTGTTGTCTGCAGCTACTTCTGCTATCCTGGCTTCCAATCCCTCCTTTGCTTTCTTAATTCTTTCCTTGCAGTCCATGAGTGCTGCAGTGTACTCCTCTCTGGCCTAAAGGCAACCCATCTCTTTCCAGCAGTTGATTCCTTGATATTCACACTCAGGATGGCCTCACCTCATTCCTGAAAACAAGAACAAGGGTGGCCACAAACCTAGTCTCCTATTGGACATACTGTTTTAGAAAGCAGTCCTTGAAGGGAAACAGACATTTAGTCTGAGCCCTACCATTAGCCTCTTGAGATGCCTGTTTATGCTTGGGGGGGTGAAGAGCATACATCAGAGCAAGATTAATTGGTAGGCCCAGGAGGGTATAGCGACAACACAGCATTTCAATAATAGTGCAGTGAAATCCGTGCTGTGGAAATAGCATGGGTGACAACAGCTACATGGACACAACAGCATGGGTGAAATGCTGCTATGGTGATTCGTCCCCCCCAACCCCCGAGTTGTCCCCTGTCCCAGAGTGGTAATAGTAAATTGCTCCCCTCTGGAGTGGCAATAGTAAATCCTCCCCACCCGAGGGATTCATCCTCCTCGAGTTGCCTCCCCCCGGAATGGTAATAGTATGTATCCCTCCCTAAGTTGCCTCCTGCTTCTGAGTGGTATCTGGATAAGCCCTGTCATTAGTGTTTGTGCTCTTTGTGGAAATTCACGGTTTCTGTGTGTGTTTCTGTGCTGTTACTGACCATGCCTGTGATTGTTTTCATGGACTTGTCGTGTACCCACCCAGAGAAAACTGTGCATCACTTGGCTTCAAGTTTCCAGAATTTTCCACCACTGGCAATTTTCATCTCCATCCTGCCATTTCTCACACATTTTACTGGTGTCTTTTCCTATTTAACAATGGCTACTGGTGTTTCACACAGTACTAAGTGCTGCAGCTATTTAGATGACAGGCAACATCTCTAGCATTGTCTGTGGTCCTGTCAAGGTATTTACACCTCTTCTCTCTGCCCTGCACCAAGACCTCTGTGGGGCAGGCTGCCTTTTCTTGTAGACTCCCCCAGCTTTGGTCTAGCCCCCTCCATCTGCTCTTTCATCTACTAAATTGCTCAGAACTCCCTTCCCAGGAACTATCCCCTGTACTTCTCATGCCAATTTCTTTACCTGATCTCCTTACCTCTCTGCAAATCCCACACCGTGCTGTCCGACCTTGGACCTGTTTATTGCTCCTCCCATATGATTCGGCTACCCACATTTCAATTGTAGCTTTTGCCCCCAATCTCCCCCTTCTTTTTTAGTTGAATGCTTCACCTTTTTCATTGATTCTGTTTGATTCTGCACACGTTTTATGCTGCATCTATTTTGTATTTTCATTTTTTCTTGTACAACCTGTTTTACTGCTAATGCTTTTTGTGTACAGCCTTCTAAGCATGGGAGATATCATTTTATACAGTTCCACCAAGCTACAGTGACGTGAAATACATCGACGGTTAATACAGGAGAGTATTCCTGTTTATTCACTGATTGAGGGAACAAGGGGTATTTAGGGAGAGCACAGATGGCATTGGGCTCACATTCACTTCTGGTTGCTGGGGGGGGGGGAGTGGGTAGGGGTATGGAAACTGGTGTTCGGAGGTGGCCTCCACATGAATAACCAGAACCAGAAAGATGCAATCATCCAGGTTCTAAAACAGATTGTTGAATGTCACAAAAACTGTGACATTTGGCACTCGATCACCAGGTTTATCTACACCCCTAATGCTTTGCTTTGTGGTGCCTCATTTACTGCTATCTCTAATGATCAGAAAATAAAGTGTGAATGCCGGAGAACACTCTATGTGCACAGATTTGTGTTACCTTTTTATAGTTCATCTAGGGGTCAAGTTAGTGAAAGATGTACGGACTATTCAGAAAAGTTTGGAGCACATCAACATTGTGGAACTAAGAGCTGTGCTCATATCATTCCAGTCCTCCTGCCCCTTTAGTCAGGTACCAGACTGCTCGGATTAAGACAGACAATACAACCCCTCTTTATTACATAAACTGGCTCCGCCCAAAGGGCAGGATTACCTACCAAACCTGCCTGCTTGCCAAAAAAATCAGTCTGGGCCTTACTCCTCCTGCCACCCTGTCTCTCATCAAGCCTTCCCCTAATGTAAGCTCCACCTGCAGTGTGGCCAAGCAAAGCTTTCGTGTCCTGTTTTGCAAAACCTCTCAAGCACAGTGCACCTTCCACTACAGGGCCCCCACCTGGTTCAACACGCTTCCCCAAGAAATTCTGAAAGAGTCTAAACTGGGTCTTTTCAAGCTTAAGCTTTTTAAGTACCTTTCTGCCACAGTAGCTGTGACTGTGCCCGTTAGTAACTCTCCCTCTTGTTGTCCCTCCCACCCCCTTTGTCCCTCTCTGCCTCCCACCCTGCTCCCTTCCTCCCTCCTCCTTCCCCCTCCACCTCCCTTCCACCTCCCACCTCCCTCCTGCTTCCCCCTCCACCCCCCTTCCTTAATATTTAATTAGTGACTATCTCGCCCATGCTGTCCTCTCTCCCCACCCCGCCAATACTTCTACCCTACTCCATCTCCTTTTGGCTGACAAAGTCATCTCCTACTTCTTTCTCCCCCTGTCTGCCCTTGACTTCTACTTTTTCAGCTATTTCTTAGTCATTTTTGAAATTTGAGATTCCTACCATCTTCTCTCCTCCTGTTCGCCCTGGCCTCCAACTTATGTCAGTTATTATACAGTCATGCTGGAACTATAATATTGTATTTATCAGTGCTTTGCCAGCATATTTTTGGGATCCTGGCATTTGTCTGCTACTCTTGTGTTTTGTTTCTGTAATTCATACTAATTTATTGTAATATATGGATAATGAAAATAATATAATCGAAAAGCATACAAAAAATTCCTGGTAATACACCGGAGCCCCAGTGATAATACCATCGTTGCTGACTGATAATACTATCGTTCAGAGCCTGTAATACTATCGTTCAGAGCTCTGAATGATAGTATTATCACAGAAATGCCACTGCAGCTAATGTGTGCCTATTTTGTTAAAATCTGCCTGTAAACCACCTAAAAAAGCTGTAATACTTGCAAACTGCTCTTGCTAGATTGATTAAGTGAAACAGCCCTTTCCTTTGTCTCTGTAACTGCCGCTCAGACTTCAGGGCACCAAGGAAATCGACCCCTTTCATTTGTAAATTAGTTTGGTCACTGGGTAGCTCGACCATTGTCTGGGACCAGTACTAATTGACTTTGCTTTCTCTTCCCCTTCAGCTCAGAACCCTCCAGGGCTCCCAGCTCATCCACCGCAAGAACTGCAGCCACCGGGTGGTCGGCGCTTCTGAAGCTACTGCCCGAGACCACTTGCTCGGACTCCAGACTCAGAGAGGTACGGCAAAGCAGCAGATTTTACCCCCACCCATCCATCCCCTCCCTGACCATTATTATATAGACCTCCTTGCCCCTCCCTGCCATTGGCTTTCCTACAAATCTATCCTCCCTGCCTCCGTAGGACGCCCACAGACATATAAATTTTGGGCTTCCGCTTCAGGTTCAAGTGTCCCATCCTAACTAACCCACCGCAGTCCCCCCTACCACTCATCTTAGATCAGATTTGTGACTTCTTATTACTGTCCCTAGTCACTGTATCATAGTAAATTCTCCTTGCTCCCTACAAGTGGTTTCAGCGCCTACATCCTTTTGCTGACCCTGTGGTGTGTAGCCTTAGCTAGTGATACTTCTTAGATCAGGTTTACGACTTCTAGTAACTATCTCTAGTCGCTGTGCCACAGGAAACATCTCCATGCTCCTTCAAAGTGGTATGGGCACCTATGTCCCTTTTCAGACCCCATGGCGTACTCACTTGGTGATACCTTGCCCAGATTAAGCCCTTACAACTGTTCCTCTTTCTGACCCCCAGACTTTAACCATAGAACTTGTAATCTGGCTCTACCTATTTATCGCCTTATGCACCCTACCCTTATTAGGGTACATGCCAGATGGAATTTACCCCAAAGAGGACTCGTATCCCCTACCACAAGAATGTCTACTCATGGAGTCGCTATACAACTCGTGCTATGCCCCCAAGTTGTCGTACCCACTTTCAGCTGAGTCTCCCTCTCGGACAACCACCGGCATCTCGTTACCTACCCAAGGAATGTTACCTACCGGCCCAGTACCGCATCTACTGGGTGTCATATATGGCTAGGGTCTGAGCATGTGTATCACTAGGACTGAACAGTACAAAGGAATAGGTCCTGCATCTCCTATGCCAATACTTCCACTAGCCAAAGAAGGTTTAGTTCTTCCAAATTACTACCATTGGTTGCCCTGAGGAAAGTTGTACTCCTCCTCTTGCTATGCTCAGGTAAAATAAACTTAACCTGGTCCTATACAACAATTCCTTCACCGTCCAGTCACGAAGTATAAAGGTATCAGCTTTATGCATGTTAATGTATGTAGCCTCTTAAAAGAAACTCTCAATACAGGCTTGGGCTATCCACATGGAGCCGGATGTACTTGTCATATCTGAATCCGCAAGCCGTCCATCCACATGTGAGCCGAAGGGTCAATATCTCAACTATCTGTTATTCAGAGCTGACAGACTAACCAGAGATGGTGGTGTAGCCATCAATGTTAAGGACAAGTTTACGGCTGGTACCCTCGACACTACATCAATTGCCAATGCCTTTGAATGCCTGTCCTTAAAAATTGAAATATCTATATCAATGGCCCTCCATATCATAGGATGTTATAGACCCCCGTCCTCGGGGTCACAGCTCCTGTCCCACCTAGCATCTACTATGAGTACCGACGCAATGGAAACAATTATACTAGGGGACCTTAACTACGTCTGGCTGTCAAGCACATCTCTTCCACTTAAATCCTTCTGTGACTCTCATGGGCTCACTCTACTTATTAATGAATCTACTCGTATCAATAAGAAAAACCCTACGAAAAGTACACTATTAGTTGTACTTCTAGTAAGCAAACCCCATTTCTTCTCCCATGCTGGGATCTTTTCTGCTGATGTTAGTGACCATTGCTTTATTGCTGGCATAAGACCAGTCCCTAAACCAACAGCCTCAGCAATGTTCTCTACCAAAAGATCAAAACGGAATTTTGACCCGCTTGCATATATCAATGACCTGAAAGCCTCCCTGCTTTGGCAGACCTTTTATTTAGCCAAATCAGTAGAAACAGCATATGCCATTTTCCATGAAATTGTATCCAGTGCTCTTAACACCCTCGCACCCTTAGTCAAAACCCGCATAAAGGTTAGAAAGTGCCATTGGCTTACAGCAGACATAAAGGCAGCACTATTAAAAAGAGACAAGCTCTGGAAGCTAGCACACAAATACCACAAAGCCCAAGACTGACATCTTTTCAGAACAGCCAGGAACCACTGTACAAAGCTAATTTGGGAAACTAAGTCCAACTTCTATCGCTCTGAACTCGACACTGCCTCCAACTGCCCTACCAAGTTCTGGTCCACAATAAAAGAATTTTCTGGTAATACCACAGGAAACACTCTCCCCTCAAAAATGATTTCTGACAATGTAACTATCAACAACAATAAAGAGATACTACAAGCCTTCAAAAATCACTTTGCTACTGCAGGGCTAGCTTTTGATAACTCACTTGCATGCAACATACGCTCCCAGCTTACCACACAACCTTCAGAATCTAGTCCCTCAGATGCAGTATTTTCATTCTCTCCTGCCTCACTAAAAGAAGTCGAAGATCTCTTCCAGTTGGACACCAGAAAAAGTGCTGGCGCTGACACCTTCGATCCATACTACTTAAAGATTGCCTATCATGTCTTGGCCGTACCTATTACACATCTATTTAACTTGTCCCTTTCTCAAGGGACCCTTCCCAAACTGTGGAAGACCGCACATGTTATTCTGTTGTTTAAATCTGGAGACCACTGTGATCTAAACAACTACAGGCCCATTTCCCTTCTCCCAGTACTATCAAAACTTCTGGAAAAAATCGTGAATGCCCAGCTGAAATCTTTCATAGATGATACTAACCTGCTAAGCCCAATGCAATCTGGTTTCATAACTGAACATAGTACAATCATGGCCCTGGCCAAGGTGACAAATGACTGGCAGCATGAGCTAGAGAACAAAAAATTTGTCTGTGCCATTTTTCTAGACCTAAGTAAAGCCTTCAACACTGTCGACAACAGCCTCCTTCTTTCTTCATTAAAAGCTATTAGTCTAGATTCTACCTCCTTGCGTTGGTTCCACAACTACCTTTCTGATAGGCACCAACAGGTCAAGGCCGAAGGTGAATTCTCTCCCTCAAATCTGTTAAAAAGAGGCGTCCCGCAGGGATCCATCCTGGGGCCACTCCTATTTGCCATCTACATCAACAATATAGACTCAGGCATCAATGAGGCAAAAATTTGTCTGTTCACAAATGATACAGTGATCTACCTATGCCGTACAACTCCTGAAACTGCCTGTAGTGACCTGCAAGCTGACTTCAACATACTTCAATACCAGCTCCTTAGTAAAATATTGGTACTCAATGCCAAAAAGACAAAGGCAATGCTATTTTCACCTATTAACCATGCAGCCTACCCTGCTCTACCCCCCATCACCACCCTCCTAGGAGAAACCCTGGAATTTGTGCTGAAATTCAAATACCTGGGGGTCTGGCTAGACTTCAAACTCTCCTTTGCAGACCACCTGGAGGATTTGTTAAAAAAACTGAGGCGGAGACTAGGTCTCTTCTTCAGTTTAAACCGCCTACTAACTACAGAGGCCAAGAGACAGCTAATTCAGTCTACGTTCCTTTCCCTAATTGATTACACTGACTTTATGTACAGCCAATGTGCTACTTCATACCTCAGTAAATTGGACATACTTTACCACAGAGCCCTGCGCTTCATCACTGGTCTCCCCTTCTCCACCCATCACTGCTCTTTATAAGCGGCCGTAGGTTGGACCTCCCTACACTACAGATGAAATAAAAATGCAGCTCTCTGGACATACAGAGCTATCACTGGCAAATTTCCGCAGTACATTGTTGATTGCTTGACTCTCAATATGCCTGCAACCTATGCCCTAAGAAGTTGTTCACTGATTTCTCTGAAAGTGCCCAAAGCCCTAACGCATTTTGGAAGAGCTGCCATAGGATTCATTCTACCGTCACTCTGGAATGTGCTACAGAAATCACTGAACCTGAGGACTCCTGTTAGTATTATTGTGTTTAAGTCCTTATACTGAAAATACATTACAGAAGCCTGAAACTGCTTCCAACGATCCTAGCTCTGGAATGTGCTACAGAAATCAATGAAACTAAGGACTCCTGTTAGTATCACTGTGTTTAAGACCTTATACTCAAAATACATTGCAGAAGCCTGCAACTGCTTCCAATGATCCTAGCTTACTTACACCCCCCTTCCACATCCTCCCTGCTTTTCCCATCCTCCTTCCTTCTTGTATCAGTGCATAACCTGTCCCTGAGCCACCTACTCATCTACCACCCTAAATCTCACCCTCCCTCACCCACCTATTCCTTGTATACCCACAGCATCTCATTCCTTCGCTCCTAGTATTATCCCAGTTCCAGACCCCCCCCCCCAACTGGCTGCCCACTTCTCCCGACACATGTCTCCCCCATGATATGCCTGGGTCTTTTTAAACTGACTATGTATGTCTCTTCACTTGTAGCATCCACTTCAACTAATCTCTTCGCTGGACTACAATGCCTTTACCGTACAGGAATACTAAACCATGTATGTTGTTGTATCTGGTATAAATTTTTACTGACTTGCTACCCTATTGCTATGTATACCCTTACTGACTGTCTTTTACCTGAACCCAAATGTGTTTTTACTTATCCTGTCTATTGCAGGCCTACCTGTACTGTTGTACTCTTGCATCTACTGTCTATTTGTCTGTATATAAATGCATTGATACTTGACTTGTGTAATGCAGATCCACCTTGTAAATGAGCTTGCTCAATGGTGTTCACCTGGATAAATAAAGAATTTGATTGATTGATTGGTTTGATTGGCATTACTGGCATGGTGATGTCATGAGCTGGCGGTGCACCTTTGCCCAGCCAGCACAACATTCTCCACTGTGGCTGTGAGCTCCCTCACAGCTCCAGTGAGCTCACCAAAGACCTGGCATAGGGCATTGAGGAGACGTGCATGATGCTCCTCTGCACGCTGGTCCGCACACAATAGGCCAGCGTCTAATGCCTCCCAGAGCAGGGACAGCTCCTGCCGTACCTTCCACCTGAAGTTGTGCGGCTCCTGCTGTGCGGCAGTCTGTGACTCCACCACAGATTGGAGGAGCAGCCAGGATTTTGGGACCTCCCATCCCTGGGGTGCAGGGTCACCTTGGACAGTGGGTGTGGATGTCTGGGGGTGGTTTGCGGTGTGGGAGTGGCAATCTTCCTGTGTGGCTGCCTGCTGCACCAACACACTGCCCACTGTGCCATGCATGTCGCGTGAGCGGGACAACTGGCCAGCAGGATGCCCGCCCACAGGTGGTTGTTGTGTGGGCTGGCTTGTGTGTGCGGCCGCAGACCTGGCTAGGACAACAGTGGTGGTGGCCATGATGGTGGTGCTGGTGGTGGTGGCAGTAGTGTTACTGGGAGCATACATCATGGGGGAGCCTGGCAGCACCAGAGGCACTGGCTGTCTTCGTGGGTGACTAAGTTGGGGCAACAGTGTGGCCACTGCCGACTGCCCCGGCAGGTCCTCCACATCAAACCCAAAGTCTGATGGTGAGAAACCCCTCCCAATGGCAGTAGCGCCCATGTAGTCCATGGTGGGATGCATGTCTCATCATCACTGTCTTCTTCAACAGCATTGTCAACATCAGTGTCCACTCCAAGGTTTGTGTCCATGGTCACACCCTCAGCTGATGCCTGTGTCATTGGCCTCCACACCTTGGATGTTGACGGCAGCTCAGCCTTGTCCACCTCCACTTGGTCCCCTGCTGCGACACCTTCACCCTGCGCTGTGGAGCAAGAATAAGACTGAGTGGCCTGCACATGACATAGCAGTCCCCCACCAGTGCCAACACATGCAATACACACCAGTGCTCCCAATGATGCACAGTGCAGACCAAACACAGTGTGCACAGCCTACACACCCACACAGCCAAGATGCACACACAACCACACTGAGAATGTGAATCCCAGATGTCTGCTGTCAAACTGCACAAAGTATAAGCAAGTACACACACACATGAAACCTGCCACAATAATGGAGGTGATAATAGCAGCACACAGTGACGCATGTAGCAGCATGCAACACTGCATGGTGAATACACACCCACTGTCAAGGTACCCACCATGTGCAGAGCCACAGTGTTGGTGTCTGCAGGGTAAACCATGACCGTGTGAACATGGCACATGCTGCAGATCCAGCAATGCATAGTGCACACCACCAGTGACTACCAGCCTGCAAGCAGGCCTACACAGTGCACCCATGTGTGCACAGGCCAGGCCAGCTGTGTGCCTCAACACGATCACAGTCAGCAGTACCCCCATGTGGTGTCATATATACCATGCTGCAGCATGGCCCTGTACTCAGTGCACGGTGTAACGCCAGCAGTGTTTAAACTAGCAAATGGGGAGAGGGGTGCAGCACCCCATACTTCGAATGGGAAGAACACCCCTCCCCCCTCAGCTAGTGGTCAAACAGGAGTTCAGCATGTTTGTAGTTCATTTGCATCACCAGGTAAAGAAAAAGGTCCGGCTCCCCATACGATGCACAGGGGAGACGCCAGACCTCGCCCAATAACTAACACACCAAAATCTGACCAATGGAAAATCATGTATACAATGCTCGCAGTCTGGGAAACAAGATCCCAGACCTGCAGGCACAATGACAGAGGCTAAACTGGACATAGTAGCCATTAGCGAGACATGGTTTACCAGTAACTACACTTAGGAGACTTCGCACTGGCTATGTACTGTCTAGAAGAGACCGAGGTGCAAGGGGGGTGGTGGCGCTCATGTCAATGAAAATATCAAAGCTACAGAAATTCAGAATACACATAAGGAGCCAGAAGAACTGTGGGTCACCTGGAAACAGGAAATGGGACAGCCATACAAACTGGGGTGTACAGGCCTCCAGACCAGGGGGAGGACATAGACACGTTACTGTTAGAGGATATACAAAACATGACAGCTAAAGGGGAGGTTCTAATAGTGGGAGACTTCAACATGCCGGATACAGATTGATCAATTCCAGCAGGAACATCTGCCAGAACTAGACTCATGGTGGATTCCCAGCAGGGGGAGGGCCTCAAACAACTGGTACAACAACCCACAAGAGACAGGGCTATCCTAGATCTAGTACTGGCTAACAGGGAAAGGATCACAGATCTCCAGGTAGAAGGTCACCTGGGGGTCAGTCACCATCACATGGTATGGTTCAGTATGGCCACTAGTACAAAATCATTCCATTCCAAGGCAAAAATATGGGACTTCAGAGGAGCTGACTTTGATAAGATGGCCAACAGAGTTAAGCTAGCCCTGGCAAGAAATACAGGTGAGGGGGTATAGGCAAAGTGGGCAAGCATTAAAGATGCAATACTTGAAGCAACATCCCATTGTGTTAGTGAGAAAAGGAAGTGCAAAAGAAGAAGGAAACCACTTTGGTTCTCAAACACAGTAGCAGAAAAGGTCAGAGTCAAAAGGCTGGGCTTCAGGAAATATAAGGGAACACAGCAGGATGAAGATAGGGAGGCATACCAAACTTCCCTAAGGGAAGCAGGGAAGGTGGTAAGGCAGGCAAAGGCCCAAACTGAGGAAACACTAGCACGAACAGTAAAAGAAGGTGTCAAGACTTTCTATAGATACATTAGTGAAAGGAGAAAGTCCAGAGGGGATATTACTAAGATCAAAGGGGATAAGGGGGCGTGTGAGGAGGAGGACCATGTAAAAGCATCTATCCTATATAGATACTTAGAAACATCGAAACATAGAATGTGACGGCAGATAAGGACCGCTTGGCCCACCTAGTCTGCTCATTTTTCTACCTAACGGATAAGCTGTAGATCCTAATTAACCAACAGCTTACTTCCTCCTACCCCCCACTAGGACTGCCTTATGTCTGTCCCATGTATTCTTGAATTACCCACTGTTCTTGACTCCACGACCTCCTCAGGGAGGCTGTTGCATGCATCCACAACCCTCTCTGTGAAAATAGAAACATAGAATGTGACGGCAGATAAGGAAGAAACATAGAATGTGACGGCAGATAAGATTCAGTATTTACTGAAGAGAAGATAGAGCAGGGCCCACAGCTCAGCACCATGGACACGGGGGAGGGAAGTGTGCACTAGTCCCTTCACAAAAGAAAGGGTCCTACAGGAGCTTGATAAGCTCAGGGTGGACAAGGCAATGGGACCCATTGGCATACATCCCAGGGTACTAAAGGAGCTAAGGGTGGAACTAGCAGAGCCATTATCAGAACTGTTTAGTGAGTCGCTGAGCACAGGAGAGGTCCCAGAAGACTGGAGAAGGGCTCATGTGATCCCGCTCCACAAGAGTGGTAACAGGGAGGAGGCAGGGAACTACAGACCAGTCAGCCTTACCTCAGTACTGGGAAAGATTATGGAGACACTCCTTAAGAAAAGGATAGTGCAACACCTGGAATCCATAGGAGCACAGGATCCAAGACAGCATGGGTTTACAAAAGGAAGGTCATGTCAAACTAATCTCATAGATTTCTTTGACTGGGTAACCAGAGTGGTGGACCAAGTGGGAGCAGTTGATGTGGCCTACCTTGACTTCAGCAAAAGCTTTCAATACTGTTCCACATAGAAGATTGATTAATAAGCTGGGTAGGCTGGGTGGGTCAGACGTTGGTCAACTGGGTGGCAAACTGGTTGATGGGAAGAAAACAGAGAGTTTTGGTAAATGGTATACAGTCAGAAGAGATGCAAGCCACAAGTGGGGTACCTCAGGGATCAGCCCTGGGGCCAATTCTTTTCAATATCTTCATCAGTGACATTGCAGATGGACTGGAGAGTAAGGTTTGTCTGTTTGCAGATGACACCAAGATCTGCAACAGAGTAGATGATCCAGATTGGGTGGGCAGAATGAGAAGAGATCTGGATAAACTAGCAAAATGGTCAGAAGAGTGGCAACTGGGGTTTAGTGCAAAGAAGTGCAAGATCATGCACATAGGGAAGAGAAACCCTGAGGCCACCTATAGGCTGGGTGGGGAGTTGCTGGCAGTCAAAAGGGAATAAAGAGACTTGGGCATCATCATCACCGATGACCTGATATCATCCAAGCAGACCACTAAAGCAGTAGGTATGGCTGGTGGGATGTTGGGGTGTATTAGTAGAGGTATCACAAGTTGGAAGAGGGAGGTAATAATCCCTCTTTACAAAACACTGGTTAGGCCCCATCTGGAGTACTGCGTGCAGTACTGGAGGCCACACCTTCACAAGGACATTAACCAAATTGAGGCATTCCAGAGAAGGCAACCAAAATGGTGCAGTGACGGCATCAGAAAACTTATGAGGACAGATTAACTTTGAAACATTCAAACACCTTAAGGGCATTGACAAGGTGAAAGAATCTAACATGTTTTAATATAAAAAAAATAGCAGGACAAGAGGACACAGCATGAGATTAGAGGGAGGCCGATTAAGGGGTAATGTGAGGAAGTTCTTTTGCACAGAAAGGGTGGCGGATGCATGGAACGGCCTACCTCAGGAATTGGTGGATATTAATACAGTGCAGGGCTTCAAACAGGCATGGGATAGGCATAAAGGAGCAATACAGATGAGTATGAATAGATAGGCAATTGACAGAGCAAAGGCCAATGGCACATTCATAAGGTAGAAAAAGAAATGAGCAGACTGGATGGGCCTTGCGGTCCTTATCTGCCATCAGCTTCTATGTTTCTACTGCAGCCCATGATTGGTCTGCAAAGCCAAAGCACCTTAGTACTTCCCCTACCGACATGGAAGCCAGGCAAATGGACCAGTTCGGGAGAAGGTTTTATTCTTCTTCTTCTACTCTAGCTATACATGCTCTAAACTATGTGTCGCACATGCTAGAATACCGTAAGACTTTGTTCCACCAGCTTGAGCCTGTTGTTGAAGCACTACCGGACTCTGAAATAAAGTCCACTTTGGCAAAGACCTTAAAAATGGCCATAGTGGCAGGACATCATTCTTTGTGGGCCACCTACAATGCAGTGGACTCCTCTGCTAGAGGTATGGCCACAGCTGTAAGCCTTTGCTGGTACTCCTGGCTGCAAGTATCTGGCCTAGCCCCTGATGTTCAATCGGCTATTCAGGATGCCCCTTTCAGAGGCTCTGTCCTGTTTGGCGAAGAAGCCCAGGACATTATCACAAGCCTGCAGGATAAAGGTACAGCTCTTCAGTTGATATACACCATGTACCCATCCAAAACAACAACAAAAACATCCTTTTCATCGGCAGAACAGACGCCAGATGAAAAATCAGCAAGCGCCTGAACGCCAGTGTAAATGTGGGGCTCCCAATACAGCTGCCGCCCCTCCAGCCAAAACCCAAAGTGCTTCAGGAGCGGTCCTCCCCAACTTCCCTTCCCATTCCTCATTTGCTGACTGCACTCCCTCCTCCTCATCTGTCAGAGGAATAGGTGGGTGGAATATTCGCGAGGCGACTGGGAGTCCATCACAACAGATGTCTGGGTGCTTCAGTTAATAAAGCTTGGTTGCATTCTCGAATTTTGAGAAAAACCTCCAAACAATCCTCTGCGGTTTTCTCATTACCCAAGGGCGCATATTCCCCATTTAAGTGAAGCGATCACAGTTCTTCTTTGAAAAGAAACAATAGGGCCAGTGCCAGCAAACCAGATCAGGAAGAGATTCTAGTCTCACTTCTTTCTGGTACCCAAAAAGACCGGGGATCTACTCCGGATTCTGGACCTCAGTACCCTAAACCTCTTCATAGAGTACAAGAGGTTTCAGATGCTGACACTGCAAAGCTACTGCCTCTCCTTTCTAAAGGACAATGGCTTTGTGCCCTGGACATGCAGGATGTGTATCTACATATCCCAATATTCCATCCACATCGTAAATTCCTCAGATTTTCTTTCCAAGGGAACATTATCAGTTCAAAGCTCTCCCTGTCCTCCGCACCATGGGTTTTTACCAAATGTCTAGCGGTAGTGGCAAGAACCTTGAGGAGTCAGGGGCACTATGTCTTTCCTTACCTCAATGATTGGCTCCTTGCAGTTCCGTCAAGGAAGGGGTTGGAAGCTTCCTTATTGGCTACCCTGCACCTTTTTGAGTGCCTGGGTCTTACTGTCACTTATCCCAAGTCCCAGCTTGCTCCTTCCCAGCACCTTCAATTTATTTATTTTTTTTATCACTTCTCTATTTTTTCCGCCTTACTGCGGCAACTACCAGCGGGGGCATCCAGCCGTCGGCCCTACTCACTGGGAGAGCACCAGGCTCATTCACATGATGGGGGTCCAGTTTGGCCATGGCCAGTCTGCTGGAGGGCCTC
This sequence comes from Neoceratodus forsteri, assembly GCA_016271365.2. NCBI lineage: Eukaryota > Metazoa > Chordata > Ceratodontiformes > Ceratodontidae > Neoceratodus > Neoceratodus forsteri. The sequence continues at coordinate 255,550,987 of CM028131.1, read as the reverse complement.
CCTCATACCCTGCCTAGCCAGACCAGCCCCCGGGCCCCCCAGTGCGATTCCACGAGAGTCCTCCCAGCAAGGCAGGGTGCAGCTATCAAGCTGCACAGTCATGCCCAGCCATTTTCCATCTAATTTGGATCTCACTGGAGCACGGACATGCAATGACATCTGAACACAACGTGCCGACGTCCACCGTGCTCCACCCACTTATTCACAGGCATGTAGTGCCTCTGGGCATCCCTAGAGGCCTCTACATCATGATGAAATTCCCCAGCCCTCCCCAGGATCAGGAGAGCAGTCTATAGATGCTCAATCCTGATCCTCATCTGCCGACCCACTGACGCCTGAGTCCATTCCCGAACCCGGGTCGCAAGCATGCTGCGAGGTGTGGCATCCAGCGCCTCAACCCTCAGTGCCACCAGGCAGGCAGCACCTTCAATTTATTGGGCGGTGCTGGACAAGTACTGGGAATGGCCTTTCTCCCCCTGGACAGGGTGGACACCCTGAAGAGGCAGGCCACGTTAGTATCTTCCAACAGGCAAATATCGGCCAGGGCGGTTCTCCATCTTCTTGGTTTCATGGCAGTGGCTACCCCTACAGTCCCATTATCCAGACTCCACATCAAATCTCGCAGTGGACTCTGAGGTCCCAGTGGGATCAGAGGGCGGACAACTTGGACAGTCAGGTCCTCATCTCTAGCCTAATGCAACAGAATCTGTTATGGTAGCAGGACTCCAGCAACCTGATTCAAGGAGTCCCTTTACAGACCCCTCCTCACTCCCAAATACTGACTACAGATGTGTCGGGAATGGGATAGAGTGCCCACGTTGGATGCCACAGGACCTAGAAATGAGAGCAGTGCTTTATGCTCTTCAGGCCTTTCAGCACATTCTTCAGCAAAATATCCTGTTGATCCAATCAGACAACATGTGCATGGTGTGGTACAACAACAAGCAGAGGGGCACCCAATCGTAACCTCTTTGCAGGGAAGCGATGCGGGTCTGGAATCGGGCTGTTCTGCACAAGGTCTGTCTTCTGGCAGTCCATGTCCCAGGCATGCTTAACATTCTCATGGACAGTCTCAGCCACACCAGGTCACAGGCATGCAAGCAGGAGCTAAAACAAGAAGTACTAGATCACATATTCGACCTTTGGGGTCGTCCGGAGGTGGATCTCTTCGCAGCCCCATCAAACGCAAAACTTCCCAAGTTTTGCTCACTCAGTCCCGGGCCTGGTGTTTTTTGGCAAGATGCACTGTCACTTTCTTGGACAGGGAGAATTCTCTTTTTTTTTACTCTATTTCTTTATCTCTCCTGTCTGCTCTCGGAGCCCACTCCTTCCGTCCAGTCATTTCCCCCATTCCACCTCCGTGGGATCTGCCCCTAGAGTGCCTCCTCTCTTCTCCTGCACAGTGGGGTCTGTCCCTCTTGGTGGTCCGGATGGAACTGGAGTGGCTTTCATCCAGGGCCGCCGAGAGGTATTTTCCATTTTCTCCCTGGTTTCCCCTACCCTCTGAGACGTTGAGTGCTAGGACATACGTCCCAAGTGGTGGGGTGCTGACGCATGCCAGACCTCTCATGCGCCGTCAACATCCCCCCTTCCCGGCTCCGGCAAACGGATCCGCCTCCATCCCCTCCTAATGTTGGAGCTTCCTCCAGCTATGGAGGGGATGCAGAACGCAGATGAGTTCTTGGTCTCACACCCCTGAGGGAGGAGAGCATCCATTGGGATGCTCGATCCTCCCTCTCCCCTGCCGACCTCTGGCCACCCGAAACCGCTTCCAACCCGGTCACCGGCCGTGAGCACCAGGTGTGCATGCCCAGCACCTCAACCCTCAGCGCCAATGGGCTGGCTAGGACAGGGAGAATTCTGTATGCATTTCCTTCCTTCCCAGTCTTACAGAGAGTGTTGATCAAGCTACAAACACAAGGAGCACAAATGATATTGATAGCTCCGTTTTGGCCTTGACAAATTTGATTCCCACTGCTCCAGCAAATAGCAGCGGAACTTCCAGTTCCTTTACCTCTTTCCTATGACCTCCTGACCAAGGAGGGGGGAAACGCTAGTAAATCCGGGACTGAAATCTATCCATCTTCACGTGTGGCTTTTCAAGACATAGCGCTTCATGGTGCGGGGTTTCTCCTCCGGTAGTTCAGATTTTGGTGGAGGCAAGAAAGTCATCTACTACTAGAGCTACTTATGCCATGAAGTGGAAATGCTTTTCCATTTGGGCCACCTCGAAGTCTTGAGATCCTTTCTCCTGCCCTGCTCCTCAGGTCATGGAGTATCTTCTACATCTGTCGGACCTGGGCTTGAGATGCTTATCACTGAAGGTGCATCCAGTAGCCATCTCTGCTTACCATGATTTAGAAGGTGGCAAGACTTGATTAGTTAGAAGTCAAAAACCTTCTTAAAGGGTATCTTATATCTAAACCCCCCAATTCGTAACCCTGCTCCACTGTGGGACCTTAATTTTCTTTTAGAAAAATTGACCTTACCTCCCTTTGAACCGGCAGGTACATGTGACTTGCTCTTTTTGTCCTGTAAAACGCTCTTTTTAGTTGCGGTCACGTCTGCTCGAAGAATTTCTGAGTATCAGGTCCTGATATGTAAGGTGCCTTATTTCATTTTTTACAGAGACCGGGTGGCTCTGAGCACGAATCCTAAGTTTCTTCCAAAAGTTGTTTCGGAGACTACCCAGAATCAGTTTCTTGAATTACTGGTGTATTACCCCGAGCATTCTAATCCTGGGGAGGCCATCCTGCATACATTAGACGTTCTCAGGATTTTAAGTTATTACACACAGAGGACTAAATCTGTCCGCAAATCATATCAGCTTTTTGTTTCTTTTGCACCAAAGAGAGAAGGTGCAGCAGTTTCCAAACATGCCTTTCCAAATGGCTGGCCAACTGCATTACTTTCTGTTACCAGAAGTATGGTAAAGTCCTTCCGGGGCAGGTGAAACGACATTCTACCAGGTGAATGGCTGCCTCTACAGCCTGTTTCAGAAATATATCTTCCACCGACATCTGCACAGCTGCTACTTGGAGTTCAGTCCACACATTCATGAAACACTACCATTTGGACATTGCCTCTAGGCGCAGGGCTGGTTTTGGATTAGCAGTCCTCCAGGGACTTCCATCCTAACTCTCTGGCTTTCTATCAGATCTCTGTTCCAGCCTCCCATATTTTCCTGTCCCTTGGACTCTGATTGCTTGGGACTCAGTCCTATAAGTTATTACCTACTGCAAGAGCCCTCTCGAAGTAAAATAGTACAGTTATGTAAGAACTTACCGTAATAGTATATCTTTGAGAGAGGCTCTTGCAGTAGGTAACCTTTTTCCCACCCACCTTCCCCCTCTATACTTACAGCTCTTTTCCAAAAGTCCTTTCTTGGGTTCACAAGCCTCTTCCCATTCTCCTCTCATGACTCTCAGAGATCTCCAGCGGGAGAACTGGAGGGCGGTTGTGGGGACCGCCCACAATATAGTGTCACGCTGACATCAGTCACATGATGTTGAGAGGGCGGTCCCCTGTCAGACACCACTAGCAAAAGTTTCTGTGTGGTCCTGACGCCAGAGGGTACAGTCCTACAAGTTATTGCCTACTGAAAGAGCCTTTCTCGAAGATCTACTGTTATGGTAAGTTCTTATGTAACTACTTTTTCTCTCTCCCCTACCAGACTCTTTATTCCACGTGTGGTACACAGCTCAGTGCTTGTGATACGTAAGATCTGGATGAGATATGGTTGGTGCTTAGATACATTAGAGCTGGATTGGTACATAGGACAGTGCTTGTAGTTCATAGGAACTGGATGAGATATGGTTAAGGCTTAGATATGGTAGTGCTGGATAGGAACATTGGACATTGCTTGCAGTATGTAGGAACGGGATGAGATATGTTTGGTGCTTAGATACGTTTGAACTGGATGAGATATACGAACATACGAAATTTGCCAGCAGATAAAGGCCTAGAGGTCTATCAAGTCTGCTCGAATGTGCAGCTAGCACCCCTTATTCTGCAGCTGCCCCTCCCTTCCACTCTTCCCCTTCATTAACCCTCCCCCTTGTCCTGTCCCATCCTCATTTGAAGCAGTCCACTGTTCTACTGCATACCACTTCAGCAGGTAACACATTCCACCCAGCCACCACCCTCTCTGTAAAAAAGTGTCTCCTCATCTCCCTCCTGAACCTTCCTCGCTCCAGTCTCATATCATGGCCCCTGGTGGCCCTCCCCTCCCTTACTTTGAACAGCCCCTCTGTACCCGTCTTTTTATTCCTTTCATGTATTTAAAGGTTTCAATCATGTCACCCGTCTCTCCTCTCCTCCAGTGAGTACATGTTCAGCTCCTTCAATCTCCTCTCTATGATAAGTCCCCAGCCCCTGATCATCTTTGTCGCTTCATGCTTGCACCCTCCAGTAACTTAATGTCCCTCTTCAGATACGGACGCCAGTACTGCACGCAGTACTCCAGGTGTGGTGTAACTAATGACCTATACAGTGGCAGAATCACCTCCTCCTTCCTCCTCGAGGATATACACCTTGCAATACAACCCAGCATTTTGTTGGCCTTTGCAGCTGCCTTCCTACATTGTGCCGAGTTGTTCATTGACCCTGAAATGAGCACACCCAGATCCTTCTCCTCCTCTGTCTGGGCTAGCTGCACTCCCCCTAGCTGGTAACTCCTCCTTGGGTTCTTCATCCCAAAATGCAGCACCTTGCACTTTTTGGCATTAAAGCCCAGTTGCCAGGTGTCTGACCAGGTTTCAAGCTTTGCCATATCATCCTGCAACCCCTGCCATCCCCCTAGGTCATCCACCACCGCCTACCTTGGTATCATCAGCAAACAGACTGATCTTGCTCTTGATGTCCCATGATATGTCTGCAATGAATATCCCAAACAACACTGGTCCCAACACTGAGCCCTGTGGAACACCACTGTCACTGCCCTTGGGTGTGAGAGCTCCCCACCCACCACCACCCTCTGTTGCCTTCCCTGCAGCCAGTTTCCTACCCATCTCACCAGCTTTGCACCTGCCCCTGTGCCTACTAATTTCCTTCCCAGTCTTCCATGTGGCACTGAGTCGAATGCCTTACTGAAGTCCAGATACAGGACATCCATTGCATGGCCCCTGTCCAGTTGCCTAGTTACCCAGTCATAGAACTCGATCAGGTTGGTTTGGCAGGATCTGCCACGTATGAAGCTGTGCTGTCTGCTGTCCTGTAGTCCTTTGGCCTCTAGGAGGGCCTCTCCTTCAGGATAGTCTCCATTAGCTTACCCACGATGGATGTGAGGCTCACTGGTCTGTAGTTTCCCGGTTCATCCTTGGGGCCACTCTTGTGGAGAGGCACCACATGAGCCATCCTCCAGTCCTGAGGTACACACCTGAATGTAGTGAGGCATTAAATAGGTCTGCCAAAGGTCCTGCAAGGACCTCTGCCAGCTCCTTCAGTACCCTGGGTGGATGCCATCTGGGCCTGGTGCCTTGTCCACCCTCAGTGCCTTCAAACCCTCTCGAACTCTGCTCTCCATGGTTTCCCATCTGTCACCACTTCCCCTGCTTCTGCCATTTCTCCCACCTTGGGTGTCACCCCCTTCTCTTTAGTAGATACTGAGCAGAAGTACTCATTTAGTGCTTCCGCCTTATCGCACCCTGCTTCCACCAACCCCTCCTTCCTAATCCCTACTATGTGGTCCTTACTGCTCTTTTCTCCTGATGTACTTAAAGAAGTCCTTCTCCCCTTCTTAATGCCTTGTGCCAGCCTGAGTTCAGATGCTTTGGCCCTTACTGCCCTTGTCACCTCCTTCGATTCTGTCAAGTACTCCTCCCTGTCCTCCCCCTCCCTGTTTTCTTGTACTTCCTAAAGGCAGCTCTTTTCCTCCTTACCTTTTCCATGACCTCCTTGCTCAACCAGATCGGTTTCTTAGCCCTAGCCTTTTTGCTCTGGGCTTTGCAGCAGGTTTTGGTTGCCTCCACTATCCCCAGCTTTATGAGCTCCCACCTCTGGTTAGTGTCCATAATAGATTGAATTCTGGCCAGGTACCCTTTTACCACTTCCCCCATCCTCCTAAAGTCGGCCCTCCTGAAGTCCAGCACTATTATGCCAGATTCCACTCCTTCCTTGCCCATATCCAATGTGAGCCATACTGAGCGGTGGTCACTCCCTGACAGCGGTTCCTCCGCTGCAAGTTCTCTCACAAAGTCCCCATTTGCCAGCACAAGGTCAAGGGTATTTCCTAACCTGGTTGGTTCACTGACCATTTGCAGCAGGAAGCTGTCCTGGAAGGCATCCAGCAGTACCTGCTCCCTCTGTTCCTGGTTGTTGGGTGCTCCAGTCCACTCCTGGCATGTTGAAGTCCCCCACAATCACCACATACCCTTCTCGCAGGTCCTCCTGATCTGTCCCGCTAGTTCCCTGTCTAACTCCTCCGTCTGAGATGGTGGCCTGTACACCACTCCCATTCTAAGAATCCTATTCTTGGAATCCTGGATTTGCATCCAAAGTGACTCAGCATTTACCCTCCTCCCCTTCCTCCCTTACACTTCAGTCCTTCCTTCACAAATAGTGCCACCCCTTCCCAATCACCCTGTCCTCACGAAATAACCTGTACTCCTGGTACAGACAGGTCCCAGTCATTGTATTGGGTGGCCCATGTTTCCGTGATGGCTGCAATGTCCACCTCTCCCTCTGCCATGAGAACCTGTAACTCTGCAGTTTTCCTCCCAAGGCTCCTAGCATTAAGGGTAACCACCTTCCACCCTCCCCCACCCATCCTGCCCTCCTTTCCTAGCATCACCAACAGTACTTGCCATTTGTCCTTTGTCACTGTTATGGGGGGTAAGCTCATATGGTTTCCCAACCTGTGGTCTCTGCATATCTCTTCCACAACTGCCACCCCCCACTCCTAGTTTAAATTCCCAACTTCCTCTATGTACTCCTCCATCCTCTGTTTCAACACTTTCTTTCCCTCCTCACTCAAGTGTAGTCTGTCCTTGGCATAGAGACTACTGTCCTCCCAGGTCCCTCCCCACCCCCAACAGCCCATACCTTTTAGCACAACACCAGGTTCTTAGCCATCCATTAAATTCCTCTATTCTCAGCTTTCTTGTTGTGCTTTGCCTTTGGTACAGGAAGTATCTCTGAAAAGTTACTGATCTTCCTGCCCCCTCACATAATTGTGCTAGTTCCTCAAACCTCCTCTGGACTGTATCTACTGTCTTGTCAGCCAGGTCATTTGTCCTAAGATGTATAATTAAATGAGGCTTGTCCCTACCCCTTCTAGCATATTTCAGAACAGACTGTCCCACCCTTTCCGCTGTCATTCCTGGCATGGCCTCCACCCAAATGCGACTATGCCTCTCCCCCTTGCTACCCCACCTAACTCCTCTTAGTATTGAGTCCCCCAGCACTAAGATTCCACCCCTCTTACTCTCTGCTTGATTCCATTCATCTCCCTCTCTCATTTCCAGCTCCTCTTCTTCCTCCTGCACATTATATCCCCCTTTTACCCCTGTTACAATTCTCCCAGCAGAACTTCCCCCTGCTCCAGTTTGGTCCAGGCATTTATCAATTACTCCTCTAATTTCATCATTTCCCTCCTCCACCTTCTTCCTCTCTATATAGTTGTTGTTAGAACTTGATCTTTTGGCCTTTTTCTGTATCCCACCTTTGGCGGGATGCTAGTTAAGTGTAGGACTGAAGGCCCGGCCAGGTGAGATACGGGTGCTGGAGAAGGAGGAGGAGGCAGGGGAGGATGGAGGGTGAGTGCGACTCTCTGTAAGCAGAGGGGGTGTTCCAGGAAAGTTTAACTAGAGGATGGGGAGGAGTTATTCCCCCCCCCCCATAGAACCACAGGCTGCAGCCTTCCAATTCTATGTGTTGTACACAGCTCAGTGCTTGTGATACGTAAGAGCTGGATGATATATGGTTGGTGCCTAGATATGTTAGAGCTGGATTGGTATGTAGGAGAGTGCTTGCAGTATGTAGGAACTGGATGAGATATGGTTAGTGCTTAGATACGGTAGTGCTGAACAGGAACCTAGATCAGTGCTTGTAGTACGTAGGAACTGGATTAGACATGATTGGTGCTTAGATACGTTTGAACTGGATGTGATAATTGTTAGCACTTGATCTTTTGGTCTTTCTCTGTATCCCACCATTGGCAGGATGCTAGTTAAGTGTAGGATTGAAGGCCCAAAAAGAAATGTAATAACCAATGTGGTTACCTCCTCTAACTCCGGAGAGTGTGGCCAGTAACACACAGGAGAGGAAAAACACCCTTAGGGGGAACCTCTGAGGACACATGGCTATTGATCTGCCCATCCTCTGGTCATACTAAAGGAGAATAATCCTAAATTAAGCGAGTATAGATAAGTTGTCTTCTAACAGATCCTGAGTTTGATTGCAAGCAGGTAATCCTGGAAGATAAGGTACTGATGAAAGAATGTCCACCATGGAGAGACGGTAGCATAACAGGTTAGCGAATCCCAGTCCATTATATCTATAGGTGTAGAAGGCAAGGCGTTTGCATATCAGGCAGCTCAGCCAACAGCTGTTCACAGAATCACATCTTGGAAGGGTGAGAATGTAGAACTGGTTGATGGTCAATCCTGGAGTGCGAAGAAGAAAGAAGTCCATTCCAAAAGATGTACTGGATTACAGTGAGCAAACAGCTAATCCTCCTTAGCAGGGCAGAGTAGGGAGAATAGCAGATCCCACGTGATCCAATATGCATAGTTCTGGTAGAAAAAGCTCTAGGCCCCCTTTGCGGGGTGAAGCAGGGATGCAGGTGCAGGCTGCCAGGCCCTTGAGGGCAAAGCAATATAGAAACCTCCAGGCCCCCTTGTGAGGCAAAGCAGGAATGTGTAGAACAAGCAATATAGGCCCTGTTGAGGGCGAAGCAGGAGTGCGTTGAGCTTGAAGCCAGGCCCTTTGCTGGTGAAGTGGCTAGAAACCTCCAGGCCCCCTTATGGGGTGAAGCAGGAATGTGTAAAGCAAGCAATAAAGGCCCCGTTAAGGGGGAAAAGTAGGAGTGCATTGAGCATGAAGCCAGGCCCTTGTGGAGTGAAGCTGGGGATATGGGGGACCCCACGTGGCCCTCCATGACTGAGTTCCAGTAAAAACAACAGCAAGACCATATGGTCGGCCAAGAGGAGATGGAATGTGGCTGAGAGGAGATGGAATGCGGATGAACAGGCAGCCAGGCCCTATACGGGCAAAACCAGGGAGATAGTGGGACCCCACATGGTCCACTAGTGTAGGTTAGTGTAGGTAGGTGGGAACCCCATGTAGACTGGCCAAGGAGAAATGGAATATATTGAGAAAGTGCTGGGACCTTCTTTGGCAGGGCAAAGCAGCATTAGAGAGATATCCCAGATGAACGCTGAAACCAGAGGCATGGCGGTAGGCCATCGAGGTGGGAGCCATATTATGACGGATGTCCTTCAACGCTGTCAAGAGGGAAGCAGATGTTGGATCAGCAAATGTTGTCCTGGATGGGAAAGTAGAACAAGGTATAGTCTATCAAGAAGGTAAGGTAATTTTCTACATGCAGAATGTATATAGGCAGATGAAGGCTAAACTTCTGTGTTAGATTTCTAGGTCCTGTTGTCCAATTTGATGATGAGCAGGATGTCAATGCTGAAGATTTAGTTTCCAGTAGATAGACAACCAGCTAGGAATGATGACTGGGTGAGGGGTGAAGGTATTCCATGATCAAGGGAGTTGTGAGTGAAATGGCAGTTCAGCATTTATATACAGTCAGCATGACTGGAGATGACTGCCAATGAACTATCGTTGAGGATGTAGAAAGGTAGAGGGTGAAATGGCTGCAGCAATGCAAGCAAGGAACGGTGATGAAGTAAGAGTCTATGCGAATGGGAGGCTCACTTGAAGTAGGAATTCCAGTGCAATAGTATGTTACAATTGAGTACATTTTCAGAAGGGAAAAATGTCTGAAGAAGTCCAAGAATTGAGACAGGCAAGTTGGAGCATAAATCCTTTGAGATCCAGAGTAGCAGTGTGCGCATGATCACGCGATCAAATAGGTATCAGGTGGTCAGCTGAAAGAAGATGAGACCCTGGGTCCACTTTAGGAAGATGGAAAGCAGGTTGAGCAAGGAGAATTTCCTGAGTCTCGATCGATTTGGGATTGTGAGACCCCCAAGTGGGGTCGCCATCGCCATAATATGATATGCTGAAATACTGGGAGGCGAGCCCCTTTGTAGTCCATCTGTAGTGACTGAGTACGTGTGCACCAAGAAGAAGGGCCCCACCCATTGGGTGTGTAAGGTTGGGATGGCAGGACCCTACATGGTCTGCCATCACTACTATAGTAATGCTCATTTCGAGTAACAGATGGCAGGACCTCCCGCGGTCCGCCATTGCTGTAGTGGCACAAGGTTCAGTATAAGGACGAAAAAAAGAGCCTAAGTGAGTTCCACGTGTGTAATGGAAATATGAGCAATGGGAGATGCCCTCTTGAGGGCACGGATGTCAGAGATGGTGGACCTCCGCAGGCCCGCGTTGCTGTAGTAAGTATAGTGGAATTGAGGGCTGTCAAAGGTTCCACGGAGGCTGAGCTAAACTGACGAATCGATGCAGGATGAATGGATGAGTTGGAGGGCCAAAGGCCACCAGTAAAGCCAGGCTGAAGCTGAAATCCAAATGAGGCATAGCGGGCAGATGCAAAATGGTAAGTGTAGTTGACCGGCATGACAGCAGGATTGCAAAATATGAGATTGCACACATCTGGCGATATGAGGGTTCCCAGTCGGATCAGCAGAAGGCCCTATGGTGGTGCAGCAGAGGACAGCATGTAAGGTGATAAAGTAACATGCTTAGGTCCATGTGGGTGAGCTGGAGAGGGAGGAACCCCATGTAAGTCTGCCTGAGGAGTAAAGAGAGTAAGTCAGGCAAAGCCTCCACGTAGGTTAGCTAGACTGCAAAACCCCCATGTAGGTTTGCCAGAGGAGGTAGAAGTGAGAGAGTAGAACTAGGCTTCCACGTAGGCTAGCTGGACTGGCAGGACCCCCACGTAGGGCTACATGGGGAGTAGAAGAAGTAAATGAGTCGAGCTAGGCCCCCACGTAGGCTAGCTGAACTGGCATGACCACCACATAGGGTGCCCGAGGTGGAGAAGCAGAAGTGAGGTAGTTGAGCCAAGCCTCATGTAGGCTGGCTGGACTGGGGAGCCAGGCAGGAGTGTGAGAAGCATGTGATTGGATAGTAGGACCCCACGTGGTCTGCCAGCACCATGCCAGGATGCTAACAGTAAAGAGTACAATGCAAGTTGTCCAGAATTTGAATCTCCAGGCTGGAGATGACGCATCCAGAATGAAGGTTGAGCAGGTGTGAATAGATCGTAGAGGTTTGGGTAAACTGAGGAAACTACAGAAAAATGAGTTACAGCCATATGAAGGGTTAGAATCCATGGGTCCACCACAGAACATTCTCAGTACAGCTAGATAAAATAGCACAGATGAAGCAGGGCACAGAGGTGATGGCACACTTGAAGAGCTGACAAGAGAAGAAACTGGAAAGGAAACAAAGTAACATGGATTTGGGAATGGAAGCAGTCCAGGGTAGCAGGCCTGTGGCCGAGTCAAATGGTGGAAGTAGTGCTGAGTAATCCCGGGAGGCGCCGTAATGAATGAGGAATCCAGGAGACTGCAGCATGTTATAAACGGCTGCCCAAGAGGGAAGAATCAAGGCTACAGCTGCAGCATGGTTCAAGTGGTGCTCGAGAGGGAAGATCCAGGAGACCGCAGTGGTGGCAATATGGAAGAGGCTGCACATGAAGGAGGAAGTGAAGAGACTACGGTGGCGGAATGGTGCGAGAGGCTGCTCAGAGAAACCCCAAATAAAAGGGACAGGAACTCCTGAGAGGTACAGGGGAGACAAAAACAAATGAGGAGACAGGGAGCCAAAATGGAGGGGACAGAACAAGCAAAGGGATGATGGGTGGAGGAGGGAGAGCAGCAGAGGGGGAAAGAGGCACCAGAAGGCAAGAGAAAAGGGGAGAGGTCGAGAAAGAGCAGCAGTAGGACCAAGCAGCAATGTGACCAGCAAGTGCGACTTGCTTTAAGCAGAGGGGGCACTCCTGGAAAGTTTAAATACAGTAGTGAATGGGGGAGGAGCTACACCCCTCATAGAACCACAGGCTGCAGCCTTCCAATTATCTGGACAACAGCCTGTCTAGAACTATGGGTCTTACATGCTTAATATTTAGGAGAGGTAACATTTGAAACCACTGTTATGTTTTTGGGACAGCATAATCATATTTTGCAAACCTGGTAACTGTAGATGAGGTTGGGCGAACCGTCTGGGTTGTTTTGTAGTGCGACATGAAGAGCAGCCATGTGGTAGCCTTTGCCGTTAACTTTGCACATAATCATGAGGGATGTTTCCTCTTCAGCCGCCATGGAGGCAGGCGTCCCCCACCCCCTCAAGATGAACCCAGTCACTGCAAACTCATGAGTGCTGTTTAAACCTGGAGGTCAGTTAAGTCATATGTTCCCTATTGGAATGGCTTAGGTAATATGTGGTTTCCTATTTGTTTTATAATAAATGCTGTTTTTTTATGTCTTCTGTATACAATCATAGAATCATAGAACTTGACGGCAGAAAAAGACCCCATGGTCCATCCAGTCTGCCCTTATCCTCCCTAGACTACTGCCTCCCCCTTTCTGGGAACCCAACCCTTCCCCTATATCCCTTTTTGCCTGTCCCAAGCCCTCTTGAATCCTGGCACTGCCTCCACTCCCACAACCTCCTCTGGAAGCCTGTTCCATGCATCCACCACCCTCTCTGTAAAGAATCGCCCTGTCATATTCCCCCCGTAGTGTCCCCCTTGTAGTTTCAGGCTATTCCTTCTAGTAGTGGTGTCCTTCTTCATTTTGAATAAGCCCCTCCCCGGGCCCCCTTTGTTTAACACCTTGACGTATTTGAAGGTCTCTGTTATGTCCCCTCTTTCCCTTCTGGTCTCCAGGGTGTATAGCCCCAGCTCACAGCATCTCTGTTCATATGGTTTGCCCTTCATCCTTAGCACCATCTTGGTCACTCTTCGCTGAACCTTTTCAATCAGGTGTATGTCCTTGTGCAAGTGAGGCCTCCAGAAGTGGACTCCGTACTCTAGGTGCGGTCTCACCATAGCCTGATATGGGGGCACTAGAACTTCTCTCCTCCTGCTGGTGATTCCCCTGCAAATACTAACCAGCATCCTGTAGGCCTTCCCCACCACCTTAGTACACTGTTTCCCCACTTTAAGGTCACTAGCATTACAAAATAACAAGCACTCTCTTAGGAAATACACTTGAAACAGTTACGAAATGTATAAAATTATGAGGGATAATGATGGCCTGTTGGTGTAGATTGTAGAATAGTAATTTGTTAAACAATTCCAATTTAATATATCTCTGTATAGCTTCAAGTTGTATGCTGTTGGATGATAAATGTTATGGATTGGTCAGGTTGGCAAATTATTCCTATGATGTACTGCAGGGAAGGGTGTCTTCCACATCCCTGGCAAGAGAATATTTCTGAAAATATATCTGTAATGGGCTGGCCCAGTGGCGCTGAGGGTTGAGGCAGTGGACGCCTTACCTTGAGTTACACCAGCGACCTGGTTCAGGAACGAGCCCAGGCTGTCGGGGTTCGACAGGGGCGAGAGAGGATTGAGCATCCAGAGGACTGCTTTCCTCTCTCAGGGAGGGAGGGATCATCATCCTACCCATCCATTGCCCTCTAGTGGGGGCTGGGGGGCAATCTAGGCAGGGAGACCAGCAGCCGGCGTGTGTGACATGCATGTGCCCCCACATGGGTGCACTATGCCTTGCACCAGGAGGGGCACAGAAAAGCAGAAAATGGCAACTGGGGCTCCATGAGGTCCCATCCTGTTCTGCCGGTCGCCCGTCATGGCCTCTCGGATTTGAATTATGCTCTGGTGAGGGAGGTAGCTTGCTCTCAGACCGCTACCTGGGGTAATCCATGAGGGTCTCAGGAATGGTCGACAGTCGGATCATAGACGGGTGATGCAAGACAGAATTTCTGCCTTAGTGTGCCTGGGGAGCATAAAAATATATATATATATATATATATATATATATATATATATATGTAATGTTATCTATCCCTTTGTGTATCTGTACAATTGTTTGTAAGATTTTTTGCAAAATGATAAAATTAAAAAAAAAAGAAGCACAACTTGTAGAATAATGCATGAGCAACAATACACAACAAGGCTATGTTTCCATCAGAGGGTTGTCACGACATCATAGTTTCTTGATGTCATCACAATGCAAAAAGGTAGCTTGCAGTGTGGTGGTAAAAATAACCACAGGCAAACAAAATGTATGCTTTCTCAAGACATGCAGTTGGGGTCACTACTGCTGCTTTTTTGGAAGTTTTCCTAACATTACCAGTTTTTGTGAAACAAATACATTTATTTTTATTAGCACCAAACCTTTTGGCAATCAATGTGCTTAGTTGCATGGTGAGCGAGTAGTCTGTTTTCTGTGCTGGTTATCACAATCCCCCAGATGGAAACATTGCCAAGTTGGTATGGTTGACCATTTATTATTTTTCATAGTACATGGTCCTCCATACATTGTACTTAATTACTCACCCTGCCACCCAATGAAAAAATGTGCTATGCGAACTCAAGATGTTCACATGGGTGTTTTCGGTGTTTTAGTTCCGCACGGTTAGTTGACTGTTGTGCATGCTTGCCTCTGTGACATAGCTGCTGAAGTACAGTGAGAAATCATGGTACCACAGAAGGTGTGTCCCTACTGTGGTACAGTGAGATTTTTGAGTTTATGGACTTCCATATGCAGCACCCCCTGACCATATATTATAATTCCTTTATCCCCTGAATACAGTTCATCATGTCTCATATTAACAACCACCTTGAACATGTTGCTGTCAGCTTTGCCTTAAGCAGGACTGTAAGGGGCGTTGGGCCTCACAAGTAATCGTAAGAGGCTGAAACAGCAAGAAGACACATTTTGTCCTGTATAGAACTCATCAGAATGATATAGCCATCGTTTCAACCCAACACAGGAGTCACCCAGTCAACGATGACAGTTTTTTGGGTCATGAATGGCAAGCTCCATTTAAGAGGAGAACTGCACTGAACCTGTCAATCAATCTCCCCTGAAGAAGCTATTTTTAAATACTGAAAACCATATTGTTGTTTTTTCAGTCATTATTGGTCTTTTAGTTAACTTGTTGGACATTTTTGATTTACAGACTGGTGGTAATCTCCATTTTTGAACAGTATGATAATGTCCTATCAGCAACAGAGTTCTATAGAAGAAATGGGTCTATCATGAGAACAATGTAAATAGTTAACAAGCACATAAACTACATCATGCAGTTCTAAAATGGCACTTAACACAATTGCATAAATTAGCAGCACTCACTTAGGTTACTAAAATGCCTATATACATGATACAAAAAATAACAGAATTATAGCCAGTATTTAAAAAACAGCTTATATTGGTAAAAATTACTTGGTTCAGCAAAGTTCTTCTTTAAGAACAGGAAGCAGATATAAACCAGTAACCCATAATATGGGCGAGTCAAATTGAGCGACTCAGTTTGACAGCCTGTGAAAAGAGTAAGTGTGAAAGGATAGCGAACATCATAAGAGCAAGTATAAGAGGACAATAACTACGACAGAAGGATGGCGTGATGGTTGGAGGGAGCTCAAGTGAATGAGGATATAGAAGGTAGTTTGGCTAGGCAGTTCCCAGCTGGCCATTTGGTCTTTTGGAGATAATCGATGTCTCTGGTGCGGGAGGACCCAGGTTCGGAGCTGGGTAGGTGTGTGGGTATAATGTGTTTTTTCTTTTTTGTGTTTGTTGGGCAGTTAAATTATTTTTGTCATGTTCCCTGCTCTCCCACCCTCCTGGATGTGGTTCCCCCATCTGCAGGCCCCCCCCCACCAAATAGCCCCTTCCCAAATTTCCCCTGTACCACAGTGGCTGGTACCCTCCCCGCATAAAAATGTTAGTAGATATCGGCCGTGAACAGAATGGTATGGATCATCGCTCTTTTCGGATCCGCTGTACTGCAGATCGCCATTCTTGTATTCGGCGATTTGCACTCGCTGATGTTCTGTTTGCTATTGTATCCTCGCTGATATCACATGGAACCATATAAACCAACCAGCTACATCAACACATTCTACAGAAGGTGAGCAATCAAAAATGTTGTTCAAGCTAGGGACACCTGAGACCTAAGCTGGAGTTGACAGGGACCATTTAAGAAGGACTACTGTAACCATTTCTCTGTTTTGGACTGGTTTGTTTGGTTTTTAGCACCCCCTGGTTTTCCACAGAGCTTCTCCAGTTTTTGACCTGCTTTGACGTGGCTATATGCACTAAAGCAGTACAGGGATCGAATAGTATTTGCTGAATATCATGAATAGTGGGCTATCCGAATATTCGGGACTAGAGACTGCTTAGCCCACTATTCGATTGGTATTCGGTATTTGGCTGGGGTGTTAAAAAAAACCTCCCCCCTTCCTTTCTGGCCAGAGCTAGTCTCCTGGCCACCTTTCTGACTCATTGAAAGAGTTAGTGCAGCCAAACAGGCAGGCAGGAAAATAATACACATATTAAGAAGTAGTCTATTATAACTTGGTCCTCCCTCAATTCTTCTGCCAGGCTTGCTATAGCTCAGGGTATTCTCTGTCCTTGTTTCACATATGACTGTATGGCCTATCTTGATACGAGCAAAGGTGCTTTCCAAAAATGTAGCACATTCTACAATAGCATATGCCAATTTCCACTCTCTGTGCCCAGACTAACTCATCGCTGCCAACTCTATTCCCGTCTAAGCTGGCTCTCCCCGTTCTTGCCTTGGCTCTATACTGCTGGCTGTCTGATTGATAAAATAGTCAGAAATGGAGTTCCGGAGTCCCTTTCCAATATGTTAAACCATCCCACTCTAGCTTACCCCCTGAGATCTTCTGAACAATCTTCTCCTGAAATTCCTAAAAGTTCCACAAAAAAGGGGGAACTTTCCTTTGTGATATATGCGCCCAAAACTTGGAACTCCCTTCCTCTAAATGTCAAACTCTCCAAATCCCACAACAGGAGCACAATTGAACTTTGATCTACAGTATCTGTCCTTTTCAAAAATCTAAAAATCTATAAATGTGATTGTAAAATGTAGGAAAAAAAAAGGAAAAGGAATACAAATGAATTTTGAAATTTATTATTAGGTTTTGTATATTTATGTGAGTTCATTGTTATAAATCGTCTAAAATACTTGCACTGTTTGATATTAGATGTAACATGTTTCTTTAAATGTTGTAGCTATGAGCTCATTAATTTGTAATTAATTCAACGTTTATAAGTGCTTTGATCATTGGTTCTAGTACCCCCTTTGAAGACTCGTGGGAGTCGAGGCGCTAGGTGTGTTTTGTTTTTTGCAGTACTCTGTTTTTGCACCAGATGTAACATATATATTAATAAAGACTAGTAAAGACTGTATTAAAGTTTGAGTGTTTTCTAATTATAAACGCTCTTTTGTGATTCATAGTCTTTACTTATACAAAGCATTTATTTGGTGCTACTGACTCTTTTGCGCTCTCTAACTCTGGATTTGTTCGTTTTTGGGGTTGGCTGCCCTGTTGAGAGCTGCATGGTTACCTATTGGATTACTGTTCGCGGTGCACATTTGGACTTTCCATTTTGTTTGCCTTTTTCACTGCTGAACGTGAATGCTGCGAGGGGGCAGCGTTTTTCCAATTGTTCAAGTAATCCTTGTGAGAGGTGTGCTGCAAGATATTCTGGTCTGAAAATCAATATTCTTCACTTAAAGAAATCAAGATAATGAATACTATAACTGGAGCGACTTGTTCAAGTGAAGGTACTGACCGGGATTGGGTGAGGAGCAAACCTGTGACGATTGAAGAAAGGAGAAGAATTTTTAGAGAGAAATTAAATCAGACACAAGGTACGTTTCAGGACATTGAGAATTCTAATAGTAACATCAGGGGTGATTTTGTAAAACTAGAATCTTTATTGATTAAAGAAACAGAAATAGCCTTTAACATCAGCACTCTTGAAGAATATATAAATCGTGAACAAGCACCAAGAGGACTAAGAGTTTCTATAATTCCCTCTTGTGGTCTTGCTAATTTTGCTTTCAAAGATGAGTGGCTGAAAGCTGCAGCCGATTGCTCTAAAACCTTTCTACAACTCTTAATTAAGAATGATTTAATCAGATATACTGAACTACAAAAGGAATTGGATCTCACAAAAAATACTGTGTTAAAATATAAAGACTGTGTTGAATTTCAAGATTTTAATACACAGTTAAATAACAAAATAAAAGAACATGAAGCAGATGTAAAACAAAGGAAGATCAATAAATTGAAGAGAGACGCTAATGATTTTGAACGAGGTAACATCCTAAATTGGGGTAGAAAACGGTCACAGAGCCATGGTCGGTCTAAATCAAGGGTTAAATTCACCAATAGTAGTATTGCAAGGACTGACTCAATTATAGAAAGAACCAAAGAGGTTAATGAGAAACAGCTGCTATTGCGAAAGACAAATTTTCAGAAGCGCCCTGCCCCACAAGATCTAAGAAAAGAAAGACCAGGAGAGGAAAGCATGGGGGAGGGCACAAGCATAAACAGTGGGACAGAACGGATCCTGAGAGAAAGGAAAAGGAACATTGTTTACAGATATTAAATTTGTCGAGCAAAACCCTGAATGAATATGAGGAAGTGGTCTTAAAGAAAGGACTCAGTTTTATTCCTACCCCACGAGTAAATGACTTTCAAATTTATATAGATCTACAGAAGTTCTTTAGGAAGTTACACCTGAAAGTACATTTCCTGAAACAAAATCGAGAGTCTGACATGGGGTTTATTAGTACAGGAGCTGCAACTGCTTTGGATGTTTCTGACCTGGATTTATTATTAAAAGAAATAGACCGCTGTGCTGCAGAAAGAAATTTACCCGATTATGAATCTGGTGTTGCGGTAGGATCTTTGCCTGACTTTGATGAGTTTGCATGTTCTAGCCCCACCAGAGATGGAGTTGAATTCGAACAAGATCTTGAGGCTTTGGAAAGTTTACTAATGGAAAATGATGGGATTCCCACAGTGAGATCAAATGATAATGTTGTCTCTGGTGTGGGATTTGACTTTGACCTGAGGAGAAAAAATGATTTTCGTCCCGTGTCACAGTTTTGTCTGAAAATATTTAATAATGCGATATACGCATATGAAAAAGTTGTGACTAAACAAGTGTTTGATTTGTTGCATGAAGCTAGTATACCTAAAAGATTTAACCTCAGTCAAAGAGAACGGGAAGCCCTTGAAGGTATTTGTAATGACAGTACTATAGTATTAAAACCTGCAGACAAGGGGGGCAATATTGTCATTATGGATAGAGAGATGTATGTAAAGATGGTACAAGATCTTTTGTTTGATGAAACTAATTATAAGTTACTCCCAGCAATCCAATGTATGATTACAGGAAGAGCCTTAATTTACTTTTGGGGCGGAGGGTGGAGACTTACATTTCTGAGGCGGAATTTGGTTTTCTGTGGAAAGAGTTTCCAGTTGTTCCGAGTTTTTATGCACTACCAAAGGTGCATAAGAACAAGGAAATACCTCCCGGACGACTAATAGGTGCAGGCATTGACTCTTTAACTCAGAACTTGGGCAAATTTGTTGATTTTTTCTTACAGCCATTTGTTTCTAACCTTCCTTCCTATATACAGGATAGTTCTGATTTATTAAGGAAATTTAAAGAAATTGAATGGAATAGGGACTTTGGTTGGTTGGGGATAGATGTTGAGTCCCTATATACTAGTATATGCCATGATGATGGTATTAGAGCTGTAAGGGAATTTCTCTATTTACACGAATCTGAAGATGTCCTGCCAAGGGAATTTGTACTGGAGTTACTGACCTTTATCCTCACACATAACTTTTTTGAATTTGAGGGTATTTTTTACCAACAACAACGTGGCACTGCTATGGGAGCCTCTATGGCTCCAAGTTATGCTAATTTATTTTTGGGGAGTTGGGAAACGAAATTTGTGTATGATGTCAATAGGAATCAATTTTCAGATAATATCGTAAAGTGGTATCGCTTTATTGACGATATTATATGTATCTGGAGAGGAGATGAAAGGGAAGCCTGCTCCTTTATTGATTATTTGAATGATAATGAGTTAAATCTGAGATTCACTCATACCTTTAGTTATGAGAGTGTTAATTTTTTGGATTTGAATCTCTCAAGTGAAGTTATTGGGAATGTTTTTGATATTTCTTCAAGAACATTTAGAAAGGAGACAGCCACAAATTCCCTATTACATGCGGATAGTGCCCACCCCCCAAAACTAAAGAAATCTATACCCTTTAGTCAATTTTTACGTGTTAGAAGGAATTGCAGTACTGATGCAGATTTTGAGGTTCAATCTAAGGAATTGTTATCTAGGTTTTTGGACAGAGGTTATGATAGAAAACTTCTTGTTGAAACCTGTGAGAAGGTGAGAGGGATGGACAGAGATGTAATTTTAGAAAAAAAGAGATAACATCATTAAGCCTGAGATTTGTAGCTTTGTCACCGAATATAATCATATATCAGGTCGTATAGGCAATATTATTTATCAGTATTGGCCTATATTGATGGGGGATGAACTAGTGGGACAAGCAGTGGGTTCGAAACCTCGTGTGTCATTTTGTAGGGCAATGAATATCAAAGACAAAGTGATACATAGTAGGGAGAAAAAACTTGGTGGTCCTGACAATGTTTCCTGGATGCCAAAAAGAACTAATGGATTTTTTACCTGCAAGAGATGTAATATCTGCAAATATGGTGTAATGGGAAAAACTTTTCAACATCCTAAAAAAACAAGATATTAAAATCAATATAAGGGAACTAATTACATGTGATACACCATATGTGGTGTACATATTGTGGTGTCCCTGTGATTTTCTATATATTGGCAAAACTGTGAGACCTCTCAAACAGAGAATCCAGGAACATGTTAGATCCATCCTTAACAAACGACAGGATACACCCATTGGCATGCACTTTGTCTTACACCATAATTCCACTCTGAGTCATTTGAAATTTATGGGACTAGAGCATGTTTCAAACTTATCGCTAGGAGGGGATGGAGCTAATAAATTACTAAAGAGGGAATGTATGTGGATTTTTAAAATGAATTCTATTAGGCCAAATGGCCTTAATGAGAAATGGGATATCAAACCATTTCTAAAAGACTAGGAAACTTTTTCTGTTCCTTTGTGTGTTAATAATGCTAGGGTTGTTTATTTTTATTGCCCCTAGAATTTTTGGCCTGTATTGAGATTGTTAAACTTACTATAACATTATATTTTCTTCTCCTTTGTTTCTTTTACAACAGGACCTCAATTGAACTTTGATCTACAGTACCTGTCCTTTTCAAATATCTAAAAATCTATAAATGTGATTGTAAAACGTAGGAAGAAAAAAAGAAAAAGGAATACAAATGAATTTTGAAATGTATTATTAGGTTTTGTATATTTATGTGAGTTCATTGTTATAAATCGTCTAAAATACTTGCACTGTTTGATATTAGATGTAACATGTTTCTTTAAATGTTGTAGCTATGAGCTCATTAATTTGTAAATTCAACGTTTATAAGTGCTTTGATCATTAGTTTCTAAGTACCCCTTTGAAGACTAAATGAGAGTCAGGCGCTAATTGTTTTGTTTTTTGCAGTACTCTGTTTTTGCACCAGATGTAACATATATATTAGTAAAGACTAATAAAGACTGTATTAAAGCTTGAGTGTTTTCTAATTATAAACACTCTTTTGTGATTCATAGTCTTTACTTATACGAAGCATTTATTTGGTGCTACTGACTCTTTTGCACGCTCTAACTCTGGATTTCTCCAAATCCCACCAAGCTTTTAAAAACAGTCTTCGATCCTTCCTTAGGGACTCTGACATTTGCTCCTGCTCTGACATTCTTGTGCCTTCCAACTAGTTGCTATACCTGCTCCACTAAATGGCACTTACTCTCATTTCTGCACTTGTATCACCTGACTGAGTACTGCCTCCTCAATATTATGTCAAAATGTTATTTGACCCACTGAATAGACTGTCTTGTGGATCCACTGCTGCATAAATCAGTTTGTGACTTGGATACTGTACTCCTGCCAGTACCGCCGCATGCCACTCTCCCTGGTTGTTGCCTGAAACTAGTGAGCATTCTTGTCTAGTGTACTTAATTAATGTATTTTCTGTTCTTCTTACCATTTTAACTGTCTTTGTCCAATTTTAGATACTGCTTTGTTGTTCAAATTTTGCTTAATTCCTGTTGTGATATGCCCATTGTATTTCCTGTCTGTACAGTATTCCTTTGTTTGTAACTCTCCCTGGTCGTGACTGAAAATAGGCAACATTCTTGTCTAGTGCACTTACCTGGTAAACAAAAACTAAATAAATAAACATTTTATTTCTGAAGTCTTTTTCCTTTTCCTTTTGCTCTTTAGAAAGTATTCTGTGTAATAATATTGTGATGGATGTGTAGAACAGCTCTTACCCTGGTAGGTGACATACGTATCTCTGCCCCCCCCCCAAAAAAACTACATCAGCATTGTGGTCCCACTGACAGTGACATCACAGGTGACTAACCTGACAGCCGCTGAGTGGCTGTTCAAAGCAGCAGTGATGTCACGGTCAGTGAGGACACAAAGCTGATGATGTAGTGTGTGTGTGTGTGTGTGTGTGTCTATGTGTAGGGGGATCCAGATAGATATGTCAACTGCCAAGCACAGTGCTGTCCCAGTGCTGTCCCACACAGCACATCTGCTAACATCTGGTAAGCAATCTTCTAATTAACCAAAGGGAAAATAACAAGCATTTGTCAGTGCTGAATGTTGTCTTGCTGACATTGGCATTGGTAGTGCAGGAGTTAGATGCATAATAGGAATGGCAGTGAAGTATGGAAGTGACGACAACCCCACACCACCCTGCAGAGACTGACAGGCATTGAGGTGTGCCTTTGGGTCTTCGGCCATAATGCTCATGCCATTTCACCTCACTCTACCCTGTAGACTCCGACAAGTATCACGTTGTGCCTTTGGGTCCTCGGGCCTTACACTCACCCCATTCCATAAGGAAATACATTGAGATGGGTGCACTATAGGAGAATGGGGTGAACTTTGGGGCCGAAGAGTCCAAGGCACACCTTGATGCCTGTCAGTGGCTGCAGGGTGGGGGTGGAATGGCATGAGCATTACAGCCGACAATCCAAAGTCACACCCCTGTCAGTCTCTACATGGTGGGACGTTATGGTTAGGAACCCTAACACCCTGGGCGTTTGTTGGTATTTGCACTCCAAATTTTCAACATGGGGTTTTCGTGACCCCACTTCATGAAAGCAATTGGGACCTCTGCTCATGAACAGTGGCACTGTGATTTTGTTAATCTGTCCCGGGCGTTGATGTCTCATAGCAACCGTGCCATTGTGCGCTACAGGTGCAAAAACACATTTTGGGCAGGATGTGAAAAATGACAGATGTACTGTTCTTAAGGAGGTGTGAAAAAATAGTAATGTTGAAAATCTGGAGTAAAAATATTAAAAATTCTCGAAGTTACGAGTGTGCGTGGAAACTGCGCAATGCACGCTCTTAACAAAGTTATTTTGTGGAATTTTCTCACCAAATTTTCAACATAGGCATTTTGGGCCTCCACTCATGAACAGTGTCACTGTAATTTTCTTAATTTGTCCCGAACATCAATTTCCCACAGCGACTGTGCCATTGTGTGCCACGTGTGCGAAAACACATTTTGGGCAGGATGTGAAAAATGACAGCTGCACTGTTCATAAGGAGGTATGAAAAAATGGCAATGCTGAAAATCTGGGGTAAGAATATTAAAAATTCTCGAAGTTATGAGCGTGTGTAGAAGCTGTGCAATGCACACTCGTAACAGTCATTTTTTGGAATTTTTTTCACCAAAGTTGCAGCATAGGCTTTTTGGGAGCTCACCTCCTGAACACTGACACTGTCGTTTCATTACTCAGTGATTCCACACAGTGCCCGCAAAATCACCTTTTGGGACCGAATAATGAAATTACAGTGACTGAGTTCATGAGGTGGGGTCCTAAGAACCCCATGTTGAAAATTTGGAACCAAAAGTTGCAAAAATGGCTGAGATATCCACCTACGTTGAAACCCCCCCATTTATGCCATTATACAGCTTACCGGCATTTCTTCAGTTCGTAGTCGGCTTTGAAAAGTGCAGACGTGTTCCCGCTGCACTGAAGATCATCATGCCGGGCTCCGAAGGTAAGTATAGGGTGAGGGAGTGTGGGGAGGTCGGGTGCGCAGAAGGTAGGTGTGGGTTGAGGGAGGGCACTAGATGGTGACGGACCATTTTGTTTGTTTCAGGTTACTAAAAAAACATAATCACCACGGACCATTTTCTTTTTTAACAAGTGTTGGGCACACTAGTGTGGGCTCCCAGTGTGTCCCATTTGTTTGGGGGGTCATGTTAGCCACACTGGGGTGGACTCCCAGTGTGGCACACAATGGGGGTGGGGCAGGAAAATGCAGACATGATGGGGGGGTTAAGCATGCCGACAGGGGGATTGGGCCTCCAGTCAGCAAGCGTGTCTGTGTTTGTGGGGATGATGCTGGGGGGGATTGGGCACTCCCATAGCAGACAAAAACAGTAAAGGGGGCACGTATGCCGACAGGGGGATTGGGCACCCCTGAAGTCAGCTTCCTGGGGACTGTGACAGGCAGATGGCAATAGCCGCTGCCCACCATATTTATTGAAAGGTTACACCAGACAAGACACACCCTGCAATGACGGGTCGCTCCCTCATTGCAGTGGAAAAAATTGTTTCAAGTTGGTGGCACGCTTTTGCACTGCTGTCATAGACAGCATGCTATTTAATTTGTGCCACAGAGCCCAGCCCAAAAAAGCAGTGGCGCCATTGGCCACAACACAACCAGACCCCCAAAACCTGCTGTTCTAAGCTATCACAATATGTTGCTTGTGCATGCCCAAGACAACATAAAAAGTACCTCAGATATAAAAGGTAATGGTTGACTGCTTTTAAAAATTAATAGTTTTAAGCAGTACACTAGTTCAACATTAAAGCCCCCCCTTTACCTTGTGTCTGTCTAATTTTTAGAAAGTCAGCATTATTTGCCAGCTTCACCAGCAGCTGATACCGACCCAACACGTCTCCAGCCTAATTTCCGAAACCCTAGCCCAAAGTCTCACACTCCCTAAAGGCAGTTAATTAATTCTGAAAGTCCCCCACCCCATTTGTCTAAACTGATGACTTTGGGTGGGTCATACTTTCAATTCCTGGCTAGCTCAGTTGGACCCACCCCCACACTCGCAGCTAGGGTTACCACCTGTCCTGATTTTCACAGGACTGTCCTGATTTGAGCAGCAGTGTCCTGCAAAAAAACATGAAAAATACTACATGTCCTGACTTTATAGTAGTAAAAATATTTTCTAACTGTCCACTAAATGTTGCAGAAAACTACAATTCCTTAACTAAAATACCTTAAAACAATAAGAAACAACAGAAGCAACTAAGAAACTGCAATACTTAGCCTTAATTCTGATAATATAGAGAAAAGAAGTC
Source organism: Neoceratodus forsteri (assembly GCA_016271365.2). Taxonomy (NCBI): domain Eukaryota; kingdom Metazoa; phylum Chordata; order Ceratodontiformes; family Ceratodontidae; genus Neoceratodus; species Neoceratodus forsteri. The sequence continues at coordinate 255,525,354 of CM028131.1, read as the reverse complement.
TGTTGCATTGCTCGAGGTTACGTACCATCCTGCGAATAATCATGTTTCAGTAAGAAATGTCCCACTTTGGACTTCTTAAAAAGTGGTAACCCTACTCGCAGCACAGGCTGTTGCTACCCAGCCTGTAGTGTCAGCCACAGTCAGCCAGTATGATAAGAGAGAATGAGGGCCATGCGCGATCACAAGGGAGGGGGTGGGTCAGTAGCATCACAGTTACGCTTGGCAGCCTGATTGGTTGAGGCTGCTTGGCATCACTATAATGCTTCTAACCTGTCCCCCCCCTTGCGATCACGCTCTTCCCGCTCACTGTTTTATGACACTGGTTGACTGTGGCTGATACTATGGATCAGGCAGCAAGAGTCCGTGATAATCGGGGTCCAACTGAGCTAGTTGGGGATTGAAGTCTGGGCAAATGGGGATGGCTTTCAGAGTTAATTAACTGCTTTTGGGGAGTGTGAGGATTTAGGCTAGGCTGGGGGAATTAATTTGTAGACAGAACAGTGTCAGCTACTGGTTGAGCTGGCAATAATCCTGATTTGTTTTTTAAATTTGACAGACACACAGTGGGGACAGTTACTAATTAAGGAGTCTGGAGGGTGGCCAGGAGACTAGCCATGGCCACCTGGTAAGAGGGGAGAGGCCTTTTTCTTAAACAGTCCCCCCAGCCGAATATGTGGATATTTCACTCCCCAAATATAATATTTGGCAGAATATTCAGGGAAAGGTATTTGCTTAGCACTATGACTCAAGACACAAATCTTTATCAATCTCCCTGATGAAGACTCATGTCTGAGTCAAAGCACTGGGGTAAAGCACCTAAATCAACTGTTGGAAAAGTGCTAGTTTTGTTTGCTTCACCCTGAGGTTGCGTTCATGTGTTTGGTGTCATACAGACATTTGCTTGTTACATTAGTCAATCAAGGTAGTGAGTAGTAGATGTGTTCTTAACCCTCTCCATTCTGCATTTTATGTACTGTCTTTTACAGGTCTATGAATGCCTGGTCTAACATAACAAGGTTGGGTTTAGAGTTGGTGTGACATGCTGATCTGCAGAGATGCTCAGATTGTGCATAAACAGATCTGGATCACCATGGGAATGCACTTTAGCTCAAGTATCAAGATAAGAGCAGATGCCTATTAGGCACACGTCTGTCCTGCACATCTTGCACATAGACCTCCACAATGCTCTGCCTGGGCATGGCTCACTGCAGCACTTCACTCGCTTGGAGCTAGAAGTGGGAAAAGGCTTCTTCTTTTTGGGGGTGCAGAGCTTGGGACCAATTAATCAGAACTCCGTCCAACGTCCAAATCCTATGATCTCTGTGGTCCCTGCCCTGGATCGTGCTGGTGTGTTTGTCTGAAACAGACCAACTTTGGGAAGGGGGAGACAGGAAATGTACAAAGCTATCGCTGACACCAGGGATCCTTTTGATCCTTTCCTCCTTCCCTCTGTTTGTTCTTATCCTCAACACACCTAGATCAATACACTTGGATGACATACTGTAATTTGCAGGACAGTATAATGATAGTGGGAGGCAGCTGAGGGCATACACGGGAATAATGGGACAGGGCATCATAGACAAAAAACTGAGGCCGAAAGACGAGGTCTTTATCTACAGACCATTATAACCAAGGATTGATGCTCCCCTGCATCCCTTTATGACTGTTATATTGGGATGAAAACTAGGAAACAGTTTCTGACAGCTTGACAAACCACAAAAGTAAAGCCATTTCTGTATGCAACTTGGATTTTTGACATAACTTTACTGTTAGGTCAAAAACTCATCTGAATGTTTGGAATTCCTCACTGTGTCCATTTGCATATTCCAAATGCTTCTGCTACTCTATTTGCATATTCCAACGGCACTTATTCACTAATTAGATAGCATATGCAAAATGCCTTTTCTGTTTCTTATGCTTATTTAAAGGGCATTGTCTCCACACAATGTTCTGTAAATAAGCATTCTGATTAATCTGATGTCACTAAAATGTTATCCCAGATAATCCAGATGGTTTATCAGGATAATTAAGTGATAACATTCAAATGAGTTGGTGTATACAAAGCAATAACCGACTGGTGTGGGTCATTAAACAACCTTCCAGCCACTTATTGCTAGTATACACCAACTTACGTAAGTAATAACCCACGACAGGATGTGAGGTTATAGGCATTTAATCCACACCTGGAGTGTGTTGTGAGGCACAAGGCTGCAAGCTGAGTGTCCTCACAGCGCCCAGTGTGGATTAGATGCCTATAACTACACCCTAATTGAGTTGTCTGCTTTGTTATTATTTTATTTACTTTTTTGGTGGTAGGGCTGTCCATGAGTATCTGCCCGGTCACGGCCCCTGGACTTCCACCTACTGTCACTGCTAGGTCCCCTGGTCACCCTCTGATTTTCCCCTGGAAGGTGGGGCCACGGAACTGGTCCCCAATCCAGTCCGTGGAACAAGTATCTGGTTGGGGGATCCTAGCGACAGCCGCTAATTGAAGCCCAGGGAGGGCTTCATAGAGGCGAAGGCCCCACCTAGATTTTTCTTGAATGGTTCCCCTGTGGAACTGGGTGTGTGCAATGATGCAAGCCGAGGGAGAGCCTGCACACATCCATGCATTCTCCCCTCGAAGCGTCTGCATCCGACTTCCCCCATGCTCTTGCCCAGTGTCCTGCACCCCAGCTTCCGCCCAGAGGTGATGAGACACCGATGCTAATACTTCCCCCTCCCAAGAGAGAGAGCAGTCTTGGACTCAATCCTTCCCTTCTTCTGCCGACCCCCGACGGCCCATGCCCATTCCCAAACATGGGTCATCGGTGTGACACAAGGTGTGGCGTCCAGTGCATCAACCCTCAGTGCCACCGGGCCGGCCGGGTTATTGCACTTATAATATGGGTTACCTCGCACATACTGCAAAACTCCTAAAAAGTCATTTTCTCCCCCTTTTTATGCTGGTTAAAAATAATATTATCCTTCCGCCGTACAAAGTAGTCCCTACAAATAATGTCTATTGTTTGTGTTTCTATATGCTAAAGGTTAACTTTCCTGTTTTACTATTCTTTTTATGCTTACTGAACTATTATACAGTGCCACAGTCTAATACGTTGTTCTAGAAAGATACCTGGATGTCTGAAGATGGGTTATTCACTGTGACTTACAGGTATAAATTAAACAGCTTCCGTACTACATAGAAACATAGACTTTGATGGAATGACCGCTTGGCCCATCTAGTCTGCCCATTTCCCTACCTAGAGGATAAGCTGCAGATCCTATTTCACCAACAGCCTGTTTCTTCTTACCCCCCCAAAAAAAATTGCCTAATGTCTGTCCTATGCGTTTTTGAATTCTCCCACAGTTTTAGACTGCACAACCTCTTCAGGAAGGCTGTTCCATGCATCCACCACCCTGTCTGTGAAAAAATACTTCCTCACATTGCCCCTGAGCCGTCCTCCTCTATCTTCAAATTGTGTCCCCTTGTTCTTGCACATCTCTTTTTCTGAAAGATGCTACCCTCTTGGACTTTGTTGATTCCACTGAGGTACTTAAACGTTTCTGTCATGTCCCCCCTCTCCCTCCTTTCCTCAAGGGTAAACATATTAAGCTCCTTTAGTCTCTTCTCGTATGGCTTCTCTTGCAGACTCTGCACCATTTTAGTTGCCCTCCTCTGAACTGCCTCCGTCTTGTCTATGTCCTTGCGGTGATGGGGTCTCCAGAACTGGACTCAGTACTCCTGATGGGGTCTCACTAGCTGTCTGTACAGGGGGATAACAACTTCCTGTTTTCTGCTGGTGATGCCTCTCCCTATACATCCCAGTATCCCGCAGCCCTCCCTACCATGTTCTCACATTGCTTGCTAACCTTAAGGTCATCTGATATGATTACCCCTAGGTTCCTTTCCATTTTTGTTGTTGTTACTACCTCCCCCCCCATTGTGTAATCTTCCCCTGTGTTTTTGTTTCCCAGGTGTATTACTTTGCACTTCTTTGCATTGAATCCAAGCTGCCATAACTCTGACCATTCCTCCAACCTTGCCAAGTTCCTTTTCATCCTTTCCACGCCTCCTTGTGTATCAACCCTATTGCAGATCTTTGTGTCACCTGCAAAGAGGCATACTTTTCCTTCCAGTCCCTCTGCAATGTCACTTATAAAGACATTAAAAAGGACTGGACCCAGTACTGAACCCTGCGGTACCCCACTAGTAACTCCTCTTTCTTCAGAGTGAACTTCATTTCAATTACCTTCTGTGTCCTGTTGTTCAGCCAATGTTTTACCCAGGCTACCACCCGGGGACACACTCCCAGGCTGGTTAATTTGACTACTAATCTTTTGTGTGGGACTGTGTCAAATGCTTTGCTAAAGTCTAGGTAGGCCATGTCTACAGCCCCTCCCTGGTCTACTACTTTGGTCACCCAGTCAAAGAAATCAATTAGATTCATCTGACATGACCTTCCCATTGTGAACCCATGCTGCCTTGGGTCCTGTGCCCCACTGGCCTCTAGGTACTCAACAGTTCTTTCCTTCAGAAGTGATTTCATCACTTTCCCTACCACAGAGGTCAAACTGACAGGTCTGTGGTTTCCTGCCTCTGTCTTGGTCCCACATTTGTGAAGGGGAATCACATCAGCCTTCTTCCAGTCCTCAGGTACCACACCATCCTCCCATGATTTGTTAAAAACGGTAGTCAGTGGAGTCACTAGTTCTCTGCTTAATTCTTTTAGAATTCTGGGGTGAATTCCATCTGGCCCCATTGCTTTGCCCACCTTCAGTTTTAGGAGTTCTTTCAGAACCCTTTCTTCTGTGAAAGGACTGGGATCGACCCCCCCTCTCCAGAGTGCTTCTATTAATTGGATTAGGCACCTCCACCACTTCCTCTTTTGTGAATACTGAGCAGAAGTATTCATTCGGTATCCCTGCTTTTTCACTGTCACTCTCTGCCCACCCACCATCCAGCTCACTATCCCTCCCTTTGTCTTTCTACACTCCCTGATATACCTATAAAAGGTTTTATCCCCCTTCTTAACTGAGCTGGCTATCTTTTCCTCACTTTGTGCCTTTGCTATTCTGACTACCCTCCCTGCTTCCTTCTGCCTTAACTGGTACAGTTCTCTGTCCTGCTCCTTCTGTGTTTCCTTGTACTTCCTGAATGCTGTCTTTTTCTTCCTAACCTTCATCGCCACCTCTTTTGAGAACCATAGTGGCTTTTTCTTTCGTTTTGATTTGTTTATTTGCTTCACACAATGGCGTGTTGCCTCTGTGATGGCAGTTTTGATATTTCCCCATTGTTGCTCCACCCCTCCTTCTAGCCTAGTTGCTAGTGCTTTTCTAAGGCACTCTCCCATCTTGCCAGAGTCAGCCCTCCTGAAGTCCAGAACCCTCACTTTTGTATGGCTTGACTCTGTAGCTGAGTTTATCGTGAACCACACTGTTTGGTCATCACTTGTTCCCAAATGGCTACCCACTTCTAGATCTGAGATCCTCTCACTGTCCCCATTTGAGAGTACGAGGTCTAAGATTGCTCTCTCACGAGCAGGTTCCAAAACTAGCTGTCTGAGGCATGCCACCTGAAGGGCATCAAGAATGGCCCTGCTTTTGGATGTGGCTGCAGCAAAGGTGCTCCAGTTAACATCTGGCATATTAAGGTCCCCCATCAACAGTATCTTCCCTTTCTCTGCCATCCTAAGTATGCCTTCTATCATATCCTTGTCCATTCCCTCCCTCTGACATGGGGTTTGCATGCAACCCTATGCGGACTTGGTGCCATTTCCAGTCTCTAAGGTGACCCACAGTGCCTCCTCTGCTCCCTGTTTACTCTTTTGTTCAGTTGCTTTTATCCCTTCCCTTACATAGAGAGCTACTTTGCCCCTCTTCTGCCCTCCCTGTCTCTCCTGTAGGTCGTGTACCCTGGTATGTTAACATCCTAGTCATGGTTCTCTGTGTACCATGTTTCTGTGACTGCTACAATATCCAGGCATCCCTCTTCCATCAAGGCTACCAGTTTAGGGAGCTTGTTGTCCAGACTACAGGCATTGGTACTCATTACCCTCCATTTCTTGATGGCCTTACCCCTTTTTTGCCCCATCCCTGTCCTTATTGCGTTTGTCACTTTCTCCATTTACTACTGCCCTTCTCCCTATCGACATCTACCTCACTTAGTACCCTGCATGTTTTCTGTCTGCTTTCTGCTTCTACTACAGTGACTGCTACTTGCATATGACATGAATATTACTGTCCGAATAGTTACCTGTGCTGCTCTGTACAGAAATATTGGTGTCTGTAAGATTTTTTGTTGATTTGGTTACATTTCCACTATGGCCTCTATGAGTAGACACCACTATTGTCTGTAGCCAAACCAGAGATGGAGAGAAAACGAGAGGTCTGTGGTTCGCTGACTTACACTTTTACAGTACTGGTGTGCTGAAGCTTGATGACATAGGGACATTACTACATTTTTAACCTATTGCACAACATGATAAGTGAGACTGGTAGTTTTTTTATGTGAAGACTATGTGCCTGCATAATGTACAACAGTGTGCCGGCCGACACCCACGTTTATTTTCCTTGGTACGCTGTTACTACACTTTCACTTGCTACACATACATTCATTACTGGTCACTGTGATACTTACACTTTTTCAGTGTGCCACCTATTCCACAACTATGTGATGTACTGTTACCTTTCTCATCACCATCCGTCTCACATCTGTATAGCTCCGAAGGTGTGACAGCAGGATACTGTTATTCTGGTACTGCACAATCAAATAGGAACACTGGCTAAATAAAGGATTGTACTTCTCTCACTTGCGGACATATGTATGAGAATTTCTACTTTACTGCTGCTGCGGCACAACATGATGCTGCCATACATATCTACTGCTGCATATAGCTTTGGGTGTCCAGCACTAGTAGCAGTGCCAGCTGCACGCTGCATTCCCAACTCTCTATCGCCATTGGATGCCATAAATATGTCACAGTGCCCTGCTGCTGACATGTCATTCTTTGTACTTTGCCATCTCATTACATTGTGCTCTCGTATTGCCTGCTCCTGTGAAAGCCATCGAGACAAAAAGGATAATGGCTCAGGATGGCTTTGGGACTCCTCACCAGTGCTGCAGCTTCGATCACATGTCATTACATCTCCAGCTTCTGACTTAGCTGGAGAGGTTTTCACGGCATGCATTTGCGAGGCATCACCTCTTGCAACTGTTCAGGAGACAGCTTCTCCATTAGGAAACTTCTGTTGCAGCCACTGCTCAGCATTTGTGTCTCCCAAAAGGGAGACATTAACATCCATTACACTTAAGGAAATGACAGACTAGTGGCCTTGCTAAGAAACTTTACAAATGGCTACTGCCTAGAATTAGCAGGCACACTTTTCAGATCCCTCTGTCACAAACCCACTCAGCCGGTCAGGCCCTCTACTCCCAAAGTGCCAACCTCCAAGCGCAGTCTTGTGAACAGTTTAAAAGAACAAGGTAACCCTCATGTCTGTTTTGTGAGTTCGGATCAACCTTTGGTCTCAAGTCTTGGAGGAATTCAAACTGTGAATCTCTTGCTAGTGTACCCAGTGCATAGGCTCAGATATTTCTGTCTTTGGGGGGCCAGACATCTTTGCCTATGGGCACCTAACCAGGTATACAGAGAAGAACCCTTAAAAACTTTAATAAAGACCTCAGATTTAAAACGCTTCTTTTTCCAGTTTGGTATCACCAATTCAAGCTTATGCCTAGTGCCTGCTATAAGCATATATACTTTTCTTACAAATGGAAGAAAATTCAAAGACAGACCAAGTATGTTCTAAAAAGAATTTTACTAAAATAGATAAAAATATGTAGAACATACAATACAGAACTCTTATATCACAAGACACATAAATCTTTTAAAAGAACAAGGTTTAAACAGTGCAAATTCCTAAAACAATATATAGATTCATTTCTCTTTCTAAATACCTGTTTAAAGTGCTCACAGATGTTTCGTTGTCAGAGTCTAGATAAAAGTGTGTTGAAGTAAAACAGAATATTCCTTAAAACATACTGTATTTGCCAACCCCTTTTTGTGTGAGGTCACCTAGCTCCTCCTCTGTCAGAATATATAAAAAAATATAATAAAAAAAAAGGGATGTCTTTTTTCAAGAATTAAATTCTGCAATCTCAGTATGCTCATATGTTCTTCAAATGACATCTCTTTGATCTTGTGATAAGCTTCCCCCTTCCAGGACATGAAAGCATCTTTATGATTTCGCACTAATACATCACAACCTGCTTTTCTTCCTCTGGAAGCATCATAAAATGGATATGCTCAACTCAAGCTTTTTCCACCCTGTAAGTAACTTCAGGCCTTCCACGTAACACCTGGTATCTAAATCCTGTATGTGTGTGATCTCACATGCTGTTTCAGCATTTTCTCATGGCTTTCATCTTTCAGCTGAAACCTGGGGGGGGGAGCGAGGTCACTCCTAAAGCACCAGATTTTCAGCAGAGACAGTCAGTAATATATTTTATATTAAAAAAAATGATACAGCACTCAGAACTGGCTGTCCACATCACAATTCCTCCCCACCTAGACTGAATTTGGGGGTTCTATCCCCTACATGGGATGAACTTCCCAAATCAGTTCACTCCTCATAGACCCTAGACAGCCCATCTGAGTTCTGGTTTTTGGCTCCAGCCCTATGTACGATTGTCAGATCATAACTTTGCAAAGCAAGGCTCCATCTTAGCAATCTCCGATTGTTCTTCCCCATCTGCGCCAGCCAAACCAGGGGGTTGTGGTCAGTCTGCACCACAAAATGCTGCCTATTCAAGTATGGGTCTAGCTTCTTTAGGGCCCACACTATCGCAAGACATTCTTTTTCCACCATGGAGTAAGCTTGCTCCCTGGGAAGTAGCTTCCTACTCAGGTACACTACTGGATGATCTGTCCTTTGGCTAGATGTCTGACTTAGTACTGCCCCAATACCCACGTCTGAGGCATCAGTCTGAACTATAAAGGTCTTGCTATAGTCAGGACTTGTCAAAACAGGAGCACTGCACAGTGCCTCCTTTAGTTTAGAAAAGGCTTCCTCACAGGCTGGGCCCCAGGTAATTTTCTTTGGCATCCTTTTCTTTGTCAGGTCAGATAGGGGAGCAGCCAGGGCACTGTAATTGGGTAAAAATTTCCTGTAGTACCCTGCTGTCCCTAGAAAGCTCCTGACCTGCTTCTGGGTTTCTGGTCTGGGCTATGCCTGGATCACCTCTATCTTTATTTGGTTAAGACAGAGCTGTCCCTGGCCTACCACATGCCCAAGGTATGCCACTTCTCCCATGGCCACCTGGCACTTCTCGGCTTTGGCAGTGAGCCCAGCCCTCTTTATCCTGTCCAGCACTTCCCTAAGGTGGGATAGGTGTTCCTCCCAGCTGGTACTAAAGATGGCAGTGTCATCCAGGTATGCCACGGCATACTCCTCAGCACCATTTAACACCTGGTTCACCAACCTTTGGAAAGTGGCCAGGGCATTCTTCATTCCGAAAGGCATTACTTTAAACTCAAATAAGCCTATTGGAGTGATGATAGCTGACTTCTCCCTAGCTCTGTCTGTCAATTCTACCTGCCAATACCCCTTGGTCAGGTCAGTAGTCGTAAGGTAGGTCACCCCTCCCAACTTGTCCAGGAGTTCGTCCGTCTGGGGCATCGGGTGGGCGTCTGACTTCGTGACTGCATTCAGTCCATGATAGTCCACACAAATGAGTTGAACCATCTGGCTTGGGCACAAGGACTACAGGTGAGGCCCAGGGGCTGTGGGATTACCCCTAAATCCAGCATCTCCTCCACTTCCCTTCTAATGTCTTTTTGGACAGCCTCTGACACCTGATATGCTGTCTGCCATATGGGCGTCTATGTCCCTGTCTCCACATTGTGTGTCGCTAAGGGGGTTAGTCTAGGCTTGGCGCTAAACAACGGGGCTAAGTCTGCTAAAACCTCCCTTACTTTCTGGACCTGGTCTGGGGTCAGCTGGAGAGACAATTTTACTGCCTCCACAGAGGACTCCTGCTTACTCTCTTCCAGCAAGTCCAGAAGGGGGTCTCCTTTGTCCATCCCATCCCCATGACTACACACTGCAAACACCTTGTCAGCCCTATTTGCTTATGGCTTCATCATGTTGACATGGTACATCCTTTCTGTCTGTCTTCTGTCAGGTAACTCCACAATGTAGTTCACATCATTTGCCTTCCTAACCACTTTGTATGGTCCTGCCCACTCAGCCTGAGGCTTGTCTTTCCAGACCTGAATAAGGACCATGACTTCCTGACCCACCATGTATGAGCGAGCTCTGGCTCTGCGGTCATACCACACTTTTTGTTTCTGTTGGGCAGCTGCCAGGTTGCTCTGGGCTGTCCCCATAAGCTCCTTCAGTCTTTCCCTAAACCTAAGGATGTAATCCACAATGGGAATTCCCTGGGTGGTGTACTTGCCTTCCCAGTCCTCCCGGATCAAGTCTAGGGGCCCACATACCTGGCATCCATATAAGAGATCAAAGGGGGAAAATCCTGTTGATTCTTGGGGCACCTCCCTGTATGCAAACAACAGGTGGGGAAGTTATTTCTCCCAGTCCCTCCCATGCTGTTCAGCAAACGCCTGGAGCATTGACTTTTGGGTACCATTGAATCGTTTCACAAGTCCATTGGCTTGTGGGTGATATGGTGTCGTGCATCTCTGCACCACCCCACATTTCTCCCATAAACATTTCATCAGGTCCGACATGAAGGAACCCCCTCGATCAGTGATAATCTCCTGTGGAAACCCAACACGGGAAAAAATCACAAGTAAGCATCTGTCTGTCCTCAGTGAGGATGGGGTACTGCCTCTGGGTACTGGGTGGCATAATCCACCACAGTCAGGATGAATCTCTTCCCTGAGGAGCTGGGAGTATTTAAAGGCCACACAATATCCACTCCCACCCTCTGGAATGGCTCCTCCACTATGGGCAAGGGGATCAGGGCTGCTTGGGTATTCTTGCCAGCCTTCCCTATTTCTTGGCACTGGTGACAAGACCTGCAATACTCCTTCACCTGCTGGGTGAAACATAGAAACATAGAATTTGATGGCAGATAAGGACCGCATGGCCCACCTAGTCTGCCCTTTTCCCTACCTAATGGGTAAGCTGCAGATCCTAGCTAACCAACAGCCTACTTCATCCTACCCCCCACTAGAACTGTCTTATGTCTGTCCCATGCATTCTTGAATTCCCCCACTGTTTTTGACTTTATGACCTCCTCAGAAAAGCTGTTCCATGCATCTACAACCCTCTCTGTGAAGAAATACGTCCTCACATTACCTCTGAGCCGTCCCCCCCATCTTCAAATTGTGCCCCCTTGTTCTTGCACATCTCTTTTTTCTGAAAGATGCTACCCTCTTGGACTTTGTTGATTCCCTTGAGGTATTTGAAAGTTTCTATCATGTCCCCCCTCTTCCTCCTTTCCTCGAGGCTATACATCTTAAGCTGCTTTAGTCTTTCTTCATATGTCTTCTGGTGCAGACCCTGCACCATTTTGGTTGCCCTCCTCTGGACAGCCTCCACCCTGTGTATGTCTTTGCGGAGATGGAGTCTCCAGAACTGTACACAGTACTCCAGATGTGGTCTTACCAACTGTCTGTACAGAGGGCCAACAACTTTCTGTTTTCTACTGGTGATGCCTCTCCCTATGCATCCCAGTATCCCCCAAGCCCTCCTTACTGCCTTCTCACATTGCTGGCCCACCTTTAGGTCGTCTGATATGACTATCCCCAGGTCCCTTTCCATTTTTGTTGTTGTCAGTATCTCACCCCCCATTGTGTACTCTTCCTCTGGGTTTTTGTTTCCCAGGTGCATTACTTTGCACTTCTTTGCATTGAATCTAAGCTGCCATACATTTGACCATTCCTCCAACCTTGTCAAGTCCCTTTTCATCCTTTCCACCTCACCTTGCATATCAACCCTGTTGCAGATCGTTGTGTCATCTGCAAAGAGACATACTTTCCCTTCTAGTTCTTCTGTAATGTCACTTATAAAGACATTAAAAAGGACTGGCCCCAGCACTGAACCCTGCGGTACCCCACTAGTAACCCCCTTTCTTCACTGTGGACTCCATTGACTATTACCCACTGTCTCCTGTTGTCCAGCCAGTGTTTTACCCAGGCTACCACCCTGGGACCCACTCCCAGGCTGGCTGATTTGTTTATTACTCTTTTGTGTGGGACTGTGTCAAATGCCTTGCTAAAGTCTACGTAGGCCATGTCCACAGCCCCTCCCTGGTCTACTACTTTGGTCACCCAGTCAAAGAAATCAATTAGATTTGTCTGACATGACCTTCCTGCTGTGAATCCATGCTGCCTTGGGTCCTGTGCCCCACTGGCTTCTAGGTACTCAACAATTCTTTCCTTCAGCAGTGATTCCATCATTTTCCCTACCACAGAGGTCAAACTGACAGGTCTGTAGTTTCTTGCCTCTGTCTTGCTCCCACTTTTGTGAAGGGGAATCACATCTGCCCTCCTCCAGTCTTCAGGTACCACACCATCTTCCCATGATTTATTAAAAAAGGTAGTCAGTGGTGTTACTAGTTCTTCCCTTAGTTCTTTTAGAATTCTGGGGTGAATCTCATCAGGCCCCATTGCTTTATCCACCTTCAGTTTTAAGAGTTCTTTTAGAACAGTTTCTTCTCTGAAAGGACTAATATCAACCCCCTATCCAGAGTTCTTCTATTGACTGGATTAGGTATCTCCCCCTGTTTTTCCATTGTGAATACCGAACAGAAGTATTCATTCAGTATCCCTGCTTTTTCACTGTCGGTCTCTGCCCAACCACCTTTCTCTTTATTTAGCCTCAGTATCCCTGCCTTAGTCTTTCTTTGCTCCCTAATGTACCTATAAAAGGTTTTATCCCCCTTCTTAACTGAGTTGGCTATCTTTTCCTTGGTTTGGGCCTTTTCTATTCTGACTGCCTTCCCCGCTTCCTTCTGCTTTAACTGGTACACTTCTCTGTCTTGCTCCTTCTGTGTTTCCTTGTACTTCCTGAAGGCTATCTCTTTTCCCCTTACCTTCCCTGCTACTTCTTTAGAGAACCATAGACGTTTCTTCTTTCATTTTGATTTGTTTATTTGCTTCACACAAAGGCTTGTTGCCTCTGTGATGGCAGTTTTGATGTTTCCCCATTGTTGCTCCACCCCACCTTCTTGCCTGTTTGCTAGTGCTTTTCTGAGGCACTCTCCCATTTTGACAAAATCAGCCCTCCTGAAGTCCAGTACCTTCACTTTTGTGTGGCTTGACTCTACAGCTAAGTTTATCGTGAACCACACTGTTTGGTGGTCGCTTGTTCCCAGATGGCTACCCACTTCAAGATCAGAGATCCTCTCTCCATCCCCATTTGAGAGTACCAGGTCTAAGATTGCTCCCTCCTGAGTGGGTTCCAAAACTAGCTGTCTGAGGCATGTCCCCTGTAGGGCATTGAGAATGGCCCTGCTCTTGGGTGTGGCTGCAGCAAAGGTACTCCAGTTAACATCTGGCATATTCAGGTGCCCCATCAGCAATACCTCCCCTTTCTCTGCCATCCCAAAGATGCCTTCTATCATTTCCTTGTCTGTTTCCTCCCCCTGAGAGGGGGGTCTGTATACAACCCCTGTGCGGATTGTGGAGCCATTTCCAGTCTCCAGGGTGACTCACAGTGCCACCTGTCCTCCCTGTTTACCCTTTAGTTCTGTTGCTTTGATCCCTTCCCTTACATAGAGAAGTGAGTTACATGAAGTTAGGCCAGTAGAAATTCTGAGCTAACCACTGCATAGTGCATGCGATTCCCAGATGACCAGACAAGGGAATATCATGTGCAATTTTGAGCAACTGCTCACGATACCCGTGGGAAACGACAAGCTGCCTGCCTAGCATCCCTCCCTCTGTCTGTACTGCCTGAGTATACATAAGTCCATTTTCCCAACAAACCTTATGTCTGTCGTCACCTCCCTGTGTGCCATCTGAGTCTTCCCAAGCCCTTAGCTTCTCTAAAATAGGGTCACTTCTCTGAGCAGCTGCAAACTCCTCACACATTTCCAAGGCATGGGACAGGTCCCCTTCAGTCGCTAAACTAGGATCCCTAGCACTAGTGTCAGAGCACTCAGGATCACTGTCAATCCCAACCCTGTGACAAGGGGTCACCCCTCCCTCTTTGGAGTAACCTTCCTTAGCTATGTGGTCACTTCTTACCGGGGAGATGTCTACCCCCTTTTTATCAGTCTCCATATCAGGATACACAGGCTGGGGAACCAGCCTCCCAGTGGTTTCCACAATGGCCTCTGTGGGGTTCAGGGAACTACAATTTTCCCTTGCCGCTTGGCTATGGGTAACTGCACATACCATCCCCTGTTGGAGATTGTTACCCAGGATCACATCCACTGCTAATGTTTTGGCTACAGCCACCTGTTGTGCAGTTCCCCATTTCACCCCAGTCTAGGAGATCAGTAGCCAGTGGCAATGTTTTCTCTTCACCAGTAAACCCTTGTACAGTGACGGGCAATGTTTTCACCTCACCAATGAAGTCCTGTACAATAACGTATTTATTGGGTATATGCTGACTAGGCTGTACCAGATCCCCCTTTACCAAGGTCAGGGATGCCCCTGTGTCCCTTAACCCCTGTGTCTGTACACCATTCACCATTACTGGGTGCATGTGTTCCCTCATGTTCACTGGCATGCTTCCAGGGACACACAAACAACCCACTTCTTTTCTAGCACCCGGTTGTGTATTATTGCTTGCCTTCTTGGGACACTGTCTGGCAATATGCCCAGTTTCTTTACACAACCAACATTCATTTCTTCTCTCAGAGAAATCTTTTTTCTGAAACCTGGGGCTAACTGGTTTTGGTGGAGGCAGTGAGGATTTTACCTGCCCTGAAGGCACACTTTTCCCTTTCTGCGCTGCCACGCTTGCCCCATTTGCTCTCAGAGCAGGTCTGGTCTTGGCATAGCGGTCCGAGAGTTCAGCAGCCTCTTGCACTGTTTTGGGATCTCGGTCCTCTAGCCAGGTTTTTAGCTCTGTTGGGCAAGCCCAATTAAACTGTTCTAATAAAATCACATTTTCAATTTTATCAACAGAGTTTGCCTCAGTTCCTTCCCACCAACGTTTTAAAAACTGATGTTGTTTCGTGGCTAGCTCCTCGTAGTTCATATCAGGGCTTCTCCTGAGCTTAAGGAATTTAGCTCTGTATGATTCAGCAGTTAATTCAAACTTTTTTAACAGTGCAGCTTTTAGTTTGCTGTAATTATCACTGTCCTCATTGTCCATTTGACCCAATGCATCCCTAGCTTTCCCGGTAAGTAGCAGGGATAGCTGGAAGTTCCAGGACTCTCTAGGAATTTTAGCCTGAATACAAACTTTTTCAAAAGAATTTAAAAAGGCATCCATGTCCTCTCCCTCTTTAAATTCGGCTATTAATTTGGAATTCAATTTGTAACCCAGTCCTGCAGTCCTAGTTAAACCCAAGCCACTTACCTGCTTTGGTGCCGCTGGTCGGAGTCGGAGCTCCTCCAGCTCGTGTTGCCTCTGGCTCTCCTCTCTCTTCTCCTTTGCCTCTCATTTCTCTCACTCTGCCTCTTAGCGTTCTCGCTCTGCCTCATGGTCTGCCTCTCGCTTCTCTCACTCTCTCGCCCTCTGGAACTCCAGCTCCATCCTGTGCAACTCAGTTTATAGCCCGAGTACCTCTGGATTCAGGATACTGATGACCTTCCCCTGCTGCTGTGGCCCTTCACTGACAGTGGCCCTGTTGCCCTCCTCATCGGACCTGGACACTGCACTGGCCGCCAGCCCTGCCACACTCGAGGATTGGTCCTTTCCAGTCACGGTCCGTGACTCACTGCTCTGGGTATCTGCTACCATCAGGGCCTCTATGAGGTTCTGCTTTTTGGCTGTCACCTCGAACGGGACTCCTCTGTCCCCACACAACTGCTTCAAGTAATCTACAGTGTGCATGCTGTAGTCGGAAGCCATCTTCTTCCCTGACTATGGCTACTCTGACTTGCACTTTAGGAAAAAAAATAAAATGAGTAGGAACTTGACTGTACCCCAAGTGATACATAGTTCTGTTTCCTTTTTAAAATAAAACTCTGTCTTTTTCTTTCTTTGCAAGAGAGCTTACAGTCTCTAACTGACACAGAACAATAAAGCTTGTGATACCAAAGTTATGCCACCGCTGCCAACCAATCTGTCACAAACCCACTCAGCAGGTCAGGCCCTCTGCTCCCAAAGTGCCAACCTCCAAGCGCAGTCTTGTGAACAGTTTAACCGAACAAGGTAACCCTCTTGTCTGTTTCATGAGCTCAGATCAAACTCTGGTCTCAAGTCTTGGGGGGATTCAAACTGTGAACCTCTTGCTAGTGTACCCAATGCACAGGCTCAGATATTTCTGTCTTCGGGGGGACAGATATCTTTGCCTATGGGCACCTAACCAGGTATACAGAGATGAACTCTTAAAACCTTTAATAAAGACCTCAGATTTAAAACGCTTCTCTTTCCAGTTTGGCATCCCCAATTCAAGCTTATGCCTAGTGCCTGCCATAACCATGTATATTTTTCTTACAAATGGAAGAAAATTCAAAGACAGACCAAGTATGCTTTAAAAAGAATTTTACTAAAATAGATAAAATTATGTAAAACATACAATACAGAACTCTTATATCACAAGACATACAAATCTATTAAAAGAACAAGGTTTAAACAGTGCAAATTCCTAAAACAATATATAGATTTATCTCTCTTTCTAAATACCTGTTTTGAAGTGCTCACAGATGTTTCGTTGTCAGAGTCTAGATAAAAGTGTGTTGAAGTAAAACAGAATTTTCCTTAAAACAAACTGTATTTGCCAACCCCTTTTTGTGCGAGGTCACCTAGCTCCTCCTCTTTCAGAATATATAAAAAAATATATCTAATAAAAAAAAAAAACAGGATGTCTTTTTTCAAGAATTAAATTCTGCAATCTCAACATACTCATATGTTCTTCAAATGACATCTCTTTAATCTTGTGATAAGCTTCCCCCTTCCAGGACATGAAAGCATCTTTATGATTTTGCACTGATACATCACAACCTGCTTTTCTTCATCTGGAAGTGTCATACAATGGATATGCTCAACTCAAGCTTCTTCCACCCTGTAATTAGCTTCAGGCCTTCCACGTAACACCTAGTATCTAAATCCTGTGTGTGTGTGATCTCACATACTGTTTCAGCATTTTCTCATGGCTTTCATCTTTCAGCTGAAACCTGGGGGGGGGGTGAGGTCACTCCTAAAGCACCAGATTTTCAACAGAGACAGTCAGTGATACATTTTATATTAAAAAGAAAATGATACAGCACTCAGAACTGGCTGTCACATCACACCCTCCACTGTGTGAAGAGGTTCTCTGAGAAGCAAAAAACACAATCTGGCAAGTGAACCATTGATTAAATAGGGAATTTAATCCATGCCCACCTGACACCTTCTCACCAATTAGAAACATGTCCTAAGGTAACCCATGTTATAATGAATGTTAGTACTATTAAATGACTTGGAGTTGGTTTTGAACTTTCTATGTAGCAGCAGGCAATGTAAGTATGAAGTGCTGGCACCAGTTGCACTATCATAGCGCTTGCAGTATATGTGGCAAGGAAAGCGAGTGGTTGTGTTTTAAATGTTAAAAGGTGCTGGGGCTCTGAATGAGGAGACCAGTTGGATAAGTGAGCATTTGTTGGGGCGAGCGTCAGGAAAATGATTTAGATAATTCGGAAAGTGATTTGGTTTATAGGGGAAATGATACCAGCAGTTATGTGTATTGTATACACTTAGTACAGATTTCTGTGTGAATCTACAAGTGCAGGCATGGCTTAAGAAATGTCAGTGTGAGCAGAACAAAGAGAAGGCATTATGAATGGGGATTTCCAGTATTTTAAAACATTAAATCAGTTCAGTATATGGAAAATGCTGTGTATTCACTGCTGCAATTTAATGCTGTTGCCATGGTCACTGTGCCTGGTGGACGGGGATGTTTGGTGCAGCATAGCAGTGGCAGAAAGTTAAAGGAAATAGGTAGCATTCTGAGAAAAATGTTAAAAGGTGAGAAAATAGATTTGTGATGTGGAAATTTTGTCAGTGTGGATTACCTGAGCGGTTATGTTGTTTTTTTCTTTTCTGTGAGCATGTGAAGCTTGCTATTTACTTGTTATGAAGTAGCCGGAGTGGACAGTCTTTCTGTTGCCATTTTTTTTGGTTTTGTTTTCATGGAGTGAATAACCAACTGTGTGCATGATTAGAGGGCAATTAAGTAAGTAAGTAATACTTTATTTCTATTTTGGCACTCAATCCCGGAGGCTCTGGGTGCCATTTCAGTCAAAGGCAAGGTTCAGACAGTACAAGAAATATTCTTATAATTACTAAAACCAAATATATACAAAATCAGTTATAAGTTATCATAAAATGCCTTCTTAAAAAGATAGGTCTTCAGGCCCCCTTTAAATGCCTCCACTGTTGGTGCCTCCCTTAAACATCTTGGCAGCAAATTACGGAGGGCCGGGCTGGCCATCTCAAAGAAACTATCCCCTGTGTTTTCAGCCTGGCCCTCGGAATCGCCAGGAGGCCCTCAATGGAGGAGTGAAGAGAATGTTTGGGGATGGCTGGAGTTAGGAGGTCAGACAGGTAACCAGGGCCCAGGCCGTATAGGGCCTTTTAGGTGAGCAAGTCCACCTTGAAGATGATCCTCCATCTGACAGGCAACCAGTGCAGATCCCACAGGACTAAGGTCACATGGCAGGACTTTGGTAGGCCCACCAGCAGCCTGGCCACCAAGTGCTGCACTAGCTGCAGTCAGTGGAGGATCCCTCCATTGACCCCGAAGTACAGAGCGATACAGTAGTCCAGCCTGGAGGTCACAAAAGCATGTAACAGTGTTGGCAAGTCTTCAGGCAGAATCAAGGGTTTAATTCGGGCGATATTCCTTAGGTGATAAAACCCATTTTGGTGACAGATGACACCTGGGCTTCCAGAGTCAGTCTGTCATCAAGGATAACTCCCAAATTTTTCACACTGGGGGAGGCCATCAATGGGGTGGATCCCAGGACCAAACCTGTTACCACCCTGAAGGTCTCCCCGTCACTCCGTCGACCAGGCTCAAATACTAGCACTTCTGTCTTGTTGGGGTTCAGCCTCAACCAGTTAGAGGACATCCAATCCTGAATCTCAGCCAGGCATTTATTTAGCACTTCAATGGCATTTATTCATTTAGTTTTTGTTTACCATGTAGGTACCATAGCCAAAAAATGACTATTTTCAGGCACGACCCAGGAAGTTACAAGCATTACAAGGATTACAAGGATACAGGGATTACAAGGATTTCCAGTTCCAGGGGAAAATGACAAATACAGCTGGGTGTCATCTGCATAGCAGTGGAACCCCAGACTGTATTGTCTAATGAGTTCTCCCAAGGGCAACATGTACACCGCGAACAACATCGGTGAAAGGATCGAGCCTTGAGGCACTCCACACGACAGGGACTTTGAGGAGGAGGAGAAATTCCCCATTACCACTCTTTGCCTTCTGTTGGAGAGATAGGACTCAAACCATTTGCTGACTGTTCAGGTGAGTCTACAATACACTCTAAAGTGATCCAATAGCACAATGTGGTCCATGGTGTCAAATGCTGAGGAGAGGTCAAGGAGAATGATAACTGCCCATTCTCCTGTATCCTTCACCCTGAGGAGGTCATTCTGTACCCAAACTAGTGCCATCTCTGTGCTGTGCCTAGCTCTGAAACTGGACTGGAAAGGCTCACGGATATCAAAGGCCATGAGGTGTGCATTGAGCTGCAGAGCCACTACTTTCTCAACAGTCTTCCCTGCAAATGGGAGGTTGTAGATAGGTCTATAATTCGCCAGGATGTCTGGGTCAAGTGATGGTTTCTTCAGAAGGGACCTCACCAGCACCTCCTTCAAGATGCTGGGGAAGGACCCCTCTGAGAGCGAGCTCTGGACTATCCCAGTGAACACTAGACCAATGGCCTTGGCCCCTCCCACTAGGAGACAGGTTGGGTCAGGGTCCAGTTCACAGTATGTGGACAGCAGCTTCAAAATCACCTCAACTACCTCAGCCACCGCAACATCTGAAACTTCCCACCAGACAATTGGAATGCCTCTCCATAAACCAGGTCGACCACTGCGGGACAAATTTTGTCCCACTGGGGAGATTCCTGCCTGAATGTAACTGAAACCATGTTACTTCTACAGGACTGTCTTGTAAACAGGATTTATATCCTAATGACATGTTTTCCTGTTTAAAAATAAAATTTGCACTTTTACTACTGAATGAAGGACACCCTGTCTGAGAAGAATAGAGCAAACTCTTTGCGCAATGTGATCGACAATGCTTTTTTCAACTGTAGACAGACTGGATGTAGCAGCCTGACCACAGTCTGAAATAGCTGAGCTGGTCTGTTCTTCCCAACTGCAATCTCCCTGGACAGGAATTCTGCCTTCTTATGGATGATTGCCCCCCTGATAGTCATTATAATGATTTCTCAGGGCCAGTCTGTCTTCCATGAACTGGGTCCTCCGCCAGCAATGCTCCATCTTCCATCCCTTGGTTTTCATCTCCTTGAGAGCCCCATCAAATCATGGGGGTCTCAAGCAAGAAGACCTGGGTCATATACGGACTGGTGTGATGGCATTGAGTGCCTTGGTGACAGCCCCATTATAGGCTGCCACTGCCTTACTCATGTCAATCGCACATGCAGTACTCATGCCAGGAAAAATCTACTACTGCCAAAAGTCTCTCTGGGGACAATCCCCTTAAAAGGTGATAGCAGATCATCTACATGGGGGGTGGAGGGGCGGCAAACACCCAAACAAGAACTCCATCGTGCAGTGCTCAGACCAAACAACCTGATCAGTCTTGACATCAGTAACATCAAGCCCCAGTGAGAATACCAGGTCCAAGGTGTGGCTGTGTTAGTGGGTTGCAGAGGTAATTGCCTGTGTCAGGCCCAGAGATGTCATCATCTGGAGGAGTTCATAACCGAAAAGTGAGGATTTGTTGTCCATCCAGGCATTGAAATCCCCCAGAATTAACCATCTAGGGGACTCCAACACCCTGTCAGTGACAAAGTCTGCTACCTCATACAGAAACTTTCCGTCCCCTCCTGGACCCCCATGCACTGCCACACATTTAAACGATGAGGCAGAACCTACTGGGTGCATGGAGAAGCTCAGGCTGGATCTAAAACAGATTGCCACTCCCCTGCCCCTGCATTCCCACTTTTGACAGTGCACCACCGAGTACCCGGCGGGGACCAACGCCTCCAATACTGGCCCAGTGTCATCCCCCAACCAAATCTCGGTAATGCAAGCCAGGTAAACTGAAGTAATCAAGTCTGCCGTAACAGTGGTCTTGTTCCTTATCGACCTGGCATTGCATAGCACCACCCAAAGGGGAGTAGCAGAGACTGCTGGCCCTCTATCTAACTACCCATGCAGTCTGGTGGGAGCCCTGGGGACAGGAAACAAGCATGCAGAGCCCCTCTCAAGGCTCCGTTGAACGCCAGGGTGTCTTCTATTACAACCCCCCTGATGTTATTCACCTCCATTATGCTAGCAGTACTCTGCTGCATGCCCTTCTGCCCCCCTCAATACCCACCTCTCAGCAGTATCTTACCACAACAGCTGGGAGGGGGACATCCACAAAGGGGTGAAAGTCACACAGCAGGGATGCATCATGGATGGTATGAGGGGGCCTGAGACCTATACACACTTCCCACTTTCCCACAACTTAAACTATAATAAAACCTCTTAAATTTGTCTAACCAAGACAAAAGAAAGAAAAACCCTAAACTAATCAGACATTCACCAGTCACTCTCTAATACAAAACAAAACTCCTAATCAGATACACACCACAGCCATACACTAACTAAGCCCTTTATCCCTTACCCACACTACACCACCTGCCGACAATCTATCAATAAAATATAAACCACGACAGTGGTGGAGTCAGATATTAAAGCGAATGTTCAAAAGAAATGTGCTGTGAAGATAAAATTCTGCTCCTGTATGGAGCTAAAATATCCAACAGTTCAACTGAGAATTATTGATGAAATTAATCCAGGAAATACACTTTGACTATCCCAGCAGAAAACATAGAAACATAGAAACATAGAAACATAGAAGTTGACGGCAGATAAGGACCGCAAGGCCCATCCAGTCTGTCCATTTCTTTTTCTACCTTATAAATGTGCCGGCTCCTTAGTCCCACTAATCACTTGGCAGTGGATAGTGTCTCAAAGAAAGAAGGTAAAAAGTAAAGCAGTGCTCATACCACCACCCCACTGAAATAGCAGCATTCTTTCCATCTGCAGGAAAGTAAAATCATCAAAGGGGGGGGATTTGAAAGTCGGGCCAAGTCAATGTCTCTCCTTATTGTTTAATGCTTCTCTCACTAGCATCAAGCCCAGTTACCAAGGGTAGCAAAAGTCAGTTTTCTTACCCTCCATTCATCTCACATATCAGACTGTATGGAAAACAAATCACTGCTCTCACTGGTGATTGAGATAAGATTCGTAAAAGTCTAAAATACTGACATGAACCGATGCAGTCACTGAGTGGATTCAGCAGAGATTTTGGCAGTTATGGCTCGGTGTTCTGGTCAGCACCACAGAGGAAGAAAAATTCAGGTTTTCTCTGGACGAGGACGGAATACTCACTACCGCCCCAGATTACTCCAAACAATCTCCTCATGCAACCGCCAACACACACCTTCAACGCTTCTTTCCAAGCACACGATCCAAGCATTCATTTGATGTTCTCTGAAGTTTCCGATAGATGAATTCGGACCAAAACTCTGTATACAGTCGGGTGCTCTAGTAACCGCCACAGGGGGAGGAGGCTCGGGTCATCCCAGGACAGGAGCAGCACTCCCACTACTGCACCTCCTGGTTCCCCCTAAACACTCCCCCTTGGACGATCGCCGACACTCACCTCTGATAATTCCTCCACAGATACTGCAGTCTTTACCCTCCTCTGGTAGCTGTGGGTGGGTTAACCGACTGTGGGTGGGTTAGATGGTGATTAACTGACTCTGGGCATGATTTATTTGAATAACTGACTCAGGGTGTTGTTAGATGTAGTTTGTGGGAGAATAACTGATGGCTGTTGTCTGTTGTGATTGGCTTACAACAGATATCTGTCATATAATTACCAACATATGTCATTGTCCTCTCTGGCCAAAAAAGCAGGACCTGTGGTTGTCCAATAGCAATGCATTGCCATGCTGATTACCAGGAGTCAGGAGCAAAATTGGAAACCAGAAGACTAGGCTGACACTGCTACTTTCATCCAGAAAGGGTTGGTTCTGGGCCCCACCACCATAGCAACCCCAGGGGTGGAAAAGGAGCTTGCTCTTCCACAGGGGTTTTCTGTGTACTAATAAGGTCACAGCAACTATACCAGGTGCCACTGGTTAATGTGAAGGCAGAAAAAACTGGGTGCCATCAGGATAATAGTTGTCACTCCCAGGTCCCATTCTGCTTTGATTCCCACCAGGTGGTCAGTAGGGACGGTGGCAGATGGGGATGAGAGATTGCAAGGGGGTTGAGCCCTCACCCCCACCCCAGACCTGAGGACTGGGTGGACGACACAATGGGAGAAAAAACTATTTCATTAAAAAAATCTAGTTCTAAAATTGTGATTAATCTGAATAGCCTGAAGATACAAGACGAGGCATTAACCTGCACCCAGTAACCGTTCCTATTCAAAATGGAAGCATTCCTACACTTAATAAGAGCAAAGCCTTTATTGTAAAAAAGTATCCACATATGGAGTGCCAGAAAAGTT
Organism: Neoceratodus forsteri; assembly: GCA_016271365.2. Classification (NCBI taxonomy): domain Eukaryota; kingdom Metazoa; phylum Chordata; order Ceratodontiformes; family Ceratodontidae; genus Neoceratodus; species Neoceratodus forsteri. The sequence continues at coordinate 255,501,522 of CM028131.1, read as the reverse complement.
AAAACCCAACATCATCCACAAGCACCCGAATTGTTTTGCACCCAAAATAAAGTGCTTTGCCAACCTTGACAGGGCACCTTGTTTTGGCTGCAAAACATGTCAGGCAGCTTGTGTGTGCTGTTGGGGTTGAATTTTTCTGTCCTCTGTCTATGCACACTGTTTTACAATAAAGCCTTTGCACTTATCAAAGGGGAACAGTCAGCACTGAGAACTCCACACCCAAGTGTGGGGCAGGTCCCAGTTTGCACTTTGTGTGCAAAAACATTTTTTTACTTGCTGTTTACTGCAGTATAGTAGATTGTATTAGACTGATTCTGCTGATTTCCATGCCGACATTTATTGTAAACTGAAATCTCATAATCCTCTGCAGCTGACATTAGAGCAGGGCTGCAGCAGTCAGAGAGTCAATAGCATAGGGTGCATGTTAGAGTTTTATATGCTCTGATCTTATGTTTGCTGGTTCAGCTGCCCTTGTGGGGCTAAGTACTGTCACAAAAGACTGTACTTAGCTCTGGGAGAACAGTGGGACAGGCAAACATCTGGAGCTAAATTTTCAGCCTTCCTGGGACTAAGTCCCACTCCGCAGTGCCTGGTGCAGAATTAATTCTTTGCTGCTGCGGACTTTACTATTTTCGGCTCGAGCTCTGCATGGGCGAAAGGCATAGCTGTGGGCGATGTTACGCCTGATCCCACCAGGCATAACACTTCAGCATAGCTGCACCAAAAAAATGTCTGCAAGCGGATGTAAATCGGGGAGCCAGTCGAAAACCAGCTCCCGCTTTTAAAATACAGCACGTGCAGGAGAAACTGCAGCTCCCCAAATGAAGTCTCACTTGTGGCAGTTTTTCCCCGCATCAGTGCTGATTTTATTTATGTATTTATTTGTACATCATAATGACCTTTGAGCTATGTGCTCATTTGCAAAGGTTCCATGTCAAAAGTTGAAGCAAACAGAATATATATAAACATTAAAATGAGCATTAGTTAAAACAATCATTCCATTGTTACAGGCAGCGCAGAATGAGCAATTGTCAGGACAAGGAGACAACTGTACAACACAAGGTTGGCAACTCAGTAGAATCATTAGTGATAAATATATAGTATGGCTTGGTTAGAGGAGTCGGGGAGGTAGAGGGAGACAAGGGGAAGAGAGAACAGAGTGCAGTAGGGCTAGGGAGGTAGGAGCCTAGATGGGTCAGGCAGAGGTAAAGGGCAGGTAATGGGAAGGGTAAGGATTGGCATTTACATGTGGATTCTTGGGTTAGTTCCTTCTTTAGTGCTCTCTTGAACTGTGACATTTTAGGTAGCTCAGTGATGGAGGTTGGGAGGCTGTCTAGCCAATGTGTGGCTCGGCTAGCAAAAGCTCATTGGCCCCAGTTGGTTCTATATTTGGGGACTACCAGTGCATGCCTTGCCATGCTCCTAGTGGTATATTGATTGTGAACTGGGCAAAAGAGTGATGCCAAGGTAGGAAGAGGAAAGTCACCAAGTGCTTTTTTTGGCCAGTAGGATACTCTGGTACTTTATACATTCATGCAGGGGAAGCTGACCTGAGAAGGAGTATAAGGTGCAGTGGTGTGTGATTCTGTCCGCACCTGTGATGAGTCAGCAAGCTTTGCTGAGCAGTACCGTCACTCTGTGCAAGACGGTGTCAGATGTGGTTGCGTATACTGTAAGACCATAATCAATGAGAGGGAGGATGGAGTTTGTTACGGCTAGACACCTGACCTCATGGGTTAAGTTCAGACGCTGCCTGAATAGGGCTCCCAGCTTTCTGTTGGCCATAACAACCATACTGTCCACATGCTCCGTGAAGGCAAGAGACTCATTTAATGTGACCCCCAAGTATCTAAAAGTGGGCACTTACTCAAGCGGTAATCTCTGAGCATTCAGGATGCTCAGAGGGGATACTTTAATTTTCATATGAGTGCAGCAAAGAGCATGGTTTTGGTTTTTTTTTGTAGTTAAGGACCAGCTTATTCTGCTTGAACCATCTTTCTAGGGAACCGAAGCTTCTTTGGAGCTCTCTGGTAACTACCTCATGTTGTGGGCTGCTCTTGAAGACTACTGCATCATCAGCATACAGCTGTATCTAAGTATGTGGACAAGCACCCAGAAGACCATTGATAAAGAGACTAAAGAGAAGAGATCCCAGTATAGACCCCTAGGAAAGTCCAGCAGAGATTTGTTTTGCTTCAGAGAGGACCTCATCTATTTTGGCCCTCTGTGTACGACTGGTGAGGTAGCATTGAAATAAAGATACTGTCTCAGGAGAGAGGCCAAGGTGTAGGAGTTTTATCAGCAGCAGAGGATAATCAACAAGGTTGAATGCCTTGGTTAGATCAACATGCACAGCACCTACCAGATGCCCTTTGTCAAGGGCTTTGTGTAGGTGGGATGTAAATTCAATGAGTGCAGCTGTGGTACTGTGCAATTTTCTAATACTGTGCTGTTGGCTGCATAGAAGGTTGTACTTCTTGAGGTAGGAGACCACCTGATCGGATACTATTCTTTCCAGAGATTTTGAGAGAGGGGAGAGTATGGAGATGGACCTGTAGTTGGCCACGCTTGTTCTATACCCACCCTTATGTACAGGTGTTACTATGGCTGCCTTCCAGATCTGTGGAAATTTACAACACCATAGCGAAATGTTAAAGATCTTTGTCAGGGGCAAAGCCACCTCTTCAAGGACATGTGCTAGTACAGTATTACCATGTTAATGTTATCACTGCCCACTCTTGTTTTACCAATAATCCCTCTTAGGTATTTGACTGTTACCTTAGTGGAGACCTGCTTAAAGTAGAATTTGGGGCTGTTGCTACCCTACTGCCCTGTTCCTTCAGCACCATCATCCAGGGTACCCAGATCAGTAGGCAGAACCACAGACAGGTAGGGGGGACTGAGAATCCGGCTCCTGATCTGAGGTTGCAAGAACTCTAACATGCACTGCAGACTATTGAATCTCCCACTGTTGCAGCCCTGCTCTGATGTCAGCTGCAGGAAATTCTGGGACTTCTGGTTAGAGCAAATGTCAGCTTGGAAGTCAGCAGAGTTGGCCTGATACAATCTACTATTCTGTAGTAAACAGTAAGTAAAAAAAATGTTTTTGCATACAAATTGCTGGGACCAGCCTCAAACATGGGTGAGCAGCTCTTAGTGCTAACTGTTCCTCTTTAAGTGTAAGTGTGCTTGCATTTTGAATAGGAATGGTTACCAGGTGCAGGTTAGTGCCTCCTCTCATTTGTACCGTTTTCTTTTCCTCGGCACCGGTACTCCCTGATTCAGATGTCTCTGGTTCTGATTCATCCTGAAGATACTTCTCTCTGCTGCATGACCACACCACTCCCTCCTATGCCTGCCTTTGAGTCATGACCCTTCCCCGCTCCTCAGTTTACCCTCTTTCTCCTTCTTACCCCTCCCCTCACCAACCCTCCTCTCTCTCTTTCCTTCCTCACTTGTTCTTCACTTTCCCTTCCTCCCCCCCCTGCACACCTTCCTACGGTGCCCCACCCCCTGCTGTCCTCACCTTTGAAATGTACTTTGCTTGAACCCATAGAACAGATTCCCTAGCTCTGTTTTGCATATAATTTTACCTGTCTGATGAGCCTCATTGTGTACTGTTTTCAGGTATATCTCTATGATGTTTTATTGTATAAGTTATTGATCTATTTTGTTCTTTCACACCTCTTCCCCCCCCCCTCCAGATGCATCTGGAAACAAACTATTTATACGATCTACTAGGCTTCACCAACAAACCACAAAGGCTGAAAATAGCAAACGGAATAATACCCCATTGCATCCAGTTTAGGATTTTATGGCACCTTACTCGCTTTTCAGACCTGGTCATGCAGTAGGAAGAACAGGGTCATCTGTGCATTGGTGGTGAAAAATACAAAACCCACCTTCTTCTCTGGAATTTTATTGCAACTGTATTTGTAAAACAATGCATCCCTTGTTCCGTGTAAAAAAAAAATAATAATAAAAAATAAATAACTCAGTGCATTTGAAATTAGACCATTTTCATGTACTGCATACTTATTGCTATGCCTAATACAACATTTATTTGGCTATACGTTTTACAAGAATAATTTTTTTTCTATCACAATGTCAAATTAAGCTGAGAGCACTCTATAATGCAAAGCACTGTACAGCACTGCAATGAAGTAAACTGGGCCAGCTTCACTGGAGAGTTTTACTCCTCAGATCCCCCATCAGTACACATAAACAAACCACCTCATTTACAGCCAGCAGTAAATCAAACAAGTCAGCATGAAATTGCAGCTTAGGGTACCCAGCCTTCATGAGGTTAGCAGTTCAGTGTAAGAGTGGCCAACCATAATAGCAGAGTGGACTGCAGACACTGAAGAGATGTTAAGAAAAACAATTAAATTACTGGCATTTTTAATTTAGTGTTTTAATTGCAGACTGACAGCAGAAATGCCTCAGGGTAAGAACTAATTATTTATAGTGCCAATGGATACCGTGAAATAAACCACCCAGGGTGAAAATATCTTTTTTCCCTTCTAGTTAAACCTCAGGCATTCAAGAACTGCTGCGGAGGGACTCTTATCACTGAGTAGTTCTCCATTCTCCTGTATCTGTTTTCATGAGCACTGTTTGTCTGGTGCAGCATTATTGGTCAGAATGCTCGGAGGACTCTTCTGTTGCCCTAGTTTGGGAAGTACAGTGTTTTTCCACCCAAACCCAGCACTGCCAGAAGTGCTGCACATGGGGTGATTTAATAAAAAAAAAAAAAACTTTCCATGAAAGTATGTGAACAATAGTTTTAAATTAAAGTGCTTACAAATACCTGAACCCAACGTTCAAATATGATATCAAACTGTCTGTCAGAATTGCCAACCAGCAAGCTGCAGATACTGTATGGATTAAACGCAAACTACAGGTACTGCATACTTCAGTGGTATAAAAAATGACAAACTATTCCATCCCATTAGCTATATTTACCGAATATTTAGTTTGTCAACAAAGTACCTTTTTTTTTCCACTTCTAACTGGCCCCCTTCTTGTAACTCTGGGTTCAGCCATGTCCCCAGTTTTCACTTGGGATACGGCATCCTGGGCTAGCTACCCCAGTCTCAAAGAGGTCTTTATCATCCTTGGTTCCACTGCCATCCCCAGTGGAGGGCCCACTATGGAAGGGAGAAAGAAAGCAGACGGTAGCAACTGTCAGAGGAGTAGGGTCCTACTAAGTGCAGACCCAATGGCATTGGTAGGGTAAGTCAGCTGTTATATGACTAGCAGTTTTTCCCTATTTAACCCACCCCCGTGATGTGGCAGAATGAGGTCAGCGTGCTCCTTCAGGTATCAGCTTATCTTCTGCATCACTCCTGCCTTGCACAGACTGAGTGTCTCTACATGGTGTGTTCTGCCTAGTGCAAGAAGGCAGCCACATAGCGGGACAAAGATCCCTCCCATTCCATCTTCCCTTGATGGTTTCTGCTCCAGATATCTTGGGCTGGGTGAGTGGTGGTGGTGGGGGTGCAAATCCAGGTCGCTGGCATGCCAAGAAGTTCCATACTGCTCTGTGCCATTGAACTGGCATCTCATCTTTAATTTTAATTTTTCATCAAAGTTTTTATCCTTTTCTTTCAGATGTCACACTTCAGGCTTTTTCTTGTTATTTTATCCATTTGTTTACCAGGTAGGCACACTGAGCTGTGGGTCCTTTTTCAGGCATAACTCAAACCACAAATACAACATAACAACAGAAACTATTTAATTTCATTTATAAACTATATAACTATAATACTTTTTTTTTATTATTATTCCTGATTTATCTCCTGGCATCCTTGGTCCTGACAGCATCCCCCCAGCCCCACTACTGACCCATCTTATGGACTTAATTGTTAACCAGCACTTACTCAGAGCCATGTTTGGCATGTGGTCTACCAAGTAGGGTCACTGGGGCCTGCAGGGGATGTTGAGTGAGCCAGGGCAGTTTTCTTCATTTTTACCAACCGTGAACTGCCTATGACACAACCTTGCATATGCGTTTTGATGCGCATGTGGGTTATGTCATTACTTCTACTGCCCACATCTGCTGGTTCCGCTGTGCTGCAGCTTAATCTCCGCTGTGTGACAGGCAAGTTGCAGGACTCAGTGTCACCCCTCCCGCCCTAAGGGAGGAAAGCTGTGCTTGGGATGCTCAATCCTCCCTCCCCCTGCCCCCAAGCAACCCTGGTATGTTCTCAAACCTGGGTTGCTGGCATGGGTGGAGGTAAGGTGTCCAGTGCCTCAGCCATCCATAGCACCATCTTGGCTTATAAAAATGATTTGATGTCACAAGCAGAGGATTGTGACTTCTCAGGCAAACATTCAGCTGGAGCAGATGAAGGCCAGAGGAGAAGAAGGAGCATACTTCCATACATAGTGTATGTTCTTAGCAACAGAGGCCTTTGCCCAGCAACTTTGCAGCCTGACACCCCTGTCCCCATGGACTTATCATCCATGGCCTCCCGTCCATAGTAGGATTTTAAGAGTGCTAAAATCTGGTTGGGGGATGGGACCATGAGGGCTGAGTGCACTGGAGCTGTCACTCTGTCAGTTGCAGTACTTTTCTCCTGGCATTTTCTTCCCACTCTCCTCCCTCCATCTCCCCATAGGTGTGGTGCACAGCCTCTACTGGATGAGACGTTAAACCGAGGTCCCATCTGCCTGGATTGGTGGTAGTTCAGGTGGATGTTAAAGATCCCATGGCACTTATCGAAAAGAGTAGGGGAATTTCCCCGGTGTCCTGGCCAAATTCCCCTCATTCACTAACAAAATACCACCAACAGCTTAATCTGGTTCAAGGGCAGTTAGCATTCATCTGTATCCCCCTCCCCCGGGTCGTGCCTGAAAATAGGCAGGATTTGTCTAGTGCACTTACCTGGTCAACAAAAACGAAATAAATAAATAAATGTATGTATGCATGCTGTGATGTCCCGTTGAAGGATCAAGCTCCTATGGAGTCAGTGTTGTGGTGGAACATGGATGCTCCTGTCCCTGGGCTGTCTGCTATCTTCAGTGCTTCCCCAGCCCTGGCCACCAGGAGCTGGCAACAAGGACCTCAACTGCTTGCATTGTTGCACATCGCACTACTTTTTGGTTAGCTGGTGTCTCTATCGTATTGGCTTTTAAAGAAAAAATGTTCTTTAATTTTCGTAGTTTCTTGAAATACACATGGATCAAAGCATTCTTGCTAAATTTTGAAAGAATAAGACAGTCCAGAAAATAAACTTGTATGTCTTTAAATGAGGCAAAACTACAAATCATTGTCATTTGAATATGTTTTCCATAATTTATCTAAAAAGGGTAAATAGCTGTTCTATTAGAAATGGAACCATGATTGTCTAATATTCTGTTAGGACTTGTCAGACATTAACCTCACTTGGTGGGCTACAATTTACAACTGACTTGTGCATTTCTTAAACAGTGTAGGAAAGGGTGTGCAGGCTAGGTGTTGTAGGGTCTCAAAGAAAACCAACATTGTAGGATGGTCATTAGCGTCAGGTTTTATTTACATTTTTGGCACTCAAAGAGGTCTATTGGTTGTACAAAATGGAGATGTAGTAGCAGGATGTTATATACAAGCAGCTTCAGGACACAGATCACATTCATACCCAACGTTCATAGTCCCTACAAATGGGGGCTTCCAGATCTGTACACGTGATATGTAGAATTTCAGTTGGGAACCACTCTACAAGAGAATCCAGGTTGCTCTTAAGGTTTACACCAGCACTGCCACCAGAACAAAGGAGGGGAGAACCCTAAGGGGAAACTATTTCTTTTCATGTACCATTTTTGGCTTTTAGGCTGAAAGGTGTGAGCTGCTGACATGTGTGCACCAGTTTTAAAGGGAAACAGTCAGCACTAAGAGCCCCACATCCAAGTGGTCCCAATTTGTACTTTGTGTATAAAGGAATTTTTTTAGTCACTGTTTAGTGCAGTATAGTAGACCATATCACTGTTTCTGTTGACTTTCATGCTTACATTTTCTGTAACTACTGTACAAATCCCAGAATGCCCTGCAGCTGACATCAGAGCAGGGCTGCAGCAGTGAGAAATTTAATAGCCTGCAGTGCATGTTAGAGATTTTATTAGCTCCGATCAGATGTTTGCCTGTCCCTCTGTTCTTCCAGGGCTAAGTAAATCCTCCGTGACTGTACTTAGCCCATGGAGGACAGCGGGACCAGCAAATAAATGATCAGAGCTTAAACAAACTGTAACATGCATTGCAGACTGTGGATCTCCCACTGCTTCAGCCGTCCTCTGATGTCAGCTGCATGGGATTCTGGACTCTGTAGTTACAGAAAATGTCCGCTTGAAAGTCAGCAGAATCAGTCTGGTACAATCTACTATACTGCGGGGAAACAGTAAATTAAAAAATGTTTTTGCACACAAAGTGCAAGTTTAGACCAGCCTCACACTTTGGTGTGGAGATTATTAGTGCTGACTGTTCCCCTTTAAGAAGCTACCCCACATTATATTTATGAGAACCGATAATCAGGGCCCCCAGTTCTCTATAGCACTTCAGCCATAAATTCTGCAGCAGGGCACGAAGACTTTGCAGAGGCTTTGATTCACTTGTGCAGCCAACTTCTGCTCTGCCATTAGCTAAGATGCCAGATGATGTCATTGATGGCATAAGATCTGGAGTGTAGGGGAGGAGGGTTATGACAAATAAAGCAGGTTTTGACAGCCAGGAATGATAGAAAATCAGTACTGTGTAAATAAGCAGCTTCCTGAGTAGCAGATCTATGATAACACATTAGTTCTGCCTTAGGATGCAAGTTATGTGTCCGATTTGTTGCCAGAAAGCTGCAGAATTCTTTGGGGGCCCTGCTCATAATTGCAATCTCTGACAAACCATAGCAAATTCACAACTCCAAAAACATGTAATTCACCTAAAAACTGCTACAGTGAGCTCAGTCCTGCTGTAAGAATGCCAGGATTGTTTTTCTGGTCAGACTGTTTGTTACATGCTAAAGAGTGATATTAAGAGTAAGGGTGATTGGATATCTTGAAATCCGATCAGTTTGTCGGATATACGGAGTATCTGAGTTTGAGTCCGATTCCGATCCGAAGTACAGAATACCATTGCCTTCTACTTCCTGCCTGCACTGAGAACTTCAGATATCAGAATCTGATTTCCAGATTTTGGAATCCAAATGCAATTGATTAAGATTTAGAATTTTCAGCACCTGAATCTGAAAATCTTTCATCTTAAATTTTGGATTGCATTCCTAGGTATCTGAATTCAAAAATCAGAATCTGGTCATCCCTGATTGAGAATCCTCTGCTGTCTGTTACTTCCAGTTAGGGTTATAAGAGTGATCTCAAGAGCATTCTTAGGGTGTGAGAACCACAAACTGAAAGTGAGTAATTCTGATACCCTAAGAATGCATGTGATATCACTCTTACAACCGTTAAGAGTGGTCTTGGTGGTGGTATTACTATATTATTGATCAAGCTAAATCAATAATATATTCATTTTTTAAAACACCTTACCTGAGCATGCCCATTTCCAGGACAGCTGCGTGTGAGACACCCTTCACAGAATAAGAGTGTCTCACATATGGAAGAAAGGAGCACTCCAATTGGTTGAGAGCACTCCCTCAATCTGTAATGTATTTCCACCAACATGCCAAACCCCTGTGATAAACCATAGAGCAGAGCACAACTGAAGCGTTGGCCAGTACCATTTATAAAGTTTGTCGTACTCATTCAAGAAATATAGATTTTGTTAATGTGTGATTGTTATGTCTGGTACAAACAAATGGCATTAAAGGTTTCCAACCTGGGCTACCTTGTTTTATCAGGGAAAGGCATTTAGATACTGTATAGTATGTACTAGACCAAATGTAATGAGTTGTCTTTCCGTTACGTGGTGCATTATAATTAGGCTTTCGGTTATCTGTGTTCATTTTTCCTAATTCCGGTGTTTATTTTCAACATTTTTCAGTGTTAGTAAGTTTTTTTTAAACAGTGTTTTTCAAGTGTTTATAAATTAATTATAAAATGGCAGGGTAAAATCATGGAATCTGATTGGCTGTTATTTATGTGTAAAATATGGTTTACACATGGCTAAAAAAAAAGGACTGTGAAGAGTCTGGAAACCAGATCAATGGGCATTTGGAACACAGGCATTTCAGTTAGCCCCCTACAGCCAGAACTGATCTTCCACCACAAACATGGCTGCTACCTTTACACTGTAAAAAAAAAACTTCATCTAGGTCTAAAAATAAAACTACCTTAAGTAAAATATAAAACAAATTAATTTACGGTGGTTTCCTGATTATCACACTCTCCTTACACACATGAACAAATTAGAAACAATAAGTATTGTTTATAGTTTTCACTACAACTGTTTCTTTGCTTACAGTGAAAAATCCCCCTTCTATCTTTACCTGCTCATCAGGTAATTCTCTTCTTCTTGTCCTGACAGAGAGATAACTGAGGCTCTGGCTGTAACAAAGGCCTTTGTTGTCTATGCATACAGAGTGTTAGCAGAAAAACATTCTGCCAATGGAACTGAGCAGAATTTTGAATCCATGTATTCCATGGTAAAATTCTATGATAAACATTCCATATCTTGAATGTGAAAAACAGAAAAAACAGGAAGAAGAAGGTAGGCAACAATACAATGACATCATCAGTGACATCATTTGTTGTGGTGGAAGGACTATTTGATCATAAATGCACACAAGTAAATCTATTGTTTCTACATATAAACATGCTTTTCCAAAATGTAAAAAGTTTTTAAAACGGGAGCCCAATTTATAAGTGCAATAAGAAACTCCAGGTGAGTGCATGGAACAGATTTTACTGCACGCCAGGGGCCAAAGGCACTCAGCCAAGGTCTCGTGCCTCATTATGCCCCTAGCCGTGCAGTAAAATCTGTTCCATGCACACCCTGTCGTGTCTTATTGCTTACATAAATAAAAATTAGATAAAGCAATGGTGTTTTCTAGTGTTTATTTTCTTTTTCTGCGTTTCTTGGAAAAAAAGATTAAACGTCATGTTTAGTGATCAAAATGCATACACTGCATTTTTAGAAGTTCTAGTGCTAGGATTGCATCACTACCACAGAATGTGCTAGGATTCGGAGCTGAAATCTTTTGTAATAAATTTGACAATATATTTTAGTGAGTCCAATAGGATAGATCCGTCTTGATGACAGGGCCATTGTGAACATCATGGCGTGAAGTGGAGTTTCATCTTACCCATCAGCATCACAGAACAGGTATTGCAATGGGTCAGTAATTAACCAGCAGTCTTGGTGCTTTCTGGTTTTAACCTAATTCCTGAAAAAAAAAAGTCTGGTGGTGTGTTTTTTGGGCATTATCAGTTAAAACCTAAAACTGGATAGACTAATTATGATGCTAAATCTTGGGCTTGTATCCAGAGGAAATAAAAAGTATTTTTAAGTAGGAATGAGGAACTTTGTAAACACTATTCTAGTAACTTGTGTTTAGAAAGGTGGTTATTGAAGAGGATCATGTTCTAGTAATATACTCCCTTGGCATTTCCATAAGCTTGCCTAGGTACAGCTATTCTGTGTGTGTGTGTCTGTGTGTGTGTGTCTCTTTCTGTTTCGTTTACCCTGGTGCGCCCAAGCGCTTAGTCAGAAATGCTGGCATGTGACCTAGAGCTGTGCGAAATTCAAATGTCTACAGGTGTAATTTAGGTGAAATTACAGTTCCACTTCCATGAAATGTTGTGCAATTTCTGTGGACATTTTAAGAAATTTCATGAAAATTTTAAGCATCAGTACATGATAGTGGTGACAATTTTGACTTATGTGTTTATATTCCATTTTAGATTGCCCCTTCCCTCCTGTTTTGTACTATACCCTTATTTTCCCAATATGAGTCCGCTTTACTGTTTTTTTTTCACATTTGAAATATTGAAAGGAGCGTTCCTTTTAATATGGCTCATACCAGGTTTTTATCAGTATTCTCAGCTGTTTTAGTACATTTGTTCTATAAGGTGAGGGAGCAGTGTGTGCTGCATGCTAATTCACTTTAGGCAAAAAAAAAAAGTGATCTTTAACAAAAAGTGTTCCAAAAAATAAACAATACTGATAAAAATCTGGAGCAAGCCATATTAAAAGGAGAGCTCATTTTATTATTTAAAATATAAAAGGAAGTGATAAAGCAGACTTAAAATGAGATAAAAAAGGTATCACACAGGACAGTGGGGAAGGGACAATCTAAAATGGAATTAAAAGTATAGGTCAAAATTTTCACCACCACCATGCACTGCTGTTTTAATTTTCAGTGATTTCTGTCTAGGTTTAAAAACACATATCCAAATTCTACCAACACTGGAATGTTTTCAGATACATATCCCATATGTAGGAAATGATCCTTGGCTCAGTGTGCCTTTCCTGGTTACCAAATTTTAAGGAAAGAAATGTGTGTGTGCTACATGTCAGATCTCTAGCTTTTAAGGTGGATGAGTTATAGGCAGCCACACATTCAGAAACGTGTTAAAGAGTTAGTGTACTGCCTGGAATTAATAGTAATTTTCAGATGCAGTTAGCTGTGATTTCTTATATGTAATGTATTTTTTCTTTTCTGTTTGCTAATTAGAATATTTTCCACCTGGCAGTACTGGGCGGATACGTGGAGCAGCACTCTGTTTGGATGCTAAATAAAGTCAGTTCTGTTCCTCCCACTGCATCTTCAGAAGTGTGACCAAACACATTGAGCCTCCACAACCCTTGCAGCCCGAGCAGTGACTTTCACCAGCTACTAATCAAAATGCAGGGCATTGTGACATCACCAGTAACCAAGAAGATCCAGTCCCTGCTTCTTCATGTGAAAGACAATAATCTGGCAGTGAGAAATGGGTCTCCTTGATTACTAGTGATGTCGCAGTCAGTGTGTGGTCTCGGTGTTGGTGATGTAACGGGAACAAAACTGACTTTTTTTAGCCTCCAGACAGAGTACTGCTCCACATATCACCCCAGTACTACCAGATGGAAAATCTAATTAACAAACAGAAAAGATAAAATACTTCAGATATAAGAAGTGATAGCTGACTACGTCTGAAACTTACTATTAATTGCAGGCAGTACACTAGCTTTTTCAAATTTTGCCAGTACATAAACTGCAACATTATAAATCCCTGTAACTTCAAACCTAGGGAACACAGAGTCACCAAGTTTGGTAGGTTCATATACCTTAAATAGGAGGCTGTGTGTACTCACACTTTAAACTCTTGCTCAAAGGATGTTCATGTTATGAGCAGCCAAAAGTTGCAGAAAACACTGGTACGTAAAATAAAATTTCTCTATATGAACTTTCTCCGCCTCCACAGAGCCCAGGTGGCTAAGGCGCTCCCTCAGAGGGATTCATCCTTCGACTCTAACTGTCCCCCACTCAGCCATACCCCTGTAGTTCCCCCACAGATCCCCCCCTACGGCAGGGACAGGGTGAGGAGCACCAGCTGACTCCCCACCCCAGAGCACAATCCAGAAGTTGGGGGCAACATATTGCGGGGGAGTGTATTGGGTCTTCATGGACCCTGTTCGCTCCTAGTTTTTCTGCCTATTTTTCTCCCTGGGCCCATGAACGTTCAATGGGTGGAGTGGCAGGGCTGTGCCTCCACAGAGGCAGCCATACACCCTGAACATGGGCCCTTCCCATTCTGGCAGCATGCCTGTGCTGACACCCAGTCACCATTGAGCGTCAGGCAATAGCGAGCCGCACTACCCCCCCAAGGAAGGAGAGCTGTCTGCGGACTCTCAATACTTCCTCACCCCTGCCAACCCCCCAAGCAACCCAAGCCCATTCCCGAACTCGGGTTGCCAGTGTGGTGCAAGGTGTGGCATCTAGTGCCTCAACCGTCAGTGCCACCGGACTGGCCCTTAAAGTCAAATTTCATATGTGTTTGTGAACATTTTGGAATTTTGTAAAAATAGTGTAATAATTTTCTGGATACCATATCCATACATTTTTACTAGTCATACACCTGACTTGCCATGGAGGAGAAAGAACAGACTAGATGGTCCGGTATGGTCCTTTTCTGCCATCAAGCTTCTATGATTCTACGATATGAGGGAGGGTCTTCTTTTATCTGACCAGCTAGTGGGCATTCTGGGACAAGGAATGTTTTATGCTTAGGATGGTCTGCAGTTTTACCAGGAGGGAGGGGGGTTACATGTCATGTCTTGACAGGGCAGTCAGGGGAACTTAAACTAAAGGCTAGGGGTTGGAGTGGCGGTTAGTGCAGGGGGCAACCACTGGCAGAAGTTAGATGCACAGGTTTATCATGCGAAGGGCAGCTGAGTCAGATAGCAAAAGAATAGTAGACTTCCAGTTGGAGCAAAGAGCCTGATATACTTGGAAGTCCAGGACATCTAGGTACTCAGAAAAATCTAGGGTTTTTTTTTTTGGGGGGGGGGGTGACTGGGACACCAAAAAGGAGGAAGGAATAGGTCCGATAGGAAAAGGAGTAGATGGCTCTCTTTCTAATGAAGTGCGTCACTGGGAAGAGCAAGGAGGATATCGGGTGGGCAAGCAGTTCCAGAGTCCATAGGGGCTGGGGACACAATAGTCACCCATGAAGGAGCTACAGGACTGCAAATATAGCTCAGCTCAACTTATTGGATACAGTGGCGCAAGAAGTGAAATTCCCCGGGATGAATTCTTCTGACATTACAAAATTCACTACCATGAATTGTTGAGAACATGTTGCCAATTAGTAACATTCGGTATTTCCACTGCAAATTTAAAACTACTGAACCAAATTCCTCCATCTTTTTTAGATTCTAGGATCTGTTGACATAAGGGCCCAAATATTCAGACTGCGCCTGGCAGGGGCACAAGCCTGGGCACAGCACAACTGGGCTGTGCCGGGGCCAGGACCAGGCAATATTTAACGGGGATACGCCACGGCCCAGCACCTTGAATATGGCAGGGCCAGTGCACATATTGCACGTGGCGCAGAGGCACTGCACCAGTGCAAGCCACTGCTAAGGAGCACAGGGATGCACCAGTGCAAGTGCAGTTGTGCTAGGTGCATCACCAGTGATATCCAGCAGGGGGCATAAAAATGAGGCCATAATATATGCAAGGTGCAGATGGGGCCATTTACATTTCATTATGGCCCCATTTGCATGCCTTGTGCAAGGCAGGCCGGTGACTTGCACCTGGCGCCCTGCACAGCATGACTTGTGCTGTGGGGATCCCGTGCATCCTCCCATCCAGCGATCGCGCAGTACAAGGTACGACTAATAGCCCTGGTATTCTCAGTGGCCCCCACCCACCCGATTCCCCGATAACTGTTATGTGAGACTGTCCCTGGTAGTCTAGTGGCCCCCCTCTCATGTCCCGATCACACAATACCATTATCCATGTCCCTGGTAGTCTAGTGGTACCCCACACATTAGGCGCAATCGTGATACAGCGCCATATCATCTATCTCGGGTGATCAGTGGCACCCCACCTCCACCCACACAGCACACTTACCCTGCTCCCCTATCATTTGGTGGCTGCAACCTGTCCGTGCCGCCTGGCCACCCGGCGAATGACAGTCACAGTATGGGCTGTAAAGCCCGGTTGGTCCCACAGTGTGAACCAATGGAGGCTTGCAGAGCTCTATACTAAGCTCAGTCTCACACATGTGACATTACATATTTGGGACTGTCTGGTACAGCATGCCCTGCAATCCCATTGGTTCCACTGTGGACCAATGGCCTACAGCCCACTGTCACTGTCATTTGGTGGGTGGCTGAGGGGGCGGACGGTTGCAGCCGCCACGATGACGGGAGGAGGACGGCAAGGGTGCTGTGTGGTGGAGGCGTGGGTGCCACCGGGATCACCAGGATAGAGATGATATGGCTGTACCACGCTCGCGCAATGGGCGAGGGGTACCACTAGACACCAGGACATGGATAACCGATAATATTCTGGGCGATCGGGACATGGCAGGGAGGGGGCCAACAGACTACCAGGGACAGTCTAACAGAACAGTTATTAGGGCATCGACCGGAGGGGACCACTGGACTACCAGGGATAAGGAGTGTGCTTGTGAAAGGTGTTCTGGTGGCGGGTGGCACCACTGCTGGTGGCTGCTGTGTTGCACCCTGCAATACAGCGCCTGCCTGTGGGTGGCTGGGAGTTCTTCCCATTCCTCACAGGCTCAACTTTGAGCCCCCTATCGGCGCACTGTGGGTTAGCGTCAGCTATGACCACATCCCAGGCTGAATAGGGATGTCCACATCCATGATGCCGCCCACGCATCTGTGCCACATACATTCGGGATTTGCACCACGCAACCTGCCTCTTTGAATACCGTGCAGGTGCATTGGGGGTTGCGATGGCGCAACCTCTGTGCTATGCGCCACCCCTTTGAATATCTGGGCCAAGGTATGCATACCAAATTTCAGGTCTAGTCCTGCAATAGCAGGGAAGTTACAAACAACCACTTTTTTTTAGAAAGTGTTCACAATATTTCACAAATAATTATTTATTGAAATTATGAATTCCTGTGACTTAAAAATTACTTAACCCAATCTCTCCATATTTAACAGTTTTTATGACCCTTCCAAGAAGGTTATGCATGATAATGTGTAGATGTCTAGCTCCACAGTGGCCAAGTTATAAACAGAGACATTTATTTCACATATTTTCACAAAAAATAAAATGTCAGACTTTGGGGTCCAGTTCCAAAATACTCATTCAAGTGTTATTATAGTTAATATGATTTTACGATAGCTAATACCAGTACGTATGCAGAATCTGAGGTCTCTAGTGCAACAGACATTTGAATTATGACCAAATAAACACATTTGCAAAATTCTACTAAATTCTGCAAAATTTTACAGAAGTCTGTGAAATTTCACTGACATTCCGTGACATCAGAATTTGCTATGTTTACAAGGCCCGAATGTAAAGTCAGCAGGTGTTTGGAGGGACTTATCAGGGGATAGGCAGCAAACCTTTCAACAAACCTATACAGATTCAGCAGATGTACTACAGGAGAGAGTTGCTGGGGCAGTAACTAGACTTTCAGAAATGTTGATGTGGTAAGATTGAAAAAGAAAAATAGAGGGGTCTGGAGGCATACCCCGGGAAATTGTTTTTGTAAAATGATGCAGAAATGAAGCATTTTCTGTATTTTTTCATTACTGTACCATACCGACAGTATAGTATACCTGCTCATGCAGTTACTTAAATTTTGAGTAAAAGAAAAAATCATGCTTCGCCAAGGAAAAATACGATAAGGCAAGAGCTTCATTGCGCCTCATAGAGTTATGGCCCTGGCGTAGCAAACATTATTATGGCTATGTACAAATCTAAACATTAGAGGAGAGATGAGCAAACCTCTCTCCACACCGGAGTAAAAACTACAACAAGGTGGAGGCAGTACAGTGTAGGGCAACCAATGGTCCATATCCTTGGGAATAAGACATATAGGGGTAGTCTGCAGCACTTGAACATATACATCCTCGAGAAAAGGAGGGAAAGGGATGACATGACAGAGACGTACATGCAGCTGCACGGGATAACTAGGATGGGCATCAAGGAACTCTTCTCCAGGAGTTCAGATACAAGAATAAGAGGGAATTCACTAAATCTGCATGGGGAGAGTCAAAAAGGATGTCCATAAGCATTTCTTCATGGAAAGGGTGGTGGAAGAATAGAGTGAGCTTCCAGACAAAATGGTACAGGCCAAATCATTCAGCAGCTTCAAGCTGGGATAGGCATGTGGGATTATCTAGAAATGGTTAGGACTGGACTCGGGGTACACGGGACCCATCTGGAAAGTGGATTCAGGGGCCCACCTGGAAAATCAATAGGGAAGGGCCCAAGGTGACACACTCATATTGGTATTCCAATCTTCCAACTTAAATCTGATACACTAGCTCTGTGTTGCATCTCACATTTACCTGCAGTGTCTCAAATATCTATTTAATTATAGAATAGATAATAAATGCAAAGATTTTCAGATTTTAGAAGGTGGCCAGTTACCCAGCAAAGGGGAGCCCACCTAGAAATATCCAGGTATCCTGGTGGGCAAGACTGACTCTGAAAGTGGTAGAGGGGGGCAGTAACTGAATGTGAGGAGTGCCACTGTGGCAAGTACAGATTAATTAGGTAGGGTGGGAAGCTTAGATGGACAGAAGAGTCTTCTTCTTCCATCAGCGTCTATGTATCTGTGTATCACATCCAAATGGCATCCGGTCAGACCCCCGTCTGCACATATGCACAGTCAAAAACTGCATGGCCATAAATGTGTCTTGGAGTTTGTTAATATAATCTAGTGTGGCTTCGGACCATGCTAGATTACATGGACCGTGCAGCGCTGTTTTTGCCCGTGACATTTTTCGTGGTGGGAATTTTATATGGTGCCAATACAAACATGGGGAGTTAAGGAGAAAAAAACTTTCTTCAGATTAGTAGTACAGACCAAAAGAATTTGGTGTAGAGATAGTCAGCTACCCTTTCTCTGAATCTGCACAGAGCCCAGTATGAGGTACAGGTGCAGTTAACTGACATTGGTCTGAATCTGTACTGATCCCAACATCGGAAGTCTAGGCAGGCACTGGTAGTCAGCCTTTCTCTGAACCTGTATGTAACCAAACATCAGGCATACTGTAGGGGCCATAATGCTATAATACACCAGGCTGTACTGCTCCATGTAACGTGAGCACTTTGTGTTGATCATTTTTTTGTACTCAATTTTGTAACATTGTGTATTTATGGTGTTGAATTTCTCCGATACCTAGGTTACTTTTGTACATGAGCTTTGCTTGATGGTTCAATCTTTTAATAAAATTAAATGAAAACTGAAAATCCCTGCTTGCTTGCTGCCCTGCTGCGGACCCTTGGTACCCCTACTTGTGCATGTAAATGGTGGACATATCCTTTTGATTAGGCAATAATACATGACAGGTTGTGGTGTATCGTGAGATATCGTTGCGCTGTGGGTGCAGTGTGAGGCACGATGCAACTCTGGGTGCCTTCAGTCACCCAAGAAGTGATGATATGCTATGATCTACCACACCATAGAGTGTATTATTGCAATAATAAAATGGCCCTAAAGTGTTAGAAAATGGCTAATCTTGATAATCAATTTTGGGCCATGATGATATATTAAGGTATCTTCATGGGTCAAGGACAGTTTCAGACAATCAGCTTCCAGGATTCCTTCTCTCCATTTTATATAATGAAAATTATAAATCATTGTGCTGATTCAGCCAATCAGCCCTCAGGATTTTCCTGCATGTGAGGACCTCTCACAAACATAAGATAAATCATCAGTGCTGATTCAGCCAGTGAGTGCTGAGGATTTATCTACATGTGAGGGCTTCTTATAACCATTAAAAAAATCAGCAGCACTTATTCAGCCAATCAGCACTGAGTATTTGCCTGCATATATGGGGTCTCTTATAACCATTATAGAATGAGGGAGTGCTCCCAACCAATCGGAAAACTCCTTTCCTCTGTGCATGAGACAGGTTTTATTTGTGAAGAGTGTCTCACATGCAGCTGCCCTGGAAACAGGAACATTTATAAAAACTTTAATATATTATTGATTAATCTCAGTCAGTAATATATTATTACCGCTGTTGAGACCACTGTTATGATTATAAAAGTGGTCTCACTTATGTCCATAGGGTATCAAACTGCTCACCTTTGGTTCATGGTTCTCATTCCCTAGGAATGCGCATGGACCACTCTGCAACCATAAGAATGGTCTCAGCAGCAGTATTAACACACATTATAACTCATCAGTGGTGATTCAGTCAGTTAGTGCTGAGCACTTACCAGCACATGAGCACCTCTTATAACAGTAAGATAAATCATCAGCGCAGATTCAACCAATCAGAGCTGAGGATTTGCTGCCTCAAGAGGACCTTCTATAACTATTATAAATCATCAGTGCTGAGAATTTGCCTGCATGTGAGGACCTCATATAGCCATAAGATAAATCATCAGCGCTGATTCAGCCAGTCAGAGCTGAAGATTTGCCTGCTCAAGAGGACTTCCTATAACCATTATAAATCAACAGCGCTGATTCAGCCATTCAGTACTGAGAATTTGCCTGCATGTGAGGGCCTCTTATAGCCATAAGATAAATCATCAGCGCTGATTCAGCCAATCAGTGCTGAGAATTTGCCTGCAAATGAGGACATTTTATAGCCATAAGAGCATCTCACGTGCAATGTGTCAAAATATGGAAAGCATCTCTAAACTTGGGCTAACAGCAGTCTGTCAAATGTCAGTTCCCAAACCAGCAACAGACCCAGATCACATACCACAGCAGTAGACTTCAACCCAACCTTATCGATAGGTGGGAGTTGGATTCACTACCCCAAACCTTGTATCTGCTGTCTTGCACCACCGCTAGTAACTGTTCTAGTTTAGTTGCACATAAGATAATTCAGTCTTTCAGCCAGGCAGTCACTAACTAACATAGTTATTCAACAACTGGCAGTGTATGGGACTGGTACGCATGACCAAAAAACTGGGTGCGCACCATGTTAGACTGGGTGCTTAAGCATACAAAGCATCAGGGAACACAAAGAAGTGAACATCCTGCAATCCAGTTTTTTGCAATCTTCCCAAGGACAAGGTTACCACCTTGAACCACCAGGGCTCATCTGTTTTGGTTGGGTGTGTGTAACTGCAACTTCTGCACTTATTGATTTTTGCACACAACGAAAAGCACCTTAACTGGACTGCAGGAGTGCTTGCTTCTTTGTGTTTCCTGTGTGACTGTTATTGCTAGTGTCATGAAAGTACTGTTGCTATGAAATCCCAGACTATACCTCCTACAACTGCAAGGGTACATTGCCTTTAGCTGTTCATATTCAAATTTAGAGATCTGAAAGTTTACAGATTCAGGCTTGGGAGCATCAAAAAACTCTTTTTCTTGGAAACATCACATGTTTTTTAACCAATAAATCTGATCAAAAGACTACCAAGACACATCTCTTAAACCCAAGTTGTATCAGTTCCTCATGGAGAATAACTTTATTGGGTGCAATATTTAGTTCATTTGGAAGGCAAGGGGGTGTCTAATTTTTTTTTACATAATACTGAATGCTGCAGTTTCTAAGATTTCAGTAGACAAAAAGGATAGGAATATTAAATTAAAAAAGGTCTATTTTCCTAAAACCTGGCCTAGAACTGAAATTTGAATGCTCTGAGTAATGGTGGCACCAGCCTCTATTGGTTATCAGAGCATGGGGAGGGAGGCAGAATAACTGATAGCCAGAGCACCTAACAAGCGGCATGTATTGTTTCCACAAGGTAGCTCTGTACCACATGGGAAACAAACCAGGGGACAACATTTTTTTTACCAGGGCATGTGCCCTTCTGTAGAGCTGCCACTGTTTCTGAGTTCATATTGGAATAATCTGAACCCCTGCACAGAAGCTGACCATTCCCATGCCTGGGCTCAGCTCTCCGCTACATAACATACTAGACAGCTCTCTGGTGGTCAGTTGCAGAGGCTTCTAGTACTGTACCTTGCATGCTTAACTCGGTGTTGTCAGTTTCTACACTTAGGCTATACCAGGTTGGAGGGAGTTAGGGGAGGGGATGTCAATCCTTGAAGCATAGCACCTCTAGGAGAAACTAAATAAATTGTCAGGGTGGGCAGTTATACAAGTGACTTGCTTACATACAGTACAAGATTGTGCTCTCGTCTTAGGACTGTGATTTGCAAGTGAAGAATGATGTTGTGAGGAAGTGCTCAGAGGCCCAGGTTGTTGCTTAGGTACACAGTATTTGCTACTGCTGCTTGATCAGTTTTCTGATTGTAATGCATCTGGATTATCTGCTAACTGCTCTGTCAGCTAAGCCTCCATCCAGCTATCTATTGGTCAGATATAGTTTATACTGGAAGTCAATGATCAATTAACAATGGTCACTCTCTCTCTCTCTCATACAATGGGGGGTCAGTCACAAGGCTTCCCCACACCCTAGCAAAACATATAGTGACACCTCTCTTCATAGAACTATAAGGGCAGGCAGAAAGGGTGGCAAAACTCTGCTGCAGGCCACTGAGGAACCAGTGGGGGATGGAGATCATTGTGGTACCGATTGTTGGAGAAACTGGCAAGGGGAACAGAGCTAAGGTGAAGGATCCACTGGATGCCAGGGAGATATTAATGATTGGTATGTGGGTAGGGTGGGATCACTGGAATAATGAATATGTTGGCTGGCACTCGGGGAAAAATCAAGTCTTCGCTGGTCTGCAGACGGGCCTCAAGTACAGGGTTAGGCGGGCAGGGGGAGAACACTTCCAGCAGTACCACCATTACTAATGGGCTTACAGCATAACAGCATGCCTCTGGTGCTGTGCTATGCTGCCAGTCTACTGTAGGCATTAACCAGTATGTTAGCAGGCACAACCCCCCCCCACCACCACCACCATTTGCGCTAACATCTGGCAAGGACATTTGTATTAGGACTTACAGGTAGTTGCAGTGGTGACTCCTTCCGCTGCAGCAATGCAACTTGTAAGTGTATGGCTCCAAAGAGTAAAAATGCAATGGGTGACTGTTTGCAGCTGGTTTTGCACTGTCACCCTTTCTAACTGAGAATGGGCCCAGGATTTCTTGCAAGAACTGTGCAACCACTGGTTCTAAGAATGTCTTCACTCAGTGGAGTTTTTAATGAGCTACTACTTTCAGCTTAGGTGGCCATTTTCATTCAGACACATCTTAGCATATACAGTATACCTTTTAGTTTGCATTTAGCTGTATTTCAATCTTTACTACTTAGGATGTTTGAAATGATATAGGTGATTTATACTTTAATTTTGAAACTTGTCTCAGAGGAGTCAGCTACTTGTCAAGACATGGTGCAGCTTTTGGTTCCCTGGGAACAGAAAAGCTAGCAAGAAATGCATACTTGTGTAAGTAAATAGGGCCTCCGCTGGATGTCTGTTATACTGTGAGATAGAGTATGAGGTTTGGGCAAGTAGGCTGTGAAGTGAAGCTTAGTGGTTCTGGTTGCCCAAAGCTCATGAGAAGAGTCTCTTATGCCACAAGAGACACTCCATGGAGGGCCCTGTAAACTTGTTATAAATCACTCTGGTTAGCTAGAGTGGTTTATAATGAGTTTTAAAAATTTTTCTTTTTATTTCAAAAGTTAAATGAAAACACCCTCCCCTCTGGCTGTGAAGTGAAACATTCCACTCCTTACGTGCCTGCATGAGAGACCACTGCGTGCAGGATCTTGAGAATAAAAACATTTATGGGGGTTCCAGCAATTTTCTGCACAGTTCTGCCTCCTCCAGTGAATGCATATTAAATCTCCGTCCTCCATCAGCTCTACCTCTTTCAGACCCTTTCCCCACCCAGCTGCACTACATCTCCTCCGACCCCTTTATTCATCTTAGGAAGTCGACCTCCCACTGTCAGCATGGAGAATGTTGGCTGGTATGGAGGTGTGACCCTTATTGAAGGGCTAACTTAAATTCTTGTTTCATGAAGCTTATCTCTGTGTCAAGCAATTCTCCTGACTTAAAAAAGTAGTCATTCTGAATAGGGTAGATGGAATAAAGCCAGAGTAGCAATACTTCTGATCATGCCCAGAAGAAACTAGTAGATGACTGCTGTGAATATCAATCTGTTAACAGCCTGCACACCCCATCCCCTTCAATCCCAGTTGCTTTTCAACAGTTTTTACTTCCTTCGACCAATCTGAGCCATCAAGCGTGCATTTGCTGCAGCCTTCGCTCGTAAGTTTTTTGCCTTTGCGATATTAAAAAGAATGTTCATGATATTGGTGGGCACATCAAGCGAGAGGGTGAATTTGGTCCGATGATCGCTTTTGGCGCTATTCTGGTACATCTTCCCTTTCAACTGCGTCTGGGAGAGGTATTTGTATCGGGCAGCTGGGAATGTCCTTTTTTCTACCTCCTCGTCCTCCATGGAAAGTTCATCATTAGGTAGGTAGGCGAAACTTCGTTTCTCTAGGACGGTGCTCTCCAGTGGGTCACTCTTTTTTGCTTCTGAAAGGGCTTCATTCAAGCAGCTGTAGCTGGACTCAGTGTTGTACAGTTTGTAGGAGAGGTTTGTTCTGATGATGCACAGCGCTACGAAGAGGAGCAGGACTCGGGTGTGAGACATCGTTCTACCCTGATTCAGGACACAAGAGGAAGAAAAATGACGTTAATGGTAATTCCACATCAAGATATTTTTTTTTTGTTTAGAAAAGTATATATATAAATTTCCACAGCTGCTGTCTTCATCCCTTTGAATATTACAACTCTGTACATTTATTGTCTTTGTATTCATTAAAATGCCTATATTTGTTTTTTATTTCCTTGTTGTTCCCCCTTATCTCACCCCCCAAGGTCACAGCTGGAAACAAGCCCATCTGGACTCTGCTGTGCTTATGGGGTAACATATGTTACAAATAAATAATATAAAACGAGAGTTTTTATTTAATTAACTCTGTTTATGCTCCGGAAGTAGTCTGGGGATATACCCTGGCTCTGCCAGTGTGCCCCTTTCAAGTTTGCCTCTGTGCTGTGCCAGTTCCAGAGACCTGCCAGGGGAGTCCAGGAGACTGTGGCTTGCTCCACACGGTGATGCTCCCCCTGACCTCAAGGGGCAGGGCCGAGATGCCAATACACCCCCCCGGCATCCCCCAGAGTGGGCTAGAGGCAACACTTACAAGGGCCCTGGCATTATTGTGCTGCTGCTTCAGGGGTTTTCTGCTTAAGTTGCTCTGGAGACATGGACATGCCATGACGTCAGCATGGGGGTGTGCGTGCTTCCACATGCACCGTACAGAGGTCTGCCAAAATATCCTCTCAGCTGCGTGGTCTCGGGTTGGTGCAGTACCCCTAGCCTCTGCTGGGAGTCACACTTACACAGGGAACCACAGCCCTCCCTCCAGAGTAGGAGAGCAGCCCTGTGAACACTCATCCTACCCCGCCCCTCCCCTGGTCTGCTTTCTGATGTCCCGGGCTCTTTCCTGAACTCGGGTCACCAGCATCGCAAACAGTAGTGCTACTGCTGTGCTGGTGGGCCTACAGAATAAGAGAGTTTGATCAGATACATGCTGACAATAAAAAACAGAGTTAGAATCAATATTTTGACCATTTTGACCATATGTCTTTGTCGAGAATTATTTAGGAAGAAAAATGTATGAAACTAGGAACCTGCATAATTTTGTTTCTTCAGCTATTTTTCTTATTATTTATGCATTTTTTTGTTTTAAATTTCTATTTTTAAATTGTTCTGCATCAGAATAGCCTCATTTAGGTGCACCATCTCGGTTTCATAAGGGTTGCAGGGTAGCAGTAGCAGCTGCAAATTGTATTTTGATGAATTAGCTTACATGTTCACAGGTTACATTGAAGTTTACTGTAGGCTGGCAGTAGAATCTAGAGGTTAAGAGTAAGAGCTGTGAACAAACTTGGCACATCCATTTGATCTGGCTTTAATTTCCACAACCTCCACTTGCATACTGTGTGACCCTAGACAATTTTCTTAACCTCCTTGTGCTCCGGGGTTGACCCCGTCAATGGGGCTTGTGCCCAATGGGCCTCACACAGTTAGCAAAGAATAAAAAAAATAAAATAGTTTGGGTTCCACTAGTGCAACGGTATTTTTGTACATTATTACATATGATTACAGGTACATCTCAGACATCATACAATTACACAGTATTTAGAAACAAACTCTGGTCAGAACGGATACGGTGGCTCAGTGCCGTGAGAACGAGTAAAAGAATACTCAGAGATCTCACCACGCTCTCACCATACCAGAGTCTGTCATTCCCAAGATGGTGGCACCAACAGAACTGCACATGTGGGGTACTCTTGTATGTGCAGTTTGAGTCCACGCTGCCATTTTGGGCATGGCAGACGTCACTTCTGCAGTTGCGGAAGAAAATGTAGTGCCCAGAGAATGGGGTGTGTTTATGCAGCCTCACTGGTTGCAGCAGGACCAGGAAATGCCCCTCCATGCTACCCCAGCCCACAAGGTTGATGGGGAGGGCAGAGGCAGCTGGTCAGGGAGTCCCCGATACAACCCCAGTGTGACCTGTACCACCACCCAGACCCCCCGCAACACAGGTTGGCCCGACTCTGGGGTAGCAGATAACCACCCACCCCATCCCACCACATGTTAGCTCCATCCCCACATGTTTGTATACACCCCCCCCAACCCCACACATGGCTGCCAGACCCGTTTTGGCAATACAGACCTGCCCTTCCAACACAACACCACCCCATCCCAGTTGTTGGCCAAGACATCTTCCCCTCTGCACACACAGGTGCCCTGCATCGAACAACCATGACCCTCAAACCCAGTACCCTGCTAAAACATTAGAGATCAATGGCTGGTGGTCCCCCCACCCTCCTGTGTCACCGACTCCCCCCCAAACAACATATCTGCCTTGTGGTGCCGCAGGCATGGACAACCAGCAGCACAACCCTCCCCACACCTCCATGGCTGGTGGCCATCTAACCACTGCTGGTAACGCACCGCTATAAATAGGCAGTGTGCTCCCAACAGCAGTTAGACAGCCAATGGCCGAAGAGGTGTGGGAAGGGCTGTGCTGCTGGCCATCCATGCCTGCAGCACTTCTGGGCAGGTATGTTATTTTGTGGGGGGGAGTTGGTGCTGTGGGTCATTGGGGGGACCGTCAGCCACTGGCCTCTATTGTTTTGGCAGGGTACCAGTTTCGGGAGTCATGGTAGTTCATTGCAGGGCACCTATGTATGTGTGTGGGGGGGTTGTCTTGGGCAACAAAGGGGATGGGCCTGTGTTGTGTCAGAGCCGGGGGTCTGCCTATGGCATTCGGGGACCAGGCAGTGTTGTGTTGGGGGGAGCAGGTATATTGTGCACTACTGGGGTCGGGGAAGCCATGTGTGGGGCGGGAAGGGTGTATTTGGTCTTTGGGGATGGGTCACTGCTGTGTTGGTGGACAGGGGTTACTGTGACGGGGCTCTGCTGTGTGGTGATGGGGGGGCTCCTATGGGACTGCTGCATACAGGGGCATGGCTGCGCAGATCCTGGTGCCCATGGGGGCTATTCACACACCCAGACCCATGCCTCACTGCAATGGTGATCTACTCCTAGTCCCAGGACAGGCATTCGATTGGATGCCTGCCGGGGACTGCAACTCTGCCTTTGGCCACCCTGTGGAGTCCTGCACACTGTGGGGGCAGAGCCACGGACAGGTTCACCACCAGTTGTGAATTCCGGCATGTATGTACCTGTCATTAGGTGCAGAGCTACGTGGGTGGGATACACGCCCTTGGTGCGTACTTTCCACCTGATCATGCATAGCACCCACAGAGCATTGGAGCATTTTTAAAGCTGCTATGTGACACGTACTGGTTATTTTAAGTTTGGTTGTTAAAATTTGAATTAAATAGCTTGTTGCTGGATTCCATTATCTAAAAGGAGGCTATGAAGACCTTAATCAGAGAGTGAGATTTTTGCAAGGTACAAGGTACAAACATTTTTATTGTTCGACATATATATGCCTTTGCAAAAATTCACATTAAAAATAACAAGTAGAAAACTGTATATAAAATACATACAATTTCTGTGGCTTTAAATAGACAATAAGAAATACAATCAAATCTGCATGGGGTTTTAAATATCAGATGTATCCCCAATAGTTTTCATAATTTCACTCTTTTTAAATAATTCACCAAGTGTTGAAGTACATTCATAATATTTGTAGTAAAGAGGTCCTTAATAATCTGAATTTTTTATTTTATTCATTTATCTCCTCCCCATCACACTTCTTCTCCTATGCCATGCCCTGACCAAGTCTCCTCTGGCTGTTTCACTGTTTCAAGCAAGTTTGGATCCTTAGTCCTCTTGCTGTATTCTGCATTTAACCTGGCATGGCCTTACCCTACAATCTGCATCTGAAATGTAAACAGCTCTCTCTATTTTGCACTGAATTCAAATCTAGTCATGTTTTTAATGTGCTGCTTTATCATGTGGTGTGTTATAAAAATTCAACATAGGGCCAAGCCAGTATTTTCTTTGTCTCCCAAATCTGGGACAGTATAACATACCTCTCAACTGCTATGAATTTCGCATAGCGCTCTGATTTTCACACTCAAATTTACCCTTGCTCCGCAAAGGTTTACTGATGTTCCTCATAATGTTAGAGCTATTTCTGGACACACAAATTATTAAATCATTGAACTAAGTTGATGGAAACATTCCTTATCACCAGCTATATGGGGCCCACTATCTGTAGACATATTACTGATTAAAATAAGAAAGTGCTACACATTCTGGCCCTTTGCTATGATTTTTGAAGGCTAGTGCTATGATTTTTAATGCTGAAAGGTTGAGAGGTATGCTGTATAATAACACATGTTCTAGGTCATCTTCAGTTATTAAATCACAACTGCAGAAACGGTTTGTAACTTTGCCTCTTTTTTGTTTATAATATATGTATTTAGCCTTATATATTTCAAATTTGTATCTTATCAATAACCTTCTATCAACTGGTTGAATTAGCTTACGTAAATATGGATCAACACCATGTTGTAAGTTTCTAATCTTAAACCATCTATAATTTTTTAGGTTTTTTTATTCTAACCTCATCTTTTCTTAAGGAGGAGTCACAGACCCTGTTCCCAATGATCTCCTTATTCTAAAAATGGACACTGATAGATTTCATAAAGGAGAGCACCCAGCCCTAGGGGAAATATCAGTTCCTTTATTTCTTTAATTGTTGGGAATAAAAAGCCCCTATGATTATATTCAATGGCTTCTTCTAGAGTAATTCTGGGTAGGCGGAAAATTAGGCATCAAAAATCGCTACAATGTATGCTTAATACTTTGTATTTGTGTCAGAGATAGCAATGAATATTGTTCAAGTTCCTTTCTGACCACTTCTATAGGGACTGAATTGGGGACCCTCAGGGCAAATCTATATAACTTATTTAATATTGTTTCAAGTGATTTAATTTGATCATTAGACCATATTACAGCCCTGTACAGTATGCTTGTTTTTAATTTTATGTTTATAACCTTTAAGAGACCCATAATACTTCCATTCCCATATTTACCTGCAAACCTCTTAAAAGCATTAAACAATGTGTTGAGTCTTGTTTTGAGCAGTAATATATGATTATTCCAAGATGTACAGTATTTTCTGAATATCTTATTCCTAGATAATCATAATTTTTAACAGCTGTTATTTTGTTTTTGTTAATACATAAATGAGGAACCTTCTGCTGTTTATTCCTAAATATCACCGTATTTGTTTTTTGATTATTAATAATCAGTTTATCTGTACAAAGTTTGACAAAATGGTTTAATTTTCTCTGTAATCCTGATAATGATGTTGGCATCGAGACTATGTCATCCGCGTAAGCTGAGTGAGATTTGCAAAAGCACATCTCTTACTTTAAATGGGGTGATAGTGAAGAGTCATTTGGGGTTCAGGGTTATAACCTGATGTGTCTTCTATTTTTTGTACCATCAGCCTGTCAGAAAACTGGGTACTGAAACTGCAATAGTAAGTATCAGATAGTGTCTCCCAGGAGATGTATGCACTGTTGTAATTAAATACTTAAAAGCAGGCATATATACTCTCTGAGACTGGGTGTATTTTGTGTTTGGTTCACAGAAATAATAATAAATGAGAGAAGGAAACTGTGAGTAGATATGTAATTGTTACCCTGGTTATGTGCACGCATTGGCAGAGAACACCAGGAGGAAGGAGTGCTGTGTGACTGGACTTCTCTACTGGGACTAAAAAAGTAGAACTCTTCTACTGGGACCTTCAATTTAGGGTAAAAAAACACAAACAAAAAAAAAGTTAGTGTGTTTGTCTGAGTTAGCTGAAGTGAATGGTTATCTGAAGCAGTTATCTAGGTGTAAATCTCAGGTGGCTGAAGGGGATTGTTATCTGTGAAATTTAGTTACATGTAGAAAGATCTGTTAAGTAGGGGGAGTGGCTTAGCTAGAAGGAAGCTAGATTTAAACACTGCCCTAGATAGATTCTGCCAGAGACTTGGAAGAAAACACCAGGAGGAAGGAGTGCTGTGTGACTGGACTTCTCTACTGGGACTATATTGCCCTCCTTACCTCCTCTCCACCCTCCCACCCAAAGCTAGTTCTACTTTTATAGGCACATGATTTGACTGACAACAGGAACTTCCTGTATGTGAGCAGGAAGTGAGTGATCACAGAGCCACCAAAGACTCACCATCCTAGAAGGGCAAGAGTAGCACTCCGGCCCCCCTAGCTGCTGGAGGTCTGCCTCTGAGTAAGTAAGTAAGGGGTCTACTGAGAAATATAGGATCTTCTTGTTTCAGAACAGGATGATCAGGAGCTTAAAGGGCACAGAGGCAGTAAGTAAGTAGGGAGAGAAGAAAAAGAAAAAAAAAAAAAGGAAGAGCAAGGATTCCAAACAACAGTGAAGGGGCTAGAAATAAGACATGATGGGAGTGGTGCAGTGCAGTGGCTGTGGAGCAGCAGTCTTCTGGGAGACGTTCTGGAGGATGCAGTGTTGTCCCATCTGCAGGCACCTCTCCAGACTGAGAGAGGAGGTTGCTCATCTCCAGGCTGAGTTGGCCAGGATTTGTGGGACCTCCTTTTCCATCCAGGGACCACCAGGGCCACTGCTGTTGCCTCAGAGGTTGCCAAGAAAGAGGAGCAGTTGGACTACAGTGGGCTCAGGGAGGGTGAGGGTGGTGGAACAGAGGCACATCCCTTCAGTTGTACCTCTCCACAATTCCTATGCTGTTCTGGCAAAGTGTGGTTCCTCTATGGAGGCACCCACAGTGAGACCAAGGAGGATGGAGAACCTCCTCAAGGAGACCCTCAGGAGGGTGGCATGGGACCCCACAGGGGAAGGAAAAAACTCCTGGTGGGGACTCCATTGTTAGAAGGTAGAACTGGGGAGGAAGGGAGAGGGAGGTGGTTGCCCGCCTGGTGCCATGGCTTGGAAGGACAGGGAGTGAATCCTCAGGATCGCCAGAGCAGCTTCACAGAGGAGGGAGGGAGCTGGATGTCATTGTCCACCTAGGAACAAATGACCTGGCTAAGAAAGGGATCAGACCAGTGCAGGAAGAGTTTGTGGAGTTGGGGAAGGGCCTTAGACAAGTAGCATGCATGGTAACCTTCTCGGAGGTGCTGCCTGTCTATGGTGTAGGTGAGACTAGGGTGCTCCACACCATGGGATTCAATCAGTGGTTGAAAAACTGGTGCAGAGCTCAGGGATTTGGCTTCACTGGGGACTGGGGGTTGACCTGGAGTGATGCAGGCCTATACTGGCATGATGGGCTGCATCTGTCCAGGAGGGGAACCAGGATCCTAGGTGATAGGTTTAAATGCTTCATTGGCAAGCATTTAAACTAGCCAAGGGGGGAGGCACTGGAAAGGAACAGGGAAATCCTAGCCCCCCCAAAAAAGTCAGGGTAGTTAAGTGAGGTAAACACCAAGACAGAGATGTCGATAGGGAGAAGGGCAGGGGTAAATGGAGAAAGTGACAAAGGCAATAAGGACAGGGATGGGGCAAAAAGGAGTAAGGCCATTGGGAAATGGAGGGTAATGAGTACCAGTGCCCGTAGTCTGGGCAACAAGCTCCCTGAACTGGTGGCCTCGATGGAAGAGGGATGCCTGGATATCATAGCAGTCACAGAAACATGGTACACAGAGAACCATGACTGGGATGTAAACATACCAGGGTACGTAACCTACAGGAGAGACAGGGAGTGGAGAAGAGGGGGAGGAGTAGCCCTCTATGTAAAGGAAGGGATAAAAGCAACTGAACAAAAGAGTAAACAGGGAAGAGAGGAAGCACTGTGGGTCACCTTAGAGACTGGAAATGGCACCACAACCAGCACAGGGGTTGTATACAGACCCCCATGTCAGGAGGATGGAATGGACAAGGATATGATAGAAGGCATTCTTAGGATGGCAGAGAAAGGGGAGATACTGTTGATGGGGGACCTGAATATGCCAGATGCTAACTGGAGCACATTTGCTGCAGCCACATCCAATAGCAGGGCCATTCTCGACGCCCTACAGGTGGCAAGCCTCAGACAGCTAGTTTTGGAACCCACTCATGAGGGAGCAATCTTTGACCTCGTACTCTCAAATGGGGACAGTGAGAGGATCTCAGATCTAGAAGTGGGTTGCCATTTGGGAACAAGCGACCATCAAACAGTGTGGTTCACGATAAACTCAGCTACAGAATCAAGCCATACAAAAGTGAGGGTACTGGACTTCAGGAGGGCTGACTTTGGCAAGATGGGAGCGTGCCTTAGAAAAGCACTAGCAAACAGGCTAGAAGGAGGGGTGGAGCAACAACGGGGAAACATCAAAACTGCCATCACAGAGGCAACAAGCCTTTGTATCAAGCAAATAAACAAATCAAAATGAAAGAAAAAGCCACTAAGGTTCTCAAAAGAGGTGGCAGGGAAAGTCAGGAGAAAAGATAGCATTCAAGAAGTATAAGGAAACACAGAAGGAGCAGGACAGAGGCTGTACCAGTTAAGGCAGAAGGAAGCAGGGAAGGAAGTCAGAATAGCAAAGACCCAAACTGAGGAAAAGATAGCCAACTCGGTTAAGAAGGGGGATAAAACATTTTATAGGTACATCAGGGAGCGTAGAAAGACAAAAGGGAGGGATAGTGAGGCTGAATAGAATGGATGGTGGATGGGCAGAGAGGGACAGTGAAAAAGCAGGGCTACTGAATGAATATTTCTGCTCAGTATTCACAAAAGAGGAGGAGGAGGTGCCTAATCCATCTAACAGAAGCACTTTTGCTAGGGGGGTCGATCCCAGTCCTTTCACAGAAGAAAGGGTTCTGAAAGAACTCCTAAAACTGAAGGTGGACAAAGCAATGGGGCCTGACGGAATTCACCACAGAATTCTAAAAGAATTAAGGGGAGAACTAGTGAAACCACTGACTACTCTTTTTAACAAATCATGGGAGGATGGTGTGGTACCTAACGACTGGAGGAAGGTGGATGTGATTCCCCTTCACAAACGTGGGACCAAGACAGAGGCAGGAAACTACAGACCTGTCAGTTTGACCTCGGTGGTAGGGAAAGTGATGGAATCACTTCTGAAGGAAAGAATTGTTGAGTACCTAGAGGCCAGAGGGGCACAGGACCCAAGGCAGCATGGGTTCACAGCCGGAAGGTCATGTCAGATGAATCTAATTGATTTCTTTGACTGGGTGACCAAGTAGTAGACCAGGGAGGGCTGTGGACGTGGCCTACCTAGACTTTGTACGACATTTGACACAGTCCCACACAAAAGATTAATAGTGAAATTAACCAGCCTGGGGTGGGTCCCAGGGTGGTAGCCTAGGTAAAACACTGGCTGGACAACAGGACACAGAAGGTAATTGTAAATGGAGTCCACTCTGAAGAAGCGGGGTTACTAGTGGGTACCGATGAGGGTTCAGTACTGGGTCTAGTCCTTTTAATGTCTTTATAAGTGACATTGCAGAGGGACTGGAAGGAAAGTATGCCTCTTTGCAGATGACACAAGATCTGCAACAGGACTGATACACAAGGGCGTGGAAAGGATAAGAAGGGACTTGGCAAGGTTGGAGGAATGGTCAGAAGTATGGCAGCTTGGATTCAATGCAGAGAAGTACAAAATAATGCACCTGGGAAACAAAAATCCAGGGGAAGATTACACAATGGGGGGTGGGTTAGTAACAACAACAAAAATGGAAAGGGACCTGGGGGTAATCATATCAAATGACCTTAAGGTTAGCAAGCAATGTGAGAAGGCAGTAGGGAGGGCTGGGGGTATACTGGGATGTAAAGGGAGAGGCATCACCAGCAGAAAAGAGGATGTTGTTATCCCTCTGTACAGACAGTTGGTGAGACCCCATCTGGAGTACTGCATCCAGTTCTGGAGACCCCATCTCCGCAAGGACATAAACAGGATAGAGGCAATCCAGAGGAGGGCAACTAAAATGGTGCAGGGTCTGCAAGAGAAGCCATACGAGGAGAGACTAAAGGAGCTTAATATGTATACCCTTGAGGAAAGGAGGGAGGGGGGGACATGATAGAAACATTTAAGTACCTCAGTGGAATCAACAAAGTCCAAGAGGGTAGCCTCTTTCAGAAAAAGAGATGTGCAAGAACAAGGGAACACAATTTAAAGATAGAGGCGAGGGGTGGTTCAGGGGCAATGTGAGGAAATATTTTTTCACAGAGAGGGTGTGGACGCATGGAACAGCCTTCCTGAGGAGGTTGTGGGGTCTAAAACTGTGGGAGAATTCAAGAATACATGGGACAGACATAAGGCAATTCTTGTGGGGAGTAATTAGAAATAGGCTGTTGGTTAACTAGGATCTGCAGGTTATCCTGTAGGTAGGGAAATGGGCAGACTAGGTGGGCCAAGTGGTCCTTATCTGCCGTCAAAGTCTATGTTTCTATGTTTCTAAGCAGCACATCGTAATCTTTGACCTATTTTCTATAAAATAAGTTTTACATTTCTGTCTATCTTGGTGAAAGAGAGTTGTTAAACAAATAGCCAATAGGTATGTGTCTGTATACCCTGTTATATGAGCACATTTTTGGTGACCGAGCATTAATTGCATTATCATTACACTAAACAAAGTAGTGAATTTATACCGTCTGTATTTTTTATATTTAGAGCCATCTTCCACTCTGAGGAAAGGTATTTGGACACTGAAAACATTGGTGGATTTTGGGGTTTTGTCTTTGACATGTGACTAACAATAAACACTATAGTTTTAATCTATAAAGGGTGAGTGGTCATTAGTTCCAGTGCACATTGTTCACAGTTTTGACCTTTCATGGGAACATACTACTCTCTGATTTGAGTCTATTTTGTACCTAGGGATGATCTGGACACAATCAGAAGTAATAGGTAGAGCAATGGCAGGAGTGGAAAGATGGAGGAGTTTGGGGTCAAGACCATCAGGGCTCTCACCCTTGTGGGGGTTAAGAGTCTAAAGTGCCTTAAGGAGAGCAGTGGGAATGGTAGAAGAAAAGGAGAAGGGGTAATGAGGAGTGGAAGGAGGTGGAAGGGGAGGAGGAGGAGATGAGGGAGTGAGCATAGGAGGTGAAGAATGAGTTGAAAGCTAAGGGATCAGAAGTAGGAGTGCCACCCACCTTGAGGACTGGGGAGGTTACTGTGTGGGGGGAGAAGAGGGTGCAGAAAAACTTCCAGAGCTTAGAGAGGTGATTAAGGTTTTCTGGAGCACGGATGCAAAGTATTCAGACTTGGCAAGCCTGGTAGCGCTGGTACAGACATTTACGAAGGGTCCGGTACTTGATTAGGTCATCAGGGGAACTGGAGAACTTATGGGTCCACCAGGCAAGGTCACATGCATGGAGTTAGGCAAGCAACTCAGCCAAGATCCATTGCAGGTGAGAACCTTGGACCCTTGTTTTTCTAAGGAGGGCATGGAGATCCCAGGCTGGCATAAATTTGGTATTGAAATAATGGAGGACAGTATTTATGTTGCTGGTTGTAGAGATGGGCAAACCAGTTGGTAGCCACCACGTCATAATGGAGGGAGGACAAATCCAACAACCTGAAGGACCAGATCTGAATTAATTTGGGGGGACTTTGGGACAGGGACTCTTGCACATCCAGTAGACCATATGGTGGTCACTGAGGGCATCAGAGAGGATTCCAGCGTCCATGCTACAGTGTGGGGGGGGGCTGTGATTGAGGGATCTGTGATTTTGCCAGGTTGGGTCAGTGATCAGTTGGGTAAGTTGGAGGGACTTAATGTTTTGGCAGTGTTTATTTAGAGAGGGTGAGAGCCAATTGAGGTTAAAATCTGTGAATGCCTTGCAGTAAAAATCCTCCAGGGGAAGGGGCAGAAAGAGCTGATTATCATGTCGGTAAACATTCCACCTGGATGCAAGCAAACGGGGCTAAATGATTTTGCAAACCTCTATACACAGGCAAGTCAGAATAAGGAAACTATTATGCTAGGTGACTTTAACTCTAACTGGTTAGCCAGCTCCAGTTCCCTACACAGGGACCTGATAACAGGACTATACCTAACGCAGGTGGTCCAGGGTTGCACAAGAACCAACTACAGAACAGGAACAAGTACCCTGATTGACTGGGTACTGACCTCCCACCCCAAGAGAATTACTAATGTCCAGGTGCTCCCAGATGCACTGAGTGGCCACTCCCCTGTCCTATGTGAATGGTCCTCCAAGCTGCCAAAACTACCCCCAAGGATGGTGAGGAACAGAGTCATCAGAAATTGCGCTATGGCCGCCTTCAAGAAACACCTGGCAAACACAGATTGGAGCATCCTGGATACCTGTCCCTGCATTGACGCAGCCCTCCAGCTCTTCCTCAATCATTTTAACTCAGTCGCAGGCAAGTATGCCCCCTTTCATAAAAAAATGATAAAAGGAAGGTACATGGACTGGATTACCCCCCCAAATTCTTACTTTGATGCGGGAACATGATCTTCTATGGCACCGAGCAAGGGTATCTGGGACAGTAGAGAATGTCCAAAATTACAAAACTGCTAGAAATAGGTGCACATGGGTAATATGGCAAGCCAAGGCCTCCCACCACAGAAATCAGCAGTCCAAGTGCCTAAAAGACGGCAAAAAAATTCTGGGCTACATTAAGGACCTCGTAGGGACTGGTGACAGGTCCCCTCTGACCATGCTCCATCAGAGTGACAAAGTCATACTTGACGAAGTTACCATAGCCAATATTTTCAATGAGGCATTTACTGACTACAGTGCAGTCATACCACCCAAAACAACTGCTCATGATGGCAAAACACTGAGCTGTGAACACCGCCCCCCCCCCAGCACCAGCTCAAAATTCTACTTTCGGCAGGTGACCCCCAAGGAGACAGCTAAATATCTTGCAAGAGTGCTGGATAAAACAAGGATGGGTGGGGATGGGATTGATATGAAGCTTATCTCAATCACCCTCCCTGAAGTGGTCATACCTATCACTAAGCGGTCACTCTGGTTCTAAAAGGAGGGGACCGTTCACTGGTGACTAACTACAGGCCCATTTCCATACTGTCTCCTCTCTCCAAAGTGCTGGAAAGAATCATCGCAGACCAGCTCTCTGACCACCTACACAAATACAACCTCCTCAGCCCGCAACAACATGGGTTCTGCAAGTGTCACAGTAACAACATGGCCCTCATTTAATTCACAGACTATGTCCACGAGGCACTAGACCAGGGACAACTAGGTGGCACAATCTATATCGACCTATCAAAGGCATTTGACCTTGTGGATCACAAGTTGCTGCTCCACAAGTTAAACTGCATTGGGCTGTCCCCAGACACAGTTGGGTGGTTCTCTAGCTACCTGTCCAAGTGCTCACAGAAGGTAAAGATTAATGGTACCATCTCAGAGGTCAGGAAAGTCATGGTCGGGGTCCTGCAAGGGTGCATACTTGGTCCCTTCCTGTTTAGCCTCTTCGTAAACAACCTTCCAGCTGCATGCCCCTCTGCCAAAGTCCTGCTCTACGCAGATGACACAGTGTTATTCCTTCGAGGCTCCTGCCAAGACATGCTGACCAGGAACCTACAGTGCAACTTCGACCTACTGCAGGAATGGTTTAACACCAGCCTCCTAGTACTCAATAGTAAAAGAACTAAGATAATGCTCTTCACCAGCTGCCAGAAGAGGAAATCCACCACACTGTTTAAAAGAGCACTCAACCCAGACTCCACCTTCAAACAGGTTCATTCCTTCCTTCTGGTACCTGGGGGTCACAATCGATGAGTCCCTCTCTTTCGATGAATACATAAATAATATCACTATGGCTGCAAACAGGAAGTTGGGGACACTCTACAAGCTCCGCTTATGCCTCACCCCTGAAGCCAGGCTCCAGGCGGTCAATGGCACAATCTTGCCAATCCTGGACTATGGAAATGTGGTTTATGGTGCTGCACGGACACTAGCCTTCACAAAGTCCACCTGACCCTCAATAAAGCAGGCAGATTTGTCCTGGATGCGGATTGCATCACACACACACCTGCGAGCTCGACATAAGGACAAAGTGGCTCCCCTTCCGGGATAGAATTAAGCCCCATACCTGCTTACTAGGAAAGAAGGACCTTCTGGGATTAGCACCTGTATCCCTGCAGGCATTATTCAAACCTTCCCCAGGTGGGCATGCCACAAGAAGCGTCATCAGGCATGCCTTAGCTGTTCTCTTCAGGAGATCAGCTC
Source organism: Neoceratodus forsteri (assembly GCA_016271365.2). Lineage (NCBI taxonomy): Eukaryota > Metazoa > Chordata > Ceratodontiformes > Ceratodontidae > Neoceratodus > Neoceratodus forsteri. The sequence continues at coordinate 255,463,371 of CM028131.1, read as the reverse complement.
TGGGGAGACGTGCCTTCATGGTAAGGGCCCCCACCTGGCTAAACAAGCTTCCAAACCAAATCACCGGCCTTCAGCACCCAGGGCACCTCAAATCTGAACCCCGCAAGTCCATCTCGCCTCCAGTCCGCTGCCTGTGCCAAACGTAATCCCAGCATCCGGCGCCCCACTGACCTGGTTGCACCCACTCCCCACCCTTTCTGCCTCCCCTACCAACCCTCCCCAACTTGCACTCTGTCCAGTGCCCCTCAGTACCCCCACCTGCCCACTGTCCAGCACACACACACCCTCCTGCCCGGTCCCCTGTCCACTCCTGCCCTGTCCCCTGACCACCCCTGCCCCCTACTCCTCCACCCCACCTGCCCCCATCCAGAACACCAACACTACCTCAAATGGCACATTACTGTGCCACCTCTCTTCTGCCCCTGCTCCTCCCTCCACCTGCCCTCTGTCCAGCACACCCACACTACCTCCTGCACATACCTCGACCACCCCTCCCCCACTCCCCACCAACTTGACCCCAACTTGCCTCTCTGCACTTAACTTCTCAGATGGCCACTCTTTGTGTACCACACTGGGAAATTGACAGTGCTACCAGCTGCTTCATTCATGTTACTGACTTGTGTTAACTGTAACTGTATTTTGCTGCTCTTCCTATGTAAACACTATGTCAGTAGTATAACCCAGTGTAAGTTTGTCTGCTGTAACTATGCTGTCACAACAAACTATATCTCCTAAGTGTTGACAAGGATCCTTTGTAAACGCATTCTTAGCTCAAAGGTTTTTGTAATTCCGAGTTTTCAACAAATAAATAAATAAATAAAATAAATCTCTGAGGATGAGCAGCTCACCAGAGGCAGCATGTGAGGAGAAAGTGGTGAGGAGCTCAGTGACTGAAGGTGGGGACATGCCAGGGTAGCTGTAGGCATCAGAAACTAATATAGGGACAGAGAAGGGTAGGGAGAGCAGGTGTTGGTTCCAGACTGCTGGCATTAGCACATGGTACCCTCCATACCCCCTGCTGCCTCCCTATTGGTTGTTTCCCCTGTTGCTGTGCCTCTGAACTCCTCTGATGTTGTTTCCCTTTACATGTCCCCTGCTCCTGCCTTTTCCTCCCGCTCCTGCACTGCCCCTTCCTCCCTACCGCCATCCTGCTTTATTGATATGAAGAACTGCACACTCACCAGGCAGGGGCTCTCTAAGGAAGCCTCCTGTCTTAGGCAATCCGTAGGGGTAGCTAGCCCAACGTCTGTTGCAATATGTGACCCTGGATTTCAATAAAGAAAAGATTTATCTGAGCTTGGTGAGTGCGCAGTTCTTCACTTTTACTTGACAATTTCCTTAACTGCAGCACACAACAATCAATCACTAAATCAATCAATTTTTAGCCAGATGGAACACCCTTGAGCAGAATACTCATTTGCAAGGTGGGCCTGGGCTGATACACAGAATAATACAAAACCATACAATAAAGCAGGATCATATAAAAAAATTCAAGAGACATACAATAATGCAAAACAGTTGTAGGGACATACAGTAATGTAAAAAAGTTGTAGGGACAAAACCACAAGTACATATCAGAGTAGTGTATACAGATACATGCATAATGTGTAAAAGGAATACCGACAAAATTACATTTGGATGGGTAAATACAAGCAACTACATATTGATGAATGGTTAAGGCAACAAGTGTGGCAGTGAGCAGCTAGTAAGTGCTGACCCCTAACTGAACAGGGGTAATAATAGGTAGGCGCTGGTGCCCTCACCACAGCGAGGTGAGTGTGCCCTAGGCATGGAATCATGATGGGGGGGGGGAGATAGAGAAGCGGAGACAGGCCTGCAGAGAGGGAGGGTGAAATGTATGATTAGGTCAGGGCACATTGGCAAAAGATGTAGGTATATAGGTGGTTAATTGGGTATAGGTAAATACGTTTATGTATATAGATGATTACCGGGGGAATAGAAGGATGTCATGTGTCAGCACGTGCAGGTGGGAGAGAGCTGTGCCACCAGGTTAGGCTGTCAGGACGTGGAAGAGGCAGCATTCAGCGAGTACTGACAGGGATGCAGCATCTAGGAGGGAGACGATAGGGTAGTTATAAAGGTGCTTATCAAGGGAAAAAGAAGGGTGGTGTGTGTCAGCATGGACAGAGGGAAAAGAGCTGTGCCAGCAGGCTAGGATGGCAGGATGAGGGAGAAGCAGCCACTTAACGAGTACTAATGGAAAGATAGCATCTATGAGGAAGCTCTGCCAGCAGGCTAGGATGACAGGACGAGGGAGAGGCGGCCATTCAACGAATACTGACAGAAGGGTAACGTGTATGAGAAAGAGTAGGAAGATCTTAGGCATAGCAGGTACAGCTGTCCTGCAGGGTCTGCTTTAAGAGGGTTTTGAATTTTGCAAGGCTGACAAAGTTGGAGAATTTGAGGAACTTTTATAGAGCATTCCATATCGTGGGACGCGCATGGCTTAATTAATGGGAGCCATGGCGAGTTCTGATTCTCGGGATTTCTAGTGTGATATGAGAATATATCCTGAGCGAGTAAGACCCACGAGAGATGGTCAGGAGGTTACAGATATACTCTGGGAGTTTGCTGGATAGAGCTGTATTAGTCCAGATTGCCATATTTTTCAATCTTCTGGTTTTAAGTGAATGCCAGCCCAGCAAAGAGTATAGGGAGCAGTGATGCGTGTTGTGGGGGTGCCAGTTATAAATCTTATGGCCCTGTGATGGTGGGGCTTGGACCATGGCTACAGATGATGTCAGCGTAGTCTATAAGTGGGAGGAAGATAGACTGTACTAACTTTCCTTTGGCCTCGTAAGTGAGGAGATGTTTGATGCGAAAGAAGAGACAGAGTCTCTGCTTAAGTTTTTCACATAGTTCTTCTATATGGACCATAAATGAAAGTTTGCTGTCGATCAGTGTTGGGTAAGTTACTTTTTCTATTACTTTCTGTTTCTTTTAGAAACTTGATCCAGGAAGCTCTGTGCAGTCACTAGCAAGGATGGAGAAGTATTAGAAAAAGTAACACACCTGACAGTTACAGTTACTTATTTCTTTTTATGCAAAAACAATACAAAAATAATAATAAACTATAATAGATGACATTTATTTGAAAGTAATAGGTTAGTTACTAGCTACTTTCAAATAAATGTAATCAGTTACAGTTACGTATTACTTTTGTATAAAAAGACATACGTAATTGTAACTGTAAGATGTATTATGTTTTCTAGTGCTTCTCTATCCTTGCTAGTGACTGCACAGAGCTTTCTGGAACAAGTTTCCAAAAGTAATAGAAAAAGTAACTTACCCAACACTGGCTGTCGATCCATACGCCCAAGTACTTAAACCTGTTCATGGGTTCCAGGAGTTCTCCCAGTAGTGTGGAGATCAGAGGCGTAGACCCTGTGGGTGAAGGCAGTGTATGGTGTGTGTGTGTGTGTGTGGGGGGGGAGGGGGAACATAAACTTTGCTTTTTTTGCATTTAGCAGCAATTTCAGGTTCAAAAGGTTGTGCTGCAGGGCGTTAAATTCTTGTTGCAGTGTGATAACCAGTTTGCTCAAGGGTGGGCTTAGAGACATAAATCACGGTGTTATCTGCGAATAGGTGCACAGATGCATTTTTTTATGCCGGAGTTAAGATTGTTTATGTAAATTGCAAAGAAGAGTGCTCCCAAGATGGACCCTTGAGGGACACCTCTTTGTAATGTCTTGAGAGGGGAGAGTTCCCCTTGTGCTTTTATTTGATATTGCCATCCAGTCAAGTAACATTGGAACCAGCTCAGTGCAATGTTGTCGAGACCGATGTTATGGAGTTCAGTGATAAGCAGGTTGTGGTCGACCGTATCGAATGCCTTGCTCAGGTCAAGGAATACGGCCCTCGCATATTGTTTTGAGTCCATTGCCAGCTGCCAATCGTTAGTCACATTGGATTACTGTGCTGTGGTTGGGATGGAAACCAGACTGAACGGGGTTGAGCTTATTGTTGGACTCGAGGTAGTTTCATAATTGAGAGCTGACAATTTTCTCAAGGAGCTTGGGGAGGATCGGGTTGTGGAGTACTCTCCTCTACTGCCTTTCTTTCCTGCTCTATTGCTAAGAAGAGGTCCTTGTGGCTCCCTCAGTTGTGTGGATGTGCCTGTCCTCATCTCTGCTGCTTCTCCCCTTTCCTAGTTTAAAGGCTTTCCTAGGTGTTGTGTTAAACTATCTCCCAGCACAGTGGTGCCCTCCTTGTTGGGGTGCAGTTCATCCCTTCCAAACAGCCTCTAGCCCCACCAGGTGTGGCTCTAATCTCCTAAAAATGGAAAACCCTCTCTCCTACACCAGCCCTTTAGCCATGCATTGACCTGACCTATTTTGTGGGACTGGGTCAGAACATAGCCAACCATAACAGTGCAGTCATGAACCGAGGCTGCAAAATGCCACATGTTTTTGTTTTGCGGGGCTATGCCCGCATCCCCGGACTCATAGATACTAACTCTGGGGGTGGATAACGGGCATCAAGAAAACTGGGGGGCCATGGAATACTGTTCCCACAGCCCCATGTAAAAAAAATGTAAGTCCTGAACTGCAAAATGGAAGGAGACTAGGATTAGAACCCTGGTCTCGACTGCCACTCAGCCAAGCTGCTCCCTGTCTCAGCCCTCCACACCACGGGAGCAGCACAGCCAGTGACTTGAATCCCATTGTCCTTCTCTTCTGCTGGTACCATGAACAGCGACCAGGGGAGTGCTTACAGCATAGCGCTGCACATCCCCTATAGCTATCCGTGGTAGCACTACAGGGACTAGCACTCTCTTGACTGGCACTATTCCTGTAGCGCTAATCTACTGGGTACCCTATTTTACATTGCTTCCTGTGATCGTAGCGTGGCTATGGAAGGACCTCAGAGAAGGTCACTGTCCCTCAAAATCCTATAAAGGGTTCAGAAGCTCTGCATTGTCCATATGTGCAAACTGGTATGAGTGTTGAACCCTGGGAAGATGAGCTGTACCGTTGCCTGGGCAGGCTGGTGGATGCAACTTACTGGGAGCAGAGCAACAAGTCAAAGACACACAGTCTGGAAACCCAAAGGCCTGGCAAGATGAATCACAGAAATGGCAGCTGATGGCCAAGGTGGCAGAAGGTCACATGGGGCAGACAGGCAGAGGTAGAAAGAAGGCAAGTAGGCAATGGGGTGGAAACCTGGTAACATGGAGTGGACATCTGCCAGGCAGAGGGAGGATGTCCAGGAATGTGGGAGCAAAATGGAGGCCCACAAAGAAGAATCCTAAAGGCTAGGAAGGTGAAGCATGTCCCTAGCAACATCAGACCAAGGTGATCAAGGGATACTGAGAGAGGGCCCAGCATGGCAGGCTAGTTGCAAGGAAAATAGCCCCCAGGCAGAATGCAGGTAGTGGCGGCAAAAGGAAAGGGACTTTCTACTTGCCCAAGTAACAACAGGTAAGCAGGATACAAGGCATGATAAAGCCATCATGGAAAAGGGCCTACAAACTAGGAGTGGAAGTAAGAACAGGGAAATGCAGGAGCAAGTGCAAGCCTGGCAGGGTGGAAGCTGCAGTGATATGAAAGACATGCAGCTACTCCACTGCAAACACTCACCCAGGCTTACCAGCCAAACCTAGCACAACAGAGCCAGATGTCAGGGAGACCCAAACTGGAGCAATAGAGAATGGGCGGGACATCCAAAAACAGCAGCAGTTGCAGCGGTAGCAATCCAGAAGATGTGCGTAGGAAGAGGATGGATAGGGCAAGAGGGAACATACAGCCATGGCAGTTGCAAGCATAATGAGCATCTGAGGGATGCTTAAACTTGCGTGGTTACATACTGCTTGATGCAGGCATTGCTTGTGTTGCCCGCTGCCACACCAAATCATGGCAAGCCTCCACCTCACCTGGGCCATAAAGCAGTCATCTGATGATGACTTTTTTCAGCCACTACCAACTTGGTTGGTTTTGAACCAGGGACCTAGAGGTGACAAGCTTCTTAAAACACAACCCCATTAACATGGAGCCATCCTGAAATCAGATCTTTCCTTGGCTCTCTTTTTCTGGAGAAAACGTACTCGACCTTCTCGTCTCCACTTGGATAGTGCCTTGGTTTTAGCAAGCATTTGTGGATTAAATTTATGCAGGGGCTTCCCCTTTTGCTGCCATCCCTTTAAACGTTCAGAACACAACTGCATCACTCTGTTGCATGCATGGCAGTGCCTTGTAGAGGCTAGGGGCTCTAAAGAAACCCCAATCAGGAGCAATGCCTCATGGAGTGTTGCAGCTCCCTGTAGTAGAATAAAGAAGGCTCAGCTACACCCAGCTTTGCCTCCACCCTGCTTATTACACAACAGACATGTACAGCTGAGGTCCACAGCTGCAGTGATGGTGGCAGCAGGTTCAGTAAGTGAGGGGCATGGCAGGCCTGAAGAGAAGCAGTAAAGTTCCCAGTGGCAGACCTTAAAACACACCACACATTAATCATATTGAATAAACAGGGTAAAATCAGAAGGACATTCCCGTTTATCTGTTTTCAGATCAACATGGGAAATCTGTGAAAATGGGCACTGCTTATTGTTGGATCAACCTAGTAAACAAATAAGTTGGAGACCAAGGAGGGGGAAAGATGATCTTGTTGTGTAACAAGCTGCCAAAACGTGTGCAGAGATTTTTTTCATAGTAAAGCTAGATCAAAAGGTTCCAGGGCAGTGGCCTGATTTGAGTCTGTAGACAAGCAGTGACATTTTCTTTAATGTCTCTCATGTTTCAAGTCCCTAATCAAATGTTGCTGACAGTACTGTGCATCCAGCATATCTGATTAAGAAGTCAAGCTATGTGAACCTACATGAATCTCTGTCAACCGATGTAAACAGTATGAACTACAGCAATCTTCACATGAAAAAAAGATCTTTGGAAGGCAGAGTTATTTGGTGCTCTTTGCTGTTTTGTGCTTGTATCAAGTGCGACCAACCAACCTATGAACTGGGAGATCCTGCATTCCAGCAATATGGCTGATTCACCGTGGGACCAGAACAAGTCATTTGGCCTCCCTGTGGTTCTCTCCTCCAAACAGGAGACACTGTGTTCTCGTGGTTAAAGCATCGGTTTGGGAACGAGGAGATCAAAGGCTCAAATCTTGCTAGAGCCAAATATTCACTGTGTGACCTTGGGCAAGTCACTTAACCCCCAAATGCTCCACTATACCCAGCTGTGGAAATGGGTAGAGGACTACACTTAAAACAAGATGTTACATCTAATCTGGGCTATCCTGGGTAAGTAAATTGTAAAATAAAAAAAAAAATCATACATTTAAGTAACAGCAGGACTCCACTGAAACAGAGGAGTGATTATAGATTGCATATTGTCAGTTAAACTATTGCATAATCAATTTATATAGTATCAGTTTACAAGTTATAACTTTTAAATCTGTTGTTTTTTTGCAGATTGTACTGTTTCTCTCTGATATCAAGTGCTGGCTTCAGTGCTGCATGAGGCAATTTTGATGTCATCAGCACTGTGAAAGCTGCTTGCTGATTGGTTCAGTATTCCATTGTGATGACGATAACCTTCAAACACTTACAGCAACGTACTGGTATTTTCAGTATTTTGCTTTTAGTGTTTTCATGAACCAAGATGTCAATTTTATCTTGTGATTGTTGCCCCATTCCTGTTGTATAAAATGGGGATATCACATCTTAGTAGTGCTATTCTAGGGATGTTCTGAAAGTGATGTGATGTTGCCCCTTTTATAGGTAATTTATTTGAAAATTAGTATAGGCACACTGACTCAAGGCTCATTTCCAAGTGTGACCCAGGGATAGGGGAAGGAGCACAGTAATACAGCATGCACAGCAAAGTAACAGCATGAGGTAAAGAGCAAAATGTGTACAAGTCAGCAATGAATAACAGTACAATACCAGCTGAGGGAGCCAAACTACGGTACAGTGAGCAGCACTGATGTGCAATAAAGTGCCAATGCAGGCAGAAAAAAAGGCAGTATTGTAGTTGTTGTGAGGAGGCTAAGTCAAGCAGAGGCAGAAGCCTGCCAGGAGACAAATTCAAGGATGCTGGTGTCTCACAGGAGATAGTCAGGTAGACACTGACAGGAGTGGGGGGCAGGGAGAACTTTTACCTGGTGCATGGTGGGGGGGGGAGATGGAGAGAGGAGGGGAGCAGGTTCCAGAGGGAGGAAAGGTGACAGAAGAAAGCTGATTGACCAGTTGAGGAGTGCAGGTGGGGAAGGGAGAAGGCACAAGGGGCCCTGGAGTGCGTGAGTTGGAAGCAGAGGGGATGGGAGAGAAGAGTGAGGAGTGGTATGAAGGAAGGGCACCAAACCATTATTTGGTGAAGAGGGAGGAGCAGTGGGACTAGCAACGTGATGGCATGGAGGGGAAGTAAAGGGCAGAGTAGAGGGAGCAGTATTGAGTTTAGGAGGAGTTGGTAATAAAGTGACAAAATGGATTACAGAAGGTGTCCAGTCTGGCAAGGGAAGAGGAGGGGCAGTGTCATAGATCACATCCACATAGTTGAAAACCGGGAGCACCATTTTGGTAACCATCTCCCATCTGACCTAGGGAGACAGGCAATCTTTACTGCAGTACAAGGCACCAAGTTTGGGGTGGAGCTTAGAGTAGATGGCATTGATGTAGGTGGGGAAGTCAAGCCTCCTATCAAGCAACACACCGAGGTACTTGAAGGAAGAAACTGCTTTGAGAGGGGTGCCATCCATGGAGGAAAAGACATGGAGGGGAAAGCCTGGCTAGTTTTTGGGTAGTGCCGATAGTCATGGACACTTTTTTTAGTGCTGACTCAGAGTTAATTAGAGTGGAACTAGCACAGGATGTTGTGGAAGTCTTGCCTGAGTAAGCCTTCCACAGCCAGGGTAGAAGGGCCAGAGATGTAGACGACTGTGTCATCTGCATACATATGAATATGCAAGTTGGCACAGGCAGAGGAGAGATCATTCGGGAAGATGGAGAAAAAGACAGGACCCAGGATGGAGTGCTGTGGGACCCCAGCCTGGATAGGAAGGGGAGGTGACAAGGCGCCTGCAACCTGTACCAACTGTTGATGTCCCATAAGGTAGGAAAGGAACCAATGAGCAACGGGAGCTTAGAGGCCAGCAGAGCTCAGCTTGTCCAATGGAGAGGGTGGGCTACTGAGTCAAAGGCTTTGGCCAGATTGAAGAAAATAGCCACTGTGGTGTGCCCTGATCCATCCCAGTGAGGATGGAGTCAGTGACACGCAGCAGGGAGGGGATGGTAGAGTGCTGCTTCCAGAAGCCAGACTGGAAGGGGGAGAGGAAGTTAGAAGGGTGGAGGAAATCAGCAGTCCTAGAACAGACTGGATTCTCTTGCAGCTTTGCAAGAGATGGGAGGAGGGAGATAGGATGGAAGTCACCAGGGGAGGAGGGGTCACTTCCCTTTTAAAGAGGGAGATCTTTGGCAATCTTCCATGACTGGGGAAAATAGCAGAGGGAGAAGGAGCAGTTGAGAAGGAGAGTGAGTGGGGGGCAATGACAGGAGCTGAAAGATAATGCAGTGTAGGGTCCAGCCGATCTGAACTAGATTTAGACAAGTTGAGTGAGCACAGGGCAAGCAAGGTTTCGTGAGGAGTAACAGAAGTGAAGTGAAACCCCTTGGAAAGGATGGCAGCAGAGAGGAGGAGGGAACTGAGCAGTGGTAAGGCTGCAGTTGAAGTACTGTGTGAAATTCTGGTTGCCAGAGCAGAAAAATGATATTGTAACAAATAAGAGGGTGCAGCTGAGAGTAACTAAAACAATTAAGGGAATAATGGAAAGGTTAAGCTATGGAGAACATTTAGATAGGCCAGGAGCCAGCAGAACAGTAGGTCTGCTGCTCACGATTCTGGTAACCCAGGTTCAGGAAGGAGCCGGGGTGGTTGGGGGTCTGCCGGTGGAGAAGGATTGAGCATCCCAGGGGTAGGGGGGCTTGTTGGGGATAGTAGAACTAGAGGGCATACCCCATGCCTAAGGAGGTGTTTGAGGTAATGAGATTTCCAGTTGCTTACATGATATTAAGTGCTGCAACTGCATGGATGGCAGGAGACGAATGTGATGACCTTTGGCTTTTTCATCATTCCCATTCCCTATGTTCCTATAAAGTAACATCTAAATGAGATATGAAATTTCAGGAATAGTAGGAGAGCAAGAAATCCAACACACATTTCTTGCTCTCTTTCTCTATTGTTTCTCTGATCTTTATTTTTCTTGTTTAATTCCTGATTTTTAGAGTTTTTCCATAATAGCCTAGCTGAGATGTAGCATCTCATTTTCATTGTGTGTGTGTGTGTTGGGGGGGGTCTGCTGCTGCAGTATTTTTTGTCTGAGGGACTGAAGCACTGAGAAGTCAAGGGACTTGCTCAATGTCACATAGTGAGTATCTGGGGTGAGACTCTAACCTGGCACTCCCTGGTTTACCATCCTCTGCTTTAAGCACTGGACCACACTGCCTTCCTATCCTCCCCTGCAGACACTAACTTGGGACACTTTGATGTCCCCAGTTCATCTGTTTCCTTGGCAATGTATTCCATATCTTTACTATCCTCCAGATAAAGCAGTTCTGCCTAAACTTTGTCCCTAATTTTCAGATTATGACCTCTGCTTTCTTTTATTTCTTTCCCAGGTTTATCACTTCCTTTCATGGTTTTAATGCTTTTAAAATGTTACTGTTTTGGGTGGTTCTCAGTGGCTATCTTTTTTGCCATATGCTGTTGCACTCTTTCGATGGTTGTGGCACTTGGCTACACCTTGTGCCTAACAGCCATGTACTTTATTCCCTTTTGACCTCATACCCTGGAGTGAGTTATCTCACTTATAAAATGGGCTTTTATTTGTTGAAAAAATGTGTCCTTTTAAGTGAGGTGTGTAGTAGTAGTTAGAAAATAAACGGTCATGTGACATGTATTGACAAATGATGTTACAGGATTTACATGACCTATTTTATAATTAGTTAATTGTGTTTCATATATTTACTGTTTGCAATGTGCCATATGTTATCCCTTACATAATAAATGAATAAACAGATATACATTCCCATAAACTATTCAACCTGGATGAACTCACAGAAAATGGAACTGAATGTGGCCTCAAGAAATGGGACCAGGGTAGGTGGGGATAAATAGCTGCTTCCAGTCTTCTGCCCATGAAGTGGCCCCAGCTCTGGGTGTTACGGACAGATGGCTGGAGGGAATTACACAGGACTGAGGCTGCTGCCGAAAACCCACTATTTACAGCTGATTTGAGTCTCAAGCAAGGGACAATGAGCCTTTCCTGGTTCCTGGATTTAAGGGTTCTACCTGGGCATGGGGGGTCCAAAGCCCATGGGGGTAGATGGGACCCAGTCCATTTAAGGCATGGAAAGTGTACCGGGTCACTCTATATGTCAGTACATTACCCCTGCTTCATGGGCTCAAATAAGGCTGAGGGGACTGAGTCAGTAATTCCTGTAAGGAATCGTCACTCAAAGATGTTATACTGTAGAAGAAAATAAGTGCCTTCACTCAGGGAAAAATTAAGTGGGCTAAGTTGCAATACAGTACTACCCCTAAGAAACAGTACCGACCCATTGTGGTCCTCAAGGGCACAGACCTACCATCTCCCACACAATGCAAGCACAGTAGTAGCAGAATCTAAAACTTAATACTCTGTTAATATGCTCATGGCACAAGGTTTCAACAGATAGCTGATGTTGTATCATACCTGAAGTCACCATGTTATAAGCAAGTGAAGGGGTCGGCTTGGTCTGTTTGCACTCAGTTTAATGATACTGCTTGCTTTTGCATCACCCCCTTTTCCCCAGGACATACACCAAAGTTGAGTATTTTAGTATGTTGTAGGCAATTGGTTGTGCATTTTGGTAGTGACAGAAGATATAGGATAGTGTATGGTAGCCCATACACAACAATGCTATTCTTACACCAAGTGGTTACTATAACATCAAGGACCTTGAGAGCGCAGCTCAGGAGTCCCTTTGATGTCATAGTAAGCATGAAGTATCAGACGAGCACTGTTGTGCATCAGGGTTACCATACACTTTTCTATATACTGTATGGTGTCCAAAGCCCAGAATAACTTACTTTTTTTGTTTTCAGCACCCACTCTCTCCACTTCACTGCTGCACTTCACCACCAACCGCCCACTGGCCAGCTCACCCACGTGACTCCCACCCGCCATTGACCAATGAAAAGCGCTGATGGGGTCATTTACATTGTGACATAGATACTAATGCAGAATGAAAAGTCATTCTGTATTAGTGTCTACATCACTACTACAGCAGAATGACTTTCTACAGTGTATGGATCTCCATACACAAACACATTCCACTATACACAATAATGTGATTATTACACAGGTGCGTTTGCGCCTGTATATTAGGGTTGAGGAGGCACTTTAATGTTAAACCCCAAATTTTGCACCTTAATAACTTTGCCCCTAATCAGCTAATTTACATGAAATTTAGAAAGCATAGCATCTGTGCCAGGATCTCTTGATCCTGCAAAATTCATGTAAATTGATTCAATGCGGGCAAAGTTACAGAGGTGCAAAAAAACCTGAGTCTCCGTTTTTGACTTTTTTGCACTACAATAACTGAAAAACTATAAAGATTTTAAACCTGAAACTTTTGGGTTTGATTGAGTTTGGCTAAGGGTATGTGCTTTTGTGGTCTGCATGTCTCACACTTCAGTAATTATTTAAGAAACAAGTTCTCTTTGTGGGCATGCGCCATTTAAAAAATCAACATTTCTATGGATAGCTGTTTTTTTGCGATAACAGCACTATACAACACAGCTGTCCTTTATTAAATGACAGCTGTGTCGTATAGTGAAAGTACCATATGACACAGCTGTCATTCACTACACGACAGCTGTGTCGTATAGTGCAACTGGAAGTTGCTGTGACTCGTATGTCAGGGACGGGGCTACTGTCATTGTAGCACCGCCATCCTGACTGTGTGTTATCTCCCATATTATCTGCACACCAGGGCCCAATCCTGGTGGCAGTGTTTGTTTATTTTTTTATTCGTTTTTTAAATTTTTTGTATAATTCAACACCGGGATGCCCATCCCCAGTGTCAGATACCGACATCGGGGGGCCCAGTCCTCATGTTGGCATTTACAAGTACCACCCCCAGTAGCCTGGGACTCTGGAAAGCCCATCCCCAGTGTCCCAAAATAGATTTATTTATGTGTATACCTGCAAAAAAGAAAACTGTCCCCCAACATCTTTTTTTTTAACCTGAAAAAAAGAAAATGGTCCCTCGTTGTCGTTACGTCTCTCTATCCCCAGTCCGACCCTCCCACTGAGCTCCCACCACTCCAGACCCCCGCCTTACCCTATACTTACCTCCGGAGGTTGTACTCTGTCATCTTCTGTGGACCGAGACACATCTGCACTCTTCAAAGCCGAATCGAGAACTGAGGAATAAAGGTAAGTGCCGTATAATGCATTTCAATGATGTTTTGAACTTATGTTCATAACTGTGCCATTTATTTGAAATTTCTCACAAGATTTTTAACATGGCCTTTTTGGGACCCCACCTCTTGAACACTGCAACTGTAATTTTGTTAATCAGACCCAGAAGGTGATTTCATGGTCGCTGTGCAAAATCACCTTTCGGGACCAAATAAAATTTCACTGCCAGTGTTCATGAGGTGGGGTCCCAAAAAGGCCATGTTGAAAATTTGGTGAAAAAAATTCCAAAAAAGGGGCAAGTTACGTGCATTTGGTGAAATTTTTCTATGCACGCACATAACTTTGGTAATTTTCAATATTTTGACACAAAATTTTGAGCATAGCCATATTTTCACACCACCTCATGAACAGCCTAACTGTAATTTTTCACATCTGTCCAAAATGTGTTTTCACATCCATGGTGCGGAATGGTGTTTTGGCATGGATTTTTAAAAATTTCACCTATGGGGTTTATGAGGTGGGGTCATAAGAAGACTATGTTGAAAGTTTGGGGTCAAAATATTAAAAAAATAAAGATGTTATTAAGTAACGTTGTTTTCAGGGATGTCCGTTGCACCACTGGGGAACACGCTGCCTTACCGTGTCACTGAGCTGAGTTCAGGTGTGAACTCAGTGAACCAGTTTACTGGGATAAGGCTGATGGGGAAGATTCTATAGCATGCGGCACCAGCCCTGGCCTGGGTAGGGATGGAGCAGTGTTTTGGTGCAGGCGTCATACCCTATGGTGGGTGAGGGAACGTCACCAAAAAGGCATCGATATGTGCGCTGGGGCTGGCTGGGACCATGCACCGGATTAGGACTGTCTTCAATATTGTATTCATAGCTGGCCCACTGGCACAGCAGTAACACTTCCGCTTGCAGTCCCAGTGACCCCGGTTTAGGAATGAGCCAGGGAAGCTGGAGGGTCAGCCAGGGAGGGGAAGATTGAGGGCCCGATGGGCAGCTCGCTTCTCCGGGGGGGGGTCAAGGCCTAGTGCTGTCCTGACCTCTGGTAGTGGCCGGATGTAAGCAACCCAAAGCCAAATGTAGGGGGGAGTGTGGTAGGATGTCAGCATACGTACCTTGATGTCACAGCACAACCATGTCCTAGGGCCATACGGGGAAAAATTAGAGCCAGTTGAGCTCCACCGACAGAAGAGGCACTCTTCATTGTGCAACCTATGAGGCCACAAATCAGCTCCAGCGAAAACAAGAAGGATATGGGGGTTCCCTCCACCCCATCTCCACCTGGGTGGGATAGCCAAGACTACATGGGGGCACCTGATTGGTGGATTGTGGGTCGAAATGGGTTGGGGGAAGATCAGCTGGATCCAGGGGAATAAAGAGCAAGTAAAAAAAATATTGTATTCATCTTTGGGACCTGCGCAAATGAGGATACAATTCCACTATCAGAATAAAAAGGGAAATTCATTGCAAAAAACTACATTAATGCAGACATTAGGGTTGTAGAACATAAAGCACACAAAGAAGGGAAATGAAAAAAAAAATTAGGGCTTTGGGTCTACGTAGTATTGGCGAATCAGTGGTGGGGTCTTTCTTGGGGTTGTCAACCATAATGCCCACCCCTCTCCCCTTATCAGATGAGCTCAAATGTGATGTCTTCACACAGGGCCTGCATGAAGAAAGCTATGACAGATTATGTTGGCCGTGCTGTTTCACTATGGCACACTAGCTCGGAGCTGTACCTTGTGCTTCAAAACAGGAGGCTACGTGCTGGGGGGAGGGGTGGGCATTTGGGTTGACAACCCCAAGGAAGACCCCGCCACTGATTTGCCAGTACTCCATAAACTCAAATTGTTTTCATTTTCCTTCTTTGTGTGCTTTGCATTTTACAGCCCTAATGCCTGCATTAACATCGTCTTTTTGCAACGAATAATACAGTATAAATATTTAGGAAATCAGTTGTTAATGCATAATAGTAATGATATGTAAAACAACACATCTAGCACTCACCACCTTCAGTAACAAAATAAATGCTGCTCTCAGAAGTCAAAAAATTGCCCTGTTTATTGAGGTGCCGGTAAAATGAAATACGCCTTGATGCGTTTCAGATGCCTTTTGACTTCTGAGAGCAGCGCTTATTTCGTTATTGAAGGTGGTGAGTGCTGGATTTGTTGTTTTACAAATTGTTGTTTATCCTAGCACCCAAACCTTGTGTGCATCGTTTTTATTTCTGAGAATAGTAATGATATGCTTGCTTAGGAATTTTTTTCCAGTTAAATTAAAAGGGGAAAAAGAAACTCAAAAGAGGAAAATATTGGGTTTCCATTACAGTTATGTATTGTTTAATCTATGGAACTTTTATTTTTAATGTTGCGTTGTTACCCTTGAGCAATTTAGCAGTGTTCAAAAATACTAGTGTTGCCTCACAAGTTTACAGTAAACCTATACGGAATAATAAAATCACTCATACTGTAGGATGAGGAGAGGAGTTCGACTTGTCCCCTTGACATTCATTTAGTAGTCTAATATATTTTGTAATTTTACTATTCTGTGCAGATTTTATGCTGGTGCATTGGCTTTGGGCAAACTTAAATTTTAACTAGTGATCCTAGTATACATTAATACATTTAGGCCCCCATATTCAAAGACCTGCACGGCGCATCGTGGCGGAAAAGGGAGATGTGCCGCACGACCCCTATGATGTGCCACAGCACGATAGTCATAAGTGTGGAAAGTGCCAGTCGCAAGGGAATGGGCCAGGGTGCACTAAAATGCATGCCGCGCAAGTGGAGGAGGCGTTCCCATGCATATGCTGCGCTGCGGCATATTCAGTGGGAATGCGCCCCTCACAGTCCAGAGCTGCGTGGCTCACAGGCCATGAATAGCTGGTCTAACCTGGCCAGCCACTGACAAGCGGGCTGTGGAAGTGCACTCAGAGGCACAGCAGCGTGTCAGCCCTGGTGGACCAGAGGTACCCCTCCCATCCACGATTGAACCATATCCATCCCTGAATAGCCCAATGGTGCAGGTCCCCCCCAACCCAGCCCCGATCACACTGGAGGTAGCCACGGTCCGTATCCAAAGTGTAGAGGACCCCCACCCCTTCATTCCATTACAAAGACTCTCCCACTCCCCCATACCCAACCCGGTGCATGAACCAACCCCCACCCCGTATTCCATAGTGTAAGGTCCCCCAACTCGCTGACACATCACCCCCACACCATTCCCAGTGAGAAACAACACCACACTCCCCAACCGGCACCACTCCTGGTCTGATGCAGACCCCCAGCATCAACACATCCCTGGTCCCCAATCACATTCCACTGGAACCTCTCCTGGCCCTGATCTCTGACATCACGTGTGCCAGTGCATGGCCCCCGGCCAGTATTGCCATAGTGATGTGGCCCCCCAGCCCATCAGGACCAGAGCCCCCGACCCCACTCCCCCCAACCTATCTGGAGCCAGTGACTGGCTCAGCTCTCTGCACACTACCATGGCCAGCCGCTGACTGCACTGTCATAGCAGCGTACTGTACATGGTACGCATTCATTCAGTGAGTGCGAGTCATGTACAGTACACTGCTGTGACAGTTCAGTCAGCAGTTGGCTGTGGTGGTGTTTGGAGGGCAGAGCCAGTCACCTGCTCCAGTTGGGTTGGGGGTGGAAGTGGGGTCGAGGGCTCCGGTCCGACAGGGTGGGGGACCACTACACTACGGGAATGGGATCAGTGTTAGGTGGATTGCAGTTGAGGGTGGAATGGGGGTACCACTATACTACAGAAAAAGGAATGGTGCGCGTGTATCTGTATTTTGGGATCCGGGCTGGGGGGGGGTACCATGACACTATGGATATTGGTTTGAGGTATGGACGTACATCGACTGGGGATCGGTTTGTCCATGGATGGGTCAGCCAGCAGGTGTCGGGACAGAGGGTCCCCACAGTGTAGAACAGCATGGAGTTGTGTGCTGTTGCACTCCAGGATGGGGGATTGAGTAGGCACTGCACTAGGGTCAGGACAGGTTGGGTGCATCAGTGTGCTTCTGTGATGTGGGTTGGGGCCATCCCGGTGCATCCAGCCATGTGCAGCCATGCTAGTGAGCCATGCATGGGACCTGTGTGTGTCATGCATGCCCAATGAGCTCATTAGCATATGCTGGCTGAACATCACCCTTGGGGTAATGGCGTATCCAGGTCTGCATCATGCATTCCCCCATTGGTAGTGTTCAGTACGAGCCCTGGATGTGCTGCGCCCACCATGGCATCTGCCTGCATTGTGCTGCGCAACCAGGGGCCCATATTCAAACAGAATGCAAGATCTGTGATGATCGCGAATACTGGGCCCTATGTACGATGCCAATGTACCATGGAAACCGGGCGCATTGGCATTGGTACACCTGAATGCCGCGGAGTGGTGTCCCATGGACCGCATGCATCATTCATGAAGAGGGCACCAGTCAGGAATGCAGCCGCTTCCCTGGCCGAGTGGACTGCAATGCACCGGGGGTGTTCCAGGGGCGAGCCAGCACTATGCATTATTCACTAAACCACATAGGGATGGCCACATGTGTGCAGAGCTGGGTGCAGGTTATGGCAGGGGGGACCCTGTCATAGTCCTCTGTGCACCCCCATGGACACCTCCTGCTGGTTGCGGCGGGACATGATATGACCCCCCCCAGTGCTGCCACTGCCCACTAGGCAGGAAGGGGGGGCTGGGCCTGCTGGTCAGGCGAGTGCCCAGTACCGACTGGTGGGTACGAACCACAAGGAGGAGGCGGTGGTGGTAGTGGTGCCGGGGGGAAGGGTGGTGGGAACATAGCCCACCACTGGGGGTGTGGGTCTGGGTGCCTGCGGAAGGCATGCACTACCCCGGACCCGTGCCTCGCTATACGAGGGATCCACTTCAGGATCTGGGAGGAGCATCCCATTGGATGCCCGCCCGGGACCTCGACTCCTCCCCATCCGTCCTGTGGAGTCCTACGTGCCAGGGAGGAGGAGCCGCTGATAAGTGGCCGGCGTTCGTGAATGCTGGTATGGGCACACCTGTCTGCGGGTGCACAGCTACGTGGGCAGTGTATGTGCTCTTTTCATGTACCTCCGCCCCAATAGTGCATAGTACCCCTTGTTTGAATATTGCTTTGTTTTGCGTGACACACTGTTATGCGTGTGCAACTGACCTGCACTGAATATGTCTCCCTTAATGTTACTAGTTGTGGTAACCTACAGAATATTTTTTTATGGATTTTCCGTTTCTTCTTATTTGATACTATCTTTTTCATGTTTGCTTGCACGCTCGCGCAAGAAACATTATGTGGCAGCTTAGGAGAGAAGCGGGTTGTGGAGGTGTGGCACTGTGGCAGCAAACACCGGCACTGCATTTGTGGGCTTGGCACTGTTCACCCAATGCAGGCCCAGTGTCGTGATGACATTGGTTCTGCAGAAGTGCCACCAACTTGAAACGATTTGGCTGCTGCAATGAGGGGCCATCTCGTCATTGCAGCATCAGCCATTCCCCATGCAATGAGGGATTGATCCGTCATTGCGGGGTGGTACCTTGCCTGGTGTAACATTTCCCTAAACATGGTGGCAGTAAGCCCCATAAAAGCCGATGGGGTGCCCAATCCCCCTGTCGGCATGCTCCCGACCCAGTTCATTTGCTGAAGGGGGAGCCCACTCTGTGGAGTGATTCAAGCAATCTTTAAAAACATACTTATGGCACCAAGCATTTGGTGAATGACTGTGTAATTGTATTAATTGTTTTATATAATTAATGATGCTGGGATGTCTGACATGTGATTTAAAATTCTGTTAGGCACCTTGATATTTTGAAAGGTACCATAAAAATAAAGATATTATTATTATGATAATGCCCCCCCTCCCATTTGTTGTGTGCTGAAGAGGTGCCCAATCCCCCTCAGCATCATGACCCCCCACACACATTTCTGTGCCAACGGGGGGCCCAATCCCCTTTGGCTTCAGTCTCCACCAGCCCAAAATGCAGGTGGCACACTGGGAGCCCACCCCAGTGTGCACATAGGAAGCGTGCAAAAAGCAACCGTCCCGCAACGTCTTTTATGGAAGTTGTGTCCCTAAAACAAAGAAAATGGTGCCTCATGGTCTCTCCTGCCCCTCCCCAACCCACCCACCCACCCTCTGGCACCCACCTCCCCACACACACCCCTCACCCCATACTTACATTCAGAGCCCGGCGTGATGATCTTCGATGGACTGGAACATGTCTGCACTCTTCAAAACCAACCGCGAACTGAAGAAATGTTGGTAAGCTGTATAATGGCATAAATAGGGTTTTTTCAACTTGTGTGGATATCGCGGCCATTTCTTGGACTTTTGGCACCAAATTTTCAACATGGGGTTATTGGGACCCCTCCTCATGAATTCAGTCACTGTCATGGCATTATTCAGTCCTGAAAGGTGATTTCACAGTCACTGTATGGAATCACCTTTCGGAACAGATTAACAAAATGACAGTGCAACTGTTCATGAGGTGGGCTCTAAAAAAGCCTATGTTGCAAATTTGGTGCCGAAAGTCCATAAAATGACTGTGTTACAAGCGTGCGTTGCACAGTTTCCACACACCCTTGTAACTTCGCAAATTTTTAAGATTTTCAACATTGACATTTTTTCACACCTCCTTATGAACAGTACAGCTGTCATTTTTCACATCCTGGCCAAAATGTGTTTTCGCACTTCTGGCGCAGACTAGCACGGCTGCTGTGGGAAATCAGTGTTTGGGACAGATTAAGAAAATTACAGTGACTCTGTTCATGAGCAGAGGTCCTAAAATGCCTATGTTGAAAATTTGGTGAAAAAAGTCCATAAAATGACTATGTTATGAGCGTATGTTGTGCAGTTTCCACGCACCCTCGTAACTTCGGAAATTTGTAGTATTTTCACTCCAGATGCTCAACACTGGCATTTTTTCAGACCTCCTTATGAACAGTACAGCTGTCATTTTTCATATCCTGCCCAAAATATGCATTTATACATCTGGCACAGAATAGCGCGGTCGCTGTGGGAAATCAATGTTCGGGACAGATTAATAAAATCATAGTGACAGTGTTCATGAGCAGAGGTCACAAAATGCCTATGTTGAAAATTTGGTGCAATAATTTCACTAAATGATGGTATTACACACATTCGTTGTGCATTTTCCACCTACACTCGGAAGTTCAAGCATTTTTAATATTTTCACTACAGATTTTCAACATTGCCATCTCTTCACACCTCCCTATGAATGGTACAGCTGTCATTCTTCATATCCTGCCCGATCTGTGTTTTCATAGATCTGGCGCAGAATGGCATGGTTGCTGTGGGAACGTAAAGTTTGGGACACATTAACACAATCACACTGCCACTGTTCATGAGAAGAGGTCCCAAATGCTTTCATGAGGTGGGGGTCACAAAAAGACCATGTTGAAAATTTGTAGTGCAAATACCAACAAACGTCTGGGGCGTTAGGGTTTCTAACAATAATGTCCCACCCTGTACAGACTGAAAGGCATCAGGGGTGTGCCTTTGGATTGTCGACTGTAATGCTCATGCCATTTCCCCCCACCCTGCAGCCAGTGACAGGCATCGAGGTGATCATTGGATTATTAAGAAGTCCTGTGATGGTGTTCTGGCCCATGAGGTTGGATACATTTTTGTGGAAGTTACCGGGTGACCCCAGCCCTGTGGGGTGCCCAGCAGACGAGGCTTGTGGTTGCACGGGGACCAGGTTTGGTTTTAGCCGGGTAGTCAGCTGACCGAGCCGACGGTATCTTCAGGTTCCCCGGGGAGCCAACTGGTGGGTTGGCGCCAGCGGGGGTCTGTAGTGGCAGCTGCGGGTAATCTCGTTCACAGTCTCCTTTGTATGGGTTTTGGGCCACGTTTCTGCACCATCTGGATTGCGAGAGGAGGATTCATGTCTCTACTTTTACTTGCCATGGTCAGGCCTTTTAATTTTAATTCTGCTGCTATAAAATTTGGAAGGTAATGAGAGTGCCTATTTCTTTGGTCAGACTCCCCACGTAGTGAGAGGACCTGGGGACTGAAAATCATCTGCAACAGAAATATTACCTTAGTTCTTCAGGCAGTGAGAGTACCTGTACTTTGTTGGTTGCCACAGGGGGCTGATGACATTTGTTATCTGAACTCATTTAATATCATTGGACCTGAATTACAGTTTAATAATTTTTTATTATTTACTTCATATCCTGGACTCTGAGACTGAATTATTATACTGGACTGATTAATCTGTATTATGACTGGTTTTTAATGTCTTATTGTTTTATTAGTGTTATTAAGTAGTAATTTGTGGGTTTGTTGATTTGGGGTTGGTACTTTGGGGTTTCTGGGTGGTATCTTTTGTTATATTGGGGCTATAATGTTTAAGTTGCCTCCCAATCTGTAAGAGAGATTGGTAGGGTGTATTATTATTATTTTTGTTAATTTGTTTTTGGTTATTTGTATTGGTGATTCGATTGTTAGGTTTTTTTGTGTGTTAATAGAGTCTCAGCATGTGTAGGGAGGGTCAAAAGATGGTCAGGCAGTATTCCCCCACCATGCTCAGGGAATTGCGCCCCTTTGACTGCCCTTCTCTACCAATATAGACCTATAAACCCTGCCAATCCCTCGGGATTGCTAGAAGGCATCGGAAGGGAGGCAGGGCCGGGCATTTTGGGGAAATGGAAAGGGAAGGACATATTGGGGTGATAGGGACCAGGCGACGCCCTGGGGCGAAATGGTGCCAGGACAGGGGTATTCCCTGTCTTGTTCCCATACCCAAGGGCCCAGCAATTGATGCTGGTCAGGAGTCGAGGTCTTCCCCAACATCTCATCCAACCTGGGCAGTGTTATGTAATGCTAGGTCCATCAAAAACAAGACAGCTATTATAGCCAATCTTGCTGAAATGGTGGACCTGGCATGTATCACCGAGACCTGGCTGGATGAAAATGCAGGCCCAGTATTGACTTCTGCAGTTCCTGCTGGGTTCTCAGTGATCCACTGCCCGAGGTTGGATCATAGGGGTGGGGGCGTAGCCATCTTTTTTAATACTGAACTGGGCCTTGTGTATGTTCCAGTAGGGACTACCGGATCCTTTGAGTGTATCATGGGTGACGGTGTAGGCTGCAGGATACTCCTCATCTACCATCCACCAGGTGATGGGGATGTATTCTACAGGAGATGGCAGACTTTATCTTTGACATGGTGTTGGAATCTCCCAGATGGATAATTCTGGGGGACTTCAATGCCTGGATCGATGATGAACTCTCGCAGTTTGGTCAAAATCTTCTCCAGCTAATGACAACGCTGGGCCTCACACAGGTAGTTACCTCCTCCACCCATAAAGGAGGTCACTCACTGGATCTACTGTTCCTCCTGGGGATGGAGATCACTGACGTGGGGGTGGAACCAGTCAGTTGATCTGACCATCACACCATAGAGTTCAGTTTCGGGGACCCCCTAAATGGACCTACCCCTTTGGAGATGGTCCGTTACCGGCCTTTAAGGTTAATTACCCCAAATAGTCTATCGTGGTGCTGGACCTATCAGGATTGTTGGCTGAAAGCACAAGTCCAGGGGACCTTGTACTAGCCTATAATAATGCAGTGGGAGAGGCCCTGGACTCGATTGCTCCTGTTCGTGTTCGACCACTCACTCTTCGCCCAAGGTCCCCTTGGTACGATGGGTCCTTGAAGGAGCTGAGGCGGGTTGGTTGAAGGTTGGAGAGAGCGTGGTGGAAGTCCAGCCTGGATGCTGACAGGCTTAGATTGATGGAACATTATAAGGGCTATCAATCAGAAATCACCCGTAAGAAGGCAGAGTTCCTGTCCAGGGAGATTTCTACTGTGCTTTAGAACCAATCGGCTCAACTTTTTCAAACTGTTGACAGATTGTGCAATCCAATCTGTCTCCAGTCTGGAAGAGTTTTTTCACAAATTGAGTGTGATGGACTAGCTCAGTTCTTCGCAGATAAGGTTGCCAGCATCAGGTTCGGAATTGGCCCAGCTCGCTGTATGAGGGGTTGTGGAGGTCGATGGGAGGCAGTGAACACCCAGTCTATCTGGACAGATTTCAGCTGACCGGAATTCACAGCCATTGTTAAGATTGTCCAGATCTTGTGCCCAACCTGCTGTAGTTTGGATCCGGGCCCTACCTCCCTTTTAGTGGGTTGTGTAGATGTCATCTGTCTGATCCTAGCTGAAATTGTATGGAGATCCTTGGAGAGGGGAATCTTTCCAGATCCCCTAAAGGAGGCGGTCACTCGACCACTCCTTAAAAAGCCCTCCTTGGATCCCATCGATCCAGCTAACTACTGATCTGTCTCTAACCTTCCCTTTGTGGGGAAGGTTATTGAGAAGGTGGTTGTGCTGCAACTGGACAATCACCTTGTAACTCACAATGTCTATGAAGCTCTCCAGTCTGGTTTCAGGAAGAGGCATAGCACGGAGACTGCCCTTGGTCAGGTATTAAATGACCTCTTAATGGCTAGAGATCGAAAGGCTCGTACCATCTTTGTCCTTCTTGATCTCTCCACAACTTTTGACTCTGTGGACCATGAGGTGCTTTTGGAGACCCTGCGGTTCCTTTTTGGACTGTCAGGTACAGTCCTCGAATGGTTTTGATCTTTCCTCATAGGCAGATCTCAGGGTGGTCACTGGGAATTTATTCTGACCCCCTCCCCCTGTCCTGCGGGTTGCTGCAGGGTTCCATACTGGTGTCCATGTTGTTTGCAGTGTATATGCTGCCATTAGGAGATATCATCAGGTGATACGGCTTAAGTTTTCACTGCTATGCAGATGATACTCAGCTGTATATGTCCTTTGTGTCAGGACAGGATGATGTGGTCCCTGTGCTAAACAGCTGCCTCTCTGAGATCAAAGACTGGATGAGCTTGAATTGGTTGAGATTAAATCCAGATAAGACCGAGGTGTTGGTGGTTGATCCGGGCCACCGGGGGGCGGGTTCTGGAGCTGGACTCATGTCGGACCTATGGCTTGATGGTGTCCAGCTCACTACCTCAGATTGAGTGCATAACCTGGGTGTTATTTTTGATGACGGCTTGACCCTGAAGTCTCAAGTGTCAGCAGTGATCAAATCCTCATTTTACCATCTGAGGAATATTGCTTGGGTGAAACACTTGATTCCTCTGGGCGACCTTCCAACATTGATCCATACCTTCGTTACCACCCATCTTGACTACTGCAATGCCCTCTACCTAGGGCTGTCTGGGGTTGATATCCACCGCTTGCAGCTAGTGCAGAATGCTGTGGCCAGGCTACCGACTGGTACCTCCAGGACCAATCATATTATGCCTGTTCTCGCGGACTGCATAGGCTGCCAATTCAGTAGCAGAACACTTATAACATAGGCTTGCTTACCTTTAAAGCCCTACATGAATAGGGACCCGACTACCTGAAAGATCTCCTGACTCCCTACTCCCCCAATCGCCCTCGCCGGATCCACCGACGTGGGATTGCTAAAGATTCCCAGGGTTTATCTTAAATCATGTGGAGCTCATGCCTTTTCATTTGCAGCACCAACCCTGTGGAATTCTCTACCTCATCGGTTAACTCATTGTCTCCTAGCAGACACCTGTAGTAGTCAGTAAAATACACTGGTGTGTCCTGAGGGACGCCTACAGAAGTCAGCTACTGACTTCCTGTGTGTCCTTGCAACATCTGGAGATGTCACTTATATATTTTAATATATAACAGAATATAATATATATTTTTGACTGCATAGCACTGTTGGAAAAGTAATTTTGTGCTGAACAACTTTGCCACTGATTTTTTTGTGTATATCATGTATACTTTAGGAGTTATTCACATTTGTTTATGGTATGGTGTGTATGGCTTATGTTG
Source organism: Neoceratodus forsteri (assembly GCA_016271365.2). Lineage (NCBI taxonomy): Eukaryota > Metazoa > Chordata > Ceratodontiformes > Ceratodontidae > Neoceratodus > Neoceratodus forsteri. Next base: position 255,438,082 of record CM028131.1, on the reverse strand, counting down.
CCTATTTTAGTGAAAACATGTTTTTTTTGCCGTTTCAACCAGCATAGAAAAAAAAAAAATTACACATTATTATTTGCATACCACCATTGGAAAGGTAATTTTGTGCTGAATAACTTTGCCACTCATACTTTATGTCTAGCACTTACGGTTCTTGAGCTATTAGGATTTGTTTGTGGCATGCTGACTATAGCTTGATTTTGCTTAGAAAGGCCCAGGATTCACTGTTAACAGTATACAGGAGACAAGTGGTGCAACTTCAGATAGCGCCTGTGGAGGCAATGAGAGAATGTCTGACCGTCAGCAGCTTTAAATCAATGCTGGAAACATATTTATTCTCCTTGGCTTTCACTAACTGTTTATTTTATTGAGTGATTTTTAAATTTTATTATATTATTGTTTTATTGTAACTTATATTGTGTACAGTACCTTGATTATGAAAGGAGCTATATAAATAAAGTTTGCTTGCTTGCTTTCTTTGGACTCTTTAGCTCCAGAGTTTGCCCCATTCTCCTATACTGCACCCATTTCACCGTATGTCCTTATGGAATGGGGTGACTGTAAAGCCAAAACCCCCAAGGCACATGTCAACACGTGTCGGTGTCTGCAGGATAGGGTGAGGTGAAATGGCATGAACATTATGGGCAATGACCCAAACGCATACCCCAATGCCTGTCCGTCTCTACAGGATGGAGGTGGGGTTGGCGTGAAGTTCAGTACTTCACTGCCATTCCTATTTTGTATCTGTCTAACTCCTGCATTTCCAATGCTAATACCAGCAAGCAAACATTCGGCATTGACAAATGCTTGTTTACTTAGGCAGACTTAGAGACAGTGATCAGGATTTGTAAAGCTTTGGAGGCAGGAGTTCTGCTACAGCTGCATCACTGCAAATGTGCCCAAATGTTTGCATGCAATTTTCCAACATTTTAACGCATTTGTGACACTTTGCTGACTTTATGGCAGAAAAATGACACATGTTTGTTTTTGTTCCACAACTTGCAGCGCTTAAGACATAAAGTTTTTCAAGTAGCTTAATTGTAGCGAAATCATGCTGCAATTCTTTGACCCCCCCCGACTTCATCTAAAATGTTGCCATCTAGTTGGTAACTAGTCATTTTAAAATCTGTGGAATGTGAAAGGGCTAGAGTCACCAATTAAGAGGTCTAAAATTCTTTCAAAGCTTAATATATTAATATAATATTTTGCTTTTTTGCAAAAAATATTGTTGTGGTGGAAAAGCTAAAGAGATTCTGGGTTGGTCAGGTCCATCACAATTATTATTATTAAAAAAAAAAGAAGAGTAGCCAGTGTAGCCAGTTTGGATAAACACAACATAAAAATTAATATTATTCCACAAAAATCAGACAGAGAGTACTGCAAGGCATGGCATTTTTATTTATATGCCTCACTGTCCCTAGGGCTCAGGGCACTTCACAATACAGATCCACAAGAAAATGCACATACAGTAACACATAAACAGTTTTTTTGTTAGTAAAATGACTACAATAAATAAATGCTGAGCAAAGTGAAACCACATCATTGATCTCGAGATGCCGATAGGAGCAGATAATATTTTGTCCCTTTTCAAATTAGATGGTTCCCAAGCATTTTGAGAAAGGCCTTCATTTATTGATATACAGTTATTGGGACTTTTTTCAGTTGGTCACGTCCTGATAGCACTCATGATTTTATATACATTATATATTATTGTAACCCCCTACAAATGGGGGTTCCCGAAAAGTCTTCCTCGAGCTTGCCTAAATGCTCACTGCCAGGCTGGTGTCCTGCATTTTAGCAGTTTAAATGTGATTGCCAGAGAGTGTCTGTATAGCCTCTGTGTACCGTCTCTTTAAGAGCTGCCTGGATTGCAGTCATAAGTAATCTGAGAGGGAGCTCTGTTGAAAGATGTAACTATTTGCTGAAAATCATTTAGAGAGATGATGATAATGTAGTTTGTCTAACCTGCCTTCTTTACAGCAATGACTGTTTTGTTTATCTCCACTATCTTGGTCCTGGACTGCGAATTGGACCAATCAGTACAGGTGGGACCTAAAACAGAGCCGGACTACAGGAGCTGTCTGGAGTCAAAATCTGTAGGAATTGTAGTTTTGGGTTTTTTGTACCTTTTTGCACCTGAAAGGGGAGTCTTTGTTGTGACTGACAGGAGGATCAGCCAACAAACCTTTTGGATCTTGGGGAATTTCCCAGGCTGCTGCAGCTAGTTTCAGTTTTGAGCTGAGAAGTGAAGAAAATGTGCAGACGCGAAAGACCGTTAGGCCTATTCTGCTGGCATTTTAGTAAATAACAGCTCAAGTGATTTTGAGCAGCAGTTCTGTGTAGTTTTGCATGAGAGAACTGTGAAAGGGCTGAGTTTTGGCCTGCCTGTCTGCCCGCTGTCCCTGAGAGGGAAATAGATTTTATTCGGACTGAACCCGAGTTATGAAGACTATTTATGCCACTGGACTGTGACCAGGCTTTAACCTAAAGAAGACCGAAGATTTGCTGAATGCGATTGGCCTGTCAGGATTTCCAGCTGCTTTTGAATCCCCGGTTTGTGCAGAGACTTTGTGATCGTAACCGGAGAGCAGTTTGCCTGGTACAGTAGAATTTCCTCACATGTAAATGTGCTGTGTATTGAAAGTGGGTCGTGATTTGGTTCCCCACTGTGTGAACTGTGTTCTGCTTACTGGAAGCTTTATCCAGCCTAATCGGACTGAATCCGTGTTCATCTCCATTCACCCTGGGCCTTGCCACGCTGGCCCTGCCAGACTACCCCAATGCACAGAAAAAGCCACCAATGAGAGACCGGCCTAGGGATCAGCCCCCTGCTCAATGCCTTGAACAGGAATGACGCCTCGGTGATTCGTGTGAGCCCTGCTTCTCCGGTCACTCCAGCTCAACAGCCTGCAGTCTCGATTTCATCCTGCCTGTGTCCAGTATTGGGTATCATGAGTAAACATCAGGGTAGCTCCCTGCAACAACAGCTAAATCTAAAAGGGTTGTCATCTGATTGTCTTGTTGCCTTTTCTTTCACGAACTGAGCCCTCCAGCTCCGGATTACAAATAGTGTGTGTTGTGCATGTTGCTTTCTTCCATCACAGGGCCCCAACCAGCTGCAACATTCCTGGCTAGACCACCATTTTCCATCTGTGTACCCAGAGTGTGTGACTGTTTATGGACCCTGAAGTGCATACATAAGTGTTTGATTGATATAGCCTTTAAGCAAATTAACCTGATTACGCCCCTCCCTTGTTCAAGCCCCTTAAATAAATCAGATCTAACTATTTTTTGCATTTACCCTGACTGTGGTTCCAGTTTGTGCAAGAGTACTGTACTGCTGTTATTTGCTGTGTATAACCTTGTTTTACAGGGGGTCCCCAGGGCCGGGCCAGAGTAAAGCCCTGGTGGTAAGAGCAAACAGTGTGGGTACTTATGTGGTGTATCAGAGGTATTGTAAAGTGATTATTGTGTATTATTCCGGCCACTAGTAAGGAAAGAGGGGGATTACAGTGTCCTGGAGGGCTGTGCCCAAGTTAGCTTGACCACTACCAACCCTGACCTCCGGGTGGAGTCACCCATTTCAGAACTCAGGCCCCTTAATCTGCTACTAGCCAAGGAGGCAGGGGTAGTAGCCCTTGGGATAGCGCCACCTAGGGGTTACATTATTTAAGTAATAATGCATGACAGGGAATGTGTCATGCTGGGTTAACATCACGCCTCAGGCAGCTGGGCAGAAGATCGCAGGATGAGTGTGTCCAACACCACAGAAGTGATGTTACCCAACCACAACACATGCCCTGGAGTACATTATTGTGATTATACAATAGCTTGTTAGTAAAAAAAATAAAATAAAACAAATAAATAGGATGAAAAAAGTGCATTTAAAACTGGATTTATAGTCTTTTTTTCTGATGGGTAGGTATACTTGCAAATATGTTGCTGATTTATTGTTTTGGCCACTAGGTGGGGATGCTGTGTTGTTAGCACGGCTATATACCCCACCGATCTTGTTACCTTCTGTCGTTCTGTCCTATATCCCCTCTGTGTCAACCCCTCCATCTGCTTTTGTTCTCTGTTTCTATTTCTCTCTCTTTTTGTCCATCTGTTTGTGGGTCACACAGTATGTGGCTGTCTGCCTGGAAGTGGGAGAGCCCCTGCTCTCATGATTGATATCTTCCTGGTTTTGATGGTTATGCTGTGTGTGTTCTCCTGGTATGATTGCTGTGTGTTTGTACCGGGAGATCACAGAACGGTGGAAAAGAAGCATGGTGTATTGTCAAAAGCACATGCGCTTACTCTGATTGGGCCAGGCGGGTGGGAACTGCTCTGTCACTATAACGTTCCAGTTTTGATAGTTCTCCTGTGCGTCTGCTTCTCCTGGTATGTTTGCTGTGTGTTCGTACCGGGAGAACAAAGAAAGGTAGAAAAAATACCAATTGGACAGTGAACTGAAGCGTGCTGTGCTTTTCAAAAGAACACACACTTACTCAGATTGGGCTGGGCGATGACTGCTATATCAGTGAAGCTGATCACAGCAACAGCTTTCTGTTAACATTCTTTTTTTTTTAAGAAAAGATTGCAAAATGAATGTGTTTGTGGGTGAGGTTGAGCCTGTAATATTTATTTAGGGTGGTTTGGGGAGTGATTTGTGGCAGTTAGAGGGAGGGATTGATGCTTAAAAGCCAGAGCAGGCATGCCAAGTGTGAACAACTTATACTGTACATGGGCTGTGGAATGATTTGTTTAACATTTAATGAGGTCATGTATCTGCTGGGACTAGATCTATAATGTGGTGGGAGAACATTATGGATCCAGCCCCAGACAGACCAATTAGAGCCCAGAAATCCTTATTTTCATTGTATGTATATATTTTTTTATAATAGCATCATTTCTACTGATAATCTGGATTGTCTACTGTGTGGTTTATGTCTATGGGGTAATCATACAAGGTACCTGGGTTCTTTTTGAAGCTCTATACTTGGGCTGAGTACCACTCTATTAATATAAATCTTATATATACTGTGGTATCAATTAAACATATTATTACTAATTATATTCAGAACCTGCCGCCCTGAGGAAGCAATGTTTAGTTGTGAAATGGTGGTCCATCTGATCTGGTTATGGTACCATCTGATCTGGTTTTGGTACCTTATTCTCTTTTAACCCCTTAAGTGTAGGTGCGGAGTATACTCGTTGCATTGGTGTGGTCACACTGCTGTGGGTGCCAGGTATACTCGGTAAAACGTAGAAGCTGTTGCAACTGTGCCTGAGTTTGCAAAATCGGGCATAGTAGCAGAAAAGGGGTTCTGTGTACCACCAGAATCTAAGTGTCATGGTGCAGCTCTTGACGCAAGCCCTGCCCCACACTTTGAAAATCCATTCCATTGCTTTGTCAACAGGCTTGCATGTCTGATACAGTTTAGGCTGGGAATGACACAGTTCAGACATATGTGTCATCCTTTTTTTTTTCCTCCCCTCCCAGTCAGCCCCCATCAACCTGAGCACCCCAGCCCCATCGCCCCAATGTCCACCAGGACTTACTGCTGTTGTCTTCCCCCAGGGCTTGCCCCCCCCCCCGGCAGGGTCAGTGACATTCCTCAACCCCTGCTGTGACATGGATCTGGTTTCGATGCATGCCCAGCTAGTCAGGAGCAGGCCCTCAGCTTTATCCTGCCAGCAGCTTTTCCACTGTTCCCCCTAGGAAGTGTGGCATGCAATGGCGATATGATGTACACTATATGCTCCATTGTGACGCACGTCAACACCTGCCATGCCCCCCCCTTTCATGTTGGCTGGGGCTGCCTTTTCTCCAGCTTCCACTAAGGGCCAGGCTGGCACCAGGCTCTGCCCACCCTCACCCCTGGAAGAGGACAGCAGTTCTACGGCTGCTCGATCCTCCTCCTCCTCCTTCTCCCCAGCCAGCTCTCCAGTCCCCTGAGTTCACTTCTAAACCTAGGTTGTCAGCATTGCAAGCAGTACCACTACCATTGCACCAGCAAGCTGGCCTATGTTTCATCTTCTTTGGGGTTCCTCAGTATGCTGCAGTCATAGGGCCCAGTTTTCAGTGGTGGATGCAGGGCTTGTGTCTAGCCCTGTGTCCAATGCAAACTCCGACGCATCTGCGGCCAAGAGGTTGCCACAACTTGTGCCCTATTTTATAACAAAGGACGCAAGTTGCGACATTTTCCACATTTTATGGCAGCTTGCACCAAACCTTTGGTGCAAGCCCTGTAAAAGGGGCCCCTGTTAGATGCAGAGTTAGACCTGGGGGGAGCTGGTCTAACTTGGCTGCATTTGCTGCAAAGGACTTTCAACATAGGGTTTGCAGCAATTGGTTTTGAAAATCCTGCTAGTGGCACAGTTTGCCGCAAGTCACCACTTGCGAGGAACTCTGGGCTGCAAGTCCACTGCGGTGGCCGCAACACGTTTGAAAATCAGGCCCATAGTCTTAACTAGGGACGCTGTAAGACTACTATCAAAGTCCATTTAGAACACTCAGAGTGAGCATACTAGAGAGGAAGTTTGTAGGAAAGCTGAGTATGGGATCCATAAAAGGATGCTAGGAGAAAAGACATCTCCAGATTGTTTGGTTTGGTGCATCTCTCCAAACCATATACACGATCTGAAGCCTCATTCCCAGTGCGATGCATCATGGGTATGCAAATCCTTGTGTACGTCAGGCTGACAAGGCTTCACCAAACAAACCTTGGGCATGATTTTCTCTTTTTTTTATTAGTTTGTAAGTTTTTTCCCCCTGGGAGCCCTGGGACCCTGGTAGACATGGCAGTGTGTGCATGTGGAGGCACACATGCACTCTGGGTACTGGCTCTGCCCCTTCTGCCCCACCCTTGGCTATCGATGGGCTCCTCATTGCTGGAATTGCCATCTGTTCTCCACCAGCTGACAGCCAAGGGCCAGGGAAACCCCTCGTCCCTTCATCCTCCCCAGGAGAGGAGAACAGCCTCACGGCAGCTCAGTCCTACTCCTCACCCCCACCCCCGCGGCCGACCCCCGACAACCCGGGCTTGTTTCTGAACCTGGGTCACTGGCATGGCATGAGGTGTGGCATCCAGCACCTCAACCCTGAACACCACAAGGGCTCGATTTTCAAAGCTCTGTGAATACCGCAAGCCCCAGGTGCACCGATCGTTCGGCACACGAGGCTTGTGGCATTCCCCCAGATGGCAATCTGGATTTTTGATCCCGAGAGCCAAAGGCCACAAGTTGGACCAGGTTTTCCCTGGTCTAACTTGCACCATCTGGAGGACCCATTTTATGGGCTTGCTCCAAATATTTGGCACAGGCTGCCGTACATTGTGGAAAGCATTGCAACTGCGCCCAATGTACTAAAATTGGGTGTAGTTGCATCAAAGGAGTTTGGCACAGCTGCGCCAAAGAGCAGGGTTGATGCAGGGCTTGACCTTTGAAAATCGAGCCCCTTGTCTTCTTTTAAACAGGCTTGTTTGACCCAGCTTAGGCTGAAAAAGTTTCTTCTCAGTTTATTTTGCTGCAGTTTTTTTCGTGGTCCAGTCATATCAGACCAAAAATAAACTACCTTTTGCTTTCTGGAAGCCTGGCTATGCCTCTCTGTGTCTATTAATAATGCTCTGATGGTCCTGGTATGGGAGAAGAGTCTTCCTTTTTAGAATAATCTGTAATGAGTGTCTATTTCTGTATGAATTGCTGTTGTAACTTTCAATTATTTTTCAGCAACCGGTAGTTTACTGCCTCCTGTTACCCTCAAGATGCCAGCAGTAACTCCTCCAAGAGGCTGGAAAAAGGTTGCTTATTAACTGCATAAAAAAAGGTCAGTGGCATAATGTAGGTCTCAGGATAGACCCCTGTAGGACTCCCCTAGTCACTTGTATCCATGTTGGTAAGTAACCATTTATTACAACCCTTTGCATCCCATCTTCTTTAAACAAAAAAAACTTTTAAAAATAACACCAGTGAGGAACTAGTACACATGATCGGGCAGGAACTGATTACACAGGAAATGAGTAGCAGCAACCATCTCTCAGCCTGTAACCATGGAATGGATACACAGTGCCACCAAATAAACAAGCAGCTTCCAGCTGCCATAGACTGGACCCAGACTGTTTATTGCCTTAAATGTCAGAACGGAAATTCATTTAATTTTATATTGCCCCTTTCAGGCAAACTGTTCCAAAGTGCTTTCCAATCCTGGAGGGAGTGGAGAAGGCCATTTCAAGCATAAAGGGAGATTCAAACAGCACATATATTAGAGAGCAATTACAGATGGAGTAAGCAATGAGAGGTTTTGACTTGCTCAGGGTCACACAGTGCTTAAGTAGCAGTTGCGGGATTCAATCCTTAGGCTGCATTTTCACAGTTTTGCACTCTATTCACTAAGCTAAATTGACTTCCTAATGTTAACAGCAGAAGTTTAAACACCACTTACTGCCCAACCAGCAGCTGAGTACACAGAGATGTAGTTTTAAATGTCTCTCAGAGCCCCAGTGAAGAAGGACCCTGGCTTTGATATTCTGCACTTGCTGAAGGTGCTGGGCCAGTTTCAATATAAGGGCTAACAGGAGCGCACTCCCATAATCTAACCTTGGTATGATGAAGGCATGACTTGCCATGGCTAGTCGGAACTGAAGACAAAGTAGACACATACAGTATGCACTATATTGTGTAGCCAGTAGAAGCCACTCTGAAAATTAGTGGACACCTGTCTCTCAAATGACAGCCCACTTGTCTAAACAGTCACAAGATTTTAAATCACGTTCACCATCTCAAGAGTCTTCCTATTTAAAATTGGGAAGATTCACTGTTCTGCCAATTACCTCATTATTTCATTTTGTTCTGGATCCTAAGTGAGCCAACCACTCTCTCTAGACAGCAGTGTCTGTCAAGCAGTTATTTACAACTTATACTGGATTTCAGTAATCAGTAGGAAATGAAAAGAACATTTGGGGACCATCTGCATAGAAATGACCTATAGTTTATTTATTTAACATTTAAAATTTTGGTTACCGGTAAAGGCACACAGAGGCGAAGCTCATTTCCAGGTGCGACCCCGGGACATGGTACATTAAGATACACAATACATAGACACAATACATATGTAACCCCTAGGTGGCACTGTTCCAAGGGCTACTACCCCTGCCTGCTTGGCTAGTTGCAGGTTAAGGGGCCTAGGTTCTGATACGGATGCCTCTGCCCAGAGGTCAGAGTTGGTAGTGGTCAAGCTGACCTGGGCACAGCCCTCTGGGACACTGTAACCCCCCTTTTCTCCTTCTAGTGGCCTGAACAGTACACAATAATCACTTTCACAATGATCCTTATTCACCAGGCAGTTACTCACACTGTTTGCACTTACCACCAGGGCTGGTTCCTCTAGCCTGACCCTGGGGACCTCCTGTAAAACAAGGTTAAGCACAGCAAATAACTACAGTACACTACTCTTGGCACAGACAGGAACCACAGTCAGGTTAAATGCAAACAAAGTTAAATCTGATTTATTCAGGGGACCTGAACTAGGGAGGGACGTAATCAGGTTGATTTGCTTAAAAACTATATTAATCAGACAGTTACGCATGTAGTTCAGAGTCCCTATACAGTCACACACTCTGGGTACCCAGGTAGGAAAACGGTGGGCTAGTCAGGAACGTTGCAGCTTGTTGGGGCCCTATGATGGAAGAAAGCAACATGCACAACACACTTTGTAATCCGGAGCCGGAGGGCTCAGTTTGAGAAAGAAAAGGCAACAAGACAATCAGATGACATCAATTTTAGATTTAGCTGTTGTTGCAGGGAGCTACCCTAATGTTTACTCACGATACCCAATACTGGACACAGGCAGGATGAAACCAAGACTGCAGACTGTTGAGCTGGAGTACCCGGAGAAGCAGGGCCCACACGAATCACCGAGGCGTCATTCCTGTTCAAGGCATTGAGTGGGGGACTGATCCCCAGGCTGGTCTCTCGTCGATGACTTTCTCTGTATAGCAGGCATTCTGCCTGGGCCAGTGTAGCAGGGCCCAGGCAAATGGAAATGGATACGGATTCAGTCTGTGGAGCTGGATACAGTCTCCAGCAAGCAAAACACAGTTCAGACACACAGTGGGGAATCAAATCACGACCCACTATAAGCACACCGCACATTCACATGTAAGGAAATTCCACTGTACCAGGCAAATGGCTCTCCGGTCGCAATTACAGAGTCTCTGCACAATCCGGGAGTACAGAGGTAGCTGGAAGTCCTGACAGGCCGATCGCATTCAGCAAATCTTCGGTCTTCTTCAGGTTAAACCTGGTCACAATTCAGTGGCTTAATTCGCTCTCCAAGTTCGGATTCAGTCCGAAAAGAAAAACACAAGTTCCCTCTCAGGAACAGCAGGCAGGCATGCAGGCCAAACTCAGGCCTTTCCACAGTCCTCTCGTGCGAATCCACTATGGATTGTTGCTCAAACTATCTCGAGCTGTTACTTCTTCACTTCCCAACTCAGAGCTAACTGAAACTGCAAGCAGTGTGGGTCTTTACCCAAGATCCAAAAGGTTCAGTTGGCTGATCTGTCTGTCAGTCGCAACAAGGGCTCCCCCTCCAGGTTATTTTAGGTGCCAAAAGCCCAAAACTACAATTCCTACAAGTTTTGGCCCCACCAAGCCCCTGTAGGCAGGCTCCATTTTAGAGTCCCAAATGTACTGTTTGGCCCCTTCTGCAGTCCAGGACCAAGATGATGGAGACAAACAGAACTGTCCATGCTGCAAAGAAGGAAGGTTAGAACAAACTGCAATATTATTACTACTCTAACAAATGATCAGCAAACAAGTACATCTTCTAACAGAGCTCCCTCTCAGATTAATTATGACTGCAATCAGGACAGCTCTTAAAGAGACAGTACACAGAGGCTATACAGGCACTCTCTGGCAATACATTTAAATTGCTAAAATGCAGAACACCAGCCTGGCAGTGAGCATTTAGGCAAGCTCAAGGAAGACTTTTTGGAAACCCCCATTTGTGAGGGGGTTACACATTGAGATACAAAATATTTGGAAGACAGACACAATTAAGGAAATTTAACAGAATAGTTGGTATAGATACAATTAAGAATTAACAGAATATGCTGTGATTAGATTACATGGCTACAACAAATGGGGATATAAAATACAGACCCCAAATAAAGTGCAGATAAGGCAATAATTTTGTGCAAAATGAAATCTAATACTTTGTCTCAGTTACCTCGGGGACTAACATTGAGGATGGGGGCCTTTTGGGATGGCAGAGTTGCTGCCAGGGTTGCTGTGTAGGTGGAGGAGCTGATTGGGAGGGGAAGGGAGGGGAAGGGAGGGACAGTGCAGAGGAGGTGGAGAGACAGGTGCAGGTTGGAGTAGGAAGGAGGTGAACACGTTTTTTTAAAGGAGAGGTAGGTGGGAGATTTATGGTGCGTGTAGGTGAGTTTATTGCATAACAGAAGTAGGCAGTGGGAGAACACACTATGGCCAGCAGTTGAGTGGGGATGAGGGATCGGGAAAGAGTGGGGTTCCCAGGAATGAAGAGAGTACGGGGGGGGCCGGGTGAGGTAAAGAGGGAGAAGCCCAAACCAGAACTTGGTGATGAAGCATGCCTCCTGTGTGAGAGGGGTGCAATGGAAAGACCAGAGTAAAGGGAACAGTGGTGCATACGAGGAGGAGAGTCACTGGCAAATCTGCAGAAGGAGTTCAGCATGGTGTCCAGTTTATAGAGGGATACAGCAGGGGCTGTGCTGTTGACAATGTCTGCATAGTCTAGGGATGGGAGGATAATTTTAGAGACAAGCTTGCACCATATGGGGAGTGAGAGGGAGTCTTTATTTCAATAAAGAAATCCTAGTTTGGGGTGAAGCTTGAAGATTTTCACATCTGTATGTGCAGAGAATATAAGGTGGTAGACCCCTTGTGGGATGTCACTTGTTTTCGGGTCAAAAAATTGGCATTAATTATAACTCCCTGTCAGGGGTGTAGCCAGGGATTTCAGATCTGCACACCAAGTGGACTCACTGCTACCCCCCCCCTTGTTAGGGTGAGCTACCCCCCCCTCCACCGGGGTGTAGTCAGACAATATACAAATGTACACCAGGACCATGTTTGTTGCCTCATTTGGCACAATAAATATAACTTTTGTATCTCATGACAGTGGTTGTTGCCATGCATGGGTAAATACAAATGCCATGCATTGCTCCCTGAGACACCCACATACCAGCCCAGAGCCTGTAAAGTTGTATTGTCCTTAGGATACAAAGACAGTATTAGTGATCGGTCTTTCTAGTTTTGACTCCTATGAATAAAATTACAGAAAGGTTTCAGCATTTTCTTTATTAGTTTTTATGGGAAAAGGAAGCATTCTAGGGACATGGATATGTTATTCATCCACACTGTCTGGCAGGTATCCTTGCCGCTTTAAATCTTGCCGGAAGGTCTTCAAGCTGGCTCCTCCCACCCACCCGGGTGGTAAAACTCTCGGCTCCGCCCCATGACGCCAGATCTTCCTACCGCTTGGAAGCTCAGGTTCCTCCTTAACGCCTCATGATAAGACTGGTTCCTAATTCTTCAGTTTACCCAAATAAAGTTTAAGGTTTTCAGACTCGGTCAATTATATCCCTCGCGGCTGCGATGGACAAATTGACTCCCGGTTTCCGGAGGTGCCCATGTGGGCAGAAGATGTCTCGGCAGATCCGCACTCCACGTGCATCTACTGCTTAGGCCTTGAGCATGACCCGCAGGCCTGCGACCTGTGCTCTTCCTTCTTGGTCTACGTCCTGGAGGACCGCGCTGCCCATTTACAACTTGGGCGCCCCGAGAAACGTTACCTGCCGGTGAAGTCGAAGGAGGCCCATTTGGCGGTGTCCGCGGTGGCTGGCTCGGTGGAACAGCTCGAGCAGATGATCGCCCTCGAGGAAGAGATGGCGCAGGCCGCATCTTCGTCTTCCTCAGCCGCGCCCTTTATCCCGCTCTCCTTGGGATCCTCCTATTCAGCTTCTTTTAAGGAGTTCTGTCAGTCCCTTTCCACCAAGGGAGAGGGGCCATCAGGACTTTCCTCTCGGTCCAAGAAGAAGGACTCTAAAGGTAAGTCCCTCCGTCGATGCTCTTGGGAGTGGGAGAGGTCCCCCTTCCCGGGTAGTCGACCCTCGACTTCGGTCGATCCTTCGGCTTTGACCTCTGGCCTCACGGCATCCCCGTCAGGTCAGTTGACCGAGACACCCGTCGACGCAGTCCAGATTTTTCTTGACCCGTCGGACGGGTTGTCGACCGGTGAAGCCGACAACCCTCACTCCCCTGCCCCCGGGTGGAGATCGAGGTCACCGTGACTTGCCCAGCCTCCAGTTCCGGAGTCCATGGTCGAAACTGCCGAGCCGAGGGGAGAGCAGGTCTCCCCCGCCCTGCCCCAGAACCCTCCTCGGAAATGCCGAGGTTCTCGGTCTTGGTCTCGGACATCTTCACGGTCCAGCCGATCCCGCCGACATGGGCGGTCTCGGTCTCAGTACCATAGTAAGCGGCATCACCACTCGTCCTCGTCTTCCTCCTCGGACGAGGAGAGGCTTCGATGCAAGTTGCGTCGGCGCTACGAGGACCTCATGTGGCAACAGCTCCTTCTGTCCGGGAGCAAGCCGATGTCGTTGCCTTCCCGGCCATCAAGTGGCTGTCACTGGAGTGGCCAAAGCAACCCCTTGCCCTAGCCGAGGCGCCTGCCCCCGGGCCTGTTGCTCATCTGAAACCGGCTGCCCCAACTATTCTGGCGGAACCTCCGCCTCCACAGCCGAAATTTGGGGCCCCGACCAAGAATTCTCGGTCGGGCCAGGGCCTGCCCCATAGGCTGTCTGTCACCCTCACTCCCGACCGCCCCCGGCAGGTGGAGGGTGGCTCAGGCCCAAGGCAGCTCTTTGCGGACTTGTCCGAGTCCAACGACGATTCCTCCCTGTTCTCCAGGCAAGTCGACCTGGAGTCCTCCAGAGGTCAGTCGCTGGACGATAACCCATCGTCCTTCATGGGTTTGCTTAGGCTCATCTCGGAGTCCACCGGGATGCAGCTCGAGCCCATATCCAAGCAGGCCAAGTATCCCCTAACGGAGATATTGGACTGAGGGGATTCTCCCACGGAGGCCTTTCCGGTGGCTGAGGCCATTGTTGGCCCAGCCTTGGAGCTCTGGCAGCATCCTGCTTCCTGCCCTGTGCCTTTGGCCAGGATGGTGAGGAAGTACACGGTCCCTACCGGTTCCCTGTCCGGTTTTTCGGAACACCCCTCAGCCGAGGGGTTGGTTACCGACAGCGTCTTCCGGCGTGCCAGAAGTGCCAGGGATGTGGACAAGCCTCCCGACAAGGAGTCCAAGAAGTTGGACTACGCCAGGTGCAAAGTCTATGCTGCATCCTCCCTTGGCCTTCGTCAGGCCAGCTCGGCCATGCTGATGGCATACTTCTCTCACACCCTGTTGGGCTCCCTGGACGAGGTAGTCCCTCATCTCCCGGCTGACCTGCAGACCACGGTCAAGCAGGTGCAGGACCAGGGCAGGGCAGTGGCCAAGCAGCAACTTCAGACTGCTCTGGACATCAGCGACTCATGTGCCAGGTCAGTCGCGGCCGCAGTGGCCATGCGCTGTTGGGCATGGCTGAGGATATCCACCTTCACAGCGGATACCCAGCACAAGTTGGCGGATGTCCCCCTTCTTGGGGACCGAACTCTTCGGCCCTGGAGTGGAGGGTCACCTCCAGAGGATCGAAAAGTCCAATGCCACTCTGGACTCGGTCTCCTCCACCCAGAGGGACAAGGGCCGCAGACCGCAACCCAAGTCCTTTCGTCCGTCTGCGCCCACGGCACATCCGGCCCAGCAGCATCAGGGCCAGCAGGCTCGCACTTGGCATCCCAAAGCCAAGCCTGCGGCTTCCTCTTCCAGGAAGCAGGGAGGCAAAGGCCCAGGAGGTCCCTTGGCTGGTCCCTCCTCCAAGCCTGCCCAGTGACGGGTTGAGGGGTGTCGCCCCCAACCTCATCACTCCATCCCGGGTTCCCCCCATGGGCGCGGACGGCTCCGCCACTTCCTTTCCGCCTGGTTCGCTATCACCACAGACTGGTGGGTGTTGGAAGTGGTAGGAAAGGGCCTGCCTCTGGAGTTCGAGCAGGCCCCACCCTTCTGAGCCGTCACCCCCCCGGGGGGGCCTCGGGGTCTGCAGTCTCGCTGTCGGCTCGCCGAGCCGACATCGCTCTGCTCCACGAGAAAGAGGTGATCAGAGAGGTGACAGACCCTCCCTCAGACCCGGGGTTTGTGTCCAGGTACTTCCTGGTCCTAAAATGGATGGGGGGCTGGCGCCCCATTCTCGACCTGCATGACCTAAACAAGTTCCTAAGGTCTCGGACCTTCAGGATGGTCACTCTGGCTCAGATAATACCATCCCTGGAACGAGGCGTGTGGTTCTGTTCTCTGGACCTACAGGATGCATTCTTTCATGTCCCTATCTGTCCGTCTCACCAGAGATTCCTTCGCTTTCGAGCAGAGGGATCCCTTTACGAGTTCCGAGCCATGCCCTTCAGCCTTTCTCTTGCTCCCAGGGTCTTCACCAAATGCATGGCAGTGGTGACAGCATTCCTGCGGCACCGAGGGGTCCGGGTGTACCCTTACCTGGATGATTGGCTGATAGCAGCCCCCTCCAGACAGGAGGTGGAGTGGTCCAGAGATCTGGCCCTCCAGGTTTGCTCTCAGATCGGCCTTCTCATCAACGAGGCCAAGTCGGAACTCAGACTGAAGCAGGTGATTCATTTCATCAGGGCAGAGCTCGACTCTCTTCGAGCCAGAGCACGGCTCCCAGCAGACAGGGCCAAGGTTCTTTCCTCCTTTGCCCAATCATTTCTGGTTGGGCAATAGCGCCCTGCCCAAGACTTCCTGCGCCTCCTGGGTCTCATGGCGGCCTGCACCAGTGTGGTCCGTTGGGCCCGCTGGCACATGCATCCCCTTCAGTGGGGATTGGCCAGCCAGTGGTCACGGCGCTGCGATCCATTGGACCAGCTAGTGACAGTGACCCAGGGGATGTGGAACGCTCTCCAGTGGTGGACCGTTCCAGCCCATTTGCAGGAGGGCATCCTGTTTGTCCGCCCGAGCCGATGGTCTCTCTATCGACCGATGCCTCTCTGATGGGTTGGGGTGCCCATCTGGGGGAGCACAGAGCGCACGGCCTCTGGTCCCCTCGGGATTCCCGATGCCATATTAACCTGCTGGAGCTTCGGGTGGTTCGTCTAGCCCTCACCACCTTTGCCCCATTTCTATGGGGTCAAGTGGTTCAGGTCCAGATGGACAATACCACAACCATGTACTACCTAAACCGCCAGGGCGGGACGCGCTCCATGCCTCTGTGCAAGGAAGCTCTCCGCATTTGGTCACTTGTGCGCAGCCTGGAGGTGGATCTCCTAGCCATCCATGTGGCAGGAGCCTCCAACACTCTGGCCGATGCCCTAAGCTGGATAGGGGCTGTGTCCCATGAGTGGTCTCTCCTGCTGGAGGTAGTACAAGATCTGTTCTCCCACTGGGGCACACCTCAGGTGGACCTGTTTGCCTCCAGGGAGAATGAGAAGCTGAGGCTGTTTCATGCCCGCCCCCCTCAGCAGGGTTTGCTGCAGGGGGATGCCTTCTCGAGGCCATGGACCCTCAGCCTCTTCTACGCCTTTCCCCCATTTTCCTTGATCCACAAGATGCTTCTCAAGGCGAGGAGGGACAAGGCGCAGGTGATTCTGGTAGCCCCAGACTGGCCCCGCCAATGCTGGTATCCAGATCTCCTCAGCCTCAGCTCCAGGCTCCCGAGGCAGCTTCCAGCTCACCCGGACCTGTTATCAGTCAATCAGGGGAAGGTGTTCCATTTGTACCTTCAATCCCTGCACCTGATGGCCTGGTTCCTGAGCTGCTAGAGTTCCAGGCCTTAGGTCTTTCTGACAAGGTCCTCAATGTAGTTGAGGCGTCCTGTAAGGAGTCGACCAGAAAATGCTATGCCTTCAAATGGAAGAGATTCTCCATTTGGTGTCAGGGCAAGGGCCTGGACCCTTCCTCCTCTTCCTTGGCAAGCATCTTGGACTACCTATGGTCCCTTTCTCAGCAAGGGCTTAGGTCAACGACCCTAAAGATGCACCTGGCAGCCATCTCTGCTTACCGGGCGTGGGCTGAGAAGCAGTCTGTGGCACAGGAGAAGGTGGTTGGGTGCTTTTTCAAAGGCCTGGATCACATATCCCCTCCGGTGCGTGAACCTCCACCTCCGTGGGATCTACTGCTGGTATTGGCAAAGCTCATGGGCAAGCCATTCGAACCAATGCACAGGTGTGACATCTCTCATCTGTCGTGGAAGACCGCCTTCTTGGTGGCTATCACGTCAGTCAGAAGGATGGGAGAGCTCCAGGCGCTTTCCATAGAGTCTCCTTACCCGGTCTTCCACAGGGATAAGGTTGTCCTGTGCCCCCACCCGAAATTCCTTCCGAAGGTGGTGTCAGAGTTTCACCTTAACCAGGTGTTGACTCTGCCGGTGTTCTACCCCAATCACACCTCGGAGGCCGAATATAGGCTCCATACTCTGGACCCTAGAAGGGCGCTCGCTTCCTATAAGGAGCTCATGACTGAAGTTCGGGGAGAGATTCACCAGCTGTTTGTCACCTACACTGAAACCGCACCTGGCAGACCTGCAGCCAAGCGGACGATAAGCAGGTGGGTCACCTCCTGCATAGATCTCTGCTATAGGTTGGCGGGCATGGAGCCTCCCAGAGGGATAAGAGCTCATTCTACCCGCCATACCACTGCATCGGTAGCTGCTTCCAGGGACATCCCTATCCAGGATATCTGCAGGGCTGCTACCTGGAAGTCGGCACATACCTTTATAACCCACTACCACATCGACCTTGAGTCATGCCGGGATGCTGGTTTTGGGGCCTCGGTTCTCCAGTCTCTATTTCCCAAGTAGGGGGTGTGCACCTTTCCTCCCTCCTCTCGGAGAACTGCTAGGAGTCTGCCAGACAATGTGGATGATCAACATATCCATGTCCCTAGAAATACAGGTTACTCACCTGTAACAGGAGTTCTAGGAATGGTATATGTTGTTCATCCACATGACCCACACGACCTTCCGGCCCGGCCTTTACAACGAGCTTCCAGCCGGGCAGATCTGGCGTCATGGGTGGAGCCAAGAGTTTACCACCCGGTGGGTGGGAGGAGCCAGCTTGAAGACCTTCCGGCAAGATTTAAAGCGGCAAGGATACCTGCCAGACAGTGTGGATGAACAACATATACCATTTCTAGAACTCCTGTTACAGGTGAGTAACCTGTATGTTCAGAGCCTATGTGCTTCCCCCTTAAATAAAATTGCACACCATGGAGTACTTGGAGTATGCCTGCCTACACCCATGCTCCCTGTGTCCTGTCCTGCAGTCAGTTTCTTACCCACTGTATTACTCAACCAGCATATGGGTAGGTTTTCATTTTTATGAACAGGCCTCCTGTGTAGGACCATATCACTTTGCTGAAGTCCAGGTACAGGACATCCATGCATCTTATCTTGAGTTTTTGGCCCCTCTATCAAAAAATGCAGAAAGAATTGTTGGGTATGACATCTACGTAATCCATACTAAGCTGCCAAGTCCCTGTTGTTTATCTGTAAATGTTCAGCAGTTCTATTGTTTATTATCATCCCCAGTAGGTTCCTGGTTTTGAAGTCAAGTTTACTGTCCCATAGTTCCCAGGCTTAGCCTTGGAGCTCTGTTTGAATACTGGGACCACAAGGGCTACTCTTTAATCCTCAGGTACTTAAGCAGGTCTTATTGATTCATTGAATATCGCTGCCAGTGGGATAGATAGTTCTGTAGCCAACTCACGTCAGATTCTTCGGTGCAATACACCTGGACCCTCACTCATGTTAACCACCTTTTTTTTATGTGTATGTTACCTATTTATTTATTTTATTTAAAATCTGGTAATTAGGAAAGGCACACTGAGCCGAGGCTCATTTCCAGGTGCGACCAGGGGAAGGGGAAGATGGAGCAAAACAGCAGTAGACAGTAGCAAAAACATTTGAACAGACAGACAAGCAATGTGTTACAGTAAGTCATACAATAAATAAAGAGAATTTGCATGTACCACAATTAAATAAAGTGCAGTGAACTTTAGCAATGTTTAGAATCATGACCATAAACTTGTATGGGTAAAAATTAAGACTTCAAGAGTAACCTGAAAAAGGGTTGCAGGAGCAAGTGTGGGGGGTGACGTTTCAGCAGGGGTTTGAAGGAGTTAAAGGATGGGGAGAGATGGAGGGAAGAGGGGAGTTTGTTCCAGAGAGAGGGAAGCCTATAGGAGAATGCAGATTGTCCGGCAGAGGAGCATGGGTGAGGAATGGCAAAAGTGCGATGGTTCCTAGAGTGGAGGGAGCGGGAGGCAGGGGGTATTCAGGATAGGAGCGAGGAGAGGTAGGAGGGAAGGGTGTTGAACCAACATTTGGAGATGAACATAGTGCAATGGGCCTGTCGGCGAGATGGCAGAGGGAGAATGGAAACGGAGGAGTAAAGCAAGCAATGATATGTGAGTGGAGGAGACTTAGATGCAAAACGACAGAAGGAGATTCTCTGTATTGCTGGGATGGACTCCACCTCAGTTGTAGGGGTAGCTTGCTTCTGGGTAAAAAATTTACAACAGCTATTAACAAACTTTTAAACTAATACCCAGGGGTGAGAGCAGTGACAATAGATCCTGTTCTCTAAAAAGATCTATTACAAACACCTCTGTGTGTGAGGTACTCAGTCTAAATGCCAGATCTCTAAATCAGGCAAAAATAGCCGAACTAGAAGCTATGTGCCAACTGAAAAAATATGGACTCATCTCTATCACAGAAACTTGGTGGAATCCTGACACTTCTTGGATCCAGGGTATCCCAGGGTATAAACTGTATCACAGGGACCGTCAGGGACAAATGGGGGTGGGGTGTCTCTATGTTAGAGAAGACATACCCTCATTCCAAATCCCCACAATGAGTAACATTGAATCTGTCTGGGTGAATATCCAGCTCAAGGGCTACCCACAACTGATGGTAGGGACATGCTATAGGCCCCCTACCTCTAATAAACAATATTCTTCATGCCTAATCAATGAAATCTCAGACATGGCCTCTAAAGGAAAAATCCTTATACTGGGTGACTTTAACCTACCTACTATAAATTGGTATTCTTTAACTGGAAGCACGCAGGCCGAGAAAGACTTAATCACACTTTTGGTTGATTTGGGTCTGGAACAAATTGTTTCAGAACCAACACGAGGTGACAACATACTGGACTTGGTTATTACAAATATAGGGAATCTAATATCCAAAATTATAATTGGTGCCCCACTAGGATCAAATGATCACTACACCATTTCTAGTACACTGACACTGTGTCAACACATCACCAACTATACTGAATTGAAAAATTACAACAAAGCTAATTTTAATGCTATCAATAACAAATTAAACTCAATCTTTTGGGATACAGTACTATCCTCCCCTTTCCATGGAAGAATCCTGGGACCTTTTTAAATCTACCATTTACGACTCTGAAAAATTATATGTTCCTATAACAAAAAAATACAATATAAAGGGCAAAATACCTCTGTGGTTTAATAATGATATCAAAATTTTAACTAAGAAGAAGCAAAGGCTATTTAAACTAGCCAACAATAGTAAGGGAGACTCCAAAAAGTTATGGTTCACTCAGTATAGGGTAACTCTTAAATCACTAAAACAAGCCATTCTGCAATCCAAAAAAAAACTTGAGTTTCGTCTGGCCCACACCAAAGACAACTATAAATCACTATTTTCCTACCTTAACAATAAAAAAAATTAATAATAGACACATGGGGCCCTTATGTATACATGACACAATTGTATCAACAGACAAAGATATGGCAGACACGTTTAATAAACAATTCTGCTCAGTATTTACCAAAAAAGAGATTCCTAAGCGATTCAGACATACAAACAATGTTACCCTCTTACATCATCACCGAGGATGATATACTAAAAGCAATTAAATCCCTAAAATCCAATTCCAGTCCAGGCCCTGATAACATTAGTCCCCGATTTCTAATAGAGACAGCAGCTGCCACTGCAAAACCTCTCTCAATTATATTCAACAAATCCCTCCATGAGGGAACTATCCCTCAGGACTGGACAATGGCCACCATGGTCCCAATCTTTAAGAAGGGTAATCATTCCAAACCGGAGAACTATCGTCCAATAAGCCTGACGTCTGTTGTGAGTAAGATCATGGAGAAAGCTATTAAAAAACTGTTAGAGTATGAATCTACTAGGGGCAACTTGACTGACACCACACAGCATGGCTTTAGGCAGGGTTACTCCTGTACTACTAACTTGGTTTCCTTTTATAGTCATGTCAGCAAGGCACTGGATGACGGCATCCCTATGGATATGATACTTCTCGACTATAGTAGAGCATTTGACAAAGTCCCTCATGACATTCTACTCGATAAAATGAATGATATGGGTTTTTCTCACTGCATAACTAACTGGGTCTCAGGTTGGTTGAGTGGAAGATATCAGCAGGTCAGAATTAACGGCACACTTTCTCACTCACTGAGTGTGACCAGCGGGGTCCCGCAGGGGTCCGTGTTGGGGCCTACACTGTTCAACATCTTTATTAGTGATCTGCAGGCTACCCCCGAAATTGTTCTCTCAAAATTCACAGATGATACCAAGCTGTGTGGCTCTGTACTTACATCGATAAACAGGGATTCCATGAGGAATAATTTAAAAACTATCGAAGAATGGGCAGTTTTAAACAAAATGACACTCAACTCAGACAAGTGTCACGTTGTACACTTCGGTAAAAATAACCCTAGACAGACCCTATTTCCTGAGCAGGTGTTACCCTTCATGTGTCACCAATAGAACGAGATCTCGGGGTAATCATTAATGACAAACTATCATCTAGTGATTACTGTAGGATGATAGCCAGGAAATCTAATGCATTGCTCACTTGTATTCAACGTTCGTTTGTGTCTAGGACGCAAGAATGCATGATCCCCTTGTACAGGGCTTATGTCCGACCCCATTTGGACTATGGATCCCCCTGCTGGAGTCCCTATCTGGGGCGGGACATTGATGGGGTTGAGAGGGTGCAGAGAAGGGCCACAAAAATGGTCTCTTATTTATCGAGACTCAACTACGAGGAAAGATTAAGAGTTACAGGGTTGCACTCACTACGCACAAGACGTACCAGAGGTGACCTTCTTCTATTGTATAAAATCCGGAATTCTGAAGAGTTAATGCACCACTGTGGCTTAAATTTCTCCACCAGTTGGATATCACTTCGATATCATAATAACCAAATATTTGTATCTAAAGCTAAAACAACAAAAAGGTTAAATTACTTTACTGTAAGAGCCCCCAAATTGTGGAATCTCCTCCCGCAAAACCTAGTAGATGGTCACTCAAACACAGCCTTCAAGAAGGGGCTGGATTGCTGGCTCAAGCTTAATAACTGTAAGGTATAATTATCCCACCGGTGTGGTGGGGGACAATCTCGATGGGCAGTA
Organism: Neoceratodus forsteri; assembly: GCA_016271365.2. Classification (NCBI taxonomy): domain Eukaryota; kingdom Metazoa; phylum Chordata; order Ceratodontiformes; family Ceratodontidae; genus Neoceratodus; species Neoceratodus forsteri. Next base: position 255,415,542 of record CM028131.1, on the reverse strand, counting down.
GCCTTCTTTTGTCCTTTGAAACCAAGTGAAACCAACCAAGTCGAGAAGGATATCCTGTCTGGCAAGGGAAGTGGAGGGTGCAGAGCCATAAAGTACATCCACATAATTGAAGACAGGGAGCACCATTTTAGTAATCAGCTCCCTGCAGACATGCAGAGATAAGCAGTCTTTGTAATGGTAGAGTTAGATATTAGAGGTAGATAGATGTTAACCATCTTGAGCATTCTGTCAATTTCTGTCTGTTGCATAGATGTCCTGCAAAGTGTCTTCCTGTGCCCTTTTGTATAGTCCAAATCAGAGGAGGGAGGGTAGGCAGTCTGAGGGAAAAGAATGAGTGAAGTACAAGGGAAGGGGTATTGAAATACATTCAGGACCATTGGTAGACTAGTTCTGATCCAGAATTAGGAAAAGGAAGGGGAAGGGAACATTGTTTAAGCAGGAGTAGCACACTAAACCAAAGCTTGTTTCTAGATGCGACCTGGGAGCACAAGGGAGTTAAGTGACTTGCTCAGGATCACACAGTATGCATTTAGGTGGCTGTGGGATTCAAACCCAGACCTCCAGATCTGCAGCTCAGAGCCTTAACCCACTGCGCTATACTGCCTCCTTAGGCTGGATGTGGGATGCAGGTGGGTACTGGCCAGACTCGATGGGCCATTAGGCCTTTTTCTGTTTTCAGTATCTATGCTGGTATTCAATATCTATGTTTTAATGTCAGTCTCTATGTGCTGCCACGGTACAGGTCCATGATGTGCCTGCACCTGGAGTACTGTGTGCAGTACTGGAGCTCCTACCACAAAAAGGACATCAACCTACTAAAGGTAGTCCAGAAAAGAGCTAGGAAGATGATTAAAATCAGGAAGGGCTCTCTTATGACAAGAGGCTGGAGAACCTAAACATGTACTCGTTCAAGGTGAGAAGGGAAGGAGGGGACATAATAGAGACCTTCAAGTACCCCAAGGGCATTAACAAAGTTGACCTTGGGGATCTCTTTAGGTTCAGAACAGGGACACGTGAGGAAACAGTTGCAGGCTGGCAGGAAAAAGTTTCAGGACTGAGGCCAGGAGGCACTTCTTCACAGAGAGAGTGATCGTAGGGTGGAGCGGACTGCCAGAGGAGGTGGTGAGCCAGAAAACAGGTGGAGGTTTTAAGAGGGGGTGGGAAAGGTCAGTAGGAGGGTAAGGGTGTCAGGGGGGGGGCAGAGCACCATGTAACAAGTTACATGAGCTCCACATCGAGCAGACTCGATAGACCATGACACCTTCTTCTGCTGGCTTTTTCATATGTTTGCATGTTCATGTGTTTTTATGAATGATATTTCACTGCCAGTTGCTGTCAGCAATGGGGTGTATGCAGCCTCTTTAAAAGCTTTCCTGGAAAACAGGTGGATACAAGGCTCTGAAAATCAAGCCCCAGAGTATGTACAACTGATTAGTACAACTGCGGTGAATGCTGAAGTGCAGTAGCCACTTTCCAAGCAACTGGAAAGGGACCTGGGGGTAAACTAACGGAAGACCCGAAGGTGGCCAAGCAATGTGAAAAGGCGGTGGGGAAGGCCAGTGGGATGCTGGGGTGCATAGGGAGGGGCATCACCAGTAGAAAACAAGAAGTGGTGATGCCACTGTACAGACAATTAGTCAGGCCACATCTGGAAGACTGTGTTCAGTTCTGGAGACTACATCTCTGGAAGGACATTGACAGAATAGAGGTGGTACAGAGAAGGACAACAAAAATGGTGACAGGAATGCACCTGAAAACATATGAGGAAAGACTGAAAGACCTCAATATGTATACACTGGAGAAAAGGAGGGAGAGGGGGGATATGATAGAGACATTCAAGTAACTCGAGGGAGTCAACAAAGTCCAGGAGGGCAGCATCTTAAAAAAAAAAAAGATATGCAAGAACAAGGGGTCACAGTATGATGCTAGAGTGGGGAGACTTGGGGGTAATGTGAGGAAGTATTTTTTCACAGAAAGGGTGGTGGATGCATGGAACAGCCTCCCAGCGGAGGTCTTAGAGACTACAATGATTGATGAGTTCAAGAATGCATGGGGTAGACAGAAGGTAACCCTAGTGATAGGAAAGAGAGGGTAAGCTGCTGATCATTTAGGATCTGGAGTTTAAGTTGGTAGGGAAATGGGCAGACTAGGTGGGCCAGGCGGTCCTTATCTGCTGTCAAAGTCTATGTTTCTATGTTTAACCCATGGTGAGTTTGCTTTGCTTTCACGGTAATAGAAGTGTTTCTCCCCCAAGCCCTCAACAAATCCAAAAGGTATTGAACCATGTGTGATGGATAAAGTGCTTTAGAATTATTGAAAAATGCCTCAGTGTGGACTAGAGAATATTCAGCACAGAACACCATATTTTAATTCTTGATAATAATTGCACATTACATGTAGAAATGCACTTGACTTCCCTTAAAGTCTCATACATTGTAAAGATCCTTATACTCTTGGTGACTGCAAATAAAACATCACTGTGCTTTTCCTTCCTTTTTATTAGCAGTATTTAGATAATACAAAATCACACACAACTCCATAACACAAAGCATCATGGGATGTATATGCAAATCACCATGAACATTTAGAATGCATGGTGCCAAAGGGATTGTATACTATTTGCAAAGGGTGAGAACAGAAGACAGACATGTGTTTTGTCCTAAACAGGACTCATCAGTGTGCATTGTCTGTGTTTCACCTTAGAGGGGAAAATGAGTCAGACCTAATCTGGGCATATGGATTTGGGTCATGGTGGGCTCAAAATAAGAAAGTAGGCTAAAAAGACAAAGAACTTTAGCACAAAAGCACTGAGGCAAGGGTTACCCAAAAAGGACATTGGCTGGCCACATTATGGCTGGTTTGTTTCACCAGATCTTGTGACCTCAGTCTTCAGACCTGAATCTGACCTGAATTTTCAGATTTGTGACCTCATTGACCGTGACATCACAGCTACTCAGGAAGAGATACTCATTAGCTGCCTGGTCAGTCACCTGTGATTATACTGTTAGTGAGGTTACAATACTGATAATGTACTGGGAGGAATAGAAGAAGGTGCCAGTTAGCGTTGGGCTAATTGTATGTTGGTGCTTTAAACTGGTGTACATAAGTATAAAGGATTTATATAATCATTTCAACAGAAAAGAACGCTTTTGAATATGGCACTGTAAGTGGTGCAGGGACTGAGAAATCCAAGGAGTCATCCTGCCACAGCTCAACTTTTTTTGTTTTCTTCCCCGCCTCTGCTGTGGCATGGATGTCAGCGAGTACCCTGTGGAGGCACACACATGCTGCAACTCCACCCCTTCTTGTAGCTCCTGCTGCACCACCGCCAAGCCTCCATTTGGTGGCGGTCATTGAGCAGAGTGGCAGACCTTTCCTCCCTGGGACAGTAGAGCAGTCCCCTGGATGCTTGATCCATCTCCCCTATTCCCCCTTCCCCCAGCAACCCAAGTCTGTCCTGAATCCAGCTTGCTGCTGTGGTGGGCAGTAGAAACATAGAAACATAGAATTTGATGGAAGATAAGGACCGCTTGGCCCACCTAGTCTGCCTATTTCCCTTCCTGATGGATAAGCTGCAGATTCTAGTTAATCAACAGCTTACTTCCTCCTACCCATCACTAGAATTGCCTTATGCCTGTCCCATGCATTCTTGAATTCTCCCACTGTTCCTGACTCCACAACCTCCTCAGGAAGGCTGTTCCATGCATCCACAACCCTCTCTGTGAAAAAATACTTTCTAACATTACCTCTGAGCCGTCCCCCCTCTATCTTCAAATTGTGCCCCCTTGTTCTTGCACATCTCTACTTCTGAAATATACTACCCTCTTGTACTTTGTTAATTCCCTTGAGATACTTGAAAGTTTCCATCATGTCCCCTCTCCCTCCTTTCCTCAAGGGTATACATATTAAGCTGCTTTAGTCTTTCCTCGTATGTCTTCTGGTGCAGACCCTGCACCATTTTGGTTGCCCTCCTCTGAACAGCCTCCACTCTGTCTATGTCTTTGCGGAGATGGGGTCTCCAGAATTGCACGCAGTACTCCAGATGGGGTCTCACTAACTGTCTGTACAGAGGGATAACAACTTCCTTCTTTTCTACTGGTGATGCCTCTCCTTATGCATCCCAGTATCCCTCCAGTCCTCCTTACTGCCTTCTCACATTGCTTGCCCACCTTTAGGTCATCTGATATAATTACTCCTAGGTCTCTTTCGATTTTTGTTGTTGTTATTAACTCACCCCACATAGTGTACTCTTCCCCTGGGTTTTTGTTTCCCAGATGCATTACTTTGCACTTCTTTGCATTGAATCTCAGCTGCCACATATTTGACCATTCCTCCAACCTTGCCAAGTCCCTTTTCATTCTTTCCACCCCACCTTGTGTATCAAGCCTGTTGCAGATCTTTGTGTCATCTGCAAAGACATACCTTTCCTTCCAGGTGCTCTCCAATGTCACTTATAAAGACATTAAAGAGGACCAGTCCAAGTACCGAACCCTGCGGTACCCTGCTAGTTACCCTCCTTTCTTCACTGTGAACTCTGTTTACTATTATCCTTTGCATCCTGTTGTCCAGCCAGTTTTTTATCCAGGCTACCACCTTGGGACCCACTCCAAGGCTGGCTATCTTGTATATTAATCTTTTGTGTGAGACTGTGTCAAATGCCTTGCTAAAATCTAGGTAGGCCATATCCACAGCCCCTCCCTGGTCTACTACTTTGGTTACCCAGTCAAAGAAATCTATTAGGTTCATCTGACATGACCTTCCTGCTGCGAAACCATGCTGCCTTGGGTCCTGTGCCCCACTGGCCTCTAGGTACTTAACAGTTCTTTCCTTCAGAAGTGATTCCATCATTTTCCCTACCACTGAAGTCAAACTAATTAGTTTCCTGCCTCTGCCCTGCTCCCATTTTTGTGAAGTGGAATCACATTTGCCCTCCTCCAGTCCTCAGGTACCACTCCATCCTCCCATGATTTGTTAAAGAGAGTAGTCAGTGGTGCTACTAGTTCTACCCTTAGTTCTTTTAGAATTCTTGGGTGAATCCCATCAGACCCCATTGCTTTGTCCACCCTCAGTTTCAAGAGTTCTTTCAAAACCCTTTCTTCTGTGAATGGACTTGTATCGACCCCCCCATTCAGAGTTTCTCCTTGTTTGTTTAGGTACCTCCCCCTTCCATTGTGAATACTGAGCAGAAATATTCGTTCAGTATCCCTGCTTTTCACTGTCACCCTCTGCCCACATTCCTCCCTTTATTAAGTCTCTGTATCCCTTCCTTGGTCTTTCTTCACTCCCTAATGTATCTATAAAAGGTTTTATTCCCCTTCTTAACAGAGTTGGCTATCTTTTCCTCAGTTTGTGCCTTTGCTATTCTGACTGCCTTCCCTGCCTCCTTCTGCTTTAACTGATAAAGTTCTTTGTCCTGCTCCTTCTGTGTTCCTTATATTTCCTGAATGCTATCCTCTTCTCCTTAACCATCCCTGCCAGCTCTTTTGAGAACCACAGTGTTTTTTTCCTTTGTTTTGTTTTGTTGATTTGTTTCACACAAAGGCTTGTTGCCTCTGCAATGGCTGTTTTGATTATTCCCCATTGTTCCTCCACCCCTCCTTCTTGCCCATTTGTTAGTGCTTTTCTGAGGCACTCTCTCATTTTCCCAAAGTCAGCCTTCCTAAAGTCCAATACTCTTGTTTTTGTATGGCTTGACTCTATGGCTGTGTTTATTGTGAACCACACTGTTTGATGGTCACTTGTTCCCAGATGGCTACCCACGTCTAAATCTGAGATCCTTTCTCCTTCCCCATTTGAGAGTACCAGGTCTAAGATTGCTCCCTCCCGAGTGGGTTCCAACACTAGCTGTCTGAGGCATGCCCCCTGTAGGGCATCAAGAATGACCCTGCTCTTGGATGTGCCTGCAGCAAAGGTATTCCAGTTAACATTTGGCATATTCAGGTCCGCCACCAACAATATCTCACTTTTCTGCCATTTTAAGGATGCCTTCTATCATTTCCTTGTCCATTTCCTCCCCCTGAGATGGGGGTCTGTACACAACCCCCATGCGGATTGTGGTGCCATTTCCTGTCTCCAGGGTGACCCATAGTGACTCATCAACTTCCTGTTTACTCTTTAGTTCTGTTGCTTTAATCCCTTTCCTTATACAGAGAGCTACTCCTCCTCATCTTTTACCCACCCTGTCCCCCCTGTAGACTGTTTATCCTGGTATGTTGACATCCCAGTCATGGTTCTCTGTGTACCATGTTTCAGTGACTGCCACAATATCCAGGCATCGCTCTTCCATCAAGGCCACTAGTTCAGGGAGCTTGTTGTACAGACTGCGGGCATTGGTACTCATCACCTTCCATTTATTTTTTATGGTCTTACTCCTTTTAGTCATATCCCTGTTCTTACTGCCTTTTTTCTGCATTTATCCCTGTCCTGCTCCCTCCTGACTTCTCTACCTTGGTGTTTATCTCTCTAACTACTGTGTTTTGTGGGGAGAGGCAGGGATTTCCCTGCTCCTTTTCAGTGCCTCCCCCCTTGGCTAGTTTAAATGCTTGCCAATGAAGCATTTAAACCTGTCACCTAGGATCCTGGCTCCCCCTGGACAGATGCATACCATCGCACCAGTATAAGCCTGCATCCCTCCAGGTGGCTCCCCAGTCCCCAATGAAGCCAAAACCCTGAGCTCCACACCAGTTTTTCAACCATTCATTGAATCCCATGGTACAGAATACCCTAGCATCATCCTTGCCATAGACAGGCAGCACCTCCAAGAAGGTTACCATACATGCTACTTGTCTAAGGCCCCTCCCCAACTCCACAAACTCCTCTTGCACTGCTCTGATCCCATGCACAGTCAGGACATCCAGCTCCCTCCCTTGTGTAGCTGCTCCCGTGATCCTGAGGATTCGCTTCCTGACCCTCTGAGCCGTGGCACCAGGCAGGCACCTTACCTCCCTATCCCCTTCCTCCCCCACTTCTACCCCCCTAATGATCGAGTCCCCCACCAGGAGTTGTTTCCTTCCCATATGGGGTCTCATGCCACCCTTCTGTGGGTCTCCTTTGTGGAGGTTCCCAGCATCCTCCTTGGTCTCCATTGCAGGTGCCTCCATAGAGGAACCACTCTTTGCTAGAAGAGCATATGAATTGTGGAGAGGTACAACTGGAGGGATGCACCTCTGTTCCACGACCCTCTCCCTTCCTGAGCCCACCTTGGCCCAACCGCTCCAAGTAGCACTACCACCAAGCCTCTGGGCCAGCCGAGTTTCAATTAATTTGATAACAACAGTTATACTTTATAGCGATGCTTCTGTTGGTGGCCATAACTACTTCTGAATCATGCTTTTCCCTGACTATTTCCAATGGCAGAGAACACAACTTTGATGCTGCTTAGAGGAGAACTGCAGTGGGACTGTAAAGTAATCTTGTAGTTCTCGGTTGTTTTTGGCCTTTCCATAAACTCAGTGGATATTTCTGATTTATTTTGGTTTTCTTTTGACAGGGAAAGGAGGGCTAGACAATACTGATCATTTTTCAGTCATGTCCCGGGGTGGGGGAATACAGACATAGACCAACTGAAACTGAGCCAGATTAAGCTGTTGGGGTTTTAATGAAAGAGGAACATTTGGCCAGGGTTCTTCTAAAATGAGTGATAATAATAAGGAAACAAAAGTGTCATGAAATAACTTTAAATTGCTTTACAGTGTTTTAAGTTGATCGTGTATACTGTACTTTTCGTCTGCCATGTGAGGTAGAATCTGCACAATAAAGAGTTCATTTTATGTTTTTTTTTTTTTTTAGTATTTCTATTTATTCTCCTCCCTGTACGGCCCTTATCTGACTGACTCCCCCAGCTCTGTCCTCCGGAATTACTGGGGCTTGTCTTACGCCCAGTCTGGGAGCGGTGCCTTTGGAGAGTCGGTTGCCATCCTGCCGCCAGTTTTTCCTCCATTTTCTACCCATTTTTTCCTGAGGGCCCCAGGAGAAGGTTGCATGCGTGTGGAGGCACAAATACACCTCACAGCCCCGGTAACGGCTCTCCTCCGCCCGCCCCATTGACCTATCGCTGGCACCCTGCTTTGCACAGCCCCTTGGCCTCCACCAGGGGGTAGCCTTGAACAAGGGATGCCATCCCACCCCCCAGAGAGGAGAGCTGCCTAACAGCCGCTCCATCCAACTCCACCCCCCTATGCCGACCTCCGATGACCCAGGCTCACTCCCGAACCCGGGTCACCGGCGTGCCGTGAGGTGAGACATCCAGCGCCTCAGCCCTCTGCGCCACCGGGCTGGCTTATTTTATGTTTTAACATTAAAATTGGATGTTGTACATTGTTGTGAAATTTATTCCAGCATGTTTGCATTAATAATGTCACTTGCAATAACATTTACAGCAGGAATAGGGAACCAGGAAGCAGCAAAATTACTTTCCTTTGTATTGTAACCAATTTTTTATCAGGACTGGTGCCCCACATGACTGTTTATCAGAGCTCAGTGTAAAGGGGTTATAAAGGGGAGGGTAACAGTCACTGGGACTTTAGTCACTGGTTATAGAAAGTCTTTTGCGTACAGTGGAGCAGACTGGAAGTGCCGTTGGGTAGCACAACCAAGGGACAGTGTCACAGGCCTTGAGTGTAAGAGTGCAACAGGTTTGCTCAGAATCCAAGGGAGGGAAGACTTCATTCAGACTCCAAGCCACTGGGACTTGGGGGGTGACAGCACTGGCATTTTTGTTACATTGGGAGAGTGTGCTAAGAGACTTCATCAGGGGGACAAGTCATGAGTGACTGTCACATTTTTCTGAGAGCTGGGTGCAGTTAGTGTGTGTATAAGGTACTAAATTAAATATGTGTTTTTCACTGTGGTGTACTGAGTTGGGTGGTAGAGGGTTGGAGGAGTTTTAACTTTACTAAACAGATTTACACTCCCAAAAAATGGCTAGATTTTGTTTTTTTCCAGTAAGCAGTAGTATTGGCTTTGTTTTTGTATGTAGAATCACTTTGGAAAGGAGATCTAGTCTGGTACCCGACTATACATTTCTGTTTTTTTTTCTTTAAACTCAGCTTTATTGGTTGCAATACATGAAGGCAGTACTATACGTATACATAGCCATTTGATGCAGAATGTGACTCTAATAAAGATATCACAATCTAACAAATAGTTACTGAACTTTCATATCAGTTTATCAAGATCTGCACATTGACAATTTATGCAGACCATGAGTAAAAAAAAAAGAGATAAACATGAAACTGTTAAAACTTTTACAACAATATATGAGTCAAATGTTCATTCATTTCCAACTGTGCTTTCTCCAGGTTCTGTCCTGAATTGTTTTCTGTTATCTGTTACAATCCATAGCTCACCCGCCCCCCCCAATTGTGATCATTGGGGTTCCCCAAGCCCCTTCTGTGTCTGAATCCAGTAGAGGAAGGTGCTGTCACCCATGACGTGGGGCCTACAGGTGAATAGCATTATCCGGCGGTGGCAGGCAGTTTTGCTGTTTTTGTCCCCCCTCAGAGTGGTGGCACAGTGTTCCCTCAAGCATGCATGCAACAGCACACATATTCCTTTCTGCCCACTGCTGAACCTGACTGCTAAGACCAGAGGGGGTGATAATATGGTGGGCCTTGGTCACCTTCCCCACCTGGAGGAGGCAAGTGTCCTGTGGGCTACTCAAACCTGCACCCCCTGCTGGCCCTGTGGCCACTGCAAGTTCATTCCCAAACCCGGGTCACCATCATCATCATGAGCAACAGCCCTGCCTCCCTGCATGAAACAGAATTTGAGTCGGGTGGTCTAGTGCACCAGAAAACACTGTTTGGTTTTCATTCTTTCATTAAAGCTTTCAAGTGTGCTTGTCTGTGGTATCCTTTCTGTTTAGCCTGAGCGACCCAAGCTCTAGTTACTCACCTGTTCCTTGGCTTAAGTGTAACGTACTATTTATAAGCACAATTCGTAATGAATACTGTACACTTTTCTTGGCAACAACTATGCAATATTATAAAATGGGTGGGAAATTTCCAGCTTCCTAAATGGCTAAATACATTCTGAGATCAACGTGTTGATCCCCACAGATGCACATGTTGGAACAAGTTCAGGCAATGGGACTTGAAGTTTGGGTACATCACATATTGGAACGTGAGCATTCTGCCAGTAGAACTAAGCAGAATTTTTAATTTTTTAATTCCATGGCAGCCATACATTTCTGATAATTATTCCTGGTAAACTCTACTTACGGAATTGTTGTCTCTGTAGTGAAAGGATACATTTTAAAATTACAGTTGAAACTTTTTTAGACAACAGATTTGTCTTTTATTGCAACCTTGTACTGTACTGTATACACTGTATATACTTTTTCTTCCTTGTATATTATTGCTTTTTGTATACCTGCTTCTGTACTGTACTTTGATGTATTCATGACCAGGTCCACCTTTCAAATGAGCCTTGCTCAATGGTGCCCGCCGGGATAAATAAAGATTTTGATTGATTGATTGATTTATTGTTAAACTTAGTCTCAATTTTACCATTGCAAAAAGACACTCCAGGGTGTGCGCTGTTGTGGGATAACTGCACTTCTCGAGTGGTTGAAGGCACTCTGCATCACAACATAGCCAAGGCATGCCATTTTTCCAAAACAGTGCACGCCACGTCAAGTCTTATTGCTAAAGTAATGAGGACGATAGACCTCTAAGACCGATCTCTCATTTACATAGCTGTTGGGGAGGATGGAGGGCAGCAGCAGCAGAGTTGTAGCAGTGCAGCTGCCTACTGCAGTTTGGTTAGCCCCTAAAAACTTAACAGACATGATGCTGTGCATGAAGCTGTTGCACTGGACACCTGTGTACAGTATGGTACAAAGTGAAATCCAGTAACATCAGGAAATAATCCTTTGTGAACATAGACTCTGCACAGTACCGGTCTTCTCCCATTAGCATTTCATGTATTTCCAAAAAAGTCTGCATTTTTTTAAGTGGCCATTAGATACCTTGAAACTAGAGCAAATGCCTACATCTTACACCTACGGAAATGTGAAAATCAATACACAGAACATACTGTGTGTGTGGCACAGTATTTCAGTATAGGAATGTATTGAAATGCAGAATTTGCAGTGATGGAAATGGGAGAGGGGACTCAGGGGGGACCCAGTTTGGGGGATTCAAATTTAAAGTTTAACTCAATTCCAGGAGCTGAATGGAGAAGAACTGCTCATGTGTAAAATGTACCTTCCCTAAAGACATATAAGGTGTAAGACCACAACATACAATGTGCAAATGTGTCCCCAGACCCCTGTCAGTTGTGTTCAATCCCACATCAAAGGTGTTAGGTTCCCCCAGGGAATTTTTTCCATTTCCAGTACTAAGTACAGTATTTAGAATTAATAGGCTATCCTGTAAAAAAACATCTTTCACAAATAATTACGAAAGCCAAGCACATGTATTTGAATTATTTTCTAATCCTTTGTGAGAAACTCTGGAATTAAAGGTGGGCAAGGGAAGACCACGGGCATGAACTCCAGCACTTACCCACTGCAGAAAAAACACACACCAATTCCAGTTCGATTTAGTAAAATGTAGAAAATAATAGTGCTAAGACCGCTTGCCAGGAATGGTAATCATCAGTGGGACCCACGAACCTCCTACCGGCTTTGCATCAAAGCATCATTAGGGAAAGGGAAGACCCAGATTTACACTGATGTGTTTTTATGTCTCTAAACATGCCTTGTAGTTAATTGCCATGTGTCCTCTTGTTTCTAACGTTATCGTAATTGGCCTTCTATTTTTCCTTTTTTTCATTTCAGTATCCCATGTGTACTCCTTACTGTAAAGCATTTAGAAATATCATGTGTAACAATACTATGTAAAAAAATTATACTGTATTGTCATCTGAAAATCAAGTTTATTGAAAAGTCTTGACCTGCAGGGCATGAAGTCAACTAATTTGAGTCTACGCTACCAAGTGAAAGCACTTAGGAACAATACCCATCATTTTCATTTTGCGTGTAGAGATGGGGGAAAAAAGGAAGCTAAAAATTTGCAGAGCCCCTCCCCCTACACAGACATACACTATTACTATTTAACTCCAGGAAGCGACAGAATAATGATTGCATTTCTCAAGTTCATGTGTTTTGTGAAACACTAAACCACTTGACTACTAATTTTTCTTTTAGGTGTTAGATTCAGTAGCTCTGACAGAGGGTTTACATGTACAGTAAGTGTCAGAAAAAAAACATTAAAATTAATACAGTCACCCAAACTAACCTTTCGTGCTTAATAGTGTTAGTATCTCATTATCAACCCATCCCCCGCTATGCCTCATTTATGAATTAAAGAATCCAATGTTGTTAAAATGGATAAAACTCATTTTAATTACCACAGAAGCAGAAGTTATTTTTGGTGATCAAATTTAATCAGTTTAGGGCCAGGTACATGTTAATGACAGTTTTATATGTAGTATGCAGTCTGGTGTTATTTCCATGGTAAAGATGAATCGTGACAGACAAAAGAAGAAGATATTTAGCTTAAGTAAAAATATCAGTGTATTTTTGGTTATGATAAACTGAGAGATAACCATGTTAAGTAGAAAAAGTCCATTTTAAAGTGGAAGTAGCTACACAGAAACTCAGATTTTAATTTGAGAAGCAGAAAGTAAAAGAGAGCATACATAAAATCAGATACCTGAGTGTTCCACCATTATCAGCCTAAATGAATTCACATTTTAACTTGCTTCATATAATTTTTCAAGGAGCAATTTTGAAATGTAGTTGACAACAAAAAGCTTTAACAACGGGTACCCTGAAAGAATATTTTGTTATTGAAATCAGTTTTGATGGCATATGATATTTAGTAAAGACACATACACACACACACACACACACACACACACACACACACACACACACACACACACACAATTACAATAAATAAACATTTACATAAATAAATATTTAATGGTAGCACTATGGTAATATTTTGGTACTAATTTAAAATATTTTATGTTTAGTTAACATTGAATTACTCAGGGCAGCCATCCTAAAATGTAACATCAGTGGGGTCCTGCTTCTTTATTTTATTTAGTTTTTATTGACTGTGAAAAGAGGGCTAAGAAATTCTGACTATTTTCAGCTGCCTCAGGGAAGGGGGTGGAATAGTAAGCAACATTTTATTTGTTTAGTCCCCGTTCCCTGGGGCTTAGGGCGCTGTACGTAGACCAAGGAAACAAACTAAGGTATCAAGCAAATAAATCATATTACATTAATACATATCATAATAAGATAAACTAAATACATAATAAAATGCTGTACATAAAATAGCAGCCAGTGCAGGGGAATACAGATGCAAACTGACATACTGAACTAGATTGACATGTTGGTGGTATTTTAACTTCTATCCATTTTACATCCGGCAATGCTGAAGCACAGGGTTTGGGTGACTTGCTCAAGGTCATAAAGTCAGCAAGTGCGTGTGGTGGGATTTGAACTGGGGCATTCTTCTTTTTTTACATTCGTTTTTGCCCCAGTCTTACCACTGCAGCCCCCTTAAACTCATTCTAGGCAACCTCCCAGCCCCCAGCTGCATCTTCTCTGACACTTAGCTTGTGTCCTTTTACCCCAGACTTCCCCCAGCATGGGGTCAGCGGGGGTGGGGTGGCTGGATGCTCCCCCAACAAATTACTCAAATTTGGGACATAGAAGACAATCAGTACATTGGGGCCTGAGAGTGCCGGTGGTTTCATCCTGCATGCTGGCAATGTGTTATCCTTGTTCTTACACCCCTCAGAGATGTTGGACACTTGGGCACTTGATGTGCGAGCACATGCAATACATGCTCATGCATGTCAGAGCCAGCTGTTGTCCCATCCTCTCATAATGACAGCCCCATGTACATCACTACCTGTGGTCAGCTATGTGACAGTATTGCAGTGGGATCTGTAACCCAACACGGTTCAACAATACAGCACTCCACAGGACAGTCAGATTTTAAAGCAAATGCTTATTTATTGTAGTGAAATACCAACCAAACCGGACACTGATCACGACAGAAAGCTCCGGTGCTTCGGACCTCAACAACCCTTCTTCAGGGGGCATGATCTGTAACCCATCCACCACTGATGAGGCCAGGGTTAGGATGCTCAATCATCCTCCCCACGGCTGGCCCTCTGATGACTTAGGCTTGTTCCCAGACCTGGGTCGCCGGCGTTGCAAGTGATAGCACGTCTGCTGCATTGACGGGCCAGCTCTGAACAGGGGCTTTCTGCTGTGTGGGTCAGTTCTACAACCACTAGACCACACCACCTTCCTTAAGTAACACTAATTAGTACTTAAATATTCAGAGTCATTTCATAGCAAATCCCTTCTTAGAAATTAACTTTAGGTATCTGAATCATGCAGAGCTAGCTAATCAGTCCTTAGGACTAATTCTGATTGGAGGACCGTACAGTAAATTGGCAGTGAACGTGAAGCCTTTTACCTCTAGTTTCTAATTAAGATCCCAGACAGTAGTGAGGAAAATCTGTTATCGTTTGATGAAAGTGTGATAGCCAGTGTGAAATGAGCTGCATTGGTCTCAGTCACGTTCCGAGTGGAACCATGTCCACACCACAAAACCACTGATATAGTTGGTACTAAGTGCTACCCCTGTTGGCAGTCTCAAAGGAAAAATCAAAAGTTGAATGGTTATGGAGTCTGAATTATTTTCTTTGAGGGGGTGGCCAGACAGGTTGACAGGGACAGGGCCATGGATGTAGTCTATATGGACTTCAACAAGACCTTAATACTTGAGAAGCTTCCAGGCAAAGTACACCAGTATAGTATACCAGAAGCATATACAAGATGAACTGGTAAATGTCTTGAGGCAGAAAGCAGAGGGCATTGGTTGACAGGCACTTCTCCAAGTGGAGAGGCATATTCAGTAGCGTCCCTGAGGAATCCGTGCTGGGGCCACTGCTCCTCAACATCTTTATCATATATGTGGAAGCTGATGTCTCCAGCATGCTACTTAAGTTTGTGGATGACACTAAACTGGTCAGGGTAGTGGTCTCCTTTCAGGATGGGGACAAACAGATATAGGACCTACATACTGTGTGGAGCTCCTCTTGCTGCAGTCAATGAGGAAAAGGACCTGGGGGGCCATAATAGACAAAGTGCTGAAGCAGGACAAGCAGTGCGTGGCCACTGTCGAGAGCTAGCAGAATGCTGGGGTACTTCAGAAGGGGATACAAACATAGAAACATTGAATTTGACAGCAGATAAGGACCACTTGGCCCATCCAGTCTGCCCATTTCTCCCTGGATGATCAGCAGCACAGGGGAAATAATACAAGAGGGACACTAAATGATTAGAGGTATGGGGGGGGGGGCAAAGCTATGAGGAGGGGCTGGAAGCCCTTAATGTGTTCACCCTGAAGGAAAGGAGGCTGAGGAGGAACAGAATCTCAACCTTTCACATACTGAAGGGTAGCAACAAGATTGATTGCTCAGAGATGTTTGCTCAGGCGTCCAGCAGCAGAACACGGGGACATGCCCCGAAGCTCAGGGGTGGTAAATCCTTGGGTAACATAAGGATGCACATTTACTCCCAGAGGGTGGTGAACCTAGGAACCAGACTACCAGTGGAGACTGTGGACATGAAGGTAGAATGGGCCTTAAAGGCATGGACCAATTTCTGCTTACCAAGAGAATCACTGGGTATCTTGGGTAGTCGAGAGGTTAGGGAATCCCTCTAACTTGGAAAGTGTTTACACACCACACTTATTTAATATTTGCTTATGAACTAGCGAGGGAGGAGGGGGTGACATGATAGACCTAGAGTCCCTTCTGACCTTTGATTACTGTTATGGCATCACTGTCTCTCACTAGAGGGGGGGTCAGACTTGAGGAACATTCGTGGGGCAGTGTGGTGTAACTTGCACTGGAGTCACCCAAGAGGTACTTGTTATGTTGATCAGTAGAAGATTTTGGACTCCACTGCCACAAAAATTAATTACAATTGCTACTGATTTACTATTGTAAGTCTAGGGACCCAATTCCCAATGACTCTGCACCCCCTTCTGCACCTATGGAGTGTCTGTTATGCCAGTTCATGGTGTGTGGAGATCCTGATCTGCATAGGTGGGCTGTTGGCCTCCTCTGCACCTAATCCCTGTCTAGGCACATGGCTGCATGGGTGAACGGAACGAGGGTGGGCTAAGGGGGTGGGCAGGTATGTGCCTGATCCAACAACTCAATTTCTGTGGTGCGGAGGGCTGATGGAGGGAGCTGTCACTATGTCCGCCCAGGGGCAACACAGCCCTCTCTGCCTGGCCACAAATAACGATTCTAGGCCTTATCAGCCCTCTTTCTTCCAGCCTTCAGCTGTAGGACCCTCCAAGGCAGGCTGAAGGCATCACTGGCACCAGACGGTGTTTTTTTATAAAACTACATTGTTTCCAGTGGGGCTACAACAGTCCTGGAGGACTGCCATATACAGATATTTCCTGCCCACTACACAGGCAAGGATACCCTTGTGAAGTGGCACAGGCATCCAAATGGCCCAAAGGCCGGACTCCTGCTGCTCTCTGCCCTAACATGCGGCTCTGCAGTAGCACAGCACAGTGGGTGTGGGTTGCAGATGTCATCCATTGCACGCAAACATTGGTGCTGCACAGCCATGGCCGGGATATGCTTGATTGGGGCCACTAGTCATGACATGTCTTAATACTGATATTGAACTAAAATAATTTTATTTTGTAATGAATATATATATACAGAGGTGCTAGCCACAATGCAACGTAGTAACTTGCAGTAAATGGCATGTTGCAAAATACTACATGACAAAAGGGCAAAATTGCCACTGAATTATACCATTCCTGCTGCATACTACAGCATTCAACAGTTATACTGTAAGGCACCGTGTTGCATCCTGGCTGGCACCGCTGTATATTAAAAAATGTTATTTTTTGGCCGGCCCGGTGGAGCTGAGGGTTGTGGCACTGGACGCCACACCTTGCACCATGCTGGTGACCTGGGTTTGGGCACGACCTTGGGTCACCAGGGAGCTGGCGGGGAGGGGGAGAGTTGGAGTGGGATTTCCTCTCCAGGGGTGGACGCCTGCTCCTCCATAGTCCTGCACCCATCAGTTGGTGGCCCAATGGGTACGCAGGTGGTAGGAGCGGCGACGCAAGTTTGGGGTGGGGTGGAAGGGGTCACCGGATCCTGGCGTGTGCGCACACCTCCACGCACACGTACGCATGCGTACACCGTGATCCCAGGTAAGGGGAGAAAACGTAAAAAGAAATAAACAGTATATGAAAAAAAAATTATAATTTTTCTATTTGTAAATGATGGTTTCCAACTCATTCTTACTGGTTGCGCCATATGGCGTCGGAACCATCCATTGCTTAACCCGACCCAAAATGGCCACACAAGATAGAATGAATTAACACAGCTCTTTACAGTTCAAGAAGGCCAATTGGAATGCTCCATTTCCAGCCATCATTTTATTATTTTTAAAGAGGACTTACAATGTTCACATATAATTAATGGACAATTGGTTATTTTCTTTATTGTGTTTTAGTGTATTACTAGATTATACTTTTATGATAACATCTGTTTTTGTGTAGTGACATGAGGTTTTTCACCTTTGCGTTGCCTTTGCTTTTCAAACTGCTAGTAAAAAAGATTTGATAGAATTCTAGTAGTTCGATGTCAGAAAATTCCAGCTACTCTCAGAGAGTCTGTAGCATGCTGCTTCAGTGGTGCATAGGTTCTTGTTTCCACCCTGGTGTATTGCAAGTGGGGTGTACCAGGTTATCCCATGCCAGGCCCATGAACTTCTTTAACCTCTTCTTCAAGTTCAGGGCATACTCAGGGCATACTTTACCACTGATTTTTCTGCAGTGGCAAGCTTGCCCTTCCATTCATCCCACACTGAGTCTAAGGGTCCCCCTCACCTGATGTGCATACAGGAGTTCAAAGGGTGAGAACCCATTGAACCCCTGTGGGACTCCCCCATAGTCAAATAAGAGATGGGGAAAATACTTGTCCCAGCTCCTCTTGTGCTGCTCTGCAAAAACTGTAAGCATGGTCTTAAGGGCACCGTTAAAAAGCATTCCACAAGGCCATTGATCTGTGGGTGGTAAGGCGACTCATATAACTGCTACACCCCCACATTTTTCCCCACAAACTCCTTCTTACAGCTGAAATGAAAATTGTTCCCTGGTCAGATAAAAACCACCTGAGGAAATGCAACCCATCTATAAATCCTCAGCAGTGCATCTGGCACTTTCTCTGCCTCAGTGGCAGACGTTGCCATGGCCTCGGGTTACCAGATGGAACAATCCACCACCACCAGAATGTACCGTTTTCCTGAGCTGGATGGCACACTTAGAGGCTCCACAGTATTTGCAGCTACCCACTTAAACAGTACCTCTGTTATGATCAAGGTAACTAAAGTTGCTTGCTCTTGTTCCCTTGCTTTTCCAGTCTCTGACATGTGTCACAAGTGTGACAGTACTCAGCCACATCTTTATAGACTCTGGGCCAGTAGAAATTTTGTGTCAACCCCTGCTTGGTCCATATCACTCTCATGTGTCCCACAAGTGGAATGTCATGTGCAGTGCTGAGTAGCTGTTTCTTATACTCCTTAGGGACTACCAGCTGTTTGCACACCTGCCTTTCCTGAGTACCCACTCATGATAGAGCACTCCATTCACACAGTACACTTGACTACCTTCCATATGGCGAGTCACGGTCAGCAATGACTGCCTGTTTCCGTAGCTCCCGCAAGGATTCTTCCTTCTATAAAGCATCCTTAAAATGTGTTCTATTTATTCTTCCTGGGAGAATGATACCCTTCTTTGGAGTTTCCCCTGAGCAACTGTTAGGTGTTCCCAAGGCTGGACTGTCAAAAGTCTTGGCCTTCCCATGTGCTACACTGTCAGTCTGCACTCCAGCTAGGTAAGAGTAAACTGACCTGCTTCCAGTAGTTCATTTCTTCCTGCTGCCAGTTCAGTAAGCCTTCAGTCTGATGGTCTGGCTCCTGGTAACCACACACAGTATCACTCCAGCACTTTAGGTTTCTCCCCCAAAGCATATCCCTATCAGTTTTCACTCACCTCAATTTTTCACAACCCTTTGGCCCCCCTTCCAACTCAAGAAGATTCAGACAAATGAAACTGACACTGTTGGTCCTACCACACACTTCGCCATGGCAAATTAATCAGGCAGAAACATAGAAACATGGAAGTTGTTGGCAGATAAGGACCTCTTGGCCTACCTAGTCTGCCCTATATTCCCTACCTACAGTGCAGCTGGAGACCCTACTTGGACTCTGGCTTATACCTTCCTCTTGCTTCTAAGATTCCCTTGTGTCTGTCCCATGCACTCTTAAATCCTGTGATCGTTCTGGCCCCCCACCACTTCCTCTGGGAGGCTGTTCCAAGTTTCCGCCACCCTCTCCATGAAGAAGTACTTTCTCATGTTTCCTCTCATCCCCCCCAGCTTCATATTGTGACCCCCTGTCCTAGAGCATCTTTTCCTTTAGAAGGAGCCCATGGCTGGGTGTCTCCCCTCCTGCGGCGCTGTGCAAGGAATCTGCCACTGCCTCCTCTACTACAGCTGCTTGATAGGTACCTAACCAGCTCCAGAGCCCTGGCTGGGTGTCTCTCCTCCCGTGGCGTGGTGCATGGAATCCACCGCTGCCTGCTCTACTAACAGCTGCCTCAACAAGCAGCTCTAACCAGCTCCAGAGCCCCTGACCGGGTGTCTATCCCTCCCATGGCACGGTGCATGGAATCTGCCACTCCCCACTCTACTAACAGCCACTTTGGCAAGCAGCTCTAACCAGGTACACCAGCACTGAGACCGGGGAAGCTGGCATTTTCAAACCTAAGGTGCCCTCACTGCTCCTGTGCTCCAGTTGGCCAGTACCGTAGTTGGGCGAGCTCTGACTTGCTCACATCTCTCTGCCAAATTTCTCTGCTCCTGCCCACAAGTTCAGCCCGCTTTCGGCTCCTTCCTTGGACCTTCTCTCCTGGGACTTTCTGTGCACTGTCTGCACCAAGTATTTTAGCTAAAGCTTGCTACTGTCTGCTCCTATTTTACCTAAATGTATAACTGATTTTAATCTGTGCTAATTGCTAAGATTTAACCCTCTGAATGTTTAAGGTCTGATATCATTGTTAACTACCTAATAAGACTAGCCGCTTACTGCTTAAAAATTGCTAACTGCACAATTGTGTGGAATTTTGCTTATTTTCTTATCCTGCCTACCTCACTGTCCCTGTTCCATTGTTCCATTTCCTCCACCCCCCCGCTTGACCTCGGTGCTGACCTACCAGCTTTCAGTCTCTTCTCCCTGCAAATTCTCTAATTGTTTCACCCCTGCTTTAATTCTTCTTTTGTCCCTTTGTTAACTCTGGTGCCGCTGGCCACCTACTGATTCCCCTATCTGTTCCCAACCTTAAACCTGCCACATATACTTCTGGCTCACTGTCCTACCCCTGCCCCCCACTCTGCTCTATTTAATCACCTTTGCTTCTTTCACAATCTTCTCAGCTCCACAGCCTCTGGCTGGGTGTCTCTCCTCCCACGGTGCGGTGCACGGAATCCGCCACTGCCCGCTCTACTAACAGCCACCTTGGCAAGCAGCTCTAATCAGGTATACCAGCATTGAGACCGGGGAAGCTTGCATTTTCAAACCTAAGGTGCCCTCACTGCTCCTATGCTTTGATTGGCCAATACCATAGTTAGGCGAGCTCTCTGCCAAATTTCTCTGCTCCTGCCCACAAGCTCAGCCTATTTTTGGCTGTTTCCTTGGATCTTCCCTCCTGAGACTTTCTGTGCGCTATCTGCACCAAGTATTTTGTCCCTCCCGCCCTCCCCACCCTCACCACTCTTTAAATGCTCCCAGACTCCGCCCCTGCAGCATTGCGTGACCAATTACTGCCCGGCTGCCTCCCTCTCCTACTTATCTGAACATAACTACATTGGATCCAATTCTTAGAGTAAGCCCTTGTGCTTATCCCTTACCCTGCCTTGTAACTGCCCTATTGTAGCCAGTGCTTATAATGGCTTGTACTATTCAAAGTCTTCTTACTACAGCACTCCTTGCTCTCTGCATACCTCCTATCACCATCTCCCCAGCTCCAGCTCCTTCTCTGCCAATCACCACCTTTTTTAGCATATCTCACCCTCTTTTTTATAATCTTGCAACGACCCTCTCTTCAACGCCTCCTAACTGATCACACTACCCTCGCTGCCCCTATACGTACCTCCTCCCGATCCTCCTACTTCACTTTACTTCACCCTTTAAAATTCAACCAACCATGCTCAAATCTTCTCCCCCATGTTACATCCAGATCACGATCACCCCCCTGGTATAAGAGTAATAAACTCCATTTCATGATTATAACCCTATTGCTCTTATCCTCTGGGGATATCAACCTGAATCCTGGACCTAGCTTCCCTGCTACCCCTGCACCGCTACTTGCTAACCCAGGCTTCCCCCCAATCAATTCCCCTGCTCTACCGCGAGGCCTAAAAATTTTGCATCTAAACATCTGGAGCCTCCTCCCTAAGCTAGACGTGCTCCAGCCATTAGCTGTCTCCCTTACCCCAGATGTAATCATCCTTTCCGAGACCTGGCTCGGTAACAAACTAGATGATCCCTCTCTTTCCATCCCTGGTTATTCCTTAACCAGGCAAGATTGCCCCTCTAGGGGTGGTGGAGTAGCAATTTACGTCTCATCTGCTATTCAATTCACTAATATTCTTGCCACCTCAGCCCCTAAGGCATATGAGGCACTCATCCTTAAATTATCCATACCTTTTTCTACCCCTTTTTTTGTTGCAGGTGCCTATTGTCACCCTGGCCTCCTCTCTTCTACCATCACTGAGCTCATTAGTAACATAATTTCTGTCACCTCATCTGGCAAAACCTATATTATGGCCGACTTCAATCAGAACTGGTTATCTCACTCCCTCAATAAAGCCTGCAACCATATCGCTGCCCTAAGCTTAACTCAACTCATTCTGGAGCCTACCCGCTTAAACCATAAAACTGCCAACCACTCCCTAATTGATTGGGCCCTTACATCCCACTCTCACCGAGTAGTAAAATCTGGCTTATTACCTGATGCCTTGAGCAACCACTATATGACATTTCTGGTGCGTAAAGTCCACAGACCTAAGACCCCCAAAACTATACTTTTCACTCTTACAAATCTCTAAACCTCCTCCCCCTCTCCTCCAAGATCTAGCCCACACAAACTGGGATCCAATTGCCTCAGCAAATACTATTGACGACGCTTATGACTATTTTCATGATAAATTCCTAGAGCTTTGGAACACCCATGCCCCACTGCGATGCTGCAGGGTCGGGGGTAATCATCTCTCATGGATCACCCCTGAACTCTTGGCGTGCCATAAAGCCCAGGATCTGGTATGGAAAACCCATAAAATATCTAAACTCCTTCATGACTATGAAATCTATCATTCCCTACGAAATAAATGTACTAAAGCTACTCACCTAGCTAAATCGGACTACTTCTGCTCCACCTTCCAGACTAACATTGATAACCCCTTCAAATTCTAGAAGGTTATTCACTCCCTTTTATCCCCACCCTCCTCCACTCCCACCCCCTCCTCAATATAAATAATACACTAGTTGCAGATCACCTCGGAGTTGCTAATGAATTTAGCTCTTACTTCACCTCCAGTGCTTTGCTCTGCTATCCTCCCTTCCGCCTCTTATCAGTTTCCCCCCACTCCCCCCGCCTCCCCTCTTTATCTACCTCCTTCTCAACAGTCTCCCCCTCTGCTACCTTGGATGCTCTGCACGCACTCAACCCTTCTAAAGTCAGTTCACCTGATGGACTAGATACTAAGCTGCTCTTTGTATCAGCTCCTGCAATTGCTGCTCCTTTACCAGCCCTTCTCAACCTCTCTTCACTACAGTAACTATCTCATCAATCTGGAAGCATGCCACTGTTCTCCCTCTGCCCAAGGGTGGTGATCTTACCATGCCTGCTAACTATCACCCTATTTCCCTCCTTCCTACCCTTGCTAAGCTTCACGAACACCTGGTCCTTTCTCAACTCTCCTCCTTCCTTTCTGACTCTAACTTCTTCACTCTGTTCCAATCTGGGTTCTGGAAGAACCATTCCACTACTACCTCCCTGATTAGGCTCACAGACTCTGCCCTCTCAGGGATGGATAATGGCCAAATCACATCTGCCATTTTTGTCGACCTTGCCAAGACTTTTGACACTGTCTCCCACCCCCTTCTATTAACTTCCCTCTCCTTGGCTGGTTTAACTGCCTCTGCCTTAAACTGGTTCAGTGCCTACCTAATAGGAAAGACTCAATCAGTCAGAATAGCTGACTCCATTTTCCCCCTCTCCCAATCTATACCAGTGTACCTCAGGGATCTGTCCTGGGCCCCTATTCTTTTCTCCATTTTTTTGAATGACCTTCCCTCTGTCTGCTCCTCCACCTCTATCCACATGTATGCTAACGATACCGTCCTTTTTCGCTCAGGCCAGTCCTCTGTTGATGTTATAACCAGACTTCAGCATGACTTCTATAAAGTTCAGCACTGCTTTTCCTCCCATCAACTCTCTCTCTCAATGCCAAGAAGACAGTCTCAATGACCTTCAGCACTTGGCAGAGACTCTCTAGGATTCCCACCTTGCCCTCCTTCCATACCCTTGATGGGACAGTTCTGGAGGATACTTCATCCTTTAGGTACTTGGGGGTTTGGCTCGATGAAAACCTCAACTTCTCTGGGCATGTGGACGCCATTCTGAAGAAACTGCGCCCTAAGCTTGGTGCCCTTTACAGAAACCGTAGCTGCCTCCCGCTACCAGCTAGGCGTGAACGTGTCCAGAAGATGATCCTACCTATCTTTGACTTCTGTGATGTAGTTTACAATGCCGCTCCCAAATTTTCCTTACTCAGGTTGGAGACCCTTTTTAACTCCTTCTGTCGCTTCACTCTCGACTCACCCTCGTGTACTCATCACTGTAATCGCTACCACTCGCTGGCCTTCCCCGCATTAGAAAATCGCCACCTCCTCCACTGCACTAAATTTGTATCGAAATTTTGGTTTGGATCCCTACCTCCTTACCTTAACTCCCTTCTATCCTTCCTCCCTTCCCCAGTCCATTCCTTTAGATCTTATGACCATCGTTTAATGGAAGTACCATGTTGTACTATAGCTAAAGACCAGTCTGCTTTCTCACATCGCCTCCCTAAACTCTGGAATGCCCTTCCCCCCCAAATTCGCCTCTCCTCTTCCCCCTACTCCATCACCCTGGCCCTCCAAAACTTCTTTTCTCCAAATTGCAACTGCAGTTCAGCTCCTCCGTAAGTTACCACTCAGTATGTTCTCCTTCTGTCAGTCTCTTAATGGATAGAGCTCTACTCAAAGGTTTGCACTTATTGCTGTTGCAAGTTGGAATTCTCCGAATAATATGACAGCACTTATCCTGCACTGTTTAAGTCTTAAGTCTTAGTTTGTGTTCCTTTGTTGTCCTCTAATACTGTACTGGGTTTTGATTGTTCTCTTCATTGTTTCATATGCTATATACTCCCTGTACCCTCTCCCCCAGGACGCACTGTGAGATAAGCAACTTGTTGTTCAGTGTGTGCCCTTCCTGGTGAAACATTTCAATAAATAAATAAATAAATAAATAAATAAAAATGCTCCCTTTCTGTACCTTGTTTATTCCTGTGAGGACTTGTTTAGTTTAATTAATTCCTGATGCACTGAAGAGAGCATAGCTTCTGTGTTTCTCCAAACTCATGTAAGCTTCCCATTAATTTCAACAAGGAGCATATATGAACATACGAAATTGCCGGCAGAAAAAGGCTTGCAGGTCTATCAAGTCTACCAAATTGTTCAGCTCTCAGTTTAATACCACTGCAGCTGCCCGCCCACCCAATCACTTCATTCCATCCCCTCTCCCAGTCCTTCCCCCGTTGTGTTCTTGACTATACTAACCCTACCTCTTACTCTATCCCAACCCCTCTTAAAGCTTTCCACTGTCCTCAGTTCAAGTAACTCCTCCAGCTGTGCGTTCCATCCCACAGCCACTTTCTCTGTGAAATAGTGCCTCCTCATTTCCCTCCTTAACCTTCCCCCCCTGCAACTTCAGACTGTGCCCCCTAGTGACCCTACCCCCTTTAAGTGGAACAATCCTCCCTCACTGACTTTGTTTATGTCTTTCAGGTATTTAAAAGTCTCTATTATGTCCCCCCTTTCTCTTTTCTTCTCCAGTGAGTACATGTTAAGCTCCCTCATTCTTTCCTCATAAGGCAACTCCCCTAGTTCTATGATCATTTTTGTAGCCCTACGCTGCACCCCCTCCAGCAATCTCACATCCTTCTTGAGGTATGAGCACCAGTACTGTACACAGTACTCCCAAGTGCAGCCTCATCAATGATTTATACAAGGGCAGGATGACCTTCTCCTTTCTAGTGGTGATCCCTTTGGTAATGCACCACAGCATCCGGTTTGCCCTTGCTGCAGCCCTTCCACACTGTGCTGAATACCTTCATGTCCCCCTTAATGTGTGCCTATTGCCCACAACATAATTAACGCTATGAGCCTGTGGTAGTAGGGTTCCCTCCTGCTGTCTCTGGTCCCTGTGCCTTCCATGCTGGGCAGTCACAAGAGAGATGCTCCACTTGCTGACACACTTGACACTTCTGTTCCCCAGTTCCCTTTTAAGTGTGGAGGAATGTGTGTGTTCCACCCTGGGATCAGGATTATCTGATTTGCCTTTGGCTGCCCTGCTGGCTTGCCTGTCCCTTTAAATTCAGCACTCCTGTCCCCTACAGTCTTGTGATTGACAAAAGGCCTATTTGCCATATGTCTGTCAGCCCTTTTGGCTCCTGTCTGGCTAAACCTGGGGCTCGGTCAGCCAGCTATACTCTTAGATCTTCTGGACAGAACCTAAGGAACTGTTCCAGTAACACAACCTCCATAATGTGATCAGCAGGGAATGCTTGTGTGCTCTCTAAGCTCCTCCTGAGCAAATTGGAAAGCTGTACCCACATTTTCACAAAACTTTCTCCATTACTTTTCTTAAATCTACGAAATTTCAATCTGTAACATCAGCAGTCACTTCCTAATGTTTTAGCAAAAACTTTATCACAGTCCTTCCCAACTGTCTTGTGTATTCTGAACTTGAAGAATGCATTGAGAGCCTTTCCAGGTAATAAAGGGATTAAACTGAGTGCCCATGTTCCCTTTTCCAATTTGGACTGCGTACAATTTTTTTTCAAACATTTGAAGGAAAGACTCCAAATCCACTTCATTTTTAAAGTCAGACAATAATTTAGAATTTGATTTAGGACTGTGTGCTGACCCCTCATTCTCAGTCACACTGTCCACTTTGGATGGCTTTAGATATAATCTCTCCATCTCCAGTTCATGTCTGCATTGGGCTTCTGCCTCTCTTTTGCTTTCCTCCATCCCCATCTTTTCCAGCTGGATTTCTTCTTCTTTCCTGGCTTTTTCAATCCACAAGTTTCCCAGGTGGATTTTAGCCTCTTTCTACATCTGCATCTTTTCCCACTTGAACTGCAACCTTACCTGTTCCAGCTCCTTGATCTGCTGCTCAACCAAATTCAAGTGCTCTTGGCCTGTCCAATTGCTGTGGTGGCTGATTTGGTGGTTGCTGTTGCTACGCTGGTTCTGACTGTGACTGTGTCTGCTCTGGATTGTCCTCCTTAGTCAGCTCCCCCATTCCTGGACATCATCTGCTGTTTAGGGAGGCTCACCCCAGTCAAAGCTTGTGGCCCGAGCACCCCTGCTCTCCCTGATTCCTTTAGATCAGGGCCTCTATGAGCTGTTTCTTATCAAGCAACTCATGGTAAAAGTTATTTTTATTGCATAATTCCTGCACTGTTCCAATCAGAGCTTGTTACGTTTGATTGGCACTTTCACCTTCATGTTCCAGACCACTCGCTGTGCCCAAAAATATAAGTGAAAAGCAACAAAAGAAAATGTTTTCCTGTACACTTTGATCAAGAACTAGTTAGGTATTTTGTGCAGTCTCTGAGGATTTTTGCTAGGTATCTGTGTACACCACACAAGCACCTGTTAGGTAACCACATCCTGAAGGGGTGAAGGCCCTGGTCACACTCTCTCCCTCCTACTCCTTCTCCTCCTCCTCCTCCTCCTCTCCTATGGTTCTTCTCCCCCTTGCAGGGTTCTCAGCATCCTGAAGGGGTGAAGGCCCTGATCACACCTCCCCCTCCCCCTCCCCCCTCCTCCTCTCTCCCTTAGCTTCCTCCCACTTGTTTCTCACTATGGGTTAATGATTGGAGCCTAGTAATCCTCTCCCCCTTCTTAGTTCACTCCCATCCCTTGCCTGCTCTCACCCTACAACTAACCCTTCAACTAGTAGCACTGTTCTTATCTGCCAGCCCTCTCTGTCATCAAAACTGATATTGGCATTAGGATTAAGTCCATTGTTGTGTCCAAATTATTGCTGTATTAGCACTAAGTAGTGCACATTTTTGGCTTATTATGTCCGTGTATCTCTACTTATGTACTTGTTTTTTGTTACTTAATTGTCTGTGAAATGCATATGACTCTCTACAATGTTCTCCTGATTGTTGGCTTTTGCCTCCACGTTATGTAATCCCCCTTCCCCAGGACGCTTCTGGAAACGAGCTGTGTCGCAGTTCAAGTTGCTTTCCTGGTGAATCTCTTCTAAATAAAAAATAAATAAATAAAACCACCAAATGCTGGCTGGTACTTGCACAGTTCCCTTACATTTCCACCAGATGTGACAAACCACCCACCAGTGCTCCAACCAGCACTCATCTCATCCTTGGCTGCCGCAGACCTCCACCCTGGTTAGTCTCGCACGGTGTCCTGCCTTCACATTCCGTTCTCTGTGAATGTGGCACACCCCAGACATGTGGAGCTTAAGCCCAGTCACCAGTTTTGTATCAAGCCGAGGCAGACTGCTCTTACCTCAGGTGGAATGTGGGTTTGTGTTATCAAACATTATCTAAATCACATCCCTGTATCAGGAAGGATTATTTTTCTTAAAGTGTAACGTCCATTAGTTAAATCCCCACACCTTAATGTGTACCAGTCCCCCCGATTAGGCTTTTACAGAAAGAAGTAAGATTGTACCTTTTTCCTAACATATACTTATCCTCAGGAGGCCACTAGGGCCAGCAAAGGGCAAAATGGAGCTATTAATAACTCTGACCATTACTAATTGCAATGCAGTCTCCCATTGCTGATCCCTGGTTTTGATGTCAGCCCGGGGAGCTCTGGTATGTGCCCATAGTGGTGCGAATTCTAAAATATCAGTCTGGAGGGATGGCAGGATCAACCAGACAAATATACTATCCAAGATAGCTCCAAAAGGTAAAATTCTACTTCTTTCCCGAAAGATCCAGTCAGGGCCTGGTCCACACTAAGGTATGGGGATTTAACTAATAGACGTTTCCCATTAATTTATTTAAAATAGGTTAGCATGTCCCTTCAGAATGATGGCTACCTCAAAGTTCACAACAATACCTTCTTTAAAATGTACCACCAGTCAGTATATTATGATAAATAAAAGGCTACATTATTCACAGAATATATTATGCAGTGGTTAGAATTAAAACAAAAGTGCTTGCAGGGGAAAACACACAAGAAAAGGATTTTATACAGAAATGCAAAACTTAGCTTTCCTCACACCAGGTACTCTTCGAGGAACATATAAAATGGTACAGTCCTTCAGAATTGCCCAAAATAATCCTCTGACTTTCAGAGTCTCTTGACTGCCACCATCTCTCTTTCTCTCTCTCTCACACAGCCAGCCTGTACTGTACATCCACAGACTGACCCCATCTCACACTCTGAATCTAGCATAGCAACTCTCTTTATACCCAATCTTAGCTAAGTCTCATTAAACTTCTGTTTTCTCAGTCATGTAGATGAACTGGTCTTTGCAGGCAAAAACGAAGTATGCATTTTGTTTGCAAACAGAAACTGTACTTACTTTTGCTTGTAACCCGAACCTCAAACAAGTGTTCCAACAATTACATTGTTTTTAGCTCCACACATTAACAACAACCAAATACATTCAGGTAGCCCAAAATATTATATGTTTTTGTCCAAACAGCTTTCCCTTAGCCACCAGTCAGAATTTACAGTCTGATGTTATAAATACCTAGAACTATCATTTCCCTAAACAGTGCCCATCAGCTGTGATGTTGTCCTCCCTATATCTGTGGGGTGTTGGTCAGGAAAACCTGTAGTTATATTAAACAACACTGCTTATCTGCTATACCTTTTCTTCTTAACATCTCAACTATTTCATGCCCTTTATTCTCTTGAAAAAAACACATTGATTCTGCTTTTATTGTATTACCATGGGCAAAGAAGTTTGTTGGCTGTAGCCAGCTCATGTTTTCAATTGCTGTCTTCCTGTGTCTACTTCAATAATGGTTTACTTTAATTTTCGGTGCTTGCAGCTGAAGTGACATTTACAGCCTTATCAGAGCTAACATACTAAGATGCCAGCAGAGTAGGCCTAAAGGTCTATTGAGTCTGCTCGAAAATCAGCACCCAGTCAAAACACTGTTGCTGCCCCCCTGTCTCTCCCCATAAATCCCCTCAACCCCATCCCCCATCAGAGTTACACCTCCAGATTTGGCATCCTCAGCTTTACCTTACCCTTATAGCTGTCCCAGCCCCTCTTGAATCCATTCACTGTATCAACAACCACCAGTTCTGCAGGCGGTACATTCCATGGGTCCACCACCCTCTCGGTAAAGTAGTGCCTTCTAGTCTGCCCCTGAGCCTCCCACTAACCAGCCTCATGGAATGCCCCCTTGTGACCCCTTCCTTCCTTCCTCATCTGGAACACCCTATTTGGGCTGACCCAGTTTACTCCCTTCAAATATTTAAAGACCTCACTCATATCCTCCCTGTCCCTCCTCTCCTCCAGGGAGTACATGTTCAGCTCATCAAGTCTCTCCTCTTAGGATCTTTCCCCCAGGCCCTATATCATCCTGCTCACCCTTCTCTGGACCCTATCCAGTAGTGCAATGTCCTCCTTCAAGTTCAAGTACAGGTGCCAAAACTGCAGGCAGTACTCAAGGTGTGGTCTAACCAGGCAGTTATACAGAGGGAGAAGTACCTTCCTTCTCCTTGAAGTTATCCCCATGTCAATACACCCGAGCATTTTATTGGCTTTAGCTGCCACCCTCCTACACTGCTCAGAGTTATTCATTTTGGCATCCATAACCACCCCAAGATCCTTTCCCCCCCTCCTGAAACCAGCAGTTTCTTCCCACCCAAAGAGTACTCATGATAAGGGTTACCAAGCTCCAAGTGGAGAACACTGCACTTCTTGGCATTCAACCCAGTTTTCAAATACATGACCACCTCTCCAGAGTTTCTAGGTCCCCCTGTAGGGCTCTTCTACCCTCCTCCCCATCCACCACCGCCCCCAGCTTTGAGTCATCGGCGAAGAGGCTCATCTCACTCCTGATACCGTCCCTGATGTCCGAGATGTATGCATCAAACAAGAGTGGACCCAACACCGACCCTTGTGGGACCCCGCTAATGACCCTCCTAGGAGATTATACCCCCCCCCGGCCACCACCCTCTGAAACCGCCTAGTTAGCCAGTTCCCTATCCACCTCACCACCCTTTCCCCTACCCCCATTCCCCCCAGCTTGTCCAGCAATCCTGAGTGTGGCGCTGAGTCAAACACCTTGCTGAAGTCCAGAAAGAGGACATCCACTGGCCTTCCCTGGTCCACTGCATTTGTCACCCAATCGTAGAACTCCACAAGGTTAGTCTGACACGATCTGCCCTGAACAAAGCCATGCTGGTGGTCATCCAGATGGCCCCATGTCGCCAG
The DNA here is from genome assembly GCA_016271365.2 of Neoceratodus forsteri. Classification (NCBI taxonomy): domain Eukaryota; kingdom Metazoa; phylum Chordata; order Ceratodontiformes; family Ceratodontidae; genus Neoceratodus; species Neoceratodus forsteri. The sequence goes on along the minus strand of CM028131.1, from coordinate 255,384,694 downwards.
GAACACCTCCAGTCTCTCTTTCAAGATGGCCTCCGTCAGCTCCGCTCGGCTGACGAGGGATTGCTAGAGATTCCGAAGGTAAGCTTAAAGTCATCAGGTGCATGTGCTTTTGGGTTTGTGGCACCTACCCTCTGGAATTCTCTGCCACGTCAGCTTCGGGAGTGCAGGACATTGGGGTATTTCAAGCAGGCTCTTAAGATTTTTTTGTGGGGAAAGGCCTATTCTGTATCTTCTTGATTTTATTGTATTTATTGTATTCTGTTTTTATTTTGAATGTACAGTGCTTTGAGATGCGAAAGGCGCTATATCAAATACATTTTATTACTATTTATTATTATCTTGCCCACCACTGATGTCAGGCTGACAGGTCTGTAGTTACCCGGCTCTTCCTTGGAGCCGCTTTTGTGGATAGGCACAACATGAGCCATCCTCCAGTCCTGAGGCACCCAACCCATCTGAAGGGAGGAGTTAAAAAGGTCTACCAAAGGTGTAGCAAAGATATCTGCCATCTCCTTCAGCATCTCTGGATAAAGGTCATCCAGACCCGGTACCTTATCCATTCTCAGGGACTTCAGGGCCTCTCTCACTCTACCAACAGGAATTTCAACATCAGAGAGCTCTCCCCTTCCTCATTCCTAGCCCGCCTCCCCTGTGTGGTGTTGGCCCTCCATCGTCTCTTGTGAAGACTGAGGCAAAGTTTTCATTTAGTACCTCTGCCTACTCACTGGCCTCCATGGCCTACCCACTCCCTGACTTCAGTCTGCTAATCTGCCCCTTCACTTTCCTCCTTTCCCTGATATACCTAAAGAATCCTTTCCCCCTTTCACCACAACATAACCTAGACAGACCGTCTTAGGGTAGCTGGTTCATTCCATTGGGGTGTCAAACAGACAAGGCATACTGATGAGTCCTGGTAGGATGAAACACGTGTCTATATTTTCTGTTAGCACCCTTTGCAAACTGTGTGAGAGGCCTGTTGGCACCATGCAATTCTGCTTAAAGTTGGACCAGCATAACATTCTGTGGTGATTTGCATATGCAGCCCATGATGCATTGTGTGTGCATGTGTGATTTTGTATTTTCTTGAAACTTGGCTTCCCAGCCAAATGCCCTTTGGAGTAACCCTTGTCTCAGTGTTTGCGCACAGAGGTTCTTTGTCTCATATATATATATATATATATATATAGTGGCGCCCACAACAGTTTGTGGAAGACTGTTCCATTTGACCACCACTCTCTGCATATAATAGGATCCCATTGTTTGTTTTGTAATTTCTCCCTTTTATTTGTTTGTTATGCTGTCTAATGTAATGTCCATTTTCCTTCATTTCTAATCCCATTTTGGCACACAGGATCCTATCATTTATTAATTTGTGCAGTAGGATTAGATTACCCCTTTGTCTTCTTTTTTTTGACTGTACAATCCTAAACTTTTAATACCAAGGGTGGGATATTCAGACTGCGCCAGGCTGTGGCGCTAGCCTGGGCGCAGCGCAACTGGGATGTGCCAGGGCGCTGACAGGGTGATATTCAATGGTGCTGTGCCATGGCTCAGCACCATTGAATATCCGCTAAGTGACCACCGCAGCCATGCATGGTGCGGTGGCACTGCACCAGCGCAAAGTGGCCAGAGAGGGCAGGGGATGCGCTAGCACAAATTGCCATTGGTGCTAGGCGCATCACCCACGGTATTCAAAAGTGCACATGCAAATGGGGCCATAATGCATGCAAGGTGCAAATGGGGCCATCTGCATGTCGTTATGGCTCCATTTGCATGCAGGTGCGCCCATCTCCGGCGACATGTGCCTGGCGCCCTGCCAGGCTGCAGCCCTTGGGGACCAACGCCCCCTGCATAAGCGGCAAAGTGCCCCACTGCCCGATCGCAGGCATATGTACTAGATGTAAAACCTCCTATATCCCTGGTGGTCCAGTGGACCGCTCGCAGCTCGATCGCGGGCAGAAGTACAATTAAATTGCCTCCTATATCCCTGCTGGTCCAGTGGACCAATCACAGCCTGATCGCAGGTGTCAGTTATAAAATATTAACAACCAATCCATCCCTGGTGATCCAGCGGTACCCCCCTTCCCACCTACCCACTAAGGCCAACCACCCTGCTCCCCCACGGTCAGTGGCAGGCAGCAACTCCTCACCGCATGCTGCCCGCCGCCCCGACTGACTCCACACAGTAGGCCAGTCCCATTAGTCCGGCTGCACGGGAGTAGCCCCTCAATATAATACACAGTTCAGAATTGTGAATGATCCATCCACATTTCTGGACTGTGGTAGCACGGTATTTGTTGCACGCCCATTGGCCCACGCCAGGACTCAATGGCGACAGCACTACTGTACAGAGTCAGTCGGCGGGCGGCAGGGCGGCATGCGGTTGGGAGCTGCCACCCGCCGCTGACCGTGGGGCGGGTGGTGGGGCTCAGTGGTGGGTGGGGAGGGGTACCGCTGGACCACTAGGGATGGATTGGTTGTTAATATTTTATAACTGACGCCCGCGATCAGGCTGCGAGCGGTCCACTGGACCACCAGGGATATAGGAGGCATTTTAATTATACTTCTGCCCGCGATCGGGCTGCGAGCTGTCCACTGGACCACCAGGGATATAGGAAGCATATTTAATTATACTTCTGCCCGCGATCAGGCTGCGAGCGGTCCACTGGACCACCAGGGTTATTGGACCATTAATACATTACTAATGCCCGCGATCGGGCATGGGGGGAACTACCACGACGGTGCCACCGGAGCTCGGGTGGCTACCCACAGCTGGCAGCTGCCGTGTTGCGCCCTGCAACATGGCAGCTCACCTGTGGGTGGCCAGCTGTTGCTCCTTTTATTTTTTGCTCAATTGTGTGCGGCACAGGTACGGGTTGCGCCTGCATCTGCTCAGCACATGCCGGGCTGAATATCGGGACGTGTGGTGTATGCATGGGCATGCTCTCCCCCCCACATGCGCCGCATACATTACTGATGCACTCTACCGCATCGGGATTTGTGCCACGCACATTCCCTTTTGAATATCACGCCAGGGCGCATCAGTGGGTTATGCATGGCACAACTGTGTTGCGCCATGGGCAACCCTTCTGAATATCCCACCCTAGAGCTATAGTCTAGGTTATGCAGTCTGGAGATGCATTTGGTAACCAAATGTTGTACCTTTTCAAGGTTATTAATTCCCCCTTTTGAATGAGGCTACCAGAACTGGGAGCAATAATCCATGTACAGCCTAACAAGTGATTTATAAAGTGGGATAATTACACTCTTGTGTCTACTAATACTAGTAACGTTTGTTTTGATGCAACCTAAAATTCTGAGGGCATTTGTGCTAATATTATTTAGTGAGAAATATAAATCTGACTGAATAATAATCCCAGATCACGACACACTTATCACCGTTGAACTCCATCCCCCGTTTGGTGGCCCACTTGTTTATGTTATTCAGCTCTCCCTGTATTACATCAGTGTCTATTTTAGGGCCCCCTACTTTAGTGTCATCAGCAAATATAATCAAGTTGCTGTCTATCCCTATATGCATATCATTAATAAACAAAGTGAAAAGAACAGGGCCCAGCACCAAACCCTGCAGTACCCCACTACCTACTTTGATTTTATTTATTTATTTTTTTTTGCAAATTGGTAACCGGGAGAGGCACACTGAACCAAGGATCATTTCCAGGTGTGAGCTGGGTACGAGGGAATAGGAAATACAAAAATAAAAGCATACATGGTATTAATGACTGGTACAGAAATAAAGTAAAAACAGAGTACATTTTAGCATAGTAAAACAATTAAAATAGGATATGACAAACAATTTATCATAGTAAACCAGGGAAGGATCAGGGAGGTGAATGACAAGAGCCGAGGGCGTGGGAAGAAGTTTTAGTTGGTACCTAATGGAGAAGGGGGGGGGAGAGAGGAGGGGAGCATGTTCCAGAGGGAGGGGAAGGTGATGGAAGGCTGACTGCTCAGCAGAGGAGTGAGGGTGGGGAAGGGAGAAGGTGCACGGATCCCTGGAGTGGAGGGAGTAGGAGGCAGAGGGAATGGGGAGAGAGGCACGAGGATAAGTAAGAGGGTAGGGTCTCAAACCAGAATTTTAAAATGAGGAGGCACAGTGAGACTGGCAACATGAGGGTAGGGTGAATGGATAGGAGGAGTTGAGGGAACAGGGGTGAGTACAAGGAGGGAGGTTAGTAGCACAGTGACAAAAGGCATTGCAGAGGGTGTCCAATGTGGCAAGGAAAAAGGAAGGGGCGGTGACATAGACTGCATCTGCATAGTTGAAAACCAGAGGTACCATTTTGATAACAAGCTCCCAGTGGACATGAGGAGACAAGCAGTCTTTGTTATGGTACAAGAGTATCCAGTGATATTGGTGACTGCAAATGAGTGACTGCATTAATAGCGACTCATTTGCAGCACTTGACATTTGAGCTACCCTGTAAGGGTAGTGACAGAAAGATACAGTGAGGGTAGGGATGAGTGAGGGAGGGTTACCGGTAGTGTAGGATGGTGACCGGAAGAGGAGGGATAGGGAAGAGGGTTTGTGTGGAGCAGTGCGGCATACTGCTGCCAAGCTAGCCAGGTGGTGTGGTGGTGAGGGTGGCTACCTTTGGGTACAGGGTTCAGGGCTAGGGAGGGGTATATTTTTTTTTTAGCTTGCACTTTAATTTTTTTATTTTTTTGGGACTGTCTCTCCCTCCCCGACATGCACCCCCTTGGAGTTGGTAAACTATAATCAGAGGGGTACAGGGGGTGAAGCCCTCCTGTGTGAGGGGGGTGCACGGGGCACAGCCCACCACATAAATGCTTATTTTGGTTGCCAGATGTGGTGTCGCCGATAAGTGTACATCGCCAATCTGCTTTTTGGTGATGTACACTCACTGTAATGGTGATCGCTATTTTGCAATTGCCGTTATGACATGGAACCTGGTACAAGACACCAAGTTTGGGCCACAGCTTGGAGTGAATGGCATCAGTGTGGGCAGAGAAGTCAAGCTTACTATGAGCACACACTTGAAACAAGCATTTGTCAACGCCAAATGTTAGCGTGCAGGTATTTGCAGTGGTGTGTGGCACTTGGACATGGCTTAAAAAATCAGTGACGAAGTAAAATGAGGGGCACAGTTTAACAATTGGTTTTATCCCCTGAAGCAGGCAACGTAAGAGTATTGGTGTGAAATACTTTGCCTGCAGAAGAGCAGGTCTGTAACTCCATTTAACAATATTGTGAGCATACAATATACCCATTGTTCAGTTACAGAAACACAAAGTTTAAGAGGGGCAGGAACATTTTGAGGCAAAATCAGGGACATCCCTGAAAATCAGGGAAAGCTGAGAGGTATGGTTCCTCTTTCCCATCTCTCTCTCCCCCCCCCACTGTATCCCTCTCTCTCCCCCACTCTCTCTTCTCTCTCTTTCTCTCCCTCTGTCTCTCTCTCTTTCTCCCTTCTGCTCTCTCTTAACCCCCTCTTCTCCCCTCCTCTCTCTCTCTCTCTCTCTCTTTCTTCTCACCCTCTTCTCTCTGTCTTCTCCCCCTGTCTCTCTCAGCAAACAAGCATTTGTCAAAGCCGAATGCTGGCTTGCTGGCATTGGCATTGGTAGTGCAGGAGTTAGACAGACGCATAATAGGATTGGCAGTGAAGTACTGAACTGACACCAACCCCTGCTCCACCCTGCAGAGAGTGACAGGCATTGGGTGTGTCTTTTGGGTCATCGGCCATATTGCTCACGCCCTTTCACCTTACCCTACCCCGCAGACACCGAGAAGTGTTGTGGTCTGCCTTGTGGTCTTCGTGCCTTACGCTCGCCCCATTCCATAAGGAAATATGCTGAAATGGGTGCAGTATAGGAGAATGGGGTGAACTCTGGGGCTGAAGAGTCCAAGGCACACCTCGATGCCTGTCACTTGCTGCAGGGTGGGGGTGGGCGTGGAATGGTGTGAGCATTACAGCCCACAATGCCAAGTCACACCCCTAGATACATAGATACATAGACAGTGTTGGCAGATAAGGGTCTGTGGCCCACCCAGTCTGCCCATTTGAGCTTGTAAGTTCAGTTTATGTTTTCCTAGAAGTCTGTTGCCCCTTACCCCTGACCTCCAGAATTCCTTTATGTCTATCCCATGCATTCTTAAATCCCGTGATTGTTTCAGCCCCCACCACTTCCTCTGGCAGGGTGTTCCACTTGTCCATCACCTGTTCTGTGAAGAAATTCTTCCTCATGTTTCCTCTGAATCGTCCTCCCTCCAACTTCATCCCATGCCCTCTAGTCCTGGTAACAAACGCCTGACGCCTGTCAGTCTCTACAGGGTGGGGTGTTATGGTTGGAAACCGTAACACCCCGGGTATGTGTTGGTATTTTCACTCCAAATTTTCAACATGGGCTGTTTATGACCCCACATCATGAACAGTAGCATTATGAGTTTGTTAGCCAAAAGGTGATTTTGCACAGCAACTGTGCCATTTGGCGCCACAGGTGTGAACACACATTTTGGAAAGGATGTGAAAAATGACAGCTGTACTGTTAATGAGGAGATGTAAAAAAATGGCATTCTTGAAAATCTGGAGTGAAAATATGAAAAATTGGTATAGTCACGAGCGTGCATAGAAACTGCGCAACGTATGCCCGTAACGCAATTATTTTGGAGACCTTTTTAACCAAATTTTCAACATAGGCATTTTGGGAACTCCGGTCATGAACAGCGTCACTGTGATTTTGTTAATCTGTCCCGAACACTGATTTCCCACAGCAACTGCGCCATTGTGTGCCACATGTGCGAAAACACATTTTGGGCAGGATGTGAAAAATGACAACTGTACTGTTCATAAGGAGATATAAAAAATGGCAATGTTGAAAATCTGGAGTGAAAATATGGAACTTGGTGAAGTCATGAGCGTATGAGAAACTGCTAATGCACACCCATAATGCAATTATTTTGGGATTTTAATTCAAATTTTCAACATAGGCATTTTGGGAACTCCAGTCATGAACAGTGTCACTGTGATTTTGTTAATCTGACCTGAACATTGATTTTGCAAAGCGACCACGCCATTGTGTGCTGCATGCGCGAAAACACATTTCTGGCAGGATGTGAAAAATGACAGCTACACTGTTCATAGGGAGGTATGAAAAAATGGCAATGTTGAAAATCTGGAGTGAAAATATTAAAAATTGTCGAAGTTACAAGCGTGCATTGAAACTGCACGACGCGTGCTGAAACACAGTCATTTATTAGGATTTTTCCACTAAATTTGCAAGGTAGGCTTTTTGGAACCCCACCTCATGAACAGCGGCACTTTTGTTTTGTTAATTGGTCCTGAAAGGTGATTCTGCACAGTGACGGTGAACTGACCTTTCAGGACCGAGTAATGAGATGACAGTGCATGCGTTCATGAGGTGGGATGCCAGGCACCCCATGTTGAAAATTAGGAGGCAAAATTCAAAAAAATGACTGAGTTGAACCCCCCCCCCCCATTTATGCCATTATACAGCTTACCGGCAATTCTTCAGTTCGCGGTTGGCTTTGAAAAGTGCAGATTGTTCCTGCTCCAACGAAGATCATGGCGCTGACCGCCGGAGGTATGGGGCGGGGTGTGTGGGGAGGTGGGAAGTGAGAGGGTGGGTTGGGGAGGGACCACAGCGAGGGTCCGCTTTTCTTTGTTTCAGGTAATTAAAAAAAAAAAATGAACACCACAGACGGTTTTCTTTCTTTACAGGTGTAAAAATGTTGAGCACACTAGGTGGTCTCCCAGTGTGCCCCATGACTTTGGGGGAGGATGTTGGTCACACTGAGGTGGGCTCCCAGTGTGGCACACAATGGGGGTGGGGTGGGCAGGAACATGCAGACGGTGATTGGTTTCCAAACACAGGAAGCATACTGAGGTGGACTCCCAGTGTGCCACAATCTTGGAAAAACATGCCGACAGGGGGATTGGGCACCCCTGAAGTCGGCTTTCTGGGGACTGTGTGAGACAGATGCTGGCAGCAGCCACCATGTTATTTAAATGGTTCACCAGGAAATTCTGGTCAAGAGGCATGCCATCAGTGCCGCTGCATGACGAGCTTGTCTCTGATTGCACCGGCACTTTTATTAGAAGTTGTGTCCACTTTGCATAATGCTGGTGTTAGCGCTAGCATGCTGGCTTATTGGGGAATGAGGGATGCACCTACTAAAGTGTGCCCTGCATTTGCCAACACAGACACACCTCTGAAATGTGCTACTAGCACAAGACGTTTCTTGCGCAAGCGTGCAAGCGAGCACAAAAACAGTCCAGCAACCTCCGTGTTAGTATTGCTTCAAAGTCCATTTATTATGCCAAATATAAGATAGCCATACAGACCCACACTGGGTCGGAGAACGACACACCAAACTTCTAACATTTCAACTCATCCGAGTCTTTGCCAAAGACTCAGATGAGTTGAAACATTAGAGGTTTGGTGTGTGGTTCTCTGACCCAGTGTGAGTCTGTATGGCTATCTTGGTAGCACCCATGTTGAGCGCATATTATTGAGTGCTACACTTTTGGGTGACTCAATAATACTGCTCTCACTCAGAGCGAGTGGTGAAATAGGTTGCTAAATCTTGTATAGTGAGTATAGCAAGGAGCTATACTCACTAGTACAGGATATAGGATCCTGTGGGACCAATTGCAGCCGAGCTGCTCGCATAGCATAGTGGTGTGTATTACCACTTGCAATGCTAGCAGACCCGGGTTTGGGTCTGGCTACAGGGAGAATTCTTTTTTTGTTTTAATTTTACAACCTGCCCCTCAGTCTGCACCCCCTTTGGAGTTGATTATTTTAGTTCAGGGGGTGCGGGGGGTACAGCCCCCTGCATAAAAAAATGTTTAGTGTCTGCGGATTTAAAGTATTGTAGCGACTGTCGCTATTTGCGATGGTCGGTACAATATCAGTCACTCTTTTGATCACGGACTGTTTTGAGGTCACTATATGTGATAGGTGGTCTTTCAGACTCGCCTTTGTCACATAAATCCGCTATCTTATATTTGGCATAATAAATGGACTTTGAAACAATACTAACACAGAGGTTGCTGGACTGTTTTTTCAAGTGTGTGCTCTGGTTAAGTGCCATGACTCTTTGAACATAATTGCTAAAACTGTCATAGAGCACCCCAGAACACTTTAGTGTGGCTCTTTTTTCTGTACAAGTCAAGCTTACTACTAGCCACATACCAAGATACTTGGGGGAAGAAGCGACTTCAAAGAGGGAGCCATCCATGCTACAGAAGGTGGAGAAGGAGAGCCTAGTCAATTTCTGGCTGGTACCAAAGGTCATGGCCACTGTTTTTTAAGTGTTGACCCAAAGTTGGAGTGCAATCAGCGCAAGACGTTGTGGAAGTCTTGCTGTAGCAAGCCAGCTGTCCACTGCTATGGTTAAAGGACTGGAGATGTAGATAACTGTGTCATTTGCATACCTGTGAACATGCAAATTGTCACAGGCAAAGGGGAGGTCATTCAGAAAAATGGAAAAGAGGTTGGGACTCAGGATGAAGCCCTGTGGGACCCCAGGCTGGATGGGGAGGAGAGGAGACAGGAGACCTCCTACCTGCACTGACTGTTGTTGGCCTGTAAGGTTGGAATGGAACCATTCAACAGCAGGAGTTGACAGGCCAGCAGAGCTCTGCTTATCCCGGAATAGTGGATAGGCCACTGAGTCAAAGCTTTGGCCAGACTGATAAAAATAGCAGCAGTGATGTGCTCCTGATCCATCCCGGTAAGGATGAAGTCAGATATGTGCAGCAGGGAGGAGACAGCAGAGAGTAAAGGGAACCAAGAAGTAGGTTAAAGGAGACCCAGATGGAGGCATGACACAAGGATGATAGGGACTCCAAGCCGGGGAGACATTAAGTGGATGGGCAACAGATGTTTGTGGGGGGAGTGGTTTCATCTTGTGCCAGATGGAGCCATGGGAGGTGGAGAGGCACAGGGAGGAGGGGAGCAGATTCAGGGGTGTGGGATGTCGATAGGAGAAGGCAGATTGACTAGCAGAGGAGCGGGGATAAGGAGTGCCACAAGTTTAATGATCCCTGGGGCAGAGAGAGCATTAGACGGAGGAATGGGAGAGAAGAGTGAGGAGAGGTATGAGGGAAGGGACCTAAACCAGTATTTGGATATGAAAGAGGCACAGTGGGACTTGTGATATGAGGGTAGCGGGAGGAGGGATAGGAAGAGTAGAAGGAACAGTGGTGAGTACTAAGGTGGAGTTTGTAGCAAAGTGGCAAAAGGCATTACAGAGGGTATTGAGTCTGGCAAGGGAAGTAGAGGGTAGTGCATTTGACCACATATGCATAGTCGAAGAATGGGAGCATCATTTTGGTAACAAGCTCACAGAGGATCTGCAGAGGTGAGCAGTCTTTGTTGTGGTATGTGGCACCAGGCTTGGGGTGGAGTTTTGCATGGATGACATCAATGTTTGCTGAGACATCCACATAGTCAAAGACTGGGAGCATCATTTTATTAACAAACTCACAGCGGACCTGCAACGATAAGCAGTCTTTGTTGTGGTACAAGGCACCAAGCTTTGGGCGTAGTTTCACATGGATGACGTGTTTGCTGAGAAGTCATGTTTGTTGTCAAGTCACACACCAAGGTACTTGAAGGACTGCACTGTGTCAACATAGAAACACAGAAGTTGATGGCAGATAAGGATTGCCAGGCCCATCCGGTCTGCCCTTTTATTCCCTCCCTGTCAAGGGGGGGCACCATCCAATGTGGAGAAAACCAGGAGAGTCGGGAGTCTGGCCAGTTTCTGGCTTGTACCAAAGGCTATAGACACCATTTTTTTAGTGTTGACCTGCAGTTGATTGGATTGGAACCAGTGCAGGACGTCATGAAAGTAGGTCTTCCACAGCTGCAGTAGAGGGACTGGAGGTAAAGATGTCTGTGTCATCTACATACATGAAAATACATGGGTTAGCACAGGCAGAGGGGAGGTCATTCAGGAAAATGGAGAGGAGGATGGGACCCATGTTGGAGCCCTGTGAGACCACAACCTGAATGGGCAGTGGAAGTGACTGGAGGCCTCCAGCTTGTACCGACTGTTGACGGCCCATGAGGTGGGAATGGAACCAAGCAACAGCAGGTGCTGAGAGGCCAGCAGAACTCAGCTTGTCCAGCAGGAGTGGATGGGGCACTGAATTGTAGGCTTTGGCCAGATCGATGAAAATGGCAGCCATGATGTGCCCCCGATCCACCCTGGAGAAGATGGAATCAGTGACGTGCAGCAGGAAAGAGATGGTGGAATGGTGCTTCCAGAAGCCAGACTGGAAGGGGGAGAGGAAACTTGAGGATGAGGGATATTCTAAAAGTGTGGCATAGAGTCGGCCCGGTGGTGCTGAGGGTTGAGGTGCTGGATGCCACACCTTGCTTCATGCTGGTGACCCAGTTTTGGGAACGAGCCTGAGTCATTGGGGTCAGCAGGGGAGGACTAGGATTGAGCGTCCGACTACAGCTGTCCTAGTCCTGTGGAGGAAGGGTGGATGCACACCACGCTGTGCTGGTCCCTGGGGATGCCCAGAGGTACTGCAGCTGTGCGGGTGCCTAGTGGGGGGGGGGCATGACAGACATCTGCACGCCAGTGTGCTGATGTTATTGCACACCCATGCTTCCATCTGGAGATAAGTGGGGAAAATGGCGACACAAGTCCGCGGCAGCTTGATGGCCGCAGTTTCATCAGCCAACGATGCCTGGAAGGCATGTGCCAGTAATGGTTCCTCACCAGGTGCGGGGGCTATGGGGGGGCCTCTTTTACAGGTGTAGTTGTGTCGGCCTGCTGGGCATGCTGAGCTTTGGGGTTGGTGGTGGAACGGAGGAGCTGTGGCTGGATACAGAGTAGGACTGTGGCTGCAGGTAAAAAAGTGTTAAATGATAAAAGTCTGGAATAGACAAGTTTCTCTTGCAGCTTTACAAGGGAAGGGAGGACGGAGATAGGACAGAAGTTACCAGGGGAGGAAGGGTCACCTTCTTTGTGAAGTGGAAGACCTTTGGCAATCTTCCAGGACTGAGGAACACAGCTGAGGGAGAATAATAGGTTGAGAGAATGAGTAAGGGGAGATGAAATGGCAGGAACTGAGAGGTGGAAGAGTTTAGGATCCAGCCCATCAGGGCTAGACATGGACAGATTGAGGGAGGAAAGGGCAAGAAGGGTTTCTTGGATAGTGATGGGGAGAAATGGAGACCTGGGGAGGTGTGGAGAGAAGAGGAAATGAAGGGGGAATAGGAGGAGAAGGAGGGGAGCCTGGTGGTGGGGGGAAGAGAGGGACAATAAAGAACTCACTGAAGTGAGCAGCAACAGAAGGATGTTCAGAAGCAGGTGAACCATTAACCATAAGGACTGGGGAGCAGACTGGGCATGGGTGTGTGTGTGAAAAGGGCGTAGATTACCTTCCAGAGTTTAGCTGGGGCATTAAGGTTGTTCTGGAGACTGTGTGTCTGACCAAATGGCTGACTCCAGGCAGACTCCTTTGATGCCCTTATTCCTGGAGTCCTTAGCTCTCCAGCCCGCTGTATGGAGGCTCATTTGTGGGCAGGAGACTGAGATAAGAGAAGGATCAAGCCCTGTCCATGGCTCTCTTGATTGCCTGGGGATGTTAGGCAGTCCATGTCAGGTCTCCAGGGCAGGTGCTGGGTTGCCCTGGAAAGCAATGACTAGGTAAGGGAGAGGAGGGAATCTTGCTCTGTTCCAGCCTCACAAACTCGGCAGCAGTGGTAGCAGCAGCGCAAGAATGCCGGTTGTGTTGTAGAGCAGGTTTTTGAATTTGACGCTCACACTTTGCTTTATGCCCCTTTCACCCAGCCAGTCCACATCAGTCCTGCTGCTCCGCCCAGCCCCATCACTTGTCATCTCCAGTGCTTACCTCAACTTCGTGTTCTCCCATGGACGAACCCCCTCATGGGAAGGGCTGCTGGGGGTCAGGCCCTTCTCCCCCCCCCCAACAGAGTTGAAGTGTTAGTTCTGAAGCCCAGTTGGCAGACAGGGGCCTGCAGTGGGCGGCATTCTGCATGGTCAGAGTTTTTTCACATTTTCTTCCCCAGCCCACAGACATTGGAAGACCTAGGCTGACACAGCATGCATCAACTGCTGACATCCCCCCTCCCTCAGTCCCCTGGCTGCAGCTTATACCACCACCTGTGGTCAACCAGGTGGCAGTATTGCAGCGGAGTGCAGACATGCTTCCACCTCTGAGGAGGTGAGCATCTGTGGGACGCTCAGGCAACCCCCCCGGCCGACCCTTCAATGACCCAGCCTCGATCCCGAAATCAGGTCGCTGGCGTCATAAGAAGTAGCACTACCAGTGCAGCTGTAGGCCAGTTTTGTTTCACCATTCTTAATTATGGGTCCTAGTTTTGGCGCATTCCCCTTAAATGAGTTCATGTAACCATAAAATTCCTTAATCTTGTTTTTGCGGTTGGAAGCTAACCTTCTCTCATGTTGTCTTTTATTTTTCCTCTTTTCATATTTACACCTTCTAGTGACCACCTTATGTTCGTCCTTATTAATATCATTTTCCCTTTTATGTTCTGCATATGACTGTTTCTTCTTATTTAACAATCTAGTGATTTTTTTTAGGGGTCATTAATTTAGGTCTTATTCCTTGCTTCTCATATTTTATCTTCTTTGGCTTCCGTAATTCTCCTAACAATTTGGTTTTAAGGATGTCCCACATTTTGTTCACATCTCAAACTTCAAAATCTTTTCTCCAACCCCTATGTTTTAACTGCTTGTCTATTTCTATGTAATTTCCCTCCTTGTAGTTGTACATTGGGGTTTTGTTTTGTCTGCTTCGCAATTTAAATACACTTCCATCGTGCAGTAATTGATAGACTCCAGCTGTTCTTTGACAATACACTTGTTGAACTGTTTTATAGTTTTTGTAAATGCTAGGTCAAGAATCCTACTTCCGCTCATGGCAACTGTTACCAGCCCTTCAAACCCCAACTTCTGGGTCATTTCAAGTAAAATAGTTTCAATATCACAATTCGTTGTTACGTAGAAGCAGAAAATGATGGCAGAAAAATACCCATGGTCTGTCCAGTCTGCCCAAGTTCCCTATTTAGCCCTGGGACATACTATCCCTTCAGGATCCTATCCCTCCCCAGCCTCCCCGAAGAAAACTTGCTCCAAGTGAGGCCTGAACTCAGAGCCTTGGCGTTCTAAGCAGTAGAATTATACACTGCTTGATTACTCCGGTCAATACCACTACAATTACAGTCTCCCAGTAGGATGATCACATTTTTATTGTCACAGTTCTGCCTGATTTCTGCATGGAGTTCATGGGCATAATCATTGTTGCTGTCTGGTGGTTTATAACAGGTCCATGTGGTTATTTTTCTACTGTTTTTACCACTTAATTCTTTCTAGAGACTTTCTGTGTGTTGCTTTTTATATTTATTGCCATCTGTAGACCCAATTTGTTTACTTATAAAGTTGTTACTCACGTACAGCGCTACACCTCTTCCTTTCCTATTCTTTCTATTAATTTTGTGCAGCGTGTACCCTTGTAGGTTATGCCCGAGGTATACTCTTCATCCCACCATGTCTCTGTGATTGAGATCAGGTCATGGTTTTGTTTGTGGGTAGCTATTTGCATTTAAGCATAGCATCTTTAGAGCTTTAGTATTGGATTTGGTTTTATCTTGGTCTGGTGTTGCTATTCTGGAAGAAATCCTTATTGAGTTTGTTCTGTCACTTCTGTTGACTTTCTCTCCTCCATACTAATTGGTAACTTCATTGACTTGCTGATTAGTCAGATATATGCATAGGAAAATACTTAATATTCCATTTGCGGTAGTGTGTTCTGTTATGTTTTAGCCCAGCTGGCTAATAGTTAAGATAAAGTGGCTTATTTCTTCATTTTTATTTTTACTCTCTGGTTGAAGTTTAGTGTAGGAAGTGACGAAGGCACGAAGATATCATGAATTTAGAGTGCACAGATTGAACACCACCTCAGAGATCGCAGACGTTTTAGTCCTTAGAAAAACTTATAAGCATCACATTGTACCTTACCATTGATACACGGTGTGGTCTTTTATGGGCAAGATGGTGTATTAAATCTGTACAACTGAGTATTATTTTAATAAAGATGAGTTTAAAAAAAATGAATTTAGTAGCAGTTGACAGTCGTTTCCCGGTATGGTTGCTCCTTTTTTGTTAAGATGCAATCTATCTTTAAAATATAGCTTATTTCTATTAACAAATGTACCCCAGTTCCTTACAAGTTTAAAACCCTCTCTTGCGGCACATTCTTTTTCAAGATGTTGCCAATTTCTCTAAACTCATTCTGGACTGGTTCTACCTGTATCGTTAGTAGTCCCTACATGGGCAACCATCAAAGGACGGGGGGAGGGAAAGGGATTGATTATGTTCTCCGATCTAATTTTCACATCTTTGACTTTGCTCCTGGGAGACACAGTGCCTATATATGTTCTTTATCGTTATTGCAGATTGTGCTACGGCATAGCTAAGAACCGAGTCCCCGATCACAATAGTTTCTGTAATGCTTTCAGTACTGGTTATGAAGTTCGTGGGTATCATTTCAGGCTTCAGATTGCCGATTTCCTCCTCCATGGTTAGTGTACTAAACATATCCTGGGATTTTATTTATTTAACTTTTGGTAACTGGGTAGGCCCACTGAGACCATTACAGTCCCTTTTTCAGGGGTGACCTGGGATTAATTGCACACGTAGAGAATAAACAGCAAGAATAGCTCAAATCAAAGGGAGTAACACAGGCATTACAATAAGGACATACTATAATAGATGGTACACAGGCAAACTTATAAGATGCATGTGAGCTCCCTTCCAAGTTATTGCCATTTGTTCCTTTACACTAAACACCATTCCTCTTCAGTCTCTGCATCGTTTACTCTTCTTTTCCTTTTCCTTGATTTTCCTGTTCCACCGTGATGTCCATAATGCTGGTATTTCTGTTGTTAATTTGATCCATCTTGTATGCCCCGTAACACTTTCTTCATGGTTATTTTTATGTTCGTTAGCTTCTGTTTCTTGATCCAAGGTTTCTAATGACTTTTCCAATTTGCTGTCTTTGTTCTAGTAGCATTATTTCTGAGATTATTTCCTTGTTTAGTTTCCCTTTTCACAGGTGTAGGCACCCCCATTGCAGTTTGTGCTAAATATTTTGCACATACTTAAATGCTGCATTTAAGTCCCAGCTCCTCAGCTAATGTTATTGTGCTGTCCATTTTAGTATGTAATTACAGTTCTGGATGCTAACTGGAGACAGAAATATAGCATGACATACCCTATATGATTAGGGTTTGTGGCCTGGTCCCTGGCTTACCCTAGCAGAGACTGCTTACCTCTGCCAGCGTCACTTCTGCCACACCCTTACCAATACTGACAAGGTGCTGGCTATATATATAGTGTGAAAACTGTAATGTAAGTAGTGCCTGCTCACTTCTGGTTTTGCATTTCTGGCTCAAAAGTGTGTGTGCTGGCGGTTTATTTCTGCCTGTTAGATCCTATTTTGCAGTATATGACTGTGTGGAAAGCTGAGGGTCTGCTAAAAATCCTCTGTTGTGGTAATATTCTACTAAACCTTTCTGAACATGTCGATGCCATCCTGAAGAAACTACGCCCCAAGCTTGGTGCCCTCTACAGGAGCCGCAGTTGCTCACCTCTGTCAGCTAGGTGTAATCCCTAGATGGCGCTATCCCAGGGGCTACTACCCCTGCCTGATTTGCCACTAACAGGTTGAGGGGCCTGGATCCAATGGCGGGTGCCTCCACCCAGAGGTCAGGGTTTGCAATAGTTAAACTTACTTGGTCACAGCCCTCTGGGACACTGCAACCCCTTTCTTCCCACTAGTGGCCCACACAATATATCAGAATTACCTTCACAGTATACACTTACCTCCAGGGCTGGTTCAGGCACTGGGACCTCCTGTAAAATAAGATACAGTGCAACAATCACAGTGCAATACTTTAACATAGACAAATACCTCAGGCAGTATAACTTTGCTGAAACAAGCAGCTCTGATTTATTTAGGGGAATATAACAAGGACAGGGAAATCAGGTTAATTAGCTTATACTTTCTCATCTACCTCATGGCTCTGTGCACAGGCCTATCCTACCAGTTACTGTCCCTGGGTACCCAAGCCCTAGTGGCTAGTCCAAACCGTGGCAGCTGGTAGGACCCTTTCACACAGAGAAAAGAAAAATTAGTTAAACAGTCAGCAGTACAGTAATTCTATTTGGATTCAATGTGGCAATTCAACAGGGAGTGACCCTGAATTAGTACTCACGACCTCCAAACAAGATAGGGTCCTTCAATGTCAGCAGGGCTACTCTTGAGCTCCACGAGACTCCTCACACATTTATATGGCAAAAAGAAAGTACTATACCAGGCAGGCTGCTTCTCTATCCCGATCACAATTACTGCACAATACCCGGGAGAACACACAGCAGATTCAGTTCCTGACAGACCGAGTGCAATTCAGCAATTTCTCCAGTCTTCTACAGGGTGAGCCTGGTTTCTACTCTTCAGATATCCTTTGATTCTCTTCACAGGATGGATTCAGTCCTAACAAGCAGTTACACAAGCTGCAGACCAGAACTCTGGGCCTTACACCGCTTCCCGACTAAAACTGCACACTGAAAAAGCACAGGGCTCCTTCCTTCTTCACTGCCAGAGCTAAAACTGAAACTCCAACAGACAAAACGAACTTCCTTTGAGTTCCTCCCAGTTCTTGACTGGATTGGCTGTCACTCACAATAGACTGCTCCTGTTGGTCCAAAAGGCGCCAAGTCTAAACTACATCTCCCAGAGTCACTGCCCATACAATCCTCTTGTGGCTGGCTCAGATTATGAGTCCAAGTTCTGATTCGTCCAAGGCACCATTTTAGAGCTAGCTTACCCCACACTGATTGGTCCAGTTCAGCAGTTCAAAACCAGAATGGGGAACTAGGCAGACACAGTTCTGACTGCAAAGGATGCAGGTTAGACAAACTGTAATTTCATTATTACTCTAAATGATTTCTGGCAAACAGTTACATCTTTCAGATAGGTTCCCTTTGCACTCCTAGTGACTGCAAAAATGGAGTGAATTGGCAGCAGCTCGAGTGGTACTCAAACAGAGAAGCACACAGTCCCCCATACAAACTAATTATGTCTGCAAGCAGACAGCTCTTAAAGAGATAGTACCAGAGGTTCTAAAAACACTCACTGATAAATGGCTTAAACGCCAAACACCATTCAGGCTTGGAGCATTCAAGCAAGCTCCTGGAAGTCTTTTGGGAACCCCCATTTGCAGGGGGGTTACACCCTTCCTGGCCTGGGAAAGCTGACGTCCGCGTCCAAGCAAGTACCCATAAGTTTTAATTGCAACCATATACATTTGCATTAGGCTCGCATGTAATCATCAGTCAATATATCATTTTACCAAGAACACATTTCTGAAACATTGCAGTATGTCACTCTTTACACAGTATTACATACACATTGTACCATAACTCAAGTTATTACCTCTTGTACATGAAACCTGAAGAGAGGGGCCCTTCCTATCAGTTACCTTGGGGCTGGATGGGGCAAGGGCACCATACTTAGAGGGCAACACAAGTAACTTGAGTTAGCACTGACGCTCAGTTTGGGCAATGAGCTCGGGACACATACACTCCTTTATGGACAACATTGAGAGGCAAGTCCACAGGCCTCCCAAGGGAATCATAACTGAGGTGCACCACAGGCTTTACAGCTCGACCAGTCTTTCTAGGGGGAACTGTTACAGTCTCTGCACTCTGAGCCTCATTTTCAGCATTGTCCTCACTTGTCAGGGGAGTCTCCATGGGGGTAGAGAGGCTAGAACTTGGGACACTTTCAGCTCCAGGAGTTACAGTTTCTGAGTCCACAACATTTGGCTCGCATGGAGAGCTTTCGGACACTGGCAGTGGACTGTCAGGGCACTCAAAATACTCTTCTTGTTCTGGTGTATCACCAGTCTGACCTAATCCATCATTTCCTCCCTGAAAGCTCAAACAGTTCAACCATGCACAATGATTCCATTTCATCTGATCTGATGCTTTGCACTTCACTTTCTGGGAGCATTGGCTCCAGGGACGAAACTGGGGCTTAGACAGTCCAGAAGGCCCAGCTTCATCTCCAGTATTGACTAGGGATTGCCCCAAACAATTGACTCAGTTCGTAAGAAGGATAGTATTCAAAGTCACTCTCACTTTCTTCCGATATGGACTGACAGTCATGCTCAACTGGGACTTCTGGAGGAAAAGTTTAACTTGCTTCTGTAGGTGCAGACTTTCTTGATCTTTTCTTAGCAGCAGCTCTAGTCACTGGTCCAGAGGGGCATCTTCTGGGGCTCAGACTCAATCAAGATTTGTCCAATGGGCAGTAAATGATTTCTATGCATTGTTTTTACATCTTTGAATTATTCTCAGGCCTTACTTTGTACACTGGCAGATCATCTAGTTTGCCCACTACAATGTGAGGAGATGGTGCCATCTGTCAGCAATCTTGTGTTTGCCATGCAGTCCCAGATTTCTTAGCAATACCGATCTCCTCCTGGAGTTCCTGTGCTTTCACCTTTTATCATACCTTTCTTTGTTGGCCAGATTTCTTTTTGGCAGCCATGGTTTGAGCCAGTTGGTACGCATGAGTTAGCTGGGCCTTTAACTTTGCACATACTGTAAATAGTTGTCAGCTTGAACCCCATCAGGAGAGACCCCAAACACACATCTACCGGTAGTCGGCGCCTCTTCCAAACATCAGGCGGTAGGGGAGAACCCAGTGGCATCACTTTTGGTGCAGTTATAAGCATGTACCAGGGTGCTAATTTGTTGGCTCCATCTAGGCTTGTCCTTTGGTGCAGGGTGCCTAGCATATCTAGCAAAGTGCGGTTGAAACGTTCAGGCTGAGGGTCCCCTGGGGTGGTAAGGAGTGGTTCTGGACTTTCGCACTCCCCACAGAGAAAAGCATCTCTTTGATCAGACGACTCTCAAAGTCTCCCTTGATCAGAATGGATTCTTTGTGGAGCCCCATAGTGAACAAAAAGTTTTCTACAAGTACTTTGGCCACAGTGGATGCTTTCTGGTCTTTGGTGGGAAAGCTTGGGCATATCTTGTGAAATGGTCAGTGACCACCAGCACATTACTGATATTTCTTTGATCTGACTCCAAACTCAGAAAATCAATACAGACCAGCTCCATGGGTGCACTGGTGGTGATGTTAACAAGGGGCAGCCCTCTGGGGCAAAGCTTTCCACTGTAAGCAGCGACTACAAGTTCGAATGTGTTGCTCCACATCAGCCCCATCTTAGGCCAATAGAATCTGGATCTCACCAAGTCAAGTGTTCTGTCTATACCAAGGTGCCCCATGTAGTTGTGCAAGGACATCAGTACTGAGTCTCGAAGGCAGTGGGCAGCACTAGTTGTTGTTTGTCTACTTGTCCCCTCTGTCTACTGTTTCTCTGTATAACAGTTTATTGATCAGTTTCAACTTAGGACCTTCTTTGTATAATAGTGCAGTTCTCAAATCCGTGAGCGAATTTGACATATCTTTTCCTGCATAGAGGGCTTCTAAAGCTGCTTTGATCATGGGATCGGGGATTGAGCCCACCAATACTGTCATTGTCCAGCTGAGGCAGTGCACCAATGTCTATTGCAGAAAAGTGGCATAAGCAGCAGGTATGCACCTCAGAGGGTCCCAAGCAATCCACTATGCAGTCCACTGCATCCGTGGACATTTGTTCCTCCCTGTCAAACTTCTGGCAGAGTGCCCGAATGTCAGGTTCTGCTAATCGGACCCAATCATTCTGGGGAACAGCCTCCGGGAGAGAGCATCAGCATCTATGTGGTTCAGACCTGCTCGGTATTCGAGAGCATAGTCATATGTAGATAATGCAGAAAGCCACCTATGGCCAGTGGCATCCAACTTAGCTGAGGTCTGCACATAGGTCAAAGGATTATTGTCTGCTTTACTAGTATTTTAGCCCCATACAAATACTCATGGAATTGGTCAACAATAGCCCACTTCAAAGCTAGGAACTCTAACTTATGTACAGGATAGTTCTTTTTCGATGGGGTCAGGCTTCACTGGCAAAGGCCACTGGTCTCAGGCCATTCTCGTGTTTTGGTACAACACAGCCCCAACCCTTGCAAGCTAGCATCAGTGTGCAGGACGTAGGTTTTCTTGGATCGGCATAGGCCAGCACTGGAGCATGGGTAAGTTGATATATGATCTCATGAAAAGCAGTCTCACAATCAGAGTCCAGCGGCCCCAAATACTTCACTGGATGAAAATACACTCTTCAGTCTTGAGGGACGCTGACTTTTGGTATTTTTGTGGGTTGGGATACCCTTGAGTAAGGTTAAGTAAAGGGTGGATCACTCTTGAATAGTCCTTGATGAAACTGATAATAACCACAGAATCCCAGGAATCTTTGCAGTTCTTTAGATTTTGGCTGTGGCCAGGTGGTCAAGGCCTCAACTTTACTTGGGTCAGTCTCTATTCCTCGGTGGATACTATGTGTCCCACATACTTTACTGATGTTTGAAAGAATTGACACTTATCAATGGACAGTTTAAGGCCAAAGTCCTCAGTCGGTCCAATACCTTAAATAATCTGCTCTCATGTTCCTCCAGTGAGCTGCCAAACACAATAACATCATCTAGGTATACCAGGACTCTAGTAAGTTCATGTCCCCACTGCATGCTCCATCAATCGTTGAAAAGTGGCTGGGGCACCTGAAACCCTTGAGGCATCCTCATGAATTCATAGAAGCCAAGCGGACAGATAAAGGCTGTCTTCTCATGGTCCTCTGGGGCCATTGGGATCTGGTAGTACCCACTGCGGAGATCCAGCACAGAGAACCACTTGTTCCCGCTTAGGCAGTCCAAGCATCCTGAATGCGGGCATTGTGTACTGATCAGGATAGTCCGCCGTTTAAGGTGCATAATCCACACACATCCTTACTGTTCCATTCTTTTTCCTCACTACCACAATGGGGGAAGCATAAGGGCTTCTGGATTCTTGTATTACACCAGCAGCTAACATCTCTTGCAGATGCCGCCTCACATCATCTATGTCAGCAGGTGCCAGGCATCGAGACCTCTCACGAAATGGTCTTCGTCATGCAGCGGATATTGTGCTCAGCTCCTTGCACGCATCCTACATCCCATTCCTTTAAAGAAAACACCTGGTCTCTCTGGGCAAGCTTCTACTGATCCTCACTTTCCATTCAGCTGACAGCGGGAGTCGCCAAATCAAACAAGTCAGGCGTACTCTGTCATTCTTCCTTGAACTCTTGCTGCTGGGTAGCACTGCAGTGTCTGCACAATGCACATTAGCCAGGATGCAACCTCTATTTACTCGAATGTCTCTTTCAGACACATTACGAACTTGGACCATTACCTTCTGGCATAAGCATGGGCTCTAGCGGGCAAAATACTAGGCTTGACCAGCAGTCCTCTGGCAATTTTCCATCGCCTGGTGCATCCAACATTAATATTTTATTCTTAACATCCTTTCTGATACGGACCTCTCCCTGTAAGGTACACTGGGCATTTGGCACCAGGATCAGAGACTCAGGATCCTTCTTCCATACAATTCCGACCGGTTCCTCTGGTTCTATTTTTTCAGCATCTCTCTGTGCCTCATAGGCCTTCTTAATTAAAGCCGGAACTCTTAAAGCTCTACTAGTCTTTGACCCCTGTTTTTCATAACACAACTGTGCCAGCCTTCCGAACATATGAGCATTTGTTCCAATCAACAAAGGGACACCATCATACAGTCCAGTGGGGGGGACACACTAAGGCTAGGGTCTCTACTTGTTCGGCCACTCCAGCCACGGAGGTGGGGAAAGACAGCCAAATTCGGATATACCCGGAATAGGGGTAGGCCTTCTCACTTAACCCCCATACATGCAGTCCTTCTAATGGTTGTAAGGGTACGTCTGACAAATGCTTCTGATACCAATCCTGGAACATAATTGTCACTTGGGAGCCACTGTCTCAATACAGCTCTTGTAGACACTCCATTCACCTTTACAGTGGTCTCCATGGAGGGACCCACTATTCTGGACCAGTCTGGAGAGGCGGTAGTGGGGGCCTGGGCAACTGACCTTGCCACAAAAGGACGTGAGTTAGCATTGTTGGTGCCTCACTGGGATCATTTCGCACCTCTTAACCACTGATTTGTTCTCCCAAGCTCTCCTTGTAGCCTATATGCAACTTTGTCAGTGTCTTTTGGGGACCGCATTCCCTTTCATGTGCCCATCTTTCCCACAATTATAGCAAAACATACTTTCTGGAGTTTGAGCTGGCCGAGGCGCCACACTGGGAGCCAGGGCGGGGTATTACTAACTGGAAACCTTGGTGCCATCTCTGTCTCGGCGTGATAAGCATTTGGAGACATCTCGTCAGTTTCTCCACTTCCATGGTCAAGGAATCGAGTTCGAGCTGTTATCAGCAGGAGATACATGGTGGGTACCCCCACCCCCATAGCAGATGCAGTCGGATATAGGTCAGGGCCTGCATTGCAGGCGTGGCCTTCATAAAGGGACTGTTTTTGAATTCCCGGATCTCTCTCAACAGTTCGCCCCATTGTGGCATATCTTTTTCCTTGTCAGAGCACTCATTTACTGCCAACCTCTGCCCCTGAACTTCACTTGATGGGTCACCCTCAGTCATTCGGGTCATAGCCGCAGCTGTTGGTGCAGGTCCCTCCCGAGGTCGCCTTTTCTCAACTCCTCAAATTTCTCTCATTAACTCATCATAGGAGGGTGGGGATTCCAGTCGATTTGCCAGGTGTAACTGAAGCAACAGCAGTTCTGAGAAGGCAGACTTAAGGATCCTGTCCAGCCTGGTTCGTCCAGTTCAATCGCTGGCAAACTACCCTTTCTGAGGCATTCTTGCAACAATTTTTCCAGCCGAGATACATACACAGACAACAACTCCTTGGTACTGTTGTGCATCTCTTACTTCCACCATAGGTCTTCATCAGAATCTGGGTCCTATACACATTCTCCAGGGCCTCAAGATAGGCCTGTGCAGTCACTTCAGGGTTACTGGCCTGCTTAGCACAGATGGTAGCCAGGAAGGACCTCGGAGGCTCACTAACCCTCTTCGCTTTTTGGCTTCGAGCATTGCCATTCTAGCACTTGGGGGGCAACATAGTCTATCCAGGTCTCCCAGTCATCCTCCCCTTGGGGGGTTGGGAGGGTGCCAGAGAAGATCCTCAACCTTCGGTAGGAGTCGTGACTAATGGCAGGTGCAGAAATAGGAGTCTGCATTGGTTCAGCCACCATTACGGGTATTGCAGCGGGAGAGGGTGTTGGAGGAGGAACACCCCCAGGTGGCAAGAATAGTTTCTTCAGGTCCTCCACAGTTTTCCCTTTCCCCAGCAACCATTTAGCAAATTTCTCCTCAAAAGTTTCAGATAGTGGTGGGGGCTCATCCCCCCCCCCCGGGTCTTTACTGTCCTAGTTATCACTCTCCAGCAGTGAGGGCTCCTCTGGATAATGGTCTGTGGCACTTTGGAGCTATCTATGGGATCCTTAAACTCTACTAGGGCCTGGAAAGTGTGGGTGAGCAGATTAGCATGCCGACCCACCACTACAGGGTTTTGTAAACCTTCCACCTTGGAAAGTACTCCCTGCACAGTGTCCGTATTGATACCCAAGGGGATGTCCAGGATAAGCATAGCATTTTGGGGGTCGATCTCCTCTCCAGTACACCACTCCACCAGCCGGTGCACAGCCACTTCTGTCGGGGTACCCATTTATTTATTTTTTTTTCCTTAACAGTGGTTTGTAAATATGGCCACTAGAGGACACACAATCCCAGCGGTGAGCCTCCAAGATGTAACCCCTAGATGGCGCTATCCCAGGGGCTACTACCCCTGCCTGATTTGCCACTAACAGGTTGAGGGGCCTGGATCCAATGGCGGGTGCCTCCACCCAGAGGTCAGGGTTTGCAATAGTTAAACTTACTTGGTCACAGCCCTCTGGGACACTGCAACCCCCCTTTCTTCCCACTAGTGGCCCACACAATATATCAGAATTACCTTCACAGTATACACTTACCCCAGGGCTGGTTCAGGCACTGGGACCTCCTGTAAAATAAGATACAGTGCAACAATCACAGTACAATACTTTAACATAGACAAATACCTCAGGCAGTATAACTTTGCTGAAACAAGCAGCTCTGATTTATTTAGGGGAATATAACAAGGACAGGGGAGATCAGGTTAATTAGCTTATACTTTACTCATCTATTTATGGCTCTGTGCATAGGCCTATCCCTACCAGTTACTGTCCCTGGGTACCCAAGCCCTAGTGGCTAGTCCAAACCGTGGCAGCTGGTAGGGGCCCTTTCACAGAGAAAGAAAAATTAGTTAAACAGTCAGCAGTACAGTAATTCTATTTGGATTCAATGTGGCAATTCAACAGGGAGCGACCCTGAATTAGTACTCACGACCTCCAAACAAGATAGGGTCCTTCAATGTCAGCAGGGCTACTCTTGAGCTCCACGAGACTCCTCACACATTTATATGGCAAAAGAAGTACTATACCAGGCAGGCTGCTTCTCTATCCCGATCGCAATTACTGCACAATACCCGGAGAACACACAGCAGATTCAGTTCCTGACAGACCGAGTGCAATTCAGCAATTTCTCCAGTCTTCTACAGGGTGAGCCTGGTTTCTACTCTTCAGATATCCTTTGATTCTCTTCACAGGATGGATTCAGTCCTAACAAGCAGTTACACAGCTGCAGACCGAACTCTGGGCCTACACGTTTCCGACTAAAACTGCACACTGAAAAGCACAGGGCTCCTTTCTTCTTCACTGCCAGAGCTAAAACTGAAACTCCAACAGACAAAACTGGCACTTCCTTTGAGTTCCTCCCAGTTCTTGACTGGATTGGCTGTCACACAATAGACTGCCCTGTTGGTCCAAAAAGGCGCCAAGTCTAAACTACATCTCCCAGAGTCACTGCCCATACAATCCTCTTGTGGCTGGCTCAGATTATGAGTCCAAGTTCTGATTCGTTCAAGGCACCATTTTAGAGCTAGCTTACCCACACTGATTGGTCCAGTTCAGCAGTTCAAAACCAGAATGGGGAACTAGGCAGACACAGTTCTGACTGCAAAGGATGCAGGTTAGACAAACTGTAATTTCATTATTACTCTAAATGATTTCTGGCAAACAGTTACATCTTTCAGATAGGTTCCCTTTGCACTCATAGTGACTGCAAAATGGAGTGAATTGGCAGCAGCTCGAGTGGTACTCAAACAGAGAAGCACACAGTCCCCATACAATCAATTATGTCTGCAAGCAGACAGCTCTTAAAGAGATAGTACCAGAGGTTCTAAAAACACTCACTGATAAATGGCTTAAACGCCAAACACCATTCAGGCTTGGAGCATTCAAGCAAGCTCCTGGAAATCTTTTGGGAACCCACATTTGCAGGGGGGTTACACCGGCATGACCTTGTTCAGAAAATAATTCTCCCTATTTTTATGTTTGCTTGCACGCATGTGCAAGAAACATAGTGCCTTCATCGGAGATTTCAGAGGTGTGTCACCTCCTCCTCCAATTCAGGCACTGTGCTGGCAGGCGCTGCCTCTGTAAGCTAATGCTTTTGGAGCTGCTCATGACACGCTCCAAAATGCAGTGGCATACAGTTGAAAGGGGAGCTACGCTGAGTGAGCAGTGATAAGAAGCTGCTCACGCCAGCTCCCCCAGCCGCAGGCGGCGCGCCCCGCACGCAGCGTAGTAGCCAATGGGGTGCCCAACTCGCCGGCTGAGCTGCATCGCCCTCGGTCCCCCCAGTTGATGCCACGCTGGGAGCCCACCCCAGCGTGGCAACTGCCTTGTTGCCGATGGGGCAGTCAATCCCCGCCGGCTGAACGTGTCTCCCCCAAAGTCTTGTGCCACGCTGGGAGCCCACCCTAGCGCGGGCAAACGATCCCGCTTGTTTTTATTTTTGCCGACGGGGTGCCCAATCCCCGTCGGCTGAACGCCCCAAGTCCTGGTGCCACGCCAGAGCCCACCCCAGCATGGCAAGCGGTCTCAATGTTTTTTTTGTTTTTCCTGTAAAACAAAAACGGTCCCGCGGCTCATCTCCCGAAGCCCCCTCCCACAACCCGCACCCACCCACTGTGCACCCAGCCTCCCCACACCCCCCCTCACCCCATACTTACCTCCGGAGCTCGGCGGGATGATCATCGCTGGACCGGGAACACGTCTGCACTCTTCAAAGCCGACCGTGAACTGAGTAAATGCCGGTAAGTTGGATAATGGGCTAGATAGGGGGGTTTCAACTTTATTGCATATCTCAGGCATTTTTGGGAATTTTGCAATTTTCAACATGGGTTTTGGACCCTTCTCATGAATTATGTCACTGTCATGGAGTTATTCAGGCTCGAAGGGTGATTTTGCGCAGTGACTGCGAAATCACCCTTCGGGACCGAATACCGCCATGACAGTGACATCATTCATGAGAAGGGGGCCCAAAACCCCCTTGTTGAAAATTTGGTACCAAAATTCCAAAAAATGACTGTTTAACGAGCGTGCGTTGCGCAGTTCCTACGCAGGCTCGTAAGTTTGCGAAATTTCAATATTTTCACTCCAGATTTTCAACATTGCCATTTCACCACACTGTCTTATGAGTAGTACAGCTGTCATTTTTCATATCTCACCCAAAATGTGCTTCCACCCTTGTAGCACAGAATGGCGCAGTTGGTGTGCTAAATCAATGTACGGGACAAATTAAGAAAATCACAGTGACACTGTTCATGAGCAGAGGTCTTGAAATGGCTATGTTGAAAATTTGGTGAAAAAATTCCAAATGACTGTTTTATTAGCTGCATGCTAGGCAGTTCCTACGACGCTCATAGGTTTGTGAATTTTCAATATTTCCGCCCAGATTTTCAACATTGCCATTTTTCCACACCTTCTTATGAGTAGTATAGCTGTCATTTTCACATCTCACCCAAAACGTGTTTCAGCCATGTAGCGCATAATGGCGCAGTCAACAGCGAACTCAGTGTATGGGACATTAAGAAAATCACAGTGTCACTGTTCATGAGCAGAGATCTAAAATGGCAATGTTGCAAATTTGGTGGCGAATTCAAAATGACTGTTTTACGAGTGTGCTATGCAGTTCCCACGCGACGTCAGAGGGTTTGCGAATTTTCAATATTTCCACTCCAGATTTCCAACATTGCCATTTTTCCACACCTCCTTATGAGCAGTACAGCTGTCATTTTTCACATCCTGCCCAAAACGTGTTTCCGCCCATGTAGCGCACAATGGTGCAGTCGGTGTGCAAACTCAATGTATGGGACACATTAACAAAACCACAGTGACACTGGTCACGAGCAGAGGTCTTAAAATGGCTATGTTGAAAACTTGGTGAAAAAAATGCCTAAAAATTACTTTAACGAGCGTGCGTTGCACAGTTCCTATGCATGCTCGTAAGTTTGCAGATTTAATATTTTCACTCTAGATTTTCAACATGTCCATTTTATTAAACTTCCTTATGAACAGCCCAGCTGCAATTTTTCATATGTCTCCCAAAATGTGCTATCGCACATGTAGCGCACAATGGTGCTGTTGGTGTGCGAAAGCAATGTTTAGGACAGATTAAGAAACTCACAGTTACACTGTTCATGAGCAGAGGTCTTAAAATGGCTATGTTGAAAATTTGGTGACAAAAGTCCATAAATGACTGTGTTACGAGTGAGCATTGTGCAGTTTCCATGCATCCTCGTTACTTCATGACTTTGTAATATTTTCAGTCCAGATTTTCACTAGTG
Source organism: Neoceratodus forsteri (assembly GCA_016271365.2). Lineage (NCBI taxonomy): Eukaryota > Metazoa > Chordata > Ceratodontiformes > Ceratodontidae > Neoceratodus > Neoceratodus forsteri. Next base: position 255,355,880 of record CM028131.1, on the reverse strand, counting down.
GCATTTTTCAACACTTCCTTATGAACAGTACAGCTGGCATTTTTCACAACATGGCATAAGTGTGTTTTCACACTTTCAGTGCAGAGATGCGTGGTTGCTGTGGGAAATCATTGTTCGGCACAGATAAAGAAAATCACAGTGACACTGTTCATGATCGGAGGCACCAAAATGCCTGAGTTGACAATCTGCTATAAAATATCCCCAACCTACTTATATAACGGGTGTGTGTTGCACAGTTTCTATGTACGCTCGTGACTTCACCTTTTTTTAAAATATTTTTACTACACATTTGCAACATAGCCATTTTTACACCTCCCCATGAAAGAGTACAGCTGTCATTTTTTACAGCCTGTTCGGAATATTTTTGCACCTGTGGTGCTAAATGCCGTAGTCACTGTGCATAAGCAGCTTTCGGCTACCAAACTGATATTCCCCCTGTTCATGAGGTGGGGTCACAAACCAAACATGTTGAAAATTTGGAGTTAAAATACCAACGAATGCCTGAGGTATTAGGCTTTTCAACTAAATCGCCCAACCCTATAGAGAATGACAGGAATCAGGGGTGTGACTTGGGATTCTTGCCTGTGATGCTCGTGACCATTCCACACCCTGCAGTCACTGAGAGGCATCGAGGTATGCCTTGGGCTCTTAGGCCCAGACTTCACCATTCTCCTATATCGCACCCATCTCACCCGTGTTCCTAATGAAATGGGGTGCGCATAAGGCCAAAGACCCCAAGGAACACGTCACACTTGTCAGTCTCTGCAGAGTGGGGTGTGGTGAAATGGTGTGGCCGTTATGCCTGACGACCCAAATGCACACCCCAATGCCTGTCACTCTCTGCAGGGTGGTGGTGGGGTTGGCTTCAGTTCAATACTTCACTGCCATTCCTATTACACAGCTCTGTAACTTCTACACTACCACTGCCAATGCCAGTAAGCAAACATTCGGCATTGACAAATGCTTGTTGACTATTGCGACATAGTCTACCGTGCTGCTGCTAAGTCTTCCTATCCAAATTGGATTCCCTTTTCAATGCTTTTTGTTGCTTTGCTCTTGACCCTCTGCACTCCACCACTGCTCTCTCTACCACTCCCTTGACTGCCCCTCCCTGGAGTGCAGATGACTCTTGCACTGTGTGAAATTTACCTCTAAATTCTGGTTCAGTTCTCTCCCATCTTATCTATCCTCCTCCCTTTCCATTCCACCTTCCTCATACCATTCTCTCAGATCCACTGACTCTCGCACTCAGGCTATTCCATGACGTACTACTACAAGCGGCCAAGGTGCTTTCTCTTATCGCTTCCCTATACTCTGGAACTCACTACCTATGCCCATCCGACACTCTTCGTCCTCCTCTTCCATCTCCCCGGCCCTACACAACTTTTATTCCTCAAACTGCACTTGTCAATGAAGATTCTGCTGTATTTCCCAATGTTTATTGCACTTCAAGCTTATTTTGCTTTGTTGCACTATATGTATAACCTTGTAAATGTACTTGGTTCGATTCTACCTTTGCATATGTCTTATCCAACCACTCTTGTATAAGTGCACTCACCTTATCGGCACTGGTTTGCTATGTATATGCCATACCAAACTGTAATTGAAAATGTACATTCGATTATCTATACTGTATTATCTATGGTACCCTCTTCCCCCTCCCCCAGAACGCACTGTGAGACAAGCAACTTGTTGCTTAGTGTGTTTTTTCTGGTGAAACTCTTCAATAAATAAATAAATAAATAAATAAATAAATAAATAAATAAATAAATGTAGCATGCTGCCTGGGGGAATAGAGCCAGAACCCTCCTATTTCCCAAAGTACTTCACTTCTCCCTGCCATAGGGCCAGTGAATATCAGGAGGGTACTCTTCCCTGCTCAGTGCTCCCATAAGTTATTAATACTGTTAAAAATAGCCATGCAATGCAGAGAAGCAATTAAAATGTTAGTTCAGGGTGGTGCGCGCCACACACAATCACATCACATGAACCAGGGGTGTTAACAGAGGTGCTGGCTAAATATACTGAGGAAACCAGAGGTAGCATCCGCTTACTTTTGGTTTCACAATTTTGTAGTTTTGGCCCAAAAGTCTGTGTTGGGGGTTTATTCTTGCCCACTAGATCCTGTTTTGCAACCTGTGACTACTTGGAAGGCTCTATTAGGGTAATATAGTATGCTGTCTTTGGGGGCTAGAGCCACAGTCCTCCTAGTTCCCGGACTGCTTCACTGCTCCCTGCCACAGAGCCACTGAATGTCAGGAGGGTTCTCTTTCCTGTCTAGTGCTTCCACAAGTTGCTAATGCTACAAAAACAGACACACAATGTAGAGAAGCAGTTACAAATGTTAGTTCAGGGCAGTGCTTGCCACACACAATCGCATCCCATGCACCATCTAGATAGTTTCTACTCTACGCTGGCTTCATGCTGTAGCAAACCATAGTCCTCTTGTTAATTGAAGATGGACAGTATGTTTCAAATGTAAAATTTTACTTGATTTGAGCTGATTAACATTCTGACCCCCTGTCTGGTCTGCGTGCAAGTTAAAGTGCACAGTAACAATTTTACTGAGATAATGATTCTTTGTGTGTATGTGCTGTGTTCTAACAGCATTATACAACTCTCAAGGCATGTAGCTATTGTATGCTGCTCTCAGTCCCTTTCTTAATTGTCACTTCAGTCTTGGACTTAAAATCTCTTTAAAGACAGGAAAGTTGCTAGCTTATCCTTGCAGGGGCAGAGCTACCGCTGGTGACCTTGGTTTGGAAATGAGCCCAGGTCATTGACGGCCAGCTGAGAGGAGAAGGAGGAGGACTGAACATCTCAGAGGATGCTCTCCTTCTCTGGGAAGGGAGGGAGGGAGGGCTGTGCTCCCTGTTGCCACACTGCCACCTGGGTGACCACAGGTGGTAGTGCAGCAGAGGAGTGACAGGGGAGGGAGGGGCGCAGGCTGGCTTCTGCTTGCCGGTTATGCACTTCACTGTGCATGCCTGTGTTGAAGCCCCAGTCAGCAGCATCCCTAATGTGAAGGACTGGAACAAGAGAAATGGCTTCTAGGAGTAGCATCGTGACATTGGCACTCTTGGGCCGCACCATTCCCAACTACACAGCTGACCATGGTTCTTCAGAGGGAGCCCACAACATGAGGGGAAATGCCTCCTTTTGGGCTGGCAGTATAGCCTAGAGGTTAGAGTAATGAGCTGTGAATGGGCTTGGTACATCCAGAAGACCTGGGTTTGATTCCCACAACCTTCACTGGCACACTGTGTGACCCTGAGCAAATCACTTAACCTTCCCAGTGCTCCCGGGTTGCCCCTGAAAACAGGCATTGTGCCTAGTGGGCCTTACCTGGTAACCAAAGAATGAAAGAGAAAGAAAAGAAAAGAAAATGTCCCTAATGAACTGCCAGGACCTGGTAAGCGACAGAGATGAGGGATGGTGGATGGGGCTGGGTAGTGGTCTGGCTGAAGAGGGCAGCCCCAGTGAATGGGGCAAAAGAATGTATAAAACAGAAACTAACATTACATAAGAAGCAAACACACATTTTTTCCGTAATTTCTTACATTGATACTGATGAGAACGGTTCAATATCAGATCCTTCCTCACTTCATAAATGATAATCAGCAAAAAAAAAACAGCAGCTTATAAACTATACCCTACCCCCCTAATTAATGGCAATTATTTTTGGATCATGAATTATCTAATCTGTTTTATGTAATGCAGCCTTCCAAGCATCCCTATTCTTGATGAGTGTCCCTGATGTTAACTATTTTTTTACATTTGCCCTACTTCTTGCGGCATCATTCCAATCCCCCAGAATCACAAAAATTAAAGAATATCAATATACTGACTCTGCTGTTCACCTTTAATGGACTCAGTGCTGCTTTTTTTCTACCATATTATGTATGCTCAGTTAGACAAATATATTTGGGCCCTGAGAAACTCTTTTTGATATCAAGAATCAAAATGTGGTTTTCCTCTTGTGGGGGTGGCGTGGGGGTTGACTGGGAAGTGCTGCTGTCTGTGGCTCAGCTGCACCAGTCTCAAATATGAGCCAGAAGGTCATGGGTTCATGTGTCATACTGGGGACATCAACTCACACTGAAAGCTGGCACCACAGGCCGATGCTGCACTGTCAGAGATAGCATCCTTGAGATGGTCAACTGCTAAGGTCCCTTCTGCTTATTTCTGGTGGCCATCAAGGAGGAAGTTATGGATCCCATGGTACTTTGTACTTTGCAAAAAGAGTAGGGGTTTACTGTAGTGACAAACTGAGATTGGACTCCAAGGCAGTGGTAAACCAGGGATGCCCTAGATACTGGGCTTTGCAGAGGCAGAGAGAGAACTTCAAGCAGTATTGCCAGTGGAGCCAGAGAGGGAAGGGGAGAGAGAGAGCGAGAGAGAGAGAGAGAGCGTGCACGAGAGAGAGAGAGAGAGAGAGAGAGAGAGGGTGTGAGGGAGAGAGGGGGAGAGAGAGAGAGAGAGAGAGAGAGAGAAAGACAGAGACAGAGACAGAGACAGAGATGCAGGCAGTTGAGGGCAGCTTAGGCAGAGCAGATGGCGCAAGGTGGCAGGATAAAAGTCACTGAATCACCAAGGTGGGTCAGACAGTAGTTACACAAGCAATTTATGAACCCAGGACAGCCAGTTATTGGTGAAAAAAGGAAACATCTAGAAATGCCACGTGCCTGCATAATTGTGGTGCTTGGTGAGGGAATACAAGCCTAACTCACAGAGCACTTACCTGGCTCATACTCAGCTTCTGACCCTACAGTAAAGTAGTGGCAGTGGTGCTGCCCCTGTCAGAGGTGCCATCCTTCGGCTGAGTCATTAAACAGAGGCCTCTTCTGCCAGACTCTGTTGATTGCCTAGCTGAACATTAAAAATTCTGCAGCACAGCTTGACAGCAGTATGCTATACCCCTCATGTCTGGGCCAATATTCCCATTCTCAGTAAAACCAGTTCTGATGCATGCATCTATGACTGCATCTAGATGCTCCTGAGCACTCAATGGCTTCCACACTGGTCAGCATATAGTCCTTGCACTAATGCTATGTTACTCATTGGTTTGTAAAGTGCATTGAAATATTCTTGTACAGCAGTCATGACTGCAAGCACCATCCAGTTACCATTTTCATGTGTTAGTACGTTCTTGGAGACCACGTTTATGAATGTAAGAGTGGTCTTGTGCATAGTCATAGGGTGTGAGAACCATGAACCGAAGGTGGGTGATTCTCACCAGAGAGATGCGGTAGACATCACCTACCTAGATTTCGGCAAAGCTTTCAATATTGTCCCACACAGAAGGCTGGTTAACAAGATGAGTAGTCTGGGTGTGGGACATAAGGTGATACATTGGGTTAGAAACTGGCTGACGGACAGAAGACAGAGGGTGGTGGTAAATGGGATCTGATTCGGGGAGAGAGAGGTGACCAGCGGAGTACCAAATGGATCAGTACTGGTCCCAGTCCTGTTCAATGTCTTCACTAGTGATATTGCAGAGGAAAAAAGATTGGGATCAGCGGGTAATGGTTAAATGAGTGTTCATGTTCTTCCGGCCTCCCAGGATCCTTTGCAAGAACAAACGGGTGGGGAGCTCGCAAAATGCCAAAAACACTTTCAAGTGTGCAATCTTTTATTCTTCCCCAACATTTCGCTTCATTTATTGAGCTTGTTCACGGGATAATCTTGTATCAAGTATGTTTGTGAATACACAAATTTTAAATTGCATTTAATTACAAATTGATGGTTTTTACTTTATTCTGCAAATTTATATAATTTTTAATTTTTCTTAGTTTTTTAAACATTTTGTACCATCAGCAGTGCTTTTATGTGAGCCTATTCATATTATGTTCCATATGTTTAACTTAATGTATGGCTCAACAAGTGCTTTGTTTTACACTGTTTCCATATTCCCTGTTAAAGACAGATGACAACACTGTTGTGAGTTATATTTGCTTCTCCACTCTCTATCGAGCGCTGCTAAGTTTTACTGCCTCCCATTGCTGGGACTGATCCCCTTAAATAACCAAACTTGTTTAGCATACCTTCATTTCTGGCAGTTCATTTTTTGTAATTATTTCATTTCAGGTTTGTTTCCTGGAGTGTTTACTTCCTGAATTCTGAAATACACAAATGCACAAAAGTGTGCTTAAGAACTTATCCTGTCTCTTTTTAAACAAAAGGTTACATCCTCTTATGGTTGCTCAAATGGTGAAAAAGGCCATTCACCTTGTAACTTATTGTTGCCTTGCTGCGGGAATTTTATCTACTTTGTGTAGCTGTAATGGCTGACCTGCTGTTGGTTGCTAACAGTCCTTGCCCTCTCATGTCTGCTTTGTTAGGCCTCGCAGGAATGCATGATGATGTCACTCCTGCATCACCGTGCATGCACGGCTGCCAAAACAGTCGCGCATGCGAGAACTCCGTTACCCAGGTGCGGATGTGACTACTGTACTGATAGTGCAGTCAATGCACAGGCAAAGCGGACTCTCTAAACTTAGTGCAGCACATGGAGTCCACTCCAAGTTTGGTTATTTAAGGGGATCAGTCCCAGCAATGGGAGGCAGTAAAACTTAGCAGCACTCGATAAAGAGTGGAGAAACAAATATAACTCACAACAGTGTTGTTTTCTGTCTTTAACAGGGAATATGGAAACAGTGTAAAACAAAGCGCATGTTGAGCCATACATTACGTTAAACATATGGAACATAATATGAATAGGCTCACATAAAAGCACTGCTTGTGGTACGAAATGTTTAGAAAACTAAGAAAAATAAAAAAAATATATAAATTTACAGAGTAAAGTACAAACCATCAATTTGTAATTAAATACAATTTAAAATTTGTGTATTCACAGAAATACTTGATACAAGATTACACTGTGAACAAGCTAAATAGATGAGCGAAATGTAGGTGAAGAATAAAAAGATTGAAAGCACACTTGAAAGTGTTTTGGCATTTTTTGAAAGCCCCCCCCACCTGCTTGTTATTGACATTGCAGAGGGGCTGGAAGGAAAGGTCTGCCTATTTGCAGATGACACCAAGATCTGCAACAGAGTGGATACTCCAGAAGAGGTGCGGAAAATGAAGAGGGACCTGGAGAAGCTTGAAAGATGATCAGCGGTGTGGCAACTGAGGTTCAATGCAAAAAAGTGCAAGATAGTACACCTGGGTAAGGGGAGCCCTGGGGAGAGCTACAGGATGGGGGAGGAGGTGCTGACTGTCACTAAAGAGGAAAAGGACCTAAGGGTTGTCATATCTGATGATCTTAAGGTATCAAAGCAGTGCGCAAAGGCTGCAGGGAGGGCCAGTGGCATGCTGGGGTGCATAGGCAGAGGCATTACTAGCAGGAGATGTGAGGTGGTGATGGCATTGTATAAAACACTGGCAAGGCCTCACCTGGAGTACTGCTTATAGTACTGGAGACCACACAACATAACGATATAGACAAGGTGGAGGCTATCCAGAGAAGGGCAACAAAGATGGTGTATGGCATGCATCACAAAACATATGATGAGAGACTAAGAGGCCTCAATATGTACTTACTGGAGGAGATGAGAGAAAAGGGGGACATAATAGAAACTTTCAAGTACCTCAAGGGCATAAACAAGGTGCAGGTGGGGGATCTTTTCCAATGTAGAAAAGATACAAGAACGAGGGGACACGATATGAAATTGGAGGGGGGGTAGATTAAGAGGTAATATGAGGAAGTTTTTCTACACAGAGAGCGTGGTGGACACTTGGAACAGTCTGCCACAAGAGGTGGTGGGGGCAAGCACAATGGAGGGGTTTAAACATGCCTGGAACAGGCACAAGGGAACACTGGGTGGGGAGGGAGTGATCAAAAGCCATTGATCACTTAGGGCCAGTGACTGCATACAAGCATAGGGCTTATGGGCAGACTAGATGGACCTAGTGGTCATTATCTGACGACAATTTCTATATATGTATCTATGACTGTTAGACTACTCTTACAACTGTGATTGTGGTCTCTGTAGACAAATTCATATATTATTGATTGAGATTGATCAATAGTATATTAAACATTTTAAAATATCTCCCTGAATGTGCCCACTTCCAAGGTAGCTGTGTGTGAAACACTCATTACAGAAAAAATGTGTCTCATATGCATGGAGGAGGGGTGCCAATTGGCTGAGACAGAGCACTCCCTTGATCTATCATAAGTACAATGAACTCACATCTTAGCTGTTTCAGGTATAAAGCCTTCATTGCCATCACTGCTAGGCTGTAGCTTTCAGCAGTGTTCTTTCCATCACATTGCATTATAGAGGACCCTGGCTGTATGACACAGCCATTTATAAGGAGCAGAATGCTTGTTTCCCAAGAACAGCCATAAAAGGGTCGGGAAACATTGCCACATCCCTAGCATACATTTTGGCTGTCTCCCTGTTCCATTTCTGTATATGACTCATATTTGTGTTTTGTTTTCTGTCTCTCTGGTTATTAATTATAGAGCGAGGGAGCGTCAGGTGACACTCTGGTCCAATCACAGTGCTACTTTCATGTGGGTGTGAGATACTAATTTTGATATAAGTGCCTCAAGCGCAGCACCATGGCAGTGGACACTTGCCTGATGGAAAAGCTGGTCTGTTTCTGTAAAAAAAGTACTTCTAAAATAACAAATAATCCCAATCCACAGTTTGTTGATATGTCTCCAGCGTCACCCTCTGCAGGATAAGGGAAGGAGAAATTGTTTAACCAGGAAAGGCACACTAAGCCAAAGCTTGTTTCCAGGTGTGCCCTGGGAGCACAAGGAAGTTAAGTGATTTGCTCAGGGTCACACAGTATGCAAGTGGGGGCTGATGGGATTCAAACCCAGGTCTCCAGGTTTGCAGCTCAGTGCCCTTAACGACTACACTGTACTTGCGTTCAATCAAATGTCAGACCAGTTCAGCTTCACTATTCTCAGACATGATGAATGCATGTTTATCCTGCAACAAGTGGCCCTAACACCTATTAACACACAAACCAGCTCTGTATGTAAGCCCTCTATTGGGCCATTATAGGAATTTTGATCAGTGACATCATCAGTTGCAATTGGTTAGTGGCTTGTGACGCTGAGACTGATACCACTAATTACATGAAATGCAGTTGTAGCAATGCATCCAGGAACTCAAGTGGTGGTAAAGTGCAGCCAGCCCCAGCACAACATCGAAAAACAACAAAAACTGCACCCAAGAGTCACAGAATGTGATTTAATGCTAACAGCACTCCATGAAGCACCTTATTCAAGACAAGTACTAAAGGACTTGAATGCCCCAATGCTTTGACCTGCAATAGGTCTTCATCGGGGGCAGTCCCAACACAGTGACCCACAATTCTTTTAAAACTGGTTCTTAAAGGTACTGTAATTGTAAAACACTTCACTTCATCTTCACAAGTTTTTTATATGTAGTCATGAAAGCAACATACATTTTCTATTCACTCAATATGCTCTGAATGTGACTATTATCCAAAAAGGTATACTGTTACCTGGGCGACACAATTAGGTTACTGCTGTTAGGGCAATGAGAAAAGGTTGTAAGTGACAGAGGCGTGCTGGATTTTGTAGCGTCCTGCACTCATGACGTTTTCACTGCCAACACTGTTCTCTTCTGGTTCACTCATGCCCAGACCCAGAGGAGATTATATTTAATGTTGGGGAGTGTGGGGGGGCAAAGTCAACCACATTGGGAGGTGCGGGGGGCTTCTAACTCTTCTCCCCTGCTGTCCCCCTTGTTGGCATAGCTGGTTTGCAGCAGAATGTGGGGCTGCAGTCATTGTGGGCAACATGTTTCTGGTACCTTAATTTATGGTGACCAGATTCATGTCGCAGCGCAGTGGGTGAACTATCCTAAAATGTTATGAAAAAACAAAATCACAAAGTTACAAGAATTTGGGGGGGGGGGTGTTGGGCAAAGGCAGGTCAGAACAATAACGTATTTTACAAAATGTGTGTGTGTGTTGGGGGGTGTTGGTTGGGAAGAGATACAACAATTCCAACTAGTCATGTATAGTAATCATACAAAACTGAGTCCATCTGCCATGACACAATATATCTTAACCATTAAAATATCTTCACTTAGAAACATTTATTTCAGTATCTTCACCTATATGTCCAACAGCTCATTTTTTAATTGGTCCTGTCCTGTTATGTATGTAAAAAATGGCAACAGACAAGGAGATATACCTGAAAATATCATAGTATCAGAAATACTAGTACAGCTTTGATTCACTTTATTTATTCAAAAAGTTTTTAGAGAATCCATAGTACACACAGTTTCATAATCTGCACTGTCCCCTATTTATTTTGTATTCCTTTAAAAAAGGAGCATAGTCTACCACCACATTATGTCAAATGGGTTGGATGGTGTTCAGTGCCACCATCCACCTTGTCTCTTTTTGTAAGAGTCTGGTTATTTGGTCACCTCCTCTGAAATGTGGAATGTGTTCCAGCCCTATGAAGGAGATACTGCTGGGATCAGAGTTGTGGTATGTAAGGAAGTTCTCATCCAGGGCACGTCTCTCATTGCCATTTATTATGGCTCCGATGTGCTCCTGGATGAGTACTTTCAATAGGCGTATTGTACGCCCAATGTAGTGTTTCTCACACATACACCACACAATATACACCACAAAAGGTGTGACAGAAGATATAAATCGTCTCACTGAAATCCACCAGTAAATTTCTAAATAGAGTTCAACAATATGGCAGGAAGGGTGGGCAATATAATTCATAAACATTGGCCCATCTAGCCAATACTGCAAGGGGACATCATTCTGAGAAACAAATGACATCCAAACCCAGAGTCACCTTTAAGAAATTAAACAATTTATAAGATGTACTCACAGCAAGCCACTCTGTGGCTACCAGACAGGGCGACCATTTAAACTGGTTGCCAAAGAAGCCACAAGGGTTCCACAAATGTGGAAATTGCAAAATGTACAAAGGTACAAAGGTACAAAGGAAGGTGGTAGTTACAGTACATTTGCCACACTAACAAAAGGAAGATTTCAGTGAGACAATGTATACCCTGTGTCACACCTTTTGTGGTGTATATTGTGTGGGTGTACATGTAAGAAACACTACTGGGCGTACGATACGCCCATTGAAAGTACTCATCCAGAAGCACATTGGAGCCATAATAAATGGCAATAAGAGAAATACCCTGGGTGAGAACTTTCTCACACACCACAACTCTGATCCCAGCAATATCTCCTTCATGGGGCTGGAATACATTCCACTATATTAAGAGAGGGTGATGGAATAACCAGACTCTTACAAAAAGAGACAAGGTGGATACTGTCATTGAACATCATCAACCCATTTGGCTTAATGAGGGGGTGGACAATGCTTCCTTTTTAAAGAATAATAAATAAATAGGGGACAGTGGCAAATTATGAAACTGTATGTAATATGGATTCTCTAAAAAAATTACATTTTATAAAATTTAGTTTAGTTAGTTTTTGTTGACTGGGAAGGAGAACTAGACAATTTTTGCCTATTTTCAGCCTCGTCTGGGGAGATACAGATGGATGCCAGCTGAAATTGAACCAGATTTTAAGCTGTTGGTGGTATTGTTAGTGAATGGGGAAATTTGGCAAGGACACCAGGACATTTCCTGCTCTTTCAAGAAGTGCCATGGGATCTTTAACATCCACTTGAACTACCACCAGAACAGGCAAATGGGACCTCAGTTTAACGTCTCATCCGAAAGACGGCACCTCAGGAGAGCAACACCCCCCCTCATGCTGCACTACAGTGTCAGTATTAGGATTTAATCCAAGTGCCTGGAGTGGGGGATAGAACCCACATCCTTCTGATCTTCCAGCTTCAGAGGTGAGTGTGCAACCTGCTGAGCCACTGACACTAAGTGAATCAATGCTGTACTAATATTTCTGATACAATGACATTTTCAAGTATATCTTGTCTGTTGTCATTTTATACAGACATAACAGGACAGGACCAATAAAAGACAAGCTGCCAGACATATAGGTAATGACATCGAAATCATTATTTCTAAGTGAGGATTATTTAAATGGTTCAAATATTTGTTTTATTGTATTGTAATATATTCAGAGAGTACTTCTGAGCACAGGTGCTCATTTGCAAAGGTTCCACGTCAAAGCATAGTTACAAACAGAACAAAACAATTACAGCAATTCCAGTACAATGTAGTCAATAGAAACACAACATGTAATAGGGCAAGTGGGGTATGATTAAGCCAACAGTTGCACTACTGTGTGGAGTTTTAGGACCTTCAATGCATGGTTATGAATTATTTGTGACACCATAATCTATTATGTCAAGACAGCTGGACTCAGTTTTGTATAATTACTGTTCGTGACTAGTTAGAGTTTTTGTATCTGTTCCAAACCAACCAACCCTACACACACACACACACACACACACACATTTTGTAAATAAAAGACAGCTTGTGTACTTTATTGTTATAACCTGGCTTTGCACCCCCCGATAGAGTTTTACCACTAATTACATGGGCTGCTGCAATTGGTTGCAGCACCTCTAACGGCACAATAGAGGGCTACATCATGCAGAGTTCCTTTTAAAGACCATGGGAACAGAAAACTAAGAACAGAAAGAGAACAGGGGATAGGCAGATATGAATCAGAAATGCTGTAATCCGTCCTGTCCTTTTAAAATGATGGCTGTTGTTGAAATATAATGTAAGAGCATGGAATACTGCACTACAGCAAAGACGTGGATAAATGGATAATTGTTTATTTATTTGCACCTCAGATTAATATCTTTGAGCTAAAAACTCGTTTTCAGAGGTTCCACATCATCAAAGTTCAACATGAAGACAATGAGGAGTTACACAACATTACAAAATTGTTAAAAAATTATTTCAAAATTCAAAGTTAGAGAGTTAACAGATTAGGTAAAGCTAGATTAGGTTGCCACACTTTGACATAGGAGTAAGAAGAGGTAGGGAGGTGAGGTATACAAGGTGAGAGATAGACAGAGGTAGGATAGGCAAGAATTGGATGGAAGATAGCTGCAAGTCGGAGTCAGAGAAATTGTGAGGCTGTTGAGGATGGATGAGGGTGGAGCCACCCAAAGGGGCCTTGTCAGAATAAGGAAGAAAACTGAGGGGTAGTACAAGAGGTAGGCAGGGAGAGAGTAGGTGGGAGGGGAAAGAAGTGGGCCACAGGGGGAAGGGGTATTGGGTAAAGCCTAAAGGAAGTAGGGGTATGGGGGAGGGGAAGGTAGGAGATTGGCCACTGGGGGGGTATAGGATAAAGCCAGAGGTAAGTAGGGGGGTGTATAGAGGGAGGAGAGGGTGGGATGAGGTGGGGAGATAGAAAGGGAGGTCATTGACTAAGTGCTGGTTTGGGATGGTAGCCTCAGGAACGGGAGTATAGGAGCTAGGTGTTACAGTTACACATACTGGAAGCAACCAGAAGAGCATGAAGTTATGATTTGAACTGACCACGTTTTTGCACTGATTGCAGGTCAGCATTAAGAGAGTTAATCGATATTAAATATACGAAGTACAAACTGCTTTCTTTCAGCATTGTTTTTCAGCTGTGACAGCTAATGAAAACAAGACTCAAGCATAAAAATAAGTTTGACCTGTTGCCGTTGATACCTTGTTGCTTACACTCACTCCTACACTCTGTACCAAGTGTGGTGTTTATGAACATGGTGTCAATGACAGCTGCAGAGCAGAAACTGGAGAATACAAGTTACATCCAAAATACATCAGACAGCAATAATTAACCCTTTATGAAGGAAGGAACACAAATTGCAATGATAAAGAAATAATGTATGTTAACTAGGAACAGGATCCAGGCCCCTGGAATATTGTCCTGATGCTTTACCACGGAGCTGTCAGGCTCACATGGCAGCAGCCTGAGGAGCAACTGTCACATTTCTTTCTCTGATTGCAAATTCTGCAGCTAGGAATAGCTGGGATGGTAATGGTAATTAGTTAGTGGTGCAGAATTAGCCACCGCTAGAAGCAACTGGAACACAAATTGTAATGAGAAAGAAATATTGTAACCTAACTGGGAACTGATACCAGGCCCCCAGAGTACCATCCGAGTACTGTACCACTTAACTATCTGGCTCGCATCCAGCAGTCTGAAAAACCCATGGTCATATATTTTTTTCTGATTGCATATCCTGCAATTAGGAATAATTAACATGAAGAAGGAAGAAATAAATATATTTGGTTTTATATAGTGCCTATAATACATATTGTATCCCAGAGTACTTTACAGACCATGGGCTGCTGCAGCCGTCATTAGGTGACCACAGACAGGACAAATGAGATTGAGGGAGAGGAAGTGAGACTGAGAGAGGTTTTAGATTGAGGGAGGTTAAGGGAGACATAGAGGGAGGTTAAGTGAGGTTGAAAGAGGTTAAGAGAGATAGAAGGAGATTAAGGAAGACACAAGGAGGTTGAACAAGCTTTAGAGAGGTTACATGAGATTGGAGGAGGTTGAGTGAAACTGAAAGAGGTTATGTGAGACTGAGACTGCTTATTGTGCCTCTTTAATTTGGAACATTTTTCTCACTTGGACACAGTGTTTGCTTACTTATAACTCTTTTTCCACTGCTGTTTTGCACTGTTTTAGAAAACCTGATGTTTGTTCCTTTTTAAGTTAACATTGTAGGAATTGTAATTTGTGTCTGTTTCTAACAATGAGAATGTTCCTTGCACTCACAATAATTTTTTTGTTTGTAATTTTTCAGACTTCAGGTTGTACCTGAAAAAGGAAAAGTTTATTTCAGCGTGCCTGCCTGATACCAAAATAAATGAAATGAAATTAAAATGAGGGAGGTTAAAGGAGAAGGAGGCAGACTGAGATTAAGGGAAGTTAAATGAGATGGAAGGAGGTTAACTGATGTTGAATGAGGCTAAGGCAGCTAGATAAATGTTAAGGCAGAGTTAGGTTAAAGAAGAAAGAGGACTGTTAAATGAGATTGTAGGAGGTTAAGTGACATTGAGAGAGGTTATGGGAGACAGAGGAAGGTTAAGTGAGATTGAGGGAGGTTAAGTGAGCTGTAAGGTGGTTAAGGGAAAACCGAGGAAGGTTAGGCACAACGAGCCGGAGAGAGAGAGGAGGTTAAGTACACTGAGGTTAGGCTACCTGCCCAAAGTCAATGCCATAATTGCCACTGGTGGGACTCCAGCCTAGATTTCTAGATTAACAGTTTTGCACTCTAACCAGTAGGCTACACTAAACTTCTAAAACAAATTGGCTAAATAATTGTATTAACTAATAGAAGGTTTAGATTGGAACTCAGAATTCCATTTTTGCAACAGTTTTCATATAAACTGCATATCAAAGTATCTTCTAAAGCAATGAGTTTGGTACTGGTGGTGTAGTAACAGAGCAGCCATCGTGCACTCCCCGATATCGCATGAATAGTCAGAGACAGTAACATGGCTGCTTTGTCATTGACCTGCCAGTACCTAACTTATTGCTGTAGAAACTTCTTTTGAGATGCAATTTCTATGAAATTGCTACATGGAACTAAATGCTATACTAATATAAAAAAACATCTTTTTTCCATAAAGATGGTACTTATCACCTCAGTGTCAATAAAAAATGCCCGCTGTGTGTTAAAGAGCTTGTGACATCTCTGCGAAAATGCAGTTATACACAGTTTTATTTGTACTTCCTGTAGTTCCCATTTTTATCCCCCCCTTATCCATTACTAACCAAACAATGTGGGAAAAGAATTCCTGCCCTTTGGTCTGTGTCTACTGCTGCTGTTTGTCTACATGTGATAACATAATAATTTCCATGAAAACCAATTGTAACTCACAAAAGCAGGATTATGACATTATGTGCAAATAGGCAGAAGGGGCAGATAGTGCCTGAGGTGGCCGGCCTGTTGGCGCAGCAGTTGGATTTCCACTTGCAACTCTGGTGACCCGGGTTTGGGAATGGATCTGGGTTGTAGGAGGGCCGGTCGGGGGAGAAGGATCGAGGCACCAGTGGGCTGCTCTTCTTCTCCTGGGGGAAGGTCGGGCGAATGTCTGGTGCACGTATGACCCCTAGTGGAGGTTGGGGGGGGGATATGTCTACACCAGTGCCAGGTCTCAAAGAGGGGAAGGGCGGACACTGGTCATCATTGCACATCCCCGCCCCTGGGGCAGTACCACAAAAACAGCATCGGCTGCCTAGATGATGCGCCTGGCACCATGGCCATCATGGCCCCCACCTCTCACTGACCAATCACTGGTTCCAGTGCACCACCCAGTCCTGACTCCCACCCTGGAGGGTAAGCCAGGGAGGCAATGTTGGAAGGCACCTTTCCCGTCGGAGATGGACTGGGCATGGGCATCGGCCCCACCTCGAGGGGTAAGTTGGAGGGTATCGGTGTGGAGGGGTGGGCGGGTATGGGTGTACAGGATAAGGGCCGAGGTACTGGCAGCCAGGGCAGAAAAAGAATATATATATAAAAAGTGCCTGAGGGATAAGAATTCTATTTTCAAGCAGTTGTCCTAAGTTACAAAGTATAAGGTGAAGATAAATACAGAAAATATGTGAGATATAAGCAGAACTGTGTGAAAATGTTTTTTAAAGTTTTCTCAGAAATGTCACAAGCTCTTTAAAAGGCCAATTAAGACTAAACAGTAACAGATTAGGAACCAGTATTAAAAACTGAGCTTCTTCAAGAAAACATTAGAGGTTCAAGATTGAGCTCCTGTAAAATATGATTCTGTTGTATAATTTGTATAGTGTTTTCACTAAGGCTGAGGACTAGAAAGCTACATCCGTGAACATTGAAGTTAAGAGAACTCCTGCTTATGAGCACTCACCTTTATTCAAAATTTGTAACTGAAGTGTCTAACAAGAGCCAGAACCCGCGGTTGTCAGCTCAGCAACAACGGTGACATTCAATATGCTACTGCTCAGGGTTCTGGGATAAGCCCAGGGCTGTGGGGAAGAGGACTGAGCATCCAAGAGGATTCATGGAGATCCTGGGCTGTAGGACCACAGGCAGCATGGATTCATGAGGAGAAGGTCATGACAAAAAAATCTGATGGAGTTCTTTGATTGGGTGACTAGGGTGCTTGATCAGGGGAGGCAGTGGATGGGACCTATTTGGACTTCAGATCGGAGACAGAGAGTTTTGGTTAATGGCACTCACTCTAAGGATGGGAGAGTGACCAGAAGGGCACCACAGGGTTCAGTTCAGAGATCAGTCCTCTTCATTGTCTTAATAGGGGACATTGCAGAAGAACTGGAGGGGAAGGTATGCCATTTTGCAGATGTCACCAACATTTGTAATAGGGCTGACACTCAGGAGGTGGTGGAGAAAATGCACAGGGATTTTGGGAAACTTGAGGAGTGGTCCAAGACATGGCAGTTGGGGTTCAATGTCAAAACATGCAAAATCATGCATCTAAGGCATAGGAACTCCAGTGCTGAGCATAGAATTGGAGGGGAGAGGTACTAACAGTCACTACACAGGAAAGGACCTTGGGGTTACTATATCAGAGGACCTCAAGGTGGCAGCATAATGTGACAAGGCTGTAGGCGGGGCTAATGGGATGCTGGTGTGCATAGGGAAGGGTATGTCCAGCAGAAGGAGGGAAGTGGTGCTATCCTTATATTATTCCCTGGTTTGTCCCTACCTGGAGTACTGTGTCTGATTTTGGAGATTGCACCTCAGAAAGGACATAGAGAGGGTGGAGGCTGTTCAGAGGAGGGCAACTAAAATGGTGCAGGGTTTGCATGGGAAGTCGTATGAGTGGAGACTGAGGGATCTCAACATGTACACCCTGGAAGAGAGGAGAAAAAGAAGTGACATGATTGAGACCTACAAAATATCTAACAGAGGTGAACAGGGAACAGGTGGGGGAGTCTCTTTAAAATGATGATGAGTATCAGGACCAGCAGGCATGTGATGGAGCTGGAGGGGGAAGTTACAGAGAGACAAGAGGAAATTCTTCACTGAAAGGGTGGTAGACCTGGAACAGACTGTCAGTGAAAATGGTGGAGGCTAAAACTATAGGAGGGGGGGGCTTCAAGCATGCATAGGATAAACATTGGGGTACATTAAAAAAAGAGTCACGGTGGGCTGCTGGAGACCAGATAAGGTCTGCGGAGGTGGAATAAGTAGGAAACACCAGGGTAGACTGGGTGGGCCAAGCGGTCCTTTTCTGCTGACAAATTCTGTGTTCTGTATTTCTATTCTATATTCTTTCAGTGAGGGAGAGTTGTGCAACCCTCTGGGTGACCATAGGTGGCAGTGCAGTTCAGGGGCTCGTGGCATGCACAGGGAGGGGAGAGCACATGTGTTGGTGCATGAGGCTTGTCAGCACCTGAAGACGCAACTGCACACAGTAAGTGGGCAACAAAGTGTGAAAAAATGGTGCCAGCTGGGCAGATGAAGCTTTGCCTGCCTTTCGTGATGACATCTGGCTCCTTCTTCCGTGCCCCCAGAATGACCTCATAAGGAACTCTGCCATGGGTGGCTGGATGGGGGCGTCATTGTTGTGGAGCAGTAGGCAGGATCCCATTCTGCAAGGTATACTGGGGGGAAGGGACAATGTAGTGGTGTGATGAGGGTTCCCCGAGATCTTGTAAGATCAGGGCTAGGAGGAACTCAGAAGTCAGGCACACAGCATTGGCAGTAGCTGAAAGAGGTTCCATCTGGAGAGCCATAAGAGGTAAAAAGATTTTAAATAAATATATAAATAGATAAGGGGCTAGCTACCTGTAGTAGTGCAGCATATTGTTCTAAACTGGCATACCTGCAAATCAACTGTCCTATACCTTCTGTATTGATTGATCTACCAAAACAGAGCTTACGCTAGCCCCATTTTAAGGGTCCTAGGACTCCAAGATGTTACATGAGACTGTTTAGCAGGAGAGCAGAAAGTTAAACGATTGATCCTTTCACCATCAGTTTTTAAACACGCTTTCCTAGCTGTCACTTCAACACAAACAAAGTATCTTTCCATAATGGAACTCCTCAACATCTGAATGGGACCTCTGAAAATTTACAATAGTGGGGACATAGGGTCCCAGACTCATTAAAAAAAATTGTCTAACAGATGCTCTTCAAAAATCAGTCTGTGTTAATCTGTTATAGCTCTGCTTTTACTCCCTTGCTTAAACTGATCTGTCTAAAGTGAGGAGTGAATAAAACAGCTCTCAGGATTTTTCCTTTCAATAAACACCCGCTACAGAAACTCAGAATTTGACAATGATAAGTGATCTCCCGCAAGGAATTGCATAGCAATGTCAGGGCTCCACTGTCAGTTGGATATTTTTCCTGTAACTCCATAGTGTTTTTCCCTGTATTTTTCCTGTTAGTTGCATTATTTCCTATGCAATCTCAATTGCTCTGTTTTCCTGTACAGTATGTGCAACACAAGTCTGTAGCACCAATTTTAATACAGATGGCTCCATTTACCTTATGATAATGTATTCCCTGTGGCTCAGTGTTCGACAGACAAAATGATGTGTCAGCGGCTCAGTAAGTAGTAAGCTCACCTCTGGAGCTGCAGGACTGGAAGGTTTTGGGTTCTTGACCCACACCCAGTACTGACACTGTAGTGCAGCAATACGGGGTGGGCGCTGTGTTGATGAGGTGTCATTGTTTGAATAAGATGGTTAAACTGAGGTCGCTTCGGCCCAGACTGGTGGCAGTTGGAAGTTAAAGATCCCTGTGGCATTTATTATAAGTGTAGGGGAATTGCCTCATTGTCCTGGTCAATACTCCCACAATCAATTAAACAGACCCTGTAACCCCCAACCCAGATGCATCAGGAAAAAGGCTGTTGCAGCTCAGTGTGCCTTTACTGGTCAGCAATTACAAATAAATAACTAAAACAGAGCAACATACTATTTAACCCTGTCTACCTCCAGGGAGGAAGGGTTGTGCAGCCTGATGCACCATGGCCTCCTGGGTGATCACAGGTGGTGGGACACTTTTTGAGCCTGGAGCACGCACAGGGAGGGGAGAACATATGTGTGTGTGTGTTTGGTGTGTGAGGCTTGCCGGCACCTGGAGACACTTGCACACTCTTAGTGGGTGGGCAGAAATGTGAGACAAATGGTGTCAACTGGACAGATGAAACTCTGCCTGCCTTCTGTGACCACATCTGGCTCCTTCCTCCTTGCCCCTGGGATTGCCTTGGGTGGAATTCTGTAATAGATAGCTGGACAGAGGAGTTCATTGTCATGGTGCAGTAGGCATATCACACCCTGTATCGTAAACTGGTTGGGGGGCACAACGGTATATCACGGGTTCCCTGGGGTCTCAGAAGATCAAGGCTAGGAGTTCAAAAGGTCAGGTAGATGGGGCTGGCATAGAAGGCTGCAGATGGAAAGCCATGGGAGGTAAAAATATTTAAAAAAATCCAAACACAAAACAAGGGGCCAGCTACTTGTAGTAGCATTTTGTTTTTCTAAACATAGACACATCTGCAAAGCAGGTACCCCATACCTTCTGGATTGAGTGTTCCAGCAAAACAGGGGCTTCACTAACCCCATTCTGAGGGTCCCATGACCCCAAATAACACTTGAGACTGTTAGAGAGGAGAGCAGAAAGTCCGATAGCACACCAATCTTTTCAACACCAATTTTTAAATGTGCTTTCCTAGCCATCACTTCGATATAGATAAGGTGTCCTTCTGTAATGGATCGCCTAAACATTTGAAAGGGACCTTTGGCAATCTGGAATGGTAGGGAGGCAGGTTCCCAGACTCTTCAAAAAAAAGTATCTACCAGGTGCTCTGCAAACATCAGTTGTTTCTTATTTGTTATGTTATGTTATGTTATTGTTTTTACTCCCTTTCTTAAAATGTTCTGGCTAACTGAAGGGTAAATAAAACTGCTCCCTGGATTATTTTCCTTTCAGTGAAAACCTGCTGCAGAACCTCAGAATTTGACAACAATGAGTGATCTCCCACAAGAAAATGCATAACAATGTTGTGGCCCCAAGGCCAGTTGGACATTTTTCTTGTAATCCTGTGGTGTTTCATACCCTGTATTTTCTTGTTGGTTACCTTTTTCCTATGAAACCCGAATTGCTCTGTTTCCTTATATACAAAACACAAGTCTATATTACCAGTTTCCCTCTAGACTGCTCCATTATGCTTGTAATATTACAGAATCCCTGTAGACCTGGGAACCCTGTGGGTCAGTGTTCTACAGACAGCATGCTGTATCAGTGGCTCAATAAGTGCAGCGGCAAGATCAGAAGGTTGTGGGTTTTAGTCACACACCAGGAACTTGGGCTAATACGCGATAAATACTGACACTGTAGTACAGCACTAGGGGGAGGGTGCCACATAGTTGAGGTGCCATCCATCGGATGAGTTGTTAAACTGAGGTCACATCTGCCCATCTGTGGTGGCCTTCCCGATGGAAGTGAAAGATCCTGCGGTGCTTACTGCTTGTGCAGTGGATTTCCACTGGTGTCCTGGCCAATGTTCCCTAGTCAATAAAACAGACCCATGTACCCCCCCCCCCCCAGGAAACACTGCAAATGAGCTGTCACAGCTCAGTTTGCCTTTCTTGTTTGATAAATGAAATAACAGGTAAAACACAAGTGCAGTGGCGGCATAGAGACAACTGGTTATGTTATCAGTGTCACCAGAATGTGAGCACTTGATTAATTTGTCCTTTTTTAATGCAACTTAATTCCATGAATTGGCTCATAAATGATTAGTGACAACAATGCAGAAAACAAACTCTGGGTGAAAAATAAAAGTAAAACTAGACTGGGATGATATTATCTTGTTTTAAACTTAGCTTTCTTAGTTGTTAATAAATATATATATACATGGAAATCTATTTAGAAATAACAGCAAACTCACCCAAAACAGCAGAGTACAGCAGTCAGGGAGTACAACTTCAGTGCCGCTGGCTCAGATTGACAACCTGACCAGTTTCAGGATATGAAATGCATCAAGACCACCTCACACTGGCTTGTAGTTCAACACTCTCTGTTGCTTCTTTTTGAAAAGTGTATTGTCTCTCCTTGAGTCTTCCTCTGTGGAAAGCTTTCCCTCCCCCGAGTGTGTATATATAAAAGTGCCTGATCACGGGGTTGGCTCGTAATTCCAGACGTGGAGTCTTCATTTGGAAGTGATTTCATTATAATGAAATCAGAGGGACCTAGAAACGTCAAGGATCTGACATTTATTTCTTCTTCTTTTTTTTTCTCTCGTTCATTCATTCCCTCGCTCGTTCATTGAGGAAACCCTGGGCTAGTAACTCTTTTGTTGCCAGTTTTGTTCTTTGTGGTTCCCTGTGGTGCCTCTTCTGCCTGCGCTTACTTCTCAGCTCTCCTTGACTTTTTTCAGGGTTGTCCCTGAATTTGACTCAGAGCTCAGACATTTCCCTGGTCTCTCCACAAATTTGGCAATTCTGTGACTGAGGAGTAGGTATTTGAAGCATTAAATAATGCCAGACACAAGTGTTACAGTCTTGTTCTCATTCAGAAAAATGCTTTTCACACTTAGCCACGTAAATGTAACAGTTTGAGCAGATATTATCTTCTCTTAAGGAGAGTTCCTGATTTTGGTAATCTGCCCCTTAATCTGTTTAAGCCTTGTCCCTGATTTGTGAAGTAGTGGTTGAAAGGTACAGTATATGAGTTTAAGCTTTTGTCTTACTCTGAGGCATGCTTTACTTTAATAGTGCATTAACGGTACATATTTGAAAAATAATCAGAAGGCAAACATCCATAATCTAAGTTTCAAACTATCGAAATGTAGAGTTTTATTTGATTATGTAATGCAGATTGAAAATACTCTTAATGAAACAATATTTATGTATTTATTTTTTTAAATGAAACTTTTTGACCAAGAAGCACCAGTGAGCCACAGATGGTTCATTTTAAGTGTGATCAAGTGGGGTCTATGGTATTACAGTAGGTAGGGAAAATGGGCAGACGGGATGGGACAAGTGGTCCTTATCTGCTGCAGATTCTGTGTTTGTATATTTCCATGTTTCTTGGGGAAGGAAACAGCACAATATACAATATGACAGTACAGTTCCCAACTGCAAGATGCAACAGTAATCTAAACAAAAAGAAAAGCATTCTGTAACAGTGATACTGATTAAAAAAAAAAAACATTTTCTTGTACTACACAGGAGTATACAGCATACCAGAGCGGGGGCTGTCTTACAAATGCAAATAAATACATTGTATCTTTAGAGGAAAAGACTGCGTTATGGAAATGTGGACATGGTTTGGGGAATGGATGGAACAATTTACTGTTGGAAATCAGTTTAGGGGTCTAGACAGTTGGTATGTGGTATATGGAGCACAGAAAAAACAATAAAAACAATAATATAGAAAAAACAGGTGAAAAACTGATGTGGCAGTTTCTGAATGGCACACTTTACCTGACCAATGGATACATCCCTGGTTTTATCTCTAGAACTGTCAATCCCTTGCCTTTCTTCCCATGTGCTCATTTCATAAAAGAAGATCATAATGAATATTGGCTAAACCAGGATGTGCACCAGTACATAAGAGCATCATAGTGACAGACTGAGCAGTGCTGGTCTACTTGGATTTCATACTACTGATGCTGTTAACTGTGAGTTATCAGAGCTCCCATTACCTGACAGCATGGTCGTTTTCTGCAGGGTGCTGGCATTTATTTATTTCAAAAGTTTAATGAGGAAAGACATACTGAGCTTGTTTCTGGATGTGTCCTGGGTGTGAGTGGTGAGGAAGAAAATACAATAGGCAAAAGAATAAAAGAATATTAGTAGACTACATCAGTAAACAAAAGATGAGCAATACGGTGCACAGCCATAGGGTCAATGTACAGTACTTTTCAGATGTTCATAATTATATTTAATATAGTGTAAAAATAAGCACAAGGTAGATAGAATTGTACAAGACAGGAGCAGTGCACAATCTCCACTGGGTTGTAAAAGTACAGGGGAAGGAACATAAAGCAAAATCATGGCAGGAGCAGCCATTGGAGTGGGGAGGGTGCTGTCAGAAGGTATGAAGTCAGGGACAGTTACAGCAGGGAGCTATAAATTCATGAAGAAAAGACTAAATGATTTGGTTGAAGAGGCGGAGTGGATAGATGGGGAGAAAGGACCAGAGTTTAAGGAATGTGAGAAAGCTGCTTGGCCAGCAATTGATTTCCGGTATGGGATGGAAAGGGAAACAGTGCTATGGATTGGGTAGGGGGTAAGGGGGGAGGAGAGGAGAGAGGAAAGATAGGTAGAGAGAAAAGGAGCCAAATCAGAATTTGGATATAAAAGAGGCCCAATGGGCAAGCTGCCTGGCATCAAGGGAAGGGAGGGAGAGGGAGGAGTACATAGAGCAGTGGTGGGTACGTGGGGACAGTCCAAAGTAAAATGGTAGAAGAAATGAAAGACATCGTCAAGTCTGACTAGGGTGGATTTGGGACTGGTGCTGTAGACTATGTTACCATAGTCGAAGATGGGGAGGATCATCTACAAAACAACCCCCTGACGAAGGCTGACCGCCGAAGTGCTGGGGCTAGGCACCAGCTTTAGTGCTGAGAACCAATGAACAGTATTAACTTGAAATTATTGGCATCAGCTTTGGTTCTTTCAAAATATTTTGGCAAGACTGCAAGTTCTCTGGGACTTCTGTACATTTCGGGGCAGGCTGCCCTTAACTTGCACTACCACCTGACTGCAGTTTGTGGCTTTACCTTGGATTTGAAAACAACTTCATGGCAGGCAGGCAGTGGGATACTAACGTTGTTCTAGTAGAGTACACCAAGCTTGGGTGAAGCTTAAGGTGGATAGCACCAATGTGTGCCAAGAAATCAAAGCGATAGTCAAGCCAGACCCCAAGGTACTTAAAAGAGGAGACATCCTCTATCATAGCACCATCGAGAGTATAGAAAGAAGGGAAGGGGTGAATCTGATAAGCCTCTGTCAGTAGCCAAAGGTCATGGAAACAATTTTCTTGGCATTGAGTGACAGTTGGTTTGGTCAGAACCAGCACTGAATTTTGTCAAAATCCAGTTGTAGCTAGGCAGTAAGATTAATGCAGAGACGCTAGAGACAAAAAGCACAGTTATCATCAGCGCACATATGAATGGATGCAGAGGAGCAGACAGGAAGGTCATTTAGGAATATTGAAAACAGCATGGAGCCAAGGATGGACCCTTGTGGGATGCCTGAACAAATGGGGGGTGGGGTAGGGTATTTCCAATCTGGACAGCTTGAGACATGCTTTCAAGCTAGGAGCAGAACCAACTTACCGAAGGGGCACAGAGACCCATCCGCATAAACTGGTTTGGAAGGAGGGGATGTGCAACAGAGTCAAAGGCTTTGTCCAAATCCACAAAGATGGCGGCAGTGATCTGACCCTGGTCCATACCTGAAAGGATGGGGTCGGTGAGCAGGAGGAGGGAGGTGGATATGGAGTGGAATTTCCTGAAGCCAGACTGCAAAGGAGTAAGGAAGGAGGGAAGCTGTGAGAGGACAAAGTGTTCCTGTATCTTAGCCAGGGTAGGGAGCAGAGAAATAAGGTGGTAGTTACCAGGAGAGAAAGAATCATCCTTTTAGGGAGAGGGGTGACAGTAGCCTGTTTTCCAGGCATCTGGGACAGTGGCAGAAGAGAAGGAGAGTTTGAGGAGGAAGGTGATTGGAAATGCAACAACAGGAGCAGAGAGATGAAGAAGCTTGGGGTCCAGACCATCAATGCTTACACCCTTGTTAGGGTTTAGAGCAAGAAGGGACTTTAGGAAGGCTAGCGTGGAGTGGTGGCAGAGAAGGAGTGCAGGGTAGAAGAAAGAGAGGTGGGAGTGGAGGGTGCAGAAGAGAGATCCAAAGTGGTGAGTTGGGATAGAAAGTGGTTAACAGATAGGAGGCAGAAGGTGGTGGTTAACAGCACTCACTTGAATGATGGGAGAGTGACCAGCAGGGTGCCACAGGACTCAGGACTGGAACTGGTCCTCATCAATGTGTTCATAAGCGACACTGCAGAAGAACTGGAAATTAAGGTATGACTTTTTGCAGATGATACCAAAATCTGCATTAGGGTGGAAATTTAGGACGGGGTAGATAGAATGCATAAGGATCTTGGGAAACTTCAGGAGTGATCAAGAGCATGAAAGCTGGGGCTCAATGCCAAAAGTGCAAAATCATGCACCTAGGGATAGGAACCGAGGAGCAAAGTACAGGATGCCGGGTGGGGGGCTGACAGTCACAAAGCAGGAAAAGGATCTTGTGGTTATCATAACTGACAACCAGAGTGTAGCAGGGCAGCATGACAAAGCAGTAGGTAGGGCTACTGGGATGCTGGGGTGTATAGGGAAGGTTATCTCCAACAGGAGGAGGGAGGAGGTGTTGCCACTGTATCACTTGCTGGCGAGATCCCTCTTAGAGTACTGTGTCCAGTTTTGGAGGCTGCATCTCAGAAAAGACATAGAGAGGGTGAAGGCAGTCGAGGAGGGAAACTAAGGTGATGCAGGGGTTGCACGAGAAGCCCTACTAGGAGAGACTGAGGGATCTGAATATGTACATCCTGGATAAGAGGAGAGCAAGAAGAGACATGATGAAGACCTACGAGTACCTCACAGGGATGAACAGGGTGCAGAAGGGGAGTCTCTTTCAAATGAGAAAATGCACCAGGACCTGGGGGCATGCAATAAAGTGTGAGGTGGGGGAGTTTAAGAGAGATGTGAGGAAGTATTACTTCACTGAAAGAGTGATAGATGACTGGAACAGACTGTCAGCAAACATGGTGGAGGCAAAAACAGTGTGGGGCTTCAAGCATGTGAGGATAAACATAGGGAATATTAGTAAATTGGCGGGGGAGGGTTGCCAGAGACCAGTTAGGATCTGCAGAGACAGCTTAGGCAGGGAACATCTGGGTAGACTGGGTGGGCCAAGCAATCCTTTTCTGCTGACAAATTCTGTGTTTCTATGTTTCAGGTGGTAAAGTAGGAGTTAAATGAAGAGGCAATGGTAGTAGGGTCAGAGACTAGGGAGTTGCCAACTTTGAGAATTGGGTGAGGGGACTGGGCCAGAGGGGAGAAAGGTGAGTGTGCAACCTTCTAGAACTTGGAGAGGTAATTAAGGTTGTCCTGGAGAGTGGATGCAAAAGACTCAGACTTCGTAAAGCTGGTAGTTTTGGTACAGGCATTGCGAAGGTACCGATAGTTGGCTAGGATGGCCGGGGAGCCAGTGATCTTGCACGATTGTCAAACTAGATCTCTGGCACAAAGGCAAGCCAGCAACTCTACTGAGATCCATGAGAGTTGGGAGCCCCAGACTCTGGATTTATTATGGGGGGCATGATGATCCCAAACAGCTATGATTCTGAACTGAAAATAATGGCAGGCAGAATATATATTTTGTTTTAAATTTAGTATGTTTTTTTTCTCCTCATACCAGCTGGCCCCTATCACCTGCCTCCACTGGGACTTACCTCTCCCTCTTATACCCCTGGCTTACATCCCAGGTGTGGGGTCATTGGGAGGGCCCCCCATATCACTTGACGGAGACTGGGTAGGCGCTCAAGGGAGAGGACCATGGTTGGTGATGTGAGTCCTGTGGCGAGGGGTGGACATCCTCCTGCTGCAGCTGGTGCTCCTTTACTGATTTTCTCCCCTTATGGATGCTGAGAAGGTTCCTGGTGTGCATACACTCATGCATGTGCATTTTCATATCAGAGCTCGTCGGTATCTGTACTCAGTCTGTGGGTCCGCTTGCACTGCCACCTATGGTCACCCAGCTGTCAGTAGCACAGCAGAGACTGACTGTCCCCCCTTCCCAACGTGGAGAGTGCCTTCTGGGATGCTCAGCTTACCTCCCTTGTCTGGCCCTCCAGCGTTACAGGCTTTTTCCTAAAGCAGGGTCACCAGGTTCACAAGCAGTAGCTCTATCACTTTGCCAGTGTGTCAGCCAATGGAGGGCAGAATTAATATTGATGGCTGTAGAAATACGAGATCTGTCAGTGGCTAATAGGTCAGCCCGAAGGGAGGACAGGTTCAGCATCTGAAGCAGGAAAAAATATCCCAGTACTACTGAGGCAGTATTGGCCAGTGGTTTAAGAACAGATCTGTGAACCTGGACATCCGGCTTCAAGTCCCACTATAGTCACTGCATACTGTGTGATTTGACCTCACTGTGCTTTAGTATTACTTCGCTCATCATAACATTGACTAGCAGCAGGGACTTACTGTTAGAGATCATTGGGTTTCAGCAATTCATGTGGCCACTGGCAGCCCCTCTCTGAAGGAGGAACCCTAGCCAGAACTAGTGTCCTGCTTGAAGATTTAAATGTAACATTTTTTATATTATACTTTTTATCCCCATCCCCTTCTTTCCGAAGCTGTCCCCTTCATCCCTGGCAACCTGCAGCCCTGCCCCAACCCTTCTCTGTCACTTACTTCCAGACCTCCAATGCCGCCGGGCTGATCCTACATGTAGTGGTTTCTTTAGAGGGTTTGCACAGCTATCTCCTGCTGGTCCTTGGGCGAGGAAGGTGGTGTGACCCAAGAGCAGCAGGCATCATTCAGCTTTGCTTTGTTTTGTTTTCTTCATTCCCTCCCCTCCGCAGGAGGTCACAGCTAAGGCACTAAGTGCATAGCATAAAACGCCATACTCCCACCCTACCCTGCACCATCTGCACTGCCACCCTGTGGTCACGCAGGTGGCAGTATTGCAGCAGAGCCTTCTGCCCTCCTTTCCCAGGAATGAAGAGTTTCCTCTGGGATGCTCAATCCCCACCCCCCCCCCGTTCAGACCCGATATTGCAGCATTGTAAATGGCAACCTGGCAGCAGTGCTAACAGGCTGGCAAGTGTAACATTTTTACTTTAAGATGAATGGCACATGTTAAGACAATAGTACACAACAGGATGTGGTACATCATGAGATATTGTCATACACAGGGTACAATGTGAGGCACGAAGCAATGCCAGGTGCGTACAACCACCAATGACATGATGATATCCCATGCTATACCACATCTTGTAGTGTATAAATAAGTAATAATCCATGATGGGTATGCATTAAGGGATTTTAATTGCTAAGACATGAGGCTGAAACCGAGTGCTCTTATGCCCCTGGGAAGTGCATTGAAATTATTTAATGCACACCCTGGAGTGGCTTATCACACTTATAAAATGGCTCATTGCTGTCAATCAGGACCAATAAAAATAAAACTTCTGTTTTCAAGTAAAAAAAAGTGTTTTAAATATACTTTGCAAATAAAAACTAAATTTAAAGAAATAGTCCCTATCTTATTTTTTCTGTAGTGTATCTATTCCATTAAGGCAGCAGGTGGTGCTGTGAGCCCAATTTGTACTTCAAGGGTTAGATGCTTAAACAAGATTCTTTGATGCTCCCCTCCAAGCAGGAGCCTTATTTGTGGTAATGAAGGCCTCTTCCCCCATAGCAGGAACCAAGGCAGGGAGCTGAGTCAGTGGTTCGAAGACCAGGCCCCCCACACACACAGAAGGAACCGAGTCAGGGAGCAGAGTTGATGGTGAAAAGGATGGGCTATGTGACAGAGAATGGATATTGGCTGCCCCCCCACTTGTCTAGCACATGTCAGTGCTCCCCTGATGTCTGCCTGATTAGTGGACAGCATGGTGTTAAGATCTAAAGTGGCACTATCCCAGCCCCCACAGACTGCTCCAATGGGGCTGGAGAGCTTTTAGAAAGAGAAGAATTTCTGTTATTACTCTCCTCTCTACAATTTTGTTCTGAACCAGAAGTCAGTTGCTCTCTCTGCACTCATGAAGAGGATTGCTTTTGTGGAACACTGGCAGACAGGGAGAATGAGAATCCTGAGAAGCAAGATCTGCTACGGAGGCCTGCTGCTGAGGTTAGTGTGTGCCTGACAAAGAGAGCTCCCTGGGTGGTTCAGTGGAAGCTAGCATTGCAGGTGACATCGGCAGCTGATAGGAGACCACGGTCAGGGAAAAAGTTTATTTTTTTAAATGTTATGCCCTGTTGTTTGAGGAGCATGTAATTGCTATAACTCAAGGGAGAGAGGGTAGGGGGTAATGCTAACAAGCAGTAACCTTTTATGTGGAGGAGGAATAGGTTTGGACTGCTCCCAGCTCTGCCCTGCCCAGCTTTGTGGTAGTGGCAAATTACAGAAAAAAATTGTTGTTTTCAGCAGAGGCCACAAACTGTAGTTTCAGCTCAGAAAAGTCAAAATTGTTTGTTTAAGCTGGAGAAAAATATTTCATAATGTACTATTATGCTGGCAGTCTAGTTGGTTTGGTAAAAAGTTGTATTTATTTTACAGAGATTAATTAGAAATTTTGTGGTAGTAAAGGCTAATTTTCTTCAATATGATGACTACTGTTTTTTTATGTTGGCGCGCTTGCACAGCCAACATCTTGGGACAGTGCAGCTTTGGGGGCGCGGTCGCTGTTGGGCAAATGCAGGGCACGCATCAGTAGGTGCTTCCGCATTCCCAATCAACCTGCATACCGGCGCCACACCATGCATAATGTGGCTGAACGCATCTAAGAAAAGGTCCGCTGCAATCCGAGCAAAGCTCATCAGATGTAGCGGTCCTTTTCTTTACGTGCTCGCGACATTATGCACATGGCGGCACACTTGCCGCCGAACTGCCGAATTCGGGAGTGCCCAATCCCCCCGTCGGCTGACCCTGCCCCCTATGAATGTGCCGATGAGGGAGCCCACTCCCTGTCAGCATAAAGCATTCCCCGCAATTGTTCAATGCCGGGGATGCCCAAGCCCCTCGGCTCTTACCCCCACCTTCTTTGTGTGCGGCCAGGTGCCACGAAACCCCGTCCGCACAAATTAATCCCCTTGTGTTGTTTGTCTATGAGGAGCTCAACCCTGTCGGCCACAGACACCCCCAAACAGTTAGGGGCACGCTGGGAGCCCACCCCAGCGTGTCAAATCCCCTGAAAAAAAAAAACTGTTCCGCGATGTTTTTCTTTTTTGAACCTGTAAAACGAAACGGTCCTCTTAGTTTCGTGCCCCCTCCCCACCTGCACCCACCCACTGTGCACCCTGCCTTCCACACCCCCTCACCCCATACTTACCCCGAGTCCGGCGCAATGATCTTTGGTGGACCAAGAACACGTCTGCACTCTTCAAAGCCGACGCGAACTGAGAAATGCCGGTAAGCTGTATAATGTAATAAATAGTTTTTTCAACTTTGCTGCATCTCTCAGGCATTTTTGAATTTTAGCTCAAATTTTCAACATGGGGTTTTGGGACCCTTCTCATGAATTCTTGCACTGTCATGGTAAAGATTCGGTCCCAAAGATGATTTCGCGAGTCACTGCCTGGAATCACCTTTCGGGACTGCGTAACGAAATTACAGTGCCACTGTTCATGAGGGGGCTCTCAAAAAGCCTATGTTGCAAATTTGGTGGGAAAAATCCAAAACATGACTGTTTTACGAGCGTGCATAGCAACTGCGCAACGCACGTTCGTAAGTTAGCGCATTCACAATATTTTCATGTCAGATTCTCAACACTGGCATTTTACTACACCTTTTTGTGAACTGTACAGCTGTCATTTTCACATCCTTGCCGAAATGTGTTTTCGCACTTCCGGCACAGAATAGAGCGGTCGCTGTGCTGAACCAGTGTTCAGATGATTACTTAAAAATGACAGTGACACTGTTCATGAGCAGAGGTCCTAAAATGCCTGTGTTGAAAATTTGGTGACACACCCATAAAATTACTGTGTTACGAGCAAGAAGTTTATAGTTTGCACGCACACCGTGACGTCAGCAAACTTCTAATATTTTCACTCCAGATTTTCAACAGTGCCATTGTTCTACGCCTCCTAATGAACAGTACAGCTGTCATTTTTCACATCCTGACCAAAATCTGTTTTCGCCGTTCCAGCGCAGAATAGCGTGGTCGCTGTGGAAAGTCTGTGTTCGAGACACATGATGAAAATGACAGTGACACTGTTCATTAGCAGATGTCCTAAAGTGTCTATGTTGAAAATTTGGGAATGAAAGTCAATAAAATGAGAGTTTTATGAGCGTGCGCTGCACAGTTTGCACGCACGCTCATGACTTTGTGAATTTGTAATAGTTTCACTCCAGCTGCTCATCATTGGCATGTTTCCATACCTCCTTATGAATAGTACAGCGGCCTGAAATGTGTTTTCACACGTCCGGTGCAGAAATCAGTTTTCGGGACAGTTTGAGGAAATGACGGTGACACTATTCATGAGCAGAGGTCCTAAAATGCCTGTGTTGAAAATTTGGTGCCGAAAGTCCATACAATGACTGTGTCGCAAGTGTGCATTGTGCAGTTTCCACGCACCCTTGTAACTTCGTCAATCTGCAATATTTTCATGCCACATTTTCACCATTGGCATTTGTGCACATCTTCTTATCAACAGTCCAGCTGCCATTTTTCACAGCCTGCCCAAAAGTGTTTCCGCAGCTGTGTCACACAATGGCGTGCTCGCTGTGCAAAATCACCTTTTGAGACACATTCACAAAATCACAGCACTATGCATCTCTAGCTCTGCCACTCCCACTGCCAATGCCAGCGCGACAACATTCGGCATTGACAAATGCTTGTTTGGAAGGAGTCTTAGTGATATTGTGTGGTAAGTAAGTTTTTTTGGGGAGGAAAATGAGATTCAGCAGCTGACCATTCGTTTATAGAGATTTAATGCAAGGTCAGGTGACGTCTCTTGACCAATGAGATTTCTAGTTTTTTTCTTGCCATTTTATAAGTGTGATTATAAAATAGCCCCAAAGTGTTAGGAAATTGCTAAGCTTGGTAATCAGTTTTGTACTGTGATTATATACTAAGATATCATCTTGGGTCAAAGACTACTTCAGCCAATCAGCTTCCAGGATTTCTCCTATCCATTTTAAAAATGTTTATTATTTCTGGTGACATTTCCCAGGCATAAAGTAATATCTTTGCCAGAACAATTGTTCAGACTTGCCACAGGGCTGTGTCAACGTCTCCTTTACATAGTGTCTCCTCTCTTGATTCCTCAGCCCCACAACATTCTGATAATGTCATTTAGATTACCGGTGTTTGATTATTTCTCCTGCCCCACAGCATTCTGATGATGTCATTTAGATTACCAGTGTTTGATTATTTCTCCTGCCCCACAGCATTCTGATGATGTCATTTAGATTGCCAGTGTCTGATTATTTCTCCTGCCCCACAGCATTCTGATGATGTCATTTAGATTGCCAGTGTTTGATTATTTCTCCTGCCCCACAGCATTACATAGATACATAGACAGTGTCGGCAGATAAGGGCCTATGGCCCACCCAGTCTGCCCATTTGAGCTTGTAAGTTCAGTTTATGTTTTCCAAGAAGTCTGTTGTCCCTTACCCCTGACCTCCAGAATTCCTTTATGTCTATCCCATGCATTCTTAAATCCCGTGATTGTTTCAGCCCCCACCACTTCCTCTGGCAGAGTATTCCACTTGTCCACCACCCGTTCTGTGAAGAAATTCTTCCTCACGTTTCCTCTGAATCGTTCTCCCTCCAACTTTATCCCATGCCCTGTAGTCCTGTTACATCTGTTTCGCTTAAAAATAGTGTATTCCTGCACCCTGTTCCTCCCTGTAAGATACTTGTGTGTCTCTATTATATCCCCTCTCTCGCTCCTCTCCTCCAGGGAGTACATGTTCAGTTCCTTCAACCTGTCCTCATAGGACTTGTGATGCAATCCATGCACCATCTTTGTTGCCTCCTCTGAACCTTCTCTACCCTGTCTATGTCCTTACGTAGGTAAGGTCTCCAGAACTGTACAGTGTACTGCAGTTGGGCCTCACTAGTGTCTTGTATAGTGGAATTATGACCTCTTTTCCTGCTGGTGATGCCCCTGCCTATGCATCCCAGCATCCTATTTGCTTTACCTGCTGCCTTGTCACACTGTTTCCTGCCTTGAGGTCATCAGAGATGATAATCCCAAGATCCCTTTCCTGCTTGGTGCATGCTATATCCTCACCCCCAACTGATACATTGTGCCAGGGTTTTTGTGCCCCATATGCATTATCTTGCACTTCTTTGCATTGAATTTCAACTGCCAAACCCCTGACCATTCTTCAAGTTTCTGCAGGTCCCTTCTCATTCTGTCTACACCCTCGGTGTGTCTACTCTGTTACAGAGCTTTGTGTCATCAGCAAACAGTGAAATTCTGCCTTCTAGGTCCTGCGCAATGTCACTGATGAAGATATTGAATAGGACCGGTCCCAGCACTGATCCCTGTGGTACCCCACTGGTCACTCTTCCCTCTGTGGAGTGACAGCCATTTTCCACCACCCTCTGTGTCCTGCCGCCCAGCCAGTTACATACCCACCACACTACTGTCCTGCCCACACCCATATTCCCCAGTTTGTGCAATAGTCTTCTATGTGGCACAGTGTCAAAGGTCTTGCTGAAGTCCAGATAGGCCATGTCCACTGCCCTCCCCTGATCCACCTCCCTCGTCACCCAGTCAAAAAATTCAATGAGGTTGGTCTGACATGACCTCCCCCTGGTGAGACCATGCTGCCTTGGGTCCTGTAGTCCATTGACAACCAGATGTTCCACCAATCTCCCTTCAGTAGTGCTTCCATGATCTTACCCACTACCGAGGTGAGGCTGACTGGTCTGTAGTTCCCGCTTCCTCTTTGTTCCCACTTTTGTATAAGGGGACTACATCTGCTATCCTCCAGTCTTTGTGTACCTCCCTGTTTCCAGTGATCGGCTAAACAGGATAGCCAGAGGTTCAGCCACCACTCTCTTAGTTCTTTAGGACCTGAGGTGCACCCCATCTGGCCCCATTGCTATATCAACTCTTATTACTTCCAGTTCCTTCAGGACCCTTTCTTGTGTAAAGGGACTTGTGTCCATTTCTGCACCATTCTCACCCTTGTACTCCTTCAGGCCCATTACCTCCTCTTCCTCAGTAAAGACTGAGCAGAAATACCTGTTCAATATGTCAGCTTTACTGTTGTCATCCTCCACACAGCCCCCATCCTCCCCCTTCAGTCTCACTATCCCTCCCTTTGCCTTTCTTTTTTCACTTATGTACCTGTAAAAGGTTTTGTCCCCTCTACCCACTGATTTTGCAATGTGTTCTTCTGTCTGAGCTTTGGCTTCCCTTACTGACCTCCCTGCCTCCCTTTGCTTCTCCTGGTACTTATCCCTATCCCCTTCTTCATTACATATTATTCATTATTCATTCTGATGATGTCATTTAGATTGCCAGTGTTTATTTCTCCTGCCCCACAGCATTCTGATGATGTCATTCAGATTGTCAGTGTTTGATTATTTCTCCTGCCCCACAGCATTCTGATGATGTCATTTAGATTGCCAGTGTTTGATTATTTCTCCTGACCCACAGCATTCTGATAATGTCATTTAGATTACCAGTGTTTGATTATTTCTCCTGCCCCACAACATTCTGATGATGTCATTTAGATTACCAGTGTTTGATTATTTCTCCTGCCCCACAACATTCTGATGTCATTTAGATTGCCAGTGTTTGAATATTTCTCCTGCCCCACAACATTCTGATGATGTAATTTAGATCTCTGTTGTCTGACTAGTTCTCCTGTCCCACAACATTCTGATGATGTCATTTAGATTACCAGTGTTCTATTGTTTCTCCTGCCCCCACAACATTCTGATGTCATTTAGACTGCCAGTGTTTGCTTATTTCTCCTGTCTCACAACTTTCTGATGATGTAATTTAGATCTCTGTTGATTGACTAGTTCTCCTGTCCCAAAACATTCTGATGATGTAATTTAGATATCTGTTGTTTGACTAGTTCTCCTGTCCCACAACATTCTGATGATGTCATTTAGATTACCAGTGTTTGATTATTTATCCTGCCCCACAACATTCTGATGATGCCATATAGATTACCAGTGTTTGATTATTTCTCCTGCCCCACAACATTCTGATGATGTCATTTAGAT
Source organism: Neoceratodus forsteri (assembly GCA_016271365.2). Classification (NCBI taxonomy): domain Eukaryota; kingdom Metazoa; phylum Chordata; order Ceratodontiformes; family Ceratodontidae; genus Neoceratodus; species Neoceratodus forsteri. The sequence continues at coordinate 255,320,020 of CM028131.1, read as the reverse complement.
CTCTGTTGTTTGACCTGTTCTCCTGTCTCACAACATTCTGATGATGTAATTTAGATTATTTTATTTATTTATTTGAAAATTGGTGGCCAGGAGAGGCACACTGAGCCAGGGCTTGTTTCCAGGTGCGACCTGGGGGGAGGGATGGGGGGGCACCATTACAAAGAAAAACAAACCGGCTGATTAATGATAACTATAAAAACAGTGACATAAAGTACATAAGTCGAAATGCAGTGCAGACAGTAATGTCAAAATTGCAATAGGTTGTGCAAGAAATAAAGGCAGCATACTGAAACAACACAAGATTACAACTAAGTTGAAAATAAAGATGTGGTGGACCTCCAGTGTTTATTTCCCCTGCCTCTTAACATTCTGATGATATCAATTAGATCTCCAGTGTTTGATGAGTTCTCCTGCCACACCTTTATGAAAAGTTATCCATTTTAGAGAGTAGTGAAATATAAAGTGTAGTGACAGAAGTAATGCCTTTTTGTATACCAAGAGGTTCAAATTGCCATGTTGTAGTGTGAGGAAACCTGCTAAGACTTCAGTGACATCATGGGCCTGACTTTGTAAAGCCTGGCTGCAGGTGCATCACCAAGATTATCCTGCATCTGGCAGTACTCATGTAACCCCTAGGTGGCGCTATCCCAAGGGCTACTACCCCTGCCTGCTTGGCTAGAAGCAGGTTAAGGGGCCTGAGTTCTGAAACAGGTGCCTCCACCCGGAGGTCAGGGTTGGTAGTGGTCAAGCTAACCTGGGCATAGCCCTCCAGGACACTGTAACCCCCCATCTTTCCTCTCTAGTGGCCTGAACACTGTACAATAATCACTTTCACAATACCCCTAGTACATCACACAACTACCCACATGGTTTGCACTTACCACCAGGGCTGGTTCCTCTGGCTCGACCCTGTAAAGCAAGGTTATGCACAGCAAATAGCAACAGTACAGTACTTTGAGCACAAACTGGAGGCACAGTCAGATTACATGCAGAAAGTTAGATCTGATTTATTCAGGGGACTTGAACAAGGGAGGGGCAAAATCAGGTTAATTAGCTTAAAGGTTATATCAATCAAGCAGTTATGCATGCGTTTGAGTCCCCCACACAGTCACACATCTGGGTACCCAGGTGGAGAAGAGATGGGCTAGCCAGGACTGATGCTCGGGTTGGCGGCGTCGCAGCTGGTTGGGGCCTGTGATGGAAAACACAACATGCACAGTACACAATATTTGTAATCCGGAGCCAGAGGGCTCAGTTCGTAAAGGAAATGAAACAAGAAGACAATCAGATGACACACTCAGATTAAGCTGTTGTTGCAGGGAGCTACCCTGGTATTTACTCACGATACCCAAGACTGGACCCAGGCTGGATGAAAATCGAGACTGCAGGTGGTTGATCTGGAATGCCAGGAGAAGCAGGGCCCACAGGAGTCGCAGAGGTGTCATTCCTGTTCAAGCGTGGAGCAGGGGGCTGATCCCCAGGCAAGTCTCTCGTCGATGGCTTCTCTGTGCAGTGGGTAGTCTGGCTGGGCCAGTCTGGCAAGGCCCAGACCGCATGGAGACAAATTCGGATGCAGTCCATTTTGAGCTGGATACAGCTTCCAACAAGCAGAACACAGTTCACAGTGGGGAACTAACTCACAACCCACTAGCAGCTCATAGCACATTTACATGTAAGGGAATTCTACTGTACCAGGCAAAGTGCTCCCCGGTCACAATTGCAAAGTCTCTGCACACACCGGAAGCTTAGGGGTAGCTGGAACTCCTGACAGGACGATCGCATTCAGCAAAAATCTTCGGTCTTCTTCAGGTTGAGCCTGGCCCACTTCAGCAGCTTACTTTAGTCACACAAACTTGGATTTAGTCCAAAATAATTCTCTTCTCTCTCTCTCTCAGGAGCAACAGACAGACATGCGGGCCAAAAACTCAGCCTTTTCACAGTTCTCCCATGCAAATCTACTCAGGATTGCTGCTCGGAATTACTTCAGCTCCTTACTCTTCAGTTTCCAGCTTAGATCTAACTGAAAACTGCAAGCAGCCTGGGACTTCCCCAAGATCCTAAAGGTCTGGTTGGCTGATTTGGCTGTCAGTCAAGTCAAGAGCTCCCCCTTCAGTTGCAAAAAAGGTGCAAAAAGTTCACAACTACAATTCCTACAGATTTTGACTTCAGACAGCTCCTGTAGTCCGACTACATTTTAGGTCCCACCAGTACTGTTTAGTCCAATTTGCAGTTCAGGACCAAGATAATGGAGACAAACAAAACAGTCCTTGCTACAAAGAAAGCAGGTTAGACAAACTACACTATCATTATCACTCTAAATGATTTTCAGCAAATAGTTTCATCTTTCAACAGAGCTCCCTCTCAGATTACAAGAGTTGCAATCAGGCAGCTCTTAAAGAGACAGTACACAGAGGCTATACAGGCTCTGGTAATCACATAATTACATTTAAACTGCTAATTTGACTATTAATCTTTTGTGTGGGACTGTGTCAAATGCCTTGCTAAAGTCTAGGTAGGCCATGTCCACAGCCCCTCCCTGGTCTACTACTTTGGTCACCCAGTCAAAGAAATCAATTAGATTCGTCTGACATGACCTTCCCACTGTGAACCCATGCTGCCTTGGGTCCTGTGCCCCACTGGCCTCTAGGTACTCAACAATTCTTTCCTTCAGAAGTGACTCCATCACTTTCCTACCACAGAGGTCAAACTGACAGGTCTGTAGTTTCCTGCCTCTGTCTTGGTCCCACTTTGTGAGGGGAATCACATCCGCCTTCCTCCAGTCCTCGGGTACCACACCATCCTCCCATGATTTATTAAAAGAGTAGCCAGTGGTTTCACTAGTTCCCCTTAATTCTTAGAATTCTGGGTAAATTCCATCAGGCCCCATTGCTTTGTCCACTTTAGTTTTAGGAGTTCTGTAGAACCCTTCTTCTGTGAAAGGACTGGAATTGACCCCCTATCAAGAGTGCTTCTGTTAATTGGATTAGGCACCTCCCTCCTCTTTGTGAATACTGAGCAGAAATATTCGTTCAGTATCCTTGCTTTTCACTGTCCCCTCTGCCCACCCACCGTTCATTCTATTCAGCCTCACTATCCCTCCTTTGTCTTTCTACTCTCGCTGATGTACGTATAAAAGGTTTTAGCCCCCTTCTTAACCGAGTTGGCTATCTTTTCCTCAGTTTGGGCCTTTGCTATTCTGACTTCCCTCCCTGCTTCCTTTTGCCTTAACTGGTACAGCTCTCTGTCCTGGTCCTTCTGTGTTTCCTTATACTTCCCGAATGCTATCTTTTTCTTCCTGACTTTCACAGCCACCTCTTTTGAGAACCATAGTGGCTTTTTCTTTCGTTTTGATCTGTTTATTTGCTTCACACAAAGGCTTGTTGCCTCTGTGATGGCAGTTTTGATGATCCCCCATTGTTGCTCCACACCTGCTTTTAGCCTGTTTGCTAGTGCTTTTCTGAGGCACTCTCCCATCTTGCCAAAGTCAGCCCTCCTGAAGTCCAGTACCCTCACTTTTGTATGGCTTGACTCTGTAGCTGAGTTTAACGTGAACCACACTGTTTGATGGTCACTTGTTCCCAGATGGCAACCCACTTCTAGATCTGAGATCCTCTCACTGCCCCTGTTTGAGAGTATGAGGTCTAAGATTGCTCTCTCACGAGTGGGTTCCGAAACTAGCTGTCTGAGGCCTGCCACCTGTAGGGCATCAAGAATGGCCCTGCTCTTGGATGTGGCTGCAGCAAATGTGCTCTTGTTAACATCTGGCATATTCAGGTCTCCCATCAACAGTATCTCTCCTTTCTCTGCCATCCTAAGAATACCTTCTACCATATCCATGTCAATTCCCTTCCCCTGACATGGGGGTCTGTACACAACCCCTGTGTGGATTGTGGTGCCCGTTCCAGTCTCCAAGGTGACCCACAGTGCCTCCTCTCTTCCCTGTTTACTCTTTTGTTCAGTTGCTTTTATCCATTCCTTTACACAGAGAGCTACTCCTCCCCCTCTTCTCCCCTGCCTGTCTCTCCTGTAGGTTATGTACCCTGGTATGTTAACATCCCAGTCATGGTTCTCTGTGTACCATGTTTCTGTGACTGCTACGATATCCAGGCATCCCTCTTCCATCAAGGCCACCAGCTCAGGGAGCTTATTGCCCAGACTACGGGCATTGGTACTCATTACCCTCCATTTCCTGATGGCCTTACTCCTTTTTGCCCCATCCCTGTCCTTCTTGCCTTTATCACTTTCTCCATTTACCCCAGCCCTTCTCCATATCAACACCTCTATATTGGTGTTTAACGCACTTTCTACCGTGATTTTTTTGGGGGGGCTAGGATTTCCCTGCTCCTTTCCAGTGCCTCCCCCCTTGGCTAGTTTAAATGCTTGCCAATGAAGCATTTAAACCTATCATCTAGGATCCTGGTTCCCCTCCTGGATAGATGTAGCCCATCATGCCAGTACCTCCATTATTCTGTTTTCCTGCCCCACCCGCTTGCCAGAAGTGCACAGCAGGATTGGCTGCCGGCAAAGTCAGATGTAGCAAACCCAAGAACGTGCTCCAGTGGCTCCTGTCTGAGCCGCAGATCCCCTGCACTACCACCTGTGGTCACCCAGGTGGTGGTAATGCAGCGGGTTGTGACACCCTCCCTCCCCAGAGGAGGAGGAGGAGAGCATTCTATGGGATGCTTAATCCTCCTCCCCCCTGGCTGGTCCTCTGCTGGCCCAGGCTCACTCCCGAACCTGGATCGCCGGCGCTGCAAGCGGTAGTACTACCACTTTGCTGGTGGGCTGGCTTTTTGCTTGCAAGTTTTAATAGTGAAATTGTTATGCTTAATAAGTTAAGTTTGTTAGTTAGTTTTTGTTGCTCACCAAAGGAGGGCTAGAAATTTGTCTTGTTTTCAGCGTCATCTGGTGGAGGGATAGAGATGCAAAACGACTGATAATAAAGCAAGATAAACTGTTCATGTTTTTATTTCACTGAATGGGGAAATCTGGCTAGGACTCCCCTCTTTCTGTTTCCGTTATCTGTTTCTGCTCCTCTATCCCATGGTCTCTGTGGGCACCCCTCCCAGCCCTGTCACTGACCTAAGTGACTTACTGGCTATGGACCAGTTATCCTTGATCACATTTGGTGGTGGGTGGTCTGCTGTGTCGGTCATGTGGTGTTGCCAGATGGGGTGCTGGATAAGGCCGGGGCATTTTCTTTCAGTTTTTCTCTCTGGGCCTTGGCGTGCAATGAAGCACATAAATCACGTGGTCTTGCGCTTGTGTGATGATGTCTGTCAGCAACCCTTCCCCTTCTGGTATGCTCACATGCACTAGCACGTAGCCTCTGTTTGGGGACAGTCTCACAACGAGACTCAGAGTCCTGTACCCTGAGGGAGGAGAGCTGTCCATAGGATGCTTGGTCTCCTCTCCGCTGGCTGGCCACCAGCCACCGGAACTCATCTCAGAACCCAGATTTCTCGCGAAACAAGCAGTAACCCTGCCATTCTGCTAATGGGCTGGCTATCCTGACTTTTTCTGAGACATGCCATGCAATTTTTAATGTCCACCTGAACAGCCACCATAACTGGCAGTATGATGGAAAGGAAATAAAGACTGAAGGTAGTTGCTACTTTAACACACGGAGTGACAGTGACTTTTTAATGGATGCTAGCAATCAGTTACGGTATATGGGCAAACTAAAAAACAGCAAATTTAAAAACTTAGTAGTTTACTAACCTAACCTGAGAAGGGATCCGCAGTGAGACTCCTGAACCACTGCAGGTACTTAAGCAAAGTAACAGGGTATATTTTCTTTTGAAATTACTTTTTGTACTCCCTGTCTCTGCACATGATCTTCACTCCTTCGGGAGACACAATGCAGTATCCCCGCACACCAGACCTACCTGAACTCCCGGTTGGTCCCCATGGAGCCTTGGCTATACCCCCCAGGTGGGTACGGGGTGGGACAGTACACCCCGATGCTTCAGTATTTCGTCGGACCTCTTCAGGCAGTCAGGCAGGCGCGCGGGCAATCAGGGTCTCCGCATACAGTGCTCCATCATCTAGGAGACCATGTGCTATTTTGCCCTGTTCAGGGGAATGGCTCGAACCCAACATCATGGCTTCACCGCCAACATAGCCACTCCCCATCCCCTTGCGGCTAACTCTACGCTTGCTGAGCCCTGGACCTCCACCAGAGGCCAGCCAAGCACCGAGCGCTACCCCCCTTCCCTCCCGAGAGAGGAGAGCAGTCCATCGGACGCTCAATCCTCTCCCTCCCCTGCTGACCCCCAACAGCCCGGGCTCGTTCCTGAACTCGGGTCACCGGCCTGGTGCGAGGTGTGGCGTCCAGCACCTCAACCCTCAGCACCACCGGGCTGGCTATAATATGGTATTTTGAGGAGACACAAAGGGTCTTAGTTCTTAAAGAAAGCATGTGAAAGTTGAGTTTCAGTGTGAAAAAGTGCAAAATAATACACTTAGGGCACAGAAACCTGGGCACGGAATACAAAATGGGTGGAATGGTATTGACAACAGTCAAGCAGGAAAGAGACCTGGGGTAATCATATTGGATGACTTAAAGGTGGCCAGGCAGTGCAACAAGACAGTTGGGAGGGCTAGTGGTATGCTGGGGTGCATAGGAAGGGTCATCACAAGCAGAAAGAGGGAGGTGGTGTTGTCCCTATATAGCTCACTGTTAAGACTCCACCTTGAATACTGTGTCCATTTCTGGAGACCACATCTCTGAAATTACATAGACAGAGTAGAGACAGTCCAGAGGAGGGCAATTAAAATTATGCAGGGACTGCACCAGAAGCCCTATGGGGAGAGACTAAAGGACCTCAATATGTACACCCTGGAAGAGAGGAGGGAGAGGGGGGCTATTTAAGAGGCTTTAAATACCTCACACGGTAAATAAGGTACAGGAGGGAAGTCTTTTTCAGGAAAGAGGTGTTCAAGAACAAGGGGACATGCTATGAAGCTGGAAGGGGTAGATTTAGGAGAGATGTGAGGAAGTACTTCTTCATAGAAAGAGACCCACACATTCAAAGGAGATGCACTGCTCAAAATGGAGATGCGCAGTGCATATCAGAAAATGTGTGGAAGCGTGATATTCGAAAGGGAGAGATGGCACCGTGCATTTCTGAATGCACAATCACGCATAAATAATGTATGCAGCGCAAAAAAGGAGGCAGGTACATGAATATGCTGCACATCCGTATATTCAGCCAAAATGTGTGTCGCATCTGCTGCGAATCCCAGAAGTGTGCCACGCAAAGTTAGGCAGACAAAAGGATGGTCTAAATCGGCCAGCCACCTTCAGAAAGGCCATGGAACTGCAGACAGGCCATCCTAAGACAGCCCTTGGAGGTGCACGAGGATGTGCTTCAGGTACCCACACACAGCAGTCATGCCAGGATGGAAATACCTAAAGCCACAGGTGCCAGCACACCACGGGCACTGCCCACCCAGACAGCCATCCCCCACATTGCACCCAGGATGACGACACCCAGCTGCCACATGCCAGTGCTATTGGGTGCTCCCCAGCACACCAGTGGAGCAGATAGCCACACTGCAGCACATGTACCAGGGGCCATGGCCTGCACCCATGTGGCCTGCAGGGTGCACCCGGTGGTGGTATGTACCCAGGGTGACACCTGGGTCAACGATGCCAAGGTAGCCTGGTAGTATGAGTGGCAGCCTGGCATGGGCCAGGGACTGACCTGTGGCACACACCCATGGTGGTACACCATAGGTGCACACCGGTGGTATCCACCCACTCGGGTACCTGGTCACCCTCTGCACACTGCCATTCCTTGCAGTTATCACCATGTTCCTCTCATACAGCGAGGTGTGGTGCACTGCAGGAGACTGTACACTGCATATGGAGCTGGTGTATCACATGAATGTGGTATACCAATCAGACTTTGTCACCCTGGGCCCTTCCCGTTGCTTGTCCAGGTGGGTCCCTTTGACCGCTGTCCAGGTGGGCCCCCTGTACCCCAGTCCGACCCTGTACATGGCTATGAGAAATAGCACTGTACCCAGGCCAATGCAGTCCACCCACCCACACACAAACATTCCATCACACCTGCCTGCTAGGCTGCAGTACCACCTGTTCGCCTTTGTGGGGTGGTGGGGCAGCTCTGCAAAGCAGGGACTGCGCATGCCTGGGGTATGCAAATTAGCTAAATAAATTCCAGTAATGAGCTGCACATGTGGGGAATGGGCTCGGAATGTGCAATGACGCAATTTACATATCCTGTCTGAATACTGCAATTTTGTGCACTGCACATGTGGCCGTCTATCGCGCATTTCCCCTATGCTCTGCATAGAGCTCAGGTCACCTGCTGTGCTGCACATCTCCCACTGCATGATCGTGCATGTTTAGAATATTCAGCCCGTCATGCGCAATCGCATCTCATGGTGCATCTTCTGACTATACCATTCTTTTGTACCGGCGCATCTCAGTTGCACGGCACAGGCACGTGTGCGATGTAGCCTCGAACTTTTGAATATGGAGCCCAGAGTGGTGGATTCCTGGAACAGCCTTCCAGCAGAGGTGGTGGGGGTGAGAACAGTGGTGAAGTTCAAGAATGTATGGGACAGGCACAAGGGAATCATAGTGGAGAGGAAGGGGGAAGGAGAAAGAACTCTAGATCAAGTAGGGTCTGCTAAGAATATAGGTAGGCAAAAATGGGCAGACTGGGTGGACCAAACAGCCCTTATCTGCCATCAGATTCTATGTTTCTATGTGGGGATAAAAATGTAATAAAATAATACTTTTCTGATAGGGAAGTTATGATGTACAGCCTGACCTGCAAGATAAAAAGAGAAATTAGTCAGTTAAATTACAATAGCACAGTGTAAGGTAGAGAACTATCTCAGAAACAGTAGAAAGGGTTAAGAATGCAGTAGCACAGAAACACACTGTAAAATAACAAAGTAGATAAAAGACAGAAGGTAAAGAAGAAAGGAAGAGAAGAGGACATAAAGATATGAGCAGGTTTGTGGGGGGCATAGATTCCCCTCATCAGAACCCATCGGCCACAGTTTAAAAATAAATGTGCTGTATGGTGACAAAGTGGCCTGTAATTACTTTTTAGCCCTGATACTCCAGTGGGCTATTGCAGGGGTCCTGGTGGATAGTGAACACAGCTTTCTAGAAGGGGGTCTGCAGACCCTAAAAGGGTTTTGTGACAGGGAGGATAATATTATTAAATGTGGAAGCCAGTTTGGGGGGGGGGGTGAGAGGACAGTTGAAGCTGCTGCTCCTTGGTAACAGAGTCTGACTGCTGGTGTCACTGATGCTTCTTCCACTGGTCCCGCAAACTGGGACTGCCTGTGATTTGCAAGGGGGGAGGTGAATGAGTCAAAGTGACAGAGCAAAAGTAATTAAAACCAGCCCTTCCAGTTATAGTTGGGGTGGGGGTGGGGGGCAGTCAATGTACCTCTGATTGACTAATTGAAATCAGCACTGCTGGTGATTCGGTGGACAGGGGCGCTGGGACTCCACAATGCTTAACCACTGAGGCATTTATGGGGTCCTGAGGGGCACGTACATTTAATAAATCACATAGGACTGTGAGCTACAGGGGGCACATTTCCTTTTATTAACAAAAAAAATAAAGAAGCACTTCAGTTGTTTTTGGTTTTATTTAAATGTAACACCCCTACAAATGGGGGTTCCCAAAAAATCTTCTTTGAGCTTGCCTAAATGCTCTCTGCCAGGCTGGTGTCCTGTGTTTTAACAGTTTAAATGTGATTACCAGAGCCTGTATAGCCTCTGTGTACTGTCTCTTTAAGAGCTGCCTAATTGCAGCTTAAGTAATCTGACAGGGAGTTCTGTTGAAAGATGTAACTATTTACTGAAAATCATTTAGAGTGGTAATGATAATGTAGTTTGTCTAACCTGCTTTCTTTGTAGCAAGGACTGTTTTGTTTGTCTCCACTATCTTGGCCCTGGACTGCAAATTGGACCAAACAGTACTGGTGGGACCTAAAATGTAGCCGGACTACAGGAGCTATCTGAATTCAAAATCTGTAGGAACTTTAGTTTGGAGCTTTTTTCGCGCCTTTTTTGCAACTGAAGGGGGAGTTCTTTCTTTGACTGACAGCCAAATCAGCCAACCAAATCTTTTTGGATCTTGGGGAAGTCCCGGGCTGCTTGCAGTTTTTCAGTTAGTTCTGAGCTGGGAAGTGAAATGAGAAGAGCTGAAGTGATTTTGGACAGCAATCCTGAGTGGATTTGCATGGGAAAACTGAAAGGGCTGAGTTTTGGGCTTGCATGTCTGCCTGCTTCTCCTGAGAGGGAGAGAAGAGAATTATTTTGGACTAAATCCAAGTTTGTGTGACTAAAGTAAGCTACTGAAGTGGGCCAGGCTCAACCTGAAGAAGACCGAAGATTTTGCTGAATGCGATCGGCCTGTCAGGAGTTCCAGCTACCCCTAAGCTCCCGGTGTGTGCAGAGACTTTGCGATTGTGACCGGGGAGCGCTTTGCCTGGTACAGTAGAATTCCCTTACATGTAAATGAGCTATGAGTTGCTAGTGGGTTGCGAGTTAGTTCCCCACTGTGTGAACTGTGTTCTGCTCACTGGAAGCTGTATCCAGCCCAAAACAGACTGCATCTGAATTTGTCTCCATGCGGTCTGGGCCTTGCCAGACTGGCCCAGCCAGACTACCCACTGCACAGAGAAGCCATCGATGAGAGACCTGCCTCGGGATCAGCCCCCTGCTCCATGCTTGAATAGGAACGATGCCTCTGCAACTCGTGTGGGCCCTGCTTCTCCTGGCATTCCAGATCAACCACCTGCAGTCTCGATTTTCGTCCAGCCTGTGTCCAGTCTTGGGTATCGTGAGTAAATACCAGGGTAGCTCCCTGCAACAACAGCTTAATCTGAGTGTGTCATCTGATTGTCTTGTTGTTTCATTTCCTTTATGAACTGAGACCTCTGGCTCCGGATTACAAATATTGTGTACTGTGCATTTTGTGTTTTCCATCACAGGGTCCCAACCAGCTGCAACGCCGGCCAAGCCCGGGCAACATTCCTGGCTAGCCCATCTCTTCTCCACCTGGGTACCCAAAGGTGTGACTCTGTGGGGGGACTCAAAATGCGTGCATAACTGCTTGATTGATATAACCTTTAAGCTAATTAACCTGATTTTACCCCTCCCTTGTTCAAGTCCCCTGAATAAATCAGATCTAACTTTTTCTGCATGTAATCTGACTGTGGTTCCAGTTTGTGCTCGAAGTACTGTATTGTTGCTATTTGCTGTGCATAACCTTGTTTTACAGGGGGTCCCCAGGGTCGAGCCAGAGGAACCAGCCCTGGTGGTAAGTGCAAACAGTGTGGGTACTTGTGTGGTATACCAGGGGTATTGTGAAAGTGATTATTGTACAGTGTTCATGCCACTAGAGGAGAAAGAGGGGGGGTTACAATGTCCCAGAGGGCTGTGCCCAGGTTAGCTTGACCACTACCAACCCTGATCTCCGGGTGGAGGCACCCATTTCAGAACTCGGGCTCCTTAACCTGCTACTAGCCAAGCAGACAGGGGTAGTAGCCCTTGGGATAGCGCCACCTAGGGGTTACATAAATAAGTAGATAACCAGAAAAAACAGAGTGTTTGAGCATGGTACCCATGAATTTACTTGTGAGACCCCTATTGCCTCCGCTGGTCTTTGCTCTGGTTTGGGGAGGGGGTGTGAGTCCATGGGGTCATTGAAGGCTCTGGTAAAATCCCAGAGCACTAACTACAGTACATTACCATGCACAAGACTTGATTCGAGGGACCTGAATGTATCTGCTGCCCCTCTTTTCTGGTTCAGTAATAGAAAAGGTCCTTGAGGGCTCTGGTTCGGTCAGGAACAGTGTCCAAGGAGTCCCAGAGAGATGTGAGGATGCAGTGAATCACCAGGGACTCTGTGCTCTGAGCCAGGAGAACAGTTCTTGTTAAGGGACACAGGGCTTTAGCATAGCAGTGTCCTTGGGTTCCCTGAGGGCTGAGAACATTTAATAAATCATTTGTAACTCTGAAATACTGTATGTTCAGGGGTACATTTCTTGCTAAGGAATACAGGGATCCAGTTCTGTAGGAGAGTGAGTCCATGTGGTCTCTGAAAGCTCTGGTTCTGTGTGGGAGGGGGTCTATGGGATCACTGAGGGCTTCAGTTTTGTAGGAAGTGGGTTCATGGAGTCCCTGCGGGCCCAGTAAAACCTCCCAGCACATTAGTACATTGCTGGGCCCATGAATTGATTAGATGGACCTAAATGCATATGCAGGTTCTCTGCTTCAGTTCAGTGGTTGAAGGGCTATGATTTACTGGGGAAGGCAGCCAGAGACAGCAGAACTGCTATAAGATGGCTGAAATTAAAACTGGCTGATATATATGGGGTGTGTGTGTGTTTAAAAATGCCATTAGGTAGCTGTAGTTGAAATCAGCTGCCTCTCCTCAGGTCCTAAATCTGATCACTGATGCCACTGAAGCTGACCGCTGGTGCTGCAAATTGGTGGGGGTGAGAGACCAGGGAGCATGGCGGTGCGCCTGAGTGGCTGTAATTGAAACTGGCAGTGTCAGTTATTTGTGGGGAAGCAGGTTGGCTGGGGAGAGCTGAAATGCTGTGAAGCAGCTGTAATTGAAACTGATGCTACTGGTGATTTGCCGGGGGGGGGGGGGGCTGCTGGAGTGTGTGAAAGTGCTGCCAGGCAGAAAGCCCTAAAGTGAAACCAATATATTTGCTTTGCCTATGGCAAGACAAACAAAAAAGAAACAATGGTATTCTGCTAACGGGGGGCAGGACAAAGCCGAACAGTGTGTCACCACTGGTAGAGTAAAAGGGCTCTGTCAGAAATAAGTTCTACACAGGGACAGGCGCAGCTTGCCCTGTGAAAAGTTTACATGCAAATGTAAACCTGCATCATTGGCCAAGGCCAGTGCCATTGACTGTGATGGAGGAGCAGCTAATTAGTACGTGTAGTTTTAGCTCACAGCTTGACACACTTCCGCAGCCCCATTCTGATTCAAACGCTCCCAGTACAGTATGTTTACTTACATTCTCCAAGCAAACATAAAAAAAATGAATAACACTGAAACTGGCCCTATTCCATAGACACATTTCTTTTATTTAAACATTTGGTGACCGGGAAAGGCACACTGAGTCAAGGCTCATCTCCAGGTGCAACCCGGGGGACATGGAGCATGGGAATCACAGTATATAGTACAAGGCATTCAAATACAAAATTAGACAATAGTAAGCATAATAAAATATTCCAATGAATACAATACAGCAAAACAGGCTATGCAGAGAGACAACTGTACAATGGAATGGAGTATCAAAGATCGGAGTAGTTACAACAAGGGACAAACATTTCAAGTGTAGTGAGACAACTGTACATGGTATGGAGTAACTCAAATTCAGTGTTGTTACAACTGGGGACAAACATTTCAAGCACTAAGAGATGTTATGGGAGCAAGTAGTGAAAGGTAGGAGACAGAGCAGCGATTTGACAGAGGAATGAGAGGAAGAGTTGCGTAAGAGAGGAGACTGAGTGTTCCACAGAGAGGGGAGACGATAGTAAAAAGCAGATTCGCCCATGTTTAAGGATGGAGTAGGAAGTGAAATGTTTTGTTCTGAAACCTGACTGGCAAGGGGATAGAAGTTGGTGGCAGAGAGGAATTCAGTCAGCTTGGATTGCACAAGACGTCCTTGGAGTTTGCCAGAGCAGGGAAGAGGGAGTTTGGGCGGTAGTTCCCGGGTAAGGTGGGGTCACCTCCTTTGTGGAGAGGGATGACACATTCAGACTTCCAGGCTTTTGGAAAAATGCCTGAGGAGGACTTGTTTATAATGAAGGTAAGAGGGAGTGCGATGGGAAGAGCAGAAAGGCGTGGGAGACTAGGATATAGACCATCCGGACTGGATTTTGATGTGTTGAGGGGTAGGAGGGCAAGCAGTACTTTGTTGGTGGAGGCAAGGGCTAGAAGGAAGTTGTGCCTAGGCATGTGATGTGGGGAAGGTTTGGAGGCAGGCAGTGTAGTAGATGTGGTTGGGTCAGGGGAAGCACAGGCGGTGAAGAAGGAGTTGAGGGTGTCTGCAACCTGGATGGGGTCCGTAACTTCAATGCCATTATGTTTAAGGGTATGGGTGGTAGATTGAGGAGGTGGATTGATGATGGAATGTACAATATTCCAAAAGGAGGATGTGTGTGCAGTATTAAGGTGATGTTGAAAGTAATCTGCCTTAGCTATATGAATGGCATTAGTGCAAGCATTTCTGGCTGTGTTGTACACTTGTCTTGAACTTGGGGCTAGGGAGGACTTAAAGGCAGACCAGGCTCTGTTTTGGGCTTTGCACATGGCAATTATAGGGGTGGTAATCCATGGGTGGTGGTGCTTCCTGACCCTGGCTCATTTGAGGGGGATGTGGTAGTAACAGACACAGTTGAAAATATTAATGAACTGGGCTAGGGCAGTATCGACTGTGGTTTCAGAATAAACTGGTGCCCAGTTGGCATTGTGTAAGTCCGATAGGAGGGAGTTAATGTCAAGTGAAGATAGTGGACGAGTTTCAATGTGCTTTGGGGCAGATTTGGGAAGATATGTTTTTCTAATGCAATAAGTGATGCAGTGGTCACGTAAGGTGGGGTCGAGGACACCCACTGAGGATATACGGTGAGGGGGGGAAAAGAGGACCCAATCAATGAGGGAGTGATTAGAGGATCGGGAGTTGTAGCAGGTAGGCACTGTGATCAGCTGAGTGAGGTTTAGGGATTCTGATTTGGAGGTTGTGGTCTTAGATGAAGGGGACAGCCAGTCAAGGTTGTAATCCCCTAGGAGAATTAGTTCACCAGACTGAGCCAGTGGCGGGAGAGCTGAGATGCATGCTGTTAGAGCCTCTTGATCAAGCTGAGGGGAAGCATAGACTACACTGACGAAAGTGGGGAGAATATGGGGAAGGAAGAAATTAGCTAGTATTAGTTCATGGGATCCTAGGCAGGATTCCTTTTTCATTACCGAATAAGAGAGGTGCTATCTTATAATCATGGCTACTCCATCTCCTCTTTTGCCACGGTCCTGCCTTAGGATTTGGTATCCGGGGATGGAGATAGACGAGTCCAGTGTTTTTGCAGAAAGCCAAGTTTCGGAGATGCATAGGATGTCTGGGGTATTTTGGGCTATCCGGCAGTTTAAAGTGTCCAATTTTGGGAGGAGACTCCTAATGTTTATGTACATGATCTTTAGGCCTTTGTGGGTGGGTCATTGTTGTGGAGGAGTAGGGGGGCCAGGGTTCCTTTCAATATCTCCTGCTATTAATAATAGAAAAAAGAGCACAGAGAAAGTATCAGGCAGTTTATGACCATTGGTGATATTGAGGGCAAAGGGTGTATGCCTGGAGCAACAAATTAGAGTGATGCTGCAACTTACATGGGCTGGAAGGAAACTAGGCGAGATTAAGTGAAAGGATGGAGTGAGAGGGGGATCAAAGTGGGCAAGGAGGGAGAGAGATAGTGGTACTGAAGGAGGGGAGCTGAATAAGCAGGAGGGGAAGGGGAAGGAGCACCCATGTGGTGGGTGAGAGGAGGAGGGGGAGGGGGAGGAGAGAAGACAGAAGAGGGTGCACAGAAAATGAGAGACGAGGTGGGAAGCATGATAGCAATTGCCAGGTTGCAGGAATGTTTTAGCTCATACACTGTATTTAGGAGCACATAGAAGCTGACAGCAGAAAAAGGCCCACTTGCCCATCTAGTCTGCCCAGCCGTACCAGTAGTATGATGTAAACGCCTCAGTGGTCTCTCACTCCACCTTATCCCATGTCAGCCCTCCCTGTTATTCTCTTCAGCCCTATATGTCTGTTCCACACTTGCTTAAATCCCTCCACTGATTTGGCATAGACCACCCCCTTCCCTCTGGCAGCCTCTCTCACTTATTCACAAACTCTTTCTCTCTACAGAAGTACTTTCTGATGTCCCTAGTGGATCTCCCTCTCACCAGTCTCTTTGAGCTCCCCCTTGTGGCCATGATTCTACTCAATGTGAATGATTCCCGGGTGCCTATCTTGCTTATCCTGTGAAGAAACTTGAACATTTCAATCATGTCCCCTCTCTCCTTCCTGGTCTCCAGTGTATACATGTTGAACTCCACAAACCTCTCCATGCAGGACTTCTCTTGCTGCCCCTGAATCATTTTTGTTACCCTCCTCTGCTTTGCTTTAACCCAGTTCCAGTTCTTTCTGGTTTCTATTCTGGTTGTAACTGTTCCAGCTCCAGGCACATTATTGCTGTGGGTGCATTCTGGTTCCAATGCAGGCGGAAAAAGCTTAGCAACCTATAGCCGGGATAGGGTTTGAAGAAAACACAATCTGGAACAGGATAATTGTAAAAAAGTAGTTTTCATTCACATTTCATTCATCTACAAACAGTGTGTAGTGCTTGAGCTGCCCCTGCCATTTTGAGCATGTGTGCACTTTTTCATGGATGTTGGTAAAGGCTACATGTTCTGTTTTATATGTAGTAATTAAAGTGACAGTGCTTAAAAAAGTTGGTAACACTTTGTTTCTTTAACTACACTGCAGTTACAGTGCAATTACACTATAATTGCACTGCAGTTCCAATGCAGTCACATGCAACAAATGTATAAGTACAGTGTAATTACACCTGTTGCATGTAATTCATGATTACCTACCCTGCAGTTACATTGAAACTGACACTTAAAGTGTGACCAAAAAGGCTAACACTTTAACATAGAAACATAGACTTTGATGGCAGATAAGGACCGCTCGGCCCACCTTGTCAGCCCATTTCCCTACCTACTGGATAAACTGTAGATCCTAGTTAACCAACAGCCTATTTCTTCTTACCCCCCCACAAGAATTGCCTTATGTCTGTCCCATGCATTCTTGAATTCCCCACTGTTTTTGACCCCAACCTCCTCAGGAAGGCCATTCATGCGTCCACCACCCTCTCTATGAAAAATTCTTCCTCACATTGCCCCTGAGCCACCCCCCATCTTCAAATTGTGTCCCTTGTTCTTGCACATCTCTTTCTGAAAGATGCTACCCTCTTGGACTTTGTTGATTCCCTTGAGGTACTTGAAAGTTTCTATCATGTCCCTCCTCTCCCTCCTTTCCTCAAGGGTATACATATTAAGCTCCTTTAGTCTCTCCTCGTATGGCTTCTGTTGCAGACTCTGCACCATTTTAGTTGCCCTCCTCTGGATTGCCTCCATCCTGTCTATGTCCTTGCAGAGATGGGGTCTCCAGAACTGGACGCAGTACTCCAGATGGGGTCTCATCAACTGTCAGTACAGAGGGATAACAACTTCCTGTTTTCTACTGGTGTTGCCTCTCCCTATACATCCCAGTATCCCCCCAGCCATCTCTACTGCCTTCTCACATGCTTGCTAACCTTTAGGTCCTCTGATATGTTTACCCCCAGGTCTCGTTCCATTTTTGTTGTTGTTACTACCCCCCCCATTGTGTACTCTTCCCCTGGGTTTTTGTTTCCCAAGTGCATTACTTTGCACTTCTTTGCAGTAAATCCAAGCTGCCATACTTCTGACCATTCCTCCAACCTTGCCAAGTCCCTTCTCATCCTTTCCACACACCCCCCCTTGTGTGTCAACCCTGTTGCAGATCTTTGTGTAATCTGCAAAGAGGCATACTTTTCCTTCCAGTCCCTCTGCAATGTCACTTATAAAGACATTAAAAAGGACCGGACCCAGTGCTGAACCCTGTCGTACCCCACTAGTAACCCCCCTTTTCTTCAGAGTGGATTCTGTTTACTACTACCTTCTGTGTCCTGTTGTCTAGCCAATGCTTTACCCAGGCTACCACCCTGGAACTCACTCCCAGGCTGGCTAATTTGTTTATTAATCTTTTGTGTGGGACTGTGTCAAATGCCTTGCTAACGTTTAGGTAGGCCATGTCCACAGCCCCTCCCTGGTCTACTACTTTGGTCACCCAGTCAAAGAAATTGATTAGATTCATCTGACATGACCTTCCCGCTGTGAATCCATGCTGGCTTGGGTCCTGTGCCCCACTGGCCTCTAGGTACTCAACAATTCTTTCTTTCAGAAGTGATTCCATCATTTTCCCTACCACTGAGGTCAAACTTACAGCTCTGTAGCTTCCTGCCTCTGTCTTGCTCCCACTTTTATGAAGGGGAATCACATCCGCCCTCCTCTAATCCTCAGGTACCACACCATCCTCCCATGATTTGTTAAAAAGGGTAGTCAGTGGTGTCACTAGTTCTCCCCTTAGTTCTTTTAGAATTCTGGGGTGAATCCCGTCAGGCCCCATTGTTTTGTCCACCTTCAGTTTTAGTAGTTCTTTCAGAACCCTTTCTTCTGTGTAAGGACTAGGATTGCCCCCCCTATCCAGAGTGTTTCTATTGATTGGATTTGGTACCTCCCCCTCCTCTTCTTTTGTGAATACTGAGCAGAAGTATTTATTCAGTATCCCTGCTTTTTCACTGTCTCTCTCTGCTCACCCAACGTCCCCTTTATTCAGCCTCACTATCCCTCCCTTTGTCTTTCTTCACTCCCTATTGTACCTATAAAAGGTTTTATCCCCTTCTTAACCGAGTTGGCTAGGTTGGCAAGGTTGGAGGAATGGTCAGAAGTATGGCAGCTTGGATTTAATGCAAAGAAGTGCAAAGTAATGCACCTGGGAAACATAAACCCAGGGCACTTTAGTTTGTTTCCTTAACTACACTGTAGTTACAATGTAACTATACTATAACTGCATTGCAGTTGCAATGCAGTCACATGCAACAAATGTGTAATCACTGTGTAATTACCCCTGATGCTTGTAATTAATGATTACCTACCATACAGTTACACTGAAACTGACACTTAAAATAAAGTGTGACCAAAAAAAGGTAATACTTTATTTTAAATGTCCTTAACTACACTGTAGTTACAAAGTAAAGTGTGGCCAAAAAGTTAAATGCATATTTATAAAGTGCAACCAAAACGACATGTAAAAGAGCTGTAAACCAACATTGGGCAACATTTACAGTGCATAACAACTAAGACACAACAAGAGAATTACTGGACAAAAACAAACACAAACTACAAATTGAGGGGGAAGGGAACAGGGGGAGAAAGAAGGCAAGAAAAAGGTAGTAGGGTCAAAAATAAGGATGGGGAGGAGGGGAATGAGGAAATGGGGAACAGGACATGACAAGTACTTAATGGGGGAAGGAAATGAAAAAAACTTTATGCTAAACAATATGCATTGGCAATAATTCAACTGTAACAGTTAATTTGTTCATGACTAAATATCAATGTTTCTTCATGTATTGCTCAGATACAAACATGCTGATCTCTGATGTCCCATCCTATTGCATTCATTCTTTAAAATTTTTTAAAGAAAGAAAAGAAAGTAGAGATATTGGGGACCCAATTGCTTCCCTGGTTCATTTTGTAAATTGTGGAACTTGCCCCGCTTTTTATGTAGGTAAACAAAAAAATCCTGTAAAATATGGATTGGAGACCATCAAAGGCAATGACAAGGGGTAATGTAGACAACTTATTGGTGAAACATGTGGAACAGTGTGGGAGAAACCACACATTCAAATATAGGGGTATTGAAAAAGTAACTGTTGGCCAGTGAAGTGTGACCTAGATAACAGGTTACTTAGATGTGAGACAAAATGGCAGTACAAGCTAAAAGACATTAGACCACTGGGCCAGAATGATTACATAAACATAGAAACATAGAAATTGACAACAGATAAGGGCTGCTTGGCCCACCCAATCTGCTAATTTTTCCCTACCTTCATTCTCACCACAGACCTTATTCGATCTATAGCGCTTTCTCCCTTCTCCCTTCCTTTCCACGACAATTACATTGTGCCTATTAAATGCATTCTTGTACCTCACCACTGTTTTTGCCCCCACCACCTCCACTGGAAGGCTGTTCCAAGAATCAACCACTCTTTCTATGAAGAAGTAGTTCCTCACATCTCTCCTGAATCTACTCCCTTCCAGCTTCATATCAAGCCCCCTTGTTTTTGAACACCTTTTTTTTCTGAAAAATACTTCCCTCCTGTACCTTATGTACCCGTATGAGGTATTTAAAGGTCTCTATCATATCCTCCCTCACCCTTCTGTCTTACAGGGTGTACATGCTGAGGTCCTTAGCCTCTCCTCATAGGGTTTTTGATGTAGCCCCAGTACCATTTTAGTTGCCCTCCTCTGGACCGCCTCGACTCTCTCTATGTCCTTCTGGAGATATGTGGTCTCCAGAACTGGACACAGTACTCAAGGTGGGGACTTAGTGATGTATTCCTGCTTGGTTGTTATCAATACCATTACACCCATTTTGTACTCTGCCCCTGGATTTCTGTACCTCAAGTGCATTATTTTGTACTTTTTCACATAGAAATCCAACAGCTATATCCTTGACTATTTCTCAAGTTTTCTTTGGTCTCTGCTTATCCTTTTCACCCCTCCTCACCCCGGAGTGTCTACCCTGTTGCAGATCTTGGTGTCATCCACAAAAAGGCAGCACTTTCCTTCCCGTTCCTCTGCAGTGTCACTTATAAAGACATCACAGGGGACCGTTCCCAGCCCTGATCCGAGGCACCCTGCTGGTCACTCTCCCTTTCTTGGAGCAAATTTCGTTTACCACCACCCTCTGTCACCTATAACCTAACCAGTTTCTTACCCAGTTTACCACCTTTTTATCCACTCCTAAGCTACACAGCTTGCTCACTAGTCTCCTATGTGGAATGGTGTCGAAAGCCTTACTGAAATCCAGGTACACCACGTCCACCAATCCTCACTGATCTAATTCCTCGGTCACCCAGTACAAGAAATTTATCAGATTTGTCTGACGTGACCCCCCCCCAATGAATCCATGTTGTCTCAAGTCCCGCAACCCATTGGATTTGAGATATTCCACAATCTTTTCCTTCAGCAGTGTTTCCATTAACTTTCCTACCACTGATGTCAGGTTGACTGGCCTAAAATGCCCAGCCTCTTCCCTGCTTCCACTTTCGTGAAGCGGGACTGCATCTATCCTTCTCAAGTCCTCTGGTGCCACACTGGTATCCAGTGATATGTTAAATAGGACTGTCAGAGGTGCAGCCAGTACAACCCTGAGCTCCTTCAACACCCTTGGATGCAACCCGGCTAGCCCCATTGATATGTCCACTTTAAGATTAGCGAGTGCCTTCAGGACTCTTTCCTCTGAAAAAGAAGTAGTGTACACTCCCCCCTCTTCAAGGCTCCTGCTACTTTCTTGGGGGTTCTCTCCTTCCCCTTCCTCTGTGAACACTAAGCAAAAGTATTTAAGATGTCTGCTTTTTTCTGGTCCCCATCTGTAGAGTCCCTCCTTCTCTTTTTAACCTTACCATCCCACCTTTGGTCTTCCTTTTCTTGCTTACATATCTAAAAAAATGTCTTGTGCCCTTTTGATACCACCTGGGCAAGTCTTTCTTTGATTTGTGCCTTTGCACTCTTCACTGCTTAACCTGCTTCCCCTGATACACCTCCTTATCTCCTTCCCTCTACATCTCCTTGTATCTTCAGAATGCAACCCTTTTAGCATTTCCTTTTTCCACCGCCTCTTTCAAGAACCATAGTGGTCTCTTGTTCCTCTTGCTTTTGCTCATTTGCTTGATGCAGAAGTTTGTTGCCTTTACTGTGTCCCCATTTAGCTTGGCCCACAGTTCCTCCACCCCCCATGGTCACCCACCCCTGCCAGGTCATTCCTGGGGCACTCACCCATCTTTATAAAATATACCTATATGAAGTCCAGGATCTTCTCCTGTATGTGTCTTTATTTCATGGCCGTACTTATATAGAACTACACCATATGGTGACCACTGGTCCCCAGTTGGCCTCCCTCCTTGATGTCTTCAACACTGTCCCTGTTAGTGAGTACCAGGTCCAGTATTACCCCATCATGAGTGGTTTCATTGACTAGTTGCCTGAGGAATGTCCCCTTCAGGGATTCCAGGATGTCCCTGCTTCTAGCTGAATCTGTAGCTGGGAGGCCTCAGTTTACATCTGGCAGACTGAAGTCCCCCATCGCAGTACCTCCCCTTTTTCTGCCATTTTGTCAATGGCTTCTAACAGTACCTTATCTAACTCCTCTCCCTGTGTTGAAGGTCTGTATATTATACCATGGACATAAGTGAACAGCCAATGAAATGGTCAGACTGGCAGTTTGCCACCGGTGTAAATCCTCTGGTAATCGCTGGCTGTTGATGAGCAAACGGTCATCTACATCCTAATCATCTGCAGCCCAGGAATAAATACAATCAAAATAAAAACATAAAGCAACCTCTTTAAAAGTTGTATTTTATTATAGTAAAAAAATGAACCTTGGTTTAATCGCAATAAGCCACTTGGAGGATGTGGGTTATCGGGGGATTTACCCCGGCTGGCGAGGAGTTACCTACTCAGCTGCACCTCATGGGCAAACCTCTCCTGCTGTGGTAAATCCCCCGATAACCCACACCCCCTCGTAGCTCATTGCTTAATCATGCCAGTGTGAATAGTGGCTCTATTCGCTGGCTCCAGGGTGACCCACAGTACCTCTGCCCCACCCTGAATTCTCAGTATCTCTGTAGTCTTTATACTTTCCTTCATATAAAGCATCACACCTCCTCCTTTCCTTCCCACACTGTCCTTCCTGAACAGAGTGTAGCCTAGTATGGCTATGTCCCAGTCATGGTTTTCAGTACACCATGATTCTGTAATGGCCATTATGTCCAGTTTGGCCTCTGCCATGATGGCCTCTAGGTCTGGAATCTTATTTCCTAGACATCTAACATTCGCACACAGGCTGTCCAGAGTCTATTAGCCCTCTGATTGTTACCTCTCTTTTTCTGTTGTGTCTCCCCTTCTCCACCCGTCTTTTTAATGTGACTGTTTCTCTCCCTTTCCATTACTCTCAGCCTGCTTCCTTTATTACTTTGCATCCTGGGGGGGTCCTGTCCCCTTGAGATGTCCCTACTATCTACTTCAGCATGTTGGGGGTCAGTTTCTGCCTCCCCGATTCTTTCTGTCATCCTCCTTGGCTAGCTTAAATGTTCATCAAAGCAACATTTAAATCATCCACTGAAGACTGAAGTTCCCCTCCTGGATGGATGGATGCAGGCCATCACCCCTATATAGGCCTTCATACGAACATACAAAATTTGCCAGCAGATAAAGGACTAGAGGTCTCTCAAGTCTGCTTGAATGTGCAGCTAGCACCCCTTATTCTGCAACTGCCCCTCTCTTCCACCCTTCTCCCCCATTGACCCTCCCCCTTGTCCTGTCCCAACCTCTTTTGAAGCAGTCAGTGTTCTACTGGATACCACTTCTGCAGGTAATGCATTCCACCCAGCTACCACCCTCTCTGTAAAAAAGTGTCTCCTCATCTCCCTCCTGAATCTTCCTCCCTCCAGTCTCATATCATGGCCCCTGGTGTCCCTCCCCTTCCTTACTTTGAACAGCCCCTCTGTACCTGTCTTGTTTATTCCTTTCATGCACTTAAAGGTTTCAATCATGTCCCCTGTCCCTCCCCTCCTCCAGCGAGTACATGTTCAACTCCCTCAGCCTCCTCTCGTATGATAAGTCCCCCAGCCCCTTGATCATCTTTGTCACCCTGTGCTGCACCCCCTCCAGTAACTTAATGTCCCTCTTCAGATACGGGCACCAGTACTGCACGCAGTACTCCAGGTGCGGTCTAACTAATGACCTATACATTGGCAGAATCACCTCCTCCCTCCTCGAGGCTATACCCCTTGTAATGCAACCCAGAATTTTGTTGGCCTTTGCAGCTGCCATCCTACATTGTGCCAAGGTGTTCATTGACCCAGTATGAGCATCCCCCCAGATCCTTCTCCTCCTCTGTCTGGGCTAGCTGCACTCCCCCCAGCTGGTAACTCCTCCTTGGGTTCTTCACCCCAAAATGCAGCACCTTGCACTTTTTGGCATTAAACCCCAGGTGCCAGGTGTCTGACCAGGTTTTAAGCTTTGCCAGATCATCCTGCAACTCCTGACAACCCCCTAGGTCATCCACCACTGCTCCCATCTTGGTATCATCAGCAAACAGACTGATCTTGCTCTTGATGTCCAATGATATGTCTGCAATGAATATCCCAAACAACACTGGTCCCAACACTGAGCCCTGTGGAACACCGCTCGTCACTACCCTTGGGTATGAGAGCTCCCCACCCACCACCACCCCCTGTTGCCTTCCCTGAAGCCAATTCCTACCCATCTCACCAGCTTTGCGCCCACCCCTTTGCCTTCTAACTTACTTCCCAGCCTCCCATGCGGCACCGAGTTGAATGCCTTACTGAAGTCCAGATACAGGACATCCACTGAGTTGAAAGTCCTGGTGCAGAGAACCCTCTCCTCCCTCCTGTCATAGACAGACAGCACCTCAGTGAAAGCTACTGTGTGTGCCACCTATATAAGACCTCCAGTTTCCTAAACCCCCCATGTACTGTCCCAGCCCCTCAGCCAGTTTTATTGTTCATCCAACATAGTGTATCCTTAGTTCAATGTGTCTGTGCATCTGGTTTCGTGCTTGTGTAATGTAGATAAACTTTGGCTGTTTGAATCTCTATCCATGGAATATACTACCCTGTAGGGGTACGAAGGAAAGGAACCTTGGGGGAGGGTTCCACCCCTTGAGGTGCCACAGGAGTGTTTCCCTTGGCTAAAGGTACCTTAGGAAGAAGCCCATGGGAGAGAATGGCATGCCCCTGGAAGAGGAGGGGTGGATGGAGGGGCAAGGAAAAAATGCTTGTGTGTGGAATGAGAAGAGCAGCTCTTAAATAGGACAAAAGGGGTGTGTGGCCAGTTGCACTGCCCCCCTGAACTACAGGTTATAGCCTTCCAATTCAATGTATCTGTGCAAGCTGGTTTTGTGCTTGTGTAACATAGATATATTTTGGCAGTTCACCTCTCTATCCATGGGATATACCACCCTTTAGGGTATTAAGGCAAGGAGCCCCTAGGGGACGGTACCACCCTTTGAGGTGCCATGGGAGTGATTCTCTTGGCTAAAGGTACCTTAGGAAAAAGCCCCAAAAGAGCATCAAGCAAAGCATACAAGGTAGTGAAAATGGGTTCGAGGACCTGTATGTAGGTTGGTTGGTAGTATAGGTTCAGTTAGTAGCATGGGTCATTTGGTAGTATTGTTTGAGTAGAATAGGCAGGAAACAACAGGTGAATAGTGACTCACTCAGAGGTCTGACAGATAAGGCGTGGAGGCCTGGCTTCCTAAGGAGAGAGAGAACATCCAAAGGGGGAGATGGGACACTAACGGGATGGCTACCCACTCCATCCAACAGCGGAAACCTACCTAAGTGACGTAGGGATTATTGCCTAAGGCTAACTAAATATTATGACCTGTGGCATGGAGGAGAGAAAAAACCCTCTTTGAGGAGGAAATCTCTGGGGATCCAAGGCCTAGGTCGCCTTCCCTCCAGGGTTGGGATGCTTTTGATTTGTAATGGCTCTGCTGCTGCAATTTGAAAACCCAATCGAAGGAGGGTGGAAAACATTCCAATATGGAGGAAGGCTCTCACACTATCCCTCTAATGGGAACGCCGTGAAGGGTTGGGAATGAACTCTGCAATACAGCTACTCCAAGGTGGGAAGAGGAGAGCGATGACTGCTGAGGTGCTCAGCTGGCTTACCAATCTAAAAACAAACCAAGTGAACCAGAGGCAGTCATGGGGAGAATAGTGTAGATGGTACCTTAGGCACCTGGTGCTGCAGATAAAGGATAGCAATATATCCTCCCTTCACAGCTTAGTCAAAATTCGACATCAAGAGGCACCACTGTGCATCGACCTTCAGACCTAACGGCTAAAGCTCCACCTGGAATGAGGACATTCCCACTATGGGCCATGAAGGAAGGACCCCACACCAGGCATCATATGCTCAGGATGCAGACTAGGGTGCAGAGTGAGACCGTCGGCTGAGAGCGAGCTCGAACCAAAATTGATGGGCATGGTTGGCTAATCCCATGTAGCAATGGTGTGGGCCACACAAGGCACTGGAGAGAATATTAGGTACTAAGCAGCAAAAGAAACAAGTAGGTACAGTACAGGCAGCAATGAGTAGTATGGTAATCATGTGTAACAATGGAAGCGCTGAGTGCTGGAGACCATACATAAGTCAGACATGTTTTAAAACAAGGCTCAGCGCAAGGGAACCTGGGCCTTTCGCGGTGTGAGGCTAGCCAACCAGTCCATCAATGAGTGCCAAATAAAGGTGACAAAAGCAAATGAGCAGATCCAGCAGCAATTAACTATAGCTTGATGGGGCAGCAAGCTGAATGAACATAGAACTGTAGGGAAAGGCACTGCACTGAAAACAGCAGCAATATTTGCTTGGTATAAAGTCAAAAAGCAGGATGGAGTTCCATGGGCTAGGTTGCTTAGGCTATTGTGAAGCAGTAAAGGAGCGGTTGTTAGCTAGGAAGCAAAGCTATGAGCCAGGTGTAATCAATGAAGGGTAGCTAGCATAGGAAAACAGAAGCAGGGAAGTAGCTTCTGAGCTGAAACACACAGATAACAATTGCAGTTTTGCTGAAATCTGGTAAGTAAATAGGAGCCAAAATAACACAAGCTGAGGAGTAGCACGATATAAAAGCAACAGGATGCTAGAAAGCGAAAAGCCCCCAAAAGAAAAATCAAATGAAAACACAAACACAGGACAGAAACAAGCAACACAAAGAAGCACAGCAGCCAGAGGCAAGCAATACTAACCAAAGCAGAAGAACACAAAACAGATGTCCAGCAGAAACAGAGCAGAGTAGTTTGCCAAAATACAGCAAGATGTGGAGTGGGGGTTGGGGGCTGCAAGTCCCAGCAGGCCCTAAGGGAGAAGACAGACTGACAGAGCCTCCGAATGGCAAGGAAAAAATGTTTGTGTGTGAAGTGAGGAGAGCAGCCCTTAAAGAGGCCAAAAAAGGTGTGTGGCCAATTGCACCACCCCCTGAACTACAGGCTATAACCTCCCAATTATTTTCATTTTGTGTAACTTTTCTGGTGTATAATATGCTCTACTAACTCATTTGTATTGTATAATCTTGTTTCATGTGGATTTATAATATTGACAGGATACCACCACATCTGCTCACTGTGGACCTTTAAAATCACGCCCAATCTCTTTTGCCCATATTTGTTTAAATTTAGAAAAAATATATTTTTGTTGTGTTATTACTTTTTTCAGGATCCAAGCAAAACAGTCCTTCTGTTTCTGCATCACCATTTTTATCTGTTCTTCCAGTGCTCTCTCCCATCGATCATAATCTTTTAAAAATAGATCTTTCAGCTGTGTATATCTATACAGCTCAGTACAATCCAATTGATATTGATGTTTGCATTTACCCAATGAAAGAAAGCTCCCCCGTAGTTAATCAGATCTGAACATCTGTTTATCCCTCTATCTTTCCAAGATTGGAAATGAAAATATTTATTCCCTATTTTTTGTTTAGGATGTTCCCAAATAAAATAGTCTCTATATCTGTTGAGTTTGTATTGATTTTGTTATTGAAATTTCTTTTGTAATTTTGCTTAATTGTTTAAATATTGTTGTCTTTGAATTTAGAGGATTGTGGGAAGAAACACATATTACATAATTGGAATCTGGCCTTGGATTCAATCTTATTGGAGTCTATACACGAATGCCTACGTGCCATGTAAGGGAGGTGTGTTGGCATTCCTATGCCCAAATGCCTTGCAGCAGTGATCTGCATACCCCCGTCGGCATTCACCATGGGTACATGGGATCCCCGGCCAACCATGTGGCACTGTGCCAGTGGCATGCCAAGGGTCATGCCCCGTGCTGTATGCTATGCACCAAGGTGTGGCTTGCCTGCTGGTGCTATGCTGAGGGGACCCTTCCATAACTATTTACTCACCCCCTTGCAGGTTACTGGTGGGATGTGGTGGAACCAGAATCCCCCCACACACAGCTGCCACAGCACAACGAGCTCCTGGAGAGGGCTCAGGGTGGCTGTTCAGGCAAACACCTGTTGTTTATTCAAGGGAGGGTACATGCCTTCCCAGGGTCCCCTGTCCATTTGTGCAACTGATCCACTATGGGGCCAGGGACAGGCATCCTATTGGATGACCACCCATGGCCCACACTCTGCCCAACATTCCTCATCCATGCAGCTGCATGCAGGGGAGGTGGGGGGAGGGGTCCTTTGGCCGGCATTCATGAATACCGCCATGCACCCATCTGTGTGTGGGTGTGGAGGGTCCCCTGCCCATTTGTGCAACTGATCCACTATGGGGCCAAGGACAGGCATCCTATTGGATGACCACCCATGGCCCGCACTGTGCCCTGACATTCCTCATCCATGCAGCTGCATGCAGGGGAGGCAGGGGTCCTGTGGCCGACATTCATGAATACCGCCATGCACCCATCTGTGTGCGGGTGTGGAGGGTCCCCTGCCCATTTGTGCAACTGATCCACTATGGGGCCAAGGACAGGCATCCTATTGAATGACCACCCATGGCCCGCACTCTGCCCCAACATTCCTCATCCATGCAGCTGCACGCAGGGGAGGCAGGGGGAGGGGCCCCGTGGCCGGCATTCATGAATGCTGCCATGCACCCATCTGTGTGCAGGTGTGGAGCGGCGCGGGGGTTTTACACATGTTTCACATGTAATTTGTGCATAGGCCCAACTGATTTCTTCTTCAAAGTCTAATAGATTAGATTTATATGCCCAGTTTAGGGCTATCTTTATTCTATAGGCTTTATAGTATGCTTTACTATCAGGACATGCTAGACCACCTTTAGTTTTTGGTAAACATAATTTGTTCCATGCCACCCTAGGTCTTTTGTTATTCCCAATAAAATTCCCAAATATATCTGTAATTATGTGGAGCCATGTTTTGGGTGCGTCAGTGATCACAGCCTGTATAAAGTATGTTAGTTAGGGTACAGAAACCGTCTTAAGAAGTTGAATTTTTCCCCATAAAGATAGTGGGATTTTATTCCCCCCTTGTATTTTGACCTTTATTTTATTTAAGACTAGTTTATAATTATGAGAAAATGTAGATTCTGGGGTTAAGGCTAATTTTATGCCCAAGTAATCCATTGCTTCTTTACAAATTTTCCCATTAACTGGTTGTTCTACCCCTCAAGACAGTTATAAGCAAAACAAATTAATTTATAAATGAAGACTGGATAATTGGCTAATGGCAAAGAGAAGATTTGTTCGTTAAGGGTTTTAGGATGGGAACTACAGTATACATGGGCATTATGCCTTTGGTTCCCTATCTTGCCTCAGTATGAACCTCAGTACTTCCTGAAATGTTGACCAATAATATTTCAGATTTTGTTTAATTTATTTTGTGTCTGGAAATGTGAGAAAGCATTTATTTCATTCCATAAATTTTGTAAACGTTGTACACTATTTGTTAATATTAGTATAAGATCATCTGCATATGCATTTAACTTGACCTTTATTTTACCTATTTGAATGCCTGCAATAAGATGATTGGTTCTTAGTTTGTTAATGAATAATTCTAGCCCCATAAGGAACAATGACGGGAGAGAGAGAGAGAGAGAGAGCACCCTTGCCTCCTTCATATAATTGAAATTCTTGTGACAGTAAGTTGAAAGCAGGCAATTTATTTTAATCTTTGCTTTGGGCATATTGTAGACTGTTTGAAATAATTCAGCAAAATCATTTGGAAAACATCATACTTCCATTGCTTGAAACAGAAAAGCCCACTCAATCTCATCAAAAGCTTTAGAGATGTCTACCAGATGGCAATGGCATCCCTATTGTATGTTTGATCAAATTGTAAAGTTTGCTGAATCTTGTGCATACCAGTAAATATCTCGTCCAGGTATAAAAACATATTGGTCAGTATGTATTAGCTGTGGTAACATTTGAAGTATTGTAGTATTTAATATTTTTGTATAAACTTGTATAATCACAGTTTAATAATATGACAGGTCTATAGTTTTTTACTTGTTGGGTGTCTTTGTTGGGTTTTGGAATAAGAGATAATATTATATTAAAAGAGTCAGGTAATGTTTTTAATAACTTGGTCTGTTTGAATAATTGAACAAAATAAGGTAACAAGATTTTTTTAAAATTTTTTGTAAAATTCCACAATCAATAAAAACTAGGCGATTTCCCCTTTTTCATGGAGGGCATTGCCATCACGATTTCAGCCTCTGATATTTATTTATTGGAATGTTCGGATACACCTTTGAGCAGAGCTCATTTACAAAGGTTCTACATCAGAAGAATGCAGAATAAATACAGGTTAAGGTACAGAATACATTTGCACAGTAACAAGTGGAACCTTGCAAGGTCCCATGTATATTTACAATATTTACTATATTTAGAGGTTACAGCATTTACTTATAGTTTCTATATACAGTTATGATACAGGAGTACAGTAACAGCAGGCATTACATTGTCCATGATTAAAGTGATATGTCACTTATAAGCATGTTGCAGTCCTCAGGTATAATTTTATACAGTGTTTCTTGATCATAGTACATCCTGAACCTTAACATTTGCTTCAAATTGATAAAAATGTTTATAATAGTTGAGAAAGCAGTTCAAGATTGTGTGTGTGTGTGTGTGTGTGTGTGTGTGTGTGTGTGTGTTGGGGGTGACTAATTGCCTTACCATTGTTATCTACTATTGATGTAATTTCAGTATTTTCTATTTGGCATTTTATTCTTTTAGCTAGATAGCTGCCTGACATTTCACTAGGCAAGTGCCATTTTTTTTATGTGTAGCTAACGTTTTGTGGCTGAACTAATGTCTATGTTTTGTAATGTTGTTTTTAGAATATGATGTTCTTCATGAAGTTACCATTGTTAAAGCCCGATTCCAAGCTCTTTAAGTTTTCTTCTAGTTCATAATATTTTTCTTGAAGTTTTTTTTATGATTCTAGGAGGCTTCCGATATAATTATTCCTCTCAAAGTGGTTTTAAATGCATCCCATGCTTGCAAAATTGTATACTCTTGTTTGAGGGTGTTGTCCCAGAACTCTTAGATTGCCTTCTCAACATTAACACAAAACTCATCATTTGTCAGCAATCTATTGTTTATTCTCCAGATACCTGTATTACCTGTTTTATGAAGTTTGTTTGTATTGTCATATCTTTAGACATTAAAAAATAACCTAAGCCGGATGAGCCTTTATGTATTGTCAAGCAATGAATGTATTCTTTGTCCACTGGGTGTAACTCCCTCCATACACTAAATAAGTTATTTGCTATAATAAAATTACTCAATGTTCTTGAGCTGTATTTATCCAAAGAGGTAATATTGTCTGCTTTGTCTACATATTGATTCTATAGACTATTCATATCTCCTGCAAATAGAAAAAAGTAAATTTCCCATTCCACAAGTAGTTTATGAAGATACGCAAAAACATTTTTGAAAAGCCTTTAAATGGGGCATATATATTGCCTGTTGCTATAATTAATACTTCTAATTAAATTTTTAGAAGGCAAATTCTACCTTCTTGGTCTTTTACTACCTTCAAAACTTTCCCTACCCCTTTACCTTTATTTTTACCCGGGAGGTTATAATATTGCCCACCCTGCCTCTTTTCATTCTTTGCCCCTCTTTTTCTTGTAAATAGGATTCTTGAAGTAGAGTTACGTGAGTCTCTTTTTCTTTAAATTATCTAGAATCCTATATCATTTTAAAGTAGAATTGACTTCCTTAATATTTCAAGAGATTATATGTAGTGGTCTACCCATATTTTAGTTTATAACTATGCTGCAGTTGGAATAACAAATTTGTTGTTGAATCCGAGGTTATCAGTTTATAATAAGTTCTATATGCCTCATTATGTTTAATTATTAATGCCATTGTAACCATAGAATTTTTTAAAGTGCCCATCACCCTCCTTCCCCAAATCCATGGTGCTTAGGAACCTCGCCAGCACCAAAACCCCTTCTAGACAATGGATCTTGGAGTTCACTCCCCCTCTCACCTCATGGGTAATTAAACTAAGTACACTACATCCTTGATTATCTAAACTCACTGGGGGGACATAAGATTAGTTTGGATAATCAAGGGGTTCATAAAATCGATAGTCCCTCTCACTATGTTCCTATTAGATCAGAGGACATGGTACGAGTTCAGATAATCCAGAGGTTCAGATAATGGGGAGGGGCTCGTATAATCGAGGTTATACTGTACTGTATTTATATAATATAAACCGAGGCTAATAACCAGAAGAGGTTAATTATTTTTATATGTTTGTGATCCCTGTAAAAGAAGAAAGCAATGTTAGTATCTTGCTATCCTATAAAAAGAGACACGTGAATACCATAATAAGCATTTAGTATTTAATGTTTGTCCTGTAAATAACATTGGCAGTCTTCTTCTTCTTTTTTTTTTCGATTCTATTTTGCTCCAGTCACAGCTCATGGGACCTTCTCTCAGGCATCCAGTCCTTGTCCTGCCCGCCTGTGGATCCCTCGGTCTGTGCCTCCTCTCCCCACACCTGCAGTCAGCACCCCTGGTTTCACCCGACTGCATACCTCTCAACTGTCACACGTTATGAGGTATGTCACTCAGTTTATCCATCAGAGAACCCTCTGTCCCACATTGAGAAGGTGATATTCCACGCTGACCACTGAGACTTTTAAGCAGAAATGTATAATAATATAAGATGCTAGGTTATCAGCAAACATTATAAACATTAGTGCACTTATTTCCACAGTATTCTGAGCTTGCAATGTCATGTCTGATGATGTGTCACACATTTTGTCCAGTTGTCACACATCTTGTCACACATTTAGGTGATAAAAGATTGAGAAGTATGCCCGCCCGGGGAGGGTAGCCCTCACATCTGTGGGCTCTCTTGTAAGTCAGACTCTGACTACAGGTGGGCCCAGAGGGAGGAACTGTAAGGCCAGCCAAGAAGAAACCGGCAGAGGGCGTGGGGGACTGGTGCCATCACCTGTCCCATGAAGCCATTTTTTTCCTTGTTCTACGCTGGTTCCCCACCCCTGCGTGGGCACGTCCCAATGCACTAGCGCACGGCAACCCTGCCTGTGTCGGCCACGCTGATCTCATGCTGCCCGGCTTGCTGCAACAACCCCTGGTTGCCACTGGGGGTCACCAGCACTCTGAGCCAACCCAACCCGTTCATCTAGGGAGGAGAGCACCACAAGGGCACTCTTTCCTCAACCCGCCCCTGCTGATCCACCAGCGCCCAAGCCCATTCCAGAACTCGAGTTGCCGGAGTAGCATGAGGTGTGGTGTCCAGTGCCTCAACCCTCAGTGCTACCGGGCCGGCTCTGCAGTCTTCTTCTTAAATCCATGTTTGCTTCTTTTGTTGTATTGTATTGTAATATAGTATCTGATCATTAAAGCCTAGCAAGGAGCACAACTGTGGCTTATACTTTTCCTGTCCACAGAATTTGTTATATTTTACTAAACTTTTTAATCTGTTGCTATAGTTCAAAAGAAAAGTCATGTTTAAAGTGAATTTGTTGGTCTCTGTATCTAACAGCTTTTTTTCAATAGCAGCTGTTAAGGTAGTCTCCTTGTCTTCACTTCTCAGAAACGTTAGCTTAACTGGCTGATTTCTCTGTTTTCCTTCTTGCCTTCTTGGACCTACGTGGTAGATTCTATCAGTATCCATTTTGCTTGAATGTTTTCCCACAATATCTGTTAGAATTTCCTGTATAATAGTTCTGAAAAGTGTTTGCTCTTCCCAACTTTCTGAAATTTCATATACTCCAAGATTTTTACTTCTTAATTTGTTTCAGCATCATCTTGCTTGTTTTAATTGCTCAACTTCAGTCTGTATTTGTTTCCGACTGTTTTCTTTTTTTTAATTTATTGGGTTTTAGAAACATAGAAGGTGTTGGCAGATCGGGACCATATGATCCACCAAGTCTGCCCTTGTTTTCCTACCCCCCCACTTAGCTGCTTGCTTGAGTATCCCGCAATGCCTGTCCCATGCCCACTTGCATTCTCCCACCGTCTTTGCCCCCCCCACCTTCTCTGGCAGGCTATTTCACAGCTCTACAATGCACTCCATGAAGAAGAATGTCCTTATATTGCTCCTGAACCTACCTCCCTTGAGGTGAAGGTCATGCCCTCTTGTCCTGCTATAGTCTTTTACCTGAAAGAGGTTCTGCACCTGTACCTTGTTGTTGACTTTAAGGTATTTAAATGTCTCTATCACGTCCCCTCAATTTCTGTGCTGCTCTAGAGAGTATAGATTGAGTTCACTGAGTCTGGCTTCATACGGTTTCTGGTGCAAGCCCTGCAGCATCTTTGTTGCTCTTCTCTGCACCGTCTCCAGCCTATCTGTGTCCCTCCTGAGGTGTGGCTTCCAGAACTGGATACAGTATACCAGGTGTGGTCTTACCAGGGATCACTATAGAGGCATGATCACCTCAAGCCTTCTGCTTGTGATGCCCCTTTCTATGCATTCCAGGATGCCACTAGCTTTTAGGGTTGCCTTCTCGCATTGTTTGCGGACCTTGAGATCATCTATATGAGCACCCCCAGGTCTCACTGTAGCCATGTATCCACCGTTACCCTCCTATTGAGTACAGTTTCCCTGGGTTATGTTTTCCCAGGTGCATGACTTTACATTTTTTGGCACTGAATTTCAATTACCAGATCCTTGACCATTCCTTCAGCTTTCAGAGATCAGATTCCATGCTTTGTTGCCCCTCTGATGTGTCAACCCTGTTGCCGATTTTGTTGTTATCAGCAAACAGGCACACCTTTTCCTTCAGTCCATCAGTAATCTTGCTGATGAATATGTTGAAGAGGATCAGCCCCAGAACTGAGACCTGCACAACCCCACTACTCACCCTACCCTCCTCTGACAGAGTGCCACTTATTAATAGCCTCTGTGTTCTCCCATTTAACCAGTTCCTGACCTAGCATGTTACCTTAAACCTGACTCCCATGTTCTCCAGTTTATTGACTAGTCTCCTGTGCAGAACCAAGTCAAACGCCTTACTGAATTCCAGGTAAACCACATCAACTGCCCCACCCTGATCCACTGTTCTGGTGACCCAGTCAAAGAAATCTACCAGGTTTGTCTGGCAGGACCTCTCTACTGTGAAACTATGTTGCTTTATGTCAAGCTGACCACTTTCCTCCAAAAAAGCAATGATTCTTTCCTTTAGTAGGGACTCCATCAGTTTTCCCACCACTGAAGTTAGATTAACTGGACGGTAGTTTCCTGGCTGTTGCTTGCTTCTGCTCTTGTGGAGTGGCACTACTTTTGATCTCTTCCAGTCCTCTGGAACCTTCCCGTTCTCCAAAGATTTGTTGAAGAGCACTGCTAAGGGTGCTGCTAGTTCCCTTCCAAGTTCCTTAAGTATTCTCGGGTGTATCCCATCTGGCCACATAGCTTTATCCACCTTTAACTTGTTGATTTCCTCTAGTACCCCTTCCTCTGTGAAGGGACTTGTGTCTGTGCCTCCAAATGGAATATTATATTTTTCTACTGTTGGACCACTACTGTCTGTTTCCTGTGTGAAGAGTGAGCAGACGTATTCATTGAGTACCTCTGCCTTCTGTCCGTAATGTTCTGTGGGTTGCCCTTCCTTTTTTTGTGATTTTAACAATGCCTCCCTTAGTCTTCATTTTCTCATACTGTATGTACCTGTAGAATGTTTTGTCACCCTTCTTCACTCCCTGAGCTATCCTCACCCCTGTCTATGCCTTGGCATTACTTATCACTTTCCCTGTCTCTTTTAACTTTTTTTTATATTCTGTTTTGTCAGCCTCTTTCCCTGACTCCTTGTACTTCATACTTGGCAGCCTCTGAGGCAGTGGTTGTGGCAGTGGTGCTCTTTGGGTGGGGGAGGCCTCCTTAGTCCTTGCCAGTTCAGCCTGGAGGTTGGCAACCTCCTCCCTCAGAGTTGACAGTTGCCTGCAATAGAATAGCAACGCAGTTTCCATGTCTCTGAAACTGCTGCCCCACAGCCAGTGCATTGCACCACTCCCCACATGTCCCTCTCCTTTATAATATACATATAATATATATAAATTTTTTTGTTTATTTGTTTTTCTTTTTGTGGTGTGTACTTACTCTTTATGCACTGTGCTGGGTTAATTAGAATATGACAGTTCTGCCCCAAGACCTGTTGAGGAAGTGATGTCAGAACTTTGGTTATAAAGGAAATGTATCACGCCTGGGGTGGGGTGGGGTGTGGGGAAGGGTGGGTGGGTGGGAAGTCCACAACCACTGGTGACTGTTAGAAACAATCAAATACACCAGTGCTCCACCACCCTGGTGAGTACTGCCCTTTATAGTAATTCAACTAACCTCCAGTAACTGATTAGTAAACTATTTAAAAGTAATTTGATACAAACTGTCACAGAATACTAGTAGACAGTCCAGTTACCCACAAAGAAAAATCAAATATGCAGTTATTTCAACCCTTCTGAAGTTGCTCACAAGATAAGCAATTTTGAAACCCCCCCTTCCTGATTTAAAAACTAAAATAATTAAACACAAAGCAATACCAATGTAAGACTGTAAAGTAAGGAAAACTTCCATCAGATGTAAGCAAGAGAGAGATATGTTGCAGATTTCTAGTCCAATATAGTATATCCCATGCAGCTCGCAGTTGTTTCAAAGCACACCCTGTTACACAACTTCAAGAAGATGGGTTTCAGAGCAGTTGAACCACAGTGGGTTCTGGGAGGGTGCGGGTGGTGTAACAGAGGTGAAGCCCCCTAGTTGTACCTCTACAGAAACCATACGCCAGTCTGGCAGAGTAAGGTTCCTCTATGATGGAACCCTTAGTGGAGACCAAGAAGAATGCTGAGGACATCCACAAGGGAGACCCACAAAAGGGTGGCAAGGGACACCACATGGGAAGGAAACAGCTTCTGACAGGGGACTCAGTTGTTAGAGGGGTAGACCTGGGGAAGGGAGAGGAGAGGGAAGTAAGATGCCTGCCTGGTGCCATGGCTTGGAGGGACAAGAAGCGAATCCTCAGGATTGCAGAAGCAGCATCACAGGAGAGGAAACTAGGGATCATTGTCCACCTTGGGACAAATGACCTAGCTAGGCATGGGATCAGTGCAGTGCAGGATGAAATTGTGGAGTTGGGGAGGGGCCTCAGACAGGTAGCAAGCACGGTTACCTTCTCATAGGTGCTGCCAGTCCATGGCAGGGGTGAGGCTAGGGTACTGCACACCATGCAGTTTAATGAATGGTTGCAAAACTGGTGCAGAGCACAGGGCTTTGACTTCCTTGGGGACTGGGGTACACCTGGAGAGATGAAGGTCTATACTGGTATGTTGGTCTGCATCTGTCCACGAAGGAAACCAAGCTCCTAAGTGACAGGTTCAAATGCTTCCTTGGCAAGCTTTTAAACTAGCTATGGGGGGAGGTGCTGATAAGAGGCAGGAAATTTCAAGCCTCCCCCCACAAAACATGTCAGGTAGTAAGGTAAACACTGAGGTACAGTGCTCAACAGAGAGCAGGACAGGGGTAAATGGAAAAATAGACAAGGGCAATAAGAGCAGGCATGGGGGAAAAAGGATAAAGCCAACATTAAATGGAGGGCAATGAGTACCAATGCCCGTAGTCTGGGAAACAAGCTTCCTGAGCTTGTAGCCTTGATGGAAGATGAACAATTGGATATTGTGGCAGTCACGGAAACATGATACATGGAGAACCATAACTGGGATGTCAACATACCGGGGTACACAGTCTACAGAAGGGACACAGAGGGGAAAAGAGGAGGTGGAGTAGCTCTATACATAAGGGAAGGGATCAAAGCTACAGAACTGAAAAGTAAAGGGGGCAAACAAGATTTACTCTGAGACACCTTGGAGACAGGGAATGGCATCACAATCCACACAGGGGCTGTATACAGACCCCTATCTCAAGGGGAGGAAATGGACAAGAAAATGATAGAGGACATTCTCAAAATGGCTGAAAAAGGGGAGATACTGTTGATGGGGCACCTGAATATGCCAGATGTTAACTGGATGACATGTACTGTAGCCACATCCAAGAGCAGGGTCATTCTCGATGCCCTGCAGGGGGCAGGCCTTAGACAGCTAGTGTTGGAACCCACGTGGGAGGGAGCAATACTAGATCTGGTACTCTCAAATGGAGAGAGGATCACAAATTTAGAAGTCAGTAGACATCTGGGAACAAGAGACCACTGCACAGTGTGCTTCACAATAAGCACAACCATGGAGGTGAGCCATTCAAAAACAAGGATACTGGACTTTAGAAGGGCTGACTTTGGCAAAATGGGTGAATACCTGAGGAATACACTAGCAAATGGCCAAAAAGGAGGGGTGGAAGAACAATGGATAAAAATCAAAACTGCCATCATAGAGGCAACAAGCATTTGTGTGAAACAAAGAAAACAAAGCGGAGTAAAAAAACACTTTGGTTCTCAAAAGAGGTGGCAGGGAAGGTTAAGGAGAAAAAGGCTGCATTCAAAAAGTATAAGGAATCACAGAAGGGCATGACAGGGAACTGTATCAATTAAAGCAGAAAGAAATGGGGTAGGCAGTCAGAATAGCAAAAGCCCAAACCGAGGTAAAAATAGCCAATTCAGTTAAGAAGGGGGATAAAACCTTTTATATGTACATTAGGGAGCATAGAAAGGTTAAGGAGGAATAGTGAAGATTAATAAAGGAGAGGGGAGGTGGGCAGAGGGAGACAGTGAAAAGGCAGAGATACTGAATGAATACTTTTGCTCAGTATTCACAAAAGAAGATGAGGAGGAGTTACCCAAACCAGACAATAGAATCACTCTGGGTAGGAGGGTTGACACCAGTCCATTTACAGAAGAAAGAGTCCTGAAAGCACTCCTAAAACTCAAGTTGGGCAAAGCAATGGGGCCTGATGGGATTCACTCCAGAATCCTAAAAGAACTAAGGGAGGACCTAGTGACACCACTGACCACACTTTTTAGCAAATCATGGGAGGATGGGGTAGTACCTGAGGACTGGAGGAGGGCAGATGTAATTCCCCTTCACAAAAGTGGGAGCAAGGCAGAAGCAGGAAACTACAGACCTGTAAGTTTGACCTCAGTGGTAGGGAAAATGATGGAATCACTTCTGAAAGAAAGAATTGCTGAGTACCTAGAGGCCAGCGGGGCACAGGACCCAAAGCAGCATGGATTTACAGCAGAAAGGTCATGTCAGATGGATCTAATTGATTTCTTTGACTGGGTGACCAAAGTAATAGACCAGGGAGGGGCAGTGAATATGGCCTACCTAGACTTTAGCAAGGCATTTGACACAGTCCAGCACAAAAGATTAATAATCAAGTTAGCCAGCCTGGGAGTGGGTCCCAGGGTGGTAGCCTGGGTAGAAAACTGGCTGCACAACAGGACACAGAAGGTAATAGTGAATGGAACACATTCTGAAGAAAGGGGGGTTACTAGTGGAGTACCTCAGGGCACAGTACTGGGTCCAGTCCTCTTTAACATCTTTATAGGTGACATTGCAGAGGGTCTGGAGGGAAAGGTATGCCTCTTTGCAGATGACACAAAGATCTGTAACAGAGTTGATACACAAGGGGGTAGAAAGGATGAGAAAGGACTTGGCAAGGTTGGAGGAATGGTCAGACATAGGCAACTTAGATTCAATGCAAAGAAGTGCAAGTAATGCACCTGGGAAACAAAACCCAGGAGAAGAGTACACAATAACAGGGAGGTACTAACAACAACAAAATGGAAAGGGACCTGGGGTTGTCATATCAGATGATCTAAAGGTTGGTAAGCAATGTGAGAAGTCAGTGAGGAGAGCCAGGGGGATACTGGGATGCATAGGAAGGGGCATCACAAGTAGAAAAAGGGAAGTGGTTATCCCTCTGTACAGACAGTTGGTGAGACCCCATCTGGAGTACTGTGTGCAGTTTTGGAGATCTCATCTATGCAAGGACATAGACAGGATGGAAGCAGTCCAGAAGAGGGCAACTAAAATGGTGCAGGGTCTGCATCAGAAACCATATGAAGAGAGACTGAGAGAGCTTAATATGTATACCCTTGATGAAAGGAGGGACGGGGGGACAGGATAGAAATATTTAAGCACCTCAAGGGAATCAACAAAGTTCAGGGGGTAGCATCTTTCAGAAAAAGAGATGTGTAAGAATAAGGGGGCACAATTTAAAGATAGAGGGGAGACGGCTCAGGAGTAATGTGAGGACATTTTTTTTTTATGGAGAGAGTGGTGGATGCATGGAACTGCCTTCCTGGGTAGGTTTTTGGGTCTAAAACAGTGGGGGAATTCAAACATGCACGGGACAGACATAAGGCAATTGTAGTGGGGGTGGCAGGAAGTAGGCTGTTGGTTAACTAGAATCTGCAGCTTATCCAGTAGGTAGGGAAATGGGCAGACCGGGTGGACCAAGTGGTCCTTATCTGCCATCAAAGTCTATGTTTCTATGTTTCTATGTTGTACTTTCTGAAGGCTTTGTGCTTTTCCCTCACCATGGTTGCCACCTCTTTGGGAAACCATAGTGGGTTTCTCCTTCTTTTATTCTTACTGACCTGGCAGGCACACTGTGATGTGATCATGGTTACTGCATCTTTCAACCTTGTCCAACACTCCTCGACACTCCCTTCTGTTGTGTCCATCAGGTAGGCCTTTGTTTTTGTGAAGTCTGCCCTCCTGAAGTCAAGGACCTTAGGCTTAGAGTGTGTGGAGTTCTCAGTCCTGTTTACCTTGAACTATACATTGCGATGGTCACTGTTTCTCAGGTGGTTCCCCACTTTGACACCCAGAACCCTATCACTATTTATGAATACCAGGTCTAAGACCGCGTTTCCTCTTGTGGGTGTCTTCACTAGTTGACTTAGGCCTGCTTCCTGTAGTTTAACTACGAATTCGCTGCTTTTTCCTTCCCCATGTGTGCCATATTTATCTGCTGGTAAGGTATAATTGCTTTGTCATATTAACTGCTTTCCCTTCCCCTTCTACTCCTGGCTTTATCTATGCTTATGCTCCACTGCTACTCTATCAAATCACTCCTCCCCCCCATATCAGTTGTAGTCTGTTGTTTGTTCTAGCTGCCAAAATATATGTATTGCACACACCAGTCATCATGTTTCATTTATCAGTATGCAACCTGTAAGTCGCTTCCCTGTCTCATATTAATGATTACCACCTGTGGTCACCCTATGTGGTACCCTTGTATGTATATCCAGCCTGTATCATGTAACGTGCATTTCATGTATATACTGTTATTACCTATCTATGTTTGTACTTTAAGTGTTTATGTCACAGGACCTCCTTGTGAATGAGCTTGCTCAATGGAGTTTTCCTGCAATAAACTTGAACTTGAACTTGAACCTTTTTAGGGCTATGGGCATAGCCTATAGCACTACTGGGATCAGATTGTAACTCTAAAATGGCTGATCATTGAACTCCCTTTTTGGACTTTTGGAAGTATTCCTCCACATCTGCAAAATAGTGTACTCCCCCTCTGAGTTTTGCTATTTGCTGCTCAATGTTAAAGGCATCTGAAGGGAGGGGGGATGCTACTGTATTGTACCTCAGAACTTCTCAGAATATTAACAAAAAAAAAACAGTTTAAACTGCTGTTTCCGTCATCTGTCCAGCTCAGTCTAACAAATTTATTCTATTTCTTTCAGCAACCTTGGGGTTAACTCATTATACGTTGTCTGGAATTTACTGAAACTCTGAAAGTCAGACTACAGTGTCAGACTACAGACAGCTACAGTCTGTGAGCTATCTCATTCCTATGGGCACACACACACACACACACACACACACACACACACACACAGAGCAGCATGTACTCTGACTAAATAAATTCAGGAGGACTGAATTGGCAGCATGCCAGTTTTTGATGATTGTGACTAAACAGCACTATATGGCACCAACAAGAAAATAACTTTGGTCATTTGGTAGCTCTTCACAGCCCTATTGGTTGTGGCTAGAACTTGTTTCTGATGCTGCTGTGTGGGAACTCCAATCAATGTCTGGTAGACTGAAGTCCCCTACCAGAACCATGTCCTCTGTGTCTGACATCTGAAGGATAGTTTCAAGGGTATCCTTGGTCCCTGGTTTCCTCTTGATTTGGAGGTCTGTAGATTACTGCTACTCGAATGGGTGTCTGGCTTCTGGCCCTGATTGTAATTCATAGGTCCTCAGTTTCCCCCTGTGTCTGCTGGATTTCAGAAGCACTTCTGGTGTCATTAAAATAAATAGCTACCCCCCTCCCTTTTTCCAAGTTCTATCTCTCCAGAACAAGTTATACCCTGGGATAGTCACCTCCCAGTCGTGATTGTTTGTGAACCATGTTTTTTTTTTTTTTTTTTAACCAGGAGAGACACACTAAGCTGAAGCTTGTTTCCAGGTATGACCTGGGAGCACAAGGAAGTTAAGTGACTTGCTCAGGGTCACACAGTATGCAAGTGGGGGCTGTGGGA
The DNA here is from genome assembly GCA_016271365.2 of Neoceratodus forsteri. Classification (NCBI taxonomy): domain Eukaryota; kingdom Metazoa; phylum Chordata; order Ceratodontiformes; family Ceratodontidae; genus Neoceratodus; species Neoceratodus forsteri. The sequence goes on along the minus strand of CM028131.1, from coordinate 255,277,656 downwards.
TTCAAACCCAGGTCTCCAGGTTTGCAGCTCAGAGCCTTAAACTACTGTGCTATACTGACTATACTTTGGTCACGGCAACCCAGTCCAGTCCTGCCTCTGCTATTGTGGCAGTGAGGTCTGGCATCTTGTTAGCTATATTGCGTGCATTGAGACATTTTATTTTTATTTTATTTTATTTCGTTTTTGTTAACCGGGTAAGTGCACTAGCCAGCAGTTGACTATTTTCAGGCACGACCCGGGAGGTACAGTTACAGTACAAAATAGGACAGTTCAGGTTTATACAGTACAAGTGAGGTACATTGATACAAGTACAGTCATACAATTCAAAGATGGGGGGAGGAGGGCAATGGGGACTGGAGGGGGCACAGATTTGGAAGGAGGGGGGAAGATAGGAAAGGGAAGGGAAGGTAAGGTGAGGAGGATGTGGTGCAGGGAAGGGAGAGGTGTAAGACTCAGTTCACTGAAGGGTGATATGGGCGAGACAGGGAAAGAAAATCTAATGCGGGAAAGTGATGGTGAATACAGTTTTTGCGGTACAAGGTTACGATCTGCTTCCAGGCTGGTGGAACCGAGGGACGGCAGGGCTAGAAGGGAATGGTCGGTATGTAGGGGGGAGGGTTACGGCTTATGCGAAAGGAGCGAAAATGAAATGAAAATGCAAAGAGGGTTGAGCAGCCGGCAGGGGAGGAGGAAGGGAGAGACCAATACCCACAAGTAGAAGTACAAGCTTAGGAAAGGCACAGGGTGATGGAGGAGGGACAGGTAGGGGAAGAAGAGGGAAGAATGGCATGAGTAGGGTAGAGTGAGTGCATGACTAGGGGACAAAAGTGAGAGGATTGAAGGTCAGGGGAGAGCTGTCCTACAAGAGCATAGATCAGCAGGGGAGGAAGAGGAGCATAGTCTCCGGGAGGAGGGGAAATGGCTTTTGCAGGGGACCGCACCTGGGTTAGCGGAACCAAGAGCCAGTTAGGGCAAGGAGGGGATTTGGCAGCCAGAGAGCGTTTTACGGCTTTAGCGGAAAAAGGCGCGAGTAAGACCCAGGGCTATGGAACTGAAATTGGCAAGGCACAGAAAGGTAGGGGAGCGTGCGGGAGTGGGAGGGGGGGAGAGGGAAAGACCAGTATCCACTTACATTCAGTAACATCATTGGTTTTAGTGCAACACAAGAGGGTCCAACAATAGTAGGATTTTGACTAATACATACTTCATATACAATAGCAGAGAGAGTAGGGCAAATTGTAGACAAACATAGCACAACAAAATAACAATCGGTAGAACCATTTAAGTGGAATACCACACATATTATAGGAGTCAAAGTGATTAGGCATTATTGAGACATTAAATAAGGTATCTTAGGACAGAGTATCCATACAGGATGCTTTTGTAAACATTTAACTTAAAGTGCAGGCAGACAAGAAATGATAGTTATATAGGGCATAAAACTTAGTAGAAGGAGAGTGAGTGGTCATATGCAAGGGAACACAGAGATAGACTTAGATAGGGGGAGAACAAAGTATAAGGACTTTAAGTAGGATCAAAACAAGTGCATTGGTCCACAGAGGCAAGGTGAGATTGTAATCTTCGTTTGAAAGCAAGGTGTGAGGGGCACTCCTCAGGTCCATAGGCAGCAAGTTCCATGAGTGGGGGGCAGCATGCCTGAAGGCTCCAGCACCCTTGGTAGTCCAGCAGAGGGGAACAGTTAACAAAGATCTGTCAGACGATCTCAGCTCACGCGATGGGATGACAGGCTGGAGTAGTTCGGATAGAGTAGCTGGTTTCGCCACTCTAATTATGGAGTCTGAGAGGCAGCAGAGGTAATATTGCCTAGTGGAGGAGGGGGATAGCCAGCCTAGATCTTTATAGAGTTGACAGTGGTGTTTCAGTCGTGATGCTTTAGATGCATATCTACAGACATTGTTAAAGGTAGTGTCCCATTTTTGTAGAACAGTTTTGCTTGCCATTGTGAGGATGGGAGCACAATAGGATAGGGTAGGTAATAGGATTCCCCTGGCTATGGCAAGCTTGGCAGTGGGAGTGAGCAAGTAATTTGTCCTGTAGGCGGCCCCCAGTTTGCAGTTGACAGCTTTGCAAGTTTCCTGTACGTGCTGATTCAGGTCAAGATTTTGGTCGAGCTGTATTCCCAGATATCGGAACGAGCTTACAGTCTCAAGAGGGGTACCGTTTGAATCAAGAATATTTAGTGAAGATGAGCAGGTTCTGAGTTTATGGAGTGACCCAAAGAGCATAGCTTTAGTTTTGCTCGCATTGAGTACGAGGCAATGAGCATTTAGCCAGTGTTGCGCCAAGTGGAAGGCTGACGTCAGAGTGGCATTGAGGTTAGTAGCATTGTCAGAGTGGGCATAGATAACTAGGTCATCCGCATAAAGGAGCGAGTTACCAGATGTTATTACGTTAGGCAGGTTGTTTATAAATAGTGAGAAGAGGAGAGGTCCAAGTATAGAGCTCTGCGGAACCCCATGTTGATCATGGTACTGTCAGAGATAGCCGTGTTGAATTTGACTGCTTGTGACCTATTGGTAAGGTAACTACTGAACCACGATGTTACAGGGGATGAGAAGCCCAGGTTTTTGAGGGTGGCAAGCAGCAACGGGTGATCAACGAGGTCAAAGGCCTTTGTAAGGTCAATGAACACAGCCCCAGTTAGCTGCCCTTTGTCCATATTTGTGAGTACATCCGAGGTGAATTTCGCCAGTGCCGTTGTAGTACTGTGGTGCTTCCTGAAGCCATGTTACGCTTCACAAAGTGCATTAGAGGATTCGATGAATTCAATGACCTGGGTGGCTACTATTTTTTCAAGAACTTTGCTAAGGACCGAGAGGATGGCAATAGGTCTATAGTTCGATATATCATTTTTGCTCCCTTTTTTGAACACGGGAGTGATTCTAGCGGCCTTCCAAATCTCAGGGACAGTGCCTGTGGAGAGGGATAGTGTGAAGATCCTGGCAATCGGATGGATATGAACTGAGTAGCCACTTTCAGTAATTGTGGTTCCAATGTATCAGAGCCAGGGCTAGTGTTATCCGATATGACATTCAGGAGTTTGAAAACTTGATTTCCAGTAACCGCCTTAAAATAAAATGATTTTGCTGAAGCCGGTTGAGAATCAGTGCTCATTGTGGTAAGGTTTTGCTGAGAAGCAGTGGGCGTAGATTTATGGGAGGATTTAAAGGCAGATAGGTCAGAGAATTGCTGATTGAAGGCGTTGGCTATGGTAAGGGAGTCATTGCAGTGGACCCCTTGGAGTATCATATCCGAGGGGGTGACAGATTGGGTGGTTCCAAGAAAGGTTTTAATGTGACTCCAGAATTTATGTGGATTGTTAGAGGAGCTAGTCAATAGGTTCTGGCAATATTTGCTGTTGGCAAGTCTGTTATGTTTTTTGCAGTCACTTCTATGCCGCTTATATATAAGATGATCCCTGGGTAATCCAGTGATTTTGTATTGTTTCCAGAGTTTGTCCCTGATTTTGAGCTTGTGTAAAAGTTCTTTGTCCAGCCACCTTGTTTGTTGTCCTCTGACCCTTCTCTTTGTCTTTGGTACATGCCTCCTTTGTACTTCTCCAAACCTGGTGAGGAACGCATCCAGGGCAGCTTCAGCACTGGTTGCATGAAAGATTTCAGACCATTCGGTGTTAGAAATGTCAGAAAGAAAGGCTTGTACATCCAGTGCAGCAACATAAAGCTGTTTTGCAAGTACAAACTTACAAGCATTAATACACAGGTAGATATCATAAAAAGCAGCATCAAATAAATGTATCCCTTACAAAGTATATTGTAGAACATTACCCCAATAGATACTTCATGGGGGAGTTACCAATAAAAGTAACACAGGTTATAAAATACATTTGCATGCAGCCTAGGAAATTTATAAGGATTAAGTACAAGAAAGGACTAACAGAAACTCCAGGTTTAACATAGTGACTCAAATGGCCTTCATAATCCTCAATACTGTATCAGAAAGAAGAAAATAAATTCAGTAACGTTCTCCCCAAACTCCATGAAAGAATGCAAACAACCTCCTGTAATGATATGTATATTGGTATCATGTTATCTTCTAAGTTGGAATCTCTGTGTTCCAGATCTGTTATCCACTGTGTTTCTTTGTCCAATTTTAACTCTAAATTAGACATTGTAGTTTTTAATATTTTTATGGAATCAGGAAGTACTTCCAACAAAGACTATGGATTTTGTAAACCTTTCATGTTAAGCAATAAAGCTTGGGCTCAGAGTGGAGGTTCTTCAGATCAATTTTTATTTGCTGTTTTTTTAGGACTTTCTGATATTTGTGGTAAAATGGTGGAATTTTCTTGTTTCTGAGGAATATTAAAGTGAAAATATTGTTGTTGTTCAATATTATTGGAAGAAATACTTTTCCTTTGTGGTTCTCTCTTTTTTTGAGTTCTTTTTTTTCATTTCTTCCATTTTCTCTAAAGTGTATTTTTTTACTGAAACGCCACTTTGTGTGCTGAAAATCTCTTTCTGTTGTGGCAAAGTGCATGTAGATTTTTCTTCTGCCATCTCAGATTTGTTTTTTGCATCTGTGGCCACTGTGACTCTGCCTCTTTAAGGTCTTTTTTAAAGTTTAAGATTGTCTGTGTGTTGTTCACTTGTGATCTATTAATTCTTGTATTTGTTTTTAAACAAGAGTTTGCAGAACTGGTAGCTTTATCTTGTTTGTCAGTTAGTGGCTGTTTAGCATCAGGTGTTTGATTTTTCCCCACTTTCTCAGTCTTGGTGGGTTTCTATAAGTATACTTTATTACAGTTTTAAAGGCAGGGAACATTATTTCTTTTGGAATCATTGGGCCTCCTTCTCTTCCTGCATGGATCTTTAGTGAAATGTAATTATTGAAAACTTCAGTAGTTTTGCCTTCTTACTTTAATAACTATTAAAATTAAAGTTTAATCTTAGATTCATGGACATTTGATGGCAGAAAAGGACCATCATGGCCCATCAAGTTTGCCCATCCCCCAACCCCTTACTTGCCCTCCTCGCCAGTAGTCCCCACCCCACTCCCTAGCAAACCCATGTATTTGTCCCATGTCCTTTTGAATACCTCCACTACTCCAGCCCCCCCCCACCTCCTCCGGCGTACTGTTCCAGGGCTCCACGTCCTACAACCCTCCACCCCCAGTCCATACCCTCTAGTCTTTGCACCTACCTTCCCAGTGAATAAGCCCCCCCACTTTATTAATCCCCTTTACATACTTAAATGTTTCTATCATGTCGCCCCTCTCCCTTCTGGTCTCCAGCGGGTACAAATCCAACACCCTCAACCTCTGTTCATATGGTTTCCAACTTAGCCTATGCACCATCTTAGAGACCCTTCTCTGAACTCTCTCCATGCCATCTATGTGTTTGCATAGGTGAGGTCTCCAGAACTGAACCCCGTACTCCGGGTGGGACCTCACCATGGACTTAGAGAGTGGCATCAACACCTCCCGCCTTCTGCTAGTTATCCCTCTCCCCATGCATGCCAGCATTCCATTTGCTCTGGCCACTGCTTTACTGCAGTAGGTTCCCCCCTTTAAGATCGTCTGTGATTATGATTCCTAGATCCTTCTGCTGATTCGCTGTTTTCATCCCCCCCCCTGTGTGTAACTGGCTTGTGGGTTGTTCTTCCCCATGTGCATCACTGTGCATTTTTTTTGTGTTGAATTTTAGCTGCCATGTTTCTGACCACCTCTTCAGCAACCCTAGATCCTCCCTCATAGCCTTCACTCCCCTTGGGTTGTACACTCTATTACTGATCTTCGTTTCATCTGCAAAAAGGCAGACCTTCCCCTGCAGCCCCTCCACTGTGTTGCTGATGTAGATGTTAAACAGGATGGGCTCCAGCACCAACTCCTGAGGCACTCCACTCATCACCCCTACCTCCCCAGAATGCACCCCATTTACCACCACCCTCTGGCTTCTACCCGTCAGCCAGTTCTCCACCCACCTTGTTATTTTCTGTCCCACCCCCAAACTCTCCAGCTAATTAACCAACCTTCTGTGTGGCACAGTGTCGAAGGCTTTCCTGAAGTCCAGATAGGCCATGTCCACTGCCCCCCGAACAGCCACTCTCGTCACCCAATCAAAGAATTCAACCAGGTTCATCTGATATGACCTCCCCCTTGTGAAGCCATGCTGATGGATGTCCTGTAGCCCACTAACCTCCAGGTAGCTAACCACTCTTTCCTTCAGTATTTTCTCCATCACCTTACTCACCACTGATGTGAGGCTGACCAGGTGATAATTGGCTGCCTTCTCCATGCTGCCACTTTTGTGAGGTAACACCATGTCTACCCTCTTCCAGTCCTCCAGCATCCACCCTGCGTCCAGGGACAAGTTGAACAACCTTGCTAGTGGTGCCACCAGCTCCTCCCTTAGCTCCCGGAGCACCCTAGGATGCAGGGCGTCAGGACCCATAGCTTTGTCTACCCTCAACTTACCTAACTCCTCCCTGACCCTATCCTCACTGATTGGGCTGGGATCCACCTCTATGTCTACCCTTCCCTTCTCCTCTAACACTGGTCCCCTTCCTTCCCCCTCTATCGTGAAGACTGAGTCAAAGTACCTATTCAGCACTTCTGCCTTCTCGAAGTCCCCACTGTTACTCCCCCCTCTCCCTTTACCCTTACTATCCCCTGCTTTGCTTTCCTCTTCTCCCCTATATACCAAAAAAGTTTTATCACCTCTCTTGTCCTGCTGAGCAATTTTCTCCTCCATAATCTTGTTATGAAAATTGTCTCTTTAAATGAAGTGAAAAATAAAACCTTCCCTTTTTGCCACCGTATAAAATTTAGTCTCTGTTATAAAGGGCAAAGCTAAAAGAGAGTTCATGGTTTGTGTACTCACAAAATGTGTTTTTTATCAGAATCTTGTCTGCAGTTGGCTGTGTTCCCCATAAGCATTACGAACTTAGCTTGGAGATCTCACCATCCATCATCTGTTTGTTAAAGACTGCTCTGTAGGTGGCCCAGGGGTGAAGAGAGCAGAGGTGCCTTGTGCCTTACCGTTTCCCATGCCAGCTACCTGGATTCAGGAACTGACTTGGGTCATCGGGGGTCAGCCAGGGAGCGAGAGGATTGAGTGTCTGAGGGACTGCTGTCCTCTCCCAGTGAAGGGAGGTCTGTCAGCTTGGCCAAGGCTTCCCCCAGGTGGAGCCCAGGGGGTACAGCAGTGTCAGGGAGGCACGTATGGAAGGGAGATACGGGAGTACGTTGGATGGGTGCACCTCCACACATGAGTCTGGCACTCCATAAAGGGGTGGGAAGAAAAATGAAAAAAAAAAAAAAGAGCAACAGAAGCCACAAAAGACAACTCCACATTCAAAAATCAAACACTTGTACAAGGGATATCTTTTTTTACAATTAAAGCTGCAAAGGCATGGAATCAGCTATCGCAAGGAGTAGTGGAAGCAAGAAATGTTAGTGATTTTAAATCCAAATTAGACAGACACCTTAATTGGGATGGGATACACACAAACCAAGACAGCCACTAGGAGTGGGAGACATACATGATGGGCTAATGCCTTCCTATGTCTTGGTACACTGAGTAAAATGAGAAGGGCTTAATGAAGCCTAGCATGGCCGCACTCATGCCTGTACCACTGCTCAGCCACCACACTGGACCAGCTCAGATTTGTTGAATGATGGGGGAAAGATGGCCCTCCTTTCTCAACCTTGCCATGAGGGGAAAGCTTGTGGGGAAACCAGGACCAGGTAGGTCACTGGGGATGGGTGAGGTAGCCAGTACAGAGGGCTGGAGACTGGGCTGCACAGCTGCCCCTCTGGACACAGGAGTAAAAAGTATGTATGGAAAAAAGATGTGCTCCGCACAGGGTATAGTTTTTCCTGTGACCATTGCTGTTAAGGCCTATATGAAAAAAACACTGAGAAAAAACAGCTTTTACGGTACAAGAGAAAAGATTTTACTCAACAATCGATAATATATATATTCTCTCAGGTAATGTCTGCTGTGATGGGCCAATAGTGCTGCTGGCTTTTTCCAATAATTCAGCAGTTCTTTTACCGCAGGAGAAAAGCAAAAAACCTCATCACATCAAAAAGGAGAAAATCAGGGTGTGCTATGGCCAATGGCTATGGCCTGGACCTTGTTGACTAAGTCAGGTCTTGGTATACTTTTCCAGTGCTCACGCTGATGGATCAAATTGTATCACGGTCAATGCATTCACTCATGAAAGGCTATGAAATTATGTAAGAAGACTGAGAGAGGTTTCTCAAGCTGGCTGTTAACATCGGGCCATTGTCCATTATGTAAATGTTTTGACCTTACCAGCAATTTCTTTTTATCTCAGCGTTTGTTCAAAAACCTCAGCACATTAAAAAAGAGGAAATAAGGGAGTGTTATGGCCAATGACTATGGCCTGAGCCTAGTTTTCTCAGTCAGGTCTCGGTACACTTTTCAAATGCTCACCCTGGTAAATCAAACTGTATCACAGTCAGTACATTTATTTACATAGGGCTGAGAAATTATACAAAAAGACAGAGAGAGGTTTCTCAAGTTGGCTGCTAGCAGTGGTTGTTGTCAGTTACTGTAAATGTGTTGGCCATATCAGCATTTTTTTTATCTATGCATTTGCTCAAAACATAATGAGCTGCACTGCTGATCCACAGGGAGAGAGAACTCCTTCTGGCAGGGAGCTTAGTGTATGCCTATCCGCACTCCATGGCGTTTTCCATCCCAAGTTTGTTCCTTGTTTTCTTTCCCTCCCATATGTAATTCCCTGTCCTCGTCCCCCTTTTCCCCTCTCCTCCCCTTCCCTCTTCCCCATCCTTGTTTTTGACCCTACTACCTTTTTGTTCCATTCTCCATCCCCCGCATTCCCCCTTTAATTTGTAATTTGTTTTTTTGGTTTTGTCCAGCAATTCTGTGGTTGTGTCTTAAGACCTCTTTACATTCAGTGGTTTGTAATGGAATGACTGTTACAGAACCACTGTAATGTTATCTTTGGTTGCGTGTACATCTGATCCCTTCCACTACCATGGTGAATGTTCACCCGAATCACATTCTCTGTTTTCCAGGGTTCGTTCTGTTATGTACCATTTTGTGGCGCTGTGTATTTAAGGTGTTCCGGTTGTATCGTTTACCTGCAGAGGAAATCTATTAGGGCTCTCTCACTGCTGGGAAACTCAGTTGGAATGCCAGAGGGCAAGAAGAGACAGCGAGAAAGATAAATATTCTGAAAGCAGAGCTTGGTGTGAAAGGCACTGTGGAACGATACAAAATGAAATGGCACTACCAGGACAGGAACACTTGATTTGGGACAGTGTGTGTGTGTAACAGCACCTTTAGTATTTATACACTGTAAATGTTGCACAATGTTGGTTTATGGCTCTTTTGTATGTCATTTTGGTTGCACTTTGTAAACATGCATTTAACTTTTTTACGCACCGTCAGTTTAATTACGCTATATAAAATAGAGGGGTTTAGCCTTTGTCGACATCCTTGAAAAAGCACACACATGCACAAAATGTCGGAGGTGGGGGTTGCAGCTCAAACACTACACACTGTTTGTGGACAAATTAAATGTGAGTAAAGCTCCTTTTTAGAACAGTTATCTTGCTTCAGAGTGTGTGTGTTTTTTTTAAACTCTATCCCAGCCACGGGTTGCCAAGCTTCTGCTGCCTGCAGTGTTGCTTATGCTGTTGCACCATACCTGTTCTCTGAACTGCCTTGCTTTTGTGGGTGCATTCTGGTTCCTGCATTATTCTGGTTTCACCCATAGCCCTCCTTATGGTGCCAGAACTGCTCACCTTCTGTTTGCAGTTCTCTCAACCTGTGAAAGTGTGAGGAGACGCTCTTATAACCATCAGCGCTCTGATCGATATAATGTATAGAACACAAAGGAGAAGTGATTGGTACTGAGAACCTCTGCCCATAGTCCACTACGAGTCCCATAATGCTGTGCAGTTCAGGTGGGGCCCTCTTGCGTGTGTGCACATGTGCAGCAGCACTTTGCTCTGTCCCAGGGAAGGGAATCTAAAAATGTCATCAAAGAGGGGAGTAAAATTTAGAACCAGTCAGTAACATATGCATGGTACTGCCCTACCCCCACCCCACCCAGGGGGCTGGGCAATCAGCAGCAGATGGGGAGAGCTTCTGGGGGTCTTTAATGTTCTATGACCCCAGGGAGCAGCATTGGCTGCTGAAAACTGGCAATCAGATTGTGATTTTGCCATGAGAAAAAGGGCTGTTCTGAGTTTGTTTTTTCAGATCAGGTTATCTGGAGTAGAAAACCCCAGAAATAACTGATTGGCAGTGTTCACAAAGCAAAATGGATGAACAACAGTTCTGCTCCATCTCTTTTGGTCCCAGAGATTATTCAACACAGCAGGGGCTGGTAAGTAAATCCCAACCACAGTTCATTGGCATCACACAGCCAGTGATGAAATAAAATTGCACTGGAGCTACTCTGCAAGTCCTCCTTGTTTTTATTTTATATCAACTGTGAGAAATTTGAAGTGTGTGAGATTTATACTGGTGCAGAAATTCCATTATACAATGGCTCTAAACTACTGTATCCTGATTGGCTGGCTGGCATGATTTACAATGTGTAAATCGTGCTTTCACCCCATGGGAAGAAGTGCCAGCTAATCACCGGTAACAAACTTCAAAGCCGCTGGCCGCCATATTGTTTTCTCAGGTAACCGGAATGCATGAAACTCAAAATAAAAAAAACTTCTCTCTCTCCTACTTTATTACATTGTATAATTGCAATATACCACAAGAGGGTGTGCATGATGGCAGGATTTACCCATGCCTGGTGTGGTTTCCTCACTCAGCCAGCGACCTCATGAGCAAATCACCACACCAGGTATGGGTAAATCCTGCCATCACCCACACCATCTCATGGTATATTGCTTAAAAAGCAACTATCATTATATCATAACTGTTTTTAAAAAATGGGTTTGCAAAGCAAGAACAATTCCAAAAACATGATTGACTTAGAGAAATCAGCTGACCATTGATTAATGCCCCCCATATCCACATGGTTGGTAACCAGCTTCACTAATTCTACCTAGGAGTGGCCTTACTACAGTTAAAGAAGTCAATATGCCATTACAGTCCATAAAATTGGCTCAAAATGTTTTTTTCTCCTGGGCTCAGATAATTCATAAACACATTCCCAACCCCCATCCAATACCTTTGTTGAAGGCAGTTGCTCATGCTGCTGCAGTCAATGTTCCCTGTTTGTCTTGAATTTGTGAGTGCTGCTTGCCAAAGTACTTGGGACAGAGAGAGAGAGAGAGAGAGAGAGAGAAAGAGACAGGACAGGAGTTAGCTCGCTGTGTTGCTGCCAGTGTGCTTGAGACAGAGACAGAGACAGAGACAGAGAGAGAGAGCACAGGGAACATATCAGCTTATAGACAGGCTGCTCCTTGAGAGTTTGGAGTGCAGGACTGTGAGTGAAACACTGCTGGATGCTAGATACTGACAAAGCAGCAGAGAGAGTGTCAGGTGCCAAGTGATGAGAGATCATGGCAGTGCCGCTCACTCACCAAGGCAAACACAAACAATGCAGCGGTGCTGGGTGGTAAGCAGAGAAGTGCAAATACTGAACTGTGTTATAAGCTATAAAGCATACTAGTTACGGTTGGGGGGGCTTGCAGTGCAACATGATGAATAAAAACCTCTGGGCTTGGTTGTGACAATCTGTGTGAGAGGGAGAGAGGGACATACTAAGGCATACTCTTTCTTAATTGTTAGAACTCATTTTCTGAAAAACAAACTTCACAAAATCAATTTACACTATGTCTGCAACTTATGGTCTTATTAAACAAATGAAATGTTCATTGATTGTTGCAGACTACTTTTCAAAGCGGCAGGATACAGATAACATTTTCCTATTCAAACCTAAAAAAAGTTTGATTTTTTTTTTTGGGAAAACTATTATAACCCTCTCCAAGCCATGGCTGTATGGGGACATTAATGCACTTCATTGGTGGTTGGAGGGTACTCAGCCTTCAACCTCATACAAACTAAGGCATGCTCCTTAATTGTTAGAATTAATTTTCTGAAAAACAGACTTCACAAATCAATTTACATTATATCTGCAATTTATTTTCTTATTAAATGAATTAAATGTTCACCTATTTTTGCGTGCTACTTTTCAAAGTGGCGGGATACAGATATATTCCTCCTATTTAAACCGAAAAAAGTTTGGCTTTTTTTTTTAAAGAAATAGCCCATTTTGTAAGTGCAACAACCTACTTCAGGCCATGGGGGTATTAAGGCATTAATTCACTTCCTGGGTGGTTGTGGAGGCACTCGGCTTTTGGACTCGTACCTCACAATGTACCCTGGGCTTGCATTAATACCCCCATACTCCTGTGGCCTGTCATGGGCTATAGCTTACTTTTCTTTTTTTTGGGGGGGTGGGGATTAGCATTTAGAAACCAATGAAAAAAAAATGAAATCCTATGCCCAACATGAGGAGCCTGTTTGACTGGACAAAATAGGGAGGGGAGGTGTGGACCGAGCCTGGGAGACGAAAGAAGGATTCAGAAAACCACACAGTGAAATCCTCCTGTAACAACAGAGAACTATCATATCAAGACTCTGTGAGAGAGAAAGAGGGATTTGTTATTGAACCATCTCTCATCTGAGATGAGGAGCTATTGGTGTTAAATCAGGCTGCAGCTGGGGGATCTGGGACCAGAACCAAGGCGACCCCCACCCATCAGGCAAGGAGGGAGAGGGAGAAGAGAAAATTGGACACACATGACAGTGACTGACTGCTTTTTTGAAAAAATGAGATGGGAGAGAGCTGCAGAAAACACATGAATATACTGTAGAGGGGGATAAATTTATGGAAAGACCCACTTTCCGATTTGCAAGAATGCAATATGTTCACTGTATATCATGGTGAGCAGATCCCGGAGATGGTCTGGTAATGTAAAGCAGGACTCAAAAGCTATGAAAACAATTGTCCAGTGCAGTTTGTTTGCAGTAGATAGGCGGCTAAGGCTGGTGGAACAGTCCTGGGGCCCAAAGCAACAGGAAGGCAAGGTACTCACAAAAAACACTTGGAAACACACTATTTGCCATGCTTTAGGATAATAACTTTATTTCAAGAAAATCTGCAGTGGCTCTGACACTCCGCAAAAACTGGCCAAACATTTTTGCGCTGCTCTCAACACCTTTTCAAGGCCTTGAGTACCTTGGCTATTGTAGTTCATGCTGCACCTCAGACTAGAGGAGTCATTTTGGTGTAAAAGTTGGGAGGAAATGACCTTGAGTGGAATGTGACATTCATCCTTGCCCAACGTGGTGTCACACAGTGGTCCCCTTCCCCCAAAAAATATGTATAGAAAGCACCGTTATTTTTTTTTTTTAATGATACATTATTGAATTTTCCTATATATTCAGTATACAAAACACATATCACAACATCAAATCTCAATACAAACATTCATGGTGTCATTACCTTTACATTAGGTAACTCCTATCTAGCATAGCCATGGACATTGGATATGTAAGCAATAAGACACGATGGGGTGTGCATTGAACAGATCTGACCGCATGCCCAGGGGCAGCCTCATGCCTTCAGCCCCTGGAAGGGTGGTCAGATCTGTTCAATACACACCCCGTGTGGCTTATTGTGCTTATAAAATGGGCTTTATTTTTTTAATATCGTTCTGAAAGTAAATAAATATTCTTACATAGGTAAAAAGGCTAGAATTAGTTGAATTCATTGTAAAATAATCCTTCTGCCCATCGGAAAATTCATATCTTTTTTGCTTGAGGAAATTTGTCCTTTGAGCTATCCGTATCTGTAGTTTGCAGGAGCGTGACGGAGTGGCTGCTCCTTCCATCCCCACAGACACACACACTGCAGTACCGCTGTGTAAACTGATGAAAATCTGCAATATACTTTTTTCCTTTCAACTTTGACTGTGATTTCAAGTGTCCATAAGTATCAGTAATAACTGCCGCTGTATCAGGAAACAGAGTTGTGTGCATGTGGAGGACAGAGGACACCACTGCAAGACAGATCATGAAACAAAAACATGTGTCCAGTATAAAATATTATGTTACAGTATGTGAGGAGAACATTAAAGTCTTCTTGGTGTTTTTTTTGTCATGGGAATTATGGTGCGAAATAGCAAGCATACTTGGAATGAGTGAGTGAGTCATGGGAAACATAGAAATAGACTTTGACGGCAGATAAGGACCGCTTGGCTCATCCAGTCTGCCCATTTTCCTACCTATTGGATAAGCTGCAGATCCTAGTTAACCAACAGACTACTTCCTCCTACTACCCACAAGAACTACTTTATGTCTGTCCCATGCGTTCTTGAACTCCCCCAAAGTTTTTGACCCCACTACCTCCTCAGGAAGAACATTCCATGCATTCACTACCTTCTCTGTGAAAAAATACTTCCTTACATTGCTCCTTAGCCATCCCCCCCATCCTCAAATTGTGGCCCCTTGTTCTTGCACATCTCTTTTTCTGAAAGATGCTACCCTCTTGGACTTTATTGATTCCCTTGAGGTACTTAAACGTTTCTATCATGTTCCCCCTCTTCCTCCTTTCTTCGAGGGTATACATATTAAGTTCCTTTAGTCTCTCTTCGTATAGCTTCTGGTGAAGACCCTGCACCATTTTAGTTGCCCTCTTCTGGACTGCCTCCATCCTGTCTATGTCCTTGCAGGGATGGGGTCTCCAGAACTGCATGAGTATTCCAGATGGGGTCCCACCAATTGTCTGTACAGAAGGATAACAACTTCTTGTTTTCTACTGATGATGCCTCTCCCTATGCCTCCCAGTATCCCCCAGCCCTCCTTACTGCCTTATCACATTGCTTGCCTACCTTTAAGTCATCTGATATGACTACCCCCAGGTCCCTTTCCATTTTTATGGCTATGGGAGGTGCCAACAGCCATCTTGCTATCTGTAGCTGGAAAATGGAGTATTGTGGAACATATGTTTTGGACTTTTCAATGTATCCTTCCATGCCAACTGAGATAAAATACCCCCTTCTTTCTGTTAAGAATGTTGGAGACATAACTCCAAGCTGCTTATCAGATGCCATTAGGAAACTGAAACAACTTGTTAAATATTAGTTACCTTGTAAACTGAAGATTTGTTTACCCCCTTCAGAATGCAACAACTTGCACATTTAAATACTTAGCATTTAAATAGTTTCTTGCTACTAGTTTCACTTGGGAGTGTATTGTCTTTCAAGAAATATTCATACTCATAAATGTCACCCTTTCCCAGCGAGTCTACAATTTACACTGTTTTTAATCTCTAAAGACACTATCTGATAAGTACTGTCTCAGACATATGCCAGGTCTTCAGTGAACTACCCAGACTAAATATGTAGCAATTAGAAGGTATTTTCTACTATGTTTTTTGGGAAAAAAAATATATTGAGCTACAGCAAACACACACACACACACATGCTCTGTACACATCATCCTCATGGCCACAACATTCAAAATAAATACTGCATTCTAATATGTTTTAAAACATTAAAGAAACTGTTTATGTTAGTGAACACAGTGAAGTTCAGTTTAGAGTAGCTTTCCTTTAAATATTTCTTATCCTATATTTTGCATCCTGGACACACACACTCTGTACACACCATCCTCATGGTCGTAATATTCAAAATAAATATTGCATTCTAATATGTTATAAAACATTAAATAAACTGTTTATGTCAGTGAACACAGTGAAGTTCAGTTTAGAGCAGATTTTCTTTAAATATTTCTTATCCTGTATTTTGTATCCTGGATACACACACACATACACACACACTCCCTCTCTCTCTCTCTATCTCTCTCTCTCTCTCTCTCTGTACACACCTTCCTCATGGCTACAGCATTCAAAATAAATACTGCATTCTAATGTGTTATAAAACAATAATTATGAACTGAGGATCATAAATAGAGGAATCTGATTTGTCGAGAGCTCTTTAAAGCCATGATGATATCAGGCTACATCATCACAGCTTCAAAAAAGCTCTGGTGCCACCAGCCTCCTTGCTCTCTACTGTCTAAGAACTATTTTTTCAAAATGTACTCCTACACCACCCAAAAACTCATTCATAAAACTTTTTAAAACCTGTTTCTTTTACTTTTTTTATTTATAAAACTTGAAACTCAGTTCATAATAGCAATAAGTCACTCCAAGGTGTGGTATATCATGGGATATCGTCACTTTTCGGGTGGTTGGATGCACTCGGCTTGCGGCCTCATGCCCAACCACCCGCGGCGTGACGAAATACCATGATATACCATACCCTGTTGTGCCTTATTGCTTAATTATACAATGGCAATAAAAAATACTGGAACCTGATTGACTGTCTGCTCTTGGCAACAGTGAGGATATCTGAGCACAACCTCACTGTATTGATTTGTTGTTGCATTCTTTGCACCTTCTCTTAAGAAACAAAGATATATTACCACACTAAAAATCTATGCAAAAATATTTTTTAACGTGCCCAACTACCCAGGTGTGAGGTTATCCCAGCACAACCCACACCCTCTTATGCATTATTGCTTAAAGAAACTGTTTGTTTATGTCAGTTAACACACTAAAATTCAGTTTAGAGTAGATGTCCTTTAAATATTTCTTATCCTATATTTTCTAACCTGGATAGCGCAGGGAAGATGCTACATCTCAGTGTCCAAAGTAAAATACAGTGCGCTCTGGACAGGGGCGTTGGTGCACTCCAACGTAGTTAGCCCAAGAACTCATAGAAAGTAGAAAGGGTGCATACTCTCAGGAAATAACACAACCAAGATTCTGCTTAGGTACAGTAGTAATTATATAGAGAATAATGGATAGGCAAGTGTGTGATATGACTATTTTTTTCACACCCGAGGTGTTTGATGACCCATAAACCTTGACAGCAAAGCTCAAGAGGTTTATTCAGTCATCAAACACTGAGGGTGTGAAAAAAAATAGTTATAGGCACACAATTACCTGTCTATTATTTTTTATAATTATTGGTGCTTTTTAGTGTAGCACCGCATGAGCAAGCAGTCACAGTCAGCCGCGGTCGGTTCCCAATGTGACTGAGTGACTGCTGAAGCAATGACCTAAGTGCGAGTACTGCAGGATCAACCAGATACTTTATGGGTTGTGTTTTTTTGGTTCCGAACGCAAAATCAACCACATAAATATATTTAAAAACTAATACGTTACTTGTGTGGTGGCTAGGAAGCAGATGGTCAGCCCGGGTGCTTCAGTACCGGCAAAATGGAGCCACCATGTAGTCAGCATTGAGTGTCCCGCCCACTGAAAAACTGAAGGACAATAAGGTGGTGTGCTAGACTTGCGAGACAAGAAACGCTGAGGAACAGAATGGATTTTTAAAGCAAAGCGCCGTAATGACTCGTTTTTGTGTTATTACGGCGTTTTGGAGACCCTGAAAACAGGTTGATAAAGGGGGTCACCAGTAATTATAATAGCATTTATTCCAAACTTTGAGGATGCTGTAATAACGGCCCCAGCGCTTCGACCAGCAAAGTTCTTCCTCAGGTGGTGTGTTGCACAGTGGGAGGGCCCCTCAATTTATACTGGTACAAAGTCACATGATTTAGGTTAATATACATAAACTTTTCATGTGTACAAAAATTAAAATTAAGAATAAAGAGACAGATAGACAGGTAGGCAGTTCCTACATGACAAGCACCAAAATTAAAAAAAGGAAATAGAACTTTTATCAGTATTACACATAAATCTTAAATGAGACTGCTGAGGTATCCTGGTGCCATGGGGTGCGGTATCCTACAATGCCATTTGCAGTGTATGCTCCAGGCTATGGGTAGTGCATCTACAGTTCCCTGATTGTACAAATGAATGGGAGTTTGGCTGTAACATGCCTGTTCTGGGATCTGTGTGAGTGGGTACAGCAACAGCACCGGGACGATGGATTCGCATGCAAGCGCCTGAGGTATATGGCCACTGGGCCACTGGGTGTTATCGCCCGCACACAGCTTGTGACTATGTATGACACATTCCAGCATCCTACTGCCAGTGCTCCACCACCCTAAAATAAGATGCCATTTTTTCTGTGAACTATCCAGGCTAAATATATAGCAGTCAGCAGGCATATTCTAGGAAAATACATTGTAAACATGTGGAAATCAAACATGGCCGCCAGGCTGGGCGTGCTGTGAGCTGCAAGCTGTGAGCTGCATACTGTTTATCATTTATTTTACTTTATTCATTTTTTACATTTCTCCTTTACTTTGTTTTTAGTTTACTTTATTCTGTGCTGCAAGCTGCTTTTGCTCAGTAAAGCCTGGAGTAAGATGGCCATTTAGTTCGTAGTCTTGGTCGTTTTGATTGCACTGCTGTACACGACAGTGTTGTCGGACGCCGCCACTGCATTGGAAAATGCAGGGTTTTGATCTAAGGTGCTGCTGTCGATGCCTCAGTGAATTGTGTGAAGCCGACTTTGGATTGGGCCAAGTCTGACCATGTGGTCAGCGACGAAGATTGTTCTAATCCCTGCCTAGGTGTAGAAGGACAGTAGGGATTTTTGATGCGGGGTGCTGCCCTACCGAGGTGTCTGTTCTGAAGAGGAGCTGTGGGAGTTGAATAGATCATGTGTGGGAGTCTCTAGGAAGGAGTTCTGGGAGTTAAGTGGACCGCTTGTGAAGGTGCCAGTTGGTGTGCTGGGTTTAAGAATCGAGTGGTGGGCCCTAGGCTGTGTTTTGGTGGGCCTGAAGTTTGTGCTTTATGAGACTGGCCTGACTCTGCTGGGGATCACCAACTAGATTCTGCTGCTTCACGGGGGGGGCTCGGGGGATCCTTAGTTAGGGAGTTGGCTGGTGATCCTAGGGTGTCCCTAGACCCACGTGACTGGCTACTACATGGCCTTGATCCAGGTGTTGTGGTGGTGCAGTGAAATATTACTGGTTGGGGTCTTCTAGGTGTGGAGTTTGGTAGGCCTGTGCTGCTGCTGATCGTTTCCTGGATTCTTCTCGGCTGGACCTAGCCTGGCTCTGATTTATTTGTTGGATTTATTGCACATTTTTGATGTACTTTATTTTATCGGCTGGACATACTCCGGATTGGATTTACCTGTTGGATTTACCTACACCTTTGGATGATTTCTCTCCTGGATTATTTTGTTTATATCTACCTTTCAACTGTTTTGTGGTCTCCCCTGTAGTGAGAGGACCTGGGCGTCCACATTTTATTTGTTTTATTTATTTATTTTATTGAATGTTATGTTTATTTTATTTTTATTTGTATTTGATTGATTTATTTTATTCTGGGCAGTGAGAGTGCCTGGAACTCCCCCATTCCTTGGCTGTGAGAGGGCTTGGGGGGGTGAATTTATATGTGTGTTTTGCATCCTGTGAAAGGGGATCGTAATAGTTTTGGGATTGAAATTGTCCAAATAGAGGGGAGTAGGGTGGTATTTTATGTATATTTTTAGTTAGTGGGTATTGTTCAATTTTATTGCTTTTCTTTTGGGGATCCTTTTTAGGTTGGGTGCCTGAATGCTGTGTATACTGGTATTAATTCTTATTGTGAAATGTGTAGGTTCCCCCCCCCAGTCGTGCGCTATTCGACCTCCACTCTCCGCGTCCTCCGCCCCTTCCCCCCTTTGTTGCTGTCAACTTACCAGTGCTGTCGTGTGCTGGGTATCGCTCATAAGAGAGGGGGCGGGGGGGGGGATGTGGACATTAGAGGACGAATGAACGCACCACTCGCATCGGTCTGGTCAGGCCTAGAAGATGCCCTGGGGCGAAATGGAGTCTGGAATGGGGTGCACCTTATCTAGTCTCCATACCCAAGGGCCCAAGGGCACTGCCTTGTGTGGCAGGCAAGCAGCCGGGACGGTCCTTGAAGCCCATCCAACTTGAGTGGTGCTATGCAATGCCAGATCTATTAAAAATAAGACTGCAATTATTGCAGATCTTATTGAAACAACTGATCTGGCTTGCATCACCGAGACCTGGTTGGATGAAAATGCCGGCTCCATTTTGGATGCTGCAATTCCGACTGGGTACTCGGTGATACACCGCTTGAGATTGGATCACGGGGGGGGGGGTAGCAGTCTGTTTTAAGACCGAGTTGGGCCTCACGAATGTACCAGTTGAGGAAGCTGAATCATTTGAGTGTACCGTGGTGGCTGGTGTAGGTTGCAGGGTACCTCTCGTCTACCGTCCATCCGGGGACGAGACGCGATTCCTTCAGGAAGTAGTAGGCTTCGTTGCTGACATGGCATTGGAGTCCCCCAGGTTGATGGTACTCGGAGAATTCAATGCCTGGGTCGAGGACGATCTTTCACAGTTTGGACAACACTTCCTCCAGCTTATGACATCTCTGGGCCTTACACAGGTTGTTACCTCTGCCACCCATAAACATGGTCACTCTCTTGATCTGGTTTTCCTCCTGGGGATCGAGGCCTCCGACCTGGAGGTGGAACCAGTTGGTTGGTCTGATCGTTACACCGTGAGGTTCAACTTTTGTGTTCCCCTTGGGAGGCCTGCCCTATGGAGATGGTCAGTTACCGCCCTTTACGGGAAGTGAGTCCTGAAGGCCTAGTAGCGGTGATTGACCTCTCGGAGTTTCCTGTGACCAGCTCGAGTCCAGAGACTTTAGTGGTGGCCTATAATAAGGCCATCTCGTCAGCTCTGGACTTGATTGCTCCTGTCCATGTTCTTCCTCTCCCCCTTCGCCCTCGGGCCCCTTGGTTTGATGGGCCTTTGAGGGAGTTGCGGCGAGTAGGACGTAGGTTAGAGCAGCGTTGGTGGAAATCTGCCCTGGTTGCTGACCACCTTAGATTGATTGAACATTATAAGATTTACCAATCAATGATCTCCCGTAAGAAGGCAGAATTCCTGTCCGGGGAGATTACTGCCACTCAGAATCGACCAGCCCAGCTCTTCTGAACTGTTGACAGGTTGTGCAACCCAACCTGTCTGCAGCTCCGAAGACCTTTTTTGCAAGTAGAGTGCGATGAGCTTGCTTGGTTCTTTGCGGATAAGATGGCTGATATCAGGTCGGAAGTTTGTTCAACTCACTCTATAGGGGTTGCTGATGATCGGTGCTTGGTCACCTCACCTTGAGCTTCCTGGAGTACCTTTGCCTTGCCCAAGCTCGCGGATGTCATGCGGATTGTCCAGGATATGCACCCTATGTGCTGTAGTTTGGATCTGTGCCCAACTTCCTTGATTATGGGTTGTTGGGGTATGATCGGCCTGGTCCTGGCTCAGATAGTCTGGTGCTCCTTGGAATCCGGTGAGTTTCCAAGCTCCCTGAAGGAGGTGATGGTAATCCCCCTCCTGAAGAAAGCTTCTTTGGACCTGGACTCTCTGGCCAACTACAGACCGATCTCAAACCTTCCCTTTATAGGGAAGGTGATTGAGAAAGTAGTGGCGATACAGCTGGATGATCACTTGACCATCCATAACATCTACAAACCTCTCCAGTCCAGTTTTCGTAAGAGGCATAGTACTGAGATGGCACTGGTTCGGGTGCTCAATGATCTCCTGATGGCGAGGGATCGGAGGAACCATTCTATCTTGGTGCTTCCTGATCTCTCCTCAGCTTTTGACACTGTAGACCATGGGGTGCTGCTTGGACGTCTGAGGTCCATCTGTGGACTGTCAGGTATGGTTCTTAGGTGGTTTACATCTTTCCTCACTGGCCGGAGTCAGAGAGTGGTGCCTGGGATTTTTTTCTCGGACCCTTTCTCTCTGCCGTGTGGGGTCCCTCAGGGTTCAGTGCTGTCCCCCATGTTGTTTGCAGTGTATATGCTGCCTTTTGGAGACATTGTAAGATGGTATGGGCTGAGGTTTCACTGCTATGTGGATGATACTCAGCTCTACCTGTCTTTTGCCCCTGACCAGGATAGAGCTGTCTCGGTACTTAATACCTGCCTCGCTGAAATCCAGGACTGGATGAACTTGAGCTGGTTAAAGTTGAACGCAAGAAAGACGGCGGTGATGATAGTGGTCCCAGGTCGCTGGAAAGTGGAGTTTAGGGCTGATCAACCCTCTGAATTTTTCTCGGGGGGGGCTCTCAGATCCTATCCTCTGAATGGGTGCGAAACCTGGGGATAATGCTTGACGACGGGCTGACTTTTCGATCTCAAATGTCAGCCGTCGTCAAGTCTTCCTTTTATCATTTTAGAAATATCTCCAGGATTAAGCACCTGGTTCTGTCTGGGGGCTTAACTACATTAGTCCATGCCTTTGTGACTTCGCGCCTTGATTATTGTAACTCCTTGAACTTAGGGCATTCTTGGGTTGGAATCCACCGCCTGCAGGTCATGCAGAATGCAGCAGCATGATTGTTAACTGGGGCTTCTCGAGTATCCCATATTACTCCCGTGCTGGGTGATCTGCACTGGCTGCTGATTAGGTGGCGGATCACCTTTAAAGTTGGTTTACTGACTTATAAAGCCCTACACGGACTGGGCCCCGACTACTTGAAAGAGCTTCTTGTGCCTTACCACCCGGTGTGACAGTTGCGTTTGGCTGCTGAGGGGTTGCTAGAGATTCCGAGGGTGTCTTTGAAATCTTCTGGGGCCCGTGCATTCATGCACAGGGCCCCAACCCTTTGGAATTCTCTACCCCGTCAGCTTCAGGAGTGCACGACTATGGAGGGGTTTAAACAGGCATTGAAAAACCTTTTATGGAGTCTCGCTTATGATGGCTCCATATAACTCTGATCCCCTGTTATTTATTTTATCTGTATGTTACTTATTTATTATCACATTTATTGTTTTATATGACCGTTTTTATCTTTTAATAAAGCGCCTCGATGGCCCGAAAGGCGCTTATGCGAAATAAAATTTATTATTATTATATTATTATTATTATAATAAAAGGAAGACCACATTGAAACTGCCTCTTAGTAGATCTGCATTGTGCAAATTCATTAGAAATAATGGGTTACAGCATCCCAAAATCTCTCCACAGCCATATCGGCTCTGACCAGAGTGTGGTGTTGTTGTTAGTACCTCCCCCCACATTGTGAACTCTTTCCCTGGGTTTTTGTTTCCCATGTGCACTTCTTTGCATTGCCATACTTTTGACCATTCCTCCAACCTTGCCAAGTCCCTTTTCATCCTTTCCATTGCCCTTGTGAATCAACCCTGTTGCAGATCTTTGTGTCATCTGCAAAGAGGCATACTTTCCCTTCCAGGTCCTCTGCATTGTCACCTTTAAAAACAATAAAGAGGACCGGTCCCAGTACTGAACCCTGCAGTACCCCACTAGTAACCCCCCTTTCTTCAGAGTGGACTCCATTTACTATTACCCTCTGCGTCCTGTTGTCCAGCCAATGTTTTAACCAGGAAACAACCCTGGGACCCACTCCAAGGCTGGCTAACTAGTTCATTAATCTTTTTTGTGGGACTGTGTCAAATGCCTGAAAGGAATGTATGTGTGATTCACATGGGAAAACCCAGGGGCCTTAATTGGCTGAACTCTCATAGCTCAGTTGGTTAAGAGCTAAAGCACAAATTGGATTGCTAAAGTCTAGGTAGGCCATGTCCACAGCCCCTCCCTGGTCTACTACTTTGGTCACCCAGTCAAAGAAATCGATTAGATTCGTTGGACACGACCTTCCCATGGTGAATCCATGCTGCCTTGTGTCCTGTGCCCCACGGGCCTCTAGGTACTCAACAGTTCTTTCCTTTAGAAGTAATTCCATCATTTTCCCTACCACTGACGTCAAACTAACAGGTCTGTAGTTTCCTGCCTCTGTCTTGCTTCCACTTTTGTGAAGGGGAATCACATCTGCCCACCTCCAGTCCTCAGGTACCACACCATCCTCCCATGATTTGTTAAAAAGGGTAGTCAGTGGTGTCACTAGTTCTCCCCTTAGTTTCTTTAGAATTCTGGGGTGAATCCTGTCAGGCCCCATTGCTTTGTCCACCTTTAGTTTTAGGAGTTCTTTCAGGACCCTTTCTTCTGTGAATGGATTGGTATGGACCCCCCTATCCAGAGTGCTTCTGTTCTTTGGTTTAGGTACCTCCCCCTCCTCTTCTTTTGTGAATACTTAGCAGAAGTATTCATTTAGTATCCCTGTTTTTTCATTGTCACCCTCTGCCCACCCCACTTCCCTTTTTTTAAGGCTCACTATCCCTCCCTCGGTCTTTCTTTGCTCCCTAATGTACCTATAAAAGGTTTTATCCCCCTTCTTAATTGAGTGGGCTATCTTTTCCTTAGTTTGGGCCTTTGCTATTTTGACTGCCTTCCCCACTTCCTTCTGCTTTAACTGGTACAATTCTCTGTCCTGCTCCTTCTGTGTTTCCTTATACTTCCTGAATGTTATCTTTTTCTCCCTAACCTTCTCCGCCACCTCTTTTGAGAACCATGATGTTTTTTTCCTTCATTTTGTTTTGTTGATTTGCTTCACACAAAGGCTTGTTGCCTCTTTGATGGCTGTTTTGATTTTTCCTCATTGTTCCCGGGTTCTGTGTGATGTGACAGAAAGCCTAAAAGGCGGGTGCCGTTATCAAGAGTCTAGAGTGTAAAAACATTTGGCACTCTGACACTAGAAACGCATAAAAGCGGCACTAGGGACTTACTTTTAATGTTTTCTGTGGTGACTGCCCCCCCCTCCCCTACTAAAGGATTCTCAGCTCCGGGGGTGCATGTTGGGGGTGGCTGTTAAAAATAAAGGTTCAGGCTGGGCACAATAAATTGCAGCAGCACCCAGACCCGATCCCATTACACATTGTCAGCCAGTGCCGGCAGCCCACCCACCTCATCACGGGTTGGCTCAGCAACCACTGTGGCACAACCCCTCACATCCCCTTGCTGTGCATGCTTGCTCCCCCGGCATGCATACGTATAGTGACATCATGTCGCTATACTCGCTGGCCCCCCCATCCGGCCACCCTACCCTCCCATTGCCGTGCGGGATTTGCTGGGGAGTGGGCCGCCGTTATGGTCGATGCCCTTTCCCCAGTGCCCTCATCATGGGATACCTTGTTCCTCCACCCCTCCTTCTTGTTCATTTGCTAGTGCTTTTCTGAGACACTCTTCCATTTTCTCAATGTCAGCCCTCCTAAAGTCCAATACTCTTGCTTTTGTATGGCTTGACTTTATGGCTGTGTTTATTGTGAACCACGCTGTTTGGTGGTCACTTGTTCCCAGATGGCTACCCACTTCTAAATCCAAGATCCTCTCTCCATCCCTGTTTGAGAGTACCCGGTCTAAGACTGCACCCTCCCGCGTGGGTTCCAACACTAGCTGTCTGAGGCATGCCCTATCTAGGGCATTGAAACTGACCCTGCTCTTGGATGTGGCTGCAGCAAAGGTGCTCCAGTTAACATCTGGCATATTCAGGTCCCCCATCAACAATGTTTCCCCTTTTTCTGCCATTCTAAGGGTGCCTTCTATCATTTTCTTGTCCATTGCCTCCCCTGAGATGGGGGTCTGTATACATCCCCTGTGCGGATTGTGGTGCCATTTCCTGTCTCCAGGGTGATCCACAGTGCCTCCTTTCCTCCCTGTTTACCCTTTAGTTCCATTGATTTGATCCCTTCCCTTACATAGAGAACTCCTCCTCCTCCTCCTCTTTTACCCTCCCTGTCCCTCCTGTAGATTGTGAACCCTGGTATGTTGACATC
The DNA here is from genome assembly GCA_016271365.2 of Neoceratodus forsteri. Taxonomy (NCBI): domain Eukaryota; kingdom Metazoa; phylum Chordata; order Ceratodontiformes; family Ceratodontidae; genus Neoceratodus; species Neoceratodus forsteri. The sequence goes on along the minus strand of CM028131.1, from coordinate 255,252,065 downwards.
CCAGTCATGGTTCTCTATGTACCATGTTTCTGTAACTGCCATGATATCCAGGCATCCCTCTTCCATCAAGGCCACTAGTTCAGAGAGCTTGTTACCCAGACTATGGGCACTGGTACTCATCACCTTTCATTTTCTGATGGTCTTACCCCTTTTAGACCCATCCCTGTCCTTACTGCCTTTGTCTTTTTCTCCATTTACCCCTGTCCTACTGCCTATTGACTTCTCTACCTTGGTGGTTACCTCGCTAGCTATCCTGTTTTGTGGAGGGAGGCTGGGATTCCCCTGCTCCTTTTCAGTGCCTCCCCCCTTGGCTAGTTTAAATACTTGCCAATGAAGCATTTATACCTATCACTTAGGATCCTGGTTCACCTCCCGGACAGATGCAGACCATCGTGCCAGTATAGGCCTGTATCTCTCCAGGTGGACCCGCAGTCCCAAATGAAGCCAAAACCCTGAGCTCTGCACCAGTTTTTCAACCATTCATTGAATTCCATGGTGTGGAGTACCATAGCATCACCCTTGCCATAGACAGGCAACACCTCCGAGAAGGTTACCATACATGCTACTTGTCTAAGGCCCCTCCCCAACTCGACAAACTCCTCTTGCACTGCTCTGATCCCATTCACAGGCAGGTCATTTGTCCTTAGGTGGACAATGACATCCAGCTCCCTCCCCTATGCAGCTGTTCCAGCGATACTGAGGATTCACTCCCTGTCCCTCCAAGCCATGGTGCCAGGCAGGCACCTTACCTCTATCTCCCCCTCCCTCCCCCAGTTCTACCCCCTTAATGATTGAGTCCCCTACCAGGAGTTGTTTCTTTCCCCTGTGGGGTCCTGTGCCACCCTCCTGTGGGTCTCCTTTGTGGAGGTTCCCAGCATCCTCCTTGGTCTCCACTGCAGGTGCCTCCATACAGGAACCACTCTCTGCCAGAATGGTGTATGAATTGTGGAGAGGTACAACTGGAGGGATGCACCTCTGTTCCACCACCCTCACCCTCCCTGAGCCCACCTTGGTCCAACAGCTCCTTTTTCTTGGCAACCTCTGGGGCAGCGGCGGTGGCCCTGGTGGTCCCTGGGCAAGGGAGGAGGTTTCACGAATCCTAGCCAGGTCGGCCTGGGGATGGATAGCCTCTTCCCTCAGACCAGAAATGTGCCTGCAAATGGAGCAGCATTGCAGCCTCCAGAATGTCTCCCGGAAGACTGCCGCCCCACAGCCATTGCAATGCGCCACTCCCATCATGTCTTGTTTTGTGGTCCCTCTTCTGTTGCTTTGTATGCTTATTTTCTTCTCCCTTTATTTATTTTTCTACCTACTTTCCTACTGCCTATGTGCTCTTACAGCTCTTGCCCTTCCTGTTCTGGGACAGGAACTTCCTGCATTCTTTGGTAGGCTCCGTCTTCCTTGCTCAGTGTCAAACCTCCAGCAGCTGTGGGGGTGGGGAGGGAGAGCTACTCTTTTACTTCAAGGATGACGAAACTTGTGTCTCAGTGATCCTTCCCTTCCTTTGTTAGTAAAATCCAGTGCCTATAAAAGTGGAACTGACTAAGGATGAGAGCGTGGAAGGGTGGAGGGGAAGGAAGGAGGACAATTAGTAGGAAAAGTTCTAGCTCTTTAGTCAGCTGCTCCTTGCTCTGAAAGCAAGATTCCTGTCTGCTAAAAGCTAGCAGCAGGGAACTGTAATTTGAGGCACCTGGTTTTCTACTTCCTAAGCCACACCCCCAATTAACTTCTGTCCTCCTGACTTGGCAAACTAAGAAGCTGATACAGTCCCCTTTCCCCAACACAGAAAAACACACTGACTTTATTTTTTTTACCCTAAATGAGACCCCACACTTCTAATAAAGTATCTGTTTGCTTAATCACAACAGGCACTGACTCCTGCTGAGTTAATAGTGTTCTATTAGTAAGAAAAGTTCTAGCTGTTTAGTCAGTTGCTCCTTGCTCTGAAAGCAAGAGTCCTGTCTGCCAAAAGCTAGCAGCAGTTCACTGAGCATGTACAGTACTATGTACAGTAGTACGTGCTCATACAGAGCTCAGTCGGTGGCTGGCCATGGTGGTGAGAGGTGGGCTGTGCCAGTTGCCAGCTGGGGATGGGTCAGTAAGGAGTGGGGAGGTCTGGCACTGCTGGGTGAGGGGCCACCAGACTACCAGGGATGATGGGACTTTTCAAGCAATAATACCACAGGACTTGGGTTCGGGGATCGGGGGGTCAGGGCTGGGGGGCACGATCAGCCCTGCTGGGCTATTACTAATACATTATGGGGATCAGGACTCGTGGAGGTTCCAATATTTATTTTTTTATTTTAGTCTTTTGGTAACCGAATAAGGCCCACTAGGCACAAGTGCCTGTTTTCAGGGGCGACCTGGGAGCACTGGGCGGTTAAGTGACTTGCTCAGAGTCACACAGTGTGTAAGTGGAGGTTGTGAGAATCAAACTCATTTCTGGTCTGCCGGATGTATCAAGCTCATTCACACCTCGTTCCTTTAACCTCTAGGCTATACTGCCAGCCCAAATATCTCTGAGGGGCTTTTTTTTAACACAGTATTGGGGGATATGAGGAGGGGGATCCTATAGTCCTGAGGGGCGTTTCTTTACACAGTATTGGGGGACTCGGGGTGGGGAGTCTGATAGCCCTGAGGGGCTTTTTTTAATTATTACTGGGGGATCAGGCGCAGGGGATCACATAGCCCTGTGGGGCTATTATGAAAGTTTGGGGAACTGGGGAGCACGGGGGGGGGTTCAATAGCCCTGTGGGGCTTATTCTACTGACTGGGGGATGGGGATGAAGGGGTTGCATATACTGGAGAATCAGGGCTGGTGGCACAGTGGAGCAACCCCTGGAGGATGCAAAGTACACTTACACCAGCTATTTGCTGGTGTAACTGTACTTTGACAGATGTTACCCAGGGGTTGTTTTAGAATAGCAATATCAAGGACTTGGAGGCTGCCCTTCCAGAATAGGGTGCAACTGCTTCCGTAAACCCCCTAGCGCCATGTCGCAGGGGGTTTATGATGTAACTGGTGGTGTAAGTCCACTTTGGTGCAAGCAGCTTACGACATGTTGCAGGCTGCTTTGCAGAACACCAAATGTCACATCTCCTGGCGTAAACTGCTACTTGCATTATTTCATTTAGCGCAAGTCAGTTTACGCCAGGTGTAACCTTTTGAGAATCAGGCCCAGGGCATTTTGATTTGATTTAATACACTCTCCTTATCTTTATACTGACTCCTTCATAATTTCTTTTAAGTTGTAAGATTTATGTGTCTTTCTTTCCTCTTAGTAGGAACTGAGTTACTGTCAGGCAATGTGATAAGTTACTGTTTGAGGTTGCACTTATATGCTGGACAGTCTGTGCAGCCTCTGCTTTCCTCTGATGCTGTCACCCTGTGATTTATTTTATTGCCATTTTCTTTGTAAGACCTAATTTACAGCATTTCGTATTTCTGTGTGTAAGAAATTAAATCGGAGTTTGACTGATTAGCTCTGTTGTCCTCTTGGCTACTATCAGCTATGTTGTCGTACACTGACTCTTCAACAGAATAGTAATTATGTCTTACTCTGTGTATATTAGATTAGGTGAGTTTCTACAGCAGTCCTAAACAATTAATCTCAAACATCTGTGTGTGTGTGTGGGGGGTGGGGGTGGGGGAGTTTGACAAGTCTGGACCAGCCCTTGCACTTGGTTCTCATTATCACAGATGCATCAGCTTTCATGCTTTGCCATAAATAGCTTTGCTTACTATTTCATTTCTGCACATCCTTTGATGTTTTGTAGAATTTTTGTAATCAGTTTTATTTATTATATTTTTCCCTTTTTCTAACAGTTTAGTGGAGGTAGCAAGTTAATTTTTGTCTTCTCAGAAGAAGCCAGAAGGGGAAGCATCCAAATTCATTTCAATGCTTTGCAGTAACTGCTCATTGCTGTTTTTTGTTTTAAACTTAGATTTGTTGGCTTTTCCTGGCACTCTTATTTCTTTGCTGTCTTACTTAGAATTGTTTTTGGGCTGTCGAAAATTTAAATTGGTGTGCTTGTAGTGGTGGTGTATTCCTTTGCTGTCTTTAATTGCTGCAAATTTTTGCCCACCCTGCCTCCCACTCTTCCCTGCCCCCCCATGCTTAATTATATGCCCTGTTAAATCTGATTCACAGGAGCTAAGCACAGGGAATAGCAGGGGTTGTGGAGAGAAGTCTCAAGCAAGTAGCTACTTCTACCACCTTCTCAGAAGTACTACCTGTGCGAGGCATGGGAGAGCGTAGGGGTGCATGCACCAGGAACTTTAACTCATGGTTGAAGAACTGGTGCTGTGAGGAAGGGTTTTGATTAATTTGTGACTGGGGACCTACCTGGAGGATGGCGGCTTGTTCAAGCCTGACGGCCTGCATCCATCCTGGAGGGGAATCAGAGCACTCAATTATAAGTTTAAATGCTACATGAACAAGCATTTAATCTAGCCAAGGGGGGTTGGGGTGGGGTTGGCAGGCCAGCAAGGAGGGTACCTAATTGCCCACCCCCCACAGCTAGCAGTGGAACCAGTGAACAGGAGGAGTGGATATCTCTTCAAAGCAGTGTGCAAAAGATGGAGATAAGCACCCAAGAGGTGGATAGGCAGAAAGAGGGCAAAATTCAACAGAAGTGCAGACAGCAGGAAGAACCAGGGATAAAGGACAACCAGGAAGGGGGCTGGAGTAGAACAGCTAAACAGTCCAGGGAGTTCAAATCATGGAAAGCCATGTGTGCTGGTGCCAGTAGCCTTAGCAACAAGATGGAGGATCTAGAGGCTGTCATGGTGCAGTCGTACTTGGATATTGTGGCCATCAAAGAGACCTGGTGTAATGATAACCACGATTGGGAGGCGGCCATACCTGGATACAACATATTCAGAAGAGACAGGGCAGGTTGAAAGGGAGAGGGAGGGCACTTTATGTGAAAGATAGCATAAAGGCCACAGAGATCCAGGAGGAGCAAAATTGGGGAGAGATACTGTGGGTTAAGCTGGAAAGGAAAATAGGTCCAGCCATCCGCACAGGGGTGGTCTATAGACCACCAAGCCAGGAGGAAGGAACAGACAGGGAGCAGATGCTAGCCATCCGAAGGATGGCAGACAAGGGTGAGGTGGTGCTGGTTGGAGACCTCAGTATTCTAGACGTGGACTGGGACCTCTCAGCAGCAGCAGCATCAACCAGGAGCAGATTTATCCTGGACTCTCTTCAAGGTGCTTTCCTCAAGCAGCTAGTCATAGAACCAACTCAGCAGAAGGCAGTACTGGACCTTGTGCTCACAAACAGGGACAGTGTGATGGGGGTAACAGTGGGGGAGCACTTGGGGAACAGTGACCACCAGTCACTCTGGTTTGAAATCACAGAAGGAACAGAACCAAACCACACAAAAAACACGTATCCTAGATTTGAGGAGGGCAGACTTTGGAAAAATGAGGAGATGCTTGAAAGAGGCATTTATGAGAATGGGGCAGGAATCGGGTTGAGAAACAGTTGGCAATATTTAAAACGGGGATTATAAGAGAAACAGAATTATGCATTAAGCAGGTTAACAAGGGGAAAAGGGAGAGGAGGCCATTATGGTTTTCCAAGGAGGTAGCGGAGAAAGTGAAAGCCAGAAAAATTGCATTCAGGCAATACAAAAAGATGTGGGCAGAAGAGGATAGGAAGAAGTACCAGGAGAAGCAAAGGGAGGCAGGGAGGACAGTAAGGAAAGCCAAAGATCAGACAGAAGAGTGTACTGCAAAATCAGTGGGTAGAGGGGACAAAACCATTTACAGGTACGTAAGTGAAAAAAGAAAGGCAAAGGTAGGGATAGTGAGGCTGAAGGGAGAGGATGGGGGGCCGCTTGGAGGATAACAACAGTAAAGCTGACATATTGAACAGGTATTTCTGCTAAATCTTTACTGAGGAAGAGGAGGGTAATGGGCCTAAAGGGAGTACAAGGGATGGAAATGGAGCAGAAATGGACACTAGTCCCGTTACATGAGAAAGAGTCCTGAAGGAACTGGAAGGAATAAGAGTTGATAAAGCAATGGGGCCAGATGGGGTGCACTCCAAGGTCCTAAAAGAACTAAGAAAGGTGGTGTCTGAACCTCTGGCAATCCTGTTTAGCTGATCACTGGAAACAGGGGAGGTACCCAAAGACTGGAGGACAGCAGATGTAGTCCTCTTATACAAAAGTGGGAACAAAGAGGAAGTGGGGAATTACAGACCAGTCAGCCTCAGCTCAGTAGTAGGGAAGATCATGGAAGCACTACTGAAGGAGAGATTGGTGGAACATCTGATTGCCAATGGACTACAGGACCCAAGGCAGCATGGTTTCATTGGGTGGAGATCATGCCAGACCAACCTCATTGAATTTTTCGACTGGGTGACAAGGGAGGTAGATCAGGGGAGGGCAGTGGATGTGGCCTATCTGGACTTCAGTAAGGCCTTTGACACTGTGCCACATAGAAGGCTATTAAACAAACTGGGGAATATGGGAGTAGGCAGGGCAGTAGTGCGGTAGGTAGGTAACTGGCTGGGTGGCAGGACACAGAGGGTGGTGGGAAATGGCTGTCGCTCCACAGCGGGAAGAGTGACCAGTGGGGTACCACAGGGATCAAGTGCTGGGATGGGTCCTATTCAATGTCTTCATCTGTGACATTGCACAGGACCTAGAAGGCAGAATTTCCCTATTCACTGATGACACAAAGCTCTGTAACAGAGTGGACACACCAGAGGTTGTAAACAGGATGAGGAGGGACCTGCAAAAACTTGAAGAATGGTCAGGGATTTGGCAGATGAAATTCAATGCAAAGAAGTGCAAGATAATGCATATGGGGCACAAAAACCCTGGAACAACATATCAGTTGGTGGGGGGGGGGGGTGAAGATATAGCATGCACCAAGCAGGAAAGGGATCTTGGGGTTATCATCTCTGATGACCTCAAGGTAGGGAAACAGTGTGACAAGGCAGCAGGTGAAACAAATAGGATGCTGGGATGCATAGGCAGGGGCATCACTAGAACGAAAAGGGAGGTCATAATTCAGCTATACAAGACACTGGTGAGGCCCCACCTGGAGTACAGTGTACAGTTCTGGAGACCATACCTACGTAAGGACATAGACAGGGTAGAGAAGGTTCAGAGGAGAGCAACAAAGATGGTACATGGATTGCATCACAAGTCCTATGAGGACAGGTTGAAGGACTTGAATATGTACTCCCTGGAGGAGAGAAGGGAGAGAGGGGATATGATAGAGATACAAGTATAGTACGGGGAGGAACAGGGTGCAGGAATACATTATCTTTCAGTGAAAAAGATGTCCCAGGACTAGATGGCATGGGATAAAGTTGGAGGGAGGGTGATTCAGAGGAAACGTGATGAAGTATTTCTTCACAGAACTGGTGGTGGACAAGTGGAACACCCTGCCAGAGAAAGTAGTGGGGGCTGAAACAATCATGGCATTTAAGAATGCATGGGATAGACAAGGGAATTTTGGAGGTCGGGGGTAAGGGGCAACAGACTTCTAGGAAAACATAAAGTGAACTTACGAGCTCAAATGGGCTGACAGTGACTTTGAATCTATGTATCATTGCTGTATTTGTCTGTAATCTGAGTAGTGGAGTGACCTGTGCCACTGTTCGACCTACTCTCTGAATGTATTGTGTTTCTTGACAGTTTAATAGTACTACTGACAGTGGCTTTATAACAATGTGAGTTCTACTGCCCTGTTTACCAGTATAAGCATTTTATTCAAAAGGCAGTACAGCATAGTGGTTTAAGGCTCTGAGCTGCAAATCTGGACACCTGGGTTTGAATCCCACAGCCCCCATCTGCATACTGTGTGACCCTGAGCAAGTCACTTAACTTCCCTGTGCTCCCAGGTTGCACCTGTAAACAAGCTTTCAGCTTAGTGTGCCACGCCTGGCTAAACAATTGAACATTTCCATGCTTTTATAATGCTATCAACTTGTTAACAAAGTTTGTTACAGTATATTTTATTTTTTAACTGACTTTGATGTCTGTCTGTGTGGTTACTTTTTGTTCAATAATTTTTTTGTTCTTTTGTTGTTTCCTGTTTAAATTTTTTGCTGATATGAAGCACTGCCTTGCCATTGGTTGTAAGAATGGGCAAGAGTATGCACACAGTTTCTATCACTTTCCTAAAGATAACCATCGATGCAAGCAGTGGGCATTGGGTGTTAAACGTGCCTGCTAGGAACCAACTGATCATAGTGTTTTATGTGCTAGCCACTTTACAGAAGATCAATTTACAATTCCACAAACTCTTTAGATACTATTGTTTTAACTCTGTCGGTGTTGTTTGAAACCAGATGCATGACCCACCTTTTTTTTTTTCATTTAAATAGGAGAACCCAAAATGTCAGAGTAATGTCATTCAGAATAGAACATAAGAGCATAAGAAAATGGCCAGCAGAAGACCTCTCAGTCTGTCGGGTCTACTTGGAATAATAAGGGTTGTTTAGGAAAAGGACTGAGGCAAGCGATAAATATGATAAGCCATATTACAACTGTCATATCTGAATTGCTGTTGAATGCTAGCAGTGTGTCTGTAAAAGTGGCTGAAAGAGACAGGTATGTATTTTACTGTTACTGCCAATGAAGTGTCTGTGTTTATGGGGTCATGATAGTTTTACAAATGTATGCATTGCTGGTTAATATTATGTAGGGGTGTGTATGTTTGCAGTACGTTATTATGTGCATGGATTTCTGTGAATGGTGTTCTTACATGTCTGTGTTGTTGCAGGGTACTTTTAGATCACTTTTCAAAGTCGGTGGCTCACTACTGTTACGTGGGTGTGTGTGGGTGAATGATATGGTGATATGGGTGCATGACAGTTATGCCTGGTTTATAGTGTCCTGCTCAGTAATATATCTTTGTATGGATGAAGTACTCTAATGTGGAGGAATGTGTGGGTGAAGGGCAATAGTACAAATGTGTGTAAAGTTTCAGGACACTGTTATCTGCACTGATTTTTGTGTCCAGCATTCTTGCGAATGACTGCATGGGTGCACAGTACTATTATAGGGGAGTATATAGGTGCAGGGCAATGGTGCAAATGTGCATATGTGTGCAGGGCACTTATATACTGTTATTTTGGTTCAGGTCATGGTTGCATATCTTTGTATTGATGCAGGGTACTGTTATGTGTGTATGTGGGTAGAAGGCAATGGTACTGATGAGTGTATAGGTGCAGCACACTTATGCCTAGTTATTGTAGTGCAGAACACAGTTACATGTCTTTGTGTGACTGTAGGTTACTGCTGCATGACTGTGCATGGGTGAAAGGCCGTGGTATAACTCTGTGTATGTGTGCAGGACAATGTAATGCTTAGGGATTTGTTGAAGTGCATGGAAATGTATCTATAGAAGGGTTTTTGGTAATGGTGTGTTATAGTACACGACTGAGAGGAAATATAGAAACACAGAACTTGACTAAAGGAAGACTGAATGTCTATCTACTCTGCCCTTGCTATACTAACTCACTCCATTGTCCTACTGCACTGTTGTACTGTACCCCTTCCCCCCACTACCACACCTCGAACCCTTACTGCCCCTCTTGGGGACTATGATTCCTCTTGCTCTGTCCCTGTCCCATTTAAACCCTTGAAGGGAATTAGTATCCTATCAACCTCCACTTATGCTACTAGTGACTGCATCCCTATTTTGTACAAACAGGACATAACAATTTACGTTCTTTATATCACAGAGAAACTTGTGTGTTTCAATCATGTACCCACACTCCCTTCTGGATTTCAGTGAATAGATGTTAAGAGCCATGGTCTGTCTAGGTCTTTCCTTAGGGGAGGTCTCCAGAACTGGTTATAGCACTCCAGGTAAAGTCTCACTAGGGATCTGTGCAGTGACTAAATCACCTTGCTTTGCCTATTGTGAAAACCATTCCTTATAAAACCTGTTATACAGTGGCTAGGAAAGAATCCTGGGCTCTGATTGGTCAGTGAGTGCCTGGCACAGTGATGTTATCCCAGTATAACATCACAGGTCTAGTCTCAGCATTATGAACATCTTGACTGATTTATTGCATCATTGTTGCTCTAGCATCGTTTGCATCTTCTCTTAAGAAACAAAAATATTTTTACACACTAACAAAAACATTCTTTAAAATTATTTTTTTATTCTGTATATAACAAAAAGCCATTGTATAATAACAATAATGCACTCCAGGGTGTGTGTCGTGCACTGATAACATCACTTCTCAGGTGCTGGATGCACTCGGCCTGCGGCCTTGTGCCCAACCACCTGAGGCGTGACGTTATCCCAGCACAACACACATTCTGTCAGGCATTATTGCTTAGTCATCTTCGATGCCTTTCTGTAAACTTTATTGCATTGACTTGTTTGCTGCAGGGAGTCACTGACTATGGCCCACATATCTCTATCCTCTGTGGAAGTGGGCAGTCTAATTTCTACCATCAAGTATTCTGTAAGCAGATTATGTCTACCAAAGTGAACTTGTGCTCACAAATGGGGAGCATGTACAGGAAATAATGGTCAGGGAGCCATTGGATGGGAGTGACCACTGCACAGTGTGGTTCCAATTAGATATGGGCAGCCAGGGAAAGCATCCCGACTATGACCAAAATCTTTGATTTTAGAAGGGTGGACTTCAGGAAAATGGATAAAGTACTAAGGAGGCACCTGGTGGGCATCAGACCAGATATGAGGTGGACCAAAGGTGTTTCATCATTAAGGAAGGAATACGGGTTGCCACAGAGCAGTGTGTTAGGCTCAGGGGTAAGAACACAAGGGCCAAGTGCCTAGCTGGTTGAGTTCTGGGGTTGCCCAGGTAGTAAGGGAAAAGAAGCTGGCCTATAGAAAATTTAGAAAGACCAAGAGAGAGGTGGATATGAAAAATTACCTAAGGTTGGCTTGTAAAGCAAGTAAGGAAGTCCGACGAGCTAAAGCACTTACGCACCAAATGAACTAGAGATCCTCTTCTCTCTATTTCACAGCTCAATTCTGAAACTCAGTAAAACCTGGCCAGCCAGACATGTCAGAGCTGAGATGGACAGAGTCCCATTAAAAGCAGTCATGGATATTAGGATGGTATTTCACTTGATAAGAATGATAACCCACAAAACTAATGTCTGGACTGCTCATTGTCTTAAAGAAAAATTGACATGAATAAAATACGACAACAAGTCGCCTTGGTTAACAAACCTTCAAAACATACTAATCTCGAATAACCTGAAAAGTTTGTGGGAGGACTCACTGAAGGGGGTCATTTTCCTGCCACCTTTCAAACCGATTATAAAACCACTTCATTATCCCGGACCCAACTATCGGTAGTTATCCTATACAATTGGGTGAAATCAGATAGAACCTGTTGGTGGACTAACACCACCCTCACTGGACTGCCATCTGACAGGGAACATGGTGATTCCCTTGTATTATTGATCCCAGCTGCCTCCTTTAGTAAGAGGATTCCTGCCAATAATGTACATAGGTTTGTCTTCTTGGGATCTTAAAGCCCTGACTGGTGTCGGTAGCTTAAGGGATCGTATGTAATCGAGGGGGAGGGACCTGTCAGGTAGCAAATACTACCCTGCAATAATTGCTTTCTGACAGGAAACACTGGGGAAATTCTTTTAATTTGTTATGAACTTTCTGCTCTTGACATCTGTGAGAGTTGGGATATGCCAGATGGTCATGTTTGACAACAGGTAGTTAAAATCACAGGTCGCAAAGTAGTTAAATGGATCACATGCTGGCAGCAAGCAGGACACAGAAGAGTATGATAAATGGCACCTTGTCCCAAGAGGGGAAGGTGTCAAGTGGCGTGCCGCAGGGATCAGTACTAGACCCATCCTTTTCAACATATTTATCAGCAACACCGCTGAAAAACAAAGGGAAAGTCTGCCTTTTTGCAGACGATGTGAAGCTCTGCAACAGGGTGAACATACAGAAAGGGATCGCAGAAATGGAGGCAGATCTCAGGATGCTAGAAGAATGGTCCAGGAACTGGCAGTTGAGATTCAACCCCAAAAAATGTAAAGTCATGCACTTGGGTAGAAAGAACCCATGCATGAAGTATGTACTAGAGGGGCAGCTACCAGAAGACATAAAGCTGGAACTGGATCTTGGTGTCATGATCTTTAAAATTATATTTAAATTTAAATGATATTTAAAAGTAGACATGCAAAGCGAAAAAGTGGCACTAAAGGTAAACAACATCCTCGGATGTATTGGTAGGGGTATTACCAGTAGGAAGCGTGATGTAATCCTCCCGCTGTACTGGTCCCTGGTGAAACCTCACTTAGAGTACTGTGTGTAATTCTGGAGTCCTCACCTAAAAAAGGACATAGACCGTCTGGAAACCACGCAGAGACATGCCACCAAAATGGTGCAGGGTCTGCACCACGAAATGTACGAAGCTAGGCTCAGCCAGCTAAATTTATTCCCCCTTCAGCAGAGGAGACATGATTGAGACATTTAAATTTGTTAAAGGGATCAACACGGTACAAACCAGGAACCTCTTCCAGGAAAATAGGGCTGCACATACTAGGGGACATAACATGCACCTGATGGGAGGTTAATTCAAAACAAATGTTAGGAAGTACTTTTTCACGAAGAGGGTGGTGGATCCTTGGAACAGCCTGCCACTGGAGGTAGTGGCAGCCAAGATGGTCAGTGAATTCAAACAGGCATGATATAGACAGTATAGTCACCTTAGCAAGAAAAATTGATAGCGGGGGTAGAAAACCTGAGCAGACTAGATGGACCACATGGTCTCCTTCTGCCGTCAGATTCTTATGTTCTTATGTTCTTAAAATATTCCCACCATAGAGTATCTGAATGGGCAAGGTTAAAGGTCATAAGGTTCGTAAAGGAAACAGACTACCCTTGCAGAGGCCTACTTTGTGAATGTTATATCTGGTGCCAGTGATGCCTCAGGGAGGCAGTGCTAGAAGAGGAAGTCTGGTGACAGTACATATGGGGAGGGCAAAAGGAATGACCACAATGTAATCAAGTTCGCTGAAGTGGATGGCCTTACGAATGGATGGTTTGGAGTACCCCAGTAATACCTTAAATAGAGTACCCCTCTGGGATGGTTACTGCCTTCGAGAGATGCACTGCAGATGTTGATTCAGAGATACCCCTTTCTGTCTTACATGAGTGTATGAGCACTATTGTCAGTCTCATCTGTTGTGGTCTGTTATTATTATCCTGATAGCTGTCGGAGGTTATCCTATGAGACTGGGTGAAATCGGGCACAACATCGTGAGTTGGCAATTACTAACCTCAGGAGATTGTTATCTGAAAGGGAACATGGGATAATTTCTTAATCCTATCCCCTATTGTATCGGTCTAAATTCCCTGAACATGTCTCCCTGGTCCCTCTAGGCAGGATTTTAACCCCAGTCCATGTTGGTAGGGGAATGTAACTTAATCAATGAAACTGCAGAAAGGGCACTTTGGTGCAACACCAGTTGGGTGGATCAGGGGGTTGGGGAGCAAGCAGCATGACCAGGATGAAACATAGTTCACTGAGGTGCTTTGCCTCATGAAGGGGTGGCTTAGTCTATTTCAGTAGCACCCTAAACAGTGTACTTCTCCAGCAACGGCTATCTCATTTAATAGATACACTTCATGTTTTGAGTCAGCATAATGTAACACACATATTGGTAGTGACGTGTCATAATTACCCCAATAGCTCTCAGTGGTTATCCTAAGGAATTGGGTGAAATCGGGGTAGAAACTATTAGTGGACTAACATCTACCTCAGAGATTACTGTGGTAAAAGGAACATGGTGACTCACTTGTAATATTGGTCCCAGTTGTCTCTGAAAGTGGAACTAGGCTCCCCAGTAACTCACACAGAGTTGTCCCCTTGGGTTTTCATAGCCCCAATTGATCTTGGTAGCTCTATCAAGTCACCATATGTAACCGTGGAGAGCCTGGTAGGTGGCAAACTCCACCCTCCATTAACTGCTTTCTGACAGGAAAAACTGGGTTTTGCCTTTCCTTTCTTACATTTGCTTGCGCAAGGAACATCTTGCTACAAGGAACAGCATTTCAGAGGTGTGTCACTGCTGAACCAATTGCAGCTAAAATTCCCAGGGGCTCGGCAGTGAAGCCCAATGACTAGACACTCTGCTGATGACACTATTCAGTGCTTGCTGGGCGAAAACTTTGTGTACTTGAAATGAATCAGCTGCTTCTGTCAGACAGCGGTTGTCTCCTTTCATTTACATAACGCCACCCAGCAAACAGCTGAATGGAGTCACCAAAACATCTGCATGCAACTGATCTGATCTATTATAGCTACCTTTGAATCATGATGCATAGGACACGGTAGTGTCAGGTGGGCATATCGGGCGGAGGGAGGGGGCATCAAGGGTGTAGCTACTGACACTCCAAGTAAGCCATGGCGTACCAAGTTTAGTAGCGGGGGTAGCAAACAAGCTGGCCAGCATTGTTCTGCCTTCTCTAGTCCATCACATTTAAATTCCTTTGTTTGGCTTTGCAGGCTTTTTCTTTTCTCTTTCAGCTTTGTTTGGGGGGGGGGGTGGAGTGGATCATGGACATTGAAGCTGAAGGTCTCAATTTAGGTCCGCATGGTCTGCCTGCATAGTAATTGGCTGTGGCAACTGGTAGGGGGTATGTCAAGTCTTGGGAGGCAAGTTTAAATGCCTCAGCAAAGTTAGAATCTATACTGTGAGTTAAATTGTACTGGGAGTGAGAGAAGCACTCACAGAAGATTGCTGGGTTATACAATTGCTAACATTCCCCTGCACTATATATTTACTTGCCCTGAGTCATGGGGGGGCCAGCAACAGTGGGGCAGGGGGTAGCAGTGTGGCAGGTTGGTGTACAAATCTGAAATGCCTGGCTACACCTCTGGGGGGCATCACCAGCTCCAGATGTGCTGCAGTGTGACAATCTAACCAACTCTCTTTGGGAAGGCTCGATGTTCACAGGAGAAGAAAAAACATAAATAAAAAACTGTTTTCAGAGACAGAAACAGATAAATACAAAAAGCAAATAAATGCATGTCTCGCCCCGGTTTCCAAAGAAGGCCATCGGTTTGGTAAACAGCTGCCCCATGCTATCTCTGAAAGGGCACCACTGGAACGTTACAATAAATATACAGGCCCAGATATTCAAAAGAGTTGAGCCATGCGCAATAGAGTTGCGCCTGCGCAAGTCCAAAATGCGCCATTCTGCAATATTCAGCAGGAGGCAGTTGCGCCCCCGAAATCATGCTGAGCAACAGCGCAATGATAATGAAGGCATGCGCAACCGAAGGGGGAGGAACCATGCATAAACTGCACAGCCCGATATTCAGCCCGGGTGTGCAGAGTTATGCAGGCGCAACCCCTATCTGCGCCTGCACAAAGTTGAGCCGGAAAAAAAGGAACAAGTCGAGGGCCACCCACAGGTGAGCTGCTGCATTGCAGGGTGCAACATAGCAGCTGCCACCCGTGGGTGGCCCTCGACCTGTTCCCGCCGCAACTAGCAGCGCCCCCCCATGCCCCGATCGCGGGCAGTAATGTACCCCCTACCCCCCGAGTAGCCCGATCGTGGGCAGTAATGTACCCTCACCCCCAGTAGCCCGATCGCGAGCAGTAATGTACCCCCACCCCGAGTATCCCGATCGTGGGCATCAGACCTCCCCCAAAGTCCAATATCCCTTGTGGTCCAGTGGACCGGGTAGCCATCATGAGCAGCATTCCTCATCCCCAAGTCCAAAGCCCTGGTGATCTAGTGGCCCCACCCACCCACCCACGGAGCCCCACCACCCCGCTTCCCCATCAGCCGATGGGTGGCAGCACCCACCCGCCTGCCGCCCCACGCCCGCCGACTGACAGCTCGGTAGGCTGCCGCCCATTGGTTCAGAGCATGAGCCAACGGGCATGCAGCCCATACCGATAAGCCAGTCCAGATATGGGAATGTCAGTCGGGGCGGTGGGCGCGTGGCAGGTGGTGCCACCCGCCGCTGACGGGGAGCGGTATGGTGGGCCCGTGGGCGGTGGGGTGGGGCCACTAGATCACCAAGGCTTTTGGACTTGGGGTGAGGAATGCCACCGGCCTTGGCTACTCGTGGTCCACTGGACCACCAGGGCTATTGGACTTGGGGGGGGTCTGTTGCCCGCGATCAGGCTACTGGGGGCGTGGGGGGTACATTACTGCCCATGATCAGGCTACTCGGGGGGTGGTGGGGAAACAAACAGTTATGCCCACGATCTGGCTACTGGCGGTCCACTGGACCACCAGGGATTGGAGCCCTTCATTGTCCCTTACGGTACATCCGCGATCGGGCTGCAGGGGGCGTCGGTCCCCGATGGCTGCTGCCTTGCAGGGCGTCAGGTGCAAGTCATTGGGGATTGGCGCACCTGCATGCTAATGGCATGCAAATGGGTCCGTAATCAATTGCAAATGGACCCCCGTGCGCCTTGCATAAATTATGGCCCCATTTGCATGTTACCCTTTGAATATCGCAGGTGCTGTGCATGGCGCAATGGAACTTGTGCCACCGCATCTCAATGCTCCATTCTGACCACTTGCGCTGGCGCAGTTCCACTGAGCCATGCACACTGCGGGTGACCAGGGAGCGATATTCAAAGCAGTTGCGCCATAGCGCAACTCCATTGAATATTGCCCTGGCCACACCCCTGTGCAACTATTCTGAGCGGCGCAGGGGCTTGCACCACAAAATGGCGCAGTTTGAATATCTGGGCCACAGTATATAGCGGGAGAGGGGTGTATGTCTTTTTAAAAGTAAATGTATCGGTCTGACCCCGATGGGTGGAGGGTTGGGGGCCACAACCAGTCACAAAGCACAAGGCCCCAGCCAGCAGGACTGGGAAGGTGGGGTTGCCACTGACGGAACCAAACTAAAAATAAAAGATGAGATAAAATTAAATAAAACACAAGAAAGGAAAAGGAGATGTTGTCGGTGGGGGACCCCAAGAGACATAATGCAAACTTAAGGGGGGAGGATAAATAGAAAACAATCTGCATGGGCTGTGGGGAGGGGATTCTGTGGTGCCAATTAATCAGGGCTGGATTTACAATTACACAAAGTAGGGCCTCGAGTTCTGGAGGGCCCAGTCAGCTGCGCTATTTATCTGTCAGTGAATGAATAATGCTGTTTTTTTTTTTTTATTATTTCAATTGCACAGCAGACTCAGAGCCAGGTCAGTAACGTCTCTCCTCGGGGGAGGGGGCCTCAGGGCTGGCCCGGCGACCACCATGGCCATCACTATCCATTCAGTCCAATACATTTGCAGCGCATGTACTGCCTGTCCATAGTTCTAACTTTTATTGGCACCTGCCCCCTGCACCTGCACATGAAACCACTGACGTTAACTTGTGTGTAACCCCCCCCCATGTGGGCTTACCTTAAATGCCTCCTGGTGTTCCCTCCTCCTTCTGTTTGGTTCGCATCCCAGATCATTCCCTGGTGTTCCCCAAAGTCCTTCTGGTGTCCCCAAATCCTAGAATAGGCCCCCCAGGGCTATGTTTTAGCTCTTTTGGGCTTAAAATCTGATCCGCGATTCGCTGCTCCTTTCTCTTGCACTGTGGTGCTTGGCGGCAATCACGCATGTGTGGAGACCTTTTGATCTCCTGACCACCGCTCTTGTGGTAAAGCAGGGAGTGTTTTCGTGGACCCGGTGCCCCTGATGTGTCGAACAGGGACCAGTGACCTCAACAAGGTCAGTGGAAGGCCTTTGGAATGTTTGGAAATTAAAGTTTGAGATCGGGGCTCAAACGGGGCTCATGAATATAAATAAGCCCTGTATCAATATTAATAGGCTACGATCGCTGCTCCAGGAGGCCAGCTAGAAATGGAGCAGCGACGTGAGACACAGGGGATGTTTGTAAATAACTATGCAGTCATTTAACAGGGGATAGGGGTCACTATCACTTACAGGGGAAATTCCGAAATAAATGTGAATACTGTGGCCACACCTAATATTAGAAGTTGGGACTGCTATAAGACAGTATAGAACTGAATGGGGGCTGACATCTTGTTGATGCTTTGACCTTCCACAGCAGACAATCGGGTGTCTAGGTGCCTAAAGTTGGACCAAAAGGACTTGGGAGAGGGAGCTTCTTAAATTCAGATGTAACTCCTAGGTGGTCCTGCCCCAAGGGATACTACCCCTGCCTGCGTGACTGAGTGCAGGTTGAAGGGCCTGAGTTCTAGAAACGGGTGCCTCCACCCAGAGGACGGGGTCAGTTGTAGCGTAGCTGCCATGGGTACAGTCCTCCGGGACACTGTTACCTTCCTCTTTCCCCTCTTGTGGCCTATACTGATCAAAAACATCTGCCTGGATTGGTGGTAGTTCAGGTGGATGTTAAAGATCCCATGGCACTTATCGAAAAGAGCAGGGGAATTTTTTATTATAATAACATCAAAAACAAAATAATTATAAACAGTGTTAAGTCACACAAAATAAAATACAGATCAGAAGGCAAACAAAATTAAACAAGTATTACAGTCATACAGTATCAGACAGTATGTAAAAAGAATTATGTATCTGCCTCCCCTCCCCCAAAAGAGTAGGGTAAGTTCCTATCATAATAACATCATAACAAAAAAGGGAAACAAATTTACAAAGTTTCATAATTAACATTACTATTAATTATACATTAATCATCATCTGAAAAGAAAGACTCAGCTGTCATTCCTCAGATTAATTATGTAGTAGAAATTAATCCCAAGCCCCCCTTAAGAAACACTCATAAGTTATTTATATTTAACAAAAAATAGAAACCCTTTCCACCAATCAGTCACCTTTTGTGCTGTACCAAATTGGTCTTTCAAATAAACCTTCTCCATAGCCCCCTGAATCAATAAACTGATCGTTTCATAAGACATTATTCTTTGATAAAGGACCCACTGGCATCTAGCCTGCCATAAGTAATATTTCAAACAACAGCAAAAAATCTGTAAGGTGTCTAAATTATACTTAACCTGTAACTGAGGAAAATTACCCAAAACCAAAACATCATAATTCAAAGTTAATAGCCATTTCATATGCCACTTTAAAGCCAGGAATTTCCAAAGAGAACTGGCATAATAACAATGAAAGAAAAAATGCTCTTTTGTCTCTTCTTGATTTACACAACCAGAGAAAGGACATACCCTTTCTTCTTTAACCTTATGCTTAGCATTACCTCATACCCCAATTCTCCCATATACAGTTAACCACAGAAACTCCCACATATAACTTGGCAATCGTGGATTATTTAATTGAGAGAGAGCTCTCGAAATAAGAGTAGTAGGACAATTTTTCAAAGCAGGTACTGAAGGATATAACAACGATATAACTGTAATATAAAAGCTAGGTCCTGACGACCGAGAAACAGTTTGTTTAGAAAGACCCCATTTATATAGTTTCTTTTCCACTGGTTTAAAAAATAGAGGAACCTGCAAAAATTTTGATAATTTCGGGGTAGAATGCCAATGAAAAATAATGACCTAAAACACTATGTAATAAGAAACCACACAGAGATACTGATGGTAATAATCAATTTTAACATTTGAGAAATAAATAATGTAAGAAAAACATGGCAGGATCCACATTCCTAATCCCCTTGTTTTTCCCTAAGTAGGTATATTGCCTTTTATGGGATTAAGCCTATTACCCCAAAGCATCTGAAAGAACAGGCTATACAATCTTGTTTCAAATTCTTGAGGAAGTGGGAAAGTCAGTGCTACATATAAAAACTTGGGAATTAAAATCATTTTATTACCTGTACTCTTTTCAGTTTAGCCAATCGGCAATGTTTCCACACCTGTACTTTAGCATTTGCTGAGGACAAGGCACATTCCCAGTACAAAAGGGGAAGGTTTTGAGAGCCAAAAAATAACCCCAAAATCTTAATTGGGGCTGAGGTAATCCGAATTCCCAGAATGGAAACCTCAGCTGGAGAATTAGCCCCAATAAATAAACCCTGACTTTTCAAGGTATTAATTTTGGAATTAGAAACATGAGAATAAAATGTCAAAAGTCCAAAAAGGGAATTTGAGTATAATCTGAAAAAAACACAAATATCATCTGCATAGGCCTGTAAATACAAAGTATCCAACCCTGGGATCCCAGCACCCTTTCCACGAGGATAGCGTGTTAATGACTGCAATAAAGCATCAATGGTAAATACATATAATAGAGGACTTAGGGGGCATCCTTGACGAACCCCCGTGGCTAGATGAACACCTTCTGAAACAGAATTATGAATAACTGGATGTATAATAGCAGTATTATAAAGTGTTTTTATCCATTGGATAAAGGAAAATGGGACCCCATAATATTGCAAAGTTAAAAACCAAAAAGGGTGATACACCCGATCAAAGGCTTTCATTTGATCTAAGGAAAGAATACAACCTGTAAGTTTATGAAATGAAAAATGTTCAATTAGATCTCTGAGAATCATAAGAGGCTGCTGTATCTTTCGTCCCGGGAGCGCACAATATTGAAAAGGGGATATAATCATATTAGCAAAGGTCTTAAGTCGAGTATTCAAGATGCTAGTTAGTAATTTATAATCCAAATTAAGAAGTGTAATCGGTCTCCAATTACCCAATCTCTCCCGATCCCCTGATTTATACAAAAAAATTAATAAACCTTCAGAAAACCAAAGGGGAAATGTGGGGGTCAAGAGAAAAAAAATTAAATACCATAGTCAAACATTCCGAAAATTCAGAAGGAAATGCTTTGTATAATTCCACTGTTATACCATCAATTCCTGGGGAAATCCCACTCTTTTGGGATTTTATTGCAGTTTCAACTTCTGCCACCGTTATTGGAGTAATTAAACATGATTTATCAAACCTAACTTTAGGAAAATGAATCTTTTCTAAAAAAGATTCCATCTCCTCATCACTAGGGGGCACTACTGGGCCATGCAACTCTAGAAACTGTTTAATAGTGGCATGCATACCAGGAATATCCTGAACCAGATCCCCATCTTGTGTCAGCAAAAAGGACATAGTAACTTTAGATTTATAACGTTTAAATGCCTCATAAGGGTCCCCATAAGCCTGTTTCTGAGTGCCTTCCTGGAAAAGTACTTTCATAGTATTTGCCCTATTATATTGTACCTCCTGTAATTGTTGCTTTATAATAGTAATTTGAGAAGAATAATCAAATTTAGAAGTGTTAGCCTTGGAAAACAAATAATACAATTGTTGACGTAATTTTAAATAGTGCAGAAACTTAAGGTTTTCATAAGATTTCCCACGGTTTAATAATAGAAATTTTAAATCCTCCTTTGATTCCTTCCACCAGTCACCTAAATTGTCATAAAGAAAGGCAACTGAAAGCCGTGCACTGAGCAATGATTTAATAGTCTTTAATATAAGTGGATTACTCAATAGAGGAGAACTCAGTTTCCATCTCGATTTTGGGGGAGACATTACCTCACTGGATGAAAAAACACACTTAAGCAATAGATGGTCCGAAAATGCTACAGGAGATGTATAAAATTTACACGGGAGAAGGTGTTTAGACAAAAAAATATAGTCAATTGTGGAAGTGAGAGCATTACTTTTATAGGTAAATTTCGGTCCCTCTTGCTGGAACTGCCTACTATCCACTAGGCCTGATGTATCCAATAGTTGGAACAAAGCATTAGAATCGCAATAAATCTTTTTTCCTTTATCCGTAAGCCCACCCTTTGCTTTCTGGAGCTCACAGTTAAAGTCACCGCATAAAAAAATGTGAAAAGAAGTAACTAAAAATGGTCTAATCATTGAAAAGAGAGCAACCCTCTCCGCTTTTACCTGTGAGCAATAAACATTAATAAACCTGCATACCATGGAATCCCATTTCCCATCCAGAATCATCAGTCTACCGGGAACTAAATCAATAATTTTTATAAGGGAAAACTCATATGAATTAAAAAGAAACCCAATACCATCAGCGGTCTGTTGCCCAAAGGACCAGTAGGAGGGACCCCAACACCATTCCCTTTGAAAAAACCTGGCTTGATCCAAAGTAAACATCCATGATTCTTGAATGAAACAAATATCAATGGAAGAACCATGAATGTAGTCATATACAATCTGACGCCTACTAGAATTTAATAGACTATGAACGTTTAAAGAGCCAATAGTAAATACCATTTAGTAAAAAAGACTCAATCAACCATCCTTTTTCTGTCTCCTTTTCTTTTTCCCTTTATACCCCTCCTGAGAGAGAACAGGGGAGGGGGGGCTATCCTGAAGAGTTTGAGACTTGGGGTCTCCACACTCCATGTCAGTATCTCCCCATTGTGGAGACAAGACAGCAAAGGGATTATTAGATTCAATAACCTCCTGAGGAGGGAGGGGCAGGGGTTTGAGGTTCCTAGAGGATCTCCTAACTACAACTACAGGAGATGGGCCCGGAGGATCTAGAGCCTGGTTCTCCTGTTGTGAAGCATAACACACAGGGGAAAGGAGGGGAGATGGAGGGGGGGGGGTCCAAAGGACCAGAAGGAAGCAGATCACGAGACCGCTTTATAGTCTGGGAGGAGTCCAGATGTCGGTCAACCTCATCCACGGTAGAAGCAGCAGCTGTCTGGATAGGGTTATCAACTAGATCCTGAGCCTTCTGAATAAGCTGGTCAGGACTACCACTGCAGGCCTTGTTTTTCGCTGCCCAGAGACACTCAGCAAATACATGCCCAGTATCGTCACATAAGTCACATTTGGTTAGATTGACACATTGAAAGGTGGTGTGACCTATTTCCCCACAATTGTCACAGCAGGGCCTATCACAAGAACTGGACAGGTGAGTACGAGACCCACACTTATAACAGGCTCTAGGTTGCCCGGCATAGAAACAAACCCCCCTATCTCTTCCCAAGAGAAAAGAATTGGGAATATGCTCAATACCACTCTCAGTTTGCAGAAGCTTTACCTTGAACTGCCAACCTCCGGTCCAAAATTGTTCAGAGTCGAGAATGGCTTCTGGAGGGCTTAAGACTTCACTTTTTTGGGATAACCAATAGGCAATATCATCTACATGTACCCCTTCATTCCTAAACAATATTGTTACATATTTAATCAAAAGTTTGGACAAGGGAATGACTAGGAAGGGGGTCCATAAAGGAGAAAACTTAACCAGGTTATATCGCTCCCAAAATAAATCCAATGCAGATGCAGAACAGAAACTAATGTCAAAGTTATCTTCACCTGAAATGTTAATAAAAGCAAAAACTTCTCTAGGTGAGAAATGCAAAGAATCCTTAAGTAAGCTTTTCCCCACATAATGCCTATCTGGCCTCACCTCCAAACCCCCTTTATAGCGTAGTCTGACTGCATTCCTACGAGGCGCAGCCTCCTTTTTAATTTTAGCAAATAAATCAGACATTAATGGTTTCTCTACAGCTTGCTGCTGTTGGGGTAAAGTAGAAAGACAATTAGGTCCTGAAAGTATAGTAGAATCAGAGAGTTCAGTAGTTACAGAAGCAACAGTTTGGGAAGGCACATTGGGGGCTTCCACCAAAGGCAAAACACCAGAACAAACAGTGGTAGGTAAAGAGTCAGTAGACTGCTGAGGTTTCCAGGCCGGCTCATTCTGGGAGAAGTTTAATTTTGGGTCCCAGCCAGGTGTAGGGTGCCAGGTACCTTGTTTTAAGGTCCACCCTGCTTCACCAAGTGCTTTCTGAGGAGACCATAACTCTGTAGCCTGAGGTTGCAGAGGGAAGGCGACACGCAGCGTCCCCGAGGAAAGTTCCAATGACCCTGAATTTTTGTTTAAAATGATATGATTACTATCAGTCCCCAAATTGCGTCTAGAAAGTAGAAAAGCAGCTCGTTTCTCTTTATCGTCATCCCCAGACTTATCCAGCAAAGGCCGATGGCACATTTATAAGGTAGAAAAAGAAATGGGCAGACTGGATGGGCCTTGCGGTCCTTATCTGCCGTCAACTTCTATGTTTCTATGTTTCTATCCTGAGGCTTCGTAAAAAAAAATTCAGAAACTCCTTCTTGATGTAGGGGGTTCGTTTGAAACACACAGTGACTATCATGAGGAGAATTGGCAGCCGAAAGCACCACTGAAGTACCTCGGAACACAAAACCCGCAGCCTTTGTTAGCGGGACATCACCAGGGTCGGGAGCGGAGCTCTCGCCTGCTGAAACAGGAATGTCAGAGTCAGTCAGCTGTGTGGAAACAGTAAGCGGCAAATTCAAATCTGTATGCTTCAATTGCAACTCCGAGGACGGCTCTAGGCACGGAATCACCGAGGATTCAATACTGCCAGCCGTCACTAATGCAGGGCTTAAAGAATGAGTAGAGCAAGGATTTTGTGCAGACTCACCATGCTGGGCAGGATTAACAAGTTTGTCACAGGACTCAGCGTCTCGGCTAATGACAACCCGCTCCGGGTTACTGACTGGCGCAGCCGAAGAATCCATCACACACAGCTGCAGCTGAAGGCGTTTCTGCTCTGTAGCCAAAGTGGCAAGCTGAAGCTTAAGCTGCTCCTGAGTAGTTGCAGGAGATAAATTCTCGGGAAATATAGCATCGTTCAGCAGGTGATTTATTGGCAAAGGTACCTCCAAATTGGAACCGAGAAGGTCTTGTAATGGGATCTCGTAAGTAACAGCATTATGCTTCTCCAAAATTGCAGAATCCAAATCAAAGTTTAACAAACGCTCTCCGTCTCCCGACACGGCCATCTTCTTCCACAGGTCAAACAACAGTGACCAGACTTCAGTCACTCAGGCCCCCTACTGCCAGCAACGCAGTAGGGAAATTTCCCTGGTGTCCTGGCCAAATTTCCCTCATACACTAAAAATACCACCAACAGCTTAATCTGGTTCAAAAGTCAGTTGGCATTCATCTGTATCCCCCGCCCCTGGGTCGTGCCTGAAAATAGGCAGGATTTGTCTAGTGCACTTACCCGGTCAACAAAAAACTAAATAAATAAATAAATAAAATGTATACACAATTGCAATTAACACCAGGATACAATATCAACCCCACCTTTATTGCACTTACCACCAGGGTTGGATCAGCTGGCTCAGCAAAATTGTCCTTCCTAGAATATTGACTTCCAAAGGTGGCATTCTGGAAGTATTTTGACTTCCAAAAAATTAGAACGACTTCCAGATATTGACTCCTGGAAGTTTTAGACTTCCACTGAAAATAAATTAACGGAACTTCTGCATGCCTCTAAGAGTCCCTCTATCACAATCACACTCACTCTGGGTACCCAGTTGGAACTACAGGCTAGCCTGACGCGTTGCCTGGGGTAGGCCGGCGTTGCAGCTGTTGTTGGGGCCCTTAGGAAAAGAAAACACAACATGCACCTTAACCCACAACTTGTATTCAGGAGCCGGAGAGCTCAGTTCATGAAAATCAATCAAAACAATTAAATCAGATGACACACTTTGATTTTGAGCTATGTTGCAGGGAGCTACCCTGATGGTTACTCATGAAATCAAGACCAGGTTGCAGGATGGACAAAATGGAGACCTCAGGATGAAGTGCTGGTTTGCCAGGAGAAGCAGGGCCCATACGATTCACCATGGTGTCATTCCCGTTTGTTGGTGTTGAGCAGGGAGCCGAATCCCCGGGCGGATTTCTTGTCGATCGAAACTCTGCAGCATGAGCGGCAGTCAGGGCCAAGGTGTTGAGGCCCAGGCCAGGTGGAAAATTCGGATATAGTCTGATAATGCTGCTGGATGCAGCTTCCAGCAAGTGTGACACATTCAGTAAAGTGGGGAACCAAATTGCGACCCACTGTCCACATTCAACACACTTATAGTAAAGGTACTGCAGTTCTGATGACAGTCCGGTGGCAATTCACATGTCTCTGTGCAAACCATATGCTTTGCGGTAGTTTTGGAAGCCCTGACAGACCGATCACACAAAAGCAAGTCTTTGGTCCTCTTCAGGCAAAATTAGTCACAATTCAGGTAGAAGGCTGCAAGTTCGGATAAAGTCCGATGTTCGGATTAAGTCTCTTCACTTTAGAAAGATGGTAGCAGGCAGGCCAGACACAGCCTTCCCACCGATTTCCACTGCGCACCACGCAGGAGCAGCTGCTCGAAAAACTTGAGCTCCTCACTCTTTTAGCTCCTACTTCACACTGACACACTGCTTCATGCAGCACCAGGACTTCCTAGTGATCCAAAAGGTTCGGTTGGTTGATCCATCTGTCTGACACAGCAAGGGCTCCCCCTCCAGGTCCATTTACGTGCCAAACTGTAAAAACTACAATTCTACACAAATTCACTCCCACAAGACCCCTGGGGACAGTCTCCATGTTAAGGTCCCCAAAGGTACTGATTGGTCCAAACTGGCAGTCCAGAACCAAGATGGTGGTGCAAAACAGAAATGTCCATGCTACAAAGGAAGGCAGCTTAGACAAACTACATTCTCATTATTATTAAAGCAGATAATCAGCAAACAATCACAGGTTCTAGCAGGGCTCCCTCTGCGCAATTATCGATGGCAGAATGGAACAATATTACTGCAGTCCTGGCAGGACTCAAGCTTGAAACTACTCGGCCCCTACCCAGATTAATTATACTCTACAAGACAGGTGGCTCTTAAAGAGACAGGCACGAGGCTAACAGTGCGCTCACATGCTGATACTTTTAAACCTGTAAAGACACAGAACATCAGTCTGGCAGTGGGCATTTAGGCACACACAAGGAAGACTTTTGGGAACCCCCATTTATGGGAGGGGGGGTTACACAGGCACCTAACACCTGCCTCAATCAGGATTCAGGAAATATTGATCACTATGGTTATGGACAATTGATGGGCTCAATCAGCCAATCAGAACCTTGGATTCTTGGCTGAAACTCAGTGGACTTTCTGGGATTGAGTCAGTCTGTTTCTGGGCTCTGTTCGAGTCAAGAGACCCCTGTGAAGGTAGATCTGGACTAGGGAGGCCTTTCCTAGGCTTCCAGAGGAGATTGTTGTGTTCAGGAAAGGTTCAGCAAGGAAAGGAGAGTGAGAGACTGAACTGATACTTTGATTCCTCAGGTACGGTGAGCTGTATGATTATTTTGTGGCAGCTAAGAGCTGCAGAAACCCTGCACTGTTAGACTGAATGGAGCTGAGAGAACTGAGCTGTTCCATTTGAGTACCACAGTTGCTGCTGAGAGTTTGTTTTACCTGTGTGGGACTGCAGTTGGGATTCTGAAGAGGCAAAGCATCTCTGGACGTCGGGGTGCTAGCCAGGCACTGTACATTTCCTGAGTGAACTGGTTGAAAGGGCTGAGAGCTGTGTCCCAGCTGCAGCTGAAGAAGTTTGTGGACAATTTATAACTGGAAAGTGCGGACTGGTGTACAGGGGCCTGTTGTGTTTGGATCTCCCCGTTGATTGCACCTGGGCTTCTTTGAACTAGGGCTAGCATCCACTTCATCTGGCACTGGACTTTGCTTGAGCAACTACCTGTGATTGCTGCTGGTTTCAAACTCAGTGCAGGGACTGCAGAAGAACCCCCACCATTTGGGAGTTCTCACCCAGAGCCAGGGAGGAAAACAGCTAACCCCTTCCAAGTGGGGCTCACTGTCTTAGGAGGTCTTCTGCACTTGCTGGGGCACTAGGTAACCTGGGATCCATTGTGGGGAGCCAGACTGTGGAGCCACTCTCAGGTCTGGGCCTTCTGGGGCTGGTGTTGTTCTGCCATAGAGCTCTGCAATGGGCCAGAAGTGGCTGAAGATGACAAGTGGCCGGAACTACAATCAGGGTGACCAGCTGCAAGATCTCCAAGCTAGTTTCATCCTGCCAGAGGAACCAAAGCTGGCTTCCTCCTGGCCTGTGCTGCACTGACCGAGGAGCTCCATACCCCAGGCAGCTGAGATCTACGAATTATGAGCAACCAGGAGCTGGCTACTGGGAAGGGTAGAGGGAAATTTAAATTTTCTAATCAAAGCTTTCTGCAAAGTTTCAGGACTCCAACTACCGGCCAACCCGCGGCACTGTACCAGGCCTGCATCTAGTGGGTACCCCAAAGAACATCCTGTGAAACACTGGTACCAGTGGGGGTGGGTTTGGACTGCGGGCCTAACTGTTGTTGTTACTTGCTCTTTCTAATCATTCCTTTTTTATTTACAGTCATCCTTTTTCCCGGTATCCCTCCCCTTGTCCTCACCTCCAATAAAGCTGTGATTTGTCGTTTGCAATTGTGTGTGCAGGAATTCTCCGAGTGTCAGATCATTACTGTTAATGGTTTATGGTGTTATTGACCAGGTGAGTATTCAGAGTGTGGGGTGGTTGGTAGGGTAGGTGGGTAGGTGCAGCATCCCAGGGGCTGTGCCAGCCAGTTACCTGACCCACTTCTACTTTTCTCTGTGTGGAGGCACCGTGCTATTTTTATTATCTTTGGGCTAGAACCCCCGAACCCCACCATAACAGGACCCAGGACCCTTAACCTGCTAGAGGGCCAACAGGCAGGAGTAGTAGCCCACTGGCACACGGTGCCTGGACTACATGTGCTATACACTAGTAGGTAGCACCTCAGTCAGTTTGGGCCCCTTTTTGATTACTCATTTTATGAGGAATGAGATGCGGTTGTGAGGAGTAGCTAGACATAATCAGGACAGACTACTGCAGATGAGCAGCTGAGTGCGTGAGTGTGAAATGGCCTGTCACTAGTCACTAGCAAGTCAGACGAACTCAGACCAGAGGATGGAGTCATCTCTGTTGCTGCTGGCTGCAGTGTGACTTACGACAAAGAAGATCACTGATCTCCTGCTCTCAAGTGAGTCACAGTTACTTCTGAATTGACTTTAAACATTTGGTTTTTTTTCCAAGTGCTGTGTGCAGACTGCAGAGTCCGTCTGCTGCTGTGCTGCAGTCCACAAGTTGGTAACTTGCCCAGACCAGTTTTGTGAGTCAGTGATGCTGACTCGGGACTTTGCTGGGGCTCTGGTGGCTCCCAGGTGGCAGCTGGGGATCGCTGCCTGGATTTGGCTGAGCTGGACTTGTCTGTGGCTGTCGTTGGCATCCCTAGTCTTTAATTTAGACTTATCTCTTCTAAAGAAAAAGGTTTATGGTGGCTGTGGGTGGTGAGAGAACTCACAGGTTCATATTAACTTATAATTTTCTCCAAAAGTTGCTTTCATTTAATTTTTTTTATATACATTTTATCGCCTATATCCCCTTGACTGCATCCTTCTGACCAACCTTGCCAGCCCCGCCACCCCGGCCTCACCGGGACTTACTTTTAGAGCGCTGCCCAGTCGCCTGGTGCGGAGCCTGTGGAGGGTCAGTCGTCATTCGTGGCCATGGGGTGTTTTTTTCCTCTGTTTTCTCCCCCTCATCCCTGTTATTGTGGTGTACACACAAGACATGCATACATGGAGGTGTGTGCACGTCCATGGAAGTCTTACAGCACCCTCCATTCCTTGGTGTCCAACAGTCCCACACTATCCTCGGGACCCCACCTGGGGGCAGTCGTTCGGTGGGAGCGCCAATCCTCCCTCTTTTGGATGCTCGATCCTCTCCCTCCCCAGCCAACCCTTGGCGGCCCGCTCACACTGCGAACAAGCATTGCCGGCATGGCAGGAGGTAGGGCAAGGATGCCTCAGTCATCCACGCCACTGGGCTGCCTTTAAAAGTTTTTTTTTATATTACCTGTTTTTCTCCACTTCCGCGGACCCGATGGGGCTATGACCTCCCCTTATGGAGGGGTATGTCCTCCAACCCTCCACCTTGCCATCCCCCCAAAATTCCCCCACGGCTTTTCCCCTGCGGTGGGGCCAGGGGCTAGGAATGCTGGCTTACTCCCCCCTCAGAAACAGCAATTCAGAAATGGGGGATGCCGCGAGAACAATCAGGGCCATCATGGATCCTGCTGAGTCCCGTTTTTCCTCTTGATTTTCTTCCACACCCACACCTGTGCACTGGGCATAGTGGCTGTCTCCACCTCTGCGGAGGCAGCCAAGTGCCCTGGACATGGGCCAACCCCTTTGTGCTGGACTTCAAACAGGCATGGGATAGGCATAAAGGTAGCAATACAGATGAGTATGAATAGATAGGCCATTGACAGAGTAAAGGCCTATGGGACATTCATAAGGTAGAAAAAAACGGCAGACTGGATGGGCCTGCGGTCCTTATCTGCCATCAGTTTCTATGTTTTTAAGTAGCTGCGTTGACCCCTGTCTAACGCTGGGTGTCAGTCGACAGCACATAGCACGTACCCCCCTCCTTGAGGAAGGAGAGCAGTCCTCCGGACGCTCAATCCTTACCTCCCCCAGCTGACATCTGAATGACCCAAATCCATTCCCGAACCCATTTACCCAGCATGGCACGAGGTGTGGCATCCAGCGCCTCAACCCTCAGCGCCACCAGGCCGGCCTCAAAGATGATTTTATAATTGCCTGGTCTGCTCAGATAAAACTTCTCATTTGAATTGCTTTATTTGGGCATCACATTCCTCTCTGGTGAAAGCAGAGATGAACCCTTTAATGTTAGTTCTGGACTAGTAATGCTAAATACAATCTTTCTCACCTGTATTCTTTTTGCCACTTTAAGCTGGAACTGCAATGTATTTTACTATCTAAATAGGGTCCTTTGTTTTAATTATTTATTGAATTTATTTGGGTATTGGGCTGGTTTGGGTGAGCTGACTGGTTGAATGTGAGCTGTATGATTATTGGAGAGGGAGCAGGTCAAATGGGCTAGCTAG
This sequence comes from Neoceratodus forsteri, assembly GCA_016271365.2. Lineage (NCBI taxonomy): Eukaryota > Metazoa > Chordata > Ceratodontiformes > Ceratodontidae > Neoceratodus > Neoceratodus forsteri. The sequence continues at coordinate 255,221,442 of CM028131.1, read as the reverse complement.
CTGAGCCTGAGGGTTGGTAGTAGGAGAGGAGCCTCTGTCTCTCTCTGCTTGAGGAGAGGATTGGCAGCAGGTGCCAGCTGGCAGGAGGCAGATGGCAGTGTTAGTCTGGCTGGAGTCAGCAGAGTCAGTCATTGCACACCACTGACTGACTGCTGGAGGCTGAGGAAGGGTCAGAGAGTTGGGAGCGGGTGCTCTGGAGTAGACACTGTAACTGAAGGATTCATCTTCATCAGCAGTCTGGAGAATCTGGACTGTTTTAATCTGAGAAAAGGTATTTGACCTTAATTATTATTGCTCTATTTTGATGATATGATGAGCTGATCTACAGTTCAGTTCCTAGTAAATCCATTGCCCGGTGGTGGCCATAATAAACTAATCAGAAAGTCTAGGAATCCATAATAACAGTCCATACTGACTCCAAGTAAAATAATTGACTTCTTCAATCATGGGTGCCTTGATTGCAATTTGTGGCTGCAGCCTGCCAGTGCCACAGCCCACAGATAAAAATCTGACCAAGTTTTGTTTATTTTTGCCACTGGGCCATTACAGCAGCCCAACTTACAATGTTTTATAGTTGAATTAAATAAACAAAACCTGGTTAGAATTTTTATCTGTGGGTCATGGCACTGGCGGGCAACAGCCACTAATCAGAGTCAAGACACCCATGACTGAAGAAGTCAGTTATTTCACTCAGACTCGGTATGGACTGTAGGGAGCTCACAAAGTCATGTCAAGAGGCAGGCCAAGGCTGAGACAACTACTGCTCAGCAATGTGTCGCAGCTGGGGAGGACTGGCAGCAGGTTCTGGCACCACAGCGACTCCTGCTGTGGCTGGGCCAAGGAGCTTGCTCCTGCTGCAGTGGGAGCTGTGAGTATGTGAGGCCGACAGAGATTTCACCCCTGCCAGGGGAGGAGGGAGAGAAAAATAAGGGAGAAAACCCAGTAACCATGTAAACAACAGTCACGTTTGCTCTGATCAGGGTATATCTCTAAGACAAGCTATGGCCAGGAAGGAAAAGGTATATGAAAAAAAAAACACGGTAAGAGCAGGAGTAGCCAGGTAGAGACTTGTGGTCATGGTGGGGGTATAATCCTGTGGAACATAAAAATGAAATTGGAAGCACACTGAGAGAGTGTAATAATGTAAATCCAATACACCCAATTGGCATGCATGTATTGACATTTATGTGGCATTGTGTTTTTCTGTAATGTTGGCTGACGCTACTTTACAACTGATAGTGGCTGTTACTTACTTGAAAAGTAGATGCCTAGGCTGGCTGTAGTGTAGGCTACTGCTGCTTCCCACTGGCCTGGAATTCTTTGAGGGCAGAGCTCTAATAAGAATTAAAAGAAGGCATGAGTGCGTTTCATTTTTGGTACAAGCCTAATAAAAGAATCATAATGAATATTATTCTTTGGGATGGACCATCCTGTATGTGTAAAAGTGTTGCAGTTGGAAAATGTACGGCGAAACCAAGCCTCAAGTCTCACATGCAAGAGATTTTGAATTATGATTTTCTTTTGTATTGTGGCTAGCAGTATATTTATGTATATATTTGTAAAGTTACATTGGCGAATGTTTGTGTGACATGGTTTGTCCACGCCACCATGCAGCCTGTGCCGATTACACAATGTGGGGGTGGGGGGCATGGTTACAGCTGTGCATAGGGTCCTTGGCAATGTAAATCCAGCCCTGCAATTAATAGAAGTGTAATCCCCCCCCGTTTGGGGGCTTACCTTAACAGCGCCTTCAGGTGTTCTCCCTCTGTCTCCTGGTATCTGCCTGTACACCCGCAGCTCCTTCTGCCACTTCTCCATTCCCCAAGTGTTCCCCTGGTTGAAATGAGCCCTGCAGGGCTCACAAAATCTAATTGCAAGCAGTCGGCATATTTTAGGGCCGCTGCTCGCACCATCGAGGAGGATGCACTGCGCATCCGACTGCTGTTGTGGAAAAACAGTCAAGGGATTCTCCACAGTTCCCGGTGCCATGCCTAAGTTAGAGAAGGCACTGGGGACACCAAAACCAAGGGAGAAATGTTTTTAAAATTAAATAAATAGGCAGACGCCTAAAGCATTGCCTCTGGGGAGCCAGAAAGAATCAAAGGGCAAAGGGCATGACAGGAAAGCCCTAATTAATATTTATAAACTCTGCATTGTTTTCTAGGGGCAGTGTGTTACAGGAGCTGTGACTCCCCATAGGAATTGTTTATTTTATTGAGAGTGGACTCATTTAAAAGAGAATTGTTGGGGCTACAAGACAGTGAGGAAAGTAAGTTAAAGTACTGTTGCTCCTGGTTGCACCAGAACTTAATCTGAGGGGAACACTGATACAGACTGCCCAAACTAAAACTGTAGCCTCCATTTTAGCAGCTAATAACCAATCAGAAGCAAGGATTAAACAAAGAAGCTCTTGGGCCAGTGCCAGAGGCTTATGGCGGATTAACTGGGACAATTTCTAGGCACCAAAAAGGGATCCAATTAACATCTGGGGACTGTTCAAGACAGTTTTGGCAGCCAAAGGGATCTCTGGAACTCAGTCCCATGCAAAAAGGGGTAATTGCTCAGTTTGCTCAGATCAGTTTTGCCCAGGAGTTCAGTGTGTGAGCCTCTGGGGAGCTTGTCAGCTCTCAGGGGTTAGGCCTGCCAGGCTGAGACTTTTTCCGACCATCAGTCTGCAGGCCCGAGGGGTCCAGTTGGCCCACGTTTGGGGTCACAGTAGCAGGGGATTCAAGCAGCATCCAAGCTGAAAGATCACGATCAGCCTGCAAGCTAGCTAGGAGGACCAGAAAAGGACAGAGCCTTACATATAAATGTGCTTAGTTTGCTGAAGTGTTTGCACAGCTGACCAGTTCGTGACATTTGGTGTGCATGTTTCTGCCAGTGTTTGAATTGCTACTGCCTCCCAAAGACCAGCATTTTGATGAGGACCTTGAGGAAATTTTCCTTCTGCTCCATAAAGCCATCTGCACCAGGTCTCATTTCGTCAGATCATCATTCGGTCTGGGTAGTGTGAATACAAAGAGTATAGCTCCCTGCAACAAAGCTGCAGTCATTTGTGTATGCTATCTGATTTGCTTGTTTGGTTTTGTTTGCAATGGACTGAACCATGTGACTCCAGATTACAAATTCTGGGTTGAGTGCATGCTAATTGTTTTCTCTCCAAAGGGCTTCAGTGATCAGCTGCAACGCAGGCCTACCCCGGGCAATGCTTTAGGGTAGCCTGTCTTTCAATTTGGGTACCAGGGTTATGTGACTGTATCAGAGGGACTCACTGTACATGCTTGTTCAGCCTGAGTTAATCAGATCTAATAATCATCTGCAAGATTTTCACCTCACCCATGTTCACATTCCCTTGAATAAATCAGATTGTTATTTTTTACATTTAACCCTGGCTATTGCTGTATAGAAATAAACAGAAAAGGCCTAGATGTCAGTGTGATGTGTTTTCTTATTACCAAAACCCTGATGTGTTTAAGGTACTTATTTTCGACCACCAAATACAACAAACTGGTGACGATGGATGGTGAACATTTTCATAGCTCCAGCTTACTGAATTACACCATTTTGTGACTTTCTGCATTGGAGGCAAGTAAGCAATTTGGAACTGTGCTGTATCATGGAAACTTCAGCCAGCTTTGACATTTTTACAGGATCGGACTGGGATACATGGTCCAGATGGTTTGATCAGTGGTTATTACTTAAACCTGCCATACAATCTGCAAATGTTGAGCTACAAGATATACTTATTCAAGCTGCTTTTTTTACTTTCTTGGGAAGTGAAACCTTTAAACTTTTATGCAGTCTGTGTGCACCGGACCGACCGGAGGATTTGTCATCTCAAGAGCTAAAGGCTAAATTGAATGCACAATACAGTTTAACAACTTTCCCAAGGGCTGAACGTTATAAATTCTACAGTTACCAACTGAAACCAGGTCAGTCATTACAATCTTATTTGGCTGAGTTCGAACACTTAGCTCTCTCAAGTGAGTGGAGCAGGGATCATCTTGAACCTAATCTAGCAGATAAGTTTGTTATGGGGTTGAATAATGAACATTGTATTCAGCAATTACTTTCTGTAAGTGTCAGGAAGTCTGCTGATGAAGTTTCATAGTTGGCACAAATGTATGAGGCTGCAGAAAATGAAGCACATGCTGAGATGAACACTAACAATAAGGTACAAGTAGCCGCAGTAAACCCCAAATTGAAGCAGCTCAAACCTAAGTCTAAACCACTGTTTTCAAAGAACAATTCAACCACTCCACCCAAACTGCATAGCCAGTACACTTGTGCATCATGTGGGTCATCTCAGCATAGCATGGAGCAGTGCAAATTCAGAGAAGTTCAGTGTCATGCATGTAAATGTCAGCGTCATATTGCTAAGGTCTGCAGAAGCAGGAGAACTGCAGTGATCAATTCAGAGAGCATAGTGCAGTGTTTCCTGTTGCACCATAAATGCAGACTAAAGATGTTCCTCCTTTCTATGTGTTACTTCAGTTGCCACAACTGAGGCATCAGTTGCGTTTAATGGTAGATTCTTCTTCCCCAGTTACTTTTATTAACTATCAAACATGGTCAGATCTGGATAAGCCACCATTGTCTCCTTGTAATAAGTTGCTGCACGCATTTAAAGGGCAACCAATTCAGCCACTGGGCTCATTTACCACTTTGGTACGCAGGACTGATTCTCCCAAGAAAGGTACACCTTTAATTTTTCTGGTTTCAAAAAAGGGTGTCAACATTTTGGGTAGAGACACTCAGGTTTGTTAAATTGTTGAATTCTAAATTTTCAGATCTTTCTAAGTTTAGATTTTTTTCCCCTCAGGCTGGTAATACTAAGTCCTTTTCCTTTGTTCCTTTGGTTGATGAACCCAGGTTTTTGTTTAAGGAAGTAACATCAAATGAAGTTTTTCATCTTCTGTAGTCTCTCCCAAATAAAGGGACTGACTGTGGGGAAGGGTTGGATGCCCACTACTTAAAACTGGCTGTCCCCTTTATTATGGATCCCCTTTGTTATATTTTTAATATGTCATTGGCTACAGGTGTTTTTCCCCTGTCCTGGAAGAAAGCTAAGGTGGTTCCAATTCCAAAAAAGAGCTGTGCTACTTCCATGGATGATTATAGGCCAATATCAATACTGAATCCCTTTAGCAAACTACTTGAGCGTTTAGTGGCTAAGCAAATTGATGCCTATTTAGTTACCCATGATTTGTTGTCAAGGCAACAACATGGGTTCCATAAGCACTTTGGTACAGGCACAGCCTTGGTTGGGTTCACAAACATGGTTCTACGTGGGTTTGAGAAGGGTTTGATGACCGGGGCATTGTTCGTGGACCTAACCAAGCCTTTTGATTTGATTGATCATGGTTTGGCCTGCACAAAATTGAAAGATCTGGGGTTTTCTGATGTCGCTGTTTCTTGGTTTTATGATTATCTAAGTAACAGGTGTCAATTTGTTCAAGTAGGTTCTGTGGTTTCTGATGTCTTGCCAGTTAGTTGTGGTGTACCTCAGAGGTCCATTTTGGGAGCCCTGTTAGTTTCTATTTTTATTAATCAGCTTCCTGGAGTTTGTAAGTTTAGTGAATCACTGCTTTATGCAGATGATCTTGTAATTTGTGCACAGTCAAATTCTGTGTCTGAACTTTCTTGTTCCCTAGAAAAAGATTTTGGTGCCATCTATTCTTGGCTTACTTTAAATGCTATAGTTTTGAACTCAGCTAAAACAAAAGTTATGTTATTTGGCACACAATTTACGTTGGTGGACACCCTGGAACTGAGGATATCTGATTTTCAGGGTGGTCTGCTTGAACAAGTGTCTCCATTTAAGTATTTGGGGACACTATTGGATCCCAGTTTGACCTTTTCACCTCAGATTCAGTCAATGGTTAAGAAAGTAAATCAAAGAATAGGGGTGTTATATAAATTCAAGCCTTTCTTCTCACAAGCAACTAGATTAGCAATTGCTATTGGTTCTCTTCCATATTTTGATTACAGTTCTTGTTTATATTATAACACAGGTACAAAAGAAATGCAAGCATTAACTATGGCCTATAATAATATTTGTAGATTTATTTTAGGAGCCCCCAGTAGGACACATCGGTGTAATCTTTGTTCTCGGTTGGGGTGGTTTTCCCCAAGTTGCAGAATAGAATATTATGCTGGCTGTCTGATGTATAAATGTTTTTACTTTGGCTCCCTTTTTCCTCTTTCTGATCTTGTTGTAATAAAATAATTGCTTCCCAACCTGAGGTTGGCTGACGGCCCCCTATATTTTGTCCCTAGGTCTTGGCTTAGATTAAGCTCTAGAGCTTTTTCGATAGCAGCACCCTTGTATTGGAATTCACTCCCACTTGATGTTAGGATTACTTCCTCTGTTTTAACTTTTAAACAAAGGTTAAAAAGTTAATTATTACATAAATCTGTTTGTAACTACAATTTCTAATTTGTATTTTTTGGTTTTGTATTGTTGTTGATTGTATTTGTGTATTTTTGTAAGTTTTTTTGTCTGGGTTGGACCTGAAAAGGGACCTTTGGTCTAGTGTCTTTACCTGGTTACCAAAGAATAAATGAAAAAATGAAAAAAAAATTAAAAAGGTTGTTCTAAACATTCATACTGATCCAGCAGATTTCAGCCTACTTGTTGCTGTCCAGGTACCACAAAGCAGTAATCCGCCTAAGCTTGGGGAGATTTTAGACGTGTATCCAGAGTTGTGGAAAGGCCTGGGATGTTGCACAACAGCTAAAGCAAAACTAGTTACAAAGCCTAATGCAGTCCCTAAGTTTTGTAAACTACGTCAGAAACTTCCTTTTGCCTTAAAACTGGTGGTTGGGGCAAAATTGGACATACTGGAAAAAGCAGGTATGCTGGAAAAGGTTTCAAGTTCAGATTGGCTACTCCAATTGTGGTGGTATCTAAATCAGGTGGTAAGGTTCGAATATGTGGAGATTTTAAGGTGACACTTATTCCAGTACTTAGCACATATGTATTTCCTTTACCCTTACCTGAGAAACTTTTTCATAGACTGAATGGTGGTATGGGGTTCTGTAAACTGGACCTCACTGATGTATACCTTCAAGTGGAGCTGGATACAGAGTCTCAGAAATTGGTAGTGATTAATACACACCAAGGACTGTACAAGTACAAACGGTTATGCTTTGGCCTTAGTTCTGCACCTGCTATTTTTCAAAAAGTGATTGAGCAAAAGGTGGGTGTTATATCAGGTATTGCTTATTATTTGGATGACATCATTGTCATGGGCAAGACAGAAGCAGAACATTTACTTATCTTACAAAAGACTTTAGAGAGACTGCAACAGAGTGGATTCAGACTCAGGAGAGAAAAATGACAATTTTGTTAACCAAGTGTCACGTACTTAGGTCACACTATTGACAAAGATGGAATTCGTCCGAATGATGAAAAGGTGGAAGCCATCGTGCACATGCCTGAACGACAGAATGTTTCAGAGTTGCGCTCATTCTTGGGTATGGTGCGCTACTATGACCATTTCATACCTGACTTAGCCACTAAATGTACTATCCTAAATGAACTGTTACATAAAGGTACTCCATGGAAGTGTACCAAGGACCACAGTAAGGCAGTTCAAGCTATCAAGCTCTCTCTAACTGATGTGAATAATTTAACTTATGACCAAAATTTACCTATCACAATTGCCTGTGATGCTAGTCCTGTCAGTATAGGAGCTGTCCTTTTCCATACAGATCCAGAAGGAGTGGAGAAGCTGATAGCCCATGCTTCTGGCAGACTCACTGCAGCTGAAAGGAATTATGCCCAGATTCAGAGAGAGGCATTAATGATTGTGTTTGGAGTCCAGAAATGTTGCCAATACTTGCTAGGTCACAAGTTTCACCTGAAGATGGATCACAAGCCACTAGTGACAATTTTCAGTCCAGAAAAAGGGATTCCAGACACAGCTGCTAGCCAACTTCAACGATGGACATTAATTTTGTCTGCCTATAATTTTGAGGTTATATACCAACCAACTGACCGGCATGGAAATGCGGATGCCTTGTCAAGGTTACCAATATCCAGAGAAATGGAGTACAATGTGGGACTTAAAGAGGAGCCATTAGTATGCCAGGTGGGGCCAGATAGCTTTCCAGTGCAATTCAAAGATATGGAGGATTCTACTGTTGTGTGTGCAATGGAGCTACAACAGTTAGATCAGCTTCCAGTACTAGCCAAGGACATTGCAAAAGCGACTAGTCAAGATGTAATTCTGAAACAAGTATATCAGTATATGCTTGAGGGTTGGCCACAAGGCACTACTTGTTTGTCTGAACTACAACTCTACTATACAAAGAAACAGCAGTTGTCCATTGCTGAGGGGTGTCTTCTATGGGGATTGCGTGTCATAGTACCCCAATTTTATCACTCAGATGTGTTGACTCTTGCATGTGGGCCATCCAGGCATTGCTAAAATGAAATCCCTAGCCAGACTTCACATATGGTGGCCTTCCATTGACAGAGACATATATCAGGTTGTGCAAAGATGTGAAGGTTGTGTTGTATCGATGGGAAATCCGGCAATAGCTCCAGTTCACCATTGGGAACGACATGAAAAACCCTGGCAAAGGTTGCATATTGATTTTGCAGGGCCTTATTTAAATTCCATGTGGTTACTCTTAACTGATGCTTATAGTAAATGGCCAGAAATTCATCAAATGTCTTCAACAACTACTGAGAGTATGATCAAAGTGTTGAAATCTATCTTTGCTACCCATGGTTTTCTGCAAGTGATTGTCTTGGATAATGGACCACAGTTCATGTCTGTTGAATTCCAAGCATTTTGCCAGCAACGTGGTATCCACCATATTTTCTCACCTCCCTACCATCCAAGTTCAAATGGAGAAGCAGAACACCTGGTTCAGACTTTTAAAAAGAGTATGGACAAAGCTAATCCTACTACACCGACGGCAATACAGATATCCCTTTTGGACTTTCTTGCGATGTATTGAACAACACCACATTGTGTCATGGGAATATCCCCTGCAGAATCGTTGTTTGGATGTCAGATTCAAACTCATTTGGACTTTCTTTGCCCTCTAGGATATAAGTCCGTAACTGAAATGCTTCCTAAGACCAGATCCTTCAAACCCAATGATCTTGTGTGGGTCAGGATGTATGCAAGCCAGAAGAGATGGCTAGAAGATGTGGTAGAAAAAAAGTCTGGAAATGTTGTCTATACTGTTCGACTGACTAATCAGAGGAGAGTGAAAAAACATGTGGACCAATTACGTACTAGAATTGAGACCGAACAGAAAAGGGATACCCAGAGTCAGGGTAGTTATCCAGCATTAATTGTTCTAGAACAAGAACAAGAACAGGAATAGATAGTGGAACCACAAAGTTTGAGACAAGATGTGGCTGATGCTAATCAGATTCCAAAGCAACAACCTCCAGTCCTACTATGTCATTCAGAACATGTAAGACGTCCACCAAAGAGGATGGACTTGTAGAGATATAGCCTAATGACATAGACTAACTAAAGGGACATTGCAGTAATAACTGTAGTAGCTTCATACTATTTTCTGAATTATTTACTTACGTACTTTCTAGCTAAGTCAGGAGGGATTGTTATGCGTAGTCCAGCTTTAAGAAATGTTAGACAATACAGCATTAAGAAATGTACTTCCTGTGAGCCTGTGAATCTTCCTGTGTATGTTGAGGACAGTTTTCCCCTTATGTCTGTGCTGTATAGAAGTAAACAGAAAAGGCCTAGATTACAGTGTGATGTGTTTTCTTATTACCAAGACTCTGATGTGTTTAAGGTACTTATTTTCAGCCACCAAATACAACAGCTAGTGTGTACCTTCTTGGTGGGGATACAGTACTGTTACTGCACTGTTGCATCATTTTACATGGGGTTTCCAGGGCAGTTGCAGAAGATCCAGCCCTGGTGGTAAGTGCAAGGAGTGTGAGCATGTCACTGCTGTCATGTGGTAAATGTGAGTGTCCTGTTGCTAAACTGTTTAGGCCACTAGAGGGGTTGGTAGGGGTTATAGAATCCCGGAGGGCTATACCAACAGCAGTTACTCTACCCCAAGACCATACCTCCGGGTGGAGGCACCCATTCACTGAACTCAGGCCCCTCAACCTGTGCTAGTCATACAGGCAGGGTCAGTAGCCCATAAGATAGCACCACCTAGGGGTTACATCTTTAGAAGCACCACTGGGATTAGCACCCCTAGTGGCCAAAGTACCCAGTGTCTGACAGTTAAGAAAAATTTGGCGGGAATAGATTTTTCACAACACGTGGCTAGTGTTTCATCCTACTACCACCGACCATGGAGGGCATTTTCTCTGGGATCGTCCCCAACCCTGGTGGAGAGAAGGAAAGGACTGGGAAACTTGGAGAGCACATGCCACATGGATGTTGGTCAGGTGGCCCGGTACCGATGAGCAGAAGTGGTTGGAAATTATAGTGACCTTAAGGAAGCCTGCTCTTGATGTCATTTGGGGGCTTTAATCCACTGGGTCCACCACGTCCGTGCAGCAGTACTTGGACGCCTTAACCTCCTTTTTTGACCCCCACAAAGATGTAAGTCAGCTACTGTGGAAATTCAAGGCTATGCGTCAACAGAAGGGGGAATTGCTGTTGGCTTATCTACTGAGAATTGAGCACGTCCTGCTGAAGATATTTGACCGAGGAGGGGTTGCACCCCAAGATTTAGACCAGGTTAGGATGGATCATGTTTTAACCTCGGTAGAGGATCCTAGCTTCATCATGCTTCAGATACACATGCAGCAATGTGTGGAGGGTGCTCCTTCTTTTGTTGAACTAATGCGGGCAGTAAGAAGGGCTGAACGCAAGGGTCAAGGAGATAACCCTATGGAGGCAGTTCCAGGACCAACCGCAGCTAAAGAGAGTACCCCCCGAGTGCTCTAATCAAGAGACAGAGGTACTGGGGAAACAAGTCCCACCCCCTCATGTGAAGTCCGATTAAGCAAGCTGGAGGCCAAGTGACATCATCATGGCCATATGTGAGATGCTACAAAAGGTTTTCAGTGGGTCCATACCGAGAAGGCCAATGAATAAGGATATGGTGTTCTGCTACCGTTGTGGGGGGAATGTACATACTCAGCGTAAGTGCTGTCTCTCTGAAGATGTGGACAGGGTCATGGCCCAACTGATAGGACTCAGAAAGTCTTTTCTGCTAGCTTCCCAGACCACTGAGACCACAGCTGCAGTTCCAAAAAGGAAAGCCAGAAACAGAAAGCACCACTGATGACCTACCAGTAAGAACAGAACTCCTTGCAACTGATGACTTTGAACCTCCAGCTGTTTTAACAGATCCCATTTCCTCCCTTTTGCCTGAACCTCCAGAAAATGATGCTTGCAGTGTAGATCTTAAAAAGGTTGAACCCCTGCATATGGTGGAATTAATGGCGATCAGCCAACCTGAACCCAATGAAGCAAGTAGTGGATTTATCAGTGACCATGCAAGTGTTAATGAACTAAGAGGGCTAAGAGAACTGTTTCATGTTAATGAAAGTGCTGTTCAAGAACCAGAGAGATGTGTCCTGGATGATTCCGACTTTGCAGAAATACCTTTGACAAATGCCAGTGAGCCTAAAGAATCTGAAACTGGTCCTCAACAACCAGAAAGTGCAGTGGAACCCATTTCTTCTGAAGCTGTTTTGTTGCTGGACTATGAACTGGGACTGATCACCCCGAATTCGGAAGTAAAAGGATCCTAACAGCTATCTCTCCCTCCTTGCCTCCTTCTACCTGCCTACCCCCTTGCCCCCTCTCCCTTTCCTCCCCGGGGCATTTCCTGACTTCTATCCCTCCTCTTCCTCCCCTTTAGAGCTCTTACCCTCACCCTCTACTCTCCGACAATGGCCTTCCTGCCTGCATACCCCTATCCCTCTCACCTGCAGTGCTTATTTCCAAGATTGCCCTTGGCTGGTTATGTCATGCTACCTAACATTTGGCACATTTTGAATTACTGGAATTTCCTAAGCCTCAGTCTCTTACTTCTTGTTATTGTGTAACTATGTATTATTATGTTGACCTTTATATGTATGTATACCCCCCATTCCTTCGACGTGGAACCTTTGTAAATGAGCAGTTCCTGCTCAAAGGTGTTTGTAATCCTAGATTTCAATAAAATAAATAAAAATAAAAAAAAAAATTGCAAGTGCCAGTGCCAACTTTGCCACGTCACTCAGAAAGACCTGTAAAGACAATCTTAAAGCTCACATATGACACCCCAGGACAGCCTGTTAACGTACCCATGAATGTTGTGCACAAAGGAGTCTATGTCACACCCAATTCCTTGCCAAAAATTGTGTTCATTGCCTCCACCCAAACCAAAGCCTCCACCCAAGCTAAGGTGCCCACTCAGTATAACCAGGGGTATAGAGTTAAAAAGATGGGAATAAGGTGAAGTGCTCTGATAAGATGTGATAAACATAACTGCACTGAATGTGTAATACTGGCTAATGTGAATTCAAAATGTCATGACAATGTTTAAATATAGGACGTCCAAATGCTAAGTAAGATCACATTAATAGCATGCTACCTTGTACATAGTTATTATAAGCCTACCTAGGTTGTTATAGAAAAATTGTCATTCATATATATCTGTTTGTAGTAGAGTATATTTAGTAGTATGTTTAATGGCTACCAATCTATTATAGACTTGGCGTGGATGCCAAGCTTTTCAAGGCAGGAGAGAGTGTAACACCCCCCACCCCCAACTTGGGGGCTTACCTTAAAAGTGCCTTCGGGTGTTCGAAAGAAAAAGCCCCTATGGTTGTCAAAAGAGGTGGCGGGGAAGGTGAGGGAGAAAAAGATAGCATTTAGGAAGTATAAGGAAACACAGCAGAAGCATGACAAAGAACAGTACCAGTTAAGGCAGAAGGAAGCAGGGAAGGCAGTCGGAATAGCAAAGGCCCAAACTGAGGAAAAGATAGCCAACTCGGTTCAGAAGGGGGAACAACCTTTTATAGGTACATTAAGGAGCGTAGAAAAATAAAGGGAGAGATAGTGAGGCTGAATAGAATGGACTGTGGGTGGGCAGCGAGGGGCAGTGAAAAAGCAGGGATACTGAATGAATACTTCTGCTCACTATTCACAAAAGAGGAGGAGGGGAAGTACCTAATCCAATTAACAGAAGCACTCTGGATAGAGGGGTCAAACCCAGTCCATTCACAGTAGAAAGGGTTCTGAAAGAACTCCTAAAACTAAAGGTGGACAAAGCAATGGGGCCTGATGGGATTCACCCCAGAAGTCTAAAAGAATTAAGGGGAGAACTAGTGACACTACTGGCTATCCTTTTTATCAAATCATGGGAGGATGATGTGGTACCTGAGGACAGGAGGAGGGCAGATGTGATTCCTCTTTACAAAAGTGGGAGCAAGACAGAGGCAGGAAACTACAGACCTGTCAAGATTGACCTCTGTGGTAGGGAAAATGATGGAATCATTTCTGAAGGAAAGAATTGTTGAGTACATAGAGGCCAGTGGAGCACAGGACCCAAGGCAGCATGGAATCACCATGGAAAGGTCATGTCAGACAAATCTAATCAATTTCTTTGACTGGGTGACCAAAGTAGTAAACCAGGGAGGGGCTGTGGACATGGCCTACCTAGACTTTAGCAAGGTATTTGACACAGTCCCACACAAAAGAATAATAAACAAATTAGCCAGCCTGAGAGTGGGTCCCAGGGTGGTAGCCTGGGTAAAACATTGGCTGGACAACAGGACACAGAAGGTAATAGTAAATGGAGTCCACTCTGAAGAAAGGGGGTTACTAGTGGGGTACCGCAGGGTTCAGTACAGGGTCCAGTCCTTTTTAATGTCTTTATAATTGACATTGCAGAGGGACTGGAAGGAAAAGTATGCCTCTTTGCAGATGACTCAAAGATCTGCAACAGAGTTGATACATAAGGAGGCGTGGAAAGGATGAGAAGGGACTTGGCAAGGTTGGAGGAATGGTCAGAAGTATGGCAGCTTGGATTCAATGCAAAGAAGTGCAAGGTAATGCATCTGGGAAACCAAAACCCAGGGGAAGAGTACACAATGGGGGGTGAGTTAATAACAACAACAAAAATGGAAAGAGACCTGGGAGTAATCATATCAGATGACCTTAAGGTTGGCAAGCAATGTGAGAAGGCAGTAGGGAGGGCTGGGGGGATACTGGGATGTATAGGGAGAGGCATCACCAGCAGAAAACAGGAAGTTGTCATCCTCTGTACAGACAGTTGGTGAGACCCCATCTGGAGTACCAGCGTCAGTTCTGGAGACCCCATCCCTGCAAGGACATAGACAGGATGGAGGCAGTCCAGAGGAGGGCAACTAAAATGATGCAGGGTCTGCAAGAGAAGCCATACGAGAAGAGACTAAAGGAGCTTAATATGTATACCCATGAGGAAAGGGGGGGGGGGACAATATAGAAACTTTAAAGTACCTCATTGGAATCAACGAAGTCCAAGAGGGTAGCATCTTTCTGAAAAAGAGATGTGCAAGAACAAGGGGGCACAATTTGAAGATAGAAGGTGGATGGCTCAGGTGCAACGTGAGGAAGTATTTTTTCACAGAGAGGGTGGTAGGCGCATGGAACTGCCTTCCTAAGGAGGTTGTGGGGTCTAAAACTGTGGGAGAATTCAAGAATGCATGGGACAGACATAAGGCAATTCTGTGGGGGTAGGAAGAAATAGGCTGTTGGTTGACTAGGATCTGCAGCTTATCCATAGGTAGGAAAAGGGCAGACTAGGTGGGCCAGCGGTCCTTATCTGCCATCAAAGTGTATGTTTCTACAGTTTCCCCACTGTCTCCTGGGTGTCCGCCGATACCCCTGCAGCCCTTCTGTCAGCTTCCTCACCCCCTGACTGTTTCCCCTGGTTGAAATGAGCCCTATGTGGCTCGCAAAATCTAATTACGACCAGTCGGCATGTTTTAGAGCTGCCACTTACACCATTGAGGTGGATGCACTGCGCATCTGACCACCATTGCGGTCAAACAGTCGGTGAGGGGGAGTTCTCTGTGGTTCCTGGTGCCATGCCTAAGTTAAAGAAGGCACTGGGGACACTAAAACCTAGGGAGAAATGTTTTTAAAATTAAATATTAATAGGCAGACACCTAAAGTGCTGCCTCTGGGGTGCCAGAGGGAGTCAAAGGGCAAAGGGCATGACAGGAAAGCCCTAATGAATATTTATAAGCTCTGCAGAGTTTTCTAGGGGCAGTGTGTTCTGGGAACTGCGAGTCCCCATGGGAATTGTCTATTTTATTGAGAATGGACTCATTTAAGAGAGAATTGTTGGGGCTGCAAGACAGTGGGGAAAGTAAGTTAAAGTACTGTTGCTCCTGGCTGCACCAGAACTTAATCTGTGGGAGACACTGATAAAGACTGCCCAAACTAAAACTGCAGCCACCATTTTCACAGCCAATAACCAACTGGAAGCAAGGACTAAACAGAGGAGCTCTTGGGCCAACGCCAGAGGCTTATGGGGGATTAACTGGAACAATTTCTAGGCACCATTAAGGAAGCCAATTAACATCTGGGGACTGTTCAAGACAGTTTTGGCAGCCAATGGGATCTCTGGAACTCAGCCCCATACAAAAGGGTGTAATTGTTCAGTTTGCTCAGATCAGTTTTGCCCAGGAGTTCAGTGTGTGAGCCTCTGGGGAACTTGTCAGCTCTCAAGGGTTAGGCCTGCCAGGCTGAAACTTTATCGGCCGTCAGTCTGCGGGTCCAAGGTGTCCAGTTGGCTCACATTTGGGGTCACAGCAGCAGAGGATTTGAGCAGCATCCAAGCTGAAAAATCAGGATCAGCTGCAAGCTAGCTAGAAGGACCAGAAAAGGACAGAGCCTTACACATAAATGTGCTTAGTTTGCTGAAGTGTTTGCACGACTGACCAGTTTGTGATGTTTGGTGTGCATGTTTCGGCCAGTGGTTGAATTGCTACCGCCTCCCAAAGACCAGTATTTTGAAGAGGACCCTGAGGAAATTTTCCTTCTGCTCCATGAAGCCATCTGCACCAGGTCTCATTTCATCAGATCATCATTCGGTCTGGGTAGTGTGAATACAAAGAGGATAGCTCCCTGCAACAAAGCTGCAGTCATTTGTGTATGCCATCTAATTTGCTTGTTTGGGTTTGTTTGGAATGGACTGAGGCATGAGGCTCCAGATTACAAATTCTGGGTTGAGTGCATGCTAATTGTTTTCTCTCCAAAGGGCCCCAATGATCAGCTGCAATGCAGGCCTACCCTGGGCAACCCTTTAGGTTAGCCTGTCTTTCAATCTGGGTACCCAGGGTTTTGTGACTGTATCAGAGGGACTCACTGTACATGCTTGTTGAGCCTGAGTTAATCAGATCTGCTAATCATCTGCTAGATTTTTCACCCCACCCCCGTTCACATCCCCTTGAATAAATCAGATTGTTGTTTTTTACATTTAACCCTGACTATTGCTGTATAGAAGTAAACAGAAAAGGCCTAGATGTCAGTGTGATGTGTTTTCTTATTACCAAGACTCTGATGTGCTTAAGATACTTATTTTCGGCCACCAAATACAACAAACTGGCGACGATGGAGGGTGAACATTTTCATAGCTCCAGCTTACTGAATTACACCATTTTGTGACTTTCTGCATTGGAGGCAAGTAAGCAATTTGGAACTGTGCTGTATCATGGAAACTTCAGCCAGCTTTGACATTTTTACAGGAATGGACTGGGATACATGGTCCAGATGGTTTGATCAGTGGTTATTACTTAAACCTGCCATACAATCTACAAATGTTAAGCAATAGGATATACTTATTCAAGCTGCTTTTTGTACTTTCTTGGGAAGTGAAACCTTCAAACTTTTATGCAGTCTGTGTGCACCAGACTGACTGGAGGATTTGTCATATCAGGAGCTAAAGGCTAAATTGAATGCACAATACAGTTTAACAACTTTCCCAAGGGCTGAACATTATAAATTCTACAGTTACCAGCAGAAACCAGGTCAGTCATTACAGTCTTATTTGGCTGAGATCAAACACTTAGCTCTCTTGTGTGAGTGGAGTAGGGAGCATCTTGAATCTAATCTAGCTGATAAGTTTGTTATGGGGTTGAATAGTGAACATCGTATTCAGCAATTACTTTCTATAATGTCAAGAAATCTGCTGATAAACTTTTACAGTTGGCACAAATGTATGAAGCTGCAGAAAGTGAAGCACATGCTAAGATGAACACTAACAATGCAGTACAAGTAGATGCAATAAACCCTAAATTGAAACATCTCAAACCTAAGTCTAAACCACTGTTTTCAAAGAAAAATTCAACCACTCCACCCAAACTGCATGGCCAGTACACTTGTGCATCATGCGGGTCGTCTCAGCATAGCAGGGACCAGTGCAAATTCAGAGAAGTTCAGTGTCATGCATGTAAACGTTAGGGTCATATTGTTAAGGTTTGCAGAAGCAGGAGAACTGCAGTGATCAGTTCAGAGAGCACAGACTGTGCAGTGGTTCCTGTTGCACCACAAATGCAGACTAAAGATGTTCCTCCTTTCTATGTGTTACTTCAGTTGCCACAAGTGAGCCATCGGTTGTGTTTAATGATATATTCTGCTTCCCCAGTTACTTTTATTAACGATCAAACATGGTCTGATCTGGATAAGCCACCATTGTCTACTTGTAATAGGTTGCTACATGCATTTGGGCCTGCCAGGCCAAGACTTTTCCGTCTGTCAGTCTGCGGGTCCAAGGTGTCCAGTTGGCCCACATTCGGGTTCACAGCAGCAGGAGATTCGAGCAGTATCCAAGCTGAAAGATCAGGATCAGCCTGCAAGCTATCTGGAAGGACTAGAAAAGGACAGAGCCTTACATATAAATGTGCTTAGTTTGCCAAAGTGTTTGCGTGGCCGACCAGTTTGTGACGTTTGGTGTGCATGTTTCAGCCAGTGTTTGAATTGCTCCTGCATCCTGAAGGACAGCATTTCGATGAGGACCCCGAGGGAATTTTTCTTCTGCTTCGCAAAGTCATCTGCACCAAGTCTGATTTCATCGGATCATCATTCGGTCTGGGTAGTGTGAGTACAAAGAGAGTAGCTCCCTGCAACAAAGCTGCAGTCATTTGTGTATGCCATCTAATTTGCTTGTTTGAGTTTGTTTGCAGTGGACTGAGCCATCCAGCTCCGGATTACAAATTCTGGGTTGAGTGCATACTAATTGTTTTCTCTCCTAAGCTCCCCGGCGATCCGCTGCAATGCCGGCCTACCTCGGGCAATGCTTTAGGTTAGCCTGTCTTTCAGTCTGGGTACCCAGGGTTGTGTGACTGTATGAATGGGACTCACTGTGCATGCTAGTTCAGCCTGAGTTATTCAGATCTGCTAATCATCTGCTAGAGTTTCACTCCATCCTTGTTCACATCCCCTTGAATAAATCAGATTTTTTTTTTACATTTAACCCTGGCTGGTGTGTACCTGCCTGGTGGGGGTACAGTAATGTTATTGTATTGTTGTATCATTGATCTTATTTTACAGGGGGTCTCCAGGGCAGTTGTAGAAGATCTAGCCCTGGTGGTAAGTGCAAGGAGTGTGAGCAAGTCACTACTGTCATATGGTAAATGTGAATGTCCTGTTGCTAAATTGTTTAGGCCACTAGAGGGGTTGTTGGGGGGTTACAGCATCCCAGAGGGCTATACCAAAAGCAGGTATGCTACCCCAAGACCATACCTCTGGGTGGAGGCCCCGTTCACTGAACTCAGGCCCCTCAACCTGTGCTAGTCAGACAGGCAGGGGTCGTAGCCCATAGGACAGTGCCACCTAGGGGTTACAATAGGTTTATAGGTTCATAGACAGAAATTCAAGTTCAGTAGGCCACAGCCCTTTATGAACTTGCCACTTAAGAGTGGTAATTATATTTTCTATTACCCATATAATTATCTAATCTCTTTTTGAAAGCAGACACGTTATTGCTTTCAACAATATGTATATGTAGGGTATTCCAAGTCATTATCGCCCTCTGAGTAAAAAAAATTACTTCTTCTCTTAGTCACACATTTTTTTCTCCAATGAGCTTATATGCATGAGACCTAGTATGTATATTGCATCTATATTCAACTAAACCTATCATTTCCATGAGAGATCTGTCCTGGAGAGCTTTATATTTAAACATAAATCACCTCTAATCTGTCTGTATTCCATAGAGCATAAACTGAGCTTTTTTTTAAATGTTATTTTAACTTGTATTTTTAATTGCCTTAATCTTCTTAGTGAGATGCCTTTGAACTCCTTCAACCAATTTTTTCTCTGCAAATGCACTTGGTGCGGCCTCCCGCACCCTTTAAAGGGCTACAGCTGCTACTATTTGTGCGCTGGCATGTCTATATGAAAGGAGAAGGAAGTGGCCTTGTGACATCACCTGTGGTAGAAGGGGAGGTGTGACCAATGGGTGAATCCGCTCCTTCCCCACACTTCCTAACAACAGGCTCCACCCTCTCGCGGGCTCACTGAACGTCAATTGGCATGCCGTGAGCAGGTGGGGGAGGGATGCTGACTGCCAACTTTACCAATAGAGTTCAATTCTATGGCTTTACCTCAGTGGTATGACAGAGATGACACTGGAAAATAAAAGGGAAGGAGTGTGCTGGTGCTGTGCGGATTCTAGGGAAATGCCAGCCAGCATTGGATTGCATCAGGAAACCAAAACTGAAGCAAGGATTGGATAAAGGCAACCACTTGGTCTGTCCTGAATACTGTGTATGCACACCAAGTAAGTGGCCCCGGCAGGGTTCATCAGTGGGGGCCCCAAATGTACATGGGGGAGTATTCTTTTGCTGTTTTGTTGTGATGTACAGTTGAAAGATTCTGCCCAGTCCAGTGATATCCCATGTGTGATATTTCAATAGCACACCGGGGCTAAATGAATATTTAAAACAAACATGAAATTTGAAGGATGACCTGTCCATTTCTCTCTGGGGGCTAGCCTCAGCAATTGTTGAAACTGAGGGTGCGTAAGGCCAGCCCTGTGTACACCTCTCTCAGCCTTTTGTCACTGAAAATGTGAGGCACAGGGAGAGACACTGGCTATCTTTCAATCTCTGATTTGTCCCTGATTTTTGGCTCAACATTTTCCCTTTTCCCTTCTAAAGTTGGTGTTTCCATGACTGAATAGTATGACTTCTTAGCAGAAAAAAATGTTAAACACATGAAAATTACAGACTTGTTCCTCAGATAATGTATTTTACAGTAAGCCCCTCATCATACCAGCTTCCTTAGTGTATATCATCGATTTTTAAGTTCACTTGCCCTTGTGCAAGGAGCATCTTGCTACAAGGAATGGCATTTCAGAGTTGTGTCACTGCCAAGCCAATTACAGCTAAAACTCCCAGGTGCTTGGCAGTGTAGCCCAATGACCAGACACTCTGCTGATGACACTATTCAGTTGTAACCCCCTTGCAAATGGGGGTTCCAAAAAATGCCAGCCTGGGCTTACCTTGGCCTTTTACCTCTGTTCTCTTCCTACTGTCTCCCGGGCTTCTCCTGATTTGGCCATCAATTTCTTCTGGCCCCCAGGTCTTTTTTACCCTTCTGAGTGCCCCAGCCTGCAGCCTGATTGAAATCCAGCCCCTCGGGGCTTAAAGACACCACTTGCGAGTGGCCACGTTAAAAGTGCTGCCTCCAGGGCAGCAGAAATAGCATTGCCAGTGCCCCATAGTAAAAGTACTGCCTCCAGTGCAGCGGGACTCACGATGGCGCGAAAAGCACTTTGAAGTGGAACCACTCAGTTTGCGGTCGCCTCTGGGACTGTGCCATGGGTCCCGGCATCCCTTCCATCTAATTGGGACCTGGTGACCATGGGCAGCCTGCTGAGGGACCGTTTAGATGAAAATTAAAGGAGTTTGACTAGGGCTTAATTGAAATATGCTTGAGAAGGGCCCTGGTCATCTGTATAAGAAATAACAGTGTGCCTGGCTGCCTCCAGGGCAGTTATGATCAGCTTGTGCCGAAAAGTAAAGTAATTAAATGTTTTTCAAAAATGAAACTTGTTGCTGCATAAGGGGGAATGACTATACATGTGGTGGAAAGTGTCTAATTTTGAAATAAATGATTTTCCCTGGATTAACCAGCATTTTGGGACTCTGTGTGTCAGCCTGTCAGCTGCTACAGAGGGAGCTCTACTATGTGCAGTAGCGACAGGAAAATGATCAGAGCCACATTCTTCAGCTGAGCAGCGACTGCAAGTACAACCTCTGAGCTGCAAGACTGTGGGGCACTGGGGCAAATAATGATTTCTTCTGGCTACACCAGGACATTTTATTGGACTGAATTTGATCTGCTATAAGGGACAGTGGGTTAAGCAGCCATTGCCAGCAGCCACAGCCAATTGGGAGCCAGGAATAAAAAGCCAGGACTTGTGGGACATTCACTACACCTCAAGGGTAACCACCCAAGTGCTCATGGGGACTTGCAGGGACATCATTTTGGGGCCAATTCACTCATCCAATTGTGCCTCAAGTGTTCTGATTGACAGGTCCCTTAGCCAGTTAGAGACCTGTCACCCCAGCTCTGCTATCAATAAGGAGACAAACTAGGAGTCCTATAAGAGACAGTGTCTGCCAGTTTTTTCTTCAGATTCTGCCAGAGTGAGAGAAGGAGAGCCTGCTGGGAGCCCCCCACATGGGTGGGGGTCAGTCCCCTGACATGCCACCAGTCCTGGGCCACTTAGCTAAGCCCCTCCAGTCATCAGGGGGTGTTTGTTATGTTCTGTATCTAGTTTAACAGTTAAAGTAAATTTTAGTTTCTGCACCAGCTAGTCTGGAGGTTGCCAGGAATGTCCTCCAGAGGTTAGCCCTCCCTCCCACGTTGAGGAAAGATGTGGAACAAGAATCCATCTACCCATGCCTCAGTGGTGAGAGAGCTGAAGAGTCTTCAGGAAGCCTCCATTTGTGGATGAGACCCTTGCAGGACCTGAGTGAGTACCCTCATAACCCCTGGTGTGAGGGAGAAGCTGTACAAGTAGTCTTGGGGGCCTCAAGTCCCACCACCAGATATGTTCTGTCGATTCTCTCCGTTCCCACCAGTATTTCAAAATTATTAGCCACTGTGGCTAATCAGACCCATATTTATTAGCCACCGCATGAGACCCTTAGCCACACATGCCAAGTAATGGTAAAAGTTTATACGGACTTGTATTAACTGCAGATCACATTCTTTAAGTACTTAAACATGTTTACAGCACTTTTGTAGTCGTTAAACACAATTAATGAGCCTAAATTTGAAATAAAATCTTTATTGCCAGGTTCAGACTAAACTGTAATGTATAATAAGAAAAGCATACAAATAAATGCATACAGGTCATTAAGATTGAGAAGTGCCAGTGGCCATACAGCAGGCGCCCAGCCCATTTTGAAAAAAAAAAAAATACTTTAATTTATGGTCAGTTCAGGCAAACAGTGAGTCTGACAAGACAATGTCGAGACATCTGTAAAAGGCAAGGCACCACATATTTTTAAAGCAGGAAAAGCAGCATTAGACTCTATAAAAGTTTTAAGTAATTTCTGTGTGAAACAACAAGGCCAGTAGTGCCATAAGTGTTTTAATGCCACCCCCCCCCAGGCTGCCATAGCACACACAGGGTCATGTGTAACCCTGAGACTCAAGGCACTAGCAAGGCAGTCAGAAATAATTTTCACATAAGAAATTAAGCAACAGTTTCAAACAATTATTAAAAGCAGAAAAAGTGTTTTTATATTGTAAACCCTCGTTGTTTGAAAAAACATTAGGCATCAACTCATTGATTCTGGCTATTAAATCATAAGAAAAGCAGTAAGTTACTGTTTTTTATGACATTATTGCAGCTCTGCAAGTATTGAAAACAACATGGCAACGAGCCTATTTCAAAAACCAACAAACCCAGTAACTTTGAATCCCAATGACTCTGCAACCACCAACAGCAGTGATTTGTTTTCTCTTTAATGTGTGTTTGAGCTTCATACTAAATCATGACCATACAAGATTAAAGCAGTGCCTGTGGAGAAAAAGGCCAAACAATTTTGGTTTAGGTTACCAAATACCAGTGACTATTAATGCATCATAGAACAAGCAACCAGCCCAGTGTCTGTCTGAGATTCTTTGTATTTTTCTGTTAGGTCTATGCAGTGCTGCAGATCATCTTCAGAGGAACTTGGAGGTGCATCAGTTGCCTTGACAGTTTGTAGGAAACCATGCCTGTCCTTCTCGGATGCCCAGATCTGGAATGCATTTTCGAAATCAAAGTTTCCAATGTCATCTGGAGCCTCGACCAAAAGAGTCATTAGATAATTCACAATCCACACTTAAAGACAATTCCTCTCGGCAGTTTTAATGTTGTTGTATGCACTAAACTCATGTTCACACTCCACTGAAGTTGACGGGGGTTGCCAGACATATTGAATATAGTTTGGACATGTTTGCCTATGATTCCTTGTTTGGAACCACAACTTTGACATTGAATTCTTAAGTAGTGCACTGTTAGTACACTGAGAATAGTCTACGTATTAAAGATCACTCAACTCTGGTTTCATCTGGGTTAACTGGCAGGATGTTAGTAACTTGAGGGACACTGGCTTCTTTAGGGACACCATATTGGATAAGTATGTTCTCAATCTCCTCTTCTTCATAGCTAACAATGTTTTCATCCTCAGGTGCATTGCAGGGGTCTAAAACTTTCCAGTTGTCCAACAATGTCCCTTCTGGAAAGTAACTTTCTAGTTGCTCAACTGTAGAGTGTATGTAAGAAGTTTGTAGATTCTTAAACTGTTCTCTTTGATCCCATGTATCTTTCAGTGTATGTGATCTAAATATAGATTTACCCTTCTCTGGTGGTTCAATTGGCATCTCAGATAGAAAACCTTTGAAATGTGGTCCTGGATTATCAGGGAGTGCATGGAGTGCATCAATGGTGCTGACCAGCTGCTGCCTTGCCTTGGAGAATATGACCGCACGTTTCTGGAAAAGTTTAGAAAGAATTGCAAGAAGACCTACAGCATCTGGCAGAAAGAAAACAGTGGCAACAAATTTGAACGTCCCCATTTTTGAAGGCATCCCATAGCAAGTGTTCTCTGATAGTTATCCTCTGCCATTTGTGTCAAAGCAGGCATAAGTGATGCAATGCAGGCTTGTAATGCCTGTACAGAATCAGAGAAAGAAAGCCATCTAGTGAAGAAAATCTGTTTAAGCTTCACAGCATGTTCCTGGTGTAGCTCTTTGCTCTGATCAAGTATTTGACAGAATTTGGGTGAGTACTTTATCAGTTTCCCAAGCTGATTTACTGTTGACATAAAACTGACCAGATACTGCTGTTGGTTGGCTGCTTTCTCTGATGCTAAAGCGAGTCTATGTGCAAGACAGTGAGTGGCAACTAAATATGGGTGATCTATTTTGGCTAGAGTGGTCACACCCTTTTTGCATCCTGTCATTACAGAGGCCTCATCTGTCGCAAGTCCTATATGCTGTAAATGTCCTAGATTTTGATCAGAGATCATGTTCTTGACAGAATTATATATTGCTTTTGATTTACATTCTGCAAGCTCAGTCACACCTAAAAATTTTGACTGAACAAAACCCTTGCTGTCAATTAATCTGATGTAAACTATTAGTGTACTCTTGTTAGCCACATCTGTTCCCTCATCAGTTTGTAAGGAAAATAATTTATATGGAGCATTCTCCGATTACTTTAAAAAAAGCATCCTGCACAGTCTTAGATATTGCTTTGTAAAAGTCATTACTCAATTCAGAATGCATATAGATGCCTGTGCCTTGGAGAACGGATTGCTTGATAGGTGCTAGCTCAGTGCAATCCTGTGTGGAAAAAGAGAAAAAAGAAATTTTGAAGTGACAGCAAGAGTATGCTGTCCCCATCCCCAAGCAAGTCAGAAACATGACCAAATGAGAGGCATGGAAACAGGTGCTGTGTATTTTTTTTTTTTTTACAATCTCTTTACAATTTACAATTCTGGATGGAAATTGCAAGTCAAAAGTACTTACGTTGTGAACTTCCAAAAGTTTCTGGAGGTTATGAGTGGCAGTCAGAGTTTTTCCCATATAGTAAACGCTTCTCATTTCTGCTATAATAGCACTTTTCACAGATGAATAAGCTTCCTTCATCATTCCTTTTTCCCATCTTTCTGCCTCCATTGCAAGCCTCACAAAAAAAGAGAGAAATAGTTTAAAAAAAAAAATGTATCATGATAAATTGAAGTCAGAAGACAAAAAATGACAGAAGCCTGGCTGCCGGGGGCATAATTAATAAACTCACTTGTGATCTTTGGACATCTGATGTTTATTGAAGTCATCAGCCTTTGGCTTACTGGTTGATTTTCCTTCAGTGAAAATATTTCTTTGGCCAGTTGCTTTGTAAATTCTGCAATAGAATACTGCTCCTGCTTTGTCATGGATGAGACATGTGTATGTTTTAAACCAGGAATCCTTTATTTCTCTGTGGCTGTCTCTGTCATAAATTCTGGCTTTCTTGATTGCAATTTGAGACTGGCTTTCCATAGCTACAGAGGTGCTGGAGGTGCTACACATTTCTGCATTAGTGTGTACAGATTGTTCAGTTTCAGCGGTACTTGGTGATCTGGATTTTTTGAAAATATCTGTTATTTTTCTTTGTTTTACTGTGGCCGTCCTGCTGGCACTCTATTTATCAGTGGCAATATTTGCTGTTTCCAACATTTTTATACTGTTTTATACTAATAAATCACAATTCACTGTAGCGTTACTTTACTGTGTAAATTCGAGGAGATGCACTTTCTTACTTTTTTGTGAATAAAAGCTCTTGAAATAGTAACTCAAAATTGCAGAGACAATTACAAGATGTACTACAACATAATTTCTGTACACTGTGCACACCTTTGCTTATTTGGGTGAATATAAGTTCTTGACAATTAAATACTTAAGTTTCAGACAGCAATAAATATTGGGGGCATGAACATTTCAGTTACGCATTAAAGTATTGTGTAGATATTGGGATGTCTGAGATGCAAATCTAAAATAACCTGTCTCAACCACAAACAATCAAATGAAATTTATTATTAGACATCAATTTTATTGTTCTTATCACATAAAAGTTCTTTTTGGAAAATTCCATCAAAATTCCATTTTCAAAAATCCATTTTCAAACAATCTCAATCGAATATTTCTCAAAAACTCCATCAAGTAAATTCCAGTAACATTTCAGAATAATAATTCCTTCATCAGACTGTAGAGCTATTCGGTAAATGAAAATATGCATAATAAGTAACAAATACTCTCTATTACTCTTATTTTATGTAATCAATCATAAATAACATGAATATTCAATGCAGGTGGAACTGACCTGCAAACTTCAAATGATGGCTGATGGGGGCCGGGGCAGCCGTCTAAACCATTCCTCAATTCTAAGGTATCATAATTTCTACAAAGACAAAAGAAATAAACTTTAAATTGTCTGTCTTTACAATGTGCTTAACAACATGAAATACGGGAGAGTTTCAATCTTTGACTGAGCCACCCAGTTAGACGTCAGCAGTGACGTAACACGGATTACGTGCACACCTGAGTGGCTCAGCCCCTTCTTCTTTCTTTATAAGCACCAGAAGACAGGTGCTGAGTTTGTTATAAAGTAGCGTGGTGTGCTAATGGCGACGTGGCAGTTTGTCGTTTTTAAACCGGGCAATATTTTGCAGATAATTATTTTTTGGAACATTTAAACAGAAAATGAGAGAGATATTTATAAAGTAAATCTTTATAGAACAAGATTCTAAATTATGGGATTTATTTGATATATTTGAGAACGCGGTAGTTTTACCCTGCTTTTTTTTATATATATGCTTCTTTTTAGGACTTAAAAGTTTTTGAGAAACTACATATAAAATCATTACAATGAAAGCATTTGAACCCTTTGAAGGTATATTACATATATTTTTTAGGAAGTTTGTTGTTAAGCACATTTTAAAGATGGACAATTTAAAGTTTATTTCTTTTGTCTTTTTAGAAATTATGATACCTTAGAATTGAGGAATGGTTTAGATGGCTGCCCCCGCCCCCATTAGCCATCATTTGAAGTTTGCAGGTCAGTTCCACCTGCATTGAATATTCATGTTATTTATGATTGATCACATAAAATAAGAGTAATAGAAAGTATTTATTACTTATTATGCATATTTTCATTTACAGAATAGCTCTACAGTCTGATGAAGGAATTATTATTCCGAAACGTTACTGGAATTTACTTGATGGAGCTTTTGAGAAATATTCGATTGAGATTGTTTGAAAATGGATTTTTGAAAATGGAATTTTGATGGAATTTTCCAAAAAGAACTTTTATCTGATAAGGACAATAAAATTGATGTCTAATAATAAATTTCATTTGATTGTTTGTGGTTGAGACTGGTTATTTTAGATTAACATTTAATATTTTCCACTTACTTGTCTCCCCCTTATATCTTACTAAACCTTAAAACTTAAATAAGGAACCTTGGGGTACTTTGTATTTTGACTGATGTCTGAGATGCATACATTAATAAAGTTCAAGTTGAAACTGCATGACCGTGTCTGAGAGTTTTATTTTATATGACAGAAGTAAGTTAAATGGCACACAGATTTCAGGGTCTGTTTCTTTGTGTGTGTGTGTGTGGGGGGGGGGCACATTTTATTATGGCAGAAGGTTGTGGAGTATGCTAAGCACCATTTACACTTGTTTCACACAGGATTCACAGTAAATAAGCAGCTTTTTGCTGCCAGCAGTCACTCTGGGTTTTACACAGGGGCTCACACATTTAACTTGGATGCCTTGTCTTTCTTTATGTATCTCCCTGCTTCCCTGTCTCTTGTCTCATTTCCTTTGTCTGCTCCTTATTTTGCTTTTTCTCTCCTGTCTTGAATTCACAATCTCAGGCTTGCTTCTACATGAGTGCCTTGTCTCCTATACTTCTGATTTCTATCCTGGCTTTTACTTCACTTTTCCCTCCCCCTTTATTTCAGGGGCTGTGTGTTGGATAAAACACCTACTTCCCTGTCTCCTTTGTCTGCTCTGCTTATTTACCTTTTCTCTCTCCTGTCTCGTGTTCACAATCTTAGGCAGTTGATTCTACAGTGCCGTCTCCTATAATACTTCTGACTTCATGCTTCTATCCTGGCTTTTACTTCACTTCTCCCTCCCCCTTAATTTCAGGGGCTGTGTGTTGCATAAAACTTCACTTCTTTGTGTGGTCTTCTTTATTTTCTAGGTCACTCAAGACTTCTTTGGTTCCATGCTTTACTTTTCTCAATGCTTTCTAGTTCACTCAAGACTTCTTTGCTTTATTCTTGCTTTACTTTTCAAATGCTACGTCTCATGTTGCTGCCTTAATATCATCTCCCCTTGTCTTATATCTCTTATTACTTGTCTTATATCTCTTATTACTTGTATTATATCTCTTAATTACTCAAGACTTCTTTGCTTTATTCTTGCTTTACTTTTCAAATGCTATGCCTCATGTTGTTGCCTTAATATGATCTCCCCTTGTCTTATATCTCTTATTACTTGCAACATGTACTGAATTGATTTGTCTCCCTTTATTTCTCAGGTTTTCTCAATGCAGCTCATATGCCCAGCCTGTTTGCTTTGTAATAAAACCACACTGACTATAAATCTGGCTTGTCTCCCTTTATATTTCAGGAGCTTTGCTTGTTCTTTTCTCTCACAGGCAGCTTCACTGACTATCAGGCTTCTATCTGTAAATTATGTTGCCTTCAGCTTGCTGCTTCTCTCATTTCTTTTCTATCTTGCTGTTTTGCATTAAGCACTAACCAATATGATCTCCCCTTGCCTTATATCCCTTATTTCAGGTTTTCTCAATGTCTAGCTTGCTTGCTTGCTTTGTTATAAAACCACACTGATTACTTTTCTCTATCTGTCTTGTCCCTTTATATTCAGGTACTTTGCTTGTTCTGCCTTTTACTCATGTTATATTCACTCTGTAGCACATTTTATTTTCATTCTTTTCTAAAGTATTCCATGTCTTTAAGTTTCATCAGGCTAATTATGTTGCCTTCAGCTTCTGCTACTTCTCTCATTTATTTTCTTTTCCAGCTTTTCTATCTTGTTTTGCATTAAGCAATATCCTTCTGAGTCTCCGTTCTGTTTAAATCATCAGCCTGCGATCATTATGAAATAATCATGCTTTTCCCCATAGCTCTGTGCCCACAGCTATCCTCCCGTTTAAAAAAAAAAACTCAATGTTTTCTGCATTCCCTGCTACCATAAACACTGTTCTACTGTCTGGCTGCCTTAAATGACAGAAACATTTTTTTTTTTCAATGGTTGGGGGAGAGCAGAGCTACAGTGTGTCTGTTCCCTATCACCGCTGCTGCCTGAGTGAATAGTTTTCCACCACGAGCCCTCCCAAGTCCTGCGAGCAGCCCTTCCGATTGGTGGGAGGACAGATGTCTGTGTAACAGCACCAATCAGTCACAATTCTCTTCCACGCCAAGACTCTGATCATGTGGGTGCCAGTCTCCAACTTACTGTGGTCATGTGGGTGCCAGTGACTGTGATATGCACAGTTAAGCACTCCCGGAGGTCACTGCACGAACTCTCGCGATGTTTTTGCCTCTCTCTCAGTAGTTTAGGACTCTGTGGTGAGAGAGTGGTGAAAGCTTACTGTGGCTGCTTCTTTTCGCTTCCGTGGCGCTAGGGGGATTGGAAAATATCACCGCATGAGTCATGGCTTCGCCGGTGGCGATGTGGTGAGCGGCAAGTGGGAACAGAGAATACCAAGGTGTCCCATGCGGTTATGGAGGGACCTCAGTACCAGCTGTTTGAAGGCTGTGGGTAGGACCAACTGCTGCTTGTCCACTTGACCTTGACGATCTACTGTCTCTCTATATATAATTGAAGGGCTTGCCAGTAATTATGTGGGGGAAGAGCTCCTCCCCCACAGCCTATTTAAATCAAGCAGATGCCTTCCACTCTGCTTAGAGCAAGTCACACTCGCTGCGATCGCTCCATGCTGCATGCTGGGACTGCCCCCCCCCGTTGCTCACCTCATTGTTTTGTTTCTTCCCTGCCCTCCCTTTCCCTTGGTTTCCATTTCCCTTCTTGGGGGGTTCAGCCTCCAGCCACAGTGTTGTAGTTCATTCGTCCGCTCCTTTCCCTTGCCTTCTCAGCTGGCGTCCTGCATTCCGAGCGCCCTGTTGCCTTAGCGCTCTCTAGTTTGCAGCCACGCCACTTGCCTGCCTGCTCTACTCTGCATTTTACCTCCTGGGAGTGTCCATCTCCTTCAAATTGCTCTGGATCCTGTCTCCTCCTTACTTTGGATTCCCGACTGCTGCACCCCTGGCCTTTCCCATTTGGAGCACGGTGGACTCAGAATTGCAAGCCTTCGGCTGCTTTCTGCTCGCTGGCTGCCTGTTTGTTACGCTCGGATGAGAAGCACACTGCTTCCTATTACTGCACCGGCCTGTTCTGATACTCCAGTTCTGTTCTCCGCCTGCATCGCTGTTCTTACCTCGGGGATTTGATCATCCCACTCCTGCTCCGCTCTCCTCCTCTACAGCTGCGCCAGCAGCAGCAGCTACTTCTTCTGCATTCATTCACCTTCCTCACTAAGGACGCCTGCGTTTGCTTGTTTTGCACCTTCAGTACAGTCGTACTTTGGACCGCTGCTCCTCCTGCACTCTTCTTTTGCCTTCCATCGTACCAGGGTGAAGGAAAGTGAGTATTTGGCACTGTTCCAATACGTTGGTTCGAACCCTAGTCCAGCCTGCATGTTCTCATTATGGAGCTCATTCATGCTTCAGCAGCTCAGCTCGTCCGAGGCCTCCTTTCCAGCCATATTGCAACCTGGTATTCCTATATCTATCCCTGCATCAGCTACTTCCTTTGGGAAGTCGTTCTGTCTGTGGCATATTCTGCCTTTGGTATGGGTGTCCTTTGCTAGACTAATCCTAACTTCTGCTAGTCCTTCAGAAGTGACCCTTTCTTTACTTGCCTACTGAGCAACGGACTAGGAAACATTGGAGCCGCGTCTTACCTATGTATACCAGATATCTATAACTTTGATGGTTGCTTCAGTCATGTATGGACTTTCAGTCACTGCATCTGTTTACTGGCTTTATTTTACTTACCGGCTGACATATGCAGTCAGCAAACCTTATGTGGTTCCTCAGCTAACTTCCATGGTCTAGCCTCCCTTCCTTATGCTATGCTAATTACCTTACCAACTGACTTTTGAAAGGTACTCCTGTGCTAGCTTCTGAGAGTCTGGCTGCTGCCGTCTTGCTCACATTACCGACTGACTTTGTAGAGTCCAGCTGTGCCACCTTTGCCTGCTTTACTGACCTGCTTCGCCCTTCGGGCCAAGGGTGCACTTTTTCTACTCCCGCCTCGTCAGCTCGTAGTCTAATGCTTCACTTTCCTACTATACGTCTATCTGTGGCCACAGCAGCCTGCCAAGGAGCTCCTCACTACGGATTCACATTTGATATTTCAACATCATTCATTCTGGATGCTTTGCACTGCTTCCCCTGATACTATCTCTACATTATGCAGCATGCTTCCTATTACAACTTGTGCAGGTTCCCTTTCTTACCTTCCTTGCTCATAATACCTGCTTCGCCATCCCAGGACTTTGGGGTCCTCACGACTACCCTGCCATTATCTTCTACTGTGCTTCTCCTGCGCTGGCATCACTCTACCTATGTTTACGTATTTACTGCGACCTCTCCATACCAGGACATGACCCTCTGCATTGCTTGGACTTCGATGTTTCCATTGCATTATGTATGGCTGCTCAGCAACCTGCCTCACCCCGGAAGGCCAGAGGTTAGCCATTGTTTTAGTCAGACTTGTGCCGTTATGGGCCCGGAGGTCCTTTGTTCCTATATTCTACTACATCGTAATTGCCTGCTTCTATGTCCTGCTTTCACCATTGGGCTGGGAGGTTTGCCTACTAATCACCTGCTTTTACGACTTGGCTTCACCCTTTGGGTTGGGAAGTTTTCCCTGCTTCTGCTCTACTTCTGCCTCATCCGGCTTGGGGCCTGGAGATTCCCTTTTCTTTTGTATGCTTACCTGCTACCATGTCAGCCAGCCAGAAGCTTTTAATTTGGATTTGCATCTGGCCATTTCTTTGTTCCTTATCTATTCTTGGATGCTGTGCCCTGCCGCTTCAGCCGTGTGGAATTGCTGCTGCTTCACCCTTTCCAGGACACTTGGTTACACCTCTCATGAAGACTTTATCCTGCTTGTGTTCTACTGCTTTTTGGACCCTGGGAAACCGCCACTCCAGTTGACTCAGCATCTTCAGTTATCTCCATCCAGGACTCTTAGGCTCGACTATTCGGGTCTTGTCTCGTATTGCTGCCTCAACCATTGTATACGTACTGTTTCGAATGCTATTCCTGGACGTGGTTCTGGCAGATGGGGATCTGGTAAGGGACCTGGTTGTAGAGGATCCCCTGACTGGGAGCGACCACAATACTGTCTGTATGCCATGGTCTCTTCAATGCGATCCCTGCCATCCTTGATCTTCTGGATCTGTCAGTCCTCAGCACCATTCCATTCTCTACATCTGCCTTACAAATGCAGTACTACTCTGCTCTAAACTGACTCAAGATACATCTCCTTGAGGCTGTATGCCATGCACTATTCCTACTGGTTGACCTCCATAGGTCTGGCTGCATTTCCTGTTACTTGGAGCTAGTCGCCTCTCTCTCCTTACTTCTCCAGCTGCTGGAAAAGCTGCGCTTTTCATTGAGGGACTAACTGCCATGCTCTCTTCTACCAGCAGACTTACATGGGTCTGTCTGTGCTTCCATTCCTAGAATCAGCCGCCCCTCTCTCCTACCTCACCAGCTGTCGGTAAAGCTACGCTTTCTTCAGGGGCTGATTGGCACGTCATTGGTCCTTCTCATCTGCCTTCATGGGTGCAATCCTTGCTCCTGCTACCTCTCACTTTGGATTAGCAGTCCTACTGCCTTGCTTACTTTTGGGCTCACCATATTCTACTACTTGGATGCTTCGTACCTTGCACCAGTGTCTCCGATTATCCTCTACAACCTGCCATTATTCCAGCTCAGCTCTACAGCCGTTGCTTTCATATCAAGTACTAAAGACTATACTTTACTTATCAGATCTGGATTTGTCACTCGATAGCCTGGCTTCAAGCCTTCTCTCACTCCTCGTACTATACAAGCCCTCTATTATTAGAAACCTGGAAGTTGTACTACTTCTATTCGTCCTGCCTCGTTGACGTCAAAGCTTGGATGCAGCTATCTTCTGGTCTCCTGTATTGACTTCATCAGTCATCAACTTCATCTCCACCATCATACAATTCCATGGATTATGCCCTCTATGAACTGAAGTACGGAAGATGGTTCTTCAGTATATCAACTCTCCATCATTCCGAATTGTACATGGATTCTCGGACTTGGAATTTATTGGGAGGAAATTACTTCACTGGACATTTACAATTTGTTCTTGCTTAAGCTCCATTTACCTGGATTAAATTCTACAAATTAGAAATCAGATTAGCTGATTTATTTATTTAATTAGGCTCTCTCTTCTTTAGTATGCCCAGAAGGATGGGCAAGTCAGTAGCCATGGGTCCTCAGAGGTTTCCCCCCCAAGGGGGGTTTTCCTCTCCTGAGTGCTACTGGCCACACTCTCCGGAGTTGGAGGAGGTAATCGTCTATTCCTATCATTATTAGGTGTTGTCATGCGTGAATTCTTCAGCATTCAGTTACAGAACAATCGTTGATATTATCTATTCTTTTTTGGGGCTTCATAATTCTAAAAAAAGCTTCCTTCCTACAGGTGGGATACAGAGAAAGGCCAAAACCATCAAATATTATCAATTGATTCAATTCAAGCATCCAAGTACCTAAGCACAAATCATTCTACTACTACCTAGTAAACATTGTCCTCTTAGTGCTGGCCTCTGTATCCAACAACCATCTGCTTCATTCAACTATATGTTACATAAGCACTAAGTTATGAACCACACATAATAACTGATCTTGTAACTTTAGTCTGGGCCTTCTTTGAATAACAGTGCAGTTCATAAGTCAGTAGAACGTAATTTAGACACATCCTTCCCAGCACGCAGGGCATCAAGTGCAGGCTGAATCGTGGGGTCGTAGGATTGAGCCCACTGAATGCTGTCACTATCAAACTGGGGCAAAGCACTGATATCTAATGCAGAAAAATGACAATAAGTGTCAGGTATGCAAGTATCGGGGACCCTAAACAGTCCAGCAGGCAGTCCACGGTGTCTGCAGACGACTGTTCATCTTTGTCAAACTTTTGGCACAATGCTTTAATAGAAGGTTCAGACAGCCTCACCTAAGTATCTTTGGAACTTAGCCACTGTGAAAGGGTGTCAACATCAATATGGTTCAGTCCAGGCTGGTATTCAACCACATTATCATACGTTGAGAAGGCAGAAAGCCACCGGTGCCCAGTGGCATCCAACTTGGCTGAAGTCTGTACATACGTTAGAGGATTGTTATCAGTCTTTACTAATATCTTGGCCCCATAGAGGTACTCATGAAACTGATCAACTATGGTCCACTTTAGAGGGAGGAACTCCAACTTGTGCACAGGATAATTCCGCCTGGAGGGTGTCAAACTACGACTGGAAAAGGCCACAGGTCTCAGGCTACCCTCATATTCTTGATATAGCACAGCCCCAAGCCCTTTCAGACTGGCATCCACGTGCAGGATGTGTGGTTTGGAGGGATCAGCATATGCAAGGACTGGTGCGTGGGTAAGCTGATAGATGACTTCGAAGAATGCTGCCTCACACTCGGAGGTCCAACGGGTTCCAAAATGTTCACCTGTTTGAAGATACACCTTTTCTTCCCTGAGGGATCCCTTCTTGTACCTGTGGTTGGTAGGAGGATAGCCTTGGGTAAGATTAAGAAGCAGCCAGATTACCTTCGAATAGTCCTTAATGAATCAGCGATAGTAGCCGCAGAACCCCAGGAAATGCTGCAGCTCTTTTAGGTTGCTGGGCTGGGGCCAGGTGGTCAGGGACTCTACTTTACTGGGGTCTGTCTGTATCCCCTCAGCTGACACTATATGTCCTACATATTTCACAGACGTTTGAAAAAACTGGCACTTGTCTTTAGATAACTTGAGACAGAATTCTTCCAAGTGATCAAGAACTTTGAACAGTCTGGTCTCATGTTCTTCTTAATGTCATCTAAGTACGCTAAACATTCTAGCAGGTTCATGTCTCCTACTGCATGTTCCATCAACCTCTGGAAGGTAGCAGGGGCACCTGAAATCCCCTGTGGCATCCTCAGAAATTCGTAGAACCCCAAAGGACAGATGAAGGCTGTTTTCTCACGGTCCTCTGGGGCCATCGGGATTTGATAATATCCACTGCAGAGATCAAGTACTGAGAACCACTGACTCCCATTCAGGCAGTCCAGGGCATCCTGTATGCATGGCATGGTGTATTGATCTGTGACAGTCCATCGGTTTAGGTTCCGATAATTCACACACACCCTCACAGACCCATTCTTCTTGCGCACAACTACGATGGGAGATGCATAGGGGCTTCTTGACTCTTGAATAATACTGGCAGCAAGCATCTCCTGTAGGTGCCACCAAACATTGTCTATTTCAGCAGGAGCAAGGTGGTGGGATTGCTTTCGGAAAGGTCTGTCATCATGCAACCGAATATTATGCTCAGCACCATGGATGCACCTCACATCCCATTCTTTTAGCGAAAACACTTGGTCTCTCTGGGCAAGTTTCTTACTGATCCAAGTCTTCCATTCAGCAGACAAGGGGGAATCACCAAAGTAAAATAGGTCTGGGGTCACCTCCTCCTTCTCACCAGAATATTTGTTCCTGGGTAATACTGCAGTGTCCGCACAGTGCACGGTACCTAAAGTGCATCCCCAGTTCATTCATATTTCCTGATCAGATACATTCTGTATTTGAACCATCACTCATCGAGCATAAGCATGGTCACGAGCAGATAAAATACTGGGTCTGACCATGAGCCCCTCCGGCAACTTTCCTTCACCTGGTTCATCCAGCATTAATATTTTATTTCTCACGTCTCTTCTAAGACAGACTTCTCCATGAACAGTATACTGAGTATTGGGTGGCAATGTTAAGGAATCAGGGTCCTTCTTCC
The DNA here is from genome assembly GCA_016271365.2 of Neoceratodus forsteri. Taxonomy (NCBI): domain Eukaryota; kingdom Metazoa; phylum Chordata; order Ceratodontiformes; family Ceratodontidae; genus Neoceratodus; species Neoceratodus forsteri. The sequence goes on along the minus strand of CM028131.1, from coordinate 255,185,333 downwards.
AGACAATTCCAACAGGCTCATCCTGACCTCCACTACAGACTGTCTCTGCAGGTCATAAGCTTTCTTGATCAGAGCTGGAATTCTCATTGCCCGGCCAGTCTGTTGGTCTCGTTTCTCTTGGTACAACTGTGCTAACCTCCCAAACATGTGGGCATTGGCTCCAATGAGTAGGGGATCCCATCATACATCCCCATAGGAAGGCACACCAGGGCTAGCATCTCTACTTGTTCATGTACACCAGTCACAGCCACAGGAAAAGACAGCCAAAGCCGGACATATCCTAGGTAGGGATAAGATTGTCAATCAGGCCCCACACATGTAGACCTTCTAGAGATTGTGATGACACATCAGATGAGTGTTTCTCATACCAGTCCTGGAATACAGTGGTCACTTGTGACCCACTGTCAAGCACAGCCTGAGCATGGACACGATTAACAGTCACAGTAGTCTCCATCGAAGGGCCCACCAACTTGGACCAGTCTGGAGGGACAGTAGCAGGGACCTGGACAGACGATTTAGCCACAAAGAAGTTTCAGTTAGTATTTCTTGAGCCTTCACTGCAGTCGTTTCAGGCACCCCTTGGCCATTGATATGCTTTCTGGAGGTCCCCTTGAAGCCTGTTTACTACTTTTTCTAAGTCTTTCTGAGACTGGCATTCTCTCTCCATATGGCCCTCCTTTCCACATTTTTGACAAATGATAGACTTCTGGGTCATCCTTGGAGAGAACATTGCATGAGGGACTGGAGCAGTAACAAGAGATCAGGGTCCGATATCTGCTTGCAGCGGCAAGGGTGGTGCAACGTGTCTTAACAGTTCCATTAGGGTGGCAGTCAATTCTCTGATTTCCACACTAGAGCCGTCCTTTGCAGGAGGTGCCAGGGCAGGCACTCCCACTACCATGGCTGACATGCTCTGAGAAGGGCCGGAATCCTGGTCCATGGGGGAACCCTTGCAGAGGCACCCGTGTTCAACTCTCAGACTTCCTTTAGTAGCTTGTCTTTCCAAACCTTGGCCCAGGGTGGAAAGTTCTTTGCAGTCTCAGAGTGCTTGTTAGGTGCCGACTTTCGCCCCTGAACCTCACTGATCACTCTCGGTCATTTGCACAGTAGCAGCAGATATGGGTGTTATTCCCCCATGGGCTTGCCTTTGCTCGACCCCCCCCCCGATTTCTTTCATCAGTTCATCATAGGAGGGGGGCAATTCCAGTCAGGTTGCAAGGCGCAACTGAAGCAGTAACAATTCTGAGAATGGAGCAGAATTAAGGATCCGGTCCAGCCTAGTTTGATCTAATTCATCTGACACTAAACTACCCTTTCTGAAGCACTCCTGTAGCACCTTTCCAAGTCCAGGTACATACATGGATAATGGCTCCCCTGGGTACTGCTGAATGTTTCTTACTCTCCACCATTAGTCCTCATCTGAATCTGGGCTTCCATACACATTCTCCAATGCATCAAGATAGTCCTGTGCAGTTGCTTCAGGGTTATTAGCCCGCTTGGCATGGATGGTAGCCAGGGCAGGACCTCGGAGGCTCTCACTCAGTCTCTTTAGTTTCTCTGCTTCTGAACATTGCCATTCAGGTACTAGAGGGGCAACGTAGTCTATTCAAGTCTCCCAGTCATCCTCCCACTGGGGGTGGGGAGGGTGCCTGAGAAGATTCTCAGCCTTCAATAAGAGTCGTGACTAAATGCAGGCACAGATATAGGGGCCGGCATTGGCGCAGGTACAGAAAGCGGGGCAGGAACAGGTACTGGAGTGGGTGAGGGTGTTGGGGAAGGAACATGCCCAGGTGGCAGGAATAGTTTCCTAAAGTCCTCTATGGTCTTCCCTTCCTCCAGTAACAACTTAGCAAACTTCTCCTCAAAAGTCTCAGATAATGGTGGGGGCTCACCCTCCCTGGGGTCCTTACTGTCTTTAATTATCACCCTCCAGGCGGTTGGGCCCCCTTCTGAGGCAATAGTCTGTGGCACTTTTGGGCTGTCCATGGGGTCACTACACTCTACCAAGGCCATGAAAGGTTGGGTGGTCAAATCAGCCTGTCGACCCACCACTACAACATTTTTTAAACATTCAACTTTGGTGAGTGCTCCCTCTACAGTGTCCTTACTTGTGCCCAGGGGAATATCCAGTATAAGCAAGGCATTTTGGGGGTCAATCTCCTGCCCTGTACACCACCCCACCAACTGGTGCACAGCCACTTCTATTGGGGTAGCCATTAACCTTTGACAACAGTTCTTGATTTTTGCCACTAGGGGTGCTAATCCCAACAGTGCCTCCAAGATGTAACCCCTAGGTGGTGCTATCCCAAGGGCTAATACCCCTGCCTGCATGACTTGGTGCAGGTTAAGGGGCCCTAAGTACTGAAAATGGGTGTCTCCACCTGGAGGACAGGGTTAGTGATAGCGTAGCTGACCTGGGTACAGCCCTCCAGGACAATGTGAGCCCCCTCTTTCCCCTCTAGTGGCCTAAACAATGAACAGAGCACACAGATACAATAGCCCCCAAACAGCAGATATATCTCCACTCTGATAGCATTTACCACCAGGGCTGGTTCCACCTGTTCAGCCCTGGACACCCCCTGTAAAGTAAGGTTAAGCACAACAAACAATAGTATCACAGTGCTATTTGTGCAGAAGTGCACAACAGGCAGGTTAAGTGCAAAAAGATTCAGATCTGACTTATTCAGGGGGAATGAACAAGGCAGGGGTGAAATCAGGCTGATTAGTTTGGATGCTGTTTCAATCAGGCTACAAGGCATGCACTTTAGAGTCCCTCAACACAGTCACACATACTCTGGGTACCCAGTGGATGGTGCAAGATAGCCTGATGCATTGCCTGGGGTAGGCCGGCATTGCAGCTGGTTGGGGCCCTAATGATGGAAAGAACAGTCATGCACAGTAACCCACAATTTGTAATCCGGAGCCAAGTGGCTCAGTTAGTGATGATTGGATAAAACAATTAAATCAGCTGACACACTTTGATTGAGCTGTTGTTGCAGGGAGCTACCTTGGTGTTTGCTCACGCTACCCAGTACAGGACACAGGACTGATGAAATGGAGACTTCAGGATGACAAGCTGGTATGCCAGGAGAAGCAGAGCCCACACGATTCACCGTAGCGTCATTCCTGTTCGTGATGTTGAGCAGGGAGCTGATCACTGGGCAAGTGTCTTGTCGATGGTCTTCTCTGAGGCGCAAGCCACTGGCTGGGCCAAGGTGGCAGGGCCCAGACCGGGTGAACAATTTGGCTGACAGTCCGATGGTGCTGGATACAGCTTCCAGCAAGCGTGACACAATCAGGCAGTGGGAAACCAAATCATGACCCACTAACAGCATTCAGCACACTTATAGTAAAAGAAAACAGTACCACAGTTTGGACATAGGTTAAATGCAAACAAAGTTAAATCTGATTTATTCAGGGGACTTGAACAAGGGAGGGATGTAATCAGGTTGATTTGAATAAAGGTTATATTAATCAGACAGTTATGCATGCAGTTCAGAGTCCCTACACAGTCACACACTCTGGGTACCCAGTTAGGAAAACGGTGGGATAGCCAGGAATGTTGCGGCTGGTTGGGGCCCTGTGATGGAAGAAAGCAACATGCACAACACACACTGTTTGTAATCCGGAGCTGGAGGGCTCAGTTCGTGAAAGAAAAGGCAACAAGACAATTGGATGACAACACTTTTAGATTTAGCTGTTGTTGCAGGGAGCTACCCTTATGTTTACTCACGATACTCAATGCTGGACACAGGCAGGACAAAACTGAGACTGCAGGCTGTTGAGCTGGAGTGCCCAAAGAAGCATGGCCCACACGAATCACCGAGGCATCATTCCTGTTCAAGGCATTGAGCAGGGGGCTGATCCCCAGGCCAGTCTCTCATCGATGACTTTCTCTGTATAGCAGGTATTCTGGCTGGGCCAGTGCAGCAGGACTCAGGCAAATGGAAATGAATACGGATTCAGTCTGTGGAGCTGGATGCAGCCTCCAGCCGGCAAAACACAGTTCAGACACACAGTGGGGAACCAAATCACGACCCACTATAAGCAGACAGCACATTCACATGTAAGGAAATTCCACTGTACCAGGCAAATGGCTCTCCAGTCGCAATTATAGAGTCTCTGCACAATCCGGGAGTTCAGAGGTAGCTGGAAGTCCTGGCAGGCTGATCGCATTCAGCAAATCTTTGGTCTTCTTCAGGATAAAGCCTGGTCACAATTCAGTGGCTTAATTCGCTCTCCAAATTCGGATTCAGTCCGAAAAAAAACACAAGTTCCCTCTCAGGAACAGCAGGCAGGCATGCAGGCCAAACTCAAGCCTTTTCACAAGTCTCCTGCGTGAATCCACTATGGACTGCTGCTCGAACTATCTCGAGCTGTTACTTCTTCACTTTCCAACTCAGATCTAACTGAAACTGCAAGCAGTGTGGGACTTTCTCCAAGATCCAAAATGATCGGTTGGCTGATCTGTCTGTCTGTCAGTCACAACAAGGGCTCCCCCTCTAGGTTATTTTAGACGCCAAAAGCCCAAAACTACAATTTCCACAAGTTTTGGCCCCACCAAGCTCCTGTAGGAAGGCTCCATTTTAGAGTCCCAAATGTACTAATTGGCCCATTCTGCAGTCCAGGACCAAGATGATGGAAACAAACAGAACTGTCAATGCTGCAAAGAATGCAGGTTAGAACAAACTGCAATATTATTACTACTCTAACAAATGATCAACAAACAAGTACATCTTCTAACAGAGCTCCCTCTCAGATTAATTATGACTGCAATCCAGGCAGCTCTTAAAGAGATGGTACATTGAGGCGATTCAGGCACTCTCTGGCAATACATTTAAACTGCTAAAACGCAGGACACCAGCTTGGCAGTGAGCATTTAAGCAAGCTCAAGGAAGACTTTTTGGGAACCCCCATTTGTAAGGGGTGGTTACACACCAATTAAGCGAGAGCAACTTATCACGAGATACTAATCCACATAAACACTGCATGCCATGGTGGATTTAAAGGTTATATCCTGGAATGTGCAGGGGTTAATCATACAGTTAAACACAAGAAAATTCTATCTACCTTAAAGATCATGTACAATGTTTTTTTCATATATTTAATAAAAGCTTGAGAAGCTGAAATTCAAGTCCCTGTGTCATGATTAGTGTTTCCTGAAAATGTCATGCTGTTTGATTTTGTGGTTTTCTTTAAATCTGCATTTGTTAACATGTTCTATAGCAGCTAAAAACAGTGGAGTTATTTCTCTCCTCTCAGTCAAACATAGAGAGCGATGGCATCATTTTGGAATAGCTTGCTGTTTCAGATTTCCAGTCAGAGCAGCACTCTGTAGAGTTCATGATTGCTGAGCTTTCCATGTTTCTCACAAATCCAATCTCTGATTTGTGTTTAGATAGATCAGCTTAAAATCTATCATTATCTTATCAAAAGCTGATCATTTCAGTTTCAGTGCTGAACTGAAGTAGTGGAGATATTTCTTTGTGAGAAATCAGCTTGTCTGTACCACAGCTCTCAGTTCTTTCTAATCAAAACTCATCCAATTGGTGATCTAGACACCCAAAACTCTGACAGAGGGACTCCTGGGAGGAGGGGACTAATTCTGGTGCCTAGATCATGCCCCAGTAAATGAGCAGGGAACATAGATCACTATGGATCTCAATTATTGAAAGGCTTCAACAGCCAATCAGAACACTGGGATTTCAGCTGATACAGTAGAGGTTGACTGGGATTTCTTCAGTCTGTGGCTGGGCTCAGGATGAGTCAGGACTGTGGTGTGAAAGCAGACTGTGGACTTCAGGGGCTTACCCAGGCCTTAGTCTGAAGAATGTGGTTGCTGAAGGATTCCCCAGGTGCTGGAAGCAGGACTGAATTGCGACGGGGACAACAGAGAAAGACTGACTGAACTAAGATCCTGTTTCTCCAGGTACTGAGAAGTTGCTGAATGAGTGTTGGGAGAAACTAAATGTGGCAGATACCCTGTACTGGGAAATTGAGCTGAATGAAAGGACGGAGCAGATTATCAATTTTACAGTTGCTGCTGAAAAGTCATTTGCTGGTGTGGACGGCAAATGCATTATTTTCTGAAGAGGCAGAACATCTCTGGTTGTGAGGGTGCTAGCCAGGAAGTGTGTGTGTCTTGAGTGAACTGGTAAAAGTGGCTGAGAGCTGAGGTTTTGCTGCAGCTGAAGAAAGGTTGCACATAGCTAAACTGAGAATGTGGACTGGTGTGCAGGGGCACTGTTGCTGCTGAATTTCCCCCTGCTGAATTGCACAGGCATTGATTGAAATAAGAGGCTAGCACCTGCTCAGATTGACTCTGGGGTTCATTGGAGAGACTGCCCAAAAACTGTGACTTTTGAGAGCTCAGTGCAGGGACTGCAGGAGGACCCCAACTGTTTGGGAGTCCTCACCCAGAGCCAGGGAGGGAACTCTCTAACCCCTTCCAAGTGGGACTCACTGTCTCAGGAGGTCACGGGTCTTGCACCCAAGTGCTAGGGCTAGGGCACTCTGATCCGGGAGCTGGGCTGTAGAGCCACTCCCAGGTCTGGACCTTCTGGGGCTGGTGTTGTCTTGCCACAGTGCTCTGCACCGGGCAAGAAGTGGCTGAAGGTGACAAGCGGCCAGAACTGCAATCAAGGTGACCAGCTGCAAGATCTTCGAGCAAGTTCCATCTGGGCAGAGGGATCCTGGCTGGCCTTTCTTTGTGTTGCTGCACTAAGATTCGAGAAGCTCCACTTCCCTTGACGCATAAGTCAACTAACTGTGAGTGCCCAGGATCTGGCTCCTGGGAAGGGTCAAAGGGAATTGTATTTGTTCTATTTCAAGTTCAAGCTTCATCATTTCAGGGCCCCAACAGCCAGCCACCCCATGGTACCGAACAGGCCTGTAACTAGTGGATATCCCTAGGGACAATACAGGGACATTGGTACCAGTGGGGCAGGGCTTGGTCTGTGGGCCCACATGTTTGAAATTGCATATCTCACTAATGTTTCTTGTCTTCACAGCAACCCTACATCCCAGGTATCTCCTTCCCTATTTCTTACCCCGAATAAAGCTGTGAATTTGTTGTTTGAATATGCTATGTTAGTGAACTTCATTGCATGCACTTATTGCTGAAATAGATGGATTATGGTGGAACAAGGTATTTGGGGACACAGTGTGCAGAGTGGTTGGTTGGCTGGGGAGGTGGGGAGGCACAGTATCCCAGGGGCTGTGCCAAGCAGATATCTGGCCCACTAATACTTTACTCTGGGTGGAGGCACCGTGCTATTTTCACGTTTTCTGGGAACATACCCCCAATAGGCACCGTAGCAGGATCCAGGACCCTTGCTATGTATCTGAGACAGTCGGCAAGGGGTGGGGTGGGGGTAGCCCACTGGCATATGGTGCCGGGCTGCATATATATATATATATATATATATATATTATGGTAGCACAGTAGTGCTACTATAATTAGGGTTGAGTAGCTCTTTTAAGGTTAAAGTGTCAAATTTTGCAGCTTAATAACTTTGCCACCGTTCAACGGATTTGCCTGAAATTTGGTTTGCATGATTGGGCATGGTAGATCTTGGGACTTTCATACTGGTTGGATATACGGCTGCAGAGTTATTAAGCGACAACCAATTGCGCAATTACACTTTTTTGCGATTTCTTTGTGCTCACCTACGGGTTGCATGGTTTGTGTGACCCGTCCGAAAACTTCAGGGAATGTGTGACCAGGGTCCCCGATGTGCCCTTTGAAGATTTCGTGAAAAAATATTGAACGGTTCAAAAGTTATTCAAAAAAAAAGTTCCCATTATACGTCAATAGGAAAAGTTAAAATATTCGAAAGCGTCGCAAATGCATGTTTTAGTGTTGCAAATGTAGTGTCTCAAATCCACCATTTTGTTTTCAGTTGGTGATCAGAGAAATGCTTGGCATTTAAATTTGGGACCCTCTAGAGACACAATTCTTTTTGTGTTCACCTAGTCGGACCCTGAGGATGCTAGGTATCTTTATTTTTGGGTTAAACACCCCAGAAATATGTTTTTCAAATTTCTGGAAACAGTAGTGTCGCACAGTAGTGTCGCATGCATGACACTTTTGCAAATTTTTGCGAAAAGGGTCGCAAATTGTGGCACTACTTTTCAGGCTATGGTCAAAATGACAGGAATTTGCCACCCTGCTGCAAACAAACGGTTTGGTCTTTTGAGCTGAAATTTGGAGGGAAGGCAACTGACATCTCATAGATGTGCCTTTTGGTGGCTTGGTGAAAAAATATTGCATGGCAGCCAAGTTACGATACTCTAAATTTGACGTTTTTTCCCCATAGACTAACATGGTGGCGTCAGCCGCGCCTTCGGGGCTCATATCTCAGAAACGGTGCAAGATACGGAATTTTCATCACGACAGTGCGTAGCCTATAGGCAGGAAAATCATGAATCATGGGAAATGTTTTTTTTCTATGTCGTACGGTTCCTGAGATATAAGCAATTTAGTCTTCCAACAGCTCATTTTCTGCTCCGAGGCCCATTATTATGCATACATTCTTTGTACACACTGTGTTTCTCTATGCAGCTGTTGGGCAAAAATAGGGTGTGCGCTTATGTTATTGTTACACTTAGTGTTACCACTTGTGTTTCCGTTCCCGTTTGCGTTACTGTTCCCGTGTACGCCACTGTGTGCGTTACCCTTTGCCTTCTCGTTTGTGCTTGCGTTGCTGTTACCATTTGCGTTTCTATTACTGTTTGTGTTTGCATTTTGATTTGCGTCACTGTGCGCATTGCCATTTGTGTTTCTGGCACCCCTTTCATTTGCATTTGCGTTTGTCTTTCGTTTTACGTCTTCGTTGCTGTTACTGTTACCATTTGTGTTTGCAATTGCGTTACTGTGCCTGTGCACATTACAGTTTGCGTTTCCATATGCGCTTGTGTTTCCTTTTGCGTTTCTGTTCCTTTGTTGTTACTGTTGCTGTTACCGTTACCATTTGCGTTTACAATTGTGGTACTGTGCCTATGCGCGTTATGGTTTGCGTTTCCATACACGCTTCTGTTCCCATTTCCATTTCTGTTTCGTTTGGTGTTATTCTTCATGTTAACTTTACCATTTGCATTTACAATTGCGGTATCGTGCCCATGCGTGTTATGGTTCGCGTTTATGTGTGCACTTCTATTCCCATTTCTGTTACCTTTGGCGTTCTTGTTGCTGTAACACTTAACATTTGCATTTACAATAATGGTGCCATCACTGTGCACGTTACCAGTTGTGTTTTCAAACATGCTACTGCGTCCGTTTGTGTCACTGTTTGCTTCGGCGTCACTTTACGTTTGCATTTCTATTAACGTTTGCTTCATCATTTACGTTTGCTTTACCATGTGTGTAACCATTGCCACTTGCATTTGCTCTGCAGTTCCTGTTACTATGTAACAAGACATCACTTGGTGGGAGGCCCCACGCTCCTGCCACTGCATTCCATTCACTATTTATCATCCTCATTCTCAAAATGAAGGGAAATTAGATGCAAAAAACTCTGTTTAATGCATCAGTTAGGGTTATTCCACAGTGACAAAAGTGAGGAAATTCAGTGTTAGGGTTGAAAGGCCCCTTGGACCCCAGCCCACCCCCAACCGGCATCGGGGTGTGCATTGGGTCGCGGTCCTAACTCTCACCCCATTCTCCTATACCTCTGCTTCTTTACACATGTGATGGGGTAAGGTTGGGGCCGAGCGACCTGCGCGCGCAATGCCGGTTGAAAACTGAGGGACTATGCTGTTCCTCACATGGTAACAGCTGTCGTGGAAACAGTTTTGCCTCTATATATGTGTGTAGGCCAGGTGCCAGGTGCCAATGGGCTACTACCCCTGCCTGTTGACTACCACACAGATTAAGGGGCCTGGGTTCTGTTGCGATGGTAATTAGGGGTTCTGTCCCAGAATAGAAAGAAAGTAGCATGGTGCCTCCACCCAGAGTAAAGTAATAGTGGGCCAGGTGTTTAATTGGTACAATCCCCTGGGATGCTGTATCTACCCACCTCCCCTTCCAACCATCCAACACACTGTACACCACGTTGTTCACTAATATGGTACACCACGTATACTTGACTGTTAATAACAACAAAATGTCCACCACATGGGAGTTGCAACAAACAAACCACAGCTTTATTTTAGGGAAGGTCTAGGAAAGGAAGTACTGGGAACATGATAGCTGTGAGGAAGAAAAAGTTGGTTAAAGGGGTTAAAAGGATCCCTGGGCCAAAGCATATAGAGTACCCACCCCCACTGGTACCAGTGCACACTCCTTTGCCCAGACTGCCCTGACTGGGTACCCAGGTGTTGCTTAGGCCTACTATATGTTGCGGGGTGGCCGTTGTTATGTCCCCTTGAAACAATTCTTTCTGGAGTGCTAGCAATTTTAAACCTTTACTCCCCTTTTAGTCAGGGCAAACCCTGGGTTACTTAGTCCTGAAGCACTGGGATTCAGTCACTGACATGGTGGGTTCTTGCAGTTCGGGGATCTGCCAATTTCAGAGAGGGCAGCCGGCAGATGGGTATTAAAAATGGTGGTTGACCCTGGACTTGCTAGAAGACTCTCACAGCTTGTCACCTTCTGACTTGCTTGAAGGTGTAGCAGTTTGTCCCCTTCAGCCTGCTTCCAGGCCCGATGCAGAGCCCAAGCGCAAAGCCTACAAGGCCACAAGGAGCCCAGACCCAGGAGTGACTCCACAGTCCAGCTCCCCTAATGGGTCCAGAATGTGCTAACACTCAGGCATGCACTCCTGGCCCCCTGCAGCCAACTCTGTCTCACTCGGTAGGGATTTGCAGGTTCCCTACATGGCTCCAAGTTGCGGCTGTGAAGATTCTAAGATTCCGCCTTTCTCCTGAGAAAAAACAAACAGCTCCGGTGTTCAGCAAACAGATTCTCAGATCTTTCCAACTTCCCAGTGGCTTTTGGCTAATGACTTTCAGTCTCTGATTTGAACCTCCACCTTTTCACAGCTGGTTTTCAGCAAACTATAGGCATCTGAAACACTGGACACCTGCAAACCTTCTCCTTCCAATGTCCTCAGATTCAACAGCAGTGCCACTTTGTGCTGTGGCACTCACAGTTCTGAACCCCCCTATTCACTGACTCTGGGTTTTTTCCTCACACCGATGCAGGCTCACTGCAAAAATTCTGAGTCTCCAACACCTCTAGGAGCTTTTCACTAAAAATGTCTTAGGTGATCAGATGCAATATCACAATTCTCTCACCCAGAATAACATCCTAGCAGTGTCAGTGGCTCAGTAGGTAGCACACTCGCCTCTGAGGCCGGGAGATCAGAGGGCTGTGGGTTCAGTTCCCACATCTGGCACTTGGGTTAATATCCCAGTACTGACACTGTAGTGCAGCATGAGAGGGGTGCTGCACTTCTGAGGTGCCGTCTTTCGGATGAGACGTTAAACCGAGGTCCCATCTGCCTGGATTGGTGGTAGTTCAGGTGGATGTTAAAGATCCCATGGCACTTATCGAAAAAGAGTAGGGGAATTTCCCCGGTGTCCTGGCCAAATTTCCCTCATTCACTATAAATACCACCAACAGCTTAATCTAGTTTCAAAGTCAGTTGGCATTCATCTGTATCCCCCTTCCCCGGGTCGTGCCTGAAAATAGGCAGGATTTGTCTAGTGCACTTACCCGGTCAACAAAAGCTAAATAAATAAAATAAAATCCTTTTCCGATCCTCAACCTCTTGACAGATTGACCAAACTAAGGCCTGAGAAAGGCCTTCTGCATTTTCACACACTCAGCCTGAGCCCTTCTTGACTCATTGCAAGTGGTACCTGTTCCTGTAACTTGTTTCAGACGGCATCCAGCAAGTTCAGCACAGCATTTTCCAGCAACCAGGTCATCTTTAAGAAACATCGACACCAGCATTCTACTGCAATCTCCAGAGAGTCCAGATTTTGTCATCAAGATTCCAGAGCTCACAAAGAAAGTGATACAGTAATTTTTCATTTATTTGCTTTCCTAGTTTAAGAGGAACACTCATTTGCCGTACAGGAATTTGTGATTCCTATTGCTGCAAAAGGATTACTGTTCAACAACGAAAGATACATTGCTCAGAGACCGAGGGGGAATTTGAATGTGATTTGCCTAGAAGTATTTTTTAGACAGATGAGATTTAATGCTACAGTGATTACAGTGATTTTGCCACACAGTGAATGCTATAGAGTATTGTGAATATAGAGTATAAGTGAATTTACAGTATAAGTATATACCAATTGGTTACATACCAGGGAAGGGTATCTAGGTAAAAAAGGTGAGTAGGCTGACTGAGGTTAGTATAGGCCTCGTAGCCACTGCGTGCCCTTAAGGCATCTGTAAGGGAAAGTGCAGCTACTGAAGTCCAAAGGGTAGCCTAGTGCTGGTGGTAATTGGTAATATTTGGAGGGCTGGTGGGTATTGGTTTAGCCTACAGTCTCCAGGTTAAGTAGAAACAGACCTGTGGGAAGAAAGATTACGGAGTCTAAGTACTTGTGCATGGAGTTTGTTACAGGCAATTTCAGAGCTTTATTTGCAAGAGTGTTATTGTTATATATTTCTTCGTAAGCTGTGTCTGTCAAGCTTGCAGAACAGCTCAGTAAATTTACCTTTATTTCACTTGAAAACTGTGTCTGAGTCATACTTGCAAGGTATCCAAGCCCAGTATCCAAGTCTTACAATTCCTGTTGTCTCCAGAGTCAGTCCAGTACAGTGCCTTCTCTCCCACACGGGTTTCCACAGCTGTCAGGTTGGTAAGTCGTGTGTGCATAATCTCCAAGTGGTGGTGGGTGGAAAGAGAAGTAAACAAACCTAGTGACTCATTGGCATACCACTTACCTAGCAATGGAGCAGTCTTGGCTGCCAAAGAGTTGCAATGCTAGCAGCTAGCCTGGGGGAGTGCTGATGGTGTATGGTCAACCTTGTCCACAATGGCATCACTTCAAAGCAACTAGCAAGAGTCGCTGATAGACAGCACTGAGCCAAGCCCTCCCTCATGTATGGTAGCATCCATCGCACACTCTGAATCCTCCCTGCTGTCTTCTGCTTTTTCAGGATTCGGGGCACAAACCTGGACTGCCAACCTGCCAGAATGATCCACCATTGCTCAGTGTCTTACAGTCGACTGTCTGCTACAGGTTTATCAACCTCAGCAGTCAAGCACAGGCTCACATACACTTACATGTTTACTCTCAAACAACAGCAATAATAAAACTCAGCAACCTTTTTAAAAAAAGTCAGACTGCACTGTAACTAATTTTTTTCTTGTGTGTGATTTGTCTCCCCCTGGTTGGCTACATCTACCTAGTAACCTATTCTCCGGCTGCCATCCTTCCTGCATCTCCACACTTCAGGCATCACTGCTTTTTACCCCCACGGCTTACCCTCCCCCCTGTGGTGGGGTGGTGGGGAGCCCCGCATCTTCCCCATGAGGAGTGGACCCAGCATTTGCGGTGATGCCCTCTGGAGGTGGCGCAATTCCAACGGACGGCCATCAAGCCACACAACCAGGGCCATTTTTCCTAGTTTCTTTCCTTTTGCGGTGTTGAGGCATGCAGTGATACCAGTGGAGGGAGCATGCACGCTCCCATATGTGCTCCTCCAGGCATCTGGCCCATCTCTGCCTCTATCTGCAGCATCGGCATGCTGCCCTCCAGCCTCCACTAGGGGCCGGTCATATGCCGACCACTGACACCCGCCCCTTCCCAGAGAAGGAGAGCAGTCTCTTGGATGTGCGATCCTTCTCCTCCTCCTCCCCTTCCCTGCTGACTGTCGGCATCCCATGCTCATTCCTGAACACGGGTCGCTGGCGTAGTGTGAGGTAAGGCGTACAGCGCCTCAGCCCTCAGCGCCACCGGGCTGGCTCTACTGTATCTAATTTTTAATGAAGAAAAGAATGCTTTTGAAGAAGCCAGTTGCACAGAGATGTAATTGTTGGAGGGGGAGTATTTTGAAGTTGATCAATGCCAATTTGAATAGCAAACAAAGACGATCTTTGACAAGCGATCTCTGCAGAATATGGGAGAAGAGTTGAAGTAGTAGGCCACAGATATCAAAGCTTTTCCACCAGTTTGGGACTGCACACCTGCCAACATCAAATTCTAATTGCAAAGGAGCTTTTTTATTCTCAGTATGGGCAGTTGGGAGGTAGAGAGTGAGCCGCAGGAGCAGCAGTACTGGCCAAGCCAGTTTACTTGCAGTTTGGCAGAAGGTGTGTGGGAGGGAGAGAGCAAGCTACTGGAGCAGTATTGCTTGTTTACTTGCTTGGGTGCACAAGTGGGAGGGAGAGAGAAAGTCATGGGAGCAGCAGTACTGGCTGAGATGGGTTACATGCAGTTTGGGTGGGTACAAGGTATGAGACAGAGCACAAGAAGTAGCCGTACCAGCTGAGATGGTTTACTTATAACTTGGGCAGGCAGCTGGGAGGGAGAGCATGAGCTTCATAACTGGCAGCCAGTTTACATGCCGGGCGGGTGGGAGGAAGGAAGGTAGAGAATGAACCACAGGAGTGGCAGAACCAGAGGAGAGGGTGGCCTTTGTTTCTGTGGACCAGAAGATTGCCATGCATGGTGGCTTTCCTGAGGAGCAGCATGGCACCGCTAAGGCATGCAGCAGACTAACACTCCGACACACAATTGGCTGGGGAAAAAAAAACATCAGCAGAAATGGCAAGTTCTGCAATGGGAAAGGTGTGCTGAACACCTTTGAATGTGTGCATGCAAATAAAAAAACGCATCATTGACCCCGTCTACCACCATTAGCTGTGAAGGAGAGGTTCATTTGTAGATGCATCATTGGCTCACGGCCTGACACACCTGAACAGTCACCGTTTTGCAGCTCACATGCTATCAATGTTTGCTTGCATTTTGCAAGCAAACATAAAAATGACTGCAGTCATGGGTTTGATGGCACAAGTATATCCAATTTTATTCAGAAGAAATTAACAGCAAAACAGGTTGCTGTATTATTTTAGGCATCAACACCTCAGTGGAACCAGTAAAACAAGTACAATAAACTCCAGCCACTGCTGTTATTTTCACAGCAGCAGTGGTATCTATGTCACTACATGGGTTGGAATACCCATGAGGCCTTGCACTTGCTTAATTGGGACCCGCGCAGCACTTCCAGGCTTGGTGATATAGTTTGGCAGTGATTTAAAATATACATATAGCTTGGAAAATTTTGGTCATAGCATCCAGTGACTCCTGTGGCAGCATGGCAGGTATGTAGGAAAGGGAGTGGGCTGCAGCTAAACTTAGCGGGTCACCTTTAACCTTATACTTGTTGGACTAGAAACTGGGCAATGAAGTCAGAGTATTGTGTAGTCTATTAAACAGTTGTGGGAGTCTGTATCTGAAGGACAATTGGCTTACATTCTGTTTAAAGACAGGGGTCTGGAATCTTTTGCCTGTTTGAGATCCGAGGAAGTAGGAAGTGTTGGAAACAGGGGAGATGATCCTATTTAGGTACTCACAGAGATTTCCAGTTCAGAATGTGGCACCTAATGAGAACATATGCAGTGAGCCTTGCACCTCAGGTGAGCCCAGCCTTGCTGACTGTACACTGTACAGTGGTGAGTGCAAGGAGGACAATCCAGCTCAAACCTGCAGAAGGCACTGAAGAGGATGCAAGCTTGGAGATGGCAGAGTTATTTTGTTTTTCTTTTTTTACTTTATACTTTTACCTCCTCGGCTGGAGGGGTGTTCCTATGGATCCCCATCACTCAGGCTAACTTATCTCGGTTACTGCCCCAGACCAAGTCAGAGCTCTGACCCTTCTGCCCTGGTATCCCAGGTTGCTTCACAGCAGGGATTTATCCTTTGCACTGCAGAAACCTGGAGGTCGGGGGCTGAAGGGGAGCTACCTTAAGTGAGACCACCAGGGCACTGATGGAGTTGGCCGTCATCACGCCAGAAGATTGATTTTGACTCCCCCCTTGTCTCCCCCTGGTGTGAGCTTGCAGTGGTGTCAAGGATGCTGCTGTGCACATGAATGTCCACAGTGTGCCTGATGCCTGCCCACGCCAGCCCACACTTTGATCGCCGAGCTACACCTGCCCCCAGCCACCGCCAGCGGTTAGTGTCCCAGTGATCTCCCCATCCCTCCCTTCCTGAAGGAAGAGAGCAGTCCATGGGACACTTGATCCTCCTTCACCTGGCCAACCCTTGGCAACCGGAGTCCACTCCTGAACCCGGGTCGCTGGCATGGCATGAGGTGGCATCCAGCGCCTCAACTCTCAGCACCACCGGGCTGGCTAGGAGATGGCAGAGTTATGATGGGTTGGCACCACAGCAATGAGGGTCAAGGAAACCAGTGCCCACACACCAGTCAATGGCTATAGAAACATAGAAACATAGACTCTGACAGCAGATAAGGACCGCTTGGCCCACTCAGTCTGCCCATTTCCCTACCTATTGTATACGCTGCAGATCCTAGTTAACCAACAGCCTACTTCCTCCTACCCCTCACTATAATTGTCTTTTGTCTGTCCCATGATTTCTTGAATTCCTCCACTGTTTTTGACTCCACAACCTCCTCAGGAAGGCCATTCCATGTGTCCATCACCCTCTCTGTGAAAAAATACTTCCTCACATTGCCCCGAGCCATCCCCCCCTCTATCTTCAAATTGTGCTCCCTTGTTCTTGCACATCTCTTTCTGAAAGATGCTACCCTCTTGCACTTTGGTGATTCCCTTGAGGTACTTGAAAGTTTCTATCATGTCCCCCCCTCCTTTCCTTGAGGGTATACATATTAAGCTTCTTTAGTCTCTCTTTGTATGGTTTCTGGTGCAGACCCTGCACCATTTTAGTTGCCCTCCTCTGGACTGCCTCCATCCTGTCTACATCCTTGCGGAGATGGGGTCTCCAGAACTGCACACAGTACTCCAGATGGGGTCTCACCAACTGTCTGTACAGAGGGATGACAACTTCCTGTTTTCTACTGGTGATGCCTCTCCCAATGCATTGCTGTATCTCCCCAGCCCTCCTTACTGCCTTATCACATTGCTTGCCTACCTTTAGGTCATCTGCTATGACTACCCCAGGTCCTTTTACATTTTTGTTTTTGTTAGTACCTCCTCCCCCATGGCTATGTCATAGCCACTGGGGGACAACATGTCCCTTTTCACCAAGGAGGTTGTCTTGGGTTCTTTAATACTTCTAGAGTACAGGGAAAACATAGCTCCAGTTAACACAGTATTTCACCTGTGGAATATTACTGACAGTGCTCCAGAGCACTCAAGCACTGAACCCACTGAGCAAGGGAGCAGTAACTCTGGATGGTACACAGGTCTGGCGTAGGTGGATCCCTGGAGGAGTATCGAACAGTGGCACAGAGAAAACCAAATTTAAAGTCAAGTGAGAAAAGGTGAGGTTATACTTAATCACTGTCTGGTCCCACTCTCCCATCAGTAACTTCAGGATGCAGGATGCTGCACATAAAACAGAAGAGACTGAACCAAAAGAACTTATCTATAGACATGTGCACAGTTACTAGTTTGGTAACAGATTTGAACAGATGATATTTCAAGTTACATAATCCTCCCAGTCAGGCCCCAGATAGTGCTTAATCACAAATGTGTGTAACCCCCTATGGGGGCTTACCTGTTTGCCGGTGAGGCTTCCCCGGTCCACATTTCCCCTGCTGATTTTCCAGATCCCCAGCTGCTAGCTAGGTCTCTGTCTGTCCCCTGCAGTGGTCTGCTGTTCGAATTGGAGCCGGAGGAGTCAGACCGTGGAGCCACCATGCTCCGTTTGCTTTTTTTTAGAGAGGCTGACATTCCGTGCAAAATGCACTTACGTATTGGGGTTTTGGCTGTTTTCAGTGGCCAAACTGAACACTTCTTCCAGTGTCCCCGTCCCTTTCTTTAGCTGATTGGGGACTGGAGCCTGGTGAAAACAGATGAGGAGCAGCTATATAGTTTAAAACAGTGCCTGGAGAGCTGCTACATCGGGGGATGTTGGGTGTTGAGTTATGAATATTAATGGTTGGCTCATGCATATTAATGAACCAGGTCACTGCAGCATGAGTACTGTGTAGGCAGCGACCCGAAAATGACAAGAGCTATATACATATAAATGGGTAGTTGTTTGATACAGGGCACCAGCAGTCATCAGACCATGGCGCCCTTGTGTTCTGGACCTGTCTATTTTGGCTGCAGTTTGAATTTAAAGATGGGGCTGCTGTATACACTGCGAGCAGACTGTATGATTGCAGCAGCCATTTTGGGAACTTTGACCCCTAATGAACAGCCAGTCATCTATCTAGGTGCCCAAAACTGGTTGTGATGGATCATGGGAGGAGGTGTGAACTAATTTCAGGTAGCAAGAGACCTTTGCCAATCAGCAGTCAGAGGGGGCTAATAACCATGGATATCCGTGATTGATAACAGGCACTGACTAATCAGAGGGCAGGATTTTCGGGAGAAATCTCAGGGATTTTGGGCAGTTGGGGCAATCTGATCTGAGCTCTGATCGAGTCAAAAAGGGCTCAGTGCTGTGCTGGGAAAATGGCTTTTCACAGAGCTTAATTGGAGTTTTGTTGAGGATTGAAGGTGAAGGATTCTTACTGTTTGAAGGAACTGTGTATCATTCCTGAGTGTTCCAGGCATCTGGTGGAAATTGCTAGTTTTTAGGAGACTCATTTTGCTGCAGTGATCCTGCATCAGTGATACTGGGAGATAACCTTGATCTGGGGAAGAGACTCTCTTGAAACTGTGTGTAAGTCAGAGAAAAGGTGGATGCTGTTCTGATTTGGTGTATGCCGACGCCGGTTCAACAATTCAATAGCGAATGACATTACAGTGACAATTCGCTGTTGCCACTGCAGTGTCGCCACAAGACCCTGCACTGCTTTCTTGGAGTCTTGCACCCCCCTCTCTGAATAAACTCTGACTTGGAGTTGATTATTTTTAGTACGGGGGATGCCGGGGGCTTGCCCTCTGCATGGGGGGTTTCGGGGGGCTTTGCCCCTTGAAAGAAAAGTAACTTTCTTTGGACAGCTTTATGCTGACCGCAGTTGCAATCGACATAAATCCATTGCTGTAATGTTGGTCGACAACTTTGTTGTCGAACCAGTATCATGGATCCCTGATTCAGGAAAACTGTGAGAGGAACAATGTGAGCAGGGGTTCTATGCCTCAGGAACCTGTTGCTGCTGCTAAAAAATTCTGTTGTGGGAAGGAACTGTTAATCTGGACTTTGAAATCTGTTACCAAGCGACACTGGAAAGAGGAAAATTGTAATGATCTGTCTGGCTGCACACCGGAGCTGTTTTCCTGTCTGAGAGAAAAGTGGAAACAGGGAATTCCCAGCTGCTATTCAGAGCCAGGTGAGGAATCTGCTAACTCCTACCAAGTGGGGTCTACTGGCTGCAAGAGGTCACTGGTGCCTGCTGGAGTGCTAGGGCACCCTGACCTGTGAGGGAACTGGGCTGTGGAACTACTCCTAGGTTTGGGTCCTCTATGGTTTTGTGGACCTTGTGTGGAAACTCTGCAACGGGCCTGAATAGGCTGGAAGGGACAGGTTGCAAGACCTCCAATCAGGGTGACAAGTGGTCAGACCTTCAAGCAAGTTCGAATTTACACATCATCTACTACTGCCCATCTGTTTCTGCCCTCTCTGAATTGAAACTACATAATTTGAACTGCTGGAACCCCCGCTCCCACTCCAAAGACTACTCAACTCTCTGAGACCGTGAGTAACTCAGGGCTTGCCCTGATCAATGGAACTGGGGAAAGTTTGTTTGAAAATAAAGGGTTTAAAATTAACTCTAAAGCTTCATCCTTTAATTACTTTTCAAGGGCCCAAACACCGGCCTATCCATGGCACCGACCAGGCCTACACCATCACAGGGTACCCTTACAGACTACGCTAAGGTTACACTAGTACCAGTGGAGGTGGGCACTGGGGTGTTTTGGCCTACAGGCCCTGTTGTTGCTAACTGCTCTAACCTTTATCTTTCTTTTACAGCTATCCCTGCTCCAGGTACCCCCTTCCCTAGACCGCCCCTAAAATAAAGCTGTGTTTTGTTTGTTGAAATTGCTGTGTGGAGGGTATTTTGTAAAGTTTACTGTCAAGTAAATGTGGCATATGGTATTGAGGAACAACTTGGTATCCAGTGGGTGAGGTGGTTGGAAGGGGAGGTGGGTAGGTACAGCATCCCAGAGGGTTGTACCAAGCAGACATCTGGCCCACTGTCAACCTACTCTGGGTGGAGGCACCGCGCTGTTTTGCTGTTACTTTGGGATAGAACCCCTGATCACCACTGTAGCAGGACCCAGGACCCTTAACCTATGTGGTAGCCAACAGGCAGGGGTAGTAGCCCACTGTCATATGGTGCCTGGGCTATATGTGCACAGAGGCAATAGATATTTAGCAGCACCACATGCCCAGAGACACTTAAATTAAGGGATTTACTCTCCTGAGCTACAATTTGCTGAACCACTAGACTGGCTCACCCTAGCCCTACCCTGGCACCCTGTTGGTTCCAATACCTCCACCCCATTTTTCTGTGGGGGAGCACCTGCTGAACACACCAGAGTGGGCACTGGATTCTACAGACCCATCCCCAGGAACTTGCACTCAGCCAGACGGCACTGCCAGAATGCCCCATTCTTTCATGTAATATACAAGCATAAATGGTACCCATACAGGATACTACATATGAGTCAGACAGAGAGCTCACTGCATCTTACCCAACCTTTGGGTCTTGATATCTCAGCAGGAGCTTCATGCCTAGGTAAATGGTCTCCCCTCATTCCCTATCTCAGAGCCTGGTACATGGGAGAAATCTTCAGTCTATTCTTCTAGACCCCTCAGAATTTTCCAAGGGTTGCCATCAGGCCCACCCCTTGAAGGGGAGCAGATAACAGGCCCTCACCATCCCAAGTCTGGATCTAGCCTCCAGAGATTCAGCCCTGAGAGGACAAGCGGTCTCCCAAACTCGGAATCCAGCTGCCACCACCCTGAGCCTGGCATGTTTCCCTGATCGGTTGCAACTAGAGCTTCGACAAGAGGAACTGTTTTCCCTCTTGTTTGGAGTCCTCACTGCATGCTGACTCCAATCTCTGACTACTGAAAGATTCTGCCTGAATACCCATATTTATACTCTGAAAGGAGGCAATCTGACAACAGGTAGCCTTGCAATAAGCTAAACAAGCACAATATGTACCTGAAAGTTACAAAGCTTCCTAGAACACTGAGCCCTCTGCAGGCAGTAAACAGAACATATTTGCATACATTTTTCTTTCCGAAACCTTAAACCCTTTACTCTTCTGGGGCAGGAATTAAGAACGACTTAATAACTCCTCCTGTATATTTATGGAGGTTGCACTTACGTTAAATGGGCCCTATTCACTATGGGGCACTGTATGTGCCAGTAAGGGTGCATACCGAACACTGTGCAACGGGAATGCACTATCACCCTGTACCCACTGCACATCCCTATTACTGGCCCTTGGCACCTGTAGCTACGCAAGTGTGTGGCCGATCCAGAAATGGGGCATGGAGTAGGTGTGTTCATGTTGGGCTGGTGATGCGCAGTGTGCATGCTGCTGAATACACTCTGCCAGGCCATCGTTGGGTGTGGAGGGCTTCTGTAATGGGTCTGCACACCCCTCTGAACTGACATCCAGGGTCTTGACATCACCCCGTCACCACAGATCCCAACTCTCCTCCATGTCCCAGAAGGCTGCGATGGATGCTGGTGGTGGGGCACCACTTTTCAGTTACTGGTGGATCATCGGTATGCACTGGGGGACACAGCAGCCCCTACAGGGACTGCCGTACCCCATGATCCCCTGTTCCCATGGAACATAGGGCAGTGGGACCAATGTGCTGGGCGGTAATGTAGAGTTAGATGAAGCAGTTACAAAACACATTCAATGACAGGTGTTCCACCAGCATCATTTTGAATTCTGTGTGAGAGTTGATTGACCTAATCTGTGGAACAGTAGTGTCAAAAGGTCAAGTGGCTGAAGCACCAAAAGTCTTGAGACCCAAAGAAGATTTTATGTGCGATGTACTGAGCAGGTTTCTCTCAGAGTACCTAAGGTTCAGATTGATGACCCAGGTATTAAGGTGGGATTTAAGACAGAAAGGTGAGCCAAGCACTAACATCTTATGCACCTGTGTGCTAAAGTTACAGTAAAGGTGTATTTGGTCTCTACGTGAGCCACTTTAGTCTGGAAAAAGGTAACAGTGATGTGCTTATTGGTTTGCAAAAAGACAAGTTTGTGATTTTATCATATAGTAAACTATTCCTTTTGAGAATGGGGAAAGGTCATACACTAACGATCCATAGTGTAATAGAGATAAAAGATTTTGTTGTGCTATACCCGGTCACAAACGCAGTCTGCGGGTCAGGCCCTCTGCTCCCACAGTACCAACCTCAGAGCGCAATAGTGTTAACAGGTAACAGACAGGGTAACCTTCCTGTCTGCTTTTGAGTCTGAATCACCTTTAGTCTCAAGTTCTGGGGGGGATTCAAACTGTGAACCTTATGCTAGTGTACCCAAATGTACATGCTCAGATAATATTCTCTTCAGGGGGATGCAATATATCTTTCACCTAAGGCCACCTAACCAGGTTTCAAAATGAACCCTTTCAACTCTATAAGAGACCTTCGGTATATTCTCACCTTTTTCCAAGCTTAGTAACACCATCAAGCTGTTGAACAGTTTTGTCAGACTTAACCCCCTATACTCACATGCAAAAAGAACTGGCAGACACCCAGGCAGTCTTTCAAAGAAAAGATACTTTGCTAAAAGATGATAAAAATATGAAAAATGTACACACAGAACAAAATATCAAAGAGCTCACAATCACATAAAAAAACAAGGGAAAATTACAAAGCAAATCTCCTACGACAATACATTTAGATTTTTGCTATCTAAGATTTTACCTCTGGAAGTGCTTTTTAAAGTTACAGTAGATCAGAGAGTTGTGTCTCTCTACAGTCCCAAAATGATATGACCACATTTCAGACACAAGTATCAGTTTAAACTATGTGTCTCCACACCCCTTCTTTGAGTCATCTAGCTCCTCCTTTTAGAATATAAAATTACAAAAAATTATTTCCTATCAGGAGGTATTTTAAATAAGGTGCCATCAGAAGAAAAAATACATTTTTTATATAGAACTCCTTAATTACACATGTTTCCTTTGAACTTAGCAATCCCACACAGGCACCAATGTGTTAAAAAAAAAAAGCAGGAATCAGCCTAATGATGTCTTGTTTCTGAAGTCATAAAGGCACATTTGATTTCCACTTCAAAAACATGAGGTCATAAAAAGGCCATAAAATGCAATTTCTCAAGGAAGTTAATTATATTACAGAGATCTCCTGCTCAGTGTACTACATCCTATGATTTCAGCTGCTGACACCTTGTAATTTTAAAGGGCTGAATCTCACAGACTGACATTTCATACACTGACCATTTATTTATACTACCAATATCATACAATAATGATAATCAGCTGGCCAAGCATCACATACACTACCTGATCTCAGGAGACAAACATCCTTTTAGTCTACAGTATTCCTAGTTTTTGATGTGTTTTTCTGACCATGGTGTTGAAAGTTCATCCAAGCGAGGGGAAGTGTTCAGATACCCCCTCCTCCACTGTGTATTTATAACTTTCAACCTGTTCCACTAAGTTCTTATCTTAGGTGAACAAGTGGAGGTAATTTTTGTGCCTGTTAACTCGAGGTCTGGAGCCTAATAAAAAAAAAAAATATATATATATATATTTTTTTTTTTAATTTAACTGCAGCCTGTTAGTTTGAAGCCCACATAGAGTTTCTTTGAAATTAGTTCCCAGTTTGTTGTTTATTTCCCCATCCCTCTTTGATTTGCAGTAAATGTGAACACTACTGCCAACCTGCAGGGCTATCCTTACCCCTGTTGGGGGCACGCCCAGCACCCTGGATGATGCCCAGGTCTCTCCCTCTCTAGAGATGGCACTTAATTGGAGGGGTCCTCACAGCAACAAATTTATTTTGCTAGGTTCTGACATGAGTGTTCCTACTGGATTCGGACCTGTGGCCCCTCGCCAATAACCATGCAAGACAGAACTGAAGCACGTTTGGGGATTTACTTCAGATAACTGATTTAGTTAAAGGAGAACTACCCCCTCATATCATTTAAAGTTTATTTGTTTCAATGTCAACAGACAACTTCTTTCCTGTAGCTGTTAGGGATATACAAGTTTACTTTAGCTTGTTTTTGTTGTTCATGCTAGTCCCCTGTAACTATCCGGGGGGTCTCCATTTCATGGTTGTTTAAATTGCATTATCCATTAGAGCTGCATTAGCATATGAGAACGTGATGTCACATTGCCCATTTATACCATGTATCACTATGCTGAAAGTCCAAATATCCTGAAAAAAAACTCTCTGGAAACATATAAACTGAATGCAATGTGAAGAAAAAAACTTGCATTACAAATCAGACAGTTTCCAAAGCTAACTGAAGGTAAATGTGGTATTTTACACCTTTGCTGCAAAATGTTTTGCTAAACAATAACCTGGGCAGGTACTGTCCGTTCTCAAACTACCAGCTGGCTCTGAACTGTAGTGTTCAAATGTGTCCGGTGTTATAAGACAATATGTTATTTACATCCCCATGATGCAGTGCTTTAATCCATAAAGTGTATCCCCATGCTGCTGTGTACAACATGTAAAGCAGATTGTTTTACAATGATTCCTTATTAAAGACCAGAATTGCTTTCACTCTGCTTACTTTTATTTTGAATATTGAAAATCAAAATGGTTCCCTACAATATAAATAAATACCAACTTACAGATAAACAATGTTAGGAAACAGATTTCTCACGTATTTGTTTTATATTATATACTGTAGTTACAATAGTATGATTTTTCACAGTTTTGTGATGTTGATGGAGTGATTTTTGTTGTGAAGTGATTTAGACACATTCTGCAAATGCATGCTTCACACAGTATGCTATTGCCACCCACGCTTTAGATGTGAAAGCTGCAATTTGTTTTACATAAAAAATCTGTCATAGTCATCATGTTTGCTTGCACACATGTGCAAGAAACATAGTGCCACCATACAAGTTTTTGTAGGTGTGCCACCCCCGCTTCCAATGCCCTGATCCTTTTTGCAGGCACGACCACACCACACCAGTGAATGTCCGAGCTGTCTATGGCAGCAGTTCAGATGCAGTGGCATACAGTTGAAAGAGAACGACCGCTACAGTCAGCAGTGGTAACGTGTAGGCAATTTGCATACTGCCTGCAAATTGCCTACATGTCACCACCTGATGTGAGGCCCCCCCCCAGCACACACAGATTCACAAAATCTGTCTCTAAATCCCTAAACGTTTCACGGTACTTCACTGCACACCTTGCTTGATTCTCACTGCCAAAACCAAAACCTGCCTCTCCCAGTTTTTAAAGCCGACAGGGGGGGGGGTGCCCAGTCCCCCTGTCGGCATGATGTCCCCCCACCTTTGTTGTGGGACGAAGGGGGTGCCCAATCCCCCTCAGCTAATGTACCCCCCCAAGCACACTGTATCGCTGATGGGGGTACTCAGTCCCCGTCGGCTCCAGCCCCCTCAAAAGAAACATCCAGGTGTGCCGGCATGCTGGGAGCCCATCCCAGCATGCAAAAAAGCATCCCACATTGCTGTTTAGCTTTTTAAACCTGTAAAAACAGAAAACAGTCCCTCATGGTCTCTCGTGCCCCCTCCCACAACCCGCGCAGACCCTCTGAGCACCCTGCCTCCCCACACACCCCCACCCCATACTTACCTCTGGAGCCCAGCGTGATGATCTTCAGTGGACCGGGAACATGTCTGCAATGTTCAAAGCCGACCGCGAACTGGAGAAATGCCGGTAAGCTGCATAATAGCATAAATAGGATTTTTTCAACTTAGGTGGCTATCTCGGTAATTTTTGGGAATTTTTTCACCAACTTTTCAACATGAGGATCTTGGGACCCCACCTCATGAGCTCAGTCACTGTCATTTTGTTATTAGGCCCCGGAAGGTGATTTCGCGGTCACTGCGCTGAACCACCTTTTGGGACTGATTAACAAAATGTCAGTGTCATAGTTCATGAGGTAGGCCCCCAAAAACCCTATGTTGAAAATTTGGTGAAACAATTCCCCAAAGTGACTGTTTTACGAGCATGCGTTGTGCAGTTCCTAAGCATGCTTGTAACTTTGAGAATTTTTAATATTTTCACTCCAGATTTTCAACATTACCATTTTACAACACCTCCTTTTGAACAGTATAGCTGTCATTTTTCACATCTCATCTGAAATGTGCTTTCGCAGAAGTAGCGCACAATGGTGTGGTTGGTGTGCAAAATCAATGTTCGGGACAGAGTAAGAAAATCACAGTGACACTGTTCATGAGCAGAGGTCTTACAATGTCTATGTTGAAAATTTGGTGACAAAAGTCCATAAAATTATTGTGTTATGAGCGTGTATTGCGTAGTTTCCACGTACCCTCGTAACGTCATAAATTTGTAATATTTTCTCTCCAGATTTTCAACATTGGCATTTTTTCACACCTCCTTATGAACAGTACAGCTGTCATTTTTCACATCCTGGCTGAAATGTGTTTTCACACTTTCCGCAAAGTATAGCGCGATTGCTGTGGGAAATCAGTGTTCTGGACAGATTAAAGAAGATCACAGTGACACTGTTGATGAGCGGAGGTCCCAAAATGCCTATGTCGAAAGTCTGGTGTAAGACATCCCCAAAATAATGACATTATGGGTGTGCGTTGTCCAGTTTCTATGCATGCTAGTGACTTCACCAGTTTTTTTATATTTTTACTCCAGATTTTCAACATTACCATTTTTTTACACCTCTTTATGAACAGTACAGCTGTCATTTTTCACATCCTGTTCAAAATGTGTTTTGCACCTGTGCAGCCAAATGGCAGTCACTGTGCAAAATCACCTTCACCTAACAAACTGATAGTGTCACTGTTCCTCGTGGGGTCACAAAAGCCCATGTTGAAAACTTGGAGTAAAATACTAAGAAATGCCCAGGGCATTAGGGTTTCCAACCATAACGCCCTACCCTGTAGGGACTGACAGGCATCAGGGATGTGACTTGGGACTGTCGACAGTAATGCTCATGCCATTCCACCCCACCCCCACCCTGCAGCCAATGACAGGCATCGAGGTACGCCTTGGACTCTTTGGCTCCAGAGTTCACCCCATTCTCCTATACTGCACCCATTTCAGTGTATTTCCTTATGAAATGAGGTGAGTAAAACCTGAACACCCCTAGGCACACCTCGACACTTGTAAGTGTCTGCAGGGTAGGGTGAGGTGAAATGTCATGACCGTTATGGGCGACAACCCAAAGGCACACCCCAGTGCCTGTCCATCTCTGCAGGATGGGGGTGGAGTTGGCATCAGTTCAATGCTTCACTGCCATTCCTATACTGCATCTATCTAACTCCTGCACTTCCACTGCTAATGCCAGCAAGCAACTATTCGGCATTGACAAATGCTTGTCTTCCTCTGAACCTAGTTACCTGCCTGCTGCTCAACTAGTATTTGTCCCTGGATTCTTCACCCCCCAAAGAAAATGCATAACTTTACACTTTTTCCCCTCTTTAGATCATCATGGTATCTGTTATTCTCCCCTCTTGAGAACCTCATGATGGTATCTGCTCTCTTTGAATTGTATGCTGCTCTGTCCAGAGCGCGGTGTGGTAAAACTTCATTAGGTGCTTGTGTTTGCTGTTTACTTGTAGTGACTATGTTAGTCGTGATATCTTGGCACTAAGTTCAGAGGAGCTTTTCTTGGTGTGTGGATATTGATTACATTTTTTGTAAAGGAAGGTGTTATTCATGGACTGGGAACTGCAGATTTGTGAGAAGAGGGGCTAAGTTCTGATCCCCCCACAGCTTTTTCTCACCAGATATGTCCTGTCAGGGATATGTCCTATTCTGGCATGTTAACACTGACATCCTTTCCCCCTGCTGGTGTCCATCCACCTAAAACTCCCTTGATTTTCCCTTGGCGGTGTCACTTGGGTGGTTTTGGGAGTCCAGGCTGTTCTATAGACAGTTCATGGGTTTTTCTCCAAGCTTTTCTCCCTGGTTTCTCCCTCCTCCCCTGGCAAGGGCTTAGCCCATCGAGTAGCCTCAGCAACATATAGTGACATGCTGCAGAGTGAGCAAGCTCCTTTGGGCCGCTGCAGGGGTTACTGTGGCAGTGGAACCCTATGCCATCTCTCTCCACCCCAGTGCACTGCTGAGCCTAAGCCTGGCAGCATGATTCCCCTAAGGATACCACTGTATCTATGCAAATGAGGGACCCCACATGCATAATGGTGCATGGTATAGTCTGAGGTTTTGGCGGCACTAAGTAGCTGTCAGCACAGTGCCATTTAATGTCACCAAAAACCTGGCCCAAACCATACATTGAGGCTGTGACCCCCCCCCCCGAATGCCGGGCAGGTGTGTTTCAGGTGTATTCTTCACAGTCTAGTGGATCCACGTCCTCCCGATTGCCCCTGTGAAATAGTATTGCTGATAGTCCTCCCTGGCACCTAGTGGACCCCTTGATTGCCTCTGTAAAATAGTATTGCCTGTTGCTCTCACTGGTGTCTAATGGACTTTCCCTTTCTCTGTGCAGACCCCCCTTCCCAAGTGTCACCCCCTCACTCAGCCACCTACTGAGGACTCCCCACCTTGCAACCCTTCTCACCCTGGTCACCAGCTGGCACAGCCCTTCCCTCACCTCCTTGGATGGTCACAATCTGACATGCAGAGTGTGATCGAGCACAGTACTCATGATCACGCAGTGTGCAAGTCAGATGACTATTGAGCAAGGAAGTGAGCCAGATGGTTGTGCCAGTCATCGTGGATGGAATGACCTGTGATCAGGGTTGGGGGGTGGAAGGTTCTTAGTGGGTGATCAGGTTGGGGTGACACATGGTTGGGGGCCATTGGCACGGGCCACTAGACACCATGGAGGATTGTGACTAATACTATTTTAAAGGGTTGGTCGGCGATTGGGGGGGATAATCAAGGGAGGAGGTTCACTAGATGCCAGGGAGGCCTTTCCGTAGTACTATTCCACAGAGGCTATCTGGGGAAGGGGGCCCACTAGATGCCAGGGATTCTTTACATCACGTGTCCTCTATTGGCTCTAGGGGGCTACTGCATGCATGCATATGAGCAAACAATGGGCATGCAAATGGGTCCTCACTGTCATGCTTGCCCAGTGAACACTCTTGCTGAATATGGCCCACAGGGCCCCTGTCACTGTACTGTTTTGGGTGCACTATCCCCTGTGCCCTGTGTGCAGCTGTATTCACTGCACTGACATGGCCCCATATTGATTCAGTTAGCATGATCCATTAAGGCATGCTAACTAGCTGAATATCACGCCAAGCTCACTGTGTGCTGTTTCTATGTATGCTCATAACTTCACCAGTTTTTTGTTATATTTTTAGTCAAGATTTTCAACATTACCATTTTTTACACCTCCTCATGAACAGTACAGCTGTCATTTTTCACATCCTGTTTGAAATGTGTTTTCGCACCTGTGGCGCCAAATGGTGCAGTCGCTGTGCAAAATCACCTTTCGGCTAATGAACTCATAGTGTCACTGTTCATGCGGTGGGGTCACAAAAAGCATATGTTGAAAACGTGGAGTAAAAATACCAAGACACGCCCAGGACATTAGGGTTTCTGATCATAACGCCCTACCCTGTAGGGACTGACAGGCATCAAGGGTGTGACTTGGGATTGTTGACAGTAATGTTCATGCCATTCCAACCCCACCCCCACCCCGCAGCCAGTGACAGGCATCGAGGTGCACCTTGGACTCTTTGGCCCCAGAGTTTACCACATTGTCCTATACTGCACCCATTGCAACGTATTTCCTTATGGAATGAGGTGAGTGTGAAGCCCAAACACCCCAAGCCACACCTCGACACTTGTAAGTTTTTGCAGGGTAGGGGTAGGTGAAATATTATGACCGTTATGGGTGACGACCCAAAGGCACACCCCAATGCCTGTCCAACTCTGCAGGGTGGGGGTGGAGTTGGCATCAGTTCGATACTTCACTGCCATTCCTATACTGCGTCTAACTCCTGCACTTCCACTACCAATGCCAGCAAGCAAATATTCGGCAATGACAAATGTTTGTTTCTTGTATATGTTTATTTCTGCCTGCCCTCCAGTGTTCTGTGTGTGGCTACACTCCCAGACAGATGTCTTGTAAGCCATCTGTCAATGTTTTACATACAGCGCCAAGGAATTCTGGGTAAATTATGAAGCTGACCTAAATGTTCATTACTCAGAGGAGCAGTCCCTTATTTTGATAGTGGGGTCTGCAGCAAAGCACCTAATATGTAGACATAGAACCTAGTTCTAGAGATGCTTGAAGAAGCTAAGTACATGTTCACATGGGCAGACTAGGTGGGCCGTAGGCCCTTATCTGCCATCAACATCTATGTATCTATGTATATCCTATGTATATATGTGTGTATATATATATATATATATGTAGCAAGGTATTGTGGGTATAGTACATAGCTGATTGTTCTGTCTCCCTTATCAAACTGCAGTCTTCTATGTTGGTAGTAGTTACAGCAGTACTGTCTGTAGAAAGGTTTCTGAGAAACTGTTTTTGTGATGCAGATAGGCCACAAAGATAATCTGCCAGTTTGTGTAGATGTTGTTTGACTTTATTGCCTGCTGGTGAAGTGACAGGCCTGACACAGCTCAGTGTCAGAATGTGGGCACGTGATGATACTTTTCTATACTTATTTTATAGGGCCTGAATGATTATAAGTAGTTCAGGAGTGTAATTATGAGACAGACCACTTTTCTTTTTCTTTGGTGTCCAACTTCTGCTGTGAGTTCAAACCTGTGAAAGAGAAAGGATGTCTGCAATACCAAGACTGACCAACAGAGGCCTCTGGAGATGCATGGTAGAAACGGGCAATGTGACATCATGGTCTCATATGCTAATGCAGCTCTCATGGACAATGAGATTTAAACAGCCATGAAATGGAGACCCCCAGGGAAGTTACAGGGGACTAGCATGAGCAATGAAAATGAGATAAAGCAAACACGTATATCCCTAACAGCTACAGGAGAAAAGTTGTCTGTTAACATGGAAACAAATAAACTTTACAAGATATGAGGGGGTCATTCTCCTTTAATAACGCGGATGCAGTGAATCCAGAGATCTCAGTTGATAAGTGCATTACAGTCCGATTCATTTGTTCATCTTACTGTTCAGCGAATACAGTAATTCAAAGGTAAACAAAAATCCAGTTGATAGAAGCCCTTTATGAAGACTCACATAGCAGGAGGAACAGCACTCGCTGCCGCAGCAGTTGAATCATGATAACTCTTCATCAGTGGGGGTGGGGGTGGGGGTCCAGTTCTGCAGCTGTATTTATACAGTGTTCTTAAAACTGCAGCCCCAAATCATCCATCAACCACAACAAAATAAAAGTAATTATCCTCAGTAATGAAGGGAAACAAATGAAAAAGGCAATCCCACTGAAAATAAAATACATTTAAAACCCATTATAAGGCTGACACCAACAACTAAAACTCCGAAAGAAACACAGAAACATAGAATATGCTGATATAAAAAGATCACTTGCAGGGTTTTAAATAAGCTGAGAAAACTGATTACCAGTTTGACGCGTGAAAGTGCTAATCAGGTGTGAAAAAGCATAACACTTGGCACAGATTGATTAGGCAAATTTAAACAAGCATTTGTCAATGCCGAATGGTGTCACACTGGCATTGGCAGTGGGAGTGGTGGAGCTAGAGACGCATAGTGCTGTGATTTTGTGAATGCGTCTCAAAAGGTGATTTTGCACAGTGAGCACGCCATTGTGTGCCACAGATGCGGAAACACGTTTTGGGCAGGCTGTGAAAAATGGCAGCTGGACTGTTGATAAGGAGATGTGCACAAATGCCAGTGGTGAAAATGTGGCATGAAAATATTGCAGATTGACGAAGTTACAAGGGTGAGTGGAAAATGCGCAATGCATGCTTGCAACACAGTCATTGTATGGAGTTTTGGCACCAAATTTTCAACATGGGCATTTTAGGAGCTCTGCTCCTGAATAGTGTCACCGTCATTTCCACAAACTGTCCCGAAAACTGATTTCGCACAGTGGCCATGCAGTTCTGTGCCGGACGTGCAAAAACACATTTCAGGCAGCTGTAATGTTCATAAGGAGGTATGGAAAAATGGCAATGATGAACAGCTGGAGTGAAACTATTACAAATTCACAAAGTCATGAGTGTGCATGGAAACTGTGCAACGCACGCTCATAAAACACTCAATTTATTGACTTTCATTCCCAAATTTTCAACATAGGCATTTTAGGGCATCTGCTAATGAACAGTGTCACTGTCATTTTCCTCATATGTCTCGAACACAGACTTTCCACAGCGAACACGCTATTCTGTGCCAAACTGTGAAAACAGATTTTGGTCAGGATGTGAAAAATGACAGCTGTATTGTTCATTAGGAGCTGCAGAACAATGGCACTGTTGAAAATCTGGAGTGAAAATATTAGAAGTGTGCGAACATACGAGCGTGCGTGCAAACTGTGCAACGCATGCTCGTAACACAGTCATGGTATGGAGTATTGTCACCAAATTGTCAACACAGCCATTTTAGGACCTCTGCTCATGAACAGTGTCACTGTCATTTTCGTAATGTATCCCGAACACTGATTTTGCACAGCGAACACGCTATTCTGCGCCACAAGTGCGAAAACATATTTTGGCAAGGATGTGAAAAATGACAGCTGTATGGTACACAAGAAAGTGTAGTAAAATGCCAATGTTGAGAATCTGGCATGAAAATATTGTGAATTTGCTAACTTACGAGTGTGCATTGCGCAGTTGCTATGCACGCTCGTAAAACAGTCATTTTAAAGAGTATTGTCACCAAATTTTCAACACAGGCATTTTAGGACCTCTGCTCATGCACAGTATCACTGTCATTTTTGTAATGTGTCCCAAACACTGACCTCGCACAGCGACCACGCTATTCTGCTCCGGAAGTGCAAAAACACATTTCGGCCAGGATGTGAAAAATAACAGCTATACAGTTCACAAGAAGGTGTGGTAAAATGGCAATGTTGAGAATGTGGCATGAAAATAGTGCGAATATGCTAACTTAAGAGCATGCATTGCGCAGTTGCTACTCACACTCGTAAAACAGTCATTTTATGGAGTATTGTCACCAAATTTTAAACACAGGCATTTTAGGACCTCTGCTCACGAACAGTGTTACTGTCATTTTTGAAATGTGTCCCAAAAACTGATTTCGCACCACGACTGCGCTATTCTGTGCCAGAAGTGCAAAAACAAATTTCGGCCAGGATGTGAAAAATGACAGCTATACGGTACACAAGAAGGTGTGGTAAAATGCCAATGTTGAGAATATGGTGTGAAGATATTGCGAATCCGCCAACTTATAAGCGTGCGTTGTGCAGTTGCTACGCACGCTCATAAAACAGTCTTGTTTTGGATTTTTCCGACCAAATTTGCAACATAGGGTTTTTGAGAGCCTCCCTCATGAATAGTGGCACTGTCATTTC
This sequence comes from Neoceratodus forsteri, assembly GCA_016271365.2. Lineage (NCBI taxonomy): Eukaryota > Metazoa > Chordata > Ceratodontiformes > Ceratodontidae > Neoceratodus > Neoceratodus forsteri. The sequence goes on along the minus strand of CM028131.1, from coordinate 255,151,745 downwards.
CTTACGCAGTCCCGAAAGGTGATTCCAGGCAATGACTGCGAAATCACCTTTCGGGACCGAATAATGCCATGATAGTGCAAGAATTCATGAGAAGGGGTACCAAAAACCCCAAGTTGAAAATTTGGGGCCAAAATTTGCAAAAATGCCTGAGATATGTACTAAAGTTAAAGAAACCCTATCTATCCCATTATACAGCTTACCAGCATTTCCTCAGTTCGTGGTCAGTTTTGAAGAGTGCAGACGTGTTCCCGGTCCACCGATGATCGCCATGCCGAGCTCCAGAGGTAAGCATGGGGTGAGGGGTGTGGGAGGCAGGGTGCACAGTGGTGGGTGTGGTGGGGGAGAGGGGCAGGAGACTCGAGGGACCGTTTTCCTTTTACAGGTTCCAAAAGAAAAAAACAGAACAGTGCGGACATTTTTTTTTTTCCAGGATTTGGCATGCTGGGGTGGGCCTCAGCGTGCCACCTAACTGTTTGGGAGGGTGTCTGTAGCCGATGGGGATTGGGCACTCGCCGGCAAACAACGGGGCAGAATTTATGCCGACGGGATTGGGCACCTCGTCAGCACACAAAGAAGGGGGGCATGAGTCGGGGATTAAGCACCCCCTTTGGCATTAAACAATTGTGGAGGTTATTTCGCCGACGGGGAGGCTTCCGTAGGCACACAAGGAAAGGGCGGGGTAAAAGCCGAGGGGATCGGGCACTCCCTCGGCATATCAAGCAAATGGGGGTGCTTTATACGATGGGGAGTGGCCCCCTGTTGGCACATTCACAGGGGCAGTGTCAGCCAACAGGGATTAGGAACCCTGAAGTCGGCAGTCTGGGCCAGTGTGCTGCCATGAGCGTAATGATGGCGAGCACGGCAAGAAAAGGACTGCTGCATCTGACGAGCTTTGCTTGGATTGCAGCAGACCTTTTCTTAGATGTGCTCGCCACATTATGTATGCATGGTGTGGCGCCGGCATGCAGTCTGATTGGGGAATGTGGGATGCACCTACTGATGCGTGCCTTGCATTCGCCCAACAGCGACCGCGCCTCTAAAGCTGCACTGTCCCAAGATGTTGCCTGCACAAGCGCGGCAACATAAAAAAATTATATAGTTTTAATAATGTTGTATGCTGTGTCTACTGTGGATTCACTCAAAAAATGGTTATCAGTCTACTGCTAAGTGTTTCTGAAAATGGTTAGCATTACCCCCTGCTTTGCTTAGCGTTTTGCTGTGCTATACCAGCTATTTAAAACCCTGCACTTAGCACATTGTTCCTTCCCAGTCCTATCTATTTAATGTGGGATATAAGAGCCCTAGTGGATCCTCGCACCTGCTCTCCCTCTCCCCTTCTGATATAACATTTGCCTGGCCCATGTATCTTTCAGTACCCTATTCCATACTCCCATTACTCATTCTATGAAAAAATACTTTCTGGTATCTCTCTTAATCCTTGCAGGGCCGTGGACTGATACATCAGTCCAAAATTCCTATACATTCTAATTCTGTTGGCAGCCTAAGGATTAAATTTGCCCCCCATCAGGGTTAGACTGGGATACTGGGAGCCCACCTGGAAAGTTGACACAGAGGCTCACCTGGAAAATCAATTGCAGAGGGCCCATGGTGATTCATTCATATCAGTATTGCTCTTTTTTTTTTTTAATTACTCTCTATTTTTCTGCGCCTTCTACTGTCTCCCAACCTCCACTCCTTCAGGCCTCCAGGGAATGCTGCTCCCCGACCCTACCAACTTTCTAGGGTCTGCTCCTAGAGTGCCACACTCACTAACCTCGGAGCCCTTGATGGCTTTGATTACCCCCCCGGGTGGGGCGAGGAGAGATCCCCCTTACCTTCCTCTATCCCCGAGAGTGAGCTGCACAGTGGGGTCTGCCCTTTTCAGTCAGAGGGTGGCGAAGCAGGTTCCGGCGGTCATCATCTAGGAGGATTGGAGATGTTTTTCCTCCAGGTTACACCCCCGACGTTGGCGTGTAATGAGGAACAAGGAGTTGAACGCACACTGAGACGTACGTCCTGCTCCAGTCCTCTGCCAGCATCACCCCAATGTTGTGGAGTCCCCCTGCTGCACCGTCATCCCCCTGAGTTCTCCAGTGGGCAGCGGTATTGCGGCGGGGAAAGCTTCCCATCCCACTCCGGAGAAGGAGAACAAGCCATTGGGCGTTCAATCTGTCTCCCTCCTGACTGACCGCCGGTGGCCCGAGTCCATTCCCGAACCTGGGTCGCCAGCGTGGGGCTAGGTGTGGCATCCAACGCCTCAACCCTCAGTGCCACCGGGCCGGCCTACTACAGTAGCTCTTTGTTAGCATCTTACATTTACTTGCAGTGCCCAAAATACCCCATTTAATTAGAAAAATAAATGATAAAACAAAAGTTTTTTCAGAGTTTAGAAGGTGGCTAGGTACCCAACAGATGAGGTGCCCTTGAAAATTTCCAGGTATCCTGGTGGGTCAGTTTGACTCTGCCCCCCATCCGCTTCCTCGAGTAACCCCTGATGTTTGTGTTTCCACTCAGTTTGAACAGTTCTCTGCCATCCACTTTATTTACCCTGTGGAGGTATTTAAATATCTCAATTGTATAACCTATCTACCTTCTTGCATCTAGCATGTCATTTTATTTTTATTTTATACCAGAAAGGCATGTGGGCAAATTGCCCGTTTTCACATATGTCCAGTTGTCCAGTTTTAAAGATGTGGATATATACAATTTGTAACAAAATACATGGTTATAATTACACGATGTGAGAAAAAATGTAGGATGCAAGAAAATTAGGCACAAAACACAGGGTGAAATTATATACAATGAAGACAATTTCATACATTGTTGGAAAAAGTAAAAAGCGGCTTATGTACAGCAAACCACAATATTAACAGCAAGCCTATACAATATATACAAATTTATATTAGTAATCCCAACAGGAGGGAGTAGAAAAATTATATAGCAAAAAGCTTAGAAGGGGAGGGAGGCATGGAAATAGTGAGGTGGACAGGATTAGAGAAAAAGAGGGATTAATGAAAATGAGGACAAATACCATCAAAATTGTAGAGCTAATTGTGTAGGTGCCCTTTGGGTTTAACCCAGGCAGTAGTAAAGAAACCATGATATACTATCTAGAACAGTTGGGGGGGGGGGTTATTGAGCAGGGTGCTCCTTCAGATTAACCTTAGAAGTACTGAGGGAAGGGCTGCCCGCAAGGTTAGGAGGAACAGTATTAAAGAGCTTGGGACCTCAGTAGGTAAGCGATCTCTGCCCCAAAGAGGTGTTGCATTAAGGGACCCAAAATGGGAATATGGTAGCCATCCTACTGAGCCGAGTGGGGCAAGCCTTCTTGAAAAGAGAGGAGACACTGTGAGGTAGATGGTTATTGAGAACTTTGTAGAGAAACATGGAAGTCTTCCATGTGAACCTGTCCTCTAGGGAGAACCATTGTACTGTCTCATAGGGAGCACAGCTGTGGGTACGATGGGGTAGCCCAGTCACAAACCTGGTAATATTATTGTATGACATTTTGAGCTTATTGAATGTGATGGAATTACTTTGAGGAGAGTAGATGATGCATCCATAGTCAGGGAGAGGTAAGAGTGAACTGGATGCCAGCTTACATCTTGATTCAGGGATGAGGAATTGCCTGATCCTGTAGAGGAGCCCAAGTCTCTGGTGAATTTTGTCTACTAATTGTGTTATGTGAGGGCCAAAAGTGAGGTGCTCATCCAGTGTTGGGCCAAGGCATTTAAATTTGCAAACCCGCTCAATGATCATGCCATCCTTATCTAGGAGGGTGACATTGAAATTAGATGGTTTACGTGTGCCAGCAAAAATTATACATTTAGTTTTTTTGGAGTTAAGGACCATTTCTTGAGTGGTGAACCAGGAGTGGAGGCTATGGAAATCTGTTTGAAGTTTGGAGAGAAGGGTGGAGGGGTTAGCATCCTTACAGTATAAGGCATCGTCATTCACAAATAGGATGATGCTGGTATGCAAACAGATGGAAAGTATGTTTTTAATAAAAAGCGAAAAAAGGAGGGGCCCAAGTATTGACCCTTGAGGAACTCCATACTTAATAAGGCATTCAGATGAAGGATGTCCCTCAATAACCATTTTGTGGTACCTCGGGTGGAGCTAGTTACCAAACCAGTTGACTGTGTTTGTTGAGAAATTCAAAAGGGTAAGGGTAGTTTGTAGCTGGTTGTGGTCCACCAAGTCAAAGGCCTTGGTAAGGTCCATGAAGACAGCACCCGTGTAAAGACCGTCATCCATGGCCTTGTATATGTCTTGTGAGAACCTAATGTGAGCAGTTTCCGTGTTGTGTTTAGTCCTAAAACCGTGTTATGCATGTACATCTTAAGATCTTTTAATAACTTCTCGTAAGTCCTTCCCTGCGGTCCCTGTAATCATCTTGGTTACCCTCCTCTGCATTGCCTCTGCTCTGTCCCTGTCCTTCCTTAAAGGTGGTCTTCAAAACTGCTCACAGTGTTCCAGGTGAGGATGGACCAAAGACTTACACAGAGGTAGAAGCACCTCTCTTCTCCTGCTGCTGATACCCTTCCCTATGCAGCCCATCATATTTGATTTTCTCCTTGATAAACTGCATTATGCTGTTTTTCTTGTAGATTGTCTAAAATTATTACCCTGAAGTCTGTGTCCCCTGTTTTGCATTCCACTACTAACACCCACATTCTGTATTCAGTTTTCAATTTCTTATCCCAATGTGCATTACTTTGCACTTTGTCTTTGTTTTTATTTGCTTTTTTTTGGTTCCATCTAACTGGTCTGACGCTGGTCCTGATCCCTGTACCACCACCCATCACCCCCAACCTACCTCGACTCCTGAGCACCCCTGGCTTGCCCCCCGGGGTGGGGCCATTGGGGGGGCCCCTACTCCCGACAGAAACTTGGTTGGTATGTAGAAGCAAGGATTTACGGTCAGCAGCGCAGGGCCTGGGGTGTGGGACAGACATCAAGGTGAGAGGGCAGACAATTTTCTTTCATCTTGTTTTAACCCCAGGGAGGCGTAGCATGCAATGACCAATTGGTGCATACATCGCACGTCTGACACACCTTCCAGCACTGCCTAGCTCTGGCCATCAGACCCCTGGCCTCCAACAGGGATTAGTTGAACTCCAGCAGCTTTCCCACCCTCCCTCCAGGAGTAGGAGAGCAGTCCCTGGGATGCTCGATCCTCCTTCTCTCCCCGGCTGGCCCTCCGACAACCCAAGATCATTACTGAATCCAGATCACCGGGTGTACTTTGCACTTCATGGCGTTACATTCTAAATGCCATACTTTTGACCACCTCTTCAATCTACCAGGCCATCTCCCATAATTTTGACCCCTTCTCACTATTTGCATGGCCACAAATCTTAGTATCATCTGAGAAGCGACATATCTTGCCCTGTATCTCTACCTTAATGTTATACATGGAGATGTTGAAGAGGACCAGTCCCAGGATCGATCCCTGTGGCACACCAGTGATGACCACACTGACCCAGCAACTTCCTCATTAATTACCATCCTTTGTGTTTTTGTCCCTCAGCTAGTTTCCCTCCCATCTTGTGAACTTGTCACTCACCCTCAGCCATGTCAGTGGGTCAGAATTGAAGGTTTTGCTGAAGACAAGGTACAGTATGTCTACCACCTGCCTTGTGTCCACTACTCATCCTGACGTCTATAGTAGGGAAGGTGCTACAGGCAATACTGAGGGAGAGACTGGTAGACTTTCTTGAAGTAAACAAGTTGCAGGATGACTAGCAGCCTGTGTTCACAAAGGGGAGGTCATGCTAATTGAATCTGATCTAACTTGTTGAATGGGTGACTAGGGTGGTCAACAAAGGACAGGCAGTTGAAATACTGTGAAGAAAAACAAATGGTCACACCATGGTGCGATGATGCATAGTAAATAACAAGTATAGCAAGAAAAAAGATCAGTCACAGATCTTACTGCCAATACAACAATTTATTGAGTGCATCATAAAGTGCAGTTGCAAAAGTACTGAAACAAAGTGCAGAGAACACTTACGTGATAAGCCGTGGCAACAAGTTGTGAGGCCAACCCACAGGACCCCTGACTGGTTTTGCACCGGACTTCATCTGAAGGGACACGGATACTGCTACTGTGGTGCCTAAATATTCTTAAATTTAACGTGATAATAAAGCTTAGTGCAAAATTAGTGACAGTAGCAAGTTAAAACATGGCAATCATGAGAAATGCCAAGTACAGCACACTACATTATAAATAGCAACATGCTTAAAGTCATGTAAAAAATGGACTTCTTTCGGCAATATTTTGTAACTGGCTCCTTTTGTGAGATCCATTTAAATACTTAGAGAAGAGAAGACAAGAGAAGAGAAAACAGCAATATTAGTACAAACAATACAGAATTTTAGAATACAAGTGGCTAGTGTTTTTTTTTTTTTTTTCTTAAAAGGAGCGTACTCTACAGTGTTGGAATTACACTTTATGAGTTTTGGGAGCTAGGGGGACCCATAAGGATCCTATCTTTAAATTAAGCTCCCTTCCATTTATAAGTCAATGGCAATGATGTGTGAGCTACCGGGGCTCACTTCAGGGCTAACTGGGCCGAGCCCTGGCAAGCCCTCCTGTAATTCCAACACTGGCTACTCTATCCTGTCATTCAAAGCAGACACACTTAATACCCCTAGCTAAACAGTCCTTCATGCTTCCCTTCTCAGTGTAAGAGAATCTAAGTTATCACCAAACTTGCCTAAATGTAGTCTTTCTATGCCACAAAATGTAAAAGTGTGTCTGCCACCATCTGTTTGTCAGTGGACATATACAGAAAGAGCATTGTTCCAATCTTTTTCAGCAATAGAACGTAAATGCTCAGGGACACTGGTTTACCGTACAAGATATTTTCACTAGTGTCTGCAAGGCCAACATTTTTTTACTGGTATTGTGCTTTTAAGCTCTCTTTAACAAGTTTATCTCTCTGGTAGCATGCAGTTTAGAACTCCTGCAGGGTACTACTACTATGCATGTTATTCTTGTACATGTTGAACATTCCCTTACACACCAAACCACTTCCTCTTCAGAGTCTCGGGAGTCTCTGCTTATTTCCAAATACTGTACTGGCTAACTTCCTTCTCAGAATGTCTTCTTTATCCCATCTTGAAAGGTAGGTAAGTTTTCCGTTTTTGCATCTTTTATTATTTTGATCTGGGTCAATAGGGGAGAGCCTTGCTGTATGGCACCACCAAGTGTGAGCCCTGGGTTTATTAGCATGGCTAGACTCCCCTAACCTGGGCCAGTAGAGTCTTACATGTAATGCAGAGGATTTACATACTGACCTCAGGAGGGTAGAGAAACCTGCTATATGAGTACCACTGGTTGACAGGCCCCTGACTCACCTGTCCAGCTAGATGGAAGACCTCCACCTTCCCCCACATGGCCACATCTAACAATAGAGCCAGCTCACTGCCCTAGCTGGCAACCAACATGACTACCCCCCAGCTCTAGCACCAACACAGCTAGTGCCTTGCACCAAAAACAGCTGCTGCACAGCAACCAACTAGAGCTCCTCCATGAAGATAGCTGTGCCTTTCTCAGTAACTTTCTTCAAAATAAATGTAAATTAAGTCCATAAAACCAAGTGCATCAAGAGAAGCAGTTTATAAAATCAGCAAAATAATGCAAAACAAAAATGTGGAAACAGTATAATAAAACAACATAAAAATGAACTAAATCTACATAGATACAAATAATGAAAATATGCCAAATGTAGGACAAAATACGGTTGAAAAAGTGAACTAAAATCTACAATATATAAATATGTAAAATATGTAAAACCATGCAATAATGGAGGGGTGCTGTTGAGCACACCTACTAAAAAGATGTGTCTTTTGGTGCTCCGCACAACATGGGGACAATTTATATACTTTTTTACCTTAAGATGAACTTTTTTTCTGGATAGACAAGTAGCAATTGATAGTTTACCTTGTCCTCTATCGACTGATAGCAAATCAGCATAATGGGGCACTCAAATAAGGGGGGATCAAGTGGAGTAAAGCCTACACTGTCAACAGAGCAACAGGCAGCAACTTCTTCGGCTGATCAATCAGGAGCAGAGCCGCCAAGGAGGGCATTACAACTCTCCATTCAAGCAATTGATACCAAAGTGGAGACAATTCTTCAGAGACTTGGACAGCAGGATGTGAAAGTAGATGTTGTGATCAAAACAGCAACTTCAGCAGAATTCCAAGCTACTAAGGCACTTATAGCTGCTGCAAAGCTCACCCAAGAAAATGACCAATTAAGGTATCAGATTAAATCTCTTGAAAATCCCCAGTGCGCTTCTAACGTGCGTCTTGTCAGATTACCATAGAATCAAGAGGATCCTGACTTACATTTTTGAAGAATTGGCTCCCTGGGGCTCTTTGTTTAGATTCTGAGTGTGCTGATTGTTTCAGCAGAGCCTACCTGATTTCACCTCAGTCGGCAGATACACAGTGCAATTTGCCTAGGATGGTGCTCCTAGTTACGGATAGTTCTATCATGTGAGATCATCTGTTGCAGGCTGCCAGAGCTACCGTTCAACTGAACTATCAAGGCCACACTCTACATTTATTTCCAGATCTATCCTATGCCACGTGGGCATGACGCAAAAAATTTGGTGGAGTGCGGGCTAGGTTGAAGAGCCTTGGATTGGCTCATTCCTTATTGATGCCGGCTCATCTGAGGAACTATTACAGTGGTCACACATACCAGTTTACGGACTCCTCTGAGGCTGGGATGCGAGTGGAACAAGTACAGAAAGAATTTGAAGTGGCCAGAGGGACTCCTTACCTGGAGCAAGTTCTGATGAGGCAGATACTTGAAGTGGTGTTGCAGTAAGATCTGCATTGTTTCTTTTTAATGCAGTGCATTAGTTACTGTAACCTTTAAATTGGCACTGCTGATTCAGTTTCTTTCTATTGTTGCTGTAAAATGAACTGACCGTTCTTTATTTGTATTATAGGGTTTGATTCATTTTTACAATAATTCCTAGTTTCACTCATATTACATTTATTGTTCCCTTGTTAGCGTTGTAGCAGTGGGAGACTATAATGTTTTTGAACTTTTATATGCTTGGACAGTGGTCATATCAGCATTAATTGTTGAAGTTTTGCACATGTTTGAACAAATACTAAGGGACTGAACTCTATATTCATGTAGGGTGCACCCATTTGATTAATATGTTATTACCACCATGTTGATTTCCCCCATATTCGTAATCAGGTATGCTTAGACTATGTATACTTGTTCCATCTGATGGCTCCTAGACAAATTTAGTTTTCTGGCATACTGGAAATGTATGTTATTTTATATTTTTTATAATGCAATAAACAAAGTATAAAAACAGAAACATGCAATAATGAAAACTCTGGATTAAACCTAATCTATATACATCAAATGTATAAAACGTTACATTCGAATGGTGCAAACTCCGAAAACAGTTTAAAACATAAAAAAACCCATACAAATATAAAAATTTGAAAAATGGTGCAGCAAAAATGTGTAAAAATCTAATTAAACTACTTGTTGTACATGAGTTTGGAGGGCAGTTTTAAATTGTCTACTAGCAGGTTCCATCTCTGATCTGTGTGTATCTGACAATAGATCAAGAAGGATCTCTCCACATCTGCACTTGACACTGAAATTCAGACTGCTTGCAGAGCAGTTTGGGATTGTACTGGCAGTTGTGGCTGTGTTCAAATCCAGTACTGCCCAACATCAAACTCCAATATGTTTGGAAGATTTCTTGCGTCCTACCTAATATGTACCTCCCAGTACTTTTGTAGTGCTGTTTGGTCGTGCAGTGCAAATAGAGGAGTATCACTGCTGTAGTGAGTGAAGTCCCTACTCAATTTTGGAATGTTGCAGGGATCCAGAATACAGCAAGATTTAAAGAATTCTATGGATGGGTTCGTGTCCATGTACTTTGCCAGTTTGTTTAACACTACTCCAAATGCTTTTTTGAAGACTGCAACCTGCTCCTACTTGACCAGTGGCCTAAGATGATTCAGGTACTCGTCGGTTCTTTCTCCAAATACTTCAGTCTTTAATCCTCCTGCCTCAAACTGCTGTTTTATTCTACGAAGCGTATCATATTTAAAAACAGCCAAGGGCTTCTCTTTCCTTTGCACAAGCTCAGTTGCATTGACAAGGTTATTGCAGTTTTCGGTGATGAAGGTAGTTTGAACCTGCAGCTCTTTTAACTACCCTTTGAATATTTTTTTTAAGGAAGTCATAGAATTGGCATCACTGGTTTCCTCCTGGAAGAACTCTCTTAGGTGCTCAAGATAAAGTGACTAGTACTTTACCACTTCAAACCATGTATTCCAGTGGATCAAGACAGGGACAAGAGGCAGTACTTTTCTTTCCATGTCCCTGTCCTCCAGGAATGCCAAACTCTCCCTCTTATGTTTGGGTGACTGCTGAAATGCTTACTTTATAAGTGCCACAAACACATTAGGTCCAACCATGTGAGCTGATAGCTCAGTGATTAGAACAGTGGGATGGTACTCGGGGGCCTGGGTTCAATTCCCAGTGGGTCATATTATTTTTTTCTCACAACAATTTGTGATCTAAATTGATTAACAGTGGCTAATACTGCACAAAAAAACATAATTACTGGTGACCCCATTTATCACATGGTTTACTGCATCAGTAAAATGCAGTAATAACCCGAAACTGGTTATTACAGCATTTTCTTTAACTGTGCTCTCAGTTGAATGCCACATGTTACCTCATTGGCTCTTCTTCTTTGTCTTGGCAGCATGAAAGTTTCAGAATCATAAATATGGCAGCTCCATTGGTCACTTAGCGATGAGCCACCAGTATGGGACTCTCAAGTCTCTCATTTTTTTAAATATTTACCCAGTGGATCCTACTATTAAAAGTGTAAAACTTTTATCTGGTTGATCCTCCAGTTCATCAACTTCAGGATAGCAAAAAAACTGCTGTGGCTCTGTCTGTAGCGCTGGCTCAGCACGATCCCGATTTCACACTGTAAGTGTAAAAAAACAAACCAAAAAAGAAAATGTTCAGAATTAGAGTGTGTGTGTGTGTGTGTGTGTGTGTGTGTGTGTGTATGAGTGCACCAGAGGGACTCTGTAAGGGGCAGCAGGGATTGCAGAAGTTGCAGTCCCTGCACCAGTGATTATAAAAAAATAAAAGACTGGCAACTGTGTTTTTATGGATTTGTTTCCACACCGTAAGCTTCGCTCTTGAGGTTTATGGGTCATCACACACCTTGGGTGTGTAAAACAAATCCATAACACACAGTTGCCTATCCATTATTCTCTAGTTAATTATTTTGATTGTTCCTAGTTGCAGGATTTGTAATAACAGAGAAAGGAAATATGTCCAGGAAGAGTCAGGTCTAACCATATAAACATATAGCTCAGTGGTTAGAGCACCAAGGTTGTATTCCAGGGCCTGGGTTCAATTCCCAGTAGGTCACGTTAATTTTTTCTCACTACATAATGTATAGGTATGCCCAATACCTTGTTTAAAAGAGCTTTTGCCTGCTTTTTCACTATGATGGACCCTCCACACCTACATTACCTTTTAAGGTGAACAATTCTCAGGGAGCAGATAACTTACATTACAGGATTCTCAAGGTGATGCAAATGAAATAGCAAAACACAGGCAGGAATTTTTCAAAAATCAGTAGACACCGGGGAGGTACCTAGAGAACAGAGGACGGCCATTCTCATTCCTGTATTGAAAACAGCAGTGTAACAATCAAGACCCTATATCTAATTTGAAAGAGATTTCTACAGGCTATGAGACTATGAGGAACATTGAGCAGTTATGTTCCCCTTTAATTTCCCCTACCTGCTCCACCACTATCATCTAGACAGGGATCTCAGCATCATAGCAACTGTCCTCTGCTGTGCTGGTACAGTACTTTCTCTTTTTATGTTCACTGTGTGTGCACGTGCAGTGAACATTTTACTATGAGAGTGGATTTTGAGGGGTGTGACACTTGGTCCAATACAGAGCAGTCTGCAAGGGGCTCATCAGTGTTAGCCAGGCTGATCATGATACCAGTTTGACTTGCTGGGCAGAAACTTCATGTAGTACAAAGAAAAGAGCCAAGACAATCATAGGTGGCTCTTTCCTTTGATCTACATAACTCCACCCAGCAAGCAGAGCTGATCTGTCATGATCAGCCTGCTTGGAACCCCCCCAATGTCATCCCTGATGCCATCCTGTAGCACCCCCCCACTAAGCCTAATTTTATTGTGTGGACCAGGTAGCCCACCCCCAGTGCCGCCAAACATAATGACCACCCCATGTTAAAATTCTATCATGGGGTGCCCAATCCCCTGTGCTGGCTGCTACCCTCCCACCCTGCCTGTTTTCCTTATGTGACAACATGAAGCCCACCCCCAGTGCTGCCAAACATAACAACTCCCTATAATGTTAAAGTTCCAGTACAGGGGTGCTCAATCCCTCATGCTGGCTGCAAACCCCCACCCTGCCCATTTTCATTATGTGACACCGTGGAGCCCACATCCAGTGCCACCAAACATAACCCCAACACTGGGGTGCCCAATCCCAGTGTTGGTACCTGAAATAATGAAAACTGTCCCTCACACTAGTTTTTTTTTACTACACCCTGTGAAAAAGAAAAACATCCATTGATGTCTGCTGCTGTCACCACCATTACTGTTCTCCCCAACAAACACTCCCACTCAGCACCCACCACCGCCCCTCCCAAACCCTTACTTACTCACCGGGAGGCCAATGCTGTAATCCTCTCTGTACCAGAGACAGGTCTTCTCTCTTCAGTGCTGGACCACAAACTGAGGAAATCAGGTGTGCTGTTCAATGTATTTCAGTGGGGTTTTGAACTTCTGGGCATGTCTTGGTCGTTTTTAAATATTTTTGCCCAAAATTTTTAACTTGCCTTTTTTGGGATGGTGATTTTGTGGTCTCTGTGTGAAATCATTTTTCGGGCAGCATTTGAAAATTTTCTCTACCACTGTTCATGAGATGAGGTTATAAAAAGGCTATGTTGAAAATTTTGGGTAAAAATATTAAAAAACAACACATTTATGAGTCTACATTGAAATTTATGAATGCAGGCTCACAACTGTGATAATTTAAAATATTTTGACCCCAAATTTTCAACATAGCTATTTATTCACAGCACCTCATGAATGTGACAGCTGTCATTTTTCAAATCCTGGCTTAAATGTGTTTTTGCATTTGTGGTGCAAAATCACATTTTGGGCAGGATATGAAAATTTTATCCACCCTTGTTCATGAGGTAGGGTCATAACAAGGCTATGTGGGGTCATAAGAAGTCTATGTTGAAAATATGCAATAAAATATGGGAAAACAAAGTTATGAGCCTATTTTGAAATGTTTCAATGCATGCTCATAACTGTGGTATTATTCAATATTTTGATCCCAATTTTTTAACACACCCATTTTTTCATACCACCTCATGAATGTGACAGCTGTCATTTTTCAAATCTTGACCAAAATGTGTTTTCACACTTGTGGTGCGAAATCACCTTTTGGGTACAATTTGAAAAATTTCTCCACCCTACTTCATGAGGTGGGGTCATCAGAAGGCTATGTGGGGTCATAAGAAAGGCTATATTGCAAACTGGGGTACAAATATTAAAAATCAACAAAGTTACAAGTGCATGTTGAAATTTTTCAACGCACTCTCATAACTGTGGTAATTTTCAGTATTTTGACTCTAGATTCTAAACATAATAATTGTTTCACACCACCTCATGAATGTGACTGCTGTCATTTCTCAAACACTACCCAAAATGTGTTTTCACACTTGTGGTGCAAAATGATATTTAAGCCATTGTTTTATAAATGACACCTGTCATGCTCAGAAGGAGTGGTCATAAAAAGAATACAGTATGTTGAAAATGTGGGGTAAAAATGTGAAAAACCAACTAACTATAAGGAAACATTGAATTGTTCCAACATTTACTCATAACTTTACTGTTGCAAATTTTGTACCCTAATGTTCAACGTATCCCTTGTGTTACCCCACCTCCTGAACATGGCAGCTATCATTTTTCAAATCCCTTCTGAAACTTATTTCCACAGTCACACAATGAAATCACCTTTTGGATGGGATTTTAAAAATCCCACCTGTCTTGATAATAACATCAGGTCATAAAAGTCTGTTGGACATTTGGGGTCAAAATGTAAAAGGCCCACTTAAAAGTAGATCTTGACTCTCAGCTGCCCAATCTTGGGTAATTACAATCTAACAATGTATAAAAGCAGGACACCACTGAAAATGAGATATTGCAATTGATCTGCTCTGTCCTGTGTAAATATATGGTAAAAATGTGTACAAGCAAGACCCAGTGCTATAGCAATACCAGTGGTGAACATTTGGGACTGACAAATGCCTGTTTAGGAATGCTTCTTGTCTCTTTCCTAGTCAATACTGATGCTAACTATAGTACTCTTTCAGCATTTCTGCAACCAAGCTATCCATGGCTACAATATTTTGGTCGCACTTTAAGTGTTAATTTCAATGTAACTGTGAGGTGGGTAATCATTAATTATTTGGTCCCACACCATCTCATACAATCCCACTTGCATTTTATATAAAAGAAAAATCTATTCGGGGAATCCTTAATAAGCTATGTGTGTGTTCTCCTCCTCAGCCTATCTTATACTGATATTGTATTTCTTCTGTACCACTCTGTAGATTTCCTTTTATTCCTCAGTGGCACACTGCTGATCTCTTTCTGCATTTTAAATCTCCATCTCTTTGCTTTTCTTAGTCCCCTCACTACCATATTTAAACATAATGGCCACTTCTTGCAACATTCTGTTTATTGCTTTTTCTGAAAAAAACATGATGCCTATTCCGTGAGAGGGGAATTTATTGACAAAACAAAAACATAGCATATCCAAAGCACGTACATTAAACCAGTACATTAGGTTGCTCCTGTTGATGTGATGCTCATTAAGGGGGAATACATATTACAAATAATAGTTGATTAGACATGCAAAGCAAACTGCAGCCATAGACAATGACAGCATTATATAATTTATTTAGTTATTTAAAAGTTTGGTAACCAGGAAAGGTAAACTGAGATAAGGCTCATTTCCAGGTGTGACCCAGGGGTAGAGGAAAGGGGAACAAAGTAAGTGGCAGTTACAATCAACTGAAGTGCATGAGCAGCATTATTAAAGTGCAATACCTGAGGCTTGGGCAGAACATTTTGGAATAATCTAAAGGAGCTTAGTGGAAAGACCATAACACTCTCCCCCTTCCAAATTAATATAAACGGCAACTGTACCACTGACCCCGATCTTATTACCGACACTCATATCTCCTCTTTCTCGGACCTCAGCAACATGCTTCCCCCCACTTTTTCGATCCTCCCCCTGCCTCCCTCTCAACCCCCTCCTCTCCCCCTTTTTAACTTAAAAACCATTGCACCATGGGAAGCCAAACCCTATCTCCAAAAAGCCCTCAGTGGCTCCTGGTTCAGTAGCGACTCACTGGACCTGAAACTCCTCTGCCTGACCCTGCAGGAAGTCCTTGCCCCACTAACCTGCATACTCAATCGCTCTCTGTGTCTAGGCAAATTTCCATCCCACTGGAAAGTGGCCACCATAACCTCCATTCACAAAAGTGATGATTGTACGGCCACCGGCAACCATCACCCTCTCTATCCCCCCCCCCACAAGGCCCTGGAACACATCGGCTCTGATCAGCTCACTGACTACCTCACAAAATACAATCTGCTCTGTAAGGAACAACACAGCTTCTGCAAAGGACACAGTACCACCTCGGCAGTCCTGGAATTTACCTCCTCAGTTCACTCAGCACTGGACAGACGTTATCTCACTGGCGCTGTCTTCGTAGATCTGTCGAAAGCCTTCAACACCCTTAACCATGCCCTCCTCCTATCTACCCTCCCCCTTCTATGTCTTTCCCAGGAGACTACTAGATGGTTTTCCAACTATCTTACGAATAGAACCCAGCAGGTCAAGATAGGCTGCACCCTCTCCACCTGCCTCCCAGTTAGGTCAGGGGTGCCCCAGGGCTCCATCCTGGGCCCTCTGTTATTTAACCTATATCTAAACACACTCCCCACAGCTCGCTCTGGTAATCTGCTGCTGTATGCAGATGATTATGTCCTCTTTTCCTCCCACCCTGATCCCTGCATACTCCAGCAATCACTCCAAACCTCCTTCTCTGAGGCTGAACAATGGTTCTTCAACCAGCATCTTATTTTAAACTACAAAAAGATGAAGGTCATGACTTTTACCCACCACCAGAGCACTCACAGAAATTACCAACCCCAAATCCTAAGCTCCCAACTTACCCCCCTTTGAACATGTAGATACCTTCAGGTACCTAGGAATAATACTAGACCCTGCCCTTAACTTCCACCAACATGTCCATCACCTCTCTACAGCTGTCAACACCAGAATTGGCCTCCTGCACAGGCACAAACACTGTCTCACCCCTGATGCCCTCTGTTTAACTGTCTCCTCCTCAGTCCTCTCTCTAATGGACTATGGGATCCTTGTCTATGGGGGAGCTGACTCCTCCTCCCTTGGCAGACTACGGCAATCTCTCAACAAAGCCTGCCAACTTATCCTTGACTGTGACCATACCACACACACCTGCACCCTCTATAGCTCTACAAACTGGCTTAACCTTGAAGATAGACTTAAGTTCCACACCTGTCTCATGGCCAAAAAGATCTCCCTTGGCCTCTCCCCCACAAGTTTCTCAGCCCTCTTAAAACCGGCTCCTGTTATTAGAAACACTTGTAGCTCCACCAAATCTCTGCTCTGTGTCCACAGATGCCTGACCTCCCTATGCCAGAGAACTTTTAACTATAGGGCCCACACCTGGATGAATGCTCTCCCTAACTCCATTGTAACAGAAAGTAAGATTGGCCATTTCAAATCCCTTCCAAGGGATCACCTCCACTCGGCCAGTACTTGTGACTGCTACTGACACTGACTCTGACTGTACACCCTGCTACCCAGTCCCTCCCCTTGTTGTCACACCCACTCCTGCCCTCACCCCTTGACAATGGACTCTGTCCAGCCTCCCCATCCCCCTACTGCCCCTGCCCCTCCCTACTATAGACTTATTGATTATTACTTTGTATATTGTTTACTGTACCGCTTATGCACCTGTATATTGTACCTGTTAGCCACCTGTTTATTGTATCAATCACCCATTATGTTATCTATTCTGTATAATGTTCATGTTACTGCTTCCTCCTCTGTTGACAATGCTGTTGTATTATTCCTGTCTTGTACTCATGATGTGGAGCCTTTGCAATGGAGTCTGTGACTCAAAGGTTGTTTCTGAATGAATAAATAAATAAATAAAATAAATACAGTGGCAGCAAAAATAGTGGTAGAAATATATGGAGGTAAAAAGGCAGCATTGCTACACATAGGAGTGTGAGGGCACATGAGATATAGGGTAGGGCAGCGGGGGGAGAGAGAAGGGGAGGGGAGGATTAGAGGGGAGACACAGGAGCAAGGAGGGGGGAGGCTGGCTTTAGCAACCAGTTTAGGGATAATAGGGATGGGCATGGTGAAGATGAGGAGGGAGCCAGTTCCATAGGGAGGGGAGATGGTAAGAGAAGGCTGCCAGACCAGAATGAACGTGAGTCTCTAGAGTAAATGGGATAGGAGGAGGGAGCAGAGGAGGAGAGTAGAGAGGATAGATAGGAGGGGAGAGAGGTGAACCAGTATTTTCCAATAAGGGTGGAGCAGTGGGAGATGCAATGTGAGGGTAAGGGGGCAACAGAAAGAGTGGAATAAAGGGAGCAGTAATGTGTGCGGTGAAGAGAGTTGGTAGCAAAGCAACAGAAGGTGTCATACAGGTTGTCCAGCCTAGTGATAGTGGAGGGAGGGGCTGTATTGTAGACCACATCTAAACAGTCAAAAATAGAGAGGGTCATTTTGATAAGTAAGTCCCTGCAGACTTCAGAGGGGACACAGTCCTTGTTATGGTAAAGGATGCCTGGTTTGGTGTGAAGCTTTGAGTGTGTAGCATCAATGTGTGCTGAGCAGTCTAGGTTACTGTTGAGCCACATACTGAGGTATTTATAAGTGTGGACTACCTCCAGTGGGGTACCATCAAGGGTGGAGAAGACAGGAATCTAGCCTTGCTAGATTTTGGCTGGTGCCAGAGGTCATGGAAACCATCTTCTTGGTATTTACTTTGAGCTGGCTGGCTTGAAATCAGTGTAGTACATTATGGAAATCAAAATGGATTGAGAATGCAACTGTAGATGTGGAGGGGCCAGATGTGTAGATGACAGTATCGTCGGCATGCATGTGAATATGGGAGGAGATGGGGGCGTCATGCAACCAGAAATTTTGGAGGGCACAAAATCCAAACCTCTCTAGGGGGGTCTGGGGGCATGCTCCCCTGGGAAAGTTTTGAAAAACTGAGGTCAAATGGTGCATTTTGGTGACTTGTAGCAGGCCAAGAAGCTGTTCCCTAACATGCTAAATGCCATCATAATAATAGAGCATTGATACATATTTTTTCTGTCTTTGTTCAGTCTGCGGATAGTGACATTTTGTTTTTTAAAAGAAATTTTGTAAGAATTGAACTTAAATGGTGGTGTGGTGAAAACCTGGTTATGCTAAGTAAGAACCGAGGTCAACCTGTTCAGCTGCATGTGGCAAATGGTGGTGTTCAGTGGCAAATAGCTACTCAGAGCCCCACCCATGGCAACTGGCACAGTCCCGTCTTATCTCTTTGTCAGGCCAACAGCTGAAAAAATTCACACAGTCTGAGCACGCAGACAATGAGATCTGTGTAAATCAGTTCTGATGATGGCCAGCAAAGGAATTGTGAGAAGTGGACTGTGCCAGTAGCTACGTGTAGTGGAACTGGTTCTGTGGGTTGGAGAAGATCAGCAATTTGTAATTGCAATTTATAGGCCCAGAGTGGATTCCTACAGGTGGGGGACAAGTACCACATAATAAGATTTGTGCTAGCTGGCCACAATGTGCACTCTGTGTGCAAAAACATTTTAGTTTGCTATTTACGGTTTACTGCAGCATAGTATATATTGTATCAGACTAATTTGTTTACTTCTAGGAAGACATATTCTCTTACTACAAATCCCAGACTCTCCTGCATCTGGCCCCAGAACAGTAGTGCAGCAGTGTGAGGTTCATTAGCCTGCATTGTATGTTAGAGTTTACATAACTTTTGATCTTTTGTTTGCTGGTCCTGTCATCCTCCCTGGGTCATGTACAGTCACAGAGGGCTGTAATTAGCACCTGGAGAAAAACAGAACCAGAAATGATCTAAATGGAAATTAAACAGAAGCTTTAACATGCAGTACAGGCTTTTGAATCTTCCACTGCTGCCTAATGTTCTGATGTCAGCTGCAAGGAATTCTGGAATTTGTAGTAACAGAGGATGCCAACCTAGAACTAAACAAAATTAGTTT
This sequence comes from Neoceratodus forsteri, assembly GCA_016271365.2. Classification (NCBI taxonomy): domain Eukaryota; kingdom Metazoa; phylum Chordata; order Ceratodontiformes; family Ceratodontidae; genus Neoceratodus; species Neoceratodus forsteri. The sequence continues at coordinate 255,132,290 of CM028131.1, read as the reverse complement.
GATACAGTCTACTACGCTACAATAAACAGTAAGTAAACCAAAATGTTTTTTGCACATAAAAAAGTGCACAATGGGGCCAGCCTCATACTTGAGTGTGTTTTTTGTGTGCTAACTGATCCCCTTTAATGTACAAGCCACATTTCCCCTCTCCACAAAAAACTGGAGGTGAAAATGTTTATTGTAGAGTCCCCATATACACTCAATATAACTGCAGGCACTCATCCCTGTTTAGTATTACAGCAATCCCTAATGCAATCGATATTTATGCAACAGGTGTCAGGATAAAAAGTGGCAGATAACTCCAGTTATATGAATCACTGTGTGGATAAATGGGTGATGACGTAATCACTATGAGAATTACTTCAAGTTATTCCAATAGTGATTACGTCATCACCCATTTATTTCACACAGTGACTACATCACTCACCACCACCACTTGTGCAGCTCTCTCAGCAGTACTACCTCCCAGTGTCACTTTCACCTTCTCACAGTGCGCTTTACAACCCAAGCTGTCATGGTCCTACAGTCTCACAAAATGCACACTCTAATCACACCCCCCTCAAACTGGGACTACATTTTAAATTAAAAACACTTTCTAAGGAAAAAAGCCATTCTCTTCCTTTCTCAGCTACTCGCAACATGTCCGCCCCCCCCATCCTCCTCGCTCCACTCCCCTCCCACGGTCTCAGTCTCCCACTTCACTCCCCTGTTTCTGCTTCTGAGTCCAGCATGAAAGACAAAATTAAATGTACCTTTTTTATAATTCAAGCACAATGGACAAGACAAGCTTTCTCCCACCCTGTACTCCAACATTTGACCTGCACCACTTGCTAAACAGGACTGCTATATCTCCTTCACACTTTTAAAAATCCAATCACTCCACCAGTCAGTGAGTATGTCATGACATCACCTACTCGCTCCACCCTTCAGAGAGCACACTGTGACTTCGTCTAAAAACCAAACACAGCAACCAGGCACAGGAAAAAAAAAACAGGGGAAGGAACTCAAGGAAAAGAGAAAATATAACAAAACTGCACCCCCCCAAAAAAAATCCCGTTGTATAAATCAAATATGCGAGGGGCGCCTGTGGGATAACACAGTTATTTGTACTGTTGCTAGACCACTTATTCCTCACGAGAGTGGCAAAGCCACCCGTGAGGTTACCTCAGTCACAGGAAACTGTACAGATAACTTTGTTATCCCTTATATCTTTAACAAGGGGCCTTAAAAGATTTGAATCACGGGGCAGTAGAGTGAATAAAAATATATTTTAAAACACCAAGAAAAAAACTGTTATTGATTGGTTAAAAGATACAAGGTAAAGAGAAGCTGTAACTGATTAACTTGGTGATGATGACAAGGGAGAAATACACAGCAAATTAATTTTAAACTTTCCAGGGCGCATTTCCTCACAGATTCATTCTGCAGCACCACTAAAAAAGTACTTGAATAAATGACTGTCTGTACTGAAGCGACCCAGTTTCAAAATGTCCCTAAGTGTGGGATGTGTAGACTGCTAAGGATAAAAAGCACAAGTAGGAAAACAATTATTAGAAATGACATTATTTTATATGTAACTGATATTTGATTATTTCACTAAAACATGCCAGCATGGGCCATGCTGGCATGTTTTAGTGACCTCCCCCTCAAAAAATTCAATCAGTGGAGCAGCAGACAGTATTGAGAATGATACTGGTGTACAATCATGGAGGACAAAAGGAAACCAGCTTTTAAACTTTTTGGTCTTGGAGAATCCTGACAACAAATTATTCTGTTGTGTCCTGGGCAGAGCTGGTGCAGCACTAGTCCATCCCAAGGTCTATACAGTTCTGAGCCCCACCAAACTTTTCAGTATGCTCCACCGGCACTGGTCACTACTTGCCATCGATGACCACTCGTACGGTCCCCATCCCCAGTGCTTACCAAATGGATTTTCTATGCAGAAAATAGTCTTTACTGGGACACGTCCGGTGTTTTCTTAATTAAAGAATGAATCTGGACCGTATCCCACTGCTCTTATTGTAAATAAGCATGAAGCTGGGTAAGTAGTGGTAGCAGGCACAGAACTCAAGGGGAAAGACTTCTGTGGTAGCGAAGTCTACTTTATAAGGTCTGGGTCTGGGGGCTACCACTACACTGCCACCTTGGCTTTGTTTGTCCCGCTCTTTCCCTCTCTCTCACCCAGTTCATTCAGGACACAGGTTACTGCTTCAGAAGAATTTGAAACCCTGCGATTCCTGCCTCTGCATCCCCACTCGGTCAGACTCATTGACTAGGGAGAGGCATGCTGCTGCGATAGCGATACAGTCAATAAATATAACCTTTCAAATAGAGTAAATCAGGAGGAAACTAAGCAAAGCAGGGTCGGGTGTGTGAGATCCCAAACTTAGGCGAGTGTTGCGGCGGGCCGCACTTGGCCTGGTTCAGCACTACTTCTGATACAGGGAGGTGGGGGGACGGGTTGGCATGGAGTGGCAATGCCAATGGGTGAAATTAAAAAACTGCTTCCTAGCCTTGCTTCCTTCCCCTGCGGTATACTGACCTTTTTTTCTTAAACCAGGAAGCAGCCAGGAACTTCAGTCTTCTTCTTGTGTTCTGGTCTGGAGGAACACACCGACCACGCTCTCTTACTGCCGACTGACTTGTCTTGACTCAAACGGAATGACCAACTGTCAGGTCAGAGAATGGCACTCAAATGAACGACATTGACGACAACGAATGAACCAGTTTGCCGCATGAGCTATTTCTTCGTGTCTTGGCTGTGATTGGCTGCTGGCTGGCAGTTACCAACAATCAACTGTCTGTTGTGTGTCTGTCTCTCTCTCTCTCTTTGTTTTTACAGGCATTCAGCTCAGCCCCGAAGCCAGTCGCCAGCCCAGTGGGACCAAGTACATTTTTTTAAAACTGCTGGCAGCTCTCAGTCTCACCACACACCAATCGATTCGGAACCTCCACCCTCCACCCCCACCAAAAAGACTTTGAAAAAACACCTTTTTTTCGGCCCTCCGGAGAATAAAAAATAAAATACTAAATACATTTTTTTTAAAAGCCTGCACAACAATATTGGGGGGGCACATGCCTTCTCAGGCCCTATGGGCATGATGCCACTGGGAGGAGACACAGATGGAAGGAAGGTCATTTAGAAAAATAGAGAATATCATGGGGTCCAGGATAGAGCCCTGGGGGACTCCTGCATGAATGCGTTGGGGGGGATAAAGCACCACCCACCTACTCAGATTGCTGGTGGTTAGTCAGGTAGGAGTGGAACCGCTGAACTGCAGGAGTGGAGAGACCAGCTGAGGCCAGCTTGTTTAAAAGGAGAGGGTGGGACACTTAATTGAATGACTTGGCAAGATCTATAAAAATAGTCACTTTGATGAGACCCTGGTCCATCCATGTAAGGCTAGTCAGTAACACGGAGAAGGGAGGTGATTGTGGAATTTTTTTTCTGAAACCAGACTGAAGAGGGTGATAGGAAGGTAGAGGAGCCAAGGAAGTTGACTAATCTGGAGTGGACTAGTGAATCCTGCAGTTTAGCAAAGGAAAGAAGGAGAGAGATAGATCTGTAGTTTCCAGAGGATGATGGATCACCCCCTTTGTGGAGGGGGGGTACCTTGGCAGTTTCCCAGTTGAAGAGGATGGCACAGAGAGAGAAAGAGTGGTTCAAAAGGTGGGTGAGAAAGTGAAGAATAGCGGGGGGCTGATATGTGGAGGAATTTGGGGTCTAAGCCATCAAGGCTGTATTTTGAGGGGTTGAGAGATTTGAGGGCAAGGAAGACTTCCTGAGGAGAGATGGGAGGGAAGTGAAAACCAGCAGAAGAGGTGGGTTGGGGCAGAGGGAGGGAGTGATTGAGGACTGAGTGGGAGCAGCGCATGTTGCGAAGAAATGGTTGAAAAGAGAAGCAAAAGCAAGGTGGCAAGAGACCACTGAGCTATCTACTTGGAGAAAGGGGTGACAGGTTGAAGAGGGAGTGTTTTACTTTCCAGAAGTTGGAAGGGGAGTTTAGGTAGGGTTTTATGTTAGAATTGGAGTAGTGGGCTTTGACTTCACAGGTAGCCATGGTGTAGGAGTTTCTAAGGGGCTTGAATTGCTGGTGGTCAGAGTCAGAATGGGAGGCCTTCAAGTGGACCCAAGCAAGGTCCCTAATAAGTGAGGATGGCAGTGAAGTGTGATAGGGTTGTGTCGATATTTTGGGCAGAGTAGACTGAGGACCAGTCTGTGCAGGTAGGTCACCTAAGAGAGCATCAGTCTTGAGATCTTAGGGGTCTGTGCCAAATGTATTTTGGGGAGCAGATTTTCCTAATACAATAGACAAGACAGTGATCACTGAATACATTTGGGAGCATGCCAGAAGATGAGACTCAATGGGGGTGAGAGCATAGTACACAGTCCAGGAGGGAGTGATTTGAGGAGTGGGGGTTAAGCCTGGTGGGTTCAGAGATTAGTTGGGAAAGGTTTAATGATTCGATGGCATGCTGGAGAGACTTAGAGTCTGGGGAGAGCCAGTTTAGGTTAAAATCACCGAGAAGGATAAGTTTACCAGAGGCACAGTGAGAGACAAGTAAGAAGAGTAAAGGAAGATTGGGAGGGTGGAGGGGAGAGAGTGTTTGAGCAGCAAGAGCTTGTTTGAGGAGGGCATGGCCTCTTTGAGGGTGATAGAGCAGGAAATGTTATGGTGTGTATAAATGGCAACACCTCCACCATGTTTACCTCTGTCCTGGTGGGAATGGTGAAATTCAGGGAGGGCGAGAAGTGAATTTGGGACTTTAGAGGAGTGCCCGGTTTCAGATATACAAAGGATGTCTGGGAAGTGTTGTGAGGCCCATACCTTGAGGGAGTCTAACTTTGGGAGGAGGCATCCTGCGTTGAAATGAAAAAAACTAAGACCTTTGGGCACAGAGAAGGCTGGGGGTGGGGGTGGGGGGACCAGGATTAGGTTCCATATCACCAGCCAGAAGCAGGAGGAAAAGGAGGAGGGCTATAAAGGAAGGTGTTTTATGCTTTTTGTGGCCTAGAGGGAGAGAGCAGGTGAACAGCAATTATTTGAGAGGAGGGAGCGGTGGAAGAATTTTCAAGTGAGAGGAGGGGATAGGAAGGAGGCCAGAGTGGACAGAGTAAGAAGGAGGGTAGGGAGATAGGGTGGCAGGTAGGGGGAGGGCAGGATACAGGAGGGGTAGGAAGGAGAGGGAGGAGGGGGAGAGAAGAAGAAGGCAGAGTGTAAGAGAGAGCAAGCCGAAGATTCATCTGCCCCCCCCTTTTGGGTTTCCTTAATTCAAATGCTGCAGGACATTCAGAGGGACTCCAAGATGTACACTGTGTCCTGTTTTATGTTGTATGTTGTGTTTGTTGGCCACCCACAATCTGTATTTATTTTTATGTCTCTGTTGTGTGGATTCCCTTTGTGTACATCATGGATCTCCTTCATAACTCTAGCAGCCTTAAGTTATGGAAACTAAGTGTGAAGCAGAAATGTATTTAAAAATAAAGAAAATGCTGGCTTGTAACTTCAAGTCTTCAATTAATTAGTTTAAAGCCTCTTTGGAAAGCAGGCATTGCGACAGTGCGGGGCGTTTTTAAGAAGTCTGCTCAAACGCTCGCACTATCGCAAGGATGGAAAAGGCTCTGGAAGCAGTCTTTAATTTAATAAGGGTGTCCGTCTGCATTATAGACAGAATGGACGAAAAGAAACAAAATACAAGTGAAGTAAAGCCTTCCTTTTTATGGGAGATACAGAAAAGTCCAGACTGCTGCTGTTTAAATTCATTCTGAAGCTCTGCCTTTGTTGTTTAGTTAGCAGTCTGTAGAAAACTGTTTAAACCGCCTGAAAAGTACTGGTTTGGGCACAATATTCCTATCGCTAGTGCTGCCATTTAATTAAAGTAAATTCTCCACAAGGCACAGAAGGAGTTCCCCCTTAAAAAGCACTACTGAAAGAGAGTATTGGTAATGTGAGTAAACTTTGTTTGTGTCCCTCTGTTACTTGCTGAAAACACTCACATTACCAACACCTCTAGGAAGAAATATGTTTGGCTGTACTAAAAAGAATTAAGTAACACTTGACTTACCCGTATAAGGCAACTTAAATTATACCAAGGTAGTTTTCTTTTTAAAGTTTCTGTGTAGCCAAAATGCTGCTGTTGCAGAAGCTCCCTGCTTCATTGTTCCCTATGGACTGGCCGCTACCAGTTTCCCCTGTTTTATCCTTACAAAGAGGAACTTCCTTCTAGAAAGTTAAAATATTGAGACAACTCATAAAATTTGTTTTGAATGTCAAAATGTTTTGAATGTTACTTTATGTTTAAATAAAATAAGATATTTTATTTTGAGAAAAATTGAATGGATAAAATTTTTAAAATGGAGTAACGAGGTCACATGTCTGTAGAAACTGCTATATAAGCAGAACTACCTAGGAAGCTAGCAGTGTAAGGAAGGGTGTGAATCTGTTAACACCCAGTCCTGAGATAGTCAGTACTAACTCTGATATGTAAACTATGGACTTTTTGGCTTGGTTTATTATTTTGTCATTTCCAGTCCGCTCTAGGTAATAAATTTTTAAGTTTATTCTGCTAATTTTTGTCCGAGCACTTTGTTTATCCCACACCATTTCACATTTGGTGTCAGAAGTGGGATGTGGGTTCGAGGAGGACCTGTTGGTGGATCTGAGGGCAGATTCTGAGTGTATGCAGTCGGACAAGGCAGGAGAGCGGACTATCCCGGCAACAAGGTAATTTATATTAGCCACACGGTTGCCTTTATTGTCTGGGCTAGAGCCGATGGTTCGAAGAAAAGTGGCTAAGGTGACAATGGAGGGAGACGCTTTGGAAATGGAAACGGACAAGGATACAAAGGCTATTGAGAAGGGTGCACAAGCAGCTGAACCAAAGGAAGAAGAGCCACCAGAGGGTCCCCATGAGTTGTTACGATGGTTGTGCTTGAGACAGACAGAACTGGAGCGAGAAAGGGAGAGAGCAGAGTAAGAGAGAGAGAGAGAGATCGGGCAGAGAATGCTACTAGATGGACTGACACCCTCACGGGCTATTCAGGTACTCGGTTCCACAAGATCTCCTTCAACACCCTGGTGGCCAAAAGACATAAGGTTAGTCAAAATGACTGAGTCAGATGATATAGAAGCCTATCTTTAACATTTGAGAGAGTGGCCGCTGCTTGTGCCTGGCCTAGAGATCAGTGGGTGGTCAGGCTGGCACCATATTTAACTGGGAAGGCACAATTAGCCTACAGTCATACTGACCTTGCACACATAAATGACTATGATTATGTTAAACATGCTATTTTAAAAAGATATGACATAAGTCTTGAAACCTATAGACAGCGTTTTAGAGCATATAAATTCCAAACGACAGATACACCTCCAAGATTTGTATACACATCTGAAAGATTATGTCATAAATGGTTGCAACCTAACACAAGAACAGTGGTACAGATTGTAGAGAACATTATTTTGGAACAATTCATCCGGGTCTTACCCTAAGATATGCAGTTATGGGTTAAGGAACATCACCCTGAAACCTCAGAGACCGCCATAAGGCTAGCAGAAGATTACCTGACTGCCAGACCACAACGCCCTAAAACTTTTATGAACTCTAGAAGCCAGACTGCGACTATAAAACCTAGTAGCAATGTTCGATCATTTAGTCCTCCTATGCTGCACCCTAGTGGTAACATTGGGAATAAGAACTACAATAGACCAAGTAAAGGTTTCAATCATGAAATAATATGTCATGAATGTAAAACCAAGGCCATATTGCTTGGTTCTGTCCAAATAAAAGGTTGAAACAATTCATCTAGCCCTTGCTAATTGGGGCCATTATGTTACCACTGTAAAGATTGGAGGAAGGACAGTTTCTGGCCTAGTAGACTCTGGCAGTAAACAGACACTGATTCACGCTTGCTGGTGGATAAGCCAAAATTAGAGGAAGCAACCACTGGAGTGAAATGTGTCCATGGAGATGTTCACTGGTACCCTTTGACAGAAATGGACATACAAATAAATGGGACTATGCATAATATGAAAGTGGGCATAGTACCTTCTTTACCTGTACCAGTTATAATTGGACATGATTACCCTTCTTTGACTCTTGTTAGCTATGAATATTGGGCAGCTGCTATACAGGAGAAAAAATGCAAGAGATGGAACTGGGACAAATATTTTTGAGGGGAGGTATTTGGGACCATTGGCAAAAGTAGAAAAAGCAAATCACAAAAACAGAAGGATAAAAAGGCTTGGAACCAAAAAGACACTGGACTAGAGACATTAACAGAAAACTTCCTGTTACCTAATAGAGAGTTTATAAGTGTACAGAAAGCTGATAAAACACTAATCCCTTTTTTCCACAGGTAGTGTCAACAATACCTACTGAGTCTCAGCAACCATATTTTATTATTAAGGATGAATTATTGTACAGGGTAGGTATAAATTCCCATACAGGGGAGGTGGTAGAACAACTGATGGTCCCTGTCCCTTTCCGAGAAAGATTACTATCCCTTGCTCATGACCCTCCTATGGCAGGTCATCTGGGCAAGGACCGAACATTACAACGTTTGCTATACCGGTTTTATTGGCCGGGAATACATGAACAGGTGGCTCCATACTGTGAAGTTGGCCTGAGTGTCAACAGGTTGCAGCAATAGGCTGAAAAGACAAAGTCCCTGTTACCAATGCCCTTGGTTAGCAATGTATTTGAAAGGGTTGCATGGATATTGTAGGCCCATCACGAGAAGTACAAAAGGAATCACTTTATATTAGTGGTGGTAGATTATGCTACAAAATATCCTGAAGCTACCCTTCGCATGCCACCACCACCTGGATAGCAGAGGAATTAGTGAAAATTTTCAGCCGTATGGGATTCCAAAACCATTCTAACTGATAGAGGCACTAATTTTTGTTCAGAGTTGTTACAAAAATTGTACCAAGCTTTAGGCATTAAGCGGTTTTCACCACCTACCATCCTCAAACAGATGGGTTAGTTGAGAGGTTTAACCAAACTCTAAAAAGAATGCTCAGGAAACACGTGACAGAGGAAGGTAATAAATGGACGCTTATCTGCCCTATTTGATGTTTGCATATAGGAGGTGCCACAAGCCTCGACGGGTTCTCTCCATTCCAGTTACTGTATGGACATAACCCAAGAGGCCCATTGGACATTATTAAAGAAGAATGGGAAGACAAGAAGGAAACATAAGATAGAACCTTTAGAATATTGGCAACAACTGAGACGAAGGTTAATAACCTATGTAAAGAAAGCACATCAAAATAATTTACAACAACAAACTAAACAAAAGAATACTATGACAAAGGAACAAAGCTCAAAGAATTCACTGCAGGTGATAAGGTTCTACTTTTATTATCCTCCTCTGAGAATAAGTTACTTATGAAATGGCAAGGGCCATATCAGATAGTGGAACGTAAGGGCCCAGTAACTTATTTGGTGGCTTGTCCTGAAAGGAAGAATAAAAATAAAGTATATCATGTAAACTTGCTAAAACCCTGGGTGGACCGAACTTCTCTCTCCTGTAACTATGTCAGCCCTGAAACATCTGAATTTGAATCTGAATTAGACATAGCTTATAAAAGGTTAGAGGGTTCGAGTAACCTCTCAGAGGTGCAAATTAACCCACATTTAACTACCCAACAAACATATACATTACAAAGTATGTTAGAGCCCTATAGAACACTATTTACAAGTTTACCCGGAAAAATTACACATGCAGTACATCATATTGTGGTATCTGAAGACACCCTATTAGGCAAAAAGCATACAGAATCCCTGAGAAACTAAGGAAGAAGTAGTTCAAGATATCAAAAGATGCAGGACCTGGGATTATAGAACCATCACATAGTGAATGGACTTTTCCTATGGTGATAGTGGAGAAAAAGAAGGTGGAATTAGGCTTTGTTTAGATTTTCACGCTCTAAATGCCATATCCAAATTTGATTGTTACCCAATGCCCCGGATTGATGACATCATAGATCGCCTGGGGCAGCCTGTTATATCAGCACCTTAGACTTAACAAAGGGATACTGGCAGATTCCTCTAGATCCAGAGGATAAAGAAAAACAGCCTTCAGTACACCGATTGGCCTATACCACTTCACAGTGATGCCATTTGGCCTGCATGGGCGCCGCTCCATTCCAACGGGTAATGGATAATATTCTGCAACCTCATACAGAGTATAGTGCGGCCTACCTGGATGATGTGTGTGGTTTTAGTCCTTCATGGGAAGAACATCTACAGCATCTCCAGGCTATATTATGTACCCTGTCAGAAGCCGGGTTGACACTAAATCCCCTAAATGTTCATTGGCAATGCAGGAAGCCAGGTATTTAGGTTTCCAAATTGGAAATGGGCTGGTAAAGCCAGAAATCTCAAAGATAGAAGCAGTAGCCAATACCCCAGCCAAGGACAAAAACAGATGTAAGGTCCTTTTAGGACTAATTGCTACTACAGACTTTCATTCCTGATTGTTCCACAATAGCAGGACCTCTAACCGACCTCTTAAAGAAATGTAAGCCAGATAAGGTAAACTGGACAGCTGAATGTGAAGAAGCATTCAGCAAACTAAAAGGCTCGGTATGTTCTTCACCAGTCCTACACTCTCCTGACTTTAACCGCCATTTATAGTACAAACAGACGCCCAATTGTGGTATAGGGCGGTACTACTCAATTAATACAGGGAGAAGAGCATCCAGTCATATTTATAAGCCGGAAGTTACATGAGAGAGAAAACATTATTCAGTTATTGAAAAGGAGTGTCTGGCAATCAAGTGGTCACTAGAAGCTTTACGCTTTTATTTATGGGGTAGGGAATTTGAGTTATGGGTAGACCACAACCCTCTATGTTGGCTTCATGTGATGAAAGATAAAAACCCTCGTATAATGCGATGGTACTTAGTAATGCAACCCTACAGGTTTACGATAAAATATAGAAAAGGTTCAGAGCATAAGAATGCCGACTTTCTATCTAGATATGGAGTAGAAACTATACCTACCTATCTTCAGGCCTCAGGGTAAAAGAAAGGTAGTGATTATTAAAAGAAATAAGTATTTTGAAATATCTATAATAGATAGTGTTTTTTTTTTTTTGGACCCTGAGGTGGAGCCTTGGTGAGGGTGGGCTATGGCTCCATCTCTTGAGTAGAGATCTGAAGATAGGTATAGTAGTAGCTCTTGTAAACCAAACATAATTTGTTTGGTTTTGGGTGGGGAGGAATGTAAGAGAGAGCAAGCTGAAGATTCATCTGCCCCCCTTTGGGTTTCCTTAATTCAAATGCTGCAGGACATTCAGAGGGACTCCAAGATGTACACTGTGTCCTGTTTTATGTTGTATGTTGTGTTTGTTGGGCTGGCCACCCACAATCTGTATTTATTTTTATGTCTTCTGTTGTGTGTGATTCCCCTTTGTGTACATCATGGATCTCCTTCATAACTCTAGCAGCCTTAAGTTATGGAAACTAAGTGTGAAGCAGAAATGTATTTAAAATAAAAAATGCTGGCTTGTAACTTCAAGTCTTCAATTAATTAGTTTAAAGCCTCTTTGGAAAGCAGGCATTCGAGCAGTGCAGAGCGTTTTAAGAAGTCTGCTCAAGCGCTCGCACTATCGCAAGGATGGAAAAGGCTCTGGAAGCAGTCTTTAATTTAATAGGGGTGTCCGCCTGCATTATAGACAGAACGGACGAAAAGAAACAAAAATACAAGTGAAGTAAAGCCTTCCTTTTATGGAGATACAGAGAAGTCCAGACTGTTGCTGTTTAAATTCATTCTGAAGCTCTGCCTTGTTGTTTAGTTAGCAGTCTGTAGAAAACTGTTTAAAACCGCCTGAAAAGTACTGGTTTGGGCACAATATTCCTATCGCTAGTGCTGCCATTTAATTAAAGTAAATTCTCCACAAGGCACAGAAGGTTCCCCTTAAAAGCACTACTGAAAGAGAGTATTGGTAATGTGAGTAAACTTTGTTTGTGTGCCTCTGTTACTTGCTGAAAACACTCACATTACCAACACCTCTAGGAAGAAATATGTTTGGCTGTACTAAAAAGAATTAAGTAACACTTGACTTACCCGTATAAGGCAACTTAAATTATACCAAGGTAGTTTTCTTTTTAAAGTTTCTGTGTAGCCAAAATGCTGCTGTTGCAGAAGCGCCCTGCTTCATTGTTCCCTATGGACCGGCCGCGCCCAGTTTCCCTGTTTTTATCCCTTACAAAGAGGAACTTCCCTTCTGTGAAAGTTAAAATATTGAGACAGCTCATAAAATTTGTTTTGAATGTCAAAATGTTTTTGGAATGTTACTTTACGTTTAAATAAAATATTTTATTTTGAGAAAGATTGAATGGATAACATTTTTAAACTGGAGTAACGAGGTCACATGTCTGTAGAAACTGCTATGTAAGCAGAACTACCTAGGAAGCTAGCAGTGTAAGGGAGGGTGTGAATCTGTTAACACCCAGTCCTGAGATAGTCAGTAATACCTCTGATATGTAAACTATGGACTTTTTGGCTTGGTTTATTATTTTGTCGTTTCCAGTCCGCTCTAGGTAATACATTTTTAAGTTTGTTCTGCTAATTTTTGTCCAAGCACTTTGTTTATCCCACACCATTTCACAGAGAGGACAAGGAGGATATGAGGAGAGGTGAGTAAGGGAGGAGGAGGCGGGGGAGAGTAGAGGGAGGTAGATGAGGAAAGTAAATAGCTGGAGGAGCATAATTTTGGAGGGGCCGGGCTGGGGGTAAGAGAACAGAGGGAAATATTAAAGTGAAATGTGACCCAGGTTGTATAAAGGTCTTAGCCTTCCTTGGAGGCCTAGAATAACTGAATTATTATCAGTTCAAAGGTTCTACAGAAAGTCACTTTTATATGTTTATACTGTATGTACAGTTACTGTGTCTCTTATGGTTATAAGAGTGGATTCGCAAGTTCTTTGGTTGAGAGAATTACAAAGCAGAGCTGAACAGTTCTGGCACACAAAGAACTTGAGAAGAAACTCTTGTAACCATAACAGACACATAGAAACTGTACTTATAAACATATAACTGGTCATCAATTTTTTTTCATTGACTGACCCAGTTATAATTTGCTGTTATAACCCACGGGTTATAACAGCGAGCACGAGCTGAGTCAGTTAAAAGAAAGACACTTAAAAAAAAAAAAAAAGCGACTCCATCTCTTGCTTACTGAGGAACTGCCAAAACCCACCACACTGTCTTTGAACTCCGCAGAGTTCTACTGTATTAAAACTATCGAGTTGATCCTGCCTGTTACTCTTTTTTCTGTTGTCTGTTTGACCCTGCTCTTAAAATGAAATGGATCCGTTGCTCCACACAGAGACGCAGTGTGAGCCCGATCGGGAACTGTACAATTATCGCAACAGCGGCCAGAGACTGTAAGTTAAAAAATACAAAAAACTAAAAGTATACAAAAGAAAAAAAAAAAGTAGGGACACAAAGTGTGTCTGTGTCTGTGTCTGTGTGTCTGAGTGAAAGTCAGGGAGTCACAGACACTACAGGAAGGCTGGAAAACAATTGTTGTCCAGCAATTATAAATAATAAAAGATGGGGAAGTGTACTTGAATTCAAAATTAATGGTTGCCCTAGGTGTGGGATGCTTTAATAAACCCCTTGAGCTTTGCCCTCAGGGTTTATGTAGCATCCCACACCTCGGGCAACCATTAATTTCTCATTAAGCACACTTCCCCATCCATTATTGTATATATTATAAATCATGTTAAACACCTTTTCTGCCCTTTTTTTTCACCTGCTGTAAACTGGTGCCTCTTGCTGTCAGTATGACCACTGGTGGCATGTCCAGTAACTGATTTACTAACTGATGCCAGTAATTTCATTTTTTTTTTTTTAAACTAGGCATTCTATTCATAGAAACATAGAAATGTAGAAATTGATGGCAGATAAGGACTGCTAGGCCCACCCAGTCTGCCCTGTTGCAGAAATCATAGACCCTACTTGAGGTCGAGGGTAAGAAGACGTGAGGGGTTAAAAGGGGTGGGTATTAGAAGGATTGCGGTAAAGAATTCAGAGGCAGACAAGCTAGCTGCTAAGACAAGTGCTGCAATGGGACAGAATGCTAAGTGCTTCGATGGGACAATGGGGTAGTTCTACTTGTTCCTGCTAGATGGGGCAGTCGCAGCTACAAAGTGCTGAGAGGTGTTCCTGTAACTTATGTTTGAAAGGTCTGAACTTGAATTCAGTCAGGATGTCACAGCAGAGGGAGTTGAGCCAGTTGGGGGTATGGTATGCAAATGATCTTTGTCCCTGTGAGGTGCAGCAGAAAGGGACCTTGAACAGCTGACAGTTTGTTCCTCTGGTGCAATGGGGGTTGGATGTAAGGCATAGGAGGTTCGGATGCTTGGGGGAGTTAGGCTCAAAAAATTTGTTTGGCAAGCAGGCAGGTCTGGTACTTCATCCTGCCTTGCAGATGAAGCCACTCAGTTTCAGCCTAAAGATCACAGGTATGCGTGAGCTGGTGAGCTCCTGTAATTAGCCTGCAGGCTTTATTTAAGGCTATTGTGATCCTTTTAAGGGTTGTGTCTGATGCTGTGCTATAAACAACCAGGCCATAATCTGTTATGGAGATAACAAAGCTGCTTACTGCAATCTGGAGTGCCTCAGAAGTCAGACAGTGTGTATGTCTGCGCAGTAGACCTATTCTTAAATTGACAGCTTTGGCAACATGTTGGATGTGGTTTGTGAAGAATAGGGTGCTGTCTAGGGTAATCCCCTGGTATTTAAATGAGTGGACCAGGTCAAGGGTGGTGTTAAGGCTATTTAGCATTGTGAGCTGATATGATCTGTGCTTATTGTGGGGGTTAGCGAATATCATTACTTTAATCTTTTTGTAGTTCATGAGTAGCTTTTGCTTCAAAAACCAATTCTCAGCATTAGCGAATTTCAGCTGAAGCTGCTTCTCCAAGAGTATTGGGTCCATGTTGCTGGTATAGAGCACAACATTGTCTGCATATAGAAGAATTCTATCTGGGCATACAAGGGGAAGATGGTTAAGGAATAGGCTGAAAGGTAGGGGACCTAAAATAGATTCTTGGGGGACACCAGTGTGCACTTCCCAGCTTTCCGAGAGGACACCATTTATCTTTACCTGCTGAGCTCTATTTGCAAGGCAGCTTCTGAACCAACTCATGGTGCTTTCAGAGAACCCAGTGTTGGATAATTGTTCAAGCAGTAATGCATGGTTAACCATATCAAAGGCTTTGGTGAGATCTATGAAAGCTGCCCCCACCATCTGACCATGGTCTAATGCTTTATGTATATAGCCAGTGAACTCTACTAATGCAGTGGTGGCACTGTGTGATTTTCGAAATCCATGTTGTTAGGGGCATTGGATCTGGTATTTATCAAGGTATTCAACTAGCTGATCTGACATGATGTGCTCCAATGCTTTGGAAAGGGGGGGGAATGGGCACTGGGTCCAAACAGTGTCAGTCAAAATAGTGTACACAAAGTGCGCATGTCAAAAAAGGTGGCAAATCTTTTTTTGTGGGGGGCTCTGTCCCCCCACACCCCCCAGACTAATAGAGTCTCACTCTGTGGGGGTGTGGATTAGTGTTTCCAGGGCCCCATAAAAAAAAGTCCCAATGCCGTAGACCAGGATTAGAACCCTGGTTTCCATTGCTGTCTACAGAGCTGCTCCTTATCTCAGTGCTCCACACCACAGAAGCAGCTCAGCCAGCTATTGGATCAGTGGTGCCCTTGGCCTTTTTCAGGACTATGGACAGCGACCGGGGAGCGCTTATAGCAAGTGCTGTAAATCCCTGGTCGCTGTCCTTTTGAGTGCTTACCAGACTAGCGCCATATAGTGCGTCACTACTCAGGTAACGCTAATCTAACCGGGTACCGAGGGAATGGATATGGGATGATAGTTAGTATGCACGATCCTGTCTCTGCTTATATGGACAGGTGTTACTATGGTGGCTTTCCACCTCTGTGGGAATTTGGCAAATTGTAATGACAGGTTCAGGATTTGCGTCAATGAGGTGAGTATCATCAAGGGTGAAGATGACAAGTTTAAGGTCTAGTGAGTCACCATTTTTCCTAGTACACGTTGCAGGTACTTTTTGGCTTCCTTTCTGGTAACTGTTTTAAAATAGAAAGGGGGGGTGCCCGGTGGTTGGTTTTCTTTTACATCGTTGTTATTGTTATCTGCTATCTCAAAGTAATCTGAGGGAGTACACTGCTGAGGTTGATGAATGCAGTGTTGAAAGTGTCAGCTATGACTTTCAGGTCTTGGGTGATAACCCCATTAATGTCCAACATGGACGGTGAGGTTTTGTTGGTTGTCCCCGTCAAATTCTTTATGTTGCCCCAAAACATTCTACCATCTCTCCAGGAGTTTGCATACTCGTCCTTATAGTGGTGACTTTTGGCAATGTGGATAGCACATGTACAGGTATTCCTGGCCTTTTTATATCACTGTAAATCAGACTGTTTGCCGACGTCCACCACATGTCTCGACCAGTCCCTCCTTCAACTGCAGGACTTGCCATACCTTAATCCTCCACCTGGGGTCAGGCAAGCTGCAGACCTTGGTCCCCTCCCTCCCCCCGGAGAAGACAAGCAGTTGTGGGACGCTCAAGTCTTCTCCTCTGGCCAGCCCTCCAGCAGTCCGGGCTTGCTCCCGAGCTGGGTCGCTGGTGTTGCAAGTGGAAATCCAGCCACTGCGCTGGCAGGCTGGCCCAGTTATGGTTTTAGTTGGGGGGGGTCAGCGGCTTTGTTGGACCAGTGATATAGGATAGGGGAGTGGTCACTAAGTGAGTTAGGGAGGATGGAGGTATTCAAGATTCTCTCAGGTTGTCTGGTAAGCAGCCAGTCCAGTAGTGTACTAGAACCAGTACGATAGTTTATTCTAGTGGGGGAGTCCACCATCTGTGCAACATTGATGGAGCAGATTGCATCTTTATAGGGGGCTGCATCAGGGGACAGCCAGTTTATGTTAAAATATCCAACAATTATTACTTCAGAGTTGTTGTTGGTTGTAGGTTGTTAAAGTAGGCTATGACCCATTTGAAGCCATTAGCCTGCTTTTTAGAGGGGATAAAAATCGAGACCATGGTTAGTGCCTTGTTGTTGGCACCTATTAATACTTTAACCACCAGTGTTTGGACATTGTTTCCAGTTCCTAGATAGGGAGTGGTGTGACCCTGGAGGGTGTTCTTCAGATAGATAGATAGTGCAACTCCTGCCCCTCTTACTAAGCCTGTCACGTCTGAAAAGGTGCAACCATCTAAGGTGATTGTAGTATCAGGGGTCTTTGGAATGAGCCAAGTTTCCACTGTGAAGAGTACATCTGGCCTGTATTGGTAACCTAGACTTGGAGTGCATTGAATTTGGCTAACAAACCTCATATGTTGATAGATGTATGTGTGAGGGTATCTTGCTTATTATTGTGCCACATTGATTGTTGCATAGGGCCAGGGTTGGGGTGGACGTTGCCTGGCATTAAGAGAAGCATCACTGTGAGTCTCAAAACTTGAACCTTTAATAATTTGAGATTAGCTATACGTTTCTTTTTGTCGGTTCTCCCTAATTTAAGCTTGGAGTGGACTATGGTCAGATTGGGGAGGAGGGGTGGATGGAGAATGTTAATGTGATTGAGCCAGGATTGTCACTCATGTGGGTGGGCAGCCCTACAGCACATGTCAATAAGTGAGCTGATAGTACCTTGTGTGCAGTATCCATTTATTAACAAGGCATGATGGCTGTTTTACTGAGCTGTGCCGATGCCTGTTAAGGTCAGAGTTATTAGCAGGCTAGTCAGTTGAAACATTAGATAAAGGGCACCCAATGTCTGTTGCAAGCAACCTTAGTGATACAGTCGGGTTTGGTGAGTCTGAAGGCATTGGGTGAAACGGTAACTCATACAGCTAAGACCTTGCATTGGGGGGACACAGATGGGCTGAGTGTGCACTGGGGTGGGGTCACACAGCTTAATGGTTGCTAAAGTGTGATTGTGTTATTGTAGCTGTCAGGATAGCATAGTGGTAGAGATGCTGACTTTTGTGAAAAGGGTCAGGTTCAAACCCAGCACGCACTAAAGGTCGTGGGCTGGATTTAGCAAGTAAAACCAGTTAGGTTAATGCAAGGGAGCAGGAACAAGTTTTGGGCCTTGGCTTGCTCCATCAGGTAGAAAAGAAGGGGAATGAGAATGAAATTGCTAGGTGCAACAGTGACTCCTAGTGGCCAAAGGTGATAGGCTGCAGATGGAAAAGTGGAGAGCGTGGCATCACGTGATGCATCACGTGACCAACCCCACCAAAGGGATGTGGGGCAGTCACTGTACAAGTGACAATGGGCTAGCACAGTAGCAGTCTGCCGACTGCGCAGGAGAGGATTCACTATATTGCTTTTTGGCTACTTCAGTAAGGGATGAGGGGGTAAAAGTGTACTGAAGCAGCTTTGATTCTTATCTGCTTCATTGCTCCATGAGAGTGAGGGAAGAGGAGGTGAAAGCATAGTGAAGCAGCCTTTCTTCTTGGCTGCTCCATTGCTCCCTGTTTCAGTGAGGGAGGATATGGTGAAAGTGTGTTTATGTTTGTAAGGTCTTTTTCAAGTGTGGAAGCATATTTCAAGAATTAAGTTCCTGCTTTTTTTTTCTCCAGTAGGAGGTGCTATGCTAACTGGATTGGAGTGCAGTGCTGTTCAACTGTGCATGGGCTATCATCGTTGATGTGCAGAGTGGGGAAGGAGAAGCCGTGGCGTGTTGGCTTTCAGTAACTCTTATTTATGTGATTTCAGTTGCTGGAGACAGAAGGTGATGGGTAAGTCTGCTATTCAAACAACAGTGGCATACCTTTAGTAAAAAATGTTTAGGCATATAGCAGATCCTGCTTTCTGGGTTCACTCCTCAGCTTAGCAACGTGCAGCAGTGCATCTGGTTCTGGTGACCCTTTGGAGTGTAAGGATAAGAAGAGCAGGGGAGTAGCAGACGTACTAGTAGATCTTGTGTTGCACCCTGGTCGGTGTGCCATCATAGGTGTACTCTGTTTTTCCACTGGAGGAAAGCCAACGGCGGGAACTGGACAATGGAAAAGAAGAGGGGCCCTTTGGAAAGGCCCAAACCTAAGATGTCCACTGGGGAAAGAGGAGAGAGAGAACCAAGGGGTTGTCGCAGGCAGCAGGCTGCAAGCCACAGGTCATAGAAGGCTTGAGAGAAGCATTTCAAGTACCCGTTGCAGAAGGTGTCAGGGAAAACTGAAAACCATCAGAAAATCATTAGAAAAACACTAAAAGACACTAAAATTGTGTGTTAAATGTGTGTTTGTTGAGCTGTTTTTAATAGTGTGTATTCTTTTTAGTTGGGGCCGGTTTTACCTTATTTTTTTTTATTTTACACTTCACACTTCATATTTTGATTTGAGTTTCTTTTGTGTCTAATACAGACTGGAATTTAAATGACTGAATATAGCTAAATACATATATTAAAAGGATATTTGTATTTTTACACATTTATATATTTTAGGACATTTTGTTTTTAAATTGTGTGCCACGCACTGAGTAATCTGCACCCATTGGTCCATCAGTCCATGTGGTGTGTGTGTGCTTAGAGTGCATGCTTGGCATGGTAAGGACCAGATTTGCCATTTTTGATTGAGGAGGAGGAGCACGGTATAGGCCACGCTGGGCTGAGACGTGCAATGTAATGCAGTACATGTAATGGAGAACCATGACTGGGATGTCAACATACCGGGGTACACAGTCTACAGAAGGGACAGGGAAGGGAAAAGAGGAGGTGGAGTAGCTCTATACATAATGGAATGGATCAAAGCTACAGAACTGAAAAGTAAAGGGGGAGGACAAGAGGCACCCTGGGTCACCTTGGAGACAGGTAAGGGCATCACAATCCGCACAGGGGTTGTATACAGACCCCCATCTCAAGGGGAGGAAATGGGCAAGAAATGATAGAGGACATTCTCAAATGGCTGAAAAGGGAGATACTGTTGATGGGGACCTGAATATGCCAGATGTTAACTGGATGACATGTACTGCAGCCACATCCAAGAGCAGGGTCATTCTCGATGCCCTTCAGGGGCAGGCCTTAGACAGCTAGTGTTGGAACCCACTCGGGGAGGAGCAATACTAGACCTGGTACTCAAATGGAGAGAGGATCACAAATTTAGAAGTCAGCAGACATCTGGGAACAAGCTTACTACTGCACAGTGTGCTTCACAATAAGCACAACCATGGAGACGCAGCCATACAAAAACAAGCATACTGGACTTTAGAAGGGCTGACTTTGGCAAAATGGGTGAATACCTGAGGAATACACTAGCAAATGGCCAAAAAGGAGGGGTGGAAGAACAATGGAGAAAAATCAAAACTGCCATAATAGAGGCAACAAGCCTTTGTGTCAAACAGATAAAGAAAACAAAGCGGAACAAAAAAACCACTATGGTTCTCAAAAGAGGTGGCAGGGAAGGTTAAGGAGAAAAAGGCGGCATTCAAAAAGTATAAGGAATCACAGGGGCATGACAGGGAACTGTATCAATTAAAGCAGAAAGAAATGGGGAAGGCAGTCAGAATAGCAAAAGCCCAAACCAAGGAAAAAATAGCCAATTCAGTTAAGAAGGGGGATGAAACCTTTTATAGGTACGTTAGGGAGCATAGAAAGGTTAAGGGAGGAATAGTGAAGATTAATAAGGGAGAGGGGAGGTGGGCAGAGGGAGACAGTGAAAAGGCAGTAATACTGAATGAATACTTTCGCTCAGTATTCACAAAAGAAGATCAGGAGGAGTTACCTAAACCAGACAATAGAAGCACTCTGGCTAGGGGGGTTGACACCAGTCCATTTACAGAAGAAAGAGTCCTGAAAGAACTCCTAAAGCTCAAGGTGGACAAAGCAATCGGGCCTGATGGGATTCACCCCAGAATCCTTAAAGAACTAAAGGAGGACCTAGTGACACCACTGACCACACTTTTTAACAAATCGTGGGAGGATGGGGTGGTACCTGAGGACTGGAGGAGGGCAGATGTGATTCCCCTTCACAAAAGTGAGAACAAGGCAGAAGCAGGAAACTACAGACCTGTAAGTTTGACTTCAGTGGTAGGGAAAATGATGGAATCACTTCTGAAAGAAATAATTGTTGAGTACCTAGAGGCCAGCAGGGCACAGGACCCAAAGCAGCATGGATTTACAGCAGGAAGGTCGTGTCAGATGAATCTAATAGATTTCTTTGACTGGGTGACCAAAGTAATAGACCAGGGAGGGGCTGTGGATATGGCCTACCTAGACTTTAGCAAGGCATTTGACACAGTCCCGCACAAAAGATTAATAATCAAGTTAGCCAGCCTGGGAGTGGGTCCCAGGGTGGTAGCCTGGGTAGAAAACTGGCTGCACAACAGGACACAGAAGGTAATAGTGAATGGAACACATTCGAAGAAAGGGGGTCACTAGTGGAGTACCTCAGGGCTCAGTACTGGGTCTAGTCCTCTTTAACATCTTTATAGGTGACATTGCAGAGGGTCTGGAAGGAAAGGTATGCCTCTTTGCAGATGACACAAAGATCTGTAACAGAGTTGATACACGGGGGGGGGTACAAAGGATGAGAAGGGACTTGGCAAGGTTGGAGGAATGGTCAGACATGTGGCAATTTAGATTCAATGCAAAGAAGTGCAAAGTAATGCACCTGGGAAACAAAAACCCAGGAGAAGAGTACACAATAGCAGGGGAGGTGCTAACAACAACAAAAATGGAAAGGAACCCGGGGGTAGTCATATCAGATGATCTAAAGGTTGGTAAGCAATGTGAGAAGTCAGTAAGGAGAGCCAGGGGATACTGGGATGCATAGGAAGGGGCATCACAAGTAGAAAAAGGAAGTGGTTATCCTCTGTACAGACAGTTGGTGAGACCCCATCTGGAGTACTGTGTGCAGTTTGGAGACCTCATCTACGCAAGGACATAGACAGGATGGAAGCAGTCCAGAGGAGGGCAAATAAATGGTGCAGGGTCTGCATCAGAAACCATATGAAGAGAGACTGAGAGAGCTTAATATGTATACCCTTGATGAAAGGAGGGACGGGGGACATGATAGAAACGTTCAAGTACCTGAAGGAATCAACAAAGTCCAGGAGGGTAGCATCTTTCAGAAAAGAGATGTGTAGAACAAGGGCACAATTTAAAGATAGAGGGGGGACGGCTCAGGGGTAATGTGCGGAAATTTTTTTTCACGGAGAGAGTGGTGGATGCCTGGAACCACCTTCCTGGGGAGGTTGTTGGGTCTAAAAAAGTGGGTGAATTCAAACATGCATGGGACAGACATAAGGCAATTGTAGTGGGGGGTGGCAGGAAGTAGGCTGTTGGTTAACTAGAATCTGCAGCTTATCCAGTAGGTAGGGAAATGGGCAGACTGGGTGGGCCAAGTGGTCCTTATCTGCCGTCAAAGACTATGTTTCTATGTTTCTGTGTACAAAGCAGAGTAAAACAGGTTGCAGTTTCTGGGTTACGGCATCTCTTGGCATTTTTTTGGCACTTTGGCGAGAGCGAGCATGAGCACTGTTAGTTCAGCCTGAGTTTTCCTGTGGGAAGAGATGCTGTTTACATATTGGTGCTCAAAGATGACGATGTAAGTCTTTCGAATATTATAAGCTTTTTTGTGTCTTATATCTTTTGCACCTTACTATTTATTAATGTTTATCATTGGTTGCTGTTTGTCATATTTTAGTGGACCCTTGAATTATCGCTGAATTACCCCTGTTAACACTGTTAGTACTGTTAGCCTGGTTAGCTTTGTTACCAGTGCTTGGCACAGTTTGCACTACAATATACCAGGGATGCATCACTGAAATCTAGCATTCTGGTATATATGATTACTAAATAATGATTTAGGAAGTCTAGAAAAGGAAAATTGGAGTTTGGCTTCTGTTTATTATATTTTGTCATTAAAGGTACCAGCAAAATGTGCCTGCTATTCTGAAGGTCCTGACGGCCCTAAACAATGTAAGGTCTATACCAGCACCCTTAGGGGAGTACCCAGAAGCCAAAGTTTGCACAAGATATTCAGGACGTCTGTTGGAGCTGAGGGAATGCTACTTAAAAACTATTGTCATAATAATAACTGGTGAGGAAGGTAACTGTGATCTGGGGAGAAAAATTCAAAAACAAAGGGCCAGAAACAATTAGAAAGGAACAGAGTCAGTCTGCCACAGACTCCAGATTGACCCAGGGACAGAAACCTAAAAACCCAGAAAGAAGCAAGGAACAAGCCAGAAAGGCGCTTTGAAATGATAGATTGTTGACCGTTTATTCCCTAAGTCTGCGAAACAGCAGAAGAGTGGGAACCTATTTTGAGCTACAATAGAAGTAGACCAAGAAAAGAGTAGCTAAATAGATTGCTGGATTTAAGTTTAGATTGTTTTAGAAGGTCTGTCATTTTTGTTGTGTGATAGATTATTGTATTGTAGTCCTGTCATTTTGTAATCTTGTATCTTTGAAATAAGACAATCAAATCTCATAATTGCGTATTTACATACTATAGTACATATATTATAAAAGACATTTATATCATGTTTTAACAAATTTATCTGTACTGTTAAAAGAAATACTATTATGGTATCATAAGATAGAGAATATTGAGTCAGAGTAACTCATGTTGTATCACTCTAGTGGTTGCTAAGGGCATGTAAACCTCGAGAGCGTAGCTCGAGAGGTTTACTTCAGCCCTTAGCAACCACGAGAGGTGATTTCAACGTGGTTAACACCTGATTCACAGACATTATTTTTTATAGTGTATGGGTAAAAACTTTTGTAAAATACAATACTGAATGCTTTGCTCTTACCATACATCGACGATTGGAGGCTTTGAGATGTTTTACCATGGCAAGATTTTATTTGTTTACATACAGAGAAATACACAGAGAAATTAAGATCAAATATATTCTCGGCATAGGCATTTTAAAAAAGCAGACAATCAACGGAATACCAGGTTCAAATTATGAAAGAAACCGTTGGTTGATGATGGTCACCTGGTGTAAGCGACGCAAGCGTTAAGGCCTTGTCTGAGGCCCAAACAAACATGACCACATGCGGCAGGTTGCATTCAACAGAAAATATCTACAAGGGGAACAGAAAATTAATGGTGATATGCATCAGCAGCTAGTAGTAGGTTATGCTTTTTACGCTGTGATTTTTAGCATGTAATTCCGCCATTGTAATTGGCTCTGACAGTTAACTACCACTAATGTGATTTTTGAATTTTTTTACCGTAAATGGCGTTCGTGATTTGTGGGGCTAGAATACTGTGCAAGTCACTATTCTTTCTTGGTATGTCTCTGCTTGGACATTCCAAAGAGTGGTTAACAACTTTCTGACATTCTGAACAGTGGATAACAAGGATTTGCTGCTGCTGATTATGATGGTTAATAAGGGCTCCCCATACATTATAGTACTATAACAGATAGAAATAGATTGCCTGTGAAGACAAAAAGCTGTTTAGCCCTGAAAAACAAACAAGAAAAAGATGATGAATGAAAATGAACAAAGAGTTCTGGTAGGCAAGGAATGACACCCCCAAAATAAAGGGGGAAGAACTAAACAGACTAGAGTCAGGAAAGGGAAAAAGGCAGAGGGAGAAATGAGTGATGGTAGCTTGCAACAACCAAAGATTACTGCCTTTATATCTAAAACAAAAAATGAGGCAGCAGAATAATATGGGGAACTGATAGAGCAAGAAAAAGGGGCCATATTCCAGACATCTACCCCTATATTAAAATCAAACAAAAATAAAGAGATTGGGTCTGAGAGAGGAAAACAAAATAAGGGTAAAGACAACTTAGAAAAGGGAAATGAGACCAGCTCAGTGTCACAAAAACATAAGGAGATAGTCAAGGAAAGAAAGGAGATGGAAAGCACAGTACAAAAAAGTGAGTTTCTACAAAAAAATGAGTGAAGTAAGGAATTATCGTTAGCAGATCACTCAAGGACTAAAATTAATAGAGAGCAAACAGAGAGAGGATGAAAAGGGAGATAAGATCAATCAAGAGTTATATGAGGCCAGGCTGGTGGCGCTGAGGGTTGAGGCACTGGATGCCACACTTCATGCCACGCCGGCAACCCGGGTATGGAAATGAGCCCGGGCCATTGGGGGTCGGCAGGGGAGAGAGAGGATTGAGCATCTGGAGGACTGCTCTCCTCTCTCTGGGGAGGGATCCGGGGCTACTTGGCATCCTGGCGACCCCTATGGAGATCAGGAGTAATGCAGGTACACCAGCTAGAAGAAGGGGTTGGAGTGCGGCAGATGTCAGCAGGGAAGCCGTGCGGGGATGTCATTGCATGCCACACTCCTGAGGAGAACTAGAAAAGGCAGAAAACTACCCTATCTCACCTGTGGAGATGAAATGGATGCCAGGAACACAGCCCACATCCCGACTGCCGGCCCTATGTCTGGAGGCCAACCCAACACCCAGGTTGGATCTCCCTAATTTCAGACAGGCTGTCACAGGAGGCTGGGCCCACCCCAAGGGGGTGATTCAGGGGTTAGATCTGCCAGGGTGGTCCGGGGAGTCCCTCCACTAACTAGGGTTCAGGCAAGGGAATAGAGGCTGGGGTCTAGTGCATACCCCAGAAGGATGCCCAGGTGAGAGAGGAGCATAAATAAAGTTTAAAAAAAAAAAAGAGTTATATGAATCTTATATTAGTGGAGAAAGTAGGGAGGAAGAGGAGAATACAATATTCATGAGTCAGGATGAGACTTTTATTCCAGATATAGAAAGGATAATCAAAGATTTAGCCATTTCGCTGAAATATCCATATCTGGCTAATATTCTAATATATGAACAACTGGTTAAAATAGTACAGGATTTGAATCTTACAAAAGGAATTATAAGTGAAAATAAAAAAGCAATACAAGATCTGCAAATTTATATACAAAAGGAAGCTAATGTGGATAGTATGGACCAGAATTTAGAAGAAGAAACCCTGAGTCAAGATCTTTCCATGGAGCTGATTCTACTACCTACACCAGGGGTAAGGGAAGATAGCATTAGTGAGGAATTAAAACAAAGAAATAAAGAACTATGGCAGAAAGGAGAAGAGAGGGAAAAAATAGAAAAGGAAAACAAATTACAAATTGAAATGAAACAGAAATTAAATATACAGGCCCCTAAGGAAAAAAGGGTGAGGGGAAAAAAATAAGGAAAACAAATGCAAATACAAATGACAAGCGAGATATAATGGCTCAAGATAGTGATAGTATTAGAAGATAGTTATCAATTAGAGAAACCCCTGAGATATTAAAGGAAACAAACAAACAAGGAGAAAGGGAACAAAGAGCCAGAAAAATGACTCAAAGAAACAATAATTTAGTAAACAGGAAAATGAAATAAGAATAACTGAAGACATAAAAAAAACAAGTAAACAATGACGAAACAAAGCATTAATAATAATAATAATAATAATTTTATTTGTATAGCACCTTTCAATATATCAAGGTGCTGAACAATTTTAAAAACAGTTCAAAACTCTACATAAAAACAGAACATGTACATAAAAATCAACATACCAACAAAATAGAATATTTATAATAAAATCCAAACATTAATAAATAACTTAATTATCTAAAAAGCCATATTCCACAGATAAGTTTTCAGATCTCTTAAAAAGCTCCATGGAGGTGCACTGCCCGTAACCGACATGGTAGAGAGTTCAAAGAGTGGTGCAGCATGAAAACGCTCTGCTGCCGGAAGATTTTAAACTCACTCTTGGGATCTCTAACAACCCCATGTCGGCCGAGCGGAGTAATCGGTCAGGGCAGTAAGGAATCAGGAGGTCTTTCAGATAGGCTGGACCCTGGTCGTGAAGGGCTTTAAAAGTCAGTAAAATGACTTTAAAGGTGATCCACCACCGGACAGGAAGCCAGTGCAGTTCGCGCAGCATGGGAGTGATATGACAGGACCTACTTGTCCGAGTCAATACCCGGGCTGCAGCGCTCTGCACCAGCTGTAGGTGATGGATTTCAACCCCAGAAAGCCCAAAGTACAGGGCGTTGCAATAGTCCAAGCGTGAGGATACAAAAGCGTGAACCAGAGAAGGCAGGGAGTCGGACGGAACAAGGTGCCTAACCCTGGCAATATTCCTAAGATGATAAAAGGAAATCTTGACAACGGCTGACACCTGAGCTTTAAGAGTCAGCCTGTCATCAAGAATAAACCCAAGGCTACGCACCCGTTCTGAGGACGGCAGAGATACTCCACCAAGGACAATTCCAGATGGTGCACCAATACCCGGCCTCACCATCCGACCTCCTGGGTCCACTACCAGCACCTCTGTTTTCTCCGAGTTCAACTTTAGCCAACTAGAATCCATCCAGTCTTGGATCTCCCCCAGACAGTTGTTAAACACCGAGAGAGCTCCATCCTGGTCGGGTGCAAAAGACAGATAGAGCTGGGTATCATCAGCATAGCAGTGAAACCTCAGCCCATATCGTCTAATGATACCTCCGAGGGGCAGCATATACACTGCAAACAACATGGGTGACAGCTCGGATCCCTGGGGCACTCCACACAACAAAGAAATTGGGTCAGAGGAAAAAATCCCCAACACAACTCTCTGCGATCTCCCGATAAGGAATGACGTGAACCATTGCAATACGGTTCCAGATATTCCACAGATTTGCCCCAGGCGAGCTAACAACACCATGTGGTCCACAGTGTCAAAGGCTGCAGAGAGATCAAGAACAAGAATGGAACATCTCTTCTGATCCCTTGCCATCAGAAGATCATTTAACACCCGAACCAGCGCAGTCTCGGTGCTGTGTCTTTTACGGAAGCCCGACTGGAAGGATTCGTAGACATTATGGATGGTAAAATGGTCATCCAGTTGAACCGCTACGACCTTCTCAATAACTTTCCCAATAAAGGGGAGGTTAGAGATAGGCCAATAATTAGAAAAACAGTCCGGGTCCAAGGAAGCTTTCTTCAAAAGAGGAGTCACCACTGCCTCTTTCAAGGAGCAGGGAAACTCGCCTAATTCCAAGGAGCACCAGACTATTTGCGCCAGGACCGGACTGATGATATCAAAACAACCCAAAATGAGGGGAGTTGGACCGGGATCCAAACCACAACTTGTGGGACGCATTAATGATAAAATGGAAGCTAGATAAAAAGTACTAGCAGAGAAAGGCAAAAAGGAGCTTAAGTAAGTCCCAAGGTCAGTAGAGAAAAACTTTAATTTGGGCAATAGGTTCATGAATTTCATGAAAAAAATGAAGGTGTCGGATTATGTTTTGTCACTGTTTGATGTTGAAGTCTTGCCTAATAAAAATGAGAAAACACTGGTTGAGAATGTCAAGAGTCTGATACTACCCATTCTGGGAAACGACCAGACACTGACATTCAGCCTAAGTGTAACAAGACCATTGGAAGATAAAGAATGGGTCATGTTGATAATGAATACATTTTCCATCCTTAAAACTATAGAATACAATAAGGCAAGACTACAACAAGCAGGTATCCAAAGTGGAAATATTCTGACATTGGGACACTTATTCCCAGAATATTATGAAAAAGCAAAAGAAGCAGTAAGGAGGAAAACTACCAGTATAATGAAGACCAATTACGCATTGTCCATTTTCAGGCTAGAGCAGTTTATAAACGAAACTAGTAAAAATTTAAAAACAAAAATAGGAGACTTTTCGGAACCCTTGCTGAAAATACAGTGTTAAGAAACAACATCAAAAGGGTAATGAGATGGGAAGAAAAGGGCCAGATAACAATCTGGATAGATGAAGAAATAGTTTACAATCAGTTAGTGCAAAAAACCTGTGAGTGAGATCATTTGGAGATATTTATGTACGAAGATAAAGAACCATCTGGTGAAGGAGAACCACTGAGTGTAAAGCCTGAATGGGTAAACATGTTAGAAAATGTCAATAGATTTGCAATATTGGAACCCTCTATTGAGGCTTGACCAGAAAGGGAAGGACTGACCAGGGAAACAACTGAATTAGAATCTAAGTTTTTTTAAAATATTATCCAGATCTATACAAGTATCTTAGCCCACAGACTTGATCACATTCTCCCTTCATTAATTCATCTGGATCAGTCAAGATTTATCAAAAGTAGGCAAACAACAGACAACATCAAATGAACACTATATCTTATAGACCATGCCCAGTCCACGAAATCTCCTCTCCTGATATTGAGCCTTGATGCTCAAAAGGCCTTTGATATGGTCTTTTGGGAGTTTCTTCAAGCTGCTCTACAAAAATTCGAATTTCCCACTCTTTTTATGGATGTTATTAGAGGAATATACACTGGCCCGGAGGCGGTCGTGAAACTTAATGGGTCGCACTCTGACCGCTTCTCCCTATACCGGGGCACCCGTCAAGGCTGTCCCCTCTCCCCATATCTGTTTGCCCTTTTTGTTGAGCCCATAGCTCAACTATTTCGACAATCCCCCAACCTTCATGGATACAGAGTTTCTGAGTCATCATACCATAAACTAGCCTATTATGCAGATGATCTCCTTCTCTGTATCACCCGCCCTGAAGAATCCTTACAAACTTTAACTTCTCTCCTGAAAGAAATAGAGACCCTCACAGGCTGTACTATCAATCAAAACAAGTCCGAGGCTTTACTTGTTCAACCCCCTCTTCCCCCGGATCTTCTCTGGAGATATCCATATAAATGGGACAAACCGTACATAACCTATCTAGGAATTAAAATCCCACAGAACTTTTCAGATTTATATATCTTGAATTATTTCTCAACCCTCTCTAAAATAAATTTGGATCTGTTGAGGTGGACACCCCTTCCCCTCTCGTTGATGGCTAGAGTCCAATCCATTCACATGACCTCTCTTCCAAAGATTCTATACCTAATGCAAAATATCCCGCTGCCTCTTTCAATGCAGGATGTTTGGTGGTGGGACATATCTATTAGTCAGTTTGTATGGGTGAATCAACATCCTAGACTAGCATTGACTAAACTTCAATGCCCCAAAGACAGAGGGGGACTTTCCCTTTCTAATGTCCACCATTATTGGATAGCCACCCTACTTACACACATAACTACCTGGCTTTTGCCTCAGGCTCATGCCCCACCATGGCTGAGGGTGGAGCAGGCTATGGCAGATAGTCCCTTAAACTATTCCAGAGTGTTCCAACCTAACAATATAACCCAACTTCAGAGGGACTCTAGATTCACTAAGGGGTTGCTCCAGTCATAGCGGAAATTTCTAGCCTGCTTGTCAAATAAGTTTTTGACCACTTGGTTGAGTATCCCGGCAGAAAACCCATTGTGGGCACCAGCGCGACTTGATGCCACCTTTCAATCCTGGGCTCGGAGGGGCTTACGGCACATATATCAATTTTATGATAAAGCTGTATTTAAAACATTTGACCAACTCAGACAGGAATTCTCTTTGGATAGGAATGATTTCTTTAGGTTCCTGCAAATCCAGCACTTCTTAAACTCAACAATCGGCCTAGACGTTTCCACTCAGATTATACCCCCTTTATGCCCTCTCCTTATTCAGTTAGCAGGAGGTGGGGACTGAAGCCACCTGATCTCTTATCTCTATAAGGCCTTACAGGGGGCACCAACACATACTATGGACCTGGTGCAATTTCACTGGGAGGCCGAACTCCAGGTTGAATTATCCCAGGGGGATTGGCTCTGGATATGGCGATGACAACACAAAACCTCTAGCTCATACATCTGGAGAGAGTACTCTTGGAAGGTGGTGTCTAGATTCTTCTGCACTCCTCAGATTACTGCTAAATACCTAGCTGGGGGGGATTCCTCCTGCTGGAGAGGATGTGGTTGTGAGGTGGCCATGCATACACACATTTTTGTGGTCATGCCCTATGCTGACAACATACTGGTCTCTAATAAAAAAATAGAATCACACATCTTTTTCCAATTTTAGGTGTATTTTCTCCAGCGCTGGGGATTCTTCTCCATTACCCCCGTCACTTCAAAGATCCTCAAAAAATATACCTTCTTAACATTTTGCTGGGAGCAGCCAAGAAATGCATCACTAGATTATGGCTTCATCCGGAGTCTCCCTCCATCTCAGCCTGGGAGGACACTGTATATGACATTTATAAATTAGAACATATGACAGCTAGAATTCAAAATACAGTTCCTCAGTTAATGAACCAGAACATATGGTTTCTTAATATCTCACCATATAGAACAGATCGGCCCTTTTAGGGTGGGGCATGTGGGTAGGTGGGTTCTTGTATCCATGGGGCCGGGCTTGGCCAGCCCTGGGCTTGTGGTTCCCCTTGTGGAAACCTTCCTTTGATTGATGGGGAGGGGACCCTATCCAATCCTCTTTTTGGTGAACAGATTGACTCCCGGGCTTCCCCCCCCCATTCCCCACTAGATCCTCAGATAGGAAAGTATGAATCGGGCTTGTATGGAAAGGAAAGGGAAAGGGGAAATTGTTTAACCAGGAAAGGTTGATCTTGAGTAAATATTGGTTTGTAGAATATAATTATAAGCTCCAAAGCCAGACAGAGGATATTTATTATATACTGTATATCATTTTAGATACACATTCCTAAGGATATTTACCCTCTTTCTTAGCAAAATTAATAACAAACGAATGTGATGTCCTTTTTATGATCATAAACTCTATTGTTAATAGCCTGACGCACATGATATTGAATTCCTGTAAACATGCTCTGTGTACCATATAAGTTAAAAAAACTTGTAATAAGAAAAAGTTTAAAAAAAAAAAAAGAAAAAGAAAACATTGTCCAGGAATGCATCTGGTATTAAAAATAAATTAGTGGACAAGGAGGTGATTGAATATTTCAACAAGTTCAATATAATTTGTATACAAGAAACGTGGGCAAGCAAGGAGCCATATTTGAACGGCTACAAATCCTATACTAAAAATGCCATAAAGAACAAGAAATTGGGAAGAAACAGTGGGGGGTTAGTAATATTGAGTAGATTAAACACTAACTACCCATCTACAAAACTGGACATTAATAGTGACAATATTTTAGGTGTAAGAGTTAAGATTAAAGAATTGGAAATTATAATGTTGAATATTTATATACCTCCTTCAAAATATAATAGTACTAGAGATAGAATCGTAGAACACATGGAAAGCACTATTGACAAAGAAGTAGCTAATAATCTGCTAGCTAGAATAATTGTTTAAGGAGATTTCAATGCCAGAATAGGCAACTTATCAACGATTACAAAAGATGTTTTAGAAATTATAACGATTTGCAACAGTAAGAGGTTGAAAAATGCCAGAAGCTCCATGGACAATAAGTTCAATGAAATGGGAATGAAAATATGTAATACGTTTAGAGCAATAAATTTTTTCTTCATTAATGCAAGATCTACTTCAGATTGTGAGGGTGGTTATGCCTTTATAAACTCTAGAGGTGCCTCAATAATTGATATGATTTGGATAAGTATAAACATGATAGAAGACTTTATTGATTTAAATATAGACAATAGAGGGGAAAGTGAACATTTTCCATTGGAATTGCAAATAAATTTAGGGCAACAATTCTGTAAGACAACAAATAAACAAAGTGACCTAGGTTCAAAAATGATACAAACAAGGAAGGGAGTATGTTGGAAGGAAATATGTCATAGAAACTTTCGACCAGTAATGAAAATGAGAGGAATCATTAATGAAATGAATTTGTTTATGGAGATGGAAGAAAATGAGTATATAGTAAATTATGAAAGAATAGTCTATAGCTTACATAGTTTGCTACATAAAGATATCAACATCTATACAAAGAAACATGGGGCAGAATGGTTCAAGAAAGAATGCACTGAGGCTAAAGAAAATTGAACACACAAACAAGGAAAACAAAAAAATGTCCAACTATTGAGAACAGAAAGGAATTGAATAAAAGCAGAAGTGACTGAAATAAAATAATTAAGATACACAAGGAACAGCACAGGCAGGAGTTATGGAAACAACTAGAGAGAACTGTCTATGAAAAAAATATAAGAACATTTTGGACACTAGTGGCAAAAGGTTTGGGGGAGAAGAGAGGAGAAACAGAGGCATTCATAGAACCACAAGACTGGTTACAACATTATAAGGGTATTATTTATGATACAGACATTACAAATGTACAAGAGCAAATAACTAATGAATGGGTTCCACTTAAATAGAGAATAGAGGAATAGGAAATACATTATTCAATCAAAAAATTTAAAAGACTTAAGGCCCCTGGACCAAGCGGTATACCTATAGATGCTATAATTAATCACTTAGATTTATGGATACCAATCTTGGAAAACTTATTCAATTATATAGGGAAATCAGGTAAAATTCCCAAAACTTGGACTAAATCAATAATAGTCCCCATGTATAAACAAGGAGAGAAAAAGGACCCAGTCTGTCATAGGCCTATAAGCCTACTGGATAACACACAGAAAATCCTCACAAAGAAAAACTATTTAATTGAAGAAGCCCAGGCGGGGTTCATAGAAAAGCATTCAACAACTGATCAATTCTTCAAATTGAGCCATCTAGTACATAAATACACCTAGGAATAAAGGCAAATGGATGAGCACCAGGAACGAGGCAACAGTGCTGTGAACAAATCAGGAAGTCCACACAACAGAAAAAACAGCAACCGTTGCAATAGACTGTAGCCAGGACACAGTACTCACATAAAAAATTGGTCTTTTATTGAAAAGAGGTGCTGCAACAAACTAACAGACAAAAGGTCTAGCGGGAAAAAAAAAACTCTAAATGAATGCACTGTCTATTGCATTGGGTGCTGTTTTTTCTGATGTGTTGACTACATAAATACACCATAGTTTAAAAAAAAAAACAGAAGCTGTTTTGCACATATATAGATCTGAAAATGATGTTTGATAGTATTAATAGAAATTTACTGTGGGTGTGCTTAGAGGAAACAGGAATAGAGACAACAACATTAAATATAATAAGGAACTTTTATAATGACAATTTAATTAAAATAATATATTTATTTATTTATTTAGTTTTTGTTGACCGGTAAGTGCACTAGACAAATCCTGCCTATTTTCAGGTACGACCCGGGGGAGGGGGATACAGATGAATGCCATCTGACCTTGAACCAGATTAAGCTATATAACAACCGGGGTGAATATATGGAAGAATTTGAAGGCAATAGAGGGGTAAAGCAAGGATGTGTATTATCACCAATATTATTTAACTTATTCATAAATAGAATATTAGTTAAACTATACAAACCAGAATATCACATGCCTAAAATTGGGGAACAATATTGTACTTATCTGGCCTTTGCAGATGACATTGTATTAATTTCAACAGCCAATTTAGGAGCAAAAAGATTATTTGAAACATTTCAATTAGAATGCAGTAAGGCTCAATTAACAATTAATGCAGAGAAGACCAAAACTATGGTGTTTGGAAATAAGAGAAGGATAAAAAAAAAGAACATACAACTTTATAATTTCACGTTAGAACAAGTGAAAGATTTCAAATATTTAGGTATTAATATGAATAAAAATTTGTTATGGAATAGACATATAAAAGAAATTGAAATAAAACCCAAAAAATTCTTACCGGCCATAATGGAAGACTAGGTTTGCTGACCAAGGCACCTGGCTTCACCTGAGCTCTTTTCTTCTAGGTTGCTTGAAAGGACAGAGCAAAGAACCTTACTAGAGCAAGGAAAAGGATTAAGGCTTCTTTTGGCTAGGCAGATTTACAGTGCTATAATTTCATTTTGTACTCACAGGGATCGTTACTGTTTGTTGCTAACATTTTATTGCTTTATTTTTCTCTGATTCAAATTGTTGTTGCTGGGTATACCTTCTGCATTATTACAGGGTGTGCCTACAGGTGTGTGCTTACAGATTACTGCTATAATCTTCTGATTCAAATTTTCTTTTGCAAGGTATATCCACTGTTACTGTTTTATTTTTCTCTGTAGCAAAGTGTTTCTTACAGGGTATATCATCTGTGAAATTATTACAGGTGGTGTTTTACAGGTTTTACAGTTTTATCTATCATTAGGATAAGCATTCAGGGCTACTGCATTTGTTGCTGTCTGATTGTTTCTGCTCTTACCTCCTTGTTTCTTTCGTCTGAGGTTCTTCTTTTTCGGCAGGGGAAGGGCCCAGTCACCCACCCCCATCCCCAACCACCCCACACTACACTTCTTTTATAGGGTAGCACAGTCATGACATTTTCTGTAGCAAAATAGGAAGGGGCAGATCAGAGGGCTGTCCACACAGTGACCTCATTTGCAGGGGCACTAGTAATTTAACTTGTTATAACAAGTTATACAAAAACAAACAAAACACAAAATCAAACTTTTGCATTCATTTTCTTCCTTCTAATTACTCTGACCAGGTTATAAAGCCAGCAATTTATCTGGAATGAATATCATTAAATACAGGTACTGCTGAACACTTTTCAGAAGTGCAGTTTTACAGGATTTAGGATACTGTCCTACATGCTGGGCCTTTGGAGATCTGAGGGCTCAGCTCCAGGCAGCATGGGCAGAGATTGTGCACCTCAAATGCATATTCAAGAGGAAATATATTATAAGAACCGCCCACCATTTAGCCCAACATCCAACAGAAGCACCCCGACTGCAGAGGGTAGTTGGTCTGGGAGGTTGACAGGTGGTTAGGAGGGGCAAATCGAGTGCCCCATCACTCGGTGCTCTTCAACATATCACCTCCACAAACCATATGAAAACTACAAACAGGTATCTGCCTCTATTTCCAAAATCAAACAAAGGGGCAGAGGACACTGCAGAGCAGGACACTGCAGCACAGGAGCTAGCACAACAAAACTCGTCCAAAACAGGAACCAAAACAAAATGAGCAAAAAGGAAATCCAAAAAACTTCTGATCATAGGAGACTCCATGATTCAGGGAGTCGGTACCTATCTCCAGCCAGGGGTAATGGTCAGATGTCTCCCAGGTACATCAGCATGGAGAGACACTGACTGCATTGCTAAAATTGTTCCAGATGCAGGAGAAAACATTGACGTCCTGGTACACATACTGTAGGGACTAATGATCTCGCCAGCTGGTCAGTTGTGGAGACCAAGGAACACCTGACCAGGCTGGGTGACAAACTATCATCCATTTCATTCAGCATCTCCTTCTCTGAGATCCTGTCAATGTGGGAGAGGGGGGCAGATGGACAGAAGGTCAGAGAAGGGGAGATAGGGGAGCTAAACATTTGGCTCAAGGGCTGGTGCCAAGAAAAAGGACACAAATTTGTAGGGAACTGGCAACAGTTTGGCGGAGCGAAAGTTCTTTAAATTTGATGGACTGCATCTGACTAAGGAGGGAGTCAGTGCATTGGGGCAGAAGTTTGATATCTTTGCAGAATATTTAAACTAGCAAATGGGGAGAGGGGTGCACCACCCCATATGTCGAATGGGAAGAACACCCCTCCCCCCTCAGCTAGTGGTCAAGCAGGAGTTCAGCATGTTTGTAGTACATTTGCATCACCAGGTAAGGAAAATGGTCCAGCTCCCCATATGATGCACACGGGAAACGCCAGACCTCGCCCAACAACTAACACACCAAAATCTGGCCAATGGAAAATCATGTACACAAATGCTCACAGTCTGGGAAACAAGATCCCAGACCTGCAGGCAATAATGACAGAGGCTAAATTGGACATAGTAGCCATTAGCGAGACATGGTTTACCAGTAACCACACTCCAGGAGACTTCAGTACCTGGCTAGTACTGTTCAGAAGAGACTGAGGTGCAAAAAGGGGTGGAGGCCTTTATGTCAATGAAAATATCAAAGCTACAGAAATTCAGAATACACATACGAAGCCAGAAGAACTGTGGGTCCCCCTGGAAACAGGAAATGGGACAGCCATATGAACTGGGGTTGTATACAGGCCTCCAGACCAGGGGGAGGACATAGAAACATTACTGTTAGAAGATATACAAAACATGACAGCTAATGGGGAGGTTGTGATAATGGGAGACTTCAACATGCCAGATACAGATTGGTTAATACCAGCAGGAACATCTGCCAGAACTAGACACATGGTGGATTCCCTGTAGGGGGAGGGCCTCAAACAAGTGGTGCAACAACCCACAAGAGACAGGGCTATCCTAGATCTAGTACTGATTAACAGGGAAAGGATCTCAGCTCTCCAGGTAGAAGGTCACCTGGGGGTCAGTGACCATCACATGGTATGGTTCAATTTGGCCACTAGAACTAAATCTTCCCATTCCAAGGTGAAAATATGGGACTTCAGAGGAGTCGACTTTGATAAGATGATCATCAGAGTTAAGCGAGCCCTGGCAAAAAGAAATACAGATGAGGGAATTCAGGCAAAGTGGGCAAGCATTAAGGATGCAATACTTGAAGCAACATCCCATTGTGTTAGAGACAAAAGGAAGTGCAAAAGAAGAAGGAAACCACTTTGGTTCTCAAAAACAGTAACAGAAAAGGTCAAAGCCAAAAGGCTGGCCTTCAGGAAATATAAGAGAATGCAGCAGGATGACGATAGGGAGGCATACCAAACCTCCCTAAGGGAAGCAGAGAAGGCAGTAAGGCAGGCAAAGGCCAAAACCAAGGAAACACTAGCACAAACAGTAAAAGAAGGTGACAAGACTTTCTATAGATACATTAGTGAAAGGAGAAAGTCCAGAGTGGGTATTGCTAAGATCAAAGGGGATAACGAAGAATGTGAGGAGGAGGACCATGTAAAAGCATCTATCCTAAATAGATACTTCTGCTCAGTATTTACTGAAGCGAATGTAGGGCAGGGCCCACAGCTCAACACCATGGACACGGGGGAGGGAGGTGTGCACAAGTCCCTTCACAAAAGAAAGGGTCCTACAAGAGCTCAATAAGCTCAGGGTGGACAAGGCAATGGGATCTGATGGCATATATCCCAGGGTACTAAAGGAGCTAAGGGTGGAAGTAGCAGAGCTATTAACAGAACTGTTTAGTGAGTCTCTGAGCACAGGAGAGGTCCCAGAAGAATGGAGAAGGGTTCATGTGATCCCACTCCACAAGAGTGGTAGCTGGGAGGAGGCAGGGAACTACAGACCAGTTAGTCTTACCTCAGTAGTGGGCAAGATTATGGAGGAACTCCTTAAGGAAAGGATAGTGCAACACCTGGAATCCATAGGAGCACAGGATCCAAGACAACATGGGTTTACAAAAGGACTGTCCTGTCAAACTAATCTCATAGATTTCTTTGACTGGGTAACCAGAGTGGTGGACCAAGGGGGAGCAGCTGATGTTGTCTACCTTGACTTAAGCAAAGCTTTCAATACTGTTCCACATAGAAGATTGATTAATAAGCTGGGTAGGCTCAGGGTGGGTCAGAGGTTGGTCAACTGGGTGGCAAATTGGTTGGCAGGCAGAAAACAGAGTGGCGGTAAACGGTATACAGTCAGAAGAGATGCAAGTCACAAGTGGGGTACCTCAGGGATCAGTCCTGGGGCCAGTCCTCTTCAATATCTTCATCAGTGACATTGCAGATGGACTGGAGGGTAAGGTTTGTCTGTTTGCAGATGACACCAAGATCTGCAACAGAGTAGATGATCCAGATGGGGTGGGCAGAATGAGAAGAGATCTGGATAAACTAGCAAAATGGTCAGAAGAGTGGCAACTGGGGTTTAATGCAAAGAAGTGCAAGATCATGCACATAGGGAAGAGAAACCCTGAAGCCACCTATAGGCTAGGAGGGGAGTTGCTGGCAGTCACAAGGGAAAGAAGAAACTTGGGCATCATCATCACCGATGACCTGAAATCATCCAAGCAGACCACTAAAGCAGTAGGTAAGGCTAGGAGGATGTTGGAGTGTATTAGTAGGGGTAATACAAGTCAGAAGAGGGAGGTAATAATCCCTGTTTACAAGACACTGGTTAGGCCCCATCTGGAGTACTGCGTGCAGTACTGGAGAAAACTCACTTTCACAAAGACATTAACCAAACTGAGGCAGTCCTGATAAGGGCAACCAAAATGGTGCAGGGACTGCTTCAGAAAACATATGAGGACAGATTAATGGAGCTCAATATGTATGCCGTAGAGCAAAGGAGGGAGACAGGTGATATGATTGAAACATTCAAACACCTTAAGGGCATTAACAAGGTGAAAGAGTCTAACTTGTTTCAATATAAGAAAAATAGCAGGACAAGAGGATGCAGCATGAGATTAAAGGGAGGCTGATTAAGGGGTAATGTAATGTGAGGAAGTTCTTTTTCACAGAAAGGGTGGTGGATGCATGGAATGGCCTACCTCAGTAAGTGGTGGATATGAATACAGTGCAGGGCTTCAAACAGGCATGGGATAGGCATAAGGGAGCAATACAGATGAGTATGAATAGATAGGCCACTGACAGAGCAAAGGTTGATGGCACATTCATAAGGTAGAAAAAGAAATGGGCAGACTGGATGGGCCTTGCGGACCTTATTTGCCGTTAACTTCTATGTTTCTATGTTTCTATTATAAATTTGGAGGTAGCTCAGTAAAAGGAGCACTAAAAGTACTAAATGCCAAAATAAGATCTCAGATACTATATGGAGCAGAAATCTGGGGCCAGAAAATAAATAGTAAAATAGAAAAGATTATAAATGCATTTTACAGGAAAATTATGGAATTACCACCAGGGACCCTGGCAGCACTAATAAGAGATGAACTGGGCCAAGTATCGATAGAATGTCTGGTACAAGAAAGAACAATTTTATACTTCTTTAAAGTCTGTAGGATGACACATTATCGATTGCCATGACAGCGTTTGGATGAGGCGATAGCTTATCATGATAAAAAATTCAGACTCCCAATAATAGAAGTACAGGAAAAGTAGATCAAACCATATGGGCTTATATCATATATAACAGATACATGTAGAAAACCCCAGGAAGAGATTTGTACAGAAGGAGTTGGAAAGATGTTCAGAGTACAAAATGAGTAAATGGCTAGCCACCAACAAACACATTTTTGGACTAGAAAAATATTTAATCAAAATTAAAAACCCATTTAGAATAACTCTATTTATATGATATAGATTTGAATATCATAAAAGTGAGATATCAAACACATAATAAGCAAAACATTAGATTCAAATGGAAAATGCAAGTGTAATTTAAATATAGATGATGTAGTCCATTGACTAAATGTATGTCCCCTCTGTCAGCAGGTGAGAGCAACAATATTGGAGCCAATCTTGGGACGAATGGAAGGTAACACCTAAGTATTGAAAGTGAACTTACTAAATAAAGAGTCAACAAAAACTTTAGAAACAGTTGCATCTTTTTTAAAGATTATAGATTTACAAAGGTTACGCACAAAGGACAAAGAAGATTAAAAGCAAACAAAGTATAAAGGAACAGGGAGCTCAAAATAAGGTATAAAAGTCCTTCTAGAAAATCAAAATGACAATCGAATTATGACAATCAACAAAATATGAATAAACAAGGAAAATATAAACAGAGTGCAATAGCTTTATTATGCTTGTCTTGTATTAATAAGTACCATGCTAGTGTAGACAGGAGTGGAGGATAATTAACAAAAGGTATATAAACAAGTAAATTGTAAACAGAGTGCAATATTTTTTAATAATATGTATTTCTTGTATTTATATGTATGTGTAAGTGTAAATATTTATGGATGCGATGTCTGTGTGTATTTAAATTCTAATAACATAACCTGTTAAGCAATACACTTTTGAGGATGATAATGATGAGGTGATGGGAGCACTGGATTGCCAGTGACTGTCTCTCTCATCCCCTTCCCATCCCTCTGCTGTGTCTGTCTCTCTCCCCCCGTGTTGTGCAGCTCAGGAAAAACAGTTTGTTTTACTTCTGAGGGACACTGTTGCAGTTCTTTAACAAAGTTCATTTTGGACATGCTGTTCAAAGCAAAGTGGTTACTGAGTAGGATCTAATGGAAAAAGACGCGCTGTAAGGGCAAGTGAGAGCTGAGTGGCTTTGATTTTTCATTTCTTTTTCTGGTTGTTGCATCAGGTTTGGTATTTTACTTTTTTTTTAATTCAAACACTTAGGATGGTCAATTTTTAGCGCATACGTGGAGCATGAGCGCGGCGCTGTTCAATTGTGCATGGGCTATCATTGTTGGTGTGCAGAGTGGGGAAAGAGAAGCTGTGGAGTGTTGGCATTCAGCAACTCTTATCTGTGTGATTTCAGTTGCTGGAGACAGAAGGTGATGGGAGCTGTGAAATTTGTTGTGGCTGGGTGGGGATTGTGAAGCTGTGTCGGCTTTGGGGTGGCTTGAGCAGGGAAGGAGGGATTTAAATTATATGGTTTGGAGGGGACTGTGAAGCCATGTCGGCTTCATGATGGCTTGAGCAGGTGGGAAGGGATTTCCTTCAGTGTTCTGCAGTTGTTTCTGTACCTGCCCTAGATACAGTGATAGTACTGTCAGATAGCATCACTGCCTCTAGGGCACTCTGACCAGTCAGAGCATTACAATTATTTGTGCCATTGTGTAATTAAACATAAATTCCTCATTGTGCTGGGAATTCCATAAGTCAATAAACTGATAAATATAATTCAACAAGCATAACACTAACATGGTTTCTGTATCTATTCAAAACAAAACATACAGATCTTTAAATAACATATATATATTGACTTTTAAATATTTTTTTTATTTTAATGAGTTCACCACAAATATATCCAAGGCACACTGCCTTAAGGGTAGCTGGTCCATTCCACTGGGGTGTCAAACAGACGAGGCATACTGATGAGTCCTGGTAGGACCCTTTGCAAACTGTGTGAGAGGCCTTTCGGCACCATGCAATTCTGCTTAAAGTTGGACCAGCATAACATTCTGTGGTGATTTGCATTGTGGGGGCATGTGTGATTTTGTATTTTCTTGAAACTTGGCTTCCCAGCCAAATGCCCTTTGGGGTAACCATTTCCTCAGTGTTTGCGCACAGAGGTTCTTTGTCTTTTATATATATATATATATATATATATATATATATATATATATACTGTGTCTTTAAATAAAAACGCTTTCAGAGATGTTCTGTAGAGCTGTGCAAACCTCTAAAAGTTCTACCTTGCGAACTTTCTGAGCAGAACCCAAACAAGTTCTACCAGGTTCTACCAGGTAGAACCAGGGATAATATAGGACTCCTATATCATCCCTGACATCTTTTTCTTTCTAAATCTGGTTGTAGCCTAAAGGGTTAACCCTCTGAGCTACTCCCTGTTACAATAATTTAAATTCTTCCCTCTCATTGTTGGACCCAGGTGCAGATAACTATGGGCCATAAAGAAATGCGTGGGTGGCTGGAATCCACTTCAGTTTTGAGTTTTCTGTTATTTTAAGTAAATATCAATATTGACCCCCTGTTCTCTCCTGTTCCACTAGTAGACTCTTCTGCCCTACTCCCCATACCCTCCATAAGTTAAATATGTCAATATTACCCCATTTGTCCCACCCTCCCTAACACCCCTTTTCCACCTCTCTCTCTAAAAGCAGAACTTCTCAGCTTGTGTCACATATGGTAGTAGTGACAACCGGCAAGTACTGCTTCCATATATGAGAGAGAAGAAGCTGTTTTTTTTTTTTTTTGCCTTAGTGTACTTTTCCCCAGATGGTCCCCCTATCAGCCTGGCCCTGAATCTTGCCACTGTCAACAGTACCCTGGGAGTTACCTCACCCGGTGTTCCTCCCTGACTTCTGGGGCCTCCCCCTTAACCCTGTCAGATGCTATGCTCGGTGTCCGGGGAGGTAGCCCTGGGTCAGCTATGAGGTGGTGGTGAC
Organism: Neoceratodus forsteri; assembly: GCA_016271365.2. Lineage (NCBI taxonomy): Eukaryota > Metazoa > Chordata > Ceratodontiformes > Ceratodontidae > Neoceratodus > Neoceratodus forsteri. The sequence continues at coordinate 255,089,573 of CM028131.1, read as the reverse complement.
TTGAGGTGGGCAACATGGAGCACGTCCAGTGTTTATTTGGTGGAGTGATTGTGGGAGGCATGGCATGCAGTGATGCAGTGGCATGAGGAACAGTAAACATCCGGCACACCTCCCGTTTTCTACCTGGCCTTAAGTGACAGAGCATCCTGTGGTCATCCAGGAGCACTGCATCGGAGATCCTACCCTTCACCACCCCCAGAGATGGAGAGTGTGTACGAGCCACTTGATCAACCTCCCCTCCAGCCGGCCCTCTAGAAACCCTGATCCATTCCTAAACCCTCGTCACCAGCGTCGCAAGTGGTAGCTCTATTGTTGAGCTGGTGGGACAACTAGAAGAAGCTGTTTCTGACTGATCAGGTACAAGTGCAACCAAGAAAGGTGGAAGAGTGTCCAATGAAGTGGAAGGAGGAATTCAACGGATGGAGTAGGTAAAAAGGAACTTATTGATTTGTCACTTTTTTGGTAGCATTCATTGAATAGTGAAGAAGGGTTGTAGATGTTTTCTAAATTCCAAAGTGTCTGGGGAAAATTATCTATATGATATTGTTAAGGAGAAGAGAGTGAGATGAATGTGTGTAAGCGTAGGTGGAGGGGGAGGTATTGGCATACTTGGGCATCTGGTTGAAGGAGGATGGGAGTCAGTAAAGTCATGAGTGCACTTGCTGGAAATGCAAAAGGGGGATCCTGGCTATATTCATCATCTTTACTCAAAATAATGAAAAACCCATAACAGTCTACCATTAGCAGTTTTTTTTTTTTTTTTTTACAGTTATGTATTTTTCCCCCTGGAGTCCTCTGCCTGCATCTGATGTCCCCCCGCTGAGGCACCTGGTATGAGACCCTCTCCCCTTGACCCCACGACTTACCCTTCATGGCAAGGGGTGGGGAGCGACTTGACCCACTGGACCAGATTTAGGGATTGGGGAGGTGCGTTCCCGGGTTGTTGTGGAGGGGGACCATCGTCATCCTCGCAGAGGACGCCCATTTTCTTCCTTTTCCTTGATCCCCCCAAGGTCGTGGCATGCAAATGGCACCAGCAGTGGCAACGCGCATGCACCCATGCACACCCCCGCCAAGTGCCTGCTGCAGACTCTCGCCCACAGTCTCCAGCATTGATGTGCTACCTTCCAGCCTCTGCTAGGTGGCAGGCAATTGCCGAGCACTGCAATCCCCCCTCCCCAGAAAAGGAGAGCAGTCCTAGGGACACTCAATCCTTCTCCTCCCTGCCAACCCCCAGCATCCTATGTCCATTCCTGAACACGGGTCGCTGGCGTGACATGAGGTAAGGCATGCAGCGCCTCAGCCCTCAGCGCCACTGGGCCAGCATAGCAGTTTTCCTTTATGATGCCAGGTGTGTGGTTGAAGATCTAACAATGGAGGGTGGACTGTATTTGTAAGAGGGAGTAGTGTAAGGGGTCTGGACTTGAAGTGGGGGGTGTTATTGTAAGATTAGGGATTTATTATTTTTATTCTCATGATGGTCAATCAGTACGTGGGAACACCATTTTTTAAAATTCTAGTCTTTATTTTCATTTTCCAGGTTAGGATGAAAACAGTTTGTATATGGTGAATGGCTCACTTCGGATCAAAGCCTTGGATGTCTACTTGGCTGCAGCACTGAAATAAAGAAGGGAAAGTAGATATTGCAGCAAAAAACAAAACAAAAAAAACCCCAACAAATTAAATCCCCATCATGACCCGAAGAAAGAACATTTTTTATTTTATTTATTTACTTGGTTATTTATTTGTTTTAATACAGTAGCGTAATAACTTTTGAATCTGTAGTTAGCAGAAATGGCAGTAAAACCAAATGGTTGAAAAACTGTGTGACACTAATGTGTATTCATTTATGGTTGTCTTAGTGGAACAGTTTTTAGTGACTCTTCAACTGCTGGTGCTAAGCTGGGCGTCAGTGGTACATGAGAGAACCAGCAGCAGATGTTTTTTTTGAGACATGAATGGAATGAATGGAATGAATGGGACTTAAGGAAGAGGAGGATGAGTCAGGAGGACCCTCCAGTGGAGGAAAGACAGGTGGAAAGGCTAGTGGCAACAGAATTCCTTGCCATCATCATCATCATCATCTGTGTGACAAGCCATCTGGGTGCTGTTAGTCTGTAGAAATTTTGGGCAGTATGTTTTTGAATTTTGGCAGGTTCATTTTTAGAAAGGTGAGCCTTTGTACATTTTTTTGTGAAAGACATTCTTTTGTTATTCACTATTGCCCCGGCAGCACTGACAATTCTTTCAGAATATGTGCTGGAGGCTTGGGCAACTGAGGTATTTAATTGCAATTTCAGTTAAAGAAGACCACATTGATTTCTTCTGTTGCCGGTACAGTAATGGTTCGTCTCTTGCGATGAGATGTACAATCTCCTTCATACAATCTTTCACCGTTTTTGCAGCAGGGACTTCTGGTACCACAATAGCCGACTCAGCCTTTCCAGCTGTCTTTATCAGCCCAAAGTCTTAGCGTGTCCCACATGGTTTGTCTTCCTGTGGTGTAGCAGCAGTCATCCTGGTAGTAGCAGCAGTTCTAGTTGGTGTTTGATGGCCAAAAACATCAGCAGTGGTGGTATCAACAGCAGTGGAAGCAACGACAGATGTGCTTCCTCCATCTACACAAGATTTTGTGCAGATTTCGAATCTTGCCAAACAGGAAAGGATGATGTACTACTTCTCTCAACTATACATGCCGACACTTTCTCAATTAATAGTTCACAACAATATTCCAGGTCCTAAAGTCATGTGGTTTGAAGAATGTTTCAATTGTATTCTTAAACCAAGATCCAAAAGTGTGGCCAAAATGTAATGTTCAGCTTTCACATATTGATAATGCACTCGTCATCTATTTCATTTTTTCATGTTTTATTTTTAGCCAGTAGGTGAACTGGACACAGCCCTTTTTTAGTCACGCCTGATATTTAATGTACAACAGTAAACATCACAGACAGTTAACAAATATACAAAGTAATTAACAAGTACAAGTGCAGGAATTGGAATTATCATAATGTGCTTTCAACAGTCTCATAAAATGCTTTGGATTATGCACAATCTTGATCATTGCTGTAAACCCATTTAATAAAGTGGGACAATACCAAGTAAAAGAATGCATACTTATAGCCAATTTTATAGAATTGGGATAGAACAGCGTATCTGTACTATTCCTTGTTGAATAGGGTGCCTGATGTTTAGCAAATTTCTTAAACAAACAAAATGGTAATGTGCATTGATAAATCCTCTGGGCAAATGCAGTGGCATGGTATTCCATTCTCTACAAAGGAGGCAGAATTTTCATTCTATTGTACAATAGACAATGATGGGTCCTTGTAGGAACCCTCAGACCAAGCCTACAAATGTTATTCAAAATCGTTTGGTATTTTGAAATAAATGCACTTCCTTGATTTACCAATAGAACTGCCCCATAATCGAGAATTGGCATTAGTATTTGTTTGGCTGTTATTATTCTAGCCTCATCAGTTAGAGCATTGATATTCCTGTATAAGAACCCTAGCTTCTGATTTTTTTTTCTTACTGATCTTATTTAGAAGTCCAAGTTGGTTCAAGGTGGGGTCCAGATAGACACCTAAATATTTAAATGAAGTTACCCCAGAAATCTTAACCCCATTGCTACCCAAGATGCACAGGTCTTCTTCCTCTATGGCTAGCCTCTGTGCAGTTCCGAACTAAATTACCTTTGTTTTCTTTTAATTCAGTTGCAACTTATTCTGAATTTGCCACTCAGTCAATTTTGTATAATCTTCTTGAAGCTGTCCTTGTATTACATTTACAGAGGGGCCAGAGCTGAAGAAGACTGTGTCATCTGCATATAAAATGCACTCTGTGTTCACAAACTCTTTAGGCAAGTCATTCACAAAAATAGAGAACAATAGGGGACCCAGTACTGATCCCTGGGGAACCCCTCTCCTCACTTGCAGTGGTTCTGACATAAAGTCACCTATCCTTATCCTTTGTATTCGCACACCCAGGTAACTTCTAAACCATTGCTAGTTTACCCCAGATATTCCATAGACCTCCACTTTTGATATCAACATCTCATGATCCACTACGTTGAAAGGCTCTGGTCAGGTTGATGAACACTGCACCACGCATACCTCTCAACCTCCTGCCTCACAAATCAGGGACAAGGCTTAAAAAAATCAGGGACAAAGGACCAAAATCAGGGACACATCTTCAAAATTAGAGATATCCACCCAGAAATTTGGTAGAATATGGGGCTTAGTGCAAAATGCATTTTCTAAAGATGAACAAGTCTGTAACTTTAATGCTTGACATTGTTTTGTGCTTACAGTCCCCACTGTTTAGCCACAAAAACACAAATTTTAGGAGGGACAAAGTAAATTTTTGAGGCAAAATCAGGGACATCCCTGAAAATCAGGGACACTTGAGAGGTATGTGCACCAGTCATATTGCCCTTTTCACAGGCATCGAGTACGGTGCTCATCAACCCGACCAGAGCTGACTCCGTACTATTTCCTTATCTGAACCCCTGCTGTTGTTCAGCCAATAACCCATTTTCACCCATATAGGACACCAGTTGTTTAAATACACACTTTTCTGACAACTTTCCCAAAACTGGCAACAGTGAGATCGGCCTATAATTTACTACATCTGTCCTATCGCCAGATTTGTAAATTGGTACTACTGTAGATTCTTTCCAAATTGAGGGCATAATCCCTGTACTAATAGTTAAGTTGAACAAATATGTCAAAGGAAAATGTTTGACATTTTTCCAACAAGTGATACAGCATGAATGTCATCATTGCTGAGAAACTGACACAAGATGCTTCAGTCTCAGCTTGAAGAGTGAAATTAAGGGCAGTATCTGGCTTAGACCAGCATCATCAGTACTTACCACTCAGGTATCCTAGCCTCTTCAAATGGTTTAAGGACACAACAAAGATTCTCCATCAGGTGCCACTGTTTGGGGCTGATATTCATGCCTCCTTTTCCAATGCCATGTTGGACTGCATATTGATGGATGGCTTTCTGTTGTTCAAGCATTCTCTGCATCACATAGTAAGTGGAATTCCACTGGGTTGGAACTTTCTGTATCATTTAGTGGAGAAGGAGGCTATTTTAAACCCGAATCTGAGGCAAAACATTCTTTCAGGCTTTAGCAGAATGGCTAAAGTGGGTGCACACAGTGTGGGCAGCTGCAGTCAAGTTCTAAGCATTTCTGTCTTCATCGATGAGGTCTTTCACCACCAAGTTTATATTGTGTGCAAAGCATGGTACATGTGTAATGTTACCATGCCTTACTGCCTGTAGGATATTTGAAGCATTGCCAGACACCCAAGGCTTTTAGAGTCAGCCACTCATCAAACTTTTCTTGAAGGTCCTCTAAAGGATGTTCTGCTTTGTGGTCTTTTTCAAATCCATAACTACATAATGCTGCCTGCATTCGAACAGTGAAAGTCTTTTGCATCTTGCTGCTGCTGTTGCTGATAGTGCCACTACATGATGTGGAGGAAGAGGGAGGAAAATGTACCCAATGGCCAGTCAGAGCCATATAGTCAGTCATCTGGCCACTGGTCTACATATCTGTGGTGACGTGAACCTTATTGCTCAGTGAATCTTTTAGAATTTCAGACATGCTTTTCTGAACAGCGTCATATATATCTGGGATGGCAACAGCTGAGAAATCGGTCCAGCTGGGGATCTGTTACTTTGGCACTGCAGTTCCCATAAGTGCTTTAAAACCTGGGTTAGCCACAAAGGAAAATGGGAGCAAGTCAGTGGCTATCATCTCCTCAATTGCCTTTGTTAATCGCCTTGCCTCAGGCCTGTTGGGCTTATATTTCTGTGGCTGCTCAAAAGAGCCTTTCAAAAAAATTTGATGGCTACTATACCAGCTGACATCACCAGACTTTTTGGGGCTGCTTCCCTTCTACACAAGGTGGGGGGGGCAGGGAGCAGCCAAGGAATTACAGACCTGTCAGCCTTACCTCTATAATGGGCAAACTGATGGATTCATTGATCAAAGACCTTGTGGACTACCTAGAGAGCAACGGTCTATTGAACAGTAAATAGCATTGGTTTGTGGCAAGGAGATCTTGCCAGACAAGTCTAATATTTTTCTTTGACTGATTAACAAAGGTAGTAGATATGGGCCATGCCGTGGATTTACTCTGCTTTGATTTCAGCAAGGCTTTTGACTTGGTGCCACACAGAAGATTGCTGAAGAAGTTGGAGGACCCAGGTACAGCTGGGTAGATAGGTAAAAAACTGGTTGAAGGAGAGAGCAGAGGGTCGTGGTAAATGGGGTCAAATCGGAAGACAGTGAGGTCACAAATGGGATGCCGCAGGGATCTGTCCTGGCTTCTATCCTCTTCAATATGTTCATCAGTTACATTGGAGAGGACATCTAGGGAAAGTTGTGTTTCTTTGCAGATGCAACAAAGCTCTTTGGTAGGGTAGATAATGTTAAAGGGATCAAGGAGATACAGATGGATCTACAAAGGTTAGAGAGGTGATCTGATGTTTGGCAGTTGAAATTTAGCACCATAAAATGTAAGCAATAAGGCACAAAGGGGTGTGTGTAAACCATATTTTACAGCATGGCCAGGGGCGTAGTAAGGCATGAGGCCAACGGCCGAGCGACTTCAGCTGCTGGCCGTGCTGTAAAATATGGTTTACAAACACCCCTGAGTGCCTTATTGCGCTTATAAAATTGACTCCTGTTTTTTTTTACTTTTGACTATTGGGAAAAGCATGTTTATATGTAGAAAAATAGATTTACTTTGTACATTTGTGATAAAATAATCCTTCCGCCCACTGCAAGTGATGTCATTGATGATGTCATTGTATTATTGCCTACTTTCTTCTTCCTGTTTTTTTTCTCTATTGTTCCCCACATTCAAGATATGGAATGTTTATCATGTAATGTTTACCATGGAATACATGGATTCAAAATTCTGCTCAGTTCCACTGGCAGAATGTTTCTCTCCCAACACATTGTACACATAGACAACAAAGGCCTTTGTTGCAGCCAGAGACTCAGTTATCTCACTGTCAGGGCAAGAAGAAGAGAGTTCCCTGATAAACAATTAAAGATAGAAGGGGTATTTTTGACTGTCAGCAAAGAAACAGTTGTAGTGAAAACTATAAACAATACTTATTGTTTCTAATTTGTTTATGTACGTAAGGAGAGTGTGATAATCAGGGAAACAGCATTTAATTAATTTGTTTTATTTTTTATTTAGGGTAGTTTTATTTTTAGGGCCCAGTTGATGTTTTTTTACAGTGTAAAGGTAGCAGCCATGTTTGTGGTGGAAGATCAGTTCTGGCTGTAGGGGGCTAACTGAAATGATCGTGTTCCAAATGCCCATCGATCTGTGTTGCAGACTCTTCACTGCTGAGCAGTCCTTTTTTTTACCCATGTGTAAACCATATTTTACACTTAAGTAACAGCCAATTAGATTACTTGATTTTACCCTGCCATTTTATTAGCAAGGTTATGCACCCAGGAAATCAACAGGACAAAGCACTTGATGTGAGGGGTTAAACTGAGCACTATGGCAAAGGAAAGGGACCTGAGAGTCATCATCAATGACTCCCTCAAATAATCAAGCCAGTGTAACAAGGTAAAACACAAAGGACAGCTCCTCACAACACTTGTGCCATGGATAACAACCAAGAAACCTAGAAACATAGAAGTTTACGGCAGATAAGGACCACAAGGCCCATCCAGTCTGCCCATTTTTTATGTTTGCTTGCGCGCATGTGCAAGAAACATTTTGTCGCAGCTTAGGAGATAAGCAGGGTTTTGGAGGTGCGGCACTGTGGGGGCCAATGGCCCTAGTGCCTTTTGAGGCTTGGTCCACTTTCTCCAATGCAGTGGCACTCTGCTGCTGACACTAGTTCAGCCAGCATGCCACCACCTTGAAACGTTTTTGCCGCTGCAACCAGGGGCCGCCTCATCATTGCAGCATCAGCCATTTCGCTGCAATGAGGGAGCAACCCATCATTGCTGGGTGGTACCTTGCTGTCCACATGCCCCTGACCCAGTTCATTTGCCGATGGGGGAGCCCACTCCCCGTCAGCATACTGTAACCTTCTCCCCATTTGTTGTGTGCCGAGGGGGTGCCCAATCCCCTTCAGCATCATGCGCCCCCAACAGTCTTTCTTTGCTGATGGGGGCCCAATCCCCATCGGCTTCAGTCCCCCCTTCCCAGTTCAATTTGCTGATGGGGGAGCCCACTTCCCATCAACATAATGTCCTCCCCATTTGTTGTGTGCCGAGGGTGCCTTAATCCCCACATAGCTCCCCAGTATGTGCGGCAGGGTGCCCAATCCCTGTCAGCTACAGCCCCCAAAACATTCAGGTAGCATGCTGGGCCCATCCCAGTGTGCCAAATGTCCTGTAAAAAAAAAAAAAAAAAAAAAAAGATCCTGTGATTTTTTTTTTTTTCATACCTAATAAAACAGAAAGCGGTCCTCGTTGAGTTTGGTGGCCCCTCCCTCAACCTGCGCCCACCCTCTGCGGACCCTGCCTCCCCACACACCCCACCCCATACTTACTTCCGGAGCCCAGCGCGATGATCTTCGGTGGACCAGGAACACGTCTGCACTCTTCAAAGCCGACCGCGAACTGAAGAAATGCCGGTAAACTGTATAATGGCATAAATAGTTTTTTTTTCAACTTTGGTGCATATCTCAGGCATTTTTGGGAATTTTGGCACCAACTTTTCAACACGGGGTTATTGGGACCCCTCCTCATGAATTCAGCCACTGTCATGGCATTATTTAGCCCCGGAAGGTGATTTCGCGGTCACTGCGCGGAATCATCTTTTGGGACCGATTAATGAAATGACAGTGCAACTGTTCATGAGGTGGGCTCTCAAAAAGTGTATGTTGCAAATTTGGTGGGAAAAATCCAAACAATGACTGTTTTATGAGCGTGCATTACGCAGTTTGCACGCACACTCGTAACTTCGTGAATTTGTAATGTTTTCACTCCAGATTTTCAAAATTGCCATTTTTACACTCCTCCTTATGAACAGTACAGCTGTCTTTACACATCCTGGCCGAAATGTGTTTTCACACTTCTGGCGCAGAATAGCGTGGTCACTGTGGGAAATCAGTGTTTGGGACAGATTAAGATCGAGCGAGTGAGAGAGGAGGAGTGAGCAAGCTCAACTGAGCTCTGTCGGGACTGCTGCGGATTTCTTTGTGGGCAGAAAAAGACGCCAATGCAGGCAGGAGCCCAGTACAAAAGGGCAGCCTGCAGCGCCGGGAGAAACAGAATGAGCGAGTGAGAGAGGGGGAGTGAGGAAGCTCAACAGAGCTCTGTTGGGACTGCTGCAGATTTCTTTGTGGGCAGAAAAAGGCACCAACACAGGCAGGAGTCCAGTACAAAAGGGCAGCTTGCAGCGCCAGGAGAAACAGAACGAGTGATTGAGGGAGGGGGAGTGAGCGGCCTCAACGGAGCTCTGTCGGGACTGCTGCGAATTTCTTTGTGGGCAGAAAAATGCACCAACACAGGCAGGGGCCCAGTACAAAAGGGCAGCCTGCAGCGCTGGGAGAATCAGAATGAGCGAGTGAGAAAGGGGGAAGTGAGTGAGCTCAACGGAGCTCTATCAGGACTGCTGTGGATTTCTTTGTGGGCAGAAAAAGGCGCCAACGCAGGCTGGAGTCCAGTACAAAAGGGCAGCCTGCAGTGCTGGGAGAAACAGAGTGAGCGCATGAGAGAGGGGGAATGAGTGAGCTCAACGGGGCTCTGTTGGGACAGCTGTGAATTTCTTTGTGGGCAGAAAAAGGCGCCAACGCAGGCAGGATCCCAGTACAGAAGGGCAGCCTGCAGAGCAGGGAGAAACAGAATGAGCGAGTGAGAGTGGGTGAATGAGTGAGCTCAACAGAGCTCTGTCGGGACTGCTGTGGATTTCTTTGTGGGCAGAAAAAGGCGCCAACGCAGGCAGGAGCCCAGTACAAAAGGGTAGCCTGCAGTGCTGGAGGAAACAGAATGAGCGAATGAGAGAGGGGGGAGGAGCCAGCCCAACAGAGTTCTGCCGGACTTTAGAGTTGCCCACCCTCCCACCCAGGGCCCTCTGTGGTCCTATATTACAGCAGGGTCTCTGGGGTGAAGACAAAGCAAATATTGGATACTTTTAGGATTGCTGTAATAATACAGATTTAGTTGTTCTGTTTCTTTCTCTAACTGAGCTAAGTACTGAGCTATACTGTTAGGATTGCTGTAATAATACACATTTATTTGTTTTGTTTATTTCTCTAACTGAGCTGAGTAATACTTTGTAGTGCAATAGGATTTCTAACTGGGCTATGTGAAACTATATGAGAGCTGAGAACAAAAAGTATGGTAGCTGAGGGGTGAAAAACGGACAAGGAAACTTTAGGATTGCTACAGTAATACAGTACCTAATGGATGAGATATGAGACTGAATTAACCCGGTCGGCAAGGGGGCAGTAGGAGGACTAGTGTGGGGGGTGGGACCAGGAATTTGAGTAAATAGGGGCCTAACAGTTGTAGTAGGGTACAGAAACTGGGAGTAAGAGCCAGTAACATAAGATGGGGGCCAAAATAGGGCAGGTGCCACATGTCAATAGGGCAGGCATCTTTGGAAGGGTGGTGGGGTGTACAGGGCGTGGGTCTGCCATGATCCTGGACTGGGCTTGGAGGATGGGGGGTGTATGGTCTGTAGATGACTGGCTAGTTTGAGGGAGGAACTGTGGAGGTTAGGGAGGAGTCTAAGTGACAGGGCAGATGAGTATGGTAGACATCCTGGCTGGGGGGGAATAGGGGATGGCAAGGGGGACGGAGGAAGAACAACTAGGGACTGAAACTGACCCCAGTATCAGAGGCACCAGCAGAAAAGAGGTGAGAAGGGAAGGGGTGCCCGAGGTGAGGGGGGGCCCCCTGATGGGGGAGAAAGAGACCACGAAGAGAGAGAGCAGATGGCTGCGGGTAGAGAGGGACCAGGGGTGGCATGGAGGGGAACAAGTAGGAGGGGGGAACCGATAGGGGAAAGAGATGTAGGAGAGGTATCGACTAGGAATAGATTCTAGCCTCTGCTATGGGAGAGAGATGGGAAGCAGGAACATACTGAAGGGGGGAGGACAAGCAGGGCATGAGAGGGATGGCAACAGGTAGGGGAAGGGATAGCGAGGATGAAAGGGTAGAAGGGGGGCTAGTAAGGAAGGAGGGGGTGGTGACTGGAGGAGAAAAGGCTACGGGAAGGGGGAAGGATGGGAGGGACATCACTATCAGGGTAGAAGGGAATGGGGCTCTAAATCAACAACAGCGGGGATAGGAGAGGGGTTGGAAATCAGCAGGGTAGGAGGGGAGGTTGACATGGAAAGCCCAGTAGGAACTAGTCAGGCTGGGAAGGGGTTCAAGGGGGATGGGAGGAATAAAGCAGAGAAATGGGATGAGGCAGAAGTAGAGGGTACTGATACAGAAGTCACAGAGGGTGCAGCTGGCGGGGTAAAGGGCAGGGAAGAACAAATACTGGGGTGGTGGAAGGGGCATTAGAAGGGAAAGGGGTAAGGACGGGGTACTCATCCTGGGGGATTCTATACTGAAAGGGGTGAGATGGGGTGGAAGGGGGGGAAGGCACATCTGTATTTAGGTTGAAGCTATCCCCAGGTTGATTGCAGGAGGGGCAGGGCAGGCACTACTCAAGTGTGCAGCGAGGGGAGGAAGAAACCTCATTTAGTGTTGCATGTGGGTACAAACGACTTGGCGGGGGAGAGTGTGGAAGCAGTGAGGGGGAGGTTCGAGTAGTTATGCAGGCAGTGTGAGGGGGTGGGGGAGTTGGTGGCATTCTCAGAGGTACTCCCGGTACCATGTGGAAGCATGGGGAGGAAGGGTAGGATTGAGGAGTTCAACGCATGGCTGAGGGATTGGTGCCACACCAAAAATTATGGGTTAGTGACTAACTGGGGTAGGGTCTGGGGGAATAGTGACTTGTACGTGGGGACAGGCTACACTTGAGCAGGAAGGGAGGGAGTATTAAAGGCAGGATTAGAGGGTATATCTCTACTAAAGACAAAGAACCTCTGTGCACAAACACTGAGGCAAGGGTTACCTTAAAGGGCATTTGGCTGGAAGTTGTTCAGAAATACAAAACACATGCCGATAAGTTGCATATGTAATCATCGACAGAATGTTATGTTGGTTCGTTTTTATAGACAGGTTGTGTAAGGTTTTCTCACACAGTTTGCAACCTTGCAAACTGTGCAGAGGCCTTGCACCATGCACTTCCTCACAAATTGGACCAGCATAACATCTTGTGGTGATTTGCATATGCAGCCCATGATGCTTTGCATTGTGTGAGCATGTGTGATTTTGTATTTTCTTATCTCTACTAAGTTGAATTTAAACTAGTGGGGGGTGACCAAAAGACTGAGGTTGATAGAAAGATCCAGACAGGGGAGCCTAATGAGCTCACCCCCCTTCATATAGGTAAAGGCGGAGGCGTAGTAGCCCTGGGAGGGGGCCGGCAGAGTGGTCTGAGTGTAATACAGAAGGCACCACCACCCATTAAGAATAAGGGGAGAAAGGGTGTGGACTACCGGGAGGAGGGAGACAGGTCTAGGAGGAGAAGAGTGAGGAGAAGGAGGGGTATGGGTGGAAGGTGATCTCTCTCAACACAAGAAGCCTGGGGAACAAAATTGCAGAGCTTCAGGTGCTCCTTTCAGAGGGGAAGGTGGACATTGCTGCAGTGCTAGAGGCTTGGACCACAGAGTACCATGATTGGGACTTGGCAATCCCAGAATACAGGATATGCAGGCGGGACCGGGTGGTTGGAAGGGGGGTGGGTTGTACTCTATGTGAGGGAAGGGATTAAATGCATAAGGGATGAGGGAGAAGAGGAGAGGACAGAAGCACTTTGGGTGCAGCTCCTGGACTCCAAGGGCAGAAAGCTGAGGCTGGGAGTGGTGTACAGACCACCAGCCCAATCCAGGGGAACTGGATGGGGAGTTGGCAGAGCAGATAAGGAAGGTGTGTAGAAAGGGGAGTGTAGTGATAGTGGGGGATTTTAACTTACCATGGGTTGACTGAAGCACCCCGGCCACTAGCAGTACCAGGAAGCAGGTGCTCCTTGATGTGTTCCAGGACGGCCTTCTGACGCAATTGGTAAGTGGGCCTACAAGGCTTGATAGCACTCTGGACCTATTACTGGTAAATGGGGAGGTGGTGAGGGAGGTAAGGGTGGAGGACCTACTAGTAGGTAGCGACCACCAAACAGTGTGACTTGTTGTCACGCTGGGCAGGGAGACAGCAGGCACGGGCACTAAGGTGGTGGACTTTATTAGGGTGGACTTTGGGAGGATGGGAGAAATACTGCAAGGGAGACTCCAGGATATAAGGCTGGGGATGGATGCGCAACAAAAGTGGGGAGTCATAAAGACTAACAGAGGCCACAGTAGCCTGCACCAGGACTAGGAGTAAGAAGAGCAGAGCCAAGAAACCATGCTGGCTGAACAAGGAAGTGCTGCAAGGGGTGAGGACAAAGACGGCTGCATACCGGAAGTACAGGAGAACAGGGAAGGGAGAGGATAAGGAGGCTTTCGGGAGTTGTTCAAGGGAGGTTGCCAGGAAGGTGAAAAAAGCTAAGGCCTCCAGGCAATTAAGGTCTGCACAGGGCATAAAGGGAGGGGAAAAGGACTTTTTTAGGTATGCCAGGGAAAAGAGGAAGTTCAAGGAACATATTGTGAGTTTAAAGCGGGGAGGGGATTGGGTGGAAAAGGGTGAGGAGCAAGTGGAAATTCTAAATGACTACTTCTGCTCCATTTTCACCAAGGAGAGGGATGGTCCACTACCAGAATGGACTGGGGGGGTGGGGAAAGAGGTGACGGACAACGTGATCACAGGGAGTAGGGTAGTAGAGGGGCTGAGGGCAGTAAGGGTGGACAAGACACCGTGTCCCAATGGTATCCACCCCAGGGTGCTCAGGGAAATGGAGCTGTTGGCTGAGCCACTGGCAGATCTGTTCAACACCTCCCTGGAAACGGGGTGTGTGCCCCAGGACTGGAGGGTGGCCCATGTGGTACCCATACACAAGAGTGGGCCTAGGGAGAAGCCAGGAAATTATTGGCCGGTAAGTCTCACGTCCATAGTGGGTAAGCTTATGGAGGCGATACTGAAGTAGAGGCTGGTGGCATTCCTAGAGAGTAATGGCCTCCAAGATAGGCGGCAACACGTGTTCATCTCAAGGAGGTCTTGTCAAGCCAACCTAATAGAGTATTATGACTGGATGACAAGGGAGTTAGACAGGGGCCATGTGGTACATGTCCTGTACTTGGACTTCAGTAAAGCCTTTGATTCAGTGCCTAATGAGAGACTGGGGAGGAAGTTGATGGCAGTGGGGGTAGGAAAAAAGCTGACTAAATGGATAGAGAACTGGTTACAGGGGAGGGTGCAGAGGGTGGTGGTGTTGGGGGAGCTCTTGGCACCCAGAGCAGTGACAAGCGGGGTGCCGCAGGGGTCAGTGCTGGGCCTGGTGCTATTTGGGTTCTTTATCTCCAATATAGCACACGGAGTGGGGAGCAGGGTTAGTCTGTTCTCGGATTACACCAAATTGTTGGCGATGTTGGATGAAGAGGATGGATGGGAAAAACTGCAGAGGGACCTAACCAAACTAGAGACATGGTCAGTGGAGTGGCAGCTAGGATTCAACGCAAAGAAGTGTAAGGTGATGCACTTCGGGGCTAAGAACCAGAAGAGGGACTATTGGTTGGGGATCACAGAGGAGAAGGACCTAGGGGTGCTGGTAACTAAGAGCATGAACAACTCGGCCCAGTGCAGGAGAGCAGCAGCGAAGACAAACAGGATGCTGGGGTGCATCGGAAGGGGGTTCTCATCCAGACACAGGGATGTGATCCTACCTCTCTACAGATCATTGGTCAGACTGCAATTGGAGTACTGTGTGCAATACTGGAGGCCATACCTGAGAACAGATATAAAGTTACTGGAGGAGGTGCAAAGAAGGGCAACAAAAATGTTAAAGGGGATGGAAGGAAATGAATATGAAGTTAGGCTGAAGGAGTTGGACATGTACACGCTGGAGGAGAGGAGGGATGGGGGGTTATGATTGAAGCATTTAAATACCTGAGGGGGTAAATAAACCTAGCACTGAGGGGGTGTTTGAACTGAGGAGTGGAAGAGAGACGAGGGGGCATGGACTAAGTTTGAAGGGGACATTTCAAGAGGGAAATGAAGAGGCACTACTTCTCTGACAGAGTTGTGTCTCATTGGAATGCACTGCCAGAGGGTGTGGTAACATGTAGGACAGTCAATAGCTTTAAGAAGGAGTGGGATACAGCAAGAGGAAGAGTTGGGGGGGCAGGGGCTGGGACAAGTGGGGGAGGAACTGAGGGGGAGGAGGCTGGGGCAGCTGCAATCTAGGGTGCTAGCTGCACACTCAGGCAGACTTACATTGGTGTGTTCTGGTGACAGATTTGTAGGTTCGTATGTTCATATGTTCGTATGTAAAATCACAGTTACTCTGTTCATGAGCAGAGGTCCTAATATGTCTGTTAGAAATTTGGTGACAAATGTCAATAAAATGACTGTGTTACAAGCATGCATTGTGCAATTTACACGCACCCTCGTAACTTCGCAAATTTGTAGTATTTTCACTCCAGATTTTCGGCATTGGCATTTTTTCAGACCTCCGTGTGAATGGTACAGCTGTCATTTTTCACATCATGCCCCAAATATGCATTTACACATTTGGCGCAGAATAGCGTGGTTGCTGTGGGAAATCAATGTTCAGGACAGATTAAGAAAATCATAGTGACAATCTTCATGAGCAGAGGTCACAAAATGCCTATGTTGGAAATTTGGTGAAATAATTCCACTAAATGACTGTGTTGCGCAGTTTCCACATATGCTCGGAAGCTTGAGCATTTTTAATGTTTTCACTGCAGATTTTCAACATTGCCATCTCTTCACACCTCCCTATGAATGGTACAGCTGTCATTCTTCACATGCTGCTCGATCTGTGTTTTCGTACATCTTGCGCACAATGGCACGGTCGCTGTGGAAACATAGAAACATAGTATTTGACGGCAGATAAGGACCGCTTGGCCCACCCAGTCTGCCCATTTCCCTGCCTACTGGATAAGCTGCAGATCCTAGTTAACCAGCAGCCTACTTCTTCCTACCCCCATCCCCTAGAATTGCCTTATGACTGTCCCATGCATGCTTGAATTCCACCACTGTTTTTGACTCCACGACCTCCTCCGGAAGGCCGTTCCATGCATCCACAACCCTCTCTGTGAAAAAATACTTCCTTAAATTACCTCTGAGCCGCCCCCTCTATCTTCAAATTGTGCCCCCTTGTTCTTGCACACCTCTTTTTTTGAAAGATGCTACCCTCTTGGACTTTGTTGATTCCCTTGAGGTACTTGAACGTTTCTATCATGTCCCCTCTCCCTCCTTTCCTCGAGGCTATACATATTAGCTCCTTTAGTCTCTCTTCATATGTCTTCCAGTGCAGACCCTGCACCATTTTAGTTGCCCTCCTCTGGACAGCTTCCATCCTGTCTATGTCTTTTAAGACTGGGTCTCCAGAACTGCATGCAGTACTCAGATGGGGTCTGACCAGCTGTCTGTACAGAGGATAATAACTTCCTGTTTTCTACTGGTGATGCCTCTCCCTATGCATCCCAATATCCCCCAGCCCTCATTGCTGCCCTCTCACATTGCTTGCCCACCTTTAGGTCATCTGATATGACTACCCCCAGGTCCCTTTCCATTTTTGTTGTCATTAGTATCTCACCCCCCATTGTGTACTCTTCCCCTGGGTTTTTGTTTCCCAGGTGCATTACCTTGCACTTCTTAGCATTGAATCTAAGCTGCCATACATTTGACCATTCCTCTAACCTTGCCAAGTCCCTTTTCATCCTTTCCACCCCACCTTGTGCATCAACTCTGTTGCAGATCTTTGTGTCATCTGCAAAGAGACATACTTTTCCTTCCAGTCCCTCTGCAATGTCGCTTATAAAGACATTGAAGAGGACTGGTCCTAATACTGAACCCTGCGGTACCCCACTAGTAACCCCCCTTTCATCAGAGTGGACTCCATTTACTATTACTCTCTGTGTCCTATTTTCCAGCCAATTTTTTACCCAGGCTGTCATCTTGGGACCCACTCCCAGGCTAGCTAACTTGTATATTAATCTTTTGTGTGGGACTGTGTCAAATGCCTTGCTAAAGTCTAGGTAGGCCATGTCCACAGCCCCTCCCTGATCTACTACTTTGGTCACCCAGTCAAAGAAATCTATCAGATTTGTCTGGCATGACTTTCCCGCTGTGAATCCATGCTGCCTTGGGTCCTGTGCCCCTCTGGCCTCTAGATACTCGACAATTCTTTCCTTCAGAAGTGATTCCATCATTTTCCCTACCACTGAGGTTAAACTAACAGGTCTGTAGTTTCCTGCTTCTGCCTTGCTCCCACTTTTGTGAAGGGGAATCACATCTGCCCTCCTCCAGTCCTCAGGTAGCACCCCATCCTCCCATGATTTGTTAAACAGGGTAGTCAGTGGTGTCACTAGTTCTACCCTTAGTTCTTTTAGAATTCTGGGATGAATCCCATCAGGCCCCATTGCTTTGTCCACCTTCAGTTTTAAGAGTTCTTTCAGAACCCTTTCTTCTGTAAATGGACTGGTATCAACTTCTGTATCCAGTGTGTTTCTACTGTTTGTTCTAGGTATCCCCCCTTCCTTTGTAAATACTGAGCAAAAATATTTGTTTAGTATCTCTGTCTTTCACAGTCTCCTCTGCCCACCCTCCCCTTTATTAAGCCTCACTATCCCTCCTTGGTCTTCCTTCTCCCTGATGTACCTATAAAAGGTTTTATCCCCCTTCTTAACTGAGTTGGCTATCTTTTCCTCGGTTTGGGCCTTTGCTGTTCTGACTGTCTTCCCAGCTTCCTTTGCTTTAACTGATACAGTTCTCTTTCCTGCTTCTTCTGTGATTCCTTGTACTTCCTGAAAGCTTTCTTTTTTCTCTTGAACCTTCACTGCCACTTCCTTTGAGAACCATAGTGGTTTCTTACATCGTTTAGTTTTGTTTATTTGCTTCACACAAAGGCTTGTTGCCTCTGTGATGGCAGTTTTTATTATTCCCCATTGTTCTTCCACCCCTCCTTCCTGCCCATTTGCTAGTGCATTCCTTAGGCACTTACCCATTTTCGGGACACATTGGCAAAATCACAGTGCCACTGTTTATGAGAAGAGGTCCCAAATGCTTTCATGAGGTGGGGGTCACAAAATGGCCATGCTGAAAATTTGTAGTGCAAATACCAACAAATGCCCAGGGCATTAGGGTTTCTAACCATAACGTCCCACTATGTACAGACTGACAGGCATCAGGGGTGTGCCTTTGGATTGCCGACTGTAATGCTCATGCCATTCCACCCCCAACCCGCCACCCTGTAGCCAGTGACAGGCATCAAGTTGTGCCTTGGACTCTTCGGCCCCAGAGTTCACCCCATTCTCCTATACTGCACCCATTTCAGCATATGTCCTTATGGAGTGGGGTGACTGTAAAGCTGAACACCCCAAGGCACACCTCAACATGTGTCAGTGTCTGCTGGATAAGGTGAAGTGAAATGGCATGAAAGTTATGGGCGACAACCCAAACGCATACCCAAATGCCTGTCAGTCTCTGCAGGGTGGAGGTGGGGTTGGCGAGAAGTTCAATACTTCACTGCCATTCCTATTCTGCATCTTTCTAACTCTTGCATTTCCAATGCTAATACCACCAAGCAAACATTCAGCATTGACAAATGCTTGTTCTACCTTATGAATGTGACATAGGCTTTTACTCTGTAAATGGTCTATCTAGTCATACTCATTTGTGTTGCTCCCTTATGCCTATCCCATGCCTGTTTGAAGCCCGGCACTGTATTCATATCCAACACTTCCTGAGGTAGGACATTCCATGCATCCACCACCCTTTCTGTGAAAAAGAACTTCCTCATATTACCCCTTAATCGGCCTCCCTCTAATCTCATGCTGTGTCCTCTTGTTCTGCTATTTTTCATATATTGAAACATATTAGACTGTTCCACCTTGTTAATGCTCTTAAGATGTTTGAATGTTTTGGTCATATCACCTCTCTCCCTCCTTTGCTCTAAGGTATACATATTGAGCTCTGTTAATCTGTCCTCATATGTTTTCTGATGCTGTCCCTGCACCATTTTGGTTGCCCTTCTCTGAACTGCCTCCATTTTGTTAATGTCCTTGTGCAGATGCGGCCTCCAGTACTGCACGCAGTACTCCAGATGGGGCCTAACCAGTGTCTTGTAAAGAGGGATTATTACCTCCCTCTTAGGACTTGTAATACCCCTACTAATACACCCCAACATCCCTCTAGCCTTATCTACCACTTTAGTGGTCTGCTTGGATGATTTCAGGTCATCTGTGATGATGATGCCCAAGTCTCTTTCTTTTCTTCTGATTACAAGCAACTCCCCTCCCAACCTATAGGTAGCTTCAGGGTTCTCTTCCCTATGTGCATGATCTTGCACTTCTTTGCGTTAAACCCCACTTGCCACTCTTTTGACCATTTTGCCAGTTTTTCCAGATCTCTTCTCATTCTGCCCACCCCATCTGGATCATCTACTCTGTTGCAGATCTTGGTGTCATCTGCAAACAGACGAACCTTACCCTCCAGTCCATCTGCAATGTCACTGATGAAGATATTGAAGAGGACTGGCCCCAGGACTGATCCCTGAGGTACCCCACTTGTGACTTGCATCTCTTCTGACTGTATACCGTTTACCGCCACTCTCTGTTTTCTGCCTGCCAACCAGTTTGCCACCCAGTTGACCAACCTCTGACCCACCCGGAGCCTACCCAGCTTATTAATCGATCTTCTATGTGGAACAATACCAAAAGCTTTGCTGAAGTCAAGGTAGGCGACATCAACTACACCCCCTTGCTCCACCACTCTGGTTACCCAGTCAAAGAAATCTATGAGATTAGTTTGCCAGGACCTTCCTGTTGTAAACCCATGCTGTCTTGGATCTTGTGCTCCTATGGATTCCAGGTGTTGCACTATCCTTTCCTTAAGGAGTGCCTCCATAATCTTGCCCACTACTGAGGTAAGACTGACTTGTCCGTAGTTCCCTACCTCCTCCCTGCTACCACTCTTGCGGAGTGGGATCACATGAGCCCTTCTCCATTCTTCTGGGACATCTCCTGTGCTCAGAGACTCACTAAACAGTTCTGTTTATGGCTCTGCTAGTCCCACCCTTAGCTCCTTTTGTACCTGCGATGTATGCCATCAGGCCCCATTGCCTTGTCCACCCTGAGCTTAGCGAGCTCTTGTAGGACCCTATCTTTTGTGAAGGGACTTGTGCACACCTCCCTCCCCCATGTCCATGGTGCTGTGCTGTGGACCCTGCCTTACCTTCACCTCAGTAAATACTGAGCAGAAGTATTTATTTAGGATAGATGCTTTCATTGGTCCTCCTCCACACATTTCCCCTTGTCCCCTTTGATCTTAGCAATACCCCCTCTGGACTTTCTCTTTTCACTAATGTATCTGTAGAAAGTTTTGTCCCCTTCTTTTACTGTCCATGTTAGTGTTTCCTCGGTTTGGGCCTTTGCCTGCCTTACTGCCTTCACTGCTTCCCTTAGGGAAGTTTGGTATGCCTCCTTATCTTCATCCCACTGCATTCCCTTATATTTCCTGAATTCCAACCTTTTAGATCTGATCTTTTCTGCTACTGTTTTGAGAACCAAAGTGGTTTCCTTCTTTTTTTGCTCTTGCTTTTCTCACTAACACAATGGGATGTTGCGTCAAGTATTGCATCCCTAATGCTTGCCCACTTTGCCTGTACCCCCTCACCTGTATTTCATCTTGCCAGTGCTAGCTTAACTTTGTTAGCCATCTTATCAAAGTCAGCTCCTCTGAAGTCCCATATTTTTGTCTTGGAATGGGATGATTTAGTTCTAGTGGCCAAATTGAACCATACCATGTGATGGTCACTGGCCCCCAGGTGACCTTCTACCTGGAGATCTGTGATCCTTTCCCTGTTAGTCAATACAAGATCCAGGATAGCCCTGTCTCTTGTGGGTTGTTGTACCAATTGTTTGAGGCCCTCCCCTTGCAGGGAATCCACTATGTGTCTAGTTCTGGCAGATGTTCCTTCTGGTATTGACCAATCTGTATCTGGCATGTTGAAGTTTCCCATTAGCAGAACCTCCCCTTTAGCTGTCATGTTTTGTATATCTTCTAATAGTAATGTATCTATGTCCTCCCAGTGTGGAGGCCTGTAGACAACCCCAGTTCATATGGTTGTCCAATTTCCTGTTTCCAGGGTGACCCACAGTTCTTTTGGCTCCTTATGTGTATTCTGAATTTCTGTAGCTTTGATATTTTCATTGATATAAAGGGCCACTCCACCCCCCTTTTTGCACCTTGGTCTCTTCTGAACAGTACATAGCCGGGTACTGAAGTCTCCCAAGTGTGGTTACTGGTGAACCATATCTCTCTAATGGCTACTATGCCCAGTTTAGCCTCTTGAGGATGACAGAGATACACATTTGGCTATGTTGAAAAACACCTTCATTGAGCAGGGACACTCTTCCAGGGAAATTGACAGGATAACAGAACGGGCAACACAAGTACCAAGACAACAACTACTTCAATATAAAGAAAAGACAGCTACAGACAGAATACCCTTGGTAGTCACATATCATCCAGACCTTGAGCGTCTGCGTAAGATTATTAAAGATCTCCACCCAATATTTAGTGAGGATGACACCCTTCATTGTATTTTTAAGGAACTCCCACTACTATCTTTTAAACAACCGCCAAATTTATCCAGCCTAATTATTAGGAGCAAACTTTCACCGGAACAGAATACCATGTCACACAATGGCACACGACCCTGCAGTCAACGCCCCTGTAAGACTTGTGGGCTTATTTCTACCTCGGACTGTGTGGTTACATCACAAAACAGACAATTCTAGGTGCTTGGGAGTTATACATGCATGTCACATGTTGTTTATTTCATTCAGTGCACAGATGTCCACAGACGGGTTATGTAGGAGAGACACGCCAACAGCTCCGCACTAGGATGAACTCACACAGACATACTATTACAGCAAGGAAGACTGAAAACCAGTGGGCATCACTCTCCCAGCCTGACCACTCAGTCTCAGATATGTCAGTAATGGTCTTAAAAGAAAATCTCAAAACACACAACAGAGACGAGCTTTTGAGATTAAACTTATTTACATCTCAATATGGTAGCAGATGGGATGAACGTGATCTTGGCTTTATGGGACACTACAGAAACTAACATCGACAGACCTTTTCTTTTCTTACTGACATATTATAGGACTTCAGCATGTGTGGGATGTGGATGCATATGTGTATGTATGTGTGTGGGTGTGTGTTGTGAGGTATGTGATATAACAGATGTGGGGCTTGCTGTCACATTGAGGTAAGTCTCTGTTTAGATATATGGAGTTATAATGTGTTACTATTTTTATTTCACACACATAATGAATGTTAATTCCTCCGTACTTTTTATCTTTGCCTTTTGAGGGGGGATTGATTCCATTGCACCATATTCAGATTACCCAGCCTGCTAGTGTACATACAGGAGTGTTATCTTATACTGTTATAAATATTTTTTGTAACTCTGTACATATTGGGGTGTGTGATCTCATTTGCATGGGGGTCCTGCACAGATCTTTTTACATTAGGCTAATATTGTAGTAATTTGTGGATATGTAGGTATGTTAGACCCTGGTCTTACACATATACTTTATATTTAATTCTAGTTACCTTATCCTGGGGAGGGTGGCAGGTTTATTTCATGGTAGTTCTATCTAGTATCCTTGGAAATGTTACTTTGCAGATAGTAGTATGGTTAAATAGTGTTACTTTTTTTACTCTGTAGATATTAAGAGACATAAGCCCTTTTACTCAGGATTTCATGACAAGTTGAATTCCTTTGGGGAACAATTGCAGTGACTGAAGTTAATATAGGTTCACTAGGAGAGTGTGTGTGTGTGTGTGTGTGTGTGTGTGTGTGTGTGTGTGTGTGTCTGTGGGGAGAGAGAGAGAGAGAGAAGGGGGGAGAAGATAAATCTCCTTTAAGTTATGTATCTCCCCACCCACATTTTTGTGATGTGGGGTGGGTTAGGATGTATTGTTTGTATGAGAGGAGGAGGAAATTACTTTTATCTCTTTTCAGATTCCTTAGACACTTGTGGTACATTTAGTTGCTACATTCTCAGTATATTGACATCAGTACATATCAGGCTACATGGTCTTAATTCCTTGAGGTTCCTCGACTAGAGTTTTTTGTTTGACACTAATATTATCAATTTATATTTAAATTATCATTTATATAGTCCTGAAGTTTTTGAAATTTCTTGGGCCTTTTATCTAGCTTTAGAATACAGTTGGGTGACATGTCCAGCTAGGTTTTATACATCACACAGTGTACACTGATGTTTTTAAGACAACTTTACTGGTAAATTCTTGGCTATAATGCAGACATTGAAATTTCATGAGCCCTAAAACAATCTTAGTTTGTCTTTAATCTGGGTTGGGGTTGCCTTTCAGTAATCACATACTTATACTAACTGTGACACTCATAGCTTGATTTAGGAGTTATCTGCTTCAGCAGAGTTATCTTAAGTCAATTAAATTTATATGCAGTAGGATTCTTTGTATGTGTGTCCCATCAAGCACATCTGAACCCAAGGTTCTTTCTGGCTGAAGGCAGTATTGTACTGTTAAACTTCCCTGACATCATCTTGTTTTTTTTTGTTTTTTTGTTTTTTAAATGAGTATTTTAAACCAATGGGGATTTTTTTCTGTTTTTCTCTGCATTATCTAGCTGTTATAAGTATTGTATTTTCTAAACAACTGCCATGAGCTTCTGAAGAAGGACTGGTTGGTCCGAAAGCTAGAGCACTTTGTTCTTGTTGTTACATCTATGTTGGTCCATTAAAAGGTATCAAATCATTTGCTTCTGGATCAGTTTAACCTCTGTCATTGTTGCCTCCAGGTCTGGGATCTTGTTTCCCAGACTGTGGGCATTTGTGTACATAATTTTCCATTGGCGAGATTTCAGTGCATCAGTTATTGGGCGAGGTCCGGCATTTCCCCTGCATGTCGTATGGGGAGCCAAATCTTTTTCCTTACCTAGTGATGCAAATGAACTACAAACATCCTGAACTCCTGTTTGATCACTATCTGAGGGGGGAGAGGTGTTCTTCCCGTTCGATGTAGTGGGTGCTGCACTTCTCTCCCCATTTGCTAGTTTAAATATTCTGCAGAGACATCAAGCTTCTGCCCCAGTGCATCAGCTCTCTCCTTAGTCAGATGCAGTCCATCGAATTTAAAGAACTTTCACTCCCAAAACTGTTGCCAGTTACCTACAAATTTGTGTCCTTTTTCCTGGCACCAGCCCTTGAGCAATGTTTAGCTCCCCTATCTCCCCTTCTCTGACCTTCCATCCATCTGCCCCCCTCTCCCAGACCAGCAGGATCTCAGAGAAGGAGATACCAGATGAAATGGATGGCAGTTTGTCTCCCCGCCTGGTCAGGTGTTCCTTGGTCTCCACAACTGACCAGCTGGTGAGATCGTTAGTCCCTATATGTACCAGGATATCAATGTTTTCTTTTGCTTCGTGCATGATTTTAGTAATGCAGTCAGTGTCTCTCCACGCTGATGTACCTGGGAGACATCTGACCATTACCCCTGGCCAGAGGTAGGCATCAACTCCCCAAATAATGGAGTCTCCATGATAAGAAGTGTTTTGGATTTCCATATTGCTTTTTTTGTTTTGATTGGGTGAGTTTTGTAGTGCTAGCCCCTATGCTGCAGTGTCCTGCTCTGCAGTGTACTCTGTCCCTTTTTTTGATTTCGGAGATAGAGGCAGATACCTGTTTGTAGTTTTTATATGGTTTGTGGAGGTGATACATTGGTAAGCATTGAGTGATGGGGCACTTGATTTGCCCCTCCTAGCCACCTACCAACCTCCCAGACCGACTACCCTCTGCGGTCGAGGTGCTTCAGTTGGATGTTGGGGAAATGGTGGGTGGTTCTTGTAATATATTTCCTCCTGAATATGCAATTTGAGGTATGCAATCTCTGCCCATGCTGCCCAGAGCTGAGCCGTTAGATTTCCAATGGTCCAGCATGTAGGACAGCATTCAAAATCCTGTATAACTGCCCTTTTGAAAAGTGTTCCACAGTACCTACAGTTAATAATATCCATTCCAGTTGAGTTGCTGAGTTTATAACCTGGTCCAAGTAATTAGAAGGAAAATGAACGCCATATATATATATATATTTTTTTGTTTTGTTTTGTTTGTTTTTTTATAGCTTTTTATAACAAGTTAAATTAATTGTGCCCCTGTAAGTGAAGTTACTGTGTGGATACCTCTCTGATCCTCCCCTTTCTGCTTTGCTACAGAAAATGTCACGACCGTGCTGCTCTATAAAAGGAGTGTAGCATGGGGTGGTTGGGGATGGAGGTGGGTGGTTGGGCCCTTCTCCTGCCAAAAAAGAAGAACCACAGACAAAAGAAACAAGGAGGTAAGAGCAGAAACAATCAACCAACAACAAATGCAGTCACTATCCCTTAGTCTGTATCTCAAATGTGCTCCTGTAATTAGCCCTGAAAGCTTAGCCTAATGATAGATAAAACTCTAAAACCTGCACGCACTACTTGTAACAATTTCACAGAAGATATACCCTACAAAAAACACTTGGCTACAGAGAAAAATAAAGCAGTAAAAAAGTAACAAAGCCTGTAAGCACAACTTGCAGAAAACAGAAGATGTATCTTGCAAAAAAACAAGTTGAATCAGAGAGGATTACAGCAGTAATCCGTAAGCACAAAAGAGTAACAAACCTGTAGGCACACCCTGTAATAATGCAGCAGAAAGTATACCCTGCAACAGCAGTTTGAATCAGAGAACAATAAAGCAGTAAAATGTAAGCAAAAACAATAACAAAATCTGTGAGCACAAAAGAAAACAATAACACACAGTAAATCTGCCTAGCCAAAAGAAGCCTTAATCTTTTTCCTTGCTCTGATAATGTTGTTCCTTGTTCTGTATTACAAGCAAATCTAGGAGAAAAGAGATCAGGTGAAGCTAGGTGACTTTGCTAGCAAACCTAGTCTTCCACCTCAAAAATACCAACTAACCTGATCTTTTAACTCTTCCCTCTGTTGTAAGTTACTAAGACTTTGTCAACTGCACCCCCATTACACTCCTAATCCCTGGAAGAGCTGTGGGAGGAAAGCAATTAGCTCCTTCAATGTGAGAAAGAGACTGCAACATATTTGAGACCAAAACAAAAACCTTTCACCAAAAAATAAAATAGTAGCAGACAGTAATTTTGCTTAGCCTAATGATAGATAAAAAAGTCACAAAACCTGTTAGCACCACCGGTAACAATTTCACAGAAGATATACCCTGCAAAAAACACTTTGCTAGAGAGAAAAATAAAGCAGTAAAAAAGTAACGACACCTGTAAGCACAACCTGCAGAAAACAGAACATATACCTTGCAAAAAACAAATTGAATCAGAGAAGATTACAGCTGTAATCTGTAAGCACAAAACAGTAACAAACCTGTAGGCACACCCTGTAATAATGCAGCAGAAAGTATACCCTGCAACAGCAGTTTGAATCAGAGAACACTAAAGCAGTAAAATGTAAGCAAAAACAGTAACAACCTGTGAGCACAAAAGAAAATAATAACATGCAGCAAGCCTTAATCTTTTTCCTTGCTCTGATAATGGTGTTCCTTGTTCTGTTTTACAAACAAACCTAGAAGAAAAAAGCTCAGGTGAAGCTAGGTGCCTTTGCCAGCAAACCCAGTCTTCCACCAAAAGCACAATAAGCAAAACATTTAGCACAAGGCTCAATGGTTAAACATTAAAATTTTTTTTATTTAAATATTAAAACAGATTCACATACCGCAGTCCAATGTTCTGCTACAGTCCATCACCAATGGTTTACACCCATGCTTGGCACTTTTTCAAGGTGCTACTGCCAATACTTTTCCTTCATTATAAAGGCCTCATTTCTTGAAGTAACAGTGCTTACAAACAGTTTTACAGCTTTGCTAATAAAAAACCTGCTGGCAGAGATAGCAGGGATACTAAAGTGCAAATCATTCGCTGAATACCACAGAACTATGAAAACACGACCGTAGAATAGTGACCCATGCCCTAATATTAAAATTAAAAACGACTATGATTCTGACTTTCACAAGTTAATACTGTCTTCGTACTTCAAAGATCATATAGAAGTCAGAATCAAAACCTCCTGTGCTGAATATCATGCAGTGGAATTATTTCATCTTATTCCAAAGTCACATATACTTTTAAATAATCAAATTCCATTCCATTATTTCCCAGAATAGATTTCATATTTAAAAATGTTTACATATATGTGTATATGTATGTATATTTATATAAATGGGGGTGAGTTGTAAATGTTTCAAATAAAACCATGTATTCTTACCAGAGTGAGAATAAATGTTGATGACATCAACACAGTGAAAATGAATTCAGGTGACATCACCACAGTGAAAATAAATCCATTTATTTGCACTGTAGTGATGTCATCAAACTACAAAAACAGCAGAAAACACACCCCTATTATAAATCAGATACAGTTAGCCAGACATGGAAATTCTTTCACTCTGCGCAGTGACCTCTGGATACTCATGGAGTGGCTTTGCCACTTGTGAATATGCAGAGGTCAGTAAAGGAGTGAAAAATATTTTCCATATCACACCCATGCCCATCATGTATCCCATATATATATATATATATATTATGTATGTGTGTGTGTGTGTGTGTGTGTGTGTGTGATATGTATATGTATATATGTGTGTATGTATGTATGTATGTATATGTATATGTATATATGTGTGTATGTATGTATGTATGTATATGTATATGTATATGTGTGTATGTGTGTATGTATATATATATATATATATATACAGTATATATACACACACAATGTGTGTATATATGAGCAACTCTAAATATTTCATGTAAAAAACAGAACCCAGGTATCATGACATACTGTATAACAGGAAATATTCACTGTCATTTTATTTTCACAATATTCGCTGGTTCCATATTAGAGTGAAAATAAAAAGATAGTGAAAATTAGGTAGATCACTATATATAATAGCACTAGTGTTCCATCAGTGGAAATAAGAGGAAGTAAATACGTGAGGGTGTGCTTGTAGCACTAAATATAAAGTGAGTGAATATAAACTGCTGTACAGTATATTGCACACCTTATTTAAAAAAGGGATACAATTATAGCCAGCCCGGTGGCGCAGAGGGCTGAGGCGCTGGACACCTTACTTCATGCTACGTTGCTGACCTGGGTTTGGGAATGGACTCTGGTTGCTCGGGGGTTGGCCAGGAGGAGGAAGGATTGAGCGTCTGCAAACAGCTCTCCTTCCTCGGGGATGGGGGGTACTCAGCATCACGCTGTAGACTGACACCCAGCGGAGGCTGGGTGTCAGCACAGGCATGATGCTAGAAAGGGTGGACCCATACACAGGGTGTAAGACTACCTCCACGGAGGTGGAGACAGTCATCCTGCCCATTGTATGTGCGTGGGTCCAGGGAGAAAACCTAAAAACGTTCGGAGCTGGAAGGCTCAATGATGGCAGGCTGCACCCGTGCTCCCCCCCCCCCGGCAATCTAGATGGCTTCTGGGGGTGGGGGAGGCTGGCATCCCTTGCCACTGGCCCTGTCACAGGGGGACAGCTCATGGGGGATGGCCGGTTGGGGTGGATGGAGGGAAAGCTTTGAGGGAGAGATGAGTCCCCTTTGAGGGAGGGGCCAGAGTCGCCTGCCATCACCAAAGGAGGCATAAAGTATGTATGGAAAAAAAAGGGAGGCAGTTCAGATCTGTCATTCAGGCCTATGGCTTTAGTAGTGTATAATGTAAATATCCACCAGGCCTCTCTCCTTAATAACAAATTATCCAAGCTCCCCTCCCCCGACCAGTTCTAGGTCTTTCTATACCTTTAGATGAGAAACGGTGTTCACCCATAGTTTGTTTCTTGACATGTTTAGCGAGAGCAATATCTCATCTTTTTCTATAGCCCCTCACATGTTCTCTTACCCTTAATTTCAAACTTCTTTTGGTTTTGCCCACATAATATGCATTACACATACATGTGACAAAATAGGTAATTCCACTAGAATCACAATTAATAAAATCCCTTATATCAAAAATCCTGATAACATTATCCACCTGAAATGCCTTTGTGACCAAAGGACTTTGAGCCCTATTCACAACAGCTATGCAGCCCTATACATGGTGCGTAAGTCCCGCGTGTAGACTGATATGCGCGGAATGCACTGAAGCAGCCCCTGTGCAGTATGCATGACTCATGTGTAGGGTCTTGAGCAGAGCCACCACGCAAACATGCCCACCATAGTGGATACGTGGCACGGAGGGACATTCCAGTGTATGCCGTATGTGCGGGACCATGGATGCACATATGTTTTCTCTGAACGGCACAATGGGCCCCTGCATACCCGATATGTGTTCTGTAGGCAGCCATAACCAGCCTACACATTGCACACACGGCAGGAGTGGCCAGCAAAGCAAGCCAGAGGGGGCATGGCAGTGCCTGCTGTGGCACAGCATGCCAGCCTTGCACACAACAATACAAGGCACATTGGCAGTGACCACACATGTGCCCACCATGTGCGACCGCCACACATGTGACAACACAGGCCATACGGCCTGCCCCAGCATGGTGTGCATGCCAACCAGTATGCACCACCAAAGCTGCACGTACAGCACAGCATACTGTGGTGAACAGGCAGGCACACACGGGAGGCACGCCACAAGGCCCAGTCACAGGAGCATTCAGAACACACACGCACACACACACAGACCTGTCTGTGCACACGATACCAGGGTGAATAACAAGACACACAGATGTCGCTGTATTCAAATGCCTTTATTGTCACAAAGCACAGAGCCCACAGAGGGCACAAAACAGCAATGAAAATAACGGGGGTGGGGAGGGGGGTCGGCTGCACAGATGGCCCACTGCCTCAGTCCAAGTCCTCCTCTGTGGTCACCTCTGGGATGGTGGACAGGGTCTGCTCCTGGGGGGGGGGTGGAGTCCGTAAACTCACGCTCCTCTAACACTAGCCTCTGGACGGGTCCACAGTAGCGCTGAAATGACAAGAGCAGACAGAGGGGACCGACATCAGTGACCTAGTAACTGGCACAGCCACAGAACTAGCAATGCCACACACTCACACATGGCCAAGGGTCACCTACCTTGGAGAGGTCATCCTGGTCTTCGCGGTAGACGTAGTCATCTGTGGTGCTCAACAGTTCAAACCTCCAGGGGAGATCATGTGGCAGGTGCTGTCTTGGGGTTACCACCCGCGCTGGGCTGGGCCACTCACCTCCCGGTGCTCCAGCACCATCACCGCCTTCCGACGCCGGGTCCCCTGCAGAAAAACACAGGAAACAGTTTAGCAATCATGCCCATGACACAGACCCGAACCCCCCTCACCACAAACACACACACACACACACACACACATGACACATGACCATGCATACCGACTACAGAATCTACCTGCCTCCTCTCCATAATCTCCCATGGTTCACCCACAGGCAGGCCATCCTGATAGGTGTACTCTGCCACCCAATACTGCCACAGCTACAATGGCATACCCGTGGCTGGCACGCCCACACCATGTGGGCATGCCATGCCCTAAAAGGCATGTGTGACACGGCACAGTGTGATTGCTCACAGTGGTACATGTAGTAGCAGTACAATATGCCTAGGGGCACTACTACATATGGTCCTCCTCAAGGACACCATTGCTGAGCACCATGGCAGACCAAGGCACCACTACCGGGCATTCAGGCCATGACTTGTTGCACAGACGCTACATCCCACTGACATCCTACAGTGGTACCGGGTTGACCATGGCACACTACAGTACATCTATGGCCAAGTGGAAGATGCAATCCGTCTGAGCACCAAGCGCTCCATGGCCATGTCCCTGGAGACAAAGATGCTGTGCTCCCTGCAGTACTATGCCACGGGCACCTTCCAGAGGGTGACAAGCAACATCAAAGCGGTGAGCTAGTCATCCGTGTCATGGGCACTGCACCAGGTGACCGATGCCCTAGTGTGGCACCAGGAGAGGCACATCTCATTCCCTGCAGATAAGGCAGGGCACAGCGCCATCAAGTGTGCATTCCTGGAGAGATATGGCATGCTGACATGGTGGGTGCAATAGACTGCATGCATGTGCCCATCCTCATCCTGTCCACCAATGAAGAGGCCTACAGGAACCGTAAGGAATTCCACAGCATCAACTGTCAGGTCGTCTGTGATGCCACAAGCATTCTGACCAATGTTCTGGCATGGCACCCGAGGTTGTGCCATGACTCATACATCTTCGAGAACAGCGGGCTGAGACACCATTTGGACCGGCAATCGGAGGGCTATGGCTTGCTGTTGGGTGAGCCCCCTTCATGGCGTGCAGATACGTTGGCTGCACATATGCTCCAGCACTACTAATGGCTCTGTTTCATCCCACATACACAGGTGACAGCGAGTACCCACTGAGGATGACACTCCTGACACCATACCTGGTTCCACGGCACTCTGCTGAAGAGGCATACAATGCAGCACATGTACGGGCATGTGGCATCGCGGAAGGCACCATAGGGCTGCTGAAGATGTGTTTCCGATGCCTGGACCATGTGTGTGGCATGATGATGCTTGCGCTGGGGATGGCATGCAGCGTGTTCACTGCCTGTGCCAAGCTACACAACATCTGCATGCGCCTCATGGTGCCACAGCCCCTGATGTACACCCTGAGGAGGATGGTGAGGAACGATTGCAGCCACTCCATGAACCAGCGCCACCTGGAGAGGGTGCCAGGGTGCCACCAAGGGGCAACCAAGCAGCGGTATGCATGGCGGCATGGGCAGTGTGCCATCGTGTGGCCCATGGCATATAAAGCAGGTAAGGTGGAGCGTATGCTGGCGATGATGATTGTGCCAGACTGAGCTGGCATGTGTGTGGCATGCACACCACAGTGTGGATGCATACAAGTCATGCCACTGGCATGCATCTGGCACACATAGGCCGCCATGCATGGCGCTTGTGTGTGCTGTGCTATGGGCCCCACTGTGGGCACACTGCTGCATGCAGTGTATACCACAATGTGCGTGCTGCATGGTATGTGTGGGTGGAGGTGTGTACCTAGGTGTGGCGTGGTGCATACCTGTGGTGTGAGCATCTGGCACCCTTCCCAGGCAGTGCAGGTCCATGGGATTGCATTGCGGACCGGCATGTGTACTGTGGTGGTGGTGGTGGTCGTGTGTTTGTGGTGGTCACGTGCATTTGTGCCATCCGTATTGCCTCACTGTGTCTCTGGCCTTGTTGGGTGACCACTGCATCTGCGCCCCCTTCCATCCACTGTTGTGCAGCGTTCTGTGTCCACCGGCTGTGTGGCCCACTGGGACACCTGTACACCGCTTGAATGGTGTGTCACTGTGCTGGTGCCAGGTTCAGGCTCGATACCACCTGCCGCAGGGTGGGGGTACTGTTAGGCACTGTCATGCCTTTCCTGTGGTACCACAGGCATGGGATCTGGTGCACAAGCTGGTGCCACTGGCACATCCACGGCAGGCATGGCAGGACGTGCCTGTTGGGCGGACAGGTGGGTGGCAATGGCCAGGAGTGCATCTGCAGTCTGCTTCTGTGTGTAAACCTCTGCAGCCACCTCCTCTGCCAGGCGCTCCTGGGCATGCACCCCTGTGGCTACCACCTCCACCATCTGCTCCTGCACCCTCACACCTGTGGCCATGCTTTCTGCAAGCCTCTCCTGCACCCACACAGACTCTGCCATGACCTCTGTGAGGCAGTGCACTGCCTTCATGCACTCCCTCATCGCCTGCAGGTGGTCCTGCTCCAGCCCGCAGAGGTCAGGGTAGTAGCTGGTGAGGAGGGAGCTGCTGATGCCCTGTTGTCGACTCCTTGTGGGAGGGGGGCCCTTGGAGGCACCCGTGTATGGCTTCTGTGACTTAGGCACTGTGGCAGGGGTTGATGTGCCCATGGTCATGGTGCAGCTGTCTTAAGGTGGTACAGAGACTTCCTCACTGCTGCGTTCTGGTCCAGGCAATGGCTGCTTGGCCCTGATAATGCTCTCTTGTGTCTCCCCAACTTCAGTCACCTTGATGTGCTGTCCTGTGCCAAGGCTGTGTCCTTCCTCCTGGGGCTGCCACTCTGATGTCTATCCCCTTTCACATCTGTGGTGGTCTTCAGGCATGGTGGACTGTTGGGTGTCATCCTCCTGCATGTCCCCAGTTCTGTGCTGCTACAGCCCTGTGTGGGGGATGGGGAGACAGCATTTAGTACACCTGTGTGTCCATCATGTGCAGTGTCATGCCCTGTGTCTCTGCCATTACCCACCTTCACCACCTGTCTGTGGTAGCCCTCCTCCTCCGATGCCAGACAGTCCCTTCCCGGCATTGTCTTCTTCCTGCACTATGGGTGGGAAGTGTGACAGGTGGTCAATGACTGTTGCCATGCTACGGTATTGTGGTAGTGCTCTGTGCACCCCCACATCGTGCTCACCTGCCATGCTGTCGAAGCTGTCCGGCTCGCCATCTGAGAGGACATCGCTAATGGTGTCCGCTACCTGTTGCTTGATGGGTGTCAGTGGTAGGTCGGGGGTGGTGGACCACCTCCAGTGGTGCCCTGTGACTGCCATGCCCTCCTCAGTCATCTTTTCACCTGGGACCAGAGGTCACACCACTTGTGCTTCATGGCTGCCAGTGTGCATGCCTCCGGTCCGGCATCATTGATTGCCACCTGCAGGTCCAACCAGATGTGGGCCTTCGTGTCAGCTGGGGTGCCCAGTGACCTCCGTCTGAACAGCATGTTATAGTGCTACTTGATTTAGATCATGAGGCTGGCCACCTGTGCCCCCATGAAGTTCGGCGATCACTGCCGCCTACCGCCACCCCCGCATGTGCCGCATCCACCGGCATTGTCGGTTTGGCACGTGGTGGCTATCTCCACCCACTCTTTGGGGCCACAGTTGCTGCTGGCATCCTCTGTGGACATCTTTCATCTGCACTGTGTATCACTGGTGCGTTACATCGACAAATATGGTGGTGTCAAGGTGTGCTCCGTTTGACACATGCTGTCTCCGTTCCGGCACTGTGTGTGTTGCTGTGCGCCTCCTCTGACACTGCCCCAACCTCCTGGTGGTGTGTCGGGCTGGGTCGTGCATGGCACATATTTTGCTGCAGCCACACGGTGTGCAGCTGCGAGCCCGCATTTATGACGGTTTTGAGCATAGTGGCCAGGCTTTGTTAATAGGGCCCATTATTTGCATTTCCCACATGTAAAAGTACCCCCAACAACTTGGGTAACCATGTATCCTGGGCTACAGGCCTCTGATAACTGTTGGTCACATAGTCTTTCGCATTTCTCCCTCTTCTATAAACAAACCTAGGAGTCATGATATCTCCTTAAGGGCTGGTTCAGTTTTTATCATTGCCCAATGTTTTTCTGTTATCTTTCTGATACAAGTTGCATCCTTAGAGAATGATTTCACAAAATTGACTTTTGGTCTGTTCACCTTAAGATGGGTGTTCCTCTCCTGCCTAGTAAGGGGCCTAGTTTCACTCTCTCTCATTCCATTCTGTCCTAATTGTATATCTTGTGATACATCTTCTGTTTGTATTCCTTGCCTCCTATTCTGCTAATATATAAGGAACTGTTCTCTGTCCATCTTCTTCATCTCACTTCTTGCTTACGCCACACACGTACATGTATACCCCTAGTTAAAAGCACTTTTCCAACCCATTGCAGTGTTTATTGCATTCCTGCTGAGTATCAGTTTCTTTTCACCCTAATAAATTGACTCTTAGGTATATTATCTATGATGTGGTGGTGTGGCAACTTGTGAAATGGAGCAAAGCATTAGTATCTGTAGGTTTACAGGACAGTGTGGTATTTACACCTCCTGTACCTTTTTTTAACATTTCTAAATCCCAAAAAATGTACCTTGTTCAGATCAGCACTTACACTAAATATATGATTCAGATTGCTCTGCTCCAAATACTCCTGAATCAGGATCACCAGTTCTTCCAGAGTGGAGGTGGCACGGTTCAGGGATCTGACCCTCCAGACCTGCTCGGCCCTATGCCTCCTGGTCAATGAGGCCAAGTTGCAACTCAGTGTGCTGTAGGTCATTTAGTTCATCGGGGTGGAGCTCAACTCCCTTCAGGCCAATGCGTGACTCCTGATGGACAGGGTGGAGAATCTTACCTCCTTTGCCCGATCATTTTGGGTTGGGAAATCGTGCCCTACCTGGGACTTCCTGTGCTTTCTGGGTACATGGCGGCTTGCACCAGTGTGGTCCAATGGGCCCACAGGAGGATACACCCCCTGCAGTGGGATCTGGCCTGTTAGTAGTCTCAGTGCCACAGTCACCTCGACCAACCAGTCACTCATGGTGACACAGTTGATGTGGGATGCCATCCAGTGGTGGCTCATTCTGGAACATCTGCAGGAAGTAGTCTGATCTGTCTGCCCAGAGCTGATGGTCACTCTCATAACCAATGCCTCTCTGACAGGATTGTGACCCCACCTGGGGGACCACAGGGCCCAGGGACTCTGGACCCCCCTGGAGTCCCGATGTCACATCAGCCTGTTGGAACTCTGTGCAGTGCATCTAACACTGATGGCCTTCACTCTGGTTGCTCAGGGTTAGGTCATCCAGGTCCAGATGGACAACACAGCAATCATTGTGCTACCTCAGCAATCAGGGTGGGATGCATTCCCCCCACTGTGCTGGGAAGCTCTCCACATCTGGATCCTCATTCGCAGCATGGGCATCAAACGTCTGGTGAGTCATGTAGCTAGCATGTCCAGCCAGCTGGTGGGCACCCTCAGTTGAGAGGGCGAGGTGTCTAACAAGTGGTCTCTTCAAGGTGGGGGGCAAGCATGACAAGATGGTGGACATGCTTTAAGCTGGCACAGAGGAGCAAACAAGTTAAGCTTAATTTCAAACCTCTGGAGCTGTCGGGAGATCAGCACCAGCACCATGACGTCTATACCAGGCTGCAGGCCCAGCAGCTGCAGAACAGGAGAACACAATGACTGAGTTGGAGAGAGTGCTGGCTGGTGTCCTGGGTACCTTAGCTAATATGCAAAATGAGATGAAGGCTGGTTTGACGAATGTTGCTGCCCAAATGTCACATATCCAGGGGATTGTATTCAGACTGTTGGAGACCTCGGCAGAGCACGCCACAAGAATAGAGGAGATGGAAAATAGGGTTAGTGAGTTGGAAGACACAGTTGCAAATATCACCCATGATAGCAATCTGCTGCGGGAGACCATCGAGGAGATGTGGGACATGATTGACGATCAAGAGAACCGATCCCGCAGATCAGATCTAACTGTTGTCGGGCTGCTGGAAAGAACAGAAGGAAACAACCTGGTAACTGGTCTCCAACAATGGCTGATGAAACATCTACAACTGGACCTGGGAGCCCTGAAGTTTGAGATAGATAGAGCACACCTTGTCAGTCCCCCCAAAACCTGGTGAATGCCCCTGCCATTGTTAATAAAATATCTATGGTTCACTGATAAAGAAACAATGCTGAGGGCTGCTAAGAAACAGGGTCTGATCCTGACAGAGAAGGGCAAAATGATGATCTTCCAGGATTACAGTAGGGGCTTAAATGTCAGGGGTCAAAAATGTAACCATGTAAAATCCCAGCTGTATATCCTGAATTGATCCTCTGCATCCATGTATCTGGCTTGGCTCCATATTGACAGAGTGAGCAAAGCCTCTAGATTGTTTATGAGCTATGTGTATGCTGAGAAATTTGTCCAGGAGGAAGCTGCGGCTGTGAAGGGTCGCTCATCAGCCTAGGCGGTGGCTCTGTCAAAAAAGTAACTAACTCACTATTTAGCCTAATTTTGGGCAGCAGCTCTTTGGTGGTATCAGACCTGACATGATTGGAGATATGGTATGTCCTCCCTCCATTTAACTTTCACTCTTGTCTAAAGGGTGTCCAAGTGTCCAATCTGTACTTGACACTGTAGGGAGTCCTGAAGCATGGGGTCCCATAAGTAAGGATGTCGAGGATGCTGGACTAAATTAACTTGCTGATTATGTTTTGCACTATTTTCTTGAGTGCTTGATACCTATCTAAGTGATTCATTCCTGTTCTCTTGCTTGATCTTGGGCACAGAGCGGGGGATTTATGGTTGGTGTGATATCGTGATAGTACTCAATGATGCTGCTGTCTACCACAAGGAACCATGAGGCGAGGGGCCATTTTGTTGGTCACGTAACTCTTGCCCTCTGACTCATGTCACTTCTACATGGTGTTCCCACCCTCCATTTGCTGTGCTGCTCCGATACTAAAATGCAGACTTTTGTGGGGTAATTATACAGTGTCCCTTGTCACTGGATTATTTGTACAGCTCAGCTGTACACTTGGCTCATTACTGTGCTTCATTTTAAATGGAGCTCTCAGTAGGAGCTGTCTGACAGCTCCTTGGCCAATTTCAATGAAACTAACATCCCTGCCAGATGAACAGAGATCTTAAAATGGAACAGCTGGGTGGTGCCTGACTGAGGCTTTGATTTGTATAATGTGCACCTTGCTTTCAAGTGGGGGCCCTCATGCGTCGGCACCAGCTTTTAATAAGCATCTTTGGGGAGTTGTCTACATCTTCCCGTCCCCGGACTAGCTTTGGAATACTGGTGGCCAGCTGATTTTATGGATCCCATACACACAATACAGATGAGTGAAGGCTGTTTTGAAGATGAAGTGCAACAGTTTTACTTCCATGGAACTCCGGAGCTTGTCATATTTCTTCTGGCCTCTTGATTTAACTAAGGGGAGAATGGGGGTGGGCGGCCTGACCACGCCAAGGGGGCATGGGTTTCACAGGCCCCCACCTCCCAACGCGAAGGGGAGCTGAGCCTCTCCCAAAATCTTTACAAGTCTCCATCTAAAAGCTTGATCTGGGGGTGGGCAAATGAACAGTGGGGCTATGGATGGTCACAGCAAAGTGAGGAGATTCTGTCCTGGACCAGAGTGGGGGGGGGGATGATGAAATTTAGGGGAAGTGCTGGGCCGACACTTGTGAGCCAGCAACTCCCTTGGCCCCTTCATATAAATACCGCCTTCCTGATATGTGGGTGCGGCTGACCTAAGAGGCAAGGGGAGCAGTCATAATTTTCACCCTGGGTGTTCACTATGCTTTACAACCCTATGGCTCGCTATAGTCCTCTGAGATGGTCTCGGGAGAGCCTCTCTATGGAAAGGGAGTACCTAGGGGCTCACTAAGGTCACTGAAAGTAAGGGATTGTATACATGACCCTCAGATGCACCGATATGAGCTGCTAGTTTCTCACCTTTATTTCACTATAAAATCCTGTCTCTCTTGCTATTTTTATCTAGCTTTTGCCTCTTTCAACTTTAAGCAATCTACAGTATCTCTGGTGTTTATAATGAGTGTACCCACAAAGATTCAGTACTCAACCACCACAGATTTACAAGGAAAGCTCACTTAGATTTACTACTCAGTGCTTGGGGGAGGGGAACAAGTGGGTGGAAAAGATGACTGAATATTTCTGTTGGATGTGGTTTACATTATACATGTTTGATGTTCAAGTATTTCTTGTCTCTCGACAACTCTTTAAGAGACAAAGTTTATGTTTGAAGTTGTGGGAACTGGGGTGGAGGGTTGGAGGAAGGGACTGGGAAGGGGATGGTGGTTTAAAATGGTTAAAAACCTGTTATGCTTTTTGACCCAATACAAAATTCATGGTTTTACATGGCCATGTGTCGGTATAGTTCATTGTCTGTTACAGCAGGATGCCAATACAATTTGCCTGAACCATAAGTACCCAAATGGATGACAGGATAAATATATCCACATGGACTGTAAATGGGCTTAAAAATGTAATTAAAAGAAAGAGAGTGCCCACCGAGGTGAGGAGGTCCAGGGCTATAAGGTCGTACTTATACAGGAGAGCCACATGTCCACAAATGAGGCAGAGAAAACCTGTGGGAGTATGGGTGGTAAGTGAATTACCTCATGTTTTTCCTCTAAGACTGGGGGGGGCATTTGGATCCGCAGGTGGGTCCAGGTCGATATCAAAAGCACAAGGATTGACTCTGCAGGTAGGTATGCCCTGGCTAGAGTAATGCTCACCAGTATAGTTGAGCTCTCTGAGGGCTCTGTCTACGCTCATCATCATCATCATCATCAGTTTTTTATTTATAAAAAGGAGCCCTTCCAAAGTTTAGGGCACCCGAACAATATCCATAATAAAACAATCCATCACTACAAACAGGTTAATACAAATCCATAAACAGCAAGAAATCGGATACCATTGAAAGCGTGAAGAAAGAGATGTGTTTTAAGGTTAGCTTTAAACTCCCAGTGTGGATGACCCTGGTTTCTTCCAACAACTGGCCATTGACATGGCCTCTATGCCTGGACCCTGGATACTCAGGGGCAACTACAGCTGCATTACAGACATGGTCATGGACAGATACAACCCTGCCCCTGTGGCACTATTCAGGCACGCTAAAGCTGTCGGGGAAGTGGAAGCATTATTTAGCCTGATTGATGCCTGGAGGCACTTACACCGCACAGGGTGAGAATACAACTTTTTCCTCGCTTACACATCATTCATACACCTGGTTGGACATGCAGCTGATTATTGCCCCGCCTGTGACCAGTGTGTGCACTATTGAATACTCCCCCATCCTAATGTCCTACTCTGCCACACTTACCATGGTCATCGTGGCCCTGGGTTCATCAGCAGTGTGCAGGCCCTGGAGGCTGGACCCCCTAGTACTCAAGGACCAAAACTTTAAATCCCAAATGTCCGACTCTATACATGAATTACTATCACACAATAAAAAGGGGGCACCTCTGATGGCTGCAGGTGGGAAGCCTTGAAGGCCTATATTAGGGGACAGGTGATAGCCTACTCTTCACACAAAAAATAGCTGGCAGAGGAAGAATTGGAGAACCTTCAAATGCCTTCGGTGTCGGGGGCTCAGAAGCAGAAGACAAGAGGTCCTGAATACAGCCCAGACTAGGTGGGCTGCAGGTGTGCATCATCAGGAAGCCCTCCCAGAAGCATCGTTTCAGCATTGGGGGCTCAGAAGCAGAGGACAAGAGGTTCTGAATATAGCCAGACCCCCCTCCCCAGACTAGGTGAGCTGCAGGCATGCAGCATCAGGAGGCCCTCCTGGGAGCAGCGTTTTGGCGTCGGGGGCTCAGAAACAGAGGACAAAAGGTCCTGAATTCAGCCAGACCACCCTCCCCAGACTAGATGAGCTGCAGGTGTGCATCATCAGGAGGCCCTCCTGGGAACAGCGTTTCACGTTGGGGGCTCAGGAGCAGAGGACAAGAGGTCCTGAATACATACATATAAAGAAGCTTGGGCACTCACCACCATATAAAATGCTGACACCGTATATAAAAACAAAAGGTTTTATTTCATATAATACATTGCCTAACGTGTTTCTGGTCCATAAACTGACCCTTACTCAAAGGCTGAATTTTCAGACAGAAAGAGTGATCTTATAGGTCAAGTCCTATGATGTCATCATTCCAATCAAATAATTATCAGGACCCACTCTTTCCAGTTCATATGATCTATGTTAGATAGAAATGGCTCATTGGAAATACCTCAAAATAAACATTTCTAAAAGACAAAGACACACATTTTTATACAATAGTATTTATAATAATTTATTTATTTATTTATTCAATCTAGGATTACAAATACCTTTGAGTGCCAAGCGGCTCATTTACAAAGGTTCCACATCAATGGGGGGGGGGGTACAGATCCATAATGGAAAACAGACTGTTTTCACAAACAATTAAGCAATTTGTATTACAAAATACAGAATAAAAGAACAGCAAATAAATACACGTTAGTTTAGCATGTGATTCAAGGCAGGGAGTGAGAAGAGGAGGGAATTAGGAGTGGAGCCAGATCAAGGAAGGGGAGAGCAACCAGGTGGCATTGTCAAGTAGCAGCTAGGATAGTAAGGGACGAAAAGTAAGGAAGACAGTGGGGGGGGGGGAGAAAAAGAGGGGAGATGGGAGGGCAGGAAGGGATAGGAGAGTGAGAGGGCAAGACAAGTAGAGAGAACAGTGGAAGAACATTGGGGGGGGGGGTTAGATCCCAGGAAGAGCGACAAGGATGTTAAGTGGTGCAATCACAGGAGTTTTCAGTTAGGATGTGATGACAAAGTTTGAATTTCAATTCACCGAGACTAGTTAGGTTAGCCAAACCATTGTGGAGGCCATTTATAGCACACAATAAATAAGCTTAGGAACAATTTCAAGACAAACAACAAAAAAGGTGCAAAAAGAAAAAGGTGGGGGAGGGAAAAAAGACAGAGATCCACACAGAGATAGGTTTATAAAAGGAGAAAAATACATCAAAAGAGTTTATAATAATCAAAATAGCAGCTATATTTTATCTAAAAAATGCTTAATTTCAAAGCCAGTATTCAAACTTGGAAATCTATTAGCTTGCAGGGTAATAATCCAGAAAGCTTAATGTTTTAAAACTAGGTTGTTGTAGTTACCACCACGTGGGTTAATATTCACCTTATCTATTGCCATATAGGTGAAATGAAGTTTCCTACCATCCTTCATATTATTTATATGCTGGGCGGTGGCATAAGTTATATCCTTTTTCTCTGTTGCTCTCTGATGCTCACCTACCCTAACTTTAAAACAGTGTATAGATTTTCCTATATAAAAAGATCCACACACACAGGTCACTAGATAAATAACACCACTAGTGCTACATGTAATGCATTGCCTGATTTTTAAAAAATTTTTCAGAGTTTCCCACACAAAATTAATTTCTGTTTTTTATGTATTTACAGTATACACAATTATTACATCTGTAACACCCAACAGGTCTAGTTAGCCAAGTTGAATTTTTATTCTCCTGAAAATGACTATATACCAGTCGATCTTTTAAACTTGCTGCTCTCCTATAGGAACATCGAGGTGTTGCTTCAGCCACCTTCCTCAGGTTCTCATCTGCTGCTAAAACATAACAGTGTTTTTTTTATTATTGCTGCAAATTCACTCGACTGTGCTGAATATGTGGTCACCACATTCATCCTTTTATTAGTTTCTCCCAAATCTCTCTCTCTCATGGTTCTCTTTAAGAAGCGAATCCCTCCTCACTTCTTGTACAGCATACCTTGATTTTCCAATACTTGAAGCACTATACCCCCTCTCATAAAATCTCTGTTCTAAGGTGCTTGCCTTCTGCTCATACTTGTCATTTGTAGTACAATTCCTTTTCATTCGTAAGAATTCTCCCCTTGGTACGTTATTAATAATGTGAGTAGGATGGCAACCAGAAGCTAACAGGGTCATGTTGCCATCCACATTGCCTAGCACCTTTCTGGTCCATAAACTGACACTTTCTCAAAGGCTGAAACATGAGAGAGATTTAGGAGAAACTAATAAAAGGATGAATGTGGTGACCACATATTCAGCACAAAGTGAATTTTCAGCAATAATAAAAAAAAAACATTGGAATGTTTTAGCAGCAGATGAGAACCTGAGGGAGGTAGCAGGAGCAACACCTCGATTTTCCTATAGGAGAGCAGCAAGTTTAAAAGATCGACTGGAATATAGTCATTTTTCAGGAGAATAAAAATACAATGACTTGGCTAACTAGACATGTCTGTTACAGATGTAATAACTGTGTGTATTGTAAATACATAAACACCTGGAAATTAATTTTGTGTGGGAAATTCTGAACATTTTTTTAAATCAGGCAATGCATTACATGTAGCACTAGTGGTATTATTTATCTAGTGACCTGTGTGTGTGGATCTTTTTATATAGAAAAATCTATACACTGTTTTAAAGTTAGGGTAGGTGAGCATCAGAGAGCAACAGAGAAAAAGGATATAACTTATGCCACCGCCCAGCATATAAATAATATGAAGGATGGTAGGAAACATTATTTCACCTATATGGCAATAGATAAGCTGAATATTAACCCACGTGGTGGTAACTACAACAACCTAGTTTTAAAACATGAAACTTTCTGGATTATTACCCTGCAGGCTAATAGATTTCCAGATTTGAATACTGGCTTTGAAATTAAGCCTTATTTGGATAAAAGATAGCTGCTATTTTGATTATTTTAAGGTCTTCTGATGTATTTTTCTCCTTTTATAAACCTATCTCTGTGTGGATCTCTGCCTTTTTTTCCCTTCCCTCCACCACCTTTTTCTTTTTGCACCTTTTGTTATTGTTTGTTTGTCTTGAAATTGTTCCTGAGCGTAATTATTGTGTGCTGTAAATTATTATAAATACTACTGTATAAAAATATTTTTTAGAAATTTTTATTTTGAGGTATTTCCAATGAGCCATTTCTATCTAACATAGATCATATGAACTGGAAAGAGTGGGTCCTGATAATTATTTGATTGGAATGATGACATGATAGGACTTGATCTATAAGATCACTTTTTTCTGTTTGAAAATTCAGCCTTTGAGAAAGGGTCAGTTTATGGACCAGAAACACGATAGGCAATTTATTACATGAAATAAAACCTTTTGTCTTTATATACGGTGTCAGCATTTTATATGGTGGCGAGTGCCCAAGCTTTTTTGTATGTATTTGCTTGTTTTTGCTTGAGAGCACCACACTCCTGGTGCACACCCTTATGTGCTTTCTGTAAGGTCCTGAATATAGCCAGACCCCCCTCCCCAGACTAGATGAGCTGCAAGCATGCAGCATCAGGAGGCCCTCCTGGGAGCAGCGTTTTGGTGTTGGGGGCTCAGAAGCAGAGGACAAGTTACAGCTCCTACAGATAGCTTCCTGGACTGTGAAAAGCAAGGCATTTATTTAAAAAAGAGACTTTTTGGACTGGTATACCTGTCAGCCAAGAGCTACTGATAGGTTTTGCATGCCTTGTGGTGTAACTCAGTGCAGGGGGATTCTATGGGTTCAATGTGTGGTACATAGCTCAGTGTTGTGTATACTGTACTTGAGAGCAGAATGGTAAATGCTTGATGTTTATAACTTGAGCTTTGGCATTTCTCTATATCCCACCCTGTGTAGGATGCTGGGTAGGCATATGATTTAAGGCCCACAAAGAGAGAAATGGTGAGTGATTACCTCCTCCTCCAACTCCGGAGAATGTGGCCAGTAGCACGCAGGAGAGGAAAAACCCCCTGGGGGGAAACATAGAAACATAGAATTTGATGGCAGATAAGGACCACTTGGCCCACCCAGTCTGCCCATTTCCCTGCCTACTGGATAAGCTGCAGATCCTAGTTAACCAGCAGCCTACTTCTTCCTACCCCCATCCCCTAGAATTGCCTTATGACTGTCCCATGCATGCTTGAATTCCACCACTGTTTTTGACTCCACAACCTCCTCCAGAAGGCCGTTCCATGCATCCACAACCCTCTCTGTG
Source organism: Neoceratodus forsteri (assembly GCA_016271365.2). Lineage (NCBI taxonomy): Eukaryota > Metazoa > Chordata > Ceratodontiformes > Ceratodontidae > Neoceratodus > Neoceratodus forsteri. Next base: position 255,045,023 of record CM028131.1, on the reverse strand, counting down.
AAAAAATACTTCCTTAAATTACCTCTGAGCTGCCCTCTATCTTCAAATTGTGCCCTTGTTCTTGCACACCTCTTTTTTTGAAAGATGCTACCCTCTTGGACTTTGTTGATTCCCTTGAGGTACTTGAAAGTTTCTATCATGTCCCCCTCTCCTCCTTTCCTCGAGGCTATACATATTAAGCTCCTTTAGTCTCTTCATATGTCTTCCAGTGCAGACCCTGCACCATTTTAGTTGCCCTCCTCTGGACAGCTTCCATCCTGTCTATGTCTTTGCAAAAAGTGGGTCTCCAGAACTGAACGTAGTACTCCAGATGGGGTCTGACCAGCTGTCTGTACAGAGGGATAATAACTTCCTGTTTTCTACTGGTGATGCCTCTCCCTATGCATCCCAATATCCCCCAGCCCTCATTGCTGCCCTCTCACATTGCTTGCCCACCTTTAGGTCATCTGATATGACTACCCCCAGGTCCCTTTCCATTTTTGTTGTTGTTAGTATCTCACCCCCCATTGTGTACTCTTCCCCAGGGTTTTTGTTTCCCAGGTGCATTACCTTGCACTTCTTAGCATTGAATTTAAGCTGCCATACATTTGACCATTCCTCTAACCTTGCCAAGTCCCTTTTCATCCTTTCCACCCCACCTTGTGCATCAACTCTGTTGCAGATCTTTGTGTCATCTGCAAAGAGACAGGGAAAGCTCCAAGGACCCATGGCTAGTGACCTGCCCATCCTCTGGGCATAGTAAGAGGTGAATAATCCTAAATGTGGGCTGAGGTTTTAGTTGTGGTATGTCCAGGAATTAGTCTGAATCTTGCTGGTCGAATAGTCCAGTTTCCAAGACTGACGATGAGCAGGGCAATCAACGCTGAAGATGAAGGTTCCGGGTGATGAAAGAGGTCCAAATTAGAGCGGTGTCAGAATGAGATGATGGTTAATCCATGCCCTAGGTAGCTGTAAGTGAATCTACTGTCAGTGTACATATACAGTCAGCATGGCTGGGAGAGTGTGCCAAATTGCAGTTTGAAGGGTGTAGATCATAGATGAAGTGGTTGGCAGCAATGCATGTCGGGGAATGAAGATAAGGTAGGAGTGTAGCCCAGATGGGAATAATGATGAGGCATGAGTCTATGCAAATCTGGGAGGCTTGCATGGCTGAAGAACATCCACTATAACATTAGGGGATGATCGAGTACCTTGTTAGAAGGAGAATTGTCCTAGGATGTCCAAGGAATTGAGGTATACTTCCCGGAGATCTGTGGCATAGAAACTAGGCTAGAATTGGAACAGAAGGAAAGTAGCAGAAGTGAATGACTTGCTGAAGTAAGGTAGGCCTGGACACAGGCTAGCCAGAGCGTGGACTCTCATGTAGGTCTGTGTATGCAAGATTCGATGCTTGGGCAATAGAGCAGGTCTCAGGTTGTTAGATTAAGGAAGGAGACCCCCACGTGGGTCTGTTACGGTAAAGATGAAAATATGTTGGAGTACTGAGAAATGCCCCCCTCATGTGGCAAGATAGATTTGGGATGGAGAGATCCCCACATGGGTTCACCATTGCCAAGCATGGTATGATGACATAATCCAAGGAAAAATGGTGAGACCATGTTGCCCCATGTGGTCCGCCATCGCTGTACACCTGAGTAGTCCAAGGTAAGGAGGACGAGAATCTCACATGAGTCTGCCTGTAATGACATGGAAGTATGTTAGAGCAATGAATGAGGCCCCTAGCGGATAGGCATGTTTCCCGGTACAGCTATTGGGAAGGCGGGACCCCATGTGATCTGCCATCCGTTTCACTGGAAAAGTCCAAGGTAAGGAGGGCAAGATCCCCATTGCATGCTTCTCAGGACCGCCTAGGGATGATGGGACCCCACGTGGTCTGCCATCACCATAGTATTGCACTGGCTGAGGTAAGGATGACAGGACCCCTGCACTCCGCCATTGCAGTATAAGTACATTATCTAATATAGGAGGATGTGATTCCAAATTAAACCACCTGTAGGGATGTAAACAAGGTTTGAGCAAAGAGTAGATGACCCGTTGTGGGCACTGTTGGCTAAGATGGAGACCCCATGTGGTCGCCATCATTTGATCCAGTGAGTAGTACGTGATAGGTATGGCAGGACCCCACATGGTCACCATCGTGAGTTCCAATGAGTTGTGCATGATAGTGATGGCGGGACTCCATGTGGTGCGCCATCGCCATGATATGGAGTAGAGTATGTTTGGGATGGCAGAACCCCAGGTGGTCCGCCATCACGATAGTACTGCACTCTCTGAGGTAAGGATAGCGGGGCCTCCCACGGACTGCCATACTGAGTCAGTAGATGGTTGGAGGTAATGAGGACGAGACCCTGACAGGGATCTGCGTGAAGATATGCAAAAAATAACGCCCTGTAGAGGGCAGGTAGGAATGGCGATTTTTAAAAAATATATCATTTTAAGCCATTTAAGTCTCTTCCTGTTTAAAAATTTTCACAATCATTGTTGCTGGTCACTGTGAACTTGTGTCACCTGTAGGTATTTGTTGTATGCAAGTGTTCTCTGCTAACCCCATTATGAAAATCTCATTCTGAGAGCTTCCAAGTCTGCATTCTTCAAATTAAATAAATTTTATTTAACAGCATAAGGTACAGAAACGGGGAAGAAAACTATTACATCCACAATTTTAAATTTATCCCATACCTTCCTCCCCACCCCATCCCACCCAACCACTGGAGTTTACCCTGTAACAAATCAAAAGTGTGATTAGTGCTAGTTTACTCAGTATGCACCTAATTGCCACAATATTTAACAAGCATTTGTCAATGCCGAATGTTGTCGCGCTGGCATTGGCTTTAGTGGTGCAGTGCGGAAACATATTTTTGGCAGGATGTGAAAAATGACAGCTGTACTGTTCATAAGGAGGTGTAAAAAAATGGCAGTGGCGAAAATGTGGCATGTAAGTATTGCAAATTTGCGAAGTTACAAGGGTGCGTGGGAAACACTTGTAACACAGTCATTTTATGGAGTTCCGGCACCAGATTTTCAACATAGGCATTTTAGCACCTCTGCTCATGTTCAGTGTCACTGACATTTCCTCAAACTGTCCTAAAAAGTGATTTCATACAGCGACTGCGCTATTCTGTGCCGGACGGGTGAAAACACATTTCTGGCAGGATATGTAAAATGGAAGCTATACTGTTCATCAAGAGGTATGGAAAAATGCCAATAGTGAAAATTCAGAGTGAAAATATTACAAATGCACAACGTTATGAGCGCGTGTGCAAACTGCGCAATGCACGCTCGTAACACAGCCATTTTATGGAGTATCGTCACCAGATTTTCAACATAGGCATTTTAGGACCTCTGCTCATGAATCATGTCACTGTCATTTTTGTAATCTGCCTCAAACACTGATTTCCCACAGCGACCGCGGTATTGTGCGCTGGAAGTGCGGAAACACATTTTGGCCAGGATGTGGAAAATGACAGCTATACCGTTCACAAGAAGGTGTAGAAAAATGACAATGTTGAAAATCTGGCATGAAAAAATTGTGAATTCGTGAAGTTACGAGCGTGCATAGCAACTGCGCAACGTACACTCGTAAAACAGCCATTTTTTGGAATTTTTCCACCAAATTTGCAACATAGGCTTTTTGAGAGCCCACCTCATGAACACTGCCACTGTTCTTGCGTTCATTGGTCCTGAAAGGTGATCTGCGCAGTGACTGCAAAATCACCTTTTGGGACCGATTAATGCCATAACTGTGACAGAATTCATGAGGAGGGGTCCCAAAAACCCCATGTTGAAAATCTGGTGCAAAAATTCCAAAAAATGCCTGAGATATGCATCACAGTTTAAAAAAAACCCTATTTATTCCATTATACAGCTTACCGGCATTTCCTCAGTTCGTGGTTGGCTTTGAAGAGTAAAGACATGTTCCCAGTCCACCGAAGATCATCACGCCAAGCTTCAGAGGTAAGTATGGGGTGAGGGGGGTGTTGGGAGGCAGGGTGCGCAGTGGGTGGGTGCGGGTGGTGGGTAGGGAGACTGCGAGGGACCGTTTTCTGCATACAGGTACTAAAAAAATACATTGCGGACAGTTTTCTTTTTTACATCTGGTTTCTTTTTGGGTGGGTACAGTAGCCAACGGGGGACTGGGCACCCCCATCAGCACAGAAGAAGGGGGGACATCATGCCGATGGAGAGTGGGCTCCCCTGTTGGCACATTAAACCGGGAAAGAGGGGACGGATGCCGATGGGGATTGGGCACCTCGTCGGCAAACAATGAAAGCGGGGGGGAGACACATTCTGCCGACGGGGAGTGGGCTCCCCCATCGGCACATACTTGGGCAGGGTAAGCCAACCGGGGGATTGGGCATCCCCGAAGTTGGCAGTTTAGCGGCCACTGTGCCGCCATGTTTCCAGCTTGCGAGCACGTAGGAAGGGTCCACTGCATGTGACGAGCTTTGCTCACATTGCAGCATACCTTTCCTTTGATGTGCTCGCCCAGGTGGTGTGGCACCGGCATGCAGGCTGATTTGGGAATGAAGGACGCACCTACTGGTGCATGCCCTGCATTTGCCCAACAGCGACCGCGCCTCCAAATCTGCACTACCCTAAGATGTTGGCTGCGCAAGCGCGCCCACATAAAAAGGAAGTACAATCATACCTGTGCTGAAAAGATAAGGTAAAGTCTGGCTAGGATTCATACAGTTAGTAGTCTATACAAAGGTTCCCAGATACGGTTGTATTTCGACGGTTTATTAGATAAGCTAACAATAAGGTGCTCGGCTTGCAAAGTGAACAAAATTTCCTTGTACCATTCCAGGACGTGAGGGGTGTCCTGGTCTAACCAGTGGCACAAGATTATCTTTTTAGCACATACTGATATTAAAGCCACATGGGCTTTCTGGTTTCCCGTCATGGATCCTGTGTAGTCGCCCACAATACAAATTTCAGAAAGGAAGGCGTCAGAGAGCCCTAACAAAGGGTTCAGATAGGACCGAATGGAATCCCAGTAGCGAACAACTTTTTGGCAGGTCCATTAAATATGATAAAGGGAGCCAGGTTCTTGGCCACATCTGGAAAAAAAATTGTTAGGAAGACGGCACATCCTGTGCAGCTTATTGGGAGTATAGTAAAGGTTATGGAGTATCTGAAACTGCATCAGGTGATAACGGTGCCATTTCATAAGTTTGTATAGTTGGTTCCAGATAGTAGGCTAGTTCCTGGAAGTTGTAGTGGGTGGCAGAATGTGGTCCCAGTCATAAACCCGGGGGCCTTCAATAGCCGCTAAGCAGTTTTGCAGTGATTTATAATAATACGAGACAAGGAGTGAGAGGGGAGCAGAAGAAAAAATGGGAAAAAACACTGAACCCAAAGGACTTAACCAAGGTTCTGTGCCAAAAAATTCCGTAAGCATATGAGATAATTGAAAGTACTTAAAACTTGAAGTAATGGGCCAGTGATATACTGAGTGGGCTTCATGAAAAGGAAGTAATTTTTGATTGTGTGTGAGATCTATGACTTGGTCTATCCCTATAGCAGGCCAGAATCTCTTGGAAATCGTCCATTCATCAATCTGCAAGTTGGGATTCTCAAACAAGGGTTGAGAAACATCCTTAGTGTAGTTAAGTTTAAGTAAGGAGCAGAGCTGTGTGTGGATCTGAAGAGATGATCCAAGGGGTGTATCCTTTAGTGAACGAGGTAGCTTTTTCCTGGACAAAAAAAGAAGGGAACGGATGTCTATTCTGTTTGCACCACAGGGGGATTGTTCTATTTCTGCCCATTGCGGGTTATATACTGGAGTGGGATTGATCTCTGGTGAGCGAAACCAGTAATAACTTCTACTTAGGTAAGTCTGCATTCTTCACATAAGGGAGATTTCTTGATTTTTCAATCAGTCAATCAAAATCTTTATTTATCCAGGCAGGCACCATTGAGCAAGACTCATTTGCAAGGTGGACCTGGTCATGAATACATCAAAGTACATTACAGAAGCAGATATACAAAAAGCAATCATACACAAGGAAGAAAAAGTATATACAGTGTATAGTGTACATTACAAGGTTGAAATAAATAAAAAAAAAAACAGCATTATTTTACAATTGAAGAAATCAGCAGATGTACAATCAACCATAGGCATACAGGGGTTATAAGCAGAGATCTTTTGAGTGAGGCAGCCGGCAACTACACATATAGAGGAAAGAAGCCATGTATGGGGTGGCAGGTTAGAGAGGTAAAGAAGAGGAGGGATATATTACCGACGACTGGAAGAAAAATTGGGCTAAAACCACAGAAAGTGACAATGGCTGTCGTGTACTTGTCTATTATGATAATGACGGAGGAGGGGTAGATAATTGGGACACTACTATGGATGGGGTGGGACTTTAGCCAGGCTGGAGCAGACAGGGAAGGGTGGGTGCAGCAGGAAGAGTTAATAGGAAAGAGTGAGAGCCAGGGGTACAAACTTGGCGAGCGTCAGGATGGAAAGGGGGGGTTGCGGAATTAGTGGGCTAGCGGTGAGGAAAACATTTGCAAGGTGCTTTCATGTAGTGACTGTAGAGCGCCATGAAGATATTCAAGCTAACAGGGCAGCTCAGCTTCAAGTTCCTTTGTAAACCGTTCCACAATGTGGGTAAAGAGAAGCTTAGAGCAGCTTTGCCGAAACGAGTTTTGACCCTTGGAACTTGGAGGGCGATTAGGGAATAGCTCCTTAGAGCGTAGGTGCCTAACACACTCCGGGGAATACAATCTGAGACATATGAGGGGAATTTGTTGGTCACCGCTCTGAAGGCCCATAGGGCAGTGTTTCTATTCCTTCTATAGTGAAGTGAAGTGAAGTGAAGTCCAGCCTAACGATGAGTACAGGGAGCAGTGGTGTGTGGAAAGTGGAAGGCCAGTAATGAACCTGATAGCTCTGTGATAGAGGGTGTCCAACCTAGCCAGTGCAGAAGTAGTGCAGTGGCTGTGGAGCAGGTCCGCGTAATCTATTAAAGATAGGAATGTAGCTTGAACCAGTTGAATCTTGGCCTCCTTTGTGAGCAGGTGGTTAATTCTGTAGACTAGTCCTAATCTTAGCCTTAGTTCCTTCTGTAGTTCTTTGAGATGGTCGACGAAGGAAAGTTTATGATAGAGCCAAACTCCTAGATATTTGAATTTAGCTACACACTTTAGTGTTTCTCCAAGAACAGTGGTAATTTGTGGGATAGCCCCCCCCCCAGCAGGAATTGCCGCATGCAAGAAGGGGGAGAAGAGCATGGCTTTTGTCTTTTTCGCATTGAGCAAAAGCTTTTTGTTTATGAGCTTGTATTGTAGAAGGTTAAATTCAGCTTGGAGGTCTTCACAGGCTGCTTCCAGCATGGGATGACTCAAGTACAGTTCAGTGTCGTCCGTGAATAAGTGGATGTTGGCTTTTTTGATGGGGTCATTGATGTTGTTAATGTAGACTGCAAAGAGGAGGGGACCAAGGATAGAGCCCTGGGGCACGCCCCTCAGCATAGGTTTTAATGGAGAAAGATCACCTTCAGCTTTAACCTGCTATTTCTGTTCTCTGAGGTAGTCTGCAAACCAGCACATAGATTTATGGTCCAGTCCCATAGCCCTAAGATCAGGGAGATTTCCACAGGGCACCAAGTTCTGTGCCTGAGTATAATAGGAAAGAAGCAGTGCTAGATTCCTTTAAAGGCAAGTGCAGTAATTTATTTTATGTTTATAAAATTCAAATAAGAGGATAAGCAGCAGGGGGAGGTAAAAACATGTGGATCCGGGAGACTCCTTGAAATTAGGAAGCCTTGGAAGGTATGCTGTTTTGAATGGAAGCAGGACCTCATGGTTGTAAATATCATGTCCCGTAACTCGTTCGCTTGCGTCTGTACATACTTAGTATGCATGCTACTGCTACTGTATGGATGCCCAAAAAGAAGAAAGGAAATTAAATTGGCCCGCCCCGAGTGAGAACGGCAGGGAAATCCAGATCATTGCCAACACAAGGCGGAAGCAGCAGAACAAGGCAATGGGCAGTGGCCCTCTCGGGAGGCAGCAGTGGAAACGGCACACCAGCAGAACCACAGAGCACGGTGGCAGCCAGAAGTCGAGTGGAGGCTGGGGAGGCAAAGAGCACAACAAACCAAATGAAGGAGGACAAAATGAGGAGGTACAGGGGAACACCAGGTGGGAGAGGGGAGACAAATGCAGAAACAAGCATGGGAGGTGAAGCAGGAATGAGAGGGAGACAAGGACAGTGTGGGCGGGGAAACGAAGGAGAGGGATATGACAGGCAACAAGTCTCAACCAGCCACGCAGCTTGGGAGACCCCCACAATTTTGAAATGCTCAAAGCAGAGTGAGCGTAAGCCTGAAATTTAAATATCCCCCCAATTGAACTTCAAGCTAAAAGCCTTCCAAATGTGAGGGGATACTTAAGAGCACTGAGAGAGTTATGGAAGTGAACATGAGCTAGTGACTATGATTCTCAGCTTTTTAGGAGTTATTTGCTGTGTTACTGTATTGATTTCTTACCATTTATAAAGTTTGTAGGATTCACTGGTTCTGTGCAGGTACGGACTTTGCGCATGCGCACTAGATTCTCACTGGTAACTTGATCTTTTCCTTTGTTCTCTCCAGAGGTCCTGAATACAGCCAGACCCCCCACCTCCCCAGACTAGGTGAGCTGCAGGCGTGCAGCATCAGGAGGCCCTCCCGGGAGCAGCGTTTCGGTGTTGGGGGCTCAGAAGCAGAGGACAAGGTACAGCTCCTGCAGGCAGCTTCCTGGACTGTGCTAGCCCATTGACGCTTCGTTTCGACTGCCCCGCCTGCCCCAGGTTGTCCTGTAATTTATTGGTGCCCAGGGTCACGTGATTTAGTCACGTGACTGATCACACAATTTTCTAAGTCCCCATTTTGCAATTTGCAGGTTATAACAGCCAACCACTGGGAGGTGCTAGTGAGCCACCTTAATACACTGTAAATAGCTGCAGACTCAGGCATATTCCTGATGACTGCTGGTTACATAGCAATAGAATTTTAGGGCTAAACCCAATTATCTAGGCAATTCAGAGTTAGCTCACTTGAGTATTGAACCGAGGACCTTCTGCACTGGGGACTGGAACACTTACTGTTTCTCCAACCAGGCAGTCCTGCTTCTAACAGGTACGTCATGTTACTTAACAAATTCTAGATACATAGGCAGTAATCTAGAACTTGGAAGCTCGCACTAGGGGCTAACATTACACAACCTTCGCCACTGGAACTATAGGGATCAAGTGGTTCACAAAGGCTTTTGACACTGTCAATCATGAACTCCTGCTTAGTGTCCTTCCACAGCTAAATGTGGCCGCTGAGGCTATGGCCTGGTTCAAGGATTACCTCTCAGGCCGGTCTCAACAAGTCAGAATAAATGCTACCATCTCCTCCTGCAAAGCAGTCTGCTCGGGGGTTCCACGGGGGTCTATACTTGGACCACTTCTTTTCACCCTCTTTTTAAACTCTCTCCCCAAGGCATGCAGCGGTCATCTTCTACTCTATGCTGATGATGATGCGGTCCTGTTCTGGAAACACCCACATCCTAGTACCCTCCAACTTGCCCTACAGGGTTTCTTCTGTGAACTTGAAACATGGTTCACTGAACACTGCCTGATCATCAACTATAGCAAAACTAAGGCTATGATCTTTGCGCACCGCCAAAGCCCTCACAGTCAGGCTGCACTCCTAATCAAAGACACACAAGGCGCCCCTCTTGAACAAGTTAATAGTTTTAAATATCTGGGTATCACATTAGACACCTCCCTCTCCTACCATAGTCACGTTCAACTCCTCGCTTCCACTATCAATGCCAGAGTGGGTATCCTCTACAGACTGAAACACTGCTTACCCATACAGGCCATGCAGTTTGCAGTCTCCTCCTCAATCCTCTCCCTAATTGACTATGGGATTGTGATCTACGGCTCAGCAGAACCCACCACACTACGTTACATTAACACTGCCATGAATAAAGCCTGCCGACTAGTCTCTGGCAGCGACAGACTTAACCATACCTGTGAGCTCTATGCTCTAGGTGGTTGGCTTAACTTCCAACAAAGGCTAAAGTACCACACCTGCATCCTCGCAAAAAAGATACATCTCCAGCAAGCCCCCGCCGGCCTTCTACCCATTGTCAGTGCTGCCCCATCAGGCAGCCAGAATGCAAGGCTCACTGCCAACCCCTCATTTCTTATCCCCCCCTGTAGAACATCCCTTGGCCAAAGATCCTTCTACCATGCCCCACTTTGGCTCAATACTCTACCTCCGCCGCCTCTCTGACCCATAGCATCTACCATTTCAAAGCAGGCCTCAAAGCTCAACTTCTTTAATCTGCCTTATGTGACTGTGGCTAACCCTGCCCAACGCTTGTTTTCCCTTACCCTCCTTCCTCCGACACAGGGTCTCTCTAGATCCCATGAATAAGCATTGCCTTCATGTCTTTTCTATTCAAGTGATCTTCAGACTGCTGCCTAAGCCTGTCACCAGTTTTATCTAATTTAATGCCTGGACTGTGTCTCCAGTACTGTATTGTCAATAATGCTTGTCTGTATGTTTATTCCTGTACATGTTTACCCTCCACCCCCTGTATCTGATGTGGAGCCTTTGCAAAAGAGTCTGTGACTCAAAGGATTGTAATTCCGATTCTATTCAATAAATAAAATAAATAAATAAAATACTGGATTAAGTGGTTCTCAGTATTAGAAACACATGGAGGGGAATCAGTGGAGACGGAGGGAGGAGAGTTGGAGGTCAAGCCCTGGAACAGCAGGCACAGCGGGCATTTTTGGCAGGGTGGTGGGGGGTACTTGGTGTGGGATGGCTATGGTACTCCACATGGCTTGGAGATTAGGGGGTTGCATAGTGTGCAAACATTTGACAAACCTTAGGGAGGAAGTAAGGAGCTTGTGCTGGAAAATTGGATCCTGTGAGTGGAGTAGGGGTATTAGAAGTGGCTGGGGGGAAATGAAAGGGGGTCAGGGCAGACAGGAGGAAGGCAGGGAACAACAATTTGGGGTTCATGGGAATAAGGACTCAGCAAGCAGAACAAGAGGGAGGAAGGAAGGGTTGGATGGGGCCAGCAAGTAACGGTATAACGGAGGTGAGGGAATGACAGGAAAAGGTAGGACATGGAAACAGGATGGATGACAGCTAGCCCAGGAAAGCCTCAAAAGAAAGAGAGATGGAAGTTAGTGGAAGGCAAAGGGAGACAGAGCAAATACGCAGAGCAGCTAGGGGTGTGTGTGTGTATCCCTCTGGAAGTAGAGGAGCCGGGGTGGGGGGATAGTGCACAAAAACTGATTTACTGTGCTCCAAGTGCAGGGTGAAGATGGGAAGAAGGAAGCTGGTGGGAAGAGTACTTGACGTAGGGAAACTGGCAAGTCCCAAGGTGAGGGGAAAACAGAGGTCCTTCCTCTGGAAAAGGAAGGGAAGGTGTTAGCAGGCAGTAAGAATGACGGCACTAAGAGAAAGTCAACCCAGGACAGCAGTAGCAATTGGAAGAGAGCAGCGAGGGGCGAGATTCAGGAGAATAGGAGAATAGGAGAACAGGAGGGAACACACCAGGGAGGAGTGGTGGCCAGGTAGGAGCTATGGGGGACAGGGATGCCCCAGGAGAGAGGGCACAAAAGGGACGGGAGAGTGGTACCCCAGAGATAGGGATTTCAAGAACTAAAAGGAGTACTGGAGGTCAGAACTGTGCCGCAGGTGGGGAGGGGGTATAATGAGCAGAGACAAGAAAGCAGGGCAAGGGCAAGGCAGCGAGGGACCAGAAAGAAGGGGTCACAGAATAAAAGGGGGTGAGGGCGGAGGAAGTCAGTAACCTAACCCCTAGACAGGAGAGGGCGCAACAGAGGCATGTAAGGGAACTTGCTGCAAGGTAGCTGCGGGATGAGCAGACAAGGAGGTTGGCAGCAGAGAGTGAAATCGCGGGACAGGAAGGGAGTGCAGGGCCTGATGATAGTGGGGTCACAGGGCTGGGCCCAAAATCTAGCACCTGGAAAGGACAGAATTTGGGAGCAAGGAAGATCAAACCAGGAAAGGAGAGGAGCAGGTGAGGGGAGGTTGGTGGCAAGGAGGAAAAGGGGGGAAGGGAGGCAAGTGGGCAGGAAGGTTGTGGATAAGCTTGAAAAAGGTGGAGGAAAGGGTTCAAATTGTCAGGGACTCTATTGTTAGGGGCATTGGCTGGGGAAGGATAGGAGACAAGGTCTGGTCAGTTGCTTGCCAGGCATGAGAGCTGCCGAAGTGATACATCACATCCCCTCTAGGGGGAAGCTGCAAGATGAAAATACACACCTAGTTTTTCATTTGGGAATTAATGACCTTGCAGGACATAGCTTGATGGAGGTGCAGGCTAAGTTGAATCCTTGGCAAGGTTCTGTCACAGCCTAAACTTTAGATCTGTAGCATTCTCTGCCTGTTCCAAGAGCTAGCTCAGAGAGGAAGCAGAGGATTACTGAGTTCAATAGCTGACTATCTGGGTGGTGTGATAAGAATGGCTTTGGGCTGGTGAGGGAATGGGGAGCCATCTGGTAGGATGAAATCCTGTTCTTCCCGAATAGGCTCCACCTCAACAGGGAGGGTAAAGAAGTGCTGAGGGGGAAACTGGAGGAGTTCGATGAACAATGCTACAATTTAAACTAATTTGGGGGTGGAGTTGCAGGTGAAATCCAAGAGTAGGACAACTCACTTGGGGGGCACTTGGCCCCCCCTGGAATATGAGAAGCCCTGTGGAGGCTACAAGAGATAGGGTTAGGTCAGTGAGGAATGTTAGGACAGGTGGGGGCACAAAGGTGGCTGGAGATTGGAGGACAATGTGCACAAATGCTAGAAGCCTGGGAAATAAGGTCCCAGACCTGGCAACTGTCATGGCAGAAGCAGATTTAGACCTGGTGGGAATCACGGAATCATGGTGCCATGAAGGGCAGGATTGGGACATAAACATACCAGTGTACAAGCTGTTTAGGAGAGACAGGGTAGGAAGGGGGGGGTAGCACTATACGTGAGGGAAGGGATTCAGGCCACAGAGTTACAGGCCAGGTTGAGGGACAGAGAGGCATTATGGGTCTCGCTGACCATGGAGAAGGGTGTGGTAGTCCACACAGGGGAGGTCTACAGGCCACTGGGGCAGCAACAAGAGTGGACAACCAGATGATAGAGGAAATTCTGTGAATGTCAGCAAAGGGGGAGGTGCTGCTGATGGGAGATATTAACTTGCCGGACGTGGCATGGGACACATTGATGGCAGCATTGCCTAGAAGCAGAGCAATACTGGACTCCCTTCAAGTTGTCTTACTTAGGCAGATGGTCCACGAACTGACTAGGCATGGGGTGGTGTTAGATGTGGTACTAACAAATGGGGACAGGGTAGGAAATTTATTGGTGGGGATAACCTTGGTATCAGTGACCTACATGCGTGGTTTATGGTATGCACGTTGGCAGTCCTAAACCGGACCAAGGTGAAGACTCTCGACTTCAGACATGTGGATTTTAGGATAATGGGTGAATATGTTAAACAAGCTTTAGAAAGGATGGGGTAGCGGGTGTGTGTGCAGGTCATGTAGGACACAATAAAGGGGACCATAGTGGGAGCCACAGACCTCTGTGCGAAGAGGGTGTGTGAAAATAGGAGAAAGAGGAAGTCACTGTGGTTCAACAGGAAAGTGGAGGGCAGCATCAGGGCTAAAAGGAGAGCCTTTTGGACGTTAAAAACAACACAGAGGGAGGAGGATTGGGAGGAATACCAGGTCAGATAGAAGGAGGCGGGCAGGATAGTAAGGCGAGCAAAGCCTAGGATGGAAGAGAACATTGCTAGGGCAGTCAAGAAGGGAGATAAGACCATTTTCGGTATATAGGCGACAGAAGGAAAACAGAGAAAGGGATTCCCAGCCTGAAAAATGAGGCAGGGGAGAGGGTGGGGAGTGGGGGACCAGGAAAAGACTGCGCTGCTGAATAGCTGTTTCTGTTTGGCATTTACGAAGGAAGCAGAATGGAAAGGGGGCAACTCGAGGGTAGTAGAAACCATGGAGGAGGGAGTGGATGTGAGTCCATTTCAGGAAGAAGAGATATTGGGGGAGCTTAGGGATTTGAAAGTTGACAAGCCCATAGGGCCAGACTGGGTGCATCCAAGGGTTTTGAGAGAACTGAGAGGTGCTGGCTGCTACCTTGACTGCTCTCTTTAACAACTCCTTAAGCTCAGGGGTAGTACCTAAGGACTAGAAGTGTGGATGCAATACCCCTACACAAGGGAGGGGGGAAGGAAGATGTGGGTAAATACAGGCCTGTGAGTTTGACGTCCGTGGCTGGAAAGCTCATGGAGAAACTGCTCAAGAACAGAATAAACAGCTACCTGGAAGCAAATGGACTTTGGGACTCAGGGCAGCATGGGTTCACAGAGGGAAGATCCTTTCAAACTAACTTAACAGAATTTTTTGACTGGGTCACCAGGGTGGTGGATCAGGGAGGCTCGGTGGATGTGGCCTACCTTGATTTCCGAAAGGCTTTTGACTTTGTGCCACACAAGAGGCTCTTATACAAATTGGCCTGCTTGGGGCTGGGGAGGGGGTCATACAGTGAGTGGGTAATTAGTTGGAGGGTAGAACACAGAGGGTACTGGTCAACAGGGCACCCTCTGAGGAGTCCGTAGTCATTAGTGGGGTTCCCCAAGGGTCGGTGCTGGGATCTCTTCTATTTAGTATCTTTATAGGGGATATAGCGGTGGGTCTTGAGGGGAGGATGAGTCTCTTTGCAGATGACACAAAGGTCTGCAATAGAGTGGACACACCAGAGGAGGTGGAGAGGATGCAAAGGGATTTGGTGAGGCTAGAAGTTGCCGGGGAGGTGGTGGGAGAGAGGACAGTGGAACGGTGGGGAGGTTCAAGAGGGCCTGGAATAAACACAGGGGATTGTTGAAACTGGGGAAGGACTACAGCAAAAGCCTAGGAGAATTCTAGGCACTCTAGGCAGACTGGGTGGGCCTGGTGATCCTTTTCTGCCATCACACTCCTATGTTCCTATGTAAAATTAGCTACCTGTGAGGAGGCTTATGAGGCCAGGCCTAACCCCAGTCTCTACCACCTACTGCAAAAATGAAAGTGGCGTTTTGACTCACTAAGCTGCACTCGGATGGAGAGGTCACTCCTATTAGCACAGGCAGGGTCATACTTTGATGGAGATGGGGGAAGGCAAATATCTGGCATGGCAGCTGCAGAAAAGGGAGCATGACCGCACTATAGGTCAAATACATAGAAACTCTGTCTCATTGACTGTGGGCCCAAGGGAGGTGGCTGAGGAGTTCACCTCCTTTTATAGATCCCTATATTCAGTGGAGGTTTCCCTGACTCCTGCCCAAATGGACAATTTCTTTGCAAAGTCCATGATAATATCCATTAATCCAGATGAGACCCACTGGCTGGATCAGCCCATGAACAAAGAAGTACATAATGTCATAAAGGCTTTTAGGGGAGGAAAGACGCTGGGCCCGGATGGGCTTCCCATAGACTTCATTAAAGTTTTGGAGGCTGACTTGGAAGAACCCCTATATAACATGCTCAGGGAGGGTCTGGAAAAGGGAGCTGTACCCCCCCCCCCACACGGTCTGCCACTATTACAGTACTCCCTAAGCTGGGCAAGGACCCTACCATGTGTGCCTCATACAAACCCATTTCACTGCTCACGGCAGATTATAAAATCCTGGCCAAAGAATTAGCATGTAGAATCGAACCTGTACTACTGTCCATAATATACACAGACCAGGCTGGGTTTGTTAAAGGGCAGCAGGAAAAACATAATGTACGCCAAACCCTGGATATCATACACCAGTGGTCAAAATCCCAGCATACCCATGGGGCTGTGGTCCTTGCCCTAGATGCAGAGAAGGCTTTTGACCACGTGGAGTGGGGTTACATGTTTGAAACACTTCATTGAATGGGAATAGGCCCACAGTTACTTAGCTGGATATGGGCTATTTATTCCTTCCCCACTGCACAGATAGTCATAAATGGAGGTTTGACCCCCTCTTTCCCATCGGAGAGGGGCACAAGACAGGGGTGCCCACTCTCCCCATTACTATACATTATGACTCTTGAGCCTCTGGCTGCAGCTGTTAGGGGAGAAACGGGTATAAAGAGTTGTGAGGGAGGAGGGAGTGAGCACAAGGTCTCCCTTTTTGCGGATTAACCCCTTTTGTACCTGGGTAATCCTGGTAGAGATCTGCCCCTGGTGCACACCCTGCTGGGGGAGTATGGCACCATCTCTGGGCATAAGATCAACTGAACAAAAAGTGAGTTGATGTCCACTGGAACATGGGATAAAGCCCAGGTGGAGGCTAACCTGGGAGGCCTACAAATTGTGAATCAGGTAAAATACTTGGGGTTTTATATCCCTGCTAAACTCCATCTCTTGTATGTTAAAAATGTTAAACCTCTAAGTCTTAAAATAGTGGAAGAATGCAATACTTGACGAATCCCTTGTCCCAGATAGGATGCATTAACACAGTCAAAATCACCATCTTTCCTAGGTGCCTGTACTTGTATCAATCTCTACCCATCCATGTTCCTCTGGCTCAGTTCAGGCATTTGAACGCCACCATACACAAGTTCCTATAGAGGGGGAAAGTCGCCCCCATTAAAAGGGTGCATTTGCAACTTCCAGGCTTGATGGGTGGCCTAGGCCTTCCTAACTTCCTGCACTATTACTGGGCAGCCCAGCTGGCCTTCCTGCCTACAGGGGGAAATGCACCTAGACCATTCTGGTTCCTGCTGGAGGAGGATGTTGATGAGGGATTGGTACCACGTATACCTCTCTGGCTCGTTTGCCTCTCCCTCCCCCCCGGAAGGTTGGCAACCCTTTCATGGCCACCACCATTAGGGTATGGCAGGAGGCCCACTGTGATTCAGGCCATCCAATACTGCCCTCCCCATGGTCGGACGTCCTGACCACTGTAAGAGACCGAGGTTCCAGCTTGATCCGCATACATCAGAGGTCGCTAGCCTGGCACCAACTGAATTTGAAGGCTGTTGGACATTCGTTTAGGGGGAGGCAGACTAATGAAATTCCCTGACCTGAGAGGGGAATGGGGGAGTACCAGTGGGCAACTATTTTATTTACCTATTTGTATGTTGTAGGGTGGGTTTGTGACTGAACAGCGCTCACGGATGGGGACAGCCGTCCCACTTTGAAGAGGAACTATACAAACCGCAGCCATTTAGCAAGCCACTTGCAACCTATTATTAAATCCTCCGGGGGGGGGGGGGTACCAACCATGGGACATCATCAAAGGTTAATGGGGAAAGACATTGGGTTGATATACAGTAGATGATGACACATGGAGGGCTGCTTCTGGGCCTCTGTTAACATGTTCCCATAGCAGTAAGCTCTGGCAGCTCCACCTCAATGTTATGTATAGGACATACATGACATCATTAAGATTATACACTATTAACCCTGAGCTCTCCGACTCCTGCCCCAAGTGCATGTGGGAGGGGGAAGACTTCTTGCACATGGCTCTTACCTGTCCCAGGGTGGCCCCGTTTTGGCATGAAATGCACCATATCATTTCTGCGGTCCTGGGATACTCAACTTCAAAATCTCCACTTGAACTTATGCTGGGGGCGGACACAGCCGATGGGAGGAGAAAAAGTGCCCCCCACTCTGATCCATAGCTCTTGTTACAGCAAAGAAAATGATGGCTCAGAACTGGATGTCCCCCAGTGCCCCAACTATTGCACAATGGGCACAGAACATTAAACTGTGCTTGACACTGGAGAAAGCACAACTCATTGCTAAGAAACATAGAAACATAGAAGTTGACGGCAGATAAGGACCACAAGGCCCATCCAGTCTGCCCATTTCTTTTTCTACCTTATAAATGTGCCATCGGCCTTTGCTCTGTCAGTGGCCTATCTATTCATACTCATCTTTATTGCTCCCTTATGCCTATCCCATGCCTGTTTGAAGCCCTGCACTGTATTCATAGCCACCACTTCCTGAGGTAGGCCGTTCCATGCATCCACCACCCTTTCTGTGAAAAAGAATTTCCTCACATTCCCCCTTAATCGGTCTCTCTCTAATCTCATGCTGTGTCTTCTTGTCCTGCTATTTTTCTTATATTTAAACATGTTAGACTCTTTCACCTTGTTAATGCCATTAAGGTGTTTGAATGTCTCGATCATATCACCTCTCTCCCTCCTTTGCTCAAGGGTATACTGTACATATTGAGCTCCATTAATCTGTCCTCATATGTCTTCTGATGCAGTCCCTGCACCATTTTGGTTGCCCTTCTCTGGGCTGCCTCAGTTTGGTTAATGTCTTTGTGAAGGTGTGGCTTCCAATACTGCACGCAGTACTCCAGATGGGGCCTAACCTGTGTCTTGTAAAGAGGGATTATTACCTCCCTCTTACGACTTGTGATACCCCTACTAATACACCCTAACATCCCCCTAATCTTTCCTACTGCTTTAGAGGTCTGCTTGGATGATTTCAGGTCATCGGTGATGATGATGCCCAAGTCTCTTTCATCCTTTGTGACTGCCAACAACTCCCCTCCCAGCCTATAGGTGGCTTCAGGGTTTCTCTTCCCTATGTGCATGATCTTGCACTTCTTTGCATTAAATCCCAGTTGCCACTCTTCTGACCATTTTGCTAGTTTATCCAGATCTCTTCTCATTCTGCCCACCCCACCTGGATCATCTACTCTGTTAGAGATCTTGGTGTCATCTGCAAACAGACAAGCCTTACCCTCTAGTCCATCAGCAATGTCACTAATGAAGATATTGAAGAGGACTGGCCCCAGGACTGATCCCTGAGGTACCCCACTTGTGACTTGCATCTCTTCTGACTGTATACCATTTACCATCACTCTGTTTTCTGCCCGTCAACCAGTTTGCCACCCAGTTGACCAACTTCTGACCCACCCCGAGCCTACCCAGCTTATTTATCAATCTTCTATGTGGAACAGTGTCTAAAGCTTTGTTGAAGTCAAGGTAGGCGACATCAACTGCTCCCCTTGGTCCACCACTCTGGTTACCCAGTCAAAGAAATCTATGAGATTAGTTTGACAGGACCTTCCTTTTGTAAACCCATGCTGTCTTGGATCCTGTGCCCCTATGGATTCCAGGTGTTGCACTATCCTTTCCTTAAGGAGTGCCTTCATAATCTTGCCCACTACTGAGGTAAAACCTGACTGGTCTGTAGTTCCCTGCCTCCTCCCTGCTACCACTCTTGTGGAGTGTGATCACATGAGCCCTTCTCCAGTCTTCTGGGACCTCTCCTAATGTCATGACCCACATTTTCTCAGACATCTGGGGCCCACTGCAACACACTGTGGAGGCATTTTTTTTTCCAGTGTAGGGGGGCCTGCCCTCATGGGTCCCTCCATTCATCCCCTTTTGTTATACCTTTAGAGGGGTATAACAGAAGGGGTGTGCTGAAGGTTCAGGATTCCCACCATGTACCTCAGATTAAGACCACTATAGAAATGTATTACCGTTCGGTAGGAGGTACTGTTGGAGGAGGTTTCACTGTTCCAAGACAGTGCCTAAACATTGAATACTGGGGGTGCTACTGCTCAATAATAGCAGTATATAGATATAAGGGAATTCTGGAGGTTGGGGTAAGGGGCAACAGACTTCTAGAAAAACGTAAAGGGAACTTACAAGATCAAATAGGCAGACTGGGTGGGCCATAGGCCCTCATCTGCCGACAGTGTCTGTGTATCTATGTATAGTGCTATTTTAGTATCCGTGTCAATATAGCTTGCAAATACATGACTGTTATTGTTTTGTTTTAATTAGATTATATCCACAATTGCCTATGGTTTCAATTTACTGCTTGTAGTATTGTTGGTTGTTCTATTTTATCTTATCAATAAAAATATGTACCCCCCAAAAAAAAAGTGGTCTCTTCACCAGTAGGTAGTCGATCGCCTGTTTTCCAAGTGGGGCATTCCCCAGGTTGACCTGTTTGCCTCTCAGGAGAACATGAAGCTGAGGCTATTTTGTTCCCACCCTCCTCCATGCAAGATACTGCTGAGGGATGCCTTCATGAGGCCCTGGACCCCGGGCCTTATGTACACCTTCCCTACCTTTTCCCCTAATCCACAAGGTGCTGCTCAAGGTGCGGAGGGACAAGGCTTGGATGATCCTTGTGGCTCCAGACTGTCCACGCCAATTCTGGTACACTGATCTCCTCAGTCTCAACAGCAGCCCTCCGTGGTGATTGTCATTCCACCTGGACATGCTCTCTTGCTCTCAGGGGAGGGTCCTCCACTCAGAACTTTAGCCCCTGCACTTGATGGTCTGGTTCCTGAGTGGCTAGAGTTCCAGGCTTTGGGTCTTTCTGATGAGGTCCTCCATGTCGTTGAGGCCTCTGGGAAGGAGTCGACTCGCCAGTGCTATGCCTTCAAATGGAAGAGATTTTCCATTTGGTGTCAGGGCAAGGAGTTAGACCTCTTGTCATGCCCAGTGGTGAGCATCCTGGATTACCTGTGGTCCCTCTCCCAGTCAGACCTATGGTTGATGACCCTCAAAGTGAACCTGGCAGTCATCTTTGCATATCGGGCGTGGGCTGGTATGCTGACAGTGGTGCAGGAGAAGGTTGTCAGGTGCCAAAGGCCTTGAACACTTGTTCCTGCTTGTGCATAGGCCACCACCACCTTGGGACTTGTTGCTGGTCTTTGCAGTGCTCATGGGCAAGCCATTTGAACCTATGCACAGGTGTCACATCTCCCACCCATCGTGGAAGACCATTTTCTTGGTGGCTATCACCTCCACCAGAAGGATCAGTGAGCTTCTGGCACTCTCAGTTGAGTCTCCTTATTTGTTCTTCACAAGGACAATGTTATCTTCCACCCCAACTCGAAGTTCCTACTGAAGGTTATTTCAGAGTTTCACCTAAACCAAGTGATTAACCTCCTGTTGTACTTCACCAACCCAACCTCAGCAGTTGAGCACAGGCTCCATTCATATTCATATTATAAGGAACTTATAGCTGGAGTTCATGCGGAAGTTTGTTAGCTCTTTGTCACCTGCGTTGAGCCACACCTAAGTGGATGACTGGCTGGTGGATATTCTACTGCATTAACCTCTGCTATAGGTTGGCTGGTAGGGAGAGTCTCGCTAGGCTTAGGGCCAGACATGCCGGTGCCTCAGTAGCTGCTTTCAGGGACATCCCTATTCAGGAGATTTGCAGGGCTGCTACCTGGAAGTCAGCACACACCTTCTTCTTCAATTACCACTTCAACCTTGAATCATGCCGGGATGCTGGTTTTGGGGTTTCGGTTCTCCAGTCTCTTTTCCCTAAATATAGTGTGTGTGCCTTGCCCCCTACTCCCCTACTCCCAGAAAACTGCTAGGAGTCTGCCAGAAGTGTGGATAGTGCATCATATCCATGTCTCTAGGAATGAGGGTTACCCACCTGTGACCGTAATTCTGGGAGTGGTATATAGTGCAGATCCACATGACCCATCCAACCTCCCCCAAGTGGTACATCGAATCTTGCTTCCAGCGGGTAAGATCTGACATCACAGGGTGGTGGAAGATAACACCTGGGTGAGTGGGAGGAGCCAGTTTGAAGACCTTCTGGCCAGAGATTTAAAGGGAAAGGAGAAATGCAAGAAGTGTGGATGTGCACCATATACCACTCCTAGGACTACAGTTACAGGTGGGTAACCCTCATTTAATGTCTCTCACCTGTGTTGGCTGGAGGAAACTGTAACAACTACTCCATCATTCTTTACCCCACTCCGAAGTTCTTTTAGCAGTGGGTTACCTGTTCCCTCATGTTGAAATAGGGTTCGGGATAAATCCAAAGGCAGGGCTGAGGTCTGTCCCAGGTTCTGTGTAGCATGCTCTGAACTCTGGAAAATGGCTGGTATTGAACTATCAATGTGCTCCGTGAACATTTTTGGCCATCACTTACTGATGCACAAAAACCCGACCGAACACCACAGTAGTGAGAGCCATCCCAAAAGAAGCTCCAAAACAAAATGCAAGGGATAGCTTCTTGCAACGCCTGTGTCATGGACAACCACCAAAGCACAACAAGCAAAAAAATCCAGCGCCAGGCTCCGTGGTTAACATGCAAGGGCTATAGACAGAAGTAAGACAGATAATGCGCTCTCTAACCATGTCAAGAAACAAACTATGGGTGAACATTGTTTCTCATTTCATGGTATAAAAAGACCTAGAAATGGCCCCGGAGGTGGAGACTTGGATAATCAGTTATTGATGAAGGAGGCCTGGTGGATGTTTACATTATGTGCTACTGAAGCTCCAGGCCTGAATGACAGATTTGAACTGTTTCACTAAATGAGGTGTGCAGTATATGTCTTGATACCTGGGTTCTGTTTTCCACACAAAATATTTAGATTTGCGCTCTCTCTCTCTCTCTCTAAAATTATTTAAGTATTAAATCTTTTGTGGGAATGGAATTTGATAATTTCAAAGGATATGTGACTAGGAATAAGATGGAATATTTCACTGCATGATATTCCGCACAGGAGTTTTTGATTCTGACTTCTAATTTATCTTTAAAGTATGGAGACAATAGTAACTTGTGAAAGTCAGAATTGTAGTTTGTTTTTAATTTTAATATTAGGGTGTGGGTCACTATTATAAGGTTGTGGTTGCACACTTCTGTAGTATTCAGCCAGTGATTTGTACTTTAGTATCCCTGCTGTCTCTGCCATCAGGTTTGTTATTAGCAAGGATGTAAAACTGTTTGTAAGCACTGTTACTTAAAAGGTGATAGGAAACAGTTCTACACCTCTACTGTAGATTCCTTCTAGTTATTTTATTGTCTACCCAGTATTCTGATATGTTTTTGACCTTTTTTGTTAAATTAGTAATCTAATTTTTTTGCCTTATTAACTACCCTGACTCATTCTCTCCTCAGCAGTTGCTGCTGTCTCTTTTCATACTGCCTGAACGTTCTATGACATCAATAACTCCTATTCCAGGCCATTCAGATGAAAAGCATGGGATGGGAGTTATTGATGTAATGAAATGTCTCAGAAATATGAAAATAAAGACCAGTAGCTAGTGAAGAGAGTGGAACTCTATGTAAATCTAAGGGCACCCCAGAGATGAATTTTTTATCAAAAAATCATCAAAGCATAGCAGAATAAATAACTGCTATGGAAAGGAAAATGGAAGGGCAGTTAACTCTGTAAAACTAATTTCCTCTCTCCTTTAAGAAATGAGGCCTTTATAAGAAAGGGGAAAGTACTGGCTGTAGCACCTTGAAAAAGCACAGAGTATGGGCTTGAAATGTTGGTGATGGTCTCCAAGGCTGGGAGATAAACTGTCATCCATTTCATCTGGCATCTCCTTCTCTGAGATCCTGCCAGTCTGGAGGAGGGGGACAGATGGATGGAAGGTCAGGGAAGGGGAGATAGGGGAGCTAAACATGTGGCTCAAGGGCTGGTGCCAGGAAAAAGGACACAGATTTTCAGGTAACTGGCAACAGTTTTGGGAGCGAAAGTTCTTTAAATTCGATGGACTACAACTGACTAAGGAGGGAGTCCATGCATTGATGCAGAAATGTGATGTCTTTGCAGAATATTTAAACTAGCAAATGGGGAGAGGGGTGCAGCACCTGACACAGCGAATGGGAAGAACACCCCTTCCCACTCAGCTAGTGATCAAACAGGAGTTCAGCATGTTTGTAGTTCATTTGCATCACCAGGTAAGGAAAAAGTCTGGCTCCCCATACGACGCGCAGGGGAAACGCCGGACCTCGCCAACAACCAATACACCAAAATCTTGCCAATGGAAAATCTTGTACACAAATGCCCACAGTCTAGGAAACAAGATCCCAGACCTGGAGGCAGCAATGACAGAGACTAAACTGGACATAGTAGCCATTAATGAGACATGGTTCATCAGTAACCACACTTGAGAGACTTCCGTACCTGGTTATGTACTGTTCAGAAGAGACCGAGGTGCAAAAAGGGGGGTGGGGGGAGTGGCCCTTTATGTCAATTAAAATATCAAAGCTACAGAAATTCAGAATACACATAAGGAGCCAGAAGAACTGTGGGTCACCCTGGAAACAGGAAATAGGACAACCATATGAACTGGGGTTGTCTACAGGCCTTCAGACCAGGGGGAGGACAAAGACACATTACTGTTAGAAGATATACAAAACATGATAGCTAAAGGGGAGGTTCTGCTAATGGGAGACTTCAACATGCAATATGCAGATTGGTCAATACCAGCTGGAACATCCACCAGAACTAGACACATAGTGGATTCCCTGCAAATGACGGCCTCAAACAATTGGTACAACAACCCACAAGAGACAGGGCTAGCCTGGATCTAGTACTGACTAACAGGGAAATGATCACAGATCTCTAGGTAGAAGGTCACCTGTGGGCCAGTTCAGTTTGACCACTAGAACTAAATCATCCGCATTCCAAGGCAAAAATATGGGACTTCAGAGGAGATGACTTTGATAAAATGGCCAACAGAGTTAAGCTAGCCCTGGCAAGAGAAAATACAGGTGAGGAGGTACAGGCAAAGTGGGCAAGCATTAAGGATGCAATACTTGAAGCAACATTCCATTTGTGTTAGGGAGAAAAGCAAGAGCAAATGAAGGAGGAAACCACTTTGGTTCTCAAAAACAGTAGCAGAAAAGATCGGAGCCAAAAGACTGGCCTTTGGTAAATATAAGGGAACTCACCAGGACGAAGATAAGGAGGCATACCAAACTTCCCTAAGGGAAGCAGGGAAAGCCGTAAGGCAGGCAAAAGCCCAAACTGAGGAAACACTAGCACAAACAGTAAAAGAAGGGGACAAGACTTTCTATAGATACATTAGTGAAAGGAGAAAGTCCAGAGGGGGTATTGCTAAGATCAAAGGGGATAAGGGGGAGTGTGAGGAGGAGGACCAAGGAAAAGCATCTATCCTAAATAGATACTTCTGCTCAGTGTTTACTAAGGAGAAGGTAGGGCAGGGCCCACAGCTCAGCACCATGGACATGGGGGAGGGAGATGTGCACAAATCCCTTCACAAAAGAAAGGGTCCTACAAGAGCTCACTAAGCTCAGGGTGGACAAGGCAATGGGACCTGATGGCATACATCCCAGGGTACTAAAGGAGCTAAGGGTGGAACTAGCAGAGCCATTAGCAGAACTGTTTAGTGAGTCTCTGAGCATGGGAGAGGTCCCAGAAGACTGGAGAAGGGCTCATGTGATCCCGTTCCACAAGAGTGGCAGCAGGGAGGAGGCAGGGAACTACAGACCAGTCAGTCTCACCTTGGTAGTGGGCAAGATTATGGAGGCACTCCTTAAGGAAAGGATAGTGCAACACCTGGAATCCATAGGCGAACAGGATCCAAGGCAGCAGGGGTTTACAACAGGAAGATCCTGTCAAACTAATCTCATAGATTTCTTTGACTGGGTAACCAGAGTGGTGGACCAAGGGGGTGCAGTTGATGTCACCTGCCTTGACTTCAGCAAAGCTTTCGATATTGTTCCACATAGAAGATTGATTAATAGGTATTAATTTGAAGGATTAAGGTATTGTAATCCTAGATGGAAATAAATAAATAAATAATAAGCTGGGTAGGCTTGGGGTGGGTCAGAGGTTGGTCAACTGGGAGTCAAACTGGTTGGCGGGCAGAAAACAGAGTGGTGGTAAGTGGTATACAGTGAGAAGAGATGCAAGTCACAAGTGGGGTACCTCAGGGATCAATCCTGGGGCCAGTCCTCTTCAATATCTTCATCAGTGACATTTCAGATGGACTGGAGGGTAAGGTTTGCCTGTTTGCAGATGACACCAAGATCTGCAACAAAGTAGATGATCCATATGGGGTGGGCAGAATGAGAAAGAGATCTAGAAAAAGTGGCAAAATGGTCGAAAGAGCGGCAAGTGGGGTTTAATGCAAAGAAGTGCAAGATCATGCACATAGGGAAGAGAAACCCAGAAGCTACCTATAGGTTGGGAGAGGAGTTGCTGGCAATCAAAGGGAAGAAAAAGACTTAGGCATCATCATCACAGATGACATGAAATCATCCAAGCAGACCACTAAAGCAGTAGGTAAGGCTAGAGGGATGTTGGGGTGTATTAGTAGGGGTATCACAAGTCATAAGAGTGAGGTAATAATCCGCCTTTACAAGACACTGGTTAGGCCCCATCTGGAGTACTGCATGCAGTACTGGAGACTGCACCTGCACAAGCACTTTAACGAAATGGAAGCAGTCTAAAGAAGGGCAAGCAAAATGGTGCAGGGACTGAATTAAAAAATATATGAGGACAGATTAAGGGAGCTCAATATGTATACCCTAGAGCAAAGGAGGGAAAGAGGTGATATGATTGAAACATTCAAACATCTTAAGGGCATTAACAAGGTGAAAGAGTCTAACATGTTTCAATATAAGAAAAATAGCAGGACAAGAGGACACAGCATGAGATGAGAGGGAGGCCGATTAAGGGGTAATGTGAGGAAGTTCTTTTTCATAGAAAGGGTGGTGGATGCATGGAATGGCATACCTCAGGAAGTGGTGGATATGAATATGGTACAGGGCTTCAAACAGGCATGGGATAGGCATAAGGGAGCAACACAGATGAGTATGAATAGATAGGCCATTGACAGAGTAAAGGCCTATGGCACATTCATAAGGTAGAAAAAATGGGCAGACTGCATGGGTCTTGCGGTCCTTATCTGCCATCAACTTCTATGTTTCAAAGTTTCTATGGACTGTAGTGGAACATTGGGCTGCAGTATTTGGATCTGTTTTTAATAAATAACATCTGTTTTTAATGTTTAACCGCAAAGCCTGGTGCTGGATTATTTGCCAGTGTAACAAGGCCTATAGTAAGGCTAATAGGATGATAGGATGTATCGGAAAGGGGTACTGACAGCAGGAAAAAGGAGGTACTACTACCTTTGGTCACTGGTGAGGTCACATCCAGAATGCTGTGCTCAATCCTCGAATCCTCACCTAAGGAAGGGTGGAGGGTGGAGACTGTGCAGCGCAGGATGACCAAGATGATTAGGGCCAAAAAGGGCAGATGTTACAATGATCGTCTCAAAGCACTGCACATGTACTCACTGGAGACCAAGCAGGATGGAGGCGGGTCTGCACCGGAAGACATATGAAGAGAGACTTAAGGAGCTTAATATGTATAGCCTCGAGGAAAGGAGGGAGAGGGGGGACATGATAGAAACTTTCAAGTACCTCAAGGGAATCAACAAAGTCCAAGAGGGTAGCATCTTTCAAAAAAAGAGGTGTGCAAGAACAAGGGGGCATAATTTGAAGATAGAGAGGGGCAGCTCAGAGGTAATTTAAGGAAGTATTTTTTCACAGAGAGGGTTGTGGATGCATGGAGCGGCCTCCTGAGGAGGTCGTGGAGTCAAAAACAGTGGTGGAATTCAAGCATGCATGGGACAGTCATAAGGCAATTCTAGGGGGTGGGGGTAGAAAGAAGTAGGCTGCTGGTTAACTAGGATCTGCAGCTTATCCAGTAGGCAGGGAAATGGGCAGACTGGGTGGGCCAAGCGGTCCTTATCTGCCGTCAAATTCTATGTTTCTATGATATGACAGAGACCATTGGGTTCCTGAAGGGAATAAACAAGGTGAACTGTGGGGAACTATTTAGCAAGAATACAGAATCAAGGTACGAACTAATAGCTTGAAGGTATCTTCCATGTGTCATTGTGTAAAGGCTGGCTAACCTAAATCATACCTGATTTTCCTGTAATAGTCAGGTTTGGTACATGTAGATATTTTGTATATATTGACTTGCAATGGTTCATTTTCTTGCAGTGATTGTTATGGATTTGTACATATTTTGTACTTTTGTATGTATTGTAACACGCCTCATGTTGTACTCTTCCTTCCAGGTGTGGCTGAAAATGAATCCTTTTGATCCAGTCCACCTTCCTGGTAAAATGGAAATAAACATACATAAATAAATAAATAATTAAATAAATAAGTAAAGAGGCTGAGATAATGAGTGGAAACTGGCAGGGGGAAGGGTTAAGAAGGACGTGGAGAAGTGCTGTTTTATGGAAAGCATGGTGGAGTCATGGAATGGTCTGCCAGCAGAGGTGGTGGGTGCCAAGACCATAAATGGTTTCAAGCATGGCTGGGACAGGTTGAAGGGCTTGGTGGCTGCTCAGGTCAGTAGCATGAACAAGCAGAGCCTCACACTCGAGAAGACTTAAACCATGTAAAAATAACTCACGTTTCAAGCAAAATGGCTCTTAAAAAGTTATTGAAGCAGTCAACCTGTGGCACAAACAAAAACAGCCCCGATGCTTCGACCACCAGATGTGGCTTCTAAAGAAAACTGTCCTTTTATAGTGCATGTTTAAAGTGATAACACACATTTAAAACAATAAACCGACAAATAGTGCAAGTGAATGAATCATACATTTAACAAAAGCTAAATTAATTATAGAAAAAAAGATCACTTTAGTATCCTTTTGCAGTAGGAAGGGGAGCAGGGGATGGACCAGGAGGGATAAAACCCCATATAGAAAATAAGTCCTAAGGCAGACAGGGAACTCTTGGCAGACTAGATGGACCTTTGGTCTTTTTCTGCCATCATTGTCTATGCTTCTGTTTCCCTTTTTCCAAGCAAGAGGTCTCTGTCCCATTTCCTTGGACCTAGTTTCACATGTTCCATTCTTGTGAATTTAATGACATAGTTACCTTGATTCCCTGAACGACTGATGCCCAGCTGCCAGAACATATTCCTTGTTCTCATGTAGGATTGCTCTCATGTGGTTCCCTATCCGTTCCTTAATTTTCATTGTGTTCTGCCTACATAGAACAAGGAAAATTTTGAGACAGTAGGACAAGGCAGAGTGGTTGGATAGAGAAAGAGAGGAGCAGAGCATAGCGAAACAATAGAAGGCAGCTAGCCAGCAGTAGATTTCGGGGGTGGAGGCTAGAATGAGAATCAGCATTGTGGAGTGAGTAGGAGGATGGGGTGGGGTGGGGGTGAGAGGTTTAAAGGGTCACAAATTCCCTTGTCAGGTTCTTGGTGGAACTGCACAACAAAGAAGAGACAACAGACAAGTGGTACTCATGTAATGAATGAGGGAGAAGTACCAGGAGAAGCAAAGGGAGGCAGGGAGGTCAGTAAGGAAAGCCAAAGCTCAGACAGAAGAACACATTGCAAAATCAGTGGGTAGAGGGGACAAAACCTTTTATAGGTACATAAGTGAAAAAGAAAGACAAAGGAGGATAGTGAGACTGAAGGGGAGGATGGGGACGTGGAGGATAACAGCAGTAAAGCTGACATATTGAACAGGTATTTCTGCTCAGTCTTTACTGAGGAAGAGGAGGGTAATGGGTCTGAAGGGAGTACAAGGGTGAGAATGGTGCAGAAATGGACACAAGTCCCTTTACACGAGAAAGGGTCCTGAAGGAACTGGAAGTAATAAGAGTTGATAAAGCAATGGGGCCAGATGGGGTGCACCCAGGGTCTTTAAGAACTAAGAGAGGGTGGTGGCTGAACCTCTGGCTATCTTGTTTAGCCGATCACTGGAAACAGGAGGTACCCAAAGACTGGAGGACAGCAGATGTAGTCCCCTTATACAAAAGCGGAACAAAGAGGAAGCAGGGAACTACAGACCAGTCAGCCTCACCTCGGTAGTGGGAAGATCATGAGCACTACTGAAGGAGAGATTGGTGGAACATCTGGTTGTCAATGGACTACAGGAACCCAAGGCAGCATGGTTTCACCAGGGGCGGTCAT
The DNA here is from genome assembly GCA_016271365.2 of Neoceratodus forsteri. Classification (NCBI taxonomy): domain Eukaryota; kingdom Metazoa; phylum Chordata; order Ceratodontiformes; family Ceratodontidae; genus Neoceratodus; species Neoceratodus forsteri. Next base: position 255,015,320 of record CM028131.1, on the reverse strand, counting down.
GTCGGACCAACCTCATTGAATTTTTGACTGGGTGACTAGGGAGGTGGATCAGGGAAGGCAGTGGACATGGCCTATCTGGACTTCAGCAAGGCCTTTGACACTGTGCCACATGAGACTATTACACAAACTGGGAATATGGGTGTGGGCAGGACAGTAGTGTGGTGGGTAGGTAACTGGCTTGGTGGCAGGACACAGAGGGTGATGGTAAATGGCTGTCACTCCACAGAGGAAGAGTGACCAGTGGGGTACCACAGGGATCAGTGCTGGGACTGGTCTATTCAACATCTTCATCAGTGACATTGCACAGGACCTAGAAGGCAGAATTTCTCTGTTCAGCTGATGACATAAAACTCTGTAACAGAGTAGACACACCAGAGGGTGTAGACAGAATGAGAAGGGACCTGCAGAAACTTGAAGAATGGTCAGGGTTTGTCAGTTGAAATTCAATGCAAAGAAGTGCAAGATAATGCATATGGGGCACAAAACCCTGGCACAATATATACAGTTGGGGGTGAGGATATAGCATGCACCAAGCAGGAAAGGGATCTTGGGGTTATCATCTCTGATGATCTCAAGGTAGAAACAGTGTGACAAGGCAGCAGGTCAAGCAAATAGGATGCTGGGTTGTATAGGCAGGGCATCACCAGCAGGAAAAGGAGGTCATAATTCGCTTATACAAGACAAAAGTGAGGCCCCACCTGGAGTACAGTGTACAGTTCTGGAGACCATACTCACGTAAGGACATAGACAGGGTAGAGAAGGTTCAGAGGAGGGCAACAAAGATGGTGCATGGATTGCATCACAAGTCCTATGAAGACAGGTTGAAGGAACTGAACATGTACTCCCTGGAGGAGAGGAGGAGAGGGGATATGATATAGACATACAAGTATCTCACAGGGAGGAACAGGGTGCAGGAATACACTACTTTTAAGCGAAAAAGATGTTCCAGGACTAGAGGGCATGGGATGAAGTTGGAGGGAGGATGATTCAGAGGAAACATGAGGAAGAATTTCTTCACAGAACGTGTTGTGCACAAGTGGAACACCCTGCCAGAGGAAGTGGTGGGGGCTGAAACAATCACGGGATTTAAGAATGCATGGGATAGACATAAAGGAATTCTGGAGGTCGGGGTAAGGGGCAACAGACTTCTAGGAAAACATAAACTGAACTTACAAGTTCAAATGGGCAGACTGGGTGGGCCATAGGCCCTTATCTGCTGACACTGTCTATGTATGTATCTATGTATCTATAATTTATTACAGATAGATAATACAGACTTACACTGGGAGAAGCAGGTTTCCTTACCTAGGTAAAAGCAGACAGTCTCTCTCTCTCTCTCTCTCTGAGAGCTACGTGTTACAAGGGGTCTTATACACTAATAATTACTATAGTAAGATACATAAAATGAATATAATTGGACAAAGACAGGTGGCCTGAGTAACTGTCCTGACTAGTGTAAACATTACATTAGTAAGCAGATAACGGTACAAAGGAGGTACTGATCTCCAAGGTCAGTTGTAGTGATGTACAATTACTAAAGATGGCACTGTTGCCTCACATATAGAAATACAGCAAAAAAGAGCAAAAAAGCATTTCTCATGGCATATATATATATATATATATATATATATATATATATATATATATCTATATCTATATATGTCTATATCTATCTATCTGTATATCAGGAAAATAGTGGAACATAGTAGAACACAGATCCTGACACTTACACTTATACGATAAATGTCTTCGCCCTAAGGTTAGTACATATGCATAGATAAGTTGCTGTCCATAAGGTGGCGGCACCATCAGGAGTGCTGGTCCATGGATAACAGAGGTGTGAGGTAAGGTTGTGAGGAAGAGAGCCATGCCAGAATTTGGATATGAAGAAGGCACTGTAGGCAAGGCCCCTGGCATCAAGGGAGGGGAGGGAGAGGGAAGAGTATAGGATGCATTGGTGGGTGTGAGGGGGCAGTCCAGGGTAAAATTGCAGGAGTGAAAGAGGAGATCCAATATGACAAGTGTGGACTTGGGAGTGATGCTGTAAATGATGTTGCCATAGTCAAGGATCGGTGGGATCATCTTCGAGATGATCGCCCAGTAGACAGGAAGTAGGATACTCGCTTTATTCTTGTAAAGCATACCAAGTCTCAGTGGATCTTGCAATGGATCACATCCACATGCACCAAGAAATCAAGATGGCTGTCCAACCAGACCATGAGGGATTTAAAGGAGTAGGCATGGTTAATCACAATGCCATGAAGGGTAATTTTATTTTCATTTTTATTTGTATATTTCGTCAGGATTAGACATTAGGCCAGCCTGTTTACAATGCTATTCCGATTGTCACAAAAGTTTCAACATATGTCAGCCATACATGTGCAAAATTGCAAAAAACAGAAACTCATCTCTCAGCAGGAACATACTGTACATACAAAACAGATTAAATATAATACAATAATAATTAAACCGTCATACGATACATTCATCTAAAACATTTACGTTGGAATGCATAACACTCCATCAGAGCGGTTTTAAATGCTGTTAAAGTTAACAAACTTCGGACCCTTGGTTAGAGAGAGTTCCAAGCAGTAGAGGCAATATAATCAAATCTTGCTTTGCCATATCTAGTTTTTATATGTGGGACTTTTAACCCCCTTCCTTTTACATTACATAAGGTGAATTGTGAATTTTCTGATACCAATTTATCAGTTAAGTAAGTAGGGGCAGACCCATGAAGGCATTTATAAATAAAATTGCTTAGAATTCTCTGCCTTCTGACTTCTAAAGGGACCCACTGCAGTTGAGAAAGTAGGTCACAGTGGTGAAACTGATAATATGGACCCTTAACTCCTAGTATAAATTGGGCCAATTTATATTGCAACCTATCTAATTTAAGAAGATTATGCTTAGTAGTATTCGCGTATAGCATACTTCCATAATCTATTAATGGGACAATTACAGCTTGAACTAATTTTCTTCTGGTATCCAGGGACATACTATCTTTATGCCTTCCCAGGACTCAGAATTTCTGGGAAACCTTAGTGCATAGCTGGTCGATGTGAAAATCATATTTTAAAAGGGAGTCAATGTAGACTCCCAGGTAGTTATATGTTGCCACCTGGGCCAAGCAGTTACCATTTACTGTTTTCATGGTGATATCTGCAGTCTCTTTATCACATCCTTTTGATGTTTTCCTAGCACTGAACATCATTATGTTTGTTTTTTTGTATTCATAATTAATTTTGTCTAAACCATGACTCCAACACTAAAAATTCTTGTTGCAGGACTTTCTGTACTTCTGTGTAATCTTTACCTGTGCACGGTAATGCAGTATCATCTGCACACAACTTGATGATACTATTACTGTTAAAACAGATCCTTGGCAACCCATCAATAAAGGAAATGAATAGAACAGGCCCCAGGATCAAGCCCTGAGGGACTCTCCTACTCACCTGTCATGCACCAGATATCCCGTGTACACTGACTATTTGATTTCAGCCCTGCAAATAAGATTTTAAACCAGTCTAAGGGCTTGTCAGAAACCCCTTTACCCTTCAAAATGTTTGGAAGAATTGTATAATTGACAGTGTTGAATGCCTTAGAAAGATCCACAAACACCGTCCCCACGCACAACTTGTTGTCGAGTGTGCGGGAGATGGTATCCATGAAATCCAACAAGGCTGTACTTGTAGAGTGTAAAGGTCTAAAGCCCGACTGCTGGGGAGCCAACAGATTGTTAAAGGAGGGAGAGGGGTGAGCCTGATGATCCTCTTCCAGCAGTCAATCACTATGGAGGCCATTTTCTTTGCTTTAAGGGACAGTTGGTTGGCGCAGAACCAATAATGGATGTTATCAAAGTCCAGTTGGAGATAGGCAGTTAGATCAGGGGCAGAGGAGTTGGAGGCAAAGAGCACCATATCATCTGCATACATGTGGATGGATGCAGAGGAACAGGCAACAGGAAAGTCATTCAGGAAGATGGAGAATAGAACAGGGCCAAGGACAGACCCCTGGGACACACTTGAGCAGATAGGGTGTGGGGGGGAGTGTTACCAATGCTGATAGCTTGAGACATGCCCTCAAGGTAGTGGTGGAACCATCTGACTGAGGGGGCAAGAGTTCCACCACCTTAAGTTGTCCATTAGAAGTGGGTGGGCAACAGTGTTGAATGCTTTGGCCCAGATGACAGAGGTGACCTGGCTCTGGTTCATACCAGAAAGATTGGAGTCAGGTGGGGTGGCCAGCAGCCAACCTGACAGCATGTCAGCTGAGCTTCACATGCTACAATGATTTATTTGCAAAGTTAATGATCTAGGGAGTGAAAAATAACTTAAAACCTTTAGAACCTGAAAAATAAGATTGTATGGAGTGTGCTGATATTCGGCAGCAGAGAGGTGGTCCATGGAAATAAGCCTGGAGTGAGTGGAGAGGGTTTGAATTGATTTGATTTGTTGATTTAAAATCTGATATGTCCTAAATGGCTCAGTGGCACAGAGGGCTGAGGCTCTGGATGCCTTACCTCATGCCACGCCAGCGACCTGGGTTTGAGAATGGACTTGGGGTAACTTGGGGTCAGCCAGGGCGAGGAAGGATTGAGTGTCCACTGACAGCTCTCCTCCTCGGTGGTGGTGGGGGGACTCAGTGTTGTGCTGTAGACTGACACCCAGTGGAGGCTTGGGGTCTGCACAGGTACGATACTAGAAAAGGTGTACCCACACACAGGGCATAAGACTGCCTCTGCGAAGGTGAAGACAGTTGCCCCACCCATTGCACGTGCATGCATCTGGTAAGAAAACAGAAAAAGGAATCAGATCTGGCAGGCTACATGATGGCAGGCTGTGCCCGCACCTCCTGGCAATGTAGATTTTGGCTTTCAGGGGTGGGGGAAGGCCGGCACCCCTCTCCACCTGCCCTGTTATTGGGGAGGTAATTTGTGGGGGATGGATGGTTGGGGTGGGTGTGGGGAAAGCCTTGCTGGAGAGACAAGGCCCCTCCAAGGGAGGGGTTGGAGCCACCTGCCAGCCCCACTGGAGGAGTAAACTACATATGGAAAAAAAAAAATCTGGTATGTCCATGAGCTAATGCCCATTTTCAAGAGTGTCACATTCATACTTCAATAAAATACAACAAACGAACATTAAATGTAGTACAAACTACAATACAGTCTAGTTAAAACATGTACATTGTTTTTTTAGAGAAAAGATACTTCTTCAAATGTAATCTAAGCTGATTTAAAGAGACAGTAATACAATCAAATACTTTTACAACAGAGTTAAATAACACAGGTAATTTATAGGACATAGTTCTCTGCCCCAAAGTTGACTTCATTCTAAGAATACTAAAAGTTTGCAGCTCAGATAAATGTGTACTATCCTTGCCTGAGTAATCTCTAAAAATAGAGTTAAAGAACTTAAGGACCTTCTTTAAAACCACTTTTTTTGCCAATATCCTTAATTGGTACTAAAATCCTAGGTTCAAAGAAAGCCAACCTGTTTTATTTAAAAGGACACAGTGATGTGTCCTATAAGGCATTTGTGTGGCAAAGCGTGCAATTTGATTCAGCAGAGTTTTAACCCTGCTCAGTAGGCCTTTACATGCAGAATAATAAAATGGGATTCCATAGTCCACCACTGGAATTAAAAAAACTCTGAGTGAGGAGCTGTCTTGTATCTGGTAACAAGAGTGGGTTTATTCTATAAAAAGCTCCCAACCTTTGAGTCACCTTGATCATCTGTGTAATAAGTGCTTCATAGGACATACAGTCATCTACTGAGAGGGCGCCTGACCTAAAGAGCAATACCAAGGAAATAAGAAGGACCTGATGGCCAAGGAAGCAGACAAGGACCTGAGTCAGCTCGCTGATGCGATGCTACTCAAAGTGATCCAAACCCTGGATCGGAGAATGGAGGAGTTTTCCTCACAGATGGAGAAGCAGATGGATGTAAAAGTTGGATTCCTGGCAGAAGACATGAAAGAGGCAACTTCTAAAGCAGAAAAAGCACTGGCAGTAACAACAGGACTAACTAGAGAAAATGGCCTGCTCAGGAGATGGCTCAAGAATCTCGAGAATGCTGCTCAAGCTACAAATATCCGAGTCCTTGGTTCTACCAGACAGGATGGAGGGAGATTTTTTCAGAGGCTTTTTATGAACCTGGCTGGAAGAATTGCTACATTTGGAGTGGGACCCGGAGATCTTCAAAGTGTACAGAATCTTGCCACGAGTTGGGAGAATTTAAGCTGCTACAGGAGAGTTCTACCCTTGGACCATGCTGGTAGTGCAGTGGACCTCCCTGGAAGCAGCACTATTACTCATTGCTAAAAACCTGAGCTCCATACAATGAATGAAGCCCGCATCCACCTCTTCCCAGATCTAAGTTATGCTATGTGAGCACAGAAGAAGAGCTTTGATGGCATCCGAGTTCGTCTCTGCACCCTTGGAGTGCACCATGTGCTTCTGATGCCAGCCAGTCTGAAGATTCTCTATTAAAGGAAAAATGTGTTAGTTCTCTGAAACAGGGGAAGCCCCACAACTGTTGGAAAAGATAGAGATACAATTTAATGCTTATGGGGAAAATTCAAAATCAGAGGACAACGGCTAAAGTAAATGGGATACATTGGGGATTGAAAGGATGGGGAGAGAGCTGGCAGTAAAAGACATTGTGGGATCATTGAACTAACTCTGAGACTTTGCATCACCAGACATGCCATACCAGACATTTTAGTTACTGTAGAAATAATGTAGGAATTTCAGTAATGACGATTTGGACTACAGGTTAAGCATGGGGCTTAAGATTAGCTGCCACCCCTTTAACTAGAAATAGTAATGAAACCCCAATATCCTGTTCCTCTAGTCAATTTGAGTTTGTACCTCATGCTGATAAGATGTCCCTGCATATGTTCCTGTATAAACTTATCTTGCTTATTTTTTTCTGCATCTGACTCAGTTTGTTCAGTACCAATGTGACCATTGCAGAAGCAACTGATGGGAAAGCAAAATATTGGAGAAGTTGAGGGTTCCCATGGCAGACCAAATACCAAAATGCCACATAATTCACAAGTGGCATGATAAGCAGCATGTATTAACAAAATGACGCTTAGTAGTGCAACTCATTCTCTTGATAGCCAGCTGCTCCCCTTTCATCACACCAGTTTGGTGCATTTCAGCTGAAGTGGTGTGAATGAGACTCATTGCACTGCAAATTACTTTACTTGAGCTTTAATACTGTTTGTTCAATGTTGTTCTCATTAGTTTTGCTGGTTCTAATCCTTTTTCCCCACAGTTACAGTTATACCTATGTTAGTTACTTAAAACCAGTTCCAGTAAAAAGTTCTGAATATTGACCAGTCCCAAATGCATGGACATGCTGGAACCTCCAGAGAGATAAGATTTACTGCAATGCAATTATTTCATGGTTCTGTGAGCAGTTAGGCTCAAATGTTGATTTGCTTAACTAATAAAATTGTTGTAGTACTAGCACATCTTAGCTCATGTTTTTCAGTAATTCTGATACAGTTAACATGAAGAGCCATTGCTGTTCGTTATAAAGCCATTAATATTAGCTCCTATTTTAGTTTTATTAAGGATGATGTACCATTAAGGAAGGGCGCACAGTGTCATTTATGCACTGTTTTATACCCTGCTCATGGCAGCAATGGCCATTTTTGCATAAATTAAATGTAACAATGTTATTGGGAGCAATAAAATGCTATTTTCCTTTTATTAGACCAAATACGCATGTGTCTGAATATATGATAAGCCCCGGATGTTGCACCATCTAACAGGAGCATTCCATACATCTTAGTATTACAGTGATGTACTTAAATGACGCATATATCAGTTTTGTATGGTTACTTGTATGTGAAGGTTATGTAAAGTTTTACATATAATCAATAAAATGTAACTGAAAAAAAGAAGGATGGTACGCCAGACGAGGGAGGCTGATGTGGATTGGGTCTTTCTGAAACCAGACTGGAAAGGAGTGAAGGAGGAGGAGGAGTGTGGGGGGAGAATACAAGATGGAGCTTAGTCAAGGTGGGGAGGAGGGAGACTGGGCAGTAGTTACCAGGGAAGCAGGGATCATCATCTTTATTTATTTATTTGTTTTTGATAACTGTGTAAGTGTACTAGACATTAAAAATGCCTATTTTCAGGCATGACCCAGGAGAATATAAGGTAAAAGTCATCACATAAACAACATTTTACAGAGAAAGTAAATACAGTTACAGAGGGAAAAACATGGTTTAGCAATAACAAAACAAATTAAATTAAGAATAAGCTATACAATAATAAACAAAGTAATACTCACAGTGTAAGTTATTACCTGAACAGGACCAAGTGCAACAATACAAGGTGTTTAAGGAGGGAGGAGACAGTAGCCTGTTTCTAGACAACATGAACAGTAGCTGGGGAGAAGGAGAGGTTGAAGAGGTGGGTAATAGGGATGGTGATGGCAGGGGCAGAGAGAAGAAGAAGCATTGGATTGAAACCTTAGAAGCTCATTCTGTTATGGAGGTTGGGAGCTAGGAGGGCCTTGAGAGAGGTAGGAGTGGTGGGAGAGGAGAAGAAAAAGAAAAAAAGAGTATGCGGGGGGGGGAATGGAGGGTAGGAGAAGAAGAGGGATTGAGCATAGGAGGTGGAGAAGTAGGTAAAGGAAGAGGCAAAGGTAGGGTAAGAGATGGGAGAGTTTCCTACTTCGAGGATGGGGGTGCTGGATCAGAGGGGAGAAATTTGAGTGGATGACCTTTCAGAACTTGCAGGGGTGATTAAGGTTGTTCTGGAATGTGGATGCTAAATATTCAGATTTTGAAAGCTTAGTAGCTTTAGTACATGCATTGCAAAAGGTTCAGTACCTTGTCAGGTCAGCAGGGGAGCCAGTTGTCTTGCTGGACTGCCAGGATGGGTCTCTGACTTGGAGGTAGGCTGGCAGCTCAGCAGAGATCCAGGAGAAGTGAGAAACCCAGACTCTGGATTCTCTGGATTTCTTAAGTAGGGGGTTTAACAGTCCCAGACAGCCATGAATTTAGACTAGAAGAGGTGGAGAGGAGAACTGATGTTGGCAACTGCTGAGATGAGGGACCAGTCAGTGGCTGAGGGAATATGAATGCATGTTGGCCAAGACAGTGGTGATATCCCCTTTTCTGGTACATGGTGCTATGGGATCTTCAGCTTCTACGTGGTCAGCTACCAGAGACAGGCTAAAGGGGTCTCTGTCACTTTGCAAGTCAAGTCATATTTATTTATAAAACGCCTTTAGATACCAAGGCACTGTACAGAAATAGATAAAACAGTAAAATCCAAACATATAAACAATCATAACTAAAAAGAATAAGCCAAATTAAAAAGCAATTTTAAAACTATCAACGGTTGGGCATTCTCTTAACCAGCGAGGTAGAGAGTTCCACAGGGTTGGAGCCGAGAAGGCAAAGGCACGAGATCCTGATAACTGCAATCGAACCCTGGGAATCTCTAGCAATCCCTCGCTGGTGGAACGGAGAGGACAGAGGGGGCAGTAGGGAATCAGAAGATCTTTCAGGTAACTGGGTCCCTGGTCGTGAAGGGCTTTGAAGGTTAGTAAACCAACCTTAAAGGTGATCCGCCACCAAACAGGCAGCCAGTGCAGTTCATGGCACAATGCGTATATGATTGGTTCTAAGAGTCCCAGTCAAAGCCTGGCTGCAGCATTCTGCACCAGCTGAAGGCAGTGGATATCAACCCCTGGTAGCCCTAGGTAGAGGGAATTGCAGTAGTCCAGACGGGTAGTGACAAAGGCGTGGACCAAAGTTGGAAGGTCCTCCTGGGGAATAAGATGTTTCACCCGGGTGATATTCCTCAGATGGTAGAAAGAGGATTTGACAACAGCTGTCACCTGAGATTTCAGGGTCAGACCATCATCAAAAATAATGCCCAGATTTCGCACCTGTTGAGAGGTAGAGAGCGGTACACCACCAAGTAATAAACCTGATGGCTGTCCAGCACCCAAACCCACCCCAGGATGACCTGGATCCACAACCAGTACCTCAGTCTTATCCGGATTGAGTCTCAACCAGCTCGAACTCATCCAAATTCTGAACTCATCCAGGCAGCTATTAAGTACAAAGAGTGCATCACTCTGGTCGGGGAGAAAGGACAGATACAGCTGAGTATCATTTGCATAGCAGTGAAAACTCAAACTGTATCGCCTGATGATTTCTCCCAATGGCAGCATATACACTGCAAACAACATGGGAGCTAAAATGGAGCCCTGTGGTAGCCCACAAGGCAGGGAGAAAGCGTCAGAGGAATAGATTCCGGTGACAACTCTCGAGACCTGCCAGTGAGGTAAGAACGAACCAATTGTGGACTGTACCGACAGCCCACAAAAGACCAGTAGTCACTCCAATAGCACCCCATGGTCTACAGTGTCAAATGCAGCAGACAGATCGAGAAGGACCAGAATGGTAAGCCTTTCGATCTCTGGCCATTAGGAGATCGCTCAATACCCAAACAAGGGCAGTCTCAGTACTATGCCTTTTCCTGAAACCAGACTGGAGAGTATCATAGACATTATGAGATGTGAGATGATCATCCAATTGCAACGCAACTGCCTTTTCAATAACCTTACCAACAAATGGCAGGTTAGAGATAGGCCGGTAGTTAGCTAGACAGTCTGGGTCCAAGGAGGTTTTTTTTAGGAGCGGTCAAACTACTGCCTCCTTAAGGTGGTCAGGAAAAAACCTCCTCTCCAAGGATTTCCAGATAATGTCAGCAAGGATTGGGTAGCTAGCTTCTGCACAACCTACGAACAGTGGTGTAGGACCCGGATCCAAACTACAACTAGTTGGTCGCATTGTTTGGATGATCTTCACAATGTCCACGAATTCCAGGCAGCGAAAGTCTAACCAGACAGACCGAGGATAAGACACCACAAGTTGTCCACCGCAATCCCCCGTAGGAGAGGTCGGACCGATGCCGGACCTGATGCTGGCAACCTTATCCGCAAAAAAGTGAGCGAACTCCTCGCATCTAAGCTGAGAAAAGGCTTCTCTAGGCTGAAGACAGACTGGCTTGCACAGTCTGTCCACAGTCCGGAAAAGCTGAGCCGGTCGATTTTTTTTGCAGCAGAAATCTCTCTGGACAGGAATTCTGCCTTCTTACGAGTGATTTCTGATTGGTAGCTATCATAATGGGCCAGCAATCTAAGCCTGTCAGCATCAAGGCCCGATTTCCACCAGGCTCTCTCCAGCCTTCAGCCTACTCGCCCTTAATTCCTTCAAGGAACCATCAAATCATGGACTCCTTGGACGGATGGTGAGATGCCGAACATGAACAGGTGCAATATTGTCCAGAGCATCTCCCACAGCCTTATTATAGGCTAATACAAGACCATCTGGAATCATGCATTCACCCGACAGACTCGATAGATCCAGCACCGCCATTAGGTCATTGGGACCAATACCCCTTAAAGGGCGGTACTGGACCATCTCCATAGGGGCAGACCTATTAGAGGGGGCCCTGAAACTGAACCTTATAGTGTAATGGTCCAACCAACTGACTGGTTCCACTCCCAAATCAGTGATCTCCATACCCAAGAGAAAGACCAGATCTAATGAATGACCCCCTATATGGGTAGAGGAGGTAACAACCTGTGTCAGGCCCAGTGTATTCATCAACTGGAGGAGATTTTGACCAAAATGAGATAGTTCATCGTCAACCCAGGCGTTGAAGTCACCCAGGAGTATTAATCTGGGAAACCTCAACACCAGGTCGACAATGAAGTCTGCAATCTCCTGTAGGAATTCGCCACCGTCACCTGGTGGACGGTAGACGAGGAGAATCCCACAGCCTACACCCTCACCCAGGATATATTCAAAAGATCTGGTGTTTCCCAATGGCACATCCACAAGGCCCAGTTCAGATTTAAACAAAATGGCCACACCTCCGCCCCTATGATCCAGCCTTGGACGGTGTATCACCAAGAACCCGGCTGGAGTTGCCAAGGCCAATACAGGGCCTGGATTTTCATCCAGCCAGGTCTCGGTGATGCAAGTCAGATCAGATGAATCAACAAGATCAGTAATAATAGCTGTCTTGTTCTTAATTGATCTGGCATTGCACAACACCACCAAGGTGGGATGAGCTGTCGAGGAAGACCTCGGCACCTGTCTGATTTCTTTGGGACTCTTGGGTATGGGGACAAGATAAGAGTGACCTCTATTCTGACCCCATTTTGCCCCAGGACGTCTTCTGGACCCTAAAACCCCAATCCGCCCCCCCTTCAAGGCCCAGCTTTCCATCTTCGTCCTCGCCTCTTCAGAATGCCCAATGCTCGACACCTAAAATAGGTGTCAGATGACAGTGGTGGGCACTCAAAGGGATGTAGTTCCCTGAGCCTAGTGGGGGAATAGTGCCCAACCATCATTAATCAAATCAAAACAACAGAAAAATAATCCTATAAATATTAAACCAATAAATAACACACTCTGTAAATAACACACTCTCCTCCCCCTCTCTCACTGAGGGGAGGCAAATAAAACAGAATAAACTGATATAAACCAAAATAAACCCCAACTCAAAAATAACCAAATAATAAAATAAAAAATAAAAATAAAACAAATAATCTTAAAACACAGTAGAATATACCACTGGTTATTAAAACAGGTTTGTATTTTAAACAATGCAGCACCTCTCACGTGCGACAATGCAACAGGTGTTATATAATTTTCCAATACCACCTCTCACATGGCAGGGAACCAGTTAAATAGATCAGATTTATAGTCATATAAATTAAAATAAGTAAATATACACCACTCTCACCACCCTCCGTCCAGGAGTTAGTAAAAGACAGAGAAAGCGGTTCTCCAGCAGTCCAAAAATGAATAAATCTGGATAAATCCAAAAAGTTCTCACCAGGTAAATCCAGTGACAAATGTTCAGAGCCTCAAGGTGTCCAACAAATCCTCCAGCAGCTGCTCTTCAAGACCAACAGTTGAAACAATTAGTTGTCCAAAAAGAAACAAAATACTTCATGGAGGAAGAAATAAATTTCTTCAGGGAGTAGTATCCCCACCCAGTCGACGACCTGCGGCTACAACCGTCTCATAAGTCAGCCCAGACAGCCAACTCTGAGGTGGCTTAGAAGAAGCCCTGGTTCCCCCCCCCCCAGCTCCCTGGGAAGCACCCAAGGCAACTCCTGCCTGGTCGGAGACCAGAAGGTGGACAACACTCTCCACAGATTCCAAAGCAGTACTCCACACCAACAAATCCACCAGAAATCCCAGCAAAAGCTCATCCGTATAAACGAGCCCTCTGGTGCAGCAAAAAGTCGAAAAGTCGAACAGTCCGCAACTCCAGCAAAAACCTCCTGACGAGTTCCCCGGGTCCGATCAGCAAATTCTCAGCAGTCGCGAAAACAGTCCACACACCTCCCCAATCCTCCACAGGACAGCCTGCAAAATCCCAGGGGTCCAAAAGAACTCTATCAATCCCAGGAATTAGAGAGCAGCACGATGGGAGAGCAGGGAATCGGTCAACTCCACAGCACAGTCTCAAAAACCTGCCGTACAATCAAAAATATCCAGAACTAAAACTCCAAGCTCTATCAACGACTCAATGGCCACAGGTGGAAAAAAGCAGCACGAAGACGCAAACCGCCACCAATAGCCAACGGCTAAAAGTTGATAGAGCAAACGGAGACTGGAGAAACAAACTCAAGGTGTAATTCTTACGCGTTAACGCGAAATTACTAACTACCTCACTCCTTCAGCCCTATCTAGCTAAAATAAAATAAAAATAATAGATAGCAATAAGCAATAAGGCTAAAATAAAACTAAAAACGAACAGTGCGGAAGCGCTAAAACACTGGCAGGCACAGCATAGCCGCCATCAGTCATTTTGTTTACAGGGAGACACCACAGTAATCAAATAGATCTCCACAGATAAAAAGGATATCCATATTATCTTGGATATCAGAGTAGAACAAGCCTTATACAATGCTTCCTCCTTAGTCTGCACAACTTTTATCCACCACCCTCACTTACCACCAGTATGAGCTCCTGTCCCATTTACAAGAAATGTTATCTCCCCCTTTGTCCCATTTACAAGAAATGTTATCTCCCCCTTTAACTGCCACTCTCCATTATCCACCACCCTCTTTTATCCACACACATACTTTTAGCATGTAAGGAGGTTGGCCGGTAAAATAGGGACCACTGTATTATCTTAGACATGCATACTATGAGGGGACTTGTTTGAGACCAGCTCCAAGATCCAGAAATCTAGAAAAGAAAGAAGATACCTGAAAAAACAGTGGCAACAAAAGACTGATGGGCATAAGGGGTTAATATATGAACATGCTGAAACTAAACTGATAACTGATTGTGATTTTGTTTCAGAGCAAACTAACAATGCTTCTCTCCAAGGTTATTTTAAGCAGTTGGGGTAAAACAAAAACAAGGTGAACAAATGTTTAAAAAATGTAATGGGTTACTGTACATAATTAGGGTTAAACCTCAGGCACAGGAACAGACAGAACAATTGGTCATACCAATAAAGTATAGAACTGAGTTGTTACAGATAACACTTGATAATCTTATGGTTGGTCACTCAGGGCGGAACCGCACCCGTGCCAGATTGCTGTACAGATTTTACTGGCCCGGGATTCATGAAGATGTTGTTACTTATTGCAATTCTTGTGCTGAATGTCAGAAAGTAGGCCCAGTGACTTAAAAAAGACAAGGTGCCCCATGTGCCCCTCCCCTTGTTAGATGTGCCTTTTAAGAGAATTGCAATGGATGTGGTTGGCCTCTTGGTCAAATGTAAAAAGGGTACTCAATTAATTTTTTTCTTTCTTCCTTTCTTTCTTACTCTCTCTCTCTCTCTCTCTCTCTCTCTCTCTCTCTTTCTTGCTTTCTTGCCTTCTGTAGTTTTTGTTGACTGGGTAGGTGCACTAGACAAAAACATTCCTATTTTCAAGCAGAGCCTGAGAGAGTTGCAAACAATAAATGAACAGTATCAGAGTTACAGCAGAACAATCTGATTTAGAAACATTCATTTTAAATGCAGGCTTTACCCAGATAATTTCTGGGTTTAGTAGACTGAATCTCTGTAGCAACTTGCATACTACCTTAGACTGGGTACTAACTAAAAATACTGATAACATAATTGATTGTGGGACTCTTTCAGATAGCATTATTGATCACCTCTCAGTTTTTTTGCATCCGGAGTAGCTCCAAAACTAAAGCCCCCCCCCACCCCAAAATTATTTCTTATAGAAATTATAATAATGTTGACTTAGGGCATTTGAATGAGGACCTGAACCTGTTAGATTTAACTTACCGTATTTAGATGCTATACCATATCTGAATGCTGCGATTGATTTCTTTGTTATTATGCTATTAGAATTACAGAATAAGCATTTTCCAGTAGTTACAAGAAGGGTTAAAGGAACGGACAATAAATGGATCTCCCCCAAACATTTTAATCTAATGAGAGAGAGAGAGAGAGAGAGAGAGAGAGAGAGACAGGCAGTGGAAAAATTATGAAATCTGTAACAGTATTACTTAGTAGATATTGTGCGCACTAAGAAATAAGTGTAAAATTGGGATATGAAAGAGTAAATCTGAATATTTTAATTCAGTTGGATTCTTTGGGTGATCCCCAAATATTTTGGTCTTCAGGCAAAGCATTGGTTGATCCATCGAAAACTATAATTTTTGGTACAATTAAAATAATGGTTCAGTCATATCAAATCCTAAAGAAATTTGTGATTTGTTTTTATCTAAATTTACAGATTTTTCTAAATATATTGCAAATTTCAGTTGTAAAACTTTTTCAGTTAATACTGTTTTCACGCAAATTGACCATACCAATTCCTCATTCTGTTTTCGTAAAATCTGCTCTCAACTAGTCTTTAAATTACTAACACAGATGCCTATAAACAAGAGTACCAGATTAGACAGGCTTGATCCCAGGTTTTTGAAAATTATTGCACCTTTTGTTTATTGTCCTCTGACAAACATTTTTAACCTTTCTTTGATCACTGGTGAGTTTCCACAAATTTGGAAACAACTGTGAAAGTCAGGAAGAAAAAGACAGCATTCCGGAAGTATAAGGAAACACAGAAGGAGCAGGACAGAGAGCTGTACCAGTTAAGGCAGAAGGAAGCAGGGAAGGAAGTCAGAATAGCAGAGGCTCAAACTGAAGAAAAGATAGCCAACTCAGTTAAGAAGGGGGATAAAACCTTTTATAGCTACATCAGCGAGCGTAGAAAGACAAAGGGAGGGATAGTGAGGCTGAATAGAATGAACGGTGGGTGGGCAGAAGGGGACAGTGAAAAAGCAGGGATACTGAATGAATATTTCTACTCAGCATTCACAAAAGAGGAGGGGGGAGTGCCTAATCCAATTAACAGAAGCACTCTTGATAGGGGGGTTGATCCCAGTCCTTTCACAGAAGAAAGGGTTCTGCAAGAACTCCTAAAACTGAAGGTGAACAAAGCAATGGGTCCTGATGGAATTCACCCCAGAATTCTAAAAGAATTAAGGGAGGAACTTGTGACACCACTAACTACTCTTTTTAATAAATCATGGGAGGATGGTGTGGTACCTGAGGACTGGAGGAAGGCAGATGTGATTCCTCTTCACAAAAGTGGGACCAAGACAGAGGCAGGAAACCACAGACCTGTCAGTCTGACCTCTGTGGTAGGGAAAGTGATGGAGTCACTTCTGAAGGAAAGAATAGTTGAGTACCTAGAGGCCAGTGGAGCACAGGACCCAAGGCAGCATGGGTTCACAGTGGGAAGGTCATGTTAGATTCGTCTAACAGATTTCTTTGACAGGGTGACCAAAGTAGTAGACCAGGGAGGGACTGTGGACATGGCCTACCTAGACTTTAGCAAGGCATTTGACACAGTCCCACACAAAAGATTAATAGTCAAATTAACCAGCCTGGGAGTGGGTCCCAGGTGGTAGCCTGGGTAAAACATTGGCTGCACAGAAGGACACAGAAGGTAATTGTAAATGGAGTCCACTCTGAAGAAAGAGGGGTTACTAGTGGGGTACCGCAGGGTTCAGTATTGGGTCCAGTCCTTTTTAATGTCTTCATCAGTGACATTGCAGAGGGACTGGAAGGAAAAGTATGCCTTTTTGCAGATGACACAAAGATCTGCAAGAGGGTTGATACACAAGGAGGCATGGAAAGGATGAAAAGGGACTTGGCAAGGTTGGAGGAATGGTCAGAAGTATGGCAGCTAGGATTCAATGCAAAGAAGTGCAAAATAATGCACCTGGGAAACAAGAACCCAGGGGAAGAATACACAATGGGTGGGAGGTAGTAACAACAACAAAAAAGGAAAGGGACCTGGGGATAATCATATCAGATGACCTTAAGGTTAGCAAGCAATGTGAGAAGGCAGTAGGGAGGGCTGGGGCATACTAGGATGTATAGGGAGAGGCATCAGCAGCAGAAAACAGGAAGTTGTTATCTCTCTGTACAGACAGTTGGTGAGACCCCATCTGGAGTACTGTGTCCAGTTCTGGAGACCCCATCTCCGCAAGGACATAGACAGGATAGAGGTAGTCCAGAGGAGGGCAACTAAAATGGTGCAGGGTCTGCAAGAGAAGCCTTATGAGGAGAGACTAAAGGAGCTTAATATGTATACCCTTGAGGAAAGAAGGGAGAGGGGGGACATGATAGAAACTTTTAAGTACCTCAGTGGAATCAACAAAGTCGAAGAGGGTAGCATCTTTCAGAAAAAGAGACTTGCAAGAACAAGGGGACACAATTTAAAGATAGAAGGAGGGCAGTTCAGGGCAATGTGAGGAAGTATTATTTCACAGAGAGGGTAGTGGATGCATGGAACAGCCTTCCTGAGGAGGTTGTTTGGTCTAAAACTGTGGGAGAATTCAAGAATGCATGGGACAGACATAAGGCAATTCTTGTGGGGGGTAGAAAGAAATAGGCTGTTGGTTAACTAGGATCTGCGGCCTATCCTGTAGGTAGGGAAATGGGCAGACTAGATGGGCCAAGCGGTCCTTATCTGCCGTCAAAGTCTATGTTTCTATGTAACAGAGATAAAATCAGTTCCATAGTCTGGCCCTTCAGGATGCTGATAATTTTCGACTTATAACAATACTGTCCCCTTTGAGTAAAATGTTAGAAAAAATAGCTCATGAACACATCATAGAATATCTCCAGGCCGACTCCACTTTCCAGAACAGCATGGGCAGTACGTGCAATGCATTGGCATATTTCATAGATCACGTTCTAAAATCTATGGACCATGGCAAGTTAACTGGTGCAGTTTTTGTTGATCTGTTGAAGGTTTTCAATTTGGTTAATCATGCCGTGCTGCTCCAGAGACTGAAGGACATTGGCCTGGCAGAAAGTCCTTATATGTGGTTTCAAAGTTATCTATCAAACCACCCACTGAGAGTCAACTATTGTGGTGCATGGTCACAGACACATATTTTGGAACAAGGTGTCCCCCGGGTATCCATTTTAGGACACTTGTTGTTTTTACTTTATATAGATCCTATTTCAAAAATCCCTTCTAAGTCCAGGATATTATTATATGCGATGATATTCTTTTTACCAGCTCAGTGACAGTGGATGAAATTAATTCATCCTTAAATGTGGATTTTTCTGCTTTAAATAAACGGCTGAAGTCACGTCACGTGATGCTAAATACTGCAAAAACACAGTGCATTCTATTTGGTTCAAGAGCTAAATTAAATAAATGTAAACCTCTCCAAATATTTGACCTGGCCGGTATTATGTTGCAGCAGGTCATAGAGTCTAAATATTTGGGAGTTTTACTTGACCCTAATCTGTCCTTTACAGCTCATACAAAGAAAACTGTAAAACAAGTAATTCAGAAATTGGGTGGTCTTTACAAAGTAAAGGACTGCTTAACAAGAGAAGCTAGGGAAACTGTTGCAAAGAGTGTACTTTTGCCAATATTGTATAACTTGTTTTCATTTACAATGTTAATGGGTAATGACTTGGATTTGGTTAACAAAACCTTTAATGCAGTCTGTCATTTTTTCACAATAAAACCATTTAATACTCATCATTTCATGTTATGTAATGAATTAGGGTGGTTACCACCTACAGTAGGTTGAACTTTTCATATAGTTTGGGTTGTTTATTAAACAATATAATGAATCTCGAACACCATTTTCCATTATTCAAGTTTGTTGAACTTAAGAAAGAGGTTAGAACTTTAAGGTCCTCATCAAATACTCATTTATCTTTACCCAAAATTACAACTTATATGGCTGAGAGAACTTTTTCCTTTCTGGCACCTAAACTTTGGAATACCATGCCCCAATCTTGTCTAGACTCTAAAAGTCATTTACATTTTAAAAAGGAGTTAAAAACTTATTTGCTGCATCAATCAACTTGTAAATGTTATTAAGGTTGTGTTAATGATATGCTATTATGTGCTGTTTTATATTTTATGATGTATATTGTATGTATTGTATTTTTGTAACAACTAAGCTGCTTATTAAGTGGCTCCAGGCCATTCCTGTAAACACGCATTGGTCCAGTGTGCTTACCCGGTGAACAAAGTGAAAATAAATAAATGAACAGCATTAGAGTTACAGACAACAAATGAACAGCATTACAAGGACACAATAAATACAATTACATCAACGTGGGTGGGCAAAATATAGGTAGAACTTGAAACAGTGAGCAGCACAAAGAGATGTTGGAATTAAGAATACAACTACATACAGGAAGTGCAAATTGGGTCCCATGTCATAATAACGAAAATGTTACCGTGACTCACAAAAGAGAAAGTACATCTTGCCGAATACTAAATCAGCGTAACACACACCAGAGCATCACAAATTTGGCACACAGTAAAATTAATGTTTAATGTGGGGGACTATGCCCACTCTTTGCTGGGAGCAAGTCCCTTGCACCCCCAAACAGAAATAACCAACTCCTGGGGGGCGGACACTGGGGGACAGGAGACTACTGCGGCACCAGAACCAGATGGTGGAAACAAGTAAAAAAAAACCTCCCACATTGGTAAAAGTACAAAACCTTTAGACAGTCCTGAACCCAGGACCATCATCTCTGTAGGCAGTGTCCCTACCTCTCACAGCAAGTGGCCAGCTAGGCAGCAGCAGGCTGCACTTCTGTATTTCACCAGTACTTCCTGCAAAAGCCTGTCACTTCCTACCAAACCCATCATTACCAGTCACTATTCTTTCCCTCCTCTGTCGCTATTCCCCAACCCTCGCTATATACTCAATGTCGTTGCTCCTATAGATGCCATAATTGAGTCACTCATATTTGAATCACTCAATTTGGTTCGCTATTTTAACGTGCTACTGCAAATTGTCATGGTAAAATGATCAAGCCAAGTATGAATATGACGGATCAATTACATGTGCACTTATCATTTGACAGAAGGAACTTATGAAGTTTGTTCTTAAAAGCCTGGTGAGACTGAGAGCATCTTAGAGGCATTGAAAAGGAATTTCAGAGCTTGGGAGTAAATGCTGAGAACGTCTGTTTACCCATCTTAGAGAGTAGACTGCAAGGGGTAGGCCGGTGAAACATGCTTTACCGTGTTGGCTAGGGTAGCTGGTATACCTGTTCTGATAATATTATAGATGGTGCAGACAGTGGTGAAAAGATGATAAGAAGATGAGGAGAGTAAACCCAGACTCGAATAGTGGGGGTACAGTGATAGGTAACCTGGGCACAAAAAGAGCAAAGCAACAAATGTTATTGTGACATGCTTTCTACTTGCTACTGAGCCCCCAGCTCACACTGTCACTAGCATTAACTCTGCTCTACTAGGGCTATCAGTGTCTAAAATCACTGGTTCAGCACATTGGTGCTGACTTGCTTCCACCTCTCTGCTGTACTGTCTACTGGGATGAGGCTTCACCTTATGACCGAGCCTCATTGATTATCTTTGTACCTTGTTTTTATTGCTATGTATTGTATTACTATGCCCATTTGTGCTATATGTTCTATTGTGCTAATATATTATTTATTATGTACCTACCAGGCCCTCCTTGAAACTGAGCTTGCTCAAGGGACTTTCACTTGGCTAAATAAAGATTGATTGATTGATATTTAGAGCCCCTTTGTTGCCTCCAAGTAGGGGTCTAGCCCATAGGTAAAACTAGGTCATAGAACACCTTGAGCAATAGCCAGCCTAGCGGTTGCTGTTAGAGCATACCTAATTTTATAGGTGAGACCAAGCTTTTAATTTACTGTCTTACAGATTGTTGACAGATGCAGGTTAAAATCCAGAGCAAAGTCTAAGGTGACTGTAAGGTATTTGAAGGAGTCTACTACTTCTAGTGTGGAGCCTGCTGAACAGCAGACAGTAAGGGCAGAGGGATAGGCCCTGATTCTAGGCTCTAGGTTTTTTTGGTGTTCACGAGGGGTCTATTGTGATTTAACCAGGAATGAATGGAATCAAAATTGACATGCAGCTTTGAGTTGATGTCAGATAGATCTATGGCACTAGTGTACTGTACCATGTCATTTGCATAAAGTAGGGTTGAGCAAGAGCCTGCTGTTATGGGCAGGTTGCTGAAAAATAAAGTGAACAGCAAAGGACCAAGTATGGATCCTTGAGGGACAACAATGTTAGTGGGGGAAATGTCAGATCTTACTCTATTAGTTTATGCAAACTGCTGCTGACCAGTGAGGTAGCTCACAAACCAAGTAGTTGCAGTGGATGAGAATCCCAAGGTGGTCAGTTTAGATAGTAGCAAGGTTTGGTCCACAAGGTCAAATGCCTTGCTTAGGTCAATGAAAACAGCCCCTATAAACATGCCTTTACCCATGGCCATCTTGACATCATTAGTACGTTGGATAGATAAAACTTTTTTTTTTATACAGGACATTTCATGTCATTAGGAATAAAACATCCCTATTTACAAGACAGTTCTGATAAAATAAGACCAGAAGTATCACAAAAAAACTACTGGAGAAAACATGCAATAAAGGTACACTATGTCACACACAAGCACATACGCAAAACATTTTTCTATGTACAAGTACAGTATACTTCATATACAGTATACTATTAAATAAGTACTATTATATACAAATCTTAGCTAACAATTGCATACCATTTGGTAGCAATTTTTCAAATCAAAAACAAATTTTGTATGAGATGTAGCTGTACGCATGTTAAAAGGAAGGTTGTTCCAATGAGAGGCTGCCTGAAAACGTAAGGTTTTATTTCCATATTTAGGCATACGTTTATCTGGGCATATCTTGCTGATGTGAACAGATCTAGTCAATACACATGTAGTTGGCAAGTCTTTGCCAAAGGCAACTCTTGTAGTGCATGTTCTGGATATTGTACTAAAGATTTGTGAAGGAGCTCTGACCAAGTAATGTTATTTCTTATTTCTAGTGACTACCACCCTAATCTGTTTAACATTTCACAGTGATGAGTTGTAAATCTACATCTTAGAACAAATCTTGCCATTTTATAATGTGTTTTGTCCAATTTATCCAACATTCTCTTATTTGCTACTCTGTATACTAAATTTCCATATTCTACCATTGGAAAGATCATTTGTTTCATTATTGTCTTTCTTGCCTGTTTATTCAGGCATTTAATAGTTCGCCTGAGAGCTCCCAACTTTCTATTTGTCTTTGCAACCAATGTAGTAATATGTTCAATAAATGTTAGCTCGGCATCAAAAATTATGCCCAGTAACTTGTTCAACCTGTTCCAACTCATTTGTATGGATGAAGGAAAAGAGAGAATATCTGTGGAGCTCAGCCTCTTACCATGAGCTAGAAGGTATGGAGTGCTTGATGGCAGGGAAGTTCAAACTCAGCTAAATGCTCACTATTTATGTGAAGTATCCATCCGCACTTCCCTTATTGTGCTTTTTTCTAGGAATAGTTTTGTAAAGCACACTCTGAAAGCATAAATATATGTTCCAATAATTTATTTATAAAATGCAAGAGATTCAACTAAAAAATCTTTTAACTTGTAAGCTATATCAGCTATAAATTTCAAAGTCATGTACTGTACCTGCTAATGTTAAAGTCACTTAATTACCTGACTCCACGTGCCCATCTGTGGGTCTAATTCTGAATTTGTTTGTGGCTCAATTGCCTAATCCATGTTTATCCTCCATAATCATAGATGAGCACTGCTTTTATTTAGGAAAGTGTGGATGGACAGTTCACATAAATAGTAGAATTTAACTCATATATATATATATATATATATATATATATATATATATGTGTGTGTATATATATATGTATATATGTGTGTATATATATATATATATATATATATATATATATATATATATATATATATATATATATATATATATATATATATGTATATGTATATGTATATAGGATACATGATGAGTGAATATGGAAAATATTTTCACTCCTGCAGAGTGAGCCTGGATATTTCACGAGTGCCGAACAGTGCTCACAAGGCAGGAGTGAAACTATTTTTCATATTCCATGATGTGCATCTCATGTGTCCTATTTATATAATGGGGCCTCACTGTTGCAAAATGTACAATTTGCGCGGCTTGCACAGGATTAGTGCGGGTTTCAGGGGGGTGTAATGAATGGTATTTATTTTAACTCTGCTGACGTTATCAGGATTTATTTCACTGCAGTGAAAATAACATGTTTTATTTCACTGGAATATGTCTCACCCCCATTGTGTGTGTGTGTGTGTGTATATATATAAACCTGTCGCACTGATCCACAATGGTAGGAAATATAAGTGCACAGTGGGGAGGGGGATTCAGAAAGCAGCCATTGCAAAGTGCTTAAAGCACCATTTTGACCACAAGGCCACTCCAGTAATGATAAACTTGTACAAGCAATGTATGTCTGATCCATCTAGAACATCACTTGAATCCCAAACCCATTATCTTAAATAATATTTGAATATTAAATACAGGTTTGTTCTTTGCTCCAAAGTATATCACCTTTGTCTTCTTTATGTTCATCTGAAGCTTGACCTGGTGATCCACTCCCTTATCCTGTCAAAATCTATTTGTAAGGTTTTTCCTAATTCCATCTGACTCTTTCCAGTTGTTATTAACTGTGTCATCTGTGTATAATTTTATTTTTGAGTGAAGCACTATCTGTGAAAGTTCATTACTAAACAGCAAAAACAGTAGGGGTCCCAAAATTGACCCCTGTGGGACTCTCCTGGTCACAGTTTTACTGTCAGAAAGGGTCTGGGATGGGGGTGCTGTTGAGCATCCAACAAGGTGGCTGCTTAGTTTTTATCTCCCCCAAGGATAGGATTTAAAAGCCTTAATTTTACGTTCCTCGGGACAGCAGATCATCTAAAAAGGCAAGATTTCTTGTAGTATGGGCTACTGAACATAAAATCAGTCCAAAGAGAGGCCAGAAACGTACTGCCCAGCATATAGAAGCCTTTCTTTCCACGGTGCCTACATCGAGAGGAACAGGCCCAGGCCCTTCTGTATCATCTGAGCTACGAACGAGTGATACTCTGAACCCCCAGATTATGGCATTGCTACACAAAATCCAAGAGAACGGCGAAGAAACCAACCATAGACTGGCAGCGGTGGAGTCCAGATTTAATGACCTTGAGGAGAAAGTGGGTACAACTGCAACAGAAGTACAAGTACTCAAAGAAGAATTGGGTCACCAACAAGCAAAAAAAGCTACTTTTGCGCAGGACCTGACTTTTCTCCGGTCTAAGATAGAAGCCCTTGAAAATGCACAAAGACAATCAAATGTGTGTATAGTGGGCTTTCCACCATGATTTGCCTCATCCACTGAAATCCTTACAGCAATAAATAGACTAATCTTTACAGACCTTACCCTATTGCCTGCTGACTCAGGGATTACAGTGATCAGAGCCGTCGCCATTCCTATGCGTTCCAGAAGGGGCCCAGGTAGCACATGTCCTTTGACTGCCATCGGTACACTCTTGAATTCTGAAAGCTGTATTCCGCTGCTGTGGGCTGCTAGACAAAGGGGAGACTTGGTCTGGGAAGGCAGTAAGATCGCCTTTTTCCCTGACATTTCCTCGCAGTCCCAGACCAAGAAAAAGGGGTTGCAACTTATGAAGAAACTCCTTTTGGAAAACGGTATTGAGGCCCAACTCTTCTTTCCTGTGAGGCTCTAGATTAAGTATTCCGGTAAAACCCATATTCTGACAGACCCAGATGCTGCTGCTACTTTGGCTTCCAAATTAATTGAGGGTCAAACTAAGAGGAAAAAAGATGATCTGGATTTGAGTTTTGAAATGGACACTAATGACTGAACTTGGGACAGTTTAATGTGATGTTTCCCTGTAATGCCAACTTACTCAGAGTAGCAAATATCTGCTTTTTCTTTTTGTTTGATCTTTGCTGGAACTTACCATCTCTGATTGCTAAGCCATGTTGGTGTTAATATGTTTGAAGGTTGTTTTAGAATTTCCTGCCTATTAAGGTTCACAATGAATATAGGGGATACATTACCGCACTCAATTTGTGAACTAATTGCAAACTCTCTTTTTTAATAACGTCTCCCTATCTGTTAGCAGGTCTGACGTATTCAATAGGGGTGTTAAGCAACTTAATTGAGCCCAGGCAACCTAGTTATTTCCTAGTTTTAGTCTCCCTTGGTAGGATAATCCAGCCTCCCTCCATCTTTTAATTCATATGAGGGGCTGAAATAATGGCAAAATGTTGTGTATGGTATAGGACGAGTGAGAGCACTAGGTCCTACATTTATTATCAAGCTGGAGAATAACTCCTTTATTTTACTAAGGTTATTAGTCATTAGTTCAGAATGAACAAATAATGCTGTATACTTTGAGCGTCTGCTGAGCTGTATCTGACTGTGATGTATAACGACTGTTATCTACCCTGTATTTTGTGGTATGGTATATGCTGTACTTTATGAAAAATGGTAAAAATAAAGTATAAAAAAAATAAAAAATTAAAAAAGAAAGGGTCTGGGATACCGACACCCTCAGAGGCTGATTGGCCAAATAGAACTTGATCCAATCCCAGGGACCGTTGTCTATCCCCAGCTCCTTAATTTTTTCTAACTGTAGGAAGTGGTCCACCAGGTCAAAGGCCTTCAATAAATCTACAAAAAGGACAGCAGTTTCCAGTCTGGCATTAAGGGTGGTAGTCACCACATCATTGAATTCCACCAAAGCCGTAGTGGTGGAGTATCCTGCCCTGAATCCAGACTGGAAAGGTGTCAACAATTTGTATTTTTCAAAAAAAATTCAGTTAACTGTAGATGTACATGTTTTTCAAGACATTGGGATACTATTGACAATAACAATGTTGTCCGGTACTGGGAATCACCTCTCTTAAAAATAGGTTCCACAATGTTGGAAAAGTACTGGTGCAAAAACTTCAATTAAATACATAAGTAATTGTTGGTGTTATATACTCTGCAGCTAATTGCAAACATTTTCCCTCAACTTCATCTAACCCAGGAGTTTTATGTATATTTATTTTTCTTAAGCATTTCTTTACCTCAGATATGCTCGGTATTTTAAAACAAAAAGGGGTGGGGGTGGGGGAGCTGTTTTTGTTGTTTTCCACATTTTTTTGTTCTTCAGTTACAGGTATTTGAGCTGTCTATGGTCTCCAAACCAGCAAGTTAACAAGTACTCATTTAGCACATTAGATATTTCAAGTGGTTGTCTTATCACCTTTTTTGTGCCATCTGTATAATTTTTTTGAGATCTTTTCTTACCTGGACTAGTTAAGTTGTTTACAGTCTGCCAAAATATTTCAGGTTCTTTATTATTTTCAATTTTAGTTATACAATATTTTGCTTTTTCTTGTTTTATTAACTTTGTACAGACATTTCTCTTTGATTTTAAATTTTCCAAGTCTGTTTCCTGTTTTGTTTTTTAGCAATATCCCACTATCAATTTTTAACCCTGATAGCTTTTAACAATTTTTCATTAATTTAAGGGACTCTAGCTCTTCCTTTATTTATTTTATGTCTTGGAGCATGTCTATCACATATTGACTTAAAAGTCCTTCAGGAAGTATTCCACTGTTAAGTCCACTGTTATGTCAAGGTGAGGTATTATTTTACACCTTTCCCAGTTTTCCTTCTGTACATCTAAATTAAAACGATCTACAGAAAAATGCCACATGTTCCTTACCCACTTATCATTTTGTTGTTTTTGAGGAATTTTTTCACAGACTATCTCTGCCCAAACTGGGTTATGATCTCCTAGGTAAGGTAGTAACATTCATGTTTCCTGGACTTCAATCTGTGGAGGAGTAAAGATGAGATCCAGCATGGCACCCTCAGTTGCAGTTGCAAGAAATCCAGTAGACTTTTTTGTATGTTGCTTTACCCCCAGGATTGATATTATTTCTTTTAGATTTCTTCCCCTTGGTTTAAACCAATCTGAATTTAAACCCCCATTAAAAACAGATAGTTTCTCCTCTATTATGTCATGAATCATGTTTATTACCATCTCCAATTTGTCTAAGTGTGTATTAGGTGGAGTGTATACTACTGCAATACCCACTAAATTAATCACTATGTGTTCAATGTTGTTTAAGCTTCATTTTGACAGTATTTCAGCCAGTCCCAGTGTTTTTCTTAAAGAGCCCCTGACACCATTAGAAAAACTTGAAATAAATGTGAGATTTAATAGTAGTGGCAGTAAGTAGTAATGATTTTATTCATTTATAAATGAACATGGTAACCAAAATCCCACTGAGTACAAAAATACTCTCATTTTCATGGGACACCATTATAAACAATACAACACCTGGTTAACAATCTAGGGAGAAAATGTAGCACATTACATACAAAATTACATGTAAATATTAATACAGTTTTGCCATTTTAATATCACATCCTACAAAAACCATTAAGACACAATTCGGTTTGTATTTTATATATCTTGTATAATTCTTTCCCTTTTTTTCTTTATTACTGAGGACAGTTATGCGAAAGAAGAGTATGCTACCTTAGACTTTATCTGCTCTTTCTCCTTGCCTACACCTGATATCATAATCTCCTGTTTATGGAATCATAATTATCTCCACAGCAACAGATTGTGATGATATAAACAGAACTGTGATGTCAGGTGTAGGGAGCACCCAGAACAGATAGAACAACATTCCCATTTACATACAAATGCCCTTAGTAATAAAGAAACAAGGGAAAGGATTACAGAAAAAAAAATTAATATATGCTGAATTGTGTCCAAATATTACATTTTTCAAAGTTGTCTCAACAGCATCAGAGGCTCTTTAATATATATTATCATCCCCCCCCCCCTTTGTGTTCCCTATCTGATCTAAAATGCTGATATACTGGGATAGTTATTTCTCTGTCTTCTGTGTTTCCTGCAAGCCATGTTTCTGTAAGTCCCATTATTGTGTTCTCTTGTTCATGAAACAAGGTCAGCAATAAATCTATTTTTTTGTCATACTTGGGTGAGGGCAGTGGATATGCTATGTGCATGCCTGAAATCATGCTGTGCCAGGGATATTAAATTATGCAGCTGGAGGTGTTCTGTTACCTGGAAGGCTGTGAGTTTCTTGAGTAGCTTGTGGAGCACAGATAGGATGGCTATGGGGCGGTAATTATCCATACATTTGATATCACCCTTTTTATGAATGGGTATCACTTCAGCAACCTTCCGGAGTTTAGGCACTGCCTCAGTGGAAAGGGACAAATTGAACAGCCTTGTGACCAGTGCAGCTATGAGAGGCGGCTCAGAGGTAATTTAAGGAAATATTTTTTCACAGAGAGGGGAGTCTGGTTCCACTACAGTGGGGCTAGGCTCAGGAGCCATGCCAGTCAGCTTTGTGTGTTTGGAGAGGTCAGAGAAATGAGAGCTGAAGGCGTTTGAAATTGTGACAATATTATTACAATGTGTGCCCTCCAGTGTCATGTCAGATGTGTAGGGGTTGTACCCTGTCCCATGAAAACCTTTTTATTTATATATTTACTGAAGTCTTGGAATTACAACACCTTTGAGCCAGAGACTCATTTACAAAGGCTCCACGTCATAACAGTAGGTAACAGTGGGACAGACAAATGGCAAACAATTGTACAAGGTTGAATGAGAGGTACAGAGGACATAAAATACAGCAGTACAATATAAGTGCTACATAGGTATCTTGGGTTACAGGTACCAGGCAATTTACAGAGTAAGTAGTAGCAGTCAGGTAAGTGGTCTTGTCATAGGTTCATTGGTTGCAGTGTTGAGAGGGGAGTGGGGTAAAGGGGTAAAGGGGATCCAACACGAAGGACGGATGTGGGATGAAGCTTAAGAGGGAGGGAGAAAAGGAGGGTTGGGAGGAGTGCCAAGAGGTAAGGATCAGTGGATAGGTAAAGGGAGGAGAGTCTGGGAGTCAGTGCACAGTTCAGCACAGGAAGGGGAGGAGGAGGTGATAAAGGCTGGGGGGGGGAGGAGGAGATGAGTAGGATATGAGAGGTATATCCGAGGGCAGTAAAGCAGAGGTTGGGAGAGAAATTCAAAGGGGGGGGGAGAGGGAAATGGCTCCAAAAGCTACGAGAATCTCCGACAGAGCATTGGGGAGCTGTTTGCAGTAGAGACTTTTTGCAGCTTGTGTTGCTTTTTTACACTCATTTCTCTGCTTCCTGTGGTCTACCCCAGTCAGTAAGAGACTTTGAATGTTTAAATCTGGGCCAGGTTTTGTACTTTATTTTAATGGATGCAAGTAGTTTACTATGCGACCATCTTGTCAATGTGCCTCTAACCCTAGTAGTGTGTGACCATGCTACTTGATAACTCGAGGCAGTTCCAGTGCATATTGTCACAGCCCCTAAAGTGTCAGTAGAGCTTACCAAAGTTTTCAGCAGGGTGGGCATACCTAAAGAGATTATTACTGATCAGGAGAGTGATTTTGGTGCCATATTACTGAAGGAACTGTACTGACTACTAGGTATCATTGCCATAAGAACCTCCCCTTATCACCCTGAGACAGATGAACTTGTTGAGCATTTTAATCAAATCCTGAAATGCATGTTAAAAAGGATTTGTACAAGGGGAAGGGAAAGATTGGGACCAGTACTTACCTTACCTGTTTTTGCTTACAGAGAAGTGTCACAAGCATCAACAGGTTTTTCACCATTTGAAATGCTGTATGGTAGACAACCTAGAAACATAGAATTTGATGGCAGATAAGGACCGCTTGGCCCACCTAGTCTGCCCATTTCCCTACCTAACGGATAAGCTGCAGATCCTAGTTAACCAACAGCCTACTTCCTCCTACCCCCCACTAGAATTGCCTTATGTCTGTCCCATGTATTCTTGAATTCCCCCACTGTTTTTGACTCTACGACTTCCTCAGGAAGGCCATTCCATGCATCTACAACCCTCTCTGTGAAGACATACTTCCTCACATTACCCCCCCATCTTCAAATTGTGCCCCCTTGTTCTTGCACATCTCTTTTTCTGAAAGATGCTATCCTCTTGGACTTTATTGATTCTCTTGAGGTATTTGAAAATTTCTATCAGGTCTCTCCCCCCCCCTTTCCTCGAGGCTATACAGCTTAAGCTCTTTTAGTCTTTCTTCATATGTCTTCTGGTGCAGACCCTGCACCATTTTGGTTGCCCTCCTCTAGACAGCCTCCACCCTGTCTATGTCTTTGCAGAGATAAGGGTCTCCAGAACTGTACACAGTACTCCAGATGTGGTCTTACCAACTGTCTGTACAGAGGGCCGACAACTTCCTGTTTTCTACTGGTGATGCCTCTCCCTATGCATGCCAGTATCCCCCCAGCCCTCCTTACTGCCTTCTCACATTGCTGGACCACCTTTAGGTCATCTGATATGACTACCCCAGGTCCTGTTCCATTTTTGTTGTTGTTAGTATCTCACCCCTCATTGTGTACTCTTCCCCTTGGTTTTTGTTTCCCAGGTGCATTACTTTGCACTTCTTTGCATTGAATCTAAGCTGCCATACATTTGACCATTCCTCCAACCTCGCAAAGACTCTTTTCATCCTTTACACCCCACCTTGTGTATCAATCCTGTTGCAGATCTTTCTGTCATCTGCAAAGAGACATACTTTTCCTTCCAGTCCCTCTGCAATGTCACTTATAAAGACATTAAAAAGGAATGGCCCCAGTACTGAACCCTGTGGTACCCCACTAGTAACCCCACCTTTCTTCACTGTGGACTCCATTTACTATTACCTGCTGTGTCCTGTTGTCCAGCCAGTGTTGGACCCACTCCCAGGCTGGCTAATTTGTTCATTAATGTTTTGTGTGGGACTGTGTCAAATGCCTTGCTAAAATCTAGGTAGGCCATGTCCACAGTCCCTCCCTGGTCTACTACTTTGGTCACCCAGTCAAAGAAATCAATTAGATTTGTCTGACATGACCTTCTTGCTGTGAATCCATGCTGCCTTGGGTCCTGTGCCCCACTGGCCTCTAGGTACTCAACAAGTCTTTCCTTCAGAAGTGATTCCATCATTTTCCCTACCACTGAGGTGAAACTGACAGGTCTGTAGTTTCCTGCCTCTGTCTTGCTCCTACTTTTGTGAAGGGGAATCACATCCGCCCTCCTCCAGTCCTCAGGTACCACACCATCCTCCCATGATTTATTAAAAAGGGTAGTCAGCAGTGTTACTAGTTCTTCCCTTAGTTCTTTTAGAATTCTGGGAGTGAATCCCATCAGGTCTCATTGCTTTATGCACCTTCAGTTTTAAGAGTTCTTTCAGAACCCTTTCTTCTGTGAAAGGACTAATATCAACGCCCCTATCCAGAGTGCTTCTATTGACTGGATTAGGTATCACCCCTGCTTTTCCATTGTGAATACAGAGCAGAAGTATTGGTTCAGTATTTCTGCTTTTTTACTGTCACTCTCTGCCCAACCACCTTTCTCTTTATTCAGCCTCAGTATCCCTGCCTTCGTTTTTCTTTGTTCCCTAATGTACCTATAAAATGTTTTATCCCGCTTCTTAACTGAGTTGGCAGTCTTTTCCTTGGTTTGGGCCTTTGCTAGTCTATCTACCTTCCCCGCTTCCTTCTGCTTTAACTGGTATAGTTCTCTGTCCTGCTCCTTCTGTGTTTCCTTATAGTTCCTGAATGCTATCTTTTTCTCCCTTACCTTCCCCACCACTTATTTTGAGAACCATAGTGTTTTTTTCTTTTGTTATGATTTGTTTATTTGCTTCACACAAAGGCTTGTTGCCTCTGTGATGGTGGTTTTGTTTCCTCATTGTTGCTCCACCCCATGTTCTTGCCTGTTTGCTAGTGCTTTTCTGAGGCACTCTCCCATTTTGACAAAATCAGCCCTCCTGAAGTCCAGTACCTTCACTTTTGTGTGGCTTGACTCTACAGCGAAGTTTATTGTGAACCACACTATTTGGTGGTCGCTTGTTCCCAGATGGCTACCCACTTCAAGATCAGAGATCCTCTCTCCCTCCCCATTTGAGAGTACCAGGTCTAAGATTGCTCCCTCCTGAGCGGGTTCCAAAACTAGCTGTCTGAGGCATGCGGGCATCGAGAATGGCCCTGCTCTTGGATGTGGCTGCAGCAAAGGTGCTCCAGTTAACATCTGGCATATTCAGGTCCCCCATCAGCAATATCTCTCCTTTCTGTGCCATCCCAAGGATGCCTTCCATCATTTCTTTATCCATTTCCTCCCCCTGAGATGGGGGGGTCTGTATACAACCCTTGTGCGGATTGTGGAACCATTTCCAGTCTTCAGGGTGACCCACAGTGCCTCCTGTCCTCCGTGTTTACCCTTTAGTCCAGTTGCTTTGATCCCTTCCCTTACATAGAGAGCTACTCCTCCTCCTCCTCTTCTTCCCTCCCTGTCCCTCCTGTAGATTATGTACCCTGACATGTTGACATCCCAGTCATGGTTCTCTGTGTACCATATTTCTGTGACTGTCATGATATCCAGGCATCCCTCTTCCATGAAGACCACCATTTTGGGAAGCTTTTTACCTAGACTATGGGCATTGGTACTTATTACCCTCCATTTTTTATGGCTTTATTTCTTTTTGCCCCATCTCTGTCCTTACTGCCTTTGTCTTTTTCTCCATTTACCCCAGCCCTTCTCCCTATTGACTGCTCTATCTTGGTGTTTACCTCACTAACTACCCTGATTTTTTTTTGTGGGGGGCTAGGATTTCCCTTCTCCTTTTCAGTGCCTCCCCCTTGGCTAGTTTAAATGCTTGCCAATGAAGCATTTAAACCTATCACCTAGGATCCTGGTTCCCCTCCTGGACAGATGCAGACCATCATGCCAGTATAGGCCTACATTCCTCCAGGTGGAGCCCCAGTCCCCAATGAAGCCAAATCCCTGAGCTCTGCACCAGTTTTTCAACCAGTCATTAAATCCCATGGTGTGGAATACCCTAGCCTCATCCATGCCATAGACAGGTAGCACTTCTGATAAAGTTACCATGTGTGCTACTTGTCTAAGGCCCCTCACCAACTCCACAAACTCCTGTTGCACTGCTCTGATCCCATCCTCAGTCAGGTCATTTGTCTCTAGGTGGATGATGACATCCAGCTCACTCCTCCTTGCAGCTGCTCCCATGATCCTGAGGATTCATTTCCTGTCCCTCCAAGCCATGGCACTGGGCAGGCACCTTACCTCTCTTCCCCTCCCTCCCCCAGTTCTACCCCCAACAATTGAGTCCCCCACCAGGAGTTGTTTCCTTCCCCTGTGGGGTCCTGTGCCACCCTCCTGCGGGTCTCCATTCTGGAGGTTCCCAGCATCCTTCTTGGTCTCCACTGTGGGTGCCTCCATAGAGGCACCATGCTCCACCAGAGAGGCAAATGAACTGTGAAGAGGCACAACTGGAGTGATACACCTCTGTTCCACCACCTTCACCCTCCCTGAGCCCACTGTAGTCCAACCATTCCTCTTTCTTGGCAACCTCTGAGGTAGTGGTGGTGGCCTGGGTGGTCCCTGGGTGGGGGAGCAGGTTTCCCAAATCCTTGCCAGGTCAGCATGGAGACAAACAACCTCCTCCCCCAGACCAGAGAGGTGCTTGCAAATAGGGCAGCAATGCAGTCTCCAGAATGCCTCTTGGAAGACTGCTGCTCCACAGCCAGTGCATAGCACCACTCCCCACATATCTGTGTCCCTTCCTGTTACAGATGCTCTCCTTTTTTTTTTGTTCTTGTTTTAGTGTGTGCAAGCTTGTGAGTGTCTCTACCCCCTATTCAGTGTGCTGTGCCTTTAAGGATATGAACAGGTGTATGTTGTTAGCAGTTTTGGGGAAGTGATGTCAGAATCCCTGCTATAAAGGAAGTTTTGCACTTGGGGTGGGTGGGGTGAGGGGAAGGGTGGGAGGGACTATGCTGTCCAGAAACAATCAACTACAACTCTGACCCTCCACTCCAGGGAATGCCTTCCTTCCTTTCAGGCACCTATTTCACAGTAACAGTAAACGAGGGCCACTAGATGTAATAAAAGAAACACGGGAAGATCACCCAACTTAGAAAAAAATCTGTTAC
The DNA here is from genome assembly GCA_016271365.2 of Neoceratodus forsteri. Lineage (NCBI taxonomy): Eukaryota > Metazoa > Chordata > Ceratodontiformes > Ceratodontidae > Neoceratodus > Neoceratodus forsteri. Next base: position 254,980,885 of record CM028131.1, on the reverse strand, counting down.
ATCTTATATGTGTGCCCCAAGAAAGAAACTGGCAAAATATGTTGCAATTGCCCATAGTAACAAGGAAGAGGCCCCAAACCAGCAGAAGATGTATTATGACCATGGGGTAAAAGAAAAAGGTTTTGAGCCAGGTGAAAAGGTTTTGCTTCTGTTATTCACTACAGAAAATAAACTGTTAAAGTGGCAAGGGCCTTATAAAGTGCTTAGACATACAGGCACAGTTAACTATGAGATAGAGACCCCTGACATGAAAAATCCTACCAAGATATACCATGCTAACCTCCTGAAGAAATGAGATGAAAAAACACCAAATGCTGCTTTGTTAGTTTTACCAGAAACTTCCATAGAAGATATTGATATTGCTTATGACTGACTGGAACAAACTATAACTGCTGATGCTGTAAAGATGAATGTTTCTTTAACCTCCAAGCAAATCACAGAAATGTTTAACTTTTATTTACTTATTTATTAAATTTTGCTGACTGGGTAGGCCCACTGAGACTACAAGTCCCTTTTTCAGGGGCAACCTGGGGGAGGGAGGTACAGATGGTAACCAATTGAAATTAAACCAGGTTAAGCTATTGGTGGTATTTGTTTATTGAATGGGGGAAATTTGGCCAGGACACTGGGGAAATTACCCATCTCTTTTGGTAGAGGTGCTGCAGTCCCCTTGCGGGATGGCAGATGCCTGTATGGAGTCAGAGAAGGAGGAGGTTGTTCAGCAGACTTGGGTCCAGTCCCCAACCCCAGTCGGTGTATGTATCGGGGATGAAGGAATGGTTATGCTACTAAATGTAGAGGTGAATCCTTTACTGGCTGTGGTCGCTATGGATGTGGATGAGCCTGCGAGACCTTGCAACTTAAGACAAGAACAAATGGAAAATATGAGGCAAAATAACTTTGAGGGAAAGCAAGCCACTACCCATGAAAAGGATTCTGCAAACAAAAATATCCTTACTGGAACTTCAGAGATGCAGTTGGACAAACAAGCATTACTCTCAGAAAAGCAATTAAAGATTTTGGCGCAAAAAATGATGCCCGATACTGACATTCAGTTACCCGACTCTGACAGGAGCTCCTCAGATAGTCAACAAACTACTGTGTGACTGCACCTTGGAGGAGGAGTATCGGCATCTCAGCAGATTGCTGCAGCCTTTGGTGTACAGAGACCAGAAGCTACAAGAAAAGAATGATCAGCTGAAACTGCATTACAAAATGCAGGTTGGATTCAGGATGTGGAACGACGTTGGATCCCAGATCCATCATGGGACATCAATTCTCAGAGCTCTGTGTTTTCCCTGCTGGCCCCCACACAAGAAAATCAGTTGATATCCCTTTGTGTAGCTACTCAGTAGGAGCAACTCCTAAACGTTGGGAGGAACAGGTACGTTCTCCAAATCTCAATAACTTTGCTTCTCAAAATACAAACAATAACTCCTCAAGCTAGGGTTCTCACCAATTTCACGTTATACCAACCTTTTAAATTAGCAAGGGGCACCAGGCAAGGATGCCCACTTTCCCCATCCCTTTTTATTTTAGCTCTCGAAACTCTCGCTACCTTTTTAAGACAAAATAATGATATTAAAGGTATATCCATCGGGCACACGCAATATACATCACTGACATATGCTGATGATATGCTCATCCTGCTAGAAAATTTAGATTTATCTGTGCAACCACTTACCCAAACACTTAACTTGTTCTCCAAGCTTTCTGGATTAACAGTTAATTACCAAAAAACTGAGATATTACCGTTAAATAAATACCGTAATCCTCTCACAAACAATCTATTAGGATTTTGTTGGGCCCCACAAGGTATTACTTACTTAGGGATAAAAATTTCACCTGATCTTGATAAAATCTGGTAAATTAATCTCCAGCCCTTACTTACAGATATTAAAACAAATTTAACTAAATGGAAAAATTTAAATGTATCTCTTCCCGGTAAAATAGCCGCTATAAAAATGAATGTTACACCTAAAATTCTTTATTTATTCTCTTGTATCCCACTTAAAATCTCTCTCCTCACCTCCTTCACAGAATTGACAAAATGGTAGAAGATTTTTTATGGGAAGGTCATGTGCCAAGATTTAACCATATTAAATTACGTTCTCATTGGTATCAAGGTGGTTTTGGACTACCCTGGTTTGCGGCCTACCTCTGGGCATTCAGAGCCTCACAAACTATTAAGTGGTTTTCTAAACCTAGCCATAACTCACCACTATGGCTTGATATGGAAGCTTTCCTATCCCCAGGACAGGTACCTAACAGCTTTATATATTTTACTTTAAACTCTAAACTAAGAAAACACCCCACAATTAAGGCGTCTATTCATTATTGGTTTAGAATGCATAAATGGCTCAAAACAGATCCTACTCCTATATCCCATGTACCTATTTGGGGAAATCCAAAAATTACCTTAAAGAACAAACCTATATATTGTAACTCCTGGAAACAAAGGAACATACTCTTTTTGAAGGATATCTTGACTGACAATGGTAATGCACTAAACTCCTTCAGTAATTTACAAACAAATTGGAATATTCCTAGAAATGAATTCTGGAAATATTTACAGATTCGTTCTGCTATACTTCCTATTACTCAACAAACCACTAAACCACTACCAACCTCTACATACATTAATTCATGGACTAATACCTCTTCCGGTTTAATCAGTAAAATTTATAAATTAGTCAGAGAGGTATTACCGAATCAATCTCTTCTGGCTAGGAACAGATGGAATGCGGCACTAAAGGATAATATATCTGACTCCCAATGGGATGAATGCTGGAAATCTTGCCATAATACCTTCAAAGATATGCGTAGCATGCTTATACAGTATAAGATTTTACATTTATGGTATAGAACCCCCTTCCATTTGCATAAGATAGGTTTACTACCTAACAATAACTGTTGGCATTGCAATTCACCAAATGGTGATCTTTTACATATATTGTGGTCATGTAAACCAATATCTAAATTATGGCAATCTATTCACAACCTTGTTTTTAAAATTATTGGCCGCTATATTCCATTTGAACCTAAATTCTGTTTACTAGGCGTTATAAATAAAAGTATAAAGCTAACAAAATATCAGCATAAATGGTTACATATTCTATTTATGCAAGTTAAGAGACTAGTACTAATGCGTTGGAAGTCTCAGTTAATACCTACTGTGTCTGATATTCTGAATAGCTTAACCTATACTGCCTCTTTGGAATGGATATCATATTTGACACAGGACCGACTCAATGAATTCTATCACTGCTGGCAGGACTATCTAACATACTAACTTACTAAAATGCCAGCAGAATAGGCCTAACGGTCTTTCATGTCTGCTCATTTGGTCAGACACCACCCTGGGTGCTGACCTTGCTGTCCCCCTCGCCTTCCCTGGCTTCTCCCTTCCCAGTTCCGGATATTCTTGCTGCATTGGATTTTGCTTCCAGAACCCTTCCCCTGTACCTGTCCCACCCCATCTTGAACCCCTTCACTGTCTCTGCCTCCACAAGCCCCCTAGGTAGTGCATTCCATGGCTCCACCACCCTCTCAGTGAAGTAGCACCTCCTCCTTTCTCCCCTGAATCTTCCCCCCTCCAGGTTCCACCCATGCCCTCTAGTGGCCCCTTCCTTCTTCCTTCGAAGCACCCTGACTGTTCCTCCCCTATTTACCCTCTTCATGTACCTGAAGACCTCTATCATGTCCCCCCGGTCCCTTCTCTCTTCCAATGTGTACATATTTAGCTCTTCGAGCCTCTCCTCATAGGTCCTGTCCCCCAAGCCCCAAATCATTTTGGTTGCCCTCCTCTGGACTCTCTCCAGGAGGTTAATGTCCCTCTTTAAGTGTGGCCTCCAAAACTGCACGCAGTACTCCAGGTGCGGCCTCACCAAGCAGTTATACAGAGGGAGTATCACTTCCCTCCTTCTGGAGGTGATCCCCCTAGCGATGCATCCCAGCATCCTGTTGGCCTCGGCTGCTGCCCTCCTACAAGTCTCAGAGTTGTTCATCTTGACATCCACCACCACCCCCAGGTCCCTCTCAGCCATTGAGACTTGTAGTATTCCCCCAGGGTGTACACTTGGCCTGGGTTTCTGCCCCAGGTGGAGTACCTTGCATTTCCCTGCATTGGAACCTCGGCTTCCACTTTCTAGACCATCTTTCCAGAGCCTCCAGGTACCCTGCAGGGCCACTCTCCCCTCCTCCCCATCCACCACCACCCCCAGTTTCGAGTCATCTGCAAAGAGACTCATCTCACTCCTGATTCCTGTCCTTATGTCAGAGACATAGGCATTGAACAGGAGGGGACCAAGGACTGATCCCTGTGGGACCCCACTAATGACCCTCTTTGGGGATGAGACTATCCCGCCAACTACGACCCTCTGGGTCCGGTCATGGAGCCAATTGCCTATCCATCTGATCATCTGGTTTCCCACCCCCATTTCTCCTAACTTATCCAACAGACCCACGTGAGGAACAGAGTCAAATGCCTTGCTGAAGTCTAGAAAGAGGACATCCACTGGTCTACCCAGGTCCAAGGCACTTGTCATCCAGTCATAGAACTCCACCAGGTTTGGCTGACACGATTTCCCCGGGATGAATCCATGCTGTCTATCATCCAGGCACCCTGACTTATCCAGGTCCCCCCCTAACCTCTCCTTGACAATACCCTCCATCACCTTGCCCACCACCGATGTCAGGCTGACAGGCCTGTAGTTCCCTGCCACCTCCCTTGTTCCCCCCTTGTGGATAGGCACTACATGTGCCACCTTCCAGTCTTGGGGCACCCACCCTGTCCTCAGAGAGATGGTGAAAAGCTCTGCCAGGGGTTTCGCCAGGACATCTGCAAGTTCCTTCAGCACTCTAGGATGTAATTTATCCGCCCCGTGCTTTCTCCATCTTAAGGGGCTGAGGGCTTCCTCACCTCTCTGCTGTGATTTCCACTTCTGGTACCTCTTCTCCTGCTTAGCCCTCCCTCCTGCCAGTGATGCCTCCCCTCTCCCCAGACCTGCCGATCGGTAGGGTCCCCCTCCTCATTATCTCTGTCTCCTCCATGTGTGATGCAGCATCCCCATTTTCCTGGTGAAAACTGAGGTGAAGTACTCATTTACGCAGCCTGCTCCCCGGGTCTTGTGCCCATCTCTCCTGATTTAATCCTGCTAATCTGCCCCTTCACCCTTCTCTTTCCCAATGTATCTAAAGAACCCCTTTTCCCTCTCCCAATTTCCCTGGCCAGGTTCTGCTCCTTCCTTGCCTTAGCCGCCCTCACCACTCTAGTGGCCCTTCTAGCCATCAGCTCGTACTCCTCGATCCCTTTCACTCCTTGAGCACTTGAATTTCTTATAGGCTGCTTTCTTTCCCGCACCACCTCCTGGACCTCCCTGGTCCACCAACAGGGTTTTGGGCCCTACCGTATTTCGTCCTTACTCTTGCACAGGTGCTGGTAGCATCCTGCACCCCTCCTGATGATTTCCCACCTACTATCAGCGCCCATGTCTGACCCAATCCCATCCAAATGCTCCTTAAGGATCCTTCCCATTTCCTTAAAATCCACCCCCTGAAGTCAGTTACTTCCGTCTTTGTGCAGCCTTCTACCCTCCTAGGTCCAGGCAGAACCAGACCGTGGCATGGTCACTACCGCCAATGGGTCCCTTACCTCCAGGCTCCCAATCTGGTCACTGTCTGCCAGGACCACATCCAGTACCCGTGCTCCCTGGTCGGTTCCTCACCTGCTGAGTTAGGAACGCGCCTTGAAAGACATCCAACAACCTCTGTTCCCTGGTCACAGAGGATGTCATAGTCTCCAGTCTGTTCCTGGCATGTTTAAGTCCCTTAACACCACCACCGTTCCTCTGCCCAGTCTGCAGTGTCTCCTAACATCTGCCACCAGACTGTCCTCCAGCTCCTCCACCAGGGCAAGGGTCTATCACCACTCCTATTTTACTCTCTTGCCCCCTGTTATCAAGGTGACCAAATTGCCTCCACGGTTCCCTCTCCGCCTCTACTCCCCATGCCAATGCAGTTTTTGACTATCATTGCTACCCTCCTCCCCTTCCCTCCCCTGTCCTTCCTGAACATAGTGTAACCCTCCAGGTTCAGGTCCCAGTCATGTCTTGCAGTGGCCCAAGTCTCAGTGACCGCTGCCACATCCACTGCCCTCAGTTAACATCGCCTGGAGCTCAGGCATTTTATTGCCCAAGCTCCTGGCATTTAGCAGGACTACCTTCCACCCTTTCCCTATAGTTCCATTTCCCCTGCTCGTGTTCCCATGGGGATTCTGTTTTCTCCTGGTCTGCACTTTGCCAGTTGGCCTTTTCCTGCAATCCTCCTGGTCCCCAGGGGGTGGAGACAAGTCCCTCCTTTATCGGCACCCCTTGACAGCCTTTTTCTCCCATCCCACCCCTTCACAAGTTTAAACCCCACTTTTCACCAATGAACTCCTCTATTTTCAACTTAAGGATTCCCTCCTCCAAATTGAGATGTAGTCTATCTCTAGCATACAGCTCCTTATCCTCCCAGGTCTCCCCCAATCCCCATCAACCCATACCCTCTGGCCTCACACCACTCCTGAGCCACTGGTTTATCTCCTAATTTTCCTTTTCTGTTCCCCACTAGCCCTTGGCACTGGCAGGATTTCTGGGAAGGAACTGTGCATCCTATGTCATGACAGACCCTGGCGAGCTCCCTGAATCTTGCCTGTATCTCTAGCTCGCTATTTCCCTCAATGTCATTTGTACCCAGGTGGACCAGTATGTCTGGGGAACCCCCACAGTCCTTTGCCAGCTGATATGCCTCGTGCTTAGCCCTGTGCACCGTTAGTCCAGGGAAGCATCTTGTTCTAACTGGCCAGGCTTCTCCCTCCCTATCCCATTTGATACCCCTGATCATAGAATCCCCCAGCAGGAGCACTCTGACCACTCCTTTTCCTCCATTCCCCTTCCATGTCCCTCATCCTTTCTACCGCCCCTCCACCCAGCTGGCTCCTTGTTCCTCCCTATCTGGGTGCCACATGCCACCCCCTCCTTATTTACCATGGCCACCCCTCCTCAATCCTATGCCTCTCCTCCTCCTGAGTATCCTTCTATACCTTGCTAATTCCCCCTCACTGCTCGCAACTGGTCCTTCTCCCCATCTGCTAAACTAGCCTGGCTCATTCTCCCTCCTTCCTGTCTCCATTTAGTTCCTCCTTGCTCGTCGCGTGCTCCCTGGCCTAAACCCTCAGCTCCCTTTACTGAATCCTCCTTGTACTTCTGGTCCTTCTTTACCTTTCCTCCCAACTGGTCCTTCTCCTTGCGCTTTCTTCCCTCTTCCCCTGCCCATCCTGCTCTGATTCACTGCTCCCCCCATTCTCCTGCATTCCAGGTCCCCCCCTGTTCTTCCTGCTATCTGGCCCCTGCCTCCTGCCTCCCACTCCCACTCCCTTTCCATCTCTAACCACCTCTGTCATGGTTACATCAGCCCCTCATCCTTGAGCAGAAGAAGAGAATTGAAGTGGTTACTGAGTGTAAGGTCTGATCCACCTCCCCGCCTTGCTTCCTTCTGTCCAGCACTGGCCATCTGCCTACTTCCCTGAGAATGTTGTCCCTCCATCCCCCCTTTGTGAGGGTCCCCAGTTACCTGCCTGCTTCCTTGGTAGTGTCCTTTTGGATCCCCTCTGCCAGGGTCCCTATGTGACCCCTGAGTATTCTCCTGCACTTCTTTCCCTATACCCCCAACCCCAGTGCTTGGTGCAACCCTGTGGGAGATTTCCAGCCCCCTTCCCCAACCATACCACTCCCCTTCCCCCAGCTTTCTCCTCATCCCCGCAACCTCCTCCCTAAGCTGTGCTAGCTGGTAGCACACTGGGCAACCACCAAACTTCCAAGCCCAGTCCAGTATCATGGCTGCTCCACACCCTGTGCACCCCACCACCCTCCCAAAGATGCCGGCCCTAATGATGTGTGGTTCCATCCTCCAAATAGGTTTCCTTGGGTGAGCCACCAGGTTCCCCCCTAGTCCAAGATACCCCTACTGCCTAATCAGGTCACCCACTAATCTTAGAGACAGTCTCACTGTACACCAGTAACTCTGTTACTAGGTGCAGTACAACACATTAAACTTATAAGGGAAATGAACAACTCCCTAAGCTCCTCTCTCCCAGCCTTTAAATCCAACCCCCAGTGGCTAGAACTACATGAGCTGCACCAGCAGCCTTTTCCTCCAATTGCAGGGCAGGTGTTCCCCTATAAATTTGCAGACTTCTGGGAGAGGGAGGGGGGAGGGTGGTCTTAGGCAGACACCTGACAAGAGAGAGAGTGTATCAGCCTGTGTCTCCTCCAAGCCCTGCAGCTAAAGAACCAGGCCAAGCAAATCCCACCAAATAGGTTTTAAATCAGAAGAAATAGGCCTCTACCAGCGCAGCCTGTTACACAGTGAAACATCCACAAAAAGAGCCCCACTTACAGCCACCAAATCAGTTTACAAACATCCAGCATCCCCCAAAACAATACCCTGCTAGCCCCTTAGAAGTAAGAAAGAAAAGAACTAACCTACCAAGTAAAATCCACAAGAACCCTCTGAAAACAACAGCAGCAGCTACTGTCTAAGCTTTCTTCAAATGCACAGATGATATACCACCAGATTTCTCCGCTTGGTATTACCTCAACATAAACACCCTCCTATAATAATCATTTCATGCAGCTCCTCTAGTTGGTTATAAAACTACTTGATTATATTAATTTGATTCTTTTATTATTTTTTTTTCACTTACAGTACAGGTATTTAACTATATAGGGATATCACCTTATATATAAAGTATTTTTCTCTTGAAGGTAGGCTATATAATATTATATGTTAACTGCTATATAACATGCTAAGCACAACATTGCCTGTACTCCATACTAAATAATGTACGTTCATATTTGCTTACTGTACCATGTACTGCATTTACAATATGGCAAATAACTTAATAAACAGTTTAACTGCAAAAAAATACAAACAATAGGGCTACTGCTCACTCAACTGCAAACTCTGAGCAGTCAGACTCAGAGAATCTACCCCCCCACCACAATTTGGGGCAAGGGAACCCATGCACTAACAGAGGACCTACATTTTCAGAAATAGAACTGAACAAGCACCCAGAAGAAATGTGGTGCATGTAAGGTACAGGGGTGGGCCTTGAAGTGCATTCTGACAGAATCTATGTTGCAAAAACTTTATTGAAGACCTCGATGAACTCTCAAGCTGCTGATATCTGTACACTAATTCATGTGTCGGGGAAGATGTATTTGATACTAGCTTTCAAATGTTTTCATTGCTAGAAAGGTTTTGTAGTAGATATGACACTTTAAAGTCCTCCTCTGTATGGGCACCGTTCATGGTAATTCCTTAGACCAAACCCCTTTTGAAAATTGTAAATATAATGTTTAGAAATGAAAGGGTTAATGTCCACAACATTCAGTATTGGTTACAAAAAGAATGTGATGTTCTGGGCCCTCCCCCCAAAACAATAATTGATTCCAAGGGGATATAGACATGAGGGTGGAGATTCAGGGTCAAACTTTTCCAAAGAGATAATGAGGTACTACATATCCCTAACAGTTTTTACTTAGGTAGAGATAGAGGAATTTGTTTCTACCTTGGCCAGCCCAAGGTCTGCTACAAGTGTGGCTGCAGGACCCACTTGAGTAGTGCTTGTGGCCATTTCAGATGTGCCCTCTGTGGGGAGTTTGGCCATGTAAGCATGGTTTGTAAGAATTTATATAAATGCAATTTGTGTGACGAAATGGGCCATGCATGTCACCAGTGTCCATGGGCAGGGAGAAACAGAAGGGGTGCAGTAAACTAAGAGGTCATAACTGAAAAGGCTCAAGAAACCAGACAGAGAGCACTGAGTAATCCAACAGATTCCCCAGCTACTACTGACCCAGCAACTACTATCAGAAACAGACACTACTCCCACAACAGTTAACACCCCTTTAGCCCAAGTACAACAGGGACAAGATATAGAAGAAGTACCCACCCTCCTCACAGACCCCTCCCCATCAAGGACAGACAGAAGCTGGGACTATAAATTATTTGGAAGAACAGTCTAGTGAGGCAGGAAAACAGAAGGAGATGGGGCCTCCAGCTGAGTTCCAGGTTCACAAAAGGTTAACCAGAGCCACTTCTAAACAAACTACCACCTTGGCCCTCTGCAGAACACATACCAAGCTTTCCAGGAAGGGAAGTTGGGGGGGGGATTCAGAACCTGAGTCAAACTTTTTCTCCATGTCAGGGGCAATCTCAGGGGGAGAGGAGGTACAACACTCTGATATTACAGAATCAAAGAAAAAGAAGGGAAGGAAATGAAAATTAAAAAAGGATATGGGAAAAACTAAATAAATGTCTACTTTGCATGTAGCATCATCGAATGTATGTAGTATGAAGGCCTATAAAAAGAGGATATCCATTTTGTCCTATTTTAGACATACTCCCCTCAACATAATTTTTCTGCAGGAAACCAGATTTCATTCACTAGGAGATGTTTCACGGTACAATCATTCTGGATATGGGGACCCTCCTTTTGATCTTTTGGGCAGGATATAGCAGATGGCCTAGGCATACTATTTAAGCATACTGACTTCACTGTACACAAATTAGTGGACATAGATCCAGGCAGAGCCCTGTTGCTAGACTGCATATTGCATGAGTTTCTCTTAAGGTTGGTTAATACCTACACTCCCAAAGTAAAACAGGTAGAGTAGAAATTTTTGAAAAAATGTTAATTTTTTTTTGTTCACCGCAAGACATGTGATTTGGGGGGATATGAACTGCCCCCCTGGATATTAAAATAGAAGTCAATATCCTGAAAAAAAGTCTATTGTGAATCAGTTCAAATGCTCTGAAAAATGCAATTAAACTTACAGATCTGACAGATTCCTATAAGATAGTAAGATTGGACCCTGGTTACACCCATCATAGATGTGCATGTAATGCCAGAATAGACTATATTTTTTCCTCCAAATATTTATGGCTCCATTTAGCAAAAAATAACCCCTTGAGAATTTTCAGATCATTCCCTCCTAACCTATAAATATAATCTTAGTAGTATACCTCCAAGATTTCCTTCTGTACCCAGAAGATGGAAGCTAAATTCATCTAGTTTAGAGAATCATGATATCCAACAGAGTCTGCTGCAATTGCTAACTGACAGGGATTCAGTACAATGCATGCATGATACCATAGGAAAATGGTGGAAGGATACTAAAAACTCAATTAAAGAATTCTTTATTGCTTATGGTAAGACTAAAGTAAACAGTGATTATTATTTACAATACCTGGATTATAGGCAGCAATTCTATAACCTTAAATCCTTACCATCCACAAATAGGCTGCGCATAAGTTACAGCTGGATTCAGTTAAAGAAAGAATGCTACAATTTCAATATAATCAAGCATCCACCTTGGAAGCCAAAATGAAGTCCGGATTCGCTAACCAACCCTATGCAGACCCTTTTCACGATTGTAAGCAAAAGCTAGACACCAAATTGATGGAAGGTCTTTATGATGAAAATGGCAAGTTTAAAATATCAGACATAGAAATGTTAGAAGTAGTTCAAGATTTGGTAGCAGCCTCTTTTAGCACAGCTCATACTTTCCCAAGGTCTGTAGAAAGTAAAACTAAATTTCCCATACCAGAGATCCCTCCAGATCTAAAACAGAAGTTAGCAGCATCTATTACTATAAATGAGATAACAGAGGTAATTTCTCATTTAAAACTGGGTATTTCTCCATGAATTGATGGACTCACAAATTAATTGTATAAAGCTTATCCAGAAGTATTAGGAAATTTTTTAGTCCAGCTATATAATGAAATATTACAAAACCAGCTTTCATACCTAGACTGTTCCAAAGCGGTAGTGATTTTTTTTTATCCAAGAATGGGGATAGAAAATATTTAAGAAATTGGATGCCAATAAGCCTTCTAAATACAGATTATAAAATTCTTTCCACTATTCTATGTAATAAAATGAAACCAGTAGCCAAGATCATAATCCTCCCCTACACAAACTTGTTCAGTACCTCAAAGGAACATCACCCAGAATTTACAATTAATACGGGATATTTTTGAATGGTATGCCATTGCTATGGCGACTTTACCGTGACCGACAGTACGGTGACAACAGCGCTGGGTCACTGTAGGGCCGGGACATGGCACTGCTCTGTGGTGGTATTGCACCCCAGTCCCAAAGCAATTCCAACTTGGAATAGATTAATTTAGTAGCTAGGGGTGCAGGGGGCAGAGCCTTCCCCCACATAGGGGGTGGGGGGGAAGCCCCCCGATAAAAACAGTCTGAAGTGACTTCTTTTGTGCTGACCGCAAATGCGGTTAACATAAAGGAGTCACTGTAACGTCAGCCGACAACGAAATTTGTCCACCGACTGTCATGGATCCTTTTTGAACTAAGCTATCAGAATAGAACTGAAGATTTTGTATTAGCATCAGATCAGACCAAGGCCTTTGATAAAGTTTCTCATCAATATATTTTCAATATCCTTCAAATATATGATTTTCCAGAGACTTTTATTTCCTGGGTAAAAGCAGTGTACAATAATGCCTCTTTAGTACCTCTAGTAAATGGGTTATTGGGCAGTGCTACTCTGCTACAATGAGGGGTGAGGCAAGGTTGTCCAATATGTCCCATTTTATATACTCTTGTATTAGATCCGGTAGTCAGACAAATTATGTTGGATGAAACTATAACTGGAATTACCCCACACATTTCTATACCTGCACAAAAAATTGCTGCCTGTGCAGATGATGTCTACTTGTTAATACAAACCAGAGTTCAGGTTTAGCCCCTCTGCATGTGTTTAAAGAATTTTCACAGTTTTCTGGAGCAGAATTAAACAGCAGCAAAAGTATAGGGTTAGCCTTACACACCCAGACCCCTCCCCTTAAAGGAACAGGAACAGACAACTCCTTTCCTGTAGCTGCCTGTTAGAGCTATATGTGTTAAGTTTAGTTTGTTTTCACTGCTCACGGTAGCCCCCTGAAACTGCCCTGGGAGTCTCCATTTCATGGTTGTTGAACACTCATTGTCCATGAAAACTGCGTTAGCATATGAGAACAGTTTTTTAAAATTAATTAAGCAGACAGGCATACTGGGGAGTTTCAACACTAACACTGACTACTAAAGACATTTAACAGTACTTTTACCACAGTGTCAGGCCAAGCAAAAGGGGTTGAAGGTGTAATAGTGACAGGGAATGCTTGCCCTATCAGGCAAAAGACATAGAGATTACTAGAGTGGTTAAGAGCAGATGTGGTTAAGGAAATACAAATGTAACCCCTAGGTGGCACTTTCCCAAGGGCTACTACCCCTGCCTGCTTGGCTACTAGCAGGTTAAGGAGCTTGAGTTCTGGAACGGGTGCCTCCACCCAGAGGTCAGGGTTGGTAGTGGTCAAACTAGCCTGGGCACAGCTCTCTGGGACACTGTAACCCCCCTCAGTTCCTGCTAGTGGCCCACACCAGTACCGTAGGAAGGGTGGGGTGGGTGGTGCACCTGCACTGGGTGCAAGCCTCAGAGGGGTGCATTTTTCAACCGAAGCTCATTTTTTAATTCACATGCGCTGCTGCTTTAAATTATTATTTTTTTAATTGTGGTTCTGTAGTTACAATTGGTTGTCAGCAGGGGCGCATCTGCAGACCACGGACCAGCAAGTTGGGGGGAAGGTCACATGGTTGCACAGTCTGCAGCATACAATAATCGTGTGGTGGTGCTGAAAAAGAGAAACCGTAGGTGACCCAGTGCTGCCCGTTAGTATAAGCGCGTGGCAGTGGCACTGAGAGTGAGAGGCGAGGCAGTTAGGTAGGACACAGAGAGTGCAGCAAGTTGTTGAGAGAGACTAGCAGCAGGCAGCAAAAAAAAAAAAGGCGATATACTTAGAGTGTAGAGGGAGAGGAGGACGGAGGAGAGACGAAAGATAGAGGAGATTCATCTATTTGGTCTTGGATAAAGGATTAGGATTTATGGTAAGGTAAGCATAAGCAATTAAGCAATACACCCACTACTGTTGTCTGTCTATGTAGACGTAGTAGTCAATCTGTAGCACACAAGTCTCAGTCTGACTGACTGCTGACTGCATTGCAGCCAAAAGCCAAGCTGATGCAAGCAGCAGATCTGACCAAATAATTCTGAATTATTTTTTAAGTGAAAATTTCAAATTTGTGTCATGCTGTGTGTGTCAGTGTAAGTTGGATGTGTATAATGTGGCAGCACGTAGAATTCTGCTTTTAATTTGATTGGGTCCAGGCCTGTCTCGATTCGGTGGGCGGGCAGTGACTGCTGTTGTGTAGTAGTTCACTCATGGGACAGGGAGTGAAGAAGTTGCCTTAGCCTTGGGTTGACTGCAGTGGCACCATCCCTGGCTCCCGCTCACCTCGTTGTTACGTTTTCTCTCCTCTTGACCCATGTCTCCCTCCTTGCACTCCTATTCCATTTTGTTGTTTTTTTTGTGTCCTCCCATGTCCGTCTCGCCTGGTTGCCCCATCCACACCCGTCTTGCTTAGAAAATGAGCAATGAGGCCTTACCTAGTTGTCCTGGAACCAGATGCCACCATGGAAGTCTTTAGAGGGTGTCTGGGCCTGCAAGTAAATAATAAAAAAAAAAGCTCACTTTGGACATTTTTTTTTCTGTAGACCAAACTCCTTTTTATTCACCGTCCCCCAATGGTTTTGTGAGGGGATGCACAGTTTGGATCTAATAAACATGTTATATGTATCTTCCTTGGCTTGGGCTGTGGAAGGGAACTGATTGCAGGGAAGAGAATCTGTTCTGCCAGGGATTTGTGGTGGGGCTACTGGCAGCAGGGATGTTGACTGGAGCAGTTGGGCTGGCTGTATTGGGTATTCTGTTCTGGATTCAGGGGTATTTACTGGGCAGAGGGGTTGCTGAGGAATACTGAAAACTGGTGTAGGCAAAATGTTTTTTCCCTAATGACACTTCTCATTGCACCATGTGGCCCCTACACACATTTCTTTCACCAGACTAACTAAATGGGCCCTAAGGGGGGGTCCTCAAGCACCCTTTCATGCCCTGTTGAGACCTTTTTTTTTGCAGGGCCCCTAGACACTGCTACTTGGGGACACTACATAATGTATTCCATCCCCACCCCACAGCAGGAACCCCCCAATAGACAAGCTACCCCGGCAGCTACTCACCCCCACACCAGTCAGGAGAGGGCCAGGAAGCAGAAGATCCACAGCAGAGAACGCCTGCTACAGTGCTGTCCAGGGTCCCACAGTAAAATTTCTGGAAGTCAAGGAAAGCTCCCCTTCCCTCCCTTTATCTGTGTCCTTGACTCACTAGCTCTGCTTGCATCCATGAACATGGCAGTTTTATTAATAATTTAAAACACTGCAGAGACTGAGCGTGTCACACAAAACGTGGATGTCAGTGGGCCGCTTCCAGGTCTTGACAGATCTGCCAGTTTCCACAGCGCTTATAAATTACATAAAAAGTATCTGCCATGTTCGAGAGGGGGAGGGAGAGAGGGAGTGGACCAGAGGAGCTGCACTTTTTTTGTATGCCAGGAGTTATACCTTGCAAACCTGGACAGCACCGTAGCAGCAGTTCCATACTGTGAATCTTCTGCTCCTTGGTCCTTTCTCAAACAAGGGGGCTGCAAGGGGGCTTTTCTATGGTAGGTTCCTGCAGTTGGGGTTGGATTCATTTAGAATATTGTTTGGGGGATTCAGCTACAGAGAGAGTGGTCCTATGGAGGGATGATAGACTTAGGGCTGCATACCTCTCAACTCCATGAGTCAGGGATAAGACTTAAAATAATCAGGGACAAGGACCCAAAATTAGGGACACATCTTAAAAATTGGCACTATTCACTCAGAAAGCTGATAGAATAAGGGGATTAGTGTTAAGATGCATTTTCTGAAGAAGGACAAGTCTGTAACTTTAATGTTTGACATTATTTCGTGATTTTAATCCCCACTATTCTGTTATAAAAACACACATTTTATGAGGGACAGATGCAAATATTGATGCAAAATAAGGGATGTCCATGAAAATCAGGGACAGTTTAGAGGTATGTGGGGCTGGTCCAGTTGTAGGGATTGTTCGGGGGCATGGGGGCTGGTTTTGGTGTTGCGTGGTGGTGGTTCAGCTATAGGGAAGGCAGATGGCTAAGGTGAGGAGTGTGGTGTTGTGTAGGTGTTCAAGCCACATATAGGATGGTTGGGGGTGGAGTCTGGTTATGGTCTAGAAGAGTGGTCAAGCAGCGTGGAATATTGGAACTAGTCTAGCTGAAGAGAGGATGGTTGGGGGGTGGAGGCTTTTCCTTCTGTTAGGGGGTGGCGATTCCACTACAGGGGCAGTGGAGCCTGCTATCGGAGCTGAGTGGGCTCAGGGGGGTACATCCCCCTATGTGAGGATGGGTGGTTGCAGGTGGGGCATCTCAGAGGTACGTGTGTCCAGCACTATGCCATTTAGGTACCTGTATATGTTTCCATGAGCCACTGTATGCTTGTGCTAGACAAGCACCAGCCTCCCTCAATCAGAGCACCCTCTCAGGGCTGGATCCCCTCCCCCCAACCAGCCTCTCTTCCCAACCCAAGCAGCCCCTTCTCACACACACACAAGAAAAGCCCTAAAACTCATCACTGAGCATAACCCCCCATAGCTTCTGTAGGCCTTGCGGCCGCAGACCCCCATGCTTCATGTAGAAATCTTTCACAGTATACTTCAAAAATGAATATAAGATGGGCGGTTGATGGCACCATTGGTCAGTCAGTTATCCACAACAATTGCAGCTGCACACTCTGATGCCAGCCAGCCAGTCTCCCACACCTCAGATTCAATGGGAGCAAACTTTTCCCTGAAATCACAGGTAGGGAACATGTAAAAAAAGTATGTTTTTTATGCAAGAAAAACCCCAAAACTCATCACAGAGCATGTAAACCCCCCAGACCCCTGGCTCTTTTCTGGGAGGGGGGCGCAAAATTTGTCTCTTGCACAGGGCACCAAAATGCCTTCCCACGGCTCTGGCCCAAACAATAATTGCTTTGACAATATCCCTGATATGCTTGCCAGTACCCACACAGTTTACACTTACCACCAGGGTCTGTTTCTCCAGTTCGACCCTGAGGACCCCCTGTAAAACAAGGTTAGACAGAACAAATGGCAACAGTACAATGCTTTGAGCCCAAACTGGAATCACAGTCTGGTTGAACTGCAGAAAAAGAGTAGATCTGATTTATTCAGGGGGTTTGAACAAGGAAGGGGGAAATCAGGTTAATTAGCTTAATTGCCCTATCAATCACACAGCTGTGCATGTAGTCACAGTCCCTATCACAGTCACAGTCTCTGGGTACCCAGGTGAAAGAAAAGGTGAGCTAGCCAGGACCATTACCCAGGGTAGGCCGGCGTTGCAGCTGGTTGGGGCCCTGTGATGGAAAAAACAACTTGCACAACACACTATTTGTAATCCAGAGCCAGATGGCTCAGTTCGTGAAAGAAAGAAACAACACAGCAATCAGATGACACACTCAGATTTAAATTTAGTTGCAGGGGGGCTACCCTGGTAGTTACTCACAATACCCAGAACTGGACACAGGATGGATGACAAATTGAGACAGCAGATGACCTCTCTGGAGTGCCAGGTGAAGCAGGGCCCACATGATTCACTGTGGCGTCGTTCTTGTTCAGCCGTGGAGCAGGGCGCTGATCCCCGGGCATGTCTCTCATCGATGGATCTTCTCTGTGCAGCAGGGTGGGATGGCGGGGCCCTTGTGGTAAGGCCCAGCTACATGGAGCGAATGGTGGATTCAGTCCGTTGGCACTGGACACACTTCCAGCTAGCAGAACACAGTTCACAATGGGGGGAACCAGATCACGACTCCCCTCCCGCACATAGTACATTTATATGTCAGGCAGTTCTACTGTACCAGGCACAGCACTCCCCGGTCATAATCGCTAGTTCTCTGCACCAAACAGATGTTCTGAAGGGAAGGGGGATTCTCGGGCAGGCAGATCGCATTCAGCACAATCTTCAGTCCTCCTTAGGTAAAGCCTGATCCCCCTTTAGTAGCTTACTTTGTTCACCAAACTTAGATTTAGTCCGATAGTGACTCTCTCTTTCTCATTCAGCACAGTGGGCGGACTTGTAGGCCTCAACTCAGGCCTTCCCACAGCTCTCCCGCTCGAAACTACGCAGATCACGGCTCGACTATCGCGAGCTGCTACTCTCTCAACTTCCATCATAGATCTGGCTTGCCAGTAGACAGCTCGGGGGATTTCCTTCAGATCCAAAAGGTTTGGTTGGTCAGTTCAGCTGTCAATCACAGCAAGAGCTCCCCTTATAGTTACAAAAGGCGCCAACAGTCCAAAACTACAAATCCCAATGTACACAGGCAGATCATCTAATTTGCCCACTACAATGTGAGAGAGATGGTGCCATCTGTCAGCAATATTATGTTTGCCATGCAATCCCAGATTTCTTAGCAATACCCGATCTCCCTCCTGGAGTTCCTGTGCTTTCACCTTTTTATCATACCTTTCTTTGTTGGCCAGATTTCTTTTGGCAAACATGGTTTGAGCCAGTTGCTACGCATGATTTAGCTGGGCCTTTAATTCAATTCAATTCAACTTTATTTTTAAAAGGCGCTTTTCTTAAAACCAAAGCGCCTGTACATCTCAAACAATAAATACAATAAAATTAAAACTAATATAAATCATTAAAAGCTATACTAAAAAGGTGGGTCTTCAAAGCTCCTTTAAAACTAAGGACGGTCGGGCAATTTCGCACCTGACGAGGTAGAGAATTCCATAGGGTCGGTGCCATAAAACTAAATGATCTAGCACCTGATGTTTTCAAGCGGACCCTAGGAATCTCTAGCAATCCCTCGTCAGTGGATCGGAGGGGGCGGGAGGGACAATAGGGGCAGAGGAGTTCTTTCAGGTAGGTAGGTCCCAGGTCGTGTAGGGCTTTATAGGTCAGCAAACTGACCTTGAAGGTGATTCGCCAAACCACTGGCAGCCAGTGCAGTCCGCGAAGCACAGGCATTATATGGCTGGATCTAGAAGATCCAGTCAACAGCCTGGCTGCCTCATTCTGCACTAGCTAACGTTTGCACATACTGTAAATAGTTGTCAGCTTGAACCCCATCAGGAGAAACTCCAAAACATACATCTACCAGCAGTCGAGCTTCTCTTCCAAACATCAGGCGGTAGGGGGAGAACCCAGTGGCATCACTTTTGGTGCAGTTGTAGGCATGTACCAGGGTGCTAATTTGTTGGCTCCATCTAGGCTTGTCCTTTGAGTGGAGGGTGCCTAGCATATCTAGCAAAGTGCGGTTGAAACATTTAGGCTGTGGGTTCCCCTTGGGGTGGTAAGGGGTGGTTCTGGACTTTTGCACTCCCCACAGAGAAAGCATATCTTTGTTCAGACGACTCTCAAAGTCTCTCCCTTGATCAGAGTGGATTCTTTGTGGAGCCCCATAGTAAACAAAAAGGTTTTCTACAGGTACTTTTGCCACAGTGGATGCCTTCTGGTCCTTGGTGGGGAAAGCTTGGGCATATCTCGTAAAATGGTCAGTGACCACCAGCACATTACTAATATTTCTTTGATCTGACTCCAAACTCAGGAAATCAATACAGACCAGCTCCATGGGGGCACTGGTGGTGATGTTAACAAGGGGAGCAGTCCTCTGGGTAGGCTTTCCTCTGTAAACAGCGACTACAAGTTAAGTGTTGCTCAACATCAGCCCCCATCTTAGGCCAATAGAATCTGGATCTCACCAAGTCAAGTGTTCTGTCTATACCAAGGTGCCCCATGTGGTTGTGTAAGGACCTCAGTACTGAGTCCCGAAAGGCAGTGGGCAGCACTAGTTGTTGTTTGTCTATTTGTCCCCCTCTGTCTACTGTTTCTCTGTATAACAGTCTATTGATCAGTCTCAACTTAGAACCTTCCTTGTATAACAATGCAGTTCTCAAATCAGTGGAGTGTAATTTGGACACATCTTTCCCTGCGTAGAGGGTTTCTAAAGCTGATTTGATCATGGGATCTCGGGATTGAGCACGCTGAATACTGTCATTGTCCAGCTGAGGCAGTGCACCAATGTATATATTGCAGAAAAGTGGCAATAAGCAGCAGGTATTCAATTCTCAGAGGGTCCCAAATAATCCACCATACAGTCCACTGCGTCTGTGGACATTTGTTCCTCCCTGTCAAACTTCTGGCAGAGAGCTCGAATATCGGGTTCTGACAGTCTGACCCAGTTATTCCGGGGAACAGGCCTCCAGGAGAGAGAATCAGCATCTATGTGGTTCAGGCCTGCTCTGTATTCAACAGCATAGTCGTATGTAGATAATGCAGAAAGTCACGTATGGCCAGTGGCATCCAACTTAGCTGAGGTCTGCACATAGGTGAAAGGATTATTGTCAGTTTTTACTAGTATCTTAGCCCCATACAAGTACTCATGGATCTGGTCAACTATGGCCCACTTCAAAGTTAGAAACTCTAACTTATGTACAGGATAGTTCTTTTCGTATGGGGTCTGGCTTCTACTGGCAAAGGCCACTGGTCTCAGGCCATTCTTGTGCTCCTGGTACAATACAGCCCCCAAGCCTTGCAGGCTAGCATCAGTGTGCAAGACATAGGGCTTCGCTGGATCTGCATAGGCAAGGACAGGAGCGTGGGTAAGTTGGTATATAATCTCATGAAAAGCAGCTTCACACTCAGGTGTCCATCTGGCTCCAAATACTTCATTAGGACAGAAATACACTCTCTCAGGCTCAGAAGAAACCAACCTCTTATATTTTTTGTTAGTAGGAGGGTAACCTTGAGTAAGATTAAGTAAAGAACGAATCACTCTTGAATAGTCCTTGATGAACCGGTGATAGTAACCACAGAATCCCAGGAATCTTTGCAGTTCTTTTAGATTGTGGGGCTGTGGCCAGGTGGTCAATGCCTCAACTTTACTCAGGTCTGTTTCTATTCCCTCGGTGGATACTATGTGTCCTACATACTTTACAGAGGTTTGGAAGAACTGACATTTATCGATGGATAGTTTAAGGCCAAAGTCTTCCAGTCGGTCCAACACCTTGAACAATCTGCTCTCATGTTCCTCCAGTGAGCTGCCAAACACAATAACATCATCTAGGTATACCAGGCACTCTAACAAGATCATGCCCCCCACCGCATGCTCCATCAGTCATTGAAAATTGGCTGGAGCACCTGAAATCCCTTGAGGCATCCTCATGAATTCATAGAAACCAAGCGGAGAGATAAAGGCTATCTTTTCACGGTCTTCTGGGGCCATCGGGATCTGGTAGTACCCACTGCGAAAATCCAACACTGAGAACCTCTTACTACCATTCAGGCAGTCTAAGGTAGCCTGAATGCGGGGCATTGTGTACTGATCAGGAAAAGTCCGCTGGTTCAAGGTGCGATAATCCACGCACATCCTCACTGTCCTATTCTTTTTCCTCACTACCATGATAGGTGAAGCATATGGGCTTCTGGATTCTTGTATTACACCAGCAGCAAGCATCTCTTGCAGATGTCGTCTCACATCATCTATGTCAGCAGGTGCCAGGCGTTGAGACCTCTCATGAAATAGAAACATAGAAGTTGACGGCAGATAAGGACTGCAAGGCCCATCCAGTCTGCCCATTTGTTTTTCTACCTTATAAATGTGCCATCGGCCTTTGCTCTGTCAGTGGCCTATCTATTCATAGTCATTTGTATTGCTCCCTTATGCCTATCCCATGCCTGTTTGAAGCCCTGCACTGTATTCATAGCCACCACTTCCTGAGGTAGGCCATTCCATGCATCCACCACCCTTTCTGTGAAAAAGTATTTCCTCACATTCCCCCTTAATCGGCCCCCCTCTAATCTCATGCTGTGTCCTCTTGTCCTGCTATTTTTCTTATATTTAAACATGTTAGACTCTTTCACCTTGTTAATGCCCTTAAGGTGCTTGAATGCCTCGATCATATCACCTCTCTCCCTCCTTTGCTCATGGGTATACATACTGAGCTCTGTTAATCTGTCCTCATATGTCTTCTGATGCAGTCCCTGCACCATTTTGGTTGCCCTTCTCTGGACTGCCTCAATTTGGTTAATATCCTTGTGAAAGGTGTGGCCTCCATACTGCACATGAGTACTCTAGATGAGGCCTAACCAGTGTCTTGTAAAGAGGGTTTATTACCCCTCTTACGACTTGATACCTCTACTAATACACCCTAACACCCCTAGCCTTACCTACTGCTTTAGAGGTCTGCTTGGATGATTTCAGGTCATCAGTGATGATGATACCCAAGTCTCTTTCTTCCTTTGTGACTGCTAGCAACTCCTCCCAGCATATAGGTGGCTTCGGGTTTCTCTTCCCTATGTGCATGATTTTGCACTTCTTTGCATTAAATCCAGTTGCCACTCTTCTGACCATTTTGTCAGTTTATCCAGATCTCTTCTCATTCTGCCCACCCATCTGGATCATCTACTCTGTTGCAGATCTTGGTGTCATCTGCAAACAGACAAGCCTTACCCTCTAGTCCATCTGCAAGGTCACTAATGAAGATGTTGAAGAGGACTGGCCCCAGGACTGATCCTGAGTGCCCACTTGTGACTTGCATCTCTTCTGACTGTATACCATTTACTACCACTCTGTTTTCTGCCCGTCAACCAGTTTGCCACCCAGTTGACCAACTTCTGACCCACCCCAATCCTACCCAGCTTATTTATCAATCTTCTATGTGGAACAGTGTCAAAAGCTTTGCTGAAGTCAAGGCAGGCAACATCAACTGCTCCCCCTTGGTCCACCACTCTGGTTACCCAGTCAAAGAACTCTATGAGATTAGTTTGACAGGACCTTCCTTTTGTAAACCCATGCTGTCTTGGATCCTGTGCCCCTATGGATTCCAGGTGTTGCACTATCCTTTCCTTAAGGAGTGCCTCCATAATCTTGCCCACTACTGAGGTAAGACTGACTGGTCTGTAGTTTCCGCTCTCCTCCCTGCTACCACTCTTGTGGAGCGGGATCACATGAGCCCTTCTCCAGTCTTCTGGGACCTCTCCTGTGCTCAGAGACTCACTAAACAGTTCTGCTAATGGCTCTTGCTAGTTCCACCTTTAGCTCCTTAAGTACCCTGGGATGTATGCCATCAGGTCCCATTGCCTTATCCACCCTGAGCTTAGCAAGCTCTTGTAGGACCCTTTCTTTTTGTGAAGAGGTAGTGCTCACCTCCCTCCCCCTGTGTCCATGATGCTGAGCTGTGGGCCCTGCCCTACCTTCTCTTCAGTAAATACTGAGCAAAGTATCTATTTAGGATAGATGCCTTTACAGGGTCCTGGTCCTCACATGCTCCCCTTTTCCACTAAGCTTAGCACACCCTCTGGACTTTCTCCTTTCACTAATGTATCTATAGAGTCTTGTCACCTTCTTTTTACTGTTCGTGCTAGTGTTTCCTCAGTTTGGGACTTTGCCTGCCTTACCTAGCTTCCCTTAGGGCAGTTTGGTATGCCTCTATCTTCATCCCGCTGTGTTCCCTTTATATTTCCAGAAGGCCAGCCTTTGTGCTGACCTTTTCTGCTACTGTGATTTGGAACCAAAGTGGTTTCCTTCTTCTTTGCACTTCCTTTTCTGTTCTAACGCAATGGGATGTTGCTTCAAGTATTGCATCCTTAATGCTTGCCCACTTTGCCTGTACCCTCATCTGTGTTTCTTTTTGCCAGGGCTAGCTTAACTCTGTTGGCCATCTTATCAAAGTCAGCTCCTCTGAAGTCCCATATTTTTGCCTTGGAATGGGATGATTTAGATGTAGTAGCCAAATTGAACCATACCATGTGATGGTCACTGGCCCCCAGGTGACCTTCTACCTGAAGATCTGTGATCCCTTCCTTGTTAGTCAGTACTAGATCTAGGATAGCCCTTTCTCTTGTGGGTTGCTGTACCAATTGCTTGAGGCCTCCCCCTGCAGGGAATCCACTATATGTCTAGTTCTGGCAGATGTTCCTGCTGGTATTGACCAATCTGTATCCGGCATGTTGAAGTCTCCCATTATCAGAACCTCCCCTTTAGCTGTCATGTTTTGTATATCTTCTAACAGTAATGTGTCTATGTCTTCCCCCTGGTCTGGGGGCCTTTCATCATGCAGCCGGATATGGTGCTCAGCTCCTTGCACACATCCTACGATCCATTCCTTTAAAGAAAACACCCGGTCTCTCTGGGAAGCTTCTCACTGATCCTCACTTTCCATTCAGCTGGCAATGGGGAGTCACTGAAATCAAACAAGTCAGGCGTTACTCTGTCATTCTTCCCCGAACTCTTGCTACTGTGTAGCACTGCAGTGTCTGCACAATGCACATTAGCCAGGGTGCAATCTTTATTTACTCGAATCTCTCTGTCAGACACATTATGAACTTGAACCATTACCCTTCTGGCATAAACATGGGCCCTAGCAGGCAAAATACTAGGCTTGACCAGCAGTCCCTCCAGCAATTTTCCATCGCCTGGTGCATCCAACATTAATATTTTATTCTTGACATCCTTTCTGATATGGACGTCTCCCTGTAAGGTAAACTGGGCATTTGGCACCAGGATCAGAGACTCGGGATCCTTTTTCCAGACAACTCCAACCGGTTCTTCTGGTTCCACTTTGTCAGCATGTCTCTGGGCATCGTAGGCCTTCCTGATCAAGGCCGGAATTCTTAGAGCTCTACCAGTCCGAGACCCCTGTTTTTCATAACACAACTGTGCCAGCCATCCACACATATATGCATTAGTCCCAATTAGTAGAGGAACCCCTTCATACAGTCCGGTAGGGGGACAAACTAAGGCCAGAGTCTCTACTTGCTCAGCCACTCCAGCCATGGAGGTGGGAAAAGGCAACCAAATTCGGATGTATCCAGAGTAGGGGTAGGCCTTCTCACTTAACCCCCAGACATGCAGCCTCTCCAACAGTTGTAAGGGTACATCAGACAAATGCTTCTGATACCAGTCTTGGAACATAACTGTCACTTGGGAGCCACTGTCTAATACAGCTCTTGTAGACACTCCATTCACCTTTACAGTGGTCTCCATGGAGGGACCCACTATTCTGGACCAGTCTGGAGAGACAGTAGCGGGGGCCTGGGCAACTGACCTTGCCACAAAGGGACGTGAGTTAGCATATTTGGGGCCCTCACTGGGATCATTTCGTGCACCTCTTAACCACTGATTTGTTCTCCAAAGCTCTCCCTGTAGCCTATATGCAACTTTGTCTGTGTCTTTTGGGGACCAGCATTCTCTCTTCATGTGCCCATCCTTCCCACAATTATAGCAAAACATACTTTCTGGAGTCTGAGCTGGTCAAGGCGTCACACTGGGAGCCAGGGCGGGGGTACTACTAACTGGAAACCTTGGTGCCATCTCTGTCTGCAGTGTGATAAGCATTTGGAGACATCTCATCAATTTTCCCACTTCCATGGTCAAGACATTGAGTTTTGAGCCGTTGTCAGCAGGAGATGCATGGGTGGGTACCCCCACCCCCACAGCAGATGCAGTCAGATGAGGGTCGGGGCCTGTACTTGCAGAAGCAGCCTTCATAAAGAGACTGTTTTTTATTTCCCTGAACTCCCTCAGCAGTTCACCCCATGGTGGCACACCCTCATTGGATCCCACTTCACAAGGACCTTCCAATGCTGTGATCACTTGGGCTTGCTCTCACCCCAGAATTAAAATCCCCCTCCTCATCTTCAACCTCCTGAAGTTATTTTATTAAGTCACAATAGTCCGGTGGGTTGCCCCTTCTGTCTGGGAGCCTTAATTGAAGGGTCTGCAATTTAGAATGCATTGCATGTTGTAGTAGGTGCTCCAACCTTACATGGTTTAAGTCACTGGAGGCCACCCCACCTTTTCGGTAAGCCTTCTGCAGAGGTCTTTCCAGATGAGTAACATATGCAGAAAAGCTTTCCCCTAGCCACTGTTTTGTACCTTGAAATTTCCACATCAAGCTCTCCCCTGACTCAATGCTTCCAAAATTGCCTTCAAGTGCAGATAGGTACTTCTGGGTAGATGCATCAGGATTTGTGGACCTCAAAAATTTAATGGCCTCTAGGGCAGGACCCCTCAGACTTTCTATGATTCTTTTTCATTTCTCAGCCTCCACATACTGCCATTCAGGTATCGAGGGCAACACAATCTATCCAGGTGTCCCAATCATCCTTCCCCTGGGGGGTGGGGAGGGTGCCAGAGAAGATCCTAAACCTTCGGTAAGAGTCGTGACTAATGGCAGGTGCAGAAATAGGAGTCTGCATTGGTTCAGCCACAGAAAGAGGGGCAATAACGGGTGCTGGAGCGGGAGGGGATGTTGGGGGAGGAACACCCCCAGGTGACAGAAATAACTTCTTTAAGTCCTCCAGTTTTCCCTTCCTCCAGCAACAATTTAGCACATTTCTCAGATAGTGGGAGGGGCTCATTTCCCCCCGGGTCTTTACTGTCCTTAGTTATCACTCTCCAGGCAGTGTGGGCTCCCTCTGGGGTAACAGTCTGTGGCACTTTGGAGCTATCTATGGGGTCCTTATACTCTACTGGGGCCATGAAAGTGTGGGTGAGCAGATCATCATGTCGACCCACCACCACAGGGTTTCGTAAACCTTCCACCTTGGAAAGTACTCCCTGTACAGTGTCCTTTGGGATACCCAGGAGGATATCCAGGATAAGCACAGCATTTTGGGGGTCGATCTCCTCTCCAGTACACCACTCCACCAACCGGTGCACAGCCACTTCTGTCGGGGTTCCCATTTATTTTATTTTAACAGTGGTTCATAAATGTGGCCACTAGAGGACACAAAATCCCAGCAATGAGCCTCCAAGATGTAACCCCCAGGTGGCGTTATCTCAAGGGCTACTACCCCTGCCTGCTTGACTACTGACAGGTTGAGGGGCCTAGGTTCTATGGTGGGTGCCTCCACCCAGAGGTCAGGGTTTGTAATGGTTGGTCTAGTTTGGTCACAGCCCTCTGGGACACTGAGACCCCCTTCTAATCCTTCTAATGGCCCACACAATGCACAGGAGTTACAGTACCAATACCCTACATGTACACACTGTTCATTCATAAGGTACCACTTACCCTCTAGACTGATTCACAGGTTCGTCTCTGAGGACCCCCTGAAAAATAAGGTCAAGCAGCATACACAAACCAATACAGTGCTTGGCATGATGGTACTGACACTTCAGACAGTTTAAAGTTTAACAACAACAAATCTGATTTATTTAGGGAACAGAAACACGGGAGGGGGAATCAGGTTAATTAGTGGCATTAAATCACAGTACTGTGCACACATACAGGGTCTGAAAAGTCACACTCTGGGTACCCAGGTTGGGGGGGGCTAGCCAGGTCCGTTGCCCGGGGTTGGCCGGCAGGTGCAGATGGATAGGGCCCTGTAGAAGAAAATAGATGCACAACACCTAATTGTAATCCGGAGCCTGATGGCTCAGTCCATGAAGCAATGAAACAACAAGAATTAGATGACACACTTGTGATTGAAAACAGGCTGCAGGGGAATACCCTGATTTGTTATTACAATACCCAAGCTGAGGACTGGATGGTAGATGTTCTTCTGGATTGCCAGAACAACAGGGCATGGAGACAAGGTCCTTGTGACTGGACCCCACTGCAGTTGATAGCAAAAATATTTAGTCCAAGCTAAGTTGGGGTTTGCTTCCAACTTCAGCACACAGCACGGGGGATGGGAAATAGCGATTCCCCACAAGCACTACACACATTCATATGTAAAAGGAAAGTGCCATACCAGGCAGGCTGTTCCTCGATCCCGATCGCAATTACTGCAAAATGCCCGGGAGCGCACACAGCAGCTTCAGTTCCTGACAGACCAAGTGCGATTCAGCAATTTCTCCAGTCTTCTACAGGGTGAGCCTGGTTTACACACTTCTAGTGCTTCTTTCTCCTCACAACTCGGATTCAGTCCAAACTGGCACTCACAAAGGCTGCAGACCAGAACTCAGGGCCTCACACACGCTTCCCGCGCACATCTATACACCGCAGAAGCACACAGCTCATTTTCTCTTCACTGCCACAACTGATCTGATCTTTCCAGTCACAGAACAGGGCATTTCCTTTAGCTCCACACTATTCTGTTGACTGATTCAGCTGTCACTCACAATAAGACTCCCTCTGTTGGTAGAAAAAGGTGCCAAGGTCAAAACTTCATTTCCCAGAGTCACTGGCCATACAGTACATAGGAGGCTGGCTCCACAATGAGAGTCTAAGTTCTGGTTTGCCAGCAGCAGGCTCCATTTCAAAGGTCCTCCCACACTGATTGGTCCAGTTCAGCAGTTCAAAACCAGAATGGAGGGCTAGGCAAAAACAGTTCAGACTGCAAAGAAAAGCAAGTTAGACAAACTGTATTTTTATTATTACTTTAAACAATTCCCGTCAGATTGTTGCACCTTTTGAAAGAGCTCCCTCTGCGCATTTGGCGACAGCAGAAACGGAGTGAGTTGACAGCAGCCCGGGCGGGACTCGAGCATTGAAACACACAATCCCCCTTCTAAATTAATTATGTCTGCAAAGCAGACAGCTCTTAAAGAGACAGTACATGGAGGCTCAAATAGCACTCACTTGGAACCACATTTAAACAGCTCAGATGCCGAACACCGCCCAGACTTGGAGCATTCAGGCAAGCTCCTAGAAGACTTTTGGGAACCCCCATTTGCAGGGGGGGTTACACCAAGCTTGTAATCCATTCAGCCCCTGATAAACAGGCTCCATTTCAGAGTTCCCAAGTACTAATTGATCCAATTTGGCAGTTCAGGAACCAAAATGGTGGAGATAGCCAGAAACCCCTCACTGCAAAGAAGGCAGGTTAGAACAAACAACAATATGTTTATCACTGTAAATGATTCTCAACAATTAGTTACATCTTTCAACAGAGCTCCCTCTGCACAATTAGCAATGGCAGAAACGGAGCGATTTTCTGGCAGTCCGGGCGGGACTCGAGCATGCCAACACTCGCCCCCCCCTTTTCAGTTACCCTTTTTGCATACTAGGCAGATCTTAAAGTGACAGTACATAGAGGTGGTACAGGCACTCTCTGCAATAACTTAAACTGCTAAACGCAGAACACCAGCCTGGCAGTGAGCATTTAAGAAAGCTCAAGGAAAACTTTTCAGGAACCCCCATTTGTAGGAGGGTTACACAAAAAATGAAAAAGTTCGGTAACATAGAAGAGTTGAAAGGGCTTGGTCATCACCAGTGGTGATTGTAAATAAAAAAGAAGGGGGTGTAAGACTCTCCCTTGATTTTAGGAAATGTAATCAAGTGTCTGAATGTGATAGTTATCCTATGCCCAGGACAGATGATTTGGTGGACAGATTGGGAAGTGCCAAGTACATCAGTACTCTCAATCTCACCAAGGGTTCAGGGGGGCCATTTCAGCTTTCAATGGAGGGGGGGCAAAAACTGGTCAGAGGAGCTGTGGGGGTGGAGCCAGGGGCTGAATAACAAAAAAAAACAACAATGGCCTGCAATGCGCCCCCCCCCCAAATGGCACCCTTGCAAAGGTTACTGGGAAATTCCCTAGCTAAAGAATCCAGAGACAAAACTACATTTGCCACTCCTATTGGATTCTATCAGTTCACCACCATGCCATTTGGTTTACATGGTGCACTCACTACAAAGAGACTCAGGAGGAGGGAGATAGAGAGAGAGAGAGAGATACCAAGACAAACAAAAGGAGGCAGAGAAGACAGTTAGGATGGCAAAGGCACAGACAGAGGAAAGCATTGTGAACTTGATAAACAAAGGAAATAATTTTTTTTTTAGATATGTAAGAGGAAAAAAGGAAAACTAGAGGGGGTATAGTTAGGCTGCAAAATGGGGAAGGAGGATTGCATGGAGGAAGATCACCTCAAAGCATATGTGCTGAACAATTACTTTTGTTCAGTATTCACTGAGGAGGGAGCAGGTAAGGGGGCCAACATTAGAGGAGAGAGACACAAAGGGAAGGGAGGTGGACACAAGCCCTTTCTCAGAGGAAAGGATCCTCAGGGAACTGACAGTAACAAAAGTCAGTGAAGTGATGGTGCTGGATGGAGTGCACCCTAGGTTACTAAGTGAATTGAGGGAGGTGTTGGCCGCACCACTGGTAGCTATGTTCAGCCTGTCATTGGAAACAGGGGAGGTACCGGAGGAATGGAGGATGGCTGATGTTGTCCCATTGCACAACAGCAAAAGCAAGGAAGAGGTGCGTAACTGCAGGCCAATCTGCCTGACCTCCGTAGTATGCAAATTAATGGAAAAACTGCTGAAGGAAAGAATAGTGGAATACCTGGCAACCAACTGTCTGCAAGACCCGAGACAGCATGGTTTCACTGAGGGGAAGTCATGCCAAATGAACCTCATAGAGTTCTTCAACTGGGCTACCATGGAGGTGGATTGGGGGGAGCTGTGGATATAGCATATCTAGATTTTAGCAAAGCACTCAATATAGTTCCACACAGAGGCTGATTAACAAACTGGAGAGCCTGGGAACTCATTGCAAGATAGTGAGATGGGCAGAGAGTTGGCTAGAAAATAGAACTCAGAGGATGGTGGTGAATGGTACATGCTCTGCAGTGGATAGAGTGACCAGTGGAGTTCCCCAGGAATCAGTGTTAAGCCCAATCCTCTTCAATGTCATTATCAGCAACATCACTGAGGGTCTGGAAGGGAAAGTATGCCTGTTCACAGACAACACAAAACTCTGCAACTGGGTGGACACATCAGATGGGAAGGAAAGAATGAAAATGGACCTAAAAAGATTGGAGGACTGGTCTAAGGATTGGCAGTTGGGTTTCAACACTAAGAAGTGCAAGGTAATGCATGGGGGTCACAAAAACCTGGGGGCAGTTTACCAGCTGGGGGTGTGTGGAAATTGCAAGCTCCAAGCAGGAGCAACATCTGGGGGTCATCATCTCAGATGATCTGAAGATGAGAAAACTACATGACAAGGCAGCAGCGAAGGCTGGCATGATGCTGGGCTGCATAGGTAGGGGAATTACCAGCAGAAAGAGGGAGGTAACAGTCCCCCTGTATGACTCATTGGTGAGGCCTCACCTCGAGTACTGCATCCAATTTTGGAGACCTCATCTTCAAAAGGACATAAACAGGGTGGAGGCAGTGCAGAGGAGGGCAACCAAAATGGTGGGAGACCTGCAAAATAAACCCTATGAAGACAGGCTGAGGGAGTTAAATATGTATTCACTTGAAGATAGGAGGGAAAGGGGGGATATGATTGAAACATTTAAATACCTCATGGGAAAAACAGAGCTCAAGTTGGTACAATCTTCCAAAGGAAAAGATGCACAAGGACTAGGGGCCACAATACAAAGCTGGGTGGGTGGGGGGTTCAGGGGTAATGTGAGGAAGTACTTTTTCACAGAAGGGGTGGTGGACAAATGGAACAGTCTGCTGGCAGAAGTGGTGGAGGCTGAAATTGTTACAGGTTTCAAGAGGGCATGGGACAGACACAAAGGGAGTTTGAAAACACAACGGGAGGGGTCAATGGGCTGATCAAGATTCACTTAGTCATGATAACTACAGTAACCTGGCAGATATGGTGGGCCTGAGTGCCGTTATCTGCTGACAACTTCTGTGTTTCTACATTCCAGCGGTACATGGATATAATTTTAGCTACTCTCTATTTAGTTATTGTTCTGCTTAACTGGATGATGTCATGGTGTACCGTCCAGACTGGAAAAGTCATACAGAATACCTACGAGCCGTTATCCAATCTATCAAAAAGACAGGTTTGACCAAATGTGCATTGGGCATGCAGGAAACCAGATATTTGGGATATATTTTGGGAAATGGAGAAGTAAAACCAGAGATTTCTAAGATAGAAGCTGTAGTTAACATCCTGTCCCTAAAACATAGAAACATGTCACATAATTTTTAGGGATGGCTGGTTACTATTGGAGATTTGTTCCCCAAGTTTGCCCAGTTAGCTACTCCCATCACTGAACTCATGAAGAAACGGTGCCCAAATAATGTGAAATGGACCCCAGAGTGTGATGAAGCTTTTCGGGCCATCAAGGCTGCATTTGTTCCGCCCGTTTTAGGAAGCCCAGACTTTGAAAAACTATTTTTGTTACAGGCAGATGCATCAGAGGTAGGCCTAGGTGAAGTCTTGAGTCAGAATACAGATGTGAAGGAACATCCCATTCTATATATAAGTAGGAAATTGCAAGCCAGAGAGAAAGGTACTCCACCGTTGAAAAGGAATGCATTGTGGCAAAGTGGGCCATGGAGTCCCTTAAGTTTTGTTAGGAGCTGACTTTGTACTTATAACAGATCATAATCCTCCCTTTTGGCTTAATCACATGAAGGATAAACATTCTAGAATTACAAGGTGGTACCTGGCACTACAGCCATTTAAATTCAATGTGATGTACAAATCTGGAAAAGAGAATGCCAGTGTTGATAACAACCTCAAGGCAGTTCAATATCCTTTAGTCAAACTCACGAACAGTCTGTGTATGTGGGGGCTTGTTCACTACATATCAAACAGCAAGTAAAAATCAGTCCATAGAAACATAGACTTTGACGGCAGATAAGGACTGCTTGGCCCACCCAGACTGCCCATTTCCCTACCTAATGGATAAGCTCATAGGTGCCGGAACCGGGGGGGCAGAAGGGGCGGTAGCCCCTCCACTTTTTATTTCTGTATGGCAAAAAACTAGTAGAAAAAGTGCCCTTTGTTCCCTTATAAGTGCCCTTTTGATTCTCAGCCCCCTCAGCTTTTACCATCTTCCGGCACCACTGGATAAGCTGCAGATTCTAGTTAACCAACAGCCTACTTCCTGCAGCCCCCCACTATAATTGCCTTATGTCTGTCCCATGCAAGTTTGAATTCTCCCACTGTTTTAGACCCCACAACCTCTCCAGAAAGGCGGTTCCATGCGTCCACCACTCTCTCCGTGAAAAAGAATTTCCTCACATTACCCCTGAGCCATCTTCCCTCTATCTTCAAATTGTGCCCCCTTGTTCTTACACATCTCTTTTTCTGAAAGATGCTACCCTCCTGGACTTTGTTGATTCCCTTGAGGTACTTAAAAGTTTCTATCATGTCCCCCCCGTCCCTCCTTTCATCAAGGGTATACATATTAAGCTATCTCAGACTCTCTTCATATGATTTCTGCTGTAGACCCTGCACCATTTTAGTTGCCCTCCTCTAGACTACTTCCATCCTGTCTATATCCTTGCATAGATGAGGTCTCCAAAACTGCACACAGTACTCCAGATGGGATCTCACTAACTGTCTGTACAGAGGGATAACCACTTCCCTTTTTCTACTTGTGATGCCCCTCCCTATGCATCCCAGTATCCCCCTGGCTCTCCTTACCGACTTCTCACATTGCTTACCCACCTTTAGGTCATCTGATATGACTACCCCTAGGTCCCTTTCCATTATTGTTGTTGTTAGTACCTCCCCTGCTATTGTGTACTCTTCTGGATTTTTATTTCCCAGGTGAATTACTTTGTACTTCTTTGCATTAAATCTAAGTTGCCATATGTCTGACCATTCCTTTAACCTTGCCAAGTCCCTTCTTATCCTTTCTACCCCCCCTTGTGTATCAACTCTGTTACAGATCTTTGGGTCATCTGCAAAGAGGCATACCTTTTCTTCCAGATCCTCTGCAATGTCATCTATAAAGACGTTGAAGAGGACTGGACCCAGTACTGAGCCCTGAGGTACTCCACTAGTAACCCCCCTTTCTTTGAAATGTATTCCATTCACTATTATCTTCTGTGTCCTGTAGTGCAGCCAGTTTGCTACTCAGGCTACCACTCTGGGACCCACTCCCAGGCTGGCTAACTTGATTATTAATCTTTTGTGCGGGACTGTGTCAAATGCCTTGCTAAAGTCTAGGTAGGCCATATCCACAGCCCCTCCCTGGTCTATTACTTTGGTCATCCAGTCAAAGAAATCGATTAGATTCATCTGACATGACCTTCTAGCTGTGAATCCATGCTGCTTTGGGTCCTGTGTCCCGCTGGCCTCTAGGTACTCAACAGTTCTTTCTTTCAGAAGTGATTCCATCATTTTCCCCACCACTGAGGTCAAACTAACAGGTCTGTAGTCTCCTGCTTCTGTCTTGCTCCCACTTTTGTGAAGGGGAATCACATCTGCCCTCCTCCAGTCCTCAGGTACCACCCCGTCCTCCCATGATTTGTTAAAAAGTGTGGTCAGTGGTGTCACTAGGTCCTACCTTAGTTCTTTTAGGCTTCTAGGGTGAATCCCGTCAGGCCCATTACTTTGTCCACCTTGAGTTTTAGGAGTTCTTTCAGGACTCTTTCTTCTGTAAATGGACTAGTGTCAACCCCACTACCCAGAGTGCTTCTATTGTTTGGTTTAGGTAACTCCTCCTCTTCTTCTTTTGTGAATACTGAGCAAAAGTATTCATTCAGTATCTCTGCCTTTTCACTGTCTCCCTCTGCCCACCTCCCCTCTCCTTTATTAACCTTCACTATCCCTCCCTTAACCTTTCTATGCTCCCTAATGTACCTATAAAAGGTTCTATCCCTCTTCTTAACTGAGTTGGCTATCTTTTCCTCGGTTTGAGCCTTTGCTTTTCTGACTGCCTTCCCCACTTCTTTCTGCTTTAATTGATACAGTTCACTGTTGTGCTTCTTCTGTGATTCCTTATACTTTTTGAATGCAGCCTTTTTCTCCTTAACCTTCCCTGACACCTCTTTTGATAACCATAGTGTTTTTTTATTCTGCTTTGTTTTCTTTATTTGTTTTACACAAATGCTTGTTGCCTCCATGATGGCAGTTTTGATTTTTCTCTATTGTTCTTCCACCCCTCCTTTCTGGCCATTTGCTAATGCATTCCTCATGCATTCACCCATTATGCCAAAGTTGGCCCTTCTAAAGTCCAGTATCCTTGTCTTTGTATGGCTTGTCTCCATGGTTGTGTTTATTGTGAAGCACACTGTGCAGTGGTCGCTTGTTCCCAGATGTCTACTGACTTCTAAATTTGTGATCCTCTCTCCATTTGAGAGTATCTGATCTAATATTGCTCCCTCCCGAGTGGGTTCCACTACTAGCTGTCTAAGGCCTGCCCCCTGTAGGGCATCGAGAATGACCCTGCTCTTGGATGTGGCTACAGTCCATGTCATCCGGTTAACATCTGGCCAGGGTCACTTATTGAATTCACAATAAGATTTATTGTCTTTTCATTATTGTTCCATCAAGAAATGGAGGGTAATGAGTACCAGTGCCCATAGTCTGGGCAACAAGCTCCCTGAACTTGCGGCCTTGATGGAAGAGGGATGCCTGGATATTGTAGCAGTCACAGAAACATGGTACACAGAGAACCATGACTGGGATTTTAACATACCAGGGTACACAACCTACAAGGGAGACAGGGAGGGTAGAAGAGGGGGAGGAGTAGCTTTCTATGTAAGGGAAGCGATAAAAGCAACAGAACAAAAAAGTAAACAGGGAGGAGAGGAGGCACTGTGGGTCACCTTAGAGACTGGAAATGGCACCACAATCTGCACAGTGGTGGTATACGACCCCCATGTCAGGGAGAGGGAATAGATAAGGATATGATAGAAGGCCTCCTTAGGACGTCAGAGAAAGGGGAGGTATTGCTGATAGGGGACCTGAATATGCCAGATGTTAACTGAAGTACCTTTGCTGCAGCCACATCCAAGAGCAGGGCCATTCTTGATGCCCTACAGGTGGCATGCCTCAGACAGCTAGTTTTGGAACCCACTCGTGAGGGAGCAATCTTAGACCTCGTACTCTCAAATGGGGACAGCGAGAGGATCTCAGCTCTAGAAGTGGGTAGCCATCTGGGAACAAGTGACCACCAAACAGCGTGGTTCATGATAAACTCAGCTACAGAGTCAATCCATACAAAAGTGAGGGTACTGGACTTCAGGAGGGCTGACTTTGGCAAGATGGGATAGTGCCTTAGAAAGGCACTAGCAAACAGGCTAGAAGTAGGGGTGAAGCAACAATGAGGAAACATCAAAACTGCCATCACAGAGGCAGCAAGACTTTGTGTCGAGCAAATAAACAAATCAAAATGAAAGAAAAAGCCACTATGGTTCTCAAAAGAGGTGGCGGGGAAGGTTAGGGAGAAAAAGATAGCATTTAGGAAGTAAAAGGAAATACAGAAGGAGCAGGACAGAGAACGGACAGAGAAATTTCCAACAGAAAGAAGGGTTAAAAAGTCAGGTTAGTTGATATCTTGGAGGTAGAAGACTTGGTTTGCTGGCCAAGGCACCTAGCTTCACCTGAGCTCTTTCCTTCTAAGACTGCTTGAAAGGCAGAGTAGAGAAACTTACCAAAGCAAGGGAGAAGGATTAAGACTTAGTTTGGCTAAGCAGATTTACTGTGTGGTGGTGTTTTTATTTTTTACTCACAGGGATTGCTACTGTTTGTTGCTAACATTTCATTGCTTTATTTTTTCTCTGATTCAAATTGTTGTTGCTGGTATACCTTCTTCTGCATTATTACAAGGTGTGCCTACAGGTGTGTGCTAACAGATTACTGCTGTAATCTTCTGATTCAAATTGTCTTTTGCAAGGTATATCTTCTGTTACTGCTTTATTTTTCTCTGGAGCAAAGTGTTTCTTACAGGGTATATCTTCTCTGAAATTATTACAGGTGGTGCTTTACAGGTTTTACAGTTTTATCTAACATTAGGATAAGCTTTCAGCGTTACTGCATTTGTTGTTGACTGATTGTTTCTCCTCTTACCTCCTTGTTCTTTCATCCGTGGTTCTTCTTTTTAGGCAGGGGAAGGGCCCAGCCACCCACCTCCATCCCCAACCACCCCACGCTACACTCCTTTTATAGGGTACCACAGTTGTGACATATCCTGTGGCAGAGCAGGAAGGGGCGGATCAGTGGGGCCTCCACAAGGTGATCTCATTTACAGGGGCACTAGTAATTTAACTTGTTATAACAAGTTAAACACAGCACAATTAAACCATTACTTGCATTTTTTTCCTTTCCTTCTAATTACTCTGACTAGGTTACAAACCCAGCAACTTATTTGGAATGGATTTCATTAACTGCAGGTACTGTGGAACAATTTTCAGAAGGACAGTCTTACAGGATTTAGGACACTGTCCTACATGCTGAGCCTTTGGAGATCTTAGGGCTCAGCTCCAGGCAGCATGGGCAGAGATTGCATGCCTCAAATTTCATATTGAAGAGGAAATACATTATAAGAACCACCCGCCATTTCCCCAGCATCCAACAGAAAAACCTCGACCACAGAGGGTAGTTGGTCCAGGAGGTTGGCAGGTGGTTAGGAGGAGCAAATCAGGTGCCCCATCACTCTCTGCTCTCAACACATTACCTCCAAAACCATATAAACACTACAAACAGGTATCTGCCTCTATCTCTGAAATCAAATAAAGAGGCAGAAGACACTGCAGAGCAGGACACTGCGGCACAGGAGCTAGCACAACAAAACTCACCCAAATCAGGAACCAAAACTAAACAAACACAAAGAAATCCAAAAACTTCTGATCATAGGAGACTCCATGATTCGGGAGTTGATACCCATCTCCAGCCAGGGGTGATGGTCAGATGTCTCCAGGTACATCAGCATGGAGAGACACTGACCCGCATTGCTAAAATTGTTCACAAGGCAGGAGAAAAC
Organism: Neoceratodus forsteri; assembly: GCA_016271365.2. Lineage (NCBI taxonomy): Eukaryota > Metazoa > Chordata > Ceratodontiformes > Ceratodontidae > Neoceratodus > Neoceratodus forsteri. The sequence goes on along the minus strand of CM028131.1, from coordinate 254,943,239 downwards.
ATTGATGTCCTAGTACACATAGGGACTAATGATCTTGCCAGCCGGTCAGTTGTGGAGACCAAGGAACACCTGACTAGGCTGGGTGACAAACTATCATCTATTTGTCCGGCATCTCCTTCTCTGAGATCCTGCCAGTCTGGGAGAGGGAGCAGATGGACGGAAGGTCAGAGAAGGGAGATAGGGAGCTAAACACGTTTTTCAAGGACTGGTGCCAGGAAAAGGACACAGATTTGTAGGAACTGGCAACAGTTCTGGGGCGGAAAGTTCTTTAAATTTGATGGACTGCATCTGACTAAAGAGGAGTCAGTGCATTGGGGCAGAAGTTTGACGTCTTTGCAGAATATTTAAACTAGCAAATGGGGAGGGTGCAGCACCCCATCGTCAAATGGAAGAACCCTCCCCCTCAGCTAGTGGTCAAACAGGAATTCAGCATGTTTGCCGTTCATTTGCATCACCAGGTAAGAAAAAAGGTTTGTCTCCCCATACGATGCACAGGGGTAATGCCAAACTTCACCCAACAACTAACACACCAAAATCTGGCCAATGGAAAATCATGTACACAAATGCTCACAGCCTGGGAAATAAGATCCCAGACCTGCAGGCAATAATGTCAGAGGCTAAACTGGACATAGTAGTAGTAATTAGTGAGACGTGGTTTACCAGTAACCACACTTGGGAGACTTCAGTACCTGGCTATGTATTGTTCAGAAGAGACCGAGGTGCAAAAAGGGGGGGAGGAGTGGCCCTGTATGTTAATGAAAATATCAAAGCTACAGAAATTCAGAATACACATAAGGAGCCAGAAGAACTGTGGGTCACCCTGAAACAGGAAATGGGACAGCCATAAGAACTGGGGTTGTCTACAGGCCCCCAGACCAGAGGAGGACATAGACACATTACTGTTAGAAGATATACAAAACATGACAGCTAAAGGGAGGTTCTGATAATGGGAGACTTCAACATGCCAGATACAGATTGGTCAATACCAGCAGGAACATCTGCCAGAACTAGACTCATAGTGGATTCCCTGCAGGGGAGGGCCTCAAACAACTGGTACAGCAACCCACAAGAGACAGGGCTATCCTAGATCTAGTACTGACTAACAAAGAAGGGATCACAGATCTCAGGTAGAAGGTCACCTGGGGCCAGTGACCATCACATGGTATGGTTCAGTTGGGCTACTACATCTAAATCATCCCATTCCAAGGCAAAAATATGGGACTTCAGAGGAGCTGATTTTGATAAGATGGCCTACAGAGTTAAGCTAGCCTGACAAAAGAAACACAGGTGAGGGGTACAGGCAAAGTGGCAAGCATTAAGGATGCAATACTTGAAGCAACATCCCATTGTGTTAGACAGAAAAGGAAGTGCAAAGAAGAAGGAAACCACTCTGGTTCTCAAATACAGTAGCAGAAAAGGTCAGAGCCAAAAGGCTGGCCTTCAGGAAATATAAGGGAACACAGCGGGATGAAGATAGGAGGCATACCAAACTGCCCTAAGGGAAGCAGGTAAGGCAGTAAGGCAGGCAAAGTCCCAAACTGAGGAAACACTAGCACGAACAGTAAAGAAGGTGACAAGACTTTCTATAGATACATTAGTGAAAGGAGAAAGTCCAGAAGGGTATTGCTAAGCTTAATGGAGAAAAGGGCATGTGAGGACGAGGACCCTGTAAAGGCATCTATCCTAAATAGATACTTTGCTCAGTATTTACTGAAGAGAAGGTAGGGCAGGCCCACAGCTCAACATCATGGACACGGGGGAGGAGGTGAGCACTACTCCCTTCACAAAAGAAAGGGTCCTACAAGAGCTTGCTAAGCTCAGGGTGGATAAGGCAATGGGACCTGATGGCACACATCCCAGGGTACTTAAGGAGCTAAAGGAGGAACTAGCAGAGCCATTAGCAGAATTGTTTAGTGAGTCTCTGAGCACAGGAGAGGTCCCAGAAGACTGGAGAAGGGCTCATGTGATCCCGCTCCACAAGAGTGGTAGCAGGGAGGAGGCGGGGAACTACAGACCGGTCAGTCTTACCTCAGTAGTGGGCAAGATTATGGAGGCACTCCTTAAGGAAAGGATAGTGCAACACCTGGAATCCATAGTGGCACAGGATCCAAGACAGCATGGGTTTACAAAAGGAAGGTCCTGTCAAACTAATCTCATAGATTTCTTTGACTGGGTAACCAGAGTGGTGGACCAAGGGGGAGCAGTTGATGTCGCCTACCTTGACTTCAGCAAAACTTTGACACTGTTCCACATAGAAGATTGATAAATAAGCTGGGTAGGCTAGGGCAGGTCGAAGTTGGTCAACTGGGTGGCAAACTGGTTGACGGGCAGAAAACAGAGAGTGGTGGTAAATGGTATACAGTCAGAAGAGATGCAAGTCACAAGTGGGGTACCTCAGGGATCAGTCCTGGGGCCAGTCCTCTTCAACATCTTCATTAGTGACCTTGCAGATGGACTAGAGGTAAGGCTTGTCTGTTTGCAGATGACACCAAGATCTGCAACAGAGTAGATGATCCAGATGGGGTGGGCAGAATGAGAGAGATCTGGATAAACTAGCAGAATGGTCAGAAGAGTGGCAACTGGGATTTAATGCAAAGAAGTGCAAAATCATGCACATAGGGAAGAGAAACCCTGAAGCCACCTATAGGCTGGGAGGGTTGCTAGCAGTCACAAAGGAAGAAAGAGACTTGGGTATCATCATCACTGATGACCTAAAATCATCAAGCAGACCTCTAAAGCAGTAGGTAGGCTAGGGGTGTTAGGGTGTATTAGTGGGGTATCACAAGTCATAAGAGGAGATAATAATCCTCTGTACAAGACACTGGTTAGGCCCCATCTGGAGTACTCGTGCAGTATTGGAGGCCACACCTTCACAAGGACATTAACCAAATTGAGGCAGTCCAGAGGGCAACCAAAATGGTGCAGGGACTGCATCAGAAGACATATGAGGACAGATTAATGGAGCTCAATATGTATACTCTTGAGCAAAGGAGGAGAGGGTGATATGATCAGGGCATTCAAACACCCTAAGGGCATAAACAAGGTGAAAGAGTCTAACATGTTTAAATATAAGAAAAATAGCAGGACAAGAGGACACAGCATGAGATTAGAGGAGGCCGATTAAGGGGAATGTGAGAAATTCTTTTTCACAGAAAGGGTGGTGGATGCATGGAATGAGCACCACAAGAAGTGGTGGCTATGAATACAGTGCATGGCTTCAAACAGGCATGGGATAGGCATAAGGGAGCAATACAAATGACTATGAATAGATAGGTCACTGACAGAGCAAAGGCCGAAGGCACATTTATAAGGTAGAAAAAGAAATGGGCAGACTGGATGGGCCTTGCGGTCCTTATCTGCCGTCAACTTCTATGTTTCTATGTTTCTATGTAACTGTACCAGTTAAGACAGAAGGAAGCAGAGACAGAAGTCAGAATAGCAAAGGCCCAAACTGAGGAAAAGATAGCCAACTCGGTTAAGAAGGGGGATAAAACCTTTTATAGGTACATCAGGGAGCATAGAAAGATAAAGGGAAGGATAGTGAGGCTGAATAGAAAGGACGGTGGGTGGGCAGAGAGGGACAGTGAAAAAGCAGGGATACTGAACAAATACTTCTGCTCAGCATTTACAAAAGAGGGGGAGGTGCCCACTCCAATTAACAGAAGCACTCTGGATGGGGGGTCGATCCCAGTCATTTCACAGAAGAAAGGGTTCTGAAAGAACTCATAAAACTGGAGGTGGACAAAGCAATGGGACTTCATGGAATTCACCCCAGAATTCTAAAAGAATTAAGGGGAGAACTAGTGACACCACTGACTACCCTTTTTAACAAATCATGGGAGGATGGTGTGGTACCTGAGGACTGGAGGAAGGCAGATGTGATTCCCCTTTACGAAAGTGGGAGCAAGACAGAGGCAGGAAACTACAGACCTGTCAGTTTGACCTCTGTGGTAGGGAAAGTGATGGAATCACTTCTGAAGGCAAGAATTGTTGAGTACCTAGAGGCCAGTGGGGCACAGGACCCAAGGCAGCATGGGTTCACAGCGGAAGGTCATGTCAGATGAATCTAATTGATTTCTTTGACTGGGTGACCAAAGTAGTAGACCAAGGAGGGATGTGGACATGGCCTACCTAGACTTTGTAAGGCATTTGACACAGTCTCACACAAAAGATTAATAATCAAATTAACCAGCCTGGGAGTGGGTCCCAGGGTGGTAGCCTGGTAAAACCTTGGCTGGACAACAGGACACTGAAGGTAATTGTAAATGGGTCCACTCTGAAGAAAGGGGATACTAGTGGTGTGCGCGAGGGTTCAGTACTGGGTCCAGTCCTTTTAATGTCTTTGTAGGTGACATTGCAGAGGGACTGGAAGGAAAAGTATGCCTTTTGCAGATGATACAAAGATCTGCAACAGGGTTGACACACAAGGGGCGTGGAAAGGATGAGAAGGGACTTGTGCAAGGTTGGAGGAATGGTCAGAAGTATGGCAGCTTGGATTCAATGCAAAGGAGTGCAAAATAATGCACCTGGGAAACAAAAACCCAGGGGAAGATTACACAATTGGGGGGGAGGTAGTAACAACAACAAAAATGGAAAGGGACCTGGGGGTAATCATATCAGATAACCATAAGGTTAGCAAGCAATGTGAGAAGGCAGTAGGGAGGGCTGGGGGGATACTGGGATGTATAGGGAGAGGCATCACCAGCAGAAAACAAGAAGTTGTTATCCCTCTGTACAGTTGGCGAGACCCCATCTGGAGTACTGCGTCCAGTTCTGGAGACCCTATCTCGGCAAGGATATAGACAGGATGGAGGCAGTCCAGAGGAGGGCAACTAAAATGGTGCAGGGTCTGCAAGAGAAGCCATATGAGGAGAGACTAAAGGAGCTTAGTATGTATACCCTTGAGGAAAGGAGGGAGGGAGGACATGATAGAAACTTTTAAGTACATCAGTGGAATCAACAAAGTCCGAGAGGGTAGCATCTTTCAGAAAAAGAGATGTGCAAGAACAAGGGGACACAATTTGAAGATAGAGGGGGGACGGCTCAGGGGCAATGTGAGGAAGTAATTTTTCACAGAGAGGGTGGTGGATGCATGGAACAGCCTTCCTGAGGAGATTGTGGGGTCTAAAACTTTGGGAGAATTCAAGAATACATGGGACAGACATAAGGCAATTATAGTGGAGGGTAGGAGGAAATAGGATCTTGGTTAACTAGGATCTGCAGCTTATCCTGTAGGTAGGGGAAATGGGCAAACTAGGTGGGCCAAGCGGTCCTTATCTGCTGTCAAAGTCTATGTTTCTATGTTTACATGTTTCTATAGCCTTTAAATCTCATTAATTCTCAGAAAATCCAAATCCAATGTTTTGAGATCTAATCTTGGTCTCTTCTTCGGGAAAAGGCTACAAATATCCAAAATAAAGTGCACTATTAACATCAAATAATTATGTTACGCTCACACAATGTAGTTGATTTTTGAAATTATAAAGTTTAAAACTGAGAGTGAATAAGTCTCTTAGTCACCTTATATTATCACAAGAGTATGCACATATGTTAATGTATCAGTCAGATCTCACTTCAAGATAGAGCTCTTGCAGCAGGCAATAACCATTAAGACTATGCCCGCTAGGCACTAGGACCCCACAGAAAAATTCTAGCTAGCAGTCTATGGCACCACCTCAGATTTTTTCCCACCGTCAACCTGTACCTCTCAGCTCCATGGATGCCTCCTGCTACTAGTCGACCAACATTTTCGTGCTACATGCAGTTACCATTTTTTTTTTTTGTTGAACTCAACCAATTTCGTCGTGTATGTCTACCCAGTCAACTTCATTTACAGACTGGCAGAAATTGAAGTGCACGCAGATCCCGGCAACAGATGGCCATTCGGCCTGCCTTCTGTGCCTAGGCCCCTACCATAAGCTGGACACCTGCCCACATTGCCTTAGATTCAATAGGAGGACCCGCATCCACCGTCTGAAGACTTTAAAAGCATTCCTCCTTGAACAAGTGGCCACCATGCAGAAGACCCACAGCTCATCTTCCTCCTTGGCTGTGGACTCCTTCCCTATAGAGAAGAAATTGAGCTGGAAGCACCATCATCGAGAGAGTGATAGGTCCAGGTCAGAATCCCATCCCAGGTCTCCACACAAAGCTTCCAAAAGTTTTGCCTCCGGCACGAAGTCTGACTCAGCCCCTCCGGTTTCCCTTGCTCTCCCTGGGTTACCATCGAGGAAGCCTCCTGCCTCCATCCAGATGTCAGGTGGGGAGTCTTCTAGGCTAGGGCCTTCCCTGGCTGTCAGCCCCACAAGCTCTCGCTAGGGTCTCAGCCAGAAGGAATGGTCCACACTTTGTAGGGCAGCAGGTCAGAACCTGCTGTCCGTAAAGCCATTGCCTCTGGGTTATCGGACAAGATGACAAGCTTTGACGACATCAAGAGATGTCAGGAACATGAACACCACAAGATATCATGCTCACCTTCCAAACCATTGTCAGCTGGGGCTCTGGACTGACGACAGTTCACAACGCCCTTTGACTCCACTATGAAACTGGAGCAGACGACACCTTCCAAGTCATTGTCTGATCCGTAGGGCTCTAAAAAGGGTCCAACCATGGACCCGACGTCGGGGGACCTGACACCTGCCTCTGAGAGAGCCATGGACCAGGCACTACTCACTCTGTCACTACCCCCCCGCCCACGGGAGCCTGATGAACAGATGCCTGGGCGCCCGATGCCAGGGGATGAGACACTGCCAGACCTGATGCCCGACACAGTGGTACTGTCAGATCTGATGACGGGGGACTAAACCGAAGGGTCCAATGTCAGGCCCCTTGGAAGCTCCTACCCCTAAGACAGACCCACAACTGGGATCCATGGCTTCTTTGGCTGAGGTCAGTGCTCTGTTCATCAGTTGGTGGAACACTATCAAAGGGGGATCTGTTGCCCAGACTGCTGGAGCCGAGCCTTACTCTTGCGAGGACCCCTAGTCAAGCTCCACCTAGGCAACCAACCCCTCCTCCATGCAGATTGCCTTTGCCACCCCTGATGCCAGCTCACCCGGCTCCAGGCAGTAATGGACAAGAATCTCCTGGATGACGGAAGCATGGTTGTCACCCATTCTCCAGATTCTTCTCTAGATGCTGGAGTCGCTCTAGCGGACGCAGGTCCACATCTTCAGAAGAGTCCATCAGAGGCTCTTCCTCTTATGACTCATCAGAAGATGACTTGTCTCATCCATCTCCGGATCCAAAGAGAGATTCCCCAATGTGTCCTTCAGGCGATCCCACTTTCCTAGATATGATGAGGCACATTCAGTGGGAAATGGAAGATTTAGACCCTGAGAGGCACCATCTGGTGAAATTCTTAGGGGTCACTGACCCCAAACCCTTGGTCATTCCACCATTAGTGGAGCCCTTCCAGGATGTTATGAAACTAGCCTGGAAGCACCCTTCCATGACTTTGGCAGTTCCCAAGAAAGCTGAACACTTATAAAGGACCCCTATGGAGGAATCACATTTGAGCGAGCAACCCAAATGTCCTTATGGCCGCACATGGTTGGACTCAACAACCGAAGAATATGAACTCCCAACCACTGGATACGGAGTCCAAAAAGATGGACCAGTTTGGCTGGAAGGTGTACTCTTTGGCCACCTGTATGAGCCGGTCATTACACTTTCTGACACACATGGTGATGTATCAGAAATCTCTCTGGAAAAAGGCTATGGACCTGGCTCGGTCACAACCTGACTCTGCCAATAAGTCAGAGCTCTTTGCCATCCTACAGTCTGGTGCTGATGTTGGAAAACATCCTCAGGTGCTCATGTAACCCCTAGATGGTGCTATCCCAGGGGCTACTACCCCTGCCTGATTTGCCACTAACAGGTTGAGGGGCCTGGATCCAATGGCGGGTGCCTCCACCCAGAGGTCAGGGTTTGCAATAGTTAAACTTACTTGGTCACAGCCCTCTGGGACACTGCAACCCCCCTTTCTTCCCACTAGTGGCCCACACAATATATCAGAATTACCTTCACAGTATACACTTACCCCAGGACTAGTTCCGGCACTGGGACCTCCTGTGAGATAAGATACAGTGCAACAATCACAGTACAGTACTTTAACATAGACAAATACCTCAGGAAGTATAACTTTGCTGAAACAAGCAGCTCTGATTTATTTAGGGGAATATAACAAGGACAGGCGGAAATCAGGTTAATTAGCTTATCACTTTACTATCTACCTATGGCTCTGTGCACAGGCCTATCCCTACCAGTTACTGTCCCTGGGTACCCAAGCCCTAGTGGCTAGTCCAAACCGTGGCAGCTGGTAGGGGCCCTTTCACACAGTGAAAAGAAAAATTAGTTTAAACAGTCAGCAGTACAGTGATTCCATTTGGATTTAATGTGGCAATTCAACAGGAGCGACCCTGAATTAGTACTCACGACCTCCAAACAAGATAGGGTCCTTCAACGTCAGCAGGGCTACTCTTGAGCTCCACGAGACTCTTCACACATTTATATGGTAAAAAGAAAGTACTATACCAGGCAGGCTGCTTCTCTATCGATCGCAATTACTGCACAATACCGGGAGAACACACAGCAGATTCAGTTCCTGACAGACCGAGTGCAATTCAACAATTTCTCCAGTCTTCTACAGGGTGAGCCTGGTTTCTACTTCAGAGATCCTTTGATTCTTTTCACAGGACAGATTCAGTCCTAACAAGCAGTTACACAAGCTGCAGACGGAACTCTGGGCCTTACACACGTTTTTGACTGAAACTGTGCACTGAAGGAGCACAGGGTTTCTTTCCTTCACTCCCAGAGCTAAACTGAAACTCCAACAGACAAAACCGGGCACTTCCTTTGAGTTCCTCCCAGTTCTTGACTGGATTGGCTGTCACTCACAATAGACTGCTGCTGTTGGTCCAAAAGGCGCCAAAGTCTAAACTACATCTCCCAGAGTCACTGCCCATACAATCCTCTTGTGGCTGGCTCAGATTATGAGTCAAGTTCTGATTCGTCCAAGGCACCATTTTAGAGCTAGCTTACCCCACACTGATTGGTCCAGTTCAGCAGTTCAAAACTAGAATGGGGAACTAGGCAAACACAGTTCTGACTGCAAAGAAAGCAAGTTAGACAAACTGTATTTTCATTATTACTCTAAATGATTTCTGACAAACAGTTACACCCTTCAGATAGGTTCCCTTTGCACTCCTAGTGACTGCAAAAATAGAGTGAATTGGCAGCAGTTCGAGTGGTACTCAAACAGAGAAGCACACAGTCCCCCCATAGAAACTAATTATGTCTGCAAGCAGACAGCTCTTAAAGAGACAGTACCAGAGGCTCTAAAAACACTCACTGATAAATGGCTTAAACGGCAAACACCATTCAGGCTTGGAGCATTCAAGCAAGCTCCTGGAAGTCTTTTGGGAACCCCCATTTGCAGGGGGGTTACACTCATATGACTCAGAAGACTGCTGCCAGATCAGCTGCCACAGAGATATACCTCTGGCGCTACTCTTGGTTGAGAGTCTTGGGCGTCCGATAGGATTTGCAGGATGCTGTCCTGGATGCCCCTTTTCAAGGAACAGTTCTTTTCAGGCAGAAGGCAGAAAAGATGATCACAGGCTTGCAGGACTCAGGAAAAGCAGTTTCTGAAGTCCACAAGATGTATAAGTCAGAGCCAATTCCATCCAGGCGTTGGCCCTTTTATAGGCAACAAGGCCAGCAGGGGAAATGTCAGCAACAAAGAGGGGGTTACAAAAGAAAAGGCACCCCCTATCATCAGGGCCACAGGGACCAAGGAATGCTAAAAATGCCAGCGCTCCCTTGCCCACTCCAACAACCTCGGCATGACTCTCTGCCTACCCCCCTCCTCCAGCGGAGCTATAGGGGGAGGCAGTAGGAGGGCGGCTCTCCCTTTACCTCATGGGTTGGTCCAGCACTGCAACAGATCAGTAGGTACTTCAGATTATAGAAAGGGGTTATGCTCTGGAGTTCACCCAAATACTTCGAGACAACCCTCCGATTTCCACTCATTGCTCCTCATCCCACGCAGGCCCCTGTGTAACTGTAAACTTATTACAGGACAACTCTGTAAAACAGGGCCTTACAGTCCTAAAAGTTACTTACTGTTAAAAAAAATAAAGGTCTCTACCTATCTATCTATCTATCTATCTATCTATCTATCTATCTATCTATCTAAACTGTCTATCTATAATTCAGGCAGAAATCCAAACTCTCCTGAGCAAAAAGGCAGTCCAGGTAGCCCACCGAATCAAAGAGGAAGGGGGTTATTACTCCCACTTCTTCTTAGTTCCAAAAAAGACAGGGGTCCTTCATCCCATCCTGGATCTCAGTCAGCTGAACAATTATATTGAATACAAAATGTTCAGGATGGTGACACTGCCTTGATTGCTGTCCAAGCTACACCAAGGGGACTGGCTCTGTTTTCTGGACATGTAGGATTCATACATGCACATAAAAAATTCTGCCATCCCACAGAAAGCACCTTTGCTTTACCTTCCAGGGCGAGCATTATCTGTTTCAGGTGCTGTTGTTTGGTGTCTTCTCCTCACTTTGAGTATTCACCAAGTACCTGGCAGTGGTGGCAGCAGCTCGCAGGAGGCAGGGACATGACATCTACTCCTACCTTGACAACTGGCTTCTGACAGCTCCTACAAGGGACCAGCTGAGGCACACACTGGAAAGTACTTTCTGACTGTTTCAAGCCCTGGGTATCACCTTAAATCTTCCCAAGTCATTCTACTGGCCCAGTCAGAGATTACAATACATAGGGGCCTTCCTTCCCTTGGACAAGGCAGATCACCTGAAGGTGTTGGCTTGGAAAATCGCCTCCTCAGGCCCGAAATCACCCAGAATGCTTTTGCAACTCCTAGGCCATATGGCAGTTGCCATCATGACAGTGCCCTTAGCTTGTCTCCACATGAGAGTGCTTCAGTGGAACCTGAGGGTACAGTGGGATCAGCATTTGGATGATCTCGAGCAGCAAGTTTGGAATTCCATTGCTGTGCATTAGACTTTGGAATGGTGGCTAGCCCCCTCCCAACTAGAGACTGGGGCTCCATTTCAAAGTCCCAGTCCTCAGCAAATCCTGACAATGGATGCCTCGGGACTGGGATGGGGTGCTCATTTCAAAGAAAATCAAACAAAAGGGACATGGACTCCTTTGGAATGCAGCCTCCACATCAATGTGTTGGAGATGAGAGCCATTTTGTACACCTTGAAGGCATTTCAGATGGACCTTCTCCCAGGCCCCTTATTGATCCAGACAGACATGCTCTGGTCATTTACATCAACAAGCAAGGGGGCACTCACTCCTATCCCTTTTGCAGAGAGGCCATGAGAGTCTGGTACTGGGCAGTGGAGCACAGTCTGGAACTCACAGCAATGCACGTGCCAGGTGTACAAAACACGTTAGCCGATAGCTTAAGCTGCTCTTGGTCTCAGGCCCATGAGTGGGAATTACCACAGGAAATAGAAGATTATCTTTTTGAACTATGGGGAATTCCAGAACTGGACCTCTTTGTGTCCCTGCTTAGTGCCAAACTTCCCAGTTTCTGCTCACTAGATACAGGGCCTGGTATTTTCTGGTGAGACACGTTGTCCCTCTCTTGGACAGGGGAGTTTTCTTTATGCCTTCCCTCCCTTTCCGCTGCTTCAGAAAGTATTGCTCAAACTCCAAGTGAAACGAGCAGGTATGATTCTCATAGCACCATTCTGGCCTCGGCAGATTTGGTTCCCATTGATCCAGCAATTGGCAATAGAACCTCCGATTCCTCTGCCCGTATCCTCCCACTTGCTCTCCCAGGAGCAAGAGACTCCAGTATACCTGAATCTCAAGTCTTTGCCCCTGCATGCATGGCTCCTACAGACTTAGGGACCAGAACGGGGTGTCAGCAGGGGTAGCAGAGGTCCTATTGGCTGGGAGAAAACCCTCTACCATGGCCACCAATGCCATGAAATGGAAGTGCTTCTGCTTATGGGCTTGCAGCCATCATCTGGACCCATTCACCTGTCCAGTGAATTCGGTCCTTGAGTATCTCCTTTAGCTGCTGACAGCATCGGCAGCAGCTTTGAAAGCTATTCTCCCTGCAGCCACCCACGGATCACCTGGTCTTCATTCCATACCCTCCCTTGTTGTTTCTGCCCCTCAAGGGTGAAGACTGTTCAATCCTCCTATTCTTGTCCCCTCCAGGGCTCATCCTTACCCCTCCTGGGTTTGACTTCTCCCTCAGGCTTCACTTGAAGGCCAGGTGTGTTCCTTTCAGTGGCCATTGCTCTCTTCCTCACCTGGGGGTGGGGTGAATTGGGCCCTAGCAAAGTTCCCCTTTAGCTACAGAGGCCTCTACTCGCAGCGCTCCCGCAGCTTTGCCATTAGAGGGATAGAGCAAGAGCCCTTCCTCTAAAAATCTCCCCTGAATTGGGTCTCTAAATTGCAGTAGTGAGTCATCATTAATTCATCCCAGACCTGGAGGGAAGATGACCAAGGCTTTGGATCCCCAGAGGTTTCCCCACATAGGGTTTTTTCCTCTCCTCCATGCCGAAGGTCATAAAGGTTAAGTAATCCCTCAAATAGTAGATCTGTAGTAGTACATTTTGATCCAGATAGGTTTCCGCTGTTAGAACTGGGGTTGGATGGTGGCCTTCTTTCTACTTGGCCCTTCCCTCTCTCCTTATGGAAGTCATGCCCCTTCTGCTATCAGTACTGAAATTGTCAGTCATTGCATTATCCTCCCATGTCTATTATATGTTATCACTACTCTGTTATTCCATGCTCATCCAGTTTCTGTGTTCACTATTTGCTGCTCGACTTTTTGGGGGGCTCTTTCCTAAGGTACCTTTAGCTGTAACCCTCCTCAAGAGGGTTCCTTTGCCTTCATGGTACCAGACACGATGGTAGTTCCCCCTGGGGCAGAGAGTGCAAAAGGCCAAAGTATCTGTTTATCACAGTCAACAACATAAGCATTCACATACTGTCAGTCTATCAGTGAAGTTACACAAGCATATACTCGTCACCAAGTTGTGCACACACATTGAAATCAAGGGCTATGACTGCAATTCAGTGGGTGGGAGTAACTAACCATGTCCCCTGTCTGAGTTATTTAAGTCAGCTTCCTGCAGTCTCATTCAGATGCATTCTTTCTTTGTCCCACCATCCTCCCCTCCTCCTCCAGTTGCACGTCTCTCTCTCTCCCTCGGGGCTCCTTCCTAAGGTATGTTTAGCCTAAAGGAATTATCTTCCCATGGCCCCTCCATGGCTGAAACCCTCCTCAAGAGGGTTCCTTTGCTTTCATGGTACCCTGACAAGGTGGTAAATCCCTGTGGGACTGAGATTGTGAACTGCTAAAGTATCTATCACAGTCTGTCAACAACATTAACATTCAAATACTATCTGTCAATGAAGTTGCACAAGCATATACTTATCACTAAGTTAAGTACACACATTGGGCCCTATGCATGACTGGGCGGGAAATACGCACCGCAGGCATGTATCCCAGTTGCACAGGTCCGCACCTGAGGACAGGTGCACACATGCTGGTATTCACTACCACCAACCATATGCTGGTGGCTTCGCCCCCCATGGCTCGCAGGACTCCACACGGAGTGGCGTAGCTGACCCAGGTGGACATCCAATGGGATGCCTGTCCTGGGCTCCACAGTGGATCCCTTACACAGATGGGCATGGATCCTGGTGTGTGAATGCCTACCACAGGCACCCGAACCCATGTGGTATGGACCTGTCATCTGGTGTACACCCCGGCCCAGCTCTTGCCTCACAGTGCCCTCCCAGTGCATTGCAGGACCCCTAGCAGGAGAACCTCACCCCTGTCCTACAGTTGGCCCCCCCACACATCTGTGCCCACCCAGATGTGGCCACACACCCTGAGTCCCCCATGCCCCATCCCGATGGAGTACCCACCATGTGCCCCACATGACTGTCCTATCAGGGCCAGACCTGAAGACACACCCCTGACCCCCAATCCCGGTGCCCCCATGCCCCCAGTGGTAGCAGTGTCACTCTCCCAGCACTGACTGCCCACCCCCATCCCCATCATCTTCAGATAGGCTTCCCCAGCCCTCACCTGCTGCCTACTGGGCTGGGGAGGCATAGAGGGTCTTCACTCGGTCCTGCTGTGACCGGCAGGGTACGTCCATTGGGGCACACAGTGGGTTATGACAGGGTCCCCACTGCCATAACCTGTGCACTTCTGCACACCCATGCAGGCTGCACTACCTGCTGTTGTGAAAGATGCGTAGTGCTGCCATGCCCCCAGCCCACTCCTGGCGTGTTGCTCTCTGTGCGGTTGGGGGATCGGGTATGTAGGTGTTGTGTGCTCCTTTAGTGACTACCACATGGGCGTCGCTCTGCAGCAGTCACATGTAATGATGCCAACATGCCTGGTTTGTGCAGTGCACTGGCATTGTGCATAGGGCCCATTGAAATTTAACTATACAGCTTTGCATGCCATGACAATGGTTATTCTGTTTTGTCCGGGGGATCTCCCACATGGTTCAATGGTGTGGGGAGGTGGGTCCAGCCAGTGGGACATGTTAACATTTAAATTGGAATATGCAACCAAGTTGTAATTAGCTGTTATAAAACCCTTTAGCTGGAGGGGAAGGGGGGAGTGACCAGCGCCTTTGATAAAGCATATCATGAGAAACACATCGGGTGCTTTACCTACTCCTGGGTCAGTTTAACATTTAATATGCATTTTTCACCTGAATAAACTGCATTCACTGTAACATTCAGTGTGTGTGTCTGTTTAGGGGGTGAGTGGCCTTTTTTATGTTTGCTTGCACGCATGTGCAAGAAACATAGTCCCATCATCCGAGTTTTTGGAGGTGTGGCACCCTGTCTTCCAATTCAGTCAGTGTGTTTGCAGGCACGGCCACAGTTCCCCAATGAATGCTGCAGCTGTCTATGACAGCAGTTGAAAATGCAGTGCCGTACAGTTGAAAGGGAGAGCTATGCTTCAGTAAGCAGCGATAAGATATCGCGTGCTCATGCGCGCTCCCCCCCCCACACACACACATTGCTACTGTTACTTTTACTGAATTTATAGTCAGTTCTAATCCTCATGTAGCTAGGATCTCTTTCAGTACCATTCATATGTTTAAGATACTCTGCCCTGGTCCCTCTGTCCCGGCGGACATGGCAGACACATGCAGACTCAGCTTCATGTGTTCGCTCTATTCACTGTGAGTGTGATTTTATAGCCTGGAATGCGGACATGATCCACACTCTCGAGTCTGCCCCTGCAGTTTTCAGCACTGAAATTAAAGCATTCAATGCTCCCTCATTTGGGAGACTTTACATTGGTAAAATCAGTTTAAAATGAGCAGAAACACTGAAAAGCATCTTGCCTTGAAACGTTTCCCTTCAGACTGCACCGCTCACTGTGAGCATGATTTTATAGCCTGGAATACAGAAGTACTCCACACTCTTGAGTCTGCCCCTACAGTTTTTAGCACTGAAACTAAAGCATTCAAAGCTCCCTCATTCGGGAGACTTTACATATGGTGAAATCAGTTTAAAATGAGCAGAAACACTGAAAAGCATCCTGCCTTGAAACCTTTTAGGTTATGCACTGGTACTGGTATTCCCATGGAGGAAATAATCCACCACCCGTAGGTCCAGCATGTGAGGAATACTGGTGTATAGAGATGTTATGTCCAAACCTATCCAAAGGAACTTTGGGTGCTATACCACTTTCTCAAGTTTTAACATCAAATGAGTCGAATCTTGCGTGTAGGATATCAAGTCTGTCACAATGGGCTACAAAAAGAAATCTATAAAATGATTACGATTCTCTATTAGGGATCCTACACCCGAGACTATTGGTCTCCATGGAGGGCTGTATAACACCTTGCTGTTAACCAGAGGGGTTAGTCAGTGCTGTGATTTCTTGCACTGTAAGTTGTTTGCACAGTAATGAATGTTCAGTTGGCTATATGACTGGCACCTTGCTTGCTATTTCTTGGCATGTAACTACAGCTTTCTGTGTTTTAGTACTGTAGCACTTTCTAGTCACAAGGTTTTTGTAAGTCTGTGAATTAGTGTGTGACTTATGGAGGGCCTGGATATAACTTAACAAGTCACACGTCGTCCTCCTAAAAAGAAAAGCACCTGAAAAGAAAAAACCTTCCCTCGCTGACTGTCCTGACCCCCATCCCCCCACCTGCACCCACCCTTTGCGCACCCTGCCTCCCCCTCCCACAACCCGCACTCACACCACTGCGCACTCAGCCCCCCATACCTCTCCTCACCCCATACTTACCTCCGAGTCTGGCGTGACGATCTTGGTGGACCGGGAACATGTCTGCACTCTTCAAAGCTGATTGTGAACTGAGGAAATGCCGGTAAGCTGTATAATAGAATAAATAGGGTTTTTTCAACTTTGATGCATATCTCAGGCATTTTTGGGAATTTTTTCACCAAATTTTCAACATGGGGTTTTTGGGACCCCTCCTCATGAATTCTGTCACTATCATTTTGTTAATCGGGCCCGAAAGGTGATTTCGCGGTCACTGCGCGGAACCACCTTTCGGGATGGATTGACGAAACAACAGTGTCACATTTCATGAGGTAGGCCCCCCAAAACCCTATGTTGAAAATTTGGTAAAAAAATTCCCACAGATGACTGTTTTACGAGTATGCATTGCGCTGTCCCTACGCACGCTCGTAAGTTCGCGAATTTTCAATATTTTCACTCCAGATTTTCAACATTGCCATTTTACCACACCTTCTTATGAGCAGTACAGCTGTCATTTTTCACATCTCACCCAAAATGTGTTTCTGCGCATGCACCGCACAATGGCATAGTCGGTGTGCGAAATCAATGTTCGGGACAGATTAAGAAAATCGCAGTGACACTGTTCATAACCAGAGGTATTAAAATGGCTATGTTAAAAATTTGGTGAAAAAAGTCCATAAAATGACTGTGTTACGAGCGACCATTGCGCAGTTTCCACGCACCCTCGTAACTTCATGGATTTCTAATATTTTCAGTCCAGATTTTCACCATGGCATTTTTCCACACTTCCCTATGAACAGTACAGCTGTCATTTTTCACACCATGGCCGAAATGTGTTTTCGCACTTCCAGTGCAGAAATGTGTAGTTCCCTGTTCGGGACAGATTAAGAAAATCACAGTGACAATGTTCATGAGCAGAGTTTCCAAAATTCCTGTGTTGACAATCTGCTGTAAAAAATTCCCAAACTAATTGCATTATGGGTGTGCATTGCACATTTTCTATGCAAGCTCATGACTTCACCATTTTTACGTTCGCTTGCACACATGCGCAAGGAACATTTTGGGAGAGTAGCCCACTTTGCAGGTGTGCCTCTCCCATCCAATGCACTGCTCCCTTGAGCAGGCGTGGCGGTCCTGCACCAATGGGTGCAGGAGCTCTGTATGACAGCAGTGTTCCTCTGCTTCAAAGGAAAGCACCGCTGCCATACTGAGCACCGCCGTCCCCCCCTCACGTTAGGCGCCCCCCCCAAGCTTTGGTGTCATGCTGGGAGCCCACCCCAGCGTGGCAAGCGTTGTTTGCCGATGGGGTGCCTAATCCCCATCAGCTCCACGGCCCCCAAGCCATCCTGCTGCCATGCTGGGAGCCTACCCAGCGTGGCAATCGTTCCCTTTGTTTGCTGGACGGGGTGCCCAATCCCCTCCGGCTCCTCGGCCTCCTCATGAAGTTTGCTGGACGGGGTGCCCAATCCCGTCAGCTTCTCACCCCCAGCCATCTTCTGCCATGCAGGAGCCCACCTCAGCGTGGCAAACGTCCCACGTTGTCCGTTTTATTTTAAAACCTGTAAAATAAAAGCGGTCCCAGCGTCTCCCAGCCCCCACAACCTGCACCCACCCACTGTGCACCCAGCCTCCCCACCCCCCACCCCATACTTGCCTCCGGACTCCGGTCGCGACGATCTTGGTGGACGGGAACACGTCTGCACTCTTCAAAGCGACCGCAAACTGAGGAAATGCCGATAAGCTGTATAATGGGCTAGATAGGGGTTTCAACTATGCATATCTCAGTCATTTTTGGATTTTTGCACAAATTTTCAACATGGGTTTTGGGACCCCTTCTCATGAATGATGTCACTGTCATGGCGTTATTCAGGCCCGAAGGTGATTTCGCAGCACTTCGCAGTCACTGCATGAAATCATCCTTCAGCTTGAATAACACCATGACAGTGACATCATTCATGAGAAGGGTTCCCAAAACCCCATGTTGAGATATTTGGCAAAAATCCAAAAAATGACTGTTTTACGAGCGTGCATTGCGCAGTTCCTATGCAGGCTTGTAAGTTCGCAAATTTTCAATATTTTCACTCCAGATTTTCAACATTGCCATTTTATCACACCTTCTTATGAGTTGTACAGCTGTCATTTTTCACATCTCACCCAAAATGTGTTTCCACCCATGTAGCGCACAATGGCGCAGTCGGTGTGTGAAATCAATGTATGGGACACATTAAGAAAATCACAGTGACACCGTTCATGAGCAGAGGTTTTAAAATGGCTATGTTGAAAATTTGGTTAAAAATTCCTAAAAATGACTGTTTTACGAGCGTGCGTTGTGCAGTTCACAGCATACAAATGCGTTTGCGAATTTTCAATATTTGCACTCCAGATTTTCAACATTGCCATTTTACCACACCTCCTATGAGCACTGCAGCTGTCATTTTTCACATCTTGCCCAAAACATGTTTCCGCCCATGTAGCGCACAATGGCACAGTTGGTGTGCGAACTCAGTGTATGGGACAAATTAAGAAAATCACAGTATCACTGTTCATGAGCAGAGATCTTAAAATGGCTATGTTGAAAATTTGGTGAGCAAATTCCTAAAAATAACTGTTTTACGAGCGTGCGTTGTGCAGTTCCTATGCACGCTCGTAAGTTTGCGAATTTCTAATATTTTAACTCCAGATTTTCAACATTGCCATTTTACCACACCTCCTTATGAGCAGTATAGCTGTCATTTTTCACATCCTGCCCAAAATGTCTTTCCGCCCATGTAGTGCACAATGGCGCAGTCGGTGTGCGAACTCAGTGTATGGGACAAATTAATAAAATCTCAGTGTCACTGTTCATGAGCAGAGATCTTAAAATGGCTATGTTGAAAATTTGGTGAACAAATTCCTAAAAATAACTGTTTTATGAGCATGCAATTGTGCAGTTCCTACGCACGTTCGTCAGTTTGCGAATTTTCAATATTTTTACTCCAGATTTTCAACATTGCCATTTTACCACACCTCCTTATGAGCAGTACAGCTGTCATTTTTCACATCCTGCCCAAAATGTGTTTCCGCCCATGTAGTGCACAATGGCGCAGTTGGTGTGCAAAATCAATGTATGGCACACAGTAAGACAATCACAGTGACACTGTTCATTAGCAGAGGTTTTAAAATGCCAATGTTGACAATTTGGTGAAAAAATTCCTAACAATGACTGTTTTACGAGCGTGCATTGCACAGTTCCCACACACGCTCCTAGGTTTGCGAATTTTCAATATTTCCACTCCAGATTTTCAACATCGCCATTTTACCACACTTCCTTATGAGCAGTACAGCTGTCATTTTTCACATCCTGCCCAAAATGTCTTTCCGCCTATGTAGCGCACAATTGGGGTAACAAAAAGGTCATGCTGACAATTTATTGTGCAAATGCCAGCAATCGCACAGGGCATTAGGGTAAAGCACCATACATGCCAAACACCACTGCAAATACCTGCAAGCGAACATTTGGCATTGACAAATGCTTGTTTTTAATATTTTCACTGCAGATTTTCAACATTGCCATTTTACACCTCCCCATGAACAATACAGCTGTCATTTTTCACATCCTGTTCGAAATGTGTTTTCGCACCTGTGGTGCCAAATGGCATAGTCGCTGTGCAAAATCAGCTTTTGGCTAACAAACTGATATTGCCACTGTTCATAAGGTGGGGGTTACAAAAAATCCATGTTGAAAATTTGGAGTGAAAATGCCAATGAACGCCTGAGGTGTTAGGGTTTCTGACCATAACGCCCCACCCTGTACAGATTGACAGGCATCAGGGGTGTGACTAGAGATTCTCGCCTGTAATGCTCATACCATTTCACACCTTGCAGCCAGTGAAAGGCATCAAGGTGTGCCTTGGACTCTTCCGCCCCAAAGTTCACCCCATTCTCCTATACAGCACCCATCTCACCGTATTTCCTGATGGAATGGGGTGAGCATAAGGGCCAAAGACCCCAAAGCACACCATGACACATGTCGGTATCTGCAGAGTAGAGTGTGGTGAAATGGCATGGCCGTTACGCCTGACAACCCAAAGGCACACCCCAATGCCTGTCAGTCTCTGCAGGGTGGAGGTGGGGTTGGCTTCAGTTCAATACTTCACTGCCATTCCTATTATGCAGCTCTCTAACTCCTACACTACCAATGCCAATGCCAGCAAGCAAACATTCGGCATTGACAAATGCTTGTTTACTATTTGTTATAGTTTATTGGTAAATTACCTGCAGGACCCTCCTTGTATCTTGACTGGATGGTGATGATGTTATAGTTCATGATGACTTAGTATAGATATAGAAAGTATCTGATCGTTAATAATTTCACATAGAACTGTCTATTTTTTCCTGTCTGCTTTTTCGTTTATTTTATTTTCTGACAGTTAGACCCCCCCCCAAAGCGTTTTGCCTTGGAGGGGAGGAAGCTCTGTCCCCACTCCTGTGACCAGTGTCCACCCCCCTTTGAGTCACTGGAGGCCAAGTTCCTTATGGATTGCCCCCTTCCCCGTGGCGGGGTCTGGGTAGGGAAGGAGGGTCACACCCCAGTGCATACATCCAGATGGCCCTGGTGGTCAGGTGGCAGCACGGGCCTAGAGAGGGTGGGCAAGACTTCATGAAGCCCGTATGCCCCCATTTTCTGGTCATCTGGTCCCCTACCCCAGTGACATGCTAGGATGTGCACGTTGATTTGCACACACACTGCAGAGTCAGGCAAATACAGAGTGGGTCAATGTCAATATAGTCACTCACTGACCTGCACTACCACCAGGCCTCCCGCCAGTGGCAGTCAGAAAGTGAGACGGCTGCCACCCCCAGGAGAAGACAGCAGCCCCTGGAATGCTGATCCTCTCCCACCCCCCTGACCCTTATCAACCCATGCTCTTTCCTGAACATGGGTTGCCAGTTGGGCTAGTGGTCAGGCGTGCTTCAGCCCCCCTGTGCACCAGTGGCCAGCAGGTCAGACATACCCTTAATGGCATAATTTGTTCCACATAAACAGCATTATCCTTGCTGTGTTATACTGTACGTATTTCCATACACTATGGATATATGACTGCAATCCCCTTCAGGTGGTATAATGACCCATCTGTGTTGATGCCCAGGATGGTCCAGGGTACTGCCATGTCTAGGGGTGAAGAGGTTATGCTGACCAAGAGCCCATTGCACTCAGTAACTTAATAAATCCCTTATCCTCTTTCAGGAGGAGTTGGATGTGGGCACCAAGCATGAATGAAAAGAAACACACTGATGACAGAAGTCTCAAGCACTTGACTCTCTTTACTGGGCTTTTGTGACATGTTCATTTGTACACATTAGTTGTTTACTGGTCCAAGGGCCATAGTTTCTCAATTTATGCTCAGTTTGTTACAGTCCCATGTATTTTTTGGGTAACCCTACTCACCAAATCCATTTCCTGAGCCATAGATCCCTTTTTAACCTATACCAAACTCTCTCTCTCTACCCTCTTACTTTGTTAGGATCACCATGCATGGGGATTCCCTATCCCCGCCATCAGTGCACTTCCACATTCGATACCCTCTGTGTGTACCCTTTCCCTTTACTCAGTTCCTTGGACTACTGAGGAGCTAACATGTGTACTGGGCTGGCGTACACATTTATGGTGACTTTATGCTACGTGGGCCCACCAAGCTGGCACTCCCTTATCATGCCCTGGTACCAAGTTATCATGTGACTCCAGCTATGTGGCTGGGCATCACACACATCATACGACTGCTTTGCTGGGAGCTACAGTACACTGCAATGGCGTCCATTCTCAAGATGAACTGTTACCTTAGGGTGCCAGCCAGGGCTGGCATCTCCTCACCATGCCACAGTGCTCTTTTACACTATTAGTGGATTCCCTTTTCCCCAACCTTTAGAGGTGCTTCTCTTGTCTTATCTCTTCACTCTTACTGGTAGTACTTGATTCACCAGCCTCCTTGTGTACTCTGTTGGTCTCAGTCAAACACAGAAACACAAATTCTGTCAGCAGATAAGGACCACTTCACCCACCCACCCCTTTTTTCCCCTGCTACTTTCACTGCAGATCCTGCCTGATCGCTGGCTACCCCCCCCACACTTCCCAATTAAGATTCCCTGTGCCTACTGCATGCCTGCTTGAACCCTACCACTCTTTTAGCCCCCACTGCCACTGCTGGAAGACCATTCAAGGCATCAACCACTCTTTCAGTGAAAAAGTACTTCCTCACATCCCTCCTAAATTTCCCCCTTCCAGCTTCATTGCATGTCTCCTTCTTCTCGTGCACTTTCTCTTTTGAAAAATACTCCCCTCCTGTACCTTGTTCAACCCTGTGAGGTATTTACAGGTCTTTATCATATCCCCTCCCTCCTTTATTCCGGGTGTACATATTGAAATCCCTTAGTCTCTCCTCACAAGGGCTTATTTTTTAATATTTATATATAAGATTTTTCTTTTCTATATAGAAAATACTTCTAGAATATTAAATAGCGCAATAATGTGGACATATCATAATATATTAGAATAGAAAAACATCATAAATAATCAAAAAGGAAACACATTAGTAAATATATTCCTTAAGATATGTGCCAGTTAAGTCCGGAAGATTTAAATGTGTAGATTCTAGTATAAGAACGTCAACATCTTTGAGCATCCTTAAGCATCATTTAGCACTTTTAGTAAAAGTCTCCAAGAATTTATAGAGCCATATTTTCTTTTTTGCAGTTAATCTTTTTATTGGCATATACCTTTTTTATACGTAGATGTAAGTACAGAAGGATACATGTTACCAGTTACACACATTAACCACCGATGGTATGTCAGACTGCAGGCATGTTCAGATCAGTTAACTGTAACAGTGGCAGGAGACATTATTTGCAGCGGTACTGTCTGTGCTCAGATAGATGAAAATATGAGTATGTCAAGCATAACCTATAAGTCATTTTGGGAGACACCAAATGGATTTATGATGATGATCAGCTGAAGAGCTTCCTACAACAGCAGCAACCAGTTAAAGAAGCTATGAGAGATTCAACTATTCCAAGTAACTCCTGAGTCAATTTAGTGATTGAAATCAAAATCTACATCTGGTAGTGGATCCCTAAGTGTTTTAAAGAGCTAGTGTACTACCTAAAATTGATATTAGTTTTTAAAAGCTGTCAACTATTAGCTTTTATATCTGAGAGTCTTCTTCTTTTCCCTTTGGGTAATTACATTTTTACCTGGTATTAGTAGGTGTAATCTCTGTAACAGCACATTGCCTGCCAGCTGATGTATCTATTTCTGTTCCGCCCACTACATCATCAGCATGTGACCTCACTGACTGTGACATCACAGCTTTTTGTGAGGAGCCACTCAGTAGCTGCCAGTTCTGTCACCTGTGATGTCACTGTCAGTGAGGTCACAGTGCTGCTGATATAAGGCAAGGCAAATGTTTTTTATAGGGCACCCTTTCCAACAGGTCAGAGTGCCTCACAATTAATTAAAAAACAGGTAATACATTTGAAAATACATTCAATAAATAGATCAAACTATCAATAAAACAATAACAAATAATACAGTCAGCAGTTAATTAAATATCAGGGTAGGCCTGGGTGAATAAATATGTTTTTAACCTCTGTTTAAAGGTATCCACAGTAGGGTCGGAGTGTACTTCTTCTTGGAGAGAATTCCACAGTATGTAATAGGGAGGCTAGACCTAGCTATGTCAGTTGCCAGGCAGAGTGCTATTCCACACATCCAGCATAATACTGTCACACAGAAAACATTCGAATGAGAAAATGGAACAAGAAAAAATACTCCAGAAATAAAAAGTTAGAATGGACTGCTTCTTAAAATTTATCACATTTTCTTGTCCGCTATTTCTGGTTCTGCTATCTCGTTAAACATTATACAGATTGAGGTAACACCTGTCACAGAAGTGACTGCTACTCCTGATATACAAGAAAATAAAACTTAAGCTCTTGATGGTGAAATTTTAGAAGTGCATGACGATTCTGCTAAAGAACAAAACCCAGAAATCTTTATTTGAACTGTTGACTCTTCTAAGTGAAATAAATTGTTCCTGATATAATAAATGACCTAACAAAAGATTTCCAAGTTTTTAAAATAGAGCCAGATTCTTATAACTTCATATCTTACTTTAAACTGAAGTCATTTAGAAAATATGGCTCTCCCCAATTCTGCACATGGGTGAGATCATTATACTCCTTCCCAATGGCAAGGGTGCTCACTACCTCAATGCTTTCAGATCCCTTCCCACTGGCAAAAGGAACAGAACAAGGCTGCACACTCTTCCCCCTCCTGTTTTTGCTAGCCATTGAACCTCTTGCTGCAGCTATATGCCAGGACAGTGATACAAGAGGTCTTCAACTGGGTACCACCTCATATTCCATGATGTTACACACAGATGACCTAATAATGTTCTTAGGAGATGCAACTCCCCCTGTTGGCACTTCTAACACGTCACAACCTTGTTTGGCCTTAATGTTAACCAATACAAAATGGAGATGTTACCCCTTAACAGGCAGTGCTCTTCATACACCTTACTTCACTGTGTCCCCCCAGGCAATTGCCTACCTGAGTCTACAAATCACCTCTGATCTGACTAATCTCAGTGAGGTTAACTGCAGTACTCACCGAAATAAAAACAGAATGTGACAGGTGGACATCTTCACATCTCACTCTTGCATGGAAAATCTGTACATTAAAAATGGTAGCGGACCCAAAAATATTTTACATCTTGTCACATCTACCTGTTACCTTTCCTAAGAAATGGTTCACTACACTGGATAAAGTAATAGGCATCTTCCTCTGGGAAGGAGCCTAACTTCGATATAGCCGGAACAAACTGTGGGCACACTGGTCATGGGTGGATGGGGGTTGTCTTGGCTTACTGGGTACATGTGGGCTTTCCAAGCAATTCAAACTTTGCAGTGGCACCGTAGACACGATAAAGAGTCACCACAATGGGTGGAAATGGAGCATTCACTCATTCAGGACTGGCCCCATGCCACTCTACTCTACTATCAAAAGAATTGACATCTCACCCCACTGTGACATCATCTGTTGAATGTCAGTTTATAATGCATAAATGGTTAGGCCATAACCTCACACCCCTATGTTACTCTCTGTTATGCGGCAACCCAGAAATCAAAGTAGACGATCGGCCTACATTATGGTTCTCTTGGGCAGTCAAGGATATATAATGACTGCAGGACATTATGGACAAAGGGGTGTGAGCTGTGATCATGTTCCAATCCCTACAAACCAGATGGAGGATTTCCAGAACATATTTCTGGAGATTTCTGCAGTTGCAAAGTGCAGTACAACATATCAGCTGTATCAAGCCTCGACACACATTAGATGAAGCAGGAGAAGGGTGTGGCAGGTGCCATATGTAGCACAATTAGGGAAAACATTCCCAATCAATACCTACAATCAAAATAAAAATGGGATACGATGCTAAACTCTTGCATTTCAGAACAGGATTGGAATTTGTGTCGGCTCCTGTCTCACATAGCTTTTAAGGATGCCCATAGCAGGCTCATCAAAAATAAAATCCTACATGCATGGTACCAGACCCCCTCCATTTTGCATAAGATGAATCTACTGCCAGATGACAGTTTTTGGAGGTGTGGGGTATCAGGAGGTGATCCACTGCATGTCCTCTGGTCATGTCCCCTCATGCAACCCTTTTGGGACGAGGTGCATGGATTAGCCTCCAGGGTATTCCAATGTGTGATCCCTCACTCAACTCACCTCCTCATTTACTTCAATTCAATTACTGCATCCATTTTAATCCTGCCATACTCTACTATGTTTGGAAATTTATCAGCAGGACAGAGAGAACTGTTGAGAACAAACAGCTTAAATGTAAAGTGACACTGAGTACATAAATTATGCTGGTACACTAGTTCTTTGATGGGGCCTGCTACATTATTATAGGGGTATGGCTGTAAGAGCTTTGCATTCTTATTGGTTGAGATTGTCTACTTGTGGTTACATTTTATCATTATTTGGTTTATTATGGGACTTGTGTGTATGTTAGGCAAAAACTGAATATCGAGTTAATAATCTTGGAGGACACAGGCAGAAGTGGTTATTTGCCCCTGTGCTGTTTAATGTCAGTTTCTCATTGCTGACTCAAACTATTGTTTGTGCTCTCTTTTAGAATATGAGAATTGGTGTTTTATGATTTACTAAGCATTTAAAACATAGTTTAAATCCTGATATTGTTGGCTAAAGTATGCTGCAAAATAAAGCAAGTGGTTTATGGAGACTATACTCAGTATTAAAAGTTCTCAGCTAATAAAAATGCAGTATTTTTGTTGGCAATTTAAAATGTGTTTTTCTGATTGATTGGTTCATTATTGATTGAGTTATTCATTGATTTAGAAGATTGACTCATGAAGGCACATTGAATTAAATTAATTAGCTTGTTTTCAGGAGCTGGATTTTAAGCAATTCTGGGACTAAGTCCCAATCCGAAGCCACTGGTGCAGTAAAAACTCTCTGTACCACTGGGTATTCTGATCTTCAGCCCATGCTCAACACAGATGGCAGCCACAGCTGCAGAGGACTGTGTACCTAGGCCAACCAGGAATAGCATTTTGGTGAGGCTGTGCCACAAAACGGCTGCAAGCTGTCGTAAATCATGGAGCCAGCTGTAAATCAGTTCCATCTTTGAAAATCCAGTGCATGCAGGAAAAACTGTGGCTCCGCAATTGAAGACCCACTTGTGCCAGTTTTTCTCACACTACGATGATTTGTGAGGGTTTTAAAAATCCAGCCCCTAGTGCATACTGGTTGAACAAGGGTAGGATACAATACAAACGGGAATGGAAATGGTAGATACACATCAGTGCAAAATGGGCCATTTTTATTAATACAACATTTTTACAGCACAAATGGAAAAAACATTACAATGTGAACCACAAGGATGGAAACATCACTGCTGAAAGGGCTTATCCTAAATTAAACAACAGTAAAAACCATGACTTGTGAGGCCAAGGAGGGGGAAAAGTGTGGGGGGGGGGAGAGTAGAATAAGGTAAAGGAGTGGGCTTGCAAAGTAATCTTGGTGAAGAAGTTGCAGATCGGGGGTGGGGGGACAAGTAGGAGCCAAGTGAGAGGCTGGACCAGAGGAGAAGAAGTCTGTGGGAGATGTACACTATGCAAATTCAAAGGATGAAGACAATGTTTTTTATTTCCACGTACTAATAGTTGATGTTTCATGGCCTATTTTGCCACTTTATCAGAACTTTCAAATGGTGATTACTCCATAGAAAATAATTGCATATCCCAGTTGAAATCCATTTTGAAGTCCGTGCCAGTTCATATACACAATTTAACTACTTGCACATCATCACCTCTTAGTAGTAACAATCTACAACATGGGGCTAGTTTTATATGCAAATATCTTGCCAACATGGTGCAAGAAAAAAACCTTTCATGAGTGGAATAATAAAGCTGCATACCAATATGTGGGAAAGATAAGTTTATAACATGTGTACACTTAAGTTCATACTGTAACCTCTGTTTCATTCTAAAAAATGTACAGCTTCTTGTTTGTGTTAGATGGACCTTCAGTTTAATAGCTGCAATCATTTGGAGAAATTCATCCCAATTTGAATCTAAAAATATATATTTCTGTGCTAAGCTGAGGAACTAGTCATATAGTTTTCATCCTACCTTTCACCTTAAACATTTCAGAGCGGTATCTGGTGCTCACAGGGATGCTGCATACATGTTCGTCTTTTAAGTTATATGACCTAGAGAAGGCATTGTTTTGAGAATTCCCATTCAGAAGCCAGCCCAGTGGCACTGAGGGCTGAAGTACTGGATGCCACACCTGGTACCACACTGGTGACTCGGGTTTGGGAACAAGCCAGTCCACCAGGGGTCGGCAGAGAGGAGAGAGAGGATTGAGCATCTGGAGGACTGCTCTACTCTCTTAGGAGGTAGGGGTTGCCATCCAGCATGTCATTGCCCTTTGGCAGTAACCAGGGGGAGATGTGAGCAAAGAGGTACGTCACCAACGTCTGTCTTCGGTGGGGCAGAGGGTGGGGAGTTAAAAAGTAGGATAAAGGAGCTGGCAGGCTCCATGTTGACTGCACCTACTGCCCTGTTGTGACTCTCCTGATGTCTGGATTTCACTCCGGGGGTTGGGGAGAGCCAGCACCCCTTCACCATGGCCCTGTCATGGGGGGAACCAATGGGGGATTTAGGGGGTGTCGGGTGGGAACGGTGTGGGGAACAGTGCGGCTGGAGACCGAGACCCCTCCGAGGGAGGGGCCAGAGCCACCTGCCAGGCTACAAAGAGGAAAAACACCTGAATAATAAAAAAAAGGATTCTTATTCTGATCGTATCCCTTGATACATTCATAATTCTCTATTTAATGTTGCTTCAAATCAATTCATAACATTCTATACACATAAAAAATTCATGCAAACAGACCTGCAGTACCCCTCTAGTCTGTAAAATAGCTACATTGCTGACAGCTAACAACTGATGTTGTTAAAACACACCACTATTAGGTACTGTACTGCACAGTTTGTCTAAATACAGTATACTTAGTTTTACAGAATGAGTTGACATTACCGTGAGAGGTTTAAGCATTATGATAGTTTTGCAAAATACCTTACATAAGCAACAAAACACTATGGGGTATGTGTTAGACACTTCTAATACACAGCCAGGGGTGCAGTAAGGACCGTGGCCACAGGCTGACTGCCTTCAGCCTCTGGCCGTGCATCAGAAATGTCTAATGCACATTTCCAGAGTGTCTTACTTTGTTTATAAAATGGGCAGTGTATCTTACATTCAGGCAGAAATTAAAAATCATATGTTTATATTGAAAAACTTTGTCTTTCATGTATTGTGTTGCAAAATAGTTTCTCTGACTGTCAAACATTGCTGTATAATTTTTGTTGTACTGTGGCCAACTTTCCTGAAGTTGGTTGTCATGGTTACCATGTGACACCCCCAATACACACTGGCTAGTTTTTAGTTTTAGTGATTAGTTTTCAGTTATTAACAATTACCTTTCACATTTTTAGCATAATTTGTACTGTATATATTTCTGTTTCTTTTTTTTGACCAGTTATGGCAAATGCAAGTAGCTAATGAGCAGAGCAGACTTGAGCAGACCGGCCAGGAGGAGGAAAGACAAGACAGGAGTAGCCAGCCTGTGGATCGTGCTGTGGATGGGGCAGTCATTTTAACTGTACATTTCATCTTGCACAGTTGCTGTATTTTTTTACTTTTTTTGTTTCCTTTCTTTGCTGTTATTTTTTTCCTTGTGAGCAGACAGGTGCATGAGAGTCTGAACAGGTGCACAGTGCAAAAGCTGCGATGAATTAAGTGGCACCAACGATCGTCATTTTGCTAAATGTCAGGAAACTAAGTAAATACCGTATAAAACAAATACAGGATGAGGGTGCCTCATCCTTGCTCAGGCAGCCTATTTCTTTCAAGGCAGCAGTGATGGGGGGTGGGGATGCGGCTTGTAAAACTTGTCTTGCTAAGTGGGAAAAACAAATGGTAGCTGAATTATTTTAAAAATTCTATTTGTCCAAGGATCTCAAACATCTACTGCATCTTATTTGGCAGGACTAGTTTTAGCCATGCGTCTGGCACTCTAATTATGTGTGTCTGCCATGTAATAGTGTTTTCAATTTATGTTGATATCGCGGCCATTTTTCAATATTTTTGCACCAGATTTTCAACATGGGGATTTTGGCACCCCACCTCCTGAACACTGGCACTGTCATTTCATTACTCGGTCCCAAAAGGTGATTTTGTAGTTGCTGTATGGAATCACCTTTCAGGGCCGAGTAATGAAATGACAGTGTCAGTGTTCATGAGGTGGGGTCCAAAAAAACCCATGTTAAAAATGTGGTGCAAAAATATTGACAAATGGCAGAGATATGCATGGTGGTTGAAAGTTTTTTACACAAGCTCGTAACTTTGGCAATTTTTGATATTTTCACTCTAAATTCACAACATTGCCGTTTTTCACAACCTCTCATGAACAGTACAGCTGTCATTCTTCACATCCTTTCCAAAATGTGTTTTCACACCTGTGGCGCAGAATGGCGCAGTTGTTGTGCAAAATCACCTTTCGGGACCAATGAATTAAATGACAGTGGCTCTTGCCCTCCCACTTGGTATGAGCCGACAGGAGTGCTCAATCCCCCATTGGCTACAGTCCCCCCAAGACACTCAGGTGGCACGCTGGGAGCCCACCCCAGCGTGTCAAATGTCCCTGTAAAAAAAAAAAAAAAAAAAAGAAACTTCTTGTGATGTTTTTCTTTTTTTTTTTTTAACCTGGAAAACAGAAAATGGTCCCTCATTGAGTTCAGTAGCCGTCCCCAACCCGCCCACCCCTCTGCACCCTGCCTCCCACACCCTCTCACTACGTCGCACTACCTCTGGAGCCCAGCGCACCGATCTTTGGTGGACCGGCAACACGTCTGCACTCTTTAAAGCATACCACAAACTGAAGAAATGCCGGTAAGCTGTATAATGGCATAAATAGGGTTTTTTCAACTTTGGTGCACATCTCTGGCATTTTTGGGAATTTTGGCATCAAATTTTCAACATGTGGTTATTGGGACCCCTCCTCACAAATTCAGTCACTGTCATGGTATTATTCACTCCCAAAAGGTGATTTCATGGTCACTGGATGGAATCACCTTTTGGGACTGATTAATGAAACAACAGTGCCACTGTTCATGAGGTAGGCTCTCAAAAAGCCTATGTTGCAAATTTGGTAAAAAAAAATCAAAAAATGACTGTGTTCAAGCCTGCATTGCGCAGTTTCCACATGCACTCGTAACTTTGTGAATTTGTCATATTTTCACTCCAGATTTTCAACATTGGCATTTTCCCCACCTCCTTATGAACAGTACAGCTGTCATTTTACACATACTGGCTAAAATGTGTTTTCGCACTTCCGGCACAGAAAAGCATGGTTGCTGTGAGAAATCAGTTTTAGGGACAAATTGAGAAAATGACAGTGACACTGTTCACGAGCAGAGGTTGTAAAATGCCTATGTTGAAAATTTGGTGATGAAAGTCCATAAAATGACTGTGTTACAAGCATGCATTGCGCAGTTTCCACGCACCCTTGTAACTTCACAAATTTGCAACATTTTCACAACAGATTTTCAACACTGCCATTTTTTCACACTTCCTTATGAACAGTATAGCTGTCATTGTTCACATCCTGGCCGAAATGTATTTTCGCACTTCTGGTGCAGAATAGCACAGTTGCAGTGAGAAATCAGTGTTTGGGACAGATTAACAACAAGCGAGTGAGAGAGGGGGAGTGAGTGAGTTCAAAGGAGCTCTGTCAGGACTGCTGTGGATTTCTTTGTGGGCAGAAAAAGGCGACAATGCAGGCAGGAGCCCAGTACAAAAGGGCAGCCTGCAGTGCCGGGAGAAACAGAATGAGTGAGTGAGAGGGGGGAGTGAGCGAGCTCAACAGATCTCTGTCGGTACTGCTTCAGATTTCTTTGTGGGCAGAAAAAGGCGCCAATGCAGGCAGGAGCCCAGTACAAAAGGACAGCCTGCAGTGCCGGGAGAAACAGAATGAGAGAGTGGGAATGAGTGAGCTCAACGGAGCTCTGTCAGGACTGCTGCAGATTTCTTTGTGGATAGTAAAAGGCACCAATGAAGGCAGGAACCCAGTACAAAAGGGCAGCCTGCAGCAACAGGAGAAACAGAACGAGTGAGTGAGTGAGAGAGGGGGAGGGAGTGAGTGAGCTCAACAGATCTCTGTCGGTACTGCTTCGGATTTCTTTGTGGGCAGAAAAAGGCGCCAATGCAGGCAGGAGCCCAGTACAAAAGGGCAGCCTGCAGCACCAGGAGAAACAGAACGAGTGAGTGAGAGAGGGGGAGGGAGTGAGTGAGCTCAATGGGGCTCTGTCTGGACTTTAGAGTTGCCCACCCACCTGCCCAGGGTCCTGTGTGGTCCTATATTACAGCAGGGTCTCTGGGATGGAGACAAAGCAATGACTGGATACTTTTAAGATTGCTGTAATTTACAGATTTAGTTCCGTTTACTTCTCTAACTGAGCTAAGTACTGAGCTATACTATTAAGATTGCTGTAATAATACATATTTATTTGTTCTGTTTCTTTCTCTAGCTGAGCTGAGTAACACTTGGAGTGCAATATGATTTCTAACTGGGCTAAGTGAAACTATGAAGGCTGAGAACAAAAAGTATGGTAGCTAAGGGGTAAAAAATGGACAAGGAGGCTTTAGGATTACAACAGTAATGCAGTATCTAACGGATGCGATTTGAGACTCAATTAACCCGGTCAGCAAGGGGGAAGTAGGGGTGCTAAAGTAGGGGGAACCAGGAATTTGAGTTAATAGGGCCCTAACAGTTGTAGTAGGGTACAGAAACTGGGAGTAAGAGCCTGTAACATAAGATGGGGGCCAAAAAGGGGCAGGTGCCACATGTCAATAGGATGAGCATCTTTGGAAGAGTGGTGGGGTGTACAGGGTGTGGGTCTGCCATGATCCTGGACTGTGCTTGAAGGATGGGGTGTATGCTCTGTAGAGAACTGGCTAGTTTGAGGGAGGAACAGTGGAGTTTAGGGAGGAGTCTAAGTGGCAGGGCAGATGAGTATGGTAGGCATCCTGGCTAGGTGGGATGGGGGAAGAACAACTAGGGACTGAAACTGACCCCAGTATCAGAGACACTAGCAGAAAAGAGAGGAGAAGGGAAGGGGTGTCTGAGGTTAGGGAGGGGGGCCTCCTGATGGGGGAGGAAGAGACTGTGAGGAGTACCAGGGGAGAGAGCAGATGGCTGTGGGTAGGGATGGACCAGGGGTGGGACCGGGGGGAGGCACGGAGATGAACAAGTAGGAGGGGGTGTCACAAACCCACTCAGCAGGTCAGCCCTCTACTCCCAAAGTGCCAACCTCCGAGCGTAGTCTTGTGAACAGTTAACAGAAACAGGATAACCCTCCTGTCTGTTTTGTGGGCTTGAATCAACCTTTGGTCTCAGTTCTGGAGGGATTCAAACTCTGAACTTCTTGCTAGCGCACCCAATGCACAGGCTCAGATAATTCTGTCTTTGGGGGGCCAGATATCTTTGCCTACGGGCACCTAACCAGGTGTACAGAAATGAACCCTTAAAAACTCTAATAAAGACCTCAGATTAATCTTACCTTCTTCCAGTTTGCTATCACCATTCAAGCTTATGCACAGTGTCTGCTTTAACCATATATATTTCACTTGTTAAAGGAAGAAATTCAAAGACAAACCAAGTAGGCTCTAAAAATAGAGTTTTACTAAAATAGATAAAAAAATGTAAAACATAAAATACAGAACCATATATCACAAAACATACAAATCTTTGAAGAAAACAAGATTTTAACAGTGTAATTTCTACTACAATACTTAGATTTTGTCTCTCTCTACCTGTATACTTGCTTAAAGTGCTCAAAGATGTTTCTTTGTCAGAGTGTAGATAAAAGACTTTGAAGGAAAACAGAATACTTGTTTAAAGCTAGCTTTTCCCACCTCTTTGTGTGAGGTCACCTAGCTCCTCCTCTGGTTATGAAAAATCATACACCCAGGATATTTTATCATATTAGAAGGTAAGATAATTAAGGTTACATTAGCAGAAACTCCTTTCCCCATGTGACTTCCCCAATCAAGTCTGTAAATTTCCTTTCGTCTATAAGCAGTATCCTCTCTCACACAGACATCAAAGCATTTATGACTTCACACCAGTGTCACATAATCCTGCACTCTTCCCTTAAACACCATAAAAGTTTATGATTTCCCTCTTAGCAACTACAGCTATAATTAACTTAGATAAATAGGAGATCCTTGCTTAAGGCCTGTTCTACTCTGTAATTAGCTTCTGACCTTCCAGGTAACACCTTGTATCTAAAACCTGTGTGTGTGTGTGTGTGTGTGTGTGTGTGTGTCATACTCATATGCTGTTTCAGCATTTCTCATGAGAGACAGTCCATAACACATTTTTATATTACAAAAAATTATACAGTGATCAGAACCAGCTGTCCAAGTGTCACGGGGGAACTGAAAGGGGGGGAAGAGATGTAGGAGGGGTATCGACTAGGAATAGATTTGAACCTCAGCTATGGGAGAGGGGAGCAGGAACATACTGAAGGGGTGGACAAAGGGGCATGAGAACAATGGCAACAAGTAGGGGAAGCAATAGCTAGGATGAAAGTCTAGAAGGGGGCTAGTAAGGAAGGAGGGGGTGGCTGGAGGAGAGAAGGCTATGAAAAGGGGAAGGATGGGAAGGGCATCACTATCGGGGTCGAAGGGAATGGGGGCTCTAAATTGACAACAACAGTGATAGGAGAGGGGTTGGAAATTAGCAGGGTAGAAGGGGAGGTCAACATGGGAAGCCCAGTAGGAAGTAGTCAGGCTGGGAAGGGGTTCAAAGGGGATGGGAGGAATAAGGCAGAGAAAAGAGGTCAGGCAGAAGTAGGGAGTGCAGATACAGAAGTCACAGCGGGTGCAGCTAGTGGGGGTAAGGGATAGGGAAAAATGAATACTA
The DNA here is from genome assembly GCA_016271365.2 of Neoceratodus forsteri. Lineage (NCBI taxonomy): Eukaryota > Metazoa > Chordata > Ceratodontiformes > Ceratodontidae > Neoceratodus > Neoceratodus forsteri. Next base: position 254,908,408 of record CM028131.1, on the reverse strand, counting down.
GGGTGGTGGAAGGGGCATTAGAAGGGAAAGGAGGTAAGGGACGGGATGGTGCTTATCCTGGGGGATTTTGTATTGAAAGGGCTGAGATGGGGCAGAAGGGGGGAAGGTACAGATGTATTTGGGTTAAAGCTATCCTGGGTTGACTGCAGGAGAGGCAGGCACTGCTCAAATATGCAGCGAGGTGGAGGAAGAAATCTCATTTACTGTTGCATGTGGGTACAAACAGCTTGGTGGAGGAGACTGTGGAAGTCACGAGAGGGAGGTTCTAGGAGATGGGAAGGCAGTGTGAGAGCTTGGGGGAGTCGGTGGTATTCTCAGAGGTACTTCCAGTACCATGTGGAAGCATAGGGAGGAAGGGTAGGATTGAGGAGTTCAACAAGTGGCTGAGGGATTGGTGCCACACCAAAAATTATGGGTTAGTGGCTAACTGGGGTAGGGTCTGGGGGAATAGTGACTTGTACATGGTGGACAGGCTACACTTCAGCAGGTAGGGGATGGGAGTATTAAAGGAGGGATTAGAGGGGTATATCTCTACTAAGGTGGATTTAAACTAGTGGGGGGATGGCCAAAAGACTGAGGTTGGTAGAAAGGTCTGGACAGGGGAGCCTAATGAGCTCACCCCCTAGATATAGGTAAAGTCAGAGGCATAGTAACCCAGAGGAGGGAGCTGGCAGAGTGGTCTGAGTGTAATACAGAAGGCACCACCACCCAGTAAAAATAACGAGGAGAAAGAGTGCAGACTACCAGGAGGAGGGACACAGGCCAAGGAGGAGAAGAGTGAGGAGAAGGAGGGGTACGGGTGGAAGGTGGTATCTCTCAATGCAAGAAGCCTGGAGAACAAAATTGCAGAGTGTCAGGCACTCCCTTTAGAGGGGAAGGTGGACACTGCGGCAGTGACAGAGACTTGGGCCACAGAGTACTATGAATGGGGCTTGGCAATCCCGGAATACAGAATATACACCAGGGACCAGGGGGTTAGAAGGTGGGGTTGCACTCTATGTGAGGGAAGGGGTCAAATGCATAATGGACGAGGGAGAAGAGGAGAGGACACAGGTGCTTTGGGTGCAACTTATGGACTCCAAGGGCAGAAAGCTGAGGCTTGGAGTGGTGCACAGACCACTAGCCCATACGGGGAGCTGAATGGGGAGTTGGCAGAGCAGATAAGGAGGGTCTGTAGAAGGGGGAGTGTGGTGATACTGGGGGATTTTAACCTACCAGGAGTTGACTGGAGCACCCCAGCCACTAGCAGTACCAGGGAGCAGGTGCTCATTGTTGCATTCCAGGATGGCCTTCTGATGCAATTGGTAAGTGGGCCTAGAAGGCTTGGTAGCACTCTGGACCTAGTACTGGCAAATGGGGAGGTGGTGAGGGAGGTTAGGGTGGAGTATCCACTAGTAGGTGGCGACCACCAAACAGAGTGGCTCCTTCTCGTGCTGGGCAGGGAGACAGGAGGCACAGGCACCAAGGTGGTGGACTATAGTAGGCTGGACTTTGGGAGGATGGGAGCAATACTGTGAGGAAGACTGCAGGATATAAAGTCGGGGATGGATGCAGAACAAAAGTGGGGAGTCAGAAAGACTGGGATAACAGACGCCACAGTAGTCTGCACCAGGGAGAGGAGTAAGAAGAACAGAGCCAAGAAATCATGCTGGCTGAACAAGGAAGTGCTGGAAGGCATGAGGGCATAGAGGGCATACTAGAAGCACAGGAGAACAGGGAAGGGAAGGGAGAGGTTAAGGAGGCTTATGGGAGTTGGTCAAGGGAGGTGGCCAGGAGGTTGAAAAAAGCTAAGGCTTCCAGGGAATTAAGGTTAGCACTGGGCATAAAGGGAGGGGAAAATGACTTTTTAAGGTATGTCAGGGAAAGAAGAAGGGCAAGTGCTGGGCTGGTGCTATTTGGGCTCTTTATCACCGATACAACACACAGAGTGGGAAGCATGGTTAGTCTATTCGTAGATGATATCAAATTGAGGGCAGTGGTGGGCAAAGAGGATGGATGGGAAAAACTGCAGGGGGACCTAACCAAACCAAGACATGGTCGGTGGAGTGGCAGCTAGGTTTCAATGCAAACAAGTGTAAGGTGATGCATTTCAGGCCTAAGAACCAGAAGGGGGACTATTGTTTGGGGGGCTGAGGTTGGGGATCACAGAGAAGGAGAAGGACGTAGGGGTGTTGGCAACTGGGAGCATGAACTACTCAGCCCAGTGTAGGAGAGCAGCAGCGAAGACAAACAGGATGCTGGCGTACATCGCAAAGAGGTTCTCATCAAGACACAGGAATGTGATCCAATCTTTCTACAGATCATTGGTCAGGCCGCACCTGGAGTTCAGATGGCCATACTTTGAATTGTATAACATTTGACGATCAGCTGGGGCAACTCTGAGAACCACCACATCTACTAATATGTTTATATACTATTTGTGAATTTACAAGTTCATGGAATGTATATATTTAAGATCATATGTGGTTCTTCATATTTCATATACTTGCATTTGCAAGGAATAATCTGGCCATTACCTGGCAGAAGCACATTCTTTCCATAAACTTTTAAGATAATTAAATAACATCATCTAACTAGATATGATTGACAGCATGTATAATAGTAGTATGCTTAAGTTTATGGGTTTATACTGCTTTCTCCTTTATTAGTTTAAATCCTATGTTTGTTTATATAAATTTTGTGTTCTATTTCACCTTGCCAGCACTAATCAAAATGACTTGAATTTTATTTTAAGTGCTGAGAAAATCTGTATTGTTATGAGCAAGATGTGAATCATTGAACTAATTATCTAATTAATTGAAATGGTATATATTAGGAGAAATAAGCTAACATTGCTCATACCCCTTGGAAGACCTAACGGTCTAGACGCTAGGGGCTTGCTATCATTCTGTTCTCATCTCGACTTTGGTATCATACCATGGAATAAATATACCTTAAGTGGAACAAGCAATTTCTGGAGTGCTCGTTTTATTTATCTTAATAATTTTTGGACTGGCTATCCGATCTGGCACCCACCGTCTGCAACCTGAGCGCAACACTAACACTCTTATCCACATCTGGAGTACTGTGTGCAATACTGGAGGCCACGCCTGAGGAGAGATATAAAGTTACTGGAGGGGGTGGAAAGGAGGGCAACAAAAATGTTAAAGGGGTTGGAAAGAAAGGAATATGAAGTTAGGCTGAACAAGCTGAACATGTACACACTGGAGGAGAGGAGGGATGGGGGATATGATTGAAGCGTTTAAATACCTGAGGGGGGTAAATGAACCTAGCACCGAGGGGTGTTAAACTGAGGAGTGGAAGAGAGACAAGGGGGCACAGACTAAGGTTGGAGGGGGGATGTTTTAAGAGGGAAATGAGGAGGCACTGCTTCACTGACAGGGTGGTGTCTAGTTGGAATGCGCTGCCAGAGGTGGTGGTAACATGTAGGAGAGTCAATAGCTTTAAGAAGGACTGGGATATTGCAAGAGGAAGAGTCACAGGGGCAGGGGCTGGGACAAGTGGGGGAGGAACTGAGGGGGAGGAGGCTGGGGCAGCTGCAATCTTGGGAGCTAGCTGCACACTCGGGCAGATTTAGATAAACCGGTTGGTCTGTTCTGCTGGCAGATTCGTATGTTCGTATGTATGTTCATACGTAAAATCACAGTGACTCTATTCATAAGCAGAGGTCCTAAAATGCCTATGTTGAAAATTTGGTGACAAACGTCCATAAAATAACTGTGTTACAACCGTGAGTTGTGCAGTTTCCATGCACCCTCATAACGTCACAAATCTGTAGTACTTTCACTCCAGATTTCCAACATTGGCATTTTCTCAGACCTCCTTATGAACAGTACAGCTGTCATTTTTTACTTCCTGCCCGAAATATGCATTTACACATCTGGCGCAGAATAGTTGCCGTGGGAAATCAATGTTCGGGACAGATTAAGAAAATCATACTGACACTGTTCATGAGCAGAGGTCACAAAATGCCTATGTTGAAAATCTGGTGAAATATTTCCACTAACTGACTGTGTTACGCACATACATTGTGCAGTTTCCACATACGCTCGGAAGCTATGGCATTTTTAATGTTTTCACTACCGATTTTCAACATTGCCATCTCTTCACATCTCCCTATGAATGGTGCAGCTGTCATTCTTCACATCCTGCTCGATCTGTGTTTTCGTACATCTGGTGCAGAATGGCACGGTTGCTGTGGGAACTCAAAGTTTGGAACACATTGGCAAACTCACAGTGCCACTGTTCATGAGAAGAGGTCCCAAATGCTTTCATGATGTGGGGGGTGACAAAAAGGCCATGTTGAAAATTTGTAGTGCAAATACCAATAAACACCCGAGGCATTACGGTTTCACCATAATGTCCCACCCTGTACAGACTGACAGGCATTAGGAGTGTGCCTTTGGATTGCCGACTGTAATGCTCATGCCATTCCACCCCCCCACCTTGCAGCCAGTGACAGGCATTGAGGTGTGCCTTGGACTCTTTGACCCCAGAGTTCACCCCATTCTCCTATATTGCACCCATTTCAGTGTCTGTCCTTATGGAGTGGGGTGACTAAAAAGCCTAACACCTTAAGGCACACCTCAACACTTGTCGGTGTCTGCAGGATAGGGTGAGGTGAAACAGCATGAATGATATGAGAGACAACCCAAATGCATGCCCCAATCCCTGTCTTTCTCTGCAGGTTGGAGGTGTGGGATTGGCGTGAAGTTGAATACTTCACTGCCATTCCTACTCTGCATCTGTCTAACTCCTGCATTTCCAATGCCAATACCAGCAAGCAAACATTCGGCATTGACAAATGCTTGTTTTAACTTTCTCTGTAACCATTGTTTACAGTGCACACCTGTTATCCCAGTGGGGGCATTTTTGATTGCATATACTGTAGTTTAAAAAGTCCTTCTGAATCCGTGTGAATACATGTTGTGGTGTTCCTAGAGTTTAATTTATTACTCAAAGCAGCATTAGTGTCACTCTAATGTTGGCACTGTCTTTTAAGGCAAAGAAATGTACCCACATTTAGTGACTCTATCTTTATCATTTAAGAGAGGGTGCTAACATCAGGGTAATTCTGTAACACTGCTTTGAGCAATTGCTCAAACCATAGAGTAGCCCCCCCCCCAGGGTGTAGGGGTGTAATGGTGAAGTGTCTGAGAGGAGGGGGAAACCACACAGCAGAAAACTCCTCACCAGAAAAATGGTTGCATTTACCTGATCCGAAGCCTCAGGAAAGTGGGGGGTGCCCTCATTTGCGATTGCTGGCTACCAAAAAGGAATGGTAGTTAGTTGGCAGGCATTGGTTCATAAATGGGTCCAATATCCACGCAAAATTTAAAAGAATAAAATTCATTTAATGCTGTGGGGACACAAGCAGCAATGACTACTCCATGGTGCCAGGGATTCAGAGGGCCAACAAACAAGTCCACAGGAACAAATAGTACTCAGAGTATAGTGGTAATATGTGACCGATATGGTACCCCACTAAATCTATCATCCTGGAGCAGAATAAGGTTTCACAGTGGCAGCAGCACAATAGGTGGGCCAAATAAGGCCATTTACCCTGATGTAGCTTCTGCCTAAGTCTCTTGCTGTCTCACTTCTCGCATATGCACAAGGGTGCTTCACAGGACACTTTCCTTGGTCCCATCAAGCTCTATCTCACTGCTCCAAATTTTTCCAGACAGGGGACACACAGCTTTCTTAACACTCAGTTGCAGTTCGCCAGATTTGCTAGCCATTTCTACACCTCTCTAGTACCAATTCTATCTGCTCAGCAAACTCTTGGACACCCAGGATCACTCTAAGTGGGTCACAGCTATTCGAGCTAGCAGGCCATTGTGAGCACGTTCAGCAGGCCACTGTGAGCATGTTCAGCTGGACACTGGGAGCACGTTTAGCAGGTCACTGGGAGCACGTCCAGCAGGTCACTGTGAGCATGTTCAGCAGGTCTCTGTGAGCATGTTCAGCAGGTCACTAGGAGCACGTTCAGCAGGTCTCTGTGAGCATGTTCAGCAGGTCTCTGTGAGCATGTTCATCAGGTCACTGTGAGCATGTTCATCAGGTCACTGTGAGCATGTTCAGCTGGACACTGTGAGCATGTTCAGCAGGTCTCTGTGAGCATGTTCAGCAGGTCTCTGTGAGCATGTTCAGCAGGTCACTGTGAGCACGTTCAGCTGGACACTGTGAGCATGTTCAGCAGGTCTCTGTGAGCATGTTCAGCTGGACACTGTGAGCATGTTCAGCTGGACTCTGTGAGCACGTTCAGCTGGACACTGTGAGCACGTTCAGCAGGTCACTGTGAGCAGGATCAACAGGTCTCTGTGAGCATGTTCAGCAGGTCACTGTGAGCATGTTCAGTAGGTCACTGTGAGCATGTTCAGCAGGTCTCTGTGAGTATGTTTGTCACAGAGTGGCTCTGTGAGGTTTGAAATTCCAAGGTTAGAAATATGGGGCTAGAGAATTGTTTTTCCTTTTCCTAGCACATATGGGAGCTCCCCGCCCCCCAGAGGAGGAGGCAGTAGTGCAGTGGTCTGGAGCTCTGAGCTGCAAATCTGGTGATATCCAGCAGACCAGACCTGGGTTTGGGTCCAGCAGCTTCCGCTTGCATACTGTGTGACCCTGAGCAGGTCACTTGACCTCCTTGTGCTCCCAGGTCGCTCCTGTAGAAGAGCTTTCAGCTTAGTGTGCTATACCTGGTTAAACAATAACTTCATTGTCCTGATTATATTGAGTGTGGATAAGAGAAAAGGGAGATCCCCCATAGCAAAAAGCAGTAGTGCTTTCCTACTACATTTAGAGTTATGGTAGAGACTTAGGTGGGAAATCATGTTTGGGGACTAAATGGTTGTAAAAGCTGTTTTCAGGCTAGGTGGGTGTTTTAGCAGCTGTTAGTACTTTGGTTCTGGGCTGCTTTAACAGAGTACATTGCGACTATGCGCATGGCTGTGAAGGCATTTAGCCTTCTAATACTGTTTAAATGGAATGACTTTATTCTAAAATTATTAGGGACAGCTCTGAATATCCTCCGGAGTGGAGGTTGCTTAATTTTGAGTAGTTCTGAGATTTTCTTAGAGCGAGGGAGTTACAGCGTTTGGGCATTTGGAGCCCTGAAATCTAATTACTTGCGGTTGCAGCTCACTATTAAGTGAAGGCTGGCCACAAGTGGTATTTATGGTCATTATTAGGGAAATGGGTAATTTTGTTACTGAGTTAGTGCAATTAGTAATTGCACTGTTGTGAGGACATAAGGCTTATTAGCGCTTTAAAACTTTAAGCTTTAGACATTTAAAATAAGGAGATTTATTTCTGCTTACCTATTGAAGATGAATTCCCTTTGTTTTGTTTGGCTTTGAAACCTGGGGTTTTTGGGTGTTTGTGGAGCTTTGAGTTGTGCTTTCAACTGCCAGCGTCCTTGTTTGTTCTAGGAGCCGGCTGGCCATGCACGCCCTTCTTAAGTATTGTTGGGAAGAGGTGGTGCTTTCTTGTCTTGGAAAAAGGAGTTTAAAATGTTCAGAACAGAAATAACTTATCTCTGAGTGAGGGAATAAGTTACTAAATGAGTTTAAAATACATAAGCTTGTTGGAATAAAATAAAGGATTAGAATACAAGATAAAGTAATTAAAAGTTGTAAGTGAAGGTGGAGTTTGAAGGTCACCTGACTCTAGTTGGATATAAAAGGGTGAACCTTTGACTCAGTAGGGAGATTGTCAGCACAGATGGCTAGAGGTGAGATTCGTCAGAGGTGTAAACAGGTGGAGACTTAAATCCTGTTGTAGTGAGCCTAGATGTGTCGTCTAGATGCTGCTGAAAAGTGCTCTATGGAGTTATTTGAAAACTGTTTTGATTAATGTTCCAAATGGAAGATTTAAAACTGCCAGAATATCCTGTGTGAGGTTTATGCCTTTATATTGTCTCACCTAAAGACTTATAAAGAATGAGATGATGCCAGATGCTCTAATGTTTGCTATCGAAATTGAAGTGACAAATGAGAAAAATACTGTGCCATTCTGATGTTATCCTGATATGAGTGATGTTTGAAAGAAGAATCAATTAAAATTGAAGAAAATTGCAAGAACTGGTGAGACATTTTTCCTTTAACTGCCCACATAAACCTGCGCCCTACCACAATGTTCATCAGGTCACTGTGAGCACGTTCATCAGGTCACTGTGAGCACGTTCATCAGGTCACTGTGAGCACGTTCATCAGGTCACTGTGAGCATGTTCAGCAGGTCACTGTGAGCAAGTTCAGCAGGTCTCTGTGAGCAAGTTCAGCAGGTCTCTGTGAGCACGTTCAGCTGGACACTGTGAGCATGTTCAGCTGGACACTGTGAGCACATTCAACAGGTCTCTGTGAGCATGTGCAGCAGACCACTGTGAGCATGTTCAGCAGACCACTGTGAGCACGTTCAGCAGACCACTGTGAGCACGTTCAGCAGACCACTGTGAGCACGTTCAGCAGACCACTGTGAGCACGTTCAGCAGGCCACTGAGCACGTTCAGCAGACCACTGTGAGCACGTTCAGCAGACCACTGTGAGCACGTTCAGCAGGCCACTGTGAGCACGTTCAGCAGGCCACTGTGAGCACGTTCAGCATGCCACTGTGAGCACGTTCAGCAGGCCACTGTGAGCACGTTCAGCAGGCCACTGTGAGCATGTTCAGCAGGTCACTGCAGCTCTCTATACGCTGTCTGCTAGTGTCTTCTCTCACCGAGAGGCAAGTTTTAGCTCTCCTCACTTCAAACAGTGGCCCTGTCCAGACTGAAGCTGGTGCTCCTAACTGCAGCCACATCCCCACTGCAGATTGGTATTCACTGACCACACTGCTGAGCTGGGCCACGTGGGCCAGGGCAGGCAATTGTACCCACCCTGGCCGCACTTACTTTCCTTTCTGCCTTCTCACACATGGGTGACATTGGGTTAGCTGTTTAAATTCTAGTAAGCTCCCAGAGGGGGCTTATAGTAGGAACACCACACCATGCATTTATCACGATTCAGGAGAACTTCCTACTCCAAAACTGCAGTTCCCTATTACAGTGGATCCCTCCTAAATGCATACCCTCTTTGCTGGCTGTGAGTATACGTTTTAGCGGGCTAGGCATTTAAGTGACCTTGTATAGTTTCTACTGGAAAAACAAAACTGGCTGCATTTACATTGTTAAACATGGATTATTTTTTTATTATGACATGGGTCGAGAAAATCTTGCAACCTTATTGGCTGAGGACCTCGGTGCCCCATGCTGATATCCCAGCACAACATTATAGGAAGAAGCTCCAAGTTCTCAGAGCCCTCCTCACCCCTCATTGCCTCACCTGCTGGTGAGGAGACAACACTACATGGAGCACCCTGGTCTTTTTTTTTCTTGTAAAACATTTGTCACAAATCTTATTTTCATTTCCTATTTTAAATGATACAAAAACAAATATATATATATTTTTTAGTATTGTTAATGGACCCATTTCATAATAGTAATAGGATGTGTGTTGTGCTGAGGTAATGGCACTTCTTGGTGGTGGAAGCACTCTGCCTTTGGAGTTGTGCTTCACCCCACCTGAGGCTTGCCATTATCTCAGCACAATGAACACCCTGTCATGTCTTACTGTGTAATTAAGGTATTCACTGGGTATCCACATTGTTTTGATCGGGTTACTGACTGTAAGCGATTAGGAGTGATTTTGTGCTTCACTGGAACTGCAGTAAACACCTACCAACAATTGTTAATGACTAAAACACTTGGGTCATGTAGTACCAGTTAGATCGCTGTCCTAGTGAGCTAGATCTATGCATATAAAATAGAGAATAATGTATGGGGATTCATCGGTAACCATGCTGTAATCACTTTGAGAGGTTACCATGACAACATGCAAACCTCAAGAGCGAAGCTGGAGAGGTTGTACGTTGTCATGGTAACCTCGAGAAGTGATCTCAGCGAGGTTACCAATGAATCCCCATACATTATATTTTACAGTGTATGGGGATAAGAAAAAATAAAGTGAGCACCTGTTAAAGCCTTTACTTTGCCATTCCCCGTTGCTGCCACTCTCCCTAAGGGCCAGCTCTCACCACTGCAGCCATTCATTTTGAGCCACTACTTAAAACGTGCACATGTGCAGATAAGCTCAGGTTATAATCCCAACGCTATGATGTACTCAAGAGGGGTTAACAACCCCTGATGTCATAGTGATGGGATTATAAAAAATTATCTTGCTGCTTTTTAGCAGTCATAAGGGTTTCCCATACATTATTGGGCTCTTAAGTGCATTTAACAGGTCCAGTTGACACTAAGGAGACAGATGCAATTGGGACTTTAGATACCTATGTACCAAAGTGGGCTATGCATTTAAGAGGTATGTGTTTAAGTGGCCTTTGCTGCATTGTTGCTTTGTGCTTCAACCCTAATTGGTGCCTAAATGTATTTTTTTGCAATTAATTAGCATTTTTGTTCGAGAATCTTTTTGCTAGGTAAAGATAATACTTTCATTAGGCAAACAAAAAGATAAGGATACAAGCTTCCGAGACCTATACACCTCTTCTTCAGGTACGTTATGTAGGCCTACGTTGTAGTATACCTGAAGAAGAGGTTTATAGGCCCAGAAAGCGTGTATCTTTATCTTTTTGTTAGTCTACTACAGTTATTATCTTTACCTGGCTTAAAGATTCTCTTTCTGTTTCTCTCCTGCTTTTGTGTGGGCTAAAATGGCATAACCTTACCTTGATCGGTCTTAAATATATTTATAACAGATGCACACAAATTTGTATTGGCAAGTTCTTGGTTGGTATAATTAATACTTTTTGTGTCAGACATTCCCAAATGTCTAGCGGCACTCCCTCCATTATTCCACCCTGTGAAAAGCAGTCCTTAAAGTCCAGTGGCACCCCTCCTTCATATCACCTCATGCCAAGCACTTCCTAGCATTAACTGGCAACCCTCCCTCAATCCATCTAGTGTCAAGCAGGGCCATGTGCCCCATGACACCTATTCTGTCACAGTGCCCCATCCAGTGTCAAGCAGTGCCATGTGCCCCTTGACACCTATTCTGTCAGTGCCCCATCCAGTGTCAAGCAGGGCCATGAGCCCCTTGACACCTATTCTGTCAGTGTCCCATCCAGTGTCAAACAGGGCCATGTGCCCCTTGACATCTATTCTGTCACAGTGCCCCATTCAGTGTCAAGCAGGGCCATGTGCCCCTTGACACCTATTCTGTCACAGTGCCCCATCCAGTGTCAAGCAGGGCCACGTGCCCCTTGACACCTATTCTGTCACAGTGCCCCATCCAGTGTCAAGCAGGGCCATGTGCCCCTTGACACCTATTCTGTCACAGTGCCCCATCCAGTGTTAAGCAGTGCCATGTGCCCTTGGTATATATTCTGTCACAGTGCCTCTTTGCCAAGTACCCAATGGTATCCAGTGGCACCCCTCCCTAACCCTGCCAAACAACAACTGGTACCCAAAGGAACCCCCACCCTCACTTTGTTCTATACCAAGCAGCCCTTGATATATACTGGTACCCCATCCATCACACTACCCATACCAAGCACTCCCTGACATCCACTTGTTCCCCCTCTCCCTCACCCACTCCATTTCAAGCAGTCCCAGGCCTCCACTGGCATCCTCTTCACTACTCCACCCTATGACAAGAACTCTCTGGCATCCAGTGGCACCCCAACCCTCACTCCACCCCATGGCAAATACTCACTGACATCAGGTTACACCTTCTCATCCTGTACTATGTTAGGTGGTCCAAGGCATCCACTGCCACCCTGCACCACACTCCTACCCTTGCCAAGTCCTCCCTTGCTCTCTGTGGCACCCCTTTCTTTTACCCTGTGCCAGGTAAGCACTCCCTATTGAGAATGGGCCCAAGTATTGGAACTTCACTTTGTGGGGTGGCACCAGAGAAAGGCTCTTCATGTTGGAGCTTTACTTTAGGAGGGGGTTAGTGACACAGGGGATTGGTTCCTGGTGTCATTGTTTCCCTTTAGGGACTGGAGCAGTTACTGAGGCAGGAGAATCCACCAATAATGGTGTTAGAAAGGTTGCACATTTGTTATGGCATTCCACTGCCTCATGGAGTGGGATAATGGGCATGTGAACATACTTTATGAAAAATCCCTGAAAAATGCTACCATACATGCACGGCCAGAATAACATAAAACCCACTTGATTTTTGATCCAAAAATCACAAATACATTACCTCTGGCACAGGATCTAACAAATGTAAAGTTTCCAGTTTTAAAACTTTACTGTTTATTTGGACATCATGTAACTTTAAAATTACCTGACCGATGTTTACCAAAATTTATGGGTTTGAAGATCCTGCCACAAGTGGTGCGTTTTCCATTTGCAGGTCCTAGGTTAAAAGGCAACTGTGTTATGAGGGCCTAAAATCATGGCTGAACATAGAAGTGTTTGCTCATCCTTATTTAAAGTGGTGCTACTATGCCAATATAATTAAAAAAAAAAAAAAAAAAAAAAATGCCAAACTGTAATAAGTCAGGAAAATAAAACTCAAATTCTAAAGTTTTCTTTGTACACAAGACGTCTCATGTGCAGTACATTTCTTCTCTTTATGCAACCTTGTAACTCCTGCCTGGCTTTTGGAAATTCTTGTCTTTGTTTCTTACTTATTCTAATTTATTTTCTCTTGTCAATGTATTCTTCATTGCCATTTCTTTTAATCCTCCCTGGATTTTCAAAGTTATTCTCTGTCCAGTAATCAGTCTTCACTTTTTTGGGCGCATCACACATCAGTCTCATAGCTGCAATCCTAGGAGAATAACCAAATGAACAAGCTCATCAAAAAAAAAAAAAAAAAAAAGAAATGAAAATGAGTTATAGTGGGTTTTCAAACCATTCATTGAAATGCAGGAAGAAAATCATTAAAGTAAGTGGTGGAAACTTGAAGCGAACTTTAAATTGCTTACAGTCAGGGTCAGGAAAGATCGAGCTACACTCCAAATCAGTGTGAATTGGCTGGATGAACCATTGAAGCTACTGGTGTGCATTGCATGCTAATGATGTCATGTTGTGTGGTTTTACTCATTAGACCGTGTTGGAATGGTCTGGCCGTGACATGCTTTTATGATGTCAGTAACAGATAAAATATGTTGCTACAATTTCAATTAGTTTAAGAGCAATCAACTAGGGATAAACCTCTGGTCCAAGGCACCTGAACCCTGTTCTCTCAGTTACTTTGAATGGGAATGTCACTTTGGATTATCAACAGGACAATAATATTTTACAAGAATATTAGAATATGACTTACTGTGTGACCTTGGGCTAGTCACTTAACCTCTCAGTGGTCCAGTCTACCCAGCTTCGGAAATGGTTTGAAGCAGGACCCCACTGGAAAGGAAATATTGCATCTCTGCTGGGCTATCCTGGACAAAAACAAACACACAAACAAACAAAACCCAACAAACAACAAAAACCTAATAACCTTGTTTCCTTTTATTATGAGATTAGCCCCCTGTACTGTACCAAATTATGAGGTAGTGAACTTTGATATGTTTATATGCGTACTGATTGGTGTATCTTTTTGAATAAGAATGTGCTGTCTGAGGTTCTGCCAGCCCCAAACAGTACAAGAGAATGTTCTAATGCAATAAGAGGCATAAGAGACGTGCCACAGCACACAAATACAGCAAACATTTTAAAAATCACTTGAGTTGGCTAGAGTGAGTTCTAATGAGTTTTTTATTTTTTATTTATTTTTTTAAAACTGAATGTAATTCTCCTTCCCCCTCCCCCCTGCCTGTGAAGTGGAACGCTCCCCTTTAATGTTCCTGCATGAGCTGACCACAGTACTCAGGATAAGAACCCCTGTGATTCTAAGAGCTGACTGGCTGAAGTCACATTCATGATCTTTTTTTTTTTTTCACATTTATTCTTCATGCTCCTACCTCCTTGGCTGGGGCTGTTGCCTATGGTGCCCCTTCAGCCCTGCGACCTCTGGCACCCGACAGTCTGCAGCTAACATTCTCAACCTCTTCCCCTGCACACAACCCAGGTCTCGACCCAGCGGGTACGTACGCCACACACTGGGGAGTTCCTGGTAAGCTGGGCTGGAAGGAGAATCCTTGGTGCATTCAGTGTGGCGCAAGTTGGCCGAGGCGTCATCGCACTGGAGGATTCCCCTTTTTCTCTTTTTTCCTTCCTCGTGTGGGCATGCAATGACATCTAGGATGTCGCAGCATGTGCACCCACATGCTATACGTCTGACGTCTGCCCCTCCATCACCATGCTCTCTGAGCTGCCGCACACCACCACCTGGATGCCACCAGGAGCCAGTGCTGCAACAGCTCTAATCCCCCACCCTCCCCAGGAGATGAGAGCTGTCCTTCAGATGCTCAATCCTCTCCTCCCTGGCTGACCCCCGGCAACCTGAGCTCATTCCCGACCCTGGGTAGTCGGCGTGGTTCGAGGTGTGGCATCCAGCATCTCAACCCTCTGAGCCACTGGGCCGACTAAGTCACATACATGATTAATAATATAAATGATTAATATACCAATTTCTTTCATCAAAGAAAGACAACTTGAGCCTCAGCTGATGTTCAGTCATTTGATGGTTATGTCGCTTTCTTAGCCTTTATTTCACCACAACTCTTAAGGCCAGACATTTTCCTAATTTCATGTACAGGGGCCATAAACTGAGGACTATGGGTTTGGTGCCAAATGCTTCAAAAAGACCTAATTAGGACCTTCTACCAGTGGTGGAAGGTCTTCAGGGACCTGATTCAAAATCAAAACCCACGTAAATGGGCACTGCCCCTCATGGTCGGATTAAGTTATTTATTCTAAGTTTATTCTGATAATGAAGGATAGTAAAATGCATTAACAAAATAGAGATAATATTTAATGTTAAGAAATGCAGGTGCTACATCTAGGAAGGAAGAATCTAAATACTATGAGAATGGTAGGGAGATTACTGAAATCAAGTAGGAAAAAGACTCAGGCGTACTATCAGCAGCAGCTTGAAATGGGAGCCATGGTGTGAGGCAGGTCATTTTTTTTTTTTTTTCATGGTTTATTCAGAAAGCATTGGAATGCCATTGAGCCAAGCTCATATCCAAAGGCACCCGGCATGGGTAAAGTTCAGAAGTTGCAATTATAATATAGATTTTTTATACAGTACATGTCAGCACATGAAGCAGGTAGTTCCTAGCAGGCAAACAAAATCATGGCACGCAATAAGAGAAACTTCGTAAGTAGGTCAAGACATGTCATAATGCCCTATACTAGAACCTCAGTCAGGCCCATCTCCAGTATAGTGGTCAGTTCTGGTCAGTGTCCGGTCAAGACCATGAGTGCAAATTCACACTGTGAAAAAACCTGCAATCATTACAGCGATGTGCAGTTTCGGAGTTGGTTTATATAATCTGCGCGGTTTGGGACCATGCGGTTTTATAGTAACCGTGCATCGCTGTTATTAACTGCATGGTTTTTGATGTTGTGGTCTTGACATAGCACCATTCTGGCCCATAACTAAGGAATGATACTAACATGGTATAAAAATGCAGAAAAGAGTGAGAAAGATTGATGGAAACAACTCACTGGAAACAGGAATTGTTCCAGAGGACTGGAAGAGGGCAGATGTAGTCCCACTTCTTAAAAGAGACAGCAGAGAGGAGGCTGGCAGCTACAGGCTGGTCAGTCTAACATCAGTGGTGGGGAACTTAATGGAGCCACTTTTAAAAGAAAAGCTAGTGGAGTATTTTAAATCCAGCAGGTTACAGGATCCAAGGCAGTATGGATTCACACGAGGGAGGTCATGTTAGACAAATCTTTCCTTCAACTGAGTGAATGAGAAGTAGATTAGGTTGGGGAAATGGACGTGGCCTACTTAGACATCACATGGCCTTTGACACCTACTGTGATGCACTGCCATCTGCTTATGGTTATGTATGATATTTGTAATATAAAATATATGTAGTATGTGATTGTCTGACACCTAGGATGCAGTGAGTGACCTTTGACTCCAAAAGGTTTCAGTGATGCTGACAGCTGCAGGTTGTGTAAACAGACCAGGAAAAAAACAAATTTAATGCCTTCCTTCCGAAGGGATAGTTTATGGCCCTTATCACCTGCTGCTACCTTTGATGTTGGTTCCCAAATATACATTTTATGACATCAGGAAGGTTGTCTGATTCCCCTTGGTTTTCTCACACCTTAGTGACAGATTGTGGGGTTGTAAACCTCAAAGAAAATGGTTGATCAAAGGCTGTCATATTTGGGAAATAGCTTTTTTCTTATGTTCACATTAATTAAAAATACCTCTTTGTAGAAATTGTTAGGATTAACTCTAAGGGAGGAGCTAGCAAACTCACCAAAAGGGGGTGGGGAAAGGGATCTTGAAACATGTATCTGGGAAATGTTGTCCTATTATTCTTGGACTCTGAGAGAGATAGTTCTCTGACTTAAAAAGCTCATAAAGGTAACACTTAGAAAATAAGTATTTGTGGTAGGAGTTTTATACTGTAACTTCCCATTTTCTTTAATGTGACTGTAAGATTTGTGATATAATTGTTCTGTATTTGATTTTTCCTGTTTTTCCCTTTTTAGTAAACAACATTTTCTCTTATTATACTGCCTGTGCTTTCTCGGTCCTTTTTACATGTGATTGCCAATCCTGTATTAAGTCTGACAACTGTAGGGCTTGCATGGTGTTACTAAGCTTGAAAAAGGTAAGAAATACCTAGGTCTCCTATATAGTTGTAAGGGTTCATTTTGGATACCTTGCTTGGTGTCCTTGGGTGAAAGATTATATTGCATCTCCCCAAAGAGAATATTACCTGAGCCTGTTATTTGGGTATGCTAGCATAAGGTTCACAGTTTGAATCCCTCCAGAACTTGAGGCTGGAAGGTGATTTGGACCCAAAACAGACAGGAGGGTTACCCTGTCTGTTTTCTGTTCACACTATTGCACTCTAAGGTTGGCACTGTGGGAGCAGAGGACCTGAGCTGCGGAGTGCATTTGTGACAGATGTGGTTGGCAGCGGTGCGATTTAAAAGTATTTGGCAACACAAGCTTTAACAGTTCAGCGTGTCAGATTAATACTCTACAGCTCATGTGCAAAATAAGGTAGTGGTTTATTTTTTAAAAAAGGAAACAGAACTGCATCATTTTGCTTACAGTTAGGGTTCCTACCTGTTTTATATTTTTTCGAGTGCAAGTTAGAATAGCTGTAGTTAGGGAAGAAGATGTCTTCCAACTACAGCGGGTACACTGCAGATTACTTGAGGCAGTTGTGCCAGGACAGAGGAGTCCAGTATGAGGGGAAAGCCAACAAGCAGAACCTTGTGGTGCTCGGGTGGTAGCATGTGCCCAGAACCTCAAGTCACAGTCTGTGACTGAAAAGGACCGAACCTTGGGCATGGAGGGGCCAGGGTCCATTGCAGTGTCCGGATCCAGTAAGGAGGACAGCAGGGTCAGTTCAAGCCAAGGGCCACAGCAGCAGGTTAAGGTCACCAGCATTCTGGAGCCAGAAGCGATCCAGTTGCAGAGAATGGAGCTGGAGTTCCAGAGAGAAGCGAGAGCAGTGAGTCACAGAGGAGAAGAGGGAGCGAGAGCAGCGAGCTACAGAGGAAAAGAGGGAGCAGCTTCAGCAAGAGGTGGAGCAAGAACAGCAAGAGGCTGACCGTGAAGTACGTGAGCACCAGAGGCAACATGAACTGGAGAAGCTATGACTCTAACCACCAGCACCAGAGCAGGTAAGTGGCTTGGGTTTAACTGGAACTACAGGACTAAGTTATAAATTTAATCTAAATTGACAGCTGAATTTAAAGAGGGGGAAGCAATGCATGCCTTTTTAAATTCCTTTGAAAAAGAATGCTTTCAGGCAAATATTCCTAGAGGGTCCTGGAGCTTCCAGCTCTCCCTGCTACTTTCTGGGAAAGCTTGGGATGCATTTGGTCAAATGGACAATGAGGACAGTAATGATTATAGTAAACTGAAAACTGCACTTTTAAAGAAATATGAGCTAACAGCAGAGACATACAGAGTTAAATTATGTAAGCTCAGGAGAATCCCTGACATAAGCTATGAGGAACTAGCCACAAAACAACATCAGTTTTTAAAACGTTGGTGGGAAGGAATCGAAGCAAATTCTGTAGATAAAATGGAAAATGCTGTACTGTTAGAGCATTTTTTGGGGCATGCCCAGCAGAGCTGAAAACCTGGCTGTAGGACCAAGATCCAAAAACAGTGCAAGAGGCTGCTGAACTCCCGGACTGCTATGCCAGGAGCAGACCTGCTCTGAGAGTGAATGGGGCTGACGTAGCAGTACAGAAAGAGAAACACACAATTTCAGGGCAGCTAAAACCCTCACTGCCTCCACCAAAACCAGGTAGCTCCAGATTTCAAAGAAAATATTTACCTGAAAAAAGAAATGAATGTTGGGTTTGCAAAGAAACTGGGCATATTGCCAGACAGTGTCCCAAAAGGACCAGCAGTACACAAAGTGGTGCTAGAAAAGAAGTGGGTTGTTTGTGTGTCCCTGAAAGCATGCCAGTAACATGAGGGAACACATGCACACAGTCACTGTGAATGGTGTGCAGACACAGGGGTTAAGAGACATGGAGACATCCCTGACTTTGGTAAAAGGGGATCTGGTAGAACCTGGTCAGCTTATACCCAATCAATTTGTGACTGTACAGGGGTTCACTGGGGAGGAGAAAACATTGCCATTCACTAGTGTTCTCCTAGACTGGGGTGAGATGGGGAACTGTGCAGCAGGTTTCTGTAGCTGAAACTTTAGTGGCTGATGTAATCCTCGGCAACAATCTCAAATGGGATGGTGTGTGCAGTTACCCATAGCCAAGCGGCAAGGGAAAACTGTAGTTCCTTGAACCCCCTAGAAGCCACTGTGGAAACGACTGAGAGGTTGGTTCCCCAGCCTGGGTCTCCTGATATGGAGACTAATGAAGAGGGGTAGAAATTTTCCCAGTAGCAGTTAACCAAACAGCTACGGAGGGTTACTCCGAGGAAGGAGGGGTGACCCATTGTCAGAGGGTTAGGGATGATAGTGTTCCTGAGTGCCCTGACACTAGAGCTAGGGACCCTAGTTTAGACACTGAGGGGGACCTGTCCCATGCCTTGGGAATGTGTAAGGAGTTTGCAGCTGCTCAGACAAATGACCCTATTCTAGAGAAGCTGATGGCTTGGGCAGACTCTGACAGAGCACAGGGAGGTGACGTGGGGGAAAAAAAGTTTATTGGGACAATGGACTGATGTATATGCAGGATGCTAAGACAGAGGGAGGGGTGATAGGCAGGCAGCTTCTCATTCCCCAGGGGTACCATGAGCAGTTGCTCAAGACTGCACAAGATATTCCCATGTCTGGTCATCTGGGAATTGCACGCACTATGCAGTGGTTGGCTCAGAATTTCTATTGGCCCAACTTCACCCAGCAGGTGAAAGAGTATTGCAGGTCTTGTCATTGGTGCCAAGAAATAGGGAAGGCAGGTAAGAAAATGCAAGCTGCCCTAATTCCATTGCCCATTGTGGAGGAGCCATTCCAGAGGGTGGGAATGGATATTGTGGGCCATTTAAATATCCCCAACTCCTCTGGGAAGAGGTTCATCCTGATTGTGGTGGATTATGCCACCTGGTACCCAGAGGCAGTCACCCTATCCTCACTGAGGACAGACAAAGTGGAAGCCTTGCTAGGGATTTTCTCCCGTGTTGAGTTTCCACAGGAGGTTATCACCGATCGAGGGTGTTCCTTCATGTTGGACCAGATGAAATGTTTGTGGGAGAAGTGTGGAGTGGTGCAAAGATGCACAACACCTTATCACCTGCAAGCCAATGGGCTTATGGAAAGATTTAATGATACCCTTAAGTCAATGCTCCAAGCATTTGCTGAACAGCATGGGAGGGACTGGGAGAAATACATAGATACATAGATACATAGACAGTGTCGGCAGATAAGGGCCTATGGCCCACCCAGTCTGCCCATTTAAGTCTGTAAGTTCAGTTTGTTTTCCAAGAAGTCTGTTGCCCCTTACCCCTGACCTCCAGAATTCCTTTATGTCTATCCCATGCATTCTTAAATCCCATGATTGTTTCAGCCCCCACCACTTCCTCTGGCAGGGTGTTCCACTTGTCCACCAACCGTTCTGTGAAGAAATTCTTCCTCACGTTTCCTCTGAATCGTCCTCCCTCCAACTTCATCCCATGCCCTCTAGTCCTGGAACATCTTTTTCGCTTAAAAATAGTGCATTCCTGCACCCTGTTCCTCCCTGTATACTTGTATGACTCTATCATATCCCCTCTCTCCCTCCCCTTCCCCACATGTCGTTTACATACAGGGAGGTGCCCCAAGAGTCAACATGGTTTTCCTCCTTCGAGCTCTTTTATGGACGCAGGGTACGTGGGCCCCTAAAATTGATCCGGGAGGACTGGGAAGGCAAGCATGCCTTAGGTTTAGGGAAAAGCTGAAGGATCTTATGAGGACAGCCCAGAGCAACCTGGCAGTGGCCCAACAAAAACAGAAGGTGTGGTATGACTGCAGAGCCAGAGTTTGCTCATACACAGTGGGTCAGGAAGTCATGGTCCTAATCCCGGTCCGGAAAGACAAGCTGCAGTCTGAGGGGGCAGGACCATACAAAGTAGTCAGAAAGGTAAATGACGTAAACTACATTATAGAGTTACCTGACAGACAATATATACAAAAGATGTACCATGTCAACATGATGAAGCCATATGCTAATAGGGCTGACATGGTGTTTGCAGTGTGTAGTCCTGGGGAGGGGATGGATGAAGGAGACTTCCTTCTGGACTTGCTGGAAGAAAGCAAGTGGGAGTCCTCTGTGGAGGCAATTAAATTGTCACCCCAGTTGGCCTTGGACCAGATCCAGGAAGTAAGGGAGGTTTTAGCA
This sequence comes from Neoceratodus forsteri, assembly GCA_016271365.2. Lineage (NCBI taxonomy): Eukaryota > Metazoa > Chordata > Ceratodontiformes > Ceratodontidae > Neoceratodus > Neoceratodus forsteri. The sequence continues at coordinate 254,887,526 of CM028131.1, read as the reverse complement.
GACTTTGCCCCACAGTTTAGCACCAAGCCTGGACTAACCCCCTTAGCAATGCACGATGTGGAGACAGGGATGCAGGCGCCCATATGGTGAACAGCATATTGGGTGTCAGAGGCTGTCCAGAAGAATATTAGGAAGGAGGTGGAGGAAATGCTGGATTTAGGGGTAATCCAGAAATCCCACAGCCCCTGGGCCTCACCCGTAGTCCTTGTTCCCAAGTCAGATGGCTCTACTCATTTTTTTTATGTGGACTATCATGGACTGAATGCAGTCATGGTCAGACACCCACCCGATGCCATGGATGGACGAACTCCTGGACAAGTTGGGAGGGGCGACATACCTTACAACTATCGACCTGACAAAGGGGTACTGGCAGGTAGAGTTAACTTCCAGAGCTAGGGAGAGGTCGGCCTTCATCACTCCGATAGGGTTATTTGAATTTAAAGTAATGCCTTTCAGAATGAAGAATGCCCCGGCCACTTTCCAAAGGTTGGTGAACCAGGTGTTATATGGTGCTGAGGAGTACGCCGTAGTGTACCTGGATGACATTGCCATCTTTAGTGCCAGCTGGGAGATGCACCTGTCCCACCTTAGGGAAGTGCTGGGCAGGATATAGAGGGCCGGACTCACTGTCAAAGCTGAGAAGTGCCAGGTGGCCATGGCTGATGTGGCATACCTCGGGCATGTTGTAGGCCAGGGACAGCTTCATCCTAACCAAGTAAAAATAGAGGCAATCAAGGCATGGCTCAGACCAGAAATGCAGTAGCAGGTCAGGAGTTTTCTGGGGACAGCAGGGTACCATGGGAAATTTTTACCCAATTACAGTGCCCTGGCTGCTTCCCTATGGGAACCAGCCTGTGAAAAAGCCTTTACAAGACTGAAGGAGGCACTGTGCAGTGCTTCTGCATTGACAAGTCCAGACTACAACAGACACTTTGTAGTTCAGACCGACGCCTCAGATGTGGGTATTGGGGCAGTGCTGAGTCAGACATCCAGCCAAGGGAAAGATCACCCCATAGTGTAGCTGAGTAAAAAGTTACTTCCCAGGGAGCAGGCTTACTCTACTGTGGAAAAAGAGTGTCTTGCCATGGTGTGGGCCCTAAAGAAGTTAGAGCCATACTTATACAGGCAGCATTTTGAGGTACAAACTGACCACAACCCCCTGGTTTGGCTGGCACAAATGGGTAAAACAAATGGTAGACTACTAAGATGGAGTCTTGCCTTGCAAGGGTATGACATGATGGTCTTACACAGGGCAGGGGTGGCCAATGAAAATGCAGATGGCTTGTTGTGTCAGTATGAGATATGTACTGACTTGGGGAGCTCATTCCATACAGAGGATAGAGCCCCCAAATTCAGTCTAGATGGGGAGGATTGTGACGCTCTGCCATCTGCTTATGGTTATGTATATTTATAATATAAATATATAATATGTAATTGTCTGACACCCAGGTTGCAGTGAGTGACCTTTGACCCCAAAAGGTTTCAGTGATGCTGACAACTGCAGGTTGTATAAACAGACCAGGAAAAAAAGTAATTTAATGCCTTCCTTCCAAAGGGATAATTTATGGCCCTTATCACCTGCTTCTGCCTTTGATGTTGGTTCCCAAATATACATTTTATGACTTCAGGAAGGTTGGTTGATTCCCTTTGGTTTTTTCACACCTTAGTGACAGATTGTGGGGTTATAAACCTCAAGGAAATGGTTGATCAGAGGCTGTCATATTTCTGAAATGGCTTTTTTCTGATGTTCACATTAATTAAAAATACCTCCTTGTAGAAATTATGTTAGAATTAACTCTAAGGAGGAGCTAGCTGATTCACCAAAAGGAGGTGGGGAGAGGGACCTTGAAATCAGTGTCAGTGGCTCAGTAGGTAGCACACTCACCTCTGAGGCTGGGAGATCAGAGGGCTGTGGGTTCAGTTCCCACATCTGGCACTTGGGGGAATATCCCAGTACTGACACTGTAGTGCAGCATGGGAGGGGTGCTGCACTTCTGAGGTGCCGTCTTTCGGATGAAACGTTAAACCGAGGTTCCATCTGCCTAGATTGGTGGTAGCTCAGGTGGATGTTAAAGATCCCATGGCACTTATCGAAAAGAGTAGGGGTGTTTTTATTAGCAAATAAACATATACAATAACACTTGTTCTAAACAAATCAAGAAAAGGAAATTCTTAATCAAAAGCAAACATAAAAATAACATAACAACGAAACATGTCTAATAATATACCTACTAAGATGAATTGTTATAGAGGATAATAAAATACCATATCTTCTCTATTAACATTTTTACATACCTTTCAATCCCAAGCTTTGATATTAATTCAAATCCTTTTATTTAAACTTAATAAATGTAAAAACCTTCCACTATTTACGTAAAGTCCGTGTCACTCTTAAAGCATCTAGTGTGAGATTTTCTAATTTTTAACTATTAGTTTACTAACACTAAAATAGGGCATTTTCTTTTTATATAATACCCACTGAATCCTTGCTTGCCATAAATAATATCTTAGGCAACCTAAAAATAAAGCTAAAGTTTCTTCCTGAAAACCTAATATGACAAGTGGACTACTACCCAAAGTAAGAAAATCATATGACCTATTATGCATCCACTTAAAACCCCATAAGTTTGCTAAATAATCCCATAATCCTGAGGTATAAGTACAATTCAATAGAAAATGTTCCATAGTTTCCTCCATATTTATACACTCCATGTAGGGGCATAACCTCTCCTGTAAGGTCTTATGTTTAGCGTTTCCTGACATTTAACCGACCATAAAAAATTAGCCACTGTACTTCCCATTGATTCTTAGGCATCCTCGGGTTATTTAATTGCGCCAAAACCTTGGGTTGTAGATGTACAGGACAATTTTTAAATCCTGGCTCCTGAGGATATAGTTTTAACATCAAATATTGATACAAACCTTTTGTATTGTGAGACAATACAGTCTGTTTCTGCATTTTCCATTTATATAACTTCTGAGCCGTAGGCCTAAAATGCTCTGGAATATACAAATACCTATTAAGTTTTGGAGCTAATAAATGCCAATTCTTATAATACTTGCTCATTGTTTTTAAATTCCACGAAGCCTCTCCCCTTAATTCTGCTTTCAACCCTTCTTTAATTGAATTTGATGTGAAAAAGGCATGCGCATAAACTACAGGATCAATCATACCAAGCCCTCCCTTATTTTTCTTCAAATATGTATAGCCCCTTTTTACTGGGTTTAAGCGGTTACCCCACAGCATCTGGAAAAACATACTATAAACTTTGGACTCAAATTCCGTCAGAAGTGGGAAAATCATAGCTACAAACTGTATAATGGGAAGAAGAAATTGTTTAATTATATGAACTCTTTTTAATTTAGGTAACCTCCATTGTTTCCACATATTAACCTTTCTCTCTATTTTTGTAATAACAACTTCCCAATTATCTCTAGGCATGTTCTGGGGACCAAATAAAATTCCTAAGATTTTAATTGGATTCCTAGTTATATGAATACCTTCCTGCCATATTTCAGCAACACTGCTTGCACCTATAAATAACCCCGTAGTTTTCTTTACATTTAATTTTGCATTTGATACTTTAGCAAAGGCCATCATGAAGTGAGAAATGGAGGTATAATCTTCAAAATAAAACACCAAATCATCAGCATATGCCTGTATCATTAGCTGCGAGTTACTACAGTCATTCATAGGAATTCTTTTCCATTTTTTAGCTGATAACACATATTGTAAAAAAGGATCTATAGCAAAAGTATATAAAAGCGGACTAAGAGGGCATCCCTGACGGACACCTGTAATTAGTTGAAATCCTTCTGCCTTAACACCTTTCAAAAAGGGAAATACCATAACTGTACTGTATAGCTTCTCTATTAATTCCACCAATTGCAATGGGACTCCATAATGTCGAAGCGTAAGAAACAAAAAGGGTAAATGTACTCTATCGAATGCTTTATCTAAGTCTGCAGCCACCAAACAACCAGTTAGTCCTATTTCTGTCAGATGATCAATCACATCACGAATCAACATGAGAGCATACTGTACCTTTCTTTCTGGCAAACCACAGTATTGATAGGATGAAATAACAACTTCTGCCCATCTTTTGAGCCGATTATTTAGAATGCTTGCAAAAATTTTGTAATTGGTATTTAATAATGTGATTGGCCTCCAATTAGCTATATTTTGTTTGTCTCCGGATTTAAATATATAAGTCAATAATCCTTCTGTAAATGAAGGGTAAATAACTGCTTTGTCTAAGAAAAACTGAAACAGTCCCAGACATTGACTAAACTCGTCTGAAAAGCATTTATACAAGTTATTTGAAAGGCCATCTATTCCTGGTGAAATATTCAGCTTCAAAGACTTAATAATTTCTTGGATCTCTATTTGAGTAAAGGCTCCCCAACTCTCTGACCTTTTGACCCCATTAAATGGTACAGCTATTTGTTTTATGTAGTCCATCATATCAGTTTTCAAAATTGTCTCACAAGGATTTAATGTACTAAAATGTTCCATTATTACTCTCGTAGTTCCACCACAGTTGCCAAACTTCCATCCTGTTTTTAAGTACCTCTAATCTCATTGACTCTCTTAACTTTACACATCAAAAGGGTCTCCTATAGGTGATTTTTTTAACTCCATTAACTAGTATCGCCTGCATGGTTTTTCCTCTATTATATTGATAGTCCCTCATTTTCTCCTTTATTAAAGAAATTTGTTCTAAATAATCCCGCTTGGAAGTGTAAGCTATAGTTACAAGTCTCTGTAGTTGTTGTCTTAAGCCTAAATAATGTAAAAATTTCTCATTTCTAATTTTACTTCCCTGGGTTTTAAGCCAGTTTCTTAGATCAACCTTTGTCTCTTGCCACCAAACCCCTAAATCCAAATAGAGAAAGGCCACTGATAGTCTAGCCCTCAACAGGTTTCTAACCCCTGATTGAATAAAGGGAGATTCTAGTAAAGTATTATTCAACTTCCATCTTAAATGTTTTCTCTCTTGTTCGTCTGAAAGACTAAAAATGACTTAATAAAAAAGAGTGATCAGAAAACTCACATGGGAACATTTTAAAGAATTCCATTCGTATATTTGGTGAAAATAACATGTGATCTATTAAAGTAAAGGATTTCCCTTTATTAAAAGAAAAACTGTCTCCAGCTTTTAAAGAATCATTGCAAATTATAAGATCAGCTTCTTTAATGATTTTACGTAAGGCATTTGAATCACAATACACTTTCTTCTTACTATTTTTTTTTTTGGGAGAGGGCTGGAATTGGGCAATTAAAGTCTCCTCCCCATAAAACTCTGGCTGTTAATAGGTAAGGCTGTACCATTTTAAGGCAGCGAACTCTGCCTGCTTTAGTTTGAGGGTTATATATATTAATAAAATGGAATTTTGTACCTAACCATAACCCGTCTAAAATTAACACCCTCCCAGGTATCAGGTCTATCAGGTTTAGAAGTTGAAAAACGTAGGAATTAAATACAATACCTATACCGTCAGCAGAGTCTTCCCCAAAAGACCAAAAGGATGGGCCCCAAATCCACTCATTTTTAAAGGCTACCAACTGTTCTATAGAGTACATCCAAGTCTCCTGTAAATAACAAACTGAAATGGGATAATCATGAATATAGTGGAAAAGGGCTTGTCTCTTAACTGCATTCAGTAAACTGTGAACATTCAAAGAACCCCAAATTAACTTCATTTTTGCTTTATGATGCTCAAACCCTTATTTTTTCTCTTTCTTTTTATCTTTGTAATTATCTTTACCTGAAATCTGGTTGAAGAGAAGATTTTTGAGAATCAGAATCTTCTACTTAATTCTGTATTCCACATGGGAAAACAGGGCCGCATATGAGTTGCTTGTCTCAATTTGCATAGCTGTGGGGGTGGGGAATAGGTTTGGGATGCAGATTTCTGGTGGATCTTCTTGAGGTAAAACTAAAAAGATTCATTTAATGTATTAGAGCTTTCTACCTTCTCTGTGACCTCGCCTGAAAAAACTGGAGGAATACTTAAAATGTTAGGGGACCCATATTTGTCTTTGTTGCACCATCCATTTTGGTATCTTGCCCTTGTTTTTCACCACTATTCTCCAATGATGTCTTACTTATATCTTTAACCTCCCCTTCGAATTCAGCAGTTTTCTTAACACTAGATGCTTTAGCTTGAATAATAACAGAAGGGGGGGGACACTTAGCTGAGGGAAAAAACTGAGCTGTAGCTTCCTGTGCTTTCTGTATGAAAACCTCAGAACCAGAACAAGATGTTGTATTATGAGCAGCCCAGGGACAAACTTTGAAAACATGACCCTTTGATTCACATAGGTCACAACAAGACTGATTATTGCAAAACATTGTTAAATGTCCAACCTCCCCACAATTGTCGCATCTAGGTTGGTCGCACACGCTGGAGAGATGTGTTCTGGCTCCACATTTGTAGCATGCACGAGGTTGACCGCTATAAAAGCACACTCCTCTATCTTTCCCCAACAGAAAAGAGTTTGGTATATGCTCAATCCCAGCTTCAGTCTGTCAACTTAATTTTGTACTTCCAACCTCCTGTCCAGAAGTTCTCTGAGTCCAAAATGGGCTCTGGTTCACTCAGGACTTCACACCTTTTCTTCAACCAAAAGGTTATGTCTTCTACCCAAACACCTTCATTTCGAAACATAATAGTAACAAATTTAATCAAAGGCTTGGATAGGGAATGACGATAAAGGGGCCCATAAAGGTGAAAATTTAACCTGTCCATATCTTATCCAAAAAAGATCTAGAGCATGTTGAGAGCGGAAACTCGCATCATAATTGTCCTCCCCTGAAATATTTATAAAGGCGTAAACATCTTGAGGGGTAAAATGTAATGAGTCTTTTAATAATTTTCCCACATAATACCTATCAGGCCTCACCTCTAAGCCCCCTTAATATCTTAATCAGACAGCATTCAGCCTGGGTGCTGCTTCTCTGTGAGTTCGAGAAAAGTTCAGACATAAGGGGTTTTTGAGCTGGAGGTGTGGGGGGGGTAAAGGAGATTCTTTAGAGGGTTTCTGTAAGGTATCCTGCATCTTCTGAGATTGTGGTGCATTACAAGGTTTTATCACATCAGTAGGACTACACACAGAATCCATAACCTCATTTTCTGTTTTATTACTTTCCTTAAAAAACCTCTCTTCCTGCTGCCTAACAGGGGCCCACACTGGAGATTGTTGGGACAGAGAAAGCTGCGAATCCCATGTTGAATCAGGCTTCCATGTTCCTGTATCAGTCTGAACCCATCCAGCTTTACTTAAAGCTTTATCTGGTGACCAATCGTCAATTTCATCATCCACCATTAACAAGGGAGGCTCTATCTTTTCATCCTGAGTTTAAAATTTGAAAAAGGATTGTTTTTTATACTATTTTTAACTGGGGAAAAAGAAATCAGTCACCCCAGCTTGAGAACCCTCGGTAGCTTGATAAATCACAGCTTGTGCAGCTGAGGGATCCTCTTGCTTTAAATGCTTTAAAACAAAACCAGTTGATTTATTCAGAGGAGAAGTTTCATTCTTATTGAAAGCTGTAATCAAGTTGGCAGACCCTTTTTTGTAACTTGTATTTAAGGCAGCACATTGCTTTGCTGAAGGCATTTCAGGCTGTAGGCACTCGCTAGAAGTAGTGTCTAAACTGCCAGCCTGCTCTGTTTCAAATGACAGGTCCGAGTTTTAATGGCATAACCAGAGCTTTTCCTTTCAGAGTTCTGTTTGAGAGACTTCTTTCTCTCGATTCAACCTGCAAGTCAGTTTCGATTTGGCAAACGAATTTGCTGTCTCACTGTCAAACTGACCGGCAGAAAGTCGCGGAGTGTCTGACAGCTGGGGGGGAGCTTCTTTACTCAGTTTGGCAGCAACCGCGTTCCCCGTATATTTAGCCTCCACATTAAACAAATTCACTACAGACACAATACCTGTTAAGATTTCTGTTTCTTCTCCTAGCGCTGTTTCTCTGGTGCTTAAAAGGAAGCCTGCCAGCTTTTCAGACCGAAGTTTAGGTCCGGTGCCTCGCTCTGCGTCTTTTCTTGCTTTTGCTGACTCATGTACTGGTTTCCGAGAAACTGACAACACATTTTCAAGGTTCGGTCCATAATTCTGCCGCATAAACATTTCTTCTTCAGACTTGTGAAATGAATCCACATCTGAATGCTCCTTTTTTGCAGATTTGGTTTCACCAAATAATGTTTTACTTTCTTTTCCATTCTCCTTTGAAAACTCCCAATTTATAACATTTGTTTGAAGCTCCATTTCTGTTTCAAAGTCAGCCCTTACCAAGGCTGAAGCCTCTAGTCCACCAAGAGCAGGAGCCGAGGCTTCCTCTCCCACTCTGAAGTCGTCCTCCTCCTTCCCTGCAACACTTCGAGTGGCCATTTTGGAAAATGACCTGTCCCCCTACTGGCAGCAGAACAGCAGCCGAGTAGGGGAGTTTCCCTGGTGTCCTGGCCAAATTTCCCTCATTCACTAAAAATACCACGAACAGCTTAATCTGGTTCAAGGTCAGTTGGCATTCATCTGTATCCCCCTCCCCCGGGTCGTGCCTGAAAATAGGCAGGATTTGTCTAGTGCACTTACCCAGGCAACAAAAACCAAATAAATTAAAAAAAAAAAAAAAAAAAAAAAAAAATGAAACGTGTCTGGGAAATGTCATTATCTTGGACTCTGAGAGAGATAGTTCTCTGACTTAAAAAGCTCTTAAAGGTAACACTTAGATAGAAAAAAATTAAGTATTTGTGGTAGGAGTTTTATTCTGTAACTTCCCATTTTCTTTTCTGTGACTGTAACATTTGTGATATAATTGTTCTGTATTTGATTTTTCCTGTTTTACCATTTTTGGTAAACAACATTTTCTCTTACTATACTGCCTGTGTCTTCTTAGTCCTTTTTGCATGTGATTGCTGAGCCTGTATTAAGTCTGACAACTGTAGGACTTACATGGTGTTACTAAGCTTGAAAATGGTAATAAATATCTTGGTCTCTTCTATAGTTGTAAGGGTTCATTTTGGATACCTGACTGGGTGCCCTTGGACGAATGATTATATTGCATCCCCCTGAAAAGAATATTATCTGAGCCTTATTTGGGTATGCTAGCATAAGGTTCACAGTTTGAATCCCTCCAGAACTCTAGGCTAGAAGGTGATTCAGACCCAAAACAGACAGAGGGTTACCCTGTCTGTCATCTGTTCACTCTATTGCACTCTGAGGTTGGCACTGTGGGAGCAGAGGACCTGACCTGGAGTGTGTTTGTGACACCTACCACACAGGAGACTTATAAGGAAACTACAGTTTGGGGTGGGCCCAAGGTGGTAAACTAGCTATGGAAATGGTTGGTTTAGGTGGTAAAATGGACAGAGGGTTGTGGTAAATGGCACCCACTCTAGTGAGGGGAGAGTGATCAGTGGGGTGCCTCAGGGCCAAGTACTGGGATCAGTTCTTTTCAGTGTCTTTAAGAGACACTGCAGAGGAGCTGGAAAGGAAGGGAAGGTATAACTCTTTGTGTATGACACAAAAATGTTCAATAGGGTAGATACTCCAGCAGGGGAGGAGGGCATGAGCAAAGACCTGGGAAAACTCGAAGAGTGGTCAAGGGTATGGCAGCTGGGTTTCAATGCAAAAAGTGCAAAATCATGCACTTAGGGCACAGAAGCCCAGAGACAGTGTATAAAATGGGGAAGAGGTATCATAGGTTCTACAGAGCGGAGAAGACTAGTTAGTCCATAAGGCTCACTGTTGAATCCTAGTAATAACTTCTGATATTGTTACTAATCAGGAATTTGTCCAGATTTGTTTTGAAGTTCTGCATACTTTCGCTGGTTATCACCTCTAAGGGTAGCCTATTCCATAGAGGCACAACTCTAACGCTAAACCAATGTTTTCTCCTGGTGGTCTTATATTGCCCCCTTTTTAACTGAAATTGGTGTCCTCTGATTTGGTATGGTTGCTCACGTAATTCTAAGCCCGGAAGTCTCCTTAAATTAATATCACTTATTGCTTTATACACCATGCACATATCCCCCCGAAGGTCACTAAACAGGAAAGGGACCTTTTGGTTATCATATCTGATAACCTCAAAATGGCTAGGCCGTGTGACAAGGCAGTAGGCAGGGCCAGTGGGATGCTGGGATGCATAGGGAGGGTAATCACCAGCAGAAGGAGAGAGGTGGTGTTACCACTGTATTGATTGTTCGTGAGAACCCATCTGGAGTACTGTGTTCAGTTCTGGAGACCACATCTCAGGAAGGACAAAGTCAGGGTAGAGGCTGTCTAATGGAGGCCAACTAAAATGGTGCAAGGCTGCATCATAAGGCCCATGAGGAGGGACTGAAGAATCTCAGTGTAAGCCCCCCCTCTCATTTGAGAGAGGCTTGAGCTCCCTTTAGGGACCCCTTCCATCTCAGTTGCCCACAGAGATTAGGGATCTGTTAGTGCTCTGGTGGTGAAAATTCTGTTAGCTGCAATTTGGTGGCAGCAGAGAGTTGGGTCTGGGCAGTATATAAGGAGGGGAAAAGGAAGTTAGTGGAATAGGGTTGGTAGAGAGAGAAGGCCGATGGGTGTGGCAAGGCAGTGCAGGGTGGAGGACCCCCCCCCCACGTGTAGGCAGGCCAGCTTCTTCAGTAGTGATGTGCTGGGTCCCCTGGATGAGGCTCTGAGGGAAGAGTATGAGGTATGTAGCTGCAGTCGTATTCATGGGTAGGCCCCAGGATCTGGGTGGCCCCGTTTGGCAGGTGGTCAGTGGGCCTAGGTCGTTGGGGTGGCAGCAGGTGGTGGCAGGGCCTCTGTCTCTCGATGTGGCAAGGCAGCCTAGGGCCTACTGGTGAGAGGGCCTGGGGGAGCCTCTAACCATGGTAGGGCTAGATTGGAGGGACAGGCCTTGGGGCTGCAAAGTCTTTAACCGAGTGGGCCACAGAATGCCCTGCCGGTGTGCATCCCCTGGTGCTAGTTTGGTCATATCAAGCAGCGGAATGGTTGAAGAAAGTTTATTCCAACTGTAGCACCATTTTATTGCCCCATCCCAGGGACTTGAAGGGAATAAAATGGTTTGGGGAGACTGGGCAGACCAGAAAAGTGACCGGGTTGGAGAGTGTGGGGGTATGGTGTGGTGGATTTAATTGGTACCACACCAACCATGTCCCTGGAGGACCATAATAGTGTAACCCCTTGTTGGGGGCTTACCTGGAAGTCCCTGAAAAAAGATTGAGTCTAGCCTGGGAAAAGATGGAGTACAGAGGATGCAGAGCAAGAGAATATAAATGTGCTGAGAAGAGGAAAAGGAAGAGTAAGGCTCTTCAATCCAGAGAATTGCTATGTACCTGCATGGTGAGAAAAGGGACTGTGAGTACAGGTGATATGTGTGAGCCAGAGTGAGAATGTAGCTGTATTGAAGTTGAGAGACTGAAAGCAGAAGGATGGTCAGGTGCCATTCGGGGACGAGTACTTGTTGTCTGCTCCTGAGATATAGCAAGGAAAATGAGAGAAAGATTGCTGTGGTTGCACACCATGGCAGGAGAGATAGAGAAAGAAAGAGAAGCAGCAGAAGAGAATGTGCTGAATGTTTCTGCTGGCACCCAGGGCCAGGTGGGGAACTCGCTAACCCCCATCAAGTGTGGTCTGCCACTGCAGGGGGTCACAGATCTTGTACCCGAGTGCTAGGGCGCTCCAATTGGAGGGAGCCAGGCCGTGGGGGGCCACTCCTCAGTCTGGGTCCCCTGTAGTTGGCAGGCCTTGCACATTTGCTCTGCAATGGGGCCTGTAATGGGTCGAAGGGAACAAGCTGCAAAATCTGCAAGAAAGCAAAGGAAGGAAGAGAGCAAGCTGCAGCCTCTGTGCCCCTGTTCAAGCATCAAAGCCCGGATCTGCCTGTGTTGCCATAAATCCCCAGGACATCAGTGAACTGTGCCATCAAAGGACTGATTCTTCAGAAAAGTGAGTAAATTGCAAGAATTTCCCTGCACCTGAGGACTGTAAATAGTTTAAGCATGCATACTGGGGCTGGAGATAGAGCCAAGGGTTGGAATGTAAAAACTTAATTCAATTAAGCACGCCAACACCGGCTACCAGCTGCACCTCAGGCCTGCAACATAAATCTGGGTACCTAGTAAACAGACTTTGGCATTTGGAATAGACTGGGACCTGCAGGTCTGGGTTTGAGCACCTACAGCAGTTGGCTAGTTAGACAGTTATGATGGTTGCATTGATTGAAACATGAGATTGGAACTGGAAAAGGGAAATGTGAATGTTTTGCAGCAGAAATGGATCCAGAGCCTAAGTTTAGTGAGCAGGTTATTGACTGAAATGGAAAAGCTAAATGATGTAATGGAATGTGGGGAGGTTTGAATCCTGGTAAGTCCATGTTGGGGTAACTGTTGGGGAGGTGGGTTAGTACAACATCCCAGGGGGTTGTACTGTTGGTAATCAGACCCACTGAATATGTACTCTGGGTGGAGGCACCACATTTTTTATTTTAGCTTTTGGGAAAGAACCCCTGAAGGTCAGCTATGGGAACCCAGGCCTCTTGCCCTTGGTCGGGCCCGCAAGGCAGGGGTAGTGGCCCACTTCTGGATGGTATCGGAAAGGGGCTTACAATAGGGAAGTCAGGGAATGGTGGGGAGTAAGCTGCATGCTTCCGTCGGTTAAAGAAATTTGTGATAAACCCCCCCATTGTTGAAACCCAGTAGGAAGTGCTGGCAGATACTTTCCGGTGCCATTTAGTATCTATGCAGCTTCACATTTCAGGAAGAGAGGTTGTTTAGGTTCCTGAGGAAAATCGGTGCACGCTGGTTGTGAACTGTGTAAAAAAAAAAAAAAAAAAAAAAAAAATCTTGCTCTGTCAAAGTGTGCTGCCAATACTTTCTACATAAATGTTTAGCCCCACGCAGCTGTAGAATGCTTATTCATGCTACAAATAAACCCCAGTGCTCATATTAAATCGTTTTGGGCACAGGAGAAATAAAGTGATTAGTTTGTGAAGGGAATAATTGGAGTCAATGTCGTTTGTAAATAAATGTCTAATGACTTTAACAACCCCAAGCTTAAGTTGCTAATGAGTTTCTTTTCAGTGGGCCTTTTTATTTGGCCATCCTACGTCTCTGGTCTTGGGGTTGGTGGGGATCCTCATGGTGGAAAGAAATCAGAAGACGTCCAGAGTCACGGATCCCAGTTGGGAGTTGGGGTACCCAGTTTGATTGTGGCCACGTCCTCTAAAGTTGTCTTAGTTGTTTTGAAGACATCTTCTGGTAGGCCCTAATGTGTTTGTCCATGCTTTTGAACCTGGGGATTATGTCTGGAGGATTGATGTGTGCTGGGCTGTCCACCCCCCAGGGAAGATCATGTCTCTTTTATGCCCTAGATGTGGAGGAGAGGAGAGGAAAGGAGTGGGGGCACATCAGAGACCTAGTATACCAGGGCATTTGTATCATTTGAATACGTTAAGGGTTTGAGCCTGCCCACTCCTGAGATCCTAGAGAAGTTTGGGGGGGCGGGGTTGATGCTGTCTGTGTATTCTATACCCTTACATCACAAATCTGCCTTACATTTTGTAAGGAATATATGGGATTTGTAGTAGAAGAGGTCACAAAAATATTTTTTGCTTGTTGGTCATCATGAGAATTTTGCTAGCTAAATGCCTTTTTCTTTCCTGTAATATAGTGGCTTTCTGTTCTGCAGCCAAAAGTTCTTTGTTACATTCCTGCACTGTTTTTTGGAAGGATGAACTGATGGCATTTGTTTCCCAACATGGAAAAATTCTCAATGATATTTTCTAGTGCAGCATCAGTGAGAAGTCTGTCCTCAGTATGGATTAGTGCTAAATGTTTCAACCAGTGGGATAAACCGTAAAATGCACAATATAGGGACAGACTAGAGACCCGATAATGATGAGTGACTCCCTTCACTATTGGATCTCTGACTCTGTCCCTATTTTATGTATTTAGAATCTCTGAACTTTTATGAAAAGTAATGTCTGTCATCTCAATCAGTCTCTGTCCCGACCATATTCTGAGCAACACTACATTAATTCTGGCCCATGTTGTGATATACTTGGCAAATGTAATTGATCGACTTCTCGAGCAGGTCAGTAACAGTATGGGTGAATACCTCCCAAATCCTGGCCAGCCCTGCACTTTCCCGCTGGTGGCTCACCCACTGCACTGACCCTCCCTCTCGGCGGCTAGTCTGTAGTCCCTCCCAGTCTCCAGAAGTTAAGCCCCCCCCAATGCTTAATTTGGCCCATGGTTTTGAAGTTACCCCAAGCATAGTAGAAAGATTTCCTGCCAGACTCCCTGACCCTACGCCCAAACTGCATCGACATGATGGCACAGAGTGTTTGAAAGCACAGGAGCCCTTGTAAAATTAATAAGTATATCCATTTTAGGTGGTGGTCAGTGCAGCATGGGATGTGGGCACAGATAGGTCATTTTGCACCCCTTCCCCAGTATAACTGAGAATCAAGCCCTGAGGGTCGTCTTTAGGGAAGGACCTTGGACCATTACCCTGCAGTATTTCTTATTTCAACAGAGTCTCTGTCTGAGTGTTTGCAGAGATTAGGGATTCATTTTTTAGTCTACAAGAAACATATTTTCCATTTACAGTCTTTGTAAGTTCCTTTGCAGGCAGGGTACACCGTTTTATTTATCACAGCTCTTTTACTGGCATTTAGGGGGAGGCTAATTCTAAGTCAAGATCCTGCTGCAAATGGCACCCTTGACCCCAACTGGCAGAATGGCACACCCTGTTGTAAATCATTTTCAAGTAGTCGTTCAAGGCAAAGGGATTTCTCTGTTGCTCTGAAATTACTAACCGCCCCCTGAATGTCATAGGAGTAGCCCTTATTACCTGCATGAAATTCCAGATGTGCGAGAGTATTGACACAGCATGAGTTTGTTGGAATTTTATAGTCAATGCTAGAAGAGGTTACTGATAGTGATCATATATAATATTAATGAGGAGGTTGACGATTTAACAGAGTTTCCCTTCACTGGCTAGCATATTCACTTTCGATTTTTCTGAATGTAACCAGCCCATCTTCCAAGTTTAGTTTTCTCAGATAGTACAGCCAATGTTTGTACTGCACAGACCATATCTGTTAACTTCCTGTTCTGCTGTTGTGGGCACGCCAGTGCCAGCAGGGACTCGAAGACTAAAAGACGGAGTTCCCTATGGGTTTCAAATTTGACGGGTTAAATGAGCAATGTCCCTTGTATTCAGGGACAGTTGAGAGGTATGCTTCCTCTGAAAGAGTGAGATTTTATATCACTGCCTTGGCTGTGACAGCCCTGACTGTAAGTACCAACAATCTGTCTGCCCCACCACATACTGTGTGACCCTGAGTTATTTCTTAGTTGATACTTCAAAGAAGTTACTCTTGCACTAGCGTGGCACCCCCTGCCAGTGACAGTCACATACCAGTTGATTAATATGACTTAGTGAGTACCTGGTGGATAGGATGGGGCAGGGGTGGAGAGAGAAGTGTGGCAGAGCAGGCAGCTGGCAGACAGCAGAGTGCACAGGGACAGAGTTCATCTGGCTGTATACTATAAACAAGAAAAGGCAAACTGTTTGAAATTTTATTCTGGGAAGTAGCTGAAAGATTCGGAGCTGCAGCCCTGAATGCCCACCCATAGTGACACCCATGATAAGTACCTCACGGGAGAGAATAAGATACTGGATGGGTGTATTTTTCAGATGAGAGGGTGCACAAGAACATGGGGTATGTAGCGAAGCTTGCAGGGGGAAATTTAGGAGGGATGTGAGGAAGTATTTACTCACAGAAACAGTGA
Organism: Neoceratodus forsteri; assembly: GCA_016271365.2. Taxonomy (NCBI): domain Eukaryota; kingdom Metazoa; phylum Chordata; order Ceratodontiformes; family Ceratodontidae; genus Neoceratodus; species Neoceratodus forsteri. Next base: position 254,871,728 of record CM028131.1, on the reverse strand, counting down.
TGGATGCCTGGAACAGTCTTCCATTGGAGGTGGTGGGGGCCAAAAGTGGTAGGCTTCAAACATGCATGGGACAGGCACAAAGGAATCTTGAAAGTTGGTGGGGGGGTAGCTGGAGGTCAGGTAGGGTTTGTGATGATAGTTCAGGAACTAAATGGATTGACTGGGTGAGTCAAGTGGTTCTTATCTGCTGAAAAATTCTATGTTTCTATGATGGCTTGGAAAACAAGGCCTGTGGAGGAAGGACTGGCAGATCGGAGGCTGTGCTGCATGGAAAAAAGAAGACTCAGAAGAGACACTATTGCAATATTCAAGAATCTAAAAGGGATAACACCATCAGACCAAGTGCAGCTCTTCAAGATACAAAAGGATGACAAGACAAGAGGGCATTCACACAGTGTCATTGAAGTAAGGAAGATTCAAGGGAAACCTCAGGAAGAACTATTTCACAGAACAAGTGGTGAAGACTTGGAATAGATTGCCAAAGCAGTTGGCATTAGATGATGCTTTGATGATCTTTAAGCTGAGATCTGACATGTATTTTGAAGAAAACAGGTTGACCGAGTATTCACACTAAGCTGGTGGGAGGGAAGGGCGTGATGGGCTGATGGCATTCTTTCCCCAATAAAAAATTCTTGTACGTGTAGGACTCGGGTACCAATGGTGTTCTCAGATACATATGAACCATGCCAGGGTTGTTAGCTGTGATATAGGATTATCGCTCCGTATGCAGGGCACTGGGTGACATTTGTTCTAATCCCTCTATGGGAATAGGCACACAAACACTAGCGACTTAAAAAAAAAAAATAAAATAATTGTTCACATTAGCTGAATTGATACAGGGTGGATGATTTATTGTAAAACAACAAAGCACTTATTTTCATGTCGGTCTTCTTACAGCATATTACATTTTTTGATAACTTTCTGGATTTCTACAAAATAGTCAACTCCTGGGCTCCACATTCAAGGCACTCTTCTGCAAAACCCATCCAAAGATTCAACTACTTGGGCACACACCATACTCTGCTCACTAACCCATAGTGGGTGCCCATACCATAGACACCCAAACATGTCAGGGCCCTAAGTTAGCATTTCCAGACTATAGACTTACTTGGAGCATGGAGCCCTTAGATGAGGACCAGAACAACACAATTTGTGTCTTGACGCCAATCCAGGGATCCCTCTGACTTTCACTTTATCAGACTCCTCTGACTGCAGTTGTATCTCTATTCCCCATACAGTGAATTAGACAGACACTTGGCACCTTTACATAGCTGGCACTGTGTGGAGCCTATAGATCCCACTACTCACCCATACATGGCAGGCCGTCTACCTACACCCATGTTACATTCTCAGTTATAGGGGAGGAATTTTCTTAGAACCCTAGCATAGCACAACTTTACACCCCATTATAGGTGTCTACTCTCCCTTAACTATCCCACTGGCAATACAGAATGGTATCCAGGGGTCCAGGGACCCTTCTCTGTCTATACATGCCTACCTATATGAAGCAGTTTAGACTAAGTTCTTCCTCTGCCTCTTCTCCCTGTTCAGCCTTCAGGCTTTCTGCAGTCTCTGGTAGTCTGTAGGAGGCCTTTGTCACTTGCATATGGAGTCTCACTGGTCACCAAGCTCTGAAACAGCCAAACCTATGGGTGCAATTCCACCAAAACACTCCTTTAAAGGGAGAACTGCTGCTCTCTGACTTCTTGCTGCTTAACTGCAAGCTGCAAAAGCTGAAACTGGTGATTCACTTCCTCCCTTTTGCACTTAGCAGGGGCCTTCTAACACAGGACATGAGCTCTCGGTAAGTACTTGCTTTAGCACTATAGTTACCAGGCTGGGAGCAGAATACACTGTGACCACCCAACCTTGTTTGGTGGGAATTACATTCTCCTCACCCTGAAACACCTGCTGTTCTCAGAAAGTCACTGGGTGCACTCAACTACACCCAATTTACTCTGCAGAGGGCGTGTCCAGATTTACCACCATACCATGACCTGACCAGCACAGAATGCAGACTGAACAAATATAAGCTGCTGCAGCTTTTTGCATGACCCTTATTCAGGGACATGAAAGTGGGTAAGAACTGATCTGGTTAGGTCTTGTGCAGAGACTGAATAGTACATTTGAAGTAGGGACTCCTTAGGACAATGGTATTAGTATGTTTAAATACTAGGTGGATTGCTCTCTATAATATAGTACATAGCCATTTTCCACATAACGCATTACTAGAACCGTACATTTTGACATGCCATTTCTATGCACAGAAAACACAAATTGCACATACCCCAATAATGCAAAGCATCATGGGAAGCATATGCAAATGACCATTAATTAATTTGGACTGGCTCAACTTAAAGCAAAATTGCATGGTGCCAGAAGGCCTTACAATACAATTAACAAAGGCTGAGAACAGCAGGGACAGACACGTGTTTCATCCTCATTTGGACTCCTCAGTGTGCCATATCTGTATCTCAGCCCAGGGAGAGGGAGCCAACCTAAAGGGGATCTTATTTGTTTGGGTTGTGGGCAGCCCAAAGTAGAGAGAGAGAAGAGAACTTTAAAAGAACCCCAGAGAATCCTCCGGGATAACCCATGCCCCTGTGTATTTGCTCTGGGGTTCTTTTGTATTTCTATGCACAGGCAATAGAAGCAAGTGCAATTAGTGCTTTACATCCACTTACAGTACTAGTAGCCACCCAGGACTTCCACTCTGGACCCGAAACATAGCCAGGCTGTAATCCAGTTATTTTTGTAATAGCATGCAAACTTTGTTGAACATTGTAACAAACAAATTTGATGCAGGTTTTCTGAGTCTTTGATTTTTAGTTCTACAGTCAATTCTATCTTAATATACAATGGCTTTTCTGAGACCTCAAATGCAGTCATCAGATGGAGCGGGGCCAGCCATGGATGACACAAGTCAGTATTGTGCTGCCAAATTTTAAATAACGGGCTTTGAAGATTTCACAACTGGATCCCTAACCCTCTTTTCCATTCATTTTAATGGAGGAATACATTTAACAACCACCTCTATAAAGCCTATGACAGCTCCCTCTAGCATATCAGCACAAGTGGACTGGGCACAGCAGCTCTTTGCCACCCACTCTGCAGTGCCCACATACTGGCAATTCTGAAGCATGGTTAGCAAGTGAGGATCTCTACAGCCACACATGGATCTAAATATTTCCACTGTCATCACTGACAAAGTACATTCTTGAATATAGCAACGTTTTTTCACTCCTGTTGTGAATGGCAAACAGTCAGCTGCAAATGGCAAGCAGTCTAACACTTTTGTATTAACTCACAGACACAGCTTTAGCCAGGAACTGCCTCATAAAGCTGTGCTGGGCATATATGTTGTTTGTTGATCTATATAAAGGCTTCCACCCTTCCTGGATTGAGCAAATGGGCTGCAGATAAAATTGCAGTTCTCTACCCACTCAGGTGGCAAACACGTGGCCCTGCTCTCTTCCAAGTGGAACCCCGCTGTAATTTCTGCTGTATCATAAGGCCTGGTGAAAAAAACTTGCAAAACATCTGGCTACAAATTTTAACTTGAAAGTTCTTCCAAATAAATACCTTGCACAATGCCCAAATACAAAGGAATCAGGCCAGGGTTGTTATTTGTAGTATGGGATTATCCCTGAATGTGTAGGGCACCAGAGGGCACAGGTTCTAAACTCCAACCAAAGTTGGGTTTGCACTCACAAACAAATGTGAATGTAGGAATTAGGTGAGCTTAACCAGTTTATTTAAAGTGAACAGCATGTCCAGCATAGTACGTTTAGGCACTGGAAAGGAGGATACCCATAGATGCCCTGGCGCTTCGCTCCATGCGAGTTTCATCAGGCTGAGGAATTAGTGAGACAAGGTACAGATCACATAGGCAAAACCTTGTGCTGTCATCAGTGCCCATATGGTGTTTAGTGTAAGAAAAACTCCCATTACCAAATTACGTAGAATATAAGTGCACCAGAGTAAAAAAAAAAAAGTTATCAGACATGAAAAAATAGGATCCCTATGCTCCTCTAGTGTACTCATGCTCCCAACCCAAATAACTTGTGTTTGCCAGTAGTTACATCTTTTTCAAATATCTTTCACATTATTCATTTATCATAAACTTGTTCTCTATTAGCACAAAGGTACGAATGCTAATGGGGCATTTAATACATTTTGAAATCACAGCATAACAGTGACATGACAACAAGAGGAATCACAGATAAAAACAAGGACCATAACTAGGACCAGCACATGATCACCCAATTTAATATAAGGCACTAAGTACCTTCATGGGAATTTATATGATGTAGTGTCCCAGGACAATGGTAGAGAAGAAAAATGTATTCACTGTAGTAATGTTGTTTCTTCTCAGGGATCTATCACTGTAATTTACAAGTATCATTCTCCAAGCAAAGTGTGATGTCCCAGAGATAGAGTCCATTGCTAATTATGGAACTGAGAATTAAGGTTCAAACTCTGCACTGTGGTAATGCTCCCCCTTTAGCCCTAATGTCAGATTTGTTTTGATAGCTGTGGGAGATGTGACTACTAAAACTAGCTAACTGGCTACCAAAAAATGTCTAATTTTTTTTATAAACACCAATCAATTTAAGACAGACAACATTAAGAAAAAAACTGAACACATTTTACACATGCTATGAAACTGCAATATTAATACTCAAACAACCTCAAACAAGGGAATCTTGTGTGAACCTATTTTTAGGTTCTGGAAGGGAGACAGGGTTAGGGATCACAGAGATGAATCCCTGCAAAGAAACATTACTATGGTGAGTAATTTTTTTCTTCTTTCTTTTTCAATTGTTTAACCAGGTGAGACACACTAAGCTGAACGCTTGTTTACAGGTGCAACCTGGGAGCACAGGGAAGTTAAATGACTTGCTCAGGGTCACACAGTATACAAGTGAGGGCTGTGGGATTCAAACCCCAACACCAGCAATCCATCACTGATGCTTTACAACAAGCAGATGCTCTAGCGGTACCATGAGAGGCAGGGTCCAGAATCTACTTAGGAAAAATGTTTTACCAAATAGCAGTTCCAAACCTGGCATCCCTCCTGGACTGTATATCCAGGCAGTAGTGCTTTGTGAAGATGTGCACCCTTTTTCAGGTAGCAGCTTTACAAATGTCTAGCAGGGTGATGCCCCTTGTAGCTGCTATGAGGCAGAAGTACCCCTCGTGGAGTGTGTCCTTAGGCTTGTGGGAGGGATTTGTCCAACTTTTTTCATAACAAAACTATATGCAAGAGATATCTAAAGAGCGATAGTTCTTAAAAACCAGTGTACTCTGAAACCTGATATCCCTTCTATGTAGAGAGAGGATTCGTGTGTGAACTGAGGTCAAACTGAACTTGAGCTTGTAGATTTTTGCCTGATCAGAACCAAACTTGAATTCTAAGGGGAAAAAAAAATGAACCTGAACTGAAGTCGTACCGAGACAATGTAAGACAAGGAGAACCCACAATGAGGCAGTAGGGAGACACCTAACTTGACCTCAAACTGAAAAATTACATACAAAAAACTTGAACTGAACTGAACTCAAACTCAAACTTCTTATCAAATTGAACTGAACCAAACTAGAACTGTACCCTGCCAAACTCAAACCAAACTAGAACCCTAGACAACATGTCAGACCCTCCCTCTACTTGTATAGTCTAAGTAGTGGCCAAGTGCTCTTTTAACATTTAGACAGTACAGTTTGTGTTCACCTGTACTGGAGTGATCAGGGTAGAGCACAGAAAGGGCAACTGACTGGGTCAGGTGGAATTCTGACACCTCCTTAGGTAAGAACTTCCTGTTAGTCCTAAGGATCAGCTTATCCATGTGAAAGATTATGTAGTCTGGCTCTGTACAGAGAGCTTGCAGTTCGCTTACCCTTCTGGCAGATGTCATGGCAGTCAAGGATATAGTTTTCCAAATGGCATATTTTAAATCAGCTGTGTGACAGGGAGATACTGCCACTCCTGAGGACCAACCTTTTCTGAAATCTGTTGCAACAGTTCTTCTATTTCTTAGCCTAATCTGTCCTTTACAATTTCTAGTCCATAAGGTTGGCCACCAATGGGCACCCCCCTCCTCTTTCTTGAATATGCAATAGTGTCCTCTTTAATTTTCCTATTCCCTGTCAAGTCCTCCTACAGGGGGTTATTGTGGTGACCTTCAAGCTGATGTAAAACAGTCTGTGTTCCTCATTGTTGGATTTAGTATGCAATAGCACCATGTCATAAAATACCTTGATGTATATACCTTATGTGCATGAAACCTGTAAATGTTGAAAATACCACGGCACTAGGTGTTTTTGATAAAGGTAAAAAAGTACTAAGTGACTGTATTATAGAAATTAAGTTACTGGGGTAGAGATATCTGAACCCCCCTCCACTGTATTGTTAAATGCATGTAAATTGCTACCATGCATTCCTGCTTTAAACTGAGCCAGTCTGAAATTTCATGGTGGTTTGCAATGCATATACATCCCATGATGCTTTGCATTTTTGGAGTATGTGTGATGTTGTGTAACTTTGAAACTTAGCTTATTGCCAATGCCCAAGGCCACTGATTTCTGGTTTTTACCGCAAAACCCCATAAAATTCTGGAATCAGAGCTGCCTGAACACCGGTAAAAACAAAGATTTCATGGAATCTGGCATTTTATATCAGATCAGTAAATCTACAAAAACTTGTATTTTTCTTATAATTTCTTCCTGTACTACTTTCAGTTTGCTTTATTTAATGCTATATATATATTAAGTCTTCTTTTATTCTGATTATTTATGCATATATTAAAAGAATGATAACAGAATCCCGGTAAAATCTAGAAATTAGAGTAACAATCACTGGTGCAATTCCGGAATCTGAAGGCTTGAAAAAGGAATTTCATTGTTTTAATCACTGTAAATCAGTGGCCTTGCCAATGCCCTTTGGGGTAACCCTTGCTTCAATGGTTCTGCACTGAGGTTCTTTGTCTTTAGCTTGTTTTTTTTTTTTTTTGCACCCCTACCACCCAAGTAAACAAGACAAACATAGGGGAAGCTGGATCTCAACTGAAAAGTTAAATCAGTAGATCAGTGGGTTAGTAGGTGCTGACCAAGTGCAGAGGAAAGACTTGCATAATCTGTTGCTGCAAACTGATGTATTGAAGAAGGGATATGCCATTGCTGAAGGTTATCTGCTGTATTTTGAATAAACATCACACAGAGATTGTATGTTGAACTTAAATTTCAGTGTCTGGTCTATCTGTTATCCAACAACTCCTCCACAGACTTGGTGTTAGAAGTGGGATAACTTGCTGGAAATGTCTGAGCTGGCTTAAGGGGATGTTTTCCAGTGCATATTGCCCAGATATCCCAGGTGGACCGATGCACCAGGAGTTGCCAGAGAAGAACTCTGAGAAGAAAGTCTGTGAAGTTCTGACCAGAACCATGGCTGACAGATGGAGAAGCTGCCGCCTGGACTGAACTTGGGAGCTCGGAGGAAAGGCAAGCCTAAAAATGATGAAGAGATGCAAAGGGATGAGGAATTACTGTGGGCTCGAGGTAGACTGACTAAGCAGAGAGGCAGAACACTGGTGCCAGGTGCTTGCGAGGTCCCTGCCAGAGAGTTTGGATAAAGAATCAGAAGAGGATTTTTCATGGGCTCAGCTGGATGAGGACCCCCTGACTGAACAGGATATTTATTTGTTTCCTGTGTTCCCAGGATGTTACCTGTTGAAGGTTGGAGATGTAAGTATGGAACTTGAATGTGAAATCCCAGGTAAGATTGTGCCTAGTGATATTGTGCTGGGGTTGAAGACTCCAAGTAAGCAAGAAGAGGCCTATGAGGCTGAAGGGACTTTTTCTTGTGTTGATACAGCTAAATATGTTAACAGTATTGACTGGGGTATACTGCAGGCTAAAGATGCTAATGTTGCCAAACTGTACCATTATTCTCTGTTGAGAAACGTGTCAACACCTCATGGTAAAGAATAATGATATCCACTATGTTTACGATGGAATGTGTATCGTTAATAGGGACCCTGAGACAGAGCTTCTGAAGACAGATTAGTGGAAGCTCCATCCCTTCCTGGGACAGGAAGGTGGTAAGCAGTCTGAAATAACTGCTTCCCTCTTAAGGTGGGGGATATGTGACAGAGAGATCCTGCCACCCTTGAGGACTAACCTCTTCTTAAATCTGTTGCAACAGTTTCTTATATTTATAAGCCTAGTCTATCCTTTACAATTTCTAGTCCATAAGGTTGGTCACCTATGGGCACCCCCCCTTCCCTTTCTTGACTCTGCTATAGTGTCCTCTTTAATTTTCCTTTTCTCTCTCAGGTCCTCATACAGGAGGTTATTGTGTTGACCTCTGAGCTGATGTAAAACAACAGGCTGTATTCATTGTTGTTGGATTTATTATGCAATAGCACTAAGTCATAAAATACCTTGATGTATATAAGAATAAGTCCGGCCCCCAGTATAGATCTCTGTGGAACTCCACTTTTAACATTGTAAGACAATTACATTGCTTCATTAAATGTGGCAGTCTGTAAGCAAGCAGTTAAGTACTCATCAAACCAGTTTAAAGTGAATTGCTCTAGCCCCAGATGTCTCAATTTACACAATAACCAATTATGATTGACCAGCTCAAAATGCCTTAATCAGTTCTACTGAGACAGCACCGGTAAACATCCTAGTTTCCATAACGCTATAAATATAATTTGTAAATGATTACTTCTGTTCATTATTTACAAATGAGAAGGAGGGGCCAGCACCTGAGGTGAAAATTAGCATCAGACTTGATCAGGGCAAAACTGAGTATGGAGCCAATAGCCACTAAAAGGGTACTCATGGGCTTTGAGTCCCTGAACATCAATGAATCTTTTGAACCAGATGTGCTGCACCCCAGGATGCTGAGGAAAGTGGCACAGATGCCGGCAGTACCCATGGTAGATCAATGCAACTGCTTCCTAGAGTTTAGGAAAGGTGCCTATAGATTGAAGAATGGCAGACATTGTACCCTTGCACAAAAGTGGATGACAGGATGAGCCAAGGACAACGTCCCAATCAGTTTGATGTTAATAATCGGGGAAACTGCAGGAGGCTATCATCATAGAGATGCTAATGCAGTGTCTGGTGGCAAATGGTCTGCAAGATGGAAGGCAGCACGGGTTTGTGGTAGGCAGATCTTGTCAAGCAAACCTGATTGATTTCTTTGACTGAGTAACAACAGCGGTTGATAAACGACAGACAGCTGACACAAGGCACTTGATTTGGTTCCACACAAGCAGAAGGTCAAGAAACTAGGAAACCTCAGAGTGGTAGACAAACTGACATGATGGTATGGGAAATAGCTAAGAGATGGAGGTGGAGAGCCTAGTGATAAATAAGGAGTGCTTGAGAGTGAGAGAGGTCATGAGCAGGGTCCCGCAGGTGCAGCAGCAGTGGCATAAGAAAGGGTACCAGAAGGAAATCTGTCTCTGTGTGGATGACACAAAGCTCTGTGGCAGGGTAGAGTGTGGTGAGGGTATTCAGGAATTGAAGTAAGACCTAGAGAGGCTTTAGAAATGGTCTAGGATCTGACAGCTTGGCTTCAATGGCAACAAGAGCCCAGTCATGCCCGTAGGCAGCAGAAACCCTTGGTTTGAATACAGGTTGGGTGGATAACATTTACTGTGACTTGAGGAGGGGAGGGATCTGGAAATGGTGATTTCTAACAACCGCAAATCATCACTGTATTGTAACAAAGCAATAAGAAAGACAAACAGAATGTTGGGATGTTATAGGAGGCGGTTTAGCAGCTGGTGGAAAGAGGTACAGAACCCTGGTGTGACCACATCTGGAGTACTGTGTGAAATTTTGGAATACTGGAAAGTAGTCAGCTGTTAATTTGTACAGCTGCAGTCATTTTCTTCTCCCTTTTACAATTAGAAGATTTTCTAGAAGATTTTCTACATGACTATACTAGGTTAGATGTGTGGAATAGCACTCTACCTAGAGGCTGACCAGGGGTGTTTCTAGCAGGTGAAAACATTAGAGGCTAAGCCTGCCTCCCAAGTCCCAAACCAGTAAGCCAGGGGCAAATGGTCTAAGAGTCACTAGGTCCCCAACATCTGTAGAGATTTTGATGCTGTCTTGTGGATTCTGAAGCTTATTCTGTTACCTTTTGTATCACATACTTTTTATTCATTTTGTGGAGAATGCAAAGAACATTTTAGAGGAAAAGGTACAAACATGAGGGTTTAGGAACAGACATCTAACCAACCTTTGTGCTGAAACTGCCAGCAGCTTCTCCTCCCCCCTCCTTTCTGAATTGTAAAGTACTTTGAGATACATTAATTTAAAGGGGAAGTTAAATTTAACCATACTTAAAGGGGAAGTCTCCCATAGTTTCACACCCATATTTTCCCAACTCCTTATGTGTAACTGTTGTGTTCCTCCTCTAGTTGCCAGCAGTCCTATTGCTGTCCAAATCTAGATTATAAATAAAAATATACAGCCTCCAGAAGTTATCAATGTGTTTGCCCTCCATTTTACCATCAATGCTGCTGGAGGATGATGTCATCAGAGCAACAGATAATGGTGCTGCAATAAATACTGTCCCACCAGTAAACAGAACCCACAATGTTTGGTCCCCCACTTGAGTAATGGGGAACTCTTTAAGTGTTGTGCACATCCTGAAGTGCAGGTCTAATAGGGACTAGGACCATATGAGTGTGATTCAGCACTGATTTGACATGTATATACAGTATGCCTATAATGAAGTGCCTGTATGTGTTGTGTTAATGTTTCTGTTAGCAAAAACAGTTTACCCATTAAATGACTCTGGGTACAACAAGAGTCTTAAGTGGTATTATACAGCTGTTGTATTATGTTCTGTGTGTGTTAGCATTCTGTGTTTTGATTGACACCAACAGTGAGACACAATCTTGCAAAAATGCCCCTTTCCCTTTGTAACTAGGCAGTCAGTGATTGGATGGCTGATGTAAGGCAATAAAGAGTTCAGCTATAATAAGGAATAAGTTACCAGGACATCAGCTGCAGCATATGGAAGAAGAGTAATCCAGTGGTTAAGGCACAGGCACAAGAACTGGGAAACTCTGGTTCAAATCCTACTAAAGTCCCTTAGGCCCTGTCCACACTGCAGCCCGAAAACCCTTCTGTAACGTTACAGAGGGTGTAAACTGCATCGGTAACAGTGTGTGTTTACACTGGTAACGTTACAGCAGGCGCTTTCGCAACCATTGGTAGAAACCTGTCAGAGGTGGTTTCTACAACAGTTACAGAAACGTGTTTGTTGGGTTGTAACGTTATCGCCAGCCATCTAAACGCATGACCATTTAGCCCCCAGTCATCCGCTAGACCAGCAGACAGTGCACCACAGAGGGGCACTTGGGAGGCAGATGAAGAAGGAAGCGCCCGGAAGGCAGAGAGGCATGTGAGGACTGTAACCACTGCAGTGAGGTGGAAATGGTGCAGGGCAGTGCCTGCACAATGGTAGAGGCCCGGAGCCCAGATCAGCAGGGTGCACACACCCAAGATAGGCGTAGCCAAGAGGCACATTGTGCCAACAGGGGGTGCTGCCTGCAGCAGCTGTACAAGAACTGTGAGGGGAAGAGCGCTGGTGCCCAGGGCAAATAGTGGGCATAAGCCATAGGGAGGCAGCAGCAGATGCCAGCACTGTGTGCCACAGGTGTGAAGGGGGCCCCAACAGCTGCCACAACACATGACCAGCCCCCAGAGGACAGCAGTGCCAGAGTACACCACATCAGCACCACTGCAGAGTGACCCTAGCCCCCAAGCACTGCCTGTGACTGGTGGAGGGTAGACAGACCTGTGCCAAGCAGTGACCACAGCCACACACCATGCTGCCCACCTGCAGGACCATGTCAGATTGTGGCACCACCTGGTCGGATGAGGCCACAAAACTCCTGGTGGAGTTCTGGACCCAGGAGAAGGTCAGGCAGAGCTAGCCAGTGCAAGGCACAACAGGAAGGTGTATCAGAAGGTATCGGACTACCTGTTTGGGAATGCGGTAGAGTGGACAGCAAAGCAATGCCATGACAAGATAAAGCAACTGAAGGTGCGGTACCATAAAACCAGGGACAGTAACAGACGTTTGGGGGGTGCGCATGTGGTGTGCCCCTTCTATGAAACATTGGATACCATACTGGGAACACGGCCTACCACCAAACCAACGTTCATACTAGAGAGCTCACAGGTGGCTAGCCCTGAACTGGACACAGAGGATGATGGGGACACCACCGGGGATGCATGCCAGCACCTGGGGAATGAAGACAACAATGGTGGTGTGCAGCAGGAGTGCCCCGACACAGGTACGTGCATTGTGCAATGTGTATGCTGGGTTCTGCCATGCCGGTGGAGATGTATCCTGGGCACGCAGCACATGGTGATAGGCATGGCATGGGTGGTGGCACAGGTTCACTTGAGGGAGTTTGCATGTGGCACCTGTGGTGTGCAATAGGCACACAGGTTTGTGGGGGACAGGGGCATGGGGCTGGGGTTGGCCGTGGGGGGTTGGGTACACATATGTGTGTAATGGTGACAGTTATGTTCTGCCATTCCAGGGCAAGACTCCGGTGAGGGGACATCGGTGGACACCAACGCAGCAGAGGCCTCTCCAGTGTCCTCGGCCCTGCAGGATGTGATGCCAGGAACCTCCAGTGATGGCTCCACTGTGGGAGGAGGCAGCCATACAAAGCAGCAGGGTGACCAGGCACCCCGGTGAACCTCAGGAAGAGAAAGTCAAAGGCAGCACGGATGGCAGACTTACTTGGGGCGGTGATGGAACCTACACGTAGGATGATGCAAGAGCACCACAGGGTGCTGATGGACCTGGAGAGGGAGTGGGCACGGGAGGACAGGGCATTGGAGGAGCGGTTATGGAGACAGGAGGCAGAGCAAACACAGTGGTTCTTCACACAGATGGTCCAGTTACTGGCCATGCAATGCCAGCAGCCACCCCCTGCAGCCGCACTGCAATGGCCGAGTGCCACACCCATGGCACACACCAATGCAGCCCCATCCCCCCTGTGCCCTGTTCCCCCGTGGGTGTGCCACCATGCCAATGGCCACTGAGAACCTCAGTGGCATGACCGACCCTGCCATAAGCCACCTGTCCACCGCTGGCAGACAGACAGGCTGCGTGGCACAGGCAGCCACCACCAGGATGCATCCCCGGCTACACCAGCACCCTGCAGGTGTGACAACCCACTACAGGGTGCAGTGTACATGGGTGGTGTCACTGCCTCCACCACCCAGCTGCCCATGTCCCAGGCAACACCAGCTAGTGCCAGCATGGCACAGCTGTACCCCACAGGGGTCACACCAGCCACCGCTGGCCTGCACACAGTACCCCAACCCCCGATGCATGGTGCCGCTGCTCTGCACAGTGCTACCCCCTTGGATCCCGCAGCAGGCATGCCCAGCTTCACACAGGACCTGTACAGCGATGGGTTCCAGTGGACCACCCTGTGATAACCCATGCAGCATGCAGGTAGTAGCATGGCACAGCTGTACCCCACAGGTGTCACACCAGCCACCGCTGGCCTGCACCCAGTACCCCAACCCCCAATGCATGGTGCCACTGCTCTGCACAGTGCTACCCCCCTTGGATCCTGCAGCAGGCTGCCCAGCTTCACACAGGACCTGTACAGTGATGGGTTCCAGTGGACCACCCTGTGATAACCCATGCAGGTAGTTGGCTGACTGGTGCATCCCGCCAGTTGCCACACGGGACTCCATTTTTGATTTCCCCCCTACTCTGGGGATGCCGGTGGGGTCCACCCAGTGACAGCAGTGCCTGGTTTATGTTGGCACAGAGGTACGTGCCGACTGTGGCACTCAGTTGCACAGTGCAATTCCTGGGTGGCACGCACTGTTGCGTGTCATCTCTGCAACATGCTGTGTCAGGGGTTCCGATGCAGTATGGCCACACGGGTGCCTGGGTTAGGGCACCACCTGTGCATGGCTATGTATTTTATTGGTTCGGGTGACAGTACAGTGGCCCACACATAGGTTCCTTTGATAAGCTGGTGTACAGTGCCACCCATATGGTGGCCCGGCATTGTATATTGCATTGTTTGTTCACATGACAGTGTCTGTTTCCTTTTGGGATATGTGGTGTTACACAGCAATGCACATGGTCCACTGCATGGCCATGCTGCTGCTGCATATTGTTTACTTGTGTTATTGCCACCAGAAGTCATGGTGGCATTGGATTAAAGGCTGTCTTGTGTCACCATACTGTGTTGCTGGTTTGCTTGGGCGGTGTGCATGCATGCACACATTGCGTTCTGGGGCACAGTGGGGCTTCCAGTTCCATGGGTTGCTCGTGTGGGGGTCATGGACATGTGGCCTGGCTGCACATTGTATGCTGGTGCACGCAGCTTGCATCCGGTGGCAGCAGGCCATAATTTGCCATTTCCTGGTGGTGCAACGCATGCCTGTCTGTGGGACGCAGTGGGGTCCCTGTACCCGGGCATGTGTCGGTGCGTCACTGCACGCCTTCATGCCATGGGTAGGGGCCTCCCCTCATTACGGTTCCACACCTTCACCTGCTGCCCACCCTTGATCCCCCATGGGTGCACCTGGGCACACATTGCTGTAGGATACCAAGGCATGTTGTGCCGCACTCAGTGTGCCTTGTGTAGACTGGCAGCTGGGTGTTCATTTGGGTGGGTTTCTGTCTTCACAGCTGTCTTCCCCAGATGCACCATGGGATGCACTCCACATTACAGGGGTTGGGTGCACACACTGTTCACATCTCAATGTAGACAGGCTGTGCCAGTTCCAGACAGTTTTCACACCTGTTCCTTGGCAGTGTGGACACACTGTTACATTTGCAGCCTATAACGGTTTGGAACCATTTCAGCCTGGTTGGGAAGCAGTGTGGACGGGGCCTTACTCTCTAACCCTTAACATGTTCCCCCTAACCTCCTTGGAAACTGTGATGGCCCCTCAGATCCATGACTTTAACAGTGCGCCCATTCCCATTATAAATCATTAGCAGTGATGTGAGAGCTACATCACTTTGATGGTACTGGGGCCAATATTCAGACAGTTTGCTCACTGCAACTGGAGTGTGCAAACTGTAATTATCAGGCTATGTTGGTACAGTGTATAGTGACTTTGCGCTATGCTGACATAGGCCCAGACTGAATATGGCTGACTGGAGCACAATAGAGGTAGCGCAGATCAAATGGAATTGTGGCAGAGCTCCTGTGGGCCATATTTAGCCCTAACATGCAAATGACCACTTTGGGCATGGAAGGTGCTATGCTCCATTTGCATGCTCATTAAGGGCCCATTTACGTGTGTGTGTGATCCCCCATTCTGTATCTGTATTCCTTATGATCTAGTGGTCCCCCACCTCTCTTTACCTGTCCTGTAGCTGTCTCAAATATCCCTAGTGGTGTAGTGGTTCCTGCACTCCCAACTGACTATACTGTAACTGTCTTGAATATTCATGGTAGTCTAGTGGTCTCCTCCCCATAAGGGCATCTGATCCTCTGTCAACCCATCTGCTCAGGACCCCCTCCACTCAAGTCACCTAAGCCAAAGTATGGCAATAGTGACAGTGACCTACATAGCCCTCTGCTCATCACCTTGGCCATCCACTGTCTGATTGCCAGTGAGTGATCATGAGTACAGTAGACATAGGTGTTTGTACATTACTTGCGATTGCTCAGAGACCATCAGATGGAAACCAGCTGAGGTGGTGAGCAGAGGGCTGTGCCAGGCTTCACTATTGCTGCAGTTTGCATTATGTGACCAGGGCTGGGGATGTGTGTGCCTGACAGGGTGAGTTGGGAGGGGGTCAGATGCCCTTAGGGGGGGACCACTAGACCACCATACGAACATACGAATTTGCCAGCAGAAACAGGCCATAATGGTTTATCAAGTCTGCTCGAGTGTGCAGCTCCATTTAGTTCTCTGGAGCTGCCCCCACCACCCCGCTTCCTATGGGGTCACTAGGAATATACCAGACAGCTACAAGATGAGTGATCTGGATGCTTTTACAGTGTATTTTCCCAGGACAGATCATCTTATGTGCAACATCTGCTTTTCAGTGGGGTTCTGCTTTTACAGTTTTACAATATATTTAATATCTTGTTTGCAGTGGGGTTCTGTTTGACCCAGTTTTTACACAGTATTTACCAAGGATAGTACAGCAGAGATGCAAGATCTTTTTTTTTTTTTCAGTGGAATCCTCCTTTTACCCATTTTTATAATGCATTTACCCAGGATAGCCCAAGTGAGAGGCAATTTCTCATTTTCAGTGCGGTCCAGCTTTTACTATGCATTTTTCCAGGATAGCGCAGTATAGTGGACTTTTTTATTTAATTAACTTATTTAATGTTGCAAAGCAGCAGAGCATGTTTAAATGTCTTCTTGATGAAGGATTAGTAACTTAATAACCTGGCAGTGATAACTTCATTCTGGTCTTGAAGTTGGTACTTTTTGTTCATGTGAAAGATAGATCTGCAATCTAGGGAATGTCCTGCAGAAATCCTCTAACCCAATGAGCAGCTAGCTGTACCTGTATGACTGGAGGTGCGGCTGGTACTATGTGGAGTATGAGTGGGGAGCAGCTGACTAGTCACGCCATATGAGCCTGTGAGGGATTCATTCTCACAGGTCAGGAGTTGGGACTTGGCTGGCACGGAGTGAGTTAGACGGTCGATGCCAACAAAGCAATATGAAGTAAATAACCAGCCTGGCTTTATCATAAAAGGAGTAGTGAGGTAAGTGTGCTGTTGTGTATTAATAATTTTGTTTATATTGCATGCTCTTATCTGATGGCAAAGGGCCAGGCGGGGCTGCATCCAGCAACTCGAGTGACCTCTGTTTTCCTCAAGCTTACACCTTGCCACCAGCCTCCCATCCCCCCTCTGTGTGCAAGCATGGAACCCATGAAGTGAAGTCCTCATGCATCTGATGTTGGATGGCAATTCTTCAGCATTAAAACCTGTGCTGCATTTGGATGAGGCATTAGGTCATGTGTGTTTTTTGGCTTTGGTGTCTGGGACGATTTCTGAGTGGGTGTTTAGGGTAGGATGAGCCTACCACTGGCATTGCCCCTGCCCTTGCCATGTGACAGGGCACACCTGCAGGCTGGCTGTCATGTGGGTTATGCTGGAGTGCTTGATGGTATTGTGGTTATCGTGTATGACATATGGGGATTTGGGGGTTGGCTGCCATGTACTGAATATGAGTGGGAAACATCATCCTGCTGTAGAGCAGTGATAATTATGGTAATGCCATTGTCCAAGGTCTCATGCAGGTTGCACAATCCTTGCTGCATGTCAAGTCTGTGGTCTGTGACATCACTCTATATGCCCTGTATTTCATGCAGCTGTCTCTACTAAGCCTTAGCACACTGCACTGACAATATAAGCATACACATTGTATAACATATATATTTCTATATAACAAACCAATCACACACACAAACACACACACACAAAAAAAAAGTAGATAAACATGTGGGGAGTAGTGCAATGTAATGGCTGTGGGGCAGCAGTCTTCTGGGAGTCTTTCTGGAGGCTGAGATGCTGCCCTATTTGCAGACAACTCTCTGCCCTGAGGGAGGAAGTTGCCCATTTTCAGGCCACATTGGACAGTAGTAAGGGAGCCTTCCCCCAGGCCACACTGGATGGTAGGAAGGGAACCTCCCCCATCCAGGGAGCACCAGAGCCACCACCACTACCTCAGAGGTTGTGAAGAAAGCACAGCAGTTGGACCACAGTGGGCTCAGGGAGGGTGAGGATGGTGGAACAGAGGCACACCCAGTCAGTTGTTCCACTCCACAATCCATACACCATTCTGGGGGAGCATAGCTCCCCTATGAATGCATCCGCAGAGGAGACTAAGGAGGCTGAGGTCAACTGTCACAAGGGAGGCCCACAGGAAGGAGGCAGAGGACACCACAAGGAAAGGAAGCAGCTCCTGGTGGGGGACTCAATTATTAGGGGGATAAAACTGGGGGGAGCAGGGAAAACTGAAGTAAGGTGCCTGCCTGGTGCCATGGCTTGGAGGGACAGGAAGCACATCCTCAGGATCACGAGAACAGCGGCGCAGGAGTCTGAGCTGGACATCATTGTCCACCTAGGGACAAATGACTTGGCTCATCATGAGATTAGAGCAGTGCAGAAAGACTGTGTAGAATTGGGGAGGGGCCTAAGACAAGTAGCACACACAGTATCCTTCTCTGAGGTGCTGCCTGTCAATGGCATGAGTGAGGCAAGGGTACTTTGCACCATGCAGTTTAATGAATGGTTGAAAAAATGGTGTGGAACACAGGGGTTTGGCTTCATTGGGGACTGGGGTTCCACATGGAGGGACACCAGCCTATACTAGCAGGATGGTCTGCATCTGTCCAGGAAGGGAACAAGTCTTTTGAGCAATCAGTTTAAATGCTTCATTGGCAAGCTTTTAAACTAGTCAAGGGGGGAGACACTGATAAGCAGCAGGAAAATCCCAGCCTCTCCCTACAAAACAGGGTACTAAATGAGAAAAAGATCGAGGTAGAAAGGTCAGTGGAGGATGCTGCAAAAGAAGGTAAAGCCATCAAAAAATGGAGAGCAAATAGTACCAATGCCCGTAGTCTGAGTAACAAGCTTCCTGAATTAGTGGCCTTGATGGAGGAGGAACATTTGGATATCGTGGCAGTCACAGAAACATGGTACACACACAACCATGACTGGGACATAAACATACCAGGATACACTATCTACAGGAGGGACAGGGAGGTAAAAGAGGAGGAGATATCTCTTTACATGAGGGAAGGAATCAAAGCAACAGAACAAAAGGGAAAACAGGGAGGAGAAGAAGTACTGTGGGTAAATTTGGAGACCGGCAATGGCACCACAATCCGCACAGGGATTGTATACAGACCCCCTTCTTAGGGGGAGGAAATGGACAAGAAAATGATAGAAAGTATACAGAATGGCAGAAAAAGGGGAGATATTACTGATGGGTGATCTGGATATGCCAGATGTTAACTGGAGTGCAGCTGCAGCAGCCACTTCGAAGAGTGGGGTTATTCTAGATGCCCTACAGGGGGCATGCCTTAGACAACTAGTATCAGAGCCCACTAGAGAGGGAGCAATCTTAGACCTGGTTCTCTCAAATGGAGATGAAGAGAGGATCACAGATGTAAGTGGGTAGCCATCTGGGAACTAGCGACCATTGAACAGTATGGTTCACAATAAACACAGCAATAGAGCTCGTTACACAAAGGCAAAAGTACTGGACTTTAGGAGGGCTGACTTTGCAAAATGGGTGAGTGCCTAAGGAATGCACTAGCGAATGGGCAGGAAGGAGGGTGGAAGAACAATAGGAATAATAAAACTGCCATCACAGAGGTAACAAGCCTTTGTGTGAAGCAAATAAACAAAATGAAACGATGTAAGAAACCACTATGGTTCTCAAAGGAAGTGGCAGTGAAGGTTCAAGAGAAAAAGAAAGCATTCAGGAAGTACAAGGAATCACAGAAGGAACAGGACAGAGAACTGTATCATTTAAAGCAAAGGAAGCTGGGAAGGCAGTCAGAACAGCAAAGGCCCAAACCGAGGAAAAGATAGCCAACTCAGTTAAGAAGGGGATGAAACCTTTATAGGGACATCAGGAGCAAAGGAAGTCCAAGGGAGGGATAGTGAGGCTTAATAAAGGGAGGGAGGGAGGGTGGGCAGAGGGTAACTGTGAAAAGGCAGAGATACTAAACAAATATTTTGCTCAATATTTACAAAGGAAGAGGGGAGATACTTAAAACAAACAGTAGAAACACTCTGGATACAGAAGTTGATACCAGCCCATTTACAGAAGAAAGGGTTCTGAAAGAACTCTTAAAACTGAAGGTGGACAAAGCAATGGGGCCTGATGGGATTCATCCCAGAATTCTAAAAGAACTAAGGGTAGAACTAGTGACACCACTGACTACCCTCTTTAACAAATCATGGGAGGATGGGGTGGTACCCGAGGACTGGAGGAGGGCAGATGTGATTCCTCTTCACAAAAGTGGGAGCAAGGCAGAAGCAGGAAACTACAGACCTGTTAGTTTAACCTCAGTGGTAGGGAAAATGATGGAATCACTTCTGAAGGAAAGAATTGTCGAGTATCTAGAGGCCAGAGGGGCACAGGACCCAAGGCAGCATGGATTCACAGCGGAAGGTCATGCCAGACAAATCTGATAGGTTTCTTTGACTGGGTGACCAAAGTAGTAGATCAGGGAGGGGCTGTGGACATGGCCTACCTAGACTTTAGCAAGGCATTTGACACAGTCCCACACAAAAGATTAATATACAAGTTAGCCAGCCTGGGAGTGGGTCCCAAGATGACAGCCTGGGTAAAGAATTGGCTGGAGAATAGGACACAGAGCATAATAGTAAATGGAGTCCACTCTGAAGAAAGGGGAGTTACTAGTGGGTTACCGCAGGGTTCAGTATTATGACTGGTCCTCTTCAATGTCTTTATAAGCGACATTGCAGAGGGACTGGAAGGAAAAGTATGTCTCTTTGCAGATGACACAAAGATCTGCAACAGAGTTGATGCACAAGGTGGAGTGGAAAGGATGAGAAGGGACTTGGCAAGGTTAGAGGAATGGTCAAATGTATGGCAGCTTAGATTCAATGCTAAGAAGTGCAAGGTAATGCACCTGGGCAACAAAAACCCAGGGAAGAGTACACAATGGGGGGTGAGATACTAACAACAAAATGGAAGGGACCTGGGGTAGTCATATCAGATGACCTAAAGGTGGGCAAGCAAAGTGAGAGGGCAGCAAGGAGGGCTGGGGGGGATACTGGGATGCATAGGGAGAGGCATCACCAGTAGAAAACAAGAAGTTATTATCCCTCTGTACAGACAGCTGGTGAGACCCCATCTGGAGTACTGCATGCAGTTCTGGAGACCCAGTCTCCGCAAAGACACAGACAGGATGGAAGCTGTCTAGAGGAGGGCAACTAAAATGGTGCAGGCAGGGGCACCATTTCAGCAAAATCATAGGGGTAGCAAGGTGGGGTGGGCATGATGTGGGTGGGGCCATGGTGTGGGTTGGGCCACTGTGTGGTTGGAGCCAGAGAGGGTGGCATTTGTCAATGTGACATAGAGCTAGTTACCAAGTAATTTGAAAATGGGTATGAATTGGATAGTAAAGTCTGAGTATAAATCTGAAATGGATCATTACAGATGTTGATTCAAGTTAAATAGCTAGTTTTCATCAAATTATGGAATCATCAGTATAGCGAAAGTCCCATTCCTCAACTGTACAAATATTAAACAATATTAATGCATGGGTAGCCCTTATTACCCATTGAAATCAAACAGATTACAACCTTGTAATCCCACTGTTGTGATGTCAGAACCTTACAAACCTATCTCTCTATGTCATAGCAGTGGGTTTACAAAATGGAATGCCAGTGTTTTTCAGTATTCTACATACCCAGAATGTGATTGTTAGTCTCAGTACAGTATTTAAATAACATTCCAATTGTCACAGTTTATTGTCTAGCAATCACTATGTCTGATAGAGATTTTAACTCTGTTGCTATTTTGGCCCACTGTCATTCAGTCCGTGTATCCTAATAAATTGTTTTCCTAAACAATCATGTGGGTGTAGTGCAGATTCATTAATAAGGTAAGGCTAAATTACTTATGTTGGGGGGGGGGACTTCTCATGTCGAGTCCCATACACTATAAATGACAATGCATGATGTACAGGTGATAACCAGGGTGCAATCATCTCTCGTGGTTGCTAGGGCAATTGTAAACCTCTCAAGCTGTGCACTTTAGGTTTACTGATGCCCTAGACACCACTCAAAGTGATTATACCATGGTTATCACCTGTACATCAGGCATTATCCTCTGTATATTACCACACTGTCTGTGTCCAAAAAAATATTACCACACTGTTCACGTAAAATGACTGGTACTATACAAGCTAAGGCACACATTGCTAAAAATAAAGAGCCGTCTCTATACCAATACCTTACAGTACATAAAAAATACACATCAAAACATGAGAGAAATAATACTGTTATGAAAGCATACTCTGAACCTTGAACCATGGAGAGAACTTTACTTCTTCTCTGTTGAAACAAGAGCTTAGTAAAAGAAATAACACAATGAAACTTGTAAAATAAGTAATAAAAGGAAAATGAACTGATGAAAAAAAAAAAATCACACCAAAAACCTGTAAAGAAAAAAATAAAAGGAAAAAGAACCAATTAAAACTCACCGACCAAAAACCTGTAAAGAAAAAAGTAATACAAGAAAAGATCCTAGTAAGACTGTACACCAAAAAACCTGTAAAGAAAAATTGTAATAAAAGGAAAAAGAACTGAGTCCCAGGGTTACACAAAAGAAAGTCTTCCAGACTTCCAATTACTGCAGCAAAGCAAATAAAAGTACTCTAACTCTCCACACCAAGGCTACTACCCCCTCTTACAATAATTTAAAAGAACATATACTCCCTCCCAAACACCCATGAAAGTGGTAAAGCAAAGGACATAGGAGTGTTATTACCTGCCTGGAGGCTGGAGGCACTGCTGGCACACTGGAGATTGGGATGGTAGGCGACTGGAAGTGCTGGAAGCTGACTGGTGACTGCTGGCACACTAGACTGCTGACTAGTCAGGGACTCTGCTGGCAAACTGGACTGGTAGCTGACTGGAGACAAAACTGGCAAACTGTCTCTGGACTGGTAGCTAAGCTGACTGAAGACACTGGCTGCTGACACACTGGACTGCTGGCTGACTGGTGACACTGCTGGCACATTGATATCTGACTGCAGACTCTGCTAGCACACTGAATTGCTGGCTGACTGGACTGGTATCTGAGTTGAGACTGCTGGCACACTGCTGGCTGACTGGAGACACTGCTAGCACACTGGACTGGTATCTGACTGGAGAAAAGGCTGGCAGACTGGACTCGCTGCTGACTGGAGGCACAAGTTGCAAACTGGACTCATTGCTGAGCTGACTGGGACAGAACTGGCACACTGACTGCTGGCTGACTGGAGACACTACTGGCAGATGGGACTGCTGGTTGGCTGACTGGTGGTAGCACTGCTGGCATACTGGACTGGTTGCTGATTGGAGGCACAAGTTGCAAATGGGACTCGTTGCTGAGCTGACTGGGACAGAAATGGCACACTGACTGCTGGCTGACTGGAGAAACTACTGGCAGATGGGACTGCTGGTTGGCTGACTGGTGGTAACACTACTGGCACACTGGACTGGTTGCTAACTGGAGGCACAAGTTGAAAACTGGACTCGCTGAGCTGACTGGGACAGAACTGGCACACTGACTGCTGGCTGACTGGAGACACTACTGGCAGATGGGACTGCTGGTTGGCTGACTGGTGGTAACACTGCTGGCATACTGGACTGGTTGCTGACTGGAGGCACAAGTTGCAAATGGGACTCATTGCTGAGCTGACTGGGACAGAACTGGCACACTGACTGCTGGCTGACTGGAGACACTACTGGCAGATGGGACTGCTGGTTGGCTGACTGGTGGTAACACTGCTGGCATACTGGACTGGTTGCTGACTGGAGGCACAAGTTGCAAACGGGACTCATTGCTGAGCTGACTGGGACAGAACTGGCACACTGACTGCTGGCTGACTGGAGACACTACTGGCAGATTGAACTGCTGGTTGGCTGACTGGTGGTAATACTACTGGCACACTGGACTGGTTGCTGACTGGGGCACAAGTTGCAAACTGGACCTCGCTATTAGCTGACGGACAAACTGGAACACAGGACTGGTGGCTGACTGACACTGGCACAAGACATGACTGATGGCAGAATGTTACTTCAGTAATGGGTATCTTCTTGAACATCTGAGCAAATCTCCTATTGCTACTGACAGGTCTAGCTGCTTCACCTCCAGTGGCTCACATGCCACCATCATTAGGTCACTGAGTTGTCTGTCACCACAACTGTTTCTTAAGTAAATTTTCACTCTTGTCATGCGTGAGAAGAAATGTTCCTTTGAAGCTGTGGTCACAGGGAGTGCCAGCACCAGGTTCAAAATCTCCAGGACTTCTGAAAATGCATTACAAAGGCATTGCAACTGTTGTCTGACACAATGAATACTTTGCATATTTTTGTTCTGTAGGTATGCCTTTGCTGAGTCCAGCTGTGACTCTAATACAATTGTGTCTATATTTGCTCCTGGGTAAGATTCTGCTAGACCTTTAAAACAGAGTAATTCAGAAAACTCTCATCCTTTGGGTTGAGAGCAGCAACAACTTTAAGAGGTCAAGATTACTTGTGAAGCGTGAATCAAGTTCAGTAACAAACCTGTCAATGCAGGCCAGGTATATTTCCTGTTTAAGCCTATCACTGTTAGATCTTGCAGAAATGTCCTGAATTTCTATATTTGCAGTCCGTTTCCCCAAAGTGGATGAAACAAAACATTCTGTCAGTTTTCGGCTCAACTGATGTTTGCACAGTGGCCTTCCTGTGTGCAAAGTGGCTTGTATCATAATCAATGCCACAGTGATCAGCAGCAGTGTGCCTCCTTGTAAATTGTCTGCCACGTGAATCATTACATAGAGACAAGAGCTCCACTTTGAAGACTGAACAAGATTACAAGCACTTGGCAAATCCAGATCTTTTCTCTGAAGTTCCTCAGACACCGATTGTATCTTCCTTAAAATAGTTTCTAGGCTGTACAGTGTTACTACAAAGGTGAAGTTCTGAATTTTAAACAGATGACCTTTGCTTCACTACTTGCCTCTTTGTCAGTGTTTTGTGACTGAATAGCATGAAGTGTTATAATAATGGACTCTAGATGCAACTGAAATTCCTTCACACAGTTGTACCCAGTAAAACCATCGTTACCACACAGTCGCTCCAGTTCCAGAACTTGTAGACCTTCTTCTTTCTGAGCTTTAACAAACAACTCATGTCTTGGTGAACTTTGAGAAATAAATACAATACAGCCTGTAAGATGCTGAAAAATTCTTTCACTTCTGATATATTATTAATTGTTTGCACCAAGACAAGATTCAGTCTGTGTGCATGACAATGAATACAAACAGCTTGAGGAGCAACTCTCTTATTCTTGCTTGTACTCACTGAAACACCACTCATGACAGAGGCTCCATCATAGCACTGTGCTGCACAGTGCTTCCACTGCAGTCCAGCCCGACATACTGCCTGATTGATGGCACCAGCCAAACTACCAGCATCCAGTTTATCCATGTGGTAGCAGCCAAGTGGTTTTTCACAGATATTACCATCTCCGTCAACAAAATGGATTACAAAGCTGAGCTGCTGTTTGCATGATACATCCTTAGTTTCATCGACTAAAACAGAGAAATATTTTGTAACTTTACTTACAATTTTCTCTCGTATTAATGTTGCAACTATGTTAATCAAATCATTTTGATACTCTGGAGAGGTATAATGACCGTATCTCCGACATTTTTCTTTTTAATTTTTGAGTCATGTGCAGATACTGTTTCAGAAACCCATTAAAATTGCCTTTGTTATCGGAATTTGTCGACTCATCACCACCTCTGAAAGCAAGACCTTGCCATCCTAGGTAACACACTGCATGCAGTAGTAATTCAACATGGCATCTATTTTCTTCAATTTCAGTGTCCCTATTTTTTTCAAGCCATCTCGCAACTGACTGATGTCCTGATGAAGACTGTATATGGTTAAATTCACACCATGCTACAACAGAAGCTTTGTGTTTCTCAGACTCGCTGTGCTTTCTGAAGGCACAACCAATTTTTTCCCATTTACAGAAACCAATATCAACAAAAGGAATGTTTCCATGTTCACGACCTCCATCTCTAGGTGCAGTACGAGTGCTAGTAAAATGCCTGCATGCAAAACAGTATACAGCATCTCTGTACTGAATATTCTACCCACTTATGAGTTTTGTAATCACCATTAAATTTACGCGATTTTGTCACAGGAAAACACACTTGACTGAACTGGAGCTTAGTAAGGAGTAGCAGATATGTCACTTAGCACAGTATTGTGATCAACACACTCACCCACTGAAAATGAGTGGCCTTCACTAGAAGGCAATGACGTGCTTTCACATGCATCGGAGGATGTGCTTTCACATGCATCAGAGGGTGAGGGCGAAGCAACAAGTAATGGGCCTGTAGCAACAGAACTAGGCTCTGAAACTATACTACTACTATCAGATTCATGCATACCAGCTAACAGAACACTATCTTCAGGTCTTGATTTCTTCACTGTATGTTCAGCAAGTGCAGTATCTGCTGTAATTCTTTTCTTAGCAAATAATTGAAGCACCGATGGTTGCTTTGGATCACTGGATGCCTTCTTCTTAGACAGAGACATTTCAGTAATACTTACTTAGCAACCAACTTCAAAGAAATTTCAATCAGTGAAGGCTACTAAAGAAGAAATTTAGCAATGTACAGCCTGCCAGCAGCTATGCCCAGTGATTAGCAAATCAGATATCAGTTTTGAAACCCGTGAAAAACCGCTGTGAATTCAAATGTGCACATAGTCTAAAGAAATCACCAGTGTGTGTTACAAAATCTGCAAAGAGTGATGACATCAGGGAATTAAAAACATTAACATATAGGTGTAAATTTTACATTTAACTGTACCTATGAACCTAAAAAAAGGTCTATTATAATTCTGAATTTTAAAGTAATCTTATAAATACAGGGCCACAAAACATTTCTGTTATAAAACAAAGTGGGATGCATACAAGTTGTATAAATCTGTCGAAAAATTATTTTGAATCACCAGTTATGTTATGATTTGACACTATTCTTTGTGAAAGTGATTATGTACAAATGTTGGATGAGTACAAAGCAGCATTATAAAAATTTCTGAAACGTATTTCCTCAAATGAGGACAGGTGAGTAAAATAAGCTGGTACAGACCTATCTGGAGCCCTAGCCACGTCTTTAAGGTGCTTTAAGACTCTTAAAAACCTTAATGTTTCCAATTGGCCTTTGCAGATTAATTGTGGTCAGTTTGGGAGTACTTATTGTAACCAGTGGAGAAGGGGTTATGTTGATGGTATCGGACCGGTCTGTGTGGTTTGTTTTTGACTTTCAAGTCCTTGTCAACTGTACAACCTCAGGTGGTGTTAAGTAAAATATCTATTTATATTTATACAATAGGGGTGAGTGGTCAAACCATTGGATAAATGCATATATTCTCACCACTGTGTAACAGATCTGCAGAGCCATTGAATAAATACATTTATCTACAGTCATGATGTCAGTGACAGATGGCATTTACCCACACAGTCGTGACCACCACGGCTCCAGATAAGGTGTGTACCAGTCTTTTATACTCACGTCATTTAGGAACTACTCGCAGAAATTTTTAAATAATCTACCTGTACTCACCCAACATTTGTCAATACCCTCCTCCACACACCAAAGAATAGTGCTCATAACATAAACTGGTGATTAAAAAGTACGTTTTTTGCTGAGTTACACTTGTATGTATCCCACTTTTGTTTTACTCATCATATTTAAAACTGGTGAGTGAATTGCCAACATTATTTGGAGCATTGTTGGCACCTGAAATGTCTTATCTAGAAAAAAAAACTACATTTTTAAATAAATTTAGTCCTCGGTCCACTCTACCAAGACATTTGTACATCAGTGTTTTATTAATAAATGGTCAGCTAGAGTAGTTTACGAAACTACTAGCATCAATTTGTTTGCAGGCAGCTCAAAACTGTAGTTTGTTTGGACCCACTGGGTTTAAATGGTGCCTTTCATGTTATAACGCTGCTGCCACTTTAAGCACACAGGAGATTGAAACAAGCACACAGAAAAACAGCGAGACACCACTAAGCAGAGGAAGTTAGACACTCACTCAGGGTGACACTGCAGAGTGTCAATTCCAGGACTCAAACCAGAGTCTCAGGATCACACTTCTGTGCTCTAACCACTGGGCCACTGACTGTCTCCCAGTAAGTCATAAAATGCATCAGTTTGTCAACCTGTTCACCAGTGAGATTTGTTTTTCTTCTTTTAGTGGGTATTTTTTGGGGCACCAATGCTGCCTGCCTGCCTACAGCATCACTCTGAAGAAATTTCATTTTCAGAGGAGGTCACGTGATGCAGAGCAGGAGTTAGCTGCAGCCTTCTGAAGCTCCCTCTACCCGATCAAGCAAACGCTATTTTTCTGGCTCATAAGAACTCCCTCACCTCCTCAAACAGTGTTGGAACATCCCTCGAGGCAGCTGGACCACGAGAATGGAGATGGACACTAAGGATTCCCTACCGAAACACATGCCCCCGGTGACTCCCGAGAAGGCCCCGAAAAAAGCCCGGGCCTCGAGTAATCAACAGTCTACGTCGCAAGCTCTCGGGATGCCTGAAGCAGAGCCGCTTACCTTGTCAAACTTCCTGAAAGAATTCCAGCCTTTCCGTGAGGAAATGAAGGAGCTAACCACGGAAGTTAAAACAATGTCTGAGCTATTGAGGACCGGCGCAAGAACCACAGACGCAGAAGCTCGTATAACATCAGTGGAGCGGAGGCAAGACAAGCTGGGCCCCGGATTAGTAAATCGATGAAGCAAACGGATTGTTAAACCAGAGAGCAAAAGTCAAGACCTTGAGGGTCGATCTCACGCAACAACATCGTGATTATAGGCTTACCAGAGAAAGAGGAGGCCTAGAGCTGATTAAATTTGCTCAACGTCTGGTACTAAAAAAAGCTCCGCCGCCTTCGGGCAAACGTACATTATTGAGAGAGTGCACAGGTGCTGAGAGCCATGCCCCGACTGGTGTACCACCTCAACATTCATCTTCAAATTTTTGAACTATCTAGAGCGTCAACACTTCTAAGTAAAGCCAGGAAATGAAAGAAATATC
Organism: Neoceratodus forsteri; assembly: GCA_016271365.2. NCBI lineage: Eukaryota > Metazoa > Chordata > Ceratodontiformes > Ceratodontidae > Neoceratodus > Neoceratodus forsteri. The sequence goes on along the minus strand of CM028131.1, from coordinate 254,842,870 downwards.
TTGGGAAGGTGCAGATAAGGGTGGTTCAGGACCCACCTCTGTCTAGTCCGCAGAGGAGGGCTTCGTTCCACACTCTGATTTCTAAGCTGATCGCGGCCAATATCTGATTCAGGATGAGGTATCCAGCCCGTTTTCAAGTTTTTGCCAATGAGATATGGCACACCTTTGAAAATGCAGCAGACGCGCTATCAACGTTAAAACAACTGTTTCCTGACTTATTCCGGGATCCATGAGAGTGTACTTTGGTGATCGCCAGTAGTGTGATTTGTCAGGATGATCTCTTCAAGTGCCCTGCATTTGAGAATCTTCATTTAGACGCTGATTTCTCGGGTAACCATGGACTAACTGTGTCCTTGTTTGGATCGAGCTTGGTATCTCAGGGGTTCACACCAGGCCCTTGTGTATATTCTGTCCCCATGGTTGATGCTATATTGGTCTCCATTAGGGGAAGGGGGTATATGTTGGATTCTGACCATACCTGAATGTTTTGTTTTAGACCAACAGATTTGGAAGTTGGAGAATTTTCTTGACTTTAAACCCCTTCTTATCTCTACTCCATCAAGTGCTGTTCTCACAGATTAAATTTGTCCCGACTGAATGGCTAACCTGTCAGACTCACCCGACACCGTCAGGGGTAGATCTTATTGGATTATAATTTAAACCTGCTGGTTCATGATGAACGAAGAAGGGTTATGTTTTACAATGATATTGGTCCCATGATGGCCATTGTAAAGGATTGTGCGCCGAGGGATGCATTTAGTACAGCAGCGGGAAGTTTCTTCGGGGTCATCTCCATCTCTTTTCCAAACACCTCCCAGCCAGAGACGCTCAAGATGTCAGATGAGGAAGAATTCAGACTTGGATCCAGATAGGAGCTTTATAATAATGGACAACGGAAGTTTTTTTTTTTTTTCTCTTCTCATCCGCTGTATAAAAAGGGATACTCATGTACTTTTGCTGTCTTATAATGTGGTTTTGCATTATTATATACGATAGTTGGCAGCATAAATTGTCACCACATTAATATGTCATACTATAGTACCCCCACTTAAACGCAGTAGGCGTTCTGGGACTCTGGGGAATCAGCGTAAGCTGAGTAAAGCAACATTACACCCTCAGATGGATCGTTCTTATGTAGGATCACCTACATAGGGACCCTCTTTTATAATCTCTGTTTAACAGTAGGAGACCAATCAACCTGCGTGATTGAATATTGAGAAGACATTTCAGTCTGGACTTTTTGTGTTAGCGTAGTCCCTACCTAAACTTTTTTTTTTTTTTTGTAATGTGGTCACAGGGTTGAGTATTAGTTAACATCATTTAAGATGCTCTTTATGAACTATTTTCTTTTTATTCTTTGCTTACCTGAGCTGGTGGCTTATGTGTTTCTCATATAGAGGATAGTTCAAATTTAATGTTGGAAGGGTGGGAAAACTCAAATTAAGCTATCATTGTATTTGCTAATTGAAGAATGGACGGATTATGTATATATGTATTAACACGGGTGGGGGGTTTGGAGGCAGAGTTTCTCATTGTTCTGGTATCATGTTTCATTGGTAATTCGGGTGGGTTAGGGGTGGAGGTTGTTGGGGATAGGTTTTGGTATTGTTATGGGGTTTGGGGACTTTGGGATGAGGAGGACCTTTACACAGCACTTACGTACTCTACTTGGTTGCTTAGTATAGGGCTGGTTTTAATTTATTCAGGTCTAGGCTTTATTTCACAGTATGGCGAGACATATTAATATGGTGACCTGGAACGTGCACGGCCTTCGCCATAAATCTAAACAATATAAAATCCTTAAACATCTAGAGTATGTAAAAGCAGATATTATGTTTTTACAAGAGACCCATTTGTCGAGAATGGAAAGTAACCAGTTATGCAGGTGTCAAATTGGCCAGATCTTTTCCTCAGAAGGTAGCTCCCAAAGCAAAGGGGTGTTGATTATGATACGTAAGTCAATCCCATTTCTCCCGTCTCAAGTAATTGAAGACAAAGGTGGGAGATATGTTTTTGTGAAGGGCACTCTATTAACCCTAGAGATTGTTCTGGGCTCGGTTTATGGCCCTAATGTTGATTCCCCCAGTTTCTTTGTCCAAATTATGGAGTTACTTTCTTCCTGGAGTAATCTGCCTATTGTGTTGGGTGGTGACCTTAATTTGGTTATGGACCCGTCAATGGACAGATCTTGCTCTGCTAGGAAGACACTAAAGCCGGGTCAGCGGGCGGTTAGGGAGATGATGGATGGTTTGGGTCTTTGCGACATGTGGAGAGTGCTCCATCCGTCCGTGCGTGAGTTTACCTTCACCTCACAGGCACATAATACCCTGTCTAGGATAGATTACTTCCTTGTTTCAAATACTCTTCTGTCTGGGGTATTAGACACAAGCATAGTTTCTGGTCCATTGTCGGATCACTCTATAGTGAAATGCCTGCTTGTTTTCTCATCGCCACCTAAACCAGGGAGCAGATGGAGAATTAATAATCAGATATTAAAAGACCCTAAATTGGTTGATTACCTCTCTGCACAAATGACAGAATTTATCTCCTTTAACTTAAACTCTACTAACAAACCTGATATGGAGTGGGGGGCTTTTAAGGCTTTTATCCGGGGTATTTTGATTGGGCTAGCTTCCCGCAGGAAGAAGGAAAAGATGAACCGCATAGCTGATTTACTAACTAAAATTCGGGACAAAGAACGAGGCCTTTCTGACTTTTCTTCTGAGACCTATAGACAAGAGCTAACCTTGTTAAGGGACGCATATCTTAGAATATTAAATGAGCAAGTGCAGTGGGCGTTCATAAGATCTAAGGCTATGTTTACAGACCAAGGGAGAGGCTGGCCGACTATTAGCTAGAAGAATTAAACAGTTAGAGTCGTCTAGATGGGTGCCAGCTATTCGCTCCTTGAGGGGCCAATCAAAACCCTCCTGAGGATATCTTAGAGGAGTTTCTAAAATATTTTAAAAGGTTTATGGGCCCATGAAAGACCCTCCATCCGAGAACAGATTGATTACTTTTTGGGAGGTTTAAATTTTCCTTCACTATGTGAAGCGATAGACTTCAACTTCTGGCCCCATTACTGGAGAGGAAGTCGACCGGTTATCAAGTCTCCCTTTGGACAGAACACCTGGCCCAGATGGTCTCTCCCGCAATTTTTATAAAACTTTCTCGATGGAATTGGTACCTTTTTTGGTACGGCTGTTCCAATGTATTTTAGATGGTGAGGCCACTGATAGTTCTCTTTTTGAAGCTTTAATTGTGCTTCTACCTAAGCCGGGTAAGGCCTCAGATTTGGTTGCAAATTACAGACCCATATCCCTTCTCAATCAAGACATTAAAATTCTCACCAGGCTGTTAGCCGACAGAATAAGTAAGGTCCTCCCCGGTCTAATTGGACCCGAACAGGTGGGATTTATGAAAGATAGATCATCTGCAGATCATTTAAGGCTCTGACTCATGTCTTCTCGGCCTCCAGGGATGCGATTGGCCCATGGTCTTGGTTTCTTTGAGCCTTGAGAAAGCTTTCGATAGGGTATCGGTAATTTCCTTATAAAAGTTATGGATTATTCGGTTTTCCCGTCAATTTTCTGGGTGGATCAAAGCTTTATATAAATTACCATCAGCAAGAATTACATGCAATGGTGTTACTCATCTTTATTTAAACTCTTTCTTGGTACCAGACAAGGTTGCCCCTCTCTCTGCTCCTTTTAATTTATACATTGAGCCCCTTATTTATGCAATTAAACAGGAGCAGGGAATTCAGGTATCCAGGCATGGGGCACACATTGAAAGTTGCGGCATATGCAGACGATCTCCTGCTGCAAATCTCACATCCATCCTCCTCTATTCCAATTTTGTTAGATATTATCGACAAATTTGGCTCTATTGATAATTACAAGCTCAATATTAGTAAATCAGTGGTCTTCCCCCTAAATTTCAGGACAGGTGCACATGAGATTGCCCCTTTCGGGCTAGCCTGGAATGCTAAGTCCATCAGATATTTAGGTCTAACATTAACTAGAGATGTATTCTCTAAGGCAAAGTAATTTAGATCCAGTTTTGCGGGATATTGAAGGCGGACTTACGGAGGTGGAGCGATTATTCCCTTGTCTATATGGGGAGAATTAATCTGGTAAAATGAATTTTTTCCTCGGTTGTTTTATCCCATTAGTATGTTAAACATTTGGCTCCGCTAAAGTGGTTCAAAGGAGTGCATAGAATCATCTCTGGTTTTATTTGGAGTTACAAGAGGCCAAGATTGTCTTACTTTTAAACTGTCTGCCTTAAACTGTATGGTGGTCTGAGACTCCCACTTTGCACTATATTATTGGGCCAGTCACGATCGAAATATCTCCAGTGGCTTAAAAAACAGAAAATTTGCAGGTTGATACTTATATACCTTTATGGTTAAACCTGGAAGCATCCGGATCCGGGACTCTGACCAGCCTGAGGCTTTGCATATACTGTCCTCTGAAAGCTCTTCCCACTTTACGAATCACCCATTGAAACCTCAGTTAGAATACACATACAACTATGTTCCTTTCTAAAATATCATCATACTGGGGACCCGTCCCAACCGATAATGGAATCTAATTTCTTGATAGATGGTAAACCTATTCAAGCTACCTGGTTACCTTTATTGGATAAGATGATGATTAAAGATTTACTCAAGAGGTGGTAGTTGCTTTCTTCGATGGACATCATGCAAGTTTCAAATTCCTCAGCGCCTGATATTTAGAGTTTTCAGCTCTGCCATCTTTTAGCTGGAAAGTTGAGTACCTCATCCGGGGACTGTGGTCTGAGTGACTTTGAGGCAACTTTGATCACAATGGCTGGAAAAGCTCATGCCATTTCCAAATATACAAGGTATTGATTGGTTGGCTACACCCTAATATTCATGCCTCTAGACAATATTGGCAGCAACTGTTCCCAGAACACAATTTTGACTGGTGTGCTATTTGGAGGGCGTGCCATAATTTTCTAGTGCAGGATAGGCTCAGATTAATGCAATTCAAATTATTGCATAACTCCTATTTCTCCCTCTTAAACTGGTTGAGAGGAATGGTCTCCTCATCCTCATGTTTTAGATGTCAGCAAGGAGTTGGGGATATTCTCCATATCTTTTGGCACTGCCGAAAGTAATAAGCTTATGGAGACTATTAAAAAATCTTGATCCCTTTTGGGTTTGGAAGAGTTATTCACCCGAGATTTGTATCTTAGGGATATGACTCAGATTAGTGTCCGATGTAGGAAATATCATATGGATTGATCTCGGCCTCAGTAAAGAAAATAGTTCTGAGGCATTGGAAGATAACACAGAGATTTCTTATGGCGAATGGTTGCAGGAATTCCTATCTAATCTCAGGACGGACAGAACCATTGCAAGTTTGCAGCATAAACTTTCAAATTCAATAGGACCTGGGGTCCCTTATATACCTTCTTTTCCGTCCCATTGTAAGTGATAGTTAATCCTCCAACCTGTCTCTTTGTTTTTTTTTTTTTCCTTTTAGTGCTGTGTAAAAGTGTGTGGGGGAGTGGGATGGGGATTAGGGATGGGAGTAAGGCATACATCCTGATTATCTGTTTTGTCCTGCCGACAGAAACTTTTTATTGTCATCCTGTTTCTTTTCTCGATGTATTCCTTACTACTGTTACTGTTCTTAAAACTTTAATAAAAGTTGAATTGAAAAAAAAAAAAATTTCATTTTCAGAATATAGTTCATGTAATGTGATAAGTGTACATGAAGCACCATTAAGCTAATTCTTCAGTTTATTAAATACAATTATAACAATGGTCTCAGAAATGAAGCTTTCTGATGGTCTGTAAACATTCTAACAGCCTTATATTAATCTTTTATTATACAATGGGTAAAGAAATTTCCAGAACATGGCAATATGCTACCGTTTCTGCAATCCCAAAGCTAGGAAAGGATCCCATTGAGTACCATGCTTATAGACCGCTGTCAGTCCTGAATCACAGAATATAAATTGTTCATGGCAGTGCAGCCAAATGTATGGAATTCTACTACAAAATTGATCCACCTGGATCCGATAGGATTTGTGTGCTTACCAGATGAACTATAACACCTGGTCACATACTCCATATCCTACATCAAGTGCACTTGACTGCCACCACCTTCCTTTTGGTGAGTTTGAAGATGGAGAAAGCCTTAGATAGGTTCTCCTGGCCCTGTCTGCAGTTTTACAGAAAATGGCCTTCTTGGCAGACTTCATTGTCTTGCTGCAGAGGATTTGTTTTGTCCCAACCCCCCAAACTTTCATTAAGATGAATGGACATATCTTGCAGAGTTTCTGCTTGTTTTGGGGCACCCGGCAGGTTGTCCCTTACCCCTCTCCTGTTTGCTTGTATACCGAGTCTCTCACCCAGGCCATCGGGGAAAGCCCCACAGTACAGGGGATACAACTTGGGGATAGGGAACATTGCACGGCTTCATATGCGGATGGTCTCCTCCATTATTTGGCCAATCCGGATGTCTCCCTCAGAACAATTTCCTCCATCCTGGAAAGGTATGGAGAGATCTCTGTATAAATTAAACACTACAGAAAAAAACTAAGACAAGTGCCACCAAAACCTTGTGCTACAAAGCTGAAGTCATCCAACCATCACCTCCTTACTGCAGATCCAGTCTCCACTACTACGGAAAAAAGAGCTTTTCACTGCCATGTCCCAAAACTCTGGAATGATTGAGCTAACACTTACGAACATACGAAATTTGCCAGCAGATAAAGGCCTAGAGGTCTATCAAGTCTGCTCGAATGTGCAGCTAGCACCCTTATTCTGCAGCTGCCTCCTCCCACCCCCTTCATTAACCCTCCCCTTGTCCTGTCCCATCCTCGCTTTGAAGCAGTCCACTGTTCTACTGCATACCACTTCTGCAGGTAACGCATTCCACCCAGCCACCACCCTCTCTGTAAAAAAGTGTCTCCTCATCTCCCTCCTGAACTTTCCTCATTCCAGTCTCATATTATGGCCCCTAGTGGCCCTCCCCTCCCTTACTTTGAACAGCCCCTCTGTACTCATCTTGTTTATTCCTTTCATGTATTTAAAGGTTTCAATCATGTCACCCCTGTCTCTCCTCTCCTACAGCTTCAACCTCCTCTCATATGATAAGTCGCCCAGCCCCTTGATCATCTTTGTCACCCTGCGCTGCACCCCCTCCAGTAACTTAATGTAGAGATCCCAATTACTCATTGTTCAGAAACAAACCTAGGATGTATCTAAACGATAAATACTCTTGTTCCTGTTTTTAGTTGTACTCTGTGAACAGAATATCTATTTTTAAACTGTATAGCTATATATATACACACACAGATAGGCATCTGTTTTGCCTGAATGTTAAGTAGCCTAACTGTATGCATCTGAACTTGTAAAACTTATAATTTGTATTATTTGTGTAATACTTATTATTGTTTGTTCCCCTTCCATGCCTCCCCCGGACGCATCTGGAAATTAGCAGTTTCTGCTCAGTATGCCTTTCCTGGTAAAACTTTTAAATAAGTAAATAAATAGCTGATGTCACTGACTTGTGTAATTTGCACCTGCACTATGTATTCCTGCACGTAACTCAGTGTTGCCTATAGCTGGGGTCAATCTTGTAAACTGGCTTTTTAGCCCAGTCTTCTTACTTGGTTAACAAATAATTAAAATAAGATATTTTAGTGCACTGGTATGCTAAGAAAACGCTTTTGCTGTATTGACATCCTTTTTTTTTTTACTATATTAACGTGTAGTGATGTGTATCAATATACACATTTCAAACCATTGGGACTGACACAAGGGGCTTACATCAAAGAGAAATGGCACAATGGGCTCTTTGTGTCACATCTTGCACCAGTCCCGATTTGTAATGCACCTGCACCACTGGGGTGAACGCATGCACCAAATGGGCTTGTGCCATCCTTACAACAGCCACGGTGCACCATGGTGGAAGGGGGCTTGCACCAGGGCAGCACTGCAGTATCCCCTAAAATGGGATATTAGAAGCCCCCCAAAGGGCACATGGTCCTCAGCTGTTAAGACCAGCCCAGAGCTGGTCTAACATGCCAGATGCCACTCCTAGAGCCATCACTGGGTGCAGCGGATGACCACTGCGCCCCTGGGGAAGGTACCCTCACAGCCTCTGACACCTGCCAGACCACAGAGGGTGGTCAATGGCAGGTATGTGCCCATAAAGCCTCCCCCGGTAGCACTGGAGTGTCTGCCCCACCACATGAACCCACACTGTACAGTGGGCCATGCAGTAGCTCCATTGGGTACAGTTACCAACCCCTCCCCCATCCCAGTCCATCCCATCCCATGTAAGCCATGTCATGCCCATGGTGACCCACCAGCCATCTAGGCAACTGGCTGGTGGGTCACTATCACTGGCTGCTGCTGCTGCAAGTCCGTCCCACAGCTTGTGGCATTCCCCCTCCCAGTCCCGTGCACCATTTCTTTGGCTCACAGGTTGGCTTGCAGCAAAATCAGGGACTTTGGCACCGGGACCCTCATCTTGCAAAATCTGGCTCAGGATCCCTGGCGCACCCGAGTTTACAACGGGTGGTGGTCTGCTGCACAGTGTGCCAATCTAAGGGGGGATCTTTTAAAATTGAGCCCGCTGTATCATTCTAATTTACCTCTACTCCATGATACCTGACTCAAATCAGAATTATGTATGAGCCTCAACATCTATTGACTAAATTGTGGATATTTTTCAGACAATCCTAAATTAACCTCCAGCTGTACTGCCATGTACCATACTGTGAGGAAGATCTTATCCCACTCTGCCCTCCTTCTCCGAACAGGGGAAATTATGTAATGTATTATGATAGATAGCCAATGGCTTGAAATGCCTATCATAACTTCAGGACTACACACTGACATTTAGACTTTTCAAGCATTTTTCCAATATCCAGTGAAACTTTTCAAAATAACATTATTTTGCCAACTGGCCCTCCAACCTGAACCTCCAGTAAAGTCACAATCCTCTGTTTATGACATCATAATAATTTCCACATAACACATTGGGATGTCATCAACAGAATGTTGTGACTTCACCTGAGACTAAAACTTTAGGAACACATGAAGTTTGGGATATAATGCTTCTGTGTTGAAGCAAATGTCCTCAGTAGTAAAGAATAAAGGGAGACACAGTACCTCCCCGCCCCCCCCACGCACACACACCTGTATGAAGCACTCTGCAGTAAAGATGTCAGAGCTCTCTGCGCGTGAAAACTGGAGCAATTCAATTGTTACTGTGGTCCTGCAAGAAATCACTGGCAGGAACTAATGAGTATTTTATCCAAGCTGGTAGCACTATAAATAAATAAAAACAAAAATATGTTAAATTGTATGGGATTATTATATTTTAAAAAGCGTTCCTGGAAAAACGTGCTGTAATTGTTTCTTAAGAGCCGTCTTCTGTCATCCTTTGGACCAGTGGTAGGTAGCACTCTAGTCCTAAACCCTAACTCACAAAGCTGGAATTGTTCAAGTCATTAACTATAAGGACACATGAATGTTCTCATACATAATTAACACTTTATTAGTTTATTTTCAATAAGATTTCCAGCTCTTTGCTTGACTAGTGTTCACTCCACACATATGCACCCCCTTTTGATGGGGATCCTCTCTAGCTGCCCTTCATCCATTGAACCCCTGCCTGACCCTCTGGCCTCCCAGACACATTTTTTTTTGAAGCAAGAGAAACACACTAAGTTGAAAGCTTGTTTGCAGATATGACCTGGGAGCACAAGGAAGATAAGTGACTTGCTCAGGGTCACACAGTATGCAAGTGGGAGCTGTGGGGATCAAACCCAGGTCTCCAGATTTGCAGCTCAGAGCCTTAAACCACTGCGCTATACTGCCTCCACATCTGGATGACAAGTCCATGTGATATCAAGCCAAAGACAGTCTGTGGAATAGGATCTACCAGTGTCCAGTGGGTAGGTGGTTGGGGTGAGACCAGGCATTGGGGGGCAGCTAATCATTTACATTTTGCCCCTTACTGGCACCACTGTTCTTGAGGGACATTTGAGAGCAGACCGCCGTGAATCTCACAGAATGACGTAACCTGGCCCCTCCTTCCTGCTGATGTCACAAAGAATCATACAAAGTTGCACCCCATGAGCCACCAAAGATGAGCTGAGTGTAGCATGCATACTCCCACCCATTCTGGAGGCTAAGAGTATCCTAATGGATGCTGCTACAGCCTCCTGCCATGCCACCAAGTAGACTGCAGGATCATGGCACAAACTTATGTTTCCCATGTAGTAGGTTAACATGGAACAACCAGGACAATCGATCACCTACTGTAACCAGGTCACAGTGGATGGTATGGTCACTACCCCTGCCTTGTGTGGCTGTACTAGGGTGAGGGCCTAGGACATTTTACTCTCCTGGCTGGGGGATTCACATCCAGTTGTTTTAGTTTGTGTGGTGCCTCCACTCAGAGAAAACATTTTAGTAGATGTGGTGACAGTATGGTACAACTCCCTGGGATGCAGTACCTCCCCACCTGCCCACTATAGTCACTTCTTCCATGAACTGTCTCAATGCAGTGGCAAGTCCCCCACTAAGCATGCACTTAAACACTTTCAATGATTTGCAGCAGTTAAGGATTCAAACAACAAACAGTGAACTTTATTTAGGGCAGCTGACACTAAACAGGAGAAAAGGCAGCTTAGATATGAGTTAGTGAAGTACACAGCTGGCTGGTTCTCCAGTACCCTACGTAGGCCCAGTCTGATAACACATAACCTTTTGTTTAATGCTCTTCCTGGTGCAGCTGAATGACATGCATTCCTGGGTTGTAGCTAAAAACACCCATCCAGCATACTCTGACACACGTTGCCCACTCCCCCCATCGCAGTGCACAGTACAGTATGTGATCTCACTTTCCTGTGTTGGAAGCAGCACCCTCTCCCCAGTGGTACCAGTATTTAACCCTTTAAAACATTTTAAGGGAGCTACCGGTAAGTTACCTGGTACCCAGCGGTGAAACTCAGTGCAGGCCCGATGATGTTGCACGTGGTTGGCTGGCAATGGTAAATGTAAAAGAAATAAAGTTAGCCACTGCTGTGTGAACAGAAACCCCCAAACCCACATGCAGAGATATTTGTACAGCTAGCCAGCTGTCCATGATCAGTAATCACTACCCAACTATATTACAGGTTTTGATGCACGGGCTAGCCCTGGGTTTACTCACTGTTCCCAGTATCAAGGGAGCCCCCTCACTGTGCAGGGGCTGATGACACAATTGGCAGAGATCTGTTTCTAGCTGCTGTTCCCTTTCTCTCTCTCTCTGCATCGGTCGAGGTGTGGTGTCAGCATTTGATGTCAGGCTTCGGCTGGTGGTGCTGCTGCTGGCCCTGGCATTACCTACCAGTTGTTCAGGGATTCTCCTGGCTTCAGTAGTTGGTGGCTGTCTCTTCCTTCTCACAGACAGCTCTTCCAGTGTTCTTCAAAGGGCTCACCCTCCCCATCATGTCCAGGCATCCAGTCCCACAGGTGAGGCTATAACCAACACCTAGCAGTGAGGCTGATCAGGTGTACTCTGTTGCAGTTCAGACTGCAGTACAGCAACAGCCTCTCTTATTCCCCCCACCCTCCCCTCTCCCAGACAACCTTCCTTTGGATGGGCACCAAGCCTCATTACCTCGACCTCCACCAGAACTTACAGCCAGCCGTCTTCCCCCAGGGCTTGCCCCTCCCCGGCGGGGTAGGCAGGGGTCCCCAGTCCCCACCGAGGACCAGATCCAGTTTGGTCTGCTGAGCATAGCTAGTTGGCTGCAGGGGCAGCCAGTGCTGCTGGCATCCTTCCACTTGAATTTTCCATATTCTTGTCCCCTTGGAGGCGTGGCATGCAAGGACATCATGGAGCTTACCATGTGCTCCCGTGTTATGTGCACCAGTGTCTTCCACACATCCTGATCTTCTGGCCTGGGCTGCCTTTCCCCAGCTTCCAACAAGGGCCAGGCAAGCATTGGGTTCCGCTCAACCCCCCAAGGGAGGAGAGCAGTCCTATGGATGCTCGATTTTCCTTCCCTCTGCCAGCCCTCTGACACCCCAGATTTGCTTCTGAACTCGGGTCGTCAGTGTTGCCAAAAGTCTCTCTTACAGCAACAGCTCTCAGGGAAGGGAATCAACAAAGTCCAAGAGGGTAGCATCTTTCAAAAAAAGAGGTGTGCAAGAACAAGGGGGCACAATTTGAAGATGGGGGGGGTGGCTCAGAGGTAATTTAAGGAAGTATTTTTTCACAGAGAGGGTTGTGGATGCATGGAACAGCCTTCTGGAGGAGGTTGTGGAGTCAAAAACAGTGGTGGAATTCAAGCATGCATGGGACAGTCTTAAGGCAATTCTAGAGGGTGGGGGTAGGAAGAAGTAGGCTGTTGGTAAATAGGATCTGCAGCTTATCCATTAGGTAGGGAAATGGGCAGACTGGGTGGGCCAAGCAGTCCTTATCTGCCGTCAAATTCTATGTTTCTATGTTACCCTCCCTGCTCCAACTGTCTCAGTTCAGGGTACATTAAGATAAATCATTCATGACCTGGTATACATCCTGTGTCAACGCTGGGCCTTGAGGGGACCCTCCAGTGGGTCCTGTGTATCGGTTCCATTCTCTGGCATGGATGGTCTGTGTACGTGTCTGCTGTATGACAGACACATGCACCTTCAGGCTGGTGTCTTTGTGCCCTTCTTGCTGCCTTGTACTGTATGTCTGACTGTGTGGTGCACTGTTGTGGGGGGGCACAGTCTTCTGTTCAGGTTGCAAGGTAACAAATGCAATGCCTGCTGCAGTGATAGCTGACTGTACTCAAGAGAAGTGGTATATAGTTGGATGTTTGAAGGGTGGCTGGAGTGGGATTTTTTGCTTTAGTTTTGGCAATTTCTTTTAAGAAAATGAAAAGTAGTTATTTTGATAGTTATATTGGTTGGTTGTAACAATTTAGAGGAGGCTTTAAAAGCAGTCAAATAGTCTCAACATGACCCTCAAAATGCACCAGAATGCATCTAAAACCTGATAGCTTCTGGTGGCCTTGGCAGACCTCCAGCCTGTAGGGTGTTGGGGATATCGTAGTTCATGGAGACCCCACACCTATCTATCTCTCTCTCGCTCTCTCAACCAGACTTGTACAAGGAAATGCTGAAAGGTGAAGCTGACCAAACATGATAACTTACTTGACTTTTTTGTAAACTTAAACTTTTAAATGATTTCCCAGCCTTTTACAAATAAAGCTTACTATGTGCACTGAATGGAGGCTTGGATAAAAAAATGATGTATTTCTGAAATCACTGACTGTAACCAACAGAATATGCATGTATTGTTTATCACTGCTAGGCTTGATGGAGTGCATAGTACGGTACGGTACAGGTATTTAATTTTTTTGTTTTTAGTTTCATTTAATCCTCAAGCCTGCATCTCCTTACCCCTCCCCCAACCACCACCACACACATTTGTATCTATATTTGCTCTGTAAATCAACTGCGTAAGTGCAAAACTGTAACAGCTGTGTGCCTTACCCATTTAAATCACATAACCTGTCATACATAGAAATGTAGCCCTCTCTCCCCATGTCTAGGGGTAGGTATGGAATATGTCCATGGGAAGGGGGTGCCCACAGCAGCAGCAGAAACACTTCCAGTGGCCATGTTGCCCAGGCCCAGATGTCACACACAGGGTTCCTTTTCATTGCTGGTTGAAAACAACAGATATATTAAACAGTTCCTTTCAATAAAATAATATCCACACAAAACTCGAAGAAACAACAGGGATCCCAGATTCATTAAACATATTCACACATGGCTCCAGGTAGCATCAGTTAATTCATGGGGAACACATTTAGCTTTCACATGACTGATATGGCCATAATAGCAGCTTTTATCTGGACCGAGGAAGTTGCACAGTCTCTAGGGCAGCATTAACTCAGGACCACTATGGTCACAAAAGTTTGAAGACAGCACAAGTCCCAAAACCGTTCATGGTGCCTAACAGCCCATTATTCTTCACAGGCACCCAAACTCTCAATGATACTTATTTCTCTTTCTCTCCACACTGGCTCAGCGGGTTCCCCTCGTAACATACAATCCTTGTGGCTTGGGGATTTGGGGGTTGCATCATGACCCTTGCATCCTTTCCCAGAACTGGCAGCAGCTGCCCGGAATTGAGAAGGGGGATTCCTACACAAATTGGTGTAGGCTGCCAGGGCTCTCTGTGACTTGCATCTGCTGGCTCCCCTCTCAACTTTTGCTGCCCTCCAAGATACTGTGTAGCCTGTGGCTACTGTCTCCCACTTCTTCCTCTGTGCCACTGGCAGGGGGCCAGAGTGAGCAATCTCCCCTACTCACTCTCACTCTCACTCCCTTAGCGATCACATCTCCAACTGGAATGCCACCTTCCACCTAAACTGTTGGGCTTTATCCTCTCACACACCCATGGTGACCTCTCGACCCATAGGGGGCTGCACCTGACTCCTGAGAAGAATTCACCCTTTTCCCTACTTTGGCTGAATTAGGCCACAAAAAACAGGGAGGGGTGAATAGACTAGTAATCTCCCAAAGGGGAAGGGTGGTTAAATTAACATAGAAACTAATGGCAGATAATAACCACTGGGCCCATCTAGTTTGCCCATTTTTAGTTATGATCACTTTTGCTGCAGACCCAACTTGCCCTAAAGCACTGTCTCTTCCACCTTCCATCCCTTCCTTCCTCCTAGAATTCCTTTGTGCCTGTCCCAGGTGTTTTTGAAACTCACTGCTGGTTTCATCTCCCATGGAAGGCTGTTCCAGGAATCTGCCACCCTTTCTGTGAAGAACTACTTCCTTACATCTCTCCTGAATTTACCTCCTTCCAGCTTCATATCATGACCCCTTGTTCTACAGCACCTTTTTCTCTAAAACATATCTCCTTCCTGTACGTTATTAACCGCCAAGAGGTGTTTAAAGGTCTCATTAACATCCCCGCTCTCCCTCCTCTCCTCCAGGGTGTACATATTGAACTCTTTCAGTCTCTCTTCATAAGGCTTTTGATGCAGACCTTGCACCATTTTGACAGCCCTCACCTCTCTTCTTGATACTTTCTCCTTTTTCCAATTGTTCCCCCTTCCACACCTTTCTCCTTTGACTGCTCCCTTTTCCCCTTCTTCCTTTGCTAATTCCTTGCTTCCTTGAATAATTTGCATCCTGGTGGGACTCTCTCCCCTTGGGATCTCCCTACTGTCTATCTCAGCTTGTAGTGTGCCACTTTTTGCCTCCCCTATATCTTCCATCACCCCCCCCTTGGCTGTTTTGAATGTCTGTCGAAGTAATATTTGAATTGTCCACTGAGGACAGTGGTTGACTCCTGGATGAAAGCAGGCCATCACCTCAGTATTGGTTCTTATCCTTCTAGCTTGGCCCACAGTCCCCAGTGTAGACATATCTCTCCTCCCTGCACCAATTCCTTCTACCATTACTTGAAGGCCTTGGTGCAGCGCTCCCACCCCTTCCACATATCCTGTAGTACAACACGCACTTGCACTCACATTCAAACATATGTAAAACACAGGATCAACCAGATAAATGATCTGCCTTTACCAAAAATTAAATTTACACAGGGAGCTGACTACGACAATTCATCTTTACGTTTAAGGCTATGAAACACTCTTATCAAAGTAATGTATTAGGAGCTGTAGTGGCTCTGACCAGAATTTGTTTTTATCAGTAGTAGTCCCCCGGCTTATCCAGGACTTATCACTGTACTGATGTTGTCCTCTGCCACAGGACCCTTGGGGCTGCACAGTTGCTAGTGCGGGGCCATGGAGAGTTGGGCCATTATCCAGCCTCAGATGTTTGTTTTTTTCCCACCAATTTATACCCATAGGGCCTGACCACATGGAATGCCACTTTGTTTATTCTCCATCTCCATGGAAATGCTCCCTGGTGTCTGGTGGTTGGAGCCCCTTCCCCTTGCATTCTGCTGCACTGCCCCCCTGTTTTCCCTAGGTGGCAGCTGTTGAGCAGGACATGCATACCTCCCTCCCCAAAGGAAGGGGAGCAGTCCTAGGGATGTTCAATCCTTGGTCCCTTGGCCAGCCCCCCCGGAAGACCCACATCCATTACCCAAACCTGGGTTGCTGGGGTGGTAGGAGGTGAGGTGTCTGCACCTCAGCCTTCCATGCCACTGCCCAGCTAGTTAAAAAGGTTTGACACATTTTACAAAAAGATCACTCCCTTGCCCTAGTAATTAGAAATATAGTACCCCAAAAGTTACCTTCAGTAGGGGAAAAGGTTTTGTGATCTATTAGTCAACAGTCAGTTTTGGCATTTACTTGTGGAACCACGCTATTCGTTTTGCCAACACCTGTAGGTTTTTTTTTCAGTGTGGTACTTGCAGTGTGTGCAATTATTTGAAACAATGTGATAAAATGTTACCAATTCTCCTGTTTCCAGATCAGTGGACATACAAGAATTCCTCAACTGCTCTAACACATTTGTAGTTTATATCCTGGTATATCCCGTTGGAAAACTTTACAGTAGGTAGGTAGAACCATGCCTCAAATAAAAATTTCCATCCTGGTATATATACATTCAATTGTCATTGCTAAGATGAATAGTCCTGTGGGTACATACATCTGGAAAGTGCATGGTTCAAATCCCACTGGTTTGTAATTTGTGGGATTTGAATTCATTGCTCCACCTAAAAGAGGGGGCAGGGGACCAACTATGCATAGTCTAATATCTTGTAGTCCCAAAGATGACTTGGATACAAGGACCTTCCCTTAATTATCCTTTTTCCTATATCACTATTATAGCTTTGATAATTTTTGGTACTTTTTGCATTAATTCCTCTTATTTTTATCTCTTATGATCAAGCTTCTATGTCCAAGCCTTTCTTCCAGATGTACTGGTTCTGGTAAGTGGATCACTGTGTCCTTATTCTGTCATGTCTATCATTTGAAAGGCTAGAATAAGCTTTAATAGTTGTTTTGGTGAAATGTTTATATGCTGTTGGATAATCATATATACTAAGGTGTTATGAAATGAAGTCTTTGAACCAAGAATCATTATATGTAATCATTGTATTTTACGCAACTGATATGACCGTTTGGTGGTACAGTGACATTTATTTTCATTATTTTATTGTTTCACACTTTGGAGATAATAAATATCCTATTTCCTTTTAATGTTTTTCTTTCATTTGCCAGCAGTATATATGTGTGGCCAAAGTAAAAGGTTCAGAATTTGGGCACAGTTGAAAACTTCTTTGTCTGCACGATTACCAGGTGTTATATAATCAGGTGTAAAAAAACTGACTGAATTGAACAACTTCATTGGTTAAAACTCAACACCTGACCATTGATTATTTACCTAGAAACTGCACAGTTCATAACTAACCTGCCCTAATCTACCTAACAACAACCTAGCTAAATGAAAATTAAACCTTTTTTTCATTAAAATAAAAAAAAAATCCACCTAACCCCCCCCCCCAAGAGGACATAGGTTTCTTCAAAAAAATTAAGTTCCTGGGTTCATTCAAAGACACTCGTCCTTTATTACAAAACTCACCTATTCTATCTAGCAACAACCTAACTAAAAGAGCACATTTTACATTAAAAAAATTCACATTTTATAAACACAATAACTTACTCCAGGGCATGTTTTTTTTGAGAATTAATGCACTTCCTGGGTGCATTGAGATATGGAGCCATTGAACTCATGCCTTTCAATTCTCCTGGGATGTGCATTAATTCTTTGGAAACACATGCCCTGAAGTGAGTTATTGCTTACTTATCCTGCCAGCAGTTGTTGTCAGTCTTAACTTTGTAAATTCTACAATAAAGGAGATTAGAAGCTACTTCCACCATGCAGTGTAAGTCTTTAACATTTTTCTGTCATGAATTCACCATTTGCTTTTTGTATATTGAGTTCTTGGAATGATGCCATCTTGTTGTATGTGCCGGATACCTACACTGCATGCTTGCCCCACTTCTCTGCGATATCTGAAAATATCCTGAAACAGTTATCACAACCCCCTATTCTTAACTAGATATAATACTAGGAATTGCTAGTGTTTAAAAAGCATCAAGTACATAGCATTACGTATTGTTAACTGGAGTTACTAAGAGTTATTGATTAGGATGTCATGACATAGCTGGCTCCGTAGTGCTGAGCGATGGGACAATGCTCTAGCATGCTTGCAAGTCGGGTTCAGGCCACAATCCTGGATGCCAAGAGTGGAGACAGGCAGGGAGGTTTAGAGCATCTGTTAGATGCTTCCCTCCTGGGTTGGGTGGGTTGTTATGAGGTACTTTGGTGGCAGCTCCTGGTGGTGGCACTGCAGAGCTGTTCTTGGCGTGGGTGACAACAATCCAACCACCCCAAGACACTGCTGTGATGGCATCACAGCGTGATGGTTGGGGCCTCAGAAAATGAAAAAAATGGCTGCCCACAGCCCTGGATGATGACCTTTGGTAGGCTTCCCTACGCAACCCCAGGTCGCGCAGCCCTAAACCGTTCCTGCCCCTCCCAACTGACATTCCCGGATTAGCCCCCACCAGGGACCAGTTGGCCAAACCTCTGGTGTGTGCCTGATGGGTGAGACCTGAGCTGGGTCTGATGGGCAATATGTGGTGGAGCTGAAGCTGCCTGGATGAGTGGACTGCGACCGGCATAAGAGCCTCAAGGAGTGGGGCCTTTGGAAGCTGTGGGAAGGTGGGGAAAAAAACACAAACACACAAACAAAAAAAAAGATGTCATGACATGCAACAACCTATCACTAAGCACCACTGTACTGTGGAATTTCTGTTTTTTTGGCTCTTTTGGCGTGGCTTACTGTACTTATGGATAATGCATTTACAATACACTAATAGCCTGTTTCACAAATGTTTTCAAAACCCGACAATGCACACATTAGAACATTCAGAGAATAAGTCAGTTTAGAATGTGAATTATTTATCCATTTAGCTTCCCTAATCAGAGCCATGTTCCAGTCAACCAGACAGGTGACTTGGAGCACAAGCTAATTAAGACTGCTGAAACTCATGCCACTTCACAAATGCTCTTTCAAAATGGCACCACAGTAAAAAAAACAAACCCACAAGGAGCTGTGCGTCGCAGAAAAGGTGCTTAAAATTGAGCACTTACCTCACATCATGCTCCAGGTGAAGGTAAGCTGTAGCTACTTCTGAAGTGTTTATGAAACAGCTTCCTTCGCATTCTATACAGTAAATAACCCCACCTGAGAAGAACTCGCTGATAACATCACACATCATTAGTGTGGTGACATACAGGCACTAAAGCTTTGCACTCATGCCTATGATGTCACCACACTAATTCAGTGCAAAATTTCCAGCTTGTTCTTCATGGAGGGGGTTAATTATTCTGTATATGTTGGACCTTCTTCTCCATTAGATCGCGCAGTCTGTGTCGGGGGCTTATCATTTAGTGGAAAGCTCAGCATACGTTTCATAGAAAGAGAAACATAGAAGTTGACAGCAGACAAGGACCGCAAGGCCCATCCAGTCTGCCCATTTTTTCTGCCTTATGAATGTGTCATAGGCCTTTACTCTGTCAATGGCCTATCTATTCATATTCCTCAGTATTGCTCCCTTATGCCTTTCATTACGATCTTGGCTGAGCAGTTCCAAGTTAGAGTGGGCATAGCTTGTAGTAGCTGAGATCTTTGAACATGATCCTGATGCCTATTTTTAAATGTTTTCTAGCACTTTTAGTATTGTTTTTCTCAGGCTGCTGCGTAAGATTGGAGCAGCATATTTCATTACTGATCTAGCAAGGGACTTGCAAATTGTGGCAAGGCCATTTCCTTTAAGATCAGCTCATTATGGATATGATAGCATCTATACAGTTATCCTACTTTAGGCCTTTTTTGTTATAAGGTGACATAGTTTAATTTATTTTAGCTTTTATATTGCCTGGGAAGTAATGTGGATTTTGGGCAGGGGTTGCCTTCAACAATCAGTTTGACTTTGGAGGTGTTTATGTGTATATTAGAATCATTTGCCCAGTTCAAAAGTTTGTGAAGATCCAGTATAGAAGCAAGTCAAGTGGTTTTTGAAAAGAGACACAACTGTGGTGTTAGCAACACTGGTAGACTGGTGAAACCCATATCATAACCTTGAACAGTAGTGGGCCAGGTTGAGTTTTTTGGGAAACTGTGCTATTTATAGCAATTCATTCTGACCTGGAGTTCAACTGTTTCAGATTCTGTCTGTTCTTTAACTTCCAAACTGAATTTTATTCATTGTCTAAAGTATATTCAACAAACATATATCAATATATACGTAATAGCAATCATTTACAATGTTAAAAAAAAATTCCAAGTAGTGTGACCATCAAGTCAAATATCCTCCTGTTGTTTTACTAGATAAAAAACTACAGTAAATAGTATAAATCACAATTGATTTTGTGTATTTCTAAAAGAACAAACAAACAAACAAAAAAACATATGTCCGGTGAGCTCTCCTCCTCTGATCATATACCCTTGACACGGGTGCCTCTGCTGCTGCAAGCAGCCGGGCGGGCCCCTTCTGTCTGCCAGCTGCCTTCCCTGCTGTACTGCCCACCGATCACCAGACCAAAGGTATGCTGCAGAAACTTGACTGGCCAGAACTATTGACTCTGCCTGCTGACGGGCTGCTGCAGTTCTTTAATTCTTTGCTACTGCTGTTTCTTCTGGACTTTAAGTTAATGTTACATTCTGACTGCGGTACTGGTTAAGTCTCTCCAAACTGTCCTGTGAGTTCTAACTTAAACGTGAACCTAAGCCTGTTTACAGCAATTTTGCACTCCAAGGGTAGTTTGAAGTGCAAGTTCATTTAGGCTGCAGGTTTGTAGATTGTAAAGTATTACAGCTCTCTTTGTTTTAAGGTCCAGTGATAATCTACTCTGGATCAGAAACTACGTTTAAAGTGATACAGTTTTTTCTGTTTAGACCAGATTCCATTTGGGTCACAGTTGTAAGCTTTGCCCTGCAAATAATCCAGTTTCTCTTCCACTTTCTGTCCTTCGGTCTCCTTCCTGCTTGAATTTTTGCGTCCACCCTCCCATCTTGTGTCTCCAGCCTTTATTAAATACAATCCCTCCCCCTTTGGCATCACCCCTAGCAATCTGCATCCTCCCCTCTCACTAATATTGCAACTCCTCTTAAAGATACAGAGTGCAGCTATTAGGCCTAGCACTTGTCCTGTCCTCCCTTTAAAGACATCTTCCTATTTTCGCCATCTGCTTGTCTATCAGCTTTGTTTAGCACCTGCTCTGCTATTTACTTTACAGTTCCATACCTGAGCTTCTTCCCTTGCTACCCTCAACATAGCCCCAATACTTTTCAAGTTGCCTTGGTACCCCCTGCCCTAGCTAAAATGCCCTATTTTAACCTATGTTTTATATCTTACACTAAATCCAGTGTCCCAATCGGGCTCCCAGTGAGTGGTCGCGGCTAATACCTCCATCCTCCTGACAACCAGGACACCTTCAAATCCTGGTTAAGAGTCCCGGCTGCTCCGGGGTAGCACTGTGCTGGTTTGATAGGCTGCCACCTGCTGCCACCCTCCTCTAATTGGACTGCTGCTCTCTGCTCGGTCACTGTTTGGCTCTACGTTTTCTCTGTTGGATTTTCAGTCTCTGGGCTTTGACGCCCTCTGCTTTGCATTGACATTTGCCGAACATTTGCCGTCCCCGCACCCCCACCTCCAACCTTTATTAAAGGGGAAGTCTCCCATAGTTCCACACCAATATTTTCCCAACTCCTTATGTGTAACTGTTGTGTGTCTTCTGCAGTTGCCAGCAGTCCTATTGCTGTCCAGATCTAGATTATAAATAAAAATATACAGCCCCTTAAAGTTATCAAAGTGTTTGTCCTCCATTTTACCATCAATGTTGCTGGAGGATGATGTCATCAGAGCAACAGATAATGGTACTGCACTAAATGCAGTTCCACCAGTAGACCAAACCCACAATGTTTGGTTCCCCACTTGAGTAAGGGAGGAACCCTTTAAGTGTTGTTCACATCCTGAAGTGCAGGTCTAGTAGGGACTAGGACCATGTGAGTGTGATGCAGCACTGATTTGAGGTATATATATATATATATATATATATATATATATATATATATATATATATATATATATATATATAGGCTGATATTCAAACTGCGCCATTCTGAGGCAAGCCCTGCGCTATGCCAAAATAGTTGCAGCAGGGTGGCCCAGAGCGATATTTAAAGGAGTTGCGCGCTATTGAGCAACCCTTGAATATCACCCCCAGCCACAGCACTGTGCATGGTGCAGTGAAACTTGTGCCACCGCAAGTTGTCAGAGTGGAGCATTCAACTGCGGTGGCCAAATTTCGATAGCCATGTGCAAAATCACGATATTCAAAAGGTGACATGCAAAGGGGGCCATAATTCATGCTAGGCACAGGGGGGGCATTTGCATCTGATTATGGCCCCATTTGCATGCCATTAGCATGTAGGTGCGCCGATCCCCGGGGACTTGCGCCTGGCCGCCCTGCCGGGCAGCAGCCGTTGGGGACCGACGCACCCTGCAGCCCGATTGTGGGCAGCAATGTGGCTCCCCACCTCCTTCCATACATCTCCCTGGTGGTCCAGTGGACCGAAATGCCCGATCGCGGGCAGAATGTAAAATGAACCCCCCCTGAACATCTCCCTGGTGGTCCAGTGGACCGTAATGCCCGATCGCACACAATGCTTGTACAAAAATGGTCAGGGATGCTAAGGCAGCATTTTATCTTACCAAATTGGATTCTGCAGCCAAGTGCTCCTCCAAATTCTGGAGGCCAATCAAGGACATGTCTGGATATATGCCTGGTAATTCCTCGCCACCTAAGATTACAACTGGGAGTACTACTATCAACGATAAACCGGGAATCCTAGATGCATTTAACAATCATTTTGCCACAGCTGGTCTTGCTTTCAACAATTCCTTGACCAGGCCATGGACCCCTCTATTTCTGGAACCTAAACAGTTTTTCAGAAATCCTCTGTGCTGCAAGGGATCCAGCGTGCCTTGACCAAGCCACGGACCCCTCTATTTCTGGAACCTAAACAGTTTTTCAGAAATCCTCTGTACCCAAGGGATCCAGCATGCCTTGACCAGGCCACGGACCCCTCTATTTCTGGAACCTAACCAGTTTTTCAGAAATCCTCTGCACTGCAAGGGATCCAGCGTGCCTTGACCAGGCCACGGACCCCTCTATTTCTGGAACCTAAACAGTTTTTCAGAAATCCTCTGTACTGCAAGAGATCCAGTGTGCCTTGACCAGGCCACGGACCCCTCTACTTCTGGAACCTAAACAGTTTTTCAGAAATCCTCTGTACTGCAAGGGATCCAGCGTGCCTTGACCAGGCCACGGACCCCTCTATTTCTGGAACCTAAACAGTTTTTCAGAAATCCTCTGTACTGCAAGGTACTAGCCCTGACTTTTGGATTTGGTACCAGTGGAAGCTGATTTCTAAGTGGCCCATACTATCTGCTGCTGAACACACCTCTAACTACTGTATCTCCCTATGTGTCTCTAGTTGAATTTACATGCTAGGGTTTAATGATTTGTTTAATCCTTACAGTCATTTTAAGTTCTGAGTTGATATTAGAAGTGAATTTAGAGCTTTTTTTTTCATTTTTTCCATTAGCAGATTATATCCTCTCACCACTAGAGGGCTATATCTCTATCTCTTTATCTAGTACATAAGCCATATGGTCTCGCTCTGCCTTTCTCTCGCCTCTCCTCCTCCTCCTTGCCCTGGCCCCCCCTCTTCTCTCTCCCTGGTCCTAGCCACCCCCACCCCACCCCTGCCACCCTCTACTCTGGTTTCCACTGCAACTTCAAGGAAACTCTCCACTTCCGCTCGAAACTTGTGCTTGGTGCACCGTTTGGATATTCCTGGTTACTTAACACGACCACTACTCTCAACAAGTGTGGCCACCTCTCTACACTGTACCACCTTGCAGTCCATATGGGACACCGCCTGGAACCTTGCAACTTCTACTCCAGGAAACAACTATCAAAACTATCTCTCAAAGAGCTGCGACTCTGCTCCTTAAAACTCCTGCTCCTCCTCCTTCTTCTCATCTCAGGCAGCATCCATCCCAATCCTGGCCCTAGAAGTTCAGACCACACACAAACTCCAGGTGCCCTTATCCTTGCAACCATTAATATCTGCAGCCTACTACCATACTGGATGCACTCCAAGCCTTCATATGCCAACACAACCCTGACATTCTTGCAGTGGTGAAACTTGGCTGACACCCAAAGTTCCTGACTCAGCAGTAACAATACAGGGCTACAATGTTCACAGGCTGGACCGGATATCCAAAAAGGCGGTGGTTGCTAATCTATATCAAAGACTCCCTGTCTTGGCACCCTGTAGCAACTCCATCACTTTCTGCCTCAGCCAGATTCTGCCAATAAAAATCATCCTAGGTCCCAACCATAAAGCTCTGACTATTGTCTCCGTATACATCCCACCCAGGGACCCTAAACATGGATTCAACGATGTTCTAAACTTTATCAACTCACATCCTCCCAAAACTGAACTTATTCTACTAGGGGATTTCAACATAAACTGGTTAGCATTGAGTGCCAGTGCCTATAAAGACTCCATCTCAGCTGCTAACCTCATGCAAATGGTAAACTCCCCTACTAGGATTAACTACAAGACTGGCACCAGTACCCTCTTGGATTGGGTCCTCACCACTTACCCAAAAAGATTTCTCGTCGACCATTCTCCCAGACTCATTCAGTGACCACTCCCCAGTCATGTGTGCATGGTCTAACAAATTCTTTAAGCCCCCTTCCAAAATTTTCGCTAGCAGAGTCCTTCCTCGTGGAAAACTTCCACATCTCAAACAACACCTGCTTCTACAAGACTGGCTACCCATCTATGAAGCAACAGATGTTAACTTGGCTCTTGATCACTTCATCTCAATTTTCAACAAAGCCTGCAACCTCTTTGCCTCTGCTAAAAGGCGCAAAACAAAATCTCTCTCCAACCCATGGGTCACCGCGGCTCTTCTCTCACAGCTGAAACTAAGGGATCACCTCTGGACAGTTGCCAGGGCCACTGGCAAACAACTGGACATCCAAAATTGCAAACAAGCATGAAATGCCTGCACAAAAGCCATACGGCTAATGAAATCCACCTATTACAAAGTTGCTTTCACCAATACATGGGGAAATGGTCGTGCTTTCTGGGACAATATCAAGGATGTCACAGGGAAGCAGCCAAAAACCTCTCCGGCTATGTTAATGGTTGATGGATCCTCAACCCTTGACCCCAAGGTGATCGCAAACATCTTTAACACGGCTTTTTCAGACCTTAGTGCTGTTCTACCCCATGACTTTTTCGAAAACAGGGCCTACTCCCCAAATACCTCAGCCCCTCAGTCTAACCATCCCCTCTTCTACTTCAGGAAGGTAAGGCTGAATGAAGCTCACCACTATATTACTGCAGCTATCTCTAAATCTAGATCTAGTAGCGACACCATGGACCTTAAGCTTCTTTTGCTCACCCTCGATGAGGTAATTCATCCATTAACAAAAATCCTAAATCTCTCTCTCAGCTGTGGAAAATTCCCAGACCTATGGAAAACAGCCACCGTGACACCCATCCATAAAAGTGGGGACAAGACGATTCCACTCAAATTATCGCCCTGTCTCATACTGTCCCCCACTCTCTAAGGCACTTGAGCGCGCCGTGGCTGATCAACTTA
Source organism: Neoceratodus forsteri (assembly GCA_016271365.2). Taxonomy (NCBI): domain Eukaryota; kingdom Metazoa; phylum Chordata; order Ceratodontiformes; family Ceratodontidae; genus Neoceratodus; species Neoceratodus forsteri. The sequence goes on along the minus strand of CM028131.1, from coordinate 254,817,142 downwards.
CCGACCCTTGGATAAATACAATATACCTTGTCCACAACAACACAGGCTTCGGAAAGGTCACAGCACCACCACAGCCCTTCTGCAGGTTCACTGGGGCTTTGCACAAATCCCTTGACAACGGCCTTCTCACAGGGGCCGTTTTCGTCGACCTCTCCAAGGCCTTCAATACAGTACACCATAGATTATTAATACACCAACTACTGAATTCCGGGCTATCACCTGACTCTTCTCTCTGGTTTAAAAGCTACCTGGAAAACTGGTCACAGAGAGTAAAAATTACGGACGCTCTTTCTAACACCCTGCCCGTTCGCTCGGGTGTCCCACAGGGATCCATACTGGGACCCCACCTTTTTAGCCTTTTCTTAAACTCCCTCCTTACCACTGCTCTGAGCAGATCATACTATATCGATGATGCTGTTGTATTCTCCACTCACAAAGATCCTGCAACTCTTCAACACAACCTTCAACTTGGTTTCAGTTCTGTAGAGACATGGTTTCTTAATCATAAACTGGTCCTCAATGACAAGAAAACTAAATCTATGCTCTTCTGCAGCTCTCATAACCCACACAAGCTACACCACTTGGCTATCTCCACCACCCAGGGGAACACTCTAGATCAGGTGGGGTCCTTCAAATACTTAGGGATACAGCTTGACCCTAATCTCTCCTATGGACTTCATGTAGATAATGTAGCTAGAGCTGCTAATACATGGCTTCGTCTCCTCTACAAACACAGACCACACCTCACTCCAGAAGCTTTGAAGGTTGCAGTCCTGAGCTCTGTGATCTCTGTAATAGACTATGGTCTCATCATTTATGGCTCGGCCACAACCACAACCATTAGATGTCTCTCAACTACCTTAAATAAAGCATGTTGGCTCATCACTGGTGCTCACCGTCTCACCCACACATGTGACCTGTACACTCAGACCGGCTGGCTCCAACTATCAAACCGCATAAAGTTTCTCACCTGCTCCATGGTGAAAAAAATGTACCTTGGCTTTGCACCTTCTGGGTCTCAACTCTGTTACAACAACAGAATTAACAAATGGCACCTTAGGAGATCCACGCCACAGCTACTAGAAAGTCCCCACTGTCACACTTCACAGGGACAACGCTCTTTTGCTTATCGAGCGCCACTCTGGTTCAATAGCCTCAGCCCAACCATCTCCTCTGCCCCAACTATTGGTATGTTTAAAACTAGGCTCCGGGACTATCTCACTACCAACAGCTCCTGTGACTGCCCAACTTAACCTTGTTCTCCACTTCCCTTTCTGCTCTAGTTGCCCCCCCCCACTGGATTCTACCCTCACATCCAATGCTGCACTTTTCACCCTCTTGCCACCCTTCCTACATTCCTTCCCCCACCCTCTTCCCTCTCCCTATGACTCTGGCACTTCTTATCTGTTGTCTATCTTCTCTGACAAATGCCGCTGGCTGCCTTGTTACAATGCTACCCTTGAACTGTATTAATCTGTAATCTGTTTGCAATGTCCACATTGTTGTAATGCCTGTCTTGATGTTCCCCATAATTTGTATTTCTCTGACGTGGAACCTTTGTAAAAGAGCCATGGCTCAAAGGTATTTGTAATCCTAGACTTGATAAATAAATAAAAATAAAATTCCCCTGCATCCCTGGTCCCCTCCCAATTAAGTGTCCCATACTCAGACTCTCCTGCCCTGGTACCTGGCTTCTCATTCCACCCGGTCTCTCTGAAAGAGGTTGAAGACCTCATGCTCCAAATGGATATTAAGAAAAGTGCTGGTGCTGATTCTTTGGATCCTTATTTCCTTAAAATCGCCTATCATATCCTGGCTGTTGCTATCACCCACTTATTTAACTTATCATTGTCCCAAGGGCTTATTCCCCAGATCTGGAAAATTGCTCATGTCATCCCCCTTGTTTAAATCAGGGGATCCCTGCGACCTTAACACTTATAGACCAATTTCCCCTCCTCCCAACTTTGTTAAAACTTCTGGAAAAGATTGTCAGCAACCAACTAAGGGACTACAGTACCTCAAATCCAGTAACCTACTAAACCCTATGCAATCTGGCTTTAGAACTAAACACAGCACTATTTTGGCCCTTGCCAAAGTAACAAATGATTTGTACCAAGAACTGGACAGCAGAAACTTTGTCTGTGCTGTATTTCTAGACCTTAGTTAGGCTTTTGATACAGTGGATCATAGCCTGCTTCTCTCTTCTCTGAAGAGTATAGGCCTAGACTCAGTTTCTTTGCATTGGTTTATTGAGTACCTTGTAGGACGGCATCAACAAATTAAGGCTGAGGGTGAGCTATCCCCACTCAAACCTCTACTGAGGGGAGTACTGCAAGGATCTATACCTGGTCCCTTACTATTCGCTATCTATGTTAATAACATTGATGAGAGTATTAACAAGGTCAACATACACCTGTTTGCTGATGACACGGTTGTATATATAAGTTGTCTGACACCTAAAGCCACTTGTGCTGACCTCCAGGAGGAATTTAACCAGCTCCAGAACCAGCTCCTCCATAAAAAACTTCTTCAAAATGCTAAAAAAACAAAAGCAATGTTGTTCTCTCCCTATAGCTGTGTGATGAATCTGGCCAGCAATGGAGCACTACCTCAGATTACCACAATTCTTGGAGAGAAACGGGAGTTTGTCTCAAAGTTTAAATACCTAGGTGTGTGGTTAGACCATAATCTATCATTCACTGAACACGTCGATGACCTTGTAAAGAAGTTAAGGCAGAGGCTGGGGCTATTCTTTAGAATTAACCAGCTTCTTATCAGAGATGCAAAAGTGCACCTTGTCCAAACTACTTTTCTTTCGCTGATCGATTATGCAGATTTCCTTTATAGTCAATGTCCCAAAGCCTCACTTGCAAAGTTGGATACACTTTACCACAGGGCCATTCAGTTTATTACTGGTCTCCCCATCTCTACCCATCATTGTTCCTTGTACAAAGCTTAGGGTGGTCCTCTCTTATGTTTAGGCATAATAGAAATGCAGTCCTTTGGACTTATAGAGTGTAACCGGGGGTCCCCACCCCTGCCTTTTTACTAAAATGACAGGTGGCATGCTGTTGGCATTTGGCAGCAATACCTGGTGTGGGACCTGGGTTCGGGGAAGGATGAGGTTACCTGGCACAAGGGACCTAGGTTTGGCTACTCTGCACAGGGTCACCCAAGTAAATCCAACTACAGGAAGCAATAACTGTAATGTCCAGAACCAGAATTGGGATTTTTCAGTGTGGCTTTATTTATTAACTAACTGAACATAAACAAAGCATTGCATGGTTCCCCAAAGGGCTACATTACTGTATGTGCAGATTAGAGGTTAACACAGTGGTCCATTTGAGGAATGAACACATTACTACAGTTGTTTGGCTTTGGACCCACCAGGCACTCAGCCTGGACTTTGCATGAGCTTTGGATACATAGCCTGACTGCCCCGGCTCCCCTGCCGGCCACTTGACTAACGGTCCACTTGAAGAATGAACCCAAACTTTACTTGGAAAGACATCCCATCAAACAAGGAGACTCCCAAACTGTGGCTCCCCACACCACTTGGAGTCTGCGACTCCTAGAGAGATTTGTTTGCGTACTTCCAATCGAACTCCCATCAAACAAGGAGACTCCCATCCAACAAGGAGTAATTTTCCCATCCTGTGGCTCCCCACACCACTTAGAGTCTGTGACTCCTAGAGAGATTTTCAAGTTGCGACCCGCGTTTGGGTACCCACCTCATCACTGGCCAAGTGCATGAGGCAAGTAGCAAAATACAGAAGAAATCCATAGAGGTGGACCTGGTTACTAAAGATAGGGGGTTTTCCCACCTCCAGCTCCCACAGCCCATACCCGGCCATTTCTCTGGACACACAGAAAACTTTAGGACTTTAAAATGTAGATTGAACGGTGGATGACCTGAAGCACCCCCTCTACAGCGAACTTTAAATCCATTTAAAACTTTAAACTGTTTGACTGCTCCATTTGTTCGTCCTAGTGAACGTAGTCCTCCCAAATAGCAGTCCCCATTCATGTCCCAACTGAAGAAAACAATATGTTTGCCCCTTCAAATGGAGCCAAACACTCACCCATTCGTTGCAGGTGCCCCACAGGCGAAGTACTGTAACCTTTGCTGTTATACAAGAACAGACTAAAATAAAACCAGGCAGCTTCCTTCCATGGTGGGAGAAGGGGATTGCCCCTGGAACCCACAGAGAACTTTTCCCCCTGAGGGAGGGGGCACTGAGACCGGGGGAGCGGTCTCCACCACTTTAAAAAAGGGTAAACTCAGGAACACTTCCTTTTTCTTAGTGAGAGATCAGACAGCAGACTGATGCTTCCTTTTTGCTTAATGACAAATGGCAGACTGACTTTGAAATTCCCAAAGTTCTAAACTCACTCCCTGAGCTGTAGATTCCAATGTGGCTCATGAAGCTGCGACAGTTCTATAGTGATGTCATCTCTCAAGTCTCAGCTGTGACTGAGGACAGAGTGAGACAGTGTGAAACCCATTTAACTGGAGTTTCACAAGCTGCCTTCCCTGCCTACCACTAGGTCTTATTGGGATTTTAGTAACCCCGGGTAACAAAGGGGTTACATAGAGTCTTCTTGAAGTGGCTTCCACAATATATAATAGATTGTCTCCCACCAAATCCATTCAGCAACAGAAATCTGACTACTATAAAAATGCCCTCACTAACTCCTGAGGAAATGGAAGGGATTTCTGGAAAATCATTAAAGATGTCACTGGGAAGCAGTCAAAATCTTCGCAGAACATACTCAACATAAATGGACACACTACACTCGACCCTAAAACTATTGCAAACACTTTTAACATCACTTTCACTGATCTTAGCAGTGTTCTCCCCTCTGACTTCTTCCAAGATGCGTCAACTCCCACCCCCAACTCCTCCACCCGTGCCTGTCACCCACCTTTCTACTTTAAAGCACTAAAGAAACATCAAGTCTGAAACTACATTGCCAAAGCCATCAGCAAATCTAGAACAAGCAATGATACACTGGACCTCAAGCTACTGGCCCTAACGCTTGACAAGGTACTTGGACCCCTCACCAAGATCTTTAATCTCTCTCTCTTTCCCTTAGCCAATTCCTGGACAAATGGAAAATGGCCACTGTTACCCCGATTCACAAAAGTGGTGATAAGACTGACCATGTGAACTTCCACCCTATCTCCATTCTGCCTCCCCTATCGAAGGCACTGGAATGTATAGTAGCGGACCAACTTACTGAGCATCTGGACAATTATAATATTCTCTGTAAATAGCAACATGGCTTTAGAAAAGGTCATAGTACATCCTCTGCTTTACTCAAATTCACCGGCTCCATTCACAGCTCCCTCGACAATGGACAACTAACTGGTGCTATTTTCATTGATCTGACCAAAGCCTTCAATACAGTCCACCACTCCCTCCTGCTGAGCCAACTAAAAAATGCTGGTCTCTCCAATGATTCAATCTCTTGGTTCAAAATCTATCTTGAAAACCACTCCCAGTGTGTAAAAATAGGGGGTGCGCACTCTGATTTCAAACTGTCCTTTCTGGAGTCCCCCAGGGTTCAATACTGGGCCCCCTACTCTTCAGCCTGTTCCTTAACACCTTACTGGACTCCTGCACTGAACATATCACCCTGTATGCTGATGATGCAGTAATCCTTGCCACACACCAGGACCTGAAGAAATTGCAAGAAAATCTCCAACTCGGCTTCTCCTCAATTGAGAATTGGTTCACAAAGCACAAACTGATCCTTAATCAAAAAAAAACAAGGTTGTGATCTTCAGCAGCTCCCATAATAAACATAAGCACTTCCAACTCTCTGTTATCACCAGAAAAGGTGCTGCACTGGAATAGGTCAAAAACTTTAAATACCTTGGGACCACCCTTGACCCTCACCTCTCCTACACTGCCCACATCGACCATGTTGCCAAAGCCGCTAACTCCCGGCTAGGCCTGCTATTCCGTCATAGGAAACACCTGACACCCAAAGCCCTCGCTATCACTGTCCAGAGCGCCATCATATCCATCATTGATTATGGCATTATCATTTATGGCTCTGCTACAACCACCATACTCAAACGTGTATCCACTGCCCTCAACAAGGCCTGTCGACTTGTCACTGGCTCCCAACACCTAACTCACACCTGTGACCTCTATTCTCAAACTGGATGGTTGAATCTTTCCAATTGAATAAAACACCAAACTTGTATTACTACTAAGAAAATCTTGCTGGGCCTTGCCCCCCCCGGAGTCTGTGCCCTCATACAACCTAGAATCCACACTCACCATACCAGGGGATAGAAACCTCAGCTTCTGCAAATCCCGCATTGCCGCACAACACAAAGCCAAAGATCCTTTGCTTACTGGGCCACTAGTTGGTACAACGGTCTTCCCAGTGACATCTCATCCTCACTATCGCTCAGCACTTTTAAGACTCAGCTCCACCTAACACTCACTGCCTCCAAACTCTGTGACTGTTGTGGCTAAACACATCTTTTGGTTCCATAGCTGAAGATGCCCTTTTGGATCCACATCTACTCCTGCACTTTGCCAGCACCCCCCCCCCCCACTATCTTCACCTCCCCTGCTGGCCCATGACAAATGCCACCCGGCTGCACTACCTCTATTCTTACCTGCCTTCCACCTCTCTCTCTGTTCCCCCCCACCTACCTCCCCTTTTCTCCCATCCACTTAGTTTCCCTGATTTTACCCTCCTCCTTTCCCTTTCCACTCCCCAAAGTGTCACCATATTGAAACATAGAAACATAGAAACATAGACTTTGATGGCAGATAAGGACCGCTTGGCCCATCTAGTCTGCCCATTTCCCTACCTACAGGATAGGCCGCAGATCTTAGTTAACCAACAGCCTATTTCTTCCTACCCCCCACAAGAATTGCCTTATGTCTGTCCCATGCATTCTTGAATTCTCCCACAGTTTTAGACCCCACAACCTCCTCAGGAAGGCTGTTCCATGCATCCACTACCCTCTCTGTGAAATAATACTTCCTCACATTGCCCCTGAACACCCCCCCATCTTTAAATTGTGTCCCCTTGTTCTTGCACGTCTCTTTTTCTGAAAGATGCTACCCTCTTGGACTTTGTTGATTACACTGAGGTACTTAAAAGTTTCTATCATGTCCCCCCTCTCCCTTCTTTCCTCAAGGGTATACACATTAAGCTCCTTTAGTCTCTCCTCATACAGTTTCTCTTGCAGACCCTGCACCATTTTAGTTGCCCTCCTCTGGACTGCCTCTATCCTGTCTATGTCCTTGTGGAGATGGGGTCTCCAGAACTGGACAAAATACTCCAGATGGGGTCTCACCAACTCTCTGTACAGAGGGATAACAACTTCCTGTTTTCTGCTGCGGATGCCTCTCCCTATACATCCCAGTATACCCCCAGCCCTCCCTACTGCCTTCTCACATTGCTTGCTAACCTTAAGGTCATCTGATAGGATTACCCCCAGGTCCCTTTCCTTTTTTGTTGTTGTTACTACCTCCCCCCCCCCCACACTGTGTATTCTTCCCCTGGGTTCTTGTTTCCCAGATTCATTATTTTGTACTTCTTTGCATTGAATCCTAGCTGCCATACTTCTGACCATTCCTCCAGTCTTGCCAAGTCCCTTCTCATCCTTTCCACGCCTCGTGTATCAACCCTGTTGCAGATCTTTGTGTCATCTACAAAGAGGCATACTTTTCCTTCCAGTCCCTTGCAATGTCACTTATGAAGACATTAAAAAGGACTGGACCAAATACTGAGCCCTGCGATGCGCCACTAGTAACCCCTCTTTCTTCAGAGTGGACTCCATTTACAATTACCTTCTGTGTCCTGTTGTCCAGCCAATGTTTTACCCAGGCTACCACCCTGGGACCCACTCCCAGGCTGGTTAATTTGACTATTAATCTTTGTGTGGGACTGTGTCAAATGCCTTGCTAAAGTCTAGGTAGGCCATGTCCACAGCCCCTCCCTGGTCTACTACTTTGGTCACCCAGTCAAAGAAATCTATTAGATTCATCTGACATGACCTTCCCGCTGTAAACCCATGCTGCCTTGGGTCCTGTGCCCCACTGGCCTCTAGGTACTCAACTATTCTTTCCTTCAGAAGTGATTCCATCACTTTCCCTACTACAGAGGTCAGACTGACAGGTCTGTAGTTTCCTGCCTCTGTCTTGGTCCCACTTTTGTGAAGGGGAATCACATCCGCCTTTCTCCAGTCCTCGGGTACCACACCATCCTCCCATGATTTATTAAAAAGAGTAGCCAGTGGTTTCACTAGTTCCCCCTTAATTCTTTTAGAATTCTGGGTTGAATTCCATCAGGCCCCATTGCTTTGTCCACATTCAGTTTTAGGAGTTCATGCAGAACCCTTTCTTCTGTGAAAGGACTGGGATCGACCCCCTCCCCCCCCTCCGACCCCCTCCTCTACAAGACTATGTTTTTTGTTTCATTTTATAAACTGTTATCTTTGCTTATGTTTGTCTCAATTGTACCAATGATGTGGAACCTTTGTAAAAGAGCCTCGGCTCAAAGGTATTTGTAATCCTAGAACAAATAAATAAATAAACAAAATAAAAGTGAGCCAGGGACGTATGTCCTAAGAAGCGCATTCTACATCATATTATGAATCTCCAAGGCTTCCTCTCGCTATGGTAGCGTGGCCATTAGTTTCCTGTTGCCAACAATGTGGAACAAAGTACAAACATTATTGAAATTATGCTGCCTCTGCAGTATGAATGCCTTTAAATCTCTATATGCTCGGTATGTGTGTGAGCCATGCAATTGCTACCCCAGCCCCTAATTTTAGTCTGAAGCATCAGGCATTGTTGAATTTATGATTGCTTGTTACCTTTGGTGACCTTAATTCTGTGAGCGTCTTATGCCTTAAATGTTTTTCCCCTCTTGAAATCCCTGTAGGGTTATTATCCCTTCATGGGTTTTGTAGCCGCTACACCATACTCACCTTGCTGTCTTTTACATATTGCTTAATCTGTGGCTCTTATTCCCCTACCCTGTGCCATTTAACTGCCCTATTTCATCTTTGTATTCCCTTTCCACTGCATTCCCCTCTTACTATCTCTTTCCTTTGTCCCCTAACTCTCTTCCCTGCCGTAGACTAGCCCTTCAAGGGCTCCCTGCCCCCTCAGGTGGGAGAAATGCGAATACCGGGCAGTTGTCACTTCCATAGCCACCGCCTGAGACACCCAGATCAGACTCCTTACTAGTGAGGTGCGGTATTGCTGATACCCAATCTGAACACGAGCGCTTTTCTGCTGTATTGTCTGATTGGCTCCTGCAGCCTGCTCCTGTGTCTCCCTCAATACTAAGCTAAAGTCTGATCTTCTGTCTAAAACTTGCACAAAAAAGAGCTGTACTTACTTATTGCCTAACAGTTATGACCTCTATTTTTCCTGTTTAGAGTGTCAAGAGTTGGGACTCTGATTACACTCCTTTCTGAATTTCTGTGGTTAGGCCAGTCTTTAGGCATCAAGGAATACCCGACTCTGTTGTTCTGCTGTTTTGGTCCTCCCGCTGGTTCAGATGTTCCATTATCCATGACCCAGTACTGAATACCGACCTCTTCCTCCATCCCATGACAAGGATATGCTCTCCACGGGTTCCCTGCCCATATGCAGGGGAAACCCGGGCACTGGGCGGTCGGCGCTGCCTCTACTGCCACCTGAGAACCTAAGCTTGGACTCTCCATTTGCAAAGCACGACATTAGCAGCCATCCAATTGGAATGTTAGTGCTCTTCGGCGTTGGCTTCCGATTGGTTCCTGCAGTCTGCTTCTGTGTCCGTTCTAAACCAAGCATAAATCTGATTTCCATGCTGAAATTTGCCAAAAAGAGCTGTAATTACTTTTCTCCTTGACTGTAAAGACCCTTATCCTTCTGTTTAGAGTGTTACATCTAGGAATACTGTGTGATGACACTACTTTTGAAAATCTGTGCTTGCGTCAGTTCCCTACACTAGCAGCCGATCACTCCTCTCTACTGAAGTTCATCTTATGTCCTCCTTAAATATTACAGAAGCACTCTGAACTGATATGACTGATGTAACATTGAGTACATACTTGCATTAATTGTTTTTTTACTTGTGTTATTTGGCTGTAATGTAAATATCTCTGTATGCGTTGTACCATTTGACTGGAGCTAACCAGGTCCATCTTGTAAATGAGCTTGCTCAACGATGTTCACCTGGATAAATAAAGATTTTGATTGATTGATTGATTGATAATGTCTCAAAATCCCTTTGTCTATAATTCCCTAATAGTAAGCCATTTGTATACGTTAGATAGAGTCTGTGAGTAACACTCAATTCCTACAAGCAGCGCAAACCACGGTCCCAAATGTTTTATTCCTCTCAGTGTCTCTCTTCCTCTGAGTCTGACACCTGTCACATTATCTCAGAACTGTGCCACGGTCTCCATATCTGCAGGAATTTTTCGGATTCCAACTGAAGCTCACTGTGATCCATTCTATCCTTTTTATATCTCCCACTCTGGAGCGCCACTGTTCCAGTGCAGGTGGGTGTGTTGATAATCAGTTAAAAGGGATGCATTATACTGCTGCCACTCTCAAGATCTGCTCTAGTTTCCTAATGGTTCTGTCCCTGGATAACAGAACTGTGAGCCCGAACACCAACTTGGTGAGTGAGAAAGGGAATTGTTTACCTATGATTCATTGTATTTTTTGTTGTATTGCTGACCATGCTGCAGTTAACTTTGGGAAAGCCCAAAATATGCAGTAGTGCATTCCTCTGTTCCCACCATATTGTCTCCAACACTCCTCGGTGTAACTAGTGTTGAAATGTTTGGTAATTGTGGATGCTCTAAAAAAATCTAACTAATATTTTTCAGTTCAGTTCTTTTCAGGTGGGGGAGGCCATTACCCTCCACCCTCTCTGAGTTTATTTAGCCCCCTGGGCAAGAGCTATCAGGGCTTTGTTCTCCTGTTCCCAGCTCTGCCAAATGTTGTCTAGGTAGTAGCTTCTGACTGAGATAAGAGTGCTTAAAGTTCTGAAACATATCTGATTTTCCCTATGAGGGTTACCACATGATAAATAAAAGATTCCAATTTTGTTTGCTCTCTCAACAGCTTAGGGAGACCTCAGGGGACTTAATAAGTCTGGTTTGCAAGTATCTGAAATGGTCTTCCTTTCTAAAGGAGTGTGAGTTAGCCAGCTGAGCACGCGGAACACAACTGCTGTGGTCTATACATTGAGTAAAAGTAGTAAGCCCTATGTATTCCCAGTAGGCAAACCCTTTATCTAGCTGTGGAGGAAGGAATGAATCCTCATGTTGTATAAAGGAAAGTGGTCCTATTGTGTCAGGTGTATTGGTAAGTTTCCACAGTTGTAATAATATGTGTAAGGAATGTTTCATCCAGGGATTATGCACATGTTGCAAATTTGGGGTGATATGGGGCAAGCAATGTGAGAGGGCAGCAAGGAGGGCTGGGGGGATACTGGGATGCATAGGGAGAGGCATCACCAGCAGAAAACAAGAAGTTATTATCCCTCTGTACAGACAGCTGGTGAGACCACATCTGGAGTACTGCGTGCAGTTCTGGAGACCCAATCTCCGCAAAGACATAGACAGGATGGAAGCTGTCAGAGGGCAACTAAAATGGTGCAGGGTCTGCACTGGAGACATATGAAGAGACTTAAGGAGCTTAATATGTATAGCCTCGAGGAAAGGAGGGAGAGGGGGACATGATAGAAACTTTCAAGTACCTCAAGGGAATCAACAAAGTCCAAGAGGTAGCATCTTTCAAAAAGAGGTGTGCAAGAACAAGGGGCACAATTTGAAAGATAGAAGGGGGCAGCTCAGAGGTAATTTAAGGAAGTATTTTTCACAGAGAGGTTGTGGATGCATGGAACAGCCTTCCAGAGGAGGTTGTGAAGTCAAAAACAGTGGCGGAATTCAAGCATGCATGGGACAGTCATAAGGCAATTCTAGGGGGTGGGGGTAGGAAGAAGTAGGCTGCTGGTTAACTAGGATCTGCAGCTTATCCATCAGGTAGGGAAATGGGCAGACTGGGTGGGCCAAGCGGTCCTTATCTGCCATCAAATTCTATGTTTCTATGATATTGTCGCTGTTTGGAGTGTCCACAATGCCTGACCCAGGAGCATGTCTTCCTCTATCTGGTACCACTCAGAGTCCACCCGTTGTTTGGCCCAGATGCACAAATAGTCCCCCTGAGCTGCTAGATAGTATCTGCAAAGGTTTGATAAAGCTAGACCCCCCCCAATATCTGTGAAGCCTGTAAGGTTCGTTCAGAAATGGGGCAGGGGGGAGTGATTCCCTGCCCAAATAAATCTTTTAATGTCATTTTCTAGTTTGTTTCAAAAGGACATTGGCATGGGAATGGGGAGGGTTTGAAAAAGGAACAGAACATTCATTTTGACGATCTGAATGCGACCATAGGGTGTGAGGGGAAGTATGGTCCATCTGGCAAAATCGGCTTGTAAAGTATTATAACTTGCAGTGTCAGGGAGCTGACCGCATCCAGGGAACAGTGGTGCAAAGTTAAGACATACAGCTAGTGTGGACACAAGATTTCTCCATAAAAGTGCTGCTGCTACCACAAGCTGTGTTCAAGCCTGTTGCTTTGGCTTGTTTGTTTGTATCAGAAACTGTGGAGTTTGACTCACTTGGGACACCGAGAACTTTATTAATTCCCAAAGGACATTAAAATATGTGAGTAAATGGTGATTGTGGAGTGTATCTTTGTGAATTTTGAGACTTTATATTAAAGCAAACACTTTTATGGAGGAATTTTGTGTTCACATTGGTTTTTGAACTGAGCCAACACAACTGTGTGCCTTTAAATGTGTGCTGGTTACCCCAATCTCTGCAACTAGTTGTAAGGTATTTTATAGCTTTGTGTAGTTGTTCTCAAATAGGAGTAAGGTATCTGCTGACACCTGAACCCTCAGACAATCAAAGGTATTCCTATTAGCCCAGGCAAATAGGAATTTAGGCTTAAATTCCAGTGTGGGGTGGCTACTCAGTATCATAGTCTCTGATTTAGATAACTTTATCTTATAACCAGTCAGCTCCCCCAGATCTCTTAGAGTTTGTAATAGGTGTGGCATGGAAGATTGTGGGTATCTGAAAAGAATAGAGAATCATATGAGGTCAGCTTTTGCTTGACTCCCCCTGCCATGACCCCTTTGATATGGATATTATTGTTGACAGGTACTGCTAAGGGTTTGAGGGACAAAGTGAAGGAGAAGGAAGACACAGTGCACCCCTGTCTAGTGCCTCTCGCTAATGGAATTTGGTCAGAAAAGAAACAATTGACTTTTACCCATGCCTCAGGGGTGTTATATAGCAAGGTGACTGCAGAGACAAACAGGGGACCAAGGGCAAACTTCTCTGGGGTGGCTGCCATAAAGGCCCAGTCCACCCTGTCAAAGACCTTTTCTGTGTCTGTGCTGATGGTCAATTGACCAGATCTATTAGTTCGCTGGGATGTGACAATGTTTAAGAACCTTCGTATATTAACCTGGAGATGCCTCCCTAATATAAACCCCATTTGGTTTTGATGCACCAGAGTCAAAATACTAAAGTCTACTGGAAGAAGAGAAATATGTCAATATGATCCACAATTTTCTGGATTTTTGTCTAATTTAAGCAGGACCAAAATCTGGGCTTTGATTCCAGGCCTAATACCTCATTGTAGGTTGTGGTGAGTAATTTTTTCAGCTGAGATGTAAATGCTTTATAACACTCCGAAGAGAGCCCATTGGTTGCCAGTACCTTACCATTTTGTAATCTTTTTGATTTTGGCCTCCACCTCACTGTCTGTTCTCAATGGAACAATTTTACCCATTTCTAGAGGACATTTCTGAGAAGGAAGCTGCAACCAATCGCCCAATGATTCATGCGGTTTCATTTTTGTGATCAACAGTTAGGGCGTGGTGTAGTAGTCCTATGAAGGCATGAGTTGCTCATTCTTCTTTTAAGTTTCTAAGTTAGTACGGATTCATTTGTATTCAGTGAACTGCAGACCTCTTGTGCGTAGTATTCTTTCACCAACCTACAGTATGCAATCACAGGGGCCATGGAGTTGGGTCTTTGGTTGGATGACTGCAGTTTCTGCTTGACTTGGTGATAATACTATCATAATAAATTGCCTAACATCCCAATGATCAGTGGCACTGGTTTACCATTTGCCCCAGCAAAACCAACAGAACTGGGTAAACCAGCTTTATCCAAATTGTCAGTCATAGAAAACCACTCGGGTTATGGTAATGGAAACACAAAAATAGGGCATAAACTGTGTAAAACTAAAACTCTGGCTAATACAACCTTGTTTTCAACTATGCATTGCTCAGCCTGTTTTCCATTCTTTAAATTCTTCTCTGTCTGCTGTTCAGTGCACATTGCCTTAGAACATAACGATGAGTGCCACATTATTAGAATGGAAGTAAGAGGTATTAGAAATGACATGAGCATCATTACATTGTGCCAGCAATTTAAAACATGTGAATTGGAGCATGCTTTCGAAAATGGACCACACCTGCCTAATCAACAGCAAATGTGCTCAACTGTCCTGTTAATTAGCAGTGCATCTGGAAGTCTGTCACGTCTACCTACATCTTGCAATGTAGGTATACCTGTAGAATAAAACCGAGTAAAATAGAACAGAATATGGTTTCACACAAAGCCTTTTATGCAAAAAGTATCCTTAAGTTCTATGCACCAATTCATAAGTGTACTAACTCTATGCAGAGGAACACAGTGGCACATTGGTACTCAAAAACATTGGGAAACAGCCAGCAACAATTGCAGAACCTGTTTTAATGAAGGACAGAATGTTCTCTTAGACACTTGAAACAGTTTTCTCTCATTTAGAAGAGTGCTATTTGCAGGGCAACACCCAAAGAGGAATAGAAATAACCTCTGTTTACCATCCTAAGGACAACCCCTCAAACTGGGCTGTGCCTCCTTAGTACTTCCCTGCAGTGTCAGTATTGATCTAAGCCAAAGTCAGGAAGAGAGTGTGGGCGTATTGTACGTTGTAGCACACATGGTACACTGTACAGTTTCCCCTGTTATAACTTTCACTGTCTTCTCTATGGGGCTCCAGCAACACTGGTGGTATGCCAGTTCAAGCTAGGAATGACCATAGAGTCTTCAAAAATGATTACTGCTCTCCATCAATAAGGTTGGGCATTTAGATACCATCAGCATACCAGGGTATCTTATGTAGTTTCTTCATCTTATGTTATAAGTAAATATGAGCAAACGTTTGAACTGTAGTATGAATCAAACAGTTCCTCGTGGGCAATCTTAGGACTGGAGCATGTTGCCAAACTCCTTTAATTTATCTGACATATTGTTGATCAAAAATTACCATTTAGCAGCAGGCTTCCCATGAGACACATTAAAATAGATACAAAATATTCAAAGTTCTAGTGGTTGCATTGTCTGGGTCAACAACATTACAGAACTCCTGCTGAAATGGCTTCTAGTTCATTGTTATTCGTGGTAAGTCTTAAAGGCCACACTGTGCGTCAGATGTGTTCTTTCAAACAATGCCATTTCCTTAATTTAGGTTAGTGCAGCATAATGTATTAGATTTAAATGGCTATTATCTCTAAGACATTTACTTTAGCTTGCTGCTGGCTGAATTAGGTGGCATTGAAATGCATCTAGTTGCTCCCCTGTTAATGCACTCCACTGCAAAAGGGTTAAAGACAGACTGCAATGTCAGTGAGCTGTTTGTTATGTATAACAACAGTAAAAAAAAAGCAAAAAAAAACACAATAACGGTCTTATTAGAAAACACACGACAATGGCATGTTGCATCACAGTTCAGCTATCCTGGGTTAATCAATTAACAACACCCAAATACAATTAGTGTAAGAAAATTACATTCCCAAGGTGGGTGCTGCAGCTGTTCTACTCTGTTCTGTCCTATTCTGTTCTACAATACAATGTTTATGATATTGTAAAACAGAACAGAGTAGAGTTGGGAGAACAAAATGGGATAGAACAGAATAGGATATAAGTATTATACTGGTAGTGCAGTGACTATGTACTGGCAAACAAAGCAGGCCTTATATTTATTTATTTAGGAGAGGTGCAGTGATCAAGGCTTGTTTTCAGTACAACATGGGGTGGAGTGTTAGCAGAAGGCAGGAGCAAGAACAAACTTAGTGACATGCAATAAATAAGTTAAGTGTCTGTGAATGCGTAATATTAAATTCATGCAATACAGACATACTACATAGAAACATAGACTTTGGTGGCAGATAAAGACTGCTTGGCACACCCAGTCTGCCCATTTCCCTACCTATTGGATAAGCTGCAGATCCTAGGTAACCAACAGCCTACTTCCTTCTACCCCCCGCTAGAATTACCTTATGTCTGTCCTGTGCATTCTTGAATTCCCCACCATTTTTGACCCCACAACCTCCTCAAGAAGGCTGTTCCATTCATCCATCACCCTCTCTGAGAAAAAAACACTGTACAGTGATGTCGATGAATGAACACAATGAATAAATCGATCCTGCTTGTGCAACATAAAATACATCCTAAAGAGTGTAGGAAAGAAAGCAGATGTGCAAGTAATAACACGTTATTCTGTTGTTGTGCTGGTTCACTGCAGATGTAAAGGTGGCAATAAGAAACAAAAGGAGGGCATTTTCCAAGTAAATGGGTAGTAGTCAAGGGGAGGAAGACAGTGTAAAGAATCTGAAAGCAACAAAAGAGAATACCAGGAAGGTAAGGGAAGCCAAAGTGTAGATGCAGCTCCAGCTGGCAACGAGGATGAAGAAAGGGGATAAAGCATTCTTTCAGTACAACTGGGAGAAACCCAAGGTGGAAGGGGTTATAGTGAGACTTAAGAGCAATGAGGGGTGGGTAGAGGGGGGATAGGGGGAAGGCAGAGATACTAAACTTTTAGTTTTGTTTGGTGATTACTAAGGAGAAGGATGGGCCACTGCCAGATTGTGGGGTCAGGAAGGGAAGGAACAAAGATGCTGGGGCAAAGGTAGAGATAGCAGAAAAAAGGGATGCTATTATTTTATTTATTTATTTACTTTGCATTTTGGGGTCAGGATGGCTCCCGATCAGCCTGACACATCACATCATGGCCACTGTCACCATGTTACCGGGGCAAGCCACCACCAGGATAAGTTCCATCAAGAAATACGTCTTGTTTACGGAACATCCCAACTCATAAAACACAGCAAAATAAAACAGAAAATTAATCAGTTAGGGCAATATACACAAAAAATTAAAACAATTACAAACAGAGTGTTGCTGTAGCAGCAATTTTTTAAAGCCATGTTTAAACATGCAGAGAGAGAGAGAGAGAGAGAGAGAGTGAATTTCTGAGATGAGGGAATAGGTTGTTGGAAAAGCAAGCAGGGTTGAAAGTAGATAAATCTATAAGACCTGACAGCTTATACCCGAGGATGCTAGGAGAGGTAGCAGGCATTATAGCGGCCACTAGCAGACATTTTTAATAGCTTGATAGCCATGAGGTGGTCCCTTGGGACTGGAGGACAGCAGATGTGGTTCCATTACACAAGAGTGGGAAGAGGGATGAGTCAGGGAATTATAGATCAGTCAGCCTGACATTCCACAGTGGGGAAGATCATGGAGTTTCAACTGAGGGAGGACCAGGTGGACTTCCTAGAAGGCAACGGTCTGCAGGACCTCAGACAGCATTCACAGCACACACAGGTTCAGGAGAGGAAGCCTTGCCAAATGAATCTGGTTGAGTTTTTATTTGTTATTTATTTATTTCAAAAGTTTCCCCAGGAAAGCCATACTAAGGTGGTATTAGCTCATTTCCAGATGTGTTCTGGGAGATGGGGAAGAGGTTAGAACAGTGCAAATATGAAGTACAATGTACAAAAATGATAGAATATGGAAATATGTGTAACAAAATATAAAATTTTCAACTGGGTTACTACTGCAGCAAATGGGCAGGCAATTGATATAGTATACCTTAACTTCAGCAAGGCCTTTAATTCAGTCCCACATAGGAGGCTGGTCAAATTAGGGACATTGAGGAAGAGAAAAATATGGGGAATTGCATGCAGAGCTGGCTGTGAGGTAGAAAACAGAGGGCGGTAGTTAATAGGGAGTTTTCATAGGTGTGGGAAATTATCACAGGGGTACCTCAGGGGTCAGTATTAGGACCAGTCCTCTTTAGTACTTTCATTTGTGACATTGGTGAAGGTATCAAAGGTAAGACCTGTCTTCTCGCAGAAGCCACAAAGATCTGCACAAGGGTAGACAAGGACGAAGGGAGAAGGGAATTAAGGGAGGATCTGGGCAGGTTTCAGAGCTGGTCCAAGATTTTTCAACTGAACTTTAATGCTAAAAAATATAAAGTAATGCACGTTGGGAAAAGGCACCAAAGGGTGCAGTACAAAATGGATGGGGGTGCTAGATAACACTCTGAAGTAAAAGAATTTAGTTCTGATGTTACTGGAGACACTAAAAATGTCTGCACACTACAGAAGGACAGTGAGCAAAGCAAGCAGAACGCTTGGATGTCTAGAGAAGGGGATAAGCAGTAGAAGGGGGGAAGTGATCTTCCCTCTGTACAGGTCACTGGAGTGGCCACACCTGGAATACTGCCCAAGGTACTGGTGCCTACTTCTGAGGAAAAACTGCAACAAGATGGAGGCAGTACAGCACAGGAAAACTAAAATGGTGCATTGCCTTAGGGATTTGACATACGAGGAGAGGCTGCAGAACTTAAATATGTACACCCTGGAGAAAATGAGGGAATGGGGTGACGTGATTGAGATATCTAAGTACGGTACCAGGTCAATATGTCATATGCTTAATAGTGTATGACATTTCTCCGAAACTGCAACAGCACAGTGTAAGAGTGTGAGAGGGTGCAATACGCGAATGAATCTGTGCATGGTATTGCAGCCTCTCACTGTGTCAGGCAGAGGATAAGACCTTTGCTAGGACAGGGTTCCACTGAGCAGCTGCTGTAGCTCAATGGAGTGAGCTACTGGTAGCACGGGAAGTAGGCAATGCATTTGGGACCGGGTTTGATTCCTGGTCCCAGACGCATAGCAGTTTTATTTTTTTTTGCACTTTGTGCGATGTAAATGGCAACCCCCCTCCCCAGGAGTTAGTAATCCTAATTGGTTGGGGGGGGTTTGGGGTGTGTGGGAGCAAGGCCCCCTTGCAAAAAAAAGACCTCTGCCACATGGAATGTATCGCACTGTATTGGCAGCGCAGTATATGCATGCGGCATAATGTCTTGCGACATTATGACCCCGTGCATATATGTACCTGCCTGGGGTAAATAGAGTAAAACACAGGGGTGAGAAGAATTCACTAAAGCTGGCAAGGAGGAGATTCAAAAAGGACAGCCAGAAGCACTCCTTCGCAGAAAGGGAGGTGGATAAGTGGAATAAGCTACCAGAAGAAGTGGTACAGGCCAAATCAATTGGCATCCTCAAGATCATGTGATGCAGCCTGCTCAGTAGTACCTCCCCCCGTGCACTCCCGCCATCCCCTCTCATACCAGCAAAATACATTTATATACCCACTTTGGACTGGATTTGTATGCTTTGTGCAGTAGGAGAAGCTTTCAGGAGTCTTGTAAAGAGAAAATCAGAGACTGACTCCCAAGAATGGAGGCAGAAATGAGAACAGCTCTGCCCCGCCATACGCCTCCACACACTTCTGAGAAGGCAAGTAAGAAAACCAAGGCTCAATTGGGCGCCTCCCAGCCGCAGGTCGCTGTCCATCAGCAACAGACTCCTCTAACTCTGGAACTGTTTTTGGAGGAATTTTGCCCCATTTGAGAGGTGCTGCACTCACTGGCTATGGATTTTAAAAGTCTGTCTGGGGCATTAGAAGACCTCTTTCTGTACAAGCGACAATGAAGTCAGCTTTGTCTCAGTGGAGAAAAAGATCACTGCACTAGATCCTGACATGGCTGCTACAAGGAACTGCATAGCCAAGTTGGAGGCAAAGGTGGAAGACTTAGAAGGCAGGAGCCAGAGAAACAATATGATCCTAGTAGGGCTTCCTGAAAAGGAGGAAGGTGCGGATCCTGTGCTATTTGTGCAAAAACTACTGGCAAAACTGGCCGGACCAACACCTTTTGGTTCATCGAATACAATTGAACAGGCCCACAGAGCACTAAGGCCCATGCCTCACCCGGGGGATCCTCTGCGCACCTTCATTTTCAAATTCCTAAATTTTCAGGAGAAACAACATGTCATGACTAAAGTTAAACAACTTAAGGAAGTTCAGTGAGAAGGAACAGTGCTTCATTTGGCACAAGATCTTCCGTTCTCAGTCAGGCAAAAGAGGGCCTCATACCACACCATAGTAACTAAATTGCTAGCAACTATTATCTGGTTTTAAATGGGATACCCTACCCACTTTCAAGTCCTTATAGAGGGGTCCTGGCTGACTTTCGAGGACTCAAAGACAGCCGAAGAATCACTTAAAGAATCACTCTCAGACCTCTTTAAAGACAGCTGAAGAACCAATTGCACTGTGGCGGTAGGTCTGTGCATTTATGTACTCAACAAAATGGGACTTTGATTTCTGTCCACTGAACTGTGGTCATCTATATTTGATGATGGTTGGAAATGGTTGTCTAACCACTTGGTAGGACATCCTGTGACTAACTGATATTACCAGGATGGGCTCCATATTTGTCATGAACTGTCATTTCTTTTGTTACTGGGTTTTGCCTAAAGGGCTCTCTCATGGGAAGAGAGGCCTACAATCCTTGGGGTTCATGGCCTGCAGTAAAGCACCCAATGCATTATTCTAACTTTAGACTGGAGTTCAGAGGAGCATCTTTGGAGGGGCCCTATTCTTGCAGGTGAAGATTTGTTTTTGGTTCAACAGGGAATACGTCTTGGTTTAGAACCTGGATCCAGTGGGTCAGGACTGTGACTGGTATGCCTGAACGGAATCCGTTACTACCCCAGGGAGTCTCTGGGCAAGATTTCTGCACAGATCTTTAACTGCGCGTTGTCCGGTCAGGAATCCCACTTACAACATGGGGTCACTGCGAGTTATTCCCTGGACTTCCTAGTGGTCACAACCTTGAAAGGGACTAAGGAGACTTATGAATGGGGTTGGAACCCTGCCTATTTCTGCAATCATGTTTTTTATTTTTTTTGTTCTGTAGTTAAAAGCACGGCATATTGCCCTGACTATGGTGGGGAAATATCTGGGCAAAGCTCCCACGACAGAGGAGCATCGGAGGATTTCCCCCTTATTTTTGTTATGGTTTCCCTCTGAGAAGCTGCCTCACTTATGTTACCAGAGGTTGGTTAATGGGGGAGGGATGCTGCCTGTGGAAGGTACATCATGTACCAAAAAGACAGACAGATAGGGGGGAGGGGGACTGTGTTTTGTATTTCAGGTTTGATGTAAAGTGTAAGAGTTTCAAATGTTTGGTAATTGTTAGAGGGCTTTGGGGAGATTGATTTGGTGGAGGGATGGGGGATGGGGGCTGGCTTGGCATTGTGGGATTTTAAATTGGTGTAAAATGTTTTACAGACTAGCATACCAAATACTTATCGGTATTGTTTTTAGTAATGGCATGTATTAAAAAGGTCCTTTCATGGAACATCCAGGGTACCAGAAATAAGGTGAAGAGATACCAAGTTTTGAAGCACATTCAACTACTTAGGGGGATATCTCGCTGCTCCAAGAAACCCATCTTTAGAGACCGAGGGAATCTACTTGTTAGACAATGTAGGTCAAGTATTTAACACTGGGGATAGCACCCAGAGCAGGGGGTGGCCATTCTGGTGTTACGAGAACCTCCTTTATATGTGATCAGGTCCTCAGAGACCCGAATGGAAGATGCATTTTGTGAAAGGACTATTGGATAGAACAACAGTAGTGTTAGGGAGTGTATACGGCCCTAATGCTGACACTCCCATTTTTTATTGAGATTCTACAGGTATTAACTCCTTCACAACACTTTCAATTATAATGGGGGCAATTGGAACCTTCCTTTCTCCCCAGATATGGACAAGTCCGACCCTAGAAGAAAGGACCTTTCTCCTGTACAGAGATCCATCAGGGAACTGGCGGACCATCTGGGGCTATGTGATCCATGGCGGGTCCTTCACCCCACTCTGAAGGAATTCACCTTCAAGTCAGGCGTCCATGGAGCTTCATCCAGGATTGATTATTTCCTAATTAGTCATACCTTGTTAGGAGGAATATTAGATTCTAGAATAGAACCAGGGGTGACCCCTGATCATTCAGCTGTGGAGTGTTCTCTCTCGTTCTCAGCAAATACACTCAAAGAGTCGATCTGGAAACTGAATAATCATCTTCTGAAGGAGGAAAAAGTCATAGAACACATTAACCAGGAAATTGAATCTTATACTGAAGTCAATTTAAATTCCACAGAAAGACCCGATTTAGAATGGGGGGCTTTAAAATGTGTATTTCAGGAAGCATTTATCAAAACTGCCTCTGAGACATGCGAGACCAAAAAGCTCTCACCTTTGGAAAACATACACAGTTTGGGCTTCTCTGTCTCCCAACACTACAGAAAATGTTCAGACTAGATTGTTAGGGCTCCAGGACCAATATAGTTGTCTACTGAGAGAAAAGGCAGAGCATGCAATTTTGAAAATGGGTACAAAATATATAGATCACAGTGAGAAGGTGGTCATCTCCTTGCCTTATGGTTTAAGATGGCAGAATCCTCTAGACTAGTCCAAAATGTTAGATCCCAGTCAAGTGGCTGTCTCTGTCTCACCCAAAGGAAATAACTGGTGAGTTAGCCAAGCACTATAAGGACCTTTATAGTCTATGACTAACCTCCCATATAGCAAAGTGGTTCAGAAACATCTGATTCTCCCCCTTCCTTCTCTTTACCGAGGCACAACAAGAGGCACTGATTGCTCCTATCTCTGAGACAGAGATATTGGCTGCCATAATCCCTCTCTTGTAGCCGACAAGGCCCCTGGGCCCGATGGGTTCTCTACCAATTTCTATAAGGTCTTTAACAAGCAAATAACCCCTTGGTTAATCCATTTATTTGAACAGATATTAAATGCCAGCTCCCTAGACAAAAGACTATTGGAGGCTTGAGTCATAGTGCTACATAAGCCAGATAAAGGCCCGGAGAGCATAAGCAGTTATAGACCCATCTCGCTATTAAATTGTGACATCATAGTGTTAGCGAAATTACTTGCCAGCAGACTCAAGTCAGTATTGCCCCATATTATTCATCCAGATCAGGTGGGATTCATGGAAGGTAGACACTCTGCTGACCATTTCTGCAAACTGCTGCATGTCTTCTCTGCATCCAAGGAATCCGATTTTCTGGCTGGACTGCTTTCCCTGGATGAGGAGAAGGCGTTCAACAGAGTGGACTGGCAATCTTTTTTAACCATGCACAAATTTGGCTTCCCTTCTAAATTTGTTAATTGGGTCTCCTCTCTTTATCAAAATCCCCATGCCCATATTTACTATAACGGGGTGTTTTTGGATCTTTTCCCTTTGCATTCAGGCACCAGACAGGGCTACCCTTTATCCCCTCTCCTGTTCAACAAATACCTTGAACCATTGTTGTCCAAACTGTAGGATCATGGGGAAGTTCAGGGTATTAAGGTAGGAATTCAGATATTTAAACTCTTGGCATATGCTGATGATGTTCTTCTCCATTTAGTACACCTGAGGCAGACTTTTCCGGTGTTTTTTGTATCATTGCAGAGTATGATGCTGTCTCCAATTACAAAGTTAACCTGGAAAAGACCATGGTTTTTCCTCTGAATTATTGGCTCACCAAGCAGGAAATAAACCCACTAGGGGTACGTGGAGCTCAATGAGCCTAAGATATCTGGGTTTACTTTTGTCTAGAAATGAAACTTCAATGAGGAAGCTGAACCTAGATCTTCTACTTCTTAATATTCAAAAAATATCTCAATAAGTGGCAATCTCTTCCGATATCGCTCTGGGGGTGCATTAATATAATTAAAATTAATATTTTTCCCAGGCTTTTCTACCCCTAAAGTATGTTAAACTCCTAGATCCCTCTGGTCTGGCTTAAGAAAATGCATGCTATAATGTCCTCATTTATCTGCCTCAGTAAACACCCCAGGTATGCTTACAATAAGCTTGCAGCCTCCACATCACATGGTGGTTTGAAGCTCCCACATTTCGGCCTCTATTTTTGGGCTAGCCAAGCAGCCAGGTATTTAAGATGGCTTACCCCCCAGGAAGAGGTTGCCTCCTGTCCCTATGTTCCGGAGTGGTTGGTGCTAGAAAGAGAGCTGATATCAAGAGTCAATATATCCCCAGAGGCAATGTTATATATCCCTGCCAAGGCTCTGACTGCTAATATAGCTAGGTCCCCCATTTTCTCCTCCGTCAGGATACATGCTCAACTGTGTACCTTTCTATGGTACAATAACACTTAAGATCCTACGCAGCCGGTGGTGGGAAATCCTAAACTGAAAATAGGGGGTAGGTTTATTTCTACACTTTGACTCCCTCAGCTCAAAGGCTCTAGAATAAAGGCATTTTTTCCTGGGGAGTCCTGCACATCTTTGGGCTCTATTATGGCCCATTACAAGTTGAATAAGACTCAGATTTTTAAAATCTTCCAACTACATCACCTTTTAGTTCAGTTTTTGGGGAATCTGAATGGGAAGGATGAAATGAGTGACTGGTTAGGCTCCCTGGTTAATTTATGTGGCAAACCCCATGCCATTTCACTGGTGTTCTTCTCATTTTGGGAGAGATCACTAGATGTCCAGTATAGGAACCCTCGGTTCTGGTCTGAACAATTTCCTAATGCACAAGATAAATTGGGTACTATTTGGAGGGACACTTACATATATATTTCCCAAGACAGATTGAGACTCACCCAGTATCAGATCTTAAATGACATGTACTGGACCCCAGTTAAACTTCAGAAACTGGGAAGAGCCCCCACCGCTTTGTGTAATAGGTGTCGGCAACATGAGGGTACTCTTAGACACATTCTTTGGGACTGTTCTTCAATTAAAGACTTATAGGAGTTGATCATAACCAGAGAAGACCCCTTGCCGGGCATCGAAGATTTGTTTACCCCGAGGTCTGTTTACTTGGAGATTTCTCCCAGATACCTGTGTGGAAACGTAGATACCACATGGCCATGGTATCTCTAACTCTGAAAAAGCGGGCTCTATGCCACTGGCTGAATGAGAATAGTATCACATATACTGACTGGCTCCAAGAGCTACTATTCAGTCTTCATTCTGAGCAACTCAAAGCTAGCCTTTGGGGATCTATGCCCCGGTACAAAAGAGTCTGGGAAGGCTTTCATGCCTTGTACCTGCTCCAGACCGGGGGTCTTTGGGGTGAATCTCTTGGTTACCACCAGTGGTACATCTTGGTGGACCCACTTTTTATTTACATTCTCTCTTTTATGTTTAAAGTTTTATGTTTTATGGTACAAATATGGTACCGGTAGTCTTTGTTTTATGATGCCAAGCAGGGAGGGAGGGGTCAGGGAGGGGGGTGGGGGAGGAAGGCCTGACATGGTCTACTTCTTGCTTCATACTCCTTTGTATGTAATAATACCATGTCAAGGCTCAACTTTGGAAAATTTAATAAAGCTGAATTTCAAATCAATCGGCAGCCTCAAGAAAGGATGGGACGGAGAGGTTGGTTTAGGTATAAAAGGTGGTGGGGACAGTAAAAAGGGAACAATTGCCACTAGGGCAAGGCAGAATATTAGTTAGGGTGGACAGACTGAATGGGCCTGGAGCTTTTTTGTCATCAGTGTCTATGTATCTATGTTACACAAATTCAAGGGAAATATGTTTTTTTTTCCCCCATATGTAGTTTACTCCTCCAGCGGAGCAGGCAGGCAGCTCTGGCCCCTCCCTTGGAGGGGACTCATATCTCAAATGAGGCTTTTCCCCCACACCCACCACAACCGGCCATCCCCCATGGGGTTACCCCCCCCGTGACAAGGCCGGAGGCAAGGTTGCTGTCCTCCCCCTACCCCCGGAAGCCAACATCTGGATTGCCTGGGTAGGCACGGGCACAGCCTGCCATCATGGAGCCTGCCACCTCCGATTCCTTTTTCTGTTTTCTCCCCAGACCCATGCATATGCAATGGGTGGGGTGACTGTTTCCACCTCCA
The DNA here is from genome assembly GCA_016271365.2 of Neoceratodus forsteri. Taxonomy (NCBI): domain Eukaryota; kingdom Metazoa; phylum Chordata; order Ceratodontiformes; family Ceratodontidae; genus Neoceratodus; species Neoceratodus forsteri. Next base: position 254,791,004 of record CM028131.1, on the reverse strand, counting down.
TGGAGGAAGTCTTACATCCTGTGCATGGGTCCACCCCTTTCTAGCATCACGCCTGTGCTGACCCCCAGCATCCACTGGGTGTCAGTCTACAGCACGATGTTGAGGCCCCCCCCACCCCCGAGGAAGGAGTAGTCAGTGGATGCTCAAGCCTTCCTCACCCTGGCCAACCCCCAAGCGACCTGAGTCCGTTCCCGAACCCAGGTCGCTGGCATGGCGCAAGGCAAGGTGTCCAGTGCCTCAGCCCTCTGTGCCACCGGGACAGCCAGGGAAATATGTTTTAAGAAGCCTCAGCAGCAAACAGTAGAGTTATAGGCTCACAAGCAGTTTATGCTCAGATATGGACACTTGAATGTCTGTTTTATAATTGTATGGTATGGTATAGCTTTATTATTTGATCATAAATAAAGATCATTACAAACTTTTTTTTCTTGTTGTATGGTATAGTTTAGTTTTATAGTGAACTAAATAAGTAAATAAATTTCATTTTAATGACGCCCTTCCCCGGAGGCCCAGGGTACCTTACAATAAAAATACAATTATAGGCAAGTCAATAAACACTGTACATAGACAAACCCAGGTGATAAAAATAAATAAATAAACACAGTTGGGATTTAGAACAAATGAGTAAATAGTATCAAGCCCAAACTCTAGATGAAACAGAAATGTCTATAGACCCTCTTGAAAGCCACCAACAAGGGGGCCTCTCCTGACGGTATTCCCCCTTGTGCCCCCAAGGCTGGTACATGAGGAGGATTGTACAGCCTGCAACTAGACCCCACAGGCATGGCCACGCATTCAAATAATGAGGCATCTCTTATTGGGTGCAGCCCAAGTTCCGCTCAGATCTAAAACAGATGGCCATCCTCCCCTCCACAATCAGTCCTTGGACAGTGGACTATGGAGAATGCAACTAGGATAACTGCTTGCAACATAGGGCCTGCATCATGATCTAGCCAGGTATCCTTGATGCAAGCCAGATCAGCCGAGGCATAAACAAATCTGCTGTAATAGTGGTCTTGTTCCTCATCGATCTGGCATTGCATAACACTGCCAGAAGAGGTCGAGTAGAGGTGGCAGACCTCACACCTATCTGCCCACTCGATTTGGTGGAAGCCCTGGGTATGGGAATTAAGCAAGTTTGGCCTGCCTCTGTATTATCCCATTTCTCCCTAGGGCATCTCCCGGTCCTCACTGTCCTAATTGCACTCCCTCCATTAACTCTTCCTGAACACAACATCCAGTTCAAATGCCTCTTTATGATCCCTACCTCCCTGCACTGATGGTATGCAGTATTTAGTGTGTGTGTGTGTGGGGGGGGGGGGCTCATGAAAGGGGCACAGATTGCAGAGAAGGGATGGGAAGTAGCTGAACCTTGGAGTCTGTTGTCCTAAACACATCTCAACTATAGTAGAAATTGCACAAGCTCCAATAAATTATCCACCCACTAGTATCACCACCACCCTCGGCTTCCCACCTCCTCACAGGCTTTTCACACTCTGTGCAACTAACTAGTTACTGTACACATCCAGCTCCATCCATACCTATACTATCTAACAACACAGAACCACTACCATTCATTCCCCTGCCTCACACCAGCCACTCACACAATAATTAAAATAAGAAAAAGGCAAACTCATGAACAGTGTCACTGTGGTTTTCTTAATGTGTCCCATACATTGATTACGCACACCGACTGCGCCATTGTGCGCTACATGGGTGGAAACACATTTTGGGCAAGATGTGAAAAATGACAGCTGTACTGCTCATAAGGAGGTGTGGTAAAATGGCAATGTTGAAAATCTGGAGTGAAAATATTGAAAATTAGCGAACTTATGAGCGTGTGTAGGAACTGCGCAACGCACGCTCGAAAAACAGTCATTTTTAGGAATTTTTCACCAAATTTTCAACATAGCCATTTTAAGACCTCTGCTTATGAACAGTGTCACTGTGATTTTCTTAATTTGTTCTGTAGATTGATTTTGCACACCGACTGCGCCATTGTGCGCTATATGGGCGGAAACACATTTTGGGTGAGATGTGAAAAATGACAGCTGTACTACTCATAAGAGGTGAGGTAAAATGGCAATGTTAATCTGGAGTAAAAATATTGAAAATTCATGAACTACGAGCCTGCATAGGAACTGCGCAATGCATGCTATTAAAACAATCATTTTTGGAATTTTTCACCAAATTTTAAAATAGACTTTGAGCCCACCTTATGAACGCTGGCAGTGTTGTTTATTGATAGTCTCCAAAAGGTGATTTCACGCAGTGACTCAAATCACCCTTCGGGCCCGACAACGCCATGACAGTGACATCATTCATGAGAAGGGGTCCCAAAACCCCATGTTGAAAATTTGTGCATAAATTCCAAAACTGCCTGAGATATGCAACAAAGTTGAAAAACCCTATCTATCCCATTATACAGCTTACTGGCATTTCCTCAGTTCACGGTCGGCTTTGAAGAGTGCAGGCGAGTTCCGGTCCACGAAGATCGTCTCACGAGTCCGGAGGTAAGTATGTGGTGGGGGGGTGGGGAGGCAGGGTGCGAGGGTGGGTGCGGGTTGTGGAGGGGCAGGCAGAATCGCCAAGGGACAGCTTTTTATTTACAGGTTTTTTAAACTGACGACGTTGGACGCTTGCCACGCTGGGGTGGGCTCCCAGTGTGGCATGGCAAGGATGACTTTTGTTAAGGTGGAGCCAACGGGGATTGGGCAATTTCTTGCCGGCTACAGTGAGTGGGGCAGCACGCAGTATGCGTGCCTGTGTGTGTGTGTGTGTGTGTGTGTGGAGGGGAGCTGCGATGAGCAGAAGTGTATATTCAAGATCGCTGCTCATCAGAAGCATAGCTCCCCTTTTCAACTGTATGCCACTGCATTTGGAGCTTGTCATAGACAGCTCCAGCAGGCATTGGCGGACTGGGGCTGCGCCTGCCAACACACTGACTGAATTGGAAGAGGGGGTGACACACCTTCGAAAACTTGGATGATGGCACTATGTTTCTTGCACATGCGTGCAAGCAAACATAAAAATGAGCGGTGCATGACACAGGCTTAGTTTTTTCCAACCCTGACTTTCTTTTACACAAAACTTTAACATTTTTAAAGTATGTTTTGCCAGATTTTCACTATTCTGCAGATTAGCACCCTCCCTCATGACTATATATGGGGTAACTTTTGAGTCCCACCGAAACAGAGTCAGGTGTCCCTGTCCCAGTGGAGGGATGTTTGTGAAATGCAGGCTCAACGCAGCAAGGCCGACCTCCTTTCAATCCTGCGTAAATAAAAAATGTTCTGTTATCTGTACTTTGTTTATCTGTCCTGTTATATACTATCTATGTCTGAATCTGATGCAGCAGTATTTCTTATGAGTCCTTGGAGTTGGCTACTTTGAAGGTCTTGTCCTCCCCCTTAGTCAATTAATCTTATATACTAAAACTTGTCTTCTGTATCTTCCTTCTGTCTTCTTTCCATTCACCTTCATGTACCTTTGGGTGGATCCCCCCCCAAAAAAATGAACAGACATAATGGTCTGATGCACTCCAGCCTGTTGGTTTCAGCAATTACCTGACAGGACTGCTAGTGCAGGGTGGCAGCTATAAATAGAAAATAAAACAGGTATTAAAGTGTGGACTGGAATATTCCTTTAGTCTTATTGATTGCTAATTAAATTGTGAAGAACTGCACTTGCTATATAGTTGCCCCTCTTTAAAAAAAGGAGCCATAAAATAAATATGAAACCTGCAAAGTCTGTTTTATTATTTTTTAAATGGGCTCTGCATCTCCAGAACATATAAACTAAGGGGGCACTCCCCCAAAAATAGCTGGTCAGAGAGTGCCCGAGCCAAGGAACAAGCAAAGCAGGGGGTAATTTTAAATAATGAACCCCTCCCCAGGTAAAGCCCCGAAATGAAAAAAAATGCAAAGGCCTTGTCTTCTGGTTTAATAAGAAAATGGACCAGCAGGGTACAATTAAAAGGAAACTACCTCCAGCTTTCTATATGTGCACAGAGTTACAAAAAAAAGGGAAACTGCCTCTAGCTTTCTACATGTGCACAGTTACAAAACAGCTCTGGTCGGAGCCACAATGACTGCTCATGCATTAATGTGATAAGAGATAAAGAATGAATGTATGACTTAGGCCCTGTACACACTGGCAGTCAATGTTTAAAATCGTTTTTGGAAATGGGTTTAAACTCACCATGGATATCTGTCCACACTTGCAGCTTCAGTCTTCATAACCGCGTTTAAGCACGGTCATGCCGCTACCATCGCATCCACATTACAGCTTAGTAATGGTTTAAGCCAGCACAGCTTGCAGCATAGATCAGTGCTGTTTTGTGAGAACATAGAAACATAGAATTTGACAGCAGATAAGGGCCGCTTGGCCCACCTAGTCTGCCTATTTCCTCTACTTAACGGATAAGCTACAGATCCTAGTTAACTAACAGCCTACTTCCTTCTACCCCCCACTAGAATTGCCTTATGTCTGTCCCATGCATTCTTGAATTCCCCCACTGTTTTTGACTCTATGACCTCCTCAGGAAGGCTGTTCCATGTATCCACAACCCTCTCTGTGAAGAAATACTTCCTCACATTACCTCTGAGCTGTCCCACATCTATCTTTAAATTGTGCCCCCTTGTTTTTGTTGAGAAACATGGATCGATCTCCCGTCCACACTATAGATAAACCGTGCTGGGTTTGAAACCATGTTTAAAACCGGTTTTAAGACTAGGTCTCTTGCAGGGTTTAAAGACAGTTTTTAAACATGGTTTCAAACTGTGTTTAGAGTGGACATGAACCATGTTTATTAATTTATTTATTGAATTCTTGGATTACAACCTTTGAGCTAAAAGCTCATTTACAGAGGTTCCACGTCATTAACAGAATAATCTGAAAACAATAACAGGTGATAACATACAGAGATCATGGGATGCCCCAGGCAAAACATTATTGTAAATACAGTGCAGATGTTCGGTACAGATAGTGACACATCAATGAATATACAAATACAGTTAGTAAAAGCAAGAGCTTTCTAGTAGACTGACTACACTCAGAGAAGGGAAGGATTAGGATATTCAATGCACAGAAATGGCTGGGCCAATTTACTTTGTCAAGGGGAGTGGGTGGAAGGAGAAAGGACATAGTAGGAAAGTGTAGAGTAGTGGGGACAGTAGCTTGAGTGGAGAGCGGGATGGGAATAATACAACAAGCATTTGCCAATGCCAAATGTTTGCTTGCTGATATTAGCATTGGACATGCAGGAGTTAGACAGAACGGCAGTGAAGTACTGAACTCACGCCAACCCCACCTCAACCATACAGAGATGGACAGGCATTGGGGTGTGACTTTGGATTGTTGCCCATAACGCTCACTGCATTTCACCTCACCCTATCTTGCAGACACCGACAAGTGTTGAGGTGTGTCTTGGGGTGTTTGGCTTGATAGCCATCCCATTTCATAAGGACATAGAAATTAGAAATGGGTACAGTATAGCAGAATAGGGTGAACTCTAGGGCCGAAGAGTCCAAGGCACACCTCGATGCCTGTCACTGGCTTCAGGGTGGGGGTGGGGGTGGAATGGCGTGAGCATTACAGCTGGCAATCCAAAGGCACACCCTTGATGCCTGTCCGTCTGTACAGGGTGGGACGCTATGGTTAGAAACCCTAACACTCTGGGTGTTTGTTGATATTTGCACTACAAAGTGTCAACATGACCTTTTTGTGACCCCCCCTCATCTCATGAAAGCATTTGGGACCTCTGCTCATGAACAGTGGCACTGTGATTTTGCCAATCTGTCCCAAACGTTGATTTCCCACAGCGACCCCACCATTCTGCCTCAGATGTGCGAAAACACAGATCAGGCAGGATGTGAAAAATGACAGCTATACCATTCATAGGGAGGTGTGAAGAGATGGCAATGTTGAAAATCTAGACTGAAAATATTAGGAATGCTTGGATCTGATGAAATGCATATTACGGAAATCAAGAATACACACTTGTAACACAGTCATTTAGTAGAATTATTTCACAAAATTTTCAACATAGGCATTTTGTGACCTTTCTCATGAACACTGTCACTATGATTTTCTTAATCTGTCCCGAACGTTGATTTCCCACAGCGACCGTGACATTGTGCGCCAGATATGCGAAAACACATTTTGGGCAGTATGTGAAAAATGACAACTGTACTATTGATAAGAAGGTGTGCAAAATTGCCAATGTTGAAACTCTTGAGTGAAAATATTACAAATTCTCAAAGTTACGAGTGTGCGTGGAAACTATGCAATGCACGCTCCTAACATAGTCATTTTATGGACTTTTGTCACCAGATTTTCAACATAGGCATTTTAAGACCTCTGTTCATGAACGGTGGCACTGTGATTTTCTTGATTTGTCCTGAACACTGATTTCTCACAGTGACTGCGCTATTTTGTGCCAGAAGTGCGAAAACACATTTCGGCCAGGATGTGAGAAATGACAGCTGTACTGTTCATAAGGAGGTGTGAAAAAAATGACAATGTTGAAAATCTGGAGTGAAAATATTACAAATTCGTGAAGTTAGAAGTGTGCATGGAAACTGCACAACGCACACTCGTTACAGAAATGTTTTGGCATTTTTTCACCAAATTTGCAACATAGGCTTTTTGGGAGCCCACCTCATGAACAGTGACACTGTCATTTCATTAATCGGTCCTGAAAGGTGATTCCGCACAGTGACCGCAAAATCACCTTTTGGGACTGAATAACCAGATGATAGTCACTGAATTCATGAGATGGGGTCCCAAGAACACCATGTTGAAAATTTGGTGCCAAAATTCGCGGAAATGGGCGAGATATCCACGTAAGTTGAAATAAAAAAACATTTATATCATTTTACAGCTTACTGGCATGTTTTCAGTTTGCGGTCTGCTTTGAAGAGTGCTGACGTGTTCCAGGTCCACTGACGATCATCGCGCTGGCCTCCAGAGGTAGTTATGCAGTGATGGGGTTAGGGAGTGGGGTGCGCAGAGGGTGGGTGGGGTTGGTGGAGGGGCATCACGCGGCGAGGGACGTTTCTTGTTTACAGGTTGTAAAAAAATAAAATGACACAGCGTGAGGTTTTCTTTTACATGTACTTTGGCACGCTGGGGTGGTCTCCCAGTGTGCCACCTGGGTGTTTGTTGAGGGGGCAGTAGCCGACGGGGACTGGGCACCCCGTCGGCACATACAAAGTGTTTGGGTGGGTGCATGAGCCGAGGGGGATTGGGCACGCCCCTCGGCACACAACAAATGGGGGAGGACATTATGCTGATGGGGATTGGGCTACCCCAACAGCAAATGAACTGGGGAGGGGCGTGCTGACAGGGGGATTGGGCACCCCGTCAGCTTTCATGGGGACTGAGAGGTGGCTGGTGACAGCCATTGCTTGATGTCAATATGTAAATTGCCCACACGTTAGCACCGCTGATTGCAGTGGTGGTTTTCTTTCAACTGCATGTCACTGCATCTGAACTGCTGTCATAGGCAGCTTGGCCATTCATTGGTGCGGTGTGGTCACACCTGCAAAATGGATCAGAGCATTGGCAGAGCGGGTGGCACACCTCCAAAAAGTCACATTGTGGCACTATATGTCTTGCGTATGCACGCAAGCAAACATAAAAACTGACAACAGGGGCGTGGCCTTCTACTGATGGGAGCGGTCGCACTGCATAAAGCTCTGAGGCATCAAGTTTCTTTAGTTTCTATTTTTCCCTGGTTGGCAGCTTGCAAGTTCCGTTCTGCAGATAGTATCCAGCAGCATTTGGTGGAAGTGTTCTCTAGTATAAAAATGAAATTAATGTAATTGAGTGAAGCGAAAGGATGGTCCAAAATCCAAACTGCAAATGCAGCAGCAGCATACAAGTGAAGGTGATGCAGGGGGAGTGTAGCATGGGGAGGCCCATTTGACCCTGGCGGATATTCTCTGTGTGTATGGAAAGCAAAGTGAAGGTAGTAAACACCACGGCAAATTTGGCAGAGGAGACAGACAATAAGTCTTCTGCAGCAGTGACTAGTCCTATCCAAGAAAATAAGTTACTAAAGCTGTATTTGAAGCTTTTAGAACATGTTTCTCATGGCTGAAATATCCAGCTTTCTTGGTTCTGGGAGGAAAGGGAGACCACAGATTCAATAACTATGTGGTTAATCTACTGCAGGAATGATCTGAAATTCAGTTTTCCTCAGATTCACAATGTATACCCGATTACACCAAGAAAACAACGGTCAAGAAGGGGGACAAGACCTTTTTTAGGTATATAGGCAAGCAGAGGAAAACAGCGAACGGGGTACCCAGTCTGAAAAATGGGGCAGAGGAGTGGGTGGTGGGGGACCAGGAGAATGCTGAACTGCTGAATAGCTACTTCTGCTTAGCATTCACGAAGGAAGAGGCATGGAAGGGAGGGTTAACTTTAGGATAGCAGAGGTTGCAGGGAAATGGGTGGACATAAGTTCCTTTTGGGTAGAGGAGATCCTGAGGGAGCTTAAGGACTTGAAGACTGACAAAGCCATGGGGCCAGATGGGGTTCACCCAAGGGTATTGTTGGAACTGAGGGATGTAATGGCAGCTCCCTTGACCACCCTATTCAACAATTCCTTAAGATCAGGGATGGTACCTAACGATTGGAAATGCATGGATGTGGCACCCCTTCACAAGAGGGAGAGAAGAAAAAGTTGGGTAACTACAGGCTAGTGAGCTTGACATCTGTGGTTGGCAAGCCCATAGATAAAATAGTCAAGAACAGAATCAGCAGCTACCTGGAGGCAAACAGCTTTCGGGACCCAAGGCAGCACTGGTTCACTGAGGGCAAATCCAATGAAACAGACTTGATAGAGTTCTTTGACTGGGTCACCAAGGTGGTGGATCAGGGGGCTTGGTGGACATGGCCTACCTTGATTTCAGAAAAGCATTTGACTCGGTGCAGCACAGGAGGCTATTGCACTAGATGGGTTGACTGGGGTTGGGGGAGGTGGTAATAAGGTGGGTGCAGAATTTGTTGCAGGGCAGAACATAGAGGGTATTGGTCAATGGGGCACCCTCAGAGGAGACCATGGTCATCAGTGGGGCTCCCCAAGGGTCGGTGTTAGGACCACTACTGTTTAATGTCCTTATATGAAGGCATATCAGAGGGTCTGGAAGGGAAAGTGAGTCTATTTACAGATGATGCAAAAGTCAGTAATAGAGTGGACATGCAGAAGGGGGTTGAGATGATGCATAGGGATCTGAAAAGGTTGGAGGAATGGTCCAGAGAGTGGCAACTGACGTTCAATACGGCAAAATGTAGGATCATGCACTTGGGCAGAAAAAATGGGAAAGCGGAGTACTGGATAGGAGGTAGGTCCCTGCAGGTAACAGAAGAGGAAGTGGACCTTGGCATCATCATGTCACAGGACCTGAAGGTGGCAAAGCAGTGTGGAGGGGCAGTGGCAAGAGCCAGCAGGATGTTAGGTTGCATAGTGAGGGGGATCTCCAGCAGGAGGAGAGAGGTCATAGTTCCCTTGTACACTCAGTTGGTCAGGCCGCATTTGGAGTATGGGGTCCAGTTCTGGAGGCCATACCTCAGGAAGGATGTGTAGAGGGTGGAGTGAGTTCAGAGGTGGGCGACAAAGATGGTGAGGGGGCTCGATCACTTACTATATGAGGGAACACTGAAGGACCTAAGCATGTACTCACTGGAGCAAGAGGAAGAAGAGGGGTGACATGATTGAGGCATTTAAATACTTGAAGGGTATCAATAAAGTGCCTATGGAGAGTCTTTTCCCAACTAAAGGGGCGACCTAGGTTGAGGGGACATGAATTCCGAATCGGGGGGGGGGAAGGGACTTTAGAGGAAACTTTAGGAAGTACTTCTTCACTGAGAGGGTAGTGGATGACTGGAATGGGCAACCGAGGGAGGTGGTTGGGGAGAGAACAGTGGTGGGGTTTAAGAGGGCATGGGATAAACACAGGGAGATGTTTGGAATGGGGGGAACAACAGAAAAAGACTAGTGCATATCTAGGCAAATCGGGCAGACTGGGTTGGCCTGGTGGTCCTTTTCTGCTGTCACATTCCTATGTTCCTATATGACTCAGAATTGCCTCACACCATAATGATAGTTATGAAGGGGCTCTAGCCCCTAAGCCTGAGATATAACTGTAAGCCCCCCATTCCTGGGGGCTTACTTTATGCACTCATAGCCCCAGTGTCTGCCTCTACTCTTCTCCATGCCCTCTCCTCATTTCTTTACCCTCCCATCCTCTAGGACTACCAAAGTAGGGACCATCAGGGCAGGAGTAATGGCAGCCAGAAGCCCTCGCAGGAGCTGAGCCAGGGCTGCACTTGTAATCATTGTGACTGGAACTGACTGACTGAGAGGGCCACTGCTTGCATCAGGGTCCATTGACCCCTGCATGTGAGCATCAGGCCAACTGTGAGAAAACCGAGACCAGTGAGTGAGCACCAAATGACCCTGGGGAAGCCTTCAGTCCAGCCAGAAGCATGTCCAGCCGTCTCGTCAGACACCAGAGGAATCTGTGAAGCTACAAAAACATGAGTAACCATCAGGGTTTCAGCCTTGCAACATGGGGGAATTGTGATTATGCTAGGAATCAGGGAGAAGCCCTGGGCTGGCCTTTGTAATTCTGATAGGCCGAAGAAGAAGACTTGTGCAGGCAAACTGGCAACACATTTGTGTGTGGATCATAAATAGGGGCCTCTTTTCCACAGTTCACATTTTACTTGTTCAGCAACAGTCTGCATTTTATTCTTTGTTTTGCCTGCAACAGTTAGAGTATGCCACCAAGCTCCTACCCTGCTGGCGGCAACTGTGCCCCAAGTCAGTTACACACTGAAACTAAAATAAGAGCTTTCTCCTGTGGCCTTTGCAGATAATTAAGATGGGTGCACCTGCTTGGGCTTGAAGGATTGCCAGGGGGGTGGACAGATTGCATGGGGCTATTGTTGTTGTTGTGTAGAGTATAAGAATTTTACTGCTGCCCAATTGCTCCCAATTTTCTGCTGCCCCCTGGGCCTTTCCGTACCCAGTCCTTTTAAATAAATTATTTGTTGGAACTGCATTTCTTGGCTAGGGGATTGTTATTGCTGTTACAGTGTCACTTATTTTGAGTAGGGGTTGTGTGGGCAGGATATGTACTATTTTCTGGGGGAGGGGGTAATAGCCTTGCATGTTGGCATCCAGGTACCTCGTATTGCTACCCCAGGTGGGGCCACTGTGCCACTTTTAGGCCAGTGTACCCAGTATAGCACAACTTTGGCAACCCTAGGTGGCCCCCTTTGAGGGTTTGGAGATGTGAACCCCGAGGTTCCCAGGCAGTCCACTACAAAATCTTAAAAACTGCAAAACACAAAGAGACTTTACATTTATCAAATGGGACCAAATTATTTATTTTTCCAGGTATCAGTCCTGCCACACAACAACAGCATCGCTGCTTCAACACAATCAGAGGGGCCTGACAAGTACTAGGGGTTTCCCCACCCACTCCATCTTCCAGAAAAACTCTGGATATACTATGCTGGGAAAACATATTTATACAATGGGGTGAAGTGATATGCAGTGGAATAAAAATGCATATCTCCACCCTGCAGGAACACACAGTACTGATATCTACACTGTGACAAAAGCTTACATTTATACACACAGTGCAAAGGTCATGTGTAGATAGCTTTCTCAAGTGAGATAATTAAGCAATATACCATGAAAGGGTGTGGATAATGCCAGAATTTACCCACACCTGGTGTGTTGTTCGGTCACGAGGTGCAGCCGAGTGACCAGCAACACACCAGAATTGGGTAAATCTTGGCATCACCCACTCCCTCGAGGGTTATATTGCGATTATACAATTAGGATTTTGTAAAATAAAATTTGGTACATTAGAGGGTTTATTAATTGTAAGCATCTATTAATTTAGTTGTTTTGAAGAAAAAAATAGTCACTTTCCTTTAGGCAGAATCGGTGACTGTGGAGGACGGGCAGTAGCTGCAATTGGTGGTGCATGTGAAGTCGTTGCAGAGGCTGACTGCTCAACGGCTCGCAGTGTTCTCTGAGGTGACTCTTCAGAAGAGCTCAGAGATGGTTTACTAGGCAGTAACGTGTCTGGAATGTTAGTGAATACATTGTCAAGCTTTGTTTTATCTATTAGTTCGAACGAAGATTCCATTTTTTGACTTTTTAAATTTCGCATGGTTGCTTAGCGAAGGTAGGTAAGATGGCAGCTGATGGCTTTGATGTTTTGTCTCAGAATGATTTTAATAGGGTGCAGGGGTATGGGGTACAGCTGGCACTTTTCCCCTTTGTGTACTAACAGGATTTACATGTTGTAAATCCTGTTAAGAAACCAATTAGGAGCCAGCTTTTGTGTTGCCTATTGTATAATCAGCATTCATTTAATCTCTACTGATCTCACCCAGCAACAATCAGATTCTGCCTAAGTTTTAACTGCTTTCATGAAGTTAATGACAAGAATGTAGCTCACCTGGACCTGTAATTCCCTCTTGCACTTTCATCTTGTACACTCTATGAAAGCCCCAAAGCAAGCAAACAGCAACCTGAGAAAAGAAGTCAAAAAAGAGCGAAACCTTTCACATCCACAAATACCTCAACTACCAAGGAATATAGCCTGCTTCATCCCAAATAACAAAACTGTGTTTCAGCTTGTTTTAGTAGAATTTTCTTTTTTTTTCATATATATTTTTTTTTTGGTTTTCTGTTTCTCCCTCCCGGCCACGTGTACATGCGCATACGGCATGCCCATGCCAGGATCCGTGACCCTTCTGCCCCACCCCAGACTTGCATTGCCGCCTCCTGTGCGTACGCATCCAACTGGACCTTCACCCAGTGGGAGCAGGACTATGGAGGACCGGGCATCCACCCCTGGAAGGGAGAACCACAAGTTGCTGCTCAGTCCTGCTTGAACCCCCCAAGCCAGCTCCCCGGTGACCAAAGGTCATTCCAGAACCCAGGTCACTGGCGTGGCGCAAGGTGTGGTGTCCAGCGCCTCAACCCTCAGTGCCACAGACCCAGCATGCAGAATTTTCCTTTTTTGTCCTATGTCTTCTTTGTTTATTCCACAAGATAAACTGAAATAAAAAAAAAAGTTCTGGAAACCCCTATTGTATTAATCGCACACTTGATATGCAGATTGTGTGCTATGAGAAATATTTTCACTCCTGCAGAATGATCTCTGCATACTCCCACTCGTGGCTTTGCCTCCTGTGAATAACCAGAGGTTACTCTGCAGGAGTGAAAATATTTTTCATACCACACTCCTGCCCATCATGTATCCCCGATTTATTTAATGACCCTGAAGATACTAGCAGCAGATGGAGAAGATTCGCCAGGACTTTGTGGCTACGGCTACTTTAGCACAGGCAGAGGGTTCGGCTGAGGAGCTGGGTGAAAGAATTTTTGCTCTTTGCCTGTTAACCTTTATTGCCTTCTTCTCCCCTTTAATTTCTACTGAGACATATAATATGGACCCTCTATACACTCTTTGTCTGCCAACTGGTGTGTGACAACATTTATTTATTTAGTTTTTGTTGACCGGGTAAGTGCACTAGAAAAATGCTGCCTATTGTCAGGCATGATCCAGGGGAGGGGGATACAGATGAATGCCAACTGACCTTGAACCAGATTAAGCTGTTGGTATTTTTAGTGAACGGGGGGAATTTTGGCCAGGGCACGGGGGAAATTCCCCTACACTTTGGTAGGAGGCACTGTCTCGGAGATGTGTGCGGTCATTCGTGTTGGAGCTTGCGACTGACTCAGATGAATGCGACAAGGTCTCCCCGGCGGGTGTGGTGAATGCTGATAGCGGGGAGTGGCCACCTAGTTTTTTGGCATTTCCTGCTGCAATGGATTCGGCTGCAGAAGAGGCAGATTTAGAAGTGAATTTGCGGCAGCAACTTGCTGAGAAAATTTAACATGGCTAGGCAGGATTATGATCAAGCCACAAAATTGTTACATGAAGAAAAAAAAGGAAACAGATGCAAGGGCCTGCTCACTCACCTGAAACTTCTGCCCCAAAACTCTTTCTGGCAGACACTTGAGACTCCAAGGAACCTGCTCCACTGGAACCAAATTTGAATTTGGAGCCCATGCAGTCAATACGGGCAGAACATCAGCCGGGAGATGTTGGTTGGTCGGCTGAAGAGGCCTTGCTACGGGCAGGCTGAATGCCTTGGGTTGAGGGTACCTGGGTGGCGGAACCAGAGGTTATTGCAGATGCACTCTCTACTTCTGGACAGAAGGAGAGTCTCTCACTCGGAAAATGCTACAGCTCCGATGGAACAAGAACTGCTTGCTTTGCACCCTGAACAGTGTGCATCTCAGGACATTCCTTTGAATGCAGTTATCCCTTCATATTCCCACCCTTGCTTCTATTTCTGATACAGGGCCTGACTCTCAACATTTGGTAAGGGAGGATGGGAATACTTTGGATACCTCGATGGTAGCTCCAAATGTTGATGGGGCTGGGAAACGGACTTAAGCTTTCACAAGCCAGTCGAAATGGCTAAATGCAGGAATGCTATACATTTACATTATCTGGGGGGGCATGGAGGAATGGCCGTGTCTTATTGAAACAATCTCTGGGCTTTACCCCTACTGAGGTATGTGCCCTCATCCATGCCCCTGGGGAACATGTTTTTGACATTAGTTTCAGGACATCGACTATTCTTGAAAGATTTTGGGCAAAGTATTCAGTTTTAAAAACCAGCCCTTTATGGGTGTATGTTCAAATTGTTCCCCTGACAAAGCAATCCTTTCGAATTATTACTGTCTTATTTCGAAATGAGGGGGTAAACATTACTGACATTTTGCAGTGGCTGGAGAAAAGATGTGATATTCAAGATGCCTCGGACCCTATTTTAGATTCAGAAGGGTGTTAGAATGGGGGTTGGAGGATAAAAGTGAAATTGTTTCAGGTGGATAACATCACAGAGAAACTATGAATGAGAGACCTGCCTAGGGATCAGCCCCCTGCTCCAAGCTTGAACAGGAATGACGCCTCTGCAAATCGTGTGGACCCTGCTTCTCCTGGCATTCCAGATCAACCACTTGCAGTCTCGATTTTCGTCCAGCCTGTGTCCAGTCTTGGGTATGTTTAGTAGAGCTTTCAATAAAGTCTCACATGAAAAACTCATTACTAAAATGCACAATCTAGGTTTGTCACCTGATATTGTCAACTGGACTTTAACCTGGTTGACAAATCGTTCTCTGAGAGTCAGAATTAATGATATCTTGTCTGATTCGGGTAGTGTGACAAGTGGTGTACCCCAGGGGTCGGTCTTGGAACCAACATTGTTTAATCTCTTTATCAGTGATTTACAAACAGGGCCAAATAACTTCATGGTTAAATTTGCAGATGATACTAAATAGGGGGACAAGGTTAATAATCAAGAAAATATTTCTGCATTAAAGAAGGATTTGGAAAAATTAACACTTTGGGCAAATGAAAATCATATGCAGTTTAACAAGACAAGTGTTTAGTAGTGCATTTTGGTGTAAATAATCCAAAAACGACATATTATATAAATGGACTACCACTTCACTCATCAAATAGCGAAAAAGATTTAAGGATATATGTTAATAATAAACTTACATCAAATTATTACTGTGTTAGAACTGCTTGCAAGACCAACAGACTTTTGAGGCAAATAAAACGCACTTTTGTTAATTGCACTGTACAATGCCTTATTCCATTGTATAGGGCATACATTAGACCGAATCTAGACTATGGCTCCCCTTTCTGGAATCCAAACCAATAAAAAGACATAGCAATTCTTGAACAGGTTCAAAGGAGAATAACTAGAATGATTCCAAGATTAACAAACTTGGATTATCAGAACAGATTAAAAGCTACTGGTCTCTTCTCTCTTCAAACTAGAAGATTAAGAGGTGATATGCTTATGGTTTTTAATTTAATAAATTCACCAGATCTAATGGAAAAATGTGGTCTAACACTCTCCAAAAGGAGACATGTTCCGAGACTGCATAATAAACAGCTTGAAGTAAAAACTTATAAAACCAGCAAAAGGGGAAACTTTTTTCCAATAAGAGCATCCATTGTATGGAACACCTTGCCACAAGAATTGGTAGAGGCAGCTAGTGCCACTGTCTTTAAAAACAAATTAGATGTTCGGTTGAGGGATAATAGATAAATAATGTCCCACATAGTGTGGGGAACAGTCTCGATGGCTCTGGCCTTCTTTTGTTCTATCATACCAAGTAATACCAAGTAATCATGAATAATTATCAGTGTCAGTGGCTCAGTAGGTAGCACACTCGCCTCTGAGGCCGGGAGATCAGAGGGCTGTGGGTTCAGTTCCCACATCTGGCACTTGGGTTAATATCCCAGTACTGACACTGTAGTGCAACATGAGAGGGGTGCTGCACTTCTGAGGTGCCGTCTTTCGGATTAAACGTTAAACTGAGGTCCCATCTGCCTGGATTGGTGGTAGTTCAGGTGAATGTTAAAGATCCCATGGCACTTATCGAAAAGAGTAGGGGAATTTTATTTAGAAAGTTGGGCTTCATTACAAAAATAAACAACATCCTATATACAATATATGAACTAATGCCACATAACAAAACAAACAAATATAAGCAAAACAGCATCAATCTGTAAAAGAGAAGGTACAATTTTGCCACAATAGGTGAAACTTAGAACTGGAAAGGGTTTGGAAATCACGCAGCTTAATTGAGCTCAAAGCTTGACAAATATTACTGATAACTTCTTTTATAGTTATTACTTTTTGGTGTAAAACTAACATACATCTTGCTTGCCATATGTAATATCTAATAACAACGAAAACAATATACAAGGTATCAATATGATATTTGGTGTTTAAAATATCATTAGTACAAAACATAATCTGATCATAGGTTAAATGAAGAAATAAAGGTTCAGACCATAGATCAACTAAAATAGACCATACATCTCCAGAAAAAGGACAGTCAAGAAACAAATGTTGTTGGGTTTCAAAAACTTTGTGGCAGGACTCTCTGGGACAGAAACGTGCATTTAAAGCCTTGTGTTTATGATTTCCTTTAACTCCCAGTTTACCGTAATTACTTAGCCATACCATATCCCAAACATAAGGGGGAAGACGCGGATTACTAAGCTGTTGAATAACCCAAGCAATACGATTTACAGGACAGCTGGGAAAAACAACCGCATCCAGAGCCTCACCCCTCCAGATCTTCTCATATATCATTTTCCTGGTTAAAATACAAAAATCTTGTGGGGAGAAAACCCAAGATAAGGCCATTTTAAAACCTTCTTTCCCATATACTGGAATGGTTAAGGAACGAGAAAAGAAATTCTTTTGTTCAGGGTTCCAATTAACTAGGCAGGATGAAAACCATAACATGAAGTATGGTTTCCAAATAGTTTCCCCAGGTTTAATAGCCTTACTAAAATTATAACTAAAAAATAAACTATAGAAAAAAACGATAGGATGGATCATGTTAGCCCCACCCTCACAAATGGGTCTATATGTTATGTTACACTTGATTGGGTTGAGCCGAGACCCCCAAAACCCCTGAAAAAACACCCCATATAATTCAGTAAAAAGCACAAAAGGAGGTGGAAAAACATAGCTAAGATACAAAAAAATTGGTATCACCAAGTTTTTGAGCAGAACTACTCTCTTTTTCTTGCCAATCAAAGCAGATCTCCAACTTGCAATCAAACCTTCAGCCTTTTTTAGAGCAATAAGCCAGTTAAAGAAGGCATGTCACCTGACCCAAAAAAACCCTAAATATTTAAAAGAATCAATTTTTATAGGAATCCCAGCATAAGTGCCATTCATCGGGAGAGAGGTGTGACCTAATGGTACACCCATACTTTTATCGAAATTAACTTTCGAACCAGAAACAGACGAAAAGGTCTGAAGGACCTGAACCAGGGCTTCTTCCTTAGAATTTTTATCCACCACCATGACTAAATCATCAGCATAAGCTAACAATTTGATCGTAGGTGAAGAGGGAGCTCCCTTCAATCCAATGATCTGAGGGCAAAGTAGTATAGCCCATATCAATGTGTCAATATAAAAGTCATAAAGAATCGGGCTTAAAGGGCATCCCTGCCTAACCCCACGAACAAGTAAAACTGAATTCCCTAACCAACCATTAACATTAGGGATAATAAGGGCATCCTTATACAACGTCTGGATCCAGAAAAGAAACTTAACTGGAAATCCAAAAGCTTGTAATACAGAGAACAAAAATTCATGAAGTACTCTGTCAAAAGCTTTTTCTTGATCTATACCCAAAACCCATCCAGACACAATTTTCCTATCCCCCAGCACAAACAATTCCCATAGTAAGATTAAATTATCGTGCTGGTACCTGCCAGGAATATCACAAGTCTGAAAAGGACTTAAAAGGGATGCAACGTTGAGCAATCTAATTAAAAAAAATTTAGCTAATATTTTATAATCAACATTCAATAGACTAAGTGGTCTCCAATTATTTAAATCAGTAACATCGCCCTTTTTAAAAATCAAGATTAGAAAAGCTTCCTTCATTGTTTTGGTCAAAACACCAGAGGTCAAAATCTCATTATATAACAAAGTTAAGGTCGGGGCCAATTTAGACGAAAAAGTTTTAAAAAATCTTGCCGTGAGGCCATCAGAACCGGGAGCAGATTGTAAACACAGTTTATCAATAGCCCGTATAACTTCAACCTCTGTAATATCAGCCTGTAGCATCTCTTGATCAGAACAAGAAAGTTGGGGGAGATGCAGGGACTCCAAAAAGATTCTGGCGGACTCACAGTCTGGCTTGCTACCCAACATGTTAAAAACATGTTGTTCAACAATTTTTGCCAAGGATTCGGGTGATGTAACCAATTTACCGGAGGGAGACCTCAGACACTGAATTAATTTGGAATTAACACGATTTTTACATGCCTTAAAGGGATCCAATCCCTTTTTATCTATTTTAGTCCCAAATCTGGCTTCTTGTCCTAATGTACTAGCCCTATCATACTGCAATTCCCTCATCTGAGCACAGATAACAGAAATTTGATTGCTATAATCATGTCGAGTAGTATCAGCTAGTGAAATCAAATGCTGTAACTGCTGCCTAAGAGATAAATATTTCAAATATTTCTTACTTTGAGAAGCAGCAGCCTTAGTCTGAAAGATTTGTTTCCATCGGGATTTTGAATCTTCCCACCAGTCAGCGACTGTATCATAAAATTCCATGACAGATAACCTGGCTGCTCATTCTTTATGCCATAATTTACAAGAGGATCCTCCAAAAGGAATCATTAAAACGCCACCGTTTTTACAACGCGGTGCAGATTCCACGAAAATGATGCACACAGGGCAGCATGATCTGAAAAACTCTACCCCAACAGTGTGGCAAGAAAGGATTCAAGATTTTGGACAAAAATATAAAATCTATATGAGTCCGCAAGGCCCTTTAAAAAAGTAAAACCTCCCTTAGCATGACAATGCCTGTAGCACATTAGCTGTGGCTGTGGTTACAATATCCTTAAGGGCCACAGAATCACAGAACATTTTGGGAGTTTTTAAACCCCTGTCCTCCTGTTGCAGGCCACAATTAAAATCACCTACCCAAAAGAGTAATCTAGAAGTATGTAAAAAGGGTCTAATTAAATTAAAAAGAGAGACCCGTTGAGCTTTGGATTGTGGAGCATAAACCACAACAAGGCTAAAGCGCTCCAAGAAATATGTAAAGTCTAACAGCAATGCTCTCCCTGGCAAAATATCCACTAATCTAGAGACATGAAAATTTGGATTTGAAAATAAAATACCTATGCCATCACAAGTGTCAGGGCCAGGGGACCAAAAGGAAGGCCCATTAGTCCAGGCCTTTGAGGCCTGTTGTAGCTCATTATGGGTTTTAAGCCTGGTATCTACCAAACAAACAATATCACAATTAAGGTCTTTAATAGTCAAAAAAAATACCCCCTAATCTCTTTTGACCTTTGATACTATTAACATTAAGGGAACAAATAGACAAAAAGGTCATTTTAAGTGCCAGTAGGAGATTTACTCCTTTGGCTTTGTCTAGTTCGCTTAGCTATAGGATCTAATTCTTTGCTACTTTCAGTATCAGGACAGGACCGAATGGAGGAGGTGTCTGTATCATCCCCTCCAGAGTCCTTATCTGAAAAATCAGCAGCTAGAATGGCAAATTTATTAGTAGATTGCCAGGTACGAGCTACTACATCTTTACCACGACTGACCACTGCCTGACCTTTCCTAGTCCTTTTATGGGTAACTTGAGTAAACCCAGAGGAATCTAGATCAGAAACTGGTTGGAAGGGGGCATCTCAATATCTGGTCTATTACTTACAGCAAGCTTTAAGGGGTATCCGAGATAGTGGGGAACTTCTTCAGCAGGGTAACTATTTCAGAGGACAAATCAGATTCTCAAGACCCAACACTAAAGGGTCCTTTGTACTACAGCAATAGTATCTTTTCCAAGTCACGAGCAGCAGCCTTTTTTGCTTGCATTTGTTGTGCAATAGTAATTAAGCCATCAAGTGAGGGACAGTCAATTCTATTCTGGGACGCCCATGCCCAACGGCCATAAGCATGGCTGGTGCCATCACATAAATTACATTTAAAGGGATTAGAGCAGGCACTAGAGGAATGGCCAAACTCGAAACAATGGCTACACTTCATAATGTCACAAGCCGAACTTAGGTGTGTACATGAACCACACTTAAAGCATGATTTAGGCTGACCAGCATAATAAATAAGACCTTTGTCCTTACCCAAATAAAAAAAACTAGGTAAGTGTTTAGGTCCAGTATTAGTTGAAAATAATTTAACTCTGACTCTCCAGCTACCATCCCAAATTTGCTCACTATCTAACATAGGAGTAGGTCTATTAAGCACCTCACACCTTTTATTTAACCAGAATAGGATATCCTCCACATTAACCCCTTCATTCTTAAAAATAATTGTAATATTCCTAACAGCAGGTTTAGTCAATGGGATAGCCTGAAAAGGTGACCAGAGGGGAGAAGTCTGAAGTGTAGCATACTGAGCCCAAAATTTATCCAAACCAGAGACCTGTTTAAAACTAATGTCGTAATTGGAATTACCAATACTAATTAAAGCAAATATTTCCGAAGCAAAAAATTTCATGGACCCTTTAAGCAATTTTTTTGCAATATATACTCGATCCGGGGGTTCCTCTAACTCACCCTTATGAAGTAATCGAACTGCATTACGCCTAGGGGCTGGTTCACCTTTAGAATTAAATAAGTCCTCAACTTAAACCCATCAGGTTTACCTATGTGGGTCCGTCCATGGATTTGCAGTACTGGATTAGTTATAGAACTTAAATCAACAGTGCCTCCTGGGGTAGAACAGGGACACATCCCTATGAATCTTATTATCCTCTCTATTAATTTGAGGCAACAGGGATTAACAGAAAACCCAACACTATTATCAGTACATACAGTAGTTGGATTGGAATTCAAAAGTTCACCATTTAAATTAACACCCTGGGGTTCGTTGGAGCTCAAAGAAGTGCCAGATGTTGCAATAGTAGTTGCGTTCTGCAGCATTTTTAAATACATGGGGTCTTGGGAGTCTGGAGTCCAAACACCCCCTTCCCCTTTCTCCCAACCAGCGTTTTCAATGCTATCCAGAGACCAAGACGAGTGTAAGAGGAGGTTTAGTCAAAGTTTTAGTGGACGTTTTTGCACCCTTAACAGATACCCCACCTCGCTTGCTCCATCCAGGAGCTTTGTCAGCAGAAAAAAAAAATACCTCTGCATCCTTAGTCTGTTGTATTGACGTTGTGGCTCGGTCAAGCAACGAGGCTTCCTCCCTGAGTCCTGGAATAGCATTACTATTTAGCACTTGGTCAGAATGAAGTGGTACCATCTCAGGCTGTAGGCACACCGAGATGTGAGTCAGAAAACTGCCAGCCTCTACAGAATCAGCCGCCATGCGGAAGTGAGCACTGAGTTCGCTGGCCCTTCGGGCGCCAGCTGGGGCTTTCCTACTGCAGCGCTCCAGGTCAGCTGACTCGTAGTCGCTCTTTAGAACATGCTTATTTTGGTATCCAACTGCTGTATTCGTAGCAGTAGCCGCCATTTATCTTCCAGGGCAGAACGAGTATTTCTCCACAAACGAACGTAACCTCATTATTGCTTTCTGACAGCAATCTTTCAACGGTAGTAGCTTCTATGATGGTACTAGTACAATTGTCAGCAATAACAAGTTCCTCATCTAAGGCCTCTGAAGCTTCAAGCACAGGAGAGGAGGCCCACTCCCCTGTACTTCCTACATCCATCTCCTCCAGGGAGTCGTGCACACTGGCCATCTTGCAGCCAGTAGCATAGGCTCCACCTACACAGAGTAGGGGAATTTCCCCGGTGTCCTGGCCAAATTTCCCTTAGTCACTAAAAATACCACCAACAGCTTAATCTGGTTCAAGGTCAGTTGGCATTCATCTGTATCCCCCTCCCCCGGGTCATGCCTGAAAATAGGCAGGATTTGTCTAGTGCAGTTACCCGGTCAATAAAAACTAAATAAAAATAAAATAAAAATAAAAATACCAGAGTAGCTATCTGCCACAACAGCTTAATCTGAATGTATCATCTGATTGTCTTATTTCGTTTTCTTTACGAACTGAGCCCTCTGGCTTCGGATTACAAATATTGTGTACTGTGTATGTTGTGTTTTCCATCACAGGACCCCAACCAGCTGCAACCCGAGCAACAGTCCTGGCTAGCCCATCTCTTCTCCACCTGGGTACCCAGAGGTGTGACTGTGTGGGGGAACTCAAAGTGCATGCATAACTGCTTGATTGATATAACCTTTAAGCTAATTAACCTGATTTTGCCCCTTCCTTGTTCAGGTCACCTGAATAAATCAGATCTAACGTTTTCTGCATGTAATCTGACTGTGGTTCTAGTTTGTACTCAAAGTACTGTACTATAGTGTATGGTGGAACGTCGTTCTCCACCGAAATCCATCGCTGTTGAAACCTTGTAGTCACACACTAGTGACGTTTGCAGTGCAGTAGAACAATTTTTTCTACTGCACTGTGAACGTCACACAGTGTCCTCGAGCAGCATTTAACAGTTAGGGCTCACTCCATAGACAGGACACATAGCGAAAGCAGCAATGTCGGCGGCAGTACTAATGTTTAGCATTAAAACGTTCAAAATGTAAAGTTCTTAAACAGTTAAAATGTCAAGCGTGAACACGTTCAAAATGTAATGTTCTTTTTTCCTTCTAGTAACACAGTAAAACTGTTTTGAAGCAGAAACATGCTGTAGTGATTTTTTTCCCAAAAAACAACGTTCCACCATACACTATAAAGAAAGTGGGGAATAGTTGACAACAGGGCATCTTTCACTTGATTGCACTTATGACGACGGATTACCCCTCGAGCTGCGTTCGAGTAATCACGCTCATAGTGCCAACCTGGTGAAAGAATAGCCCTGTTGTCAACTGTTCCCCATACACTACCCTATATGTTGCTATTTGCTGTGCTTAACCTTGTTTTACAGGGGGTCCCCAGGTTCGAGCCAGAGGAACCAGCCCTGGTGGTAAGTGCAAACAGTGCGGGTACTTGTGTGGTGTACCAGGGGTATTGTGAAAGTGATTATTTTACAGTGTTCAGGCCAGTAGAGGGGAAAGGGGGGGGAATACAGTGTCCTGGAGGGCTGTGCCCAGGTTAGCTTGACCACTACCAACCCTGTCCTCCGGGTGGAGGCACCCATTTCAGGACTCAGGCCCCTTAACCTGCTACTAGCCAAGCAGGCAGGGGTAGTAGCCCTTGGGATAGTGTCACCTAGGGGTTACAGAACGACACAAAGATCTGCAACAGGGTTGATACACAAGGTGGGGTGGAAAGGATGAGAAAGGACTTGGCAAGGTTGGAGGAATGGTCACATGTGTGGCAGCTTAGATTCAATGCCACACATGATTTAAAACCTATTTGGTGGGATTTGCTTGGGGCTGGCTATTTGAATTGGAGTCCTATATCTGTTAATTTCAAGCCTATTTTGATGTGTTGTTAATGAAGCTGACTAATTGAGACCTGTTTGCTTTGGCAGCAAACATATTTTGGGGGCTTTGAGTTGAATTCTGATTCTTTTTTGCTGACTTCACTAGCTGCAAAGGTTACTGCATAGTGGGGGAAGGGTGTTAATGGTCTGGCCAGATCTCACTCAGCTAATTGACTGGAGGCAGAGCTGAATCAGTTTTGTGGTGTTAGTTGCTTTGGCTTCTCAGAAGGAACTAGAAGGGGACAGGATCAGTTGTGTTCCAGTACAGTAGCTGCTTCTTGTTGTTTTTACAGGGTTTCTTGTGGATTTTACTTGGTAGAAGGTTATTTCTTTTCTTTCTTTCTTACTTCTAAGGGGCTAGCAGGGTATTGTTTTTAGGGCTGTTGGAAGTTTGAAAACTGGTTTGGGGGCTGTAAGTGGGGTCATTTGTTGGATGTTTCACAGTGTAACAGGCTGCACTGGTGGAGGCCTTTTCCTTCTGATTTAAAACCTATTTGGTGGGATTTGCTTGGGGCTGGTTCTTTGGCTGCAGGGCTTGGAGGGGCAGACACAGGGCTGATACACTCTCTAGAGAGTCCGGTGTAGGCCCAAATCCCACCCTCCCCAACCTCTCCTTCCCCAGAGCTCTGCTTATTTATAGGGGAACACCTGCCCTGCAATTGGAGGAAAAGGCTGCAGGTGCAGCTCATGTAGTTCTAGCCACTGGGGGTTGGATTTAAAGACTGGGAGAGAGGAACTTAGGGAGTTGTTCACTTCCCTTATAAGTTTACTCTGTTTACTGCACCTAGTAACAGGGTTACCGGTTTACTGTGGGACTGTATCTAGGATTAGTGGGTGACCTGATTAGGCAGTAGGGTGTATCTTGGACTAGTGGGGAACCTGGTGGCTCACCCAAGGAAACCTACTTGGAAGGGGATGGGACCATACGTCATTAGGGCCGCATCTTTGGAGGGTGGTGGGGCACACAGGGTGTGGGGCAGCCATGATTCTGGACTGGGCTTGGAAATTTGGTGGTTGCCCAGTGTGCTACCAGCTTGCACAGCTTAGGGAGGAGGTTGCGGGGATTAGGAGACAGCTGGGGAAGGGGGGAGGTATGGTTGGGGAAGAGGGCAGGGGATCTCCCACAGGGTTGCACCAAGCACTAGGGACAGGGGCATAGGGAAAGGAGTGCAGGAGAATACTTTGGGGTCACATAGGGACCCAGGCAGAGGGGGCCCAAAAGGAGGACACTACCAAGGAAGCAGGCAGGTAACTGGGGACCCTCACAAAGGGAGGGCCAGAGGGACAACATTCTCAGGGAAGTAGGCAGATGGCCAGGGCTGGACAGAAGGAAGCAAGACGAGGAGGTGGATCGGACCTTACACTCAGTAACCGGTTCAATTCTCTTCTTCTGCTTGAGGATGAGGGGGGTGATGTAGCCATGACAGGGGTGGTTAGAGATGGAAAGGGAGTAGGGGCAGGAGGCGGGGGCTGGATAGCAGGAGGAACAGGGGGGAACCTGGAATACAGGAAAATGGGGGGAGCAGTGAATCGGAGCAGGAGGGGCAGTGGGAAGAGGGAGGAAAGCGCAAGAAGAAGAACCAGTTGGGAGGGAAGGGCAAGGAGAAGGATCAGAAGTACAAAGAGGATACAGTAAAGGGAGCTGAGGTTCAGGCCAGGGGAGCACGACAAGCAAGGAGGGACTAAATGGAGACAGGATGGAAGGGAGGACGAGCCAGGCTAGTTTAGCAGATGGGGAGAAGGACCAGTCGCGAGCAGTGAGGGGGGAGTTAGCGAGGTACAGAAGGATACTCGGGAAGAGGAGAGGCATAGGATCGGAGGGGAGAGGGTGACCAGGGTAAATAAAGAGGGGGCAGCATATGGCACCCAGATAAGGGGAGGAACAAGGAGCTGGCTGGGTGGAGGGGCCGGTAGAAAGGATGAGGGACATGGAAGGGGGGGATGGAGGAAAAGGAGCGGTCAGAGTGCTCCTGTTGGGGGATTCTGTGATCAGAGGTATCATAGATACATACATAGATACATAGACAGTGTCGATAGATAAGGGCCTATGGCTCACCCAGTCTGCCCATTTAAGTTTCTAAGTTCAGTTTATGTTTTCCAAGAAGTCTGTTGCCCCTTACCCCTGTCCTCCAGAATTCCTTTATGTCTATCCCATGCATTCTTAAATCCCGTGATTGTTTCAGCCCCCACCACTTCCTCTGGCAGGGTGTTCCACTTGTCCACCACCCGTTTCTGAAGAAATTCTTCCTCACGCTTCCTCTGAATCATCCTCCCTCCAACTTCATCCCATGCCCTCTAGTCCTGGAACATCTTTTCGCTTAAAATAGTGCATTCCTGCACCCTGTTCCTCCCTGTAAGATACTTGTATGTCTCTATCATATCCCTCTCTCCCTCCTCTCCTCCAGGGAGTACATGTTCAGTGCCTTCAACCTGTCCTCATAGGACTTGTGATGCAATCCATGCACCATCTTTGTTGCCCTCCTCTGAACCTTCTCTACCCTGTCTATGTCCTACGTAGGTAAGGTCTCCAGAGCTGCACAGTGTACCCAGGTGCGCCTCACTAGTGTCTTGTATAGTGAATTATGACCTCCCTTTCCTGCTGGTGATGCCCTGCCATGCATCCCAGCATCCTATTTGCTTTACCTGCTGCCTTGTCACACTGTTTCCCTGCCTTGAGGTCATCAGAGATGATTACCCCAAGATCCCTTTCCTGCTTGGTGCATGCTATATCCTCACCCCCAACTGATATATTGTGCCAGGATTTTGTGCCCCATATGCATTATCTTGCACTTCCTTGCATTGAATTTCAACTGCCAAACCCCTGACCATTCTTCAAGTTTCTGCAGGTCCCTTCTCATTCTGTCTACACCCTCTGGTGTGTCTACTCTGTTACAGAGCTTTGTGTCATCAGCGAACAGTGAAATTCTGCCTTCTAGGTCCTGCGCAATGTCACTGATGAAGATGTTGAATAGTACCGGTCCCAGCACTGATCCCTGTGGTACCCAACTGGTCACTCTTCCCTCTGTGGAGTGACAGCCATTTACCACCACCCTCTGTGTCCTGCTGCCCAGCCAGTTACCTGCCCACCACACTGCTGTCCTGCCCACACCCATATTCCCCAGTTTGTGCAATAGTCTTCTATGTGGCACAGTGTCAAAGTATCAAATGGGATAGGGAGGGAGAAGCCTGGCCAGTTAGAACAAAATGCTTCCCTGGACTAACGGTGCACAGGGCCAAGCACGAGGTATATCAGCTGGCAAAGGATTGTGGGAGTTCCCCGGACATATTGGTCCACCTGGGTACAAATGACATTGAGGGAAATAGTGAGCTAGAGATACAGGCAAGGTTCAGGGAGCTTGCCAGGATCTGTCATAACATAGGATGCACAATTTCCTTCTCAAAAATCCTGCTGGTGCCAAGGGCTAGTGGGGAACACAAAAGGAAGATTAGGGAGATAAACCAGTGGCTCAGGGAGTGGTGTGGGGCCAGAGGGTATGGGTTGATGGGGGATTGGGGGGAGACCTGGGAGGATAAGGAGCTGTATGCTAGAGATAGGCTCCATCTCAATTTAGAGGGGAAGGGAATCCTTAAGTTGAAAATAGAGGGGTTCATTGGTGAAAAGTGGGGTTTAAACTTGTGAAGGGGGGAGGAATGGGAGAAAAGGCTGTCGAGGGGGTCCGATAAAGGAGGGACTCTGCACCCCCCTGGGGAGCTGGAGAAATGGAAAAGGCCGACTGGTAAAGTGCAGACCCGGGGAAAACAGAATCCCCATTGGAACATGAACAGGGAAATGGAAGTATAGGGAAAGGGTGGGTTTAGTCCTGCTAAATGCCAGGAGATTGGGCAACAAAATGCCTGAGCTCCAGGTGATGCTAACTGAGGGAGCGGTGGATGTGGCAGAGGTCACTGAGACCTGGGCCACCGCAGGACATGCCTGGGACCTGAACCTGGAGGGTTACACTATGTTCAGGAAGGATGGGGGAGGGGAAGGGAGGAGGGGTAGCAATGATAGTCAAAACTGCATTGGCATAGGGGAGTAGAGGAGGTGGAGGAACCGTGGAAGCGATTTGGTCACCTTGATAACAAGGGGAGCAAGAGAGTAAAATAGGAGTGGTGTATAGACCCCTGCACTGGCGGAGGAGCTGAGGAGAGTCTGGTGGCAGATGTTGGGAGACACTGCAGATTGGGCAGGGGAAGGGTGGTGGTGTTGGGGGACTCAAACATGCCAGGAACAGACTGGGAGACTATGACATCCTCGGTGGCCAGGGAACAGAGGTTGTTGGATGTCTTTCAAGACGCGTTCCTAACTCAGCAGGTGGGGGAACTGACCAGGGAGGGGTGGGTACTGGATGTGGTCCTGGCAGACAGTGACCAGATTGGGGCCTGGAGGAAAGGGACCTGTTGAAGGGGAGTGACCATGCCACGGTCTGGTTCTGCCTGGACCTAGGAGGGGTAGAAGGCTGCACAAAGACGGAAGTAACTGACTTCAGGGGGGAGGATTTTAAGGAAATGGGAAGGATCCTTAAGGAGCATTTGGATGTGATTGGGCCAGATATGGACACTGATAGTAGGTGGGAAATCATCAGGAGAGGGGTGCAGGATGCTACCAGCACCTGTGCAAGAGTAAGACAAAAATGCGGTAGGGCCCGAAAACCCTGCTGGTGGACCAGGGAGGTCCAGGAGGTGGTGCAGGGAAAGTAGGCAGCCTATAGGCAATTCAAGTGCTCAAGGAGTGAAAGGGATCAAGGGGAGTACGAGCTGATGGCTAGAAGGGCCACTAGGGTGGTGAGGGTGGCTAAGGCAAGGAAGGAGCAGAACCTGGCCAGGGAAATTAGGAGAGGGAACAAGTGGTTCTTTAGATACATTGGGGAAAAACAAAGGGTGAAGGGGCAGATTAGCAGGATTAAAACAAGGGAGAGATGGGCACAAGACCTGGGGAGCAGGCTGAGGTACTAAATGAGCACTTCACCTCAGTTTTCACCAAGGAAAATGGGGGTGCTGCATCCTACATGGGAAGAGACTGTGATACTGAGGGGGGGACCCTTACCAATCGGTGGGTCTGAGGAGAGGGGGAGGCATCACTGGCAGGAGGGGGAAGGCTAAGCAGGGAGAAGAGGTAGCGGAAGTGAAAATCACAGCAGAGAGAGAGTGAGGGAAGCCCTCAGGTCCCTTAAGACAGAGAAGGCACCGGGGCTGGATAAATTACATCCCAGAGTGCTGAAGGAACTTGCGGATGTCCTTGTGAAACCCCTGGCGGAGCTTTTCACCATCTCTCTGAGGACAGGGTTTGTGCCCCAGGACTGGAAGGTGGTGCATATAGTGCCTATCCACAAGGGGGGATCAAGGTGGCAGAGAACTACAGGCCTGCCAGCCTGACATCGGTAGTGGGCAAGGTGATGGAGGGCATTGTCAAGGAGAGGCTAGAGGGGACCTGGAAAAGTCAGGGTGCCTGGACGATAGACAGCATGGATTCATCCCAGGGAAATCATGTCAGACAAACCTTATGGAGTTCTAGGACTGGGTGATGAATGCCTTGGACCTGGGTAGACCAGTGGATGTCCTCTTTCTAGACTTCAGCAAGGCATTTGACTCTGTTCCTCACGAGGGCCTGTTGGATAAGCTGGGAGAAATGGGGGTTGGGAACCAGATGATCAGATGGATAGGCAATTGTCTCCAGGACTGGACCCAGAGAGTCGTAGTTGGTGGGATAGTCTCATCCCCAAGGAGGGTCATTAGTGGGGTCCCACAGGGATCAGTCCCTGGGCCCCTCCTGTTCAACACCTACGTCTCTGACATAAGGACAGGTATCAGGAGAGAGGAGTCTCTTTGCGGATGACTCAAAACTGGGGGCAGTGGTAGATGGAGAGGAGGGAGGGTGGCTCCCAGGGGAACCTGGAGGCTCTGGAAAGATGATCTAGAAAGTGGAAGCTGAGGTTCAAAGCAGGGAAATGCAAGGTACTGCATCTGGGGGCCAGAAACCCAGGCCAAGTGTACACCCTGGGGAGGGAAATGCTACAAGTCTCGATGGCTGAGAGGGACCTGGGGGTGGTGGTGGATGTCAAGATGAACAACTCGGAGACTTGTAGGAGGGCAGCAGCCAAGGCCAACAGGATGCTGGGATGCATCGCTAGGGGGATCACCTCCAGAAGGAGGGAAGTGATACCCCCTCTGTATAACTGCTTGGTGAGGCTGCACCTCGAGTACTACATGCATTGTTGGAGGCCACACTTAAAGAGGGACATTAAGCTCCTGGAGAGGGTCCAGAGGAGGGCAACCAAAATGATTTGAGACTTGGGGGACAGGACCTATGAGGAGAGGCTCGAAGAGCTAAATATATACACATTGGAAGAGAGAAGGGACCAGGGGGACATGATAGAGGTCTTCAGGTACATGAAGGGGGTAAATAGGGGAGGAGCAGTCAGGGTGCTTTGAAGGAAGAAGGAGGGGGCCACTAGAGGGCATGGGTGGAAGCTGGAGGGGGAAGATTCAGGGGAGAAAGGAGGAGGTGCTACTTCACTGAGAGGGTGGTGGAGCCATGGAATGCGCCGCCTAGGGGGCTGGTGGAGGCAGAGACGGTGGAAGGGTTCAAGAGGGGGTGGAACAGGTACAGGGGAAGGGTTCTGGAAGCAAAATCCAATGCAGCGAGAATATCCGGAACTGGGAAGGGAGAAGCCAGAGAAGGCGAGGGGGGCAGCAGGTCAGTTCCCAGGGTAGGGGCTGACCAAACGAGCAGACGCGAAAGACCGCTAGGTCTATTCTTCTGGCATTTTAGTATGTTAGTATGTAGGTACAAATTAATGCACCTGGGAAACAAAATCCCAGGGGAAGAGTAGACTATGAGGGGTGAGATACTAACAACAACAACAATGGAAAGGGACCTGGGGGTAGTCATATCAGCTGACCTAAAGGTGGTCAAGCAATGTGAGAGGGCAGTAAGGAGGGCTGGGGTGGATACTGGGATGTATAGGAAGAGGCATCACCAGTAGAAAACAGGAAGTTGTTATCCCTCTGTACAGACAGCTGGTGAGACCCCATCTGGAGTACTGCATGCAGTTCTGGAGACCCAATCTCCGCAAGGACATAGACAGAATGGAGGCAGTCCAGATGAGGGCAACTAAAATGGTGCAGGGTCTGCACCAGAAGACATATGAAGAAAGACTTAAAGAGCTTAATTCCCCTACACAAAAGTGGGAGCAAGACAGAGGCAGAAAACTGCAGTCCTGTCAGTTTGACCTTAGTGGTAGGGAAAATGATGGAATCACTTCTAAAGGAAATAATTTTTGAGTACCTAGAGGCCAGTGGGGCACAGGACCCAAGGCAGCATGGATTCACAACAGGAAGGTCATGTCAGACAAATCTAATTGATTTTTTTGACTGGGTGACCAAAGTAGTAGACCAGGGAGGGACTGTGGACATGGCCTACCTAGACTTTAGCAAGGCATTTGACACAGTCCTGCACAAAAGATTAATAAGCAAATTAGCCAGCCTGGGAGTGGGTCCCAGGGTGGTAGCCTGGGTAAAACACTGGCTGGACAACAGGACACAGTGGGTAATAGTAAATGGAGCCCACAGTGAAGAAGGGAGGGTTACTAGTGGGGTACCGCAGGGTTCAGTACTTGGGCTGGTCCTTTTTAATGTCTTTATAAGTGACATTGTGGAGGGACTGAGGGAAGGTATGTCTCTTTAGATGACACAAAGATCTGCAACAGGGTTGATAGGCAAGGTGGGTGGAAAGGATGAAAAGGACTTGGCAAGGTTGGAGGAATGGTCAAATGTGTGGCAGCTTAGATTCAATGCAAAGAAGTGCAAAGTAATGCACCTGGGAAACAAAAACCCAGGGCAAGAGTACACAATGGGGGGTGGGGGGGGGTGAGATACTGACAACAACAATAATGGAAAGGGACCTGGGGGTAGTCATATTAGATGACCTTAAGGTGGGCCAGCATTGTGAGAAGGCAGTAAGGAGGGATGGGGGGATACTGGGATGCACAGGGAGAGGCATCTGCAGTAGAAAACAGGATGTTGTTGGCCCTCTATACAGACAATTGGTAAGACCACATCTGGAGTACTGTGTACAGTTCTGGAGACCCCATCTCCGCAAAGACATAGACAGGGTGAAGGCTGTCTAGAGGAGGTCAACCAAAATGATGCAGGGTC
Organism: Neoceratodus forsteri; assembly: GCA_016271365.2. Lineage (NCBI taxonomy): Eukaryota > Metazoa > Chordata > Ceratodontiformes > Ceratodontidae > Neoceratodus > Neoceratodus forsteri. The sequence continues at coordinate 254,758,815 of CM028131.1, read as the reverse complement.
TGCACCAGAAGACATATGAAGAAAGACTAAAGGAGCTTAAGATGTATAGCCTCGAGGAAAGGAGGGAGAGGGGGGACATGATAGAAACGTTAAAATACCTCAAGGGAATCAACAAGGTCCACGAGAGTAGCATCTTTCAGAAAAAGAGATGTGCAAGAACAAGGGTGCACAATTTGAAGATAGAGGGGGGACGGCTCAGAGGTAATGTAAGGAAGTATTTCTTCACAGAGAGGGTTGTAGATGCATGGAACAGCCTTCCTGAGGAGGTTGTTGAGTCAAAAACAGTAGGGGAATTCAAGAATGCATGGGACAGACATAAGGCAATTCTAGTGGGGGTAGGAGGAAGTAGGCTGTTGGTTAACTAGGATCTGCAACTTATCTGTTAGATAGGGAAACGGGCAGACTAGGTGGGCCAAGCAGTCCTTATCTGCAGTCAAATTCTATGTTTCTATGTATACCCTTGAGGAAAGGAGGAACGGGGGGATATGACAGAAACGTTCAAGTACCTCATGGCAATCAACAAAGTCCAAGAGGGTAGCATCTTTCAGAAAAAGTGATGTGCAAGAACAAGTGGGCACAATCTGAAGATAGAAGGGGACGGCTCAGAGGTAATATGAGGAAGTATTTTTTCAAAGAGAGGGTTGTGGATGCATGGATCGGCCTTCCTGTGGAGGTTGTGGAGTCAAAAACAGTGGGGGAATTCAAGAATGCATGGGACAAACATAAGGCAGTTCTAGGGGTTGGGGTAATAAGAAGTAGGCTACTAGGATCTGCAGCTTATCCATTAGGTAGGGAAATGGGCAGACTGGGTGGACCAAGAGGTCCTTACCTGCCATAAATTTCTATGTTTCTATGGAGCTCCTCAGCATGCAGCGGCATTCACGTCCAGGCAATTTTGGGGCCAACTGCCACCTAGGTCCCAACACCATTTGTCCCTGCCACCACCAGCATGGTGCACCTGGATCCCATCTGCCAAACCAGGCTCAGCCACAAGCCTCCATCTAGCTCCAAGCAGCATTCCTCCCAGGATAAGGCTTTAACCCTAAGTTGCCCTCCACCTCAGATATCTGCAGTGGTAAGCAGCATTTTCCCTCTGTGGATTCTCTGGCCAAGGATTCTAGGTCCCTCCAACACACTGCAAGTGTTGCTCTTCATTTTTCTTTACTGGTGGACACACTTATTTAAAATAAAAAACCCGCAGGAGTGGCCGTATAACTGCATGGCGGAGTGGGCAAGTGCCCCCCTCCAACCTCTTCCTTGCTCTCTCCTTATCAAATCCCTCTCTCCTCTGTCAGCCCTCTCTTATATGGGCTTACTCGTTTGGTGCCTGAAAATGTTGATCCAATCATGGACCATACACACAGGCACCAAACACAGTACCCCATCTGGTGCCCTGCGGAACTTGTAGTCCTAATCCAATAGTTTAAACTGTGCCTCGTGGATCCAGCCAGCACTGAAAACTACTGCCAGAACAGGAGCTACTGCTCCTTTAAATTTTCTGCTCCCGGTGGCAGCCACGCATGTGCATAGTGCATGGACCCACCATTCAGAAAAAAAAAGAACAATTTATTTACAAAGGAGCTGTCCCAAACCCAATCTGTCCCAAAACCAGACCCAAGAACACACTCCCCACCACCTGGCTGCATGGACCCGCCCCCCCACCGCGCTGAGCCCAGCCCCAAATGGACCAAGACACTTGGAAAGAAGCAGCCATATGCCGTAAGGGGGGTCGCAAGGCATCACTCTCTCCACAGCCCCAGGAGAAAATAGCGCTGTGGAGGAGCTGGGGAGCATGAAACTCCATAAGCAGGTAAGCCCACTTTAGGGGGGCTTACAAAAATAAATACATACATAAAAGCATTCCAATTTTTTTTTTTTTGCACACCAAAACTATTTGATTATTAAATTCAAGTTTTATTGTTTTGAAACAGAAGTTTTTGCATGATTTAGGTTTACAACTACTGTGTCCTTTAGGTTATAAATCTTTGTATGCTTTTGAAATATAAATCTGGCAGCATAAAGAGATCGAAGGTCCATCGAGTTGCCTACACTATAGTACCTCACTCTGACAGCCTACTATGCTGGTGGTCTGGCCCCTCTCCCACTCCTGAAACATATGTTGCACACCTTCCCCTCATCCCAGGACTGTGAGTTCCCTGCTCTGTCCAAACCGTTTAAACCCAGTAAGGATCGCTGCCTCTACTTCTTCTGCTGGAAGTGTGTTCATGGTTCTTCCACCCTCTCAGTGGAGTACAACCTCCTCGCATTTCTCTTGACCTTGTCCCCCACCAACCTCCAGTCATGCCCCCTACTGACTTCGGTCTTTGCTATTCGCTTTGTTTAACTTATAAGCTTCAGTCATGCCCCCCACACCCCACCTGACTTCCAGCGAGTATACATTGAGGGCCTCTGGAAACAAGCTGTTACCAGCACAGCATGTCATTCCTGGTGAAGCTTTTTAAATGAATGAAATGTCCCTTCACAGGTGAGGACTCCAGAACTGGACACAGTAATCCAGGTGAGGCCTCACCAGGGGTCCATCCAGTAGCAGAATCACCTCGTTTCTCCTACCATCAAAACTCTTCACTATACACTCCAGCATCCTCAATGCATTACTGTATGACTTGTTTGCTTGAGGGAGTCCTTAAGACCACCAGATCCCTTTCCACTGTCTGTCTTTATGTTCCCTCTCAGCAAACAGCAAGGTTTATGACATCATCCCACGACATCACAGTACAGAATGCTCCAATTACTTAAAGCTAATAGAATAGTAGAACATTCCCCATCGATGTCACTGCTGTTTATCCCACATTCTAGCAACCAGCTTCCCCCAGCACTCAAAAGGGAGTGGTATTCACATTAGTTTTCCTGTGTTCTGGAGAAAATGGCCAACCTACGCTTGCCTTTTTTGATCTGTATTTGGAGCGCCCTTCTCTCAAATGATGCAGAACCTTCTCAGCACCCAGATTGGTCCAGATTCAGCACTGAATTCGTACCAGAAGATATTCCTGAGGTAAATACCTGGCCTCAGCCTAAGTCCTGTCTCATGTATCTCCTGGACACAGTGTGCTGGGAAACGGAGACGAAGGAGAAATTCCTAGAATGGATCAGCAGTTACTACTGTTTTGTGATTCCAGTCATCGAGCTCTTGTCTCTGACGTTCTTCTGGAGGAAATCAAGGAAGAACTTGGAAAAGGTATGGATATCATCCCAAGTCTGTCTCTCCTTCTGACCCTTATCACCAGAGATGTTCTTTCAGGATCAGGACTCATCTGTGCTCTCCTTTGTTTTATATTACTTCCTCCAATAGGGATATCCAGGTACTGCTTAGGCCTGCCTCAAGTCCCTTCATGCATTTGGTACCCACCCTAAGTGAAGGACTAAGGATCTCTTAGTTGTATGTACCTGAATACTTACCACCCTGTATGCTACTATGCCAGTTTCTTAGTGTACCTTTCCAAGAGAAGCTGTAAAACCATGGATGGGGGCGGGGAGATAAAGTGGGCCCTCTTCTCCCCTGGAAATAAAACCTAAATATCTTCTTGTTTTGTTATCAATTGTGAGGGCTCCACCCTCACCCCCAATATTTTTTTTAGCTTGAATGAAAGAAAAAGTGGCGGGATGGGGAGGGAAAACTGAAAGCAGATGGAGATAGTTAGAAGGGGAGGGGCAGAGAGGGTCCTGTGAAAACAGCTAAGGGGATCAATTGTGGATGTGGAGATAAGTTCACCAGGGTGCAGAGGGAGTAAGTAGGTAAAGAAGCAGCTAGTACTGAAGGTAAGAAAGGAAGGACGGGGAGCATGGGTGCAGGGGATGGAAGGATGGCTGTCATAGGGGACTCCTTAATTAGGGGTATTCACTGAGGTAGGAAAGGGGACCAAAATGGAAGCAGGAGGGTGGTTTGCATGCCAGGGATGACAACAAGGAAATTAGGAAAAGAATAAGGGAAATAGTAAGGGAGTATGGAGGAAAACCTAATTTAGTTATACATTTGGGAACCAACGACCTAGCTGGGGAGGAGGTTGAGGTAGTGCAAAGTAGGTTCAGGGAGTTAGGGAAAATCTTCAGGGAGGAAGGAAGATTGCTGGCCTTCTCAGAGGTGATACAAGTACCAAGGGCCAACACAGCTAGGAAAAGAAGAACAGAGAAATTTAATGGCTGGCTGAGTAAATAGTGCAGGGAGGAGATGTTTATCTGTATTGATGACTGGGAGGAGACCTGGTCAAACAAAGCACTCTTTTCACCAGACAGGCTACACCTCAGAAAGGAGGTTTTCTGGGTAGTCAGGGACAAACTGGGGGAATATATAAACACTACACTTAATTTAAACAATTGAAGAGGGGAGCAGCAGGTGTGCAGGTCCACAGACTCTGAGAGGAGGAGGTCAGTGAACCCCCCACCACCCCACACTGATGGAAGAGGTCCAGATGGAGGTGTTGGAAGGGGAGTGAAAAGAGTTAGCAAAGGGTGAGAGGGTGAGGAACACATAACAAGGGTACGTGGAGGTGTCCACACAGATGGAATAAATGTGGATAGAAGAACAGAGGGAAAAGAAGGAAGGTCAGATTCTAGGTGGAGGATGGTGTCTCTGAATGCATGGAATCTTGGAAACAAGATGGGCGACCTGCAGGTATTGTTAGCAGACTGGAGGGTGGACATAGCTGCAGTAACCGAGACTTGGGCAACATCACACCATAACTGAGATCTTGCGATCCCTGGATATAAACCTTACAGGAGGGACAGGGTAGTTGGGAAGGGGGGAAGGGTGGCAGTTTATATCAGGGAGGGCATAACTTGCACAAGGGAGGAGTCAGAGGAATGGGAGGTGGAGGCATTATGGGCTCAGTTAAGGTTCGATAGAGAGAAAAAGGTGAGGTTTGGCGTGATTTACAGACCACCCAATCAGGATGAGGAGTGGGCAGGGAATTGAGCTCATTAATATTGAAAGCTGTAGGGAAAGGAGAGGTGATAATTGTGGGAGACTTCAACCTGCCCAAGATGGACTGGAGCATACCCTCCACAACATATGCTAGGAGTCAGGTGATCCTGGAAGGACTGCAGAGTGGTTTCCCGACTCAGGGTATCACCGAACCAACAAGAGCTGAGGCAATTCTTGATCTGGGGCTCACAAATGATGAGCATGTACAAGAAATAATGGACAGGGAGCCACTTGGTGGAAGTGACCATTGCACAGTGTGGTTCCAGTTGGATATGGGCAGGGAAAGTATCCTAAGATGAAAATCTTCTATTTCAGGAGGGCAGACTTCAAGAAAATTAGTGAAGTGCTAAGGAGCCATCTGGCAGGCATCAGAGCAGATTTGGGAGTGCACCAAAGGTGGTCCATCATTAAGGAAGGAATACTGGTTGCCCACAGATGAGTGCGTTAGACACAGGGGAAAAACACAAGGGCCAAAGTGCTCAGCTGGTTCAGTTCTGGGGTTGCCCAGGAAATAAGGGAAAGGAGGTTGGTCCATTGAAAATTTCAGGAAGACTAAGAGAGAGAGAGGTGGATAGGGAAAATTTCCTAAGGTTGACTAGTGAGGCAAGTAAGGAAGTCCGTCGAGGAAAAGCATAGAAGGAGCTGCAGATTGCTGAAGGAATTGAGAAGGGAAGAAGGCTTTCTTTGCTATTTAAGTGAGACAAGGGACAATAAGGAAGGGATTGTTAGGCTTAAGATGGGGCGGAGTGGGTGGAGTATAATGGGGGAAAAGCAGAAAGATACTCAAGGAATACTTTTGTTTCATCTTCATGAAGGAGAAGGATGAACCAGTGTCTTCAGGAAGGAAAAGAGGAGCAGGGGAACACTGATATAGTGATAGAGGAGGATAGAGTGAGGGAGGGGCTGCTGGCACTGAAGGTGGACAAATTACCAGGCCCAGACAGAGTACATCCAAGGGTACTAAAGGAACTGTCTGAGGAGCTAGCAGGGCCACTGGCAGACCTATTTAATAAGAACAAACAACCTGATGTGGACATTGGCTACTCCCGACTGCATAAAGGTGCATTTCAGGTCACAACATTGCTGTATGGCTGTAGTGCTGTAGTTGGGAAACGGAGCCAGTCCACTATAATATTCCCAGTGCTTCATTTTATTTCAGAAAATGCACAAGTGGAGCTTCTGAATGCAGTAACCCACTCCTCACATCAGGGCTCAATCTCCTGATGCATTTCACGCCCCCTGGTGCTTAATCATAGGATAGCAGCCAGAATTCACTAGACACCATAAATAAAGTATGCATTAAAGTGACAGTGCTAATAAACAGAAACTCACAAAATCAGCAAATCACCTACAATGTGTGACAGTATATATCTATAACTTATTAAAAATCTGATATGTCAAAAAAATGTTATTAAAGTGTTACAGCATTAAACTTTCATGACTTACAGCCACTGTACAGTTAAAATATTTAAATATGTTTGTTACCACATGTGGCCAGTCCATCTATTAGTGTCCTCCTCTTTTTGTTTTTAAGTTTTTTTATCACTGTTTACCATGAGGATTCACTAAATAGACCGGTTCCCAGGGAACGAACCTATAAAAATAAAATGTATATATATGTTTAACATCAATGATTATACAAACACTTCACCATCTTTTAATGGGTGAGACCAATCTCATTTTGTGGTGGCAAGCAAAGGGACAGGCGGGTTATTCTAACAGCCTTAGTACTGCTAGTAGTTAACCTTGGATGCATGGGGTGGGGGCAATCACCTTTAAAGAAATGGTTTTAATTCAATCTCATCATTAAGTCCTGGTATCTCTATACCCCCCATAGCAAAGATCCAATATTGTTCTCTTTTCAACAGTATATTGTTTCAGTCACCACACCTTGGGCTTCTAATAGGTTTTTCTATACCTAGGAAAGTCCATGTATGATTCTTTAAGTTGGTGACCCTGTTCACATGGACTGTCAGTGCATTCTTCAAATCCCTATGTTCAGTTGCCCTCCGGTGTTCACCTATTCTTTCCTTAAACTTCCTCTTTGTCTTATCAATGTAAATAAGCTACCACAAGAACAAGTGGCCACATGTACCACCCCTTCAGTGGCACACATAAGGAATCCCATAACCTTAGTTTCTCTCTTTGTTTTGGGTTTTCAAAGTTTTTTGTGCATTTAACCACAGGACAAAATTTGCAGTTGCCACACCTATACCACCCATCCTGCCTATTAGGTAGCCGATTCTTGGCGGATCTTGTATAGGTTGTACTGAGTGGACCAGGCTATCTTTCAAGCTTCTCCCTTTTCTATGTACTATTCTGGGTGCTGTGTCATTATGGTCCTTTAAACCTGGACCCAGACCTAATAAATTCCAGTTAATCCCAAAATAGCACTTATCTCATTTGACTGGGCATTGTAGGTACTTACAACATTTATCCTCAGGTCTCTTATCTCCTTTTTCTCTGTTTTAGGTGTCATGATCTCTGACCTTCCCACCGTGTTAACTCCTCTCTTGCCCTGGTTATAATCATCTGTGGGTAACCTCTTTCTTTTAGTCTTACTTCCAACTCATCTGCCCTTTTCTTATACGTCTCCAAATCACTGCAATTTCTCTTTATTCTAATTAACTGGCCTTTAGGAATACCTACTATGGTATGATACAGATGGTTGCTCTTAGCCTATAGGAGGGTATTCCTGTCAGTTCTTTTCTGATACAGATCAGTTCTTATACCCCCTTCTCCATCATTTTCTATTAAAGGAGTGGACCCCAGAATGTGCAAAAAACATATGTGCAAAAAACATATGTTATGTAGAGTGTTTTGATATGTATGTTAAATCCTAGTGTGTCCTTCCCTCTGTCTGCTATTCGGAGTTTTTCCTAAATTGCCTGCTAGCTGTATGGTAGTTTTACGACCCCTTGGGATCTCCATAACAAATAGTTTTATTGGCTTTCTTTCTCCCAGGATGCCCCCTGTCTCATGTGACAGTGATGCAGCCATGCCCTTAGATTTAGCATGCGTATTGCTTTAAAATTAGTTTAGCAACAGCAGAGCCTTGTAACTTCTTATCCAGGGAGCACAAATGGCAACAGTTAGTTTAGCAGATACCTGAGAGCAAGCAAACTGGGGTTTCTGTAAGACAGCAGCTACTAAATAGCTCTAATTCATTATTTGTGTTTTTGATTTTAAAACACTCCTGCTAGCCAGACCTGATGCACAGAGAACACAAAAACAGTGAATTAGAGCTATTTAGTAGCTGTTGTCATACAGAAACCCCAGTTAGCTTGCTCTTGGGGATGATGGAGGAGATCGCTGGAATGCAGGCCAAGTTGGCTAGGTTGTGGCAATCTCTTTCCCCTCCCAGGGGCCACTAAGTCTGACACAGTTACCTCAGAGAGTGCCTAAGAGGAGGAGTGGCTGGTTTGAGGTGGGCTCTGGCAGGGTGGCAGGTCAGAATTGGTACCGCTACAGAATTCTTATGCCACTCTGGCTGGGTGGGACTGTCCGGAGGAGGCACCATGAAGTAGGGACTAAAGAGGATGTGGGGATCTACAGTAGTGGAGACCCCAAGTCGGGTTGTAGAGGACCCTAGAGGAGGAGGAGGAGGAGGAGGATGCAGTTTCTGGTGGGGGACTCAACTATGAGGGGGACTGATCTGGGAATAGGAAACGTGGTAGTGGGGAGGGGTAGCTCCCATGTAGATCGCTGATTATTGAGCACTGCACTTTTGAGTGACTCAATAATAGTACTCTACAAGAAAGCGAGTGGTGTAATACCTTGCTATATCCTGTGTAGTAAGTACAGCAAGGAACTGTACTCACTACTACATTATATAGCATCCTTTGGGGCCAATTCCCACCAAGCTGCTTGCATAGTGTAGTGGTGTACACCACCACTTGTGGTGCAAGCAGACCCGGGTTCGGGTCCGGCTACAGGCAGAAACATTTTCTTTTTTTAAATCCAGTAACTTGCCCCGTGGTCTGCACCCCCTCGGAGTTGATTGTTTAAGTTTGGGGGGCTGCTGGGGGTACAGCCCCCGCATAAAAAAAGATATTTCTGTGGTTAGTTAGGTATTGTAGCGACCGTCGCTATTTGCAATGGTCAGTACAATATCTGTCACCCTTTTGACTATGGCCTCAAGTTTGCTTGCTCTATGTGAGAGGCAGTCTTTCAGACTTGCCTTTATCACATAAAACCATGGGGAGGCAGGTTAGATGCCTACATGGCCGGTTAGATGCCTACATTGCACCATGTCCCAAAGGGTTAGGAAGTGGATCCTGAGGATCGCTAGGGCAGTAGGGAGGAAGGCAGAACTGGATGTCATTGCCCATCTGGGGACTAATGACCTGGCTAGGGATGGGGCAGGGATAGTGCAGAGGCAGTTCAGCAAGCTGGGTAGAGCTCTTATGCAGGCAGCACGTTCAGTGGCTTTCGCAGAAGTGATGCCTGTCTACAATGGGGGGGAGTGACCCCACAACAGGACCTTCAACTCATGGTTTAAGGAATGGTGTAGAGAGGAGGGGTTTGGCTACACTGGGGACAGGGTCTAACCTAGAGCGACAAGAGCCGTTACAAGGGCGATAGCCTGCATCAATCCAGCAGGGGAGTTGCAGTTCTCAGTGGACAGTTTAAATTTTACTTCAAACTAGCTGACAGCAGCAGTAGAATAAATCATGGGAGGCAGTAACTGACCCCCTGCCAAGGCTAAAATAGGAAGTTTGGAGAACCTGAGGGAACAGAGGTAGCTCAAGATGCAAATCAGTAAAGGAGGTGGGGTGATAGAAATTCAGAGGACTGGAAATGAAGGCATTAAAAACAGAAGGAACGAGGTAAGCAAAAAGGAAAAAACAAGAGGGGTAATAATCAGAGTGGTAACAAAATCTATAAGAAAATGTGTGCAAATGCTAGAAGTCTAGAAAATAAGACTCCAGACCTAGAAGCCAGCATGGCAGAGGCCAGCCTGGATTCTATGACCATTACCAAGTCAAAGTGCAATGAAAACCACAACTGGGACATGACCATACGAGGCTATGCTCTGTTCAGGAAGTATAGCATAGGAAAAAAAGACTGTGTGTGTGTGTGTGTGTGTGTGTGTGTTGCTTTGTGTGAAGGAAAGCATGAAAGTGAAAAAGATACAGGGAATATGGTGGGGAGGTACTGTGAGTTACCCTGGAGAAGGGGGATGGAGCCACAGTTCGCACTTGTCTGTTCTGCAGACCTCCAGCACAGAGGAGGAGTTAAATAAGATATTGGTGAAAGCCACTGGCAAGATGGCAGAAAAGGTGGAGGTGCCACCGGTGGGGGGGACTTCAATCTGCTGGATGTAGACTGGAGTCTCCCACCTGTGGCTTCAGCTAAAAGGAGGAACAACCTGGACTCCCTGCAGGCAGCATTACTCAAGCAATTAGTCAGCAAACCCACTCTTAATGGTGCAATGCTGGACCTGATGCTCACTAACTAGGATGGTGTTGCAGACAGTAAGGTGGCAACCTGTGGACCAGTGAGGTGGAGGAACAGTGAGAGAAGATAAAAGGGAGCACAGTGAAGGGAACAAACCCCTGTGTCAATCAAGGGAGTAAAAGTAAAAGGGGAAAAAAGAGACCACTATGGTTCTCAAAAGATGTGGTTGGAAAAGGCTAAAAGGACAGTATTCAGAAGATATGAGGAGATGCGGCGGGAGGAGTACAGGGAGGTGTGAACAGAAAGGAGGGTGTGTGAAGGCACAAATTGAGGATAAAATACCCCAAGCAGTAATGAAAGGGGACTTTTTTTTTGGGTATTTCCAGAGGAGGCACTGTAAGGTTAAAAATGGATGGGGAGATGGTGCAGAGGGAGACAAGGAAAAAGCAGACATCTTGAACAAATACTTTTGTTTGGTGTTCACATTGAAAGAACAATGGGAAGGATTGCAAAAAAATAACAGGATCTCTGAAGGGAGGGAAGTAGACACTTGTCCTTTTTCAGAAGGGAAAGTCTTAAAGAGGCGCATCAATCTGAAACTGGGCAAATCCATGGGACCTGATGGGGTACATCCTAGGGCACTGAGAAAGCTCAGGGAGGTACTGGCTGCACCTCTGACAGTCCTCTTTAGTGGCTCACTGGAAACAGGAGTGGTTCCAGAGAACTGGAGGAGGGCAGATGAAGTCCCACTTCACAAAAGTGGTAGCAGGGAGGAAGCTGGCAATTTTGAGCCAGTCAGCCTGACATCGGTGGTGGGAAAGTTAATGGAGTCACTGCTGAAGGAGAGGATAGTGGAATATCTTGAATCAAATAGGTTACAAGACAGCATGGACTCACAGGTGGTAGGTCATGTCAAATGAATCTGACATAGGAGGCTATTAAGCAAGCTGGGTGACTTAGAAGTGGGTCCAAATGTGGTAAACTGGGTAAGAAACTGGTTAAGTAATAGGTGACACAGGGCAGTAGTAAATGGAGTCAATTCCAAGGAAGGAAGGGTGACCAATGTGGTGTCTCAGAGATCAGTGCTGGGACTGGTCCTCTTTATGTCATTATAGGTGACACTGCAGATAAGCTGAAAGGGAAGGTCTGTCTCTTTGCAGATTGTCATCGTGGCACAGGTCATGAAGAATAGAGAAAACCTAGGAGCAGTTGTAAAATTCCACAAAACTGTTTATATATAGTTACAATAACAAAATAAAATAAACCTGTTCAGAATGACCATATACAGAAGCAAAATAAAATCTCTCATAAAAAATCCTTCTTGGAAAAAAAATCTCCCTTACAGCTCAGCTTAGCTGTTTTTATAAGTCTTTTTGAACCCCCATCCTCTGCAAGCATCCTGTTCTTTGAAAATTTCGGGAGCTGCTTAGAACATTGAGAACTTGCTGAGATCTCCACAACAGCTGCAAAAGGCTGAGACATTTGTATTAAAGTAACCTCTAGCTTTTTACAGTTCTCTCAAATTATAAATATATATATACATTTCAACAGTAACACTAAACATTTTCTAAACAAAAGTGATCCCATTATCAGTTTCATTTCCATATATTGATTCTCATATATTATATATTAGCAGATATAGATATGTAAGGGAGGAAAACAAACAGCAAGAGAAGACAGAGAGACAGTGAGAGGCAAAGGATTGCGAGACTGTTTGGGGTGATCAATTCCGAAATCTCACAGGAAAATTTGGTTGCGCAACCAGACAGAAGAGACAGAAAAGGAAAAGAATACAGATCCTTGCATTTAAACACTTTCTCCCGAATAAATGGGACAGGGTCCTATTCTACCCTGTCACATATACCCCCTCTTTAAGTGAGAACCTGTTTTATTAAAGGGGAAGGGTTCTGGAAGCAAAATCCAATGCAGCAAGAATATCCGGAACTGGGAAGGGAGAAGCCAGAGAAGGCGAGAGGGACAGCAAGGTCAGCACCCAGGCTGGGGACTGACCAAACGAGCAGACACGAAAGACCGTTAGGCCTATTCTGCTGGCATTTTAGTATGTTAGTATGTAAACAGGTTTCCAGAACTTTCTATTCTCTACTAATATTTTCTACTTTTAGAAATTAAGCACATTTGTATCAATTTTGTTTTACCAGAACGGCAAAAATGACAGTTCAAACCCACACATTTTTTTAACCATCAGAACCCTCAATTCTCGATCCATATCTTGACATAAAATCAGCACTGCTATTCTCTTTACCAGATTTGTGAATCACAGAGAATTTAAATGGCTGCAGTGCCAGGTACCACCGTGTGATTCTGGAATTCTTATCTTTCATCTGGTTAAGCCCACAGAGAGGATTATGATCAGTTACCAGAACAAATTCCATTGCTAGTAAATAAAATTTGAGGGACTCCATATACCACTTTGTTGCTAAGCACTCCTTTTCGATAGTGGAGTACCTTTTCTCTCTGTCATGCAACTTCATACTCATATACAGAATAGGTTGCTCTTTCCCATCTATATTTTGGCTTAGGACTGCACCTAGGCCTACCTCAGATGCATCTGTTTGTAGCAGAAATGGTTTCTCAGAATCTGGGCTTCTTAAAACAGGTGCTAAACATAACGTAGCCTTTATGGCTTGAAAAGCTTCATCACACTCTGGAATCCATTTCACATTGTTTGGGTACATTTTCTGTGTGAGTTCAGTGAGGGGAGCAGCTATCTCAGCAAAGTTGGGAACAAATCTCTGATAATAACTAGCCAGCTCTAAAAATAACCTGACATGTTTCTTTGTTTTAGGTGCCGGGCTTTTAGCTACAGCTTCTATTTTAGAAATCTCTGGTTTAACTTCTCCATTTCCCAACACATACCACAACTATCTAGTTTCCTGCATGCCTAATTCACATTTAGTAGGATAAATTGTCAGACCTGCATTTTTGGTAGCCTGCTTAACTGCTCGCAGGTGTTCCAGGTGACTTTTCCAGTCGGGACTGTAGACCATGACATCATCCAGGTACACAGCACAATAACTGGTATGAGGGGATAAAATGACATCCATGTACCGCAAGAATGTAGCTGGCGCACCATGTAAAACAAAGGGCATGGTGGTGAACTGATAGAATCCTATAGGGATGGCAAATGTAGTTTTATATCTGGATTATTTTGCTAGAGGAATTTGCCCGTAACTCTTGGTGAGATCGAGGGTACTGATATATTTTGCACTCCTTTAAAACACAACATAGCTAAAATATTAGCAGATAAAAATCCGGCCCTCAGAAGACATTAAGTCAGAACTTTATACCAAAACAGAATTGATCCAGATAAGCGAAAAAAATCAATTTGGGGACAGAACACTAGTATCACAAGCATCAGCATGTTGGAATACACTCCCTCCTTCACTGCGTTCTGTGAAAACCGTTAAAAAATTTCTTAAGGGGTTAAAGATGTATCAGGTTCTTTTATGTACATGTATGTGATATTGTTGTTGTCCTATAACTTTGTTGTTGTGTGTAGTGTGTGTGTGTTATTATTTAAAGTATGTATTTGACTGTTTGTCTATAATTGGTGTGATTATGTGAAACTTGGAAATTTTGCACAAGACTGTCTTGAAAACTGGATAGTATTATCCAAACGACATGTACTTTTCCTGTATAAAAATAAAGTTTTTTACTACTACTACTCCCCAGTCTGTCCACCAAATCATCTATTCTGGGCATAGGATAACTGTCAAATTCTGACACTTGATTAAGTTTCCTGAAATCAAGGCAGATTCTAACATCCTGCTCTTTTTTTGTTTACAATTACCATGGGAGATGACCAAGCACTCCTTGACTCCTCAATGATACCCAGTTCTTTCAGTTTCTGTATTTCCTTAACTGCATCAGCTTTTCACCGCTCTGGCAACCTGTATGACTTTTGCCTAATAGGACGAGCATTCTCTGTCACTATTATGTGCTCAACCCCTTTTGCTCGGCCTGGTACCATGGTAAAAGTACTGTTAAATGTCTTTAGCGTATTACAAATGTCTGCAGGTCTGAGGTTAAGGAAACATTCACCTTTACAGAATCAACATTTACAGTTTGTTCTAGTCTATCATAAGCTACATCAATATCTTCCTTATCAGTTTCTGGTAAAACTAGCAAGGCAGCTTTTGGTATTTTTTCAACCCATTTCTTAAGGAGGTTAGCATGGTATATCTTAATAGGATTTTTCTTGTCAGGGGTCTCAATCTCATAGTTAACAGTGCCAGTACATCTAAAAACTTTTTAAGGCCCTTGCCACTTCATTAACAACTTATTTTCTGTCGTGGGTAACAGTAGCAAAACCTTTTCACCTGGCTTGAAAGTTTTTTCTTTTACCCCATGGTCATAATATGCCTTCTGCTGGTTTTGAGCCTCTTCCTGACTACTATGGGCAATTTCAACACATTTTGCCCGTTTCTTTCTTAGGGCACACATATAAGAAGATATAGATTGTTTCTGAGTGGGTTATCTTCCCACGTTTCCTTTATCACATCCAGTGGCCATCTTGGCTGCCTACCATACATCATTTCAAATGACGAAAACCCTGTTGATGCCTGTGGCACTTCTCTGAAAGCAAAAAGTAGGTAAGGCAAGTAATGGTCCCAATCTTTCCCTTCCCCTTTTACAAACCTTTTTAACATGCATTTTAGGGTTTGGCTAAAATGCTTAACAACACCGTCTGTCTGAGGGTGATAGGGGGAGGTTCTTATGGCAGTCATACCTAGCAGTCTGTACAGCTCCTTAAGCAGTGCAGCACCAAAACTACTACCCTGGTCAGTAATAATTTCTTTATGTATGACCACTCTGCTGAACATTTTGGCTAGCTCTGCTGCAACTTTTGGGGCTGTAAAAGTACACATTGGAGCTGCTTCTGGGTATCGAGTAGCATAGTCGCATACTACCAGGATAAATCTATTACCCTTTTACTTTTGTCTAAAGGACCAACCACATCCATTGTAATTCTCTCAAAAGGCACATCTATTAAGGGTAGGGGTACCGAGGCACCTTGTCTTTTCTAGTGATTGGAGCTACTTTCTGACACTCAGCACAGGAATTACAATAGGTAGAAACATCTTCATGAATTCCTGGCCAGTAAAATCTATACAGCAATCTGGCAAGGTTGCGATCCCTCCCTGAGTGACCAGCCATAGGATTATCACGTGCTATCTGTAACAATTCTGTTCTATACTTCTTTGGTGTCTGTCTGGCCATTTGGTAGTCCTCAGCCAAAGAAACAGCTTTTTCCCCATTCTCTGGTCGGTGTTTCTTTACCCACAGCCGCACATCTGTAGGCAAGATTTTGATGAATTGCTCCATGGCAAATGTGTCGATGATCTGTGGGACTGTTTCACTCTCTGGTTGGACCCACTTTATCAGGAGTTATCAGAGTCAGGTGAAGGCTTCTCGAGGATTGTCAACCAAGTTGTACCTCAGAGTTTGAAATGTCCGCCTATAGGTCTCTCTGGAGATGCCTTACCTTTTCAGAATTTCACTTGTCACCAGGTCATAGTTTTCTGACTGTGCAATGTCCATACTGTTGTAGGCAAGCTGGGCTTTCCCCGATGGGTAGGGTACCAGTCCGATTGTCCATTACTGCTTTGGCCACTGGCAGGCTGTTGCAACTCTTTCAAAGGTTGTCAGGTATGCCTCAATATCATCTAAGGGACACAACTGTAGGGGAGAAGATGTTGGACAGATATCTGGGCAGTTTGCTGGACCAATACCTGGCACCCAGGAGGGAATTATGCATCATTTGTCTCTCTGGGGAAGGGGCCACCCTATCTCCTTGTACATACTGCATGAGTAAGGGGGGGAGGAGTCAATGGCTAATCTACACAGTGCATTGAACAAGGTGTTGATTTTATCAAGGAAGGTGGATATAGCACCTAAGTAGACTACGTTGTCATAGTATGTAAGCGGAAAGACCGATTGTCCCACAGTCTGTTTCCTCATGATTCGATGGAGGCATCCCTTTTCTCTTTATGGCACCTAGCCTGGCGTATGAATTGGGTACTACCTTGGACATGTGAACCAAGCAGTTACAGTGCTGGTCCAAGTGGACACTTAGGTATTTGTAGGAGGAAACTGAGTCTAGAAAGGACCTGTCTGGGGTGTGTTAAGTCAGAGTGGAGGTGAAAAAGCTGAGCCAATGTCTGGTGCCAAACAACATGGACACCGTTTTCTTTTGGTTCATGATGAGGCAGTTAGCCAGGAATTGCTTTTGTACTGTAGTGAAGTCCTGTTGGAGGTGACCTCAATGACTGTAGTAGATGTCCCAGATACATAGATAATGGTGTTGTCCGCACATATGCATGTTTCTGGCAGTGAGGGAGTTAAGCAGGTTGTTATTGTAGGTGGTGAAGAACAGGGGCCACAGAATTGAGCCTTGGGGATCCCGAGGTGACTGGTAGTGTGGGAGAAGAGCATGGACCAAGCTTGACAGATTGGGTCTGGCTGGTGAGGTATGACTAGAACCATGCTAGGCCTGAGGTGGGGATGCCAGAGTTGGCTAGTCTGAAGTAGGAGCAGATGGTGATCCATTGCGTCAAAGGTCTTTGCTAGGTCTATAAATAGTGCCCCTGTATCCAGGCCCTTGTCCATGCTGGTGTGAATGTGGCTGGTGACTCTAAGAAGGGAGGAGGAGGTTGAGTGGTTGGAGCAAAAGCTAGATTATGTGACATTAGGAAGCCTGTTTGGGCATAGTAGTTCGATAGCTGCCTGATGATAAACCTCCCCAGGGCTTGGGAAAGGATCTGGATCAGAGAGGTTGGTGAGTAGTTGAAGGATGAGTTACCTGGGGGGGGGGTCACCTTTCGTTTTTTGGCACCAGAAAACCCTGCGGTTTCTGGGGACCCCCTGCTTATGGGGGGCCCTCAACCAGAGCAGTTTTAGTTTAAATTTTTTTTTATCTTCTTAAAACAGCAGTGCATGGCTGTGCTGCTCCTTTTGATATGGCATCATTTTTGTTTTTATTTTTAACAGGAAAATGACGGGGCAAAGCCCTTTTTCAGTCTTGCCTAGCATAAAAAACTAGACAATTACATTTAGTACTTTACACACAATTAAACATAACACGTAATACAGTAAACAAGCATTAATAAGTGCATAATGAAGTGCTTTCACAGGAACAATGAATTGTTTGACTATACTGGAGTACAAGCATTCTTTTAAAGTGCTTTGTGCCTTTTTAACAATTTGTGAAAATTTATTCAACAGTTGAGGACTATAACTGGAAAAGGATCGTCCTGTCTGGAACAGCATGTGTGGATTGGAATAAAAAAGTGAAGCATCGGTATGCCGAGTTGATTAGGTTCCTGTATGCTTTGGTAGCCTATTATTGAGAATACAAGGAAACACTCTGTGATATACTGAGAAGGCAAAAATTACTGTTATACTCAGTTCTATGTTCTGGAGAGTAAATGTTCATCCTTTCATACAGTGAACAGTGATGTGTCCTAACTGGAGCCCTCAGGGCAAATCTGCATATGTTGTTCAATATGATTCTGTATTTCATCAGGAAAGAACTGCCCTGTCCAAAAAACAGAGGGGCCCCATAATCTAACCCTGGTAACAATATTTGCTTTCCATAAGAGACCTTGCCTCATCTGTTCAGGCATTTACATTCCTGTACAGGGAGCCTAGCTTTTGGTTGATTTTTTTACCTATGATGTCCAAATGTCCTACTAAACTCAACACGGGGTCCAAGTGGGCAGCCAAGTATTTAAATGAGTCTACTCGGGATAATAGTACGTTATTTCCATCTCTGATACATAGTTCTACTCCAGTTCTGGCCAACCTCTGTGATGTTCCAAACATCATGACCTTAGTTTTGGACATGTGCAGTTTTAATTTACTTACAGAAAGCCATTTAGTCAGTTTAATGTACTCTTCTTGTAAAGCTGATTGTATTCCATCCAGAGATGTGCCAGAAGTGAAGAGAACTGTGTCGTCTGCATATAAAATACTTCTTGTATTATTTAGTACATTAGGTATATTGTTTACAAAGATGAAAACAGTAACGGCCTGAGTACTGAACCCTGAGGGACTCCAATCTTCACTTCCCTAAATCCTGTTGTAGTACTCCCTATCCTAACCTTTTGCTTACAAGAATCGAAAGAACTACTAAACCACTTCAAGCCAGTCTCAGATATACCACAGGACTTCAGCCTTGACTGTAATATTTTATGGCTAATCAAATCAAACGCCCTGGTTAGGTCAACAAACACCACACAGGTCACCAACCCCTGTTGCTGAAGTCCAGTACAGTGCTCACCAACCCAACCAGGGCCATTGAAGTTAAATGTCTCACCAAGTTATGACTCAGCCGATAAGAGGCAGATGGGCAGCAAAGAATGG
Source organism: Neoceratodus forsteri (assembly GCA_016271365.2). Taxonomy (NCBI): domain Eukaryota; kingdom Metazoa; phylum Chordata; order Ceratodontiformes; family Ceratodontidae; genus Neoceratodus; species Neoceratodus forsteri. Next base: position 254,740,091 of record CM028131.1, on the reverse strand, counting down.
GATGAGAAGGAAAAACCTAATGAAGTAACACTGCCCTCTCCCCCTAGAAAATATAAATATACCACTGGTTGTTATGAAACAAAACTAAAATGTTGGAGGGACTGCAGTCAAGTAAGTGTGGTGATGGTGGAACAAGTAGGGGGCCATATTACTTCCCTAATCTTGCTGGAGGCCCCACAAACCCTAATGCCGGTCCTGAAAATTTGTGATCGGAAATACTAGAGTATGTTTCTAGCCATGAGGGAAGGAGCCGATACATAGTGATCTATTAAGTATGTGGGCAATAGGGACAGCTATTGCTTGAGTGCTAATTTTATGGAATTTGGAAGTGATGCCGTTGGTTCCACAGCCTGTGTTCGGTGCCAAAAGCAATTTTTGATACTGGCACTGAGACTGTCTACAGGTGGAAGTTGCCACTGGTGGGTGGACTGGGTAGCGGGAGGAGGGGGATATTAGAGAAAAGAGCCCTGGGGCCTTCTGTGAAGTATTGGATGAGGGTGTTCATGGTTAAGGGGAACCAGGTGGGGTCTGTACCCCACTGGGGAAGGGTTTAAATAGACTATTAACCACGTGTTCCAGAAGGGGGATTGGGCACTGCAAGATTGCTTGTTCTGGTATTTGGCTTTGGCTAGGTGTAAATAAGGTACAAGAGGAAAGTATTTTTCAGAACAAAAGGTGCTCAAGAACAAGGGGGTGCACTATGAACTTAGAGGGGGTTAGATTTAAGACAGAGACATGAGAAAGTACTTCTTCACAGAAAGAGTGGTGGATTCCTGGAACAGCTTACCAGCCAATGTGGTGGGGGCGAAAACAGTGGTGGGTTCAAGAATTCATGGGCTAGACTAACAGAATCTTAATGGAAAGGAATGGTGGAGGAAGAAAGAGCCAGAGTTCAAGTACGGTATGCAGTGGTACTGCAGGTAGGGGAAAATGGGCAGATTGGGTGGGCCAAGTGGTCTTTATCTGCTGACAAATTCTGGTTCTGTTTTTCTCCTGGGGTTACTGCAGCATGCCACCGTTTATCTTGTGATAATCTCTGGCCCTAGAATTGCCTTACTGTCACCCTGCAGAGCTCATGAAGGTACAAAATGTGTTATTTGCAGGAAAGGTCTCCTTGAAATAAGGCAGAAAGTAGGTTTAGCAGCCTCATGTACAACACTGGATGCTCCTTATTTTAATATACTTTTATGTTAATAAAATATTTTGTTATTTGAATCGCCTTTGGTATCTATGATTATGCTCCTTTGGTATACTGTGTAGCTGTGATATCTGTTTTTGTAATGTAATTATTACTGTTTAGTTTTGTCCACTTTCAGCTATCGCCACTCCCCACCCCCGAACGCATCTGGTAAAAAGCTGTTACCATCTCAGTATGTCTTTCAAGGTGAAACTGTTTAAATAAATAAAATACAGTTTTAATTATTATACCAAACAACTATTTCCAACACTCTGCCCCAACTCTAGTCTCACTTTTTCTACCCTTCCCAGGACAAATCAGCAGAGGACACCTCCGAGCGCACTTCTGTGACTTCAAGTTCTCCTCATGAAACCAGTCAGCAGGAAAAGGAGTTATCTCGGCAGGAACTGAGCTTTACTGAGGATGGAACTGATGTTGTTAAAGACGCAGGCCTTGAAGGACCTAGTGAAGACTGCCCAGAAGCAGGCCAGACGCTCTGCCACCAAGAAACGCAATGGCAGAAGGCAGCAGAATCTGCACCATTATCACACTCCTTAACTCAGAATTCACTGTGGCTGGGAACAAGGGCTATTTCACAACCACATCTGCCCTAAGGAATTACTGCAGTAGTTAATTCTCATGTACCAAGGAGATTTGCTCCATCTTTCACATTTCCCTTAAAAGATGATTTTAACTGTTTGTTCCAGACTTTTTAAATAGCATATCTGCCAGAGTCACTCCCCATACTGGCATAGTTTATCCCTGTATTGGCACTAGAATAGGAAGAAAAACTGTATAGAGCTGATACCAAATAATGTAAATAGTTTAAACAATTTTATCTTACTTTTCCTTGGACTCTATGTCATCAGACCTTTAACCCTCTTCAAGTTTGTTTTTTTCTGTAATAACATCCCAGGCCTTTCACATCAGCCCGTCACATGTGCAACGCAGAAAGAGGTTGCAAATTTTGCAGCAAGCATTAGGGATATATCTTTTTTTATTTTATTTATTTATGTATTTGGTATATGCAGGGCAATTTAAATACTGGCCTGTGTGGAAAGTGGCTGAACCTAAAGTGGATTAATATTCTAGGTTCACCACTGATGCCGGCAGTATGTGTCCCAGAACAAGAAAATGTACTATGCAAGCCAAAGCAGGCGAACGTGAAGACTGGCAGGCTAATCTGTAAGGAGTTTGAATTTTAAATTCATAACATATGCTGTCCCGGTCCTTCAGGGAGTCGCTAAACTGGAATATGGTAGACTACAGACACTATACCATAAGGTAGTCCGCTTTGGCTCCTCATCCCACTCAAGGAACCACCACTGCGAGGCCCTAGCAAGGCTCAATTGGCCATCCTTTGAAGCTCGGCTCAGGTACCCTGTACTCTGTCTGACGATAAAACTAATCAGCCCAGTGCCTCCCCGAGCCTAGATGGACTCCTCACAGGAAAAAGAAATGTGCGTAACCTCAGGTCCTCTGGTCAAATGCTACTAGAGGTCCCTAAGGTCAGGACCAAGGCAGTTGGTAAATCCTTCGCACAGACTGCCCCCTCCCTCTGGAACAACCTTCCTTTGGAGGTGCGTGATACTCCATCGGTACCATGTTTCCGCACCAGACTCAAGACCTACCTGCTGTCAATGAGTAATTGCCTATGCTACAGTACCTAATTCTAAAATAATGACCTGTGTCAGCTTTCTCTACCATACTTAATCTCTACCCACTGAACAGTCAGCACTTACCCCGCCTCATGTTCATAGAAAATATCCTATGTGTCTTAGAGGTACTGTATGTTACCTAATGAACTCACTGTACTATCTCATTAATTGTAGGTCTCTGCAGCATGAGCAAATGCACAATAGAATAAGTAATTAGATATGTATGACCCATAGATAAGAAAGCTATACCTCATGGATCTGAAAGCTGTTGCTTACTGTAAACCCTCAGCCTGTATATTGTACCATTGTCTTCTATTTCATGTACTGTTACTTCCCAGGTCGCCCCTGAAAAAGGGACCTCAGGGGTCCAGTGGGCCTACCCAGTCATCAAAATTCAATAAATAAATAAATAAATAAATTCACTTGATGTTTTAAGCACATAGGAAACTGTGGACAAAATACCAATTTTCTGTTGCTGGTAATGTATGTTTTTTTTTTATTTAACATATTTTATCCCTCCTGATGTTCAGTTGGGACCTCCTTCCACCACCTTGCCAAGCCCTAACACCACTTGTCTGAAACTGCTCCACACATTCCTGCCAGGCCTCCAAGGTTCACCCACATCTCACTACTGTGCTGCACCCCCGTACCCCCGGCTTACCCCCCAGGACCGGGTATGCCTATAGACACTTCAGCATTTATTTCTTGCAGTTCATCTGGCCACCTGCAACAGAAGTGAAGATCTTGGAGGCTGTGGGAGGAGTCCAGCACTAAGTGTGGTGGGTGGGCAGGGGCTTCATCCACCCAAACCGTTTCACTATTTTCCCTTTTTTCCTGCTTCCCACCAGAATTGTGCCACATCACTGGGTGTTGGCATGCCAATGCTTGAGGCACTCGCTCCAATGTCCACGTCTGATGCTACCCCTGCATCGCCACCTCTGGTCACCCAGGTGGCGGCAGAGCGGTTGATCATCAGATACCCCCTCTCTGGAGGAAAGCATCCGTTGACGAAGCACGATCCTCCACCCCAACCCTGGACCTCCGATGGCCCTGGCTCAGTCCCGAACCAAGCTCATCAGCACCATGAGCAGTACTTGTACCCCTCTGCTGGTGGGCGGTAATCAGTTTCTAACAGCAGATTTAATTTTACTTTCACTTTGTGCGTGAAAGCACAGTATTACTGTATATATATTCTGAGCTGATACACCAGAATTAGGGACAGAATGCCAGCATCACAAATTCTGGTACTCTGTCTGAAACGCAAAATTGCAAACTAAGTTTCTAGCCCTTCTAGAGGTATTTCTGGAAGATACTTTGGTGTCAAACAAGGGGATGGGGGATGAGGAGTGAATGTTAGAGTGCATTTTAGGCTGTGCACCCGACAGTTGTAGTTATATGCATGTTATTTAGTGACACCATCTTTTTCTTTACTAGAGATGCATGTAATGGAAAGGTGGCTCCCTTTATGGGACTCAGGCTTGCAGGGGTAAAGAAAGCCATTCCACTCTAATCTTCAATTTTTACAGGAGTGAAAATCAACAGTAGCCCTGGAGTCCAGAGCTGCCAGGATTTCCCTTGGAATATTAAAAAATAAACAGAAAAGGGATGTCATGGTATCATGGTTTTACAGAATACCACCGTATCAGAAGTCACAGTATTGATACCGTGGGTAATTTCTAATACTGTAACAACATTGGTTCACAGTATTCAGCACTTTCAACTAAATATTTTTAGGGATAACTGTCCCTTACACACCAACTCTCCCTGCCATAAACGTTTGAGCAGGCTTCCTTTTTGTACAAAAACTACTTCTTCTGTAATACATATAAGGATAACTGCTGTATTACATGTGTTGATCACCATACCATTACAACTTCATACCGTGATATCCCTAAGACAGAAAGTACAGTTACGTAAGAACTTACTGTAAGATCTTCAAGAACAGCCCTTGCAGAAGACTGTTACCATTAGGAATATGCTGCCAGGCATTAGGACCCCACAAAAACCTTCTAGCTAGCAGTCTCCAGCGGGAATAGCCCCCGACGCTGACTCCGCCCTGACATTGGCCAGTGGCATTTCAGGGGGCGGTCCCCAGCCTCACCTCAGTTCACCTGCCAGAGACCCATTGCTAAGTTCAGCAGGCAGTCCAGGTGGAAGCTTGCCATAAAATAAAAATATGCAGAAAACTCACCAGGGGGGAAAGAGGGTGGGAAAGCAGCACCTGCTGCAAGAGATCCTCTTGAAGATCTACTGTTACGGTAAGTTCTTATGTAACTGTACTATCTTACTTTGAGTGGGAGCTCTTACAGCAGGCTATTACCATTAGGACTGAGTCCCAAGCAGTCCTGAAAAAAAGGAGAAAAGTAGATCCGGGAGAAGGCTAAAGTGCAATAGCCCTTGGAAGGCACTAAGACAGGAGGCCTTGAAGGACCACCAGGCTGAAACCTACCCTTCTCCTAGAGGCAATGTCCAGGCTGTAGTGCTTAATGAAAGTATACAGTGAGCTCCAAGTAGCCGCTGCACAGATGTCTGCAATGGAGACATTGCACATGGATTCAAAGGAAGTAGCCACTCCCCTGCTAGAATGACCCCTAACCAAGCTCGGTAGGGGTTTGTTGTATTTGTTGTAACAGAAGATGATGCACTTTACCAGCCACTTCAAAAATGTTTGTTTAGATACCAGAGTGCCTTGACAGTGGGGTGCAAAGGCCACAAACAACTGCTCCATCTTACGCTGTGGAGCTGTGCCATTATGGTAGTACCTTTAGTGCCCTGTGGACATCCAAAGAATGCAGGAGCACTTCTCCACGGTTTGAGTGATTAGGACAATACACCAGAAGGTTAATGTCTTGATTCAGTGTGAACTCAAACACTACCTTGGGCAAAAACCTAGGATTAGTTCGTAAGGACACTCTGTCCTTATGGAAAAGTTAATAAGGCTCCTTACACATCAGGGCCTGAAGCTTGGAAACTCTCCGGGCAGAAGTAACAGCAACAAAAAATAATGCACTTCAATTAAGGAAGCGAAGCTCGTATTTCGTGGCAGGCTCAAATGGAGAAAGGGTAAGTTTTTCTAGCATAAAAAGGAGATCCCAGAGTGGTACCAGATGTCAGATGTGAGGCTTAATATGCAGTATGCCCCGCAAAAACATATGAGACACGTCCAGTTGGGAGAGAGGTTTTCCCTCCATAGGTATGTGGCAAGCAGAGATTGCAGAAAGATGCACTGTTATGGAGGAGTAGCTGAAACCTTGATTTAATAAGGAGCGGAGATACTCTAAAATCAAGTTCACTGGACAGGTAAGTGGGTCCAATTGATGGGGTGAGGCTCATAAGCAAAATCTTTTCCACTTCATGGCATACGTGGATCTATTTCAGGGCTTTCTCACTGCTACGAGAAAGTCCACCACCTCTGGAAGACCCAATATCTAGATTTGACTAAGTCTGCAGGAGTCAGGCATGAAGATGCAGGGATCTGAGATCAGGGTGGATCAGGGTTTCCTGATCTGTGATAGTAAATGCGAGCTCAGCAGCAGTTGTATTGGAGGCTCCACTGCCAGCTGCTGAAGTAGTGGCAACCAAATCTGCCAAAGCCAATAGGGAACGATGAGGATCATCTCTGCTCCTTTGGCCTGTAACTTCTGGAGAACCCTCTGAAGAATGGGAAGAAGACATTACTTATCATAATAATCTTGTTTCTTCCTAGGGGAATCTTACTATATTCTGACATATGCAGTATGGTGCCACCATAGCACTGCCCCAGAGCTGAAAAGGTTAATAGAACCTATGCAAATGATGGAATGCTAGGCTCGAGCTGGGTTTTCATATCACTGTCTCTGGTAAACAACCTTCTAACCATCCGATTCCAATGAAGTGCACATAGAAAAACGAACTATACTATCTAATAGCTACTGTAACTTTAATTACGTGTGGTTCATAGCTCAGGCTTGTGCTACGTACTGTAGTTAAAGATGTAGGTTATGCTTTGATACAGTGGCCAGACCAGTAAGTAGGATAATGCCTGCAGAGTATTAGTTGTATGTAATGATTACTGCTTAGGTACTTCAGCATAGGCATGAGCAAGTCAGGGACTGTAGTACATTAGAACTGAATAGTATATGCATGGTGCTTAGATGCTTGAACGGATGAGTAACTTGTTATGACTTGGTGTTTTGGCCTTTCTCTGTATCCCACCTTAGGAAAGCTGCTTAGTCAAGAAGGATGAGACCCCAGAAAAGAAATAATGATTTCAGGTACGATTACCTCCTCCAACTCCAGAGAGTGTGACCAGTAGCACACAGGAGAGGAAATCCCCCCTTGGGGGGAAACCTCTGAGGACCCATAGCTACTGACCTGCCCATCCTTCTGGGCATACTAAGGGAGAGTAATCCTAAATGAGCAATATATATAATATTGGCTCATCCCAGACCCCTAGAGAGGAAGATCCAAAGGTCGAGAAGAGCAATGGAATCCAGTGCTGATGATGAATGGACAGTGAAGATGGTAGCATATCCGGAGCAATTCCCAGGGCGAGCTGTCAATGTCCAGGGTAAAGTATCGATAAAAGGTCATCTGGAATCTAGGTGAATGCACAGTTAATCATGAAACAGAGGTCTGAGTTCCAATATACAGTACAAGGCCATGAAAGCAGAAAGAGTCCAGGAAGGTGAGGCGAGGAAGCTGGATACAGGCAGGAAGCTAAAGAAGGTGGAGTAACTGAAAGCCTGGTCCAGTGTGGGTGAGCAGTAAATCAACATTAGGCCAGAAGCCCAGAAAACCCCCAACTCATCCAGTGAAGCTAGTCTGGCAAGGGACAGGACCTCCCTGCCCCAAGCTGGGTGAGGGAGGAGTATAGGACAAATAATCAAACCTCCAGGCCGATGGTTGGGCAAGGCAGATGTAGAGTAGGAATAGTCAAACCTCCAGGCCCCGATACTAGGCGAGGCAGGTGAAGGGTAGAATAATTGAATCTTCAGGCCCCAATGCTGGGCGAGGCAGGTGTGGTGTAGAATGTAGAACCCCCAGGCCCTGAAGTAGGGCGAGGCAGGTGCAGGCTTGGCCCCCGCATGGCCTGCGAAAACCCAGACCCCACGTAGGTTGGGCAGGAAGGGTACAGAATGGCCAAGCCAGCTCCTATGAAAGCTAGCAGAACCGGAGAAACACTGCCGCGGAGGGCCACCAGGTACAGAATGCATCAAAGAGGCTGAAACCAAGGAGAAGGCATGTCCATCTGACTCATTCATGGAAGCAAACTAGCAAATAGCATAATGTTGAAAATGCATAATGCAGTAACTGAGGAAGCCAGATGCAAACTGCCTCTCAATAAAGTATCATAGCACTGGCCGTCAAAAAGCACCATGGGATACAGAATGTTTAACACTTCATGTTAAGCATGGGGCGATCTCTACAGATAGTGGTACATAAGGGTAGTGACAAGGGAATGGTTCAATACGTGGTCAATAAATTAAAAGGTTGTGTATCAAAATTAGATCTTGCATATGAGGAACACCAGTAAAGCTGCGGAGAAGCGAGGGTAGTTCTGAATGAGAAAATCATAGATATGCATAAGTCATAGGAACTAAAGGGATGGCCAGGTGTATTTGCAGGAAATGTGCAGTAGTCAAACAATTTAGTAGAGCGAAATCTGGTAAATTGCTGGAGAGTGTAGGAAAGTACAGGGGCAGGATGGAAATCAGAAAGCAGCAGCTGAGGAGGAGGAAACAGACATGCACTAGCACTGCAACATGAATGCAGCAAAGAGGGCAGTCAGTTCACACTGTGGCAAGGAAAGATTAATAGCAATCGTACTAAACTGATAGGCTTACATGGCCTTTGAGAAGTCCGCTAAAGGCCAATGGGTTCATTAGGGGTCCAAATAGAATTTCAAACCCGACTGCCATGCAGAATAAGGTAACCACCATATAATATACAGGTAACCAAGCCACAGAATTTCATTGTTGGAGAAGTACAAATAGAACTGTCTCGGGTGTTAGAAGATTTAGGTTTGTGAAATGGTGCTAGCTGGTGGTAGCCATTTTAGAAAGCCCAACCAGTGGTAGTGATCTGATGGGGAAGAATGGCTGAAGCTCTTGTCCTCAGCTTGGGCATGAACTTGAAGTTGAGGGCAAGACCTAGGCCCACTACCTCCAGGACCCACCTGTCTGTGGTTATGGACTGCCAGAGCAGGAGGAAGAGGCAAGCCTGTACCCTACTGGGAGAGGGGAGGCAACTCTGACAGGCTCTTCAGGTAGTCTGTTTCATTTGCGGAGTTGGCTGAGGACTGGGTCCAGCCCTACCAGTACCCCTTCTACCCCTGCCACTGAAATAGCCCCTGTGAAGTTGATAGGTCGGAAGGGCTTGTTTTTGGAAGAAAGTGCCTATAACTAGGTCTTGCTCTCCCACCTCTGTTTTGTTGTTTCTGGGGGGGGGGGCAGCTGTTCTTTCTTTGACAGCCACACCATTGAAGGCCCCATCTATTTATCCATCTTTTTCATAAAGCCCTCAGTCTGCTTGCCAAAGAGGGATGAAAGTTTGCAGGGGAAATCCAGAGATTTTGTCAGTGTATCATGAGAGAGCTTGGTATCCTTAACCAGGCAAATCTCCTCAAGGACACAGAAGTAACCATTAACATGGCTGCAGTATCATTGGCATTCACAGCCATTCAAAATTGAAATTTAGATGCCTCAAAGCCCCACTTGACAGCCAAGTCAGATGCCATAGGCGCTGGACAGGCTTTAGAAATTTCTGATACTGTGTTCCACAGGCTGTTTTGAAATCTGGCTACATAAGTTATGTAAGTAGCTTGTCTGCTGGCCAAGGAAGAACCCAAATAGGTCTTTCTGGCCATTGAATACATATTTCTGGAGTCTTTAGCAGGAGGGTGGGAAGCCAGGGGAATGCCAGCCTTATCACAGGCAGCATCCTGTACCACCCCTTTATGGCTTGGGTGGCCAAAAAGAAATTCAGCACCTGGTTTGGCAACCCAATACTTCCTGTCCAGTTTTCTGTCTACCGGAGGAATAGATGTGGGTTTATGTAAGATTCTTAGCACATGCTTTCTCAGAGATTTCTGGATGAGAAATAAAGCCTTTTAACTGAGGCTACATCCAACATCTCAACATAATCTAGTTCCTCCTCCTCCTCCTCCTCCTCCTCCTCGGTTGCCTCTTGAGTGGATAGGTCCAGAGTTTGAGCTACCTGCTGCATAAAGGCTAGCAGGGTAGTAAAACACTGTGACCTCTTGTCAGGGGAGTCAGGAAGCTGGCGGTCAAGGGAAACATTTGGTTCCAGAAGCTCCCCTAGATCCTCATCTTCATCATAATCCTCCTCATCATCATTTTCCCCAAAGCCTGCCATGTCAAAATCACGAGGACCAGGAACCAGGACAGAACCTGGGGGCAAAACCGTGGGACTGTGAACTGAGGACTGTGGAACCGAACCGGCAGGAGACTGAAAGGACTGTATAATCCTTATAGTATTAGCAATCTCCTCTGCGGTTGGAACCGCTGGATTTAATGGTTGCGGTTTCTTTGCCACATTTCTTTCTCTTTCTCTTGTCCACAGCTGCCGGTTGAGTGGTAGGATCCACAGTACATTTCTTTCCCTGTGAACCGGTACCCTTGTCAGAGGGTGTTTCTTCCGGTTCATCAGTTTCTTTTGAGGAAGAAGATTTGTCCACAACCAGGTTAGTGTTTTTTTCGGACAACCTTTCCTTCAGTTGGTCAATTTGCCTGTCCAGCATTGACTGAAGAAAGTTTTTGCATATCTCGCAGTCTGTCTTCAAGTGGTCAAGCCCGAGATAGAACACACACATTAAATTGGGATCAGCGTTAGCAAATGTTTCCCCGCACTCAGTATAGTGCTGCAAGTCTGTTGGCCCAGTTCTTTTCTTAGGAGTTTGAGATATAGCCAGCAGAATGCTAACCCCCTTTTTAAACTAAACTCCTTATTTTTGGTCGGTTTAATGACCAAGGAAAGAACCGAGGTTTAGCCCAGTAATGCTCCCACAAAGTATAACGGACTAAAATAAAGATTTACGTTAATAAGAATAGGAAAAAAGGGCTGGTTCCTGACTGGTGGGAAAAACTGGAGAGAAACTGATAACTAATCAAAGCTTTGCTAATCTAAACTAGTCTACCTGTAAACCAGAGACAACAGTTCAAAAACAAAGTAATTTAAGTAGTACTGAACGGAGAAAAAAAAAGATCTTGAGTAAAGATGCAGAGGATTCTTTGAGGCATTTGAGTAGGCAAGCGGAGTTAAGAATCTGACAGTTAGAAGGTTGTTTACCAGAGATAGTAGTTTGAAAACCGAGCTTGAACCTAGTATTCTATCATTTGCATAGGTTCTATTAACCTTTTCAGCTCTGGTGCAGTACAATGGTAGGACCATACTGAATATGTCACAATATGTCAGAATACAGTAGGATTTCCTGGGGTTAGAAAGAGAGGGAAGGCATACAGAAACCTTCCTGTCCAACAGAGGGTCAAAGTGTCTGGCCTGAAAACACCAGGCATGGACTCTTGTGAGCAGAAACTGGGCAGTTTGGGGTTGAGTGCAGACGCAAAGTGGTCCGACTCTGAATGGCCTCACCTGCTGAATAGTTGATCTGCTACTGACTGGAGGAACTCCCAGTTGTGGGTCTGGATCAAGACCAGTTTAGGCTGTCGGCAAAGAGGTTTAGGATGCCTGGAACATGAATGGGGTGAAGTCTAGACAATGTTCCAGTGCCCAGTACCAGACCCTCATTGCCTCCCAGCAAAGGGGTTAAGAATGTGTGCCCCCTTGCATGTTGACTTAAAACACTACTGATGTCTTGTCCATCTGGATGAGAAGAGGGCCTTGTGAAAGGTCCATATGAAATGCCCTCAAAGCACTGTGAACAGCTCGCATCTCTAGGACACCGATGTGGAGCATTTGCTTGTCTGGAGACTAGATCCCTCAGGTCTGTCTGTTTTCCAGATGAGTACTCCAACTGAGACTGGATGCATCCATAGTTAAAATCCACCTTGGGGGCTGCTGCCAAAGGGGAAACCCTTGTACCAGGTTGGAGGTGTCCAAACACCAGGAAAGAGTCCTTCCAACAGGGTAGGATACCTGACTGGGTCCAGGTCATCTGACCTCTGGTCTGATGCACCTGAATATCCACTGTGGGACACTCCTGTGGCAGTGGGCCAAAGGAACTCTGGGGATGGCCACTGCCATGTGCTTCAGAAGTCTGTCACAGGCCCTGGCAGGGACCTGTGGAGCCATGGATACCATCTGGGCTACACCCCTTAGATGATCCCCCCTGTCCTCTGAGAGGAAGGCCATGCCTTGAACTGTGTCCAGGACTATTCTGATGAACAAGAGTCACTGGCTGGACCATGGGGATGACTTTGAAAAATACAGGGTGATTCCCAGCTCTCAGAAGAGTAAAATGTGTCTCTGAGGTGCAGGCAACAGAGCTCTGGAAGGAGTTACCAGAATGATTGTCTACCATGAGGAGGATGTAATGGCCCTGTCATCAAAAATGCAGACTTTCCCTGCTAGGTACTTGGTGAAGACTCAAGGAGTGAAGGAGAGGCCAAATGGTAAGCCTGGAAACTGGTAATGTCTTCCTTGGAAGTGGAACCTCAGGAACTTCCAATGGGGAGGAAAGACCATTATGTGCAGGTAAGCATCCTGCATGTCCAGGGAGGAGAGCTGATCCTCTTGGTGCAAAAGGGGAATGACGCCTAGTAAAGTGACCATTCTGAACTGCTTGTATACTATAAAGAGATTTAGTTAGCTGTGGTAAAGAATGAGCCAAAGTTCTCTGGTCTTTTTTGGGACTAAGAAAAAGTGAGAATAGTAGCCCAGCCTCTGTTGATCTTGGGGGACTGGCTCTATCACCCGCTTCTGCAGAAGGGCTTGGATTTCTGCTTCTAAAAGAAGAATGTGTGAAGGAGCCCCTGGTGGCTTATCTGGAGGGATCAGAAGGAATTGAATAGTATGTCCTCTCCTAACAAGGTCTAATACCCAGAGGTCTGTGGAGATGCTGCTCCATCCCTCTAGGTAGAGGGGGAAGTGACCCCTTACTGCCTCCCCATTGCCTCCGCTGGAGGAGGGGGAAAGTAGCGAGTAATTGGGTGGATGCAGGAATGGGCAGAGAGGGCTTGAAGGTCTTGGGGCCTCTAGAGGCACAGCTCCCAGGCATTTGGGTTGGTGCTTTCCTCTTGAAGCTTCCCCTCTGCTAAAATTGGCTGCGGGTGTTTTTCCCAGAGAGCTTACAAAAAGGCCATTTGCGAAAGGGTTTCTGGTCCCCCTTATATATCTTTCAGATAGACCAGATAGGTTTCGTGGACTCTTAGAGGTGAAAGATCAGTTTCTCTGTCTCCTCCCCAAAAAGAATGAAACCCTGGAAGGGAAGGTCCAGGATCCTGGACAGCAGATCCTGGGAGAATCCTGTGACTCTGAGCCAGACATGATGTCTAAGACAAACACCAGATGCTGCTGTCCCAGAGGCCATGTCTGCAGTGTTGTACGAGGCCCTGAGGACAAGAGTGCCTACGTCTGAACTAGACTTCTGGATTTCCAGAAGCTTGGTCTTCTGAGCTGAGTCTGGCAAGGTCTGAGCAACCTATAAGCCTTTCTCCCATATTGCATTCTGGTACTGGACCATATGTGTGAGAAAGGTCAACGATCAAGTAGAACAGGTGGAGGCAGAATACACTTTCTTGCCCACTTGGTCTAACAATCTGGACTCTGCATCAGAAGGCTGTGAACTAAAGTGTTTTGGCTTCTTCGACTTGTCATGAGCAGCCATAATAACCATTAAGTCTGCCTGAGGGTGTTTCACCAAAAAAAATACTCAGCCCTCAGTGCCCTGTACAGCCTATCTAACTTTTTAGAGATGGCCAGAGTGGTGGAGGGATGCTTCCAAGTGATCTGGGTGACATCCTGGAACGTGCCCACTAAAGGAGGAATGACCAAGTGCTTTGGCTCCTTCTGCCTCAGGTACTTGGCCAACCTTCAGTGGTCTGGAACCAGATCCTCCATCTCCCATTCACCGGAGGTCTGGATGTGCCTCATGATATCCATAAAGGTAGGATGGTCAGGAGGAGGAGATCTAGGGGTGTCCTTTTCATCTAGGGACACATGACTTTCTCTCAAAGGAGAACAATCAGAACCTGATGTGTTGGAGTCTGAACCATGGCCTCTAGAAAAGAGGGAAGTTAATCTAGAGCCTGAGGAAGAGCTTTACCACTTGAACAGATGCTGCCCACTAGAGGACCTATGACATCTGTGGGTCTGGCGAAGGCTGGTAGAACATTGATGACGACTATCTGACCGACATCAGCCGACTGACCGCCTATGGCTAGAGGAGCAACAGCAGGTAGTGCTGGGCGAGTGGGAGCAATGTCGATGACACTGTTCTTTATGTAAAGTCTGGCCTCAGGAGTTGATAGGACTGCATGACTGGGACTTAGGTTTAGGTGCTTTAGGCAAGGGAGAGGAAGGTTTGTCTCCCTCACTTTGGTCCTTGTCTGTATCTGGAGTTGGATTAGCATCTGGCTGCAGTGGAAGGATGTCTTTCTTCACTTGGCCCCACCAAATTGAAAATGTTCTGCAGCTCTTCTTTGAGAACTGAGAGCTACTGCCCACCCGGGGGCGAGGTGTTTCTAGCATAGGTGGAGCAATAGGGGAAGAGGTTCAGTTTGGTGGGTCCTTGGGAGAGGGAGTAGACCGATCCCATTGGTTGTCAGGTGAAGAAGTCCTATGGACCTGTGAATGCTCGAGGTCCAAAAAGGCTTTGCCTGACTTATGACCCTTGTCTGGTAGCCTCGATGATCTGGAGCTGTCAGGCTTGGAGACAGTCATGAGTTTGGCTGTATGTGCCTGGGAGACCGTGGTACGGTGAGCCGAGGTCAGCTGAGACACCGACTCCTGATCCCAGTGCTCAGTAGTCTAACCCGGAGCCCCAGGAGAGACCAACGTTGGGACCTTGCACAACAGGCTCAATGTCCCAATGGAAGACAAGGAGGAGGTCCCGACCCCTTAGGTAGAGGGTGACTGCAAGGGTTTGCCCTTCGCCTTCAGGGTACTCAAGGCCGGTGTAGAACCCAAGCTCTGCTTTCCACTCCCTGATGTCTGAGTTTTGGCAGGAGTGGAGGAATCCTGCTGCCCAGCAGAGTGCTGTGAATGGCAGGAAGAGTGATCAGAGCCCCCCGACTTGGAACCCAAGGAGGTCTTCTTATGGTGTGGGGACCGAGAGTGCGAACACCCCTTGGACCAATCCCAGTCCTTTTCTTGGGACTTATGCTGGTCCGTGGCATTTTTCTTGTCCTTATGTTTCGAGGAGCGAGGAGAAGAGGAAGACTTCTCCGCTGATGAGCTATGCATAATGGCCACCTGCAGTTCCATAATGTGGGCCTTTAATGTCTTAAGGCAGCGAATCAGAGTCCAGCTAGTAAAGCCACTGCAAATATAGCAGGCCTTGGTGTCGTGGTCGGGCCCCTGGCAGAAGACACAGGCCTTGTGCTTGTCCTTGGCTAGAATCTGGCGACCGCAGGCACACTTCATACTCTGCTACTTGATGGAAGAAACCGATTATGGTAAAGATGACATACAGATGAATATAAATTGGACAGAAAGTGGACTGTTCACCGAAAAAGTTATAGAAACTATCAAAAATTTACTGAAAAGCACCCAAAAAATGTTCTAGAAGACAACTGAAGAGAAGAAGTAGACCGGTCTGTGGCTGGAAAAGAACTGAGTTGGGACTGGGGACCGCCCCTGATATAGTACTGGCGGACGTCGGGGCACAGCCAGTGCCGGGGGCTGTTCCCGCTGGAGACTGCTAGCTAGAAGGTTTCTGTGGGGTCCTAGTGCCTGGAGGCATAGTTCTAATGGTAACAACCTACTGCAAGAGCTCCCACTTGAAGTAAGATCATGACTGACTACCTCATGAAGTAGATATGCTCAAGCATATTATCAAGAGCATGCAAGACCTTATCTTCGAGGAAGGGGCATGTCTAAATATTAACGCTAATTCTTATAGCTTTCTAGCCTGTATACAGGCAAAACCTAAAATTTCGAGCTTTTATGACTTACTTCTAGCCTGTATAAATGTCTCGTACTTACAGTGCCTCAGGCTATTTATTTATTTGAAAATATTTCACCAGGAAGGCAACATGAGCTGTAGCCAGCCTGTTTCAAGAAGGGGGGGGGGGGCAGAATATGAGAGAGAGGTAAAGGTAAGGGAGAGACCAAAGGCTGTACTTCTTCAGGGTGAAAAGAATCCTGTAAACTGTTCCAGACCCTGGAAAAGAAGAGGAGAGAGGAGAGGGACTGGGGAAAGGAGAGGAGAGGAGTAGGCCTAGGCTGAAACCCTTCAGGAAGTTAAGAACCCTGCAAAGTGGCCTAGACCAGGGAATGGGGTGGAGGGGGAAACCAGAGAGGGAATGACAGGGGGCAGAGGCTAGGATGTATGTGCCGTACGAGCGAGCGATACGGTGCCGCACCATTACAGTTAATGGAGCACCTCCAGCATCTGCCATACTTCTGGGTCACGTACTTTTAGAAAATAAAATATACTCTGTTGTGGCATGAGAAAACACTGCTTTTGTTGGATAAAGCTAAGCCAGAGGGCAAGCCTTTCAGGGCCAGGAACCCCCTGATTTGTTCTGTTTTCCTTTAATTCTAAGGGGGGCACAATCTATAACCATTTAACAACCCCGCCCAATAGTCTCCTACTTTGTACTTTTCTTTTCTCTGCTTTCCCCATTCTTATATTCTTCATCCACTTATTTTTCTTACTTGGATTTTCCTGTATATCAGGGGAACTTCGATCCAAAGAACTGTGGAGTAACATCCTTAAGAATTGAACATTTTCTCTATGGTAATTGTTTATGAACTTATAGTTATTCGCTGAAAGATTCATCTGTTTATTTATTGTTACTGTAGCTTTAAATGATTTTGTTATGATGTATTGATGTATTGGTGACATTTTTAATGATGTTTATTATGCATGTTATCGCAATAAAATTTTATTGATAAAAAAAAAGTCTCCACTACAGTTGGTCAAATGGGAAGAACCACACCGGGGTCAAAGGGACAGGAAGCATAGCCTACCCTACTCATGTCTTGTACCACTACTGCCAGAAGAAGCCCTCATGCTTCCTCTGCACTCAATACCATTGATCTCTTTAGAGGATGATGACAAGGTACAGAAGATGAGTGTTGATTGCTGCTGCCTCAACCAGAGCAGGATCAAGACTGAGAACAGGAACAGAACTACAAATTGGACCTTGATCTTATCTGTGTCAGTCTTCCCCATTCATCACTGGTGGGTTCTAGCGAGAGGAGCAGGACCCTGCAGAACCATTTCTTTTCTAAAAGGGGAGAAGCCAGTGCCATGGGTGCCAATGCACTAGAGGCCGACACACTGCGTGGTGCTCACAGGTTGGCCAGTAACCAGCGCTGTTCCTCCTCCATGCCAGTTCTGCTTCTCCCACCGTCAAGTGAGCACAACCTCATGAGAAGAATATTTCAAAACTGCAACATTGTGGCCCAGTCCATTTGAACCATCCTTCAAACCATCCTAGTTCTGGAAGAGTCATTGCGTTCTCGGTGCCGTAGCACTGGTAAGTTTTTTCCTTATTTTTCTTTGGTGCCGAGACCTTTTTCTCTATTATTTATTAATTTTTCTATCTGATCATGTCTTGCCCCGGGGACAAAATGAAGAAATATTTGAAGGCGGGTCAGCCTCTGATGTGGCACTGACCATGTGGCCGGCTTTATTCCATCTCGGACTGGCATGATAAATGCCTGACTTGCCTGGGCCCTAACCACAATATGGACAATTGTGATGCCTGTTTCTCCATGGACCTCAGAGTATTATAACACTGCGCATTTAAACTCGGCTGCAAGTCACTGAATTTTGAAGGACAATTGCACACTAAGGACGACAGATGCAGGTCCCTTGACCCTTCCTCCAGGTTATCCCTTTTTTATATGGGCCGGGGAATGGGGGCTTCCACCCTTTCTAGCCTCACCATGGTGGAGGCCCTTTTCAAGGTGCCAAAGGCCTTGTCTGACTCCTCTGGGGGTCGAGCCGGAGGCACCATTTTGGCAATGACCTCCTTGGAGTTGAAGGCTCCCCCAGCGTCACAGCCTGTTTCTGCCAGGCACAACCCAGTGGTTTTCTCGGCACTGCCTATCAGCATTGCATGGATCTCAGTGCTGTTCATGGTGCTGGCAATCGGGGCGGCACCCTGGGCAGTCTTCAGGCTAGTCTGTGCAGTGCGCTTGTGGTGCTGGGAGGCGGGAGGTTCGGAGGTCTTCTGGATTAGCTTCTCGGAGGAGGATGATGAGCCAGAGGTGGATCCAGATTGGCTTCCTGATTCTTCGGAGTAAATGAACTCTCTCCTGCCCAGCACTTTGGTGCCTACCCAACCCCTTTCTTCAGAGCCAGTGGTTTTTGCCAGCACCAGTGTCAGAGCTGCTTGTTAAGCGGATGGATTTTCCAGGGCTGGGGGGTTCACAAGAGCTGGTATGGCCTCTGGACTCGGAGAAGGTGAGACCCCTGTTTTAGGTGTCCAGGCTGGGCCCATTTCTAGACCTGCTTGAATGTCTGGGACAGGGGTGAAAGTTCCCTCAATGGCTGCCCCTTGGGTGCTGGTGGGTTAGGTTGAGCTTCCACAGCTGGACCTGAGGAAAAAATCTCTGAGTCTGAGAGGTTGAGAGGACAGCACCAGGAGCAGCACCTTTCTCTGGAGCATGCAAAGGTTTTGATAGGAGCCACAGCACTAGCTCTGTCTTCTCCCCTGAGGTCTCCTCAGGGGGGATCTCATTTCTTGAGGCTATGGGCTTCCCTTTTGGACCCATGCAACCCTGGTCACCTCGCAGGAGGAACTCCCCTCCACAGCTCAGTCCTGACTGTTTCAGGATGGCTTAATGGCCGGGGACTGCCATGAGTGATGTATCCATCCACGGTGTTGGATTGTCTGGTTGGTCCCCAAGCCCTGGCAGAGGACATTCTTTCCCTCAGAGGTGTTTGGCCCCTTTACTAATGCCTTCTCCTCTCCTTCTCCCCAGCCTCTCTGGTTCTATGGGGCCACTAACCTGGGAGAAGTTTAGAGCCACAACTGCCTATTTCCCATCCTATCTTAGATCCATGGATGAGCAGGTGTTGTCACCATTCACCCCTGCGACAGTCAGACTCTGACTCCCTCAGACTCGTCAGCCTCCTCGTCTTCCTCACATGAGGGAGAGGATCCTTCTGTCCACCTTTCATCAGATGCTGATCAGACCTCCTATCAGCATTTCCTTTCAAGGCTAGTTGACGAGCTCCATATTTCATGATTGGCAAGACGCAATCCTGAGCGGGCGATGCATGCTTTTTTCAGCGAATACAGTGCGGGCAGCCTGGTGGTGCCTGCCAGACCCACCCTTTTTCGGGAGGCATCATACTGCACTAGGAAGTATCCATCAGTCCCCTTCCCAGCACCAATGGACTGCCCCTGTTGGTATTTAGCAACCCAGGGATCTCTTGGAGAATTACCTCACATCTCTCCTGGACACTCCCTCCAAGCATAGAAGCCCAAGACACGACCGGCCCCCGGATGCGGACTCCATGGAGTTTGAGTCTTGGGGGAGGAGAGTCTTTTCCTCAGTACATCTCTCTCTCTCGCTCTCTCCATTGAGGCACATCAGGCCTGTCATGCTGCCTACAGCAGGCATGTATGGTCTTTGCTAGGACAAATCATAGCATCTGTGCCTGAAATGGAGGCAACCAGACAAGCCACTGCCCTCTCTGTATGTCAACTGGGGCTTGCGGGGTACCAAGCAAGGGCATTGTATGATGCCAGTGAGGTGGCATGCAGGCTAGCGGAGACAACGATCTGCATCAGGCGGGCAGCATGGCTTTGTTTTTCCCGGTTATCACCTGTGGTCTGGTGAAGGGTGATTGCCTCCTCCTTCTGGGAGACCCACTTTTCTTCCCACAGAGTGAGGTGGAAACTTCAAGGGCAACTTCCATGTCCCACCTGAGGGAGACTCACCTCACCCTGACCAGTCGCAGGCCTAACAAGGCTTGTAAGGGTCTCCCCCCTTCTGTCTCCCCCACAGGAGGCTGAGGGACATTCTTCCCTCAGAGAGGTACCAGGTCCTGTTCAGGGGCTTGCTAATCATCTACCAGTGATGAATGGTGAAGACTGACACAGATAAGATATGAAAATTACACACAGATCTCAACATGCAAGTCGTTATGCAGTTCATTTTTGCTGATGATCATAATAAAATGTGAGCAATTTAACTGTACACCTTGGAAAAGGGATGCATTTAAATAGTGATATTTGGAAGTGAACAGATTTGAATTAAAATGGCATACATTTTGTTTTTATATTGTGACAAAACACTGGACAGGTTGATACATTTTATTCAAATAGGGAATGTGTCATTTTCCATAGCCCAGGAAAAGGGGTGTCCCAGATTTGGGAGAACATCTCTTCCATACTGTTAACTTTGAGCAAGATTCTCTCTAGTTTAAGACATAGCTTCATCTTGTCAGCTTACTGCTGCATGGTGGGGGCTTGACTGCCATCCACTGCTGAGCTATGGTTTTTTCCTTACGTTTGTGAAAGCAGTGGAGCACATGCTCAAGCTCTCCCACTGTCTATGCTGCCAAGATCTGCACCCAGCAGAAACTCCAAAGGGGACTTGGGCAATCTACATCCCCTAACCTGCTCCACAATGCCATGCAAACCATGCTAGAAAGAGGCTACTTTATAACATGTGAGGGCCATGTGAAGGAAGGTGTCCTCCTAGACCCCACACTGGCAATATGGGAGATGTATCTTGGCACAGGATATATAAGTAAGCAGGGGTGTAATAAGCTCAGTACATAAAGTTTAGTTGCACCCATCTAAGTTTACTGCTACTAGAGCAGACAACTAAATGTTGTGATGCAGTCGCTCAAATCTGGAGAGTAATGTGCACATTTAGGTCAATCTCTCATTTGCCAATTATATATTGTACTGTAACTCACCTTCACCATGTATTATCTAGTAATAAAGGGACAGAGGTTTGGCCAAGGGCTGAGGGGTATAAAGCCCCTCCTTTAGCAGCAAGGTTTCTACGTGGAGCAGATCTTCATTAGTCATCGTGTTGATGATCTGCCTCAGTTGGAGGCATATAAAGAGATCACCTGCTCCTAGGTTCCAGTCTGTTTGGAGGTTTTTAAATGCCTGTAACAGGCCCCCTCATTTGGATGAGCCATATGGGTTAACCCCTTCTTCTGCCTCCTTAGCAGCCTCTGGTGTAGAAAGATTGTGTATAAGGATTAATTTTTAAAAGACTGTTATTGTCACATGGGGTAATGCCCTGGGCTGTATACCAATTCCCTTATGGGCAAGTAGCCAGATATGGGCTATGTTCTTGAGAAAGGGTTAGATGCTGACCCAGTGGCGTGGAGGGCTGAGGCATCCATGCCTTACCTCCTGCACACCGGCGACCCATGTGCACACTGCGAGCAGGACGCAGGGGTCGGCTGGAGAGGGATAGGATTGAGTGTCCGGGGCATTAGTCTCCTCTCCCATGGAGGGAGGGCTGGTGCTCCCACCAAACGCTGCCTCTAGGTGGAGGCCCAAAGGTAGTGCGGACTTTGACTTTCAACATCTTCCAAATTGTTTTTTTTTTTTAGACTTTCAACATCTTCCAAATTCTTTTTTTTTTAGGCAGGAACAAAGGGTTTGTCTTTTATTCCGGTCAACCCAGGAGATATCACAAATGTGGGTCTTTAAGGCATATTAGTTCTACTTGTGGTAAGATTCAATGCTTTCAATGTGGGGAATTGGGTCATGCCGGGCTTGATTGTGTAAATGCACCTAACTATAATTTTTGTGAGGAACCAGGCCATAATTTTGCAGAATGTCTACTGGCTTCACATAATACTGAAGATGCTGATTTTGCAATGCAGGATTTTTTGTATAAATACTGCTCAATCAGGCAGAGGTCCAATTGAACCTAGACCACCTCGGCAGCCCTGACCTGCACCTATCTCTGAAGGTTCAGCCAGTCCATCTGTTGTCCCAGACTCACGGGAACTTGCTCACAAAGGTAGTACTGCAGGAGTATTAGCTATCATAGCCCAGAACCCTGATCCCCTATTGTTGCACATACTACTGTGGGAGTCATGGCTCCACCCCCACCGCCATCCATAGAGACTACTCGTACTGGCCTATGGATCTCAACTGAACCTACTGGAGATTTTGGGCTCCCAGTTACTCATATGAATGTTATTCCACTTTCTAATAAGTTTGACACTCTCCTAGTGGAGGAGGTTATGGAAGAGCTAGACTCAGATTCTGCTTCCCAGAATTCATCACAAAGGGATCCTGCCTCAGATTTAGAACAAGACCTTAAGCATGCCTGCACTGCGAAGGTTAAAAAGAAATTGCTTGGGAATAGATTAGGTACCAGGAAAAGTGCTAGGAAAAAATGATTGGATTTTATCATCTTTTCAGGTATTCTACGGGGTATGAACTATGGATAGCTACTTTTAATACTAATAGTATTAGATCAGAGAAAAAAAGATTAGCTACTTTTGATTTTTTCACTAACTATGAGCTGGATGTTGTTTTTTTTCAAGATACTAGATTGCATTCATCAGATGATTTTGAGGCTGCTTCCAGTGCTTGGCTTAAAGTCGCTTGTTATTGGTCAGGGGATGGAGGGGAGGTTGCATGTTCTGGGGTGTGCATTTACCTTTTACGACAGGACATAGTAGTAATCAATGTTGTAGATACAGTGCCTGGTAAGGCACTTTTACTAGATATTAATATTCAAAGCTCTCATTTTAGATTGGTTACTGTTTATGGACTGCAAGTTAAAACTGAACATATAGACTTATTAATAAAAATGCTGCTTTTTCTATTTACTAGGAAAAAAATGTGTTTGGGAGTGATTTTAATATCAACAGATCCCTAAAAGATGGAGGAACTAAAGGAACAAAATTATATTGTGACACCCACTTCTTAAATGATCTATTACACACTTCTGCTTTACAAGATGCGTGGGAGACATCAGGGATTCAACCTAAAAATACTTATTTTTCTGATGTACGCAAGTCCAGAACTGATTATTGGTTTATCTCCCCATTTACGTTGTTGTGATCATAAACTTGTACCAATGGCTACTTCTGACCATATGATGTTTCAGAGTACCTTATTGAATTTCCCTGCTCTGTCTAAAGGGCCAGGTTATTAGAAGCTGAATTTTTCCCTTATGGATATACCCGAGGTAAAGGCAGGATTTGCTGCCTTGCTCACGCCGAGAAGTTCTGTTTATTTTTTATATGATTATCCACAAATATGGTGGGTATACATGAAGTTGGATATTACAAACTATTTTCAAACTATTTGGAGACTTTTGGGTCATAATAAATGTTTGTCCTATAATGCCTTACGGCAGCAATTGCTTCTGGTTTATTCAAAACTAAATAAAGGCGAATTTGTGTCCCAAGAGGTTCTATGTATTTTGAAAGAGGACTTGATTAAACTTCAATATAATAGGCTTAATTCCCTTGAAGTGGAACAAAATTTTGGGGTTTCAGGTACACAACATTCTTGTAACCCCTTTGAATATTGTGCGTCCCATAGAAATAAAAAGGAAATGACAAGATTGGAAACTGCTTCTGGGGATTTTGTGGACACACAAAGAGAAATGTTATTGGAATTGGATGAATATTTGACACAGCTCTTCCAGGCAGATTCAACTGTTTCTGTTGACAAATTAGATGACTGGTTAGGATCTCGTGCACTTCCACATCTTCCTGACTTTCTTAAAAATCCCCTTTGTAGACCAATAACTGAGCAAGAACTTGCTATGATTATTTCTGCAATCCCAAGGAATAAATCCCCGGGTTAAGATGGTATCACAAATGAACTGCACCCTATATCAGACACTACATCAAGAATTGTTGGAATTATTCAATAAATATTCTGGATACTGGTTTAATTCCTGCCCACTTTCATCAAGGTTTGGTTATTTTTTACATAAATCAGGGTCTAAATAAGATCTTAGGAATTGTAGGCTAATTACATTGCTTAACTCAGACAGTAACATTTTGTCCAAATTATTAAGTAATAGACTAGCAGCAGTTTTAAGTGCTATTGTTAGTCCATTTCAGTTTTGTTCTGTCCCTGGGAAAAAAATTATAGAATCTTTGCTATTGTTCCGGGACATGATGGAGAAGAGTTGGTCAGGTGAAATTATGGGGTTCTTACTCAGTTTAGATCAATTAAAAGCTTTTGACAGGATATCACACCAGTATATTTGGAAATGTTTAATGAAATTTGGATTTCCATCTTTGTTTATTACATAGTTACAGTAATACTATGCTACTACTGAGGTTGCCTCTTTTATGAGTGGATAGGTGGGGCAGTTCCGTAAGCATACGCGAGGTGTGAAGCAAGGATGTCCCCTTTACCCTCTTTTATATATACTGACATTAAAACCTTTGTTATAGAAAATTAATAATACAATTGGTATTAAAGGTCTTTCCTTTCGTAGCGATGTGGTAGAATTAAAAACTATTGCGTATGCTGATAATGTATGTGTTTTTCTATCAGATGTTCAACATAGCAAAGCTACAGATAAGGTGATGATAGCTTTCATGGAATGCACTGGTGCACGGATTAATCGGACTAAAAGTAAGTGCATTTTTCTTGGAGACAGGGATTGTCAGTATACTGTTGTCATGGGTGTCCCAATTGTTCATGGGGTGGTGCGTATTTTAGGGATATATTTTGGTATACCTGATGTAGAAGTATTTAACTGGAACAAATTATTAGTGGAAGCAAAATTAAGGGTAGCACAATGGAGTAAGTGGAAAATGTCAAAATTAAAATGAATTTATATGGTGAAAACATTTTTGATTGGGTACTTTTTACATCTGGCAGCAATTTATCCCATTTCTAGAAGTTTGGAAACAACTGTGTTTAGTATTTTTTTGGAGCGATTTGGGGTAGTCATTTAAATCCCATAAAAAGGGGCATTTTGTATCTCCCCCATAATCAAGGGGGTCTACAGATGATCAATCCAGTCTCTTTCTTTTTTTTGATTTTTGTTTATGTCAATATCAAACCATTGCTTGTTAATCTTCCATGTATTTGGTCCCCTTTAGTACTTGATGCCATCTCTCCCTGGCTAGCTGACTGGAGACCAGATGTCCCGATTACCAGACAAAAACATATTCAAGGGCTTCCTAATAATTTTTTTGAATGTTTTGGTAAGCTCAAATTATGGAAAATTACGAGAATCATGATCACACATTTTTCATGAAAGGAATTCTATAAATCTCTTCAGCAAAGTTTTTTTTTTCAATCCCCACTTTATGTACATGGATCTGTTACAGATCTACACTTTATTAGATCAGTGTTGAATGGTTCTCATATGCCTCTGGCTATGTGGGATACCACTTGGCTAGGAGTGCAAGGGAGACTAAATATTAAGGGGAATTTATCACACAAAAGGGTTGAAGAACGGGTATGTCCTAGGACTCATTCCTGTTTACACGAAATTGACTCTATGGACCATTTATTCTTTGTCTGTCCCTATATTCAGCAATTTTGGAAATTATGGGATGCACACTGGAATGAATCTCGGTTGATTGGTATCACTTATGAGATCCTACTGCTAGGAATTTTGCCTGACCATTGGATAGATTAAGACATGCATATTGTTCATGGAATCCTGGGTCATATCAAATACTATATCTGGCAAGTTCGATATCGATGGTCTTTGCAACAACATTTTATATCCCCAAAACAATTATATCAAATTAATAAAGTAGCTATTTTTCATCTAAAGAAAAAGGACAAAGTGCTGTTACCAACTGTGTTGTATAATAAACATTGGAAGTTGCTACATTGGTTGGATATAGGCTGACAGAGAAGAGAGAATTTTTCTGTTACTATGTGATATATTGAAGTTTTAGAGATACATGTTCGATATTTAAGAATTTGCATTTTGGAATTCCTTCTTTCCTTTGTTATCCTTTTTTGTTTTCATCAGTTTTGTGGGGTGTTATACCTCTTATTGTTTGAATTATTACTACTGTTACTTGCATGTCTGGGAATATTTTTCTACTGTTAGCACTATTTTATTCCTCTGCTCTTTTCAGTTATGGAATATAAAATTCCTCTGCTCTTTTAGTAGGGTGCAGGTTGGGGGGTTGTTTATTATGATTTCTTTCTGATTGCATGTATGATGTAATACTGCTTCATAATTTCACCTTATTCAACATTTTTCTTATGATTTTTGTATGATGCTAATACTGTTTTGTTTATATGTTTGTTTTAAGTTATGAATACAAAATTTCCCTACTCTTTTTCAAGAAGTGCCATGGGATCTTTAACATCCACCTGAACTACCACCAGAACAGGCAGATGGGACCTCAGTTTAACATCTCATCTGAAAGATGGCACCTCAGGAGTGCAGCACCCCCTCATGCTGCACTACAGTGTCAGTATTGGGATTTAACCCAAGTGCCTAGTGTGGGGATAGAACCCATGGCCTTCTGATCTCCCAGCCTCAGAAGTGAGTGTGCTACCTGCTGAGCCACTGATACTGAGGCTAAGTACCCTTGATATGGAGGCTAGGTACCCTTCCCTTTTATGTCAAATCCCTTCTGCCCTCCTTTTAACTCCTACCCTCTCTGCAACAATATTTTCCATTCTCTATTCCTTGTAGAAAATCTACTGTTGGTCAATCTGCCTTTTTTAACCAGTTTCCTAAACTGTGATCCTCCCTTCCCCTTTCAATTCATTATGCCTCTTCTCCTTCCTCCATAAAGTCTCTTCTTTATTAGCAGTTCCTGGAAGAGTGCGCACAAGGAGGAGTGGTGCTTAAGGAACAAACTGAACATGGCAGAATGCAAGTTCCAAGCACATGCAAGCCCATAAAGAAGAACGCTACATCAGAAAAAGTGTGTTACTATAAAAACATTATTTTAATGTAAAAAACACACAAAGCAAGAGCACTGATCCCCATCTGACATGTTTCAGGCATGAGCCCTTTATCAAAGACTGGGGAACAAGCATTGCAGACCATTAAAATACACTTATAACTGACGTCATATGTTTACCACCACCCAATGGTGAAACAAAACAAATTAAGTAAACTACTCCTTTCCCTCTCAATTTTATCAACCCTCAATGTGTTGTTCCATTGATTAAAGCAAGCGCTTGTTAGAATCATATCATACTGCATTAGTGGAACTGATATATCTTTCCTATACTGTGCAGTATTGAAAAATATCTGAAAAAAACATATCTATAATAACATTCACCTCGATGTGCTAAAATACTTAATACTTTGCTGTCTATACATAAGACATTATTACATCACAAAACAAACATAAAAGAGAAAAACAGAAAAAAAGGAAAAAAGAGGGGGGAAGGAAAACATCTCAAATGTAAGGGGGAATGTTGGGGTAAAGAAATAAAAAAGCAAACTAAGCCAAATGGTAAATGGAACAGGTGTATCAAAAAGGTATAGAAACTACCTGCAGTTTAACATTTAAATTGCACATCAAGGTTTACATTAAAATAATGTTTTTATAGTAATACACTTTTTCTGATGTAGCATCTCTCTTCTTTATTGCTTTTGTTATCCTACCTGCAACTGTCCATAACCCTTTCCTCTTCATTCTCACCTTCATTAGTTTTGCCCTGCTTATGCTTTCCCACTATTTTCTCTTCTTTTCATATAACAGTATTTCTTTACTTGTATTCATTTACTACTTGCCTCTAAAGTTTATGGTGTTTGTTCTCATATTACTATTGTACTGTAATTAACATCTGATTTTTTTAGTAGTGTCATTGTTTAGCTATCTCCTTCTCCCCTTTCCCCCAGGAGGCATCAGAAAACACACACTTATCAGCTCAGTATGTCTTTCCTGGTTAAACTTTTAAATAAATAACTGGAGACTAGCTAAGGTTCCTCGATTTTGTTTAGATTTCATAGTGCCTGGTTGGCACAGATGCTGTGGCAGTGAGTACTTCAAAACTTTTACTATTGATTGTGTTGGTTAGTTTCCTCCTCCTCCTCAGGCTACTAGGCCTTGCTATTTTTTCATGATGGACAGAATGGCTACAGCCATGTGGTCATGTAGGATGGAGAGCTATATGCTCTTGTGTGCTCTTCCCCCAATATACACATACAGCGTAATTTGATGACCTAATGACTCTGTGTTCCTACTGCATTCCCACTACTAGAGCTGTGGCAAATGCCCTGTTTACACGTTTATTGCTTGGGTTGCTCCAGCGCAAAGGTGTTGATGTAGATAGTGACCCAATCAGGGTAAGCCTCTCATTGAGATGCTCCCAGATTCCTAGGCAAGCTGGGGATGTCGAGTGGAGCGAGTGGCTTGCAGCGGCATAGAATGGCAGTGTTAACTGTCTGTGCCGCTGCAACCAGTCTGGCCGTGGCGCTAGGCGCATGCATAGCTGAGGTGACGTACACTCATTCATGAAGGAGTCTCTATTTTTGGCAAATGCATTGAGCTGAATACTGTCCCCACAAAAGGATAGTCTCCTGAGTTCAGCAAAGTAGCTGCTGTCTAAAACTGAGGGCTTTATCAATTGGAAATCTCCTACTGAAATTTACAGCCATGAGGTTGGGCATGCGTATTCAAATGTGCATTTACATCAGTGCCGACATTGGTGAGCAGATGTCCAGCCCACCAATGCTGGTTCCTCACCAGCACTGATAGTAGCGGTGCAGAGAGGGGCCATGTAGACAGGGTGACAGTGCATGGCAGATGGTCAGGACCTCACTGTTACGGTCCCAAGTCCGAAGCGCTACTGCCGTGTAAACATGGCGTTAGTTTGCTCAGCTTCAGTCCCCAAATGATCAGTTTTAAATGCATGCATTGCTTGTTTTTTGCAGGTTACAGGAAACATTTTGAATTGTTCTGAAGTTACAGTTTTTCAAGTTGCTTTTCTCTTAACCAGTTAATAATTACCATAACTGTCATAGAAAGTTCCTTAAGGCTTTTGATTTTATTACTATCTTTAGTTTACATACACTATCAGCGTTATTAATGAATTCATGGATCTCATAGAGTCCTTTAAGACTCATAGATGTGCTAGGCACAGGGAGATTTGCGATGTTTTGATATTAGATAACTACGGTCAATAGTCAAGGTACAGTCATTGTTTTGTATTAATGTTCAATAGTACATATCCTTTTTTATTGTGCCTGTGTAGCCCTCCTATGTTACTAAAGCAGGGCAGAAAGGGACATATCTTTTTGTGGCATTTCTTATCCGATTACTGTTTTTTTTTTTCCAAGTATATCATATTTCTGTCTGTACTGGAAATTAAATAAAAAAAAACTAACAGCTCATCCCAGATGCCTTCTAGGGAAAGAAAAACTGTGAGCACGAAACATAAAAAGAGAACTGCGTTGAAAATGGAAGTAATTTTTCCCAGTAAAAGTTATTTTCGAAATATTGGTTCTCTTTCTATTATTGTTCCATCTGTATGGGCCTATTAGTAACCACATGGCATGTTTCTGATTAACAGTCTGTGTTAGGTACCGTTTTAGAACTGTATATTGTTGTTTACATCCATTCTGACCACAGAGTTCTAAACATAGAAACATAGAAACATAGACTTTGATGGCAGATAAGGACCGCTAGGCCCATCTAGTCTGCCCATTTCCCTATCTACAGGATAGGCCGCAGATCCTAGTTAACCAACAGCCTATTTCTTCCTACCCACCACAAGAATTGCCCTATGTCTGTCCCATGCATTTTTGAATTCTCCCACAGTTTTAGACCCCACAACCTCCTCAGGAAGGCTGTTCCATGCATCCACTACCCTCTCTGTGAAATAATACTTCCTCACATTGCCCTGAACGCCCTCCTTCTATCTTTTAAATTGTGTCCTCTTGTTCCTGCAAGTCTCTTTTCTGAAAGATGCTACCCTCTTGGACTTTGTTGATTCCACTGAGGTGACTTAAAGTTTCTATCATGTCCCCCTCTCCTTCTTTCCTCAAGGGTATACATATTAAGCTCCTTTAGTCTCTCCTCATACGGCTTCTCTTGCAGACTCTGCACCATTTTAGTTGCCCTCCTCTGGACTGCCTCTATCCTGTCTATGTCCTTGCGGAGATGGGGTCTCCAGAACTGGACACAGTACTCCAGATGGGGTCTCACCAACTGTCTGTGCAGAGGGATAACAACTTCCTGTTTTCTGCTGATGATGCCTCTCCCTATACATCCCAGTATACCCCCAGTCCTCCCTACTGCCTTCTCACATTGCTTGCTAACCTTTAAGTCATCTGATATGATTACCCCTAGGTCCCTTTCCTTTTTTGTTGTTGTTACTACCTCCCCACCATTGTGTATTCTTCCTAAGGATCTTGTTTCCCAGGTGCATTATTGCACTTCTTTGCATTGAATCCTAGCTGCCATACTTCTGACCATTCCTCCAACCTTGCCAAGTCCCTTTTCATTCTTTCCATGCCTCCTTGTGTATCAACCCTGTTGCAGATCATAGTGTCATCTGCAAAAAGGCATACTTTTCCTTCCAGTCCCTCTGCAATGTCACTGATGAAGACATTAAAAAGGACTGGACCCAATACTGAACCCTGCGGTACCCCACTAGTAACCTCCCTTTCTTCAGAGTGGACTCCATTTACAATTACCTTCTGTGTCCTGTTGTCCAGCCAGTGTTTTACCCAGGCTACCACCCTGGGTCCCACTCCCAGGCTGGTTAATTTGACTATTAATCTTTGTGTGGGACTGTGTCAAATGCCTTGCTAAAGTCTAGGTAGGCCATGTCCACAGCCCCTCCCTGATCTACTACTTTGGTCACCCAGTCAAAGAAATCTATTAGATTGCCTGACATGACCTTCCGCTGTGAACCCATGCTGCCTTGGGTCCTGTGCTCCACTGGCCTCTAGGTACTCAACTATTCTTTCCTTCAGAGTGACTCCATCACTTTCCCTACCACAGAGGTCAGACTGACAGGTCTGTAGTTTCCTGCCTCTGTATTGGTCCCACTTTGTGAAGGGAATCACATCCGCCTTCCTCCAGTCTCGGTACCACACCATCCTGCCATGATTTATTAAAAAGAGTAGCTAGTGGTTTCACTAGTTCCTTCCTTAATTCTTTTAGAATTCTGGGGTGAATTCCATCAGGACCCATTGCTTTGTCCACCTTCAGTTTTAGGAGTTCTTGTAGAACCCTTTCTTCTGTGAAAGGACTGGGATCGCCCCCCTATCAAGAGTGCTTCTGATAATTGGATTAGGCACTTCCTCCTCTTTTGTGAATACTGAGCAGAAATATTCGTTCAGTGTTCCCTTTCACTGTCCCTCTGCCCACCCACCATTCATTCTATTCAGCCTCACTATCCCTCCCTTTGTCTTTCTACGCTCGCTGATGTACCTATAAATGTTTTTATCCCCCTTCTTAACTGAGTTGGCTATCTTTTCCTCAGTTTGGGCCTTTGCTATTCTGACTTTCCTTCCTGCTTCCTTCTGCCTTAACTGGTACAGCTCTCTGTCCTGCTCCTTCTGTGTTTCCTTATACTTCTGGAATGCTATATTTTTCTTCCTGACTTTCACAGCCACCTCTTTTGAGAACCATAGTGGCTTTTTCTTTTGTTTTGATTTGTTTATTTGCCTCACACAAAGGCTTGTTGCCTCTGTGATGGCAGTTTTGATAATTCCCCATTGTTGCTCCACACCTCCTTCTAGCCTGTTTGCTAGTGCGTTTCTGAGGCACTCTCCCATCTTGCCAAAGTCAGCCCTCCTAAAGTCCAGTACCCTCACTTTTGTAAGCTTGACTCTGTAGCTGAGTTTAACGTATGAACCACACTGTTTGATGGTCACTTGTCCCCAGATGGCAACCCACTTCTAGATCTGAGATCCTCTCACTGCTGCCATTTGAGAGTACGAGGTCTAAGATTGCTCCCTCAGGAGTGGGTACCGAAACTAGCTGTCTAATGCCTGCCACCTGTAGGGCATCAAGAATGGCCCTGCTCTTGGATGTGGCTGCAGTAAATGTCCTCCAGTTAACATCTGGCATATTCAGGTCTCCCATCAACAGTATCTCCCCTTTCTCTGCCATTCTAAGAATGCCTTCTATCATATTCTTGTCCATTCCTTCCCCCTGACATGGGGGTCTGTACACAACCCCTCTGCAGATTGTGGTGCCCTTTCCAGTCTCCAAGGCGACCCACAGTGCCTCCTCTCCTCCCTGTTTACTCTGTTGTTCAGTTGCTTTTATCCCTTCCTTTACATAGAGAGCTACTCCTCCCCTCTTTCTCCCCTGCCTGTCTCTCCTGTAGGTTATGTACCCTGGTATGTTAACATCCCAGTCATGGTTCTCTGTGTCCATGTTTCTGTGACTGCTACGATATCCAGGCATCCCTCTTCCATTAAGGCCATCAGCTCAGGAAGCTTGTTGCCCAGACTATGGGCATTGGTGCTCATTACCCTTCATTTCCTGATGGCCTTACTCCCTTTTGCCCCATCCCTGTCCTTCTTGCCTTTGTCACCATCTCCATTTACCCCTGCCCTTCTCCCTATCGACTCCTCTATGTTGGTGTTTGCCGCACTTACTACCATGATTATTTGGGGGGGCTAGGATTTTCCTGCTCCTTTCCAGTACTTCCCCCCTTGGCTAGTTTAAAAGCTTGCCAATGAAGCATTTAAACCTATCACCTAGGATCCTGGTTCCCTCCCAGACAGATGCAGCCCATCATGCCAGTATAGACTTGCATCACTCCAGGTGGACCCCAGTCCCCAATGAAGCCAAATCCCTGAGCTCCACACCAGTTTTTCAACCATTGATTGAATCCCATGGTGTGGAACACCTAAGCCTCTCCTATGCCATAGATGGGTAGCACCTCCGAGAAGGTTACCGTGCGTGATACTTGACTAAGGCCCCTCCCCAATTCCACAAACTCTTCCTGCACTTCTCTAATCCCTTTCTTAGCCAGATCATTTGTCCCTAGGTGGACAATGACATCCAGCTCCCTCCCCTGTGCAGCTGCTCCGGCAATCCTGAGGATTCGCTCCCTGTCCCTCCAAGCCACGGCGCCAGGCAGACACCTTACCTCCCTCTCCCCTTCCTCCCCCAGTTCTACCTTTCTAACAATGGAGTCCCCCACCAGGAGTTGTTTTCTTCCCCTGCAGGGTCCCCTGCCACCCTCCTGTGGGTCTCCTTTGTGGAGGTTCCCAGCATCCTCCTTGGTCTCCACTGTGGGTGCCTCCATAGAGGAATCACACTTTGCCAGAATGGCATAGGAATTGTAGAGAGGTACAACTGGAGGGATGCGCCTCTGTTCCACCACCCTCACCCTCCCTGAGCCCACTGTGGTCCAACCGCTCCTCTTTCTTGGCAACCTCTGAGGCAACGGCAGTGGCACTGGTGGTCCCTGGATGGAAGAGGGGTCCCACAAATCCTGGCCAACTCAGCCTGGAGATGAGCAACCTCCTCCCTCAGCCCAGAGAGGTGCCTGCAGATGGGACAACACCGCATCCTCCAGAACATCTCCCGGAAGACTGCTGCTCCACAGCCACTGCACTGCACCACTCCAATCATGTCTTATTTCTGGCCCCTTAACTGTTTGCAATCCTTACTCTTTCCTCTGTTTTTTTTTTCTCTCTCTCTCTTTCTCCTTACTTTCTGCCTGTGTGCCCTTTAAGCTCCTGATTGTCCTGTTCTGAGACAAGAATATCCTATATTTCTCAGTAGACCACTTACTTGCTCAGAGGCAGACCTCCAGCAGGTAGAGGGGGCCAGAGAGCTACTCTTGCCGTTCTAGGATGGTGGGTCCTTGGTGGTTCTGTGATCACTCACTTCCTGCCCCTAAACAGGAAGTTCCTGTTGTCAGTCAAATCCTATGCCTATAAGCAATATATTCCCAGCAGAGAAGTTCAGTCACACAGCAGTCTTTTCTCCTGGTGTCTTCTGCCAAGCTATTAGCAGAATCTTTCTAAGGCAGTCTTTAAATGTAGCTTCCTTCTAGCTAAGCCACTCCCCCTACTTACCAGATCTTTCTACAAGTAATTTAAACTTCACAGCAGTTAAGTCCTTTCAGTCACCTGAGATTTACACCTAGATAACTCTTCAGATACCCATTCAGTTCAGTTAACCGAAACACACACTTTTTTTTTTTTTGTATGCTAGTTTTTTTACCCTAAATTAAAGGTCCAAGTACAAGAGTTTTTCTACTTTAGTACCAGCAGAGAAGTTCAGTCACACAGCAGTCCTTTCTCCTGGTGTCTTCTGCCAAGCTAAAGCAGAACATGGATGCACTGTGCCAGCGTTGACGTAAAAGGGACATTTTAGGTGCCCCACACACACACCACACACAGGGGTGTTCCCCAAGACCCACCGAGTACCGAGCCATTGGAACTCCATAAGCATGCCCTGTGTGTCGGTGCAGGGGTCATGCAGATGTAGACTGCCCCATTGCAACCCCTCACCCTCACCACCACCACCACCACCCAACCTGGTACCCCAGCACCTTCATTGGTGGCCAGTGGTGCCCCCCCATGGCACTGCCAATCCACCCCTCTGTCCCCTGTATCTGAGAGCCAGTGCCGCTTCATGTGATGGCCTGCAGCACATCCCTCCACACAGCTTCTTGGCCGCTAGCTGTCCAAGTGATGCTGGGAGTGTGCCGCTTATATATGGGAAGTGTGCTCCCATCACCACTTGAACAGCCAGCAGCTGAGGAGGTGTGTGGAGGAATGTGCTGCAGGCTGTCCCATGAAGTGGCACTGACTCTCAGGTATGGGGGACAAGGGGGTGAGTTGATGATCTCACAGGGGGTTCTGCATTCCTGGGCTGGTTCCCCTATATGTGTGTGCGTGCAGGTGGGGGGGGGGACTCAGCTGTCATGGGGCCGGGGGAACAGATGAGTGATGGAGTGGGTGGCACTGGGTGGCCTGTGGGGACGGGTGCCAGGGACCTGTTGGTGGGGGATGATGGCTATCCCCCAGGACCCAGAGACAGTTTGTGTGTGTGGGGCGCATAGGGCATACACAGCAGGGTTCTTCCTGGCATAACCTGCACCATTCTCCCCACATCTGTTGGGAGCAGTACATGCCTTAGTGCACGGTGTGTAGTATTGGCATGCCTCCCACCCACCCCCAGAGCATTGCTGTCTGGTGGCTGGAGAATTGGGTGAATAGGGGCTGCATGCCCCAGGTTGTGCATCCAACGTGAGGGGCACAATGGGTGCAGAGTGGCTAAGTGCCGCGGATGCACGGCATGTAGCCGCTCTGCACATTTCTGCATAGAGCCCAATCTCCTTTCTGCTCCCACAAATCAATAAAGTAAACTTTATGTAAATAAGAACACTCCCTGTTAGCAGCAACTCACTTTCCCCCCCTTTGCAAGAAATGGCAGCCGCAGCCGGTTCCTTTCTCGGGACACATTGGTTAGCTGCTTTTCCTTGGGGTCTTTACAGTTCACACACACCCACTATAGCCTTCTGTCTATCTTCCTTGTCTAGCTTTGCACAGAGAGCCTCCTGGTGTATTTTTGCATGGATGAGGGGGACACAGGTTGACCACTGGGGGGGACGCAGGTTGCCCACCACTGCACTATAACCTGCGTTCCTTCTAACCATGCCAATCTCACAGCATTTAACTTTCTTTTACATATCCCACAAAATTGCATCCAAAACCACCACTTTTTCATAAAATAATTTTTTTCTTTTTAAAACACAGAAACATAGACTTTGACAGCAGATAAGGGTTGCTTGGCCCACTCAGTCTACCCATTTCCCTACCTATTGGATAAGCTGCAGATCCTAGTTAACAAACAGCCTACTTCCTTCTACTCTCCACTAAAATTGTCTTATGTCTGTCCCATGCACTCTTGAATTCCCCCACTGTTTTTGACCCCACTACCTCCTCAGGAAGGCCATTCCATGAGTCTCTGTCAAAAAATATTTCCTCATGGTGCCCCTGAGCCCCCCATCTTCAAATGGT
This sequence comes from Neoceratodus forsteri, assembly GCA_016271365.2. Taxonomy (NCBI): domain Eukaryota; kingdom Metazoa; phylum Chordata; order Ceratodontiformes; family Ceratodontidae; genus Neoceratodus; species Neoceratodus forsteri. The sequence goes on along the minus strand of CM028131.1, from coordinate 254,704,271 downwards.
GCCCCCTTGTTCTTGCACATCTCTTTTTCTGAAAGATGCTACCCTCCTGGACTCTTGATTCCCATGAGGTACTTGAAAGTTTCTATCATGTTCCCCCTCTCCCTCCTTTCCTCAAGGATATACATATTAAGCTCCTTTAGCCTCTCTTCGTATGGCTTCAGGTGCAGACTCTGCATCATTCTAGTTGCCCTCCTCTGGACTGCCTACATTATGTCTATGTTCTTGAGGAGATGATGTCTCCAGAACTGCACGCAGTACTCCAGATTGTGTCTCACCAACTGTCTGTACAGAGGGATAACAACTTCGTGTTTTCTACTAGTGATGCCTCTCCCTATGCATCCCAGTATCCCCCCAGCCCTCCTTACTGCCTTCTCACATTTGTTGCCCACCTTTAGATCATCTGATATGACTACCTCCAGGTCCTTTTCCATTTTTGTTGTTGTTAATACCCCCCATTGTGTACTCTTTCCCTGGTTTTTGTTTCTCAGGTGCATTACTTTGCACGTCTTTGTGTTTAATCTAAGCTGTCATACATTTGACTATTCCTCCAACCTTGCCAAGTGCCTTCTCATGCTTTCCACACCTTCTGTATTAGCCCTGTTGCAAATCTTTGTGTTGACTGCAAAGAGGCATACTTTTCCTTTCAGCCCCTCCTCAATGTCACCTAAAAAGACATTAAAGAGGACCAGTCCCAGTACTGAACCTGTGATACCCGTTAGTAACCCACCTTTTTTTGGAGTGAACTTCATTTACTATTACCTTCTGTGTCCTGTAGTCCAGCCATATAATGCCATAATGCTGTACTGTCCTTCAAGAGCATTGCTCATCCCATTGGCTTGTCTGTTGCAGTAGTCCCCCTGTCTACATTTTCTCCTCAAACTTTGTCACTCTACCTTAGAAGGGACACCAAAATGGGAATGTTTCTCTTTTTTTTTAATTATTCAGCCTAACGAACTGTAAAAGTTTAAACCAGGGTATGAGGTCACCGCCGTCACCTCACTGCTCATTGCTCTGCTTGGACCCTTCACTCAGCTGATACCACTGAACACAATAATAAATAAATTAAAAAAAAACACTGATTTACATCAGCAAATGTCCCACTACCACACTAACATAAACTGTGCTCCTGAGAAAGATCGCACTGCAAAGAATCTCCACTAAACCTGTGGCACAGGGGCAGTCACTACACACTGCTGCCATTTCTTCCCTAACATTTTCAAAAGCCGTTTGCTGCAACAGTCAGCAGCGATGTCAACACATCAATGTGGCATCCTGATGCTGTGTCCTTGGCAACACCTGTAGCAACCAGCCCAACAAAAAGGCACAATAATACCTTTTCACTAGAGAAACCCAAAAATTCTACTAAAGATAAAAAAAAGCATATTAAAATAAAATAACTGATCTGATCACACAAGGTCCCAACCTATTGCATGGATGTAATATGCAGAGGTGACCGTGTGTGATCCATGATTTATCTTTACTTGTGCTGGTTGACCTCAGACACCTCACTCATGACTTGCACCACTCGTGAGGTTACCTGAGGTCAAACAACACTTGTACAGATAAATCACGTATTACACAAGTCACCTCTGCATAGCACTTATTTATACAGTACTTTCATACGTACTGTATCCCAAAGTGTTTTACCAAACAATGAGTTAGATACTGGAAGTGCAGGGATAATAGAATATAATTCTGATCTATATATTGCCTTCTATACACACTGTATTCCAAAGTGCTTTTCAATGCAATTAATTAGATACTGCTAGTGCATAGACCTTATAATAGAATAGAATTTGGATTTATGGTGCATCCTTCATATACTGCATACTAAGGTACTTTACAAGACAATGTATTAGATATTGGAAATGCAGGGATCATAGATAGATAGAGAGTTTGGATTTACATAGTGCCTTCCCTACACACTGTCTCTCAAAGTGCTTTACAATGCAAAGAGTTAGATACAGGTAGAACAGGGACCGTATAATAGAATTTGTGTTTCTTTAGTGTCTTTCTTACACACTGTATCCCAATGTGCTTTACAGTCCAGGAGCAGGAGACAGTGGTGGTTTTACAGTAGGTATACAGGGAGACTCAGACAGCATGGAGATAGAGTAGAGTGAAATTAGAGAGAGGTTCAGCGCAGGATGGTGAAGCATCTTGATCAGGATCTCACTGTGAAACAACAGGCCACCAGCTCTCACCTGAGCCTGTTAAAATCAACAGGGTAAATATGTAAAACAATAAAAGCACTCTCACTGCTTTAAATGACATTTTTAAGCCAAGCCAGTTACAAGTAGGAAAGAACAAAATGTTTCAGATTCGGATTCGGGACTACGACCAGCCAGGTAGAAACTCCAGCAAAGGCTCCTCACTTTCACTTCTGAGCAACAGTCAAGGCAAGGACTAATAGATGAAAAACCTCAGCCTGGTAAAACAGTAGGCGAGCCTTACAGAGAGGCTCGGGGAGAACCAGTGTACACAGGAAGGGCTCCCGAACAAACGTTACCCAGGAGGGTGAACAGCTGAAATAATCCCTCAGACTACGGACTCAAGGGAACCGCCCAGCCAACACCAGACGTCCCCCAAATACCTAGTGGGTCTTGGATCAGACCCAGCCCTATGGCTGACTCTTCTCTCCAGCCTCCTGTCTAGGACCTAGGCACCCTTCACCCCCTGGAAAGTGGCCACACAGAAGCCCCACTCTCCGTAGACCTCTGGCCCTTCAGTGTGGTGTGGTAACACCGCAGCTGCACGTGGGCATATTTTAACAAAGTAACCGGGATGGGGAATGGAGGGTGTGGGATTGACAGCATGCAGTGGGAGGGTGTGGGAGGGTCTACTTACATGATGGGACCGGGAACAGAGGGAGCGGGCAGACAGCATACCATGGGAGGGAGCGGGAAGGTTTACGTGCACTCTGGGTGTTGGGATAGGGAATGGAGGGAGCAAGACAGACAGCATGCAGTGGGAGGGAGAGGGAGGGTTTATTTTCACTCTGGGTGCTGGCAGGGCCAGATTTACGTTATCACGGGCCATATTCACAGTGTTAACCATGGGCCCCCTATTGTACTGCCCCAGTAGCGGTGTGGCAGTGCTCCCCCCCACCATGTCACACAAAGACTTTTTAAAATATTTTAGATAATGTAGTACTTATTTTACTGTGTCTCAAAAGCATCTGACTGTCTTCAACTAATCTCACAATTGCTGTTTGTAACATCACATACAGTTACCCTCGTAAAGTGCTAGATGTCATCTACATATATTATAAGGTTAGTTGCGGACTGTATAAAGCTTCTTATACAGACATCTTGGCTACGCTACCAAGATGTGCTCCAAATCCTGAAAAGGAAGACTGCAGTTTAAAAAAAGCAGCATCTGGTCAGTCAGATAAGCTAAAACATTACATTCATGAAACGACATTTTGATGTGGATACCTGCTTATTAAGAAGGTTATGTGAAACACACATACCTGCCACTCTCTTCTAATATAGCTTCCTTACTTAGACTGGTTAGGGAGCCTTACAGTACAATATAACCAGAAGAGTAGTTTGAATAGCTTCAATGATAATATTGTCTTTAAAACTAAACCAACTAACAGAGCCCATACTACATGAAACCCCTATTTAAGGCCTAGATACTTTTCCAAACATTTCTTGAAGAATATCTACTAAAGGGGCTTGTGGCAGTCACATATATACACCAGTGGCCGGTTGCACAAAATAGTTAAGTCCCTGTTTAATACATGTTTTTGGTCTGACAAAAGCAAGCCAGGCTTAAAATATTTAAGCCTGTTGCACAAAAATTGTCTTACATTATACAGGTCTTATTTGGGGACTTTCATGTAAGCCTCCTATCTACCAGGCTTATTTCTTGTTAGTAGACTTATTTTGCCATAGTTAATTATAGGAAAATGTACTTTACTGTATGAAATCATTCTGAATATTGCACACTATATATATATATATATATATATATATATATATATATGTGTATATCTGTATAAATAGAATATTAGATAGATAAGTGTGTGTTACAAGGCAGTAATACCATCGAGAGGTTTTGGGGACGTGAAACCTCGAGAGCGAAGTTCGAAAGGTCCTAAAGTCCCCAAAACCTCTCAATGGTATTACTGCCTGGTAAAACAAGTATCTTTCTGTTATTTTTTGTAATATATGGAACCATTGATAATACTACAGTTGGAGATGACCTTTGAACTGTAGTAATATCAGTAAAAACAATAGTATTATCACTTTTCAGGATAGTATTACTGAGAGTAGTGATGTATTACTGGGAAATTTTGTGTAACTGAGTATAGTATTATTGAGGCTTATCCATATATTACATATGTATGCTTGTATGTATGTATGTATCTATGTATGCATGTATGTATGCATGTATCTATGTAGGTATGTATGCATGTATCTATGTATGTATGTATGTATGTATGTATCTATGTATGCATGTATGTATGTATGTATCTATGTATGCATGTATGTATGCATGTTTGTATGTATGTATGTATCTATCTATCTATCTATCTATCTCTCTATCTATCTCTCTACCTCTCTACCGCTCTACCTCTCTATCTCTCTATCTGTCTATCTCTCTATCTATCTATCTATATACTTGATTTCACTGATTTCATGTTTTTGGACTGCTATTTCCCATAGCTTATCTGTAGGTTAGCAAGAAGCATCTTCCCTACCTGACCAACCCACCTGGATAAAAATTCTGACTACCCCAACTATGCGCACTTAGCAAACACCCAATCTGCTACTTCTCACTCAGACCCTCCTCCACCAACCCCTTCCCCTCGACCTCAGCCCAGTCCCACCCCCTTTCTCCCCAGGGGTCCATGCCCTACCTTTCTCACTACCCCCTGTCCTTCCACTCCCCCACCCTTTCCTGACCAGGTGACCACTAACCTGTGGTTCCTGCAAGCTGAACACCTCCATTTCCACTCCCCCACCCTCTCCTGGCAAGGTGACCCTTAACTTGTGGTTCCCGCAAATTGAACACCTCCATTTCCCCCCTCTCCACTCTTGAACCTCCCTCCCTTCCTCCTCTTCCCTCCCACTCTCTCATGTTATTACTGCTGCTGTTCTGACTTTGCCTGTTTGTTAAGGCACTATCCCTATCCCATGTACTTCGTCAGTCATTTTTACCATTGACAATTGTTTAATGTTCATTGTTACCCTATGTTTTACTATTGTAGGTTCACATTTTCTTCCTGACGTGGAACCTTTGTAAATGAGCTTGTAGCTCAAAGGTTGTAGTCCGAGAATTCAATAAATAAATAAATAAATAAATATAGTTTATATTCTTGTTTTGCCATAAAGATTTTTATCCTCAGCTCAGGTGGGTGGCTGCTAAGCACTGTCCCTCATTCCCATGAACAACTGTCACCTCCCCCAGCCCCCGGGGGCCTGAATCCCCCCTGGATTCCCCCCATGCCAGGGCCAAAGAAGGGATGCCACTCCCCCTGAACACAATCCAGATATGCCCCAGGGACCAAGTGGCAGTTTGGGCCAAGGGAAATTAGACGGGGCTTCATCAAGCCCTCCCAACTGCCATTTTTCTGTTTTTTTCCTCAGTACCCCTGGGCACTGTGGCACACCGGTGCGAATGTGTTGAGGTATGCACATGCTGTGAAACTGCAGTCCCTACCCGACGAAACTTCTCAGAACCTGCATTAGCGAGGGATCACGTGATGAGCTAGTGGCGAGCAGAAGTCTCCAAGACCGCTCCCACGCTTCGGCGAGTTAAACTTAATTTTTTACGTGCCCCGAGACCCCGCAGTTCAATTTTCGGAGCTGATTAGAGTCGGAGAGACGTACTGAGTTGCAGCGGGTGAAAGAAACCGCATCGGGGGAAAAAAGGAAAACCAAAAAGAGAACAGCAGCATCCACAGTGAGGCTTGCCTGTGGAAGGGCCGAGATGGATAACGGAAGCCCGAGCCCTTGGCAGCTAGGCGCCCGGTGGCGCCAAGCACTCCCTCCCCTGAGGGACCGCTGAACTCAGGCAGAAATACCAGAGGACAATCAACCTCTGAGGACATTAGCAAGATTAAACAGCTTTTGCAGGGGCTGGTTGCTGATTTTACCCTTCACAAACCTGCTTTAAATACTCTGTCTCAGAGGGTGGGGGATGTTGAGGTGAGAATGGCCTCGCAGGAAAGAAAGTCGGAAACCATGGATCATGAGATAATTGGCCTTAAAAGACAAGTTAAAAAATTGGAAGACCGCCTGGAGGATCAAGAAGCACGCAGCAGGAGAAACAACCTAATCATGGCAGGTCTCCCTGAGAAGTCCGAAGGCCCAGACTGTGTAGCATTCATGCAGGACCTTCTCCAGAAGTTATTTGGTCCGACCCCATTTGGGGAATCATACAATATTGAGTGAGCTCACTGATCACTGCGAGAACCCCGGTGCTCGCCCTAGGGTTCTCATTATGAGATTTCTGAATTACAAAGAGAAGACCCATGTTTTGAATAAAGCCAGGGCTATCAGAAATTTACAATGGAATGGGGCTTCCATTTGGCTCTTCCAAGACTTAATACCTTCAGTGAGAGAAACAAAAGAGTATGCAGAGATCAAGAAAGGTTGTACCTAGCTGGTCTGAAATTTAGATTGCAGTACCCAGCTACATTGACGGTGAAATTGCCAAAAGGAGACAAAAGGTATTCCACAGCTCGCGATGCCCTGGAGGACCTCAGGGTGGAGCTACCTGACCTGTTCAAATCGGTGACTTGAAGGAGTTAAAAGGCCTACGATGGATGCAAATGGAACTGTGCTGAGTGATACGAAGGATATCGGGGAAGCGCCTAGACAGATGGCAGAAACCCACCAGATGCTCAGTATTTTTTTTTTTTTCCTTTTTGATAGAGATGAAGTTCTAAAAGACTGTGAAAATGAATGCCCTGTTTTTTGTTCCTGTAGTTCATTCTAATATAATACTTGTCCAGGGCAGAACTGATTTGAAAGTATGGACCTTGCTGATGGTGAACATTTCTTTCCGCTAGATGTTCAGAGTTTATCAGCCTTATGTTGAGCCCTAAGGGATAATTGACAAGCCAAAGTAGATTATATTTGGCAAGCTGAGGCAGACCGCTACCTGGCTTTCATGATCCCTTGTCTATGGGGCACTTATGTAATGGGAAATGGCAGCCCCCCCCTTTTTTTTTTTTTCCTCTCACCAATCTTTTAGGTGGTAAGGGGCAGATTTAAAGCTACCCTGGAGGAGGGGATTAGGTTGGGGTATACTTTGTGGATTACATGCTGAGGCGTGGGGGTGGGTCGGAGACATGTTGGGGGCTGACTCATACACGTCTCATGAGATCTAAGGAGGATGATCAGAGGATCGGGGGTGGGGGGCTAGAGGGATATGGGGGGAGAGAGAGAGAGAGAATCCAAGATATATAACAAGAAAAGTAGGGCATATGAGAGGGACTATAGGGGTACTGATATAGTAGATGGTTTTAATTAAGTTTCTGTCATGGAATGTGAAAGGCCTCAGGGGGAGGAAGAAGAGAATAGCTATACTGCAGTATATAAACCAGCTAGGAATACACATTGCGGCACTCCAAGAAACACATTTACTGAGCGAGGAGTTGCACCTACTCAAGAAAGGATGGGTAGGCAAAGTCATAGGAGTTGGGAAAGCCAAAACGTCGGGGGGTGTGGCAATATTAATTAGGAAATCATGCCCATTTGTGGTGGAGCGAACCTTGCCAAGGGAGGACGGTAGGGGGATATACATGTCGGGTTCAGTCTTGGGAAACTCATTTTCTTATGCTTCAATTTATGGCCCTACTCCTCCCAAGCCAGAATTCTTTGCTTCTTTGGAAGCGGACATCGCTACACTTCCTCATAACCCTTTGATCATAGCAGGGGACTGGAACCTCTGCCTGGACAATAAGGTGGACAGAAGCCCGCTAAGTAATAGACCCCCTAATGCTTCTCAGATTCAATGAGTAGATTTATGGGGATTACAGCTTTAGTAGATCCATATAAAGTGTATAGGAAAAGGGATACAGAGATGACTTTTTATTCTGGGGTTCATAAGTCGCACTCAAGGATTGACTTTTTTCTGGTCAATGGGGATGTGCTTAGTAGGATTAAAAGTCTAAATACCTTTAGCAGGGTACTTTCAGACCACTCCCCAATTCAAATGCTATGGGAATTAGATCATATACCTCCGAAACCATATCGATGGAGGCTAGATGAAGGGATTTTAGTGGAAGATAATATGGTAAGTAGGCTAGAGGATTCCCTTAAGGAGATTATTCAAACTCAAGTTCCAACTTTAACAGATAAGAAGCTTGCTTGGCCAGTCTGTAAAGTTCTATATGTGGGAATAGCGCAGGAATACTCTGCTAGGAGGAACAAAATAGATAGAGCCCGGGAGGAATTCTTAATGGGGGCCATACGGTCATTGTCGTCATTGGAGGGATCCTCCCCAGAAGTAGATAAGGAGCTAAAGGAATTAAGAGAAGAGTATAGGGGGATATGGAATCTTAGGGTAGATTCTTGGGGGGAGAGACTAAGCGCTAAATATCTGTTACAAGGTGATGTGCCGGGACGTGTATTGGCGCACAGAATTAGGGAGCGGGAGGCAGAACGAGTGATTCTGGCTGTTAATTTTGGAGGGGGGATTATTACGGAACCTCAAAGACTGGCTGATGCCTTCGCGGACTATTATGCTAGTATATACTAAGAGGGGGCCGCTAGCACAGAGGACAAAATTAAGAGCTTTCTTGATAGAATACTGCTGCCCAGATTGAGCAGGGAGCAGGCCCAAGCACTGTCTGCTCCAATCTCGAAAATGGAGATCAGGGAGACAATTAAAAATCTGCCTATTGGTAAGGCACGGGACCGGATGGCTTGTCGCCAAATTTTACAAAACGCATTTAGAGACAATAATGCCTTTGCTACAAGAATTCTTTTTGAATATTATGGAAGAGGGAGTGCCCCATCCGACCCTGTATCAAGCTTATATTACTTTGATACCAAAGCCAGATAAACCTAGAGATTTGCCGGGTAACTACAGACCCATTGCTTTAATAAACCAGGACATCAAAGTACTCACTAAGATCTTGGCTAATAGGGTCCTTAAAGTTGCTCCTTTATTAATTAGCCAGGATCAAGTTGGATTTATGCCATGTAGAGGGGCACATGATGCGTTAAGGAAATTACACCACATCCTATATAAGGCCTCTAATTCGAAGTCTGCTATGGCCCTGATAGCACTTGACGCCGAGAAGGCATTTGATCGGGTTTCCCATGATTTTTTATTCTTCACAATGGAAAAAATGGGCTTCCCAAAGGGACTTCTCCAAGGTATTAAAAACCTGTATAAAGCCCCCACAGCCAGGGTTTTGTGCAATGGCTATTTGTCTAAAGAGTTTTCCCTCCGTAATGGAACTAGACAAGGTTGTCCCCTGTCACCAATTTTATTTAATATTTACCTGAACCCTGCTAAGAGCACTCTCTATGGAACCCATGGTTGAGGGTCGAGGTTCAAGGGATGGAGCTTAAATTTTCGGTATTTGCTGATGTATATCTTGTTGCACTTGAACAATCCAGCTGTCAGCTTTCTACACGCTTTGAAATTATTGGGATTTCTGATGGTCTCAAATTATAAACTAAACTTAAGCAAGACCCAAGTTCTCCGCTCACGGTTCAACCCTTAAATCAGATTTCGAACACCTGCAGATCAACTGGGCCCCGGATAAGATTAAATATTTGGGAATTTGGATTAGAGCTAGGTCTGAAGATGGGGTGGAGGACAATCTGGGTAATTTATTGGCTATAATTAAAAACGATATCTTAAGGTGGAATAAACTTCCTTTAAACTTCACTGCCAGATTAGGAACGATTAAAATGAATCTGTTGCCCAGATTATTGTGCCCCATACACCTTCTACCGTACAATATTCCAAAGGGCCGCTTTATTAGTATCCAAAGGATAATCTCAAGCTTCCTATGGGATTCTAAACCCCCAAGGAGGAAACACACTGCCTTGCGCCTCCCTTACCCTAAAGGAGGTATAAAACTCCCTGATCTGTTCCTATATTATGTTGCAGGACAGCTTGGGTTAATGGATCAATGGGCAAGAACTGGGGAGGTAGGAGGGTATATACCAACTTGGCTGCAAATTGAGCAGAGCATTCTAAAGGATTTAAAACTTTCCCCGGCTGCACTGCTGTATACAGACCCGGCGGTTTTGCCTACTAGGGGGGTGAATACACCAATTGAAAAGTCGATGAAGGCTTGGTGGGAACTATTAAACCGGCTCAGAGGAAGGTACAGAGGGCCTAGAGAATCAACCCATGGTGGGTAATCTTAATTTCCCGTCTAGGATCAGTAGTGTACAATGGGCACCACATTTGCTAAGCTAAAGCTGAGGATTTTATAGTGGATGGTAAGGTGAGCCTACCAGCTCATGCTAAGGAGTGGGTCTTTTAAAAGGTCCAAATTAAAAATATGATACAGAAGTTCATACGAGACAATAAAGTAGAAGGACTGACCCCATTCACATGGGATTATTTGAAAGAGCTAGATCTCCTACAACACCCCTTTCCAAGGTGTATAAGGTGCTGTTAGAATTTTGAGCTCAGAGTTTGAGGCCCAGACAGTCTACTGGGATAAAATTCTTTCCCCCATGAGGCCTGACTGGAAGGAGATTTGAAAAAATGTTAAATTCCTGTCGATTCCGAAGTACAGGACCATGCAAATCTTCATTTGTTCGAGCATTTATTATACCCCTGTTAAACTATGTTCTAGAAAACTCAGACAGACAGATCTGTGCTTTAGATGTGAATCAAAACCGGGGGACCTACTTCATGTAATGTGGAACTGTCCTAAAATCCATTCGTTATGGAACCAAATTGGCCAAAAAATGGACCCACTGTTAAACTATACTGAATATATCAAACCGGAGATCTGTCTCCTTGGGACATGAATCTAATAATGAGGGATTCAGCCAAATATCATGTGTTTCTGATGTCTGCCTTGTTAAAGTTGTGCTGAGACATTGGAAGAATAGTAATATATACACTTATGATCAATGGGTCAGAGATTTGATGCAGGTCCTGGGCAGACTTAAAAGGCAGATGACTGTAGAGGGGAAAAAAGAAGCTATATGCCAGAAGGTGGGGAGCCTTAGATGCAGTATACTCGATACAACAGAAAGGCCCCGAAACTCGGATCTGTCTGTCTGAAGGGTAGTAATCTACAACATTCATGTAATAGAACGCGATAAGTAGCTAGGATTGTATGCAAATGTATTACCCCTTTGAGGGGATGTCTTTATTGATTGGAGCATAATACTCTCATGGGATTAAGTTTTATAGGGATGGAAGTTTTTTATACATACTTCAAGGTCAAGCAGGGTCCTCTCTCTCTCTCTCTCTCTAGGGACACAATTATCTAAGATGGTCCCCGTACAGACACTGGTATGACAAAGGTGACGGTATGATGTAAATTCCTGAAGGGACAAGAATTGGGTTAGTCTACCGCCAGCAGTGAAGAAACAGAAATGTGTGTTACTTTTGATTTAAGGGGACTCAAGTTTTCATTTTCTTCTTTCTAGGGACTCCATATAACTGTGATTGTAAATGAGGGATGTATATAGTTTCCATGTCCAGTTTAGGGATGTGGGCCCAGGATCCCACCCTGGGATATATGTATGTATGTCTTACTGTCGAAAATATAAAACTCCAATAAAGAAGTTCAAAAAAAAAAAAAGAACCTGCATTAGCAATGGGCCTCCACCACATGGCAGCCAAATGCTGAGACGGAGAAGTGATACTACCAATATACAGCTAGATACTACACGTGTTACAGTTTATAATGCTTATTAAACCTCAGTGTTTGGACATTAGAAAAACCAATTGGTTCAGCAGGAAACTTACAAGCAAAAAATGATAGCATTCATTTCACTGTTTGTCATGACTGCTTAATAAGAATGATTTAATTTTGCCTTGGTGTGTCAGGTGTATTTCTTTATTTAGCATCAATATAGCTGTTTTAGCACATCATACATATCTGCATGGCCTCCTGGGAGGCGGAGAATATATATAGAGACCCCACTGCCTTTCACATTTTTTGGCCCATCCCTTTATCTCATATGTGAGTCTATCCTTGGGTAAGACTTTCAAAATCTGGTTGTGCCACACTTCAAAAGTTGTTTGTTGCCAAGAGACCCATTGAGTTTGTATGCATTTACAGTACTTGTAAGGAGGACTAGAATGTGCACTATATAAGCAATAATACTGGACAGAGTGAGTTGTATTGTGCTATACCTGACCGCCCAGGGGTGTAATCAGGCCCAATGCTGCAGACGGAGGGCCTTATATCCCCTGGAAGGTCCGGTATAGCCCAATACTGCCCACCCTGTCGGGTATTATTACACTTAGAAAAATGGGTCACTGAACTATATATGTTTAAAAAAATAATCTTTATGTGTATATGTTAAAACTCTTATGTCTTTTATTTATTATGTAACAAAATAGTTCTGCCCCCTGCATTAGACTTGTGTTTTTGGTTATCATGGTTACCCCACACACACACATACAGCATAAACAGACACACAGGTTAAAACAGGTTTATTTTTCCCATGCTCTTTTTTTGTTTTCTGTTTCGAGGTGTACTTTTTTTTTTACCTCATTTCGGATCTGTGATCTGGAACTGAATCTGAGTACAGGAATGGATTACAGCAAGCATCACAGCACAGACATGGATCACCAGTGAGGTTTGGGATCAAGACTCAGAGATCTGCTTCACGATCAGGTGAAGGATGTAAAAGCTGAGTGGGTTTTATTTCAAATTAAACAAGCAAACAAAAAAGACAGATATCCATGTCTTTTCTGTTTAGTGGGGGTGGAGGCAAGGCAACCTGGGCTGTCTCGGAGTAGCACTGAGCATGTGATGTGCTAGGGATACTTCTCTGAAGTACTAAAGCTGTTTTTTTTGGTTCTTTTTAAAACCAACACACTGGAGGCAAATGTCTTCAAGGCATATCACTGTGTACAAGTTGCCTCTAAGTTTCATGTGTGTGTGTTGTAGAGGTGTGCTGTACACAGTATTAACGGGGGATGGGGGTACTGATGTAGATGACATGCCAGAGATCTGTCTTCGGAGTAACAGGTAACATCAAGCAAGTACTGCTGCTAACAACGGGAAAAAAATCTGTTAGTGAGTGAGTGATGGCACTGAACACATTTTTAAAACATCTCCTGCTTGTTGTTGTAAAATATGAGTGCAATCAGAACAGTGGGCTGGTAGCGGGTACATACTTTCCAAAATCGGACATCAGCAGGGGTGACACAAAAGGAAATTTGCTTCAAAATCAAGTAGTTTTGTTTTTCAAATAAAGAATGACAGTGGACTTGGGCAGGGCTCTGCATCTGTGATTGTGTGTGTGTGGTGGGGCTGACTCAGCTTAATGGGGGCATGGCGGCTGGGAAGTTTAAAAATTTGGGGTGTACATAGATATCCTAGGTAATGGGGTACCCCAAATTGGCACTTCTTTTTCACTGGGCTCTATTGAAAAATAAATGCTTGCCTGAGCATGACTTTCAGCCAATCAGCATGTGTTATTTTTCAAGTCCATTTTCTAATGTTGTGTAACGGTCCCAGCCATCTACACCCATGTAATCCAGAAACACAGAATCTGATGGCAGAAAAAGGACCAGTAAGCCCATCTAGTGTGCCCTATTGTCCTGTCTATTCCTACTCCTCGGACTCTATTCAGTGTCAGGTGTCCTCCCTTCCTTCTATTCCTCTACTTATGCTCATGAGCTTATTCTATGCATGCTTAAAGAGACCCATGGCTTCACCACCACCACCTCCTATGGCATTCTGTTCCAGGCATCCACCATGCCTTTCTGAGAAGTAGTATTCCCTCACATAGGCTGGCCCGGTGGTGCTGAGGGTTGAGGCGCTGGACTCCACACCTTGCGCCATGTGTGTGGTATTACACAGTATGCCTCACTGAAAGGTCAATCAGCAGTCAGCCGTGATGGTGAGAGGAAGGCTGTGCCAGTTGCCTGCTCGGGGTGTAGGATGGGGGTGGGCACTACCTGCTGGGGTGGGGTGGGGCCACTAGACCTCTAGGAATGTACGTCATGTATTTTTTACAGTATCAAGCAGCTTCCAGGATGGGGGAGGGGGGCTGCTAGACCACTAGGGATGTAAGGAATATTGAAATATTCAATAAATGGCATGACTGGGGAGGGGAGCCACAATACCAGTAGGAATGTGGGGAATATAGGGTGTGCCGACACAAGGTCGACAAATCCACCGCAAACACCAGCACAGTGACAGAAATCACCTGTCTGCATTGCATCACTGTGCTGGTGTGCAGAAAACACCGGCGGTGTGTTTCCCGGCGTTTAGCCCCCCTCCCGGTCCAACTCTGACTCAGGAGTTAGAATCCTAGAGAACAATGAGTGTGGGGGGTTCGGTGGTGCAGACCCCTGAGTGAAATGCACTGACATCCCCGAAGCTACTATGCTGACAGTCAGCATGGTAGCTGTCTCTGTAGGGGATGTCGGTGCTAGTGCTGTCGAAGTGCTATAGTTAAACTGGAATATAGATATAGGGAATACATAATGGACTGCAGTGGAATAACACATCTCCACTAGTGAGTGGTAAGACCCATAATTTATGAATGTCAAAGCCACGAGTTAGTTATAAAGGTCCTACCACTCGTGTGGAGATATATAGAATAGTGTACAGTAGCCCATACACAACAAGGCTATTCTTACACTGAGTGGTTTCTGTGACAAGGAGGACCTCGAGAGCAAAGCTCAAGAGGTTCCTCTGTTGTCATGGAAACCACGAGGTGAAGAGCAGCCTTGGAGTGTATGGGGCTACCATACACTATTTTATACAGTGTATGGTCCTTAAAAATGGAGGCAAGATCACTTTTTCCTAAGTGCAGTCAGCATCTGTCCTTAGAGAGATGCTCTTCAGGGATGTGTGATCGGTGTCGCCTCTCCTGCGTGATGGTTCAGCTGCCATCAGAACCAATGAACTGCACTGAACAGGAGAGTTCTACTGTGATGTATCTACCGCAGCAAAATGAAAAGTAATTCGGCTTCCGTAGCAACGTCACTACTACAGCAGAATGATATTTTATGCTCCATTGATTTCAGCCAAGAATGACACGGGACCATAGATACGTAGATATATAGAAATTGTCAACAGATAATGACTGCTAGGCCCATCTAGTCTGCCCATAAGCCCTAAACGTGTATGCTGTCACTGACCCTAAGTGATCAATTGCTATTCATCACTCCTTCCCCACCCAATGTTCCCTTGCGCCTATCCCAGGCATGTTTAAACCCCTCCACTGTGCTTGCCCCCACCACCTCTTGTGGCAGACTGTTTCAAGCATCCACCACCATCTCTGTGTAGAAAAACTTCCTTACGTTACCTCTTAATCTACCCCCTCCAATTTCATATTGTGTCCCCTCGTTCTGATTTCTTTTCTACATTGGGAAAGATCCCCCACCTGCACATTGTTTATGCCCTTGAGGTACTTGAGAGTTTCTTTCATGTCCCTTCTTTCTCTCCTCTCCTCCAGTGAGTACATATTGAGACTCTTAGTCTCTCCTCATATGTTTTGTGATGCAAGCCATGCACCATCTTTGTTGCCCTTCTCTGGATAGCCTCCACCCTGTCTATGTCCTTATGCATGTGTGGTCTCCAGTGCTATATGCAGTACTCCAGGTGAGGCCTTACCAGTGTTTTATACAATGGCGTCAACACCTCCTGTCTCCTGCTAGTAATGCCTCTGCCTATGCACCCCAACATGCCACTGGCCCTCCCTGCAGCCTTTGCACACTGCTTTGATACCTTAAGGTCATCAGATATGACAACCCCTAGGTCCCTTTCCTCTTTGGTGACAGTCAGCACCCTCCCCCTCCATTCTGTAGTTCTCCCCAGGGTTCCCCCTACCCTGGTGCATTATCTTGCACTTTTTTAAATTGAACCTCAGTTGCCACACCTCTGACCATCTTTCAAGCTTCTCCAGGTCCCTCTTCATTTTCTGCACCCCTTCTGGAGTATCCACTCTGTGCAGATCTTGATGTCATCTGCAAATAGGCAGACCTTTCCTTCCAGCCCCTCTGCAATGTCACTAATGAAGACATTGAACAGGACTGATCCCTGTGATACTCTGCTGGTCACCTCTCTCTCCCTAGATTGGATCCCATTTGCCACCACCCTCCGTCTTCTGTCCATCAGCCTGTTCCTAACCCGATGTATCACCTTATGCCCCATTCCCAGACTGCTCATCTTGTTAACCAGCCTTCTGTATGTGATGGTATCAAAGACTTTGCTGAAATCTAGGTAGGTGATGTCTACCACCCCTCTCTGATTCACTTCCCTAGTCACCGTGTTGCCTCACATCCTGGGCACCATTGGCTTCCAGGTGTGCCACTATCCTTTCTTTCAGCAGTGTCTCCATGATCTTCCCCACCACTGAGGTGAGGCTGACTGGCCTGTAGTTCCCCACTTCTTCCCTACTGCTACTTTTGTGCAGTTCGACTACATGAGCCCTCCTCCAGTCCTCTGGAACCATACCTGTGTTGAGTGACTCTGAGCAGGGTGGCCAGAGGCGATGTTAGTTCCCATCTCAGCTCCCTTAATATCCTCGGGTGTATGTGGTCTGGCTCCAAGGCTTTATCTACCTTCAGCTTTGTGAGTTCCTCTAGAACTCTCTCCACTGTGAATGAACTAGTGTCTACTTCTTCCCCCCCATTGTCTCTTCTCTCCAACTGTGGTCCTTGACCTTCCCCCTCCTTAGTGAATGCTGAACAGAAGTATTTGTTCAGTATTTCTGCTTTGCCTACATCCCCCTCCTTACAGTCTCCCTCCTCCCCTTTGAGCCTCACAATCCCCCCCCCCATTTTTCTTCTATCACTGATGTACTTATAGAATGTCTTGTCCCCTTTTTTGAGTCCATGCTAAACCCTCTTCTGTCTGTGCCTTGGCTCTCCTAACAACCTTCCCTGCTTCCATTAGACATTCAATGTACACCTCCCTGTCCTCCTTTCCTTTGGGTTCCCTTATACTTTCTGAAACTTGCTCTTTTAGCCCTTACTTTGTCTGCTACCTCTTTAGAGAACCCTAGTGGTTTTCTTCTTCTTTTCCCTTTGGCCACTATACTAAGGCACTGGTTAGTTACCTCCACTATGGCTCCTTTTAGTTTTCCCCACTGTTCTTCCACTGCCATACGCTATTAATGTGTTGCTGTACTGCAATCCATTATGTGGCTTGATATATTCCATACCATTTGTTTGAAGTGTTTTTTTTCCATTTTTGTTATTTCTTTATCCCCCCTCATGGTCGGCCCACATGTGGCCACTGTCCTGGTGCACCCTGGCTTCAGTTGAGGCCCTCACCCCAGTGACACCCTCATGGCTTGCTCCCCCCCCGTGGTGGGCATGCAGTGAGCTCCTCTTACTCACCTTCAGGAGATGGATCCAGTACACTGGGGTGACACCCTCAGAGCCCGGAGATGCATCCCTGGATGGCTATCAAGCTATGCAACCGTGCTTTTTCTTGTTCTGTTTCCCCAGGAACTGGGGCATGTAATGATGCCCACGGAGGAGAGCACCCACGTGTCCGCATGCGCTCCCTCCAAGCATCTGCCCCAGCTGCTCCCTCTGCCACAGCATGGTGCCCTGTCCCCCAGCCTCTGCTAGGAAGCAGGAGAGTGCCGACCGTTTAGGACCCCCCTCCCCAGAGAAGAACAGCAGTACATTGGTCACTCAATCCTTCTCCACCCCTGCCAATCCCAGCAGCCCATGCTCATTCCCGAACACAGGTCACCGACGTAGCGTGAGGTAAGGCTTCTAGTGCCTCAGCCCTCAGCACCATTGGGCTGGCTGTGTTTGTAGTGTTTTACTGGTGTTTTACCTTATTTTAGTTTAAAACTGCCTTTCTTTCCATTGTGAGTTCCTATCTGGCCCATTGTTCTCTGTGTTCCAGTTCCAGATTCTAAGTAGAAATAACATGTTCTAAGTTATATAAATTGTGCTCTACATTATATAAATGGTGTTCTGAGTGAAATAGATGGTGTTCTAAGTGAAAATAAATATTTATCCCAAAATAACATGATTCACCAAATTTATTCACCACTGGTGTGGTATGTACTGTATATATAATTACTGGTGACCCCCTTTAATGAATGGTTCTTGGCTCCTTTTCAAAAGCTGTAATAACTGGGAAACACCATAATAACCAGTTATTATGGCTTTTGACGGCTTGCGCTCAACAGTGTTTTTGAAAGCAAAAGTGCGAGCAGCCCACTCTTGAGTGCAGCTTTTAAAAGGTAGGGCAAATGTTTAGCCATGTGTGAGGAGAGAGTGGTATGAGGGGAGGGCACCTTTTGTGATGTCAGACTGGCCACGACTTGACATGGTTCTTTGTTAAAAAAAAAAAAAAAAAGTCAAGACTGTGAGCAATCAGCTTTTTGATGTTCCTGGTGCTGACTGGAGACAGTGAGAAGAGACAAGGATGCTAATGAGAGAACGGTACTGCAGGTTGTGGGTGAGAGCAGCAAGAAGGATGTCCTATTTTTATAACGCTTTTGTTTTAAGGAGAGGAATGGGTATCAAAGCACAACAGGCCTCCCTGTTGTCTGATGGGGAGAGATACACTTTGGAGAACAGTGATTGTTTTGTAAATTAAAACAAAAACACAGTGTACTGTTAGACAGTGCATTTTGTTGTGTGGTCTGCAAAATTACTGTTTACATAAGTGGATGGTGGCACAGTTCCTGCACCAGTAATTATAAAAAACAAAGTATAGGTGACTGTGTGTTTCTTGAAGTTTTTTTTACACACGCTTGGTGTGTGATGCTCTTATAAACCTCTCGAGCTTTGCTCTCGAGGATTCTGGCACAACACACACCTCGGTGTGTAAAAAACTTTATAACACTTAGTCGCCTATGCATTATTCTCTATATATTTACTGGTGATCCCCTTTAATGAATGGTTCTTGGCTCCTTTTCAAAAGCCATAATAACCAGGAAAAACCATAATAATTGGTTATTATGGCTTTTGATAGCTTGTGCTCCACAGTGTTGTTGAAAGCAAAAGTACTAGCAGCCCACTTTTGAGTGCAGCTTTTAAAAGGTAGGGGAAATGTTGAGCCACGTGTGAAGAGAGAGTGGTGTGGGGGGAGAGGGGGAAAAGTAAAGACTGTGAGCAATCTGTTTTTTGAGGTTCCTGGTGCTTGCTGGAGACAGCGAGAGGAGACAAGGAAGCTAACGAGAGAGTGGTACAGCAGGTTGTGGGTGAGAGCAGCATGAAGGATGTCCTATTTTTATCATGCTTTTGATAATAAATGGCAAGATCAGGATCGGGAAAGGGAGGCCACTAGACCACCAGGTAATACTATATTTTGACATAATAGTGAAATTGGGGTGGAGAGTGACATATACCAAGGTGGTATGAGGGCTTGGGATTGGGGGCTGCCGCTCATTGGTGCACTGTGTCAAACTCTCCCTGAGGGATATTTCTAAGTACCCTTAGACTAGCCCCGGCTGGTTTAAGGGTACTAATAAATTCTCCCTCTGGGTGAGTTTGAAGAATTAGACATTCGGAGATGTGGCAGCCTGCATCTGCCATATGCACCCTTGCCCCATGCTGCAGTCCATTTTCTGGTGCACGGGTGGTGCAAGTCCCATTTGGGGCAGGTGGCTTGCAATGGATGCAGACTGCCTCTGAGAATGGCTCCCAGTGCATCGTTTGTTGCAAGGCCCTTGCACTGCACCGGGAGCTTTGAGAATCAAGCCCCCTGTCTCTAACCTGACCCAAAGAACCTCAAGCCCTTCCTTCTCACCCTGCTGTCTCTGTATCTCTGTGCTCTTTATGCCTTCTGTCACATATAACCCACCCCTTCCTCCCTGTCCTGTCCTTCCATAAGATGGTGTATGCTGAAATGGCCAAATCCGAGCTGTGGTTATTGGTGTACCATGATTGCGTGTTATAGCCAACAGATCCAAGTCTGCCTCTGCAATTGTTGCTCCAAGGTCAGGAATTTTATTCCCTAGGCTCCTTGCATTGACACACATGGCTCTTCATTTCTTTTGCCCTTCCCTTCTCCTTCATTGCTCTCCCTTCCTGATTAAATCCTTTGCCCTTCTCTTGCCCTTGGTACTGTCCCTCCTCTCTGTCTTCCTTCTGCCTACCCTGTTTCTTTCAACTCTCAGCCTTATAGACACCTCCTAATCCTTTGTGCAACCGGCCCCAGGTCCTTTTCTTGTTCTTATCCCTATGCTTCTCTACCCCCGGTGAATTTATTTCACCTAGACTTCTCCTCTCAGCTGCTTCATTTTCTTGGGGGGGGGGAGTGTCATTCACTACCTCCCTCGTTTTACTGACTCCCCCATTAGCTAGTTTAAAAACCCATTGAATCATCATTTAAACCTTCCACCCATGACTGCCATTCCAGTCACGGATGATAGAGGCTGTTCTCTCTTGTACAGGGCTCTGTCCCACCAGATAGGACACCAGTCCCCAATCTGGTGTACCTCCCTGCACCATGCTTTCAATCACGCATTGAAAGCAGTACGGTGTTTCCTAGCCTCTAACCAGCTGTTTACAAGTAACATGAGTGACACTGAAGGCAGGGACCGCAGTTCCATAGGGTGTGTTCACCTCCAGACATACACTCTTAGGTGCTGCCATGGCAGGGGATCCAAGGGGAGAAAATGGAAAAATGGTTTGTGTATGCTTCATAAAACCCTGCCCACCAACTTCCATCCTGTGCCACCACCTGGACCACTGGCACATGCTTCATACAGCCCTGCCTACCCACTTACATCCTGTGCCATTACCTGGACCACCAGCACATGCTTCATACAGCCCTGCCCACCAACTTCCATCCTGTGCCACCACCTGGACCACTGGCACATGCTTCATACAGCCCTGCCTACCCACTTACATCCTGTGCCATTAGCTGGACCACCAGCACATGCTTCATACAGCCCTGCCCACCAACTTCCATCCTGTGCCACCACCTGGACCACTGGCACATGCTTCATACAGCCCTGCCTACCCACTTACATCCTGTGCCATTAGCTGGACCACCAGCACATGCTTCATACAGCCCTGCCCACCAACTTCCATCCTGTGCCACCACCTGGACCACTGGCACATGCTTCATACAGCCCTGCCTACCCACTTACATCCTGTGCCATTAGCTGGACCACTGGCACATGCTTCATATAGCCCTGCCACCCACTTCTATCCTGTGCCATTACCTGGACCACTGGCACATGCTTCATAAAGCCCTGCCCACCAACTTCCATCCTGTGCCATTACCTGGACCACCAGCACATGCTTCATACAGCCCTGCCCACCCACTTCCATCCTGTGCCATTACC
Organism: Neoceratodus forsteri; assembly: GCA_016271365.2. NCBI lineage: Eukaryota > Metazoa > Chordata > Ceratodontiformes > Ceratodontidae > Neoceratodus > Neoceratodus forsteri. Next base: position 254,682,864 of record CM028131.1, on the reverse strand, counting down.
TGGACCACTGGCACATGCTTCATACAGCCCTGCCTACCCACTTCCATCCTGTGCCATTACCTGGACCACCAGCACATGCTTCATACAGCCCTGCCACCCACTTACATCCTGTGCCATTACCTGGACCACCGGCACATGCTTCATACAGCCCTGCCACCCACTTCTATCCTGTGCCACCACCTGGACCACTGGCACATGCTTCATACTGCCCTGCCCACCCACTTCCATCCTGTGCCATTACCTGGACCACCAGCACATGCTTCATTCAGCCCTGCCCACCAACTTCCATCCTGTGCCACCACCTGGACCACTGGCACATGCTTCATACAGCCCTGCCCACCAGCTTCCATCCTGTGCCACCACCTGGACCACCATCACAATTTTGGATGGAAGTCACCACGTGGGGGGAGGACAGCCCTTCCCCATCCCCAGCATGGGGGGGATCCATGGGGGGACTTTGGATTTGACAATCTGAGGGAGGTGAGTGCCAAATGGAAGATGCAGGGGTAGGGCTGACAGCCCACCTGCATTGACTGCAAAGGCAAAAAGCTTTATGGGAAAAAAAAGTGCGAAGGTATGTCTAACCAATTCACACACACACACACACACACACACACACACACACACACACACACACACACTCTAATGGGAACAACCAAACCATTACAGTAAACCCATCCAGTGTAGGTAATATGTAGAGAGTCTCTTACCTGAGTGTTATGGAGCAAGAAGTAGGACTTGAAGGAATGCTGTCCAGTGGACCTGTAAAATAAAATGCAGGAAAGAGGTCACAAAGGATCAATAACTCTTGGAGAGTAAATAGGAAGGACAGGTTTGATGTAAAACAGTACTTATCTGATGGGGAAGCAGTCAGCATCATGCCAGACCTGTCAAAAGGAAAGAAAAAAAAATAGGTTAATATGGAAAAAGTACAGTAAGGAGAGCAGAGACAGAGAGTGGAGAGGGGGTATAGGACAAAGTTGCAGTTAAAGAAAGCAGGTTAAGACAAATACTTACAGTTAAGGCAGAGCTACAGGGAAATAATGAAAATTAGTAAACAGGAACAGAGAAAAGAAAGTGTTGTTGGGGGGGGGACTCAGACCACTGACACAACAGCTTACTTGCCGGTAATCATAAGTAGTAGCCGGGGAGACTTTGTTTAGCGGCCCAGCATAATTAAAATAATTTATTATTGGTGATCTAGACACTAGAATTGTCCAAAGGAGTTAGAATTTTATATAATACCCTGGTGCTAGTTTTCATAATGGCCAATGTTTTAAAACAATCTTTTCCCTGGGGTGTAGTGGGGGGGGGGAATCATCAATAGTCCCCAATACTGTTCCCTATTATACCTCATCAAAGCTCCCTGATCCAAAATGACAGCATCCTCAAACATTCAGTATTACAACTTTAACGTAAAGATCACTAGTAATGGATGTAAAAACTGTACTATTATATTAACAGCACCCTTTGTGAACTTCACTGATTTATACAATGTATGGAACTCTGTTACTGTCCCCACATTTTGCCTGCTTTGCACCACATATACTGTTGCACGATTTGGGGGTGAAATGCTGCAATGTATTTGTTTAGGCAGGCAGCGAGATGCACTGTGAAGAGGGTATGCTTTGGGCACTGCTGCACTTAGCGCGAGTGACCACGCTACAACTAGAAAGTGTCAGGCAGCAGCTTTTTACTCCTAGCCCATACGGAGCTCAAGCTGTGGTTTCCTCCATGCAGGCAGGAGCTGGGAGGGGGGACAGGATCTCTTGTGGACAGTGGAGGAGGCCAATATAGTAGTGTCTGAATCCACGTCCACTCTAGTCTCTCTCTTGTAGCCTCAGGCTTGGACCGGACTGACCACCTCCACTGACTCAAGTCCGACCGTCGATGATGATCTCGTCTGGTCCTCCTTGTCCTCTCCTGGCTGATCCTCATCGAGTCCATTGAAATGACTTGGCTCACTGCACGGCCCTGACCCTGATGAAATGCATGCACTGCCAGTCTGCCACACTGATTCCCGCTCCTCAGCAGCCACACCTCTGGAGGACCTAGTCACACATTCTGATTCATGTGTGGTCAGTGCAGAGGCTGAACCAGAGCCAAGAGGCTCGCTCGCTGAGCAGAGCGGGGTGGGGGACTCGGGACTGTGGTGCTTTTTTGAGGGGGCAAGTCGGCGATCACACACACAGCAGGGTGGGGGAAGAATGGGGAATGGAGGGAGTGGGGCATACAGCATGCAGTGGGAGGATTTACTTGCACTCCTGGTGCCACGAAGGAGGGAGTGGGGTGAACAGAAATATTTCAGCATGCCCTACAATGACGGAGTGCTCCCTCATTGCAGCAGCCAATTTCGTTCAGGTTGGTGGCAGGCTTGCTGAACTAGTGTCAGCAGCAGCCTGCCACTACATTGGATAAAGAGGATCAAGCTCACAAATGCAGTGGAAGCACTGGCCACCACAGTGCCGCACCTCCACAACCCATTTCTCTCCTAAGCTGCCACATAATGTTTCTTACGCATGCACATAAGCAAACATAAAAAGTGGGATGAGGTAAAGGGAAACAAGCATTTGTCAATGCTGAATGTTTGCCTGCTGGTTTTGACATTGTTAGTGCAAATGAGTATAGAGTTATGTAGATGTAAGTATTTCTGTGGCCCTATCAGAATCAATGACAGATTTTCCTGCATTCTGTCTCCTCTTCAAAGTGTAATATTTTACAACATCTTGCAAAAAGTAGTCTGACAGGGAGCAGTTATCAACTGCTTAATTACAGGAAATCCATCTACTTGCAAACTGGACTGTGATTTGCTGTGATTGCATTCCTGTTCCTGTGTTGGGGAAGGGGGAAGGGAGCTCAGGAAATGCAAATATCACAGGTAGAGCACAGAAAAGAAGTAGAACAATGACGTTTTCTCCAGCACCCATAAATCCAGTATGCTTTATGAGAAGCTTGATTTCTGACTGAAATAATAAGTTACACTAAGTACCAAAAGCTGCAAGAAATTTGCTAAGTATGTTACAATATTGCACATTGTTTCTGTAAGGAACTGATAAAAGGCAGACAGATTGTTTAGCAACAAAGTTGCAACTCCTGGTAACAGTGTAGCACAATCCTTATGTAACAATAGAGGGAAGTCACAGAGATTTTTTTTTTTAAGTACCGATTCTGATGTACTGAAGTATCACTGCAAAAAGCTATCATGGATTTCTGTTGTGTTTTCAGATTTCTTTTTTTTTCTTTTTTTTATCTTTGTTTTACCAGGTGAGACACACTAAGCTGAAATCTTGTTTACAGGTGCAATCTGGGAGCACAAGGAAGTTAAGTGACTTGCTCAGGGTCACACAGTACACATTACTTGTGTTACAGCCAGATTAATAAAAACAAGCAAGTAAAGCAAGTGTGCATGTTGTACTATTTATCAAAAAAATTTTAATTGCTGAAACTCTTATTGATTTACCAGATAGTATGCTGTGCTAAAGTATTAGTCTGGCTATGTGTGTAAATGGCGAAGGACAGGCTGAAATACATTGGAAGATATTGTATGGTGCCCATCTTAACTTACATGACCCAGACACAGGGCAATGAACTGCAGATCTGACTGTGTATCCTCACATCTGTGAGTGTTTGCTACTATGATGCATTCAAGTTGTGATGGTTATGGTGGATGGGGGGGTTGAGGGTAAGTAATGGGGTGTGCAGAGTGGCTTTCTACAGTCTCCCACTTGCATACTGTGTGACCATGAGCAAGTCACAAGGAGGGGCTACTTCACTGAGAGGGTGGTGGAGCACAGGAATGCACTGCTCATGGAGTTGGTGACTGCTACTACTGTGGAGGGGTTCAAGAAAGGCTGAGATAGGTAGAGAGGGAGGGTGCATCCTGAAGCCTCATTGGGAAATGGGGGACCTTGTAGGGAAGGAGGGGGGCTACCAACGGTGTGCTGAGAAGGCACTGACCATTGAGCAGACTCAGTAGACCATAGGGCCTAATCTGCTGGCTTCATAGTATGTTAGTAAGTCACTTAACCTCCCCAGTGCTCTCAGGTTGCCCATGAAAACACACAGTAATGACTAGTGGGCCTTACCTGGTTAACAAAGAATTACATAAGTAAAGAAAATAAAGACAGAATGTTTAGAAGTTATACATGATCAGGAAATTACTTTTTGTGCCTTGGTCAATTGCAGGGTAGTTTATTTACTTTTCAGGGCCTGATTGGGGCTGTGTCTACTGGGCAGTAAAAGGATGATGAAATAAATATTTGACTTGCCTGTCCAGATTAGAGAGAGCTAGAGACAGACAGACAGACAGACTACGGGGGGGGGGTTCACAGCCCAGAACCATAATAGAGAGAGGAAAACAACAACAAGGGTCCCTAGAGGATTTCCAGAGACAGATGTCCCTTGACAGGCTGGCAACAAACATCACATCGTGCAGCGGCCATCTTAACTTACATGCCCTGGACACAGGGCAATGAGCCGCAGATCTTGACTGTGTGTGGATCCGCACATTGAGAGGTCCTTACTGTGATTCATTTTAGTTGCTGTGATGGTTATGATGAACAGAGCAGTTTGAGGGTAAGTAATGGGGTGTGCAGAGTGGCTTGTAAAATGTAAACATGGATAAATTAATGGGGAGAACTGTTGGCATTTTCAAAGTCAGCCACATACACAAAAAAAGCAAAACAAAGGTAAAGCACAAATTTTGTAGTCTGCAATGGAAAGTTTTGAAATAATGGATCAGGATTTGGGTCTGTACAGTAATTCCCCAGGCACAGACGACCCTATTAAAGTTAACTTATTAAAGTTTCTTTTCTTTTCCTGGCATCAGTGCGGCTATGTGCTTTTTCAGGCATCAGCATGGCTGGGGAGGGTCAAGAGAGGGGGAGAGTGGGAGGGAGGGCCAGCTGCAGAATAAGGGGTGTGACCTGCACATTCAAGCAGACTTGATAAACCACTAGGCTTTTATGTGCTGGCAGATTTTGTATGTTTGTATGTTCATGTGGCTGATTCTATGGGGCATGGGCATGCTGACAAAATAAATAAATATTAGACTTGTGTCAGCCGGATGAGAAAGAGAGAGAAAGATCATCCAAATCCCAGTCACAGGGCAGTAAAAGAATGCTAAAATAAATATTTGACTTGTGCCGTCCAGATCAGGGGTAAGGCGAGGCTTGCAAAATAATGATTGTAAGTATGGCATCCAAGTCCAGTTTACAGTGCAGTAAGTTTATTTTCTTTGCCTGGTATCAGTGTGGCTATGTGGGTAATTAGCAAAGCACAAGGGAACAAATTGAAATGCATTGTACAGCGGTTATCTTAACTGACATGCCTCGGACACAGGACAACGAACCACAGATCCGACTGTGGATCCGCACATTGGTCAGAGTTTGCCACTGCGATGTATTTGAGTTGATGGTGGTGGTGGATAGAAGGTTTGAGGATAAATAATATGGTGTGCAGAGCGACTTGTAAAATGTAGATGGAGATAAAATTGTGGGAGAACTGATGGCATTTTGAAAGCCAGCCACAAAAAAAAGTTAAAACAAAGACAGTGCAAATTTTGTAGTCTGCAATGGGGAGTTTTGAAAACTACAGATCAGGATTTGGGTCCCTACAGTAATTCCGCCGGCACAGACATCCCTATTAAAAATATATTTTCTTTGCCTGGCATCAGTGTGGTTATCTATGTGTGTAAATGACAAAGGACAGAAGACACAGCACACATGCTGTAGTCTGTAATGGATGTTTCCAAAATTACAGATAAGGATTTGGGCACCTTCAGTAATTTCACAGGCACAAACATCACTATTAAAATGTTATTTTCTTTGCCTGGCATCAGTGTGGCTATGTGTTTTTTTAGGCTTCAGTATGGCAGACTGTACCGGGTATGGGCAGGCTGGCAAAATATATAAATATTACACTTGTGTCATCTGGAAGACAGACAGACAGAGGGAGGGAGAGAGAGAGAGAGAGAAAAGAGAGAGAGAGAGAGAGAGAGACACCAAGGGTCCCTACAGTAACTCCAGAGGTACAGCCATCCCTATTAAAAGTTTATTTTCTTTGGCCCCAAATAATTGCTGTTTTTTTATTATTAGTTCTCCACTTTATCAGAATTTATGAACAAATTAATTTGCAGCCTGTTTTCCTGATTTTCCTTTTTAGCTTAGGTGAACAGTGGATACTGTAACAATGTCAGGTAACAAATATGTGGGTTACCACTTCCCCATTACAGTCTTTGTAGCAGCCCTATGGCAAACCTCTTTATTACATTTTGTATAAAAATAGTAAGGCGAGTTGCTGTGAATATTCTTGTTATATTTATTGAGTTTGCAATTGTTAAATAAATATATGATTTAGATATAGCAGAACTTACTTGTACAGATAGATTAATTAATTTAGTTATCACTTACCATGGGTCAGTTGAATGTGTGACAGATTAGACTGGAACTATGGGCAGATGTGAGAATGCAGCTGTTACAGTCTAGCTTATTACTGGAAATCCTTGTACATCACAGAAGGTCAGCAAGATCTCTCCACCGTGCCTTTGATAAAATCTCTTTGGGGTTATGTGTGTGTGTGTGTGTGGGGGGGGGGGGCTGACACCACAAAAGGAAAGGAAACTAACCATGGAGTGACAGACACACACATTTCAGAGAGACATCAGGTAACGAGGGAGGAAGATTTTTTGTGTGTGGCTATTATACTCACTACACCTGTCATCTAGGGAAAAAGGGAAAGGAGCTCACAAAAAAAAAAGCAGACAAGGAACAACTCCGAGAACACATATGACATTATGCCGGGACTCCTGTATTGTACAGGAAAAATATTCAGTTCACAGAGACATTTACTGCAGAAACACACCTTTAGGCATTGCTTAGACTTGGCACCTAATGCCACAAAAGTATGGAAATAATGCCAGCGCAGAGTGTTCCCATGTGGAGTTGTCTATTTTAAACACTGCAGTATGTTGTTTGTTCAGAATCCCAGTGATCACAAAAGGACAGCAGGACTAGGCCCTCTGCAGCCCTAAAAAAAGTTGTCTACACTGCAAATTATTAAAACACAAATCCCTTATTTAAAAATCCCTTCCCCTTGTTCTGATTTCAAGATGCTAGTCACTTAGCTGAATACCCATCGTTTTGCTAATTTCAGTACTTGTCTTCCTGCCGGATCTATTGGCTTTACTATCTATCTATCTATCTATCTATCTGTCTGTCTGTCTGTCTGTCTGTCTGTCTGTCTGTCTGTCTGTCTGTCTGTCTGTCTACCTACCTATCTATTTTTTGGCTGCATTTCTTTATTTCTCTCCTGTAGCAGCTTGGTAAATGCTATGACATGATCCCAAAGTGAGTCTCCCATAATGGCAGGAGCCACAATCTGTAAGACGACACCAAAGAATTTATAAGGCAAGGGAGGGACAGAGCGAAGGTCACATGCATGAAGCCCAAGTGAGGCCCCCATCATCGGCAGGAGTTGCGATCACCAAGGGGAAGTACAGAGATTTTGTGTGTGTGTGTGTGTGTGTGGGGGGGCCTTTGTTGTGTTAACATAGAGTGGGGAGAGAGACAAATGGGCATGGAGACCAAGAGAGTCCCACCTCAACATGAATCAGAAGAAGCCACGACCCCAAGGGAACTGACACAGATTCGTTGTGGTGGTGGTGAGTGTGTGTGTGTGTGTGTGTGTGTGTGTGTGTGTGTGTGTGTGCGCATGCGTGCGTGTGCTTGTTTTAACATGGAGGGGGGACAGACAAATGGCCATGGAGTCTGAATGAGCTTTTCTAGGGGCCGACCTCCTATCACATTTAGCTACACCTGGATAATAACAAGGATACAAATGCACAATCAGAGCACTGGCAAAATGCACAATCTGTGTTTTTAGAGGACAAACCTACAAATATGTGGTGAGCTCCAATCTAGAGTAAACCTGGTAGATGAAATGCTCCTAATGTAAATGTCCTTTGCCTACCAGGTTTAAATTCTGGATTGGAACTAGCCCCATATTTGTAGGTTTGTCCTCTAAAAACACAGAATGCGAATTTTTGGCAGTGCTCTGATTGTGTATTTTTATCCTCATTATTATCCTGGTGTCACTTTTGTGATGGGAGGTCAGTCACCTTAAGTGGACATCAGAGTTTAAGTCACTGGAAGACACCAACATGTCTGATCCCAGTTTGACTGGTCCAGGAATTCTTCCCAACAAGATATAAAGGATACTGAAATGGATAAAATAAAATATATCAAGGATTGAAGACATTTGGGCCAAAAATATGGACTCCTTATATAGATACTTCCTACTTGATTTGTTACAGGGACCACCTTGTAATTAAGCATTCCTGCAATGTACAAGTGGGGATTTTAACTTATAAATAATCATGTAATTTTTGTAATTATGTTTGTAATTTGTGTATTTATATTCACATTTTGGGACTGTGTAGTACAGTACGGTCTGCACGCCCATTGGCCCACACAGGGGACCAATGGGCATATAGCTGTGCTGTACACTGTCAGTCGGCAGGTGGCCAGGTGGCCTGTGGGTGGGGAGCTGCCACCCACCACTGACCGGTGGGGTGGAGTGTGGTGGCGGGTCTGAATGGGTGGGTGGGGAGGGGTTACCACTGGTCCACTGGGGATTATATTTACAACTAAAGCCCATGATCAGGCTGGGGATCAGGTCCACCAAACCACCAGGGACATTTATATTCATTTGCCCATGATCGGGCTGGGGATTGGGTCCACTGGACCACCAGGGACATTTATATTCATTTGCCCGTGGTCGGGCTGGGGATTGAGTCCACTGGACCAACAGGGTTATTTATTTTCATTTGCCCATGATCAGGCTGGGGCTTGGGTCCACTGGACTACCAGGGAATGTGATTTTGACCACAGCCCATGATCAGGCAGGGGAGCAGGTCCACTGGACCACCAGGGTTTTCTATATTATACGCCCATGATTGGGCAATGGGATAGGGTCCACTGGACCACCAGGGATATGTATGGACACTTATGCCCATGACTGGGCAAGGGGGGGAGCACGATGCCCAGACTGTGTCCCAGGAGGTCAGGTGGCCACCCACAGCAGGCAGCTCCCGTGTTGCACATGGCAATACGGTGACCCGCCTGTGGGTGTCCCCCGGCTTGCTCCTGCTTTTTACAGGCAGATCTTTGCACCCCCCCCCCCGTGCGGTGAAAGGCAGATTTGTGCCTGCATATGCACCGCACATCCCAGGCTGAATATCAGGATGTGCCACATATATGCATGGGCATGCCCCCCGCACTTGTGCTGTGTACATTACTGGTGCACCCCAGTGCATCGGGAATTGCGCAGCGCACATCCCCCTTTGAATATTGCGCTGGGGTGCATCAGTGGGTTGTGCATGGTGCAACACTGTTGCACCATGTGCAACCCCTTTGAATATCCCACCCCATATGGGCTGAGAGAGAAGCATGGAGTTTTGTTTTAAAAGGACCAATTTTGGGTTTGGGTTAGGGTTTGGTCTTGTTAAAATGTTTTAAGGAATTTAAAACATTTTAACAAGTCTATTGTGTACAGGGCCTTAGCTGTATTTGTATTATTGTGATGTAAAAGTCCCACAGGTAGTGCAGTAAAAGGTGCTGTTGGTTCTGGACATACAGACCCCCTTGAAAATACACACACACACACACACACACACACACACACACACACACACACGGCTCGCTGCACCAAATTAATCAGTGGTGCAAATGTTACATGAAAAAGTAGAGGCAGTTTCAATCCTTCTTACTTTTGGAACTTAAGCAAACCAAAGGTAAATCCTGTCAGACCAGTTTCTCGTCACAAATATAAAGCAAGGGTTTAGTAATCACTGGTAAAGTTGAAATCGTTAATTGCAAAGTTATATTTGTCAGAGCCCCTCAATTTGTATGATATCAAAGCTGGAGATGTATTTGACAAACATGAGCAATAACACAATTGCGCTCACATCTGCAGAGTGCCTGATTGACAGCAGCCCATCCTTGATCCACATTATCATTTACAATACTACACTTGATAAAAGCTCTTAGTAGATCGTTGTGAACTATAACTTATACCTAGAACATACTAAACAAGATTTCAGTGCACACAGTGCAGTCCAGTTTCTATTTTGTTTTTCATTGCTTGATAGTTCAGTTAGGCAGAGATTTTTTCTGTTTGACAAAAAAAATATTGTATTTGTGGTTTTGAATAGCAAAATTACAATGCAGTGTTCACAATGACAGGATTTCTGTTAGTGAATTACTAATAGCTGATCAGATGGACACTGATCACATGTGCATATAACTGAAATCTTCTTAGTTTATGTGCAGTAGTACTTCATAAATTATTGCTACGAGCTTAACAAATAAAAGAAATGCATGCCATGAATAACAGACCTCAATAACACCAGATTCCAAACATCACATTATAAAGGTGTTCACAATGCATACTGCTTACCTCACATTGTACTGTAGCAATCTATTAGTTCCATGAGTGTTACTCATAAACACACTGTTTTGATGAAGCAAATGAACAGAATGCTCACCTACAAATATATTAATAGAAAACGTCCGTGCAACTTGTCTGTTTAACCAATGTACGTAAATGACAGTGAAGCAACAGAGAATCTCATAGTCTGTTTTGAGTAGTCACCTGCACCACACTCAGCAGACTCCAGTGATGACACATACTGTAACTGTTTTTTTATTACATTTATTATTCTTTGTTACATACATACTGTGTTATCAGGAAAAAACTCTGACCTGAGTTGAAAGTACTGTAATATTAGCATTAAATTAAACACTGTGAAATGCATGATATTTTAACCCTGTTGCAAGTTGCAACGGTAAAGATAAAGCCAAAACCATGCCTAACTGGGACTTTTTTAATTATTATCCAAATCAAACATGAATATTCCTTCTTGATGTGAATTCAATGTGGGAATAACAGTGAATTTCTAAGGTGCAGTTATAGGGCCCCATATTCGGAGCTGGCACGCTCATAACAGTGCGTCGTGCAAATAATTTGTGCCAGACGGCTCTGTTACGATATTTAAACAAAATGCGTGATGGGAACAGATCATGCATCTTGTTTAAATATCGGACCCTGGATGTGTGGCGTATAGCAAGCCGCTACCATTTATGGCATGTGTGCATCCAGGATGTGGGGCTGAAGACTGCCCATAGGGGAATGCGTGGTCCATACCTATATGGGCTGCAGCCCCCATGGGCGATATTCAGCCCAAACATGCAAATGAGCCCATTGGGCATGCATGGTTCACAGAATCAAGTCAAGTCAAATTTATTTACAAAAAAGCACCTTTCCAGGAAGATCAAGGCCCTGTACATACTCATAATACAAAATATAAAATCGGCAAATATAAAATAAGCTATTAATAATTTAAGTAATACTATATAATAAAACGAACCCATCATCAGAGCTCCCTCGGGAATGCTAAAGTAACGAGATGAGTCTTAAGAGCTGCTTTAAATCTCGGGATGATCAGGCACTCTCTTACCCGACGAGGTTGAGAATTCCACAGGGTAGGAGCTGTGTATGCAAATGAATGGGCCCCAGATGTCTTCAAACACACCCTGAGAATCTCTAGCAATCCCTTGTTGGTAGAGTGAAGTGGGCAGGAGGGGCAGTAAGGATGAAGGAGATCTTGCAGGTAGCGAGGTCCCTGTTTCTGTAGGGCTTTATAGGTCAGCAAGCTGACCTTGAAGGTGATTGGCCACTGTACTGGCAGCCAGTGCAGTCCGTGGAGCACAGGTGTAATGTGGCAGGTCCTAGAAGTACCAGTCACCAGACTGGCCACCACATTCTGCACTAGCTGCAAGTGACGGATATTAAACCCCGGTAACCCTAGGTACAGGGCATAGCAGTAGTCAAGGCAGGAGGTCATGAAAGTGTGGACCAATGTTGGAAGATCATCGGGAGGTCCTAGGTATTTCACCCAGGCAATATTCCTCAGATGGTAAAATGAGGTCTTAATAATGGCTGACACCTGCGCTTTCAGGATCAGACCTTTGTCAAAAATAATGCCCAGGTTACGCACCTGGTCTGAAGTAGCCAGATGAACACCCCCAAGCCAAAGCCCAGAGGGCTGACCAGCTGACATACCTGCCCCTTGGCTATCTAGGTCCACCACCAATACCTCAGTTTTAGCAGGGTTTAACCTCAGCCAACTGGCACTCATCCAGTCCTGGATCTTGGAGAAGCAGTTGTTAAAAACCGAGACTACATCACCCTGTTTGGGCACAAAGGACATGTACAGTTGAGTATTATCTGCACAGTAGTGAAAACTCAGACCGTACCACCTAATTATGTCCCTTAATGGCAGCATATACACTGTGAACAACAAGGGCGACAATATGGAGCCCTGTGGAACCCCGCAGAGATAGAGTGAGAGCATCAAAGGAATAAATCCCAGTGACCACTTTCTGTGTCCTACCCTCGAAGAATGATCGATACCACCCGAGGACTGTACCTCACAGTCCACAGATGAACCACAGGTGCTCCAAAAGCACACCATGGTCCACAGTGTCAAATGCTGTAGAGACATCAAGGAGGACCAAGATGGGGGGCCATTTGCATGCACATTATGGGCTCATTTGCATGGCTGCACCTGGCAGAATGTGCTGGGCCAGGCCCCCTCCCCAGCGTCAAACACTGTTGTACAGAAAAACACTCCCCAATTCAATTTTACATAGTGTAGTGTCCCCCCTCCCAAGCTCCAATCTCTGTATAAACAAAAACAGAGCTCTGATCCCCCTTTTCCATAGTGCAGTATCCCCCCTCCACAGCACCAATCTCTGTTTAAATAAAAGAAGACACTCCGATCCCCTTTTCCATAGTGTAGGGATGCCCTCCCTTGCCCCGAGCACTGTCATAAATAAAAAACATCCCCAAGTCCATTTTTCCATAGTGTAAGAACCCCCTTCCCCTGCCACAAGCACTGTTATAAATAAAAAACATCCCCGAGTCCATTTTTCCGTAGTGTAGGGACCCCCCTCCCCTGCCCGGAGCACTGTCATAAAGATAAAACATCTCTGAGTCCCTTTTTCCATAGTGTAAGGACCCCTTCCCCTGCCCCGAGCATTGTCACAAAGAAAAAACATACCAAGTCCCTTTTTCCATAGTGTAGAGACCCCCCTCTCCTGCCCCATGCACTATCATAAAGAAAAAATTGCCCGATTCCATTTTCCATAGTGTAAGGACTCCTCCACCCTGGTAGGCAGTAACCCACCACTTAGCACCCCCCCATACCAACCCATGCTGGTGACTGGCACAGCCCACCTCACCCTGCCATGGCCAGCTGCCAACCGATCATTACCTGAGCACGAATTGTACACAGTGCTGTACGCGCTCATTGGTTGAGGACAACCAATGAGCATGTACTATGTACTGTATGCGCTCGGGTAATGATTAGTTGGCAGCTGGCCATAGCAGGGTGAGGAGGGCTGTGCCAGTCACCAGCATGGGATAGGATGGGGGTATTGGGTGGTGGGTTACTGCCTACCAGGGTGGGAGTGTCCCTATACTATGGAAAAGGGAATCAGGAATTTTTTTCTTTATGACAGTGCTTGGGGCAGGGGAGGGGGTCCCTGCACTATGGAAAAAGGGACTTGGGATTTTTTTTGTTTATATGACAGTGCTTGGGGAAGAGAGGGGTCCCAAACTATGGAAAAGGCTCAGGGCTGTTTTTTATTTATGTCAGTGCTCTGGGCAGAGGAGGGGGTCCCTAAACTATGGAAAAAGGGACTCAGGGATGTTTTTTATTTATGACAGTGCTTGGTACAGGGGAGGGGGGTCCCTACACTGTGGAAAAGGGGGATCAGAGCTCTTCCTTTTATTTAAACAGAGATCGGGGCTGGGGAGGGGGACACTACACTATAGAAAAGGGGGATCAGAGCTTTTTTATTTGTTTAAATAGAGATTGGGACTTGGGATGAGGGTACTACACTATGGTACAGGGGGATCAGAGCTCCTTTTTTTGTTTAAACAGAGATTGGGGCTAGGGAGGGGGACTGTGTACCTGGCCCTCGACTATGTGTAGGGTACCAACCTACCTCGCACATAGTTAAAGTAGGGTTTCAAATGCATAACTATGCACTGGTGCAGCCAGCCATAGTTATGCTTGGGCGGGTTTCCATATTGTGATGCGCAGCATATGCATGAGGAACTCCTCTTTTGCATAGGTGCATCACAATATTGTGTGCAGTGGTGCAGTTGGGGGTGCTCAGTGCATCGGTGGCCTTTGAATATGGCCATGTCCCCGACGGCCCACACAAGTCCAGAGATGTGCGGTGCATCCAAGGATGCACCGCACCTCTTGCTGATTATGTTGGCCTTACTGGGTGACCGAAGTAGTAGACCAGGGAGGGGCCTAGCCTACCTAGACTTTAGCAAGGCATTTGACACAGTCCCACACAAAAATTTAATAAACAAATTAGCCAGCCTGGGAGTGGGTCCCAGGGTGGTAGCCTGGGTAAAACATTGGCTGGAAAACAGGATACAGAGGGTAATAATAAACAGAGTCCACAGTGAAGAAAGGGGGATTACTAGTGGGGTAGGTACCACAGGGTTCAGTACTGGGGCTGGTCCTTTTTAATGTCTTTATAAGTGACATTACAGAGGGATTGATTGGAAGGAAAAGTATGTCTCTTTGCAGATGACACAAAGATCTTCAACAGGGTGGATACACAAGGTGGGGTGGAAAGGATGAGAAGGGACTTGGCAAGGTTGGAGGAATGGTCAAATGTATGGCAGCTTAGATTCAATGCAAAGAAGTGCAAAGTAATGCACCTGGGAAACAAATACCCAGGGGAAGAGTACACAATGGGGGGTGAGATACTGACAACAACAAAAATGGAAAGGGACCTGGGGACAGTTATATCAGATGACCTAAAAGTGGGCAAGCAATATGGGAAGGCAGTAAGGAGGGCTGGGGGGATACTGGGATGCATAGGGAAAGGCATCACCAGTAGAAAACAGGAAGTTGTTATCCCTCTGTGCAGACAGCTGGTAAGACCACATCTGGAGTACTGCATGCAGTTCTGGAGACCCCATCTCCACAAAAACATAGACAGGGTGGAGGCTGTCCAGATGAGGGCAACAAAAATGGTGCAGGGTCTACATCAGATGACATATGAAGAAAGATTAAAGAAGCGTAATATGTATAGCCTCAAGGAAAGGAGGGAGAGGGGTGGCATGATAGAAACTTTCAAGTACCTCAAGGGAATTAACAAAGTCCAAGAGGGTAGCATCTTTTAGAAAAAGATGTGCAAGAACAGGGGGGCACAATTTGAAGATAGAGGGGGGATGACTCAGAGGTAATGTGAGGAAGTATTTCTTCACGGAGAGAGTTATGGATGCATGGAACAGCCTTCCTGAAGAGGTCATGGAGTCAAAAACAGTGGGTGAATTCAAGAACGCATGGGATGGACATAAGGCAATTCTAGTTGGGGGTAGGAGGAAGTAGGCTGTTGGTTAACTAGGATCTGCAGCTTATCCATTAGGTAGGGAAATGGGCAGACTAGGTGGGACAAGCGGTCCTTATCTGCCATCAAATTCTATGTTTCTATGTTAATCCATAAAATACACTCTGGTTACAGCTGATTAAAGCTAGGCTTATCTTGTATTGGCATCAGAGTAACTGCCACTATGTAAAACATAGCAAAAAGGCTGAAAGGATTACAAATTAAGAAGAAAAAGTACATGGGTAGCATATTATGAAATGGTTAAACAAAATGGCCCAGATATTCAAAAGGGTTGCACATGGCACAACAGTGTTGCACCATACACAACCCTCTGATGCGCCCCGGCGCGATATTTAAAAGGGAAAAATGCACCGGAGCGGATCAGTAATGTATGCAGGCACAGGTGGGGGGGGCGTGCCCATGCATAACCTGCACAGCCCGATATTCAGCCCGGGATGTGCAGAGTCATGCATGTGCAACCCCTACCTGCACCTGCATAAAGTTACGCCACAAAAAAAGGAACAAGTGATGGCCACCCACAGGTGAGCTGCCGCATTGCAGGGCACAACACAGCAGCTGCACCTGTGGGTGGTCACCCGAGATCCTGCCGCACCTGGCGGCACCCCCATGCCCATCACGGGCATCCGTGTAGAAATCCCAGGTCCAATATTCCTGATGGTCAGTGGACCGCACTAGAGCCTGATCACGGGCATCAGTAATAGAACCCCCAAGTCAATATTCCTGGTGGTCAGTGCACGTTGCTGCTGATCATGGGCATCTGTGCCTCAACAAATACTCCTAAGACCCTGGTGGTCTAGTGTACCCCCACCCACCCGCCCACTGAACCCCGCCCCGCCCCCCTGTCAGCGGTGGGCGGCGGCACCCCACCTGCCTGCTGCCCGCCCGCCCACCCGACTGACAGCTCAGTGAGGGCTGCATGCCTGTGGTTCACAGCATGAGCCAATATGTGCAGCCATACCATACTACACTACTCAGTCCAGATATGTGAATGAATTCATTCTATATATCTGGATGGACTGAAATGAGCTGCGTCCATTGGCTCACGCTGTGAACCGCTTGCAGCCCACTGAGCTGTCAGTCGGTGGGTGGCAGGTGGGCAGGCAGGCTCTGCTCACCGCTGGCTGACGGGGTGGTGGGGTGGTGGGGCTCAGTGGTGGTGTGGTGGGGTACACTAGACCACCAGGGTCTTAGGGGTATTTGCTGAGGTACAGATGCCCAGGATCGGGCAGCAATCAGTCCACTGGACCACCAAGGATATTGGACTTGGGGGGTTTCTATTACTGATGTCCACGATCGGGCTCAGTGCAGTCCACTGGACCACCAGGGATATTGGACTTGGGGGGCGTAATCGTCAGGACAGATGCCCGCGATCGGGCACATAGAGGTCCACTGGACCACCAGGGATATAGGAGGGGTTTTCATTTTTAAACGAATACCCATGATCGGGCTGCAGGGGGCATTGATCCCCGACGGCTGCAGCCTGGCAGGGCGCCAGGCGCAAGTCCTCGGGGATTGGCGCAACTGCATGCTAATGGCATGCAAATGGGGCCATGATGAGATGCAAATGGCCCCCTGTGTGCCTTGCATAAATTATGGCCCCATTTGCATGTCCCCTTTTGAATATCGCAGGTGCTGTGCATGGCGCAATGGCACTTGCGCTAGCGCATCTCCATGCTCCACTCTGGCCACTTGCACTGGTGCAGTACCACTGTGCCATGCACAGTGGGGGTAGCCAGGATGCGATATTCAAAGCTGCTGTGCCATAGCGCAGCTCCGTTGAATATCGCCCAGGCCACTCCCCTGCGCAACAAAGTTGAACTGCACCCAGGCTTGTGCCACAGCCTGGCGCAGTTTGAATATCCATGCCAATGTGTATACCGAATCAGCATTATTTCTCACCATGCTATAAGCAACTAAAATACACAACTCAGTAGCTCTCTGTCCTATAACCCATAGAGTGCATGGTTAAAATATCTGTTTTCTTCTTTTTTATTAAACATGGTGTGGTGATTCGGTCTGTCTTTAAACACCTTTACAGTATAAGTGAAGAGTTGCAGATACATACGTGAAGTAGTTAAAGTTAAACTGGCCACCTGATTACCCCCTTTTCTGAAAGATTAATCTGAACTATACACCCCTTAAGATAATTTTATTGATAACATCATATCAAGGTCAGTCCTGGTTTGGAGTAATTTTCTTTTTGACAAGGCTTTTCTAGTTTTTACATTTCATTGCTGGCTTTGGACAGGCTCTGCTCTGCTGTTTTTACTGCTGTTGGATTAATGATTTAGAATCCAGTGGAGGGAGACTATGGAGGACTGTGGGGAAGTGAGGGAGACTAATTTGGCTACCTACACCAATCTTTGACTATGACAGTATATTATATATATTGTTATGGGAAGGTGATATGGCATACACTTGTTAGTCAGTGCTGTTTTGTAACAACAAATGAAAAAAAAAGAAAAATGCCTTCGATAACTAAAATATTGTTAAATACAGAAATGAAATTTTAGCAGCAGTGTCTGCATTAATATTGAATAGTGCCAATAAACCTGGCTGCACTCCTGTAGTGCCTATGCAGTAGCCTTTTTTGGTTGCTTTTGGTTGTGTTTCTGAGAAGTGGTATATTGCAATGTTATTACCTAAGTTATTTAACCTCCCCTGTATGTGTATACGTGAGAGAGAGAGAGAGAGAGGGAGAGGAGAGGGAGAAAGGTGTGCATGTGTGTATGTGGTTCCTTAACATCAGATTTATGTATTTTTTATTTATTTTATTTATTTGTACATTCTGAGTTACTTCTTTGAGCACAAGTGATCATTTAAAAAGGTTCCACTTCATAGGAAGATTGTAGAGTAAATAAAGAATGAAAAAAAATGATACTAGAATCATGACATAATACGAACATACGAGAAATGCCAACAGATACAGGCCTCAAAGTCTATTGAGTCTGCCCAATTGTGCAGCTAGCAGTGTGTTACTCTGCAGCTGCCCACCCCCCCATCCGGTAGTGACCCTTCCCTTGCCCTTCCCCTTGACCTTGAATCTTAGGCAGCACCCAAAGGAGTGTTGTCAAAGATACAGTAAAAAATTGTAGAGCAATGAAAGGGCTGTTCTCAGGAGAATGTCAGGGACAGAGCAGTTGGTGCAGATGGGGAAAGAATACTTACTTACAGATAATTGCAATATTAAGGGGTTGTAATGGTCTGGTGTGCGGAAGCAAATGATGTGACATTGTTATATTCCCCTTTACTTTTGTTAATGGTTGACTTTCAAATGTTGAACTTTTTTGAAAAAGGAAGACAAAAACAAAGACATCTGTGGTTGAATTACCTTGCCACAGAGAGCTGCTGAAAAACTGTGAAACATGAGCTATTGAAGAGTCCAGTGCCTTTTTAAATTTAGCCTTAGGTTGCCGGCACTGTAAAATAAATCTACTGTATTAGTAGCTTATTCCTAGAAAATATAGTGAGATTAATTTGGCAAGGATTGTTTTTTTTTTATTTTTAAATAGTAAACTATATTGAACTTTTTGGAAAAAGGAAGACAATAAACAAACAAAGACATCTGTGACTGAATTACCTTGCCACAGAGAGCTGCTTATGAACTGTAAAATCTGAGCTACTGCCACTGCAGATGGGAGAATGCAGAGGGATTCCATTCCCTCCTAACAACACAGCTGGGGGAAGGAAACTCAGTTTAGTGAATGCAGCTTTGATTCCATTCCACTCCCTCATAACAATAAAACCTGTGCTGCGCTAGGCATTCAGACCCCTTTTTCTGATGATAGCAAGATGTTTGCATGGCTCCGCCCATGCAGCCGTAAAAAAGAAAGATGCTTCCAGCTCTTCGCATGTGCACACAGTTACAATGCAAGAAATAATGAATGATCAGAGTCACAATGGCTGCTAATATAGTTGTTTTGATATAATAATAATACCCCCAGGGTCCAGGCCATAGTTCCCCTATTCACTAAAATACCACCAACTTAATCCAATTCAATTTCAATTGGTTTGTATTGGTAACCCCCCCCCCCCCGATGAGGCTGAAAACATTTAGTATTGTCATCTGGTCCTCCTTTCCCAGAAAACTCAACAAAACAAAACAAAACAAAACAAACAAACAAAAAAACTATTTAAATATTGTTGATATTGATTGCACTGTCTGCTAAATAAAGGTGGAAGGTGTGGTATATTGCAATAGTTGCTAATTTAGTCTTATTAGAGGAAGATATTCATTTTGCATAAAAGTACTTTTTATCATTTATATAAATAAGCAATTTCTGAGAGACAGGTACTGCAAGTTTAAGTCTAGGTTTTTATTATTTGTAATTATATACAAGAAATTGTTTGTTACTATGCAGAGTTTGGTTGTTACAAGCATCTATTGCAGCTATATCAATTCAAAGTACTATTTTGGAATGCAATTCTATATAACACAATTACATGACTAGTATGCCAAAAATGAGCATAGTCATTTAATAAATGTATTAGAGTAATTCTGGGGGCACAGTAGTACAAGTAGCCCTATTATTAGGGTTACAAATGCCATGGAGCCAGATTTTCAAAGGATAGCGCAGGGTTTGCATAAAACCCTTTCCATGGGCCATACCTGTTTGCAGCAACTGCACCCAATTTTCAAAGTTCAGACACCTGCGACAGTTTACCTGCTTTTCGGCAGCTTGCTCAAAATGTTGGGTGTAAGCTCTGTGAAAATGGTCCCCTGGATTGATGCAAGGTAGACCACAAAAGATGTTCTAGCTTGCCTCAGTTGATGCATGGGATAGAAAATCCTAGCAGATTGCCACAAGCCCAGTGCACCATATCTTTGTTGCAGCTGGGGTTTGCAGCAATCTCAAGGATTTGAAAATCAGACCCTCTAGTTTTGCACCTTAATAATGTGGCCATCCCAGCAGAGAATAACCAACATTTGGCACTCACATGCTTGGTGCCAGTTTCTCTGAACTCTGAACATTTGGTAATGATCAGTTCTGTGGTTTAAAAGTTCTAGAAGATAGAAAATGTGGAAAAAGATCTCTTTTAGACTTTTGTTGTCACTGGCAATGCAAAAACAACTGTGAGTTTCAACCCGAAATGTTTAGATTAGTTAAGAGTTTGCCCCAAGGATTAGTCTTTGAAAGGTGTCTTTACTGGAAACTTCATAGTTTTTAAATTACTAATGAAATAAAATCTCATTTTTGTCCATGTACAGTTAATTGTTTCACACATTTTTCATGAGCTGTTTTTCATGGCAGAAAGTTTGTTTTCAGATTGTGAGGTGAATACATTTCTATGAGATAAGACTTCCATTTTCATGAGTCTTAGTGGTCAGGAAAGTGGGTAAAAGAAGGGAAAGCATTTTGTATCAAAAACAAAAACAAGCATTTGTCAGTGTCAAATGTTTGCTTGCGTGCTGTTGTACTGGGTCCTGCTTACACACATTTTACTATATATTTACCCTAGATAGACAGATGAGATGCAATATGCCATTTGCAATAGGGCCCTGATTTTACACAGTTTTATACTGCATTTACCCAGGATAGTAGAGGTGAGATGCAATATCTCATTTTTAGTTTGGTATTGCATTTCATTTTCATTTTATTTTCCTATGGAGCTGTTTCTTCTGGTCAGGTGCTGGCTGGCTCTTCAGCCTCTACCTCTTCCCTCAACCCGCCACCATATACCCCCCAGGTCTTACCTGTCTAGTTTCCCCATGATTTACCCTCCATCCTCTTCACTCCCCCAAGTCTTGATCAAGTCAGCAGGTCCTGGGGCGATGGCTTAGGCCGGAGAAGGTGGGTGGGGCTTTCTTAATATGCAGCCACTGCTTTTTTCCTTTTATTCCCTGTCCCCAAGGCCAGCATGCATGCAATGGCATGGGTGTGAGATGTGAAGATGTTGCATGTACTCGGACACCTGTGGCTGGTTGTGAGAGAGGTGGCTGCCTGCTGTGTCTTCCAGCCTGCATTAGGTGGCAATCAAGTAGTGACTTATGCTGTCCCCCTGCAAATGAGGAGAGCTGTCTGTGGCAGCACAGTTGTTCTTCCCCCGGCTGTTCCCTGAGCAACCCTGGTCCATTGCTGAACCCAGGTCACTGGTATTGCTGGGGGTAAGGTGCCCAGTGCCCCAGCCCTCCATGCCATTGTGCTCATCTGGTCCTGCTTTTATAATGTATTTTTCTAGGACAAATCATCTTAGATGCACCATCTCCTTTTCAGTGGCGTTCTGCTGTAGGGTCCTGTTGTTATACAGTTTTCCAATATATTCACCCAGGATAACCCAGCTGAGATGCAATGTGTCATTTCCAATGGGGGTCTTGCCTTGACACATTTGTTTGTACTGTATTTACCCAGGATAGAAAAGCTCAAATGCTATCTTGATTTTAGTGGGATCCTGGTTCCCCCAAGTTTTACGCTGTATTTATCCAGGGTAGCGCAGCTAAGATGCAATATCTTGTTTTCGATGGGGCCTTGCCTTTACCCTGCTTTTATAATGTATCTATCCAGGATAACCAAGCTGAAAGGCATGTTACTTTATCAGTGGGGTCCAACTTTTACAATGTATTTTTCCCAGGATTGAGCAGTGTAGATGCACAGTTCAGTGGGGGCTCTGCTGCACTGGTTCCTGCTTTTACACATTTTTACTAAATATTTATCCAGGATAGACCAGATGAGATGCAACATCTAATTTTCAGTGGAGTCCTGCTTTTACACTTTTTTAGATTGCATTTACCCAGGATAGGCCAGCTGAGAGGCAATATCTAATTTTCACTGGGCTCCCACAGTTTGACCCCAAATTTCCAACATCTTTTTTTTTAATTCAGTTTTAGTTCAGTTCCCACATCTGGCACGTGGGTTAATATCCCAGTACTGACACTGTAGTGCAGCATGAGAGGGGTGCTGCACTTCTGAGGTGCCGTCTTTCGGATGAGATGTTAAACCGAGGTCCCATCTGCCTGGATTGGTGATAGTTCAGGTGGATGTTAAAGATCCCATGGCACTTATCGAAAAGAAAAGGGGAATTTCTCCGGTGTCCTGGCCAAATTTCCCTCATTCACTAAAAAATACCACCAGCAGCTTAATCTGGTTCAAGGTCAGTTGGCATTCATCTGTATCCCCCTCCCCCGGGTCGTGCCTGAAAATAGGCAGGATTTGTCTAGTGCACTTACCCGGTCAACAAAAGCTAAATAAATAAAAATAAATAAATAATGACCTGACATTATGATCAAGCCAGGTTGAAAGAAGATTTTGCAGTACGACTATGAAAACATGTTTTGGAGGGGATTTGAAAAATGACACCTGTCATGTTCATGAGGTACTGTAGGGTAACACAAGGGAGATGCTGAATATTAGTAGCCAAAATCTGCAAAAAAAACAAAAAAAAACGTTAGTAAGTAAATGTTGGAAAACTTTGTTTCTTTATAATTTAGGGTTTTTTTGTTTTTTTTTAACATTTTCACCTCAGATTTTCAGCATAGTCTTTTTACTATCCCACATTATGACCAAGATAAGTGGATTTTTTTAAATCCTGTCTGAAAGGTGGTTTCACAGAGGGACTCTGAAAACATGCTTCAAAGGGGATTTGAAGAATGACACCTGTTATCTTCATCAGGTATGAAAACAAAAGTGTTATGTTCACATTTGAGGGCCAAAATCTACAAATATCACAACGTTATGAGGAAACATTGAAAAAATTCAATGATTACTCATAACTTAGTTGTTTTTTGACATTTTCACTCCACGTTTTCAACACTGTCTTTTTCTGAATCCACTTTTATGATCATGGCAGGTGGAATTTTTTAAAGCCAGTTCAAAAGGTGACCCTGTGGAGCCTATGCAAAAACTTGTTCTGGAGGAGAACTGAAAAATGACACATGTCCCATTCATGAGATGGGGTAACAAAAGGGCTATGTTGAAAACTGGGGGCCAATATATGTACACATCACAATGGTATGAGTAAACATTGAAACAATTCAGTGTTTCTTCATAACTTCATTGTTTTGTGACATTTTGACCCCATATTTTCATCATAATATTTTTATGACACCTCCTTCTGAACTTGACAAGTGTCGTTTCTAAAATACTGGTTGCATCACAATTTTGTGCCACAAATGCAAAAATACATTTGGGCCAGGATTATTTAAAAAATGACCCCTGTCACATTCTTGAGGAGGTGAGGAGGAGTGAAAAATGACTATGTTTGAAAACATGGGGTCAAAATATTGACAATTACCAAAGGTATGAGAGAACATTGAAAATGTTCAATTGATCTTCATAATGTTGTTGTTTGTTAATATTTTGACCCCAGATTTTCAATATAATCTTCTTATAACCCCACCTCATGAACCTGGTAGGTGAAAATGTTCAAAGCCTGCCCAAAAGGTGATTTTGTGTAGTGACTACAAAAAAATCACCTTTGGGGCTGGATTTGAAAGATTTCACCTATCTTGTTCATAAGGTGGGGTTCCAAAAAGGCCATGCTGAAAATTTTGGGGAAGAATACTAAAAAATGACCAGGTTATGAGTACGAGTTCAAAACGCATTGAAATACATTGCTTATCTGATTTCCTCATTTCCTGGTCCAGCATTGAAAAGTGATGCTGTGTCTCCAGTCCATAGAGGATTACGGGGGTGGGGTAGTGGATGCTGAGTGGGGTGGGTCAGGTTGGAGAGGGTAGCACGGCAGGGAGCATCGACAGTAACAGATATTGATGGACCTTTTTTTTTTTTTTACTGGGTGAAAGAAAAAGACACTGAGGGACAGTTTTCTTTATTTTAGGCACTGACCCTGGGGATTGGGCATCCCAATGTTAGGCTAATATCTATGGAGTACAGAAGCAATGTGGATTTGGGGGGGAATACTTGGCAGAGGAGGGGATCTTTTTGCAAGGTTTTAAACAAGAATAAAATGTAAGAAAAACACAAACACTAAGTTTAACAAAAAAGTGTCAGTTGTATTGCGATGGGGGAGGACAAGGCATAGGCTGATCATGACACCAATCAGCTGCTTGATGAGCGACCTCATGCAGATCCTCCTCCTTCTCATCTCAGGCAGCGTCCATCCCAATCCTGGCCCTAGAAGCTCAGGCCACACACAAACTCCAGGTGCCCTTATCCTGGCAACCATTAATATCTGCAGCCTACTACCAAAGCTGGATGCACTCCAAGCCTTCATATGCCAACACAACCCTGACATCCTTGCAGTGGTGGAAACTTGGCTGACACCTAAAGTTACTGACTCAGCAGTAACAATACAGGGTACAATGTCCACAGGCTGGACCGGATATCCAAAAAAGGTGGTGGTTGCGCAATCTATATCAAAGACTCCCTGTCTTGGCACCCTGTAACAACTCCATCACTTTCTGCTTCAGCCCAGATTCTGCCAATAAAAATCGTCCTAGGTCCCAACCATAAAGCCCTGACTATTGTCTCCATATACATCCCACTTAGGGACCCTAAACATGGATTCAACAACATCCTAAACTTTATCAACTCTCATCCTCCTGAAGCTGAACTTATTCTACTAGGGGATTTCAACATAAACTGGTTAGCATTGAGTGCCAGTGCCTATAAAGACTCCATCTCAGCTGCTAACCTCATGCAAATGGTAAACTCCCATACTAGGATTAACTACAAGACTGGCACCAGTACCCTCTTGGATTGGGTCCTCACCACTCACTCCACAAGGATTTCTCATATGACCATTCTCCCAGACTCACTCAGTGACCACTCCCCAGTCATGTGTGCATGGTCTAACAAATTCCTTAAGCCCCCTCCCAAAATTATCGCTAGTAGAGTCCTTCCTCGTGGAAAACTTCCACATCTCAAACAACACCTGCTTTTACAAGACTGGCTACCCATCTATGAAGCAACAGATGTTAACTTGGCTCTTGATCACTTCATCTCAATTTTCAACAAAGCCTGCAACCTCTTTGCCCCTGCTAAAAGGCGCAAAACAAAATCTCTCTCTAACCCATGGGTCACCACGGCTCTTCTCTCACAGCTGAAACTAAGCGATCACCTCTGAGCAGTTGCCAGGGCCACTGGCAAACAACTGGACATCCAAAATTACAAACAAGCATGAAATGCCTGCACAAAAGCCATACGGCTAATGAAATCCACCTATTACAAAGACGCTCTCACCAATACATGGGGAAATGGTCGTGCTTTCTGGGACAATATCAAGGATGTCACAGGGAAGCAGCCAAAAACCTCTCCGGCCATGTTAATGGTTGATGGATCCTCAACCCTTGACCCCAAGGTGATCGCAAACATCTTTAACACGGCTTTTTCAGACCTTAGTGCTGTTCTACCCCATGACTTTTTCGAAAACAGGGCCTACTCCCCAAATACCTCAGCCCCTCAGTCTAACCATACCCTCTTCTACTTCAGGAAGGTAAGACTGAATGAAGCTCGCCGCTATATTACTGCAGCTATCTCTAAATCTTGATCTAGTAGCGACACCCTGGACCTTAGGCATCTGTTGCTCACCCTCGATGAGGTAATTCATCCGTTAACAAAAATCCTAAACCTCTCTCTCAGCTGTGGAAAATTCCTGGACCTATGGAAAACAGCCACCATGACACCCATCCATAAAAGTGGGGACAAGACGATTCACTCAAATTATCGCCCCATCTCCATACTGCCCCCACTCTCTAAGGCACTTGAGCTCATCGTGGCTGATCAACTTACTGACCACTTGGATAAAGACAATATACCTTGCCCACAACAACACGGCTTCCAGAAAGGTCACAGCACCACCACAGCCCTTCTTGAGTTCACTGGAGCTTTGCACAAATCCCTTGACAACGGCCTTCTCACAGGGGCCGTTTTCGTCGACCTCTCCAAGGCCTTCGATACAGTACACCATGGACTACTAATACACCAACTACTGAATGCGGGCTCATCACCTGACTCTTCTCTCTGGTTTAAAAGCTACTTAGAAAACCGGTCACAGAGAGTAAAAATTGCGGACGCTCTTTCTAACACCCTGCCTGTTCGGTCGGGTGTCCCACAGGGATCCATACTGGGACCCCTCCTTTTTAGCCTTTTCTTAAACTCCCTCCCTTACCACTGCTCTGAGCAGATAGTACTATATGCCAATGATGCTGTTGTATTCTCCACTCACAAAGATCCTGCAACTCTTCAACACAACCTTCAACTTGGTTTCAGTTCTGTAGAGACATGGGGCCAGATATTCAAAAGGGTTGCGCCATGCGCAATAGGGTTGCGCCTGCGCAAGTCCGAACTTGCTCCATTCTGTGATATTCAGCAGGAGGCAGTTGCACCACTGAAAACAGGCTGAGCAACAGCGCAATGCAAATGAATGCATGCTGAACTGGTGGGGGAGGAACCATGCATAAACTGCACAGCCCGGCTGAGTATTCAGCCAGGCTGTGCAGAGTGTCTGAGCGCAACCCACAACCTGTGCCTGCACAACTTTGAGCCAAAAAAGGCTTAAGTTGAGGGCCACCCACAGGTGAGCTGCTGCATTGCAGGCGCAACACAGCAGCTGCCACCTGTGGCTGGCCCTCAACCCCTCCCTGTACCCCCTCATACCTCTCAACTGTCCCTGATTTTCAGGAACATCCCTGATTATGCCTCAGAATTTGTCTCTGTCCCTCATAACAATTTTATTTTTGTGACAGAACACTGGGGATTGTAAGCATAAAATAATGTTAAATATTAAAGTTACAGATTCCTTCCTATTCAGAAATTGCATCTTACATAAATCCCCCCTAATTCTATCAGCTTTCTGAGTGTATACTACCAAATCTTAAGATGTGTCCCTGATATGGGGTCTATGTCCCTGATATTTTAATGTCTTGTCCCTGATTTATGAGATGAGAGGTTGAGAGGTATGCCCCCCTGCAGCCCGATCGCGAGCATGGTTTAACCCCCACCAGCCCGATCGCGGGCAGCAGTATCTCCCCTCCCAGACACATCCCTGGTGGTCCAGTGGACCGTAGATCCTGATCAGGGGATGTAATCATTAAACACCCCAAACATAGCCCTGGTGGTCCAGTGGACCAAACTCCCGATCGCGGGATGTAATCATTAAACACCCCAACACATCCCTGGTGCCTAGTGTCCCCACCCACCCACCATGACCCCACCATCCTGCTCCCCCGGCGGCGGCGGGCAGCAGCATCCACCGCCTGCCGCCCGCCGCCCGCCAACTGACTGCATGGTAGGGCTGCAATGGGCTGCACGCCCATTGGCCTGCTCTGCACCACGGGCATGTAGCCCTACCGCAGTCAGTCAGCGGGCGGCGGGCGGCAGGCGGTGGATGCTGCCACCCGCCTGCTGCCGGGGAGCGGGTGGTGGGGCTTCATGGGTGGGTGGGTGGGGGACACTCAGGCACCAGGGATGTGTTGGGGGTGTTTAATGATTACATCCTGCGATCGGGAGTTTCGTCCACTGGACCACCAGGGCTATGTTTGGGGTGTTCATGATTACATCCCGCGATCGGGAGTTTCGTCCACTGACCACCAGGGCTATGTTTGGGGGTTTAATGATTACATCCCGCGATCGATCTACGGTCCACTGGACCACCAGGGATGTTCGGGAGGGGAGACACATTGCTGCCCGCGATCGGGCTGGTGGTGGGGTTAAACTATGCCCATGATCGGGCTGCAGGGGGTTGTTTTAACCAATGCAGCCCGCGGTCGGGCTGGTGGGGGGACGGGACATTTCTGCTGTTGCCGGCGATCAGGCCAGTGGGGGGTGGTGGTGGGGATTTTCACTCTTTGCCCGCCGATCGGGCTGCAGGGGGCATCAGTCCTCGACGGCTGCTGCCTGACAGGGCGCCAGGCGCAGTCCTCGGGATCGGGCGCATCTGCATGCTATAATGGCATGCAAATGGAGCCATAATCAGATGCAAATGGCCCCCTGTGCCTTGCATGAATTATGGCCCCTTGCATGTCACCTTGAATATCGGGATTTTATGATGGCAATGTACCACCACCGCTAGTTGAATGCTCCACTCTGACAACTTGCGGTGGCGCAAGTTCCATCGCAATGCACAGTGGTTGGAATGGGTGAGATTCGTGCTGGCTGCCCACCAGCGCAACTCCTTTGAATATCACCCGCCACACCCCTGCACAACTATTTTGCGCAGCGCAAGAGCTTGCGCCTAAGAAGAGCGCAGTTTGAATATCTGGCCCATGGTTTCTTAATCAGAAACTGGTCCTCAATGACAACAAAACCAAATCTATGTTCTTCTGCAGCTCTCATAACCCACACAAGCTACACCACGTGGCTATCTCCACCACCCAGGGGAACACTCTAGATCAGGTGGGGTCCTTCAAATACTTAGGGATACAGCTTGACCCTAATCTCTCCTATGGACTTCATGTAGATAATGTAGCTAGAGCTGCTAATACACGGCTTGGTTTCCTCTACAAACACAGACCACATCTCATGCCAGAAGCTTTGAAGTTTGCAGTCCTGAGCTCTGTGATCTCTGTAATAGACTATGGTCTCATCATTTATGGCTCAGCCACAACCACAACCCTTAGATGCCTCTCAACTGCCTTAAATAAAGCATGTTGGCTCATCACTGGTGCTCACCGTCTCACCCACACATGTGACCTGTACACTCAGACTGGCTGGCTCCAACTATCAAACCGCATAAAGTTTCTCACCTGCTCCATGGTGAAAAAAATCTACCTTGGCCTTGCACCTTCTGGGGTCTCAACTCTGTTACAACACCGAATTAACAAATGGTGCCTTAGGAGATCCACGGTACAGCTACTGAAAGTCCCCCACTGTCACACTTCACAGGACAACGCTTGCTTATCGAGCGCCACTCTGGTTCAATGGCCTCAGCCCAACCATCTCCTCTGCCCCAACTATTGGTATGTTTAAAACTAGGCCCGGACTATCTCACTACCAACAGCTCCTGTGACTGCCCAACTTAACCTTGTTTCTCCACTTCCCTTTCTGCTCTAGTTGTCCCCCCTCCCATCCTCACTGGATTCTACCCTCACAACTTGGTATACCCAATGCTGCACTTTTCACCCTCTCGCCACCCTTCCTAAATTCCTTCTCCCCAGCTACCCTCTTCCCTCTCCCTATGACTCTGGCACTTCTTATCTGTTGTCTATTTTCTCTGACAAATGCCACTGGCTGCCTTGTTACAATGCTACCCTTGAACTGTATTAATCTGTACTCTGTTTGCAATGTCCACATTGTTGTAATGCCTGTCTTGATGTTCCCCATAATTTGTATTTCTCTGACATGGAACCTTTGTAAAAAAGCCATGGCTCAAAGGTATTTGTAATCCTAGACTTGATAAATAAATACAAAATAAATAAATAAAAGAAAGATCTGCCCTGTGATACTTTGAATTTCACAAAGTTTCCACCTAACAAGCAGAGAAGAGTGTCATGATCAGCCTGGCAGACTTCCCTGCATTGGGCCGACAGTGTCGCACTTTTCAAAGCCATTATCATAGCAATATCTTCACTTTGCGCAAGTGCAAGCAAACATAAATATGGGTGGAGCTGTAGTCTGAAATGTGTGGTCATAATAGTGGGGTGTAATGTTGATTCTTCTACTTTTATTTATTTATTTTTTTAAAGTCTTTCAGTTATTAATGAAAGTAATTTGTTGCATGTCACAAAAACAGTGCCTGTTTTTTTACTCAAAAACCAGTTATTGTGACTGCCAACTCTATTTTAGTGAGTGCTGGAGGTCACAGAAGTGGGTAAAAGCAAAAACTACTGTGCATTAAAGAAAAAGCTTTGAGCTGCAGTTTAAAACTTGTGGTCAACAGAGTGGGATGAAAGTTTAATACTTCAAGTTTTTGTTTGAGAAAACAATACTTTTTGAATTATTAATGAAATTAGCTTGTTCAGTCTCACAAAACAAGTGCTTTTTTTATGACACAAAAACCTATTTCTGTTACTCACAAATCCATTTTTGTGAAATACAGTTTACACTTTTGTGAGAGTGGCAAAATAAGAAAAGCTATGCATGACTTTGCAGTGCCATGTGCAAAGCAAGTGACAGTTCTGAGGCAACACATGTGATGATGCAGCTGTTTTAAGAGTAGCCTGCCGTCTTGCTCATTAAGTCTGCTACAGGTTTGTACAGTGTGGATAATGCTGCAGTTGCTTCATGAGCGGCCCACGGGTGTAAGGTTTGAAAGGGGGTACCACTGGAAATCAATGACTTCTTTGGGACAAGGACATGGTAGTGACTATACCTGAACACCAGTTACTGCCTGCTGTGGGACATGGTGATTAATTCAGGGAACACTATAGGACGCTCAGGGATGGAGACACTGGTAAACCTGCTGTATCCCATTTTACCTCCAGGGATAATATATAGAATAAAGTATGGAATGGTGTGTGTAACGAGACGTTTACACACACACACCCGAGGTGTTAGATGTTGCATAAACCCTAAGAGCAAAGCTCGAGGATTTGTGAAAGCATTTAACACCAAGGATGTGTGTAAACTCTGAGTTTAAACACACAACTCCATGTTTTATTTTATATAATTGCTGGGTTTTCCTTTTTCACCACTGCAATTATATAAAATAAAGAGATCTTCCTGTGCAGTAGTGGTCCGGTAAGGTTTCAGTGCACAGTCTGCCTTATTTATTTATTTAACAGTTTTTGGCTCACATATTCAAAAGAGATGCATAGCCAAAAATGGAGATGCATGACACATCCCAGAAAATGCACGGAAGCATGACATTCGAAAGGGTGCGATGTGCTGTGCATTTCTGAATGCGCGATCATGCAGAAATAATATATGTGGTGCAAAACAGGGGGCAGGTACATGAATATGCTGTACCTCTATATATTCAGTCAAAATGTGTGGCGCATCTGCCACACATCCCAGTAATATGCCACACAAAGATAGGCAGACAAAAGGATGACCTAAATCAGCCAGCGACCCACAGGAAGGCTGCAGAACTGCAGACAGGCCATCCTGAGACAGCTCTTGGAGTTGCACCAGGATGTGCTCCTGGCACTCATGCACAGCAGTCATGCCAGGATGGAAGCACCCAAAGCCACAGGTGCTGGTACACCATGGGCACCAGCCAGAGAGCAATCCCCTTCATGGCATTAAGGATGTAGACACCCAGCTGCTACATGCCAGTGCTGTTGGGTGCCCCCCAGAGCACCAGCAGAGCAGATGGCCACACTGCAGCACATGTACCAGGGCCATGGCCTGTGCCCATATGGCCTGCATGGTGTCACCCAGTAGTGGCATGCACCCAGGTTGATGTCTGGTGCAACTGTGCCCAGGTAGCCTCATGGTATGAGTGACATCCTGGCACAGGCCAGGGACTGATCTGTGGCACACACCCACAGTGGTACACCATAGATGCACACAGGGGGGACCCACCCATTCAGGTACCTGGTTTCTCTCTCTGCACACTGCCATTACTTCCAGTTATCACCATGTTCCTCTCACACAGGGGTGTGTGGGGCACTGCAGGTGACTGTATGCTGTATACAGAACTGGTGTATCACATGCATGTGGTATACCGATCAGACTGTGTCACCCTGTGCCCTCATCTACTGCTTGTCAGGTGGGCCCCTGTGGCCACTGTCCAGGTGGACCTCCTGTACCACATCCCGACCCTATATATGGCTATTGGTAATAGCACTGTACCCATGTCACTGCAGTCCACCCACCCACACACAAACCTTCCATCACACCTGCCTGCTAGGCTGCAGTACCTCCTGTTCACCTTTGTGGGGTGGTGGGGCAGCCCTACAAAGCTGGAGCTGCGCATGCCTGGGGTATGCAAATGACTGAATACATTCCAGTAATGAGCTGCATATGTAAGGAATAGGCTCAGAATGTGCAATGAGGCCATTTGCATATCCCAGCAGAATATTGCAATTTTTTGCACTGCGCTTGTGGCCGCCTATCGCGCATTTCCCTATGCTCCGCATGGGGCTCAGGTCACCTGCCATGTATCTCCCACTGCTCGATCACGCATGCTTGGGATATTCTGCCAGACATGCATGATTGCATCTAATGGTGCATCTTCTGAATATACCATTATTTTGTGCCGGTGCATCTGAGTTGTGCGGAGCAGGCACTTGCAAGCTGCAGAGAGGGGCTTTTGAATATGGAGCCCTTTGTATTTATTTGTTTCAGTCGGTAGCTGAAAGTGTAGGTTTTTTTAAAAAACAGGAAATTTAGTGTTTTAGAATTACTTACCGTCAAGTCCAAGTGGTGGTTTAGTCTCTGGGGGAAAGAGAAGGCAGCCAGAGGTCTGAAAGGAAGAGCTGCAGCGAGCACATGCGCAGAGTGAGGGAAACCGTGCGTGTGTTTGCTGTTATAAACACTCCTTTATAAGTGCAAATTGCACCACAGTTTCCCTATGGGAAACAGTGAAACCCATTAATTATAAATAGAATAAAGTATAGGGTGGTGTGTGTAATGAGAATTTTACACACACCCGAGGTGTTGGGTACCACATAAATTCCGAGAATGAAGCTCAATGGATTTATTTATGCACCTAACACTGAGGGTGTGTGTAAAATTCAAGTTTACACACATTACCCCATATTTTATTTTATATAATTGCTGGGTTTCGCTTTCTGGCCACACCTATTATATAAAATGAACTGACGTTCTGGTGTGGCTGCAGTCCAGTTGCTTTTTAGCATGGTCTACAGTCACTTTGTCATAGTTCCATTCCCCCCCGGTAGTTCTTTTGTACAGAGTAGTGATTAAAAAAACAGCAAAATTACTTACCGCTGAGTTAGAGTGGCGGTGCAGTTTGATTGAGCAGGCAGGGTGGCGAGGGTTCGCAAACATGGAAGAGCTATGGCTGGGCATGCACAGAACGAGGTAAACCGTGCACATGTTTGCTGTAATAAATACTCCTTTATTACAGCAAATTATGACACAGTTTCCCTATGGTAGAAAGCGAGACCCATTAATTATAATGTCAATAATCTTTCTATTTCTATCCTTCTGCAAGGTTTCTGGGATGCTAACCAAAGAAAAAACACAGAAACCACGCTTATCATCACTTTTCAGCCATCTTATGGTTTGCCAGTGTAGCCTGTCCTTTTCACCCCCCTCTGTCACAGCTTTCATGTGTGCATGTGTGGGTATGCTAGCACACACTTCTATCCTTAGTATGTGGGCATACTCAAATGGAGATTCCAACTATGTGTACATAACTGTTTTCATTTTCTCCAGATGCCTGTTTCCTTCCCCACCTTTGTCACCTTTCAGCCTTCTTACTGTGCCCTGTTAGTTCCCACTTGAGGACCCCTCAGCTTATTCACTACTGCTATGCCTCTTCATACCCATCATCACCTCTTTGTTTTCCAGCTACTGTTCTTACCTTGCCTATTATACGTTTTACATAGAAACATATTGTACATAGAAATATAAGATTTGATTCTCGAAAGTCAGTGCAAGCCACGCCAATAACGGCTTGCACAGATTGCCAGTGTGCGAGGGACCCTGTGCCCAATTCTCTATTGGGTAGGGTTCTGGGGGCAAAGTCCCACATGTTGCGGCAACTGTGGCCATGTGCCAAAGAAATGGTGAATCTCAATGGTGTGCTGCAAGCTGCATGGCAGCCGTGTGCCACTCTAGGACATTTCTGGTCACTAGCAGACCCCCCAGCCCTGATCCCCTTCTGAATAAAGGTAAAGACATCCCTGGTGGTCCAGCACCCCTTGCCCCGATCCCCATCTTAAAAAAATGAAATACATCCCTGGAGGTCTGGTGGACCCCCAGCCCTGATCCCTGTTTAATAATATATGATCATGGTTTCTGGTGGTCTAGTGGATCCCAGCCTTGATTCCCTTTTATTAAGATATAATCAAGTTCTCTGGTGATCTAGTGGACCCCCCCACTCCAGGTATGCCTGTATAATAAAATATCTATCCCTGGTGGTCTAGTGGACCTCCCCTTCCCTCCCCAATTCACCAATGTAATATAAATACATATTTCCCTGATGGTCTAGTGGACCCCCACCCCAGCAGGCAGTGCCTCATCACTCCACTCCCCCTGTTCCATCCCTGAGCCCATGACCAACACAGCCCTCCACCACGGCCGTCCATGGACTGAGCTGTCAAGGAGCATTTATTGGAAGGCTATGCCTGTCATCAGCTCAGATATGGGACAGGGCAACTGGGTAGTAGAGCACTGCCTGCTGGGGCAGGGGTCCACTAGATCACAAGGGAAATATATATTTTTTATCACATGGGTGAACTGGGGATAAAGAGGGACTCCGCTGGAGGTTCTATGTCATAACAACAATTGCAAAACTGTGATTGCTATTATGGTGAATGTATATTGCCAAAAAGTATATTGCCAATATACATTTCAAGGCAACCCAACATTTAGATTTTTAAAAAGTGGGTTTGTGGGGAGGGGGCAGTGCATGGATTCTCAACTCCAGAGGGGTGCATGTCGGGGAGGCACCAAAATCTGGATTTCAGCAAAATTGAAGTCCACAAAATGTATTTACTGCTGGTCCCTAACCCAGTATCTGCTGTGCCAGAGCTAGTCACCCACACCACCATGCCACATGGCTAGCTCAGTGGCAGCAGGTGCACCAGTTCCCTAAAATCCCTTCCACTCACTATTCCCCCTTTCCATTTTCCCTTCCCATGGTCATGTTCCCATACACTCGCTACTGTGCAGGTTAGCCCAGAATAATAGCTCCCAAAATGAGTTGTTATTTTTGAAGTCACTCATTTTGGGTCTCTGTTATCACTGGATACCCTACTGGACATCCAGGGATAAATATTTTCTTTTTCAGGCATATCAGGATTGGGGGGGGGGGATGCTAGACCATGAGGGACATGCTTATGTTAATAAGAAGAATCGTGGGGCTGGAGGTGAGTCTGCTAGACCACCAGGGACATATATAATTTTATTAAGGTGGGGATTGAGGCTGGTGGGTCTACTAGACAACCAGGGACATATATAATTGTATTACAATGGGGATCAGGCTTAGTGGGCTGCTAGACCAACAGGGACCATGGTTACATATTAAAATGCGATTTGGGCTGGGGGGGTGATAGATCACCAGGGACCATGATTATATATTAATTTAACATATGAACTGAAAAAGCAGTGTGGTTGCAGCTTGTTATAAGTTAAATCCTGCTACAGTTTATATCATGCCATAAAGAATCAGCTATTAACTGTTACCACCTGTGTAAACGAGTTGGCTGTTGATGTTGGGACTTCTGTGCCAGTGCTTCTACCTGACATGACTGAGACCCCTATTTAAATTGTGTTCCCGGTACACTGGAGAGACTGTGGTGTTAAACAGTAGTGGGAGGAAGGTGAACTGAGCATACATGTTACGAAAGGAGGAGGGGCAGAGCAAGATAAAAGCATTGCGCGGCTCACAGCGTGAGTGCCACTCGGCAGCAGAAAATATAAATATAACAAGGATTCGGGATACTGGGGTAAATTATAACTAGTCAATAGGAAAGAGCTGTATCAGTGATCTGAATTTTGGAAAGAAGATTATGTGGGGGGTTAAGATACCTAGCACTGTACTTGCTATAGTCTTGTAGTATATTGTAAGAGATTGTAAGATGCTTCTTTACGGAAACCGGATAAAGTTTGTATATGCTAAATTAAAATTAGGGAATACTTACAAAAAGTAAGTGCCTGATGTTTTCCCCTTTTCTTATTGTAACACACATATTCGATATATATTGAGAGACTGGTTCATGAGCTTATTTTAAATATATTAAACTAATAAGATTATTTGTAAAATTACTTAGACTATATAATAAACTATTGTTAAATTAAAATGTATTGTTTGATGTTGTTGAGTTTGACCTTACATTGCCTTGTAGGGATAACCACAGGGGATTTACAATAGAGAAAACTGAGAGCCTATTGGCTGGCATCCTCTTTTCAAACCCAACAGTTGCATGAAATTACAAATA
Organism: Neoceratodus forsteri; assembly: GCA_016271365.2. Lineage (NCBI taxonomy): Eukaryota > Metazoa > Chordata > Ceratodontiformes > Ceratodontidae > Neoceratodus > Neoceratodus forsteri. The sequence goes on along the minus strand of CM028131.1, from coordinate 254,646,453 downwards.
GAAGAAATATTTTTTGCAAATAAATGGAAACAGTGGAACCAGCAGGGCATGGTAATAGTTCTAAACTTGTACAATTTTAATAATGGACTATGCAGAAAACAAATTCCTGTTGTTGTTGCTCTTACTTTGCTAATGTTAGGAGGGGATGTTGAGTTGAATCCAAGGCCTGAAGTTTTTTGAAAAATAAGAGTTTTATATGACAATGCTAGAAGTATAAGAAACAAAATGGATACTCTGAGAGTAATTGTTGGGAAACAATCACCAGATATAACAGGGTTAACAGAAACTTGGCTGACTAAAGAAATAGATGATGATGAACTTGGCATACCAGATTACATATTATATCAACAGGACAGATTAAAAAAGGGAGGGGGTAGTTTTGTACATAAAAAGAATGGTTGGGGCATACTGAAATATTACATAAAGGAAGTTTATATAATAAAGAAACTATAACAGTAAAAGTTAATAAACTGGATTTGGTTATTTCTGTGGTTTACTCCCCCACCAAAAACAAAAATGCAGCAGATAAAGAAAACAATTAACATAATACAATAGGTTTTAGGGGATAAGTATATAGCCCTTATGAGTGATTTCAACTGTAATTGGGAGGAAGGGAGGGGTAGGTCCTTGAAAGAAATAGTGTCAGTTTTAGAAGTAGTTCAGTATAACAAGAACCTACAAGATACACAAACACGACTAGAAAAGGAACATTATTGGATCTGTTATTTGTATCTTATTCACTGACAGTTGAGGCCACATGAGTTCTATCACCCTGTCTTGGCAATCATAATCCAATATGGGGAGATATAAAGATAGGGCCAAAACAGGAAATTTTGGAATCTAACAATACATGGGTGAGAAATATGAAGCTCTTCTCAGAAAATAGTTTCCTATTAAGTGTCGAGAGGGAAAAATGGGAGAGGTACAAAGTTATACCAGATTTAGATTCAACTCTGGCATATTTTACAGAGACTTTTACTGAATTGTGTGATATGCATGCCCCAAGAATAAAGAAACAGAACAAATGCCCAGTTAAACTCCCCTGGATAAATGATAGGATCTTAAAAAGTATTACAGTAAAAAACAGGTGCTGGAAAAAAGCAAGAAAAGCTAAACAGGTGGATAACTGGGTTTTGTTTAAATAAAAGAGAAATAAATGTGAATAATAAAGAAGGCAAACTTTCTTTATTATAAAGATAAATTGACTGCGGAATCTGATCCTAGAAAATTTTGGAAGATCATTAACTTCTTGTCCAGACCAGAGCAGGGAGTTAAGAAGAATTTTTGTCTTGAAATTAATAGATCCTTCATTGAGGATACCCATGAAATAACAAATTCTTTAAAGTGGCATTGTCAGCTTTGCCCCTTTGTTTTTTGGTAAAAACTAGCAGTATGCCTCTTGGCTACATACCACTTAGGGAGATGCTTAGAATATCCATATGGTTATAAAATAAATGGCTTTTTACCTGGTTTCTTAATTTTTCCCTAAATAGTTTTTCATCTGTCCTGCCCGTAATCCCGTGCATACTGGAAGCACTTCTAGGTCAGGACCGTGCGTCTGACACAAGCACAGTCCGGATGTATGATTATTTTCATATGAATGAAGTACAGTCATGTCGCGCCTGTTCCTTGTGTATGTCTCAACTATTACATCTATCTAGCACCTCAAACTGAGCGCTGGAAATATATTACTTGCATTTTTAAGCTGCGGCAGAAATCCCGCACATGTGTACCAGATGCAAGACCAAAATATCCAGCGCATGTGCAAGACTGTGCCATTGGTGCGCATGCGCAGGATTTCGGCTGCAGCTTAAAAATGCAAATAATATATTTTTAGCATTCGGTTTGTGGTGCCAGATAGATGTAATAGCTGAGACATACGCAAGGAACAGGTGTGACATGACTGTACTTCATCCATATGAAAATAATCATACATCGGGACCGCGCCTGTGGCAGATGCGCAGTCCTGACCTAGAAGTGCTTCTGGTATGTACGGGATTACGGGTGGGACTGATGAAAAACTAGTCAGGGAAAAATTAAGAAACCAGGTAAACATCCATTTATTTTATATCCATATGGGCATTCTAAGCATCTCCCTGAGTGGTATGCGGCCAAGAGGCATACTGCTCGTTTTTACCAAAAAACAAAGGGGCAAAGCTGACAGTGACACTTTAAATAACTTTTTTGTACATTTACCCAGTGTTGCCCAATCAGTGGGTAGCCTGGGTTTTCAAAAAACACAGGGCATAGATGATTTTCAAGGTCTCCAACCACCATTTCGATTTAAGATCCTAAAGGTGTCTGATGTCCAGAAGGGATTAACCAAAATAAATGTTCATAAAGTAATAGGCCCAGATTGTCTGGAAGGGAGATTTTTGAGAATAGTGGCTAAGTACATAGCACCTATAGTGACAAACATATTTAATAGAAGCTTGCAGGAAACTTATTTTCCACAACAATGGAGGGTGAGTAAAGTCACCCCCATATATAAAGAGGGTAAACGAACAGAGTTAAATATCTATAGGCCTATTACCTTATTGTCTATTTTGGAAAAATGTTTGGAGAGGCATGTTCATACTCAAATGACTGGTAACTTAGAGAGGTATAGACTGATTACATCATACCAATCAGGGTTTCGAAAAGGTTTTTCTACAACATCTGCTCTAATTGAGTTTATTGATCTTATTAGTACTTCCTTATATAAGGGACTAGGTACAGCAGTTGTCTTCATGGATCTGTCCAAGGCCTTTGACCTGGTGGGCCACTCCCTCCTGCTGAAAACTGCAGAATGGATGGGAATTACAGAAGGCCCCAGGGAATGGTTAAGATCTTACTTGGAGGATCGTATACAATTTGTGTCAATAAATGGGGCTTACTCTACCAAAAGGTTAGTAAATAGGGGAGTGCCACAGGGGTCTATATTAGAACCTTTTTGTTGTTTTTGATCTTCAACAATAGCATCCCACAAATTATACAACATTCTCAGATACGGTTGTATGCTGATGATACTGCAACGGTGACTGTGGGATGTAATAGTAGGAATTTACAAGAAAAAATGCAGGTGGATTTTGGGGGGGTGGTCACCAGGTTGGGCCTTGTGATGAACATGAAGAAAACAAAAATATTATATTTAGGATCTACACAGAAAAAAAAAAAAACTCACTAGCAAAGTGAACAATGATACATCTCTGGAACAGAGATCCTATACATATTTGGGAATCACTTTTTTTTTGACTCCTCCCATGCCTGGCCAGTCTCTCTTTCAGGCCCCCACATGAACTGCCCCACCATGGCTTCTCCCAACCCCTACCGACCCACATCACAGCCAGCCCCAAGTAACTCAAGTGTATTCCTTCACCGGGCAGGTCTCTTACCTCCATAGGAGAATGGCCTGGTGGCCAACCAATGATCCTGGCGTGCTGCTGGGATGGCATATCAAAGTCTGGGAGCCCGGTGGTGAGGGTTCTGGAGGGCCGTCACCCGATCGGCCAGGTGCCATTTTTCCACTTTGCTCCCTGAGAGCGACGTGCCACTGATGTCAAGGCATATGCTGACGTCCATCACTCCCTAGTATGTTGGGACCAATGTCCTGCTGTGCTCCCAGCCTCCACCAGGAGTCAGCAGGTGCTGAGCCGTGTATCCACCCTCCCCCCTGAGAAGGTGAGCCATTGTTGGATGCTAATTTCCTTCTCCCCCGGCTGGCCCTGCAGTAGCCTGAGTCCATTCCTGAACCCAGGTCACTGGTGTGGCAGATGGAAATCCAACCGCTGTGCTGACAGGCTGGCCTGGGAATCACTTTTGATGAGGAAATGACTTTCATAGAACATATTGAATCATTAGTTGATAGAGTAAGTAAAAGAGTGGGGGCGTTGTGAAGAACAACTAGATGTTTAAATAAAAGTAGTAGGAAAAGGGTAGCAGAACAACTAATACTCCCTGTACTAATATATGGAGATTTAATATATCGAACTGCTAATAAATAATTTTTTTTAAATTGGATATAGTCTACAACAGAATTGCAGATATGTGCTGCAGTGTGAGCCAACAACACACCATTGTGTGATGTTGACTACACTACAGTGGCAAACACTTGAGAATAGATGTGCCATGACATGGCAAAAATTAATCCACAAATATCATATAGATTATCCAGAGCATTATATTAATGAGTGCCTGTTCAAAGGGTGTGACCAAGTAAATTTAAGACCAAAAGGGAACTGCTAAATAAATAAGATTTATGTTTCTGTTAACAAAAATAGATATGGTGAAAAGACCTTATGTCACCAACCTGCTAAATATCAGAATAACCTACCCTATTTAGTATGTTCATTTCCAGTGTATAGTCAGTTTTTATGGGAACTTATATAATTAAGTCATGTTAGTTGTTCATGTTTTTAGGTAATTTGAACGAATGAAGAGTCATTGAGAATAATAAGGGGAACATACAGTAGTGACTTACTGTTTGAGTATTGTCATGTATGTGAAAATGTACTGTTTTCCTACTTTTATAGCTGTATATTTTATGTATAGTTAGACTCTATTGGAAATTGATAGTATTAAGTCATGTTAGTTGCTTAATGTGTTAAGTAAATTGGAATGAATGAAATGTTAGAATGTTTGAAGGGTGGTAAGGGATAAATGTACTGACTGTTTAAGTATTGTCATGTTTGTGAATATACATTGTTTTGCTATTTTTCTAGCTATATATTTTATGTACAGGAAACATGTTACAAACAGGACTTTCTTGTAAACTGGGCCTTTGGCTTTAAAGATTTGTTTCCTGTATAAAAATAAATTTTAATACTACTAATAATAAAAGTGGATTGGGGGGCCGGTAGACCACCAGGGACCAAGATTATATATCATTAAATGGAAATCAGGACTGGGAAGATCTGCTAGACCACCAGGGATGTGATTATTGTATTAAAAAGGGAATCAGGACTGGGGAGGGGGGACCACGGCACATTGGTGAACATTCTCTACTCTCCCAGAGGACACATTTCTAAATACCCTTAGACCAGCCCTGGCTACTCTAACAGTACTTAGAATCTTTCCCTCTGGGAGGGTTTTGAGAATCCTGAATTAAGGGATATAGCAGCCTGCATCTGCCGCAGGCCCCCTAGCACCATGTTGCAGCCCATTTTGTGTGGCAAGGATGGTGCAAGCCCCCTTTGGTGCACACAGCCTGTGTTTGCTATTGGCTGCTTTTGTGACTAGCTCCTGATGCATCTTTTGGCCCAAGGGACACTTTGTGCCATTCCTTGTAGAGCAAGCCCCTTGCATCATTCTGGGAGCTTTGAGAATTGTCCCATATAATTTAACCACAGATAAGGACCGCTTGGCTCATTTAGTCTGCCCATTTCTCCCATCTTACGCTTTTACTGCAGACTGTGCCCAATCTACAACTCTTTCTCCATCAACCATTCCTTTCCACTATGATTCCCTTGTGCTTATCTTGTGCATTCTTGAATTCCACCACTGTTTTCGCCCCCACCACCTCTGCTGGAAGGCTGTTTGAGGAAGCTACCCCTCTTTCTGTGAAGAAGTAGTTCCTCACATTTCTCCTGAATCTAACCCTTCCCACTTCATAGCATGTCCCCTTGTTCTTGAGCACCTTTTCTTCTGAAAAATACCCCCCTGTACCTTATTTACCCCCATGAGGTATTTAAAGGTCTTATCCAGTTTACCACCTTTGGATTAACTCCTAAGCTACCCAGCTTGCTTACTAGTCTCTTATGTGGAACAGTGTTGAAAGCCTTACTGAAATCTACATAGGCCACATCCAACAGTCCACTCTGATCTAAATCCTTTGTCACACAGTCAAAGAAATCTGTCATGTTCATTTGACATGACTTCCCTCCTGTGAAACCATACTGCCTCGGGTCTTGTAACCTACTGGATACAAGATATTCCACAATCCTTTCCCTCAGCAGTGATTCCATTAACTTTCCCACTACCATTATCTGGCTGACTAGTCTATAATTGCCAGCCTCCTCCCTGCTATCACTTTCATGTAGTGGGACTACATCTGCCCTCCTCCAGTCCTCGAAAACACTCCTGTTTCCAGTGAAATGTTAAACAGAACTGTCAGAGGTGCATCCAGTATTTCCATGAGCTCTATCAATATCCTTGGATGCGCCCCATCTGGCCTCATTGCTTTGTCCACTTTTAGATTAACACATGCCTTCAGGACTCTCTCCTTCAAAAAAGGACTAGTGTCCACCTCCCTCTCTACAAAGCTTTCATTACTTTTTTGTGGCCCCTTCCCTTCTCCTTCCTCTATAAACACTGAACAAAAACATTTGTTCAGGATGTCTGCCTTTTCCTGGTCTACCTCTTCACAGTACCCCCTTCCCTTTTTAACCTTATAATCCCACCCATGGTCTTCCTCTTTTCATTTACATACCTAAGAAATGTCTTGTCCCCTTTGTTACCTCCTGGGCTATTCTCTCTCTAGTTTGTACCTTGTGCTCCTTAATGCTTTCCTTGCTTCCTGCTGTTTCTCCTAATGCACCTCCCTAGCCTCCTCTGTCTACATCTCCTTATACCTTCTGAATGCTACCCTTTTAGCCTATAATGGTCTCTTTTTCCTCTTGCTTTTGCTCGCTTGTTTGGTGCAGAGATCTGGTGCCTTTAGTATGTTTCCTTTTATCTTCACCCACTGCTCCTCCACCTCATCTAGGCCATCCTCACCACTAGGTAATCTCTGAGTCATTCATCCATCTTTATAAAATCTGCCCTCCTGAAGTCCAGGCCCTTGTCCTTGTGTGGTTTGATTCTGCAGCTGTTCTTATATTGAACCACTGGTCCCCAAGTGGTCTCCCATCTTGATGTCTGCAATACTGTCCCTGCTAGTGAGTACCAGGTTCAGTATTGGCCTATCATGAGTGGGCTCAGTGACTGGTTGCCTGAGGAATGCCCCCTGCAGAGGGTCCAGGATGTCCCTGTTCTAGCTGAAGCCATTGTTGAGAGGCTACAATCCACATCTGGCAGGTTACCATCTCCCACCAGCAGCACCTCACCCTTTTCTGCCATCTTGCCAATGGTTTCCACCAGTACCTTATCTAATTCCTCCACCTCTGCTTGAGGTATGCAGATCACTCCAATGTGAACAGTGGTTCCATTCCCTGTTTCCAGGTTGACCTACAGTACCTCTGACTTCCCCTGTACTCCGTGTATCTCCATCACGTCTATGTTTTCCCTCACATAAAACACCACACCCACCCTTTTCTGCTACAACCTTCCCCTAGTTTCTTTTTTCATATATATATATATATATATATATATATATCTGTTTCCCCTCTCCACTAACTTTGCTTTTTTCTCTTTTACATAATTACTGGAGAAGCCCAATGGTCAAAATGTTGATTCTAAGTCTATTTTCTATTTTCAGCATGCATTTAATATTACCTTTTTGCTTTGTTTTCAGCCCACACATTGATAAAGCACCTTGTTTTTTTGTTCTTCTGTTCTTACATTATGATTGAGGTTGTTACTAATGGATGCCAAGGAATTAAAAGGAGGCCCACTGTGGGGGCTGTAACTGCACAGCAGCAACTTCTAGATATGAGACACATTGATGGAGGTGGGGTGCCATGGTACAACATGTATTTATACTGTGGCGGGGCATGGAGGGCACTATACTATATAAGGGGATGTAGAGGGAGGAGAATAGGGAGGAGTATCGGGGAAACAGAGGGAAGCAGGGAAAGCAGTAAGGAGTGCAAAGGCACAAACTGAAGAGAGACTAGCCCAGGAGGTAACAAAAATGGACACAACATTTCTTAGGTATGTAAGTGAAAAGAGGAAGAGCAGGGGTGGGATTGTAAGGTTAAAATGGGAAGTGGGAGGACTGTGCTGCGGGGGATCATGAAAAGGCAGATATCCTGAAAATACTTTTTGTTCAGTGTTCACAGAGGAAGGAGAAGGAGGGGCCACAAAAAGTAATAGAAGCTTTGGAGGGAAGGAGGTGAACACTATTCCTTTTTAAGAGAAGAGACTCCTGAAGGGACTCGCTAATCTGAAGGTGGACAAAGCAATAGGGTCAGATGGGATGTATCCAATGGTATTGAGGGAACTCAGGGAAATACTGGCTGCACCTTTGATAGTCCTATTTAACTGCTGATTGGAAACAAGAGAGGTTCTGGAGGGCTGGAGGAAGGCAAATACAGTCCCACTACACAAAAGTGGTAGCAGGGAGGAGCCTGGCAATTATAGGCCAGTCAGCCTGACATCGGTGGTGGAAACATTAATGGAATCACTGCTGAAGGAAAGGATTGTGGAATATCTTGAATCTAGTGGTTTACAAGACCCAGGGTAGCATGGTTTCTCAGTGGGGAAGCCATGTCAACTTAATCTGATAGATTTCTTTGACTGGGTGACAAAAGAGTTAGGTCAGGATGGAGAGGGGCATGATGCCTACCTAGATGTCAGTAAGGCTTTCAACACCATGGTTCCATATAGAAGATTAGTAAGCAAGCTGGGTAACTAAGGAGTGGGTCCAAAGATGGTAAACTGAATAAGAAATTGGTTAGTGGACAGGCAACAGAGGGTGGTGGTAAACAGAGTTCACTCCAAGGAAGGGAGGGTGACCAGTGGGATGTCTCAGGGATCAGTTCTGGGACCAGTTCTCTTTAATGTCTTTCTAAGTGACATTGCAGAGGAGCTGGAAGGGAAAGTCTGCCTCTTTGCTGATGATACCAGCAATAGGGTGGACATTCTGTGTGTGTGCGGAAAGGATAAGCAGAGACCTGAGAAAACTAGTGGAGTGATCGAGGGTATGGCAGCTGGGTTTCAATGCAAAAATAATGAACTTAGGCACAGAAACCCAGGGGCAGAGTACAACATGGGCAGAGTGGTATTGACAACCACCAAGCAGAAAAGAGACATGGGGGTAATCATATCAGATGACCTAAAGGTGGCCAGACAGTGAGACAAGGCAGTTTGGAGGGCTAGTGGAATGCTGGGTGCATAGGGAGGACTATCACCAGCAGAAAGAGGGAGGTGGTGTTGCCTCTGTATAGATTGCTGGTAAGACCCCACCTAGAGTACTGTGTCCAGTTTTGGAGACCACATCTCCAGAATGATAAAGACAGAGTGGAGGCAGTTCAGAGGAGGGCAACTGAATTGGTGCAGGGTCTGCATCAACAGCTGTACGAGGAGAGGTTGAAGGACCTCAATATGTACACCCAGGAAGAGAGTAGGGAAATATTATAGAGACCTTTAAATACCTCATGGGGGTAAATAAGGTACTGGAGGGAAGTATTTTTCAGAAGAAAAGGTGCCCAAGAACAAGGGTACATGCCATGAAGCTGGAGAGGGGTAGATTCAGCAGTGATGTGAGGAAGTACTTGTTCACAGAAAGTGTGGCAGATTCCAGGAACAGCATTCCAGCAGAGGTATTGGGGGCAAAAACAGTAGTAGGGTTCAAGAATGTATGGGATAGGCACAAGGGAATCCTGGTGGAAAGGGAGGGAGAAAGAGCTGTAGATCTGTAGAAATAATGTAGGTAGAGAAAAAAGGGCAGACTGGAGGGGCCAAGCAGTCCTTATCTGCCATCAAATTGTATGTTTTTGTTATTTCTATACATGCACACCAGCAGCTGCTTGCCTTGGGGCATGGTGTAAAAAGGGTGTACCTATGGATGTCAGGGATATTTTGGGGGCAGTGACATGGTAGCTATAATACCTGCACATCAGCAACTGCTTTTTGTGGTGAATAGTATGGCAACTTGGTAACAGTGGACACTAGGGAATTATTTGGGGAGGCCTGCTGTAATGTCTGTAACTGCAAAGCAGGGATGACTTGATATGGGACACATCAATGATGGTCCATTGTACCTCATGTATATATTTTGTGGGGCAGCCATGGTGGGCACTTTACATGTATACCAGCAACTGCTTGCTTTGCGATATGATGTGAAAGGGGGCTACCAAGGGATGTCAGGACATCTTTCGGACAGTGACATGGTAGGGACTATACTGTACCTGCACACCAGGATCTTCTTGCTGTGGGGCATGGTTATGGAGATTAGTACTAATGGACACCAGGGAATTATTTGTGGGATGCCCACTGTGAGGTCTGTAACTGCACAGCAGCAGTGGCTTGATGTAGGACACATTGATGATAGTGTGGTACCTCAGTATAACATGTATTTATTAGGGGCGAGTGCTACTCATGCACATCAGTAACTGCTTCTTCCTTCTGTGCATATTGCAAAATGGGGGGGGGGGTACCAAAGTATGTCAGGGACTTCTTTGGGAGAGGGAGATAATAGGAACTATACCTGCACACCAGGGACTGCTGCTGTGGGGCACAGTGTGGGAGACTGGTACCAAATGACATCAGGGAATTATTTGGGGAGGCCCCCCTGTGAAGACTGTAGTTCTACAGCAATGACTGCTTAAAACTGAACATATTGATAAAGCTGGGGTACCATCACACAACATGAATTTATTCTTTTGTGGGGCATTTTAGGGGCTATACCTTCCTAGCAGTGGTGTACTTCTGTATGTAAATAATGCATTTTTCACACTGTGAATGAGTGTTGTTTCACTGTACAACAGAAACTACTTCGTATGAGTGATAATGATGCATGTGCATAGCACTGCATACCACAGAATCATTATCTTGCATCATGGGAATAAAAGCAGTACCCCAGTATGCCTTGTATGTATGTTGTACCATGCAAGGGCCTTTTTACATCTTTACACTTTCAATACACTTTCAGGTCCATCTTGTAAATGAGCTACGCTCAATGATGTTCGCCTGACTAAATAAAGATTTTGATTGATTGATTGATTGAATACTTTTGTTTTCACTTTACAGGTGCCATTGTGATCACTGTACATCAATGGCAACACCTCTGGAATGTGTGTGCTGCCAAGAGACTCAGTGTGTGGTTGAGGAAATGAATTACATACCATCAATCTCATCACAGGAAAATATTCTGGAGTGCATCATACTTCATTCTGGCTTTTAATATGTTTTCCATAACGTATGGGTTCTTCAAATGGTAGAAGAGTATTGTCAGTATTGTATCATGGTGCTCAAGGTTTCCCACAGGAAGAGTATGTGTCTACCATTTTTAAAAGTTGATTGATAATTAGCGCAGTACAGTATAAGTAGTCACAAGCTGAGTACCCTGAACCAAAAATGACAGGTATAAATACTTGTTGATGCAGTTCAGTTATCTTTTGCAGCCTTCCTGGTATCCACTGAACTACAAGGAAAATCTGCCAATATAGTATCTTATTTTATCAAATTAAGTTGTATTTTGCAGTGAAATAAGCATTAAGGCATGAATAGGGGTTGGGTTACCATACACCAAAATAACCCTAGGTTGGTCGTGAAACACACGGTGTGGCCAAGCATCTTATGTCACTAGGGTTAGATTGACAAAGCAGCAAAACAATAAATCCAGCACTCACCACCATATGAAAAACGTGCTCGCAAGAAACTTGAAAAAAGTGGCAAACTTTATTCAAGGTGCTATTAAAACATGCCTGGATGAGTTTTGGACAAGGTTCCTTTTTCAAAAGATGTCCGAAACGTGTCAAGCCATGTTTTAATAGAACCTGGAATAAAGTTTGGCACCTTTTTTCAAGTTTCTTGTGAGCCGTAATTTTCATATGGTGGTGAGTGCTGGATTTATTGTTTTGCTGCTCAGGCTGTTTTTTATCCTTAAGCACCCCACCTTTGTGCAGACCCTTATTTGTGGCTTAGATTAACAAAGGTAACCCAGCCCCTGGGGTACCTTAATTATATTATATTATTACATTTTTTTTTTAACTGAATGTTTGAATAAACATTTTATTTTCATATTGTGCTTGATGGTTTCCACCCATTGATGTAACACTGTTAGAATGCTATCAGCCAATCAGAATTCTCCTTTTCCAGACACTGTTTTCTTATTATTTTTCTAATAATTATAGTGATATGACTAATATCTGTTCGCATGTATTTGTAAGACGTATTTTTATTTGAATACTTGTAATTATTCATCGAGGGTTTAGTTATTTACATGTTGTTTTATATTAGGCTTAGTAATACTGTATATTATGTTGTGACAAACTACCCTTTGGGCCATACTAAGTTACAGAGTAGTTTGGGCTCTGATTCACTGCTTCTGCCACCACCTGTTTATCTCAGGAAAATATCTGTGTCCTGCTCAGGGACGGGGAAGGTCAAACACAGTAAAATATGGAAATGTGCACTTCAGATGATGGACTATAAACAGAGAATTCTCACCTTGCCAGCAGAGACATTACATTTACCTTCCCAATAAAGCTGCACAGTCTCTGGTTCTATAAAAATAGATTATTTGCTACTAAATTCTACAGATATTTACAAACAGGATATATACAGCAACCAAAAAGTTTTTTATATTTACAGGAAAGGAAAAATAATGCAGTTAAATGGACAGATGACTGTTAGAATAATCTCAAAATCTTATCTTACACTAGAGTTTATATTTACCTGCCAGACAACTTGAAAGAACATTCACCTAGACTGCCCTTCCCTCATACAGATAAGTTAGCTATTGAGCAGGGCCTTCCCTTGTCTGGGACACTCACCAAGGGAATAGTACTCTTCAAAGGCTGTGGAAAGTCAGAGAGAGATAACTGGGGTCTGCCTTCTCAATTTATGTGCTATGGGCTGTAGGGTGGGACCTTTTCCTGGAGTGACAGTCCCGCCGGTATTCCCCACCCATGCGAGTGAGTGAGTCTGTGAGTGTGTTTTCACATCTCCAGGCCAAACTGTCTTTTCTACCTAGCACATCCTCACATCTGTTTTATTACTTTATTGCATCCTGCCTGCTCAGGATGCCTTTGAGGGAAAATTAACACTCTCCAGTCTGCTGCTGGGACATATGACCTGTAATTCATTTTGTAAGCCCTATGTAAAGAACTTCTGGGTCATTTACTGCTATATCTTGAGCCCTGCTGTGAGCTGGGCATCTGTATTACATTTAAAATGTGCTCAGACTAAGGAAGTAGTGCTGTATGTAAATGCTGTGGAACTAATACATGAAAGTGTAATTTATTAGGGTGCTTAGCATCAGAACTGTGTTACCAGGAGCCCTGTTAAACCTGCCTGCAGGAAGTAAGAAGAGTGAGATGTAGTCCCACGAACTACTGGGGACTACAACTCAAGTCTGGAGTTTGTAATTAATATTTTTGGGCTTAATTTCATGTTTGGGGACCAGTTCCACACGTGAGTGGCTCTCTCCTTTGAAACAAAATGCAGTTTTAATATTGTTTAATACTTTGGTAGCTCGGGGCAGCGTTTGACCTTCTGGGTACCGCTATATCTTGAGCCCTACTTCAAGCAGTGCACACACGGTGACGCGTGCAAAGATGCACGCAAAGAGTTTGTGGAGTACTCTACAGCAGACTCTTTGAGAAGAAAGTTATTTACCTGTTTGGCAGCAGTAAGTTTGATTAACCACAGTTTATATAGGTCAGTGTAAATATTAGTTTGCAGTTGTAGGACCCCCCCCCCACAAGTCACTTTTGACCTGAGGAAGAGAGTTTCACCTCTCGAAAGCTAGCCTTAAAAATAATTTTGTTAGTCCAATAAACGGTATCACCTGCAACATATTTGTTGTATTTTTTCTTTACACTTGAACATTATAAACTGGGTTACATCATGGCTCCATAATTGATGCCGAGTAGCAATTAGGGGTTAGCTTATAGTTTACAATGTGGCCAAGTCACTAGCGGGGTACCATAGGGCTCCATTTTGTGCCCAGCTCTGTTCAATATTTTGATTTCATCAATGCAAACATCCACCAACTTCTGAATGTCAAAATACACTGACGACTGCAAATTGGGATGTATAGTAAATAACAGTCCACTAAAGTTTTCCAGGACAAATTAAATCTTCTTGGGATATGGGCCACCAATAATAAGACATTCTTTAATGAGCAAAAGTGTAGGGTCGTGCATTTAGGACATAATAACCTGAAGTTTACTTATAAACTCAATAATATTCAATTACCAGTCACCTCTAACGAAAAAGACTTGGGTGTTGTAGTGAACAACAAACTCACCTTTGATACTCACGCACTAGCAAAGGTTAAAAAATGCCAATGTGTTGTTGGCTGTATTCTCAAACATATAAAGAGCACTGAATCAAAGATCTTAATTCCATTATATACCAGCCTGGTTAGACCCCATTTAGATTATTGTTCTCCATTTTGTGCACCTGCTACAATTAAGGGGACAAAATTGATAGAAGGAGTCCAAAAGAAACTCACTAAACAAATTAAACATATGCATACGGGTGGTGGACAAGTGGAACACCCTGCCAGAGGGAGTGGTGGGGGCTGAAACAATCACAGGATTTAAGAATGCATGGGATAGACATAAAGGAATTCTGGAGGTCAGGGGTAAGGGGCAACAGACTTCTTGGAAAACATAAACTGAACTTACAAACTTAAATGGGCAGACTGGGTGGGCCATAGGCCCTTATCTGCCGACACTGTCTATGTATGTATCTATGTATACCTTAGAATATGAGGATAGGGTGAAAAAACTTGACCTTTTTTCAACGGAATACAGACAACTTTGTGGAGATCTTTGTTTAACATATAATGCAATGCACAATCCGCCCCTTATGGAAACTCTAGGGTTAGTTAAGAGCTGTTCTACTGTCCACACTAGAACAGATACATTTAAACTAAAGGGAAATAACTGCAAAATCCATAAGAGAAGCCAGTGGTTCACTTAACGTGTCATAGCCCTGTGGAATGCATTATCAACAGCAGTTGTTGAGAGTAAAACTATGGGTTATTTTAAAAAACAATTAGACAAATTCATGGGTAGCAAGAAAATGGCTTACCCCTAAAACATAATTTTTCTTATAATCCACCAATTGGTGGCGAGCTCTCAAAAGGCATTTGCCTCCTGAGCCCATAAAATCCTATTAACCTATGAACCTATGAACTTATACAGGAAAGAAAGAACTTATATGAGAATAAGTAGAAATAAAAATAATTACTGTAACAGAAAAAAGATTAAATGAACCTGGTCATATTCCCATCACATGCGTATTGTGTGATCCTGTGTATTAATCAAGAAGTAACCACCACGTATTTTCCATACTTAGGCAATATCACTGTTTGGCATACAGTTGCTTGACCAGATGTTAATGGGAATGGCTGGGTTGTACAAGTTTTACTTCCATCACGTGTGGTGCATTGCATCAGGGATCACTGGCCATCAGACTCATATTCAGGATTTCAAGATGCTGATTAATGGTCAGTTAATTGTAGTTATATTACTGTTTTACACATGTGGTTAAACATAATAAAGTGCTCTATGTTCAAAAGGGTAACTTTACGATGTGTAGAGTACCTTCCATGATCACAAATTGTAACTAGTACCAGATTTTGGCATATTCTAACAAGTACTGAGCAATGTGCATGTGCCAAAATGTCTGAATATATCCCACCTACATCATAGCACAGAATAACACATTAACAGGCATACTTTGCAGCAAATGCAGCACCCCTGCTGTCCACATACAGGTATATTGACATTATTGCACAATAGTCGGGCAAAGAAAGAAATATCAAGTTTAGACATTCACCAGTGGTTTGGGCTGTTGCATTAGGTTGCAGTATTGAGAAATGCAGTTTCAAACTAGCTCAGCCTGCATGACAGTCCATAACAGGATACAATATCCAGCACAACCATACACTGACCACCACGCCCAGCTTATGTCTTGCTGATGCAAGTAACGTAATACTATTCCACAATGTATAGTGATACAGAACTCTCAATAAAACGCCAACATGGTTATTAAGCAGTCAGTGAGGTGAGTTGTGTTTTGCCAGATGTCAACAGAGTGTCGGGGTGAAGGAAGGTGGGTCTTGTGGCAATGGACACCACTGATGACACCAGCATTGGAATTGATGATGGAGTATTTGTTAAAGAGCTACGACGCATCAAAGAAAACTTAGAAAAAACCAACATAATAATTAGGTACAATTCTGCCTGCATTCCATTTATATTTTGTATACTTCTCCTCCCATTATTTATTACTAAGGAAATTTGCATGAATACATGATCTTTATCCCTTAGAGTTCCTTTAGAGTCCATCTGCCACTATAGCTTACTTCCTACTTCAAGTCATAATCCTCTGTTGTAACATCAGAGTCTGTTCCCATGGGACTAACTGTGATATCACAAGCAGTGCTCTATGACTTCAGGTAGGGAGAGTGCAGCAGGAAAAAAAAAAACTCTTCAGAAGCAAAGATCCTGTTGTCATACACATGACTTTAGTAATAATAAGGAGGAGGAATACAGCACTAATGGGAAATACAAGCTGGACTGTGTCTAAATATTAGGTTTTGTTAAAGTTCTCCTGAACGTGTCATCAGTTCTTGAAGTGCAGTCAGAAGCATTAACATGACCAATATGTGTGTGTAGTTTGCTCTGAATGAGTTTGTTTGGTGTGGTGCTGGACTATATCTAAGCAATATTACGTGACAGGGTGTTGTATATCATGGGAAACTGCCACACCTCAGGTGCACTATGAGACATGAAGCTGAAGGTCGAGTGTCTCATGTACCTAAAAAGTGATGATATCCCATGACATACCAAATGCAGGAGTGTGTTATTGCTTTTATGCAATGGATCCATTTTTATATATAAAAAGGAAAACAAATTATAAATATTTTTATTTTGCTTTTTATGTGTATGTTTGCATTTAAAAATTTATCCTGGTTTGTTCCATTTGACCAGTAGGTGGTACTGTTTGAAAGATATGGTGTACTGTGGGGTGGCGGGATTCAAAGTTGGTAAAAAAAAACCTGTTGGCTTAGACTTTTTAGTACCTGCAAATCAATCAATCAATCAATCAATCAATCAATCAATAAAATCTTTATTTATTCAGGCGATAATCATTGAGCAAGGCTCATTTACAAGATGGACCTGATAAGTTCAAGGTTCGAGTTGATACACAGCAATTACATCACATACTTATAAGACAGTTATACATACAGAAAAAAATGATGTTTATAACACAATAATATACAGTGAATTCACATGTTGAAACTCGGTTAAGAGAAGGTTAAACTAATATCTGCAATATGTACGGTACATATATATCCCAATGAGGGTCATGACAGTCACACACATAATGAGTACAAGGATGGTGAAGGGAATATTGGGTGCCATATACTGGGGTGTCTGACTGGAAGGAATATGCCATATGTGATTGGAATATAGTTTTGTGGGATGACTATTCTATCTCTAGCAGTAGCAACTGCATTTCTCTGTGAAGAAGGCTGTACAGTGCTGCTTAAAGGATGTAAATGGAATGATAATGGACAGTTTTAGGGATTTTTGTAGGGTGTTCCATGCTATAGCTAGAGAATAGCTGATTGCTGCCCTCCCTATTTTGGTGTTCTGGTTCTGGTATTTAATCTTGGGCAATACGATGTCTCAGCCAATAAGGTTGCTGGATTCTTTCTATCCATTGCATAATTATGTTTTCACAATGATCTTGGTGTTGTTGGTGTTGGGATGAATATGAATTCCTATACTTCTGTGACATAGACAGAGTGGAGGCTGTCCAGAGGAGGGCAACCAAAATGGTGTAGGGTCTGCACCAGAAGACATACGAAGAAAGACTAAAGGAGCTTAATATGTATACCCTTGAGGAAAGAAGGGAGAGAGGGGACATGATAGAAACTTTCAAGTACCTCAAGGGAATTAACAAAGTCCAAGAGGGTAGCATCTTCCAGAAAAAGAGATGTGCAAGAACAAGGGGGCACAATTTGAAGATAGAGGGGATGGCTCAGAGGTAATGTGAGGAAGTATTTTTTCACTGAGAGGGTTGTGGATGCATGGAACAGCCTACCTGAGGAGGTCGTGGAGTCAAGAACAGTGGGGGACTTCAAGAATGCATGGGACAGGCATAAGGCAGTCCTAGTGGGGTGTAGGAGGAAGTAAGCTGTTGGTTAACTAGGATCTGCAGCTTATCTGTTAGGTAGGAAAATGGGCAGACTGTGTGGGCCAAGTGGTCCTTATCTGCCGTCAAATTCTATGTTTCTATGACATTCCTATGCATTGTAACCAGGATTGTGGATGGTACATTACATTATTTCTTGGTTTGTGTATGGTTGGTGGTCCCAATACACAAATGAGGTTGGTGCATCAATAACCCTTGAAGTAACAAATGACAAATGTGATGTTTAATCAATATAACTGTTTATATTAGCTGTGTTCATTTCTTGAAAAACAGCATGTCTGATGGCATTTTGAGTAACACACACATGCACATTTTACACTGCTCTTTAAAATTATATTATATTACTTTGAGGTGTTCTTTACAGTTGCTTAATACATTAACAACAGTCTTTTAGCTAATGGGTTTACAGAACTGGGAATGAGCATTTCCAGTATTGCATGTTAATAACATAACACAGTTAATGAGCAATTCTGTTTTGAATAAAGGCATTTCCTTAAAAGGGAACTGTCAACACTAAAAGCTCCACACCCAAGTATGGGGCTGGCCTAATTTGGAATCTGTGAGCAAAAAGATTTTGTTTACTTACTGTTTACTGCAGTGTACTAGATTGTATCACACTAATTCTGTTGACCTGCAAGCTGACATTTTCTGTAACTACAAATCCCAGAATCCTCTGCAGCTATCATCAGAGGAGGGCTGCAGCAGTTAGAGACTCAATAGTCTGCGATGTAGTTTAGAGCTTTTATAAGCTCCAATCATATGTTTGCTGGTTCAACTGTTCTCCCGGGACTAAGCACAGTCATCTGTGACTGTACGTAGCCCGAGGAGGACAGCAGGAACAGCAACCAAAAGATCAGAGCTTATAAAACTCTAACATGTACTTCAGGCTATTAAATCTCCCACTGCTGAAGCCCTCCTCTGATGTTAGCAGCAGGGGATTCTGGGATTTTTTGTTACAGAAAATCTCAGCTTGCAAGTCTACAGAATTAGTGTGATACAAACTGCTACACTGCAGTAAACAGTAATATGTTTTACCACAAAAGATAAGTTAGGATGAGCTCCGCACTTGAGCGTGGGGCTCTTAGTGATGATAGTTACCCTTTAAAATGTCTGAAAGGGATTGACAGGGTAGAGTGTTGTGACCTGTTTAAGCATAGTGAGGGATTAACAACTAGGGGACACAAGTATAAACTGGTGGGGTAGATTCAGGAAAAACGTAAGAAAGTACGTCACAAAAAAAAGGTGGTGCTTAGATGAAATGGATTGCCAAATGAGTGTTGTTGCGGCACAGGTCAAAAAGCATAGGCAAACCAGGAAAAGCCATACAATTCAAAAGTAACCTTTTATTATTATGAATAACAATAAAATAAAAAAAATAAAATTGTGCAGGATAGCTCTTTTACAGGCAGTTCAAACAAAACAAATTCCTTCATCTACGGGTACCTCTAAATCTAAATCTCAGTCTCTCTCTGCAATGATCTAAACAAACAGCCCATCTGTGAGCTTCCCAAGCTGCTGCTGTGGCCCCAGCACTCTCTGAGCCAGCCACAGTTCACAGACTGCCGGACTGACCTCTGGACAGATTCAGACAGCCCATCTGCGGGCTTCCCAAGATGCTGCTGTGGCCCCGGCACTCTATGAGCTGGCTGCAGCTAACAGACTGCCCAACTGACCCCCGGAGAGATTCAGACAGCCCATCTGCGGGCTTCCCAAGCTGCTGCTGGGCCCCGGCACTCTCTGAGCCAGCCACAGCTGACAGACTGCCCGACTGACTCCTGAACAGATTCAGACAGCCCATCTGCAGGCTTCCCGAGCTGCTGCTGTGGACCCGGCACTCTCCGAGGTGGTCGCAGCTAACGGACCACCCGACTGACTGCCAGACAGATTCAGACAGCCCATCTGTGGGCTTCCCAAGCTGCTGCTGTGACTCTGGCACTCTCTGAGCTGGCCACAACTAACAGATCACCTGACTGACCCCCGGACAGATTCAGGTATGAACCGGACCTCCGAAACTCATGGTTTTGAATGCCACTGTTTTGACTGGATGCTCAGTGGAGGAGCCAGGCACTGATTAGCAGTTTCTGCTGCTCAGCTGATTTTCCAACTCCGGGCGCTTCCTGTTCTAGGGGAAATCTCTTTTTGTGCTGTGTTCTGGACTGAATTTTTTGTAAATGTAATTACTTATGTCATGCATCAATTGGTCTTACTTTACCTGCCAGTTTAGCTAGTCTGTTACAAGCCTCTAGTCTAGCCTCTCGGTGCTACTTGCTGCTGTGAGACCAGTGCTGGACAAACTGTATTGTATAGTAGCTGATGTTTGACTGCTTAGACTTAGCTACTGAGTAAGATTGCAGCATTTTTCCATTTCTGCCTCTACTGCCAAACCGTGTTTCCTGTCCCACACTGGTCACTCTGCTAATTATTAATTTCTTCTCCCCACTTGCAATGCTGTCTCTCTAAACAGCTTAATTTCTTCTCTGCCTTACCTACAAACCCCCTCTTACACCCCTCCTGCAGCTGCTGTTGTCCTCCTCAGATGTCCCGGCACCAAAGCACAGAATCCCCCTCCCTGTTAACTCCTCTTCTATCTCTAAATAATTGCCCTGCATTTTCTACCTCTTTACCTCGTGCTTTGTCTTTCCCCATTGCCTGCCCCCCACTGAGCTTGCTATTGTACTCTAGTTGTATTTAATCCTCTGTCTTTCCCTTCTTGTTCCACAGATAGCCCATCTGCGGGCTTCTCAAGCTGCTGCTGTGGCCCCGGCACTCTCCGAGTTGGCTGCAGCTAACAGACCACCTTACTGACCCCCAGACAGATTCAGGTATGCACTGGACCTCCAAAACTTGTGGTTTTGAATGCCGCTGTTTTGACTGGATGCCTAGTGGAGGAGCCAGGCACTGATTGGCAGTTTCTGCTCCTCAGCTGAGTTTCCAACTCCGGGCACTTCCTGATCTCAGGGAAATCTCTTTCTGTGCTGTGTTATGGACTGAATTTTTTTGCCCACCCCCTTCCCCATCTCCTCACAGTATTAAACAGACCCTTGCTCTGCCCCTTTCCTCAGCCTAGCAGCTGATTAGTCACTCCACTGCTGCACATTCTTATGGCTATTGGCCTCCCTGTCTTCAATACCTGACTTGACACACTTTCTTACTGCTCCTTTATAAAGTAATCTCACTCACATGGTTGCACATTTGCTCTCAAGTTTTTCTCCAGCCACTCCAGCTAACTTCTCTCAGTTACTGCTGTAACCTGCCCTATTGTTAGAAACCTCACCCTACTTTGACTATATACCCTTTCATTTCTTACACTTCCACTGCCTATGGTGACATACCCAGTCATAGCCAAACCATTCCAGTAGCTGGCACCTTTGCCTTAGCAGAATTTCCAATGATATCACTAAATTAGAACAAGTGTCATTGCCACCCCCATGCAGTAAAGCAATATTACAGTGACTCTTTCCAGGCGTTTCACAAAAATTGCCCTGTGCTTCGGGTAATTTCACAGCTGGCACACCATTGCTGGCTCAGTTTTACCTCCAGCTACCTACAATATAACAATGGGCATCATCGCACTTCTACTAGGCCTGCTCACATTTACCCTTCTGGCTCAGGCCACCCCCTCCACCCCGAACATTTCTCCCCTAAGCCACCCCCAAACAGCTCGGCCCCCTCCCACCTTGGACACCCCCACAACTCCTCTGCATCCACCACCTACCAACACCCCCACTCTCTCTGCCCTCCTGGGCCCTTCCTGGACCCACCTCTTCCTTGCCTTACCTACCCTCCATGCCTTACCCATCTTCTGCACCCTTACTATCAGGACCTCACATCGACACCACACTAAGGGCCCTTGTCACCACCATCCCCTAATTAGATTAATCACTTTGCTCTTACTGCTCTCTGGGAATATACTGTACACCCCGACCCTGGACCTATGCCAACTAGCTCTCCCATACCCCATTCTGGAGCTGGTCTCTGCCTTGCATCACTGAACATTTGCAGCCTTCTAAAGAAATCCACTGCACTCCTGTGCTGGGTTGTACAACACCAACCTGATATTATTGCTTTAGTAGATACCTGGCTTTCCAAAACAACCCCTGACTCCGTTATTTCCCTCCCTGGATACACCCTGTTCAGGGAAGACCAAGTTGGTAATTGTGGCAGTGGGGTGAAATCTACAAGCGGCACACCCTTATAAGCCACATGCTCCCTGCCCCCAAGCTTGACTATGGCACCCAAGCACTCACTCTAAAAATTACCCCTGACCCAGCCAGGGGCCCACTGTTCCTCACAGTTTCCTACATACCCCTGAGGAACCAGAACCCAGCAGTCCAGTCTCCCATCAATCACCTCACCTCCCTACCACACAAAGCTGAGAAACTCATCCTAGGTGACGTTAACATCAATTGGGTTGGTACCACTGCCTCCCATGCCAGGGACTCCTTCGCTGCCCTGGACATGTCCCAGTTAGTCACCCAGCCTAATAGATTCAACTGAACAAGTAGCTCCAGCACCCTCCTAGACGTAATACTATCGAACCACCCTCATAAAATCCAGGATATCAACATCCTCCCCAACTCACTTAGTGATCACTCACCTGTCCTCTGTCTCTGGTCATCCTCCATACAGAAACCTGTGTCCCAGGCCACCTTGCACTGGTGCCTATGCCTCAGGGGTCTCAGAAAGCTAAAATTGCATCTAGCACAGCTGGACTGGTCCCCAATCCATCATGCCCCCTGATATTGACTCTGCCCTAGACCTCTTCACCAATGCCTTCAGCAAGGCCTGTAACCTTTTTGCCTCCTCACACCAGAATCTATACTAAAAAACAAAATGCCACATGGATTTTCCCATTCCTTATCCAAAAATGTAAGCATTGGGATAATCTCTGGCACATCGCTATCGAATCAGGCAAGTTGGCTGATAGACAAGCCTACAACATGGTACATAATTAGTGCACCTGGGCCACTAGACAGGCCAAGGCAAAGCACTATCAGACCACCCTCGCATCCACCTGGGGTTCAGCCTGGACTTTCTGGGATAGCATGAAAGAGCTTAATGGGAAGACCCGCTCCCCCCCCACCATCCCAGCTCTCCATCAATGGCACTGACACTACAGACCCAACTCGCATAGCTGATTGCCTCAATACTACCTTCTCTGATCTAAGCTCTGTCCTTCCAAACAACTTTTTTGACCCAATCCCTGCCTCTAACCCCCTGCCTTGGATTGCCCTCCTTTCTACCTGCACACTATATCCCCCCATGTAGCCAGGCTGCACCTGCTAAAAGCCCTTTGTAGTGACAACCCCAGCTGTGACTCCCTAGATGCCAGGATCCTCCACCTGGTCTTGGATGTCATCCTAGTCCCTCTTACAGACCTAATAAACTGGTCTCTATGCCTCAGTCAGTTTTTCAGTGCTTGGAAATCAGCCCAAATCACCCCTATATATAAGAGTGGAGATCAGTCTGCACCTAACAACTGCCGGCCAATCTCTATCCTCTCCCCGCTCTCTAAAGCCCTAGAAAAAATAATGTCTATTCAACTCTCTGAGTACCTGGCCAAATATGACATAATGTGCACAGAACAACATGGTTTCCACCCAGGACACAGTACCACTACTGAAGTCCTAGAGTTCTCTCAATACCTGCACTCTGCTCTTGACTCCGGCAACCTTGCTGGCGCAGTGTTCATAGACCTCTCCAAGGCTTTTGACACTGCTTGTCACCCCCTCCTGCTCAACTCCCTCCACCAACTCAGCTTTTCTGCTGGTCCTCTTGCCTGGTTCTCTAGCTACCTCTCTGTTAGATCCCAGTGTGTGAAGATAAATGGCTCCCTGTCCAATACCTGGCCCATTCATTCTGGGGTACCTCAGGGCTCCATTCTGGGCAATGTACTTTTCAGCCTCTACTTCAGCACTCTCCCCTGCTCCTGCACAGGAAAAATGCTCCTCTATGCAGATGATGTGGTTCTCTTTGCATCCCAGCCCGATCCCTCTTTTCTCCAGGTATCCCCCCAGCACACCTACAACCAAGCTGAAAAGGGGTTCCTTGATTACTGACTTGTCATTAACCTAAAGAAGACTAAGTCAATGCTCTTCTCCCATCACCAAAGCAAGGCCAAGAAAGCCCCCCTCTTCATTCTCCCCAGCACTCTGCCGCTGGAGCAAGTGACTTCTTATAAATATCTAAGCATCACTTTTGACTCGGCTCTCACCTTCCACACCCACATCAATGCCCTATCCTCTACAATAAATTCTCAGATAGGCCTACTATACCATCATAGAGATTGCCTCCCCCAAGTTGCCCTCCGGCTGGCCATCACCTCTTCTGTCCTGTCGCTAGTGGACTATGGCTTGACCATTTACACTGCAGCGGACAATATCGCCTTGACTAAAATCCAGTTCTCAATGCACTCACACTTGCCTGCTGTACTCCACCACCAACCTGCTCACCTTTGAGGAGCATCTGCACTACCAGACATGCCTACTCACCAAACAATTTCTTCTAGGGCTCTCCCTCTGGGGGTATCTGCTTCCCTACAGTGTGCGTCCTCATCTGTTGCCACCCGTAGCTCTGTCAAGGCCACCTTTCTGGTGCTCAGAACCAAGACCTTGCTAGCCCAGAGGTCCTTCCATCACCAAGCCCCTGCTTGGTTCCACTCCCTCCCACCCTGCATCACAGACATTGCCAAAATTGGTCCCTTCAAAATTGCCCTCTGGAACCATCTCTTTGATGCTCATTGCTTTAGCTGCATCTAATTAATCCCACTGTGAGGTCCTCCTGTCAGGCCTCCCTGACTTGACAACATCATCTGGACAGCCTATCCTCTCCCCCTCTCCCACCCCACTCCCCATCCCTACCACCACCCTCTCCAGGTATTATCTAGGTATGTCCAGGGCTGTACCCCCAATGTAACCCTTGGGTACCTTGTATTTGACTGTAACCTATTATAAGTAACATTATTATGTAACCTATGTGTACTCTATGTTTAATGTTCTGTACCTGTACTGTTCTCTCTGTTGTAACCACACTATGTAACTCTGTCTACCACCCCGCAATGAGGTGTCTTTGTAAATGAGTCCATGACTCAAAGGTTGTAAATCCGACTTTTCTAATAAATAAATAAAAACAAACATTGCCCTCTTTTTGTTAGATGTTTTCACCTGGCAATTAAATTATGCATCCTGTTCTCATTAAGCTATATCTCCTGTTTTCACACAATGTTCCAAACCGTTGTCAATTTCTTTCCTGTTAACAGTAAAGCCAGTCTTCTCAACAGGTGTAGCCAATTAAGATGTTCTAACCAGACCTTGTTTTCCTGCTGACAGTTCTGTGAACAGGCTTGTGGAAGGTCAAAAGGTTTCTCAAGGTCAATCCCCTGTGCTCTAGCTTGCTATCTTATATTACAAACTCCAAACAGCTTTCTGCAATTTGTTTCAACAGTATAACTATATATTTACAAGGGATCCTAGTTTCACGTACAGATTCACATACATTTTTTAACCACCACAGAGAAGCAAGGGGAAGAAATAAAGAACAGAAACAGCTAGTGAAGAGAGGGAGATAATAGGAGGAAATTGTGGGACCGTCGAAGTGGCCAATGCCTAGATGCCACAAAGAAAATTTGATTGCACAGTCAGACAGGCAAGAGATAGACAAGTTATAGAACAGAAGAGTACAGAATAGATCCTTGCTGTTAACTCTGTCTGCATAACAAATGGGTCAGGATCTTATCCCAGCCCTGTCACATACCCCCCTCTTTAAGAAGGAACCTTTTTTTCTTCAAAAAAACAGGTCTCCAATACCTTCTCTTATTTTTGTTTTAACAATACCCTAAAACATGTACAGTTCTTTGCATATGCAGTATCCCTTTTTCATGACATTAAGCACACACATTTTTTCAACCTTCTGAATTCTCAATTCCTGAACCATATATTGACAGAAAATTAGCATTGACATTCTCTTTTTTTGGATTGGTGTATCACTTTGAATTGAAATGGCTGTAGTGCCAGGTACCACCTTGTGATTCTGGGATTTGTATCTTTCATTTGGTTAAGCCAACAGAAAGGATTGTGAACTGTTATAAGTACAAAGTCAGCACCTAGCAAATAAAACTTTAGGGACTCCATTACTCATTTCTCAGAAAGGCATTGCTTTTCAATAGTAGAGTACTTTTTCACTCTGTCATGCAATTTCCTACTGATATACAGAATGTGATGTTCTTTCTCATCTATATTCTGACTCAGGACTGCACCTAGACCTACATCTGATGAATCTGTCTGTAACAGGAATTGTTTCTCAAAGTCTGGACTTCTTAAAACAAGAATACAATAGGATTATGAGTGATTCTTTAGAATGTGCATGTCTGTGGTGTGTATGTCTGTGTGTTTGTGGGGGTTGGTGGAGTCGATATTAGAGACATTGGTAAAAATGCAGTCAGTAAGTCTCAGAAATCCTACTACACATTAGCAGTGACATGAAAAAGATAGCAGCGGTACTGTATTGAAAATAGTTAACTTTATTCCACACAACCTACAGTATCACTAGATGCTGCTGGTTATTTTTCTATGTGTATGCCTAAGAGTGTGTGTGTGGGGAAGTGAGTCTGTATTGTGGATTTCAAGCAAAATAAAGGCTTAAGAATTTCTACTACAAAATAGCTGAAAAAAAGCTGAAGATATACAGTACTGAAAAATATTTATGAACTTAATTCCACACAAACACTCGCTAGACACTGCTGCTTTTTCTTCTATATGTATGCGTCACTGTGTGTGTGGGGGGGAGTGTTGGGTTTAGGACATTAATAATAATTCAGGTGCTAATACTCATAAAACATTGTAAACATAAGAGAAAATTTATACAATAGTCAAAAAATATTAAATCTATTCCACACAGCCTCCCAGTAGACTCTGCCGCTAAAGCGTGGGTGACAGGATTTTGTTGAAGTGCTAATGACAGAAGGAAGCAACAGGTCATGTTATGGGCTTGTACTGAATCTGAGTACCAGCATCACACAGCACAACTCAAAATGCCTTTTGATTCTATGTTTCATTTACCGCAGCATTGTACTCACAGGAAACTGATCTCAGTTTGTACCCATTTGTGGCCATATTGTGGATACAGTATCTATTAAAACTCATCTGTAAATCATAATTGTATTTAATTCATGTGTATCACAACTAAAATTAATTAATTAATGGTATGTTTTAAAAGAAAATGGAATTAAACACCCATTTAAACTTGATACTGATTTTCTGTCCTCTTTAATGACGCTGCTCAGCAAGTTGGTGGGCGGGGTCATGCATATGGAAGAAGTAGTAATAAAAGTGTATTTTTATACAGGTAGCATGGTTAAGACATCATTGGGTCAAAGACCCTTTTTCAAGATGAACCTGTTGCAGTTACAATTTAGCAAATCTTAAACAAGTTACACACCAAAAATTCTTTGAAAAAAAAAAACATATACCACATACATCCAGACAAATATGTCATAACACCTTTTCATTCTCATCTACATCAAAAACATATACTAAGACATATTACTATATTTCAGATCACTACAGATTACACTTACATCCAAACATAAAAAAATCTGTTTTACATATCCATATTACAGATTTGTCAAACCGTCCATTTCTAGACACATGAAACCATTACACATACATTTCATAGTTAGATCATATCCAATAGCTTTTAAATAATTTTTTGTTTGTTTGATTTGCTTACTCCATTCATCAATTTGATCCCATAATTTAACAACCTTTGTACCAAAGGTCATATCGCCAAATTTATTATTTAATTTCAGTATGACAAATTTCCTTACCCCTTCCTCTGAGATTATAATTATGTTCACATGTCAGTTGTAACATTTTATCCACAAGGTATCTAGGGCTTTGATTGTGGACCACCCCATGAATTTGTTTAATCCATTTTTGATCTATTATTTGATCTAATTGAGGCCATTGTAGTGAAATAAACATATCGCAATGGTGAGTTTGATGCTCACAATTTAATACAAATCTAACCAAATTATTATATAAAACCTGAATTGCTCTAAACTTTGTCTTACAAGTCATACTATAGACATGGATTCCATACTCAATATTAGGTCTAATCAATTGCTTTGCAATATCGCCTCTCACTTTTTGATTTAGACAATATTTTGACCTCAGGAAAGCTCCTAATTTATTATTTGTTTTTTTAACTAGCTCTTTTATATGTATATCAAAATTCAAATCCTGGTCCACAAAACCCCCCAGATACCGATAACACTCAACTTGACTTAATATTTCATTCTTTACTGTTTTTATCTGAATTTTAGAATAACTTTTATCTACTTTCCCTTTACTCTGAAAAACCATTACATTTGTTTTTTTTACTATTTAAAACAAGCTTTGATTGACACAGTCATAACTCCAACTTACTAAAATCCCTTTGGAGACATTTTTCCATCTCCTGAATTGAACATCCATGCTTCAATAAAACAGTGTCATCCGCATACATTCTCAGGACAGAACATTCTACAACCTTTGGTAACTCATTTACATACATTATAAATAAAAGGGGACCCAAAATTGAGCCTTGGGGAACCTCCCTTTTTGCAATAACTGGTTTTGACAAAACATCCCCAACCTGTACTTGCTGTACTCTTTCATTTAAATAAGATTGAAATGACAGAAGGGTTTCACTGTCTATTCCCAAACTCTGCATCCTTTGAAATAGAATTCCATGGTCTATGGTGTCGATGGCCTTGGAGAGATCCACGAAAACTCCCCCCACTGACCTGTTCCTGTTTACAAGGGTAGCAATGTTATCAATCAAGTCAATGAGGGCAGTGTCCATGCAGTGGCCCTTCTGAAACCCAGACCGGTAACAGGACAAGAGAGAACCCCCCTCCAGATATTCACTTAGCTGCCTCTGAACCAATCTCTCCAAGACCTTCGACACACCAGACAACAGAGAGATTGGCCTATAATTTGTTGATTCCACAGGAGAACCCCCTTTATAAACTGGCACAACTTTTGCCTTTTTCCATGAGGTTGGGAACTTCTTTTTGGTCAAACTCCAGTTTAAAAGTTTAGTTAATACTGGGGCAATTACATCCATAGAATCTTTCAATAACCTATTTTTGATTTGATCTTAACCTAAGGCTTTCTTAGTTTGGAGTTTTCTTAATTCATCCTTAACATCTCAACAAGTGATGGCTTTAAATCTAAATTGTTTCTTATTTGGGGGCTCTTGTTCCTTCCAATTTGTCTCATCATAATCGTCTGAGAGGATAACTACTGTATATCAGGAAGTGAGACAAAATATTGATCTAGCCTCTATGCAGAGTCCTGTGGTGTCAACAATATTTCATTTTCTTTAATCTGGATAGGCAATTTAGTTATCACAGGTTTTTCAAATGATTTTAATAATTTCCAATACTTATGTAGATCAGTAGTTTGAGCAACCTTTTTTTTGTAATATTGCATTTTTGAAATACGAAATAGACTATTTCTCTTTTTTTATATTTCTCCCAATCCCTTATTTTTAGAGTTGTATTTGCTCTTTTCCATAATTTATCTTTATATCTAATATTGCACTTTATTTTATCTGTAATCCATAGAACATTAGTCTTTTTGTTTACACTGTTTTTAAAAGGAGCTATTTCATCACACACCTGAATAAACAGATTTGTGAATTCTTCCATTGCCTAATCAAGTTCAGGAATTAAAAATAACCTATCCCACTTAACACTTCTTAATTTATACAAAAAAGCTTCTCTGTTATATCTGTTAAAACTTCGATGCCTCACTAGTTTATGTTCCTCATTTAATGAGGACCCCTTATTTACAATAACCTCATATTCACAGATTAGGGAACAATGGTCCCCAAATATTAGTTGCTTTACTGCTATAGTAAGTACTTGAATTGCTTCTGAAGTGAAGATAAGGTCCAGAATATTTCCATCATATGAGACACGTGTTTTCCTTGTGGAAATTGCAACATTTTGATTAAATTTAATGGATTTAAACTAGATTTAAGAGCAATTCCTCAATTTATTCCACGCAGCATTATAATCACCTACCAATAGGAGGTCAAGCCCCATTGAGTGTTGTTGTAAAACAGATGCCAATTTAACAAACTCTGCTACTTTAACCTTCGGGGGAGAGTAAATTAATCCTAAGGTCATATTTAGAAGAAGGCAGCTTCTGTCTGATAGGTGCAGCTACCTCATTTCAACTGCACAAAGTTTCTGCCCATCAGCTAGCAGAGCAGTGTCATGATCAGCATTGCTGATAATTGGACTGTCATGGCTGAGCACATTGCAGCTTGCTCTGTGTTGGACCCAACAGTGACATGCCTCTGAAATCCTGTATCACGTCAATATGTTTGAATTGCAGAACCGTAAGCATGAACATAAAAAAATTAATAGACACAGTCTCAATAATTACTGACCTATTAGCCGAACCTCGGTGACTGGGAAAATAAGGAGATGTCAGTTAAGAGTATGATAGAGTCCAAGTGCAGAGAAATGGGAATTAAGGATAGTATGCAACATGGCTTTATGACAGGAAGGTCCAGCATTACAACTTTACTTACATTCTATGAACCACTAAGTAAGGACCGTGACAATAGAAATGCAGTGGACATAATTTTTGTAGACCTAAGTAAGGCCTTCAATGTAGTGTCACACATATAATGAATAGACAAAATGAATAAACTGAAAATCAATGGTACAGTTGTCAACTGCGTAGCCAAATGGCTCAATAATAAAATACAGAGGGTGATGGTAATGGGACATAAATATGAGGAGAGGGGTGTGACAAGTGGAGTCCCATAGGGATCATTCCTAGGACCCATACTCGTTGGGCTCTTTATAGGAGACTTGGGTTAGGAAATGACCAGTGTGTGTAATAAATTTGAAGATGACATGAAACTGAGAGGTAGGATTAATACAGATGAAGAAGAAAATACCTTACAAAATGATTTGAATAAAATAGTTGATTGGGCAAGCCAGTGGAGGATGACATTTAACAGTGACAAGTGTTCAATTATGTACTTAGATAAAAATAATAAGAGAATAAAATACTGTATTAATAGTGATGAATTACATACAACCACATGTGAAAAAGGTATGGGTTTATATATCACAAATGACTTAAAAAGTAAGAAGCATGTAAACACAATATATGCAAAAATCAACTATCCACTAAACATAATTCAAAGACATTTTACCCACTACTCAGAAAAAGTGTTACTACCACTATACTGTTTGTATATAAGGCCACTAATTGACTATGGGTCACAAATGTGGGGAAGTGTAAATATGGGAGAAAACATAAAAATAGAAAGGATACAGCACAAAGTTACCAGGATGTTAAGGGGACTCAATGACAAAAGCTACGATGATAGACTTAAACACTTGGGCCTACTGTTATTACTTTACAGTATACATTTATTTATTTAAGAGTTTCACCAGGAAGGCATACTGAGTGGAGTACCGCTCGATTCCAGATGCGTCCTGGGGGAAACAGGAGAGGACTAGTACAGCAAATGAGACAGATGCATTACAATACAATACAATACAATACAGCTATATTCAGTACAGAGTAAGCAGGAATTATTCAATATCAGAGACTAGTCAAACAGCTAACAAACCTAGCTAGTTGCAGTTCCAGTGATCCCTCAAACCAGCTAAATGGTTATTGTGAGACTAAGTAATAGTGTAAGGACATTTGCGGTTCATAGCGGCATTGCAGGCCGGATTTTCTCCAGACTCTGGGCAATGGCCAGAGGCATAGCAGGTGATGAGAGTCAAAGTGGAAAGAGTTAGGTATGGGAGGAGGGATATATGTCCTTATAGTGGTGTGGACTGCATGAGCAGGAGGGAGGGAAAGATGACTTGAAGAGCTGATTTAGTCACTGAATGGTGTCTACATGCCTAATGTCAGCCGGCAGGGCATTCCAAAGTTTGGGCATGTGGTAGCTGAAAGTGGCCTGGCCTTTGGCTTTGATCATTAGAGGGACATGCAGTAATCAAGAGTCAGTGTTCCTTAGCGAATACACCAAAGGGGGTTGAACTGCAAAGGCAGGCTCCAGGTAGGAGGGGTGGGACTGAGACCAGAATTTAGCAGTTAGTTTCACAAAATGGGTAACTCTGCGGTCCTGTAATGAGGGGAGGTTTAGTCTCTTGTAGAGGTCACAGTGGTGTACAGAGGGAGTGCAGCCCAGGCAAGGTGGCAGAAGGAATGGAAGATGGAATCTAGCCTTGTGAGGGTGGACTTGGGGGCAGCCAGTAGACTATGTCACCATAGTCAATTATAGGGAGAATCATTTGTTGTAGGATTGCTTTGTGAGTTTCCAAGGGTAAGCAGTCCTTATTATGGTATAAGACAACCAGCTTGGGATGCAATTCTTTGTGTAGTAAGTTGACATGAGCTGAGAAGTCAAGGTGCTGGTCGAGCCAGACCCCAAGGTACCGGAAGGAGGTGCAGACCTCCAATGGAGTCCCATCGATAGTATGATAAGTAAGGGTTGTGGAGAGCCGGGTGAGCAGCTGGCTTTTACCGAAGGTTAATGAAACCATTTGTTTGGGATTGAGTATGAGCTGGTTTGATTGAAACCAGAGCTGGATGGCATTGAAGTCGTCCTGCAGTCCAGTGGTCACTTCAGCCGGTGAGGGACTAGCGACATAAAGATAATAAAGTAATAAACAGAATGAATATGGAGTGGGGACAAGAACATTATACTTTGAGGAGACACAAAAACAACTAAAAGCATTGCATTATAAAACAAACATTAAGAAACATATTTTCACTCAAAGGGTGGTGAATATCTAGAATAATCTGCAAGAGAGATTAATGAGCTGCAATACCAGTGATACGTTCAAAGGGAAACTTGATAAATGGATGGAAGGAGAGAGCTTCAGAAGTTATATAAATTGATTAAGTGACAGACTAGAATGGACATCTAATATCTTATTCCATCATAGAACCCGAAGCATTACTGGAAGTATATGATAGAAACTCAGTTGAGCAATGATTCATGATGGTGTGCAGTGGTATAGTAGATTATATAAGAAGTAAATTTAGCTGAGAACAACAATTTGTGAAGTTAAATCACCTGCTGGGATTAGACCCCCAGTTGCCTGTTTTGCAGGTGTGATGTAACCTCTACATCATAGGAACTGCAGCGCACTAACAAACTTTAGGCAAGCTTAAGCAGCTGTACTCTCAGCTTCTCAAGTTGAGTGGTTCTGCTCCTATACAGAGGGAAGGTCACAAACTATCCATATTGGTGGCTCCCTTTCCCTCTCTTTCTCTCCTATCGGCTTAGGCATCCCCCAAGGATCTGTCCATGGCCTAGTTTTTACACATTTTTCTAAATGACCTCCCAAATGCCTGCTCCTCTGTGTCCATTCGTATATACACAGATGATACTGTACTCTTTTCCTCTGGCTCCTCTGCCCCCGACCTCATAAAGGAGCTCCCACTGACCTTTAGCATCATCCAGATTTGGTTCTGAGAAAATCAGTTGTCTCTCAATGCTAAGAAAACAGTTTCTATGACTTTTGGCATTTAGCAGGGGCTTATTAGAGTACCCCCCTCCATTCATACTCTTGATGGTGCAGTTATTGAAGATGTCCCCTCCTTCAAGTGCCTCAGGGTCTGGGTGGATCATCACTGTGATTTTGTTTTGTTCATGTGGATGCTAGTCACAAGAATCTCCACCCCAAACCTGGAGCACTGTACAGAAATCAGAGAAGCATTCTGCTTCCTGCATGCAGAGAAGGCCTCACTAAAATGAGTCTCCCCATTTTCAACTATGGAGACATTATTTACATTGATACTCCAAAGTCAATGTTAGCTAGACTGGACCCCTTCTTTCACTGCTCCTGTCCCTTTACACTTGATATACCCCTCCA
This sequence comes from Neoceratodus forsteri, assembly GCA_016271365.2. Taxonomy (NCBI): domain Eukaryota; kingdom Metazoa; phylum Chordata; order Ceratodontiformes; family Ceratodontidae; genus Neoceratodus; species Neoceratodus forsteri. Next base: position 254,612,561 of record CM028131.1, on the reverse strand, counting down.
TACTCACCACTGTATTTTGTATTCATCCCTCTCCCTTTCCTCTCTTGATGCCAGGCACCTTACCCAGTGTGCCGCCTTTATCTACAAATATTGGTTTGTCTATCTCCCCTTGTACCTTACTTCACTTTTCTCTTCTCCCTCTTCTGCTTCTTAGTCCTTTTGCAACACTTGCTCTTGCTATCCTTCTAGTGGAATGTACTACTCCCCAAGCTGCCTTCTCATTCTGCTTCCTTAAACAATGGGACTGTGTTCCCCCTTCCATTCACTTTGCTTCTTTCCTGCTTTGAAATCTCTCTTCTGGGATTTCTTTACTCACTCTGCAGTTGCTTCTGATATTGGGGAAGACTCCTACTCATCTGCTTTCCACTCCACACTGACATCAGCACTCCCTGACTTCCATAGTTTCAGTAATTTCTCCTTGTTCCTTGTATTTTATGTGCTTACTGTTTAAGATTACTTTGCTCATTCGGCAATTTACTCTATGTTGAGTATGACAATTTTATTCTTTAAACATTCTTGAAGTTGTATGTTTTGTTATGCTCATTTTCATATTATTGTATTATTCATATACTGTATATTATCTTCTCTTCCCCTGCCCCAGGACACATCTGGAAATGAGCTACAGTAATACAAGCTCAATATGATTTTCCAGGTACAACAATTAAAATCAATCAATCAATCAATCAATAACCTGCAACTCAGTGGTACACTAAATGTGTGTTTGCTTAGAAGGAAAATAATCAGCTGTTCAAATCCTGACAGGACTTAAGTATTTTTTTTTTCAATTTTTTTTTATAAGCTGGAAACTTACTTATGTGGCGATTCATGATGGTGTGGGATTGGAATAGTAAATTACATGAGAAGTAAATTTAGCTAAGAACAACAATTTGTTGAAGGTACATTTTTTTCTGGGATTAAGATACCCAATCATCTGTTTTACAGAATGTGACATAATCACTACATCACAGGAACTGCAACTCACTTGCCTGTCACTCAGTGGCACACTGGTTGTGTGTTTGCTTTGTAGGCAAAACAATCAGTGGTTCAAATACAGGTAGACACAGTCTGAATCTTAGAAGGGACATAAATATTTTTCTCAAATTTTCTTCATAAGATGGAAACTAACTTGAGTGGCAGTTCATGGTGGTGTGATGTTGGACTAAGAAATTATATGAGAAGTAAATTTAGCTAAGAACAACTATTTGCTAAGGTAAATCACCTACTGGGATTATAGCCCTAGCTGCCTGTTTTGCAGGTTGTGACATAACCTCAACATCATAGGAATTGCACCTCACTTACCTGCAGCTCAGTAGCACAATGTATGTGTGTTCACTTAACAGCCAAAGGATCAATGGTTCATATTCTGGCAGGGACTTAAAAATCTGTTTAATGTCTTTTTGTGAGTTAGACACTCACTTGAGTGGTGAGTCATGGAGGTGTGGAGTTGGAATAATAAATGATATACAGTGTTGGGTAGTAATGTGTTACAAATAATGTGTTACTGTAATCTAACTACATTACCATGTAACTTGTAACAATAACAGACTACTTATAAGAAAATGTAATTTTGAGAAGTTACCGATTACATTTTCTTTTTTTTTGTGATTGAATACACTTTATTAATTTTTTAAAAAAGAGAAAATACACAGCAATTGCATAATAATATATCAATTCTACATGAACAGCAAAATAGGTGGGAACAAACAAGAAACAACACCAAGAAAAAAAACACATGAAATATGACAACACTACATTAACAAATGATAAGAATATATAACAGGTAGCAGCAGTGAAATACAAACAAAACTGGATCCTCACCCCTCCTTGGACCATGCAGAAACCTGTCAAGAGATAATAAATGAAAAGGTAAACAAGGTCATGACCTTGCAGATTACATTTTCTTGGAAGTAATGCATTACTGTAACACAATTTGCAATATTACTTTTGCTAGCATTTGCAGCATCAAGCTTAGCAGCAGGATCAACACCTCCTGGAAGGATCACGAAGGGGGAGTGGCCATCATTTTTAGAGCCAGCCTGGGCTATTCGGCTCATACAGTTGGTAATACCAGGTCTTTTGAGTGTGTCACAGGTCCAGATGCAGGTTGCAGGATTCTCCTCATTTACCACCCTCCATTGTTGGGAGGAGAATTCCTGCAGGAGGTAGCAGACTTTGTCGTCGACCAGGTGTTGGAGTCCCCAGGTATTTAATCCTGGAGGACTTCAACGCTTGGGTCAACGATGAATCCTCACAATTCCTTTACGACCTCCTCCAGTTGATGACTTCACTGGGCCTGGCACAAGCAGTTGCTTCTGTGACCCATCGGCATGGCCACACACGCGATCTGGTTTTCCATCTAGGTCTTGGGGTTGATAACCTCAAGATTAATCAGGTCTCTTGGTCCGATCATTGTGCCATGGGGTTCATGTTTGGGGCCCTCCTGATGATTCTTCCCCTGTGGAGATGGTCAGCTACTGCCCTTGAAGGGGTTTGCAACCAGAATAACTTCTGGCACTGGCTGATCTATCTAGAGTTGAGGCAGCTTGTGTGATTGGCACTGGTGAGGTGGTGGCCAGCTATAATAGGGTTGTGGCTGAGGCACTGGATGCCATTGCACCAGTCTGTATACAACCCAGATCCACTCACTTGAAATCCCCCTGGTTTGATGGGGATCTCAAGGTGATGAAGATCAAGGGTCAGAAGTTAAAGTGTAACTGGAGGAAGACCCAGCTGGAGGCCGACAGACCGGTCCTGCATGCTCACTATGGTGAGTACCAGGAGGCAATCTCCCATAAGAAGGCAGAATTCCTGTCCAGGGAGATTGTGGCTGGGAGGAACAGACCTTCTCAGCTTTTTCAGACTGTGGATAGACTTCCCCATCCTGCCTGTCTACAGCTGAAGAAGACTTTTTCACTCACCTTGTGTGAAGGGTTTTCTCTTTTCTTCTCTGACAGAGTGTCATCTATCTGGTTGGGAATTCCGTTAGGGGGGCTTGTGCCTCACAGTGGTCTGACTAGTAGGAGCAGAGGCACTCTGCCTGTCTGGGAGGAGTTTAGGCCAGTGGAGGTGTCTGAGGTGACTGAGGTGATCTTAGAGCTGAAACACACATTTTGAAAACTGGATCTAGCCCGATGCATTTCTTAATGAGATGCACCGAGGCTGTTGGCCCGGTGTTTGCCTGGATTGCCAGGTGTTTGATGGTGGAGAGGTATTCCTGGTGGCTTTGAAAGAAACGCTGGTGAGACCCCTTCTTAAGAAGTCTTGCCTTGACCCAGACATCTTGGTGAAATACTGTCCAATCTCCAACCTGCCTTTTTTGAGCAAGGTTATGGAGAAATTAGTGGTACAACAGCTTGAAAATTGCCTCGTGTTCTTTGACATCTATGAGCCATTTCAATCAGGTTTTTGGGCCAGAAACAGTACAGAAACAGCTCTATTTAGAGTGCATAATGATCAGCTCAGGGCCAGAGATAGAGGAGACAGGTCAGTTCTTGTGTTCCTCCCTCTCTCATCAACATTTGACACCATGGACCATGTTGTCATGCTTCTTGATCGGCTCTGTGAGTTTTGTGGACTCGCTTGGGGTTGTCATCAGATGGTTTGAGTCCTATCTGTCTGATAGAGTGCAGAGGGTGGTGACGGGGAATTTCTCCTCCTCCTCCCTAATGCCTCTATCATGTAGAGTTCCACAGAGCTCGATCTTGTTGCCGATGCTGTTCGCAGTGTACATGCTACCCCTGGGTGAGATCATTTGACAGTGCAGCATGACATTTCACTGCTATGCAGATGACACCCAGCTGTATTTGTCATTTGCACCAGGAACATCTGATGTTGTCAATGTGCTTAACACCTGTCTGGCTAAAATCAATGACAGGATGGCTTCCAGCTGGCTGAGACTAAACATGGATAAGACAAAGATGCTAGTGATCAAGCCAGGTCACGGGCATGATGGGTTGCAATCTGGAGCAGACACAAGTCTTTTCCTGGGGTCTTCTTCATTGGTTGCTTCCCCGAGGGTGTGAAATCTAGGTGTGATCCTGGATAGCAGGCTGACCTTTGAAGATCAGGTGTTGTCGGGGTCAAGAGTGGCTTTTACCACTTGTTGAACATCACCAGGATCAAGCCCCTCATTCTGCCTGAGGATCTGCTGACTGTGGTACATGCCTTTGTTACCTCTAGGTTTGACTACTGTAATGCTCTCTACTTTGGGGTCATGAGAAGGCTGCAGCTGATGCAGAACACAGTGGCCCAGTTGCTGATGGGTCTGTCTAGGTCCTGTCATGTGACCCCAGTCAAGCGTGCTCTGCACTGGCTGCCGGTCAGGTGGAGGATCCTTTTCAAGGTGGGCTTGCTCACCTATAAGACCCTATTCAGGCTGGGTCCTGGCTACCTGTCAGAGCTCCTGACACGTGTGACCACTGCTCGCTCCCTCCTCTTCTCTTTGAGGGACCTCCTGGATGTTCCCAGGGTTCGGCTCAAGGCATCTGGTGATCGAACTTTCAATGTCTCTGGGCCACCCTGTGGAACATGTTTTCAGCTGTAGTTCAGGAGGCCCATTCGATCAGTGTTTTCAAGCAGAGGTTAAAGACACACCTCTTCAGTCTGGCCTATACAGAGTAATCAGTACTATTAGAGAATTCTACTATCTGAAATCTGATTTTATTTAGTTGCTATTTACTGAATTTTAATTAATTGTTTTATCTGTAATTCTTTGTTAGGCACCCAGAGCCTCCAAGATTGGGTCCCATAAAAATAAAAATTGCCTTGCCCTTCCTTACAGTCAGGATTTGTCAGTCTGTTGGGATGTGGAGTCATGGTGTGAGGGCTAGGTGAGTTGACTCGGAAGACTTGTGGAGCAAGGGCACCGACTTCTGAAATACAGCCCCTGTGTGCCTGAATTCATCAGGAAGTCTCAATCCTACTGGTTGATGCAGCTGTGCTTGCCTTGCCCCGCTTGTCCACTGACATCCAATGGCCAATTGCATGATCCCACGGCAACCCCCACATATTCCCCCAACAAATGCATGGGATGTTACATGAATAAATAAGTGGGAGTCCTTTCTGTTGCCTGATACAAAAAAATGCCATTGCAGTGCTACTAAGTGTAGGCATGTGCAACACAGAAAACAGTAAGATCTTCACTGCATGGCAGACAAGTGAAATTGGTGATCACTGGGTTGCCATTGCAAACTGCATCATTGCTTGTTCTGTTGGTTCCAATCAGCTTTAGGAAGAGAGGACTGGAAGCTGAGGATGCATTTTTTCCCCAGCTAGATATAGCAGGCCACCCAGGGAGGAGGAGGAGGAGGAGAAGAAGGAAGAGTGAAAGATAGGTGAATATCAAACAGTTAGATGAGGTCTCTACTCTTCAAAAAACAAACAAACAAACAAACAAACAAACAAAAAAAGCAAGCAAACAAACAAGCAGACAAACACCATGAGTCTATGGGCAATTTTCAGAATTGCAGCTGGATATGCTTGATGTCGTTTGACATGGGAGGGCACTGAGAGTTATGCTTTTTAGCCTTGCCATTTTGTTTTTTTGTGGTTTATGGTCTACTAGACTCAACATAATTACCAAACTGATTCTGGGTACTGGGGAGTTAAGAGTTGAACTGAATGTGTCCAATGAATATGTGTGGGAGGGATTACTAATGAATGTGGCTTGTGAGATGTGGATGGTCTGTCATGCTGGGAGGGCACTGGCTCTGGCACTATGCTAAGAGCAAAATCTGAGTTGATTAATTTTGTGGCAATGACTGCTGCACTCTGGTGGTTGTGGTGTGGTCTGGAAGGACCACCAATTCAGGTGGGAAGCATGACTGCTTAGCAAATTGCATATTACTCTTCTCAAAGCTGCAGCAATAATGCAGGAATGGCAGTGATGCAGGGGGGGATGCTGAGGAGGCCACATTGATGGTAAGACTGGCACACATGGAAGGTGGCACTGGGGGCGTGTGGTGCAAGGTCTTTGAGGGGGGTGGTTGTTGAAAATTTGCCAGCAGATCACTGGTGTAGAGTCAGACACCCATACTCCATACCCCACTAAAGTAGTATGCAGTGTACCACAGTACACAATAGCATTCTTGGGAAAAGAACATGGAACTACTATATATGGAGGGATTTCACTAGCCATCATGTTTTTAGTAAAGGCATGCAAAATTGTTAAATCTTCCACACCCCCCATACAATAGCACATTGGTCTCTTCCTAAAATCTGTGTTGACCTGTTGCAGCAAGGGACTGAAGAGGCCACACAGCGGGACAGGGGTACATGGGGACATGGGGAGGGACCTGGGGAGGAGCCAAGGTGGGGAGCAAGTGTGGGGGAGGGGGTTAAAAAGTTTGCCAGCACATCACTGGGATCAGGGTAACAAAGTTACATAGTCTGCTCCATCTAGGGATGTGCCTTGCCTGCCACTGCTGCTGATGAAACCCTCACAAAAGCATCTCAGCTATCTGGGCTGATTGGACTAGTGAGATGGCAAAGTGATCAGGTGGGTTGGCTCTAAATGATTTGACTAGTAGGTGACTGCAGCCAGTGAACAGCTACAGTCTCAGACAGCCAATATTAGTGTTTTTTTCTTTAGTTTTTTTTTATTTTGAAAAGCTCAATTCATTGCTAATGTTTTGCTACTTACCGGTAACAGACTGATCAGTGCCAGACTGAGCAAAATAATGCAATGCTTTTGCCCTTTCCTGTGCTGTGCTGTTATGGATCAGCTATAGTCCATGGGTATTTTTTTCTTTGAGGGGCCAGGTAGGAATAAAGAATAAACTAGGAGGAGAAGAACATGTGTCATTCTGCCAGGTTGTTATGGGTTGGTGGTAGGGGCAGGGCGTATGTTACTGGTACAAGTTAACTGAACAGTGTGTGTATTGACAGGCAGAGGGTCCGGAACTTGTGTCAAAAGAAAATATATATAGTTTTTAGTCACAGGAGTGAGCGAGTGTGTAGGCAAATTTTATTTAAAAAAAAAAAGACTCAGAATTCTTAAACAATTAACAAGCTACCTGGAATGAAGGATTAGGAAAGACTCAGAGGTGGAGAGGGAAAAGAGAAAAGATGGATACATTTTAAAAGAAACATGGTTCAACTGGGGCCAAAAGCTGTGGCTGCTGCTACCTGGGAGGGGAGGGGTTCTCTAAAACCCCCATTAGGATTTCTGGATCCTGGCTGTGTTCCTCCAAGCACTCCAAATTCCTGTAGCAGCCTCTGACAACCGCTGATATAACATTGCCTTTAGATTTTATTTTCTTATTTTGAGATTTTTGAGAGTTTTCTGAGCACATACTGGAGGTACTGTATGTTTACTAAGTGTACATTCAATGGCCTAGGCAGCCAGAATAATGTTATGCTTGTGCACCTGTATAACAATGTGGTGGCCATTCGCACTATCTGTTCCATTAGGAATTACCACCCTGTAGTGCTACTGAAGGCAAAGAGCCCTGTAAGAGGGTTCCACCCCTATAGAAGCTGCGGGAAGGGTCCCTTGGCTAAAGGTACCTTAGGAAGGAACCCCAAAAGAATTGTAGCAGCGATCGATGACTAGGAGGTAGAGAAGCAGACTGACAGCAACAGGCAGCTTAATGAAACATAAACAAGATGCACAAGTTAGCGGGATAGCTCCAATAATATGGCTTGCGCTGATGACAGCAAGGAGCTTCTTATGGAGAGAGGGAATGGCTCGTAGGGCCACCATCCATCTCCATCCAACAGTGGAACCTACATAAGTAAGCTAAGAATATTACTAAAACTAACTAAGTGTTATGATCTGTGGCATGGAGGAGAGAAAAAACCCTTTGAGTAGGAAATCTCTGGGGATCCAAGGCTGAGATCGCCTTCCCTCCAGGCTTGGGCTATTTTAGTTATTGACAGCTTGGCTGCTACTTTAGAATTCAGTTCAAGGGGGTGAAAAATATTCTGATTTGGTGGAGGCCTCTGACTCTGTCCTTCTAATGGGAATGCCGTAAAGGGTTGTGAGGGTGCTCTGCAACGAGTACCTCCAAGGCAGAAGGAAGAGGAGAGCAACGAGCGCTGAGGCACTCAGCCAGCTTACCAATCTAAAATACAAACCAGGTGAGCCAGACGTTGTCGTAGGGAGAAACATTGAAGATGCAATGGTAGTAAATTAATACTACAGCCAAAGGAGGAACACACGTAACCATCCTTCACAACTAGTAATAAATTCTACATCAAGAGGTGCCACTACATATGAATGGCTAAAGCTCCACCTAGAGTAAGGACATTCCCACTATGGTCCAAAAAGGAAGGACCCTTACTCAGGCTTCACACACTCAGGATGTGGACTAGGGTGTAGCGCGAGACTGTCAGCTGAGCGCAAGCTCAGAGCCAATAAATTGATGGATATGGTCGACTAGTCTCCTTTAGCAATGAAGCAGGCTATACATGGTAATGCAGGGAGTAACAGACAATATGCAGCATGGTAAACACCTTTAGCAATGGAGCAGGCCATATATGGTAATACAGTGAATAACAGGCAACGTGCAGCATAGTAAACAAATAGTATGCAGAGGCATTATAGCAGTAGGAATTGCACAAACAGCTCAGGTAACCTGGTCTTTTATTCAGTATGAGACACTTGCCTGGTAAGGTTATAGGCAGTGTTGGGTAAGTTACTTTTTCTATTACTTTCTATTACATTTGAAAACATGTTCCAGGAAGCTCTGTACAGTCACTAGCAAGGATGGAGACATACTGGAATAAGTAATACATCTTACGGTTGCAGTTACTTAACACAGAAACATAGAATTTGATGGCAGATAAGGACCGCTTGGCTCACCTAGTCTGCCCATTTTCCTACCTAACAGATAAGCTGCAGATCCTAGTTAACCAACAGCTTACTTCCTCCTACCCCCCACTAGGACTGCCTTATGTCTGTCCCATGCATTCTTGAATTCCTCCACTGTTCTTGACATCATGGAGACCTCCTCAGGGAGGCTGTTCCATGCATCCACAACCCTCTCCGTGCAAAAATACTTCCTCACATTACCTCTGAGCTGTCCCCCCTCTATCTTCAAATTGTGCTCCCTTGTTCTTGCACATCTCTTTTTCTGAAAGATGCTACCCTCTTGGACTTTGTTGATTCCCTTGAGGTACTTGAAAGTTTCTATCATGTCCCTCTCTCCCTTCTTTCCTCAAGGGTATACATATTAAGCTCCTTTAGTCTTTCTTCATATGTCTTCTGGTGCAGACTCTGCACCATTTTGGTTGCCCTCCTCTGGAGAGCCTCCACTCTGTCTATGTCTTTGTGGAGATGGGGTCTCCAGAACTGCACACAGTACTCCAGATGGGGTCTCACCAACTGTCTGTACAGAGGGATAACAACTTCCTGTTTTCTACTATTGATGCCTCTTCCTATGCATCCCAGTATCCCCCCAGCCTTCCTTACTGCCTTCTCACATTGCTTTCCCACCTTTAGGTCATCTGATATAATTACCCCCAGGTCCCTTTCCATTTTTACTGTTGCCAGTATCTCACCCTCCATTGTACTCTTCCCTGGGTTTTTGTTTCCCATGTGCATTACCTTGCACTTCTTTGCATTGAATCTGAGCTGCCATACATTTGACCATTCCTCCAACCTTGCCAAGTCCTTCTCATCCTTTCCACTCCATCTTGTGTATCAACCCTGTTGCAGATCTTTGTGTCATCTGCAAAGACATACTTTCCTTCCAGTTCCTCTGCAATGTCACTTATAAAGACATTAAAAGGACCGGTCCCAGTACTGAACCTTGCGGTGCCCGCTAATAACCCTCCTTTCTTCACTGTGTACTCCATTTACTACTACCTTTTGCATCCTGTTGTCTAGCCAACTTTTTATCCAGGCTACCACCTTGGGGCCCACTCCAAGGCTGGCTAACTTGTGTATTAATCTTTTGTGTGGGACTGTATCAAATGCCTTGCTAAAATCCAGGTAGGCTATGTCCACAGCCCCTCCCTGATCTACTATTTTGGTCACCCAGTCAAAGAAATCTATTAGATTCATCTGACACGACCTTCCCACTGTGAATCCATGCTGCCTTGGGTCCTGTGCCCCACTGGCCTCTAGGTACTCAACAATTCTTTCCTTCAGAAGTGATTCCATCATTTTCCCTATCACCGAGGTCAAACTAACTGGTCTGTAGTTTCCTGCCTCTGTCCTGCTCCCACTTTTGTGAAGAGGAATCACATCTGCCCTCCTCCAATCCTCAGGTACCACCCCATCCTCCCATGATTTGTTAAACAGAGTAGTCAGCGGTGTCACTAGTTCTACCCTTAGTTCTTTTACAATTCTTGGGTGAATCCCATCAGGCCCCATTGCTTTGTGCACCTTCAATTTTATTAGTTCTTTCAGAACCAAAACTTGTTTGTTTTTATACAAAAACAACACAAAAATAATAACTTTAAGAGTACATTTATTTAAAAGTAATAGGTTCGTTACTAGTTACTTTCAAATAAATGTAATCAGTTATAGTTACGTATTTCTTTTATATAAAAAGACATAAGTAATTGTAACTGTAAAGTGTATTACTTTTTCTAGTATTTCTGCATCCTTGCTAGTGATTGCGCAGAGCTTCCTGGAACAAGTTTCCAAAAGTAATAGAAAGTAATAGAAAAAGTAACTTACCCCACACTGGTTATAGGACATGCGATGCAAGTAATTATAAAAGGAATACTAGCCAACCAGTCCATCAATGAGTGCCATTTAAAGGTGACATAAATGCCCAGAGGATTTTAGTGGTGAAGGCAGTATAGGAGCATGAGGTAATTAAACCACATGGGACCATGACTCTCCACTATAATCCCCCATCCCCTGCCATAGGAAGAACAAAGAAGCCCCAATAAGGCACCGTGACCTCCACACGCATATAGTAAAACTAGTTAACAGTGACAGCTGTAGTTGAGCTGACCTCTAGAGTATAATGAAGCACTGTATGAATAGTGAATAGCTTCCAGCAGTAATTAGTTATAGATTCAAGCAGTAGGTGAGCTGAACGACTGAACAAGTATAGGAATTTGTAGGCATGGGCAATAATGCACTGAAACAACATTAATAATTGCTTGGTACAATTGCATTTAAGCAGGTTTAAATCACATGGAGAAAGTAATACAAAATTGCAGTAGCTTCAGGTTTGATTCCCACTGGGAGCAAATAAACATGTTGAGCAGATTAAAGACCCAAAAGGGCTGGATAAAAGCTGAGGATGTATGGAAGGAAGTGCAAAGTAAATAAATGAAATGCTGAGGTAAACAAGCAGGAAAAAAACATAGTGGAATGCAAGGCTGCTGGCAGTATCAGAGTAGAGCTAGCACTGAGAACTGAGAGCAAGCTGCAATGGGAAGAGGCACCAAACAGAGAATAGGAGCCTAGGCCAGGTGCAATGAATTAACAGAATCATCAACAGTAGCAGCAGATAAGTTGGAATGGGAGCTGAAACATACAATTGCAGGTAAACTGAGTGTGGTAAACAGCTGAAAAGGAAAGGGGCTTGAGCACAGGCACAGGATTAACATAACACACACAAAAGGCAATGAAACCCCTAAAAGAAAAGACAAAACAAACACAGGAAACCAGAAAACAAGCACAGGAGGAAGCACACAATGGTAAGAAGCAAAACAAACACAGTACTAACTAAGCAGGAGAAACACACAAACACATCCAGCACAACCAAACAGATCCCAGAGCAGTGACAATGGAAAAATGGGGGTGGGGGGCAAGGCTGAAGCAGGCCTCAGACAAGGCCGCAGCAGGCACACAGTATGAAGACAGACCAACAGAGCCTCCAGCTGGCAAAGAGAAAGTGCTTCAGATGGAGGCTCAGGAAGTAGGTGTGGCTGGTTGCTCACCCATTGAACTGCAGGCATAACCTTTCAATAACCAATTGATCAAAAGTAATATAAAGTAATATGAAAAGTAACAGGAGTTACAGTTATTAATTACTTTTTATACAAAAATAATAAATAACTGTAACTGATACAAAAGTAATAAATAATTGTAACTGATTACAATTACTTCAGAGTAACTAGTAACTGTAACTGATTACTTTTAGAAATACATTTAGCAAAGAACCAGAATTTGTAAAGGTGTATTGCCTGCTGGAAGTAGATCCCAAGTCACCTGCTTTGCATGTTGTGACATACCTCTACACAGCACTAACTGCAACTCACTCACCTGCAGCTCAGTAGCATACTGAATGTGTGTGTTTATATAGATACTTTATTTTATAGTGCCACATTCCAGAGACTCGGAACACTTCACAATTCACAATTAAAACACAATACAACAATTAAAACAATTTAACAAACCAGTTAGAGCAATAACACAGCAGGCAAATGATTAGCAGTTCAAATTGAGGTGAGCAGAGTTAGAATTCTGGCAGAGGCTTAAACATTTGTTTACGTTTTTTTTTGTAAGATGGAAACTCACTTGAGTGGTGATTCATGGTAGTGTGGAGTTGGAATAGTAAATTATATGAACAGTACATTTAGCTAAGAACCAGAATTTGGGAAGGTACATCACCTGCTGGGATTAGATCCCAAGTTACCTGTTATGCAGGTTGTGACATATCTCTACACCACAGGAACTGCAACTCATTCTCCTTTAGTTCAGTGAACAATGAATGTGTGTTTGCTTAGTAGGCAAAGACTCAGCAGATCAGCTGCTCAAATTCTGGTAGACAAGGTTCAAATCCTGGGAAGAAATTTTAAACTTTTTTTCAATTGTTTTTTGTAAGAGGCAACTCACTTTAGTGGCAATTTATGTTAGTGTGGAGTTGGAGTAGTAACTTTAGCTAAGAACAGCAATTTGTGAAGATAATTTGTCTGCTGGGGTTGTACCCCTAGTCACCTGTTTTCCTGGTTGTGATGACCTTAACTCCACAGGAACTGTAATTCCCACAACTTTAGCTCACTTGCACACTGAATGTGTGTTCACAAAACTGGTAAAGGATTGGTGGTTTGAATCCAGGTAAGCACACCATATTGTATTTTAATACATAATTATTTTGCACTTTACAGGCCTTATTTGGCACCTTTCACACCATTGGTACATTGATTACTTTAGTGGTGAGAAAAATGTGTTAGCTTGAGCAACTGCGTTAATAACTGAACATAGACTGAATAAGCAATAATTTATTACGAAGCAACAATTATCTTTGCTGTATATGTTTATCTGTTCATCCTGTACTTGTTTATTTGTATCACCCTGCTCATTGCTTGTATTTCACATTGTTGTAATTCCCTTGCACTGTTCTGTAAACCATGCTCTTGTAATCTCCCGGGTCGTACCTGAAAATAGGCATTCCGTGTCTAGTGTCCTAACCCGGTAAACAAAAGCTAATAAATAAAATTTGTAAAAATGAATAAAAAAATATATATTTTACTTTTACTGATATGTTAATGTATAATTTTATATTTTGAATTCAGGGCCACTAGCCTCGAAAAAGCTTTACAGTGAAACATTGGCTATATTGGTAGGAGTGATGCTAAATAACAGAATTACTTGAGATACACATTATTATGTATATTTGTTACTTAGGTGAGTTGAAAGCTGAACCCCATTTTGCAATTGTTTGAAGTGAGTCAAACTCATCGGATCCTTTCCAAATTATTTATGTTAATGGCTTAGACTTCTTGGAGCATTCCGGTTTTATTTCTTTACATATGTGAGTCTTCCTGGGACACCCTCCAAGACAAAGGGGTTCCAGCACATGCCAGGAAGGATGTACTGTCCCAATATACCCTGTGGGATGTACTGTACAGGTCTTGCTTGGTGACAAAGTATCCATATAGAACCAGTTGTCAAGCCTGTGCAAGGGATGGGCAAGATCCCTGTTCACCTAAGTGTTAAAGTCAGAAGGGAGGACTACAACCTCCAATTGTGTCAATCTGTGTGGCTGGGAGAGTGTGAGAATAAATGCATGAGTAGATGGATACCAGTAGCACCATGGCCCAATGGACCAAATGGGAGGGGGGCACATGTGGGGGTTCATTCCCCTGCAGCAGTATCACAGTAGGGTTATTTTATGGAGCTATACTTGTTTGTGTGTGATTATTGTCCTGGATGATGAGTTGTGCTGTGGTTGCCCACACTGGACATTGGGTGCAGGGTGCTCTGATCAGCCCCTGGTGTAGTACAATGGGGTCCCTGCCATCAACCTCCTTCTCACCATTTCCAGGGATGGAAATGATTTAACTTAGGAGAGAATTGTAACCCCCTCCCCTGTGGTTGTTACCATATTGCCCAACAGAGGGACTGATCTATTGGCATCGCCCTTTGGTGCCTTAGTTTGTGGGGTGAGGAGCTTATGTAGTGTAATTTTTATTGTAGCTTTACATGATTTTATTTATGCCATTTCAGTCTTGCTGTATTTCATCCTCTGTGCACTGCCGTATACCATTCTTTGTTTATTATGTATAATTATTGCTCCTGAATTTTTTAACCTGCATGCAATACCTACATTTTTCTGTACTGTTGACTGTCCAAGCCAGACCCTTCTTGTAAATGAGCACTGCTTAATAGAGCTTCCCCCAATAAAAAAAATAAAATACAATATATAAGAGACAGTTGGGTGGGAAATGAGAGATTCCCCTTGGAGGCTGTCTGAAGTCCCTGAGAAATGACCCAATGAAGTTTTTTTTTAAATGTTATTCCAAAAGTGCAGAGTCCCTCAGGTAAGGGGACTGTACTGTCTTCTAGGGGCTTCCTGGTGGGTGTCCATGGGCACCAAAGCTAATACCAGTGCCTTTGTGGGGGCATAGTTTGGATGTGGCTTTGCAGGCACTGCAGTGTGATTAGGGTGTGCTAGCGTTCCAATGGACACCATGGGTTTGGGCTTACAAGGTGTCCACAAGGAGCTGGTCAGGGCTCAGGCCAGGGTGTCAGTTTCCTGCTGTGGGCCCTCTTAGAGAGGAGAGTGCTGTGCCCTTAAGAACCATTAGGTGGCATGAAGTTGTCTTGTCACATTAAAGTGAGAAAACCTTAGTTTCCAGCATTATTGGGCCTCAATGCTCAGGACATGCCTTCCCTTGGAGGTGGCAAGAGTTGAATCTGGTGGACTCAAAAGAGAGGGGAGTGTAGAAGGTTCACTGGTAGAGGGTGAAGAAGTTCTGGGAGAACCCCCTCAGGGAATGTTTCCTGATGACCCTCTGGCCTGAAGTGGGCTTTTCAGAAGAAAGTTGCTCTGACATCTGAGGTGGTGTAGCTACATGGAAGACTGAAGATGCATGGTTCTATGGAAGGGGAACTTTCCCTGTAAAAGAGAATGAATAGTGCATGTGCAAGGTCATGTGGATTTAGCTCCTGCAAGACCCTCGAACACAAGAAGTGGCTAGCAATGGAACCTGCTGGGCAATAAGGAATAAAGGTGTTACAACATGTAGATCTGAAGGATTAGACAATTGAGCTGAGAAAAAGAATTGGAGGGGTAAACAAGGCAAAGCCCATTGGAGAAGCACGGTAAAAAACTTTCAGAAAAGAACTGTAAAAACTTAATTAAAATGGAATATAGCATTTAAAAAGGAAAAACACATGATTGTTGCGCTGAATGTGTTTATGGTGAAAAGAAAAAAATGTTTAAAAAATGGTGATGAATAAAAAAAAGTTAGTACCACTATAGGAGTTGTGGAGTAATTGAGTCCAGTGGTCTAACACAAGGTGCTACTGCAAACTGTTTGCTAAGTGAACAGACCCATTGCATGAAACTTTTTTCTCTGCCAGTGAGCACTTGTATAACCACCAGGCCCAAAGAAGGAAGGGTTATGAGCATAGCAACCAAAACTTTGTTGCGTTGAAACAGAATAAACCTTGTTCCAGTGTGAGGTGTGGCTCTCTGGTTTGTACAGTTCCCCAGAAGGCAGACTAACTGGTGTTTCACCTGTATGCAAAGCTTGGGCTGATATGGCCCTGTAAGGAGGTGGAGGTGTCAAGAGTTCCATGGCATCGGGGTATGGAATCAGACAGGATCCATTTTGGTGGGTCCATATGAAGACGTTAGCCTCCATCCTGAATATGGTGCACCTTGCTGGTGGGATGTGCTTGCTTTTTATAGGTTACATTAGGACAAGGACTGTAGAGACAGTAGTAATAGCAGGATATGCATGGGGAAAAATCCCTCTAAGACCTCTAACAATCATGGCGAGAGAGAGAGAGAGAGAGAGAAAGGAGAAGGGAATGGGTTGATCCATGTGGAAGTAGCAACTGTAGACCCTGCGATAACAGTGGGGCAAGACATTACCATATGCTTCTTTACAGAAGATGAATGGTGTTGCACCTGTATGCAAAGCTTTGGCTGATATGGCCCTGTAAGGAGGTGGGGGTGTCAAGAGTTCCATGGCATCGGGGTATGGAATCAGACAGGATCCATTCTGGTGGGTTCATATGAAGAAGTTAGTCTCCATCCTGAATATGGTGCACCTTGCTGGTGGGCTGTGCTGTGCTTTTTATAGGTCACATTAGGACAAGGACTGTAGAGACAGTAGTAATAGCAGCCTATGCATGGGGAAAAAGCCCTCTAAGACCTCTAACAATCATGGCCATAGAGAGAGAGTGAGCAAGGAGAAGGGAATGGGTTGATCCACTAGGAAGTAGCAACTGTAGACCCTGGGATAACAGTGGGACAAGACATTACCACGTGTTTCTTTACAGAAGATGAATTTATGTGGGTATCTGGACCATCAGTATGAATTACATGTACTGTATGAATTTCCTCCATCCTGCTGAGTAAAGAGACCAAAGTGTCTGGATTCCATAGCCCAAAGTGCTGATCCATTTCAGTGGGTGTCTGTCCCTGTACTCCAAAGAGAGACAGAAAGAGAGGAGTTGACCTGGACACTGTTGTTTTGTATGGAGCTTCTGGCTGGCGTAATACCAAATGCCCCTAGACATGGGAACACCCTGGGCTATTCCCATCCCCTTCAAAAGATACTGTACATCGCATGTTTGAGTCAGTCCACACTGAGAGGCAAAGCGGGAGTTGCATAAAATAAGTTATCCTGGGGAAACTTTATGAGAGCTGTAAAGCACAGATAATCAGGGCTTAGCATTGCAATTCTTTGGAGTGCCAATTAGAAAACAGCCCAAGTTCGTCACAAGAATCTAAGTGCCTTGCTGGTGCTTGCAGAAGGAATGGTTGAAGTGCTCTTAACTAACTGGGGTTTAAATGGCACTGCGACTACAGTTGGAGATGTCTTGGTTTAAATCTGATATTGGCAGTGATTAGTACTGAGAACTGCAAAGGCTTGATTCTCAAGTGCTAATCTGTCCTTGCATTGAAAAGCCTCTTAACCTTACTTATCATAAGGTCCACCTTTTTTATAGTCTTTCATCAGACATGGCAGTGGCAGGTTTGGGAAATTTCTTTGAAGGAGCTGTTGATGTGAAAAGGATTAAACATCAAGAAATGGTTAAGCATCCTGAAATTTTAAAATCACATGGTATCAATTAATAACTTTTATTTTCATTTTAGGAAGATCTAGCCTTCGTTGTTGCCTGCTAGAGGAGTGTGATTACCTTATTTTGAATATTCAGCTGAGTATTTATATTTGGGGACCCAGTTATTCATTATTCAAGCTTCATTATTTGTTATTTAGCCACTGTAACAGTGTCTGAGACTTCAAGATCTCATGAGACTTCTGTCCAATTAGAGTCCACTTTGGAAGCCTACTAAAGGTAGCCCATGTGACCCAGCTTTTACAGAAGCTACAGGCAAAAGAGACAGATATCCGAGCTGCTGTGAAGAGCAATCTACTTCCATCCACTTGGTAAAATTAGCCAAAAATCGTGACAGTTTTTGTTCTCTTTCTAAATCCAAAGCTAGACAGGGTAATTTTTCTCACACGCTTGTGTGATAAGTTTTAGTATTTCTCAAGAGAACTGCTAGGACTGTTTCTTTTTCCCTATAGTGAGAACAAACTAATACTACTAGGCCTCTTTCTGCACTGTGAGCAATCAGTCACAGGTGCACATTAAAAGAACTCAGATTTTGGCAGTTTTTTTTCCTGTGCACTTTTCTTTGCAGGCAATAGTCACAGGTGCACATTAAGAAAGCACATACATTTCTTATGCACTTTGCTATTAAGTAGCAAGTGCCAAGCTAGAGTTCAGAAATAAGTAAAATAGGCTGCTTTTTGTCAAACTTGTGTGTGATACCTTCAGCAGCTTAAAGGAGTGTTTTTCTGTAGAGCTGTTTTCTCCCATTGATGACGTTTGTCAGCACTCTACAACCACACCCATCCACATCACCAATCTTCTCACAGCTTTGCAGGTTATCCAGGACTACAATGTGGTGGGTGGCCACTGCCCAGCCACGTTAGTCATGCAAGAGCCTTCCGTGGGGTGCCAGTGTTCCTCCAAACTCCTACATTTCTCTCCATGGTACAGTACACAAGTATGAGCAGCTACAACCAGCTTGGTGGGGGCAGGAAAAGTGGACAAGAGGGGGCAGGGCAGTGGCACCAGTAAGGTGCTGGTCTGAGAACATAATGATGTAGTATGGTAGTAACATGCATACTGTGTGACCCTGAGTAGAGCAAGTCACTTAATTTCCCTGTGATCCCAGGGCAGACATGAAACTAGCTTCAGCTCAGTGTGCCTTTCCTAGTCAAAAGTTGTGTAAAACAAATTAAAAAAAGGGCAGACTGCTACTGGACAGACAGACAGGTCACTTAAGCCATCATATGTTGACCACATTTTACATTTTTTGTATTTCTCACACAGGACAGGGAGGGCTGGTGGGTTTTAATTTGCTACCTCCTGATGTCTATCACTCTTATTCTAGGGTTTGTCCCTCATCACTGTAAATTGTCCAAACTATTTAAACTGTATTATGCCAGCTGATTGTATTTATTGTTGGTGTATGAATATTATTCCGTCTGTTATCCTTCCCCCAGGATGCACCGTAAGAAGAGCAACTTGTTGTTCAGTGTGCCCTTCCTGGTGAAACTTTTCAATAAATAAAATGAATAAATAAATACAGGTTGCTGTCTCTCAGATTCTTGACTTCTTTCTCTCCCTTCCAGTTCCTGTGCAGTATGTTGTTTGGATTTGGTGCTGGTTTAATATACTGCAGTATTACTGTTTGCCTTCTCCATGATGTTGTGCTATGTAACACCCCCCTCCCATGGGGGCTTACCTTAATTGCCCATTTCCCTTTTGCTCCTGGTCCCTGGTGTGCCTCCTGATGCCTGCCAGTCCCTTCAGTATTGTCCCTGAATTTCTTACCGTCACAGCCCAGGTCCAAAAAGGTCCCCCTAGGTTCCGCGAATGTCCCTTGTGCCCCATTAGCTCCTGGCAGGCTTATGGAGCAGGATTGGTTTGCTGGCCAAGGCACCTAGCTTCACCTAAGCTCTTTCCTTCTAAGACTGCTTGAAAGGCAGAGTAGAGAAACTTACCAGAGCAAGGGAGAAGGATTAAGACTTAGTTTGGCTAAGCAGATTTACTGTGTGGTGGTGTTTTTATTTTTTACTCACAGGGATTGCTACTGTTTGTTGCTAACATTTCATTGCTTTATTTTTTCTCTGATTCAAATTGTTGTTGCTGGTATACCTTCTTCTGCATTATTACAAGGTGTGCCTACAGGTGTGTGCTAACAGATTACTGCTGTAATCTTCTGATTCAAATTGTCTTTTGCAAGGTATATCTTCTGTTACTGCTTTATTTTTCTCTGGAGCAAAGTGTTTCTTACAGGATATATCTTCTCTGAAATTATTACAGGTGGTGCTTTACAGGTTTTACAGTTTTATCTAACATTAGGATAAGCTTTCAGGGTTACTGCATTTGTTGTTGACTGATTGTTTCTGCTCTTACCTCCTTGTTCTTTCGTCCGTGGTTCTTCTTTTTAGGCAGGGGAAGGGCCCAGCCACCCACCCCCATCCCCAAGCACCCCACGCTACACTCCTTTTATAGGGTACCACAGTTGTGACATTTTCTGTGGCAGAGCAGGAAGGGGCGGATCAGTGGGGCCTCCACAAGGTGATCTCATTTACAGGGGCACTAGTAATTTAACTTGTTATAACAAGTTAAACAAAGCACAATTAAACCATTACTTGCATTTTTTTCCTTTTTTCCCTTCTAATTACTCTGACTAGGTTACAAACCCAGCAACTTATTTGGAATGGATTTCATTAACTGCAGGTACTGTGGAACAATTTTCAGAAGGACAGTCTTACAGGATTTAGGACACTGTCCTACATGCTGGGCCTTTGGAGATCTTAGGTCTCAGCTCCAGGCAGCATGGGCAGAGATTGCACGCCTCAAATTTCATATTGAAGAGGAAATACATTATAAGAACCACCGCCATTTCCCCAGCATCCAACAGAAAAACCTCGACCGCAGAGGGTAGTTGGTCCAGGAGGTTGGCAGGTGGTTTGGAGGAGCAAATCAGGTGCCCCATCACTCTGCTCTCCAACACATTACCTCCAAAAACCATATAAACACTACAAACAGGTATCTGCCTCTATCTCTGAAATCAAATAAAGAGTCAGAAGACACTGCAGAGCAGGACACTGCGGCACAGGAGCTAGAACAACAATACTCACCCAAATCAGGAACCAAAACTAAACAAGCACAAAGGAAATCCAAAAACTTCTGATCATAGGAGACTCCATGATTCGAGGAGTTGATACCATCTCAGCCAGGGGTGATGGTCAGATGTCTCCAGGTACATCAGCATGGAGACACTGACCGCATTACTAAAATTGTTCACAAAGCAGGAGAAAACATTGATGTCCTAGTACACATAGGGACTAATGATCTCGCCAGCCGGTCAGTTGTGGAGACCAAGGAACACCTGACTAAGCTGGGTGACAAACTATCATCTATTTCGTCGCATCTCATTCTCTGAGATCCTGCCAGTCTGGGAGAAGGGAGCAGATGGACAGAAGGTCAGAGAAGGGAGATAGGGAGCTAAACACGTGGCTCAAGGACTGGTGCCAGGAAAAAGGACACAGATTTGTAGGAACTGGCAACAGTTCTGGGAGCGAAAGTTCTTTAAATTTGATGGACTGCATCTGACTAAAGGGGAGTCAGTGCATTGGGGCAGAAGTTTGACGTCTTTGCAGAATATTTAAACTAGCAAATGGGGAGAGGGTGCAGCACCCCATCGTCGAATGGGAAGACCCCTCCCCTCAGCTAGTGGTCAAACAGGAATTCAGCGTGTTTGCCGCTCATTTGCATCACCAGGTAAGAAAAAGGTTTGTCTCCCCACACGATGCACAGGGGTAATGCCAAACTTCACCCAACAACTAACACACCAAAATCTGGCCAATGGAAAATCATGTACAAAATGCTCACAGCCTGGGAAATAAGATCCCAGACCTGCAGGCAATAATGTCAGAGGCTAAACTGGACATAGTAGCAATTAGTGAGACGTGGTTTACCAGTAACCACACTTAGGAGACTTCAGTACCTGGCTATGTATTGTTCAGAAGAGACCGAGGTGCAAAAAGGGGAGGTGGCCTTGTATGTTAATGAAAATATCAAAGCTACAGAAATTCAGAATACACATAAGGAGCCAGAAGAACTGTGGGTCACCCAGGAAACAGGAAATGGGACAGCCATAAGAACTGGGGTTGTCTACAGGCCCCAGACCAGAGGGAAGACATAGACACATTACTGTTAGAAGATATACAAAACATGACAGCTAAAGGGAGGTTCTGATAATGGGAGACTTCAACATGCCAGATACAGATTGGTCAATACCAGCAGGAACATCTGCCAGAACTAGACTCATAGTGGATTCCCTGCAGGGGAGGGCCTCAAACAACTGGTACAGCAACCCACAAGAGACAGGGCTATCCTAGATCTAGTACTGACTAACAAAGAAGGGATCACAGATCTCCAGGTAGAAGGTCACCTGGGGCCAGTGACCATCACATGGTATGGTTCAATTTGGCTACTACATCTAAATCATCCCATTCCAAGGCAAAAATATGGGACTTCAGAGGAGCTGACTTTGATAAGATGGCCAACAGAGTTAAGCTAGCCCTGGCAAAAGAAACACAGGTGAGGAGTACAGGCAAAGTGGGCAAGCATTAAGGATACAATACTTGAAGCAACATCCCATTGTGTTAGACAGAAAGGAAGTGCAAAAAAAGAAGGAAACCACTTTGGTTCTCAAATACAGTAGCAGAAAAGGTCAGAGCCAAAAGGTTGGCCTTCAGGAAATATAAGGGAACACAGCGGGATGAAGATAGGGAGGCATACCAAACTGCCCTAAGGGAAGCAGTGAAGGCAGTAAAGCAGGCAAAGTCCCAAACTGAGGAAACACTAGCACGAACAGTAAAAGAAGGTGACAAGACTTTCTATAGATACATTAGTGAAAGGAGAAAGTCCAGAGGGGGTATTGCTAAGCTTAATGGAGAAAAGAGAGCATGTGAGGAGGAGGACCCTGTAAGGCATCTATCCTAAATAGATACTTTTGCTCAGTATTTACCGAAGAGAAGGTAGGGCAGGGCCCACAGCTCAGCATCATGGACACAGGGGAGGGAGGTGGGCACTCTCCTTCACAAAAGAAAGGGTCCTACAAGAGCTTGCTAAGCTCAGGTGGATAAGGCAATGGGACCTGATGGCATACATCCCAGGGTACTTAAGGAGCTAAAGGAGGAACTAGCAGAGCCATTAGCAGAATTGTTTAGTGAGTCTCTGAGCACAGGAGAGGTCCCAGAAGACTGGAGAAGGGCTCATGTGATCCCGCTCCACAAGAGTGGTAGCAGGGAGGAGGCGGGGAACTACAGACCAGTCAGTCTTACCTCAGTAGTGGGCAAGATTATGGAGGCACTCCTTAAGGAAAGGATAGTGCAACACCTGGAATCCAAGACAGCATGGGTTTACAAAAGGAAGGTCCTGTCAAACTAATCTCATAGATTTCTTTGACTGGGTAACCAGAGTGGTGGACCAAGGGGGAGCAGTTGATGTCGCCTACCTTGACTTCAGCAAAGCTTTTGACACTGTTCACATAGAGATTGATAAATAAGCTAGGTAGGCTCGGGTGGGTCAGAAGTTGGTCAACTGGGTGGCAAACTGGTTGACTGGCAGAAAACAGAGAGTGGTGGTAAATGGTATACAGTCAGAAGAGATGCAAGTCACAAGTGGGGTACCTCAGGATCAGTCCTGGGGCCAGTCCTATTCAACATCTTCATTAGTGACCTCAGCAGATGGACTAGAGGGTAAGGCTTGTCTGTTTGCAGATGACACCAAGATCTGCAACAGAGTAGATGATCCAGATGGGGTGGGCAGAATGAGAAGAGATCTGGATAAACTAGCAAAATGGTCAGAAGAATGGCAACTGGGATTTAATGCGAAGTGCAAAATCATGCACATAGGAAGAGAAACCTGAAGCCACTTATAGGCTGGAGGGAGTTGCTAGCAGTCACAAAGGAAGAAAGAGACTTGGGCATCATCACCACTGATGACCTAAAAATCATCCAAGCAGACCTCTAAAAGCAGTAGGTAAGGCTAGGGGGTGTTAGGGTGTATTAGTAGGGTATCACAAGTCGTAAGAGGAAGGTAATAATCCTCTGTACAAGACATTGGTTAGGCCCCATCTGGAGTACTGCATGCAGTATTGGAGGCCACACCTTCACAAGGACATTAACCAAATTGAGGCAGTCCAGAAAGGGCAGCAAAATGGTGCAGGGACTGCATCAGAAGACATATGAGGACAGATTAACGGAGCTCAATATGTATACCCTTGAGCAAAGGAGGAGAGAGGTGATATGATCGAGACATTTAAACACCTTAAGGGCATAAACAAGGTGAAAGGGTCTAACATGTTTAAATATAAGAAAATAGCAGGACAAGAGGACACAGCATGAGATTAGAGGAGGCCGATTAAGGGGAATGTGAGGAAATTCTTTTTCACAGAAATTGGTAGATGCATGGAATGGCTTACCATAAGAAGTGGTGGCTATGAATACAGTGCAGGGCTTCAAACAGGCATGGGATAGGCATAAGGGAGCAATACAAATGACTATGAATAGATAGGTCACTGACTGAGCAAAGGCCGATGGCACATTTATAAGGTAGAAAAAGAAATGGGCAGACTGGATGGGCCTTGCGGTCCTTATCTGCCGTCAACTTCTATGTTTCTATGTTTCTATTATTGTGGGCCACTGGCATTTGGTCAGGTTGGCAAGCTCACCTGAGTACAGAGAAATGTGCTCCGGTTTCGGACTGCAGTTGTGGTCAACAGGGGTGGCTCCTCCAGTAGTCCCAGTCCCCTTAAGGCATAGGGTGGGGGCCGGTGATTTGGATTGGACTGGAGGGAACTGCTGATTAAATTGAATGTAGAGTGCTGCATGCGCTAGAGATCCTGGCCTGACTTTATGAATATTAATGAATGAGGCATTAATATTCAGAAGCGGGTCCGTGTTGTGATTAGAAGCTGCAAGTTTTGGCTGTTGCCGACTTTAAAAAAATGTATATAGTAGTACCATAAGGGCAGCACTGCAATGGACACTAAAGGGGCTAGCATTTATGAGGAACATGATTTAAATAAAATATTTTACCTGGCTGCACCAGACTTGAACATATGGGACTCTGGCAACTGCCTGTCTGCTGCCTAGGGGCTCTACATTGTGGCAGCAGTGACAGGCTAAGGACTGAAGCAAAATGCTTAATCTGGGCAGAGCTTTTGAGGGCACAGCAAGGACTATTAAACTGTGGGGCAAAGAAATTAATTAAGTAATTATTCTGGCTGCACCAGAATTTTAAAGTTGGGACTGTGGTAATCTGAAATGGGACTGTGTGATTTAGCAGCCATGTTTATGCAGCAACAACAAATTGGGGAGCCAGGATTTTAAGCAAGAATTGCTGGGACAGTGTCAGAGACTTGTGGGACTTTGCCAAGTGCTTGTGGGGGAATTGAAAGGACCTAATTTAGGTTCTAAAACAGGGAGCCTATTGTGCATCGAGTGAGGCTAACGAATATTAATTTTGTGGACTGACAAGTAAGGTAAGGTAAGGTAAAATTTATTTATATAAGGCGCCCTTCCTGAGTTCAGGGCGCCTTTACAAAATTTCAACATAACAATATTAAAATCCATAATAATTAAAACACCATTATACATAGCGGACGTTATATTTCCAGGAATGCTTGTCTGAATAAGAGAGTTTTCAACGCTTTTTTAAACCCTTATACAGTCAGGCTTTCACGTATCTGACAAGGTAGAGAATTTCACAGGGTAGGTGCCATAAAGGCAAAACTTCTTCCACCAGATGTTTTCAAGGTTACCCTGGGAATCTCTAGCAATACCTCGCCAGAGGATTGGAGGGAGTGGGAGGGATGGTAAGAAACCACAAGTTCTTTCAGGTAGTGGGTCCCAACCCGTGTAGGACCTTATAGGTCAGTAATGCACCACTGTACAGGCAGGCAGTGCAGTTTGCGCAGCACAGGTGTTATATGATCTAGGGCTTCCAGTCAACAATCTGGCCACCTCCTTCTGCACCAGCTGCAAGCAGTGGATATCCACCCCCGGCAGCCCTAGATAAAGGGCATCACAGTAATCAAGATGACTGGCAACTAAGGCGTGGATCAGGATAGGAAGATTTTTGAGTGGGACCAGCTGTTTTACCCATGCTATATTCCTTAGATGGAAAAAGGATGATTTGACTATGGCCAACACCTGTGCCCTCAGGGTCAGGCTCTCTTCAAACATAACACCAAGGTTACGCACCTGGCCAGATGCCATAAGCGGGGTCCACCCCAGAAATAAACCTGAGGGTTTCACTGCTCATGAGCTTAACATCCTCACCTCGGCTGCACTACCAATACCTCTGTTTTTCCTGAGTTCAACCTAAGCTAGTTGGTGCTCATCCAGTTCTGTATCTCCAGCAGGCAGTTGTTAAACACTGTGATTGAATCAGACTCCTACTCGGGCACTAAAGACATGTAGAGCTGAGAGTGATCAGAATAGCAATGAAAACTCAGCCCATACCATCTTATAATGTCCCCCAGTGGGAGCATATACACCGCAAATAACATGGGGGACAACACTGGGTAATTTACAATCCTCAGGCCCAAGTATGCAGAGGCATACTTGGGCCACCAGCTAAATAATGCAGGATATTATGGGCAAGCATACTTATGCCTCTGCATACTTGGGCCTGAGGATTGTAAATTACCTGGCCCATATGATAAAATATCAGAATAGGCTCTGGAAAGCTGCACGCACTGCAGCCCACAGGGCAGGCACTCCACAGGGCAGGCAGTGAGAGGCCAAAGAATAAATCCCCGACACTGCTCTCTGAGTCCTGCCCTGAAGGAAAGATTGAAACCAATTGTGGACTGCCCCTCTCAGTCCACAGAGAAACCACAGGCACTGGAGCAACACCCCATGATCTACGGTGTCAAATGCTGCTGAGAGATCAAGGAGAACCAAGATGGAATGAGCTCTCCAGTCTCTCACCATCAGGAGATCATTCAGTATCCGTACAAGAGCTGTCTCAGTGCTATGCCGTTTCCTGAAGCCAGACTGGAGAGGGTCATACATACTGTGGCTGGTTAAATGATCCTCCAGCTGCAAAATGACTACCTTCTCAATAACCTTCCCTTAAAAGGAAGGTTTGAGACCAGTCTATAGTTTTCTGGGCAGTCGGGAACAAGGGAGGGCTTTTTCAGAAGGTGTCGCACCACTGCCTCCTTTAAGGGATCTGGAAAGATCCCTCTCTCCAATGATGCCACCACTATCTCAGTCAGGATTGGGTCAATAACCTCTACACACCCCACAAGTAAGTGAATAGGGCCCGGATCCAGACTACAGTAGGTTGGAAGCAAAGCCTGGACAATCCTCACTATATCCATGACTGCCGGTTGACTAAAGGTGAGCCAAGTCAACTGGGCATTAGTGCCACTCGGTTGACCAGTGCAAGACCCAATGGGGAGGCACTGGCTAATCTCATCCCGGATGGTGGACACCTTATCAGTGAAGAACATTGCAAACTTCTCACACTGTGACAATGCTTGACTGGCTTGAAGACAGGCTGGATTGCACAGTCTGTCCACAGTCCAGAAGAGCTGGGCCAGTCTGTTCCTCACTGCAGCAATTTTCCTGGACAGAAACTCTGCCTTCTTATGGGAAATTGCTGATTGGTAGATCTTATAGTGATCCAGCAATTTAAGCTTGTCCATCTCCAGGCAAGTTTTCTGCCAGCGTCTCTCCAATCTTCGACCCTGTCTCTTCAAGTGCTTTCAGCCAATCTCAATGGAATCAACAAGTAGGCTCAGCCAATCGGGAGCCACAGAAGTATTCCATAAAAGACATTGTTTGCCAGGCTGAGTGGTGAGTTTTGAGCAGGAGCCCCCACAGGGGAGGGGGCTCAGGCCCCCAACTAAAGAGAATGGGCCTATTGTTCTGCATGAGCCCCTCCACAGGGATGGGGGGGGCTCTTCCTTCGCCAGAGAAACAAGTTGTTGCAATCAGCAACAGTCGCTAGTCTGGGATTTGCCAGAGATTGTCCTCTAGGAGCTAGCCTTGTCCCTTCCACATTAGGAAAATGTGGAAAGAAGCCAGCATTTGCCTGTAGTTGTGAGAGAGCTACAAGAAATGCTTCTGCCTCAGCAGTGAGAGTGCTGAAGAATTGCATGTAACTTCCAGAAAAGGAAAGTATTGGGAATCCTTCTGAGTGGGTAAACCTCTACTTACAAATGCAAGCTTTAAAAGATCTGTAAGGAGCAGCAAAGCTCAGAAAAATTAGAGAGTGACTGTCTGTCTGCACCCTGCACTTGTCTAATGCTGAGAAAGGATGGGCATCCAGTCCAAGTCACCAGAGAAGGGCCCAGTATTTAAGAATGTGATGTGAATGTTTTATAAAGTGCCTACAGGACCGGAAGGGGAGTATCCAGAGTGTGGGGCTCTTCCTGACACTGTCTGTGAGGCTAGTACCTGTCTATTTGGAGCTGCTAATGCCAGCACAGCCAAGAGGGGCTTTGATATGCCTTAATGTCCAGTTGAAGCTGCTAACACCAGCAAAGCCACAAGGACCATGATTATGTGATTCATGCTTGAGAGAAGCTGCAGTGGCTATTTTAACCTCCAAGTCAAAGTAAAGTGCATTACCAGAGTGAATTGGTCTGGTATGGACTGTGAGCAATCAGATCACCTGAGCCTTAGGGTGCAAGCACCCACCTATGTCTGGACTGTGTAATATGGTAAGGGCTGCACTCCCATTGGCTCATGCTGTGGACCAATGGGCGTACAGCCCTACCGTACACTGTCAGTCAGCGGGTGGCGGGGCGGCAGGTGGGTGGGGTGCTGCTGCCAGCCACTGACCGGGGGAGTGGGGCGGTGAGGCTCAGTGGAAGGGTGGGGGGGTACCGCTGGACCACCAGAGATATTAGATGTTGCATTTATTCAACTTATGCCCACGATCAGGCGGCGAGTGGTCCACTGGACCACCAGGGATATTGGACATTATTCTTTCATTCTTAAGCACGCGATTGGGCTGTGAGCGGTCCACTGGACCACCAGGGAAAGTGGACATTGATTTCATTCAACTTATGCCCACGATCGGGCATGAAGCGGTCCACTGAACCACCAGGGATATTGGATGTTTATTTATACTATGGATGCCCATGATCAGGCATGGGAGGGTGCTGCCACGAAGGTGCAGCTGGAGCTCGGGTGGCCACCCACAGGTGGCAGCTGCCGTGTTGCACCCTGCAATATGGCAGCTCACCTGTGGGTGGCCAGCCGTTGTTCCTTTTTTTTTGGCTCACCTGTGTGCAGCGCAAGTAGGGTCCCTTTGTGCATGGGCTCCAGCACATCCCAGGCTTAATATCGGGATGATGTGCGGGTATGGGGCACGCCTCCCCTACCTGCACCACATACATTACTGATGCGCTCTGGTGCATCAGGATTTGTGCCAGGCACAATCCACGTTTGAATATCGTGCCGGGGTGCACCAGTGGGTTGCGCATGGTGCAACACTGTTGTGCCATGTGCAACCCTTCTGAATATCCAGGCTCCTGTCTACAATTTCTAGAAAAGCTAGTAAGCAGTGCCCTGCTCTGTCTGTGAAGTCTCACTACATTATGCAGCCTGAAACTGACTCTGTAGTCATTGTGGCTGCTCATGATTGCTCTAAATCCCCATGGCACATGAATACTTTGCCACCAGATAAATAATGCAGGATATTATGGGCAAGCATACTTATGCCTCTGCATACTTGGGCCTGAGGATTGTAAATTACCCGGCCCACATGATAAAACATCAGAATAGGCTCTGGAAAGCTGCACACACTGCAGCCCAGGCTGTACCTGATGGCCCTTCCAAGACTGACTTGCTCAAAACCCTGTTAGCTGGTAATGAAATTGGCAAACATTTGCTACATTCAGGTTATGATGTGTCTGGTGCCTCTTCAAGGGTTGTGGCCTCTGGTATAACAGTTATTGTAGGCTCAGAGTAGCTGTTTTTTCTACTGATGTACAGCAGGATGTCTTGAATGCGCCTTTCAAAAGCTTCAAACTGTTTGGATATGATGTTGAAGAAGCACTTTGTGGCCTTCAGTCCTCTAATATGACTTTAAAATCTGTTAAATCCCTTTACCCCATTCACACTAGAGGGTGGTAGGGGATCTTATCATCTTCCTGCTGCCAGGGGTACCCGTACATACCATCAGCAAGGCATTGTAGATGTGGTGGTCTCCTCCTGGGTCCCCTCCCCATCTGGTGCCTATGCTAAAGCACCCAAAGGAATCTGTTCCAGTGGTCCCACCACTCCTGGTTCCACCTGACATTCTTCCATCCCCCCCTTCAGCTGTTGCATCTAGGGGTGAGTGTGGGGGGAAGGGTATCTCTGCATTTAAATAGTGGAGGGAGATCACTACAGACAAGTGGGTTTCTGGAGATAATAAGAAAGAGGCATGCTCTGGAATTAACAGAAACCCCTCCAGATCATCCTCCATCCCCTTCCTCATCTCCTCTGAGCCACTTGTCCCTATTGAAAGAGGAAGTCCACACTCTTTTTCAATATGGTGCTATTGAACTGGTTCCTCCACAATACCAGAACAAAGGGTTCTATTTCAGATACTTCCTAGTTCCAAAATGGACAGGAGATCTATGTCCTGTATTGGATTTCTGAGACCTCAATCTGTACATCAGATACAAAAAGTTTTGAATGGTGTCTTTGCAAGCCCTGATTCCCCTCTTACAAATAGGGGACTAATTTTATTCCCTGGACATGAAGGATGCATATCTTCACACCAGTATAAACAATTGCCATGGACAATACCTCTGCTTTATGCTGCAGGGCAGGCACTATGAGTTCAAAATGCTGCCCTTTGGCTTATCCTCTGTGCCACAAGTCTTTACTAAATGTTTGTTTGTGGTTGCAGCAGTCCTTTGCAGGGAAGGGCTGTATGTCTTTCCTCATCTGGATGATTGGCTTCTGAAGGCCAATTCTAGGGAAGCCTTTCTTCACATCCTTTCCGAACAAGAGAACTGTTATGATGTCTTAGGACTCACTGTGAATGTTCCAAAGTCTGTGCTGACACTGTATCTATATATTGAATACATTGGGGTGGTCCGGGACACAGCAAAGGGATGTGCTTTCCTGCCTCAGGACAGTGCAGACACCGTGACTGCTTAGGCACACATCGTGGTTTACAGGAGCCATTATGTCTCTGCCAGGTCAAGTCAAGTAAAGCAAAATAATATTTTTTTTGTTCAACCATCAGGTCATTACAAATTGACATAATAAAATCCACACTTTAAACATCATATTCATACATACAAAACAGAAAGAAAAGAAAAAAATCAAACTATAAAAAAATAAATACTCACATATGATTTACTTAAACAGAATAACACATACACATATTTATTGCACCATTCAGTTTATAAACCCAGTAACCCCTCCCGTCCACTTAGTCATTTTTCATTTTTTATAGATCCAGTTTATGAACGTTGCCATATCTTTGGCAATGAAATCTAAAGGTGGATTCATTAAAATTCTCAATACCTCTTTTTCTAACAGCTGATCAGTCTGGCAGTATGGATACATAATTCTTTTTTCGTAACTCTGCATACTTTGGACAGGACAGTACAACATCAGATGTTCTAAAGTTTCCAAGCAATTCAAGCCACATTTGCAGTTTAAATCCTGGAATTCTGATTCATCCTTTGCATATAAATATTGTCAATGCTTAGATGGCTACAGCTCTAATCTAAACTTTGTAAATAAGCATCTTAATTTTTTATCAGTTAGAAAAGATAAATATGGTTCCTTAATATGATTTATTTTATTCCGTGCATACCACTGATACATTTTTAATGACCTAATTTTTTCTATATCCTCATTAGCTGAGGCACTAGTTAATTTATTTTTGATCAACTGATTATATTTTTTTGAAATTTTTATTCCCTTCTGTTGATCATGCCATGGATGATTTAACCCTGTTTGATTTAAAATAAGAATTATTTGATTTAGCCAGGGCAATGATTATCTTTGAGATATCCGGCAAATGTTCTCGTTCAAACATTTGAAAGCCAGTCTATTTGATTCTAAATTAGAGCATTTTATCCAGTACCTTAGCTTTGTTAAATATGCTAAATGTTTAATTTGTGTTCTTCCTAATTCGCCCTTACAACAGCCGCTGGTGTCGAGCAAGGTACTACCAGTATATTTTTGTATAAATTATTAAATGGTTTCTCTAATTTTGCCACATTATCATCCACTCACACAATTGGGTTTAATGTAATTTCTGCTACTTTAAGAATTGCTTCAACACTATACACTCCAAATATTGCATTGAATCTCAATAAACCATTCTTACTTTGTATTGAGCTATTTAATGTATATGTCCTTTGCTTTGTGAATTTGCCATTACTAGAAATCTGTAGACCAAGATATCTATATCCTGATACTAATTGAAGCTGATTATCATTAATAAACCATTTAAATTTTGATGATTTCTTCCCAGTTATCATTATTTGCATTTTATTCATATTTATTTTTAACTCATTTTCTTTGCAATATAATTGGAGTTGCTTTAATTGTCCTCCCATTCCTATAGGGGAAAGTGAAATAAGAACCAAATCATCAGCGTACATAAGAACTGGTACAGTAAATCCAGCCACTGCTGGTGCGTGGCTGGAGATGGAAGCAAGTTTTTCAGGGAAATTATTTATAAATAAGTTGAATAGTGTTGGGACTAGAATACAGCCTTGTTTCACACCTTGATTTGTTGGGAAAGCCTCTGTTAAATTACCAGCCAGATCATATTGTATATGTGTGTCTTATTTTCAGAGTATAAATGTATTATTATTCTTAAGATGGTCTGGTTAAACTTCAAATCCAATAATTTTTGCCATATTAAACACCTGTTTATCCTATCAAAAGCTCCCTGCAAGTCTACAAATGTTACATAAATAGGGATTTTTTTCTTATAATATTTCTGTATAATATGTGTTAATATGAAACACTGATACACAGTTGAATAATTTTCCCTAAATCCTGCTTGATAATCATTTAGTATATTTGAATCTATCAACCAAATTTGTATTCTATCTAGTAAAATTCTTGTGAAAATTTTACTCAGGCTATCCAGCAGACTAATAGGCCTAAAATTCTATGGTAATTCAGGATTACCTTTCTTATGTATCTGTATTATTATATTATACTTCCATGATTTTGGGATATTGTTACTCTCAATTATTTTGTTGAATAATATTGCTAATTAACTACTCCACCACTCCTGTTCTATTTTATAGAGAAAAGAGGGGACATGATCCATGCCTGGTGCTTAATTTAATTTAGTAGCTGATATTGCCCAAGATACTTCATGAGGTGATATAGTCAATGGAGAGTGTGCCTCATTCAGTCGTATTAGAAAATATCCTTGTGTTCCCTCCTCAGTATCTTGCCAGAATAATTTCTGATAATATGCAATCCGATTTGCTGCTGGAATATGTGCTGTGATATTCTGAGCAAAATTCCCCATCCCCTTTGCAACTTTAAACCAGAAGCCTTTTATATCCTCATTTTGTATTGTTTCTAACATAGACTTCCACTGCTTTTGAATAAACAGATCAGATTTTTTAATTAGAAGATGTTTATATTCCTTCCTTTGATTATTGAGATATTGTATATTTTCAATTGTTATATTTTCTTGTACATTTTTAATTATTTTATTAAGATGCCTTTTAAATTGTTGACATTCCCTATCATACCAAGAGTAATCCTGTCTTCGTTTAAATGGTTTTATATAATAAGGGTAGTATTTTGTCTGCAATAACCTTTATCGAGTTTTGAATCTCGGTTACTGTTCTATCTTCTGAGATATTCTCTGCAATAATTTGGATTTCTGACAAATTTAAAATTGTCCCTATATCTATATCTAACTTCACAGAATATTATATTGGCCTCTGATTATTAATCTGTGTTTCTGCAGAGTCCTTCCTCTGTGTCCCCAAACTCCCAACTAGTTGTAATTTTGCTTTTAATGGGTAATTATCAATTTCAGGACATATTACCACCTCGAAATGTTTTATATTATAATACTGCCAGGGTAAAACTCAAATATAATCTATCACACTAGCTCTTTTCCCACTTAAAAAAGTAAAATAGGAAGTATTCTTTCCCTTCATGCTACCATTAAGTGTGATTAATCCATGTTTCTCCAGAATCTTAAACAAATTCCTCCCTTGAATATTAATTTTTTTATCCTTCATATAACTATGAGATATTGAAGTGCCATTCAGCAATTTCCTTGTATATTGACCCAATCTGGTGTTAAAATTCCCTATCAACATCACTTTAACTACCTGGGTATTTATTCATTACATTCCCCAGGTGGGAGTCTAATTCACCCCATACTGAATTTGAGAAATGCTTTGTATTTACTGGTGGGCTATACACATTAATAATTAGATATATATCTCATGCCATCTTGACTACAACTACTATAATACTATCTGAAATAAGTTCTGTTGCTCTAATTTTAACATTCTCTGTTATTTTAATGAAGGTTACCAGCCCCCCTGATGGTCTGCCATATTTTTTATCTTTATGGGCTTTCGTTTCAAAAAAGGCAAAGCCATTTAAATGCAGACTTTCTATTGTCTGGGTCTCTTGTAAACAAATCATAATATTTGCTGAAAGGAACTTCTTTACATTTTCATCCATCAATTTTTTTGGAGAAACCAGAAATGCTCCAAGATATAATGGAATTCTGTGTTGTATCCCTTTCTAATACAACCTCCTGTTCCTCATTGTTTATCTCAGGCAGTCATTCCTGTACCTCCTGTGAAAGAGTCTGAAACCTATTCTGTATTGTCGCACCATATTCTATTTGCTGGTTAGAGACATAATTTTCCCCTAACTCCCCTGGGCTTAACCTCCAGAAGTTTCCATATTGTTCTACTTTTTCATGTGAGTATATCCATATACCCATTTCATCAGTTTTACTAACTGCTTTTTATATCAGCTGCTGTAAGATTTGATCCCTGACAGCAACATTTATTTTGCCCTTGCTTTGTGTAATCTGTTTCTCTATATACCCATTTAACACCTAGCTTTCCCAATCTGATTCCCACAACTTTGAAGATTATGTAACACACTTTCTTCATAAGTTGGGATTCAGTTTCATTTGGTGAATGATCAACCCCATGGATTGATAAAACATATTGCTTTTCTTCCTCAGCTTGGGTTTGTAAGCAGCATTCCTGCACTGCCTGAGATAATTCTACTTCTGTCAGAAACACACTTTCAGGATTGTCTTTGAACTCCGTCTTCAATATTTGTTCCACCTCTATAACCACTCTGAGTTTAATCTTTCCCTTTGTATGCTTCTGCTTCCCAAGCCATCTTGCAATTTGTCTATCTGATATCAGTATTAACAAATTGAGATGGCCTTCAAACTCCAATTTTGTAACTAGAATAATGTTGTTTCTTCCTTTTGGGATTTCATACACATTTTCCATTATTTGTATAGCTATGTCCCACAATACTTCTTTTTCTGAAAGATCAGTAATGTCTATCCCTGAGCAGACTATCATGGCTTCATTCCCTGATAGCCATATTCCTGGGTTAATTCAATAGGGGTACTCCCTGTTTTGGGACTGTATCATACTTGTATTGTCTCTGTCAACGTTATTTACAGTACTGTCTCTAATGTTCTTGACTTTTTCACTGAGATCCATATTTATTGAGATCTCTATCCTATGTTGCCTTTTCTCTATTATGGTATCTATCCTTTTTCTCCTGCTTTCTTCATTTCTTCTTTTCTTATTCCCTTTTTCCTTTTTAGTTTTTGTCTTTTTAGTTATTCTGTTGGTTTTCTTGTATTTAGAGTTTATTCCCACCTCTTCTTGTGGCTTTTCAAATTCTTTGAACTTCTTTCCCTCTTTTCCCTTTTTTTTCTACATTTTCTTTCCCTCAATACAGAACCCCAATCCGGTTAAAGGGGGGTTTCTTGCCCCCCCCCGTTTACTCATTTGTCCTATGACCATAGAGTCCTTCTCAGAGCCCATCTCTCTTAGCTAATTCTCTAAATAAATTTCTTATCAGAGTTTCCTGGTACGCCATTGCGGTTTTTAAGGAGGTAATCTCATCTCATAATATGTGTAATTGTTCTAGCAGGAGAACATTAGCCATATGTGGATCTTTAAGAGCTGTTAATAATCTTAGTGTGAAAGGCATTTGATAATCCGTTATCTTTCCAATTCTTCCTTGACGCCATGATTTATACTTTTATTATTTGTTTCAGGCACATCAATGTCCTACTCTTGTTGCTTAAAATGGGCCTCTAGGGCCAGTACTGAATAATCTAACTTTGTTTTTGTTAAAGATTCTGGTAATGGTTCCCACTCAAACTCAGTTTAATTATGCAGGGAAATTATGTCCCTCAGATTACACTTTGATTTTTCTGTCCTAACAGGATCTCTAGTTAATCTTTCTGTCTCAAACCTCGTCAAGGGTGTTAGATTCTCTTTCCCCTGATTCACCAAATCTATATCATCCTGTATTACTTTCTCCATTATTACTTTCTCTGTCTTAACCCACTTTTGAAGCTCTTTCTGTTGTTCTGTCTGATGTTCTTTATAAAGATTGGGCGTAGAGGTGCATAAAAATCTGTCCAAGGTAACCAAGTTTCCCTTCTTCCCTCTGTCCAGATTAACTTTTTTACTATCCTTTTTTTTCTTTTCTCCCTTCTTCCTTGTCTTTCACTGCATTTATAACATTTCCAGAGATATCCTGATCCTGATGGGGGAGAATGGGATATTGCCCAAGTCTCTAAAATACAACTTAGCAACCTCATCTGACAATATATGTAAATTTCTTAGTTTAAATGCAAGGTCACTTAACTTACTTAAGTTAGGGGAACTGGAAGCAAAATGTAACATTTTGAACTTGGGTGTCATTGCAGTGACAGAAACCTGGTGGGACTCTGCATCCATATGTTCTAGAAATATTCCTAACTATAAACTTTATTATAAAAATTGACTAGATAAACATGGTGGTGGAGTATGCATTTATGTTAGGAATGACATCCCTTCTTATGAACTTCATCTTCCTTCTTCTACTGAAAATCTTTAGGTTAATATTCAATTAAAAAAATCAGTCACATATCACTATAGGAAATTGTTATAGATCCCCTTCAGCAAATATGGAATCTACCTCTAATCTCCTTCAAGAAATTCCCACATTGGCAGATAAAGGAGATGTTATCATCCTGGGAGATTTCAATATGCCATCAATCGACTGGAATACTCTTGTTGGACATACCAATATTGAAAAGTATTTTATAAATATTATCATGGAAGCAGGGCTTGAGCAAATTGTTAAGGAACCTACAAGGGGTCAAAATATTTTAGACCTTCTTCTTACTAATATTGAACAAAAAATAATTAATTTTCAAATTGGTGACCCCCTTGGAAATAGTGATCACTTTTCTCTTCTGTTTAAAATTCCCTTTGAATTTGCACCCCCTTGAGGGTGCCGATTTATGAAAGATTATAATAGAGCTAACTTCCAAGCTATTAATAAAGAAATTGTAAACATTAATTGGGAAACCTTGCCCTCTAAATTACCTACCGAGGAGGCTTGGAATTTATTTAAATATATAAGTAATTTAGAAAATCACTATATACCAAATAAAAAAAACTTATAATAATAAAGGGAAGGTCCCAGTATGGTTCAACAAAGCCATTAAATCCCAAATCAGACTTAAAACTAAATTGTTTAGTAAATTAAAAGCTAGCCTACAATTTAATAAAAATATATTATTAACTAAATACAGAACAGCAAATAAAACATTGAAAAAAGTGATAAAAACAGCTAAAGTTAAATTGGAATATAAATTAGCCCATACAAAAGACTGTCATAAGTCACTTCATTCTTACTTAAATAACAATAAAGGAAATTCCAGGGAAATTGGTCCAATATTTAATATGGGAACTAAATGCGAATCAGACATTGATACTGCAAACCTTTTTAATAAATACTTTAGTTCAGTTTTTTCTCCATCTGATATTAATGCTTATAGAACATCTCATTC
This sequence comes from Neoceratodus forsteri, assembly GCA_016271365.2. Classification (NCBI taxonomy): domain Eukaryota; kingdom Metazoa; phylum Chordata; order Ceratodontiformes; family Ceratodontidae; genus Neoceratodus; species Neoceratodus forsteri. The sequence goes on along the minus strand of CM028131.1, from coordinate 254,575,069 downwards.
TCTATCTCATTCAATTACTCAAAAAATTTACATGTCTGACATTCAACAGGCAATTGGTAAACTGAAACCAACTACAAGCCCAGGCCCTGACAACATTCACCCAAAATTTCTTAAAGCAACCTTCCAGTTTATCTCCCTCCCTTTGTTAATCATCTTTAAAAAATCGCTACAGGAAAGTCAAATACCTAATGATTGGTGTACAGCAACTGTCACACCAGTATTTAAGAAGGGAAATCGAGGAAATGTTGAAAATTATCATCCTATTAGCTTAACCTCTGTTGTGGGAAAACTTATGGAGAGGATTATCAAAAGGAAGTTAGAAAATGAGATTATAACCACAGGTATAGCAGATTTAACTCAACATGGCTTTATGCCAGGTCATTCGTGTACCACAAATGTAATTGCTTTTTACAATATAATTAGTAGACACCTTGATAATGGAATTCCTAAAGATGTAATACAACTTGATTTCAGTAAAGCATTTGATAAGGTACCACATACTAAACTCTTACAGAAATTAAAAACATTTGGCATATCAATGTACCTTGTTGACTGGATAACTGACTGGCTTACATGTAGAACCCAAAAAGTCAAATTTAACAACATCCTATCTGACTGGGGTTTGGTGACGAGTGGGGTTCCTCAGGGTTCGGTATTGGGACCCACATTGTTTAATTTATTCATTAGTGATATGCAAGCTGGACCAAATAACTATCTTTCAAAGTTTGTGGATGACACCAAACTGGGGGGTAAAATTAACAACCTTAATAATTTGGAAACATTAGTTGCTGACTTAGGGAAAATAGAACAGTAGGCAATTGAGAACGGAATGTTTTTCAATCATGAAAAATTGTGTGGTCCTTCATTTTGGAAGAAACAACCCAATGCATGATTATTATCTTAACAATATTAAACTTAAAACATCAAGTTGTGAAAAAGACCTGGGGATACTGATAAATAACAAACTTACATCTAGGGAACACTGTTTAAAAATATCTAAAATGACTAATGGTCATTTAAAACAAATTAAACGTACCTTCATTACCCGTACCGAACAATGCATTATTCCCCTGTATAGGACTTTTATAAGACCTTATGTTGACTACGGCTCCCAGTTCTGGAACTCCTATCTTAAGGGAGACATATCTTGCCTAGAACATATTCAGAGAAGAGCAACTAAAATAGTTCCAACACTTAAACATCTTGACTATACTACAAGATTGAAACATACTGGTTTATATTTGTTGGAAATTAGGAGAAAAAGAGGTGATTTATTAATGATTTATAAAATATGTCAATCACCCACTCTTATGACCCAATGTGGACTTGATTATTCAACTAGAAGGATAATCCCTAGATTACATAAAAAACAACTAGAACTACAACCCTTTAATACTAACGAAAGGGGAAATTATTTTTACCATACGAGCAGCAAGGCTGTGGAATACTTTGCCCAAAGAATTAATCACCAAATCTAGTTTTGATGCATTTAAATATAATTTGGATCTATGGATAAGGGAGAACCTATGTTGAGTTATAATGTCCCACAAATTGTGGGGGACAATCTCGATGGGCCTCAGCCTTCTTTTGTCCCTAAAACCAAGTAATACAAAATAATACCAAGTATAACTAATTTGGGAACCATTCTGTTCCCTTTGATTTTTACAATTCATCGTTTTCCTTTTCAACTTTTGCTGACGTTATTTACTCTTTTTATTTTTTAATTTCTGAGCCCCTCATTGTTACCGCTAGTCACTACAACCATTTTCCCTTGAGTATTGACACCAGCTAAATGCAATGACTACAATTTTGCTTAAAGATCTGAGTAATCAGTGCATTAATCAATATGATAGGTAATTGAACAATTGATTACTAAAACAAGACAAAAACATTACAAATAAACAAATTTTCAGTGGGCAACCAGTATAAAGTTCTGCAGCTCATTTATGTTAGTCCACCTCTTTTGGAACTTCTCTTAAATCTCGGATCTTCTGTCAGTGTGTGTGTAATTATACCCAGTCCCTCTAGTTCTTATTTCTTATTTGACTCAGATACATTTATCTGTAACAATATTGTTCAAAGTTCTTAAAAGGGTATACTGATATGTATCTTAGTCCTTCTAATCCACTTCACAAATCCAAATCACAAAGGTACACTATGTAGCTAATTTAAACCAGACAGATCAGAGAGTAGATATCAGAGGTAGATTTTCAGATTTTCAGGGTAGAGTTCTGATATTTCATCTGTTTTGGGCTGTACCAACACTTCTTAATACTATTCACTCTGTCCACTAAAATAAATTAAAATAGATCAAGGTAGTAAAAGAATTTGGACATAGAAAAAATTTACAGTGCCTAAATATGCTTAAAATCAAAAAAATATATACAAGTAAAAGAATACTCACAGTGTTACTAAACACTACAATATAATTTCAAAGGGCATAGAGCATAAAGAAAGCATATAGGAAGCATACAAGGAATTTTGAAAGTATTCTACTTACTCTCCCAATCATGCTCAAAAAAGCATCTCTGTTCTCAGATCACAACTTTTTGATCCATTTTCCATGCAAGCTCTTGGCCTTTATAGTGATTAACTACCTCTCCCCTCATTCTTACCCAGCAGTATATTAACTGTTAAAGCGATTGAAAACTACTCCTAATCGCTTTCTCGGTCTGTGAGGGGGATACGGGCCCGTCTTAGCAGACTCTTCAAAGAAGAAACACAAACAAATTTGAAGATTCATTTGGGAGATCTGCATGCAAAAATGCTGATTCAGCTCTCCTATAAAACTTACTGACTACAATGAAGAAATAAATGGAGAAGCGGATCTCAGAGAAGTTATTGAAAAGCACAACTCTCTGAATAAAAGGTCACGGTATACCCCGATCTTTACTCGCTACTAGATTCAAGTTCACGCTTCTCTCTGCTGCATACTCAGGAAAAATGGTGCTTAAGAAAAAAAGAATGCCACGCATGCACTTTATGTTTCAGGGACATGTGAAGGAGTACTCCAATGTGAGATGTACTTTCAATTTTTCCTTAATTAGCTAATCTCTCCTAATCTTTCCTTTATCCATGTGTTTGTGTATTTATATATTTAAATGGCTTTATTTATGGTCATACAATAAACACCCAGAACTGTGCTACTTTTAAATCGTTTAAACGCTATAACATTCCGTGTGCAAAAATAAGAAACAGCTAATAACAGAGTAAAAATAAAACACGAAACACATCAATTCATATACTATTCCTATGCACATATTAAAATATTCCATTAATATTGGACTTTTATTTCTATTGGGACAGGAGGAGTAAATATTGCCATTTCCAATTCTCCTGATATACTGCTTCCTCCTTACAGCTTTGGCGTTTTGGGGCGTTCAGGGCCGTTAAGCCCTGTGGGCTCCTCTGGATTTCCCAACTACTCAGCAGGCTTTTCCACCTTTGAATTCTATGCTTACTAGGATGGACCAGATGCCTTTGAACACCACTCTGTAGACCTTTAATAAACTCAAGCACTTGGATGAACTGGAAAGGTCAGTGAAATATAAAACTATAAATATGTAATGGCAATGGTGGCATACCTTTTCAAAAACTTTCTGAGGCTTTTCACTGACTCCTGCTACCGATACTTCTCCTCAGTACCTTAGCACTCACTTGGTCCTCGGATCCGATGCTGCTCTGGGATAAAAAACCCTGCCAGGTCAATGTTACTCCTTTTGGACTTGAAGGCTGTTGCCATAGTGACAGTGCCATCTGCTCAGCTTTATATGAGAATCCCACAATGGACACGCAGGGTTCAGTGGGATCAGCTGATAGATGAGTTAGAAAAAATGGTCCTTGTCATGTCCTCTCTTGTTTAGAGCTACTATGATGGATGGACTGCAGCAACCTACTCAAAGGTGAATTCCTTGTACCAGCTTATGTACAGATCCACACCATGGATAACTTGGGCTCTGGAGGGGATGCTCATCTTGGACCCTTCCAGATTCAAGGGTCCTGGGTCAAGATGGAGGCTGAGCTGCATATACATGGCTTGGAGATGAGAGCTGTCCTAAACAACCTCCAAGTGTTTCAGAAACATCTCTGCCCCAGACCTCTGTTGGTACAAGTGGACAGTATCAGTATTATACACTAAATAAACAAACAAGGATGCACTCACTCCTATCCCCTATAAAGGGAAGTGATGAGGATGTGGTACTGAGCAATGTTTCATGACCTTTAGCTGTCAGCTGTATTTCTCCCAGGTCTCCAAAACATTTTGGCAGGCAAGTGAAGCAGGTCTCAGTCCCTGATACATAAATGGGAACCATTGACCTCTGGGGTACATGACCTCTTCATAAAATAGAGCTGCCCATAGTTAGAACTGTTTGCATCCCCACAAAACAGCAGGCCCTGGAATTTATTTGGCAAGACACGTTGTCCTTCTCTTGGAAAGGGGAATTCCTATGTGCCTTCCCTCATTCTTCTAATTCTGAGAGTCCTGCTCAAGTTATGAGTAGAGAGTGCCAACCGACCTCTGTTTTGTGGTCTGTCGTCACAGGACAGGGGGTCTCTGGTCAGTCAAGACCCGAAGTCTCTGCACCTACATGCATGGCTCCTGAAAACAGTCAGTGTACACTTTGGGGTGTCCCCTAAGGTTGCTGATGTCCTGCTTGTGGCTAGGACACCTTCTACCAGGCATATCTATTCCTTGAAATGGAAGTGGTTCACTTTGTGGTCTGCTTCCAGGAATCTGGACCCTTTTACATGTCCTTTGAATTCTGTTCTGGAGTATTTGCTTTCCTTATTGGATTCAGGCTTACAATGTTCTTCTATTAAGGTGTATTTGGCTACTATTTCAGTATTCCATGTCCTTATTGATGGCTTTATGGTTGCCCAACTGGAGGTGTCCCATAGTTTTCTGTGATGTGTCCTGTATATGAAACCTCCCATATGTAATCCAGTCCTGCCCTGGGACTTGAATTTCATACTTGAAAAATTGACATTGGCTCCTTTTGAGCCTGCCATGACTTCTGGTTTCCATATTCTGACATGGAAAATATTATTTTTAGTTGCCATGACTTTTGCTCATGGAATTTCAAAGCTTCAGGCTTTGAGAGTGAGAGCCTCCTTATTTGAGTTGTTACAAAGACAGAGTCTCTTTGCATATGAATCCTAAGTTTTTAAAGAAGGCGTTATTGAAATTTACACTGACACAAACAATACACCTTCCTGTTTATTATCCTGAGCATGCCCACCAGGCTGAGGCACTGCTCCATACTCTTGATGTGCATAGAACATTGACATTTAGTTTAGTTTTTTTTTGTTGACCGGGTAAATGCACTAGACAAATCCTGCCTATTTTCAGGCACGACCCGGGGAGGGGGATACAGATGAATGCCAATTGACCTTGAACCTGATTAAGCTGTTGGTGGTATTTTTAATGAATGAGGGAAATTTGGCCAGGGCACCGGGGAAGTTCCCCTACACTTTTTCGTTAAGTGCCATGAGATCTTTAACATCCACCCGAACTACCACCAATCCAGGCAGATGGGACCTCGGTTTAACGTCTCATCTGAAAGACGGCACCTCAGAAGTGCAGCACCCCTCTCATACTGCACTACAGTGTCAGTACTGGGATGTTAACCCAAGTGTCAGATGTGGGAACTGAACCCACAGCCTTCTGATCTCCTGGTCTCAGAGGCGAGTGTGCTAGCTACTGAGCCACTGACACTGACTATGTTACTCGCACTAAGAGCAACAGGAAAACTTCCCAGCTTTTTTGACGGGTTCACCCCTTGGAAAGAGGGCACCCCTGTGTGTAAACAATGCCTGTCCAAACCACTGACTAATTGTATCATGTCCTGTTATAAGAAGTACAGTAAGGAACTTCCTGATACTTTTCGTGGTCACGCCACACAGGGTATGACCTCTTCTGCTGCTTATTTCAGAAATACCCCTGCTGCTGACATATGTACTGCAGCCACATGGAGCACTATCCACACTTCCATACCAACACTAAAGTCTGGACATCGTCTCTCATCGACATCTTGGATTTGGGCTTGCTGTACTGCAAGGCCTTCTGTCCTGATCACTTATTAGACTCTACCATCCTCCCGGGCTGCTTTGTACTGCTTGGGACTCGTTCCCATGGTGTGGCTTAATGGAAAAGATATCTTTGATGAAGATTATTTACATAAGAATTTACTGTAACAGTAGATCTTCAAGAGAATCTCCTCCATTTGACCATGCCGTACCCTTCCTCCTTTAGTTTTTTAGGGTTACATCAGATGCCGCACTTAATGCTTTATTCCATGCATCCTGTTTCCAGCCACATGCTTCTCCTTGTTTGCGTAGTACTGGTTTAGTCTTCTGGTTCCTTATGATTAGAGGCCCTTCAAGACTAATCTTTGGCGGGGAACTGAAGAGTGTTGGTGCTGACCATGTTAGGATATGCATCAGTGCTGCATGTCATCATGGGCAGTACCTGGCTAGTAAAAAATTTCCGAGTAGTCCTGATGCTGATGACTTACAGTTACAGGGGTAAGTCTCTTGAAGATCTACTGTCATGGTAAAGTTCTTATGTAACTGTTCTTTCTATGTAGCAGCAGGACATAAGCTATTCATCTTCTGAAAAATGCTGACATGCCTCATAGTATGACCTCAGGCTATGGCTGGCACTTGAACTGTCAGAATTCCTGCTTTGTTTTCCCTTGTCCAGCCCCTGAACCCTGCTTTTTTTCATGCTATTCAACATTGGGTCATATTATTATTATTAAGAATAATGCTACACAAAAATGTGCACAATGACAATGCCACTGATCTGATGAGTGTGACAGGCCAAGCTGGCCTGTGCCAAAAAGGCATTTTGCATGGCAATAATATAATAATGCCTAGCTGCTGTCAAGTCACAGGGTCAGGCGGCATATGAAAAGGTTACTTGAACATGAGGAACTTAGTACAAGACACATTAAATGAAGAAGCAAGAAACCAGTGTAAATAAGACAGCCTAGGTCTGCAAATCCTCCTTACTTTGTCATAATGATAAAGATAATCTCATAGGTGCAGCAGAATAGAGAGGCCACTAACTCACAGCAGTTGCAGTTTGCACAAAGCCAAAAAATACAGAACATTTCCATCTGAAGTCGTTACTTTTTTCCATTAAAACCACATATATTGAGGATACTTCTGGTGACATCACAGCCATGAGAGCAGGCTAACTCTTGCAGCTCTGATAGCACTGAACTAATAAACAGTGAATTTGGCATTACAATTTAAAATTCTTAATTTATCAAGTGTGGATCAGATTTTTATTATAGTGGGGAAACTTCAGAGGCCAAAAGGACAGAAATCTACCTCACTGGCAAACAAGCTAAAACAACTCCTGCTAGAAACTGATCTGGATGGTTTCATGGCCATGTTACCAGGGGCTGCTCTCCGTTGGTTTCTTCAGCGGACTATGAGATGGTTGAAGAGGGACAACTCAAAAAGTCTGAAAAAGCCATTCAGAAAATACTTAAATCAGTCCAAAAGATAGAAACCTCTACTGTAGACCTTTGAATGGATCTCAAAGGGATTGATAAAAAAGTGCACATCAATGAAATTAAAGTGGGAGAGATTGCTGAGACCCAGGAGACCCATGATAAGGTATTATTTTACTTGCTGAACTGGGACAGGCAGATACAAACATGACTGGAGGATGTCAAGAATGCTCCAGGCAAAATGATTTTCATATACATAGCATGCGGGAAGGAGTGGAGGATGGTTACCCTACAACTATTGACTTTTATTCAGCATGTGCTATGCTCTACTCTTGAGCTGCCCTCTGATATTCCCCTGGACATGGAGCAGGCTTACTGCTCATTGAGAGCGAAGCCCTCAGACCCAGAAATCTGTCCTCAATCATGGGTAATCAAAATGCTACACTACCAAACAAAAGAACATATTTTCTCAGAAGCCTGGAGAGTAAAGGATGTTAAGTTTGATAACAAATGCATCTATTTTGACCAGGGAGCATAAGGAAAAAAGGATCTCAAAGGATAACTTAACTATCCAGTTAAAAGTTCACCTGCACTCTGGCATTTAAGGGTTCAATAACTTAGTTGAAGCAGCACCTCTATTGAAAGAATGGGGTATCTCTCTACCAGATTTACACATGGAGGAATTAGAGACCAAACTACTCAAGGCAGCATGGGGCATTGCAGGCAGAAACTGAAAGTGGACCAACCCTGACACCACTCTCCCCAAGCAGCTGGTGCCTGAAATTGCAGGCATTATTACCAGGCTGAGCAAAGCAGATCTGACTAAGTTCACAGTAAACCAGACTAAAGTGGCAAACTGACCCTTAGCCACCTGTATCATTTCCTTTTGCTGCTTAGATGGATAGACTGGTTCAGACTACAGAACATGGTGGAACAGCTAATTTGAGACTGAATCAGCTTTTTTTCAGATAATTTCCACACTCCTCCAGTAACTAATTTACCTTTCACTAAATATCTTTGGTAACTGAGAACTCTGGTGGGTTGGCTCATCAGACCCAAGGAGGTGGGGGCAATTTTCTGTTAGATATATGTCAGGTGGCCCTACTTTGGCTGTGAGACACATTTCATTTTGTTTTACTATAATTCATCATTTCCTTTACAAAGCTGTGTGCTCATTGGCTGGAGGGGGTGGGATTGCTTTGATAATGAGGGGGCTATCTGAAGGTTTTCAGGTGGCTTAAATTAGGTAACAGAATGTAGGAGTGGCACTATCCCAGCTGCCACTGGCTGGGTGAGTGCACGTTTAAACTGGGGAGACCTCGAGAAGCAGAGACAATTAATGTTAATTTGTTGCAGTCAGAAGCAGCCACATGCTGATCCTATATAGCAGACAGTGGGGTGGACCCAGACCCAGGCCTACTGAGTCTAGAACACAAGTGACCCAGCAGTCTTTGCACATATTGTAACTCTACTGAGGGCATGAGAGGGAAACAGTGAGAAGTGCATCAACAACATGTTATCAGGGTGGGGGGGAGTTACTCTGCATCATAATCCCTACATACCATAAAGAAGCAGACAGAGTCATTTGATATGAGTAGTACGGTAGTGAAGGTCAAAGTGGAGGGCTGGTAAGTTCACTGGGTGACTTCAGCTTGAGCATACCAAGGAAGTGGTTGCTAATGATATGTGAAAGCTCCTTATCCAAGTCTTGGTGGGTCTATGCCACAGTGTTCTTTGGCAGCCACGCGCTGCCGGCAGCACTCCCTCGTCCCCCTGGGTGGTTGGAAGGTCTTCTCCGACACGCAGAAGGATGGTTGTGGAGGAGAGATTTCCCAGGGGCTCCCAGGCTGCCGAGCTCATGGGGGGAATAGCAGAACGATGTTTTTATTGAAGTGCCAGGGTTGTCTTACGACACCCTGGGGTGACTCCCTAACCCAGTCTTGTGTACAAGGTTTTCACCCTGACCGTCAGAGACTGACAACCCTTCCAAACCTTCCACAAGGTTGGACAGTTCTGGGTAGAGTCTGGCTGGAGAAGCAATACATAGCATAGACAAAGGGAAATCCGTTTCCAGATCTTTAAGTCTTCCTGCCACTACCACTTTCTTAGTTACCTGACTGACCAGAACTATTTGATCCTGATGAACAAATACTGTATGCTCATTATAGTCCGTAGTACTATTGTGGTCGTGACTGGTCACCATAGGACAATGGACCCGGCCTAGATCCTCAAATATTCTTACTAGTATTTTAAAATCTCCTGTCTCTCTGTGTCTTGGGCAATTCAACATTCTGCAATTAATTGTCTTATTGGGATCTACGTGGCACCATCCCAGTACAGTTAATTATATGAATGTAACCTTGGATAGTAAACTTAATTGTACCAAGATGGCCTTTAAAGCAAAAGTCAAATTCTGGTTTAGTCCTTAATCTTGAACGTTCTAAGTCAAAGGCCCTTAACTGTATTAAGTTCAGACAAGAAACATCACCACTACATCTGGAATTCATGTTTCCAAGAAATATTTTTACTTAATATCAAATTCAAAAATCACACAGTAATCTTAAGAGTAATATGAGTAAAAATATATTAATTCTCCGAATAACAGTGCAAGCAGAAAACATATAAATTTCCCATCACATGAAATAAGTTGCAATAAAAGAATAAAAACAGAAATAAAAAAAAATTATGCAAGAATTATTTTTTCCCAGTTCCAACTGCCTGGGTTAGAAGGCAAAACTCACCCCACCGGTTTTTGCCAGATGTCAAGCTTTGAGGTCCTGACCTGAGGATGCCTGTGCCCTCCTTCTGCCTGGTCTCACCTGGACTGGTTTGTCTGCTGACTTTTATAGTATGTCAAAACAATCAATTGGGTTGGCACTCCTATAGTTTCTAGTTCATGGGCTGGGTTTAAAGCAATAGTCTTCTATATTAGAAAGTCATTTTATATGTCAGAAGACCACCAGTTAATAACATTCTATATCAGAAAGCTATCAATAACTCAAAGCATCTGATTAAAAATGGGCTTGTTAAGTAAATATATGGGCTGTTCTTAACAGTTTGATGTCATGCTACAATGTCTAGTATGACCGAGGATTTTCAACCAAATACAAAAGTAATTTTATTTATACCAATAGCAGACACAACCTGGAGTATTAAGTGTTTTTTTCTTGTAGTACTCCAGGCATGTGATGACTCATGTAGACATCTGAGTATCTGTCTGGTGGTTTAGCCTTCTACAAGAAGAACATTTATCATGTGACTTATAAGAAAAGTGTTTAAAATGTTTTGGCATATGATTCCTACTGTTAAATATCTATGTAAAACGTTTAATACTTATCAAAAAGAGTCACATTCAGTTATAGGTTTTTACACAAGTTAATATGTAGGCCAGTAAGCCTCGAATATGATATAGGCTTACAAATAAACTTGAGAATATATATTTAAACCCTAAGTTATAAGACATTTCTGATTTAGTCTGTTACAAGAGGAAGTTATGCTTGACCTTTAGGGAATATAAAGTGAAAGTGTACCTCCAGACACTTTAGTTACAAGACATTCCTATTTTAGTTTGTTTGTCAGTCTGTCACAATAGGAAGTTGACCTTCAGTTGACTTTTCTGTTAAGCCAGTTACAAGAAGAGGTCTAAGAAAACATTGACTTATGATTTATCAGAAAAAGCCTCTCCATGCATGTATTTTACTGTAAATACAAATATATATATATATATATATATATATATATATATATATATAAATAAGAGTGGTAAATGAGTGAGATAAAACAGTGCATCATCCACTGCAGTGTGATATTTTTACCCTCTGCTCTAATGTGACGATATCAGCCATTTACACACTCAGGTCACAAAAGGTCACTGATATCATCACCCTAGGCAGCTTTCCTCTCAGCATGCAAGAAACACTTGTGCTGTTACCATAGACACAAATGCAGAACTACCTGAGAGGTCTCACTGCTGCCTACAGCTAACTCAGTGAGCATTACAAAACACACCTATCCCCCCTCCCACAACATCTGGCTCATTACTGTGATGCTCTTAACTTGATGCAGCCAGAATTCCAAATAGCACAGCTTCACAGAACAGTCTAAACTACTGCCTTCAGCTAACTCAACTACCACTGAAACACACTCTCACTTGTTCCTCAAACTCTGATTCTCACCCATTACAATTACTGTGACCATCTCAACTTCACTGCAGCCAGAATCCTAAAGCGCTTAATTCCACAGAACACTCTGCACTCTGCTTGCAGCAAACTTAATTACCACTGAAAACAGTATCAGCTGTTCTGACACTCTGCCACTCAGCTCATTACAATCACTGTGATGCTCTTAGCTTCACTGCAGCCACACTGCTAAACAATATAGCTTCACAAAAGTATGTTTCTCACTCCTACCTAAAACTAACTCATTTAGCATTGCAAAACACACTCATGTGTCTCTCAGAGTTTATAACACTGCCAGCCCATTCAGAAAAGCTCACACACAGAATGAGCAAACACATAAACAAGAACAGAACACAAGACAGCATAACAAAACTTCTGAAACTCTTGGCCCTATTGTATATATCGAATACATGATGGGCAGATCATGTGCTATGGCAAATATTGTCACTCCTGCATCGTGAGCTTGGATATCTCACTCATGCCTTCAGCACTCATGAGATATCCCGAGCTCACTCTGCAGGAGTGACAATATTTGCCATATCACACTCATGCCCATCATGTATCCCCTATATATACAGTGGTAGTTATAGAAAGGTTTTCTTGGTAATGCGGTATGCCGCTAGGTACCGACCTGTGCACTGCGTTACAGAAGGGTTGTTCATTACTTTGGTATGCAGTGCTCAGTTATAGCAGCTGTTTAAATGTTCTTCTGCACACATCCACAAGATGGCAACATGAGCTGCCACAGGGATTTTGCGTAGCTAAAGTGTAAATAGATTTCGCTCCCCAGAAACAACCTGCAGATGGCGTCAGGCTTCAGTGCAGAACACTGTCACATTTATTGAGAACCCACAAATAGACTTTTTGGATGTGTACTTAAGATGTGGGTTTTGTAAATCTATATTTGTCCTGGTTCTCATTTCCACTGTTCATGTTTCTAATATTTTCATTACTCTGCTGGGTATTTCTTTTAATTAATTGATTGATTGCTTCACCATTCCCTGTTTCCCATCCCAGTTACTATTTCAGTTATCCCTCCCACTCCATCCCACTCCCTTCCTCTAGGTACTTTCCACCCCCAGCCATTCACCTGCCTGATGTGACAAAAAAATTCCCTATGGCTAGAGGACCCCCCACACACACAAACCTGAACACCCACCTGGGTAAACATGGATCTTTAGTGGTTCAACTCATGCATTTTCCAAGGACTGTTCTCAGATTGTCATCCTTTACAAAGAATTCCATGGCAGTCCCAGTAGCAAAAAAAAAACAAAAAAAAAAAACAGTAAAGTTTGAGACAGATTTGCATTGGCCAAGGACAGTTCTCAGTTCACTGTCCTTTAAGAAACAAATTCATGGCAGCCCCGGTAAAAAGCAGTACAGTTGAGACAGATGTTTTAGAAAGAAGATGCTCTTGTTTAAAATGGCGACTTCAAGAGACACACCATGCAAATAGTTTTTGTTGGAGAAATTTAATTAGTAACAATCCAGTAGCTGTGGCTAGCAGACCCTTCCCCCACCTGAACATCCACCTGGAAAAATATGGATTTTTAGTGGTCCAACTCCTGCATTGGTAATGGACTGTTGGCCGTCCTTTAAAAAATAATTCCCTTAAAGTCTTGTGGTCCCTCTACTCTTCCCAACCCCATCCCAGTAAAAAACAGTACAATTGAGAGAGATTTGTTTAGAAAGGAGAACCTCTTGTTAGAAAGGAGACTTTAAGAAACACACCATGCAAATAGTTTTATCGGGGAAGTTTAATTAGTAATAATCCAGTAGGGCAATTAGAGAGAGTAAAGAGAAATTGTTCCAGAAATAATGAGTACTATTAGAGATCAGAAGAAAGAGAATACGAAAATAAGGACCTTTTGCATGCTAGAGACAGAGTCAGAATTATGGCTAGATAGGAATTAGTTCGAGAAAAAGAACACACAAGGACAGGTGGAACAAATCTTCAAGACTACCAAAAACTTATGTTTAGTACCAGATCTAATATTAAGTTTGGGAAGTTTAAGTCAGTTTTACAACAAAATTAAATTTTACAATCTAATACTTATGGCAAATGAATTTGTCAAAATCATGGATAACAGCTAAAAATAAACAAGTCTAAATGATACAGTAATACACACTGTACATATTATATGAGAGCAAAATATTAAAAAGAGGTAGTTAGAAAATGCACCAAATTTTTTTTTTAGGTGTGGGTGATGTATTTACTTATGTTTGATGGTCCTCATTTCATCTCTCTACGTTTTGCAATCTGTCCTTGTGTTTCAATGCTATACCATAAGGGCACGATTTTGCAGTAATTAGCATTTCAGCTCACTCATTCTCTCTGAATTGCTAATCAAAATTTCTTAGTGTCATACTATTTTTTTTCAGCAAACACAAGATTTTCTACCCAATTGCATCTTTCAGCATCATATCCAAATGGACATACCTGCCATTATAGCCCCTATGCAGTGTCCATAACAGGGCGATTAAATATGCTATTAAATACTATCTACGTCAATATTAATCACTGTGGCAAGCCACTGGGCACACTAACATCTACTAAGTGACCTCCGTTTACTACCACCCTCTGATACCCATCCCATTAATTGGAAGAAAAAAATTAAAAATAAACAGCAGGCCATGAGCACAATCTCATTAAGAGATCATTAGTCTGTCTGTAACATGCTTGCCCAAGATTCTTTAGATTGCAATGTCCGTTTCATGTTCAGTAAGTAAATCCATGGCTCTGCCCTGCCTCATTTAACTGTTTGGCAATCTATTGTATAGCACTATACCATAGATTCAAGTTTAGTGTAATGAGCTGTGAATGACCTTGATACATCAAGAAGTCCTGGGTTACATTGTAATGAACTGAACTAAAGGAACTGTGGAACTGGAACAAAAGGCAAGGTGCACTTGTGAGGCTTCTGGTTCACTGTGTTCAGGCTGGAGTTTCGGTGGGGGAGGGTGGCATGATGAACTGGCTACATTATTCACTGTTGTTCTACATGATAAGAATCCAGAATATAGGGAGCACCATGTGACCTGACCAAAAAAAAAAAAAAAAACTTGGGAACTTTAGATCTCTGTTCCTGTTCATTTTTTTTTTTCTGAACTCTGAGTTTTAGCACATGCCTTATTCTGCCCTTCCAATATTTATCAGAATGAAAGTTATAGTCAGCTAATTAGCAGCTCATAAACTGATTCCAACACTGCCTTCAACAGTCACAGTCAATCCCAGTCACTTACATAAAGGGGGGGGGGGTGGCTGACCTAGTTCATCTACCCCAGTATACAAAATTTTTTTTAATTTCTAATAATTTATACTTTACTTTGTTAGGGACATCATTTGTTGCAAAGCCACCTTCTGAGTGTTCCATTTCAATAGTCATGGTTTAACAGTGCCTGTCTCGTTTGCACACAGATTAAGCATTGTAATAAGATGACTTTTTTGCTTGTTTTACCCTAAGTGAAGCAGGGACAGTGAAGTATGTTGTTTATCATTGCTGGACATGATGAAGGACATAGCACTGTAAAGCATTTGAGTTGTTATTTTTTTTTCCTTTTGACTGATCTAACAGTAGCTCCTAACCCCCCCCCCAGCCCAGTTTCTAAACCTCCAGTGGGAGCATAAAACGGAAGGTTTGTCCCTTTGCAGAGCTCCCTTTAACAGACTTTTGCTAATTGATTATTTTCTTTGTTCCTCCTGCAATCTTTCTCCCCTTCCCTATATACACTCTGGTTCTAATCCAGGAGTCCAACATGCAATACACATGAATGGTTGAACACTAATGCCTGCCGATGTGTTGTCTTTGTTCATGTGAGACTGCTAGTTTAGACTTTTCCCCTCCCCTACATACACTCTGGCTGTAATCTACAGAAAGGAGCCCAACCGCTGTTGTAAAACTGGCACTTCAACATATTTGACCCTCAGAGTGGCCTGTCACACTCAACAAGGGCTAAAAGCACTGTAGTTTTTAAAGCTGGCAATTTCAGAACTACATTCATTTTAAATCAAATGCATCAGCTCCCATTTGATTTAAATTTTTTTTTTATTTTATTTATTTTTATTTATTTAGTTGTTTAACCAGGTATAGCACACTAAGCTGAAAGCTTTTTTATAGGAGCGACCTGGGAGCACATGAATGTAGTTCTGAAATTACCAGCTCAAAAAACTCCCCAAAAATTAACCCTTTACTGCAGAACCCGAGGTTTAAATTCAAATGAGTATGGCAGCTTTGCAAATGCACTAGCTCATCACTTTTTTATATAAATCCAAATTAATGGTTTAATTCCCTTAACATCTGTTAATTGATTTGTGGTCTTCATGTGTTTACAGGTACACAGCTACTGTTTGCGCATAGTAGTGGCAGTCTATACAATTAATTGTGCCTGCTATTAGTTACCACATCTCTAAAAGTATGCTTTGTTATACAGTAGGTTCTTTACAGACTCCTTAGTGCTCAGCTTCTCAAGATATTATAAGTAGCTGTGTATTAATCGTGTATTACTGTTATTATTATATATATATGTTTAATATTCTAGAGTGAGTGCTCATCCTTGTGGCAAAATTCACATATCTGCACCTTTGTATTTTGAGTGCAATACTGGCAATGTCTGTGGTGCCCACCTGGTGCTGTAAGATCAAATGAGCAAGCAAGTCAGAAACCTGCAATACACTTAAAGAAACTACTGAGTGATTAAACATATAAAAAAATAGCTTTTGCCAGCGGCAGACCATTTATTTACAACTGCCATGGATTTGTTAGAGTTTGTCTTAGGGATATGGTCAGCTAATTAGCAGTTCATAAACTGATTCCAACAGTGCCTTCAACAGCTGCAGTCAATCCCAATCATTTACATAAATGGGGAGGGGGTGGCTGATCTAGTTCACCTACCCCAGTGTACAACATGGGCAAAGGCCCAAACCAAAGAAACACTAGCACAAACAGTAAGATAAGGTGACAAGACTTTATATACATACATTAGTGAAATGAGAAAATCCAGAGAGGGTACTGCTAAGATCAAAGGGATAAGGGGGCGTGTGAGGAGGAGGACCTCCTAAATAGATACTTCTGCTCAGTATTTACTGAAGAGAAGGTAGGGCAGGGCCCACAGCTCAGTACCATGGACACAGGGAGGAGGGAGGTGTGCACTAGTCCCTTCACAAAAGAAAGGGTCCTACAAGAGCTTGATAAGCTCAGGGTGGACAAGGCAATGGGACCTGATGGCATACATCCCAGGGTACTAAACATGCTAAGGGTGGAACTAGCAGAGCCATTATCAGAACTATTTAGTGAGTCTCTGAGCACAGGAGAGGTCCCAGAAGACTGGAGAAGGGCTCATGTGATCCAGCTACACAAGAGTGGTAGCAGGGCGGAGGCAGGGAACTATAGACCAGTCAGTCTTACCTCAGTAGTGGGCAAGATTATGGAGACACTCCTTAAGGAAAGGATAGTGCAACACCTGGAATCCATAGGAGCACAGGATCCAAGACAGCATGAGTTTAGAAAAGGAAGGTTCTGTCAAACTAATCTCATAGATTTCTTTGACTGGGTAACCAGAGTGGTGGACCAAGGGGGAGCAGCTGATGTCACCTACCTTGACTTCAGCAAAGCTTTCGCCACTGTTCCACATAGGAGATTGATTAATAAGCTGGGTAGGCTCGGGGTGGGTCAGACATTGATCAACTGGGTGGCAAACTGGTTGACAGGCAGGAAACAGAGAGTGATGGTGAATGGTATACAGTCAGAAGAGAAGCAAGTCATAAGTGGGATACCTCAGGGATCAGTCCTGGGGCCAGTCCTCTTCAATATCTTCGTCAGTGACATTACAGATGGACTGGAGGGTAAGGTTTGTCTGTTTGCAGATGACACCAAGATCTGCAACAGAGTAGATGATCCAGATGGGGTGGGCAGAATGAGAAGAGATCTGGATACACTAGCAAAATGGTCAGAAGAGTGGCAACTGGGGTTTAATGCAAAGAAGTGAAAGATCATGCACATAGGGAAGAGAAACCCTGAAGCCACCTATAGGCTGGGAGAGGAGTTGCTGGCAGTCACAAGGGAAGAAAGCGACTTGGGCGTCATCATCACCAATGACCTCAAATCATCCAAGCAGACCACTAAAGCAGTCGGTAAGGCTAGAGGGATGTTGGGGTGTATTAGTAGGGGTATCACAAATCTGAAGAGGGAGGTAATAATCCCTCTTTACAAGACACGGGTTAGGCCCCATCTGGAGTACTGCATGCAGTACTGGAGGCCACACCTTCACAAGGACATTAACCAAATTGAGGCAGTCCAGAGAAGGGCAACCAAAATGGTGCATGGACTGCATCAGAAAACATGTAAGGAGAGATTAACTGAGCTCAATATGTATACCCTAGAGCAAAGGAGGGAGAGAGGTGATATGATTGAAACATTCAAACACCTTAAGGGCATTAACAAGGTGAAAGAGTCTAATGTTTCAATATAAGATAAATAGCCGGACAAAAGGACACAGCATGAGATTAGAAGGAGAGCGATTAAGGGGCAATGTGAGGAAGTTCTTTTTCACAGAAAGGGTGGTGGATGTATGGAACGGCCTACCTCAGGAAGTGGTGGATATGAATACAGTGCAGGGCTTCAAACAGGCATGAGATAGGCATAAGGGAGCAATACAGATGAGTATGAATAGATAGTCCATTGACAGAGCAAAGGCCAATGGCACATTCATAAGGTAGAAAAAGAAATGGGCAGACTGGATGGGCCTTGCTGTCCTTATCTGCCATCAACTTCTATGCTTCTATGTTTTTCTGTCCCTTTGTAAAACTGCCTGTAACAGACTTTTGCTAATTGATTGTTTTTCTTTGTTCCTCCTGCAGTCTTTCTCCCCTTCGATATCTATATTCTAGTTCTAATCCCGGAGTCCAACATGCAATACATAATTATGGCTCAACACTAGTGCCTGTTGAAGTGTTTTCTTTGTTGTTGTGAGATTGCCTGTTTAGACTTTCTCCCCTCCCCCAAACACACTCTGACTGTATTCTAGAGAAAGGATCCCAACCGCTGTTGTAAAACTGGCACTTCAACATATTTGACCCTCAGTGTGGCCTGTCACACTCAATAAGAGCTAAAAGCACTGTGGTTTTTAAAGCTGGCAATTTCAGAACTACATTCATTTTAAATCAAATGCATCGGCTCCCATTTGATTTAAATGAATGTAGTTCTGAAATTGCCAGCTCAAAAACCTACAAAATTCACCCTTTACTGCAAAACCCGAGGTTTAGATTCAAATATGTGGCAGCTTTGCAAATGCACTAGCTCATCACTTTTCCATATTAATGATTTAATTCCCTTAACAGCTGTTAACTGGATTGTGGTCTTCATGTGTTTACAAGTACACAGCTACTATTTGCGCACAGTAGTGGCAGTCTATACAATTAATTGTGCCTGCTATTAGTTACCACATCTCTAAAAGTATGCTTTGTTATAGGTTCTATACAGACTCCTTAGTGCTCAGCTTCTCAAGATATTATAAGTAGCCATGTATTAATTGTGTATTACTCTTATTATTATATATATATGTTTAATATTCTACAGTGAGTGCTCATCCTTGTGGCAAAATTCACATATCTGCACCTTTGTATTTTGAGTGCAACACTGGCAATGTCTGTGGTGCCCACCTGGTGCTGTAAGATCAAATGAGCAAGCAAGACAGAAATCTGCAATACACTTAAAGAAACTACTGAGTGATTAAACATATAAAAAATAGCTTTTGACAGCGGCAGACCATTTATTTACAACTGCCATGGATTTGTTAGAGGTAATGAATAACTGTTGTATTCCAATCAGCGGCAGCTTAAAGTGCGCCAATATTTTTTTGTTTGTTTATTTCTGTTCATGGTGATATGAATTTTTCACATTTGGATATACAGTTGTACAACATGGATGGTGGCACTTACATTATCGTACAGATTCTCTTGTGCTTTTTTTTATAAAAAATGCTAAATTCAAAATTAAATGACTGATATTTGCACTGGATTGGCTAACATTGGCCGACTAGTCAATGTATGGAATGTTCCGTGATGTCAGATTTCTATTTTTTTTGTATTATTCTAATTTAAAAGTCATCACTTGTTTAAGAAATACTCAGCAGAGAGCTAAGAGGGCTGTCACCTGCTTCTGTCCATGAGGTTCCTGCCTCCATACCTAAAGAAGGAACTTTCCATCTCCCCATCCAAGATCCACACAAACTTTGCATAAATATATATATATATTTCAATATTGTTTAAGTTAGATTTGATGGTTTAATTTGTAAATATTCAGTATTAGTATGGCTTAGATAACTTCTTTTAATTATGGATTAATAACTACTTATTTGAGATGCATATGTTGTTATGAAACATAACATTTTTATGCATGTGCTATGGATTCACAAGCTAAGAAATAAAAAAGATTTAGAAAAATTAATGAATGAACAAATGACACATGCCATGAATGGAGTGACTGCAGTTAGAGCACCAGCACAGTACAGACAGCAGCAGAGAAGGTACTGGGGCTCTTGGTAATGGGCAGTCCCCACCCTGAACCAGCATAGACTCAAAATACTGTAGGGGAGAAATTCCAGTCTAAGGCTCTTGCATCTGTTGAGACCCCACCCAAGTCAATTGTATGATGTACCCTGAACACACCACAAACAAGAAGTTTAAATTATGGTCTTGCACTTCTCAATACCCCTGGTGTTGTGTGTCAGTTTGGGGGAGCTGGAAGAAATAGGATGAGGAAACAGAAAGAATGAGAAAGATTTTTTGGGGGAGGGTAGAGTTAAGGCAATTCATGGAAGTTGGAAGAACAGAGAAAAGGGGGAAGGGAATGTGCTATGATGTGCTTTTTTAATGTTGATTGGATTCTTGTTGGGGAAGGGGACGCACATAGCACAGAGAGGATTTTTTAGGGTCATTTCTTTTATTGTTGTTGGGGTTAGATGGGATGGAAAGGACATAAGGAAGAAATGTATTATTGGGTTAGTGGTGTTGTCTTGGTCAGACAGACAGCACCAGTCAAGTATGTGTGCATGTGTGCGTGTGTGTGTGTGTGTATGTGTGATGGGGTGTATGAGGACATTGTTTTAAGGAAATTCAGTACTTTGGCATACCTACTAAACAGCTGTTTTTGGGAGAGCAACAAATGTGCAGAGCTGTAGTGTGCAGTGTAGAAGAGCACTCATGCTGCAAAGAAAGGTCTATTTAGGAGATGACTGTGTGTGTGTGACAGAGCTCAACACAGGGCAGGACAGGGGTAAATGGAAAAATAGACAAGGGCAATAAGAGCAGGGTTGGGGGGAAAAAGGATAAAGCCAACATTAAATGGAGGGCAATAAGTACCAATGCCCATAGTCTGGGAAACAAGCTTCCTGAGCTAGTAGCCCTGGTGGAAGATGAACAATTGGATATTGTGGCAGTCACAGAAACATGGTACTGAGAACCATGACTGGGATGTCAACATACCAGGATACACAATCTACAGAAGGGACAGGAATAAGAGGAGGTGGAGTAGCTCTATACATAAGGAAAGGGATCAAAGCTACAGAACTAAAAAGTAAAGGGGGAGGACAAGAGGCACTCTGGGTCACCTTGGAGACAGGGAATGGCATCACAATCCCTACAGGGGTTGTATACAGACCCACCATCTCAAGGGGAAGAAATGGACAACAAAATGATAGAGGACATTCTCAAAATGCCTGAAAAAGGAGAATACTGTTTATGGGGACCTGAATATGCCAGATTTTAACTGGATAATATGTACTGAGCCACATCCAAGAGCAGGGATATTTCAATAATTTCAGGGGGGCAGGTAGGTCTTAGACAACTAGTGTTGGAACCCACTCGGGAGGGAGCAATACTAGACCTGGTACTCTCAAATAGAGGGAGGATCACAAATTTAGAAGTCAGTAGACATCTGGGAACAAGTGACCACTGCACAGTGTGCTTCACAATGAGCACAACCATGGAGATAAGCCATACAAAAACAAGGATACTGGACTTTAGAAGGGCTGACTTTGGCAAAATGGGTGAATACCTGAAGAATAAACTAGCAAATGGCCAGAAAGGAGGGGTGGAAGAACAATGGAGAAAAATAAAAACTGCCATCATAGAGGCAACAAGCCTTTGTGTGAAACAAATAAAGAAAACAAAGCAGAGCAAAAAAATCACTATGGTTCTCAAAAGAGGTGGCAGGGAAGGTTAAGGAGAAAAAGGCTGTATTCAGAAAGTATAAGGAATCACAGAAGAAGCACGACAGGGAACTGTATCAATTAAAGTAGAAAGAAGTGGGGAAGGTAGTCAGACTAGCAAAGGCCCAAACTGAGGAAAAACAGCCAACTCAGTTAAGAAGGGGGATACAACCTTTTATAGGTACATTAGGGAGCATAGAAAGGTTAAGGGAGGGATAGTGAAGATTAATAAAGGAGAGGGGAGGTGGGCAGAGGGAGACAGTGAAAAGGCAGAGATACTGAATGAATACTTTTGCTCAGTATTCACAAAAGAAGATGAGGAGGAGTTACTTAAACGTGACAATAGAAGCACTCTGGGTAGGGGGGTTGACACCAGTCCATTCACAGAAGAAAGAGTCCTGAAAGAACTCCTAAAACTCAAGGTGGGCAAAGCAATGGGGCCTGATGGGATTCACCCCAGAATCCTAAAAGAACTAAGGGAGGACCTAGTGACACCACTGACCACGCTTTTTAACAAATCATGGCAGGATGGGGTGGTACCTGAGGACTGGAGGAGGGCAGATGTGATTCCTTCACAAAAGTGGGAGCAAGGCAGAAGCAGAAACTACAGACTTGTAAGTTTGACCTCAGTGGTAGGAAATGATGGAATCACTTGAAAAGAAAGAATTGTTGAGTACCTAGAGGCCAGCAGGGCACAGGACCCAAAGCAGCATGGATTTACAGCAGGAAGGTCATGTCAGATGAATCTAATTGATTTCTTTGACTGGGTGACCAAGTAATAGACCAGGGAGGGGCTGTGGATATGGTCTACTTAGACATTGCAAGGCATTTGACACAGTCCCGCACAAAAGATTAATAATCAAGTTAGCCAGCCTGGGAGTGGGTCCCAGGGTGGTAGCCTGGGTAGCAAACTGGCTGCACAACAGGACACAGAAGGTACTAGTGAATGGAACACATTCCGAAGAAAAGGGGGTTACTAGTGGAGTACCTCAGGACTCAGTACTGGGTCCAGTCCTCTTTAACATCTTCGTAGGTGACATTGCAGAGAGTCTGGAGGGAAAGGTATGCCTCTTTGCAGATGACACAAAGATCTGTAACCAAGTTGATACACAAGAGGGGGAAGAAAAGATGAGAAGGGACTTGGCAAGGTTGGAGGAATGGTCAGACATATGGCAACTTAGATTCAATGCAAAGAAGTGCAAAGTAATGCACATGGGAAACAAAAACCCAGGAGAAGAGTACACAATAGCAGGGGAGGTACTAACAACAACAAAAATGGAAAGGGACCTGGGGGTAGTCATATCAGATGACCTAAAGGTGGGTAAGCAATGTGAAAAGTTGGTAAGGAGAGCCAGAGGGATACTGGGATGCATAGGAAGGGGCATCACAAGTAGAAAAAGGGAAATGGTTATCCCTCTCTACAGACAGTTGGTGAGACCCCATCTGGAGTACTGTGTGCAGTTTCGGAGACTTCATCTTCACAAGGACATAGACAGGATGGAAGCAGTCCAGAGGAGGGCAACTAAAATGGTGCAGGGTCTGCAGCAGAAACCATATGAAGAGAGACTGAGAGAGCTTAATATGTATACTCTTGATGAAAGGAGGGATGGGGGGACATGATAGAAACATTCAAGTACCTCAAGGGAATCAAGAAAGTCCAGGAGGGTAGCATCTTTCAGAAAAAGAGATGTGTAAGAACAAGGGGGCACAATTTAAAGATAGAGGGAGGACAGCTCAGGGGTAATGTGAGGACATTTTTTTTCAAGGAGAGAGTGGTGGATACATGGAACAGCCTTCCTGAGGAGGTCGTTGGGTCTAAAACAGTGGGGGAATTCAAACAAGCATGGGACAGACACAAGACAGTTATAGTAGGGGGTTGCAGGAAGTAGGCTGTTGGTTAACTAGAATCTGCAGCTTATCCAGTAGGTAGGGAAATGGGCAGACTGGGTGGGCCAAGTGGTCCTTATCTGCCATCAAAGTCTATGTTTCTAAAATCCAAAGCTATTAATAGAACAGAGTGTGGAAGTACACGTTTGTGGTATAAAGCTGTATACAGTCTCAGCGGTAGTGAGATGTTTACTGTCACTAGACACTGACTTGCTGCACCTTGCTACTGAAGAACCACATGTAGAAAACACCTACTGGACAATATTAAGAGAGCCAAATGGGTGTAGAAAACATATGGCTCTCTGTTGCATAAAACCAAACATCCTGTGGGACATAGCAGTCAGAGAGCCAAATTCTGGACCTGCTCAGTCCTACTGACTTTACTGGGAACTTCCACATCCCCACTCCCCTTGTTGGGAGCAATGATATCATAAGGGGCAGAAAATAATTTTGTATGTAAATACTATATGTTTCATTGGGCAAAAAACAATTTTAGTCTATTAATTATATTTTGTCTTTCAGTTATTCTTTCATATTGCACATTTCATGCTAGTATACTATTCTCTACCTTCCTTTTTGGCTAGAGCTTGCATTCTACCATCATTATTATGCTGACATACCAGTGTGTTCAGTTTATTCACACACACACACACACACACACACTTCTACAAAATTCACCCTTTACTGCAGAACCCAAGGTTTAAATTCAAAAGAGCGTGGCAGCTTTGCAAATGCACTAGCTCATCACTTTTTTTTATATAAATCCATATTAATGGTTTAATTCCCTCAAGCGTGCATGGGACAGTCATAAGGCAATTCTAGGGGGTTGGGGTAGGAAGAAGTAGGCTGCTGGTTAGCTAGGATCTGCAGCTTATCCATTGGATAGGGAAATGGGCAGACTGGATGGGCCAAGCGGTCCTTATCTGCTGTCAAATTCTGTGTTTCTATGTTCTAATTGGATTGTGGTCTTCATGTGTTTACAGGTACACAGCTACTGTTTGCGCATAGTAGTGGCAGTCTATACAATTAATTGTGCCTACTATTAAATCCCACATCTCTAAAAGTATGCTTTGTTATAAGCTCTTTATGCACCTCTCCTGTCAAAAATAGGGTAGCACCAAACCCTGCACAGAAACTGTCATTCATGCCTTTTTAATTTCAGTTCACAGACGTATTATGGCTTTTATAAAATATGTTGTACTTGTGGCAAATATTCAAATTTTACTGCAGTTGTTTTCTGTGGGGCATAATCAGTTTGAATTATTTGCCCATCCCCCTTTGTACTTATCCACACATATATTGGAAGAATGCAACAGGAACGCAATTTCTTTTTGTTTTTGTAACCTTTCCTTTCAACAGTGGGATATACTCTATTGGTTTCTGACAAGAATGCTTGTCTAAATGTGTCATTCCTGCATCATTTTGGTATATAATTTTAAAATGTTGTCAATAATCTGACGTGTTTGGTAATTGAAGTTGTATGTGAAATTATAGTGGTCCTTCCTTTTCTTAAACATATACTGCCATACTATATACTTTTGTTCATTTATTATTTGCTTGTTTGTTTCTTCACAGCGCCAGCCTCAAACTGATCACTTTGTGCAGTCTCTCCTATCCTACTGCCATCTACTGAACTACTAAGTTAATATCACCATGAAAAAAAAATAGCCTACTGTTCTCTCCTGGAAAGGATTTGTATTTTATTTATTAATTTGTATTATGTCATTAATCAGGATGTCTACACTTTCAGGAACACACTTGCCAATAGAATTGCAGACCAGAAGGATACAAAGTAAAAGCCAAAGCTATTACTACAACGGAGTGTAAAAGTACAAATTTGTGGTATGAAGCTGTTCTCAGTCTCAGCATCAGTGTAATGTTCACTGTCACCAGACGCTGACTGACCGCACCTTGCTACTCAAGACCCACATGCTTGTTTTTCTTTTTTGAAAGCTCATTCTGTTGCTTTTGCACAATTTCAGATAAACAGCTGTGGGGATTGCTCCTGTCAGCATTGTTCAAATAAGGAAGGTTCTGTCACTAGTAGACTGTCAGTTGTACTGGTTGCTGCCACTATCTCCATGCTGTATGTGAAAGTACAGTGGCCTTTCCTTTTTTTAAACATATACTTTAGTTTATTTATTATTTGCTTGTTTGTTTCTTCAAAGCGGCCAACCTCAAACTGATTACTCTGTGTAGTCTCTATCCTACTGCCATCCCCTGCACTTCTAAATTAATATCATCATGAATAGAAATATCCTACTGCCCTCTACTGCAAAGGATTTTTATTTTATTTATTTTTATTATTTTATTAATCAGGATGTTTACACTTTCAGTGACACACACACCAATATAAACACTATTAATACAACAAGAATAATGAACAAAATAAAAACAAATAAATAAATAAACCTAAAACATGCGGCATATAGTGTGGGTGTGTGCATGGGGGCGGGGGGTGAGATGACTGTATAATGAAACATCATATTAGGTTGATGTCATACTGTAGGTACTAAACTGTAACTAAATAAACACTGATGATCAGAATAGTGGTTGAGTATGTAGACTGTGGGGACACCTGCTGGGAAATGTTAAATGACCACAATTAATTTAGCTGAAAACAGCACCACCTGACACATTTTGGCTGTTAATAATGGTAAGAACTTGGCATACCTTAGCAGGTACTTAAGCCTTAATGACGCGGTATTGAGGCACCGCTCAGTACCACTCAGCATGCTGCTCGGTACACCACTCGGCCTGCTGCAGGTATCTCGGTATACCTCGGTAACAGGGATACTTTTCCACAACTCCCACTGTAGATATATATATATATGTTTAAATCCACTCAATAATCATGTTAGCAAGTATTAATAAGAACACAGAATCAAAGTCCTATTAGTAAATATTGAATACAACCCATGACTATAAGTAAACTTTCATTGTAAGTAATTAATCATTAATAAAACATATGTCTAAGTATTAAGTCTAACTGTAATTATATCTTGGCAAGGAAGGCTGAAAACCCAAGTTATAAGGTATTCATATTTAAACCTGCTTATTAGTTTATTGCATTTTAAAATACACTGAGCAAAGAATGACTTTATCTGACATTGCTCAAAATTAATTTATGATGTCCAGCAGAGGATCCCTTAGTGGGATATCTGGGATAGTCCATCTTTCCATTATCTCTTGAAGGTCCTAATTAATTTCTTTATTGGTTGGGAGTGGGGTGAGCAGGCCCAATTGGAGCTGAAGTGGGTGTCACACTGAGTATTATATACTATTTTTTTGGGTGGTCTGGTCAATGGCATGCCAACTGAGAATGGGGTCTGTAATATATGGAGATGGCCATATAATACTATCCTACACCATACAAAAAAATCCTAGTAATAGCACAGTACCCAAAGTGATAATATCATTGTTGACAAGTGATAATACTATCATTCAGAACTTGTAATACTATCGTTCGAGCTCTCAATGATAGTATTATCACCAAACCTGAAGAGCGCAGCCTCCAAACACTTCAGTGCCATAGGCCTTTTCCAGATATCCCCATGGCAACCTCTTACCATGCGTGGTGACATTTAGAAAACCACGCCTCCTGATTCGACGTGGTTTCTCTGTGGGCGGGCCAAACCTTTAAAAAAACATGGCGCCCGTCTCTCGCTTAGTGAGAGAAAATCATCCCTTCACTTCAGTACCACTGCTTTCCTACATAATCAAGCTGGCTAATCCTACCTACACTGAAGGAAAACATCAACTTAAGGTAGGACTGTGTACCAAACAAAACTCGATCATGAGAGACACGGAGCGAGTGAGCAAGCAGGCATGACACAAAGGGATGGGGGTGGAGACGGGGAGACAGTCATTGTCTGACTTCTCACTTCAAGAGAACCTGCCCTCACAGTACCACAGAAATAAAACTCTCCTCCATATATTACAAAAAATAAAAAATAGGTGAGTGTCTATTACTCAGGAGAAATACCATCTCGAGGTTCTGGGGACAAAGGAATCTCTCGAACTTCGCTCTCGGGGTTTCCTTGTCCCCAGAACCTCTCGATGGTATTACTCCCTTGTAATAGACACTCACCTATCTATTATTCTATTTATCTTGTAGCCACAGTGGTTTTTAAATAATTCAGAAGCACCACAATTAAGATATAGAGGGGACTGTCAGAAAGTGTGGCCTGCTCAGCATATAGATATCAGCTTGATAGTCATATATTACTGTTTCTTTTCTGGACTGTGTCATAGGTACATACTCCTCCAACCCTATTTTGAACAGAATGAGCATTGCTGTATATACCAACTAGAGTGAATAATGGGACTATACTCACTCTTACCAATGGTAGGAGATCATCAGACCTCCACTTTAATACAGAGGTGTCAGCACCTGGAAAGTATTAACTTCTTACCAAAGGTTCACTTGCTTTAACCTAGCTTCTAATTTTAATGTTGTGTCACCAGTTGAGGCCTGTTATATCTGTTAGGTTTGTTCTTGTTTTTCTATTATACATTGAGTGGAGTTACATTATGTGGCAACAGTGGTACTGAACTATTGCTGGGATCTCCTAAAATAGTCTCCTATACTATAAAGGTATATAATTCTCCAGTGAAGAGAGCCAGAATATTTGCAGAGCTGAAGCACGTGAACATGACATTTTCTTTTTACAGGAAACACATGTGTCATAGGGAGAACACCTTAAATTGAGGCAGAGCAGGGTACGGGAGGTAGTAGCAGCCTCTCACCCATCCAGGAAGAAAGTAGGAGCAGCTATCTTAATTAAAAGAGACTGCCATTTTAAAATGATGTCCTCTGAGATTGGTCTAAAGGGGAGACTGGCCATTCTTACAGGCCAGATAAAAGGGAAATGCTTCATGTGGTAAATATCTGTGCCACTAATGATCAGGCATGTGCATTCTTAAGGGCTGTGTGTGGTAAAGTAGCCCAGTTGCAGAGTGGTCAGATTATCATTGGTGGAGACTTTAATTATGCTTTTGCATCCCAAGAGGACAAGATGACAGATCTTCCAGTCACCTGGGCACCAACAGAGTGGCTGCCAAGACCCTCAAAGCCATGATGGAAGAGATGCACTTAGTTGATGTGTGGAGGCAGTTGTCAATCAATCAATCAAGATCTTTATTTATCCAGGCGGACACCACTGAGCAAGCTCATTTATAAGGTGGACCTGCATCTCACAAGTCATAAACGATACACATAATCATACTTTAATACAGACAATGCGATAATACGTGGTAATACATGAGAAAAAATAACAATGTAATGGGCAGAGAACAAATACATAGTACATGTAGTCACACATAGTTGCATGCAATGAGGAATACATATGGGTGAAAAAGAAGGAGAACCAGAACAAGCACACAATTATGTGGGAAATGCAGCCCTGCTATCCAAAAGGCTCTGGTTGAATAACTAGTTATATACGAAGCAGGGTGGTGGGGTGGGCGAGGGAAAGGAGAGCAGGTGGGGTCTAAAGGTATAGGGTGCTAAAGTGGGGAGGGTGTGACAGAGCAAAAATTCAAGTTGTAGCACTAAGCCGACTGCTCTTTGTTTCATTATAACTAAGAGATGTAAGGGTTAAAGGCTTTTTGTGTCTCAGACTATCCAAAGAATTAGTTAATTGGGAAGACTGGAACACTCGCAGAAGGAGACGACCTTGGGTATGGCTTAGCAAACATTGAGCACTCGAGCACTCGAGCAGCTTCTAGTTGGTGACCACTGATGGCCATGTCCTTCACTGTTTGGGTGAGTGAGGTGCAATCATTGGCACTAGATCAACTTCTGGGTCAAAGACCGCTGGTGGCCATGTGCTTGGCTGCTTGAAATGAGTGAGCTGTAGGCACAGCACTCAGGGAGCGGCATTAGGTCGATGGATTATGAAGTGGCAGCCCTGAAGGTACCTGCTACATCCAGTCTAGGGTGATGAGACTACACAGAACTAAGGGAACGTAATCCAAGTGTGTGTTCTCGAGAGGCTTCAGGGTCATTGACCACTGGTGGTCGAGGTCATAAGGTGACTGCACTGGTTAATTAAGCAGTCATTTAGCACAACTGGGTGCTGAATAGAGGCAAGGGGTAGAGGTGGGGGTGAAGAGGGTGGAGTGTAGGAAAAAAGGGTGAAGTGTAGGACCAAAAGGGGTGTACTTGGCAAAGGTGCTCATGGTCTGGTGGTTTTATGGCTTTACTATGCCTCTATGGGGTTTGTATCCAGTTTAGTGGACTCAGGCATCAGCTTCAGGGGTGCCGCCACCTGGTGAACGCGTATTGTACGGCGGTTGGGCAAGGAGCCCTGGAAGGGTGTGGAACCGTAATTCATAGACAGTGGAAGCAGTGGCAAACCTCTTTGATTAATTTTGCATATAAGGTTTTAAATGCTGGGACACTTACTGGAGATTTTAGTTTCAGTGATTTCTGTATTTCGTTCCAGACAGTTGGCAGTGAGAAGCTTATGGCTGCTCTCCCAAGGCGTGTGCGGACCCTGGATATCTTTACAGAAATTAGCGAGCAGCTTTTTAAGGTGTTGTTTCAAAGCTCTCTTAGAGCCAGTAGGTTGGAGATGTAGTGTGGTAATTTGGAGGTAATATCTTTTAAGGTCCAGATTGTGACATTTCTATTTCATCTGTATTGAAGGGAGGTCCACCCCACAGCAGTGTATAGGGAGCAGTGGTGGGTAGTGGAGGGGAGTCTGGTGATGAAGCGCAATGCTCTGTGGTATAAGACATCCAGTTTGTCTAGGAGAGAGGTATTGCAGTGGCTATAGATGAAGTCGACGTAGTCTAGTAAGGGGATGAAGGTGGTCTGAATGAGCTGTTTTTTGCTTCGGGTGTCAGGAGGCAGTTTATTTAGTAGAAGAGCCCCAGCCTCTGCTTTAGCTTTTTCACCATGCCCTCCAGGTGTTCTACAAAGGAAAGTCTGTGGTCTAGCCAAACTCCCAAATATTTGAATTTGGGGACGAACTCCAAGTTTTCCCCCAGTAAGGTGGTGATAAGGGGTAAAGTGCCAATAGACGGGTATGTCTGAGTGTTGCCAGGGGAAAGGATCATTGCCTTGAATTTTTTCACACTGAGTAGCTTTTTATTAAGTAGCTTGTGTTGGAGGATGTCAAAGTCGTGTTGCAGATCTGTGCAGGCAGTCTCTGGGGTTGACCAGCTTAGGTATAGAACTGTGTCATCCGCGAACAGGTGGATACTGGCTTTTTTATGCCAAGGTCAATGCTGTTGATGTATATGGTAAAGAGTATTGGGCCCAGGATGGAGCCTTGGGGGACACCTCTTACTAGCGGTTTAGAGAGTGATAGTTCCCCATCTGCTGTAACCTGCTGGAGCCTGTCCATGAGGTAGTCTTGGAACCATCCAAGGGAAATAGCATCTAGACCTAGGGTTTTTAAAAAGGATAAGAGTAGGGAGTGATTGACGGTGTCGAAGGCCCTGCTTCGGTCAAGGAAGACGCGCAGACAAATATTTTGTTTTCAAGGTCGTTTTGCCAATCATTTGTTACCTTGACCAACACCGTAACTGTACTGTATTTTGATCAGAAACCTGACTGTAATGGATTTAAGAAGTTTGAATTTTCCAGGAAGGTTCGTAGCTGTGTATTCACTATTCTTTCTAATAGTTTAGATAGAATAGGGAGTATTGAAACTGGCCTGTAGTTGTTTAAATCACAGGGATCCCCAGATTTAAATAACAGAATAATGTGGGCAGTTTTCCATACATTAGGGAGAGTCCCCTGGGATAGTGATAAGTTGAACAAATGCATTATGGGCACTGCCAGTACATGCCAGGCCACCTTTATGAAGTAGGGGTCTATTGAATCCGCCCCTGTGCTTTTCTTGGTATCCAGGTGAAGGAGTAACTCTTCGACTTCTTTCAGAGTAGCAGGAGAGAAGGAGAAGGTAGCGTTTGTTAGATTTTGTTCAGGTGTCAGTGCAGGCATCTGAGAGCGCAGGTTGCAGGCAGATGAGTTATCGAAAGCTAGTCCGGCAGAGGTGAAATGGTTGTTAAATGCTTGCAAAATTTCCTTTTTGTCACTGAGAAGGACATTGTTAGAGGAGATTTTAGAAGGGAGTCTGCTTCCTGACATGTGACCAGAGAGGTCTTTTATTGTGGACCAGAATTTGGTTGGACAAGTTGAGGCAGCATCTAACTCTGTATGATAGAAGTTGGACTTGGTCTCTCTAATTAACCTTGTACAGGAGTTCCTAGCAGCTCTGAAAAGACACTAGTCTTTGGCAAGTTGTGATTTACAAGCATTTTTCCACAGTTTGTCCCTTTTTAGCAATGCAGCTTTAAGTTCTGGGGTAAACCAGCGATGAGTTCTGTGCTTTATGCAAGTTTTGACCATGGGAGCATGGGTGTTGAGGGCGTGTGCTAATATTTCTTGGAATATGGTATATGCATCGTTGACTAGTTAGGTGAGGTAGAAATCTGCCAGAGTGGAGAGTCCTTAAGATCATTGGCGTAGGCATATGGATCGAAGTTACGCTTTGATCTCTTAGTAGAGAATTTCGATGTAGTTTTGGGCATATGGTTTGTTCTCACTCCAGCAATAAAACAGTGGTCGCTAACGTCGGCATGGAAGATACCAACATGTGAGTAGAGGTGTGGTTTGTTTACTAATGGAACATCTAGAAGGGTACTATTTGCTGGGTTTTTCTTATTAATGCATGTTGGTTCATTAATAAGCTGTGAGAGTCCATGGGAGTCACAGAGGGATTTGAGAGGTAGTGAGGCACTGGATAGCCAGTCGTAATTAAGGTCTCCCAGTATAATAGTTTCTAGATTGCTGGAGTCCAGCATGGAGGATAGATAAGTCAGGAGCTGGGGTCCAGCTGAGGGTGGCCTGTAGCAGCCAATGATTTGAATGGCTGATGCAGGAGTAATTTCAATTTTTAGGAACAAGCATTTGTAAGCGCCAGCATACGAGGAGTCAAGTATAGAGACTGAGAATTTGTCCTTGATATAGATGACAACTCCACCACCCCTGGTTTGTCTGTCAGTTCTGAATAGTAGGTAGTTAGGTATACCGATCTCCAAGTCAGGTGTGGCTGGCCGTAGCCAAGACTCTGAAATAGCAAGCACGTCAGGGTCAGTGTGTGATATCCAGGCTTGGATGGAGGAAACTTTTTTTAGAAGGCTGCATGCATTAACATGCATGAAGCTAATTCCTTTTATTTTGGAGAGTTCTGATGGTGAGGTTATGTCGATCATGGGTCCAGGATTGAGCTCTACATTACCTGAACATAGTAATAGCAGAAGTACAAGTTTTCTTAGGACCACAAGGGAGGTTTTGAAAATGTTTTACCTTTTCCAGGTAGATGTAGTATCCGGGTAGATTTGCATGGACATACTATTAGTCTTATATTGGCCTAGCATCACATAGTGTAGAACCCTTGCTGTGAGGTACCACGATGTATTATTACTGTGGGAAGGTAGCTGGTACCTTTTGGCTGAAGTTTGGCTGCTTTGTGCACACCTGCTATGCCACCCAATAAGGTAAGGGTGAAAGGTACAGAAGTGTTGCAAGAGCTGAGTAAATGCCCAATGTGTGAACATTGTATAGACTCAGGATGTGTTTCCTCACTAAAGTAGGTCCAGTCTAGTGGATTTCCTAGTATAGGCAGAGTACATAGAGCAATAAGGAACTGGAAG
The DNA here is from genome assembly GCA_016271365.2 of Neoceratodus forsteri. NCBI lineage: Eukaryota > Metazoa > Chordata > Ceratodontiformes > Ceratodontidae > Neoceratodus > Neoceratodus forsteri. The sequence continues at coordinate 254,541,663 of CM028131.1, read as the reverse complement.
CATAATGCCATGGTAATTAGAGTAGGTAGGCAGGGAGCGCTCCTGGAGAAGGAGGAGGGTTCCATGAGTTAGTTTAGGTAGCTAGTCTGAGGTGGTGTCCCTCACCTTAGCAGGGTAGATTAAACAATAGATCAATAGGAATAGACAAAGAAGGAAGGGTAGACAGTAGAGAGCCAGTAGCAATAAGGGGCTGAGCAAGACGATCTATATAGAAATGGGCCAGGAGGGGGGATGGGCAAGTGGGCAAAAATTTGTGGCTTTGCTGTACCTCTCAGTGTGCTGTGTCTGGCCTTGTAATCTCGGACATGCGACTTCTAGCTCCGACTGCCAGTGGCCTGGTTTGGCCAGTGGGAAGAGCTGGGAGCCCTAGGAGGGGTCTCGGCTGAAGAGGGAAGGAGGGAGCCAAACTAGTACTGGTGGAGGACAAAGGGTCTCACTAGCTAGTGACAAGAAAATTTACACTTGAATGGGGTGATTTCCTTGGCTCCTGGGAGTCTGGCTGCAGTACCAAGTCAAGGAAGAGCTGTAATCACTCTAACATTTAGCTAACCTTAGCAAGGTAAAAACAGCTTTTTCAATGTAAGTTTAACAATTTCTAAACAGATCAGGTAATGAAACAGTCTGGGTAATGAGATTTCAGTCTGGTTTGCTAGTAAAATTGCACCTTTTCGCTCCGCTAGATAGGAAAGAATAGGTGAAGTAAAGGGACCAATCAGAGTGAGCCTGGCAAAAGGTGGTGGTGCTCTGATTGGTTTGTGACTTTGCTGTACCTCTCAATAGGGATATAGACAGGTTGGTAGGGTGCATCTGACACCAGGAGTGGGTATCCCAGTGTCGGAAAGGGAAAGGGGAAATTGTTTAACCAGGAAAGACACACACTAAGCAGCAGCAGGGAAAGGGGACATTGTTTAACAAGGAGCGACACACTACGCCACAACTGAAGGGCTTGCATTTCAAAGGACAGAGCCACATGCAGCATCGGCTCTGTCCTTTGAAATGTTTTCCGAGATCAGCCCCCTCAGCAAATCAGTGTCATCAGGACACTGCCTGCTGATCTGCCTGCCATAGACTGGCTCCTGCAGCACCACTGGCCATTTGGCTGGCATGCCTCACACCTTTCTCCAGCAACTCTCATATCAACGCATTCATCTGCGCTTGCATGCACTACGAACATAAAATTGCTATGGTGATCTAATACATCACTAATAAATGACAAAACATTCAAGGCTAAGCTCTTACAGAGCCTTAAAGATGCTTTTGAATTAAATCTGGGGTCAAATTTATCTACAGGAATTATTTGGCATATGGTTACGGCATTAGTACAGGGTGAGATCATTAGTTATGCCCCAGCAGAGAAGAAAATAGGTAAAAAAAATTAATCAGAAAATGCTAGACAACATTACAGAATTAGAAAAGTGCTATAAACGAAGCCCCAAGAATGGGGCATGGGGTCATAATGTTATAATGTCACAAGACATTCTGCCGCAGCATTATCACTGCAGCATGACATTTTGCCAGTGGCAGATGTCTGTGTTTTGTGAGGGGCTCCCTGTTATGGGGGGCTGGGCCCCAATCCCCCCCAACTAAAATAACCAACTCTGGGGGGGGGGGTTGGACATTTAATTCACACAAAGTGCGAATAAAAGAAATATTCCATGCATCTGGGACTGGGATTCAATACCTGGTCCACAGATGCACCACATCCATTGCTGCCCATGACTCATCCCATTGAGCCATAGCGGCTTCTCGATAGACCCTCCTCCCAGCAGAGAACTAGGGAACAGTGGCAGGGTACACAACCGTGCATAGACCAGTAAGTGGTTTTTCACCCTGTCACTATTCCCACCCACGCTGTCTGTGTTGCGCGGTTTTAGCATATGTCGTCTTATGCACGGCGAACTGACCCAATAGGAAGGAATGGTAGGGTACTGACAGTTAACTAGAGTTAAGCAACAATTGAAAGAAACAAGAGAAAAAAAGCTGAGGGATATCTATGGTACACTAATCATAAACATTACAAGGTCAGGGGGAAGGTTATGAAATTACTTGCTTATAGATTACTAAAAATGGCAGCAGATAGAAATAATGCAGGGATCCATCAAAAGTATGGGTAATGCCTGGAAAAATTGTGCAAGGGTTCCAAGAGTTCTACAAGAATTTTTATGCTGAACCGTAGAACCTGGTGGTAACAGAGAATCACACCGACAATTTGTTACAAGATTTGCATCTTGAGATATTACCCCCAGCAGACAGTGAGCAGCTGGAGGCAGCAATGTCTGAAGCTGAGCGTATAGAGGTTATCTTAGAAATAAAGGCTGGTAGGGCACTGGGGCCTGACGGGTTTAACGTAGACTTTTATAACACCTATAAGGAGATTCTTACTCCAATATTGACAAAGGTATTCAGTGCCTGCCTAGAAGAAGGGGTCACACCCGCCACATGGCAGATAGCCTTGCTAACAGTTGTATTGAAACATGGAATGAATACTGAGTTTTGTGCCTCATACAGACCCACATCCCTTTTAGACCAGGACATGAAGTTGTTCACTGAAATTCCAACAGGCTACAAGGCTGTATAGCCACCCTGATACACCCTGAACAAATGGGATTTATTCCGCAACAACATTTACATAGTAATATTCATAGGTTGCTCAATGTGCTTCACAATCATAAAGACACGGAACGTCTACAATTAGCCCTATTTTGGGATGCTGAGAAAGCACTGGATCTTGTCAACTGGGTTTACCTACAAAAGGTCATGTGGGCAATAGGTTTTGGTGATGGCTTCATGTCCTGGATAGAAATGCTCTATGCAAACCCCAAAGCCCAGGTTAAGGTGAATGATACAATTTCAGATAACTTCAACATCAAATGAGGGAGCAGACAAGGCTGTCCCCTTTCACCCCTCCTTTTTGCATTAAGCATGTAACCCTTGACAGCAGCAGTCAGACAGGCAAGAGACATCACAGGGATTAAGGTCAGTGGGTGTGATAGCTGCATCTCATTGCACACAGAAGACACACTGATTTATTTACACAACCCAGAGCAGTCATTGCCAAACTTGTTAAATATTTTGCACACTCTTGGCCAAGCCTCTGGATTCAGTGTTAATGCAGATAAAAGTGACATTTTAACAGTTAGTGGCGAAGTACCCAAGGACCTTAAGGATAGCATCCCTTTTAAATGGATTCAGAATAAAATGCGTTATCTGGGAATTCATATTCTCAGTAGGTTACACAAACTTTACGAGGTTAATTGGAATTTACTAATGTAGCAAGTTCTCACGGATTTGAACCGTTAGGGAGCCTTACCGCTTACCCTCTGAGACAGATTAGTAACTATTAAAATGAATGTTATGCCGAGATTTCTTTTCCTATACTGTACCCTTCCCCTATCTATACCACACAAGGACTGGAAAGACCTGAAACAGAAGTTAACATAATTTATTTGGGAAGGTATAAAACCTAGGATATGCTGGAATATACACACAGAAAGTAAAAAGGCCTGGGGTCTGGGTCTGCCAAATTTTATGTATTACTATGAGGCTGCACAGCTGGAACACCTTATTGAAATGTTATGCAATACAGAGGATAACAACTGGGTAAACCATGAATGGGGGCACATCAGTTTATCCCTACAAATGTATTGCTCTGGGTAATCACACAGCGAGACCTAAAATATGTGAATCCCTTGACTAGGCATACACTGCAAGCATGGCTTAAATTTAAATCCAGATGGGCAGGTCAAGAACCAATTTGGGAACAAACACCCATCCAGTGATTGCCAAAATTCCCTTCTGCCAGATGGGATCAGAGTTTTTGTAGCTGGGCTAGACAGGGTGTAGTCAGTTTAATGCAGTTTGTGAGTATCAAGGAGCCACTGAAAAATTTTCTTTTTTCTTTCATATAGCTTTTTCTCCCACTGGTCAACACAGGCAGGCTCTCAGCCCTGTCCCCACCTCCTCTTCCCCAGCACCTATCTCTCCCAGCCTCTGAGCCCCAGATCACTCATGGTTTTCCCCTTGTGATGGGGCTGGGAATGGGAGGGCCATCCTCCTGCCACCAAGAGACTCTCATCTGGATTGTGGGCCACAGACCAGATGATGGCATGGGGATGGAGATAGGCAGGCAGGGCTTCATGTAGCCCGTGTGAACCAATTTTCCATTTTCTCCCTGTAGTCAGTCCCCAGCCATGGCATCACACAAATGCGTGTCTGTGGAAGTGCACACATGCTACAGAACTACAGTCCCTCCCTACATGCTGCTTGAGCTGCAGATGCTACCCCCAGGCCTCCACCCAGGGCAGCTAAGGGCTGAGCTGAAAAAACTCCCCACCCTTGGAAAGGAGAGCTATCGTCCGGATGCTCAGTTCTATCCCAATGGCCAACCCTCGATAATCCAAGCTCATTCCTGACCCTGGGTCGCTGGCATGATAAGAGGTAAGGTGCTAGATGCCTTAGCCCACTACACCACTAGGACGGCTACACAATCAAACATTTTCAAGAGCTACAGAGAGAATATGGGCCATTGAATCAAGCTTTCAAAGGTACCTGCAGTGTAGAGAGTATATCCTAAAGGTCCAGGGGTGGTGGGGTTAGGTAAAACATCCTTGCAGGGTATAAGCTTCACATGTCATTCAGCCTCAGCTATAGAACAAAAGGGACTTATATCCTAGGCTTATAGGTTGTTGAATGGGACAGTATAATCAACAGGCCATAGCTCAGGTTCAAGTCAAGTGGAAAACTGAGGCCAATTCTAATATTTGTTCAGAAGGCTTGACCAAAATTTGGTGGGGGATGCACAAGACAACAGCCTCCATGTCCTGGAGAGAGTCCTGCTGGAAGATCTGTGCCAGAATCTTCATTACTCCCACAGTATCCAAACATTATGTACCTTCATTACAGATCAATGCTGGAGATGGTGTGGGGGAATGAGGCTCTCAGTATCATGTGTTCTGGAACTGCCCGGAGATAAAACCATTCTGGGCCACTTTAGCAGAAGTAATTCAGGAAATGTTAAACTTGGTCATCCCCTAGGGTTTGAACACCTTGCGCTAGGGCTTCCAGCCAGAGAAGTGGGAACTTCATATAAGAAGTGTCTCTTCTTCATCCTAATAGCAGCAGCAGGTAAAACTATTACTTAATATTGGCTCACAGCAACACATCCTCAGTTAGGGCAGTGGTTGCATAATGGACAGAAAATCAGAAGTATGGAGACTTACTGCCCTTTTCCAGCTACAGCAAGACAAGTTTAATGCCCACTTCTTTCACCATAGAGAGAATAAGGAAAACAATTTCAGCCCTCTAGCAATTATTAGGTTAATATTGACTTCGGCAGGTGCAAGTATAAATATTCATACTAAAAGCTTGTTGCCTAGTTTATAGACAAGTCTGGGAGAACCTGACTCCACTTACAACATATGAATTATTTAAATTTATTTAGTAGTATATTTTAAAATAATTTCTGGGTCATTGCTGTGCATCATATACACTTTTCACAGGTCAAAAGGGTATGTAGTATTTTGGAAGACACTGGAGCAACATTATATGCAATCATTTCAATGCCAAGAAGGTCATTGACACAGCTGGAGAGAATTATAAGAGATAATGTGGTCTTACCTAGGCTCATATAAAGTAAACCTCTGGTTAGCAGCAGACTCTATCAAGTTTTCATAAACTAATACTTTGGTTTAGCTGGAAGCATTCAACATATTACGTATTTTGTTATAGGAGGGTCACATAATGCTACCTTATGTTTAACCTGCATATGTTCAATAAAATTTGACAAGTTTAAAGATCAAAAGCAAAAGAGGTCGCTGAGGAGAAAACAGGAAAGCAGGCCAAGAGGGGGGATAAAATCTTTTTTAGGTATGTGGGAGAAAGAAGGAAGGCACAGCAGGGAATAATGAGATTGAGAGGGGTGGGAGGAATAAAACTGGAAGGAAACTTCGAAAAAGCAGAGGTATTAAATAGCTACTTCTGTTCGATCATCATGAAAGAGGGCAAGGGTAGAGGACCAGAGCTGGAGGGAAGGGAGGGGAATGCAGGGGAATGGATTCTAGAATGTTCACAATTGCTAGAGTAAAGGAGAAACTGGGCAAGTTAAAGGTGGATAAAGCAATGGGTCTGGATGGCTTGCACCCAAGGGTACTCCGTGAGCTGAGGGAGGAGCTGGCAGCACCTTTGATAAGACTGCTTAACTTGTCCATGGATATAGAGTGGGTGCCTGGGGACAGGAAAAGGGTGGATGTGGTTGCACTACACAAGAGGGGAAGCAAGGAGGCGGCCGAAACCTACCGCCAAGTCAGTCTTACCTCGGTGGTGGGAAAGGTAAAGGAGACGTTAATAAAAGAAAGGGTAGTAGACTACTTGGTGGCCAGTGGTATACAGGATGAAAGGCAGCATGGCTTCTCAAATGGGAAGTCATGTCAGACCAGCCTGATAGAGTTTTTCAATTGGGTGATGCAGGTAGTGGACCAGGGAGGGGCAGTGGACTTTTCCTATCTAGACTTCAGTAAGGCCTTTGACACTGTCCCTCACAGAAGACTAGTAAACAAGCTGGAGAGCTTAGGGGTGGTCCAGAAGGTAACTAGGTAGGTGGAAAACTGGTTGATGAGAAGGATCCAAACAGTGGTGGTAAATGGGGTACATTCCAGGGTAAAGGGGGCATTGAGTGGGGTGTCTCGGAGGTCAGTACTGGGACCCCTATTTTTTAACATTTATATCAGTGATCTAGCAGAAGGACTAGAGGGTAGGGTGTCCCTATTTATGGATGATATGAAGGTTTGCAATAGGTGGACACCCAAGGTGGAGTGGAGGCCATAAGGCAAGACCTGGAGAAGCTGGAGAGCTGGTCAGAAACCTGGCAACTAAAATTCAATGTGAAAAAGGGTGCGGTGGTACACCTGGGGTGGATAAACATTCGAGCAGCTTATACCCTTGGGTGGGGGAATCAAAGAAACAGAGCAGGACAGGTATCTGGGTATTAATATATTGAGCAATCTTAAGGTGGGGAACCAGTGCAGCAAGCCGGTGGGAAAGGCAAATGGTAGGTTGGCCTGTATTGGAAAGGGCATAACTAGCAGACTGACAAAACAATGGTGAGGCCGCACCTGGAGTACAGGGTACAGTTCTGAAGACTGCACCTATGTAGGGACATTGAGGGGATGGAGAGGGTTCAGTGAAGAGCAACCAAGATGGTGCATGGGATGTGGGGAAAAACCTATGAACAGAGGTGGAGAGAGCTGAATCTATACCCACTAGACACTAAAAGGGGGGGGGCACATGATTGAAACTTTTAAGTATTTGAAGGGGATCAATAAGGTGAAGGAGGGGAGCTTGTTCAAAAGGAAGGAGGGAGCTAGAACAAGGTGGCATAGCCTCCGATTGGAAGGAGAGAAATACAGAGGCAATGTGAGGGGGAAGTTCTTCACAGAGAGGGTGGTGTAGGTCTGGAACAGGCTACCAGAGGAGGTGGTGGGATCACAAAAGGTGGGGGGATTCAAGAGGGCATGGGACAGACATATGGGGTTGGGAGGAGGAAGGAAAGTTCTTAGCCAGCAAAAATGAGGATGGGGGAAACGGTGTATATAAGGGCAGACTAGATGGGCTGGTGTGGTCCTTTTCTGCCATCAAATTTCTGTGAATGTGTGAATATTTCATAAGAAGCTTGATTTCACTTGAATTCACCTCACTTGTCATGGGTAGTATTTCCTGAAAATATCAGGTTGTTTGGTTTTGTAGTTTTCTTTAAATCATCATCTGTTAACGTGCCCTGCAGAAACTGAAAACTGTGAAGAAACTGAAGATTTTTCTGTCCCTGCTCAAATGACATCATACTTGTCCAGCCTGTGACTGACTGAATAAGCTGTTGCAGTTCCTAGTTAGAGCAGTCTGTAAAGCTAATTGTTTTCACAAAGTTTGTTACTAACCCATCTGGTTTGTGTTTAGAGAGATTTGTTTAAAATCTATCTTTCTGTTCTCATAAAAAGGGTTTATTTATGTATCTGGGGTTTAGTGCTGAACTGAAGTGGTATGAAGGAATGTCTGTGAGAAATTACCTTGTCTGTATCACATCTGTCAGTTATCTGTCAAAACTCTACATTCTCTTTAAAATAAATCTACATTCCATTAATTCATAGAAGCAGCGTTGTCTTTGATATAGCCTCAGTAAATATGTTCATATGATAACAATTTGTTTTTTCATGTCAGATTGACAAATGTTTCTGCCACACTCTACGATTGCAGGAATATGTAATGTATGAACTCATAAAATTTAGTTCTTTGAGGTTTTCTATGTGAAAATACATCATGTATGTGTTTAACTAGAAATACTGTATGGCATCCTGATGCCCCTGTCTCCTGCCTCTTAGTTGAGGGTGCTGCACCCTGCATCCCTCTGTTTCCAACCCTCATCGTTAGGACAACGTACTCTGTTGCCCCCTTTTCCTGTCTCCTGGCTCTGCTAAGCCTTAGAGTCCCAGTGCCTTTGCCTTCAAATTCTGGACTGCTGCACCATGTTGCCCCAGGCCACCAGATAACAGATAAAAAAAAGCACTTTGATTTTGTAAAATGAAAAGAAAGCACCAGCCCCTTGTCACTACAGTACCATCAGTACTACTTTTTTTTCTGTTTTGTTTTTATCTGGAGCTTTTTCTTTGTTTTTGTCTGCCCCCCTCCCAGGCTTGCATGCACACATGTGGAGGCACACGTGCACCGCATTCCGACACACACTCCCAACTTGCCACCCCCTCACACCTATGCTGCCACTGGACCTCCACCTGGTGGAAGCAGAACTATGGGGGGGGGGGATGACAACCACCCCAGGAGAGGAGAGCTGTCATTAGGCTACTCTATTCTGCTCTGTCCCTCCCTCCTGTGCTGGCACCCCAACGAACCGAGGTAATTCCCAAACTCGGGTCACTGGCATGGTGCAAGGTGTCGTGTCCAGTGCCAAAACCCTCAGCACCACTGGGCCGGCCACCATCAGTACTACTAACTACTTTGGTGAACCAGCTTTCTGAATGGACCTTGGTCACTTGGGGGCCAACCAGGGGAAGGAAGATTAAGCATTCCATGGATGGTTCTCCTCTCGGAAAATGGGAGCACAGACAGTGTCCTTCTGTGGGAGTGCTGTGGCTTCTAGTATAAGCTGGGTGGCAGCAAAGTGGACATGTGAAAAAAGAAAATGAAATGAAAGGATTTTAAAAGAACAATAAAAGCAGACAGCTTTTTTTTTTATTTGTGAGATAAATAACTGAAAGCAAGAAAAGGTTAGCAAAATGAAAACATTAAAAACAGTCCCCTAAACAAGCCCTTTTTTATACTATATATTTATTATTATATTTTCATTTTTAAAATCATATGACAGTTTTTACAGTGTATACATTAGGATAGTACATAATTACATAAGTCAGATATGTAGCAATACATTAGTCAAGGGTCTCAGGACTACTTACATATTTTACAAAGCAATTCATATCGTAAACACTAAGACATTTACGTAAACCACCATCAGAGTCGATATGTTTCTAAGGTACAAAAATAGGATCTAAAGATGAAATATATAGAATCCATTTCCTCCATTTAAGCTCAAATACAGACCATTTATCTGTGCTTTTAGCTATTAGTCTCTCTAGTACATAAATTTCTCCCATTATTCCCCGCCAATTCTGTATGTTTGGAGACATCTTCTTCCCCCAGTTTCTAGTAATTGCTTTTTTAGCTGCCAGCATATAAGTGATTAAAAGTGATCCTCTGGGTATTGGGAGACCCTCTGGTGGAACTGAGAGTAAAACTATCTCAGGGGTCAATACTGCTTCCACATCTACCAATTATTTTAATGCCTCTAAAATATCTCTCCAGTAACCTGCTAACTGTGGGCTGGCCCAAAAAACATGGAACTGATCCTCAGATATTTCTCCACAATCTCTCCAGCAATTGCTTAATGTCCCTGATGAGAACCTGGACAGTCTTGCTGGAGTATAGAAAAATCTATTTATAACTTTCCGGGCAAATTCTCACCAGTAGGGGGCTCCCAAAAGTCCCATTGAGAATTTAATATACTTTTCCCAATCTTCCTTTGATACCTGGAGTGGAAGCTCTTTATTCCAGGCATTTAGAATTCCCTGAGTTGAATTTTTTGATAATTCCCTCAAACCCCTATATATTAGTCCCACAAAGTAGGGCCACAACTGACCTTTCCCTGTGGTCATGGCTAATGTAAGCAATAAAGTGGGTGGATCTGAGAGTCTACTAAAGGCTGGTCCTTTACTTTCAACGCCCTCTATTAAGCTTGTGTAAGTTGAAAAATCTTGTTGTGGAAGATTGTATGTTCCTTGAAGTTTAGTAAATGAGAGGACCCCCCTGGCATCCATCAATTGGAACATAAACGTAAAACCTTTTTGTCTCCATTGAGCCAAAGTACCCTCCTGTTCCAAAGTAAGAGTTTGGATTCTGAAATTTAATAAATTCAAATAGGGATCCACTGGTTCCAGCTCTCTTAGATAGATGATTATCTTCCAAGTCTCCATAGTAGAATTTGTACTATAAATAAGTCTAGGTCTTTTATTTACTGGGGCATATAGCATTTGTAAAAGTTCACTCCCCTCCCTTACTCCATTAAGGGTGAATTCTAAGTTCTTCCATGGTATGTCATATTTTGGGTTATTCCAATTGAAAACTCAAGCTATCACTGTAGCATTTGCATACATCTGAAGATCAGGCAAATTTAAACCTCCCTTATTTTTTGGTAACATTAATGTGGTCCACTTGATTCAGGGTTTTTTCCTGGCCCAGACAAATCTCACCAAAGACTTAATCCAGGAGGGAAAGTACATTCCATCTGGCATCATCGGTATGGTCTGAAAAAGATATAGCAGCCTTGGAAGAATATTCATCCTAATAAGAGCCACCTTAGACTATAGTGATAAATGAAGTTGGGACCATTGATGTAGATCAGACTCTATTTTTTGTGTTAAAGGTTCATAGTTTACCATATTGAGATGCATTAACTGGTTTGGTAACTGAATGCCTAAATATTTTATTTTGATGCTATTCCAGCGCAGAGGCAAACTGCCCTTCAGTGTCTGTGAGGGGGAGAAATGAAAGGGAAGAACTTCTGTCTTAGAAGAATTTATTTTATATCCAGAGAATTGAGCAAATTGCTCAAGTATCTTCCATATTGTTGGAATAGAGGACTCTGGATCCGCTACTGACAATAAAATGTCATCTGCACATAAAGCCAACTTCCATGATTGATTGCCCAGCTGAATGCCCTTAATTTTTTCTGATTTTCTAAGCATCATAGCCAAGGGCTCAATATAAATGGCAAATAACAAAGTAGGGGGCATCCCTGTCTAGTGCCTCGCTGTAAATTGATATAGGGGTGTAATTAAGTTTTATATATGCCCTTGGTTCAGAGTATATTTGCTCCAACCAATTCACAAATTCCTTCAGGAACCCAAATGACATTAATGTTCTGCATAAAAATCTCCAAGACACTCTGTCAAAAGCCTTACAGGCATCTAAACTGACTAAAGCCGAGGGGGTAGCTGAGTTAGCCATATAATCTATCAGGTGGATTGTTCTTTGTACATTATCTGCAGTCTGATGCATGCAAAATAATCCTGCCTGATCTGGGTGTATCAGGATAGGCAGTATATTCTCTAACCTATGGGCCCATATTGCCATGTATATCTTATAGTCATTATTTAAAACCGAAATGGGTCTATATGACTCTAAATTTAATGGATCTTTACCTGGTTTCAATATAGCTGAGATGGCTGCATATGATCATGAGGGTGGGGGGGGCACCTCCATCCTTCACCTCTAAAAAAGGTTTTTGCATCAGCTGAATTAATTTTGAAAGAAAAGTCTTATACCATTTGGCTCCAAAGCCGTCTGGGCCTGGGCTTTTTAATGTTTTAGAATTTTTAACAGCTTTCTGGATCTCTATAGTGGAGATGGGGTGTAAAAGTGAAGCCTGCTGGGATTCAGATAAGTGTGGGAAGTTAAGGGGTGTCAAGAATTTTTTAATATCCTCTGGGGAGGGGGTGTAGGATCAGAGTACAAATCTGCATAATATTGTTGGAATGCTTTCAAAACTGCAGGGGTTTTACTAAGAATATCACCTGCTATGGGGTCTCTAATCCTTGTAATAGTGGCAGTCTGCTTAAATCCTCTACTACATCTAGCCAAATTTCTGGCACCTTTAGGACCTCCCTCATAATAGTATCTTTTAATATATAGTAAGGACATTTGCATCTTATGATCTAAAATGGATTGTAATTCCGACTGAATTTGTCTAAGCTCTAATTGTGGAACTCGTTCTCCTCTGTCTCTCTTCTGCTGTAGTTCTGGTAACTTATCTTGTAATATTTTGTATCTGGATTCTCTTTGTTTATTTATTCTAGAGGAATAAGAAATAATCTCTCCTCTAATCAGAACCTTCAGAGTATCCCAGAGGACAGTAGCTGAAACAGAAGGATCTGTGTTCTCCTCTAAGATTTGTGTTATACTGTCTGCCATTCTGGTCTTAAACACCGGATCCTTCAAGAGAGAAAGATTCAGTCTCCCATAAAGTTGTTTTATGAGTTTTGTTTAACCCGACCTTAATTAAAAGAGGTATATGGTCTGAGAGGAGGCGAGCTTCTTGAATCATATCTTGGTGCTCGGCAGACGTAAACAAATAATCTATTCTAGCTGAGGTGTGAAATCTAGGGGAGACAAAAGTATGTCCCTCCACGGAGGGGTAGAAATGGCACCATATATCTGTAAGACCCATCTTAGGTATCTGGGCTTTTAAAAGTTTTTGAGTGGGAGTAAACCTATGTTGTTTAGGGAAAGTGGAATCTTTCTGCGAAGACATTATTAGGTTGAAGTCGCCTCCTATCAGCATAACCCCCTTTTACTTTTCGAGCAATCTATTAAAGAACTGTATCAGTAGAGAGGGAGTTGCTCCTGGTGGCAGATAAACACTCACCATTGTCACGTCAGTCTCATGCAACCTCTCTTGTACTATGACAAAATGCCCATTATTATCTGAATAGAGCTCCCCTTTAGTGAATGGAGTAGTAGCTGGAATCAAGATTGCCACTCCTCGCCTCTTCCCCGACTTACTAGATGAAGAAAAGACAGTGTATCTGCCACCTGCAGCAAGCTTAGCATGTTTCCCTTGTGACAAATGTGTCTCCTGTAAATAAATGCATTCTGCATTCTGCTTCCTCAGATATTGTTGTAATCTAACTCTTTTTATGGGATGATTAATGCCATTAATATTTAATGATAATATCTTAGCTGTTTCTAATTAAATATTTTGTATTCATTTGATAAATCATTACTGATTATTGCACTTTCTCCCCTCCACCACTCCCCTTCCAATTTCCACAAGGATCCACAAAGTCTCCAGAATGTACCAACAAGAAATACCCTATCTCATCTTAAATGTCCTGTCCTCTGACCAGTGCTACATAATCTAACTAAAGTTTTCCTACTGTCCCTTATCAACCAAAAATAACTTATTATCACATATATAGCTGTGATTAGCCACTGTAAACTGCTAATGTAAAAGGTATATCCAGTAATCTGAAAAGATAGCTGTGCATCAATGATTGACAGTAACTCAAAAACGTATATACACATAACTATTGCTTTTGATATTATTCTGTACTGTAAAAGCTTTAGGACATCCAAATGTGGGGAGAGAAATAAAAAACTTCAAATTTCCAGTAGAAACTGATCCTGGAGCATTTGAACTCTCCCTAGAACTGAAGGGAATCCCTTAACATTATTGTTAGGGGCCTTCGAGGAGCCAGTAAACTGTTCCCCTTTAAATAAAGCAAAAATAATATAGGAGAGGAGTGTAAAACTCCAAAGAAAATCTTTAGGGACATCCCCCAAAAGCATCATAGAGCTCAAAAACTGCTCCATCTCCCTTTCCCTGCACCCCGAGCTTTCTGAAAATTTGTTCCCCTTATGTTACTTCAATTATCAATGGAAGAGAAAAAAAAATAGAAATTGCAATTAGCATAGTCAAATAATTAATTATATCTGTAACTTCTAGTCCACCATTAGAAGGCACTTGGATTATATGAGGTAGAATCTGTTCATCGTGCAGTTGCCTAATTAAGGCTCAGAGCAGCTCATTATTATAGAGAGCACACTTCAGGCCCGAGAAATCGATGGTGCAGCAAGTTTCTCTCTTTCTCCTGCTCACTTCAGCTGAATGAGCATCTCAGTTAGTTTCAAGTATTGTCACTTTTTGCTTCTCTCCTGTAGACTGCTAGGGTAGACCTAATTGTTCCCAGTTCTTGTTGTTTTCACTGTCTTCTGTTAGAGTTAGACAGCCAGCCAACTTGGCGTTTTTCTGGATTGTTGCCACCTAAACTTCGTTCGGGAAATTGTAGGCCCATTTTTGTAAGTTCTTCTTTTGCTTCATGAGCCGTAGAAAACTCCCTCTTTCCAGTAGGCAGATGTACAATTAGCCTCGCTGGATAAGGCATTGTAAATTTGTACCTTGCTGCTTTCGGTACTGGAAGTAGCGGTAAATAAGCACGTCTCAAGCAAGTGGTTTTTGGTGCATAGTCATGATCAAGCTATATGGGAGTCGAGCCATAGAAAACTTTCTGGCACCACCATGCTATAAGCAGAATATGTTCTTTTGTTGCATAGCTGTTGAAACGAAGAATTACTGACCTAGGTGGAATATTTGCAGAGGTAGGTTTAGGTGCCAATGCCCTATGCACTCTTTCGAGATGAAGATTGAGATCTTTTGGCAGTTCTAAGGCTGTATGTAGCAAAGCTTCAACAAATTGCTTAATGTTAGTTCCCTCTGAATCCTCAAGTAAACAGTAAATTCTGATGTTTTTGCAGCGTGCTCTATTCTCGAAATCTTCTTGGCGATCAATTATTTGTTCTTGCATCTCTTTCATCTGCTGTACCGTTTGTTCCAAATCGTCTATTCTATTCTATTCGGTTACTGTTGCAGTTCTGTCTTGTTCGTCTACTCTCTGCTCTAATTGTATCACATCTCTTCATAACTCACTGTATGTTTCTTTGATTTCTGCACGAAAAGTAAGTATCTCTTGGTAAATTAGGTAAAGTTTTCCCTTCTTCACTTTGTTTTTTGGTTGTTTCCGCTGAGATTTAAACAAGCCCCGTTTAAGATCTGCAGAGTCATGGTTATCTGATGCGACTGAGGCCTCCGATTCAGTTCCATCAGTTATCTCCTCCATCATGCTGTGTTTCATTATTAAATTCAATCTCTCCAATTCTCTACACTTTCCTCTGGTTTTGTAATGCAAAATCTGTTTCAGAAATATGCAGGATTACAGCCAAAGTGTAGTTTTTTTAGCTTGGGGTAGATGCAGTTCTCTTTCTAGACTGCCATTACTCGCGGGGCAGAACCGGAAGTCTCTAAACAAGCCCTTTTGATGACATTGTTGGGCTGTGTGGGTCTTTAAATAAAACAAGATTTTAGTAATGTTGCTTTTGTAGGTTTTGTGCAAGAGGAGTGTGAGTGCACTGTGTATGCATGCACTCAGTTTCACAACCTCTTTGTTAGGAAGTCATAACCTGAGAAGCGTCCATGGATTTTGACATTACCATAGGGCTATTTAGGGCTAGAAATTTGCTTTAAAAAGTGGTGTACCACATGGATTACCAGTTCCCCAGATTTGGTATTCCATCCCAGAAAGTGGTATACCACTCCATTTTTTTGTATACCTGCTATCAAAATGTCACCAACCATTAGTCCATTCTTGTTTGACTAAATAAAAGGTAATAAAAGGCAAACAACAAGTTCTAAAAATTCTCCATTTATTTTTCTGTAATTTTTTTTCTCTTGATCTTGCAGGTAAGGTGTTGAACTTCCACTTTATTCTGTGCATGTACAGAAAGAGTGATGCACAGCATAAATATAGCAGCCAGGCATCACATACATTTTTCAAAGTGCTTTTGCAGCACTGACTGACAGCAATCTCATCACAATTGGCAATATTCACAAGCAGCTAAAAACAGAAAGTCTGTCTGAAATCCAAGACAGCGTATGGACACTCACACTACAGTATAAGAATGTAAATGATGCAATTTAACCCAGAAATGCAGCACAGACCCCTAGACAGTCATTTTGCTTTCAGTGATGACAGTGAGTGTGCAGTGAAATGTTCAAGCAGCAATTGACATTCATTGATGAGTATCTTTTTGTCTTCTTTTTTGTCTACACCATCAAGATGAGTCGCTAAGGAAAAATGAATCTGGCCAATGTAAACAGAAACTTTTGATTCAGTTAATCAGACATGATTTGTTACAGCACCATGACAGTATGTGATAGTTTTATTGCTGTGACATGACCAGTTGGCCAGAATTTACAAATTTAAAACACCCCGCTCCTAGATTCGTGATAGATTTTTGCAATTTTTACGTCAAATCCAATTTGGTCAGATGTACTGTTCCTGTTACGTGATAGTTTTATTACTGTGACATGACCAGTTGGCCAGATTTTACACATTTAAAGCACCCTGCTCCTAGATTCATGATAGATTTTTAATATTTTTAAAGTGATTTACCAACTTCCCCCGATGTCATGTTTGCAGATCACCTTCCCTTCATTGAGTGTTGCAAAGCTCAGCTGCCCTGAAGTTAAGTATTAAATATATTCAGATGCTTAGTTTTTTAACATTTTTGTGCCACAGTTGTCTCTGCATGTTTTTTTTCTTTGTTTGAAGTTCGCACATGAGCAGTGCATCCACATGCATGAGTGACATCAGCACAGGGAAGGTGTTCCCACTGCACCTTTCTCACTGCTCATTCATTCATCTTTCCTGGACCCAGCCTCAGTGAGTGCAGATCCAAAACTGATCTGGCAAAAATGACAGCACTGATGATTGAAACTGCTTGTTATATTGGCAGCTGTTATACTTGCTTTTGGGATTGCAGAAGTGGTGATTTCTCCTGATTTTCAATTTGACTCATCTGACTAAGCTCTGTGTCCTAGGTCCATCGGTTCTAGGAACATCACAATCTACATTGCTTGAGTACAGTGTTACATTTTTAATAAGTGCTGCAAGTAAATAATTATAACAAGTCTGTATAAAAAATACATTTTTTTTAACTGAGTGGAGCTGTACTCTGTAGCATATTGGGACACAAAAGGATGACTTTTGAACTGGGCAGATCTATAAATTGAAGTACGCTTTTCAGTATTGGTACATAGAGGTCTGTGTTAAATTTATGACTTTTTCAACAATTCAGAATTGTAATGTGCAGCAAGAGTATAAGCACTGAGCTGCACAGTCCAATCCCAGGAGAACAGTGCAATAAACTGTGTATTTTTGGCAAGTGCTGCTTCCAGTGTGATTGCTTCAGTAAACTGTCTTTGCTATTGCATATCTGATTGTCACCATCATTACAGACAGTTTATATTTTTTCTTGTGCTCCCGTGTTTTCTTGGGCTCATCTGGTGTTCTCATGCAAGCACCATAACACTGATCACCAAAGTATGCTTAGATGTGCATGAATAAAGGGACATGGTGCACTGAATTATTTCTCCAGCTTGCCAGCTCCTCGCTAAGTTTATAAATGAATGCAATAAAATCAGTTGTATACTGTACATAATTATACTGTACATAGTTTACAGTGTATCTCAAAATTAAAAACACTTAGTTTTTTAACATTTTATCATACAGTCTTTATTTATAATTAGGATTATAGCATCATTGTATGTGCTCGGAGCATCAGCAAAAGAAGAGACTGCAGTTGCCATCCTCTCCTGACACTGTGGCACCAATGTACGGCTTCTATGGTGTTATATTGCAAAGTGTGCTAGTCAGTTTGGTATACTTAGGGAATAATGTCTTAACCAAAATATATGCTATACAGCAATGAATGCAAGGAGTCTACACAATGCACCATGACATCGGTAAGGCATGGGAGACAGTATAGTGCAGCATCTGTTGTATTTGTTGTACACTTTACGCATGTGCATCAGAGATCCACTGTAATGGAAAAAATGAGAAAACACAAATGACTTGACACAGACCGAAGTGGTAATGAAGTATGGTGACATAAATGAGGAAGGGTGGTTCAAATACAGTCTAACACTTGAGTACCTACTGCAAGGATATGTCCCTTTTTGTAGTGAACCAATCAAATGGTACTTAGGCTATCTAAGCATAAATGTGGTTTCTTTCTCCATGAGAAGGGTATTGGCAATGTCATTTTTAACCTTGGGGGTTGGGGATGATCACCGACTGTACTGTGTATTTTTTGCTCAGTTCATAATACACCTGGAGGCACACATGTAGCGGCAATAAGCCAATGCCAGGATGGTGTTACAGATGCTTATGCAGACACTAATGACAGCTGCAGTCTGTATTGTTCTTGAGTGCTTAGAGGCAACACAAAGCTGGTGCAATAATTTGTAGTTCTAAATTTATAACATACCGTAAACAGGGGAACCGGTGACTTCAACACGTTACTCAATCACTGATACCTCTAAAGGGGAAAGTACAAGCAGGCCCCCCCAACCCCAAACACACACATACACAGAGAAGAAAGCTATAGCATAGAACAGTTGGCAGTAGGGCAAAGCAGACCCAAACAGTATAAATAATTTACAGATAATAAAAGTTCTATACTGCAGCATTTTCCTAAGTGTATGTGTGCAGCTGTGGGGTTTGGAGTGGTTGGGGTACAAGGTGCCTGCTTGTAATTTCCACCCTGTGCTCCATCAGAGTGAATGACTGATAAATCAATTGGCGGGAGGTCACTACTAACTAGTACCAGGTGAGGAATTTGGACAAATTGGATTTGGACACATTGTGAGCCATGTATCCTGCTCAAGCAATGCCGCCAGATGAAACCATGCTCTCAGTGTCAAGCTGGAGTGGCCAACAACTCGTTAGCTATGGGAAAGCAATCCCCCCACCCAAAAAAAAAAAAAGAAATATAAAAACCCAGGGTACTATCACTAGCATTTGTGTGGGCACATCGATGCTGGGAGTAACAGAAACATAGAAACATAGAATTTGACGGCAGATAAGGACTGCTTGGCCCACCCAGTCTGCCCATTTCCCTACCTACTGGATAAGCTGCAGATCCTAGTTAACCAGCAGCCTACTTCTTCCTACTCCCACTCCCTAGAATGGCCTTATGACTGTCCCATGCATACTTGAATTCCACCACTGTTTTTGACTCCACAACCTCCTCCAGAAGGCCGCTTCCATGCATCCACAACCCTCTCTGTGAAAAATACTTAAATTACCTCTGAGCCACCCT
This sequence comes from Neoceratodus forsteri, assembly GCA_016271365.2. Lineage (NCBI taxonomy): Eukaryota > Metazoa > Chordata > Ceratodontiformes > Ceratodontidae > Neoceratodus > Neoceratodus forsteri. The sequence goes on along the minus strand of CM028131.1, from coordinate 254,522,391 downwards.
CTCCACCTTCAAATTGTGCCCCTTGTTCTTGCACACCTCTTTTTGAAAGATGCTACCTCCTGGACTTTGTTGATTCCTTGAGGGTACTTGAAAGTTTCTATCATGTCCCCCTCTTCCTCCTTTCCTTGAGGCTATACATATTAAGCTCCTTAAGTCTCTCTTCATATGTCTTCCAGTGCAGACCCTGCACCATTTTAGTTGCCCTCCTCTGGACAGCTTCCATCCTGTCTATGTCTTTGCGCAGATTGGGTCTCCAGAACTGCACGCAGTACTCCAGATGGGGTCTCACCAGCTGTCTGTACAGAGGGATAATAACTTCCTGTTTTCTACTGGTGATGCCTCTCCCTATGCATCCCAGTATCCTCCCAGCCCTCCTTGCTGCCCTCTCACATTGCTTGCCCACCTTTAGGTCATCTGATATGACTACCCCCAGGTCCCTTTCCATTTTTATTGTTGTTAGTATCTCACCCCCCATTGTGTACTCTTCCCCTGGGTTTTTGTTTCCCAGGTGCATTACCTTGCACTTCTTAGCATTGAATCTAAGCTGCCATACATTTGACCATTCCTCTAACCTTGCCAAGTCCATTCTCATCCTTTCCACCCCACCTTATGCATCAGCTCTATTGCAGATCTTTGTGTCATCTGCAAAGAGACATACTTTTCCTTTCAGTCCCTCTGCAATGTCGCTTATAAAGACATTGAAGAGGACCGGTCCCAATACTGAACCCTGCGGTACCTCACTAGTAATCCCCCTTTCTTCAGAGTGGACTCCATTTACTGTTACTCTCTGTGTCCTATTCTCCAGCCAATTCTTTACCGAGGCTGTCATCTTGGGACCCACTCCCAGGCTGGCTAACTTGTATATTAATCTTTTATGTGGGACTGTGTCAAATGCCTTGCTAAAGTCTAGGTAGGCCATGTCCACAGCCCCTCCTTGATTTATTACTTTGGTCACCCAGTCAAAGAAATCTATCAGATTCATCTGGCATGACCTTCCTGCTGTGAATCCATGCTGTCTTGGGTCCTGTGCTCCTCTGACCTCTAGATACTCGACAGTTCTTTCCTTCAGAAGTGATTCCATCATTTTCCCTATCACTGAGGTTAAACTAACAGGTCTGTAGTTTCCTGCTTCTGCCTTGCTCCCACTTTTGTGGGGAATCACATCTGCCCTCCTCCAGTCCTCGGGTACCACCCCATCCTCCCACGATTTTTTAAAGAGGGTAGTCAGTGGTGTCACTAGTTCTACCCTTAGTTCTTAGAACATGCACCATGCCTCGATTTTGCACAGTAAAATGACAGCAATGACGGGAACCAAACCGTAGCACTAAGTAGCAAACTATAATATTAACAGTCCATGTTGCTAAGTCTGCTGTCACTGCTGTACTGGAATGGATCAGGGCTACTGCTGTGACTGACTGAGCTACTGCCCACCTCATTCTCGCTGCTGTCATAGGGTCATCCCTATGGGGATCTACTATGCAGCGACTGTCAAATTGTGGCACTATGTCAGTGTCCAAAAGATCATTGTTAGTGCAGGACAACATAATGCTTTCATCATCAGACCCTGAAAATGAACTGTTTGACATTGCTATTATTGTGCTGCATGCTGCAACCAAGAGCTCTGTTATCAAGACAGAATTGCTGTGACCAAGAACTAATTTTAATTGCAGAGCACAGATCTCCCTGTGGTGACATTGCAAAGGTAATGAGTGTCAAAGGTCACCATATACAGGCTCCAATACACAAAATGACACTTCCTGGTTTGTGAGGGTGAAAACCTGATTTAATTTGCTAAAATAAGCTATGCCTCTATCAAAATACATTGTGAATCTATCTGCAGTCACCTTGCAGTATATGCATTCATATACCAAAACTTGGTAAATCGCTTTAAGTGAAATCCAATTTGGCCAGAATGTTACTATACCCTTCCCAATGCATATTTTGCTATGCTAGAGTGGTCCATAAGCCACATCTCATGTTGGTGTGACAGACTCTGATTATTTTATTGTAGGACTGGAATTACGGCTACTAAGAAGGGAAGAAAAATGATGAAGACTGAAAGATACTCTGTTCACATACCCAAATCTGGACTACTTGGTGCTCAGTTGTCTCCTTTAGATAAACTCCAGGCACATTAAATTTTTAGATAAAATAGTATCTGATTGGTGCATTATTTTCAGCTCCTGCCTCACCGACTTGTACTTGACTGATGGACCGTGATAGGACTGTCTATCTGCTGCTGCTCGACAAGTTATCATTAGTCTACTACGCAGCCATGTCTGTTATAACAAAACTGAAATTAGTAGAACAAGGACTGAGAGAGCTTACAGAATGAGATTTGAAAAATTAGACTGTACTGATCATCCTACCCATGGCTTGTAAATCTGGCACTGTGGCCAGGCAAAATTATTTTTTCCACCAAAAACCTGGAGTGACATTAACTAAGTTGAACTGATTGCAGATAGCAATATGTAGAAAAAATGAAGACATTTAGTCCAAGCAAGACTCAACAGTTGGGTGGCAAAGAAAGGCCAAACCTTAAATGTGGAGGACATGATCACAACAGATTCATGTCATCATCACGAGAGTACTCAGCGATGCAAGAAATCTCTCTCCCCACATTTAACAGTTTCCTGCGAACTAGTAGTACTAGGGCACAACACTGACATGGGAGTACATTCAAGTTCTTCATTAGATATAACATGAGAATCATCATCAGACAAAAGTTTTTCGGAATACGTTTCAGATATGAAAGATTCATTTAAATCTTCTTCCGAGTCTGAGCTGTACGCCTCTTCTTCCTTCTCCTGCCTTCTCCTGCTCATTGCTTTGTTTTTTGTTCCATGGACCATATGGCTGCAAAGAAGGCCTTTTTTTCTACCACTTTTTAACCAGAACTCAACAACTGGAACTGGATCAAATTCCTGTTCACATGGTGTATGTAACGAGATCCTTATCAAGTCTATGAGACTGTTCTTTCCTAATGAACTTCACCAATTGGATTTTATTCTTTTCATTAGGCTAAACCCATGTTCACAAACACCTGTACTTGCTGGTAGAGTACGAATTAAGGTTACTAGTCCCAAATGTTGTGGCATTTGTCTTGGCAAGCCTGATGAATATAACGACACTTTGCTTCTACAGCACTGGCGTACCCTTTTTTGTTGGGGGGGAGAGAAACAAACATGTAATACCCTGACCTGATCTGCAGCTTGAGAATTTGCTGATTGTTAGTGGTAGAAGAAGCAAAATCACCTTCTCTTTATGTGATTTTTTAGTTTGGTCCACTCTGCTACACACATGTCGGGATCTATGTTCTGTTCTGTGAGGACTGGTCTCAACTCCTCTACCACATCAGCTACTGCATCCTCCGCATAATCTGAAAAAATTGGAAAAAACTGTCTCACCTCCCACCTTGCTAAGCTAAAGATGATTCTCCCAGTGTCACCCAGTCATAGTTATTTTCCCACCTTAACTCATCTGTCAAGTCCACATGGCTTGTTGCCCACTGTTTAAAGTTCACAATGTGGTTCATGGCCACCATAATGGAGTCCGGCTGGTGCATGTCTTCAAACCTGTTTGTGACATTTAGTATCATGGCTGTCAGTGGTGAGTCTCTGTCAGTGGAAAACTGGTCTGCTTCATCAAGAGATAGGGTGTGTCCATGGAATTCAGGTCCCTCCAAGGCATCCAGATTTCACAAGTGCTTTCCAGGTCTAGAAAACAAGAACAAAAGGAAAAACACAGACTTTTCTCTCTGGCCTGACCTAACTTGTCATGACAGAGATAAAGTTTCTTTCTGGCTAGGGTGGAGGGAAAATACTTTCTTTCTAGGTAACCAATCTGGAAAACAAAAATGACCTTGTTTTCAATTTTACAAGGCAGTCCTTCAGGTCCTGAAGTGATTCAAACACCTCTCCCACTGATGTATCATATGCTTGAAGAAGCAGGCTGACTTTTTGAACTCTTCCAGGATGTCTGCCATCAGGTGAATATAGCGTAGACATCTCCAGGTCTGCATGGTCTTCAGGTAGCCCTTGCCCTTCGCTGTTTGGTCCCCTCGGGATCCGCCAAGTTGCATTTGAGAAGTCAAAAAATGGCACAAGTTTTGGCTTTAGTAGTTCCAATTTTAAAACAAACCTAGATTGTGCTTAAAATGGAATCTGGGACAGTACATACATGTTGGAAGTGCAGCAGCATCTCAGGGTAGTCTGTGATGAGCATTTTCAGTGTTGTTAATGTGTGTTGTGCCCATCTGGTTCCTCCCACTCTGGTTGGAATAAGGCATCTTACTCCCGCTGCCTGACAGGACTGTCTCGGATTTTTATGGTGTAGAGGTGAAAAACGATAAAACAGATAGATCCCCAGCAGTAATTGGTCTATTTTTTTTATGATACATGATGTTTTTTAAGACATCCTTCAGGGCTAACTCCAGCCTATGTGCATTGCAATGAATTGTGGCTAGATGAAGACGATCCTTTTTCAGTAGTGCGGCCACCCCCCCACCTGTCATCACTGCTGCCCCATCGGTGGTAAGCCCTACCAATTTGTTTTTCCAGTCTGCTGACTCTGTCTGTGACAGCATGGCCTGATCGATGTATGCCATGATTGATGCTGCATCAGCTTTGTGTGGATTTTCCAGGGACACAAAAAAAAACATCTGGCACCCCTTGTTTACTGTGCTTATGTAAATTATTTCCTGTTCTTTTATACTGAAATCTGTAGTACCATCTATCATTACGGACATGAAGTCCACATTCTTCACCACATCCACCAGCTTCTTACATGAACATGTGGCATGATTTGTCATTGTGATAGGTTTCCCCAATATCAGCCCCTTTACATATGTCAAGGTCATACATCCACTGGAAGTCTGCATATAGCATAGTGTGTTTGGCCAAGGCATGTGCATTTCAAATTAAGATCTGCACATGATGTGCCACATTAGAATTGATCATTTCGATTGCTCTGTCAGCAGGAGATGCCGGCTGGGATTTGGCTGCAAATCTGGCATCAGCGAGGGAGTGCTTCTTAGACATGGCATGTTTTTGTAAAGACTGCTCAGTGAAATTATTGCACTCCCCTTCATAATATGCTGATGTTGTGTCTGCAATGTCTGGGAATTTCCTACATGCTTTAAAAAACACTACGTTTTTCTCAGGGTCAAGCTCAACCCAAGCGTACTTTGTTACCCAGTGTTCTTGAAAAGTACACACTCATTTACTTTTGTCATAAGCAGTATCTCTCTCCTTTTTTCTAAGAGCCTCCTTCTCTGTTGCTATGGTCTTAGGGTTCTTTACTCCATTCCAAAAATGCCACATCTTGGCAGTTTTGGCAATTTCTTATAATTTGCCAGCAAAGAAGCACACCCTGACCAAACAGACAAGGGGCAGTGGATGCAGAACTAACTGGGATAAATCCACCCCAGAGAGAATGGGTCCCCACAGCAATCAAGATATGCAGTGAGTGTCAAGCAGACTTATGATCACAATTTATTTTTAGCCCTGGGGTTTTTGGTGTGTTGCAGATTCAACCGCAGAGGGGAATGAACCAGTGTCGAGGTTTTGTTAAATTCGTCCTCAATTCTTCTTAGCCAATTGCCCAGAATCTAATTTTTTCCCCCCACAGGGTGAAGTCTGCCCAGAAAAGAAAATGAGCTGCACAAATAAAGCTGCTTCAGTGAAATGTTACAGCCTAATGTGATTTTTTTTTCAATAAAAATTTTTAAATTTAAAAGATGGCTGGTGTCTTTCTTTGGGGGGTACCTAGGGAAAACATCAGCCTTTTGTGCTTCACCAAATCAGGGACATTAGGGCATGATTGCCTGTTATTTTGTGGCACAGTGCCCCTCCCTGGATGAAACTGGGCAATTAATCTATCTCTAGGCTGGAACATATGCCCCGAGTACTATCAGGTAATTGGTTTTCCCTTGTGCTGTGCCAGGGTATCTGTGCCCAAAAAGGCAACATTTTTTTTCAGGCTTGTTGTTGCCTTTGTTTTTTTTTTTTCTGGCAGTGTCCTCCCTGTTTTCCCTTGTTGGTCTTTTTCGTTTATTTCTCCTTTTTTAGGCAGTCTGCCTAATGAAAGCTGGCTAGTCTGCAAAACACAGCAAAATCTGCCCTCCGTTATTCCAGACCCCCCTGACTGTTTCCTAAGCTCACCAATGCTCAAAATGTCACAGAAAATCATTCTGACTGTCTCCCATATCCACCCTCCCTCCCAATAGTGACTGTACCATTCGTTCCCTGCACCCTCCCCTTTCAGTCAGCTCCCCCCCAATTTACCACACCGGGAGCTGCAGTGATGTCCAGAGAGAGCCTGGAGCAAGAGAGTCCTGTCGGCATAGTTGCCACCTGGGAGTGAGGGAAGCAGGCAAGATTTGCTCAGTTTCAAGACCCAAATCTCGACAGTGAACGGGAGATTTCGATTGGTCTTGGGCTGGGCAAACAAAATGAGGCATTCCGGTTGGCTAGAGCATCTTAGAAGGTGCCAAACAGTCTCTGGAGCTGAAATTGGAGATAAAAAAAAACAACACATGCGGGTGCATGGCGGCTGCTCGAACATCGTTCCTTAAAGCGGTATACACCACGGTTTACCAGGGGGAGGAATCTGGTGTTCCGTGCTAGTTTTTTGGTGTGCACAGAACACCATTTCTATGGGAATTTTGAGCCCTGCTATTATATATAAAATGAAGTATGGGGTGGTGTGTGTAATGAGAAGTTTACACACACCCTCGGGATTAGATGCTACATAAACCCCAAGAGCGAAGCTCGAGGAGTTTATAAAAAGCATCTAACCCCGAGGGTCTGTGTAAACTTTCAGTTTTCACCCAACACCCCATATTTTATTTTCTATAATTGCTGTGTCTTCCTTTTTGGCCACAGCAATTATATAAAATAAAAATAGAAATGATGTTTCTGACTTCTGTGCGGCCTCGGTCTGCTTTGGTTTGAGTGCACGGTCCGCAGCCATTTTTATTTATTTAAACATGTTCTGTTTTTTTTCCTGCTTGCAGGTGAAAGTTTTTTTATTTTGTTTGCAGTGACTTACCACTGATTCCCAGTGGTTGTTCTATCTCTTGTGCAACAGGAGGTGGTAAGTGGTCAGCGGTCCGGGAGGAAGCGCTGCGGTGGGCGCACGTGCAAACCAAGGGAAAACCATGCATGTGTTTGCCATAATAAGCACTCCTTTATTACAGCAAATTACAGCACAGTTTTCCTTCAGTAGAAAGAAAGACCCATTAATTATAGCTGTGTTTTGTTCCGCTTCCTTGCTATTTCTAACACACATGATAACATATATTAAAACAAAAAGAAAAGTTATATCATGTTGAGAAAAAAAGTTAATTTGTTTTTATTATAATGAAGATGCAATACTGCAGAAAGGAAGCAGGGGAGGAATATGCAATTGAACTCTGGAGAAAAACAGTCAGCAAAAGCAGACTATTTCTATTTCACAAGGGTAACTCATATTTGTACATGAGTAATGGCAGATTAAGCTTGATGAAAAATGCTGTTGGACATGTTCAGGGTCTAGTGTTGAACGATGTGGCTCAGCAACATCACCAGCTATGCTAAACATCCTGTTGGATGCCACACTCATTGGGGCAACTGATGTGTCTCAGAGCTGGTTGCACCAAGTGAGAGGATGAATGCATCTTCCATGCCCAGAAGTCCAATGAATCAACCTGACATGACTCAAGAGACTCTGCAAAATAGCTGTTCAAGATATTTTCTATGGAAAAAAGCTATGGATGTGTCCTCTTCTGCTGCTTTGATGTAAGGACCTGCTGAACATTGCCCACTCACTCTTATGAGTGTTGCCACAGGTACCAGGCATTTCTTCCCCCATCTCCACCAGTGGAACCAGAAATAAACCTACCAGATGTCCTTACCTCTCTGTCATGAGCTTCTTCCTCAGCCAGGTTGCACCTTTACCTGCATGTAGCCAGTGAGCTCATCACACAACATTTGCCAATGGTGACTCACTCAGTGGCTATCCATAGCCATGTGAAGTTATCTCACATTTGAACCAGGGATCAAGCATGGTTGCATAAATGTGACTGCAGCTAGCCATCACTTTTGGAAACGTTGCATCCAGTTCAGCATGCAGCTGCTGGTGTTCCTGTGCATATCTCTCCATGGATGTTTACAGGAGATGCACTGCTAAGATCACCTGACTCAGTCTGGCAGCAGACACATTTACTGTAGATCATGGGTGCTCCTCTCAAATGGCCTAAGTACCCCCAGCATGGTATCAGTCAGTGACCATTAATGGTGGCCTAAGACTACCGCAATGTTGCTTTCTATTGACATGACATGACATGAAGTGCCCACTTCTGTTCTACCAGTGTAGAGAGCATCAGGTAGGATGAATTCCATCTGGTACTCACATCCTCTATCAAGTGATTTTGACACAGACAAAGGTGTTGTTGCACTTCTCTTAGCTGTTAGTCGAATTTACAGAGCAATGAAAATGAGCGAAGAAGCATGCTGTGCAGACACTAGCCTCTGAACTGTGACATAGTGCAGATGTGACAACTAGATTTAAGTTGTGGGCAGAGCAATGAATGCTGATGAAATTCCCGTCAGCAACTGGTTTCACCATATTTTACCCATTATCCCTGAGGGGAAAAAAAAACTTGAAAATTGGTACCAACTGTCCAAGACTGCAGCATCTCTTGAATGAATGCCAGGATGTTTGGTGATGTGTGGTGATGTGTGGTCTTTCTCCATTAGCCCAACATTTAGAAGAGCATACCTGGAGTGACTGCCAGATTGTGGAAGATGAAGGGAGAACCAGTGACACAGGTAGATAAGGAGGAATCTGCAAAATGAGACAGATTTTTGCACACACTAGTGTGCAGTCAAGGAGAGATATGTATGCATGGAGTCTGTACTGCTCCAGATGTCTGAGGTGCTATGGAAAACTCCAGCCACATCCTCTGAGAGTAGGGTGACAATTGCCATTCTCACACCCATCATCTATCTTTTTCACCACGGTATGTGAAACTGTGGAACATGATGAGAGTTGGTACTGTGGTTGCAAGAGCTGCAGAAGTCTATGAAAGCCAGTGTCTTCTCCAAGTGAAAAGGGTTGCAGATGCAACACTATCATTTTATGTATGAGTTGTGTGATGTGCTGAGCTGTTGGATGGGTTGAGTGATACTTAATTCTGGCCTGGAACTCTTCTACTATTGGCATTGACTGTGGATGGGGAGGGGGGTCCATGCTTGCCAGATGGTGTGGAAATAGCATGTGATTGCCTGGCATGAGTGCTTCACTCCTCAGTATTTGGGGGGGGTGCATGGACTCTTTAGTATAGAAGGGGAAGGAGAGCTAGCACCAGCATTTTTTTTTTTGAGGCAGAACGGTCTGCGGCATTGGCACTAGCACCACTGCCTGCATCATCACCATTGGATGGGTTTGATGGAGATACAGGCACAGACCTTGATGAAGCTTTAAAAACCTGGGGATGCTTTATCTTTTCATAGTTCATTAAGAAGCTGGTTGTTAAATTTGCCGGAGATGTCCTCCTGCTGATAGTCATGCTTCACAATGTGCACACTGCCTTTCTGTTATCTTATTTTAGTAATGTGAAATATAGCCATACCATGCTCTTACTGGCCCTGACACCACTCATTTGGCTAGTGTCACCACCAGTACCAGCACCACTCTTTTGGCCCACACTAGTCTTTCTTTTTTTGGACCTGCTGCTGCAGGTTTTCCCCTGGCACTGCTATCACCCCCACACCTGCTCCACTTGGCTGTTCAGGCTGGGACGGGATGGAGTCTGCTGAACAAAGCTTGGAATGGTAGCTTCTGAGGTTTTTTTTTTTTAGGGTGGCGGATACATATCCTTTTTTTCCTGCCAGTGTGACCTCGAGAGGTTGAGGGTCTTTTTGCCACCTCATTTTCTTGCTTTACGGCTCTCAAGGTAATCCCCATACTTTGCTTCATCATTAAAACTATTTAGGTTAGTTTCCTCAGATGGCATCAGTGGGCAATTCCTATGCTGGTGAAAAACAATAAATACTTGTACCCGGATGAGTGCTTCTCCTCATCCACACTATCAAATTATACAATCCTGGAGATAGGCTGAGAAACAAGAGGTGTCACATGGGGTGGACATAGTACTGGAGATAGTTGTACTGACTGGGGCCATAGTGGTAGTAGGGGCTGATATCACTGTAGCAGTACTGGCCACCATGGCTACAGTGGCAGGAGTAGTCTGGGTCCCAGTGTCTGGGATTGGTCTCAGCCATAATGGCAGAAATGGTCAAGGTCACAGTGGCAGGAGTGGCTGACAGGGCCACTGTTGCAGCAGAAGTTAGGATGCTAGTAGTCACATTGGATGGCTGGCTGATCAGAGCAGTGGTGGTTATTAAAGATGCGGTAACGATAATACTGGTGGCAGTGGCAATGGATGGATAGGACACATACGCATTGGTGGTATCAGTGGCAGTTAATGACAATGTCCTCATAGCAGCACTACTAGTTTGAATAGTACCTTTTTCTGTGGTGTCAGCTGATGCCATACTGGCACTGGAGGCTGCAGGCTTTAATGGGGTAAAATATTTAATGCAGCGAATGGGCTTTGATAGGGTAAATATAATTTCATGCAGCGAATGGGCTCTGATGGTGTAAAATTTAATTTCATGCAGCAAATGTGTTTTGATGGGGTAAAATATAATTTCATACAGCGAATGGGTTTTGATGGGGGTTAAATTAAATTTCATGCAGCAAACATGCCCTGAACATTGCTCTGCAGTAAGCGCCCTCACCTGCTGCTTGCTGTTCTTCGCCTATGTTAACTTTGCTTAGGCTCCTGGACCAGATACATTATCTGGTACATCCTCTGTCTGCTATAGTTATATTCCCCACAGGAGGATGAAGTTAAATTATATTATTATACAATATAGTCACTCACTGCAGCAATGCCAGTGAGCCGACAAGTCTCACTCACTAGTGAAGTCTGACTAATAAATAAATTCTCTGAAGAAAAAAATATTTTTTAAATTTCTTCTTAGGCATGAAGCAACACACTTAGAATGATGTGTTGAGTACACACTGTGCACACACAGAACAAAATGGCAGCTAGCTGCCCAGAAGTGAAGGAAGTCGGCCGACAAGTCCCACCATACCAGCTTACACAAGTAACCATGGAGGGACCTGAGCCCAGTTTCTTCACAGGAAGATGTCTGCTATTACATTTAAATTATATTATTATGAAATATAATCACTCACTGAGACAATGCTAGTGAGCTGACATGTCTCATTCACTGTCAGTCAAGCCTGACTAGAACAGTTTATTATTTAAAATTTCTTCTTTGACATAAAGCCACAAACTTAAAACAATGTCTTGAGTGCACACTGTGCACACATGCAAAACAAAATGACAGCTAGCTGCCCAGATGCGATGGGAGTCAATCAACTAGTCCCACCCTACCAGCTGGCAGTTGTATGGGGGCGCACTAGTGATCATGGAGGGACCCAAGCCTGCGTTCCTCACAGGAAGATGTCTGATATTAAATATAAGTTATCTTATTGTGAAATACGGTCACTCACTGCAACAATGCCAGTGAGCTGACAAGTCACACTCACTGACAAGTCTCACTCACTGGTCAAGCCTGACTAGTAAATACATTCTCTGAAGCAAAAAAAAACATTTCTTTTTAAATTTCTTCTTTGCATGAAGTCACACACACACAGAACAAAACAGCAGCTAGCTGCTCAGAAGTGATGGGAATCAGTTGACTAGTCCCACCCTACGAACTAACAGCTATACAGCTCTGGCTGCGCACTCACAGTTGCACAAGTAGCTGTGTAGGGACCCGAGCCTGGGTTACTCACAGGAAGATGTCTGATATTAAATTTAAATAATTTTTTTCAACAAACTGTATTAAAATTTCTATAAATCATAAGTATTTTTAAAGGCATCAAGGATGTATTAAACATAGCATAACTGGATAGGAAATGTAAATTTTTTATACAACTAACATTGGATGATATCAATGAAAAAAATAAGAGTAATATCATAGACTTTGATGGCAGATAAGGACCGCTTGGCCCATTTAGTCTGCCCATTTCCCTACCTACAGGATAGGCCGCAGATCCTAGTTAACTAACAGCCTATTTCTTCCTACCCACCACAAGAATTGCCTTATGTCTGTCCCATGCATTCTTGAATTCTCCCACAGTTTTAGACCCCACAACCTCCTCAGGAAGGCTGTTCCATGCATCCACTACCCTCTCTGTGAAAAAATACTTCCTCACATTGCCCCGGAACCGCCCTCTCTCCGTCTTTAAATTGTGTCCCCTTGTTCTTGCAAGTCTCTTTTTCTGAAAGATGCTACCCTCTTGGACTTTGTTGATTCCACTGAGGTACTTAAAAGTTTCTATCATGTCCCCCCTCTCCCTTCTTTCCTCAAGGATATACATATTAGCTTCTTTCGCTCTCCTCGTGCAGCTTCTCTTGCAGACCCTGCACCATTTTAGTTGCCCTCCTCTGGACTGCCTCTATCCTGTCTATGTCCTTGCGGAGATGGGGTCTCCAGAACTGGACACAGTACTCCAGATGGGGTCTCACCAACTGTCTGTACAGAGGGATAAAAACGTCCTGTTTTCTGCTGCTGATGCCTCTCCCTATGCATCCCAGTATACCCCCAACCCTCCCTACTGCCTTCTCACATTGCTTGCTAACCTTAAGGTCATCTGATATGATTACCCCCAGGTCCCTTTCCTTTTTTGTTGTTGTTACTACTCCCCCCATTGTGTATTCTTCCCCTGGGTTCTTGTTTCCCAGGATTATTATTTTGCACTTCTTTGCATTGAATCCTAGCTGCCATACTTCTGACCATTCCTCCAACCTTGCCAAGTCCCTTCTCATCCTTTCTACGCTCCTTGTGTATCAACCCTGTTGCAGATCTTTGTGTCATCTGCAAAGAGGCATACTTTTCCTTCCAGTCCCTCTGCAATGTCACTTATGAAGACATTAAAAAGGACTGGACCCAGTACTGAACCCTGCGGTACCCCACTAGTAACCCCTCTTTCTTCAGAGTGGACTCCATTTACAATTATCTTCTGTGTCCTGTTGTCCAGCCAATGTTTTACCCAGGCTACCACCCTGGGTCCCACTCCCAGGCTGGTTAATTTGACTATTAATCTTTTGTGTGGGACTGTGTCAAATGTCTTGCTAAAGTTTAAGTAGGCCATGTCCACAGCCCCTCCCTGGTCTACTACTTTGGTCACCCAGTCAAAGAAATCTATTAGATCTGCCTGACATGACCTTCCCGCCTGTGAACCCATGCTGCCTTGGGTCCTGTAGCCCCACTGGCCTCTAGGTACTCAACAATTCTTTCCTTCAGAAGTGACTCCATCACTTTCCCTACCACAGAGGTCAAACTGACAGGTCTGTAGTTTCCTGCCTCTGTCTTGGTCCCACTTTTGTGAAGAGGAATTACATCAGCCTTCCTCCAGTCCTCAGGTACCACACCATCCTCCCATGACTTATTAAAAAGAGTAGCCAGTGGTTTCACTAGTTCCCCCTTAATTCTTTTAGAATTCTAGGGTGAATTCCATCGGGCCCCATTGCTTTGTCCACCTTCAGTTTTAGGAGTTCTTGCAGAACCCTTTCTTCTGTGAAAGGACTGGGATCAATTCCCCTATCAAAAGTGCTTCTGTTAATTGGATTAGGCACTTCACCCTCCTCTTTTGTGAATACTGAGCAGAAATATTCGTTCAGTATCTCTGCTTTTTCACTGTCCCCCTCTGCCCACCCACGGTTCATTCTATTCAGCCTCACTATCCTCCTTTGTCTTTCTACGCTGATGTACCTATAAAAGGTTTTATCCTTCTTAACCGAGTTGGCTATCTTTCCTCAGTTTGGGCCTTGCTATTCTGACTTCCCTCCTGCATCCTTCTGCCTTAACTGGTACAGCTCTCTGTCCTGCTCCTTCTGTGTTTCCTTATTCTTCCGGAATGCTATCTTTTTCTTCCTGACTTTCACAGCCACCTCTTTTGAGATCCATAGTGGCTTTTTCTTTCATTTTGATTTGTTTATTTGCTTCACACAAAGGCTTGTTGCCTCTGTGATGGCAGTTTTGATGATTCCCCATTGTTGCTACACACCTCCTTCTAGCCTGTTTGATAGTGCTTTTCTGAGGCACTCTCCCATCTTGCCAAAGTCAGCCCTCCTGAAGTCCAGTACCCTCACTTTTTGTATGGCTTGACTCTGTAGCTGAGTTTAACGTGAACCACACTGTTTGATGGTCACTTGTTCCCAGATGGCAACCCACTTCTAGATCTGAGATCCTCTCACTGCCCCCATTTGAGAGTACGAGGTCTAAGATTGCTCCCTCACGAGTGGGTTCCGAAACTAGCTGTCTGAGGCCTGCCACCTGTAGGGCATCAAGAATGGCCCTGCTCTTGGATGTGGCTGCAGCAAATGTGCTCCAGTTAACATCTGGCATATTCAGGTCTCCCATCAACAGTATCTCCCCTTTCTCTGCCATCCTAAGAATGCCTTCTATCATATCCTTGTCCATTCCCTCCCCCTGACATGGGGGTCTGTACACAACCCCTGCGGATTGTGGTGCCCTTTCCAGTCTCCAAGGTGACCCACAGTGCCTCCTCTCCTCCCTGTTTACTCTTTTGTTCAGTTGCTTTTATCCCTTCCTTTACATAGAGAGCTACTCCTCCCCCTCTTCTCCCCTGCCGGTCTCTCCTGTAGGTTATGTACCCTGGTATGTTAACATCCCAGTCATGGTTCTCTGTGTACCATGTTTCTGTGACTGCTACGATATCCAGGCATCCCTCTTCCATCAAGGCCACCAGCTCGGGGAGCTTGTTGCCAGGACTATGGGCATTGGTACTCATTACCCTCCATTTCCTGATGGCCTTACTCCCTTTTGCCCCATCCCTGTCCTTCTTGCCTTTGTCACTTTCTCCATTTACCCCTGCCCTTCTCCCTATCGACACCTCTATGTTGGTGTTTACTGAACTTACTACCGTGATTTTTTTGGGGGGGCTAGGATTTCCCTGCTCCTTTCCAGTGTCTCCCCCCTTGGCTAGTTAAAATATTTAAACCTATCACCTAGGATCCTGGTTCCCCTCCTGAACAGATGCAGCCCATCATGCCAGTATAGGCTTGCATCACTCCAGGTCGACCCCCAGTCCCCAATGAAGCCAAATCCCTGAGCTCCACACCAGTTTTTCAACCACTGATTGAATCCCATAGCCTCTCCTATGCCATAGATGGGCAGCACCTCTGAGAAGGTTACCGTGTGTGCTACTTGTCTAAGGCCCCTCCCCAATTCCACAAACTCTTCCTGCACTTCTCCAATCACTTTCTTAGCCAGGTCATTTGTCCCTAGGTGGACAATGACATCCAGCTCCCTCTCCCGAACAGTTGCTCTGGCAATCTTGAGGATTTGCTCCCTGTCCCTCCAAGCCATGGCGCCAGGCAGGCACCTTACCTCCTCTCCCCTTCTTCCCCCAGTTCTACCTTCCTAACAATGGAGTCCCCCACCAGGAGTTGTTTCCTTCCCCTGTGAGGTCCCCTGCCACCCTCCTGTGGGTCTCCTTTATGGAGGTTCCCAACATCCTCCTTGGTCTCCACTGCGGGTGCCTCCATAGAGGAACCACACTTTGCCAGAATGGCATAGGAATTGTGGAGAACTGGAGGGATGCGCCTCTGTTCCATCAAGTTTTTGTACACTGTATTAAACTGAAAACCTATTGGAAATCTATATACAGTACTTTTAAAATGTGTAATAATGTATCAACTGCAGTACCTTTAAGAAAGGATTTCACATTTTCAAAAATGGATCAGTCCTATTTAAGAGTCTATAGCTGATTGTTTCATTGTTAGCAGTGGAGCCCATTGAATCAAAACATTCTGTTATGGATAAGAGCTCGTCAGGTTTCCAGTTCCATAAATTTAGTCTTTTAAATAATAGAGCAGCTGAAAGTAACCAAATCTGGTTGGATTTAGGCAGGTTAGGAAGAGTTGATATGTCACCTAACATGAGGATTGATTTGGGCAGCGGAATCTTAGTGCTGAGGATTTGCTAATAGGATGTGTGAATTGCCTTTTATATGCTGATTATGGGCACAATGCATGAAAGGGGTCCAGGTATGTGTGAGAGGCATGTACCTAGCCCCTGCAGCTTCACATCAGTGGACAGGCATGCACCGGCCCCAGTCATGATCACTGACTGCCCGTCCATGGCCCTGCCCCATCATCACACAGGATCACAGGGTGGAGTGGCGCAGAGCAGATGATACAGACGGGCATCCAGTGGGATGCCCGATCTGCTCCTACAGTAGATCCCCTGCTCAACACAGGGCAAGGGATTGTGGGACAGTGTGGGTCTGAGTTTTTTAAATGTTGGTCGAGTGCCCAATGGCTACCCCCAGCCCTTTCTGCTTGACCAGAGGGCTGGGGCAGCATGGTAGGGGGGTCTTGCATTTCCAATGGCTGGTGGCTGTCTTCAGTTGGGGGGGGACACAACCTTTATGGCATTGTTCCTGCCAACGTATCTTTGCACCCCCCACCCAGCACTCTGTGCCTTTGTGAATGGTGTGGAGTGTGTGTATGCCCCTGACACTTGCCCTGGACCAGCCACACAAAAGAGTCATTATGGCTGCTAATCCAGGATTCCAGGAAAAGAACTCTCCAGATGGGAGTGGTGTACGGCCCCCCTTCCAGACAGAGTAGCTGGACAGGGAACTTGCGAGGCAGATTAGAAGGGCATGAGAGACGGGGAGTGTGGTGGTTGTGGGGGACTTCAACCTGCCGGGGATAGATTGGGGAACCCCAGCCACCAGCAATAAAAGGGAACAGGTACTGTTGGATGCCTTTCATGAAAGCTTCCTGACACAGGTGGTCAGCGAACCAACCCAGGGGAACACCCTCAACCTAGTGCTCACAAATGGGGAGTTTGTGAGGGATATCAAGTTGGATGAACCACTAGTTGGGAGTGACCATCACTCAGTATGGTTCAGTTTGATTATGGGCAAAGAGGGGGTAGTATCCAATGAAAAGGTGCTGGATTTCAGGAGGGCATTATTTTTTTTTATCACATCTTTATTTATCAGCTCCGGTCGGCCACCCCATTCCGACCGACTCCCCCAGCCCTGCCCCCCGGAATAGCCAGTGCTTACCTTGTACCCGGCCCGGGAGCGGAGCCTGCAGGGAGTCGGTCCTCATCCTGCTGCCAGCGTTTTCTCCTCCAGTTATCACCCAGGAGCCCCAGGAGTAGGACTGCATGTGCGTGGAGGCTTGCATGCGCTCTACGGCCACGGTTACAGCTTCGTTCTCCCTCCCCATGGCCTAACGCCCTGGCCCCCTCCAGCCCGTGTCACTCCCATCCTCCACTAGGGGTCACCATTGGCCGAGGGGTGCCGCTTCACCTCCCCAGAGAGGAGACCCTGCCTGTCAGAAGCTCAATCCAGCTCCACCCTCCCCCCCAGTACCAACCTCTGGCGACCCAAGCTCGTTCCCAAACCCGGGTCACCGGCATGCCACGAGGTAAGGCATCCAGTGCCTCAGCCCTCAGCACCACTGGGCGGGCTAGGAGGGAGGATTTTGCAAAGATGGGGGAGGTAGTGAGAGGGTACCAGACCAGGATCCAGTCTAGTATGGACACAGACCAGAGATAGGAGCTCATTAAGAAAGCGATACTGGAGGCTACCTGTTTCTGTAGCAGGACATGGAGTAAAAAGGCCAGGGCAAAAAGGCCAAGCTGGTTGAGCAGGGTGGTTGTGGAAAAGGTGAGGAGAAAAAGGGTGGCCTTTAGTAGATACAGGAAATCGGCGGGGGGGAGAAGTTTGGAAGGAGTACCTGTAGGAGGCAAGGGAGGTGACAAGGGCAGTAGGAACAGCAAAAGCCATCAAAGAGCTCAGGCTGGCTCAAGGCATTAAGGAGGGGGAGAAGAGCTTCAGGTACATTAGGGAGATAAGGAGCAGTAAAGAACAAATAGTAAGGATTAAGAAGGATGGGCGATGGCTAGAGAAGGGGGAGAAAAGGCAGAAGCACTCAATGACTACTTCTGCTTGGTATTTACGAAAGAGAGAGGGGGAGTGCTACCCAAGGGGGTGAGGGGGCAATAAAGGCTGAGGAGGGAGTAACGGATAGGGTGATCACAGAAGGTAGAGTGCTGGAGGGCTTGCGAGTGCTGAGGGTGGACAAGGCACCAGGGTCAGATGGCATTCACTCCAGGGTACTGATGGAGCTAGCAGAGATCCTGGCAGGGCCCTTGGCAGGCCTATTCAATGCCTCACTGAATTTGGGATGTGTACCTAAGGATTGGAGGTTGGCTCATGTGGTTCCCCTGCATAAGAGTGGCCCCAAAGATGAAACAGGGAACTATAGACTGGTGAGCCTCACATCCATCATGGGGAAGATAATGGAAATGATCCTGAAGGAGAAGCTGGTGTCCCTGCTGGAGTTCAATGGGCTGCAGGATAGTAGACAAGATGGCTTTGTTGCATGGCAGATCCTGCCAAATCAGCCTGGTAGATTACTATGACTGGGTAACTAGGCAGATGGACAAGGGCCATGCAGTGGATGTCCTGTACCTGGACTTCAGCAAGGCATTTGATTCGGTGCTGCATGGCAGACTTGGAATAAAACTTGAAGGCACAGGGGTGGGATGGGTGACAAACTGACTGCAGGGAAGGCAGTTTTATGTGATAAGGGTAAGTCCCTATCACGCCACTCATTAGAGCGAGGAAAGAATCGCTCACGACAAAAGGGCGACTTCCCATTAGATAGACCACCGTAAACAATGACAGTCCTCTAAAAATATACAGTAATTCATTGTTTATGCAGGGGGGCTTTGCCCCCTGCACCCTCCAAAATAAGGATTCTGAACTACAGAGAAAGTGGACTTAAAAATTAATAGACATTCCCCCTTGAAGCAAAAACAATATCTGCACCAGGCACCTCAGGCTCCAGGGACAGTTGCTCAGCCACTACACCGCATGGCCAGCTCGGCGAGCTTTGGCCAAATAATCCTTTTATCCTCATTGCTCGTGAGTGTACTGCGTATCCCTGAATGCTACACTCACTTTCAGTATGAATAGCTCCTTTTCACTATTTGCTCTGCATGGGAGCGGTATTATTAAGTTGCTCACATTGATGCGCTGAATAATACACGCTCTTATGTGGTGCTACTGGGAAGGCAGCAGAGGGGGTGGTGGTGGAAGGGGAACTCTCATCCCCAAGGGCAGTAACGAGTGGGGTACCACAGGGCTCGGCGCTGGGACCAGTGTTATTTGGGATATTTATTGCAGACATTTCCAATCATGGGCATCAAGAACAGGATCAGCCTGTTTGCCGACGACACCATGATAGGGGTGGTGGTGGATGACAAAGAGGGGTGGCAGAGTTTGCAGGACGATCTGAAAAAGTTGGAGACCTGGTCAGACACTTGTCAGCTGCGGTTCAATGCCAAAAAGTGTAAGGTACTGCATTTTGGGGCAAAAAATCCAAGGAGAAGCTACCAACTGGGAGGAGTGCAGTTGGCAGAGACTGAGGAGGAGAAGGATCTGGGGGTGGTCATCACGTGATCAATGAACAACTTGGCACAGGGTAGGAAGGCAGCAGCAAGGGCCAACAAAATGCTGGGCTGCATCCCAAGGGGAATAACATTGAGGAGGGGGAGGTGATTATGCCACTGTATAGATCATTAGTCAGACCTCATCTCAAATACTGCGTGCAGTACTGGTGCCCATACCTGAAAAGAGACATTAAATTACTGGAAGGGGTGCAGCGCAGAGCAACTAAGATGATCCAAGGACTGGGGGACTTACCGTATGAGAGTAGGCTAAAGGAGCTGAACATTTACTCACTGGAGGAGAGGAGGGACAGAGGGGATATGATCGAGACGTTCAAGTACATAAGAGGGATGCACAAGACTGGTACAGAGGGGATATTCAGGGTAAGGGTGGGGAAGAACACTCAAGGCCATGCCATGAGATTGGAGGGGGGAAGGTTCAGGATGGAAATGAGGAGACACTTTTTTACATAGAGGGTGGTGGCAGGGTGGAACACGTTACCAGCAGAGGTGGTAGCCTGTAAAACAGTGGGCTGCTTCAAAAGGGGCTGGGACAGGGCAAGAGGGAGGATAAAGGAAGGGGTGTGAGGTGGGAGAGGCAGCTGCTGAATAGGGCTGCTAGCTGCAAAAATCAAGCAGACTCGATAGACCAAATGGCCTTTTTCTGCTGGCAAATTTAGTATATTTGTATGTTCATATGTCCTGGACACTTGCCCTGGGCTAGCCACACAACTGGCCAGAGGGAGCCAGTACAAAAGGGATGCACTGCCCTTCCATGCATGAGTGCAGGGGTCCCTGGGAAACCAGTGCGTGACTTTGGCACTTAGGGATGCCTATGCAATGAGGATCCATGGTGCTTAGGCATCGTACCTAGAGCTCAATGGGGGAAGTACTGGCAGCCACAAAGCAGGAACGGGACTTAGGGGTAATCATATCAGATGACCTAAAGGTGACCAAGCAATGTGAAAAGGCTGGGAGGAAGGCCAGAGGGATGCTGGGGTGCACAAGGATAGGTATTACCAGCAGAAAAAAGGAGGTGGTTATGCCACTGTACAGATCACCGGTAAGACCATAGCTGGAGTACTGTGTCTAGTTTTGGAGACCACATCTCTAGAAGGACAAAGACAGGATAGAGACAGTACAGAGGAGGGCTACAAAGATGGTACAGGGTCTGCATGAGAAACATAACATAGAAACATAGAAGTTGACAGCAGATAAGGACCACAAGGCCCATCCAGTCTGCCCATTTCTTTTCCTACGTTATAGATGTGCCGTAGGCCTTTGCTCTGTCAATGGTCTATCTATTCATACTCATCTGTATTGCTCCCTTATGCCTATCCAATTCCTGTTTGAAGCCCTGCACTGTGTTCATATCCACCACTTCCTGAGGTAGGCCGTTCCATACATCCACCACCCTTTCTGCGAAAAAAAGAACTTTCTCACATTACCCCTTAATTGGCCTCCATCTAATTTCATGCTGTGTCCTCTTGTCCTGCTATTTTTCTTACATTGAAACATTTTAGACTCTTTCACCTTGTTAATGCCCTTCAGGAGTTTGAATGTTTCGATTATATCACCTCTCTCCCTCCTTTGCTCTAGGATATATATATTGAGCTCCATTAATCTATTCTCATATGTTTTCTGATACAGTCCCTGCACCATTTTGGTTGCCCTTCTCTGGACTGCCTCAATTTGGTTAATGTCCTTGTGAAGGTGTGGCCTCCAGTACTGCATGCAGTACTCCAGATGGGGCCTAACCAGTGTCTTGTAAAGAGGGATTATTACCTCCCTCTTCTGACTTGTGATACCCCTACTAATACACCCTAACATCCCCCTAGCCTTACCTACTGATTTTGTGGTCTGCTTGGATGATTTCAGGTCATCGGTGATGATGATGCCCAAGTCTCTTTCTTCCCTTGTGACTGTCAGCAACTCCCCTCCCAGCCTATAGGTGGCTTCAGGGTTTCTCTTTCCTATGTGCATGATTTTGCACTTCTTTGCATTAAACCCCAGTTGCCACTCTTCTGACCATTTTGCTAGTTTATCCAGATCTCTTCTCATTCTGCCCACCCCATCGGGATCATCTACTCTGTTGCAGATCTTGGTGTCATCTGCAAACAGACAAACCTTACCTTCCAGTCCATCTGCAATGTCACTGATGAAGATATTGAAGAGAACTGGCACCAGGACTGATCCCTGAGATACCCCACTTATGACCTGCATCTCTTTTGACTGTATACATTTTACCACCACTCTCTGTTTTCTGCCTGTCAACCAGTTTGCCACCCAGTTGACCAACTTCTGACCCACCCCGAGCCTGCCCAACTTATTAATAAATCTTCTATGTGGAACAGTATTGAAAGCTTTGCTGAAGTCAAGGTAGGCGACATCAACTGCTCCTCCTTGGTCCATCACTATGGTTACCCAGTCAAAGAAATCTATGAGATTAGTTTGACAGGACCTTCCTTTTGTAAACTCATGCTGTCTTGGATCCTGTTCTCCTATGGATTTCAGGTGTTGCACTATCCTTTCCTTAAGGAGTGCCTCCATAATCTTGCCCACTACTGAGGTAAGACTGACTGGTCTGTAGTTCCCTGCCTCCTCCCTGCTACCACTCTTGTGAAGCAGGATCACATGAGCCCTTCTCCAGTCTTCTGGGACCTCTCCTGTGATCAGAGACTCACTAAACAGTTCAGATAATGGCTCTACTAGTTCCACCCTTAGCTCCTTTAGTACCCTGGGATGTATGCCATCAGATCCCATTGCCTTGTCCACCCTGAGCTTATCGAGCTCTTGTAGGACCCTTTCTTTTGTGAAGGGACTAGTGCTCAACTCCCTCTACCCTGTGTGCATGGTGCTGAGCTGTGGGTGCTGCCCTACCTTCTCTTCAGTAAATACTGAGCAGAAGTAGCTATTTAGGATAGATGCTTTTACATGGTCCTCCTCCTCACACACCCCTTTATCTCCTTTGATCTTAGCAATACCCCCTCTGGACTTTCTCCTTTCACTAATGTATCTATAGAAAGGCTTGTCACCTTCTTTTACTGTCTGTGCTAGTGTTTCCTTGGTTTGGACCTTTGCCTGACTTACTGCCTTCCCTGCTTCCCTTAGGGAAGTTTGGTATGCTTCTCTATCTTCATCCCGCTGCCTTCTCTTATATTTCCTGAAGGCCAGCCTTTTGGCTCTGACCTTTTCTGCTACTGTTTTTGAGTACCATAGTGGTTTCCTTCTTCTTTTGCACTTCCTTTTCTGTCTAACACAATGGGATGTTGCTTCAAGTATTGCATCCTTAATGCTTGCACACTTTGCCTGTACCCCCTCACCTGTATTTCTTTTTCCCAGGGCTAGCTTAACTCTGTTGGCCATCTTATCAAAGTCAGCTCCTCTTAAGTCCCATATTTTTGCCTTGGAATGGGATGATTTAGTTGTAGTGGCCAAACTGAACCATACCATGTGATGGTCACTGGCCCCCCAGGTGACCTTCTATCTGAAGATCTGTGATCCTTTCCCTGTTAGTCAGTACTAGATCTAGGATAACCCTGTCTCTTGTGGGTTGTTGTACCAGTTGTTTGGGGCCCCCCGCTGTAGGGAATCCACCATGCGTCTAGTTCTGGCAGTTGTTCCTGCTGGTATTGACCAATCTGTAGCTGGCATGTTGAAGTCTCCCATTATCAGAACCTCCCCTTTAGCTGTCATGGTTTGTATATCTTCTAACAGTAATGTGTCTATGTCATCCCCCTGGTCTGGGGGCCTGTAGACAACCCCAGTTCTTATGGCTGTCCCATTTCCTGTTTCCAGGGTGACCCACAGTTCTTCTGGCTCCTTATGTGTATTCTGAATTTCTGTAGTGTTGATATTTTCATTGACATACAGGGCCACTCCACCTCCCTTTTTTGCAACTCGGTCTCTTCTGAACAGTACATAGCCAGGTACTGAAGTCTCCCAAGTGTGGTTACTGGTAAACCACATCTCGCTGATTGCTACTATTTCCAGTTTAGTCTCTGTCATTATTGCCTGCAAGTCTGGGAAGCCCTATGAGGAGAGGCTGAGGGAACTAAATATGTACTCCCTGGAGGAGAGGAGAAAGAGAAAGGAGATATGATTGAAACATTCAAGTACCTCAAGGGTATAAACAAGATAAGTGAGGGTAACATCTTTCAAAAAAAGAGATGTACAAGAAGAAGGGGCCATGACATGAAACTGGGGGGGGGGGCAGGCTTAGGGAATGTGAGAAAGTATTTTTTCACAGAAAGAGTTGTGGACATTTGGAGCTGCCACCCAATGGAGGCTGTGGGAGCAAAATCAGTTACAGAATTCAAAAATGCATGGGATAGACATAAAGATTCCCTAGCAACAAGAAGGAAAGGCTACATCAATGATCATTTAGGGTCCCTGGTTTCAAAGACAGATAGGGAAATGGGAAGACTGGGTGGGCCAAACAGTCCTTACCTGCCCTCAACTTCTATGTTTCTGTTATTTTTCTATGTTTCTATGTTTCAATCTTAGGATAAGACCAGAACATATGACTGAGATTAGACTGCACTGCCCCAGTGTGATATGTTCAGTGAATTAGAGAGGACAGACAGACCACGATGATGTTTTAAGCGCTGGATGTGTAACACCAAGAGAGATTTATCTGAGTATAATGTCCTGGGAAAGTACAAGCCTGTAAGAGAGAGAGAATGAGTAGCTGTAACCAACAACTTGCCACATGTAACCTTGAAAACAGTAGTGCTGTAAACTGATTGAAGTGACCTTCTAATAGGAAACCGTCCTCCAGCAGGATAAAGCATTGCCTCTCAATTGCCACAATTGTTCACCATAACCCCGGCTGCTTGACTGTTGATGTCTGATGCCTAATCTGAAGCTGTGTTCCATGTGCCTTACCCAGCACAACTAAATCAGTGATCACTGGTCACCCCCTTTTTGTTCTTGAAGGCCCTGCAGTAATCCTTGCAAATACGGGGGCTAAGGGCTTGCAGCTGTGAAGGGCAGGAGTAAAGAGAGGAATCAAATCCTAGTGTGCTCATCACAGAGGACAGTTAACGCATTCTGTGTGGACATGTGGCAACTAGGGCCAGAGGTCAGGGATGTCCGTGAGCAGAACATGCATTATGGGCAAAATTTGGGTACAAAGCTGGATATGTTGCTGAGGCTGTACAGCAGTTTAATGGAACTAGATAGAGAATAATGTATGGGCAACAATACACAGCAAGGCTGGGTTTCCATTGAGGGGTTGAGAATTGAGATTACATCATATGGACCTCGAGAATGAAGCTTGAGAGGTCAGTGATATTATCTTAAACCCAAGAAGGAAACACGAACAGAGTTGTTAAAGGTTGCCCATGTTTTATTTTTTTACAGTATATGGTTTTACTCTATGTCAAAAGTGAAAAATTCACTTTATATACAGAAATACAAGGGACCTATCCACTCTCCTCCCACCTACCTATCATTGCTCATAGTCAGTAACTATATTAAAATTAAATTATGTCATTTAGGGGGAGGCATATGAGGAGATAATACACAACACATTTTTGTAACCTATGAACTGTACAGCAGCTTGTCATGAGCTGTGAACTGCTTACAACAAATTTTTATGACCTTTAAACTGTGTACAATTACTTTTGTCCATGCACAACAAGAATTTTGAGTTATGGAAATCCATACACAGCAAAACTCAACCATAAGCTGTAATTACAACTGATGCCTTTTTCACCCAGCACATACACACAGCTGCTGTTCTCAGATGGCAAAGATGCAGCATTTACCCACAAGACAGACAAAGACGTGTTGGATGCTCTCATTCAACATGGTCTCCCTGTCCAGATTGCACCCAGAGATAACCACACAGCACTCTTTTGAACTGCAACTCCCACTGTTCTCAGCACTGTTGCACCCTTTAGTCTACCTCCTACCCCCGCTACGTTTGAAGCTGATACAGGTACTGTGCTTCACCTGCAAGTAACCACTTCTGCCAACAACCTGATTTGAGATGGTGCTGATCCCTTGCTCGACATTGAATTTGTGACTCTGAATGACAGCAAAGAACTTGAGCTTGTCAACTTATTCATTTGAAAATTTGCATCCAGGAAAGGTACACTGATCCAGGGCTTGTTCCCAAGTGTGACCCTGGGAAAAGGGAAAGGGGATGCAATAAACCAAAAACAGCAGTACAGAAACATTCCAAAGATAAAGTGCAAACAGTGAACAAGTCAGCAAGATGCAAGTGCAAATAACAATAAACAATGAATAGAAGTTGGTTCTATGAGCAGCACCAATACTCAGTTAAACTGACAAAAACAGGTTGATACAAATAAGTGCAACAGTCATAGTGACATGAACAGGCCCAGATGGACCATGGCGGGGGTGAAATTTGCTCCAGAGGCAAGTAAGGTAGAGACCTGACAGGAGCAGGAGGGGGAGGGGAGGAGCTTTAACTGGTGCCTAAGGGAAAATGGGGGAGGTTGAGAGATGTAGAGAGGAGGGGAGCATGTTCCAGAGGGAGGGAAAGTGATGGAAGGCTGACTGCCCAGCAGAGGAGTGAAGGTGGGGAAGGGAGAAGGTGCACGGATCCATGGAGTGGAGGGATTAGGAGGCAGGGGGAATGGGTAAGAGGAGTGTGGCCAAATAAGATGGTAGACCTGAACCAGTATTAGAAGATGAAGGAGGAGCAGTGGGATTGGCTACATGATGGTAGGGGAGGATGGATAGAGAGGAGTAGAGGGAGCAGTGATGAGTATGGGGGTGGTGGTGGTAGTAAAGCAACAGAAGGCATTAAAGAGGGTGTCCAGTCTGGCAAGGGAAGTGGAGGAGTTAGTACCATAGACTACATCCACATTGTTGAAGATTGGGAGCATCATTTTGGTAATCAACTCCCAGTGGACTTGTGAGGACAGGCAGTCTTTGTTACAGTACAAGCTCCAAGCTTGGAGCAGAGCTTGGAGTGGATGGCATTGATATGGGCAGAGAAGTCAAGGCTAGACAGAGGGAACCACTTCAAGAGGGGTGCCATCCAGGGTGGAGAAGGCAGAAGGAGGCAAACCTGACCAGCTTCTGGCACCGCCAGCATTAGGATTTACTGGGCCCTGGTACAAGACTGTGATGTCGCCCCCCTCCCGACCTGCTTGAATGTGTGAGCTGATTGAAAGTCAAATATTCAGCTCTGCAGTCTGCAAACTGGGAGAGCCTGCATGGCCTGACCGCTACAGACAACAATACAGCGGGTCAATCAAGGCATACCACACTTGTTTGCAGCCTTCAAATGTCACCAAACAGTAAAAACTTTTAATTAGTTGACCAATGACCAGACCTTCAGGCTTCAACCATGAACCACTGCACTGACTCTCTGACTACGCAAAGTTAGAATCCGTGAGAACCACCTTCCTTGGGGAACAGAACTCATAGCATGCCAAAGAACAAGGGACCAAGCCTGGAGGCAACACAAAATCTCCAAGCTCCAGAAAGACTATGACATCTATCATCAGCTTTGCAACAAATGCACCAAAGTCACTCGTTTCGCTAAAGCTGACTACTTTACCTCAACCTTTCAACTGAACATAAACAGCCCCTCAAAATTTTGGAAAGTCATTCACTCTCTCTTCTCCCCCTTTCTTCTCCTCCTACCCCTCTTCTCACTATAAACATCACTATTACCTCTTACCACTTGAGTGTTGCCTCTGAATTTAAATCTTTTTTCACCTCCTGTGCCTCTGCCCTCCTATCCTCCTTACCATCTCCTCAATCTGATTCTCCCTCTAACTCACCACACACCTGTCCCCAACCCCTTCCTTTCTCATTCACTAACATTACACTCTCTGACACCGTGGATGCCCTGCTTACCCTAAACCCTTTTAAAGGCAGTTTGCCTGATGGGCTGGACCCCAAGCTGCTTTTTTTTTTTCTTCTATGGCTATCTCTGCCCCACTGACTGAGCTACTCAACCTCTCATTCACATTGGAAGCTATCCCCTCTGCCTGGAAATATGCCATTGTTCTTCCCCTCCCTAAGGGTGGTGACCCATCCTTCCCTGGGAACTATCACCCCATATCCCTACTTCCCACCCTCGCTAAGCTGCAAGAACACCTAGTTCTTACCCAAGGATCTATGACCGGTTGTCAACAAAAATGTTGCTGATTGACCGGACAGCGAAAACATCATGTTGACTGCATTTGCAGTTGGCAGACGGCTTCCAAGTTGGAAACATGTTTTCTTCAGGGGGACTTCTCCCCAGAACCCCCCAAGCAGGGGGCTGTGCCCTGCACCTCCTACCTTTTATAATCAACCTCGAAACAGAGCTGATTAGGGTAGGGGGTGCAACTCCCCCGAATACAGTGCCTGGGTCCAGCACCATCTGTACAGTGGTCTGGCGCTGTAGTCGCTGTACTGACGGTCTCTGTAAAAGTGTCGCTGTTGGCTGTGGGTACCCTTACCCAACTCTCTGCCTATCTCTCTCACTCTAACTTTTTCACCCCCTTCCAATCTGACTTTTATGAAAACCACCCCACCACCACCTCCCTGATTAGGCTCACTGACTCCATCCTCACTGGGATGGACAGTGGTCAAATCACGTCCGCCATCTTTGTTGACCTAGCTAAGGCTTTCGACACTCTCTCCCACTCTATCCTGTTACACCCTCTCTCCATTACAGGCTCATCGGCTGCTGCCACAAACTGGTTCAATGCATACCTGGTAGGTTGGACTCAGTTAGAACAGCGGATTCTATATTCTCACCCCTCCCTATCGACACAGGGGTCCCTCAGGGATCAGTGTTGGGCCCCATACTCTTCTCCATCTTTCTCAATGTCTTGCCGTCTACCTCTGTTCATATATATGCTGACGACATGGTCCTTTACACCTCCGGCCACTCCTCTACTGGTGTTGCAACCAGGTTTCAGAACAATTTTGACAACGTTCAGCACTGGTTTTGCTCACATCAGCTTTTCCTAAATGCCAAGAAGACTGTCTCCATGACCTTCGGCACTAGGCAGAGACTTTCAAGGCTCCCTTCCTCCTCACTTTCCACATCCTCAATGGGACGGTCCTCAAGGACACCTCTTCAATCAGATATCTGGGGGTTTGGCTTGGCCAACACCTCACCTTCTCTGGTCACGTGGATGCCATCCTTAAAAAGCCACGCCGCAAGTTAGGCGCACTATTTAGGAACTGTAACTGCCTCCCTCTCCCTGCTAGGCGTGAACTTGTCCAGAAGATGATCCTGCCTATCTTTGACTACTGCAATGTAGTCTACAATGCCATGCCTAAGACCTCCCTAGCCAGATTGGACACCGTCTTTAACTCTTTCTGCTGCTTCACACTCAATGCTCATACCCTCACTCATCACTGTCAACTTTACCACACTTTGGCTTTCCCATCTCTTGATAACAAACGTCTCCTCCACTGTGCTAAATTCGTCTCAAAATTTTGATTTGGCTCCCTCCCTACTTATCCGAACCCTTCCCTTATAATCCTCACCATCCACTCATTCACTTAGGGTCCTCAGTTTCCGTACTTAGGTGTCCCATGCCGCATTTACTACTGTCAGCCAGGCAGCCTCTCGTATCAGCTTCCAATCTGTGGAATCCTCCGATTTGCCATTCTTCTTCCCCTTCCTCTATCTTCTCAGCCTTACACAATTACCTATCTGTGAACTGCAACTGCAACTGAGCAGACCATGTTGCATCTAAATGGGCTGTAATAGTTATCCTATTACTGCATTTGTGGACCTTCTGTTCACTATGATGTAATGGAATATACATACCAACTGTAATTTCTTGCTGCCTGTTACTGCTTGTTAATTATTCTCTACTTAGTAACATGCCCCATGCATAATTGGCACTATATACTGTTTTGCTGTTTGCCTGTGACTTATTCGTATGTCTTCCAATTCCCATATATTGGCAATGTATAATGTTGTGTTGATTATGTTTTATTGTGTGCCTTCCAACTCCCCCACCCCCCAGGACGCACTGTGAGATGAGCAACTTGTTGTTCAGTGTGCCCTTCCTGGTGAAACTCTTAAATAAATAAATAAATAAATAAAGACTCTCAAGTCTCTCTCACTGCTTGCTGTCTCTTTTTACTTCATTCATCAGTCTCTGGATTTTTAGGCATGCATTTAATTATAATTAGCACATTGCCATTTTATCATTCTCTCTTTCACTCAGACATCAAGCCCAGCCCCGAAGTAATGCATTTGAGCTTAAACCCACCCAGTTACTAACCATTTTTTTTCTGGATGAACACACACACACACACACACACATAAAAACAAAAAAATTAAACCAGTCTCTCTCTCTCTCCGAATCCAAACAAAGACAAAGTCCATTAATACCTGTCCCAAAAGCACAGAAAAGTGAAAAGCACATATCAGTCTTTTCTTCTTCTCCAATCCCCTGTAAAAAATTATTTACTATAACTTACCTGGCCATCCAGCTAGAACCTGCAGGGCCTAGTCCAGTTGTGTTGTGCCACCAGCCCAGTTTTCAGCCCGCTCCTTCTCCAACCTTCTTCTGCCAGAAGCTGGATGATGCTTGAATCCACCATCCTGGGTCTCGACCGTGGTCCATGACTGACTCAAGTCACCTCATGGCTCACTGACCAAACCAGACCAACCCAACCTGTGTTGCTTGCTTGGTTGCTGTGGTGGCTGCTGTACTGCTGCTCTGTGCTGATCAAGGCCTGTGAAAGCCACACTGTCGACATTGGGGTTGCTTGCTGCTAGGCTTAATGGGCCCGGTATTGTGAGGCAAGCGTAGTCGTTGGTAGCTAACCCTCTTGCCCTCAACCCCTAAGGGAGAGTAGACCAACAAAAATATGTCACTGCATCAGAGCTCCACTCAGTACTCAATGACTCTGTGACAGTATGACTCTCACCAACAGGCATTTCATGTTCTCTCATCCTTTCCTGTCGACTTACTGTTTCTGGCTCTACTTTTTCTTCATGTCAGGATGGCCAACCTGACATACTTGCTCCAGTAACTGTTCTATAGTGTATAGTGGAGTGTTGTTCTGTATAAAATTCCCTTTCAAAATGCTGTCCTACCACAGTTTCAAGGTCATGGAATGCTGTTCTACCCTACTGTGGTAGAACAGCATTCTAGAACCTCTAGAGACTGTATGAGTCAGTTTCATTTTGAAAGCAAAAGAACTCACAAAACACATTTTTCACACAGTACTATACACTATAAAAAATACAGGATGAGCACCTCTATGCATAACCAGTGTGTTTTGCCACCTCGGGGTTCTGATTCCCATGGACCTCTCGAGCTTTGCTCTCGAGGTCAGAGGGAATCAGAATTCCTCTGTGGCAGAATACACTGGTTCTGCATAGTTGCCCATCCAGTATTCTCTATATCCCTGTCTTCTTAAAAATATGCCTGTTCTCCTCCTCCTTTTATTAGAGAAGAGAGTACAAATATGAACCATTTAGTTTGCTTACTATAGAGGAAGCTGGTGCCCCTAAGTATAATACCTTGCAACAATGTGTTAATGGTGCTTAGAATTGCCCTATAACATTATGTGTTGTTTAGCATTTAACCCCCGTTGAGAAGTATGCACACGTTCGTGCAGGCATTCATGTGCACATTTGTGGAGAAATGTCTGTAGAAATACATTTTAGAACTGCATGTAATGGTTCTTTACTTTTCAGAGTGGCCATTTTGGCTGGAGAAGAGCCAAACAAAGGAACGCAGAGTGGAGATGCGCTCCATGGTTTTGCGCATATGTCTTGCCCTCGTATGTGAGCAGGAGACAGCTCTTTCTGCCCGCTACTGAAACAGGGTGAAAGTAATAATTAAAATAACCCTGTTGCAAGACACTGTGGGCCTGAAGTAAACAAAGCCCAGTTTTGCCCATATATGGGGGTCATGTTAATGCTGGTGCAGCCCACAGGTGTGCAACTGGGCTGTCATACAAAAAAAGGCCAAAATGAAATGTTTAGCCGACGGCTGAATGTTCAGCCATCAGGATACATGAAAGAGATGATCATTATGTTAAAAAGGGGGCTTTTGTACAATGTTAAGTAGCCCTAGTAACCTGTACAATACAATATGTTTTTTTTTTTTTTTTTATGTTTTCCTTCTGTTACAGCATTTAACTGTTTATTAGAAAATAAAGAGATGTTTCCTAGGCTTGTAAGGAGAAATGGTTAGGGAGCAAGCCCCTCATCTGCTTCTCCCTTACAAGGCTAGAGATCCCCTCAGGGTAGTTAAAGCACATTTTTGAATGATAAATAAATGAACAATAATTACCAAACACTGCATGACGTCCTAAGGAGGCCCTACTACAGGGCTGGCAGCCCCTGAAATGACTGTTTATATGGGAATCTAATGGGGTGATGTCACAGCAGAAGGAGGGGCTAAAACCTATTGTGATGTAATGCCCTCATAATTAAGGAGTTTATTTCCCTTACAGTTCAGTTCACATTCTGTGAACTAACCTAGGAGTTTGATATAGATGGTAGAACTGTGTAAGGTATATCAGAACCCTACTAAAATGAGCAGAAAACATAAGAAAAGCATATTCCTGCTTAATTGATATATCACATGTCCTCTGATGTCACCCTATAGCTCTATAAAAGTTCTCCACCAGGGGTCTAGAGCAGATAGGTGGTCAGTAGTCTTCTGACCACACAGTAAGAAGGAGCTAAGTGTGCAGGTTTACACACTGTTTTGAGAAAGGAAGGTTCAGGAATTCTTTTATAGCTTTTGGAGAAGAATTATATCCTGACTGTTCTTTTTGGTGTGAAGGACTAACACCCATCTTTTTCTTTCTGTACATATTGATTTTTTTTTTTTTGAGTTTTTTTGGAATAAAATGATAAACGCAGTCCTTGCATTTTTTTATGCACTATATATCTGTCTGTTGGTCTGTCATTTAATCCCACGCTGTTACAGACTCCTCCGAGCACTGTAGACTGTGTTGCATGTCTACTCTGTGGCAGGAAAGGCAGCATTGCACTCATGCAACTCTTGTGCTCTTGCTTGGAGCTCCTCCATGTCACGTGTGATGGTGCCACTGTCACCAATAGGTGGAGAAAATGTGGACAACACAACACAGTCGAGTCACAAGTGCACAGCCACAGTGTGAGTGAACACAGGCTGGGAGGGCATTATTGTGCAAAATGATGAAATCCTAATTTAGTGCCATTATTGGTACACCATAACAACAACATTGGCACAAATGCATGGGGGGCAGCTGCGTCCCTCTGCCCTACCTAAAGGGTGACCCTGAATGGTAACCCTATGCTAGGTCCAGGTGCAGTTGCATCCCTTGAACCCCCCCGACTCTGGCACTTGCTGGTGCCAAATGTCATGGACATTGTATTTTTAGTATTGACTCTAGAGTTGGTTAGACTGGAAACAGTGAAGAGCATTGTGGAAGTCTTGCTGGGGCCTGAAGTGTAGAGAACTGTTTCATCTGCATACCTGTGAATATGCGAGTTGGCACTGGCAGAGGGGAGGTCATTGAGGAAAACTGAGAAGGGGATTGGACCCAGGATGAAGCCCTGTAAGACCCAGCCTGCACTGGTAGAGTAAGAGACAGGACACCTCTTACCTGTTCTGACTGCTGATCACCCAAAAGGTAGGCTTGAAATCAGTCAACAGTGGGGGCTGAGAGGCCAGCACAGCTCAGCTTGTCCAGGAGGTGAGGATGGGCCACCAAATCAAAGGCTTTGGCTAGATCAATGAAAATGA
The DNA here is from genome assembly GCA_016271365.2 of Neoceratodus forsteri. Classification (NCBI taxonomy): domain Eukaryota; kingdom Metazoa; phylum Chordata; order Ceratodontiformes; family Ceratodontidae; genus Neoceratodus; species Neoceratodus forsteri. The sequence continues at coordinate 254,489,132 of CM028131.1, read as the reverse complement.
CCACTGTGATGTGCCCCTGATCCATCCTAGTGTGGATGGAGTCAGTGACATGTAGCAAGGAAGAGATGGTGGAATGTTACTTCTGAAAACCAGACTGCAAGGGGGAGAGGAAGTTGGAAGAGTAAAGGAAGTCAGCAAGCCTAGAATAGACACTTTTTTTGCAGCTTTGCAAGAAAGGGAAAGAGATATATAGGTTGGAAGTTGCAGGGTGGAAGGATTTCCCCTTTGTGGAGGTGCAGAACTTTGGCAATCTTTCACAATTGAGGGATAGCACAGAGGGTGAAGGAGAGATTGAGGAGATGAGTGAAGGGGGAGGTAATGGCCAGAGCTGAGAGATGGAGAAGTTTAGGGTCAAGGCCATCAGGGCTAGATTTGGACAAGCTGAGTGAGGAAAAGGCAAGTAGAGTTTCCAGAGTAGTAACAGGGGGAAATTAACCCTGAGAGGGGTGGGGTAGAGAGGAGGGAGGAGGTGGGGGGGGATAAGAGAGGAGCCAGGAGGGGGAAAGAGGGGAGAACACAAGTAGTGAAAAACTCATTGAACTGAGCAGCAACAGATGGAAGTTCAGAGACAGGTGAACCATTAACCATGAGGAACAGGGGAGCGGACTGGGCTCAGGAATCAAAAAGAGAGTGAGTCACCTTTCAGAATTTAGCTGAGAAGTTAAGATCATTCTGGAGGTTGGCCTTTTGGCAGTGCAGATGGCCTTTGTGCTAGTATTTCTGAGCATCCTGTAAGAGAGCAGGTCAGACAGGGAATGGGTTAGTTTGTACTGGGCCCAAGACTTTGTTACTGCACTTGCACATACAAGTAAGGTTCAATTGTGCTTATGCAACTGGATGAGATGTATGCTTGTGTGACTTCGATACATTGTGGCTGCTCACCTCTCTATCCATGGGATATACCACCCTGTAGGGGTATGATGCAAGGAACCTTAGAGGAGCATTCCCCCCTATAGGTGCCATGGGAATAATTCCCTTGGCTAAAGGTAGCTTAGGAAGAAGCCCACAGGAAAGAGAGATGAGCCACTGGAGGAGGCTGGGTGGATGGTGGGGCAATGAAGAAATGAATTCTGGAACAGTCCAGGAGGAGTGGCCTTTTAAGGCCTGATAAGAGAATGACTTTGTTGCTCCACCCATTGAACCTCAGGCTTATAGCCTTCCCATTCAGTTGTGCTTACACAACTGGATGAGATGTATGCTTGTGTGACTTCAATACATTGTGGCTGTTTGCCTCTCTAGCTGTGGGATATACCACCATGTAGGGGTATGATGCAATAAACCCTAGAGGAGGGTTCCCCACATAGCTGCTGTGGGAATAATTCCCTTGGCTAAAGGTAGCTTAGGAAGAAGCCCTAAAAGAATACCCAAAAGGGTGATGAGCATTGAAGAGGTGAGAAATCAGAATATGTTGAGACCGGAAAGTAAGGAGATAGATGGAGAAGGGAAGGACAGGAGAAGAATGAGATAGGATGAGAACAAGGAATAAAATGAAAGCTGACAAGATGCAGATGGGCAAACTTTCTAAGAAGAGAGGGAACTGCCAGGGTCACCATCTGACTTCATCCAACTGCGGAACCTAATGATGGAACCTATGACAGCACTAACCCTGACTATATTATGACCATTGGCACAGAGGAGAGCCAAAACACCCTTTGAGGAGGAAACCTCTGGAGATCCAAGGCATAGGTCACCTTTCCTCCAGGCTGAAGGACATTTTGATTAGTGATGGCTCAGCTACTGCAATTTAGAGTCTAGATTGAGGGAAGAGAAAAATATTCCAATTTAGAGGAAGCTCTCGCTCTGTCCTTCTAAATGGACAGCTGTTGAGGGTTGTGAGTGAGGACTCTGCAACTAGACACTCAAAAGCAAGAGAGGAGAGAGAGATGACTGCTGAGGCACTCAGCTGGCCTATGAGAGCCTACAAAACAGACCAGGTGAACCAGAGGCGGTCTTGGTGGAGAATAGCATAGAGGATGCTTCTGAACCCTCTTGGGCAGCCAAAGGGGCTCTGATGATGAGAGCCCCACCCCTTGCAGCTGGAAGTTGTAAATTCTACATCCAGAGGTGTCACCGAGATGAGGGACGACTGAAGGTCCACCCAGAATGAAGACATTCCTGCTATGGTCCAGGGAGAAGAACCCCACTCTGAGCTTCCCACACTCTAGACGTGGATGTCATGGGTGCAGAGTGAGACCATCAGCTACAGTCTAGCCCTGAGCCAAGAAGCTCAGGACATGGAAGGCATGTCTCCGAGTGGAGAGCAGATTGATGAGGTAGCATAAGACTCAATGAGAGGTATGCTCAATTAATCAATGTGAGTAAGTTGACCCTGAGGTTGGACTGAGCAAAGAAGAACCAGACTCATGTCATGAGGAAGCTACCATTATTGGTAACTATGGGAGTGCATGCCAACCAGGTTCATTGAGAGCCAAATTAGGAATGGATAGAACTGCATAAAGGTAGGAGAGAGAGCAGCCAGGTGAATCCAGCAGCCGATGATGAGGTAGGCAGTATCAGGAGAACATGTGAACAGGTTTGACTAGAACAATGGAATAGGGTCAGAGGAGGAGATGCATAAGGAGGGAGATATGCAGGAGAGACTATTAGGTGATTTGATTGAGTAGGGTATGGTGGTATAGCGGGACAGCAGGATAGAAAAGCCCACAAAAAGAAAGCAGAAGTCAGAGAAGGAGAGGAAGGGAGGGCAGAGGGAATGGGAGGGAGGAGGGCAACAAGTGGAGTTGAGAGAGAGATAGACACCCCCAATACAGGGGATATAGGTAGAGAGAAGGAATGAGTCAAGCAACAGAGGTCAATGACTGAGTAGGTAGGGCATCCACAAAGAGCTCTAACAGCATGAGGAACATCAGGAAATCAGTGCAGAGCAAGGGGAAATGAGAGAGGGAATCATAGCAGTGGAGAGGTATGCAAGGTCAAAGCAAGAGAGAAAAGCAAAGCACTAAGCAAAAGTCATAGCAGCTAAGAGGCATGAAACGAACTACCCCAGGCAGATGCTCCAGCACCTGGAAGCATGCCCTGAGCAGCAGCCCCACACCAGCAAGGCAGGGGCAAATGTGGTGTGGGAGCGGGTGGCACAGAAGAGGTGGATGTTACAGGACAGCAAGAGTAAGGAGGTGTTGTTAGAACTTTTCTACTCTACTGGGACTTAAGAACTAGAACTCTACTACTGGGACCTTCAATTTAGGGTAAAACAAACAAACAAAAAAAACAAGAGTCAGTGTGTTTGTCTGAGTTGGGTGAAGTGAATTGGTATCTGTGCAGTTAGCTAGGTGAAGAAGGGAACTGTGAATTAGGGGGAGTGGCTTAGGCAGCAGGAAGCCAGGTGTTTGTATTTAAATCTGCCCTAGATAACTTTTGGCAGAGAACAGCAAGAGTAAGGAGGTGCTGTTAGAACTTTTCTACTCTACTGGGACTTAAGAACTAGAACTCTACTACTGGGATCTTCAATTTAGGGTAAAAACAAACAAACAAAAAAAACAAGAGTCAGTGTGTTTGTCTGAGTTTGGTGAAGTGAATTAGTATCTGTGCAGTTAGCTAGGTGAAGAAGGGAACTGTGAATTGGGGGAGTGGCTTAGGCAGCAGGAAGCCAGGTGTTTGCATTTAAATCTGCACTAGATAACTTTTGGCAGAGAACAGCAAGAGGATGGCGGTGCTGTTAGAACTTTACTACTCTACTGGGACTTAAGAACTAGAACTCTACTACTGAGACCTTCAATTTAGGGTAAAAACAAACAAACAAACAAACGAAAAAAGAGTTAGTGTGTTTGTCTGAGTTGGGTGAAGTGAATTATCTGTGCAGTTAGCAAGGCGAAGAGGGAACTGTGAATTAGGGGGAGTGGCATAGGCTGCAGGAAGCCAGGTGTTTGCTTTTAAATCTGCCCTAGATAGCTTTTGGCAGAGAACAGCAAGAGGAAGGAGCTGCTGTTAGAACTTTACTGGGACTATATAGCCTCTCCCTCCTCCCTCAACCCCCACCCTTAGCCAGTTTTACTTTTATAGGCACAGGATTTGACTGACAACAGGACCTTCCTGTTTGGGAGCGGGAAGGAGGACTCAAAGGCACAAAAGACTCACCATCCTAGAAGGAAAAGAGTAGCTCTCCATCCCCCCAGCTGCTGGAGGTCTGACTCTGAGCAAGTAAGAAGGAGACTACTGAGGAATACAGGAACTTCCTGTCCCAGAACGGGAAGAGCAGGAGCTTTAAGGGCACGGAGGCAGTAGGAAAGTAGGGAGAAACAAAATATAAAATAAAAAAAAATAAACAGAGAGAGGAAAGAGTAAGCATACAAAACAACAGTTAAGGGGCCACAAATAAGACATGACGGGAGTGGTGCAGTGGCTGTGGAGTGGCAGTCTTCCAGGAAATATTCTGGAGGATGTGGTGTTGTCCCATCCACAGGCACCTCTCTGGGCTGAGGGAGGAGGTTGCTAGTCACCATGCTGAGTTGACCAGGATTTGGGGGTCCTCCTCTCTCACCTAGAGACCACCAGGGCCACCACCACTGCCTCAGAGGTTGCCAAGAAAGAGGAACAGTTGGACCAAAGTGGGCTCAGGGAGGGTCGGGGTGGTGGAACAGAGGCACATCCCTCCAGTTGTACCTTTCCACAATTCATACACCATTCTGGCAGTGTGGTTCCTCTATGGAGGCACCCAGAGTAGAGACCAAGGAGGATGCTGGGAACCTGCACAAACGAGACCCACAGGAGGGTGGCATGGGACCCCACAGGGAAAGGAAACAACTCCTGGTGGGGGACTCCATTGTTAGGAGGGTAGAGCTGGGGGAAGGGGGAGAGGGAGGTAAGGTGCCTGCCTGGCACCATGGCTTGGAGAGACAGGAAGTGAATCCTCAGGATCGCAAGAGCAGCAGCAGAGGGGAGGGAGCTGGATGTCATTGTCCACCTAGGGACAAATGACCTGACTGGAAAAGGGATCAGAGCAGTGCAGGAGGAGTTTGTGGAGTTGGGGAGGGGCCTTAGACAAGTAGCATGCACAGTAATCTTCTCGGAGGTGCTGCCTGTCTGTGGCATGGGTGAGGCTAGGGTGCTCTGCACCATGGGATTCAATCAATAGTTGAATAACTGGTGCAGAACTCAGGCTTTTGGCTTCACTGGGGACTGGGGGTCCACCTGGAGTGATGCAGGCCTGTACTGGCGCGATGGTCTGCATCTGTTCAGGAGGGGAACCAGGATCCTAGGTGATAGGTTTAAATGCTTTATTGGCAAGCATTTAAACTAGCCAAGGGGGGAGGCACTGAAAAGGAGCAGGGAAATCCTAGCCCCCCCCCCAAATCAGAGTAGTTAGTGAGGTAAACACCAAGATAAAGAAGTCGATAGGGAGAAGGGCAGGGGTAAATGGAGAAAAAGACAAAGGCAGTAAGGATAGGGATAGGGCAAAAAAAGGTAAGACCATAAAAAAATTGAGGGTAATAAGTACCAATGTCCATAGTCTAGGTAACAAATTCCCTGAACTGGTGGCCTTGATGGAAAAGGGATGCCTGGATATTGTGGCAGTCACAGAAACATAGTACACAGAGAACCATGACTGGGATGTCAACATACCAGGGTACACAATCTACAGGAAGGACAGGGAGGGTAGAAGAGGAGGATGAGTAGCTCTCTACGTAAGGGAAGGGATCAAAGCAATGAAACTAAAGGGTAAACAGGGAGGAGAGAAGGCACTGTGGGTCACCCTGGAGACCGGAAATGGCACCACAATCTACACTGGGGTTGTATACAGACCCCTGTCTCAGGGGGAGGAAATGGACAAGAAAATGATAGAAGGTATCCTTAGGATGGCAGAAAAAGAGGAGATATTATTGATGGGGGACCTGAATATGCCAGATGTTAACTGGAGCACCTTTGCTGCAGCCACATCCAAGAGCAGAGTCTTTCTTGATGCCCTACGGGGGCATGCCTCAAGCAGTTAGTGTTGGAATCCACTCAGGAGGGAGCAATCTTAGACCTGGTACTCTCAAATGGGGACAGAGAGAGGATCTCAGATCCAGAAGTGGGTAGCCATCTGGGAACAAGTGACCACCAAACAGCGTGGTTCACCATAAACACAGCCGCAGAGTCAAGACATACAAAAGTGAGGGTACTGGACTTTAGAAGGGCTGACTTTGTCAAAATGGGAGAGTGCCTCAGAAAAGCACTATCAAACAGGTAAGGGGGTGGAGGAACAATGGGGAAACATCAAAGCTGCCATCAAAGAGGCAACAAGCCTTTGTGTTAAGCAAATAAATAAAAACGAAAGAAAAAAACACTATGGTTCTTAAAAGAGGTGGCCGGGAAGGTTATGGAGAAAAAGACAGCATTCAGGAAGTATAAGGAAGCACAGAAGGGGCAGGACAGAGAACTTTAACTGTACCAATTAAAGCAGAAGGAAGCGGGGAAGGCAGTCAGAATAGCAAAGGCCCAAACCGAGGAAAAGACAGCCAACTCGGTTAAGAAGGGGATAAAATCTTTATAGGTACATTAGAGAGCAAAGAAAGACCAAGGGAGGGATAGTGAGGCTTAATAAAGGGGAGGGTGGGTGGGCCGAGAGGGACAGTGAAAAGCAGGGATACTGAACGAATACTTCTGCTCAGTATTCACAAAAGAGAAGGAGGGGGAGGTACCTAATCCAATCAATAGATGCACTCTGGATAGAGGGGTCGATACCAGTCCTTTCATAGGAGAAAGGGTTCTGAAAGAACTCCTAAAACTGAAGGTAGACAAAGCAATGGGGCTTGACAGAATTCACCCCAGAATTCTAAAAGAACTAAGGGGAGAACTAGTGACACCACTGACTACCCTTTTTAACAAATAGTGGGAGGATGGTGTGGTACCTAAGGACTGGAGGAGGGCAGATGTGATTCCCCTTCAAAAAAGTGGGAGCAAAGCAATGGCAGGAAACTACAGACCTGTTAGCTTGACCTCTGTAGTAGGGAAAATGATGGAATCACTTCTGAAAGAAAGAATTGTTGAGTACCTAGAGGCCAGTGGGGCACAGAATCCAAGGCAGCATGGACTCAGAGGAAGGTCATGTCAGACAAATCAAATTGATTTCTTTGATTGGGTGACCAAAGTAGTAGACCAGGGAGGGGCTGTGGACATGGCCTACCTGGACTTTAGCAAGGCATTTGACACAGTACCACACAAAAGATTAATAAACAAATTAGCCAGCCTGGGATTGGGTCCCAGGGCGGTAGCCTGGGTAAAAAATTGGCAGGACAACAGGACACAGAGGGTAATAGTAAACGGAGTCTACTCTGAAGAAAGGGGGGTTATTAGTGGGGTACTGCAGGGTTCAGTACAGGGTCCGGTCCCTTTTAATGTCTTTATAAGTGACATTGCAGAGGGACTGGAAGGAAAAGTATGTCTCTTTGTAGATGACACAAAGATCTGCAACAGGGTTGATACGCAATGGGAGGTGGAAAGGATGAGAAGGTACTTGGCAAGGTTGGAGGAATGGTCAGAAATATGGCAACTTAGATACAATGCAAAGAACTGCAAAGTAATGCACCTGGGAAACAAAAACCCAGGGGAAGAGTTCACAATGGGTGGGGGAGGTATTAACAACAACAAAAATGGAAAACGGGTGTAGTCATATCAGATTACCTAAAGGTAAGCAAGCAATGAAAGAAGACAGTAAGGAGGGCTGGGGGGATACTGGGATGTATAGGGAGAGGCATCACCAGTAGAAAACGGGAAGTTGTTATCCCTCTGTACAGACAGTTGGTGAGACCCCATCTGAAGTACTGCGTGCAGTTCTGGAGACCCCATCTCCGCAAGGACATAGACAGGATGGAGGCAGTCCAGAGAAGGGCAACTAAAATGGTGCAGGGTCTGCAACAGAAGCCATATGAAGAAAGACTAAAGAAGCTTAATATGTATACCCTTGAGGAAAGAAGGGAGAGTGGGGACATGATAGAAACATTTAAGTACCTCAAGGGAATTAACAAAGTCCAAGAGGGTAGCATCTTTCAGAAAAAGAGATGTGCAAGAACAAGGAACACACTGTGAAGATAGAGGGGGATGGCTAGGGCAATGTGGAGGAAGTATTTTTCACAGAGAGGGTGGTGAATGCATGGAACGGCCTTCCTGAGGAAGTTTTGGGGGTCAAAACCAGTGGGGGAATTCAAGAATGCATGGGACAGACTTAAGACAATTCGGGGCGGGGGGGCAGGAAGAAGTAGGCTGTTGGTTAACTAGGATCTGCAGCTTATCCAATAGGTAGGGAAATGAGTAGACTAGGTGGGCCAAGCAGTCCTTATCTGCCATCAAAGTCTGTGTTTCTATGTTTCTATATGGTTGCGCAGGAGAGGACTAATTGACAAGGGAAGTTTGCCTCAGGTAAATAGATAAGGGAAGTCAGGGCCAGTACAGAGCTTGGAATTTGAGGCCTCCCCCACCCTGAGGAAGACTTGGAACTGAACAAACTTAACAGAAAGCTGACCAGCAGTCAATGAACAGACATACCCCTGCCGAGTGCAGAATAGAAGGAAGGGATATGACAGGTCTGCAGTAGGGAGGGCAGCGAGATGAGCAGAAGGACACTGAAGGAAGGGCAGGTGGCCAAGCACCCACAACAGAAGGAAGGGGCCCAGGACTGAATAGACACAACAGAGAGAAACAGGCACGCTGACAAGGAAGGGATGAGCTGGGGGTCTGGAATGGAGAACTAGGGTGAAGAGAATGAAAGCGACGGAACAGGAAGGGAGAAGTCACAGTGAGGTATGAGCCACAGAAGCAGCAGGCAGCAAGGAGGGAGGGATGGAGAGAAGCAACTGAGCGATAGGCCATGGGGGGAGGGCAGGAGCACCAGGAGGCAAATGATGGTGAGACGAGGGAGGCGAGGGGGAAGGATGGAAGCCACTGACAAGCGGTGGAGAGAGGGGGAGAGAGAGAGTGAGAGAGACACATAGCTAGTGGCGGGAGGAGGGAGCGAGTCATAAGACAGACGGCAGGGAAATTGAATGGAGCGGGTGGCCAGAGGCACTGTCAAAACACACAATGAAGAATAGACAGAAAGACAAGAGATAGGAATGAGGAGCTGCGCCTCCGGCCGCAACGAAGAAGCAAATCCTGGAACAGTTCAGGAGGAGTGGCCTTTTAAGGCTTGATAGGGGAGTGAAGTTGTTGCTCCGCCCATTGAACCTCAGGCTTATAGCCTTCCCATTACAGGCAATCCAAGGATTGTGAGATGACTTAACCCTAGACTTCGTGATGGGGGCATACTTGTCCCAGATGGAAGTAAATTTTGAATGGAAAAAGGAGAGGGCCACATCAGTGTCTGGGGCAGAGAGGATGGGAGACACATCAGTTATAGCCAGATCTCTCAGTAGAACATTTTTGTTTAGTGACTGGAAAGCTCTGGACGAAATGTATTTGGGGAAGAAAGGAGGGCACTGGACTTTCCTGACACAAAATGTCATGGAGTGGTCCCTAAAGTCATCTGGCAGAATACCTGCTGCAACTGTGTAGTGGGGGTGTGAGGACAGAACCCAGTCCAGGGGGGTGTGGTTAGAGGATTGTGGGTTAAGTCAGATGGGTCCTGTGATAAGCTGGGAGAGGTTTAGGGACTCAGTCCTAAGAGAAGTAGGCCTGGAGGTCGGAGAAAGCCAATTTATATTGAAATCCCTACGGAAGATGTTTTCACCTGAGGAGTATGAAGTAATGGCAGATAATGAGTTAAACAGTGAGGAAGGGGAGCTTTTTGGAGAGGCATAATAAACCCCAATGAAGACGTATAGAGTAGAGAGGAGAGAAAGGAAAGCTTTTATAGGAAAAACTCGTGGGAGGAGGGTGTACAGCAGCCCTGAGAGTGATGGTACAGGAGAGGCTATGGTAGACATAAACGGCAACACCATCACCATGTTTGCCATGGTCCTGCCTGAAGAGGTGGTAGTCAGGAAGGGCCAGGCTAGAATCGGGAATTCTGGAGGAGAACTAGAATCTGGACATATGCAGGAGGTCAGGATGTGCTGAGAAACTCAGACATAAAGTTGATCCAGTTTTGGGAGGAGGTTCCTAACATTAATGTAAAAAAATGCTATGGCCTTTGGGAGTAGAGAAGGGGGAAGGAAGAGGAGGTCAGGGACTAGGATTAGGTTCCACATCATTAGAAAGGAGGAAGAGGAAGATAAGGAAATAGAGGGTGAAGTGGGACATGTGTCTCCTATGTCAAGGAGGAGAGGGAGGAGGGAAGAGATGGGAAAGGGCATTTTCTATGTCGAGGAGGAGAGGGATGAGAGGAGAGGGGAAGGGACCACGCTGAACAGTAGAGAAACTCCAAGTTCAGAAAGGGGAAGGGGAGGAGACTGTGGTGAATGGAAAGGGAGTGGGGAGAATGGCAGCGTGGGGGTCAGGAGGTTGGAGTGGAGAGGGGGAGATTAAGGAGGGGTAGAGGAAAGTAGGGGAGGATGGGGATGGGGTAAACAGAGAAGAGAAGGCAGAGGAGGAGGGTAGGCAGCATAACTGTTGGTTGCAGTTTGAACAACTGAACTAGGCTAATGAAAAGCTGTAAGGAAAAGACTTAACTCAGACAGCTATTAATAGGTTACTCCTAAATATTTGCAACTAGTAAGGCAATTGCCATACACCGTTGAAAGCAAATGAAAACTCTACAATGTGGAAAAGTATGTAGCGGAACTGGAAAAATAGGCTGTACCTAGACAGGATATACATAGATTACCTGAGTAATAGTACTTTACAAAGCAACAGGCATGAAGTAGTAAAACTAATTAGTAAAGCAATGCAAATAAAATGAAATAGCACTGTACAACTCCCTAGTAAGGCCTCATCTGGAGTACTGTGTTCAGTTTTGGAGGCCCCATCTCCAGAAAGACATAGACAGGATGGAGACAGTACAGAGGAGGGCCACACAAATGGTGCCCGGGATGCAGCATAAGTCATATGAGGAGAGACTCAGAGCTCTCAATATGTACTCCCTGGAGGAAAGGAGAGAGAAGGGGGACATTATAGAGACCTTCAAGTATCTGAAGGGGATCAACAGGGTACCAGAGGGGAGCATCTTTCACATGAAGGGAAAACTCAAAACAAGGGGGGCACAGCATGATACTAAAAGGGGGAAAACTTAGGGTGAACTTGAGGAAGTTCTACTTCACTGAAAGGGTGATGGAGAGATGGAACAGTCTCCGCCAGGAAGTGGTGGGGCAGCCATGGTTCAGGGATTCAAGAATGCATGGGAAGAGCATATGGGAATTATCAAGCTAGGGTGAAGGGGGGGGGGGACTTGTCGAAGCATATAGGGTACCTTAAGCATTAGAAAGAGGGATAGGGCAGACTAGATGGGCCACAAGGCCCTTATCTGCCGACATCTATATATCTATATACTGTATCTAATTGTAAAGGAAATGGGAGACACGGCTGTAACTAGATATGGTAACACTAGGTTAACTGAAGAATGTTAACACGCAACAGCAAAACAGGTAAATAAATGGTGAAAGCAACTGATTAAATGTTAACTGCAAAAATTACTGAGCAGAACAAAAAATAGGGTTATACACAGACAGGGTGCTGCTCGGATACCTGAGTAAGCAAGGTAGCAGGCAACCACTTGTGTAGGTGATGAAGTCTCTTGGTGAAGTATGTTAATGCAGTCTGTAGCAGTGCTGTGGAGGCCACTGTGATGATGATTGGTGGATGGGGAGGAGAACCACGACCAGGACAAGCCCCTTGTGACCCCCTACTGTGGGCATTGAAGTCTAGTGGTGAAGAATAACGCTGTACGGTGCCATCTTGTGTCACAGTGTTACTCTGCACTACTTGCTTGTATTGAAAAGCATACAAGTGAGTGGTGCAGAGCCGCACTGTAACACGAGATGGCACTGCACTGTGCCCACTATGCTGCCTGATCGCAGAGCTTACAAAAATAAAACTGAGAAAGTTTTATGTTTCAAAAATTATTTTTTCTTGCAAAAGCCTAATTTTAAGGTAAAGGTTTGGGATGGGTGGGTGGGAGTTTCCTTGAAAGAAAGTTTTCCTTTAAGGGATACCACAGCAGGTCAGTATGCCATTGTCAAGACTGAGATCTTATGGTGTTGTTGGCAGCATGCTACCATCTGCAGTAGTGAGTTTTACAGAACTACCAGCAGTCTGAATCTCTGCAGGTTGGGCAGGAGAGCAAGAGAGCATGGTTGGGTCACAGAAAAGCACTATCGGGGAGATAAAGCTGTTGCGTTTTAAATGCATTTACAAAATGGGTAGGGACAGTATTCAAACCTGAGAGTGGTCATGTTCAGTTATTATTCCAGAGCCAGAGGAGAGTGACAGTGGTAGGAGAGAAAAAAATGGCTGGCATCATTTTTTAAAAATCCTTTACTGGCACATGGATTTTTGTTGCAGGGGGGGAGCACAGTTACTAGGGCTTTTTTTACCTATGGTTTTAAAAAGGTATGGCAAGAAGATATGCCTCCCCAACGGTGACACCAACACAGCGACCTACCTCGCTGTCAACAAAATCAACAGGTCACTGTGTTGGTGCACCTGACACAGGGGCACACTGTCTCCCAGTCCTGCAACCCTTCCCTGAATCAACTCCATTCAGAGTTGATAATCATTAGTACAGGGGTGTGAGGGAAAAGTCCCCCATTGACGGGTCAGCTGGCCCCGATAAAAACAGACTGGAGATAAAGTCGGGATTTATGTCGACCGCAACTTACAGTTGACATAAATCCCATCGCTATGATGCCAGTTGATGACAGTGTTGTTGAACCGGCATCGTAGAACCTGGCAAGAATACTGTCTTAGCCAATCAAGTTTAAGTACTCTTTCTACCAATTTTATAACAGTGGGCATTAGGAATGAGGTGTTTTTGGTTTTAGAAGTAGGACAGGGCATTGGGTCAGATCACAGATTCAGGCCATTCTGGTTAGGCAGTGTTAGAAATTAATGGTCCGAACTGGGTTTCACAGTACCAAACCCGAAACAGAAACCCGAAAATGAAAAGGCAGCAGCAAATGCCAGCAAGACCCTTAGGAAGCAGCTGAGCCACTTCTGCAGCACTCCAGCTTGCAGACCGGGCCCCAAGATCAAGTGCTGCACCGCGATCACACCAAGCAAGCACACAGTGGGGGGGCTGGAGGAGTGTGCTGCACAGTGGTGGTGGTGGCAGGGAATGCATTCAGACTTGAAGACTTCATGCTGCATGCAGGCACACAGTGCTTACTTAACAGTTACAGAATGTGAGACTGACAGCTGCCACCACATTACTTCCTCCTCCCGACCCTCACATCCTCCAGTCCTCGCGCCAGTGAAACCAGTCGATCATGTAACTGCAGTAATGGCAGTCCAATCATAGCTGCTGTCTTTCCGTTGTTGCCACCTTGCTGCTGTGTGCTTCTGATTGATTTGAACAAGTATAGTGACGTTGAAAGGCAATATAAACCTCCTCATGTCACACAGCAGCCAGACAGTAGCGTGATTTGGATAGGCAGCACGTTTGTGACAGAGAGCAGTGTAGGGCACGTTGTTCCTCGTGGTGCTTTAAAGTTCTTTTCTTGAAATCATCAGCTGTCACCAAATAATACTATTAATAATAATTCTCTTTAATTTTATATATATTACTGACAGAAAAAAGAGACAAAGACAGCAGCAGTCCCAGTTTGGAGGGGCTGGGGGGGGGGCTGGAGCCTGGGAAGCCTAGAAAGGGCCAGCTGTGCCTGATTTTAGAGTCAAATTAAAAATAAAAAAGAAACTAAGTTTTGCAGGCTAATAGGTGTGGTACTAGACTGTGGTCAGCAGGCAGATTTGTGTTCATAGCTCTCTCATTTTTCTGACTGCTGACCACACCATCAGTTCTACCATGGGGAGTACTATTTAGGGGAGCAGGACTGGGTGGGTCAGGGTTGGAACAGTAGATGAGGAAGGTGTTTTCCTGACTGAGCCTGTTGGTAAGGTACCCTGCCACACTCATTATGAAGGTTCTGCTTAAAGTTATTGTCCATATCTTTTCATGCATTTTAATGGCATATTTTAATAGTACATGATAAGCCATTTAAAATAACAAGCATTTGCCAATGCCGAATATTTGCTTGCTGGTATTAGCATTGGAAATGCAGGAGGTAGACAGATGCAGAATAGAAATGGCAGTGAAGTATTGAACTTCATGCCAACCCCACCTCCATCCTGTCGAGATGGACAGGCATTGTGGTAAGTGTTTGGGTTGTTGCCCATGACGTTCATGCTATGTCACCTCACCCTATTCTGCAGACACCGACACGTGTTGAGGTGTGTGTTGGGGTGTTTGGCTTTACAGTCACCTCATTTCATAAGTACATATGCTGAAATGAGTACAGCATAGGATAATGGGGTGAACTGTGGTTCTGAAAAGTCCAAGGTACACCTCAATGCCTGTCACTGGGGGGGATGGCATGAGCAGTACAGTCGGCAATCCAAAGGCACACTCTGATGCCTGTCAGTCTGTACAGGTTGGGGATGCTATGGTTAGAAACCCTAATGCCCCAGGCGTTTGTTAGTATTTGCACTACAAATTTTCAACATGGCCTTTTTGTGACCCCACCTCATGAAAGCATTTTGGACCTTTTCTCATGAAGGGTGGCAGTGTGATTCTGTTAATGTGTCTCAAACTTTGACTTCCAACAGCGTCCGTGCCATGTCCGTGCCATTCTGCGCCACATGTATGAAAACACAGATCGGGCCTGATATGAAGAATGACAGCTGCACCATCCATAGGGAGATGTGAAGAGATGGCAATGTTGAGAATCCATAGTGGGTATAGTAAAAATGCTCGCATTTCTGAGCATATGTGGAAACCGTGCAAAGCATGCACGTAACACAGTCATTTTATGGACTTTCATCACCAAATTTTCCAACATAGGAATTTTAGGACCTCTGCTTATGAACAGTGTCACTGTGATTTTCTTAATGTGTCCCGAACACTGATTTCCCACAGTGACTGCACTATTCTGTGCCAGAACTGCGAAAACACATTTCGGCCAGGATGTGAAAAATGACAGCTGTACTGTTCATAAGGAGGTGCAGAAAAATGTCAGTGTTGAAAATCTGGAGTGAAGAGCCAGCCTGGTGGTGCTGAGGGTTGAGGCGCTGGACACCATACCTCGTGCTGCGCCGGTGACCCAGGTTCGGGAATGAGCCAGGGTTGTCAGGGGTCGGAGGGGATGGTGAAGGATGGAGCATCCGCTGGACTGCTCTCCTTCCCCGGGGAGGGGGGAATCCTGTCACCAGTGCTCTGGTGACCTCTAGCAGTGGCTGGGGGCATCAGTAGCTCAGGTAGCTAGGGGGCATGTGCTGGGGCCGACGCTGGGAAGGCATGCGTGCGGTAGCATGCGCCCACCTGTCTCTTGACATCATTGCACACCTCACACACCATAGGGGAGAAAATGGGAAAACTGGCACTGGTTGCGGTAGCATGATGGCTGTCTCCAACGGGGAGCAATGGCTCTGAAGGTACGCGGCAACACACTGGATCCTGGTTCAGCAGAGGGTGTAGGGGGCCCTCTGTTTTCCCACCGTGGGGGGTAAGTCATGGGGGTATTAGCTGCGGAACCTGAATGGGAGCTGGGGATCCCTGGAGATGGCAGCCGGAGACCTGAAGGGGATGCCAGGACGCGATAGAGGTAGGCAGACCAGGGGGCCAGAAGGGAGAAAAATGATTAACAAAAAATAAATAAATCTGGAGTGAAAATATTGCAAATTGGTGAAGTTATGAGTGTGCATAGCAACTGAGCAATACACTCTCGTAAAACAGTCATTTTTGATTTTTCCCACCAAATTTGCAGCATAGACTTTTTGACAGCCCACCTCATGAACACTGGCACTGTCGTTTCATTAATCGGTCCCGAAAGGTGATTCCGCACAGTGACAGTGAAATCACCTTTTGGGACCAATTAACACCATGACAGTGGCTGAATTCATGAGAAGGGGGCCCAATAACCCCATGTTGAAAATTTGGAGCCAAAATTCCCCAAAATGCCCAAGATATGCACCAAAGTTCAAAAAGGCATATTTATGCCATTATAAAGCTTACCTGCATTTCTTCAGTTCGCAGTTGGCTTTGAAGAGTGCAGACGTGTTCCCGGTCCACTGAAGATCATTGTGCCAGGCTCTGGAGGTAAGTATGGGGTGTGGGGTGTGGGGAGGTGGGTTCGCAGAGGGTGGGTGAGGGTTGGAGGGGCAGGGCCTCCAGACTCGACGAGGGACTGTTTTCTACTTTGCAGGTTAGAGAAAAAAAAAAACATCGCAAGATGTTTTTTTCTTTTACAGGGTCATTTGGCACACTGGGGTGGGCTCCCAGTGTGCCACCTGAGTGATTTTTTTTGGGGGGGGCTTTAGCCGTCGGGGGATTGGGCACTTCTGTCGGCACATGGGTGGCAAGAGCCGAGAGGATTGGGCACCCCCTCAGCACAAACTGAAAGTTTGGTGGGGGGAACCATTATGCCGAGGGGTGAATGACGCTGACAGGGATTGGGACCCCCCCATTGGCAAAACGCTTTTCATGATGGCACATGATGCCAAGGGGGATTGGACTCCCCTCAGCACAGGGGGTGTAATATTGTTTGTGAACATGGCGGCGGCTTGCTGCTGCATTCACAAACAGTATTACAATAGGCTACATTTCACCCAGCAATGACGGGTTGCTCCCTCATTGTAGCGGAATGGCTGATGCTGCAATGACGAGGCAGCCCCTGATTGCTGCAGCAAAAACATTTCTACTTGGTGGCACTTTTATAGACCAATGTCATCAGCACACTGTGGCTCCATTGGTCCACCAGTGCCAAGCCCCCAAAAGTAGTGCCTCCGTTGGCTGCTACAGTGCCAAGCCTCCACAACCTGTTTCTCTCCTAAGCTGCCACATAATGTTTCTTGCGCATGCGCACAAGCAAACATAAAAATGTATTTTGACCTCCAAAATCCTCCATTTAATTTCGGGACAAATTGGGCCAATTCAAGTTTTGCCTGACCTGGCTCAAAATTGGCCTGTTGGGCCAAGTTTGCTGGCTCGCACGGCCCTAGTTAGAAGACACATTGAGGCGGGACCTCCATGACTATGAAATATAATCAACAGTAATAATAACCAGTTAAGAAACCTCCAAAATTATATTCTGTCTTGTGCATAATGAAATTTGCTTATATTTTTAATGTGTCCTGTAAAGACATCTGTCTATGATTGTTATGATGCAACAAACTGAAATGGCAAATCATTTAATATCTGTAAGGTAAACGGTTCAAAAACACATCATTTTGAAAAGAAAAGTTTATTTCATTGCATGTGGAAGGTAAATGGGGAGAATGGAGAGAAACTATGGGAACAGAGGGTCAATGTGGAGGCTGGAGGGTCACTGGGGAGGCTGGAGGATGCCTTACTACTTCAATGAGACATTGGGCTTAACTGCAACTGGCAGTAGTGTGGAGATATCCCCAATGGAGTATTCCCTTTTGGGATACAGCACTGTCATCATTTCTGGCACTCATGGGGGAGGGGGGGAGTGGGATGAAGTTAAGAAGGCCCTCTGTTTTTTAGGGCTATTGGGATCAGAATGTAGCTCTAAAACGGCTGATTGTGGAACTACCTTTTTGGACTTTTGAAAGTATTCCTCCATAGCTGCAAAATAGTGCACTCTGCCTCTGTTTTTTGCTATTTGCTGCTCTATGTTAAAGGCATCTGAAGGGAAGGGGATGCTACTGTATTGTACCTCAGAACTTCTCAGGGTATTAACAAAAAAAAAAAAAACCTTTTAAACTGCTGTATCTATGTGTCCAGCTCAGTCTAATAGATTTATTCTATTTCTTTCAGCAACCTAGGGGTTAACTCATTATCTGTTGTTCTGGATTTTACTGAAACTCTGAAAGTCAGACTACAGTGTCAGATTACAGATGGTGCAGCTGTGTTAGCTATCTCATTCTTATGGGCATGACAGGTTGCATGCTCTCACACACACACACACAACAGCAGCATGTACTCTGACTAAATAAATTCAAGAGGACTGAATTAGCAGCATGCCAGTTTTTGATGATTGTGACTAAACAGAACTATATGGCATCAACAAGAAAATAACTGGTCATTTGGTAGCTCTTCACAACCCTATCAGCTCTGGCTAGAGTTTGTTTTATTTTGCATCTGCAACCCCTGCTATCCCCGCTTCCCAGCTTTTTTGTCCCTTCCAGTATGCAGACTGAAACATAAACAGGATATAAAACACAAAATAGAACATTTATTAGTCCAAACAATGGCTGTATAGCAAGTATGACAGGGGGAGTGGCAGTAGGACAGGAAATCCAATAGGCATCATACAGATGAAGTGGTCAGGATCCACAGAGTGGTTGTTGGTGTTAATTGTGAGACTCAACTTAGACAAGTGACATCTTAACTTTGTACCACTTGTACCAGGAGTACTGCATAATAAATTACAGCAGATTAATGTTTGTGTAAGGCACTTCAAAGTGACTTACCTGGAAGGCAACAAGAACCCAACCCCTAACCATATGGGTCCTTAGGGATAAGTGTGAGATGTATAGTACTGTACAAGTGTCTGATTGGGTCTACTCTGAGTGGCTCATACAGAGAATTAGTAGGCCCCCTTCCCAGCAACTTCATTATGTAACTACAAATTAAACAAATTCACATTTTGTGATGGATAGATAGATAGATAGATAGATAGATAGATAGATAGATAGATAGATAGATAAAAACGTTATTTTTATACAGGAATTCTAGTCATTAGGATTATACGATCCTGTTCTCAAGACAGTCCTGTTGTATTGCAATAAGTTACACTTAAACATATGACATATAACACATCAAAAACAATACAAAATTTACACTAAATGCAGTTTTCAGTTAACTTATAAAATAGACCCTATTTATCTGAGTACTCTTTCTACTATGTATATATCAAAGTACATTTCATCTTTCAATAAGTACCATATCTAATACTAAATACAAAATTGAAAGTGCAAAATAGTTTACAAAAACACCCTTACCAGACAGAGTCATATACAGCTACATCTTATCTGATAGAGACTCAAGATTTCAGTTTTAAAGGTGACACGATTATCTAAAGATCTTATTGGAGGGGGTAGAGTGTTCCAGACTTTGGCTGCCTGATATGAAAGGGTACCATTACCATACTTGTTATTAATTTTAGTGGGGCAAATTCTGTGTCTATACACAGATCCTGTTAATTCATGTTTACCCTTACTATCTTTAGGAAAAAGAGTTTGCGTAATATAATGACCAGAATAAGATATTAAATATTTATGTATCAATATTAACCAATTTTTTAAGCAACCCATTTCTAAAGGCTGTCAGTTTAATTTTATAAGCATATTACAATGATGAGTTCTATATGTAAAACATATCTAGCTGTTCTATGTAGCACCCTATCTAGTCTAATCAACAAATGCTTATTCACAGTTCTGTAAATTAAATATCCATAAGTCAGTGTTGGCATAATCAGCTGTTTGGCCACTTTTTTTCTATCCTTTATTTGTAAACACTTGGTAGTTCATCTTAAGGCTCCCAATTTCTTGCTCATCTTTTTTTATGGTAGTAGTTATGTGAGTATCAAAAGTTAGCAAAGAGTCAAAGGTTACCCCCAAATAGCAGTAACTATCCACCTGATCAATGGGTTCATTTGTATTTGTAAAAATATGAATCTGAGATTTATTTTTCTTGTTTGAAAAACACATTGTTTGTTTTTTTAACATTCATCAAAAGCCTCAACCTGGTGAACCACTCCCCCACCTCGGCAAAATCCATTTGGAGCTTTAACTGGAGGTCCAAAACAGAACTGCCGAGGGCAACAATTGCTGTATTGTCCACATACAGCCTCATGGCTGAATGCCTCACCACCTGGGGCAGATCGTATTAAATAAAAGAAATAACAGGGGCCCCAAAATGGACCCCTGTGGAACCCTTCTACTTACATTTCAGGATGTAGATAACATCTGTTAAACCTCCACCCTTTGGGTATGTCCTGTTAAATTGAGATGTGGACTACAGGCCTTAACATCTGGACCTCACGCTGACTGTTATGCTCAGTATGAAAACTGAAGATGCTTGCTGCACAGCAAGTTTCCAATGCCCTAATTTACTGGCACCTGTTGTTTCGAGCTGAGGGGTTCTGGGTCTACAACAACTCAGAGGACAGGCGTTGGAAGGCACTATTTAACGTCATGAGTAAATATGCTGTCTTTGCTACAAGCATGACTTGCGACTACACCTGCTACAGAACAGTACTGAAAATGATGGCAGACTCATTGCGTTTACATTAACTTGTTCTGCAGGGCAAAGACAGCAGCATCATTGATAGTGTGACAAAGGTATTTACAGGGGAGGATCATTCAACATCTGAAATGGCCATAGACCAAGATGCTCCCAGGTGAGACCCCATTGCCCAAAACTCTCCAGACCTAGAGAAATCACTGTCTACTACAGGTATGTGCAAACATGGGACTAGCTGTTTCTGAGCATCGCTAAACATATTGTACAGTATACACTGCTGCCATGCTGCTGTTTATCACTGTGTGCCCAAGCTGGGTGCCCAGTCCTGAGCCAGTACTAATAACCACTATGTGCTTTGTGTCTGCCAGATTTATTTATTTAGTTATTTATTTAGTTTTTGTTTACCGGGTAAGTGCCATTAGCCAAAACATGACTATTTTCAGGCGCGACCCGGGAGATTTACAATAAGTAGGATGTACAGGGGATACAGTTCGATTTAGGGTAGAGACGTAGTACATACAAAGCCAAAACAAGGTTTAACAATGACATAATTAGGTAACAATAAATGTTCAATAGTTTATATTCAATTGAAAGACTCAGTGAGAAAAATCACATATGGCTGACAGCTTAAAAGGTTGAGGGTAGCTAAAGCACAAACAAAAAAGAGACAGTAAGTGCCTAAAATAATAAACTAGATGGTCAGGATAAG
Organism: Neoceratodus forsteri; assembly: GCA_016271365.2. NCBI lineage: Eukaryota > Metazoa > Chordata > Ceratodontiformes > Ceratodontidae > Neoceratodus > Neoceratodus forsteri. The sequence goes on along the minus strand of CM028131.1, from coordinate 254,468,193 downwards.
AGGAGATCAGTTTACAGCAGCTAAGGTGGTGGGTTTAAGTAGAGGGCAAATTCAGGGGAGTTTGAAACAGGCACAGGAGATTTGGCTGAGGAGATGGGCAACAATGGGTGACAGTCCTGCACCCTGACTCTATTCACCAGCCTTTTCAGTGACGTTCTATCCAATCCAGTGATCCAACAACTTCCACCTTTAATTAAATAACATTTTTGTTGTTGTTGCATAATAGTATGTATTTACTGAACAATTTACTTTACAGATATATAATAATAATTGTATACTTGTATTTTCATTACTCATCATATTGCCATTTGCATTTTAGGATGACTCACCAGGTGTACAAGAATCCAACCCAGTCATATGGGTCTGCATATAGGTCAGTGTCTGACCTCATGTGTGCCATTCCTGGGTAAGGACTGATGCCCTCCACCCATGGCTGGGTCACCCTGGGCACGTTGTGGAAGCAGAGTCTGAGTCTTCCAGCTCCATCCTACAATGGCATGCCGTGTAGAATGAGAATAGTGTTGACTGAAATAAATCTTTGTTAAATCATGTACTTTACGAAATTGCATTACTGCAAAAATGAGATATGCTTTACACACAGTACTAAACATAGAAACATAGACTTTGACTGCAGATAAGAACCACTTGGACCACCCAGTCTGCCCATTTCCCTACCTATTGGATAAGCAGCAAGATCCTAGTTAACCAACAGCTATACCTCTCACCAGAATTGCCTTATGTCTATCCCATGCATTCTTGAATTCCCCCACTGCTTTTGACTCCATGACCTCCTCAGTAAGGCTGTTCCATGTGTCCACCACCCTGTCTGTGAAAAAATACTTCCTCACATTGCCCCTTTGCCATCCACCCCATCCTCAGATTGTGCCCCCTTATTCTTGTACATCTCTTTTTCTGAAAGATGCTACCCTCTTGCACTTTGTTGATTCCCCTAAGGTACTTGAATGTTTCTATCATGTCCCCCCTCTCCTGTGTTTCCTCAATTGTCACATTTTACTGCTCTCTAGTAGCTGTTTTCACTTGGTGATCACCCCCTCATCACTCCCTCATCACCCCCTCTCCAATCGTCGAAAGCTATCCCACCATTGTGCACTCGCCAGATCAGCCCTCCTCCTCCTGCTCCTGTCAGGCAATGTCCACCCCAATCCCGGGCCTGGCAGCACTGGTCCTCCCCCTGAAATCTCCTGGGCTGCGCATTGCTTCTATGAACATCTGTAGCCTCCTGAAAAAACTGGACTCTCTACACTGCTGGGTGACGCTTCATAAACCTGATGTTGTTGCCCTGGTTGAAACCTGGCTGTCTCCCTCCACTCCTAACTCTCATGTCTCTCTCCCCGGCTACACTCTCCACCGGTTGGACCATGTCGGCAGGAGAGGTGGGGGCTGTGTCTTCTATTTGAAGGATTCTCTCATGGGGCTACCACTCCCCCCGCCTGACCTCGACCATAAGGCCCAGGCACTTACTCTAAAGCTGTCCCCTGACCCAGCTAGAGGCCCATTATTCCTAACCGTAGCCTACATACCCCCCAAGAACCAATCCCAGGCCCTGGGCCCACTAATTGACTACCTCACCTCCCTACCCAACTCGTCGGACCAAATCTTGGTGGGCGACTTGAATATAAACTGGCTCTGCCCCTCGTCCTCCTCCCACCGTGAGGCTTTCCATTCAATTGATCTAACTCAACTGGTCACACAGCCTACTAGAAAACCCTAGGGGGACAAGCACCCTCCTGGATGTGGTCCTCACCAACAGGCCAATCTGCATCCACAACATCCAAATCCTCCCTGACTGCCTCAGTGACCACTCCCTGTGCTTTTCAACTGGGAAACCCCTCGGCCCTCATCCCGGTCAAAACCACCTCTAGGCGGCTTGGCCGGGGACTCATAGGCCTTAAGCGCTTCCTTGCCCACACTGGATTGGTCCCTTCTGACGAGGCAACCAACATTGACTTGGCCCTGGCCTTCTTTGTAAGCACTTTCAACTTTGCCTGTGATATCTTTGCTCCCATAACTGCTAGGAGGTCCAAAGTGAAACATGCCCCTTGGATCACCCCTGCCCTACTGTGGCAACTTAAGCAACACAACAATCTTTGGCACCTTGCTGTTGCTACTGGCCGTTCAGCTGACAGGCAGTCCTATGCTGCCGCCCGCAACCAGTGCACCTGGGCCATCTGCAAAGCAAAGGCGGAATACTACCAAGCCTCTCTTACCTCCTCCTGGGGGAACCCCAGGTGCTTCTGGGACAACATCAACAACTGAATGGTCACTCCCAGTCCCCCTCCTTCTCTTCTCAACATCAATGGCACCGTCTCCTCTGACCCTGCCCTCATTGCCACCCACCTCAATAACTCCTTTACGACCTTAGCTCAGTACTTCCTGGTAACTTTTTCAGTCCACCTCCTCCATCTGTACCACCACCCATTGCCCCCTCTTTCCACCTGCATCATGTCACCATGCAAGAAGCTAGGCCTTACTTGCTAAAAGCCCTAAAAGGTAACACCATCGGTAATGACTCACTTGATCCCTGCCTTTTACGTCAGGTCCTGGATCAGGTCCTCTCACCTATTACGTGCATTTTCAACAAATCACTCTGTCTCGGACAATTCCCCTCTGCCTGGAAGATTGCCACAGTTACCCCTGTCCATAAAGGTGGTGACAGAACTCTTCAGGGTAACTACCGACCCATCTCAATCCTCTCCCCCCTCTCTAAGGCGTTAGAGAAAATTGTGCCGTCCCAAGTCTCTGACTACCTCTGTAAGTACAATGTTCTCTGCCCTGAACAACACGGGCTCAGAGCAGGTCATAGTACCAATACAGCACTCCTGGAATTTTCCAACTTCCTCCATGCCTCCTTGGACTCTGGTGCCCTGGCTGGTGCTATATTCATTGACCTGTCTAAAGCATTCGATACCGTTTCGCATCCTCTTTTGCTCTCCACCCTCGACCTAATAGGCTTTGCCTCAGGACCTGTTTCCTGGTGCACCAGCTATCTCTCCTCGCTCCCAATGTGTGAAAGTCAACGGTACTCTCTCGAAACATGCCCCATTCACTCTGGGGTGCCGAGGGCTCAATTCTTGGACACCTACTATTCTCACTCTTTCTTAACTCCCTACCCAGCAGTTGTACGGGTAAGATGCTTCTCTATGCTGATGATGCTGTTCTCGTTGCCTCCCACAATGACCCCATGCTGCTACAGAACTCCCTCCAACTAGTCTTTGACTCTGCAGCTACCTGGTTCACTGAGCACCGACTTGTTATCAACCTTAAGAAAACAAAAACGATGCTCTTCTCCCACCCCAAAAATAAGTACAGCAAGTTTCCCTTAGCTGTCCACTCCACACCCAATCTCGTCATTGACCAGGTGCAGTCCTATAAATATCTTGGTATAACCTTTGACCCTGCACTTTCATTCCATGGACATATATCTGCCCTAAATTCTGTCGCCAACTCACGGCTAGGCATTCTTTACCGCACAAGAAATGCCTCCCTCCTGATGCCCTCCGCCTGGCTGTCACCTCCTCTGTCATGTCTCTCATTGACTATGGCCTTCCGGTCTATGGCTCAGCAGATCAGACTGCCCTCAACAAGTTTGCCTCACAGTTAATAAGGCCTGCAGACTTATCACTGGTGCTCCCAGACTCACTCACACATGTGAGCTGTACACCCTGGCTACCCTACTCAACCTGGAAGAGCGACTCATGTATCAGACATGCCAGCTCACCTTTAAAGCCCTGCGTGGCCTATCCCCATAAGCCTATCCAACTCCATTAGCCGTGCTGCCGACCCTGATCACGCGAGCTCGTCAAGAGCTACCCTAGTTATTCTGAGAGCCAGACCCCTCAAGGTCAGAAGGCATTCCCCACTGCAGCCCCACTGGTATAACTCCTCCTGCCAGTGTCTCAAACTCACTAACCTTAGCTTGCTTTAAGCCCAGGCTCAGAAACTTCCTGCTTAACTCTAGCAAATGCAACTGCCGCTAGCCTAGTGTAAAAAAAAAAAAAAATATATATATACTTTGTTTGACAATACTCACTGAGCGGCTCCCCCCCCCTTCCTTTCCCTACTAATTCCTCCTCCCCTATCTCCCTCCCTTCTACTCCCACCAGCTCTCCCCCGACCATAAGTTTTGCACCTTTTGTTATCTTTTGCTTCGTTGGAGATTGTATTCTATTGTAACAAAATTGTAATTGAACTGTAACTTTTTTGTTTGTAAGTACTGTGTCCCTTGTACTACTGTTCTGATGTCCTCTTTGTGACGAGGTACCTTTGTAAATGAGACTCTGGCTCAAAGGTTTCTAAACTGATGTTTAACTAAATAAATAAATAAATAAATAAATAAATAGTGCATACATATTAAGTCTCTCTTCATATGGTTTCTGGTGCAGACCCTACACCATTTTAGTTGCCCTCCTCTGGACTGCCTCCATCCTGTCTCTGTCCTTGTGGAGATGGGGTCTCCAGAACTGGATGCAGTACTCCAGATGGGATCTCACCAACTGTCTGTACAGAGGGATAACAACTTCCTGTTTTCTACTGGTGATGCCTCTCCCTATACATCCCAGTATCCCCCCAGCCCTCCTTACTGCCTTTTCACATTGCTTGCTTACCTTTAGGTCATCTGATATGACTACCCCCAGGTCCCTTTCCATTTTTGTTGTTGTTAGTACCCTCCCACTGTGTACTCTTCCCCTGGGTTTTTGTTTCCCAGGTGCATTACTTTGCACTTCTTTGCACTGAATCTAAGCTGCCATACTTTTGACCATTCCTTCAACCTTGCCAAGTCCCTTCTCATCCTTTCTACTCCCCCTTGTGTATCAACACTGTTGCAGATCTTGGTGTCATCTGCAGAGTCATGCTTTTCCTTCCAGCCCTTCGCAATGTCACTTATAAAGACATTAAAAAGGACTGGTCCCTGTACTGAACCCTGCAGTATCCTGCTAGTGACCCCCTTTCTTCTGAATGGACTCTGTTTACTATTACCCTCTGTGACCTGTTGTACAGCTAATTTGTTATCCAGGCTACCACCCTGGGACCCACACCCAGGCTGGCTAATTTGTTTATTAATCTTTTATGTGGAACTGTCAAATACCTTGCTAAAGTGAAGGCAGTATAGCGCAGTAGGCTAAGGCTCTGATCTGCGGATCTGGAGACTTGGGTTTGAATCCCACATCCCTAGGTGCATACTGTGTGATCATGAGCAAGCCATTTAACTTCCTTGTACTCCCAGGTTGCATCTTGAAACAAGCTTCAGCTTAGTGTGCTACTCCTGGTTAAACAATGTTCCCTTTTTTCCCTAAAGTCTAGGTAGGCCATGTCCACAGCCCTTCCCTGGTCTACTACTTTGGTCACCTAGTCAAAGAAATCTATTAGATTCGTCTGACATGGCCTTCCCGCTGCAAATCCATGCTGCCTTGGGTCCTGTGCCCCGCTGGCCTAAGCACTGCCCTGCAATCAGAGGGGGTGTTTGCTGAATGCAACCAACCACCTGGGCCCTTAAATGCAAGAGTGAAGTAGTTGGACTGGATGTGTGCTCTGCCTGTTCCCATTTTCACAGTATTGCCACACTATAAAATCTGCAGGTGTCGGCTCACAGAGGCCCAGTGCGGGGGGGGGGGCGCACACTAGATTGACTCTTATTTGAATTTATTTTGGGGGGAGGACCATTTATTAACTTGTGACAGACTATGACTTACAAAATGGCAGAAAACTAGGCCCCAAGCAGCCACCAATACTGTGCTGTACCCCTTGCATTGTGTCACTCAGCACATATTCAGTTGCTGCATGTCACTCAGTGAGGGTTGCGTCACACAGCCTAATAATGAAGTGTTATTCCCCCACCACGTACATGAGCGATGCTTACAGCACTGTACCACATACCAGGCAACTAATATCAATAAAAATGCATTTACTTGGAGAAATGGGCATGGGATCAGTGGTCACAAACACTGCTTTACACTTTATACACAGGAAAAACAAAGAAAACCAGACCCTGTATTCTAGCATATGAGACCTGTGTCACCAGGTGCCGGGCCATCCGCCCTGCATAGGTGGGACTACAGGGGTCCAGAAGAGGCAGATCTGGAATATAATCACACCAGTGCTTGTAAGTACTGTTCACACATGCAGTGCTGTACAATAATGTATACTTTTGGAGATGGCTACATGGAGGTACAGTATTAACCAGTGGGCCATCTATTCAATGACACTACAGGGTTACTGAAGTGAGCAGTGGGACATTATGCTATGGCAGCAAAAGAGTGTTGTACTGCTAAATGGATTCCCCACTCTTTCAGGGTGTAGCCAGTCCCTGAGGCCATGGTCTGCAAGGGTAACTGCTACTGGGATGGCCTGGGGCACCAGCGGTGCATAGTGTCAGTATTTTGAATGATTGCTATACGTTATTTTGCATTTCCCTATTAAAACTACTGTGACTTAAAGTACAGTGTGCACTGCAAATCAAATGTAAAGTCATCATTCTGGGCCCGATTTTCAAAGCACTTCTGGCACCACAATGGACTTGCGGCAGAGAGTTTGACACAAGTGGGGGCCTGCATCAAACCCCTATCACAAGTGCAATCTTCAAAAGAAGCTCGATGCAACCCCTTTGCCACAAGTCCCTTGCAGGGATGCAGCACAGTTGTGCCAGCTGCCCCTGGCGTAACTTTGCATCCGTGGGGGAGCTGGTTAATGGGGCTTGTGTCACAGCTTTGGCACACGCTGCCATAAATTGAGGGCAGTGTCACAACTTGAATTCAGGGTTCTAAAATGTGGCACAAATTGTGTCAAACCCTTGGACGCAGGTGCAGCAAACTTTGAGGGGATGCAAGGCTTGGTCACAAGCCCTGCATCCCCCTTTTGAAAACTGGGCACTCTGTATTCTTTTCACCATCAGGGCCATCAGGTAGCAACACAACACTGCTGTCCTCCCCGCCTAAGGGGTACCATGAGTCTTTAGCGAGTTCTTTTTAGTCATACAGCACAGTGCACCAAGTGGAGTAGTCATATTTTAGTTTTTAGTATTTACATAGAAACATACAATTTACCGGCAGATGAAGACCTCTTGGTCCACCTAGTCTGCCCAATTTTCCTTGTCTATACTGTCACCACAAATCCTACACTCCACTGGACAGTGCTGTATGTATTTTTACACCATTTCTGAGCATTTCAGCAGCCACAAAGTGAAGTGTGGAACCGAAGGTTGAAGCTCCAGAAGGAGGACGAAGACAGAGGAATGCTGACAGGCTACATCACAATCTGTTATGGACTATTTGCCCTGAGACAGTTCACTTCCTCCAGATCTCAGGAACCATTACAGGAAAGAGAACGTTTTCCAGTGTAAGACAAGCTATTGATCTGAGGGAGCATTGAAAGACATAAATAAAATCATGCTGTGGTATTCCGTTTCAGCGGGAGAGAGGGAGTGAACTCTCATGGGGCAAATTGCCCATAGCGAATTGACATGCTCCCATGCTTGATGTAATGCCATCAGTACCCCAAGTGCCCTTGGGGAGTAAGGAGAATAGTGCAGATCCTGGGAACAGACTAGTGGTATTTTGGTGGGGGAGAATTATTTACTGTATTTGTATTTTTGCTATAGTTTTGTATATTTGTAGTTTAGGGCTGGAAAGAAAATGTTTGGGAAACTGGAGGTGGGTGGGTTAACCCTTAACTGCATTTTTTTTCAGAGGAGGGAAGGCACTTTTGAGAAACTTGTTGGGGCAGTCCTGGGTTGATCCTTATTTGTATTTATTTTTCAGGGCGGGGGAAGGGTCTTTGAGAAACTTGGACAGTGGACTAGGTTGGCCCTTATTTGTATTTTATTTTGGGGAGTCAAGGAACTTTGAGAAATTTGGGAGGGCAGCTGGTTGGCCCTTATTTGTATTTTATTTTTGGGAAGGAAGGAATTTTAAAACTTTGGGGGGCTGAGTTGGCCCTTATTAGTATTTTTTCTGGAGAGCGAAGAGATTTTTCAGAAACGTGGAAGGGGGGTGAGGTGGGCAGGGTTGGCCCATATTTTTATTTATTTTTGGGGAGAGAATGGATTTATTGAGAAACTTGGGGGAAGGGGCTGGGTTGGCCCTTATTTGTATTTTTTTATACTAAAATGTCCATAAAATGTAATCCCCCTGTTGAGGGCTTGCCTGTAAGCCCCCGGAAAAGACCCATTTCCCCAGGGTTTTGCTTCGACCCCCCATTCTTTTTCTAGTCTCCAGGCTTTTCCCCTGTATCCTGATCCTCTCCTGATGGCCCCTGCATGGTTTCTTACAGAAAGCAGGGCTGGAGGAGCAAGATCGCAGAGCTGCCAGTTTCAGAAATGGCATTACGGTGCCAGTGAGCTCTGCAGCTGCACAGAAGTGCATTTTTGTGTGGCTGTTTGAGACCGGTTTGGTTTGCCTCTCTGGTGGTCCCAGCCCCTGGACAGAGCAAGAAAGGGACCGTAGACCTTAGCTGGGAGGGAGAGGCAACCAGAAGGAAGAAAATGTACTTTTTGTGAGTGCCAAGCATGCTCAAGATGTGGGAGCCACCTTATTAATATGCATGAGGCGGCTCATGAATAAAGATGAGCTGTGAGCCTGTCTAGCACTGGGGCACAAAGATAGAGCTAGTGACAGACAGGGAGAAGAAATAAAAAGTATTACATGGTGCTGTGGTACCACAGGGGAGGCAGGGCTGCAGTTCCATGGGGGATTTAATAAATAAAAATGTAAATGTTGTCTGCAGGAGGACTGCAAAGCTGGGACACTGTAGGGGCTGCCCTCTGACCATGTGTAGCTACCTAGGGGCAAGGTATAATGGCAGCAGTGACTGGGCTAAGGCTAAACAAATGTATTAAATGTGGCAGTCACTTAATAGGGCACAGGGCTGGCTGCACATGTATGGGACTAATGTAAAATAAAAGGACACAGTTAGGCTGCACAGTGATATTGAACCTGGGACACTGTAAGAATGTGTGAGCACTGAGAACAAAGGCCACCATGTTTTGCAGCCCTGACACCAGCCCACCAATCACAGAGGCAGAATTTTAGCCAAGGACTCTGGCACTGTGTGAAGAGACTTTTGGGGGAAAATACTGGGGAATGTTTAGGCACCGTTTTCTGCACCAATGAAGCATTGAGGGAGCCTCATGCATATTAATTTTTGCTTAAGGACAGTGGCTCCAGCCAATGGGGAGTGAGGAAAGGGCTCCCAAAACCAAGAACTTTTGGGCTATGAGTCAGTTTGGTGGGAGCCCCTCCAGAGGGAGGGGGCTCTTGTGCCTGGAGAGAATGGGGCTGCAGTATGGACTTGCATGGGGTATGCCAGCAATTTGTCCCCCAGGGCAGGGAGTTCCTGCCCCATCAGGAAAAGGGAAAGGAGATGATGGAGAGAGAAAAAAGGATAAAGAAGCAGCTTAGCAGAGAGACAAGGAAAGCTGCAGGATGCTGAATGTTCCATGTTGCTCTGAAATTGCACCATTGCTGTGAGATAAAGAAGACGAGAGAAGAGGTTGTGTGCTGAACCTAGGAAAAAGGCAAAGGTGGAATCTTGATCCTGAAAAAAGACAAAGGTTGCAGCCACAGCCTGGAAAAAGGATGAAGATTGTGTCCTATCCTGGTAAAAGGGCAAAGTTGTGTCTAAGCCTGGGAAAAGACGGAATACAGAGGAATGTTGAGAAACAAGTGAATATGAATGTGCTGAGAGAAGAATAGGAAGAGTGAACCTCTTCATTTGGAGAATTGCTATAAGCCTACACAGTAAGAAACTGGACTTTGAGTGCTGGACAAAAAGGGACTCTGAGTGCATGTGATATGTGTGAGTCAGAGTGAGAATGTGGCTGTGTTGAAGTTAAGAGACTGGAAAAGCAGAAGGATGGACAAGTGCCTTTCTGGGTCGGTTGCCTGTTGTCTGCTCCTGAGATTAAGCAAGGAAAAGAGAGAAAAAGATTGCTGTGACTACACACCGTGACAGGAAAGAGAAAGAAAGAGAAGCAGAAGAGAATGTGCTGACACCCAGGGCCAGGTGGGGAACTCGTTAACCCCCATCAAGTGGGGTCTGTCACTGCAGGGGATCACGGGTCTTGTACCCAAGTGCTAGGGCACTCTGATCAGAGGGAGCCAGGCTGTGGGGCCACTCAATGGTCCAGGTCCTCTGTAGTTGGTAGGCCTTGTGCACATGCCCTGCAACAGGGCCTGTAATGGACTGAAGGGGACAAAATGCAAGATCTGCAAGCAAGAAGAGAAAGAGCAAGCTGCAACCTCTGTGCCCCTGTTTTTAAGCAAAGTGCCCAGTTCTGAATGCATTGTCCATCAATCCTCAGGACTCCAGCAAACTGTGCCATCTAAGGAGTGATTCTGCAGAATTGTGAGTAAATCGCAAGAATTGCCCTGCACCTGGGTACTGTAAATAAAGTACGCACACTAGGGCTGGAGGTAGAGCCAAGGGGAAAGCATGAAAAAAGTTAAATTCTTCAAGTGCGCCAATGCTGACTACCAGCTGCACATCAGGCCTGCAACTTAAATCTGGGTACCCAGTAAATGGACTTTGGGGTTTGAAATGGACTGGGATCTGTGGGTCTGGGTTTGGACACTTCTGCAGCAGTTAACTAGATCAGATAGACCTGATGGCTGTATTGAATGCAATATGAGTTTGAATCAAAGGGGAATGTGATTACTGGGAAATGCAAAAATTAACAATGCTTGAACTCTATTCCACTTACCCCATCCTAAACCCTTCCCCCTGTAAACAAACTGAGATGTTATTGTTTTGCAGCAGAAATTAATCCAGAGCTCAATTTTACTGAGCATGCTATAAAAAATGGGAAAGGTAAATTGTGTAACAGAATGTGGGGAGGTTTGAATCCTGATAAGTCCATGTTTGGGGTAACTGTTGGGGAGGTGGGTTGGTACGACATCTCAGGGGGTCGTACTGCAAACAGTCAGACCCACTAATATATACTCTGGGTGGAGGCACTGCCATTTTATTGTTACCTTTTGGGAAAGGCCCCCTGTAGGTCACCTACTGGGAACTCAGGCCTAGTGTTGCTCGGATAGCATCCTATAAATCCGGATCACACCAGATATCAGCCTTTTAACCAGGTAGTGGATCCGGTTGAATAGTAGCACTATCTGGCCATGGATCCAACCATCCCGGATCCACCAAATAGATCTGGTGACCAGAATGGATCTGATGGGTCTATTCATCGGATCCACATCGGATCCAACTATCTGTTGCTGGATCCGATGGATCCATGGGTATTTGACTGTGGATCCGACATCCGACTTTGATCGAATTTCGAGTCAGATCCAAGGTTGGTTAGTTGCACTATCTGACAGATGTCAAACGGATCCACCAAGGCACTTTCTGGGCAACACCACCCAGGCCTCTTATCCTGTATCCTAGGTAGCAGGTAGGGGTAGTAACCCTCTCCAGGATGGCGCCGGAGAGGGGCTACAAAAATGTATATGTTTGTGTCATATTTCTTTTCTTTTTTCTATTTTTCTGTTCTTTACTCTCCCCACTGCTTAGTCAGCTTCCATCACCAGCATTCCCCCCCAACCCTGTCACCCACCATTTCTGGGGCTTACGACCTGTCACTACTGCCTCATTGTTTACCCCCTGTGGCAGAGTTTCTCAGAGCTCCCAACCCTGAGAGGAGTTTATCTTGGGTAACATGACAGGTGGCACCGTACTCAGGGCCTACAAGGGAGTGCTTCCTCACACTTCACTCCCCCTCATATTGCGATGGACCACACAGACCTCCATCCCAGGAGGAAGGAAGCATCCTTTATGATGCTCAGTCCTCCTACCTCCTACTGGTCCCTAATAATCTGGGCTTGTTCCTGAACCTGGGTTGACAGAATCATGTGTGGTAGTGTTACCAGTGCACCGACAGGCCAGTCACAGTGTCATTTTTTTTTTAGTTTCTGCTTTTTCTCCTCCAGTTGTCCCCCATATGCCAAGTGCTCCAGGCCAGTCACCCTGATTCCACCAGGACTTACCACCAGTTGTCTTCCCTGGGGTTTGTCCCCTGGTTTCCCAACTCCGGCTGTGGTCCAGATCCAGTTCCATCTGGCATGCCCAGCTGGATGTGTGCAGGGCATACCAGTTATCGGTGTATCCTGCTGCTGGCTTTTTCCTTCCTTCTAGACCCCTAGGCGGTGTGGTGTACAATGATATCCTGATGCACACCACATGATCCTGGGTGATGTGCTTCGATACCTGTCATGCCCCACTGACATGCTGGCCCAGTCTGCCATTCACCCAGCTTTCACTAGGGACCAGGTAAGCACCAGCCTCTGCCCATCCTCCCTTGTGGAGGAGGACAGCAGTACTAGAGAAGCTTGATCCTCCTACCCTGGCTGGCTTTCTGATGTCCTGAGTTCACTTCTGAATTTGGGTCATTGGCATTGCAAGTGGCAACGCTATTGCTGCACTGGTGGGCTGGCAGTGTCATATTTGTAACTGTTTACAAACATACAACACAGTACAGTAGAACTGTTCAGCAGCCTTAAACAGATGGTGCTGGAGCAACTGTAGATCTTGATTCACAAAATGCCGACAATATTTTCACAGCGAGATTTTAACAGCAGCCTTGAACTCAACAATTAATAGAGTATCCTAGCAACAAGAAACATTCTTTGTATGAGTGGCAAGCAGCACTGTGTATACCATGAAGTACTGAACAGATAGAGAACCTGGGCAGAGAACAGAGACCATGCAATGAAGAAACATAATTCAGTAGAAATAATAAGTAGAACTCATCGGCCCACATCCTGACCCCGAGGTCACAAAGGACTTTTTGAGAAACTGGGGGGACACTAGTGGATGTTTCGGAGATAGTGCAGTACATTTATGCTGTACTAAAAGGTCACACTGCCAAGGGTTCTTGATCAGCCACGAACAGTAGGTGCACCGGTAGTGCAACTGCAAAGCGAGTGGTGGCAGTCAGCTACTGGCAAAGACTGAAATAGTGAGACGGTTACAGCACAGACATGGCATCAGTATAAGTAAATGCCACAGGATGATGGCATTTTATGGTCCCTGCTGCCAGGCAGCAAATGGCAGAATCCATCATGTTACAGGACTTGACAGTATGCATTGCAGTTTGTCATTGCATAAACCTACTTAATTCAGCCATTACAAGTCCTTACAGAATACTTCCTTTATGTCACTTGTCTTTCCCAGGTTTTGCAGTATATTTTTTTGCCACCATATCCATTCCACCAGTCTTAAGGAACTGGCTGAGGAGCTGTCAGGGCCACTGGAAGACCTATTTAACAGTTCTCCAGAGTCTGGCGTGGTACTGCAGGACTGGAGAACAGCACATGTGGTGCCCCTCCACAAAAGCGGTCCCAAGGATGTCCCAGGGAATTATAGACCAGTCAGTCTGACCTCCACTGTGGGCAAGCTCATGGAGACCATATTAAAGGAAAGGTTGGTGGAATATCTAGAGGGGCATGGTCTCCGGGGTGCGAGGCAGCATGGTTTCATGGGGGGAGATCATGTCAAACAAATCTGATTGACTTCTTTGACTGTGTCACTAAGACAGTAGATTGGGACCAAGTGGTAGGTATCCTCTGTCTTGATTTCAGCAAGGCCTTTGACTCTGTGCCCAACAAAAGGATGATCAGGAAGTTGTTGGATATTGGGGTTGGGGAAAAGATGGGCAGGTGGGTGGAAAACTGGCTGAAGGACAGAACCCAGAGGGTGGTTGTGGGGGGGAGAGTTATCTGGCACCAGAGAGGTAACCAGTGGGGTCCCGCAGGGCTCGGTGCTGGGGCTGGTGTTGTTCAATGTCTTCATCAATGGCATTGGGGATGGCATTAAGGGCAAAATGTGCCTATTCACAGATGACACCAAGCTCTGTCGGAGAATGGACACAGTTGAAGGGATACAGGACCTACAGGAAGATCTAGAAAAGCTGGGGAGGTGGTCCAGGATCTGGCAGCTTGGCTTCAATGCCAAGAAATGCAAAGTTATGCATATTGGAACCAATAATCCCAGGACAGAATACTACCTGGGTGTAGTCTGAGTATCTGCATCAGAGGAGGAGAAGAACCTGGAAGTGATGATCACTAGTGACCTGAAGCACTCCACACAGTGCAAGAAAGCAGCAGCAAAGGCAAACAAGATGCTGGGATACATATCTAGGGGATCAGTAGAAGGAGAGAGGAGGTTATACTGCTCTTGTACAGGTTACTGGTGAGGCCACATCTAGAGTATGGAGTTCAGTACTGGTGCCCACACCTCAAAAAGGACATTAACCTGCTGGAGAAGGTCCAGAGGAGGGCTACAAAGATGATAGTGGGTCAGCAGGGTAAGACATACGAGGAGAGGTTGAGGGCACTGAACATGTACTCCCAGGAAGACAGTAGAGAGAGAGAGACAGAGAGAGGACAAGATTGGGACTTTCAAGTACTAGAAAGGGATAAATAAGGTTGATAAAGAGAGTTTCTTTAAGCTGAGTGGCAACCATAACACAACGTGGCACAGTCTTAAGCTGTAGGGTGGGAGGTTTAGGAGGGAGGTCAGGAAGCATTTCTTCACAGAGCGGGTGGTGGACACTTGGAATGCGCTGCTGGAAGAGGTCATCTCATTGAAGACAGTGAGCAGCTTTAAGAGAGGCTGGGATAGGCATAGGGGAAAGGTAAGAATCATGGGTAGGGAGGATGGGAGGAGTGGGGAGGGAGGGCAGGGCGGACATTAGCTCAAGCTGTGGACCCTGCAATAGGAGCAGACTTGATAGACCGAATGGCCCTCTTCTGCTGGCTTCTTCATATGTTTGTATGTTAAAAGCTTTCCCCAGGATTTTCTGATTTCACACTATACTTATTATGACATCATAATGCTTCCCACAACAAACACAGCAATTGTGAGGTCACTCGGGGACAGTCAGATGATTTTGAAACAGACAGTGGAATAAGCACTATTAATGTTAAATATTTAAGACACTGATAAGGTGAAAAAACAAAGCCAAGGAAACAAACTAAATGTGATTGATTGATAGAAAGAATACTTTGCTACCTACTCTCCTCACACATCACTGCTCTCTTTACCTTAGCCTCTTAAACTTCTTAACCCTCAGCTTCTATCCCCTCTTCTCTCACATTGTGCCACATTTCATTCTAAATACTGCCAACATATCCATTCTACACAATTATATGTTAAGCAGGTTAGCAAGGGGAAAGGAAGAGGAGGCCATTATGGTTTTCCAAGGAAGTAGCGGAGAAAATGAAAGCCAAAAAGATTGTATTCAGGCAATACAAAAAGACGCAGCCAGAAAGGGATACGGAGAAGTACCAGGAGAAGCAAAGGCAGGCAGGGGGGGTCAGTAAGGGAAGCCAAAGCTCAGACAGAAGACCGCATCGCAAAATTAGTGGTTAGGAGGAAGAAAACCTTTTACAGGTACATAAATGAAAAAAGAAGGGTGAAGGGAGAGATAGTGAGACTGAAGGGGGAGGACGGGGCACCGTGGAAGATGACAACAGTAAAGCTGACATACTGAACAGATGTTTCTGCTCAGTCTTTACTGAGAAAGGGGAGGGGAGGATAACAGGCCTGAAGGGAGTACAAGAGGTGGGAAGGGCATGGAAATGGATAAGTCATTTTACATGGGAAAGGGTCCTAAAGGAACTGGAGGAATCAGAGTCGATAAAGTAATGGGGCTGCATGGGGTGTACCCCAGGGTCCTAAAGGAACTAAGAGAGATGGTGGCTGAACCTCTGGCAATCCTGTTTAGTCAATCACTGGAAACAGGGGAGGAACCCAAAGACTGGAGGACAGCAGATGTAGTCCCCTTATACAAAAGCTGGAACAAAGAGGAAGTGGGAAATTACAGACCAGTGAGCCTGACTTCAGTAGTGGGGAAGATCATGGAAGCACTACTGAAGGAGAGATTGGTAGAACATCTGGTTTCCAATGGACTACAGGACCCAAGGCAGCATGGTTCCACCAGGGGGAAGTCATGCCAGACCAACCTCATTTAATTTTTTGACTGATTGACAAGGGAGGTGGAAGAGGGGAGGTCAGTGGACGTGGTCTATCTGGACTTCAGCAAGGTATCTGACACTGTGCCACATAGAAGGCTGTTAAACAAACTGGGGAATATGGGAGTGGGCAGGACAGTAGTGCTGTGGGTGGGTAATTTACTGGGTGGCAGGACAAAGAGGTGGTGATAAATGGCTGTCATGCCACAGATCAGGTTTGGCAGTTGCAATTCAATGCAAAAAAGTGCAAAATAACGCATGTGGGGCACAAAAACCTTGGAACAACATATCAGTTGAGGGGAGAGGATATATCATACACCAAGCAGGAAAGGGACCTTGGGGTTGTCATCTCTGATTACCTCAAGGTAGGGAAACAGTGTGACAAGGCAGCAGGTAAAGCAAATAGGATGCTTGGATGCATAAGCAGGGCACCAACAGCAGGAACAGGGAGGTCAAAATTCCACTATACAAGACACTAGTGAGGCCCCACCTGGAGAACAGTGTACAGTTCTGGAGACCTTAGTTACAGTACATGAGGACATAGACATGGTGGAGAAGGTTTAGAGGAAGGCAACAAGAATGGTACAGGGATTGCATTGCAAGTCCTATGAGGACAGGCTGAAGGACTGGAATATGTATTCCCTGGAGGAGAGAAGGGAGAGAAGGGATATGACAGAGACACACAAGTACCTTATGGGGAGGAACAGGATGCAGGACACTATTTTCAAGTGAAAGACATGTTCCAGGACTAGTGGGCATGGGATAAAGTTGGAGGGAGGAAATGTGAGGAAGAATTTCTTCACAGAAGGGGTGGTGGACAAGTGGGACACCCTGCCTGAGGAAGTGGTGGGGGCTGAAACAGTCACAGGATTTACTAAAAACAATCACGGGATTCACTAAAAATACCACCAACAACTTAATCTGGTGCAAGGTCAGTTGAAATTCATCTGCATCCCCCTTCCCCAGGTTGTGCCTGAAAATAGGCAGAATTTGTCTAGTGCACTTACCTGGTCAACAACAAAAAAATAAATAAATAAGAATGCATGGGATAAACATAATGGTTCAGGGAGATTTTAACACTTGGGTCGATGATGAACTCTTGCCATTTGGACAGCACTGCCTCCAGCTGATGACATTTCTAGGCCTTACACAGATTGTTACCTCTGCTACCCATAAACATGGTCACTCTCTGGATTTGTTTTCCTCCTGGGGATTGAGACCTCCGATCTGGGGGTGGTACCTGTTGGTTGGTCCGATCACTACACCGTGAGGTTCAACTTTTGCGCCCTCCTTCGTAGGCCTGCCTCTGTGGAGATGGTCAGTTACCGCCCTTTACAGGATGTGAGCTCTGAAGGCCTAGCAGCCGTGATTGACCTCTCAGAGTTCCTTGTGACCAGCTCGAATTCAGGGACCTTGGTCTTGGCCTATAATAGGGCCATCTCCATGGCCCTGGACTTGATTGTTCCTGTCCATGTTCATCCTCTCCCCCTTTGCCCTCGGGCCTCTTGGTTTGATGGGTCATTGAGGGAGTTGCAGCGATTAGGACGAAGGTTAGAGCGGCGCTGGCGAAAATCCGCCCTGGAGGCCGACCACCTTAGATTGGTAGAGTATTATCAGGCCTACCAATCAACGATCTCCCATAAGAAAGCAGAATTCCTGTCCGGGGAGATTTCTGCTGCTCAGAAATGACCAGCTCAGCTCTTCCGAACTGTGGACAGGTTGTGCAACCAAGCCTGTCTGCAGCTCTGAAGAGCTTTTTCCCAAGTGGAGTGCGATGAGCTTGCTCAATTCTTTGCGAATAAGGTGGCCGACATCAGGTCGGAGATCCTCCTGACTCGCTCTGTTGGGGACGCTGTTGATCGGTGCTTGGTCACTGTACTGCATGTTTCCTGGAGTACCTTTGACCTGCCGGAGTTCATTGATGTCATGTGGATTGTCCAGAGTATGCACCCTTCATGCTAAAGTTTGGATCCATGCTCAACTTCCCTGATTATGGGTTGTTATGATATTATTGGCCTAGTCCTGGCTCAGATAGTTTGGTGCTTCCTTGATTCGGGTGAGTTTCCAAGCTCCCTGAAGGAAGCAGTGTAACACCCCTTCTGAAGAAAGCTTCTCTGGACCCAGACTGTCTGGCCAACTACAGACCAATCTCAAATCTTCCCTTTATAGGAAAGGTTATTGAGAAAGTAGTGGTGGGACAGCTGGAGAACCACTTGACCATCCATAACATCTATGAACCTCTCCAGTCCGGTTTTCAAAAGAGGCATAGTACAGAGACTGCGCTGGTTCGAGTGCTCAATGATCTCCTGATGGCAAGAGATCAGAGAAGCCGTTCCATTCTGGTGCTCCTTGATCTCTCTTCATCCTTTGACACTGTGGTGTTGCTATGGCGCTTGAGGTCCATCTGTGGCCTGACATGTATGGTCCTCAGGTGGTTTATATCGTTCCTCACTGGCAGAACTCAGAGAGTTGTGTCTGGAATTTTTTCTTCAGACCCACTCTCTGTCATGTGGGGTTCCTCAGGGCTCAGTGCTGTCCCCCATGCTGTTTGCAGCGTATATGCTGCCCCTTGGAGACATTGTAAGATGGTATGGGCTGAGGTTTCACTGCTATGCTTGTGATACCTAGCTCTACCTGTCTTTTGCACCTGAACAGGATAGTGCTCTCTCAATATTTAACAACTGCCTCACTGAAATCCAGGATTAGATGAATTCGAGCTGGCTAAAGTTGAACGAGGGAAAGACTGAAGTGATGGTTGTGGATCCGGGTCACCAGATAGAAGGGTTGAGGGCTGGTCATTCCTCTGGACTTTATCTGGGGGGCTCCCAGATCCTTACCTCTGAATGGGTACAAGACCTAGAGGTGGTGCTTTATGATGGACTGACCTTACGATCTCAGGTGTTGGCCAATGTCAAGTCTTCCTTTCACCATCTTAGGAACATTGCCAGGATCAAGTACCTTGTTCCGTCCAGGGATCTGCCTATGTTGGTCCACGCCTTTGTGACCTCGTGCCTTAACTATTGCAAATCCCTGTACTTATGGCTACCTGGGGTTGATATCCGTCACCTGCAGCTAGCGCAGAATGCTGCAGCATGACTGTTGATGGGGATTTCTCGCTCTTCACATATTACTCCGGTGCTGGACGATTTGCACTGGCTGTCGATTCAGTGGCAGATCGCCTTCAAAGTTGGTTTACTGACTTATAAAGCCCTACATGGACTTGGCCCTGACTACTTGAAAGAACTTTTTGTTCTGTACTGCCCTGAATGACAGCTGCGTTCGGCTGATGAGGGGTTGCTGGATGTCTTTGAAATCTTCTGGGGCCCGAGCATTTATCTTTATGGCCCCTACCCTTTGGAATTCTCTACCCCATCAGTCACAGGAGTAGATGACTGTGGGGGGATTTGAACAGGTGCTTACAACTTTTTTATGGCGTCAGGCCTTCAGTGATGTTTAATTGAATCGATCCGTTATTTTATTTTTTATTGTTCTTGCTGATTGTGTTATTGTGGTTTTAATTATTGTACAGCGCCTTGGTATCTTGAACGGCACTTAAGTAAATAAAGTTTATTATTATTATTATTAAGGGAATCCTGGAGGTCAGGGGAAAGGGTCAACAACTTCTAGAAAAACTTAAGGTGATCTTACGAGCTCAAATGGGCAGACTGGGTGGGCCATAAGCCCTTATCTGCTGACAGTACATATGTATCTATGTATGGTTCTCCTCCCTCCTTATCTTTCCTCCCTCCCTGCCTCCTGCTCCACATCCAGTTACTTGTTTTGCTCTTCTGGCTGCCAGTCTTTGCTGCCTCCTGCTGCAAAACCTCTGCCAGGCAAGTTGCTTTCTCCTTCAATCTTCCCTCCATCCGGAGCAGCTTGTCCCCTCAGCTCATCCTCTGCCCCAGTGCCCCTAATGCCACTCTTGAATATTACAACTGCACTCTGCTCCCTCCTGTTTCTTCTCCTAAACTTCTTAGGTCACTCAGTCCTCTTTCCATGTCATGTTTACCATTTTTTTTGCTAAAGATAGTTTTCGTCCTTGCCATTTTTGCACCTGCTTGTTTTGCACTCCTTTTGCCTAAATCACTCATGCAATTTATTCATGCACATTATTCATGCTACCTTGTGCTGTATATATTTCATTTTCAAGTTTTCACTTTTCACTACCTGCATGATACAGCTTCATGTTTGATTGCATAGTACCAATGCCCCGCATGCCGACACCTGTTCGACAATTTTACTGCGACTGACATTACAGCGACAACAGCAACAGGTCACTGTAATGTCAGTGTGGGACCCCGGCACTTCTTTCTGTGGGTCTTGCACCCCCTTCCCAAATCAACTCTGACTGGAAGTTGTTTATTTAAGTTGTGGGGGTGAGGGGCAGAGCCCCCTGCATGGGTGGTTTGGGGGGCAAAGTCTTCAAGGAACAGCTTTATGCCAGCCGCAATTGTGGTCCATATAAAGTCGTCGCCATAACGTTGTTCGACAAAAAACTTGTCAGACTGGTGTCATGGATCCCTGATGCCTATGCTGTTTCTGCCAGTCTGTATTGTTGCCTCATGTAAAGCACCTTCCTCTGGGTCGCACCTATAAATGAGCCTTAGCTCAATGTGCCTTTACCAGTCACCAGTTTCTAAATAAATAATGAAACAACTACAGGGTAAACCTAAGGGCTTGAAACATTAGCAGATATCTGCTCTTTGAAGTGAGGATCATGTATGCTTTGATTTTTTAATCACTAAACTCTACTCAACATTTAGTAGAAGTGTGTGAGCATATATATTAGTATGCAATAATTAATGGATCTTCCTTTTTACCGAAGGAAAACCATGCCGTAATTTGCCATAATAAGGGAGTGTTTATTATGGCAAACACTTGCATGGTTTTCCCATAAGTCTGCCCATACGCCCACCGCAGCTCTCCTGCCCGGACCACTGATCACCTCCTGTTCCACAAGAGATGGAACAGCCACTAGAGACTCAGTAGTAAGTCACCGCAAACAAAATAAAAAAAAAGTTTGCCTGTCAGCAGGAAAGAATCGCAGAACAGATTTAAATAAATAAATAAAAACGTCTGTAGACCACGCGCTCAAACCAAAGCGGACCACGGCTGCACAGGAGTCAGGGACGTTGTTTCTATTTTTATTTTATATAACTGCTGTGGCCAAAAAGGAAGACCTAGCAATTATATAAAAGAAAATATGGGGTGCTGTGTGTAAACTTGAAGCTTACACACACCCTTGGGGTTAGATGCTTTTTATGAACCCCTTGAGCTGTGCCCTCGGGGTTTATGCAGCATCTAACCCTTCAAGTGTGTGTAAACTTCTCATTACACACAACACCCCATGTTTTATTCTATTTATAATTACTGTCAGGTGCTTTTTCCCATAGGGAAACCCGGTTATAATTTGCCGTTATAACCAGCTCGGCTGGTTATAACGGCAAACACGCGCCAGGTTTCCTTCTGATCAAGCATGCTCCAGTCTCGGTGTTCTTTCAATAGGACGTTCATTGTCCCGAGAAGCAACGCCGCTTGCTGTCAGGTTTTTTTTTTTTTTTGTATTTGAAAAAAAATGGACTTACTCTGGGGAACAAAAGCAAACAGAAAAGGAACACACCGTCGGGTTTCCCTCTCCACACACGAGAGCTGGCGGGTCTCTCCTCTTCATACAAAAGAACACCGCAGCTCCACAACCGTTGTTTGCCAGTAAGTAAGAATACCAGAAACAAACATAAAAAATATACACACAGCTACCCTTACTTTCTCCACTTCTTGTTGCCTTTCATAAGCGGAGCACTATAACTTGTCAGACTGCAGAATGCTAAGACTTTTTACTGGTCCGTGGTTGCCTGAAAATGGATCATTTTATTTTCTATGATTGCTGAGGCAAAAAAGCACATGCCAGCAATTATAAAAAATAAAATAAGGGGTGCTGTGTGTAAAACTCAATTTTACACACACCCTCATTGTGGGATGCATTTTATAAACCCCTCGGGCTTCGCCCTCGGGGTTTATGTAGCATCCCACAACTCAGGTGTGTGTAAAATCTCGTTACACACACCACCCCATATATTATTCTCTATATTATGCATGAGAGGGTGTGAGATTATAGGTCAGTAATCACACACCTCTCAAAGGTGGTGTTAGGCATGATGCACTTGTGCAGAGTGTCTTTAAACATCCGAGAGAGAAAAGTGCAATTATTGATCATAGTCACACACCATTGGAGTGTTTTATTGCACTTAAAATGTGTAAGAAAAATCACAGCAACCAATTTTTTCCACATGTTATAAAGTTGCAGTAATATTTGTTTTATGCAGGGACTGGTGTGAAAGTGAAAAAAAAAGTTCTTGTCTCAGACCACGTGGCTCCCTGAAACTTTCCTTCACTCACTGAGAGTGTTGAAAGTGACTTGCTGGGTAGTGATTTTATCAGTGGCTTGCAAGACACAGCAGGTGCGACTGTGAGTTTTCATTTATTTATGTAATTTAAATTATGAGACGGCGCTGCTTCCTCAATGTCCTCAACATTTCCATCACTCAGTGAGAGCGACATACTGGAGCTGTTTGCTGTATGACTTGAGTGGCGTGAGCATGAGGGTTTGTGCTGTGAAGAGACTGGCACCTTGCAAGAAGTGCAGGTGTGTACAATGGGCACATACTGTAACTGCACAGCTGTACTGATGTTTCAGCTAATCACAGTATAGTATTTTTCTTACACATGTTATAAATGAGGATATTTGTGTGGGGAGAAATCAAAGAGTTCGCAAGGCTTCCTATAAAACATAGAAGGCTTGGTTGACTTTTCTTAATGTACAGTTTGTATAGCAAGTCCTAATATTTGCTTGCTCACTTGCCTTGCATAAAAACTGCAACAAGTAGCAATTTATTAGTGTATAAACATGCCATCCTGTTCTCTGGGCTGATTTTGTTTCTCCCTGTTAGCAAATCAGTGAGATGCATGGTGTTCAGACCTTCAGGGAGAGACTAATGATATAGAAGATGAAGCAAAATGTCCTGTTAATAGACTGACAAGCCCCCGGGAGCTATAATTGCTGGTATTAATTACTGCAACTTGTGGTGAGTCATATTACAGTAGCACTGGGTTGTGTTGTCTTTTCATGTTAAGATTCAAGACAAAAAAATTGAGAAAAATGAAAATTTTTTTTCATTTAAAAAAAAGTTGGGACCACTGGTACTGGTTTATGCTGTTCTGAAGTGAGTGAGGCTAAAGTCTCAGTCCCCTGCTATTGTCTTGATATAAACAGTATAGCAAATGGCAAATGTTTACAGTTGGGTCATGAATGATGACTGGTAATGGGGTGGCTGTGGTGTCTGACTGTGGTAGATCCTGCATTTGTTTGGTAAAAGGTCTGACCCAAAAGGAAGGGAGGAAGAAATCTGGTTTTATATTATTTATTTATTTTAAAACCGGTAACCAAGAGTGGCGTGCTGACCCAGGGCTCATTTCCAGGTGTGACCCAGGTTAGAGGGAAAGGGGATACAATAAACCAAAAACTGCCATAGAGGAGCATTCCAAGGATTAAGTATAAAGAGTGAACAGTTCAACAAGATGCCTTCCATATGCATGGTATCCCAAAGTGTGCTATAATCCAGAAACAGCTGCGGCAGCCATGGAGGGTGACATAACATGCGGCTTGAATGTGACACACTCAGTCTCTAGCATGGTGGTGGTTTGGGTAGGAGTGTGGAAGCACAAACTGCTAAAAACACTCATTCATCCTACTGGATGAATCGGAGGAGGAACTGCCATTGCCTGTAAAGACAGCTACATCCCTCACTAGCCTGTGGAAGTAGAACCTTTATTCATAACAGTTGGTGTGCAACATTTTTGGGCAGGATAGCAGGTGTAAGGTTGGTAAATCTATGCATATTACTGCAGCACCAGCTCTGTTTCATTTACCCTGTTGAGATGAGAAGACAAGATTGCTTAATAAATACTCCTGGTAGCCAAAACCGAACTTTCTCCTCTCAGTTCTCTTCACAGCCATGGAGAGACTGATTACTAATCAGCTGTCTAAAATCTATACCAAGACTTAGTTATTTTTCAACTTCCAATTTGACTTCCATGCTGCCCACTCCACTGCCAGTTCTCTCTTTTTTGGTTTTGGCCTGGCCCCCAATTCCATGAGGAACTCAGCCCCTGACCGCACATCGTCCCACCATGCCCAGGCATACCCCCCTAGGTGGGGCTGCCAGTCAGGCACCCCCCCAACTGACAGTGGTAGCAAGCCCTGGCTTACCACCCCAGGTGGGGCCATGGGAGCAGGAACCCCCGGCAGATGACATTAGCAGTCGGAATAGTGGCAGAGCAAGGCATCATACCTCGGGACTGGCTTTTTTTTCCTCTCAATGCTGTGTTCCCCTGGTGGCGGGATGTGCAATGACATACACAGGACAAGCCAGACGTCTGTCCCACCCTCACTTAGCTAGGCACCGGCCTTTTTCATGGATTCCCCCGCCTCCTCCACAGGTCGCTAAGAGGCCAGACGCTTCCCTCCCTCACCCCCCCTCCTGGAGAAGGAGGGCCACCTTTGAACACTCAATCCTTCTCTGCCCGGCTGGCCCATTCTGGAACCTGGGATGTTGATGTTGCAAGTGGATGCATTGTTGCTGCGCTGACAGGCCAGCTGCCACTTCTCTCTTAAGACTAACTGACATGGGTACTTGGTTTACTTGGTATTGTAAGACAAAAGAAGGCCAATAGCCCATCAAGATTGTCTCACACATTGAGTGGGCCATTATTCTTGGATTGGGTTGGATAATAACCAAAGATCAATGCCTGTTTTGAAGCCATTTAAATTATTGATATCTACCAGTTTTTGGGGCAGGGCGTTCCAAATTCTAGGTGCTCTTAGTGAAAAGAAATTGTACCTTTTGTTGGTTGTGGCTCTTTTAACCTCTAATTGCTTATTATGTAACCTCGGGACAGTGTGTCAAAGGGAGTAGCTAATTCTACACTGTTGTATAAGTTTTGGGGATTGGAGAATTTTGTATAAGAACAGTAAATCTCCCCTGCATCTTCTAGTGTGTAGAGAATGAAGGCCTACCTCCTGTAATCTACTTGGATAGTCTTCAGAGGATAAATGCGGGACCATTTTGGTAGCTAGACCCACTGGTCTCATCTTCTTTGACCTAGCAATGGTATTTGACACTGTTGATTATTCGCTTCTATCCATCAGACACTCTGACTCTGGCATTACCAGGCCTTCATTATATTGGTTTTCCTTGTACTGTACCTTACTCCCAGTCAGACTATGCGGGGTCTGCCCTTTCTGACCAGCTGTTGGTGTGCCTTGGTTTCCTTCAGAATTCCATGCTGGGCCGAATTCATATCTAGCATTACATAAACAACCTCTCCCTTACTGTCCAGTCCTGCAATCTTTCTTCACCTGTGTGCTGATGGCACCATTCTTTTTAAAACTGGTCCCAACTCAACTGCCATCATAGCCTCTTCAAGTTCACTGCAATAATCTCTCAAGTTGGTCAAATGCCCAAGTTATTGTCAAAAGTGAAAAAGGGGGAACGCACACACAGTAAGACCGAAAATAGCTCTATCGCGCATGCTTATGGTCTTAGGTTTTTTTGTGAAGCATTTTTTAACTTCCGGCCATAACTTGGCCATTTGTAAACTAACTGACTTAAATTTTTTAGAGTGGCCATATCGATACTCCTGCTTATGAGCAAATGAGTGGGAGTTTGTCAATGTGCCCCAAAATGTGTTTTAAGAGTCACCCCAAAAAAGATTTCAGGGCACATTAACAAAATTACACTTACAGTTTTATGAGAGGGGTGACAATAGGGTCATTTTGAAAATGTGGGGCCCATCAGCGCACAAATAGCCAAGTTATGAACATCCATTAAAAAATTCAAGAAAAAAAAACATTGGGAAAAAATGTTTAAGTCCAATACTAACAAAATGTTTACGGTTGCGAAAATGGCTGTCTAAAATGTTCAAAGTCATAATACAAGTTAGGACCCAGCCTGGTGGTGCTGAGGGCTGAGGTGCTGAATGCCACACCTCGCACCACGCTGGTGACTTGGGTTCGGGAACAGACTCGGGCTGTCGGGGGTCGGCAGGGGGAGGAGAGGAGAGGATTGAGCATCCAGGGGACTGCTCTCCTCTCCTCTCCTGGGGTGGGGATTGAGGACGTGCCACTCTGTAGCAACCTCCGGTGGAGACCAGAGCAATGCAGTAGCATACATGTACATGGGTGTGGTGATGGCAGACGTCTGCTGAGGGTACGCCTATGACACAGACATCATTGCACGTCCGCTCCTCAGGGGGAGATGCAACCAAGCAAGAGATGAAAAACCATGGACTTTTGGGAGGCAATGGGGGGGACTCATGCGGTGGAAGCCCATATGCCCAATGCTGGTCCTGATCCGGACTTGACTGTCTGTGGCCCTGCCTCTTCACTCCCCCCTTGGAAGGGATCCAGCACCCGACTCCTCAGTTGGGAGTGGGGCATGGTGGGTAGTAGAGGCAACACCAGGGAGACCCCCCCATCAAAGAGATGCCCAGTAAGTACTGGTGACTGAAGGGAAATAAAGTTGAAAACAAATAAATAAAAATAATACAAGTTAGGACTCATGCATACTTTATGCAGGTCCCAAAGGGCCCAGCACAAAACGAGATGTGACACGTGTTGTGTCTTGCGCATGAGTCCTAACTTCTATTATGACTTGGGGACACTCCTGAAGCAGCTGCATATTGACATGCACTAAGCCAGACCAGTAACCTGTTATGTGAGGGCCACTCACGAAGCAACTGCATATTGACATGCACTATGCCAGACCAGTAACATGTTTTATTAGTGCCACTTGTGAAGCAGCTGCATAGTGATGTGCACTGAGCCAGACCAGTAGCTTGCTTCATAGAAAGCTGCACAATAATGCTCACACTGCCAGACTTCTAGCTTGCTTCATGCAGGCCCATGTGGGCCCTACGGAAAACTGTAGTCCTACTGGGGGACTGGACCTGTATCTTGCATCACATAGGGCCCCGTGGGCCCTCCATAAAGCAGGAAACCCAGAGCTGTAGCTTGCTTCATGCTGTGACCCTACTCAATGTAGCACATCTATTTATGCAGGTGTAAAAATTATCAAATGGTGTTCATGAAGAGGGGTACTAAGTACTATAACTGTAAAATGTTGTGAAAAACATAATAAAAATTAAGAAGTCATATGTTAGACAAAAATCTCAATAAAAAAGTAAGTCATAAAAAAACTAAGGGGGATGTGCACCCAAGGAGGGAAGGGGCTGGTGTGCAAAAGTCAAGTCCTGCTCCACAAATCTGTTAACTTCTGTAGATCCACTGCCCTGGTTGTACACCAACAATACACCTAATCTCTTGCAACTGACCCTCCTTCACACGTGATTGAGTTGGGGCTGGGCACAGAGGCAAGGGTGTGCTACTGCTGGATTCATAAAAGAATCTACATTGTGGAGCTGGCAGAGGGAGCACATGTTAGGTGGTTTGATGAGCTGCCATAGCACTTACAGTATGTACACCCCTCTGCCTGGCAGCAGGATGTCCCATGAAGCCTGACTGGCCCCCCTATAGCTACCCCCAACCTTCTGCACACATAATGAGGGCTTGGGAGCATGCTGGCATGGTCCATCTGTTCCTACAGACAAATAATGTCCTCTGTGGGCAAATGGTAGTTCTTGGAGGGTTTGGTATGTAGGAACACCAGGATGACCCAAAGTCCTATTGTTGCCTCCTCCCCTATCTAGGGATAAAGAGCAACAACTCATTGTCAGGAATGACAGCTTACATCATAATATTGCACCAATTTCACTTACTAGACCTCTGGATCTGGGATTGACCTCCAGGGCTGCAAACAGCCAGGGTTGGTGGTCCAGGGCTAATAGGCAAAAGTTAGAGCAAAACAAGGTCCAAACAGCAATCTGAAGGTCCACAACAGTAGGTTAGTCTAAAACCACGAATCCATGTACTGTATTATGTTGCTAGTGTTGCTCAGATAGTGCTTCTGTGGATCCTACCACTATCTGTCAGATAGTGCTGGTATCCTACCTAGGATCCTACCATGAATCCTACCAAAGACAGAAGTAGGATCCATGGTCAGACATTGATGGATCCTAGGTCAGATCCAGGGATCCTAAGTCAGATAGTTAGCATCTGGGGTCAGATAGTAATGAATTCTAGGTCAGATAGGATCTGAGCTGGATCTATTGCTAGGATCCACATGATCCACAACATTTGTAGGATCCATGCACTGGATCCTGAAGGGTAGGATCCATGGTCAGATAGCACTGCTATCCCACCACATCAACTATCTGGCCAAATGGGAGGTATCTGTTGGTATCCTAGTTTATAGGATACTGTCTTTGTTTTGCACACAGGCAGGATGGTACATTCATTTCATTCTGGAACCGAAGCTTATTTTGGGGCTGGGTTTCTGTTAGACCCTGTAGGGTAGAGTCCTTTGCAAAGTGTCATTAAAAGAATGTGTTGTGAACACTACAAGTAAAGTACTGCTTCACAAATTTGGTTTCAAACTGAGCTGTGACTGCAGTCCACACAGGTACAGTGTTGTAACATTCGCTTCATTTAGGCCCTCAGCTTCCAGCTGGGCACCGATCTCATTTATACACACTGGACATTAACAGCTGCAGTAACTTCGAAGTCCAAACAGTTCCATTCAGTGCATTTTTGTACATGCACAGGGGTATCCTGCTCTTGGGAGGGGCCCACAGGATCCAAACCTCAATTAAGGGGCTACTCTAGTTGGTGTCCCCATCTTCTATTACAACTACAGTCCACTGACCAGAGTCTCCTGCACAAGTTAATTATCAATACATATGATCAGATTCTGACTCACTTGGATGATGTCTGCATGCATTACGGTGGCATTTTATAACCTGAGTGGCATTTCAGTGGTGTGGAACTTGCTACCAGTTGTTTACATGCTGAGCTATATTTAAAATGTGATAAAACCATGTTAAATCTTATCTTTTAAGGTAAATACTTATATGACCTGTTACAGCTGCCCTTAGACTCTGTTTACATAGGAGGGTTTGTAGAATGATGGACCCCTACAAATCCAGGTACAGGTGTTCTTTAATCTTCTGATTTTCTGCACTGTTAAGATTTTGTTTTTAATGTTTTATTTGAAATACTATTTTCTGTAATGTACTCCCAAAGTCTCCCAGAAGGGTACAATAGAAATAAATGATTTATTGCTTATATAGTTTTCCCATGTCACCATCTCACTATACACATCGACTGACAGAGATATAGAATTTGATGGCAGATAAGGACCACTTGGCCCACCTAGTGTGCCCATTTTTCCCTACCTACTGTATCACTGCAGACCCTATTTGATCTCTGGCTTATCCCCCACTTGTCTTTTCTATAAGGTTCCCTTATGCCTATCCTATGCTTTCTTGAACCCTGTTACAGTTTTTGCCCCACCACCTCCGCTGTGAGGCTGTTCCAAGCATCCATCACCCTCTCCGTGAAGAAGTAGTTCCTCACATCTCTCCTCGGTCTACCCTCCTCCAGCTTTATAGCTTGACCCCTTGTCCTTGAGCATCTTTTTTTCTGAAAGATGCTTCCCTCTTGAACCTTATTCATATCTGTGAGGTATTTAAAAGTTTCTATTTTATCCCCTCCCCCCGTTCCTCCAGTGTATACATATTAAGGTCCTTTAGTCTTTCCTAATAGAACTTTTGATGCAGATCCTGTACCATTTTAGTTGCCCTCCTCTGGACTGCCTCCACTCTTTCTATGTCCTTCCAGAGATGAGGTCTCCAGAACTGGACACAGTACTCAAGGTGAGGTCTCACCAGTGATCTATACAGGGGTAACACCACCTTCCTCTTTCTGCTGGTGATCCCCCACTTATGCACTCCAGCATCCCGCTAGATCTCCCGATTGGCTTGTCACACTGCCTAACCACCTTTAGGTTATCAGGTATGATAACTCCCAAGTATCTTTCCTGTTTGGTGGTCATCAATACCTCTCCTCCCATTTTGTACTCCTCCCTTGGGTTCCTATGCCCCAAGTACAAGATTTTGTACCATTTTGCATTAATACTTGAAACATTCAAAGAGTCTTTTGAATACATTTGTTACAATGAGTGTTTTTATAAGTTTATGTAGTGACATAGGTGTCACCATTAGCTTAAAATATCAAAAATGTGTCAGTAATAGAGTTGTAGAATACTTCAACATTAAAGGCCTGGAAAATAATCTTAGGCTGAAGCTCTCGCCATGGACAAGACTGAATAACAACAATTACCTTATTATAGGTATTATCTGGATATCTTAGTTGATCAAAATCAAATAATTCAATATACCAAGTACAAGCTGGAGCTATTTCAGAGCAATATACTAGATGCAATATATAGAAAAGTCCCTTCTAGACAGGCTAGCTTGTGTACCTGCACTATTTCTTCTTCTCCAGAAAATTTAAAGCATGTTATGTTCGAGTGTCCCTGGTATAAGTCCCCGAGGGGGAAATGGATAATATCACTTTGTAACACAATTCAAACTACTGATCAAGGCTGTCTTCTGAAGATATTTTTACTACTAATGATGAAACAATAATTAGGACAGTAGCCCAATATTTAGTGTATATCTCAAGAATTTGTCTTAAATGTAAAGATGTTAAAGGGTAATGAACAAGAAATTTCAAAAACAATGTTATATTTATAACAAGTTTTAAGATGCTGTATGTGCAAATTATTATCTTCTTAATGAATGCAGAGCTCTGGTTTATCTCTGCAATAATTTTAATTATTTGAAATTGTATTGTGCTTGTACTGTGCTGTATTTTTATATAAATGTATACACTTGCATTTTCTTTTGTTTTTTGTATTGAAAAGGTCTAATGACTGATCAATAAACTACTAGTACTACTACTAATAGTTTGGCAGCACTAGCCTCCTGTGGCAAAATGTAGAACTCATTATTGACCCCAGTGTACAAGTGTGCTCACATTCAACTAAGAACATTCAACCACCTTCAAAACCTGTCGCAATAACTGGATGCAAAGCTCACTGGGATGGACTGTATTGCTTCATCCTAATCCTAATGGCATGTTGCAAGTCAGAGACCAACATTTTGGTGCTAATCATTGTTCCCTGGTGTAAAGACCCTTTCTTTCAAATAGGGGGAAGGCAGTTATTTTGCTACTGGTATGATGACTCAGGTCTGACTTTCTGGTGTCAGCCTGAAGAGAGATAGCTTGGTTGGAGGAGCTTACATTTTTTAGGAGAACTGCACTGAACCTGGTTGTTTTGCCTTGTAGAAACCAATTTTAAGATAATGGTTCCAGTTCTGTTACTGTTTTAACTCTACAGGCTTTTTAGTTGTCCTACGAGATTTTTCTCATTTACATTCAGGTAGTAAGTACAATTTAGAATGGTATGGCATAGTTTATGTCCCTTGCTCAGTTCTTTCATTTTTGTCAGAGTCCATGTTCTACTGTAGAACTCTGTGGTTGAGAGGGTCATAAATTACATTATACAGTTCTAAAATGGAACTTAACATTAGAGTGTAAATCAGAAACACCCACCAAGGTTACTAATAGGCAAGCATAGATTGAACAATGACAGAATTGGAACTAGCATTTAAAGGGCAACTTCTATTAGGAACAAACTCAGGTTAGAGCCGATATGGCTGCTCAGAGTGGTAGAGCGATATAAGGAATATGTTATGCTGTCGCAGCACTGTAGTCAGTGTTATCTGTGATGGTGAGGATAACAGAACTGTGCATGCATGAGTATCACGTATATGCAGTTTGCCCTGGAGGCTGCAGTGCCCAAGATGGTGGCAATGACTGAACTGCACATTGAGTTAGCGCCACCAACTTGGGCACGGCGGCTGTCACTTTCACAGTTGCAGAAGAAAAAGTAGTGCACTGGGAAGGGGATGTGTTTATGCAGCCCACAGAGGGGAAGGGCCACATAAACAGCACCAGTGGAAAATTGCCAGAGCACTGAGGAAGCATACATGACAGCGATCTGATTACATGATTTCACAGTGCTCTTCTAAAGATCCTCTGATGGCATAACATCTGTGGAGCTCCACCCACACAGCCATAAAAATGACTTTCAGGTCCAGTGCAATTCTCCTTTAAAGAAGAGTGCCCATGCGGCACTGGGTGTCTATGGCAGTTGGCACTATGTAGTTAGCTCTGGAGTGGGAGCTTGAAGGCAGTAGTGGGTAGGAGATTCAAGAAGTCCATGTGCATTAGTGGTGCTAATGGAATACAGACACATAGAGAATACTGGATGGGCAACTATGCACAATCAGCATGTTCTGCCACAGAGGGGTTCTGATTCCCTTTGATCTTGAGAGTGAAACTTTAGAGGTCCATGCGAATCAGAACTCTGAGGTGACAGAACACACTGGTTGAGCATAGAGCTGCCCACACAATATTTTTTACAGTGTACGGTGCCCCTCCCAAATCATTTTATATTATTTTATTACTTTTTAAGATTGTTCACTGCTGCATTTCATTCCAGAGCTCAGGGCTGGTTGCTATGCTCCATGGTGTGGTTGTTAGAGAGCACTCATCTGTATTTTTTATTGTATTTATTTATTAGGTCTAGGATTACAATTACCTTTGAGCCAGGGCTCTTTTACAAAGGTTCAATGTCAGGTTACAATTCAAAACATAAGACATGTAAGTCAGATTACAAATTCAATACAAAGGACAAGGTTACAAAAGTGTAAGCTAAACAGAGTTGCAAAGCATCTGAGAAACAAAACAAATTTTGGAGGCTAGGTTACAAGGAGATAGCGGATGAGGAGCAGAGAGGATAGAGGTCAAGAGAGAGGAAGAGTAGAGGGGGTGGAGAGCTATAGAGGAGGAGTGCAGCCAGAGGCATTGTTGTAGACATAACATGGGGAAGTGTATGCTAAGGGGTAACCAAGTGCTAATAGGAGAGAGAACTGCATAAGGTTAGAGAAATATTCATGGGGTCAGCTAGTGGAGGCAGTCACAGGAGCTAGAGGTAGTGAGAGAGAGAGGCTTAGCCTTGATTTAAATGCACCAAGGGTAGGAGTGGAGGAGATGTAACTGTTTAGACCATTTAGCCAGCCTGGCACCCTGTAGACAAAAGATATTTGACCTTGTGAGATACAACAACATGGAACCTGCAGGAGCTGTGATTCAGACCCCTGGTTCAGTCCTAGGGTGCAGGAGTGCACACACTCCAGGGGGCACAAGGCCCATAGTTATTTTCTTCTTCATGGTACAGGTTAGGTACTTTATCCGATTGGTGAGTTGCAGCCATCCAGTTTGTGCATAGAGGTCGCATGTATGTGTGAGGCGGTGGGATCCAGTGAGAAGTCGGCAGGCCTTATTGAGGGAGGTGGATATGCGTCTAAGAGTGGTAGTGGGGCAGAGCCATAGAAGATAAGCCCATAGTCAATAATGGAGGCAACAGAGCTCTGAATGGCGACAGTCAAGGCTTCTGGGGTAAGATGTTGCTTATGCCAGAAGAGAAGGCCAAGTGGAGTATTTGCTGCTTTGGCTACAGTCAATGTGGGCACTGTAAGTTAGATGAGGGTCTAGAGTGATCCCAAGGTGCTTAAAGGCTTGAACCTGTTCCAGGGTGACTCTGTGACTGGTTTTGATGGATGGGGGTGCAGCTTACGCTTGTTATGAGAACTGCTGAACATCATAGATTTTGTATATTTATGTGTACAATGTGGTATTTGATTAGTTGTAAATTGGGTTTGGGAGGGATTTATGAAAAAAAAAACATGGCATCCTAATTTCTCACTTAGTGAGAAGTCGATCATTGGAGTGAACGGGTTTTTTTTTTATTTTGTGACTAGATTTTAATATCTGGTTGATCCTGCATTTGTTTTTTTTTTTTTTGGTTTTTTATAATGAAGTTATCTGGTTGATCCTGTACTTTTTTTAACTATCTGGTTGATACTGCATCTGCAGGATTTTTCGAGTGATTGTGCCATTGCTGTGAGGTTCTATCTGGTTGATCTTGCAGTTTCTGTTGCTGGAGGTAAACTGTGGCCTGTGCACTTAGAAAAACAGCTGAAATATTATTGTACCACAGCTGGGTATTGCCGTGTTCTAGGACCTTTGAACTGTAGTACAACAACATTTTTAGCAAGATTGGATTTCTATACAGAACAAGCCCTTATCATACACTGTAACGATATAGTGCCTGAGGTCATGGGCAGATCATGGGAATCTGGGGTCATTTCATGGTAACTCACCCATAGGACAGAAGTAGGCACTCAGATGTCAGGTAGGTGTGAGAACCACAGTGATGGTTTTCCTCAAAGGAGATGACCTAATGGCCGTCAGGCCTCTGGTGGGTTCCCCCAAAGACAATGAGGGAGACCCTGGTGGGTGGTGAGTCCAGAGGAGTGCCCTGGCAGGCAACTCAGCTCCCGAAGATACAGACGAGACTCTGGCAGGAAGAAACACTGCTAGACAAGGTAAAGGATTCTGTCTCTAGCATGGACAAGGTGACATGAGGTGGGGGATACCTTAGCAAGGCCTCAGCTGTCCCGCTCCACAGGGCCATTGGCCTGTGAGGGCATGGTGGCTGCAGGGCCTTGAAGCACACATGACTCTATGAGGCTGCTAGCCAGGTGGTGCCCCGCTCAAGCTAGGATAGGCAGATAGAGATGGATTGCCATGCAGGCAGGCATCAGGTGCCCAGTCAGCTATGCTGGAATTGTCACACAACTCTACAGTAATGTAGGACTCACAGAATTGTGGCTAAAGCTTTCATGATATCAAAAACAGATAGCACATGGGAAAAGTACTAAAGCATTGAGCAAGAAACAGACAGTTTGGGACCCCCACTAGGACAGCAGGAGGAGGGAGATACATAGAAACATAGAATCTGATGGCAGATAAGGACTGCTTGGCCCACCTAGTCTGCCCATTTCCCTACCTAACGGATAAGCTGCAGACCCTAGTTAACCAACAACCTACTTCCTCCTACCCCCCCACTACATAGAAACATAGAAATATAGACTTTGACGGCAGATAAGGACCACTTGGCCCACTCAGTCTGCCCATTTCCCTTCCTATTGGATTAGCTGCAGATTCTAGTTAACCAACAGCCTACTTCCTGCAATCCCCCACTACAATTGCCTTATGTCTGTCCCATGCATGTTTGAATTCCCCCACTGTTTTAGACCCAACAACCTCCCCAGGAAGGCAGTTCCATGCATCCACCACTCTCTCCGTGAAAAAAAATGTCCTCACATTACCCCTGAGCCGTCTCCCCTCTATCTTTAAATTGTGCCCCCTTGTTCTTACACATCTCTTTTTCTGAAAGATGCTACCCTCCTGGACTTTGTTGATTCCTTGGCGTGCTTAAAGTTTCTATCATGACCCCCCTGCCCCTCCTTTCATCAAGGGTATACATATTAAGCTCTCTCAGTCTCTCTTCATATGGTTTCTGACGCAGACCCTGCACCATTTTAGTTGACCTGTGGACTGCTTCCATCCTGTCTATGTCCTTGCATAGATGGGGTCTCCAAAGCTGCACACAGTATTCCAGATGGGGTCTCACCAACTGTCTGTACAGAGGGATAACCACTTCCCCTTTTCTACTTGTGGTGCCCCATCCTATGCATCCCAGTATCCCCCTGGCTTTCCTTACTGACTTCTCACATTGCTTACCCACCTTTAGGTCATCTGATATGACTGCCCCAAGTCCCTTTCCATTTTTGTTGTTGTTAGTACTTCCCCTGTTATTGTGTACTCTTCTCCTGGGTTTTTGTTTCCCAGGTGCATTACTTTGCACTTCTTTGCATTGAATCTAAGTTGCCATATGTCTAACCATTCCTCCAACCTTGCCAAGTCCCTTCTCATCCTTTCTACCCCCCTTGTGTATCAACTCTGTTACAGATCTTTGTGTCATCTGCAAAGAGGAATACCTTTCCCTTCAGACCCTATGCAATGTCACCTATAAAGATGTTAAAGAGGACTGGACCCAGTACTGAGCCCTGAGGTACTCCACTAGTAACTCCCCTTTCTTCAGAATGTGTTCCATTCACTATTACATTCTGTGTCCTGTTGTGCAGCCAGTTTGCTACCCAGGCTACCACCCTGGAACCCACTCCCAGGCTGGCTAACTTGATTATTAGTCTTTTGTGGGGACTGTGTCAAATGCCTTGCTAAAGTCTAGGTAGGCCATATCCACAGCCCCTTCCTGGTCTATTACTTTGGTCACCCAGTCAAAGAAATCAATTAGATTAATCTGACATGACCTTCCTGCTGTAAATCCATGCCGCTCTGGGCCCTGTGCCCCGCTGGCCTCTAGGTACTCAACAATTCTTTCTTTCAGGAGAGATTCCATCATTTTCCCTACCACTGTGGTCAAACTTACAGCTCTGTAGTTTCCTGCTTCTGCCATGCTCCCACTTTTGTGAAGGAGAATCACATTTGCCCTCCTCCAGTCCTCAGATACCATCCCATCTTCCCATGATTTGTTAAAAAGTGTGGTCAGTGGTGTCACTAAGTCCTCCCTTAGTTCTTTCAGGATTCTGGGGTGAATCCCATCAGGCCCCATTGCTTTGTCCACCTTGAGTTTTAGGAGTTCTTTCAGGACTCTTTCTTCTGTAAATGGATTGGTGTCAACCCCCCCCCCAGAGTGCTTCTATTGTCTGGTTTAGGTAACTCCTCCTCATCTTCTTTTTTGAATACTGAGCAAAAGTATTCATTCAGTATCTCTGCCTTTTCACTGTCTCCCTCTGCCCACCTCCCCTCTCCTTTATTAATCTTCACTATTCCTCCCTTAACCTTTCTATGCTCCCTAATGTACCTATAGAAGGTTTTATCCCCCTTCTCATAGATAAACTAAATGCAGAAATGAAAGGAGAAACTGGAGGAGATGCATTATCATGGTGATTGCCTAAGTAACCAAAGAAAGGGCAGGGAGAGTCAAGGCATCAAAGTAAAAGGTGCGGCTACTGCAATGTGCAGAAAGCAGTACTCGCTGGGACAAGACGGGATGAATATATATCCCAGTAAGAGGTTGTGTTTGGATAGTGCCTCTACTGTGAGCAGCCTGAAAACAAGCTATAAAAATAGAAACTGATGACAGATAAGGACTGCTTAGCCCAGCCAGATGGCCCGTTTTTTTCCCCTACCTATACTGACACTACAGACCCTACTTGATCTCCAGCTCCCCCAGTCCTTGCTTTCAACTAAGATTCCCTTACCCCTGTCTCATGCATTCTTGAATCCTACCACTGTTTTTGGCCCTGCCACCTCCATTAGAAGACTGTACTAGGCATCCACCACTCTTTCAGAGAAGTACTTCCTCACATCTCTCTTGAATTTACCCCCTTCCAGCTTCATTGCACGTCCCCTTGTTCTCGTACATCTTTTCTCTGAAAAATATTCCTCTCCTGTACCTTATTTACCCCCATGGATATTTAGGGACTGGGAGTCTTGGCTTTGAGAGAGGGGCTAGAACACACTGTAGCTCTAAAAGAGGAGCAGGAAATGAAAGACTCTGAAAGAGGAGTTATTGCCAGTAGAATAAAGCAAAATGCAGAATGAACTGTGATGGCTGGATCTTAACATATGAACCTATACAGTTTATTATCCAGTAAAGGATAGTGTGCTCAAAAATGCTTTGCATATGTGGTCTGTTGAGTGGGAGGGTCCTGGGGTACAACACAGAATCTTAACCTGGGGAGCATCAAAACAACAGTAAGGTGAGGCACATAAGGGAACTCATAGCGAGCCAGAAAAAAAACCTGAGATACAGGAGGTTCCCCAGTCATGCCCACCCCCATTTCAGGGCAATGCTACAGAAAGGGTTATGCTTATAAAATGTCAGTTATCTAAACACACTGTCCTCCTGGGATGCATGTTCACCCCATCTCATCCCAGAGAATACCACTTTTTGAGCATTACGGTAGCTGCATCTTGTAATTTAATGCCTCAACTCTCCTTGCAGTTACCTCTGAAATAGCCTTCTTTTTGAAATCCAAAATCCTTGTATCATTGGTTACTTCCTGGACTCCAGCCTCAAACTAAATCTCACTGTGCAAATGTCACTCTGACCTAACAGGGTCTCCAGCCCAAGATCCCTAACAGTGTCCTGACTGGAGAACACCAAGTCAAGAACTGCATCCCATATGGCCTCAGTCATTCACCTCCTGCATAAGGAAGCAGTCCTGAGTGATATCTGCAAATCACTGCCTATTCTGACTCCTAGCCACCTGTGTCCCCCAGTCTAATGCTCAAAAGTTGAAGTCTCCCAATCACACTATTCCTCCATATCCTACTGATTTCCATATCTCCACCTCCAGTGCTTCATATGTTTCCACTGATTGATATGGTCGCCCATAAACTACCCCCACCCGGTATTTCCTTTTCCCTCCTTCCATCATCTGAACCTACAGTGACTCTACACCTTTGTCCTCCATGCTTGATGCATCCCTTGTGACCTGAACCTCTGCCCTAACATACACTGCCACCCTGCCCCTCCATGTTTTCCCTGCCCTGCCCGAATAGCTAGTACTTTGGAACATCTAGGTGTCAGCAGCTGTTTGCATTACTTGGAGTTGGTGTTCAAAAGAACAGATAAAAAAGATATCCAACTTCAGAAAGAATAAACTATTTATTCTCACCATTCCAATATTTATCCCTGTAATCACCGGATCTATAAATACTGTAGAAATTGCAAGTGACTCACATTGCTTCTCACACACAGCTGCTCCCATGCACATTCATTCAAACTGCCATCCCAGTCACAGCACTGACCGATTCTGGGCTTAGCACATTTATTCCCTTCTGCGCCCACCCCAGTGGCATATCATATCGATATTGTCAAAAAAAGAGAGACAAATGCTTAACTTTATTATGCATATATGTCCAGTTCCATAGGTGACCTGATACATTTTCACATCCTGAGGAGCGTTCACTCTTACACAAAATAATAAACAGCCATAAAATACTAAAGTGCCCTAAAATAAAAATAAAAAAGCCTTTAAATTAAAAAAAAAATGTTGTAGGTGCCGTATTGGTCCTTTTAAGAACAGATCCAGAAACAAATGATATTTGTTGGGATATTTGAAAAAACTGCCACAAAGCTTCTGAAGAAGCACCTGGTTGGTTCGAAAGCTAAAGCACTTTGTTCTTTTCTGTAACATCCATGTTGGTCCAATAAAAGGTATCAAATCATTTGTTTCTGGATCTGTTTTTAAATTAAAAAGAATTAACTTAGGTTGTAATCCAGCTGGTATACTGCCACACTGATTCCACCCATGGAAAGTCCAGCTGAGTTATGAGCAAAACCCCAGCTTTTACTCCACAATATCCTTGGTGACCCCCACTGAGAGCTTATGATGAATACCAACATGTAACACTCTGAGTGCTTCTAGGATCAGGAAATACCGCTGCTTCTAACCAAGAGATGCACTGCCAAACAACAGAACCTTCTACCTCAGAGGAAACTGCCATGCTGGTGTTTGCACATGCACATCACATGCATCAGGCTCCTCTCCTAACTTGGAAGAGCCAATAGAAAAGGTGTTTGCATGTCACAAGGACCAATAACATAATGTTGGTTTTTGCCCATTAAAAAAAAAGACCGTAACTGTGGAACAACACAGGGTTGAAGAATAAGTTCCAATTAGTATTTCAAAATGAAAACTTTTAAAACAAGGAGCTGAGAAAAAAACAGTTGTGTGAAAATACACACTCCAGTTGCATAAATCGAACATGCAACAGGACAGCATTAGAGTATTTATTCAGACTCACTGGCACAGCACTCGTGGCTGCACTGTGCTCCACCACTTGTGAAGTCGATGAGGCCAACACTACTTGTTTGAATAAATAAGTCAGTGTATCTGACTGTGCCCTGTTGCATATCACCTGTTTAGTTCAGTTGATCAGGAGATTACTACTACAGTGAGTGTGCCATTCATTAGCTGGTGGTTGGTGGAGGTGGAGAGAAGGCTGTGCCAGTCAATGTCCACGAGACTGTATACATCCTTTTGTTAAGGTGTGTGTGTAGCAGGAGAAGGGGGTGGGATGAGTGCCAACAGAGGGTGGGGGAAGGGGGTGTTATTGGGTCTTACTGGGTTGGGCAGGGGAGGAGGATGGGAGATTTGGTGTAACGAGGGTGGGGTAAGGGTTTACACTATTTATATAACTATGATGCCTGGCAGGCAGCTAATATACCCTAACTGTGAACTATGTATGTATGTGCGGGGGGGGGGGTAGAGTATTGGCTGATAAGA
Organism: Neoceratodus forsteri; assembly: GCA_016271365.2. NCBI lineage: Eukaryota > Metazoa > Chordata > Ceratodontiformes > Ceratodontidae > Neoceratodus > Neoceratodus forsteri. The sequence continues at coordinate 254,427,958 of CM028131.1, read as the reverse complement.
GGGTGGGGGGGATGAGGGTATTGGTAATAAAGGTTATGGCTAGAGAGGAGGGTGGATAAAGTACTGGGTGGCTAGGGTAGTTTCAGTGTTTAAAAACGTTTCTTTTTTTAAATAAATGTCATCTGCAAAGTTGGTAGGGGCTGGGGAAAATCTTTGCTCTGCTATGTGTAGTGCAGAGTTCCTGACTTCACATCAGATTCACTGATGAAGTTTCATTTTGCAATATCTCTAAACTCTAGTCCTTATTTATTTTATTAAACATTTTTAATGACAGATCTGTGCAGCCTCTTGTGCAGATTTAGTGCAGCTTTCTGTTTTTGTTAGAGTGCTGCGTTCTGTTTCTATTACCCATCATCTGCATTTAATCAGCTGGAGCGACTTTTAATGACAACAATACTTAACAGCCACACTGCAGCAACATTTAATTAGCAGCAGTAATAGCTTTAAAGATCATCAGCAGCCTTTTCAGATCAGCAGCCAGGTTAAGGTATGCAATGCACATGCTCAGAAGTCTGTTGTCTTGAGGTCAATAGGTCATACTGTTGACAACAGCCATAGCAACAGGGCTATAGCACAGGCTGCGTTTGGTCAGGTGACCATGTTTTAGCCAATGAGACTGCAGGTTACTATCCAAGCATTTATACATACTGTATGTACAATATTTTAATCTCCCTTTCACCCTATTACAGATGGCTTGCCTTATATGTACTACCATGTTGAAATCTCAGATTCTCTAGCATACTCATTATTTCCCCTTCAATGGATGTGGAGCAAACATTATGGATCTATCAGCACAAACTTCTTTTATAAAACAATATCCAAATCAGAGCTGAGTTTTTGTCTTGTGGCAACTCCTTCCACTAGGCCAGTGAAGTATGAACAGTGCTGCAGTGACAGTGTTCTAAGTCTCCAGGGTGAGGGTTGAGCACATTCCACAGTTGTACTGCCTTCTCTGGTCGGTCTAGGAGCAGCAGTTGACATCGTGGATGACCACACAATGTAATGTATCCACAAAGGTGTGGTACGATAGACCGATTCTGTGTAGGGTGGTGAGAGGGACTATAAAGGGGGAAATACATGGCAGTAGGAGAGATGGCATGATGTTAGTCTGTCTGTGCCCAAATGGCCTGGCATCCATCTTTCTGGAGGGGCACCCACATCCTTGCACTGGATCTTGGTGGTGTTATAAAGGCAGACCCACTGTGGGAATATAATTGCAGGAGCATCTGACGCTGGCATCTGAAGGGCTCAGCGGAGGTGCTCCCTGGTATGGGGGAAGCAGCTGGATTACAGGATGCAATACAGCAATCCCCCCCCACATGGGGAGAAAAATGAATGAAAAAATATCCCAAATGTATCCTTGTGATTTTGATGGCTTATTTTTTTCCAGTAAGTTGCAGTCCAGTGACCCAATCCCATCAATACAAGTAGATGCGCCTCGATTATTTTCTTTTTCTTACATCAATGCCTTCAGCTAATGAGGTTATAATAGCTGGGGAAGATGACTGGTAAAGTAACAATGTGTTCTCCATGACAGTTTCATGCTTTTCTTGACTCAGTATAATTACCCTTTTACACATGTCAGGCAAATAATTGCAAGCAGGGCTCCCTACTCTAATTAAATGGAAGATATCCTCACTTCATTTTCTCTTCCCATCCTGCTGGCTGTAATAAAATGCTTATTTCAACAACAGTTTAATTATTAATTGTCAAATCATTTCTTCCTAAACTACATTACTCCTCAGACTTTTGATTTTTTTTTTTTTATAAAACGACAACCTTTGAATCTGAAACCATTAAAGTGCCGCTGACATTGGCAGGAGCAGCTTCCAAACAATACAATAAGTGCACACAGTTTAGCTTGCATTTCATGTACATGCCATTCTCCCATACATTATTATTGATGATGTTAATGAAAACAGTCTCTGTTACTCAGTCTTCATCTGCTGTGCGTACTTGTCTACAAGTGACATCATTTATTTATTAGACCTTGGTGACCTGGAACGGGACAAAGAATCAAGATTGATTTCCAACTGTGACCCCCCGGGGGGGATGAGGTTACAGAATGAAATGGAGGCTAATCAGTGTCAAACATGTAATAAAAATATTTTAGGCAAGTATTTCATAAACAGGTAGCACCATGAATGTCAGGTGAAGGGGTGTAAAGCTATTTCCAAAATACTTTATAAAAAACTTCACTGGCTGAGAGACATCACCTGACAGTGCATTAAATTCCTAGCACAGCATGATCAGGTGATGGATCTCATTACCAATGCAAAAAACAAACAAAAAAGGTCATTACTTTCAAATCAGGAACTAGTTCATGTATGTATTTTGTTATCTAAAATGCATTTAAACAGTGATTTATGTAAAAAAAGTTTAAAAAGTTGCACTTTATATGTGTGTGTATATATATATATATATATGTATATATATATATATAAAATTCATAAGAGTAGCAGGCCATTTCATAAGCACAGTAAGCCTCTCCAGGGTGCCCCCACTCACCATGGGCATGTAACAACATTCTTTAATGTCTGTAGTGTTAGGTCAATCTATTTTGTTTTTTTATTATTGAACCCATTTTGAATAAAACAGGGTCTTTATCTATGAGACAGTATATGTTCATGTTGCCACATGCTGTGAAATTATAATCCTTTCTGGCATCACAGCCATTTGCCACAGAAATTATGTAAACATTATAAAATGGGTACTACAATTTCTGCTTCCTGATTGGGTGAAACATGTTCCTACCCACTGGATTAGGACAGTGCAACAAATGGGCATGAAAAAGTCCCAGTAAAAATGTTGCTCAATTACTAACAAATATCAGTGTGCAGTTCCTTGATGCTGCAATCCCATATCCTGGGTTCACTTTCATTTTCACTACTACCTTGCTTGGCTCACTCAGTCACTGAACTAAAACACCTGAAGCCAGTCGTTTCCAGTTCACATAATAAAACAATATGACTTTTTTTTTGTTAATTTAAAAAAAAGTAGAACAAAACTATGTGTATGTTTGTGTGTGTGTTTGAAAGGGGGGATTGCTTCAAGAGACAATTCACACAAAAAAGCACACACAACATTGTGGTTCACACAGTGCAACTCAGTCTAGCCCCCAGTAGAGACAGCCCACCTGTGGAGGGACTTTTTCACAAAAAAACTACAGATTATTAAACATGTATGGTAGTAAAAGAAACCATAGCACTCAGCCTCCATAACTAGGTGGATGAAAGTAACAGGGTAGATGCCCATTAATGACGCAAAAGATGCTTAATTTCTCATATAAAATATGTGGTCAAAATACCCCTATGATTGCTGATTTGTACATGGGATGCTGGGAAAATCAGTACATTTCTGATGCTGAAACAAATCCATTCAGTCACAAAATAGACCTGTACAAAAGGTTTATTGATTACCTGTTTTTTGGTATGGCATGTCACAAAAAGTGAATTACAAAGTTTTGTGGAATTATCTTCATTCCAACAATGACAATTTGAGATTCAGTCTCCAGAGTAGCAGCACTTGCATAACTGTCTTGGTTTTGCACATTTCTAAATGCTTAGATGCAGGTGTAGTGACTGATTTATTTAGAAAACAGAGAACTCGCAATTCCATTTTTACGCAAGTGGTTGTCACCTATGCCAAACTATAAACAGCATTCTGATCTCTCAGTTTCTTCATATAAAACAGAATTATAATACTATACAAAACTACAAGGCTACAGGAGCAGGAGATGGCTGAGAGATTAAAAAATGTGGATGTGGTGACATGTATATCCAAAGAGGAAGGGAGAGAGCAACAAATACATTGAGAGAAGAGTTGTTGGTTAAACATAGTTGTTTCAGAAATATTGTTACTAAGGATGATGTTAACTTTGTGACTTCTTTCTCAAAGGATGCCAACAACTGAAGAGTGTTATAAGACATAACTGGTTCATCTTGGGAATCAACCACAATTTTGCAAGAATATGTGGGGAGACACTGAGGTTGGTGTACAGAAGGGCATGGACTCTGAAGGATCAGTTGGTCTAAAGACTTCAACCGAAAGAACTGCCACCATGTAGAGAGGGTAACTTGTTACCACCACTTCTGCAGGGGTGTTTTCCTTGTGGTGATCGTAAATACTGTTAAGCTATCCAAAACACTACCAAATGTTTGAATCACCTCACGGGTAAAGACTTGCAGATTAGGCAGTTCACAAATTGTTATTCTACCCATGTAAAATATCTTGCTACTTGCAGTTGCAACAAACAAAAAGAGCAGAGGAGTGCACATCAGCCTCTTAAAGGTGCTCCAGCCCAAAAACTCAAAGTAAAAAGCAAAGAAAGCCAGGCACTCACTAAAGCTGAGAATAATAAAGGGATTTACTTGGTTAATTACAAGTGCATGGCAGACACACTGGGCTAACATCCTGATGTATCGACCCAGTCACATGGGTCTTCCTCAGGGGGTCATTATCAGCTTTGGTGTGTGTCCAGCTTTATGTGTTTTTTACTTGCAGTTGCAGACTGTATTATGTGGATAGAACCAACAAAAAATTGTTTAAAATTCATGTCGGGGATAAAAAATTTAAAGATGGTTTGGTCCCCTTTCTTCGTTCTACTTTTTAGGTGATTCAGCATGGGGATCCTCCCCCTTTCATGGAGATATGCAATAATCTCAGTGATCTCTAAACCTAACAAGGATCCCTGAAGTACCGCATCCCACTGACCTACAGTATTTCCCATATTAATTCATGACTATAAAGAATTCATGTCCATCCTTGCTCAATGACTAGAACACATCCTACCCACCCTAACAGACTCCGATCAAGTAGGGTTTGTCTGTTGCCAGCAAGCACACAACAATGTCTGTCACACATTATTATTATTAGACCATGCGAATACCTGCCAGATACTGGTGGCTTCCTTAAGTCTGGATACTGAAAAGGCATTTGATAGGGTGGCCTGACCATTTTTGCAGGTCATCCTGTCAAACTTTGGCCTGCCGGGTGACTTTATTCAGCTTTTGAATGATATATATGCCTTTCTACAGGCATACATATGGGTAGATGGCTCCCTCTCATCTCCCTTTTTGTTGGGCAGGGGCACGAGACAAGGGTGTCCCATGTGTGGTGGTGTGGTGTCCTGATGGTTGTGTGTGCTGGGATCCACTAAAATAAAAGGGTGGCTAGAGCGACAGTATCATGATGACCCAAATACATTGCACACTATTTACCAACACCAGTGCTGCTCCCCGCAGGTGGAATAGTGGAAGGACACTTCAGGTTCCCAAGGAGGTGGATGTTGTCACCTGACAAAGAGAGGCGGGAGTCGTGAATGAGTTTCAGATGCTTTGCAGGATTTATTCTGCAAACAGGGGAAAGAAGACACGGTCTCAGGGAAGAAGGGGGGTAAAGTAATACTTCTGAACTCCTGTATGAGGAGAACTCTAAGGTCCCTATAAGAAGGTGACTTCTATGATAAAACTGACTGTAACAGCTATGCTGTAAGAGCATTTCTAACTCTATGGTTCCTGTAAGAGGCTGACTATAACATCTATGCTGTAAGAGCGTTTCCACACAATCAAGATCTGACAATCACTAAGAATTTGTTCACTTTACCTCTGAGGTGCACCTCTGGCTAAGTGACTAATACCTGGAGTACTCCAAACCTAAGAACACCTACAGCATACTATAGCAAAACTCTATGACTGTTATTATTGGCAGATGGTGCACGGTGGTTACTTTCTCTGTTGTTGTGGGGTTATTTAGTCGTACAAAGGAAAACAAGACAAAAGGAACTCATGCAAAAAGGAACAGGCAGGCTGGCTGACTAGCGTGACTCTGAAGACTTCTTGTGGGATTAGAGGGATAGAGAGGTTTTCTAAACAGACCATGAGTCCATCGGCCACACCCACCTCTCCTGGGTTGCCAGAATTAAGAACAAGCATTAAGATCCTCTTGGCTAAGAACCCACTGAGGACCGCCGGAAATTGAAGCACAAAGGATCCAGCCACAGTCTGCTGGTGGACACCTAGGGTGAAACAATGAATGCAGTGACCACAAGGCCACAGCCTGCTTGTGAACTGCTGAGTGTGAAGGATGCAGAAGAACCCCAGCCACAGCCCACTTGTGGACTGCCAAGTAAGGAAGATGCAGAAGAACCATGACCCCAGCCTGCTTGTGGAATGCTGGGTATGGAAGATGCAGAAGACGATGGAAGGACCCCATGGAAATTAGGAACCAGGATGAGGAAGCTTTTGGAAATCAGAGGATAACAGAGTTCTGGGCACCAAGGCAGGACGCGCTAAGGACATACGTAAAACAATAAACAGGATGTTGGTTGGGGTAACTGGAAGGGACAATCTTGGCGTCACTACAACAGATGAGACAAAATAAAAATAAAAAAAATGGCAGAATCTGAACTGGGCCAGGCCATACACTAGGACTGTTGGAGGAAAACAATAAACGTGATGTTGCAATGGTATGGCCATGAATCTCGAGGAGTTCTGCTGTAGTCTAATTCTGGGGCGCATTGATGAAATGCCTCTGGAGATTGCTGAAGACTGATTCGGAAAATACACTGGTGGAATACCTCTGAATAATTGTTGAAGACTGATTCAGAAACACACTAGTTCTGGATGCTGGCGCATGCAATAAACTGTAGTTCAACAGCAATTACTCAGTTCAGGAAATTGTAGCAGTTCAAGTAAATGTCACAGTTCAAACAGTTATGCTTAGTATGACAGTTCCAGCAGTTATGCTTAAACCACAGTTCCAACAGTAGTGATCAGTTGTACAGTCACGGAATGTCCAGACCACAATTATGAGCAAATATCTGGTGACCCTTCTGAGTGGTTGCTTAACTACAGTGGGGCCCTCTTAACTAGATCAGGCTTCCCAATGCTGGGGTGACTATGAGTAACTAACTGCTAGAAGCTGGATGGCCCCTTTACACTGTGGGGTACACTGACAGAATGGGCTCTCACTACAATGGTGGGCCACTACTGGCTGGCTGGGCCCCTTTAAGGATACTGGGCATACTGTGGCTGGGCCCCTTTAAGACACTGGTCTTACTGTGGCTGGTCCCTTTTAAATATCAGGCCTACTTTGGCTAAGCCCTTTTAAACAGTGTGTCTACTGTGGCTGAGCCCCTTTAAACATCGAACCTACTTTGGCTGGGCCCCTTTAAACACTTTTGTGCCTGGTTGCCCTTTTAAATCTTTACTAGGCCTGCCACTGCCCCTTTTAGGTATTCACTCCCCTTCTTCCCCTTGTCTCCACCCACTGATGCATATTCAAGTGCCCCTGTGGGCCTGATGTGGCTGAACTCCACCACTGGGCGTTCCTACACCTGCTGAATCAAATTGATTTAAATCAGGCCCGCCCTCCTCCAGGTCATCAGCCTACTTTCTTTGCACCTAGTGCCTTTGAAAATAAAAGAATAAAAACAACTCTGTATATTTACTGCTGGCAGTCAACACTTTATGGCAGTGCTGCCACTGACTCACCACTCCTGCCCGGTGAGAAGAATGCTGGTGAGAGAGGTGGGAGGTGTTGTTGGCAGAGGGAGAGCTTTTCAACAGGCAGGCACTGCAGCGGATGACTCAGGTGGTGGGGGAACCTTGCAGGGCTTCCTGTCATATGACAACCTCTTCCTGGATATGGCTCTTCTTTCACTGTCAGCATGGGACTGAAGAACTTTTAATTTATTTAAAATAAACAAAGGGGCAACACAGAGCCCTCACCGCGGATGACTGCCGACTGCTGGCTTCTTCTCTGGCCAACCCTACAGCACTGACACACTGCACTACATGCTGGACTGCTAGCTGGACACTGGACATCTTCAGAAAGAGAGTGGAGGCACCCAAACAAGCCTTTTGGATGGCTTCAATCTACTCAGGTAAGCCCACTCTGTCCAACTTGGCTTTCTGGCATCCTCCCTCTTTCTCCCACACAGCCCAATATTCTCCTCACTCTCTCAGCTTCTCTTTTTTTTGCCCACATCTGGGACATGACGTCCCTGGCAATGCCAGTTGTCCTTTGGCAACCCAGCATGGGCTGAGGGTCAGAAAATGCTTCCGTGGCTCGTGCTGCAATGGAGAAGGGAAGGGGGTCCAGAATGGAGTGCAGGCAGCCAGGGGACTGCAGCAGAGGAAAACCTTTTTTTAAATTGCTGCCCACTGCTGTGCCAGGGAAAGGGAGAATTCCCTAACTACTGCAAGGGGTCTCTAACCACTACCACTGCGCTGCCCAGATGCCCACTCTGTCAGAGGACACTAAGGGGCACTTTTTATATAACTGGGTCACCTTTTACATAACTGGGGCACCTTTCTGTTTTTCTGTTGTGCCCCCATCTTTGGGGCACTACAGATGTCCTCACTACTTTTTGAGTTGTACCTTGAGCCCTTAGCAGTTTTAATACATAACTCACAGATCATATCGGGAATTCTCGTATGGGGGCAAGAGTATAAGATATCATTATTCACAGACAATATCTTATTAACCCTTACCTGCCCTGAAGATTCTGTTCTAGCTCTGTGGAAAATATTGGGGAAATTTGGGGAGCCCTCAGGTTCTAAGTTAAACATGGCTAAAACAGAGGTTTTACTTTACAATTTCAGATCTTCTCAGAAGCTCAAGCAACAATTCCCATTTAAGTGGCATAGACCGCTCTCCGGTATTTAGGCATTAAACTAATAAAACACCTAGACTATCTGGAACTATTAAATAAGGAGATCCTCACACAACAGATAATGGAAAACCTATCCAAATGGAATCAGCTATATATATATATTTATAAAATGGTGTGGTAAAATCATAAAAATCCCAGTGATACAATTGGCCAAAACACGTCACATGACCATGCATTATTTCCCAACAACCGCACACCTTCCACTACGACCGCACGCCTGAACTACTTTCCAGTCCTCAAAACTTTTTCACCAGCAGCAAGACCACTCCACACCTGGTGCAGCTAGACACCCACACTAACACACATGTGCAACTGACACCCACACCCATAAGTAAATATACCAGTAGTAGCCTTACACTGTAGAAACAGATCTCTTCATCCTACCATTAATGTTTACTGAAAATTTAATTTAAAAATCAAATCCTGCCATGTTGACAGTGTCACAGTGTACAACCACTTTTATTACTGTAACCACTGTGACCAGTCTGATTAACAGAAACCTAACTGTATATATAAAACTATAACATACATTCTTTTGTAGTCTTCTCTTCATTTCTTTAAAAAAGATGCCTTTCCACTGACAATACCGCGATCCTGCAGACAGTACTTTCACTTTCAATAGCGAAATGTAGCGTGACCGAGCGGTGCTCATTTTAGAAAGTGAGAAGCTGTTACGAGGTCAAAGTAAGACGTGCTCTGTTTAAAAAATCAGAAAAGTGACTGCCTTTTATTAGTTTCTCTTCGTTTTCCATAATAGTAGCTCCATATGCGATGCGAAACGGGCGACGATAGAGCGAGCGAGTCGGTAATGTTAGAAACGTAGATGGAAGCCAGAGCGAGTGTTGCTTGCTTCCGTCTACGTTTCTAAAATTACCGACTCACTCGATCTATCCTCGCTGCTTCTGCATACAATATGGAACTACTATTAAGGAAAACCGAGAGAAACTAATAAAAGGCAGTCACTTTTCTGATTTTTTAAACACAGCACGTCTTACTTTCACCACGTAACAGCTTCTCACTTTCTAAAATGAGCACCGCTTGGTCACGCCACATTTGGGCAATTAAGTGACAGTCCTTACAGACATACTTTTTTTCACACAAAAGGACTACTAAAAGTTAAATTCATTTACAAATACAGTTTTCACACCAGAAGTGTCTCCTCTGCCAACATATCATTTAATTACCAACTACACAGAAGGACTACTCCCCAAAAAAAATCTATAGCCATTTTATAAGATAGATATACCACTCTGAGGTGTGATGGCTCTGATATACGCACGCCTTGTGTGTTGACGTAGACTAAGCCTGCGGCCTCAGCATAAAGCACACTACAGCATGCGTATATCAGAGCGACTCAGCACACCTCAGAGTGGTATATCTATTACATATATATATATTTTTTTAATAGAAGAGATGATCTGTCAAAATATTTTACCTACAGTCCTTTTCTACCTACAAAAATTGCCACTAATGCCTGACTGGATATACTTTAGGGCATGGGATAAAGCCATTTCACAATTTATTTTGCAAGTGAAGTGTCCCCAGTTTTGGTTAACTATTTTGCAGTTACCTAGAAAAAATGGAGGAGTCAGCCTCCCCAATCTGTGGCGCCATGCCCTTGCCACTAATCTGGACACTGTTTGCACCTGGATAGCATTGTTCCTTCAACCATACTGGAAACAGATTGAATTCTCACTTAATGATATTGGTAACTGGGAGGAATATCTGTTATGAAACCCACCTAGATGCAAGCTGCTAACCAAATTCTACAGACACACGTCCGAAACCTTCCGTCAATGGTTAGTTATGTTTTACACCTTCCTCTCTCCCACGCATTAGTTTATCTTATAAGCTATGGCACATGATTCAGCATATCCCCTAAACAAAATAGATAAGGCATTGCAGTTATTGAGTAGAGTAGGCTTAAAATATGTGTATCTACTACTGCATCTGAATTGTACTCTTCCATTTGCAACATTGCAGGCCAGGTATGGGCTTTCTATCGCAGACCTTTATCGCTACCTGCAACTCCGGTCCTACCTACTTGACAAGGGGGAACCATGTAACAAATTACCTTGACAACTCCTAGCACTATTTCAATTGCTAACAGCCTACCTGAAGAGAGACACCTGGTCTCATTTTTTTGACCAAATATATAAAGCACTCCAAGCAGTCTCTAGAGAGACAATGATATCTATTTTGAGAAAATGGAATGCAGAACTAGACTTAGAATCTGCCATAGATCTCTGGGACAAATTGGCCCCAGGAGCTCTACACATAACCTCAGCCACGTACTGGAGAGAGTACGATTGGAAGTGACATTGCTAATTTTTAGGAACACTGACTATTATAGCTAAATATGCCAGATTTGGACCTGGCACCTGCTGAAGGGGATATGGTCAAAATCTGGCAAACCATACGCACATATTTTTGACTTGCCACAACTTGCAGTCATATTGCCAAGCTGTATCTCAGAAGTAGAAGACACCTTTGATCATCAAGATGAACTCACCCCTTTGTTGATCCTCTTGTCAGTACCACAAGTGGAAAACCGTCTGGGGTGGGTTACTTTACAACTGCTTCCCATCTCAATCCTGGCCAAGAAAGCCATTATTAGGCTGTGGCATATCAAGAGACTTCCCACACTTGAGGACTGGTGGGAAATTCTGCATGACATTTATAATATGGAGCATATGACCGATTAGAATTTGAATAAAATGCCACTGTTTGAATTCCGATGGCAAAAATAGGTGCTCTGCCATTTAGAGAGAGACTCTAATTTTATCCCATGAGTTCGACTTACCTGCCTCTCTCTTTGCTCCCCCTCCTTTTTTTCTCTTCCTGTTATTCTGTACCTTCTTTCTTCCCCATCTTCCTCTTTATTATACTATTTATAACCTTCCCTATGTGTCACCTCCCAATTTCTTACTTTTCTTAATGATTTGCAGTGGAACAATTTTCTTTTATGTAGAACCTTATGCAGCTGATATGATTTTGATGTGTATAAACAGTTTTAAAGCGAAAGGGGCATTACATGAATGCCCTGGTCTAGTGGTATCTACTGGCTACCAGTGAGGTCCCACACCACCTTTAAAGATATATTTACTAATGTTTAGACAATGGGATTATAATTTCCTGGTCTCTGATTGGCTTAGACACATGCCAAGGGGCTACATTAAGTACCAGTAGATACCAGGAAATAAGTGGCAGCCTGTCCTGCCTCACTATCAAAGAGGCATCACTGTGCCACTTTGGATTTTGAAAAGTTATTAGCTGCCATTTTTTCTGCTCACTTAGCGAGCGATGCACCCTCCATCCATGCTTGATTCTCTCTCAACCAAGTGATTCAACACATGGAAAACTACAAATACAAGTAAACCTTTCCGTAGAACAAAAAGTGACACCCAACTTCCAACAGGCATATATTTTTAGGTTGCTTACCAAATGCCCTCTCCCCCTGCTGCCACTGCTGCTCCATTCTCTCAAACCAAAACAGTAAACAACAGGACTGAGAGTAAAAGGTAAACCTTACACAAACTGAGTAAATAAGTCACCTAGAAAATGGACTTTGTTACCGTACTGAAATCTCTCAGCTGCTGTGCGTGCTCTTGATCTTGTGCTGCACTGTTTGATGTTGACCGCAGTCTTCCTGTCTGATTGTGATGCACTCTGAAACTGGATCCCGAATGACATAAATAAAAACAGGGGATGAAAACTGAACAACTAAGTAGAGGGAGGGGGTGGAGATTACTCTTTCCATGCAAGGAAGTCTTAAACCATACTGTGCCCTCTACTGACAACTATGCCAGTAGAGGGACTACTTTACCAAAGATGAAGTTTTAGTTAATTGTGCTCTTTATATATATATGTTTTTATTTTTATTGGTTACATAAAAATGCCACATGTAGCCCATTTTCTAAGTGCAATAATACCTTCCAGGGTGGGTGATAGTGGGCTATACCAGAACATCCAGGGGTATAAGGCCCTCTGCCTGTGGTGTCGGGCCTCATTATGCCCCTGGGTAATCCATTATAGCCCAGTACTGCCCACTCTGTTGGGTATTATTGCTTGCATAAAGCCCTGCATGGATTGGATCCTGACTACCTTAAAGACTATTTGCCTTGGTATAGTCCCTGCCACTCACTGCGCTCCACAAATGGACTGCTTTGGCTGCCCCTGGGTCATGTATTAAAGCTATTTGATGATAACGCATTCTATGCTGTGGCTAGGAGTGTGTGAATATATACATATATTTAGTGTTTCATGGGTACTAGGTTGGAATTGTACATGTCACAACAGCATGGTCCAGAAGAGTGCTATAAAAAATGCTGTCCACAAGAACAGCGCCCGTCCAAAACACTGACCGCAAGAAAAGAGGCAATGGTAATGGTCCCTGAAGACACGGACCACTACTATAAAACACTGACTACAAGAACAGTGGCAATGGTAGCGGTCCCTGAAGATACGGACCACTATCTTAAAAAAGTACACCCCCCCCACACCTCCCATAACTAAAATATCTAACTCCAAGGGGGGGGAAGAACATGAGGAGGGGTAGAACTTTGGGGGGTATATCTGTTTTGGAAAGTAAAAAAAAAACACACTTGAGGTAGGGAGAAAATTAAAGCTGCAGGAGTGGGGAGACCAGGAACAGAACTCTGGTCTATCAAGCCATATTGGCCAAGCTGCTTATGTCTCAGATCTCTCCACTACAGGAGCAGCTCAGCCAGCCCCCTGCACTTTTCTCCCTCTTCTCCACTTCCTGCCCTGCCTTTACAGTGACAGGGGCAGTGGTTCCTAATGTTTGCTATTCTACCCCTGTCACTGTGTAAGGCAAACATGGCTCTTCTAGCCAGCCTATTCTAACTGGGTACTGTTTCAGGAATATTTGCTGAATACTTTAGAGAATATTTGGATTTTTGGCTGTATTTGTGTACTCAGAATACTTGTATTTCCCACCTGCTTCTTGTTTAACAAAATTATAAGGCTATAAAAAGTATTTTGCCCCGCACCCATGTGGCAATGGTGGCCTCTCTCCACCTTTCACCAGGAATACACACCCACTCCTCCACGGGCTGTGGCACTACACTCCTCTCTTCCTCTCTTCCCAAGTGCAGTACTATGAGGTCTAGTCCCAATCAAAAATACATTCCAGGCTGGGCTAGTATACTGGGCTGGCAGGAGAAGTAGCCAAGTCAATCCCCCTCCTTTCCCTGTCCAACCTCATTAAAAAAGTATTCCTCACATGAATATCTGATACCAACCATACTCCTCCCTCCCATCCTTGGCACTCACTGACACCAGACAAAAAAGTTGATCCCATTGTGGGTGACTGACATAGCCCTTCCTCCATCCCAGCCAACTGCTGTAAAACAGATATCCTCACACCATCATCTGACACCCACTACCCTTCTCCATTCCACCCTTTGTCCTCACCCATGTCTGATATCCAAAAGTAGTACAAAAAAAGAGTGGTACCACAATGGGCAACCAGTATAACCCTTCTCTACCTTGGCCAGTTGCTGTCTATTGAATGGAACTCTGTAGTAATCTTTAACTGTCTCCTTTGTGGTGACTTGAGGACTTAAACATGCTTCTTTGAAGCATCACAGAATTTTACTCTCCCATCTAAAGGCAGTGCAGAGCAGGGAAACAAAGATGCTTCAAGAGCAGCAGTATGAGGTCAAACTGAGAAAACTCAATATGTACTCACTCGAGGAGAGGGAGAGAGAGAGAGAGAGAGAGGGACATGACTTGAAACCTTCATGCACCTAAAGTGTATAAACATGGTAGATATTGGGTACTTTTTTCATCTTAGTGAAAACACAACCACAGGGGGGCACTGTTACAAACCGGTGGGGGGAGGTTCTAGAAAGTGGTCATGAGACATTTTGTTACAGAACAGGTGGTGTCAGGGTGGCATGTGCTCCCATCTGAGGTAGTCAACCAGACGATGGGGGGTTTTCAAGAGAGGGTGGGACAGGGTAAATGGGATGATCAGAGTTTGATGGGGGGTGGGGGCACACTGTAATTTCTCAATCAGTAGCTCTGCAGTTTTGAGCAGACTAGATTGACAAAATGCCCTTCTTCTGCTGGCTAAGTTGTATGTTTGTATGTACAGTGTGTATGTTCCTGTCTGCCTCAAACTACTGTGAACAAACTAATTAGGGTGTTCTTCCTGCTCTAACATACAGATCTGTCACTTATGTTGGTGCTGCCAAAGCCAAACTCCTCAGATGGGACACCACCTATTATAATGTATGTCATTTTACCGTGGCCTCACATCACCTCATTCATTGCTGTCAGCTATACAGAGGCCTTAGCTGGCTCTCCCCTGAGGCAAACCACTTCTATGCTCTTGACACCCTGATCAATAATATTGATCGATCTGGTGTTTCCTCCTCCCTAGCCAGTATACTGACTCTACCAAACCTTCACTGTGCACTTCGCTCAGGTGAACAGACCCTTCTGTCAGTTCCCAGACACAGGATGTACACTGGATCGCAGGCCTTCTCCCACATTGCTCCTCATTATTGAAACCTATTACCTGTATCCATCTGGCACTCCAACACTCCGACACCCATGCCAGTTTCAAGCAAGAACTATGCATCCACCTTATAGCCTCAAACCCCTGTACTTTCTTCTTTTCCCCTTGACACCCCCCTTCTTGCTCACTTGACTGTCCTCATTGCTCAATCACTTGGCACTTATATTTTCTGCTCTACATCTGTTACAGCAAACCTATCCCTTCTTCTAGAATGACCAGAGCTTCATGTATGATTTCTCTCTCTACTCTTCACATCCACTGCACCTATTTCCTGTCACCTTATTGCATTGCTGCTAATATCTCATTTTTATGAATGTTATATTTTGGCTATACCCTTTGATACTGTGAATGTACTATGTGTTCTGGTTCTTTAGCTGCTGTGTAATTACTAAATCAATACACTTCTTGTGCACCTACTTGCTATTGTTAATTGTATATTTTAGTGTTGCTCGGATAGTGCCTCCATGGATCTGATTGTGATCTGTTGAATAGCGGCACAATCTGAGCGGGATTTGACTAGGGATCTAGCTGAATTTGGAGGATGATCCCAGGCCAGATCCAGGGATCCAACATAAGATAACATGGGATCTGACCTGGATATGGGGGGGGGGATCAGATCCATGGTCAGATAGCGCTACTATCCAATCAGATCTGCTTTCCTGCTAGCTGGCAGATATTTGGTGGTATCCTAATTGCTAGGATACTATCCGAGCAACACTAATTTCCTTGTACCCTGTACCACCGAGTCATGACTTTTCTGCCTTGTACCCTCATGGGTCATGTCTGAAAATAGACATTTTTGATCTGTAGTGCACTTGCCCGGTAATCAAAAACTAATAAATAAATAGAATGATGAGGCATGATTCTCGGACAATTTCATGCTTTTCTTATCAGGTCTAACTTTTCTGCTCACAAATTACTCTTTTTGCAAAGAAATGAAGAGGTGTCAGGTGCCATGTCCTTGAGAGAGAGAGAGAGAGAGAGAGAGAGAGAGAATTTTACAGCATGGCATTGAAGTGAAGCCAAACCCTGTTGGATTCACTTCACTTGCATCAAACGTAAGGATGGGCAAAGTCATGGTGGATTTGGATTTGCAAATTCCAGGTTGAATTTACACCGGATTTGCTATGATTTGGATTTCAGACTCAGCCTATATGTATAATTGAAGGAAAAAGGGTTTATTATGAGAAAAGCACCAGAAAATGTCAATGAAGTAGGAGTAGTATTGAAAAGGGGGGGTTCCCTGCCTAAGATGCACTGCACCCTGCTGTTTACAAACTATTAGTTTCGGACCAGCCTGCACTGGAAACAACCAAATGGTAGTGTGCAGAATAAAACTGCATATTTAGAACTTGCTCACCCACTCAGTACCTCCTTTTTCTTTTTTCTTTTTTTTCCCCAATTTTTTTTAGTTTTCCTCCATGTCCTCCTGGAGAAGCCTACTACCATGTGCACCAGTCCCTCACCCACTGAGGAGCACACATTCACACAATCCTCCCCAACAGACACAGACTTTGCTTTTTATTGTTCTTTCTTTCCTGTTCTCCTTCTCTTGCTCTGTTAGAGTCAGTTGAGTGACTATGTTCAAAACACGGCAGCATGAGAGCTAAGGAGACAGGCTTGTACCAACCCCTCCCCAAACCACCCACTCAGCTACTCCCCCCTTTTTTATTTTTTCCTTTTTTAATTTTTTTTTTAAGTTCCCTTGGAGAAGCTTACTGCCCACCTAGGAGTACACAAACAAATTCACAATCACAATGAAGTCACAACAAGCTCTTCCCCCCCAACACACACGCAGTTACAGAGTGATTTTACTTTCTTCATGTTCTGAATTTTTTCCTTTTCTTCTTTTTTCTTTAAGTTGCAATATAGGAGGGCAGCAGGAGAGCTAAAGGCCCATCCTTTATCGGCCAACCCCACAACCATCCACCCAGTTCCCCCTTTGATTTTTTTGGTGCTTTATTTTATTTATTTTTTAAAGTTTTGATCTGGAGGAATAGTCTGACCTGAAGAGTCCTTGACTGAAGCCCCATATACACCAGCAGCCCACCACCCACCCACTCTGCCAGACCCCCCTTTTGTTTCATTTTTTTAAATTCCTCCCATTGTGGAGTCCTCCTGGTGTAATCTTCCCTCCGAGATCCCCTCCTCTCCACTCTGCCCAAATAAATCACCACTGTCGCCATGTTCATCTGTGCAGTTAGTTGCAAAACAAAGCCCCTAAATCGATGAGCTGCAGTGCTCACAGTCCTGTCTCTGCTCACACTAAACTTCTAATGGTGCCTAGTTAATGTGTGTAAGCCTATATACCCCAGTTTCATGCATGTGCATACTAGGGTATACTCCAGGCTCACACACTGATGTACAGATGTACTGAGCTCCTCCTGAGCCTCCCATGCATGTCACATGACAGGCATGCAAGCAGGGAGGCTGAGGAAGGAAAAAACATAGGGTGAGGTCTGACCATGCATGTCACATGACAGGCATGCAAGCAGGGAGGCTGAGGAAGGAAAAAACATAGGGTGAGGTCTGACCATGCATGTCACATGACAGGCATGCAAGCAGGGAGGCTGAGGGAGGAAAAAACATAGGGTGAGGTCTGAGCTGAGGCAGCAGTGTTTTGGTTCAGGTCTTGCATGAATCAAGCCACTGCAGTTTGGTGGGGCTCAGTTTAGAGGGCAGGGATTTGGCCCATCCCTAGTCAAAGTGCTGGAATTTGTCATTTCCACTGAGTGCCTGTTGAACAGCCGTTGGCTCATCACCCCAGGGGATAACCATATTAAAAGAAGTCAAGTGCATCATTTATTATTTCAAAGGTAAAGAACGGTCTAAAGCAGACTCAAAACAAGAAAAGATGCATCTTACAAGTCAGGATAATTTTTACAATTGCAGCCTGTTACTGGTGTAGTATGTATATGAATGGAAGCCTATTTTAATTATAATTTGCTATTAGCGTGTCATGTATATTTTTCTATATTTGTGAACATTGCTAATTAAGCTGCATTAATGAAGCCTATTATAAATGAGCTCTGTAGCTTAAAGGGGCACTGTCAGCTTTGCCCCTCTGTTTTTAGTCATACGTGAGCAGTGTGAATCATCATGGCTAAAGAATGACTCTAGTATGCCCCTGTACATCTGAAACTTAATCCGTTGTGCCAGTTTTGTTAATATTTGCATTATTAGTTGGTTGATCAGACCAACGCTAACTCACCCGTCAACTGGAAGCATATCCTGGGTAAGAGCGTGTGTTTGCTGTGAGCACGATCCCGAAGTGCGTTTTTTGGCATGCAAAGTGAAAAATCCAGTTGAGCCTCTACATTGTGGTATTATGAACTGTTCCTGGTGTATACGATAAAAAAACGAGCACCAAAAATACTGCAAATTACTTTTGTAAACTGGTGGCCGAAATCCCGGCCATGCGCAAGAGCGGCATGAAGATTTTGTGCTTGCTTGCACCCCCCCCGCATGCCTCCTGACCCATTTCCTTGTAAAATATGTTTTATTTCCATGGTAGTCTAGTGGTCCCCCCACCCTCTGCATGCCTCCTGACCCATTTCCTTGTAAAATATGTTTTATTTCTGTGGTAGTCTAGTGGTCACCCCACCCCCTGCATGACTCCCGACCCATTTCCTTGTAAAATATGTTTTATTTCCATGGTAGTCTAGTGGTCCCCTGGAGCTGGCGAATGGCTCAGCCCTTCTCTCTCTCCACCATGGCCGGCCACCGACTGTGGTATTCAGGAGTGCCACTGTATTGAATAGGTGGAGAGAGGAGGGCTGAGTCAGTCGCTGGCTTCAGTGGAATGCTGTGTTTCGG
This sequence comes from Neoceratodus forsteri, assembly GCA_016271365.2. NCBI lineage: Eukaryota > Metazoa > Chordata > Ceratodontiformes > Ceratodontidae > Neoceratodus > Neoceratodus forsteri. Next base: position 254,408,918 of record CM028131.1, on the reverse strand, counting down.
GGGGGTACTGGGAGGTGCACAGCTGGGTGGAGGGGCCACTAGACTACCATGGAAATAAAACATATTTTACAAGGAAACAGGTTGGGAGTCATGCAGGGAGGTGGGTAGACCACTAGACTACCATGGCAATAAAACATATTTTACAAGGAAATGGGTGGGTAGTCATGCAGGGGTGGGGACCACTACACTACCACGGAAATATAACATATTTTAAAAGGAACAGGTTGGGAGACATGCAGGAGGGTGGGGGACCACTAGATTATCAGGGATAGGTCTTGTATTTTACATGGTGGGGGGGTCGGGAATCATGGGGGGGTGCACCGCCGCATTACTGCCAGCTTTTTCCCAGTGGTATCTAGCGCTGTGCTACAGGTTGCGCTAATGCCTATAGCGTGGCGTTATACATTTAAATATGCCACGCTGCTGGCATTCATGGGCGCTCTCCTATCCACGCCCCTACATACCATTACCTATTAGGGCTGGCGCTACCACACGGCGTCGGCGCTAATAGGGCTTTTCAATATTGCAGCCTCATGCAAATCCAGCACTACAGATTTGCACTAGGCACAAAGGTTTGAATATCTGACCCTGAATATACTAGCACAGAGAAAAGGGGGGCCTAGCTTGTATTCCTGACATTCTGTAACTGTCTCAAGAGAAGCATCCCCGTGATCTTGATTGATTTATAGACATGTTTTTGAATCCTAGGCTAGCCACAGTCAGAAAGAAGGCCATGTGACTGGTACCAGCTTACTTGAGAAAAAAAAACTTGCCTCTTAGGAAAATGTGTTTGAAATCTCCATAGACTTTGTATAGGAATAAGAAGTTTAATTTGTAACTTAACAATGCAATATGGTTCTGGTCTGAAAATTTCACAGATAATAAATGGCATTCTAATGAATAAGATCACAAAGTTTCATAGATGCAGCTACTGGGAAAAATATATTATTTATATAAATATTTGGAGCAATCTTTCTTAAAGTAAATTCTTTAAACTCAAATGAGAGCTAACATTGTGATAAGTTTGAAAAAGTAATTTTTAAGTGTGTAACTTGCTTTTTGGAAGAGAAAAAACATCTAAAGGAATATTTTGACAGTTTAAAATGTATTGCTATTTTATAGAACAAAAGAACTCCATGTGCTTGGATAAAAATTTAATGTTTAAAACTTTCCTGAAGATATTTTATGAACAAATCTTAAATTTTTCTGTAGCTTAGAATATTTAGAGATAAACTATCTCTTTATTTTAAGAAGTTTTATTAAAATTATAAAGTTATAACCTTTACTAGTCTAACCTGGGAAATATTAGTTCTATGAATATGGGAAACAGCAAAATGGTCTGTTTGATAGAAGTTCAGATATGTAAGTTTAATATTTAACTTAATTGGCAATAAGAAATTATAAGAGAACATTAATTTCAAGAATAAAGTGGATTTGGAGTTAGTGGGCAGTCCTTGCAGGGGCATGACCACTGTCACCATTTGTCATCTGCAAGGACCAATCAGAGTTGGGCAATGACATCACCCGAGGCAGGATCATATATGCAAAACTCAGAGCCCAGTTCTCAGTCTTGGCTGAACACTGATGTAACAAGACTTATGTCAGTCTAGCCAATAGTTTGGCTGAAACCTCAATAGTGTCATAACTTTTGCTAGGCCTAAAAAACCTTAGACCATGCCTGAATTTGGAATACTGGAACCAGCCTTGGTTAACCATTGATGAATCAAGAAGCGGGTGCTAAGGATAAGCTTGAAAGCCTATGCAGCATTGCCAGGCGGTCTGATTGCAAACTTCCTGATACAAGTACATTCTCAATGTGTTATGAAGCAAGGTCTGTGTTTTATTTACTGAGCATTTTAACTGGAGTAATTTTGTCTGCTAAAGCCCGGACCACAGACTTGACTTTAAAATTCAGAGCCAAAGGAAGCTACCCTACTGCCCAGTAACCCTGAGTTTAAACTCATTCTTCCCATTACTAGTTTCTAGCCCTCGAACTTGAGCCTTCCATAGCCACAGCATGTCGACGAGCCTTCTATCTAAAGTCCTTAACTCAGCACTCTCTTTTAAGTCCCTCCCTTGCCATAGACCCTCCACAATGTGATTGTCTCAGAGCACCTGTCTTCCCCCCAACTTATTCTGTGTACCGCCCTCCCTCACATTGCTCTCTAGTATGTTCCTACTAGGTTGGTCCTGCACAGAAAGCCCCCTCCACCTTGACTTGAATTAACAACAAAGCCTCCTCTTGTCTGCATTAACATATAGGGTGTGAAAGCCTATTTTGAGACTCTCCTCTCCTGACTTTATATGAAATAATGACAGTGCCTCCCCTGGCTGCTTTACCTCCTGCTAAATTAGTTCCTTAAACCCACAGCACTCACCATGTATCTTGGGCTGTACTAACTGCAGTATGTACCTCTATATGAGATCGCTTACAATTGTAAATAGACCAATTGTTGTTATTTCTTGTTTTTTGTCTCTGTACTTGTGCACCCATACTCTGTAACTACCTTTCTGTGTTGTCCTCCTGTCAAGACGTGGAACCTTTGAAAAAGAGCATTTTGCTCAAAGGTTATGTCCAAATGAAGAAATAAATAAATAAAGCAAGCTATGCAGCGTTGTGAATAAAATGAGTCCAGTGTCCTAAGATTTAAGTGAAGATGAATTAACATGAAGAAGTCAGAGTCTAGTTATTAAGACAACTTTACTATCCACAAGAAAACTCTTTGATACAAGTGTTGCTACGGGACTGTTCAAATCCTGTTGTCTGATGTTTTCTGTTGAATCCTACAAACTGACTTTTGATAATTAGTGTCATCCCAAATGGATGCAAGGAAAAGTTCCATTTCAGGTTCCAAGGAAAAACAGAAGAGACAAGCTGACTGAAAGAGACTTTCTTACTCAGAGCCAGACTCAATCCAGATTTCTAAGTTAAGAGAGAAGAAGAACCACTTTTACAACCAAAAATGTAAGTATAATTTTAACTACTACCTACATTAATTTCTGATTTATAATTTTAGTAATTTAAATTAGTTTATCTGGGAAAGTAACAAGGGAACTTACTTTTAACTACAGAACTTGGGGTACATAGTTTAAAAGGTTTAAACTGAGGAAAATATGTTTTGCATTAAAATAATTTTAAAACAGGTCTCATACAAAAATATAATTTGAACACTGATGTTATGAATTTGCATGTTCTTAGACATAAAGGTTATGCTAAATACTAAGCATGCTGAAAGCCTAGTATATAGCTAATGCAATTTATTATGTTGAATATTGCTTATTCATTTGCATTGTTTATTTGCTGAAATTTGTTTTGTTTACTTGCTTTATTTCTTTATTGGTTTGATTTTCTGAAACAATTTTGTTGTTGTTTACATTATTTTCATTATGCTTGATATTTATGCTAATTAAGAGTATTTAGAATTTGTTTATATGTGAATAAAATACATATATTTCTAATATTTCTAAGTGTGGTAGAAGTGTTATTGCCATTATCATGAACCTGGAGAACAGGGATAATATCATATTTGAATTTTATAATTATTTTGGGGAATTGTAAAAATATTTTTTGGGTAAGGCCTGAGGTGAATCCAAGTGCTGCATTATAAAAAATGATATTATAGCCTTTGTTCTGACAAGAGGAGTGAGCTACCACTGAACTTTGGAGAAAAGTGCAGTGTATCATAGAAAAGGTTGACGATTTGGAAAATTGAAATCGTTAGAACAATTTGCTTATAGTTGGCATCCCCAAAGATGCCAAAGGCAGGGATGCCATACAATTTACCAAAAATATATTTGTCTCTCTTGCTAGCTCCCAGGTTTGGCCTCAGAATATTTGACTGAAAGAGCACACAGAGCCCTCTGAGCATGACCCCCACCTGGAGAGGGACCCAGAGTGATTACTTACAAAGTGTTGCAAACTGTTACATTTTCAGGATAAGTTAAAGATTCAGTGGGCTGCCCGAGCATCAGTCACTCTTTCTTGGAATGGGCATCATTATTTTATTATGAACATACAAACATACAAAGAAGCCAGCAGAGGAAGGCAATTTGATCTATCAAGTCTGTTCATATTGCATGGTCCACAGCTTGAGCTACTATCACTGCCCTCCCTCTCCACTCCTCCCATCCTCCCTACCCATGATTCTTACCTTCCCCCATGCATATCCCAGCATCTCTTAAAGCTGCCCACTGTCTTCAATGAGATGATGATCTCTTCTGGCAGTGCATTCCAAGTGTCTACCAACACTCTCTGTGAAGAAGTGCTTTCTGACCTCCCTCCTAAACCTCCCACCCTCCAGCTTAAGACTGTACCCCCTTATGATATAGTTGCCACTCAGCTTAAAGAGGCTCTCATTATCAACCTTATTTATCCCTTTCAAGTACTTGAATGTCCCAATCATGTCCCTTTCTCTTTCCTGTCTTCCAGGGAGTACATGTTCAGTGCCCTCAACCTCTCCTCGTATGCCTTGCTCTGCTGAATGGCTATCATCTTTGTAGCCCTCCTCTATACCTTCTCCAGCAGGTTAATGTCCTTTTTGAGGTGTGGGCACCAGTACTGAACTCCATACTCTAGATGTGGCCTTACTAGTGACCTGTACAAGGGCAGTATAACTCCTCTATCCTACTACTGAGCCCCCAAGCTATGCATCCCAGCATCTTGTTTGCCTTTGCTGCTGCTCTCTTGCACTGTGTGGAGTGTTTCAGGTCACTAGTGATCGTCACTCCCAGGTCCTTCTCCTCCTCTGATGCAGCTACTCGGACCCCACCCAGGTAATACTCTGTCCTATAATTGTTAGCTCCAGTATGCATAGCTTTGCATTTCTAGGCATTGAAGCCAAGCTGCCAGATCCTGGACCACATTCCCATCTTTTCCAAATCTTCCTGTAGGTCCTGTATCCCTTCAGCTGTGTCCACTCTCCCACAGAGCTTGATGTCATCTGCGAATAGGCACATTTTACCTTTAATGCCATTACCAATGTCATTGATGAAGACACTGAACAACACTGGCCCCAGCACGGAGCCCTGTGGGACCCCACTGGTTACCTCTCTGGTGCCGGATAACTTTCCCCTCACCACCACCACCCTCTGGGTTCTGTCCCTTAGCCAGTTTTCCACCCATCTGGCCATCTTCTCCCAACTCCAAGATCCACCAACTTCCTGTCAGCCTTTTGTGGGGCCCAGAGTCAAAGACCTTGCTGAAATCAAGATAGAGGATGTCTACTGTTTGGCCCCTGTCTACTGTCTTAATGACATAGTCAAAGAAGTCAATCAGATTTGTTTGACATGATCCCCCCCCTGAACCCATGCTGCCTCTCATCCTGGAGACCATGCTCCTCTAGATATGTCATCAACCTTTCCTTTAGTATGGTCTCTATGAGCTTGCCCACAATGGAGGTCAGACTGACTAGTCTGTAATTCCCTGGACCACTTTTGTGAAGGGGCACTACATGTGCTATTCTCCAGTCATGTGGTACCATGACTGACTCTAGTGAACTATTAAATAGGTCTGCTAGTAGCCCTGCCAGCTCCTCAGCCAGTTCCTTTAGTATTTTAGTATTTTCAATGATCTGAGCCAAGCCGTGAGAGAACACACAAGTCTACAATGATATTGAAGCTAAGCTCTACTCCAGGCAGGTTAAACTTTGCATAATGTACACAGCTCAGTTAATTATTTCCCTGCCTTTGGGTGACCATTCTTTTGACTCTGCTTCTGCAGCTCTTCAACAGCTACCACACCTGCTACCAATGCTGTTTCCTGCTCATACAGCTAAGCTGACTATATCAGGTATGGAGCAATAGTCTACAGATGGCCTGTGATTTCATGGTCAATATCTGATATGCTGTGTATGGTGAGCTTCATACTACACAGAGACTGAAAACTTTAACGTACAACCTCAGGACTTGTACTGGCTCTATGGGGGGTTGATTATGCAAAATTCTTACAGCTCTTTCTAGATGAAAGTGTAGTGCTACCACGGTAATGGCAATTTGCTTAAATTTTTGGTGGATGTCATTATTATTTTAATGCCCCCTCTCATACCTGGATACCATAATTACATGCTTCCTTACTTCTGGAAATTGCCATTTTAAGAGACAGCAGATGGACCTTCATGACAGATCCTTCTCAAAGATGTGCTTCTTGCTGTCACCAGAACTCTAGTAGTGGTTGTTTGTTATCTTCCTAGCAGTGTTATATGTTATATTGGACTGCCTCTGGATTTAATTACTCTAATTATCTTGTTTTCTTTTACACGAGTCTGGCAGCAGGATTTATACGTCTCTAATTGTAGTTACAGTGGGGACAGTCAGTAATTTACATAACTCTCGTAGAAATAACTAGCTGAGTTTGTTCATGGACACAAGCAGGCTCTTTTATAGTCATAGCCAAAGACATGGTCAGATATTTCCTGAAATTTCTGTGATATTTCTAGAGAAATCTCCCACTTTCTGCATTTCCATAGCGGGGCAGCAGAGAGAAACTCTTTAGAAATTTTGCAAAATATCTGGAAATAACTGACCATGTCTGTGGCTACTACTGTATGAACTGTTCTCAGTATAAGGATTTCTAATTATTAATCTGCTGACTAGTACATTCTGATTAATGCTTTCTCTAATTTTTGTGGTAATGTTCTCAATAGTTTGCTTGTTGGGTTTAAGATGTTAGTGTAAAATAAACAGCAGTCTAAGCTGCTATGTCCCACTGGTTAATAGAGGTAGATAGACTAATAAGGCTATCCTCTAGGTATTTCTTTTCAGAGGGTATTTTTCAGTCTATGCTTGGGAGACACAACCCTCTAAAGTCTTAGCTAAATCTCACTAAAAAACTAAATGATATGCTTATTTGTACACGGCTTTAGAGCTATGACACGCGTACTTAACTGCCTATCAATGGTTGCCATTTATTTGCTCCATTTTATGATTGTATCCTAATTCAGTCACTGTTCTGTCTTTAGCTGTGTGAGAAACAATACATTTTGTTTCTTTTTGGGACATAGCATCTCAAAATTTCTCTACTACACTTGAAATTTTTCTCCTTTTTCCCAAGCATTCCTTAATGAATGGGATAGACAATATATCTTCTCCCCACTCTCAGTTATGAGCTAATATGCTTTCCACTGGATGCTAAAACTATCCTTGCAAAATGGGATGTGGCCTATAATAATATTTGCCGCTTTGGCCTTGCTGCCTCTCAGTTCACCCACCACTGTGAATTATATGACAAACTTAACTGGTTGTCCCCGAGTAATTTTTGCTTCTATGTCTTGGGCTGTTTCATTGACAAAATTGTCCATAATACCACACCTCCTGCTCTGTCTGAGCTCTTTTAGCCAGTACTACCATCATACCAACTCAGGCCTGTTGAGTCACAGTCCCTCCTTGTATTTAAAACTCATAATCTCTCTGGTGCTCATGCCTTTGCTGTCTGTGTCCCTCATCTCTGGAACTCCATACTGGTTCTCATCAGATTTACCTCTACCCATCCCTTGTTCAAGAAATCCCTCTGGACTTACCTGAAGTCTGCATCAGCTTGCAACTGTCCCTAAGCTTCATGGGGACTCACCTGAAGTCTGACTTAGTACAACTGTCCTTAGGTTGCCTGGCATCTCCCACCTCAGCCTTGGTGTGCACTACCTGGTAACATGCTGCCAGACTCCTGCCCCTTCGAATCATGAATGGTGACCCTCTACTCTTGTCCTCCCTTGCACATTAGCACTTACTTCTTTAGTATAGGAGTCATTGCACCTTATCATAGCACTCTTGTATTACATCCATGAATATGTATATTTTATATTTTTCTGTTTTGATTGTCTTTACCACTGTACATGTGTTCCTATTTACAGTGTTCACTGCATATATATTGCCTCCATGTCATTGTTATACTGTTTGTACGCTTTCACTTGTAATCTCCCAGGTCGTACCTGAAAATAGGCATTCATTGTCTAGTGTGCTTACCCAGTAAACAAAAGCTAAATAAAATAAATAAAATCTTTGTTTCTTGCAGAGAATTGGTGAGGCTGGCACCGGCCCTGCATGGACTGTCTGGTAGAGGGTCTACCCCAGTTGGGAGGGATGTTAGGGCAGGAATGTTTCCTGCTACTAGGTGATATGGGGAGTTGGGAGAAAGGGGCATTTTTGTCACGGAGTTTTCTGGGGGGTTTGCTCAGATGGAAACCAGGCACATGCTTTCTTCCAAGGTATCTGAACCCTTATCTGGTCTTTTAAACATTTTCAAATTATTCTCTCTATGCAATTTTTTTATAGCCTCTCTATTTTCTCCTCCCAACTCTGCAAAAGCAGATCCCCGTGATCTCTGGCCACTGGCCTCCACACCCGGGACGGTCTGGCACCCCATGGGGCCAGACTAATTGCTCATGCACCCTGTGTGCAGGATCCTCTCAGTACCGGTGGGTGCTGGGCATGGCCATCAGCCAGCGGGATTGCACTCCGCCATTTTCCACCTGTTTTTCTCTGAGAGCCAGATGTGCAGTGGTGTCCAGGCACAATGTGCCAATGCCCGTCTCACTCTCCCCCCATTCTGCTGCTCGCTGCTGTGCCACTGTCCTCCACCTGCTGTCTCTAGAGTGCGCTGCAGTGCCCCAACCCTCCCTAGAGGAAGGACAGCAGTTGTGGGATGCTCGATCCTTCCTTTGCCCTGCCAACCCCCAGTAGCCCGAGTCCGTTCCTGAACCAGGGTCACTGGTGTGGTGCGAGGTGTGGCGTCCAGCACCTCAACCCTCAGCGCCACCGGGCCGGCCCGCTATGTTTGTTTTTGATGAGATATCATGGTTGGTAATGCCATAAAAATCATTACATGGAATGTTAAAGGGGCTAACTCCCTTTAAAAACAGGCACAAATTTTGACACACTTAAAACAGTAGATTCATACTACGATTCACACTAAGAAGCTGAAGGAGCTAGGAGGCTTGGAGGCCCATGATTGCTCCTTTAATTAATAATAGTTAATTTTAACATCAGAGAGGATGACTATGTCTAATTTGTGTTTAAATGTTAATTTAGAATAACTAGTGATTAGCTCTAAGGGGAACGCATTCCAAGGATTAATGATTCTAATGGTGTAGAAATATTTCTGTGCCATTAAATTAAAATTTCTGCCATATAATTGCAAAGGATGGCCTCTAGTGTTGAAGATGTTATTTTTAAATTACAGTCCCAATGTAATCCATAAAAAAGGGTCCTGCTTGATATCATACATGAAAAGAAGGTCACCCCTCAGACATCAGGTGGATAGTGCCATTAAATCCAGAGCACCTAGCTTCACCTCAGCTCTTTCCTTCTAGATTGCTTGAAAGGACAGAGCAAATAACCTTACCAGAGCAAGGGAAAGGATTAAGACTTCTTTTGGCTAAGCAGATTTACTGTGTGTTGTTATTTTTATTTTGTACTCACAGGGATTGCTACTGTTTGTTGCTAACATTTCATTGCTTTATTTTTCTCTGATTTGAATCGTTGTTGCTGGTATACTTTCTTCTGAATTATAACAAGGTGTGCCTACAGGTGTGTGCTAACAGATTACTGCTGTAATCTTCTGATTTAAATTGTCTTTTGCAAGGTATCTCTTCAATTACTGCTTTATTTTTCTCTGTAGCAAAGTGTTTCTTACAGGGTGTATCTTCTCTGAAATTATTACAGGTGGTGCTTTACAGGTTTTACAGTTTTATTTAACATTAGGATACGCTTTCAGGGTTACTGCATTTGTTGTTGACTGATTGTTTCGGTCTTACCTCCTTGTTCTTTCATCCGTGGTTCTTCTTTTTCAGCAAGGGAAGGGCCCAGCCACCCACCCTCATTCACAGCCACCCCACACTACACTCCTTTTATAAGGTACCACAGTCATGACATTTCCTGTGCAAAGCAGGAAGGGGCAGATCAGTGGGGCATCAACAAGGTGAGCTCATCTACAGGGGCACTAGTAATTTAACTTGTTATAACAAGTTATACGAAAACAAAACACAAAATCATAGAAACATAGAATTTTATGGCAGATAAGGACCGTTTGGCCCACCAGTCTGCCCATTTCCCTAGCTAATGGATAAGCTGCAGATCCTAGTTAACCAGCACCCTACTTCTTTCTACCCCCAACCCCTAGAATTGCCTTATGACTGTCCCATGCATGCTTGAATTCAACCACTGTTTTGACTCCACAACCTCCTCCTGAAGGCCGTTCCATGCATCCATAACCCTCTCTGTGAAAAATATTTCCTTATATTACCTCTACGCCGCCTCTATCTTTAAATTGTGCCCCTTGTTCTTGTACACCTCTTTTTTTGAAAGATGCTACCCTCCTGGACTTTGTTGATTCCCTTGAGGTACTTGAAAGTTTCTATCATGTCCCCCCTCTCCCTCCTTTCCTCGAGGCTATACATATTAAGCTCCATTAGTCTCTCTTCATATGTCTTCTGGTGCAGACCCTGCATCATTTTAGTTGCCCTCCTGTGGACAGCTTCCATATTGTCTATGTCCTTGCGGAGATTAGGTTTCCAGAACTGCACACAGTACTTAAGATGGGGTCTCACCAGCTGTCTGTACAGAGGGGTAACAACTTCCTGTTTTCTACTGGTGATGCCTCTCCCTATGCATCCCAGTATCCCCCAGCCCTCCTTACTGCCCTCTCGCATTGCTTGCCCACCTTTAAGTCATCTGATATGACCACCCCAGGTCCCTTTCCATTTTGTTGTTGTTAGTATCTCACCGCCATTAGTACTCTTCCCCTGGGTTTGTTTCCCAGGTGCATTACCATGCACTTCTTAGCATTGAATCTAAGCTGCCATACATTTGACCATTCCTCTAACTTTGCCAAGTCCTTCTCATCCTTTTCCATCCCACCTTGTGCATCAACTCTGTTGCAGATCTTTGTGTCATCTGCAAAGAGACATACTTTTCCTTCCAGTCCCTCTGCAATGTCACTTATAAAGACACTGAAGAGGACAGGTCCTAATACTGAACCCTGCGGTACCCCACTAGTAACCCCCTTTCTTCAGAGTGGACTCCATTTACTATTACCCTTTGTGTCCTATTCTCTAGCCAATTCTTTACCCAGGCTATCATCTTGGGACCCACTTTCAGGCTGGCTAACTTGTATATTAATATTTTGTGTGGGACTAAGTCAAATGCCTTGCTAAAATCTAGGTAGGCCATGTCCACAGCCCCTCCCCGATCTACTACTTTGGTCACCCAGTCAAAGAAATCTATTAGATTCATCTGGCATGACCTTCCTGCTGTGAATCCATGCTGCTTTGGGTCCTGTGCCCCTCTGGCCTCTAGGTACTCGACAATTCTTTCCTTCAGAAGTGATTCCATCATTTTCCCTATTACTGAGGTTAAACTAACAGGTCTGTAGTTTCCTGCTTCTGCCCTGCTCCCACTTTGGTGAAGGGGAATCACATCTGCCCTCCTCCAGTCCTCAGGTACCACCCCATCCTCCCATGATTTGTTAAAGAGGGCAATCAGTGGTGTCACTAGTTCTACCCTTAGTTCTTTTAGAATTCTGGGATGAATCCCATCAGGCCCCATTGCTTTGTTCACCTTCAGTTTTAAGAGTTCTTTCAGAACCCTTTCTTCTGTAAATGGACTGGTATCAACTTCTGTATCCAGAGTGCTTCTATTGTTTGTTTTAGGTACCTCCTCCTCTTCATTTGTAAATACTGAGCAAAACTATTTGTTTAGTATCTCTGCCTTTTCACAGTCACCTTCTGCCCACCCCTCCCCTTTATTAATCCTCACTATTCCTCCCTTAATCTTCCTTCACTCCCTGATATACCTAAAAAAGGTTTTATCCCCCTTCTTAACTGAGTTGGCTATCTTTTCCTCAGTTTGGGCCTTTGCTGTTCTGACTGCCTTCCCAAATTCCTTTTGCTTTAACTGATACAATTCTCTGTCCTGCTCCTTCTGTGATTCCTTGTACTTTCTGAATGCTTTCTTTTTCTCTTGAACCTTTACTGCCACCTCCTTTGAGAACCATAGTGGTTTCTTACATCATTTAATTTTGTTTATTTGCTTCACACAAAGGCTTGTTACCTCTGTGATGGCAGTTTTTATTATTCCCCATTGTTCTTCCACCCGTCCTTCCTGCCCATTTGCTAGTGCATTCCTTAGGCACTCACCCATTTTGGCAAAGTCAGCCCTCCTGAAGCCCAACCATTACTTGCATTTTCTTCCTTCTAATTACTCTGACCAGGTTATAAACCCAATAACTTATCTGGAATGGATATCATTAACTGCAGGTACTGTGGAACACTTTTTAGAAGGACAGTCTTACAGGATTTAGGACACTGTCCTACATGCTGGGCCATTGGAGATCTTAGGGCTCAGCTCCAGGCCGCATGGGCAGAGATTGAGCACCTCAAATTTCACATTCAAGAGAAAATACATTATAAAAACCACCCACCATTTCCCCAACATCCAACAAAAGAACCTCAACCGCAGAGGGTAGTTGGTCTGGAAGGTTGGCAGGTGGTTAGGAGGAGCAAATCAGGTGCCCCATCGCTCGGTGCTCTCCAACATATTACCTCCAAAAAACATATAAACACTACAAACAGGTATCTGCCTCTAGCTTCGAAATCAAATAAAGGGTCAGAGGACACTGCGAAGCAGGACACTGCAGCACAGGAGCTAGCACAACAAAACTCACCCAAATCAGGAACCAAAACAAAAAAAAACAAAAAAGGAAATCCAAAAAACTTCTGATCATAGGAGACTCCATGATTTGGGGAGTTGATACCTATCTCCACCCAGGGATAATGGTCAGATGTCTCCCAGGTACATCAGCGTGGAGAGACACTGACCACATTGCTAAAATTGTTCCAAAAGCAGGAGAAAACATTGATGTCCTGGTACACATAGGGACAAATAATCTCTCCAGCCGGTCAGTTGTGAGACCAAGGAACACCTGACCAGGCTGTGTGACAAATTATCATCCATTTTGTCCAGCATCTCCTTCTCTGAGATCCTGCCCGTCTGGGAGAGGGGTGGCACATGGACAGAAGGTCAGAGAAGGGGAGATAGGGGAGCTAAACATGTGGCTCAATGGCTGGTGCCAGGAAAAGGACACAGATTTGTAGGAACTAGCAACAGTTTTGGGAGCGAAAGTTCTTTAAATTTGATGGACTGCATCTGACTAAGGAGGGAGTCAGTGCATTGGGGCAGAAGTTTGACAACTTTACAGAATATTTAAACTAGCAAATGGGGAGAGGGGTGCAACACCCCATACATCAAATGGGAAGAACACCCCTCCCCCCCTCAGCTAGTGGTCAAACAAGGATTCAGCATGTTTGCAGTTCATTTGCATCACCAGGTAAGAAAAAAGGTCCATTTCCCCACACTACATACAGGGGAAATGCCAGACCTCACCCAACAACTAACACACCGAAATCTGGCCATTGGAAAATCATGTACACAAATGCTCACAGCCTGAGAAATAAGATTCCAGACCTGCAGGTAACAATGTCAGAGGCTAAACTGGACATAGTAGCAATTAATGAGACATGGTTTACCAGTAACCACACTTGGGAGACTTCAGTACCTGGCTATGTACTGTTCAGAAGAGACCAAGGTGCAAAAAGGGAGGTGGAGTGGCCCTGTATGTCAATGAAAACATCAAAGCTACTCAGATTCAGAATACACATAAGGAGCCAGAAGAACTGTGGGTTGCCCTGGAAACATGAAATGGGACAGCCATAAGAACTGGGGTTGTCTACAGGCCCCCAGACCAGGGGGGGAGGACATAGACACATTACCGTTAGAAGATATACAAAACATTACAGCTAAAGGGGAGGTTCTGATAATGGGAGACTTCAACATGCCGGATACAGATTGGTCAATACCAGCAGGAACATCTGTCAAAACTAGACACATGGTGGATTCTCTGTAGGGGAAGAGCCTCAAACAACTGGTACAACAACCCACAAGAGACAGGGCTATCCTAGATCTAGTACTGACTAACAGGGAATGGATCACAGATCTCCAGGTAGAAGGTCACCTGGGGGCCAGTGACCATCACATGGTATGGTTCAATTTGGCCACTACTACTAAATCGTCCCATTCCAAAGCAAAAATATGGGACTTCAGAGGAGCTGACTTTGATAAGATGGCCAACAGAGTTAAGCTAGCCCTGGCAAAAAGAAACACAGGTGAGGGGTACAGGCAAAGTGGGCAAGCATTAAGGATGCAATACTTGAAGCAACATCCCATTGTGTTGGGCAGAAAAGGAAGTGCAAAAGAAGAAGGAAACCACTTTGGTTCTCAAATACAGTAGCAGAAAAGGTCAGAACCAAAAGGCTGGCCTTCAAGAAATGTAAAGGAACACAGCGGGATGAAGATAGGGAGGCATACCAAACTGTCCTAAGGGAAGCAGGGAAGGCAGTAAGGCAGGCAAAGTCCCAAACTGAGGAAACACTAGCACAAACAGTAAAAGAAGGTGACAAGACTTTCTATAGATACATTAGTGAAAAGAGGAAGTCCAGAGGGGGTATTGCTAAGCTCAAAAGAGAAAAGGGGATTTGAGAGGAGGAGGAACCTGTAAAAGCATCTATCCTAAATAGATACTTTTGCTCAGTATTTACTGAAGAGAAGGTAGGGCAGGGCTCACAACTCAGCACCATGGACACAGGGGGGATGGAGGTGAGCACTACTCCCTTCACAAAAGAAAGGGTCCTACAAGAGCTCGCTAAGCTCAGGGTGGACAAGGCAATGGGACCTGATGGCATACATCTCAGGGTACTAAAGGAGCTAAGGGTGGAACTAGCAGAGCCATTAGCAGAACTGTTTAGTGAGTCTCTGAGCATGGGAGAGGTCCCAGAAGACCAGAGAAAGGCTCATGTGATCCCGCTCCACAAGAGTGGTAGCAGGGAGGAGGCAGAGAACTACAGACCAGTCAGTCTTACCTCAGTAGTGGGCACGATTATGGAGGCACTTCTTAAGGAAACGATAGTGCAACACCTGGAATCCATAGTGGCACAGGATCCAAGACAGCATGAGTTTACAGAAGGAAGGTCCTGTCAAACTAATCTCATAGATTTCTTTGACTGGGTAACCAGAGTGGTGAACCAAGGGGGAGCAGTTGATGTCACCTACTTCGACTTCAGCAAAGCTTTCGATACTGTTCCACATGGAAGATTAATAAACAAGGTCAGTAGGCTCAGGGTGGGTCAGAAGTTGGTCAACTGGGTGGCAAACTGGTTGATGGGCAGAAAATGGAGAGTGGTGGTAAATGGTATGCAGTCAGAAGAGATGCAGGTCACAAGTGGAGTACCTCAGGGATCAGTCCTGGGTCCAGTCCTCTTCAATATCTTCATCAGTGACATTGCAGATGGACTGGAGGGTAAGGCTTGCCTGTTTGCAGATGACACCAAGATCTGCAACAGAGTAAATGATCCAGATGGAGTGGGCAGAATAAGAAGAGATCTGGATAAACTAGCAAAATGATTGGAAGATTGGCAACTGGGATTTAATGCAAAGAAGTGCAAGACCATGCACATAGGGAAGAGAAACCCTGAAACCACCTATAGGCTGGGAGGGGAGTTGCTGGCAGTCACAAAGGAAGAAAGAGACTTGGGCATCATCATCACTGATGACCTGGAATCATCAAAGCAGACCTCTAAGCAGTAGGTAAGGCTAGGGGGATATTAGGGTGTATTAGTAGGGTTATCACAAGTCCTAAGAGGGATGTAATAATCTCTCTTTACAAGACATTGGTTAGGCCCCATGTGGAGCACTGAGTGCTGTATTGGAGGCCACACCTTCACAAGGACATTAACCAAACTGAGGCAGTCCAGAGAAGGGCAACCAAAATGGTGCAGGGACTGCATCAGAAGACATATGAGAACAGATTAATAGAGCTCAATATGTATACCCTAGAGCAAAGGAGGGAGAGAGGTGATATGATTGAAACATTCAAACACCTTAAAGGCATTAACAAGGTGAAATAGTCTAACATGTTTCAATATGAGAAAAATAGCAGGACAAGAGGACACAGCATGAGATTAGAAGGAGGTTGATTAAGGGGTAATATGAGGAAGTTCTTTTTCACAGAAAGGGTGGTGGATGCATGGGAAAGCCTACCTCAGGAAGTGCTGGCTATGAATAAAATGTAAGGCTTCAAACAGGCATGGGACAGGCATAAGGGAGCAATACAGATGAGTATGAATAGACAGGCCACTGTCAGCAAAGGACTATGGCACATTTATAAGGTAGAAAAAGAAATGGGCAGACTGGATGGGCCTTGCGGTCCTTATTTGCCGTCAACTTCTGTGTTTCTATTTCAGTCTAGATTCATATGGGACATCATAAAGACCTCTAATGAGTTTGGTGAATTTCCTTTGTACTTTTTCCAGTTGCATAATATCAGATTTCCTAAATGGGCACTGTAATTGTGAAGCATAATCTAGATGAGGACGAACACATACTCTGTAATTATTTTTATAGACCAAATTACTCTGTTTGCTTTTAGAATAGTCTCATTGATTTACAACCCATCTATTGCATATCTTCAGGAGACACACTTATGTGACCCCCATATTTCTCTACTAAGGAGATGCTGGGTAGATCATGTGTATAGCATTGGTCTGAACTCCCGGAGGGCTGCCTTTGCTATTTCGATAGCGAGGCCCACAGCTTTCGATTGTTGGAGCAAATCTCAGATCCAAAGGGGAGGTACATGAACATGATACTTAAAAGGGTGCACCACTGTGGTCCCAGCAAATATATATGACCTTAATAGCAGGGGCCCCCTCTTTTTCTTTGAATTGTTAATCCATCACATTAATTGGCAACAATACTCAATGATTATAGGAGGTGACTGGAATATTGTCATGGATAGGGAGCTAGATTGTTCCCCAGCATTGCAGGAAGAAGTCAGGTCCAAGCAGAGGGTCCTGAAAGATTTAATGGATTCTCTTGAGTGTCTTGATCTGTGGAAGTCACTCCACCTGACTCAGAAAGATTACACTTTCTACTCTACCCTGCATGGACTAGGTCTAGACTAGATTATTTTTTCATTAGTGTTTCCTTGTTGCAGTACACCTTTATCATGGAAATCTTCCACAGGTCATATCAGATCATTCCCCAGTGTCCATTTCATTTTCCCTTACTGCACAAATAGAACTTAACAACTACATCTTAAAGGGCCCTAAGGTGGTGGCCTCCTTAAAGCGGTTCACGGAAACCTTTCTCTGTGAAAATTCAGGTACAGTCCCTTCAGCCTCCACACTCTGGAACACCTATAAATGCATAGTGAGAGGGAGATATTTCAGATTACTTCCAAGTGGAAGAAACAACGTAAGCAAAAATCTGAGGAGCTAACAGTCAAGCTTTTGAAAAATCACTATCCAGTACCTCCTCTGATAAGACCTGGAAACAGCTCACAGTGTTGAGTGAGTGATATCATGTTCTCAGCCAAGATCTAGCCAAACTGGCACACTGTCATACCAAAGAGCACTATGTTACACAGGGAGAGAAGCCTAGTAAGCTTCTTGCTTCAAGGTTCCAGCACCAAGAGGAGCAATGTCTAATCTTCTCTCTTGTTAACCCGGATACAGGTGCAGTAGTCACTGACCCAAGGTGGATAGCTCAGGTCTTTAAGCAATATTATACCCACCTCTACAGCTTGCCCGACCCTTTGGGCTCTGAGAGGGAAGTGGATTAATATCTGGCTGATACCACACTTCCATCTTTTTCCTCGTATCAAGAAAACTACCTATCTCACCCTATAGTCATGTGACTCCAGATCTGCATGCCCTGCACTGGCTGCTGGTCAGGTGGAGGGTCCTTTTCAAGATGGGGCTTCTCACTGCTGAGGCCCTAAACACACTGGTCCCAGGCTATCTGTTATAGCTCCTGACACCAGTGACCTCTGCTCGCTCCCTCCGTGCCTCTTTGAGGGGCCTCCTGGATGTTCCCAGGGTTCAGCTCAAGACTTTGGGAGATTGTGCTTTCAGCATTACTGGGCTGTCCCTGTGAAACTCACTTTCATCTGCAGTTCAGGAGGCCCCCTTGGTAGAGGTGTTTAAGTGGAGGTTGAAGGCTTACCTCTTTGGCCTCACTTTTAATGATTACTGAATTTTAACATGTTGCTCAGTCCCTGAATATGGTATTTTAAAAGTTTTAAACTGATTTATATTTGAATTACTTTAAATATATATTTATGTAACTTTTATTGTTGTATTATATATTTTATTGTATATTTCTGTAAGGTGCCCAGAGCTTCCTGGATTGGGCACCATATAAATAAAATTTGCCTTGCCTTGCCTTGCCTATAACAGTCATAGAAATTGGCCAGGCTATCAGGTCTCTTGCTCTGGACAGGGCACACAGCCCAGATAGGGTTTCTTCAAGAGTTTCTAAAACATTCCAAAATGAGATTGCATTTCCTCTTTAGATATGTATATGGATGCTTACTATACACATCAGTTAGATCCTTTTATGCAACAAGACACTATATCAGTTACAGTTAAACCTGGTAAGGATCCCTCATATATCCAGGATTA
The DNA here is from genome assembly GCA_016271365.2 of Neoceratodus forsteri. Classification (NCBI taxonomy): domain Eukaryota; kingdom Metazoa; phylum Chordata; order Ceratodontiformes; family Ceratodontidae; genus Neoceratodus; species Neoceratodus forsteri. The sequence continues at coordinate 254,390,415 of CM028131.1, read as the reverse complement.
CTGTCCAATATCCTTAATTAATACAGATCTAAAAGTCTTAGCAGCGCATTTACAAGTCTGGATCAGTCTCCTTAGTCCAGAGCAAGTAGGCTTTGTCAGTGGCAGACTGTCCTCTGACCACATGCACAAACTCTTCCATCTCTGCTCAGCGTCTAGGGACTCGGTGACTCCAGCATTGTTGGCCTCCATGGATGCTGAGACGGCATTCAATTGTGTTTCATGAGTCTTCCTCTTTTGGGTCCTTTACAGAGCTGGTGTTCCAGAGAGTTTTATTCATTGGATACATCTTCTTTATTCTCATTCATCAATGAAGGTTTACCACAACATCATTTTTTTCTTCTGATTTCTTGCTAACTAATGGTACTCAACAGGAATGCCCCCTTTCACCTTTTCTTTTTAACTTATATCTAGAACCCCTCATAGTTGAGCTTTATCAAAATAGGAGTATTAAATGTATTATGGTAGGTGGGAGCCATATAAAGCTTCCTTCTATGCTGATGATATATTGCTACACATACAAGATCTGGTTGTATCACTGCAGGAGGCCTTAAATGAGGTCTCTAATTTTGGTAAGCTGTCAAATTACAAACTTAATGTTTCTAAATCACTAATTTATCCCCTAAACCATTATGTACGAAAATAAGATATACTCTTCCTGGGGTTAACTTGGTCAACTACATCTCTAAAATACTTGGGTATATATACCTTAACCTCATGGAGGAAAATGATAACAGATAACGTTACCTCTTTAGTCACCACAAGACTGGACCTCTTTACCTATCACTCTGTGGGGTAGAGCCAGTGTTATAAAAATGAATATTCCACCTCATCTTTATATCCACTCCATATGCTGATGACTCATCTTCCCTTAAAATGGTGTCACACATTGCACAGTATAATTTTTTCCTTTTAGTGGCAGGGAGAAATGCCCCAGGCAGGCTTATGTTAAGTTGGTGGCTCCCAAGGTGGTTTGAGTCTTTCGGATCTTTTGCTGTATTATTACGCTTCTCAGGGAGCTAAATATTTCTGTTGGAATTCTCCTGCTAATCTTCAGGACTTTTCTTAGTGCCTGCAATGGTTAGAAATTGCGGAAGTGTTATGCTCCCAACAGGGTATTGCTCTATCGTCTCTACTTTATTCCAAGGCCACAATTCTGCCAAAATCTTTAAAGGATAAACCAGTTGATAACTCTTTTACCATCTTCTCTCAGTTATGTCAAATCACCAAATCTTTAATGATAGCCCTAGTTGACCAGCCATTATGGCAAAATCTTAATTTTCAAATTGCTGGAAAAACTATTAAAAGATCAAAGTGGCACGCCAAAGGAATTGCTCACTTAAATCATCTAGTACACAGCAAAAGATGGATCACTGTTCTTCAGCTTCAAGAGCTATACAAATTGCCGACTAGAAATGCTTACTTTTATCTGCAGCTTTGGCATGCCATAATCAAGGTCATAGGCGCCCAACTGGAGGGGATCAACACCCAAAATTTTACTGACTTAATGCAGAGAGCTAAGGAACCCCACTCTATTTCTCATTTATACAAGATAATTTGCTGTATGATGCCCCATTGGTTTGGGCAAACTTTGGCCTATTGGTCTGAGGCTTTTTCGTGGACAGCCCCCTACAACAATTGGGACTCAGTCTTGGTCAATGTTTATAGGTATGTTAAGATCGATAGCTATTGGTTTAATGTGACTCAAGATCCTTCAAGATATCTATTACATGCCTGAGAAGCTATACACCTGGATGATTTTGGATTTGTCTATATGCTTTAAATCCAATTCTGATACTGCCATGCTTAAACATATGTTATGGGACTACCCCTGTGCCCAGTCTTTGTGGATGCAAGTCTCTTTCTCTCTCAATCCTCCATTAGGGTTGAAAGATTGTTTTTCACAGAGAGGTGCCTGTTAGTTTTGGGAGTGGAACAATTAATGGGGCTTCATAAGTATTACTTCATGTTAATTACCATGGCTGTTAAGATAGTCGTTTGATGACACAGGAAAGAACCTAGCTTCCCCACATTAGCAGAATGGTATGCTGTGGTTATACAAAATCTCCATCTGGAGAAAATGTGGGCTGCTTTTAATCATCAGCATGATTCTTTTGGCTCATGCTGGGAGTTGTTTTACACTTTGCTTGAAGTATCTGATATGTTGTGATACAAGATAGTCCCTACTCACAAGGCTCCTGTTCATGACTCAGCAGGTAGGATGCTTACCTTGGACTGTGTAACATGTGGTGGGTTTATTCAACTGAGCAAGGTAAGGGGGGTAGGTAGCTGGGAGAGGAATGGGAGGTATTTTATGTAATTTTGTATTGTTTTGTCCTCATGTTGTAGTTTTATATGAGTTTGATGGTATGCAGTCTGAATTGTTCATGACTTTTGTAATTGTTTTTTTCTTTTTTGGTCATGTCTTTTCATAATAATAATAAGGTTAATTAAATTAAAAAAGGGGAATTGGAGAACTTTGTGGCCCAGTCCCTGATAAACGTGCATGTAGAGGACAGGCAGGCACCAGTCAGGAAAGCCTATCAAGAGGTTAAGGAGAAGGATGTGGATAGAAGAAAGAGACAAAGGGAGAGGGAGGACCAGGAGGAAGAAAGAACAGTCGGGCAAGGCAGGAGACAAAAGAGAAGACATGGGGCAGATCACCCACTAGTTAGTTTCTGGAATAGCTTTAACATGCTGGCAGAAAAGGTAGAGGATGCTAAGGAGCAGGCCAGCATTGGGACAATGGAAGAAAGCATAAGTGTTGAGACAATTCAGGGGCCAAGGCAGTTAATTGTCATGGGAGAGGGTAAGTGGAGGGACAGGTCAGGGGTCAAGGCAGTTAGTGGTCATGGGAGATATCATAGTCAGATTCATATATACTATAGAAAAGTGTGCAGTTGGGAACAAGAAATACAGGATGATAAACAGTTTCTCAGGGGTTTGGGCTGGGCATTTGAGAAGATGAACAGGTGAGATACTGGGGACAGGTAAAGACCCAGTGGTAGTGGTGCATGTGAAAACAGATGACATAGGAAGGAGGTTGGATAATGACATCAGACTTCATGGAGTTAGGTTAGAATCTTAAGGACAGAGACTATCAGTTTGTTATTTAAGAGATTCTGCTTGGGTCATTGGCTGTCTCAATTAGATAGAGGGCAATTAAACTGATAAATGCTTGTTTGAGAAACTGGGCAAAACATTATAGTTTCAAATTTTTGTGAAACTGGTGCACGTTTTGCCACATAGAGGATCTCTGTAGGCAAGAGGGGCTGTATCTGAACAGGAAGGATTCTAGGTTGCTGGGTGAGAGGATCAAAAGGATGGTGTGTGAGACCATTTAAACTAAACAAGAGGGGGAGGTATGGGAAAATCATGGGGAAAATAATTCCCCGCACATTCATGAAGGTCATGTGCACCTAATAGAAGTACACATGCACTGAGGGGATTGGCTGGTTCTGAGAAAAATGAACACAGACTGAAATGCAAACTACATTAATTATTTCAAGGAGTCTTACTAAAAATTGTCCCAGAGGAAATGTTGTACAGAAAGGAGGCAGTCATTGTGGGAATAACAGAAACCTTCCAGACAGAGACAGATACTCAGGGAAAATCTAACTAGATATAAATTATTTAAGGAGGAGGGAAAGATAAAGATTGGTGCCAGATAGGGGTCTGCAAAGACCTTCAGCTAAATATTTGGCCATGTATTCATGTTCGAGGCCCCAACTATTTGGTATTTGCAGTGGGTTAAGTCTCTGAGCTGCAGATCTGGAGACCTGGGTTTGAATCCCACATCTGCCTAGGTGCATACTGTGTGATCCTGAGCAAGTCACTTAACTTCCTTGTGCTCTCAGGTCGCATCTGGAAACAAGCTTCAGCTTAGTGTGCAACACCTGGTTAAACAATGTTCCCTTTATTTAGCATTTGTATTCCTTGTTTGGCCAGTAGGCAATTTTGTTTTCTTTTATTTATTTATTTATTTATTTCAATTTTGTTAACTGGGTAAGCCAACTGGGCCCAAAGGTCAATTTTTCATGGGTGACCTGGAATTAGTTACATACAGTCCTTTTGGATATTTAGTAGTTACAGAGAAACAAGACAATTGCATGCAAGCCCCCTGCAAATGCAGGGCTTACATTCCCACTATGTAGGCATTCCTTTCCCCCACCTACCCCCCCAGAGCTAGGAAATGGGTTTTGTGCTCTGGGGGATATCACTTTGGATGCCTCAAGGTGGCAACAGAGAGCAGGAAAAGGGTATAAAAGGGAGCTGACTGGAAGTAGCCGGGCCTTTTCCAGCGCAGGCATTAGGCATGGGGCTGGAGGGGGAAGACTGGAACAGTAGAATCATGACCAGAATAGATGGGCAAGTGAGGGAGCTCAGTGGTCCAGGAGGGCCAGTGGGGAACCCTCCCAAAAGACTGCAGTCAGGATGGTTTTATGCACCATGACCGATGAGGAGTGGGGTTATGGAGATCCATTGGGGACACAGGTAGCCAGGTCCTGCGTCATTGGGGGCTAGGGTGTTAGGAGGCTTTAATAAGCCTAGCCAAGAGATGCAGGAGCCCTTAGGAAGCCCATTTGGTGTTGTTATGTGATGGGTTATGCCCCACTACTATCCCACATACACATTACAATGAACTTCTGGTCACTTATACTGTGATACCGCTATTTGCACTAATAAGTAGATATAGGTACCCATCGTACAAGCATGGGTACCAGGAATGTATGTTACTGCTTATATATGCTACTGTATATTATGTTTACATCCTTTTATATGATTGTTTTACACTTATCATGCATGAAACATTATACCTCACTATAATGCATTTACCTAGGTTATCTTTGTCTTTATATATTTTATACACATATATTCTGACCCATATCACTGATAAGAGGGCCTTTTTGGATCTTCAGTGATTGTTATATATTATTATATTCTCTTATGATCATATGTAGTTTGTGTCTTATTCTTAGGTATCATGCCACATGTATTACTGTATACTCAGCATTTCCTTTGTCTGTGCGTTAGTGCTGAGAGAATATTTCCTTTGTCTAACTTCTTACTTATTAGTAATTCTGTTTCCTAAGTAACTGCCCAATGGAGATGCCTAGCATGCACCTTGTTTTGGATAGATTATCCAGTGCATTATGTTCCTTATATCCATAACTATGCTGTTATCATTGTAACTACGTTGTTATCACTGCTATATAACCTTCTGTAAGCCTGCTCCTCAAGGAGAGAATTATACCTTCCTTGAGGACTGGTGAGAAACTGACTCCCTTGTGATTTTCTCTGTCACATGTTTGGCGTGAGTATTGTAATAAACTTTCCTTTATTACTTCTACTGCTTGTGTATGTTCTTTGGCTAACACTACAGACATACAAGAACCTGATAGACGTAGAGCTGGACTCTAGATAACAAATCTAGATTTTCTAGATAACAAAATGGTGACTGTGCAGTAATGTCTGAGTATTGGTCAAGGTTACTCTTATTTCCCTTGCGGATTTAGACATTGGAGTGAGCAATTCTCCAGTGATAAGCAGCTGTTAGCATCTACTGTGTAAATCTTCATGGTTTGCCGTTCCCCAGTGTATGGAGCTTAGGCACTAGGGACCTCTTGCCAGACTTTTCAATCTGTGCAGTGAGCTGCCTCTCTCCTCTGGGAACACCAGGCTGTAACAGATTCCTTGAAGACAGATAGAGTGCTTTCAATTTGTGGGGATATCCTTTAACTGGCCCCCACATATGTCAAAGAGCTGTCTGTGTGCTTTCATTTACTTTGGTTCACAACACAGTTCCTGGACCACAAACAGTTAAAGGTTTCTCTGTTTATTTTTTGACATTTCTAAAAAAACATGCACAAAGCTGAGTTTAGAAACCTCACAGTCCCTCACTAGCCATGGTGGTTTTGAGGATTTTGCTACAGTAGCTAAGAATAACATTGATCCTGTACAGGCTATCTTTGATCATTATATTGATTTAAAGAATGGTACCAAAAAGAATTCTTCCATAGCCCTGTTAGTTGCAACGCTGTCTGCTAGCTTACAAGCATTATTAAGACAGTTGTATGCTGTGGAGTCGGATTACACTGACTTTAGGCGAAAGATGGGATAGTTGAATTCTGACCTTGCAGAATGTGCACTCATACTGGAATCAAAAGCTGAGACTAGGGTTGCCATCTGTCAGGTTTTTTACCTGGTGATCAGGTTTTCAGGGTTCCTGTCAGGTAATCTGGTTTTGCTCTGTGCTGGTCAGGTTTTTGAGCCATTTTGAGTGCTCACATACTTTTGAAACCTATTTTGTCATATCATTCATTGTTTCAGCTATATGTTCAGGTTACAAACAAGTTCTCTTGTCAATACACCCCTTTGTTTGTGAAAGCAGTCAACTTGGGAGGTGTAAATATATGGCCATTAACACCATTAGCACTTACTTAACCTAATATTTTCCACTGCATCATAAAGTGACATAGCAGCAAAGCTGCCCCCACCCTTTGTAACAGTAACAGAGTCATCTGTCTTCCACTTTCATTTGCTGGTAAACATTTTCATCTAACAGAATTTAGGCATTTTTAAATGTTTTAAATCATTTTTTCCCTCGAGAAAAAAGTATGGTCACTTCTTTGGCTTTGAAATAGTACTTTTTATTGATTTATTGAAATGTTTCACCACGAAAGGCATACTGAACTGCAAAGCTGTCGTCTCATGGTGTACTCATGTGGACATGAAAAGGAAATGGAGCCAGGAAAATATATAAACTACACATTGTAGGAAACATTTTCTTTATTATGTATTATATACCATGTATACCGTTGTATGCTATTTACAGCGTTTCCCTTGTATCCCTTCAGATCATATCTGTAAATGAGTTTTCTTTTGTCTTGGTATGTTTATCTGGTAAACCAATGTCCAATCAATAAATAAATACATAAGTAAATAAATAAATAGGAAGAACCTTGGAAAGTAACTTTAACAGGTACAGTACAGTATCTTAACATTTTTGTTGAACTGTTGCTTTAAGCCTTGTCTTTTATTGATATAATAAATGGCTTTCTAGGAGGAACAATGCATGATGAGTCATAAAAAGGGGGTGGGGCTAGGGATGAAGCTTAGGTCCATTTTTTGCCTCATTCAAAGGTGGCAACCCTATCTGAGACACTGCATTAGCAGAATGATTCCCTGTTATATGAAACACCTAACAGTAATGTTCAGGAATTACATGCTGTGAGAGATAACTGTGAAAGAGCAATGCTTGATAAAAAGCAGGTTATACACATGAATGACTTGTTGTCTGAGATGAATAATACCTTACTTAAGGAAAATAAGGAGCTGAGGTGGGAGCTGAACCAGGTAAGTGGTAGGGTTACCACCTTTTAAGAAGCCGAAAGTGGGACAGTTCTTACTGAAACATGATTTTTCGCAGGACAGTACATAACCTCGACCAATGCAACAGACTTGTTTTCTCTGTGTAATCAGAATTAAGGGTAAGTATTGCAGTTTCTTAGTTGATTCTATTGTTTCTTATCATATTAAGTCATTTTAGTTAAGGTATTATATCTTTCTGCAACATTTAGTGGAAAGTTAGAAAATATTTTTTCTGCTATAAAGTCAGGACATTTAGTATTTTTCATGTTTTTTTGCAGGACACAGCTGTACAAATCAGGACTGTCCTGCGAAAATCAGGACAGGTGGTAAACCTAGTAAGTGGTAAGCTCAAAAGTAAGATTAGGGACCACGTTGAAATAAATGTCATGTACAGAGTCTTGCAGAAGTATGTTTTGAGTGGTTTGTGGGTTACCAATTGTAAGGTTAATATATGAAATGCAGAGCAAAGATGGCATGACTGTGCCATCAGCAAAAGGTACTGTCTGGGCATCTTAAAGCAATGAAGGACTTTCAGTTTATGCCCATTTATCTTACCTCTTCTGGTGATGAGGAGTCTGATTGTGAGGGCTCATAGCATGCTGTGGAGTGGGCTAGTCCAGTTGCTTGTCACTCTTCTTTTGGTTCACCAAATGGTGAAATGTTAATGTCTCAAAATGGTGGATACACACATCATCATGTTGTGTCACCATGACATCCCCAAGATGGCCGCTCCTTGTCACATGGTGGTGGTCATGTTGCCATACACCAAGATGGCAGCATCCAGTGCAGCCTCCAAAATGGCCAACCATCACATCACAGAGCTGTGCATATTCAGTCGCAGGGATCTGTGATTGTTGCCTTAACCAGACAAAACAAACTGGAGATTTTAGGCATGATTGATAATGTTATCAGTAAGACTGGTATTTCTGAGGAACAGAAGGATCTCCTTAAACAGGAGGTTGATGTACTTCTGAACACTTTTTGGGGAAGGTTATTGAGAAGGTAGTGGCAGCCCAATTGGAAGACTATTTAACCATCCATAATATCTACGAATCCTTCCAGTTTGGTTTTCGGAAAAGACATAGCACCGAGACTGCGCTGGTTCGGGTGCTTAATGATCTTCTGAGGGCGAGGGATCAGAAGAGATGTTCTATCCTAGTTCTTCTTGATCTCTTGTCAGCTTTTGACACTGTGGATCACCTGGTGTTATTAGCATGCCTGAGGCAAATATGTGGAATGTCAGGAACTGTTTTAAAATGGTTCAATTCATTCCTTACCGGGAGATCACAGAGAGTTGTGTCGGGGGTTCATTCCTCCGCCCCAACTTCTTTGTTGTGTGGGGCACCTCAGGGTTCAATGTTGTCACCCATGTTATTCGCAGTGTATATGCTGCCCCTCGGAGACATTATAAGATGGTATGGGCTGAGGTTTCACTGCTATGCAGATGACACCCAGCTATACCTGTCTTTTGCGCCTGACCAGGATGGAGCTCTCTTGGTGTTTAACAACTTTCTCGAAGAAATCCGAGGATGGATGGATTCTAGTTGGTTGAAGTTGAACTCAGAGAAGACAGAAGTATTGGTGGTGGACCCTGGTGGTCAGATAATGAGGCCAAAAGATGGCTCGCCCTCTGGAATTTTTCTTGACGGCATGTCACTTCCGACCTCCGAACGGGTGCACAACCTGGGGATTGTCCTAGATGACAGGCTGACCGTTCAATCTTAAGTGTCAGCCATTGTCAGGACTTCCTTTTATCACCTTAGGAACATTGCCAGGGTGCATCACCTTGTTTCATTTGACTTTTTGCCAACATTGGTCCACGCCTTTGTGTCCTCGCGGTTGGACTACTGCAACGCCCTTTACTTTGGGCTCTCTGGGGTTGAAATCCATCGCGTTCAGCTGGTGCAGAATGCTGCAGCCAGGGTGTTGACTGGGACAAGGAGATCCATTCATATCACCCCGGTACTGCTCAAACTGCACTGGCTTCCTATATGGTGGCGGATCACCTTTAAAGTCATTTTATTGACTTTTAAAGCCCTTCACAATCAGGGTCCTATCTATCTGAAAGAACTTCTGGTGCCTTACTGCCCCGGCCGATCGCTACTCTCGGCTGATGAGGGGTTGTTAGAGATTCCAAGAGTGAGTTTAAAAACTTCTGGTAGCAGAGCTTTTTCTTATGCAGCTCCCACTCTTTGGAATTCTCTACCTCGCCAGTTAAGGGAGTGCACCTCCTTGGAGGTATTTAAGAAAAATTTGAAAACCTACCTGTGAGCGTAGCCTTCTTGGATGATTAGCTGATATTTGAGTGTTGATATTATTCTTTGGGTAGTAGAAACATAGAAACATAGATTTTTGACAGGAGATAAGGACTGCTTGGCCCACCCAGTCTGCCCATTTCCCTAGCTAATGGATAAGCTGCAGATCCTAGTTAACCAGCAGCCTACTTCTTCCTACCCCCACCCCCTAGAATTGCCTTATGACTGTCCCATGCATGCTTGAATTCCACCACTGTTTTTGACTCCACAACCTCCTCCGAGGCCGTTCCATGCATCCACAACCTCTCTGTGAAAAATACTTCCAAATTACCCCTGAGCCGCCCCTTCTGTCTTCAAATTGTGCCTCCTTGTTCTTGCACACCTCTTTTTTTGAAAGATGCTACCCTCTTGGACTTTGTTGATTCCCTTGAAGTACTTGAAAGTTTCTATCATGTCCCCCCTCTCCCTCCTTTCCTCGAGGCTATACATATTTAGCTCCTTAAGTCTCTCTTCATATGTCTTCCGTGCAGACCCTGCACCATTTTAGTTGCCCTCCTCTGGACAGCTTCCATCCTGTCTATGTCTTTGAGGAGATTGGGTCTCCAGAACTGCACGCAGTACTCCAGATGGGGTCTCACCAACTGTCTGTACAGAGGGATAATAACTTCCTGTTTTCTACTGGTGATGCCTCTCCTATGCATCCCAGTATCCCCCACCCTCCTTGCTGCCCTCTCACATTGCTTGCCCACCTTTAGGTCATCTGATATGACTACCCCAGGTCCCTTTCAATTTTTGTTGTTGTTAGTATCTCACCCCCATTGTGTACTCTTCCCTGGGTTTTGTTTCCCAGGTGCATTACCTGCACTTCTTAACATTGAATCTAAGCTGCCATACATTTGACCATTCCTCTAACCTTGCCAAGTCCCTTCTCATCCTTTCCACCCACCTTGTGCATCAACTCTGTTGCAGAGCGTTGTGTCATCTGCAAAGAGGCATACTTTTCCTTCCAGTCCCTCTGCAATGTCGCTTATAAAGACATTGAAGAGGACAGGTCCTAATACTGAACTCTGCGGTACCCCACTAGTAACCCCCCTTTCTTCAGAGTGGACTCCATTTACTATTACTCTCTGTGTCCTATTCTCCAGCCAATTCTTTACCCAGGCTAGCATCTTGGGACCCACTCTCAGGCTGGCTAACTTGTATATTAATCTTTTGTGTGGGACTGTGTCAAATGCCTTGCTAAAGTCTAGATAGGCCATGTCCACAGCCCCTCCCTGATCTACTACTTTGGTCACCCAGTCAAAGATATCTATAAGATTTGTCTGGCATGACCTTCCTGCTGTGAATCCATGCTGCCTTGGGTCCTGTGCCCCTCTGGCCTCTAGATACTCAACAATTCTTTCCTTCAGAAGTGATTCCATCATTTTCCCTACCAATGAGGTTAAACTAGCAGGTCTGTAGTTTCCTGCTTCTGCCTTGCTCCCACTTTTGTGAAGGGGAATCACAACTGCCCTTCTCCGGTCCTCGGGTACCACCCCATCCTCCCATGATTTGTTAAAGAGGGTAGTCAGTGGTGTCACTAGTTCTACCCTTAGTTCTTTTAGAATTCTTGGATGAATCCCATCAGGCCCCACTGCTTTGTCCACCTTGAAGTTTTAAGAGTTCTTTCAGAACCCTTTCTTTTGTAAATGGGCTGGTATCAACTTCTGTATCCAGAGTGTTTCTACTGTTTGTTTTAAGTACCTCCCCCACTTCCTTTGTAAATACTGAGCAAAAATATTTGTTTAGTATCTCTGCCTTTTCACAGTCACCCTCAGCCCACCCTCCCTCCTCTTTATTAAGCCTCACTAACCCTCCCTTGGTCTTCCTTCGCTCCCTGATGTACCTATAAAAGGTTTTATCCCCTTCTTAACTGAGTTGGCTATCTTTTCCTCAGTTTGGGCCTTTGCTGTTCTGACTGCCTTCCCAGCTTCCTTTTGCTTTAACTGATACAGTTCTCTGTCCTGCTCCTTCTGTGATTCCTTGTACTTCCTGAATGCTTTCTTTTTCTCTTGAACCTTCACTGCCACTTCCTTTGAGAACCATAGTGGTTTCTTACATCATTTCATTTTGTTTATTTGCTTCACACAAAGGCTTGTTACCTCTGTGATGGCAGTTTTATTATTCCCATTGTTCTTCCACCCTCCTTCCTGCCCATTTGCTAGTGCATTCCTTAGGCACTCACCCATTTTGGCAAAGTCAGCCCTCCTAAAGTCCAGTACTTTTGCCTTTGTATGGCTTGACTCTATTGCTGTGTTTATTGTGAACCATACTGCTCAATGGTCGCTAGTTCCCAAATGGCTACCCACTTCTACATCTGTGATCCTCTCTTCATCTCCGTTTGAGAGAACCAGGTCTAAGATTGCTCCCTCTTGAGTTGGCTCCAATACTAGTTGTCTAAGGCATGCCCCCTGTAGGGCATCTAGAATAACCCCACTCTTCGAAGTGGCTGCTGCAACTGCACTTCAGTTAACATCTGGCATATTCAGATCACCCATCAGCAATATCTCCCTTTTCTGCCATTCTAAGTATTCTTTCTATCATTTCCTTGTCCATTTCCTCCCTGAGAAGGTCTGTATACTAACCCTATGCGGATTGTGGTGCCATTGCCGGTCTCAAATTTACCACAGTGCTTCTTCTCCTCCCTGTTTTCCCTTTTGTTCTGTTGCTTTGATTCCTTCCCTTATGTAAAGAGCTACTCCTCCTCCTCTTTTACCTCCCTGTCCCTCCTGTAGATAGTGTATCCTGATATGTTTATGTCCCAGTCATGGTTTTGTGTGTACCATGTTTCTGTGACTGCCACGATATCCAGATGTTCCTCCTCCATCAAGGCCACTAATTCAGAAAGCTTGTTACTCAGACTATGGGCATTGGTACTCATTGCTCTCCATTTTTTGATGGCTTTACCTTCTTTTGCAGAATCCCCCACTGACCTTTCGACTGCGGTCTTTTTCTCATTTAGTACCCTGTTTTGTAGGGAGAGGCTGGGATTTTCCTGCAGCTAATCAGTGCCTCCCCCCTTGACTAGTTTAAAAGCTTGCCAATGAAGCATTTAAACCGATTGCTCAAAAGACTTGTTCCCTTCCTGGACAGATGCAGACCATCCTGCCAGTATAGGCTGGTGTCCCTCCAGGTGGAACCCCAGTCCCCAATGAAGCCAAACCCCTGTGCTCCACACCATTTTTTCAACCATTCATTAAAATGCATGGTGCAAAGTACCCTCGCCTCACTCATGCCATTGACAGGCAGCACCTCAGAGAAGGATATTGTGTGTGCTACTTGTCTTAGGCCCCTCCCCAATTCTACAAAGTCCTTCTGCACTGCTCTAATCTCATGATGAGCCAAGTCATTTGTCCCTAGGTGGACAATGACATCCAGCTCAGATTCCTGTGCAGCTGTTCTCATGATCCTGAGGATGTGCTTCCTGTCTCTCCAAGCCATGGCACCAGGCAGGCACCTTACTTCAGTTTTCCCTGCTCCCCCCAGTTCTATCCCCCTAATAATTGAGTCCCCTGCCAGGAGCTGCTTCCTTTCCTTGTGGTGTCCTCTGCCTCCTTCCTGTGGGCCTCCCTTGTGACAGTTGTCCTCAGCCTCCTTAGTCTCCTCTGTGGGTGCATCCATAGGGGAGCTATGCTCCCCCAAAATTGTGTATGGTTTGTGGTGTGGAACAACTGACTGGGTGTGCCTCTGTTCCACCATCCTCACCCTCCCTGAGCCCACTGTGGTCCAACTGCTGTGCTTTCTTCACAACCTCTGAGGTAGTGGTGGTGGCTCTGGTGCTCCCTGGATGGGGGAGGTTCCCTTCCTACCACCCAGTGTGGCCTGGGGGAAGGTTCCCTTACTACTGTCCAGTATGGCCTGATGACGGGCAACTTCCTCCCTCAGGAAAGAGAGTTGTCTGCAAATAGGGCAGCACCTCAGCCTCCAGAAAGACTCCTGGAAGACTGCTGCCCCATAGCCATTACATTGCACTACTCTCCACATTTTTTTGTTGTGTGTGTGTGTGTGTGTGTGATTGGTTTGTTATATAGAAATATATATATATATATATTATACAACGTGTATGCTTATATTGTCAGTGCAGTGTGCTAGAGAGGATATGACAGTGATATGCCTTGCACTCTTGAGGAAATGATGTCAGAACCCCAGGTATAAAGGAACTATTTCCAGGGGTGGGAGGGTGAGGGTGGGAAGGGGTTGGGCCTAAACTGTGCCCTCACAAAACAATCAGCTAAAAGCTCTGACCCACCACTGCAATGAGTGCCTTCCTGTCAGCAAGATGCCCTACACAATTTGACAGAGAAAATACCCTGCTAATCAAACAGAGAAAAATCCACACATTCAGGTCAGACACAGGTAAACCTCCCCAGCCCCAAAACAGGCCTGGTGGTTTGTGCTCTGAAAGCTGTCAGCCCCCAAATAAGTCAGCTGTGCTTTAAACTCGTCCTGCGCTGAAAATCTTAAGAATTGTAACAAACAAATGTAAACCTAGAGCCTCCTCCCTCTGTTGCTTGAAAGACTGTCTTTTCCTGTTTCACACTGCAGGTTTTGCTATAACAACTCCTTAACCACAGTAACTTATCTAAAAATAGTTTAACTATCACAAACTCCTATGCACCAGTAAATTATTTAAAAATAGTTTCTGTCCTAAAATCCTAGTAGTTAATCCAGCTACCCCCAAGGGACAACCAAAATGCAGTATTCAAACACTTGTGAAGTTACTTCCAAGATAAGCAGAGTTTGCAAGCTCCTTTTCAACTCCTCAGCCACCTGTAATTTATTTAAAAATAGTTTAACTGTCATAAAATCCTAGTAGACAATCTAGCTACCTCCAAGGATCTACCCAAATGCAGTATTTACATCCTTCTGGAGTTACTAACAAGATATACAGAGTTTGCAAGCCCCTTCTTGGTTAAACACTAAATAAATATGTGAATAAAAAGCAATTACCAAGGATAGTTAGTTTCACCTCTCACAGAATTAAGCAAAAGTGCACGTTGTTGCAGATATCAAGTGCAATATAGAATTTCTCACACAGCTCACAGCTGAATAGAGAAGTAGTATCCTTCCAGGTCAAGAAAATGTGCTTTGTGTCTCTAAATATTGCAGCCTCCAGTAACTTATAGTAATCTGATCTAGTCTGGATATCTCCACCCAGGGCAATTTGTTGACAATGGTTATGATGCAGCCCTTCCTGTTCCAATACAACACTTTGTGGTCTGAAAACAATTTCCTGCACCTAAAGCTGTCTGTGTTTCAATTCACACTGCAGGTTTTGCTATGACAACTCCTTAATCACAGTAACTTATTTAAAAATAGTTTAACTATCACAAACTCCTACACACCAGTAAATTATTTAAAAATAGTTTCTGTCCCAAAATCCTAGTAGTCAATCCAGCTATCCCCAAGGGATGGTTTTATTGTAGGTTTTTAATATATGATGCTGTTATGTATTTATTGTATTTATGTATTGTATTTATTGTATTTATATGTTTTATGTGATATTTTATATTGTGTTTTTTGACTTGTAAAGCGCTTTGAAATCTTGAAAAGCGCTTTAAAAATAAAGTTATTATTATTATTTTATTATTAAAGAGGCTGGTACACAGCCTAATGTTGTGAAGTCAGTGGTAGACACTGCAGCAGTAGCAGCATTTAAAGAGACCACATTGGCAAACAATGTGAAGCAGCGAGCCAAGAAGTTTCCTGATAATTACCGCAAACGTTTGTGGATGGCTTACAGCGCTGGCAGGCAAGTCCTTGGCAAAGGAGCAGTTTGCTGTTGATAATGTGAAATACAAAATCTTTTCCTTCATAAATATGGCACCAGCCCTTCGTGAGAAGGTTGAGTGTGCTGTTTTTCCTGAAAATGACAGTTTTGATAAGATGCTGAGGGTGGTTGAAAGAGCATACCATGTATGCATGTGGTCTCTCAACTCTAGCAACAAAAACAAGGTTGCTGCAATCCAGCAGCCTTCTGGTGGGGCAACCCACTATGCTGTTGGGGGGGCACAAGGTAACAAGGTCCATGCCTCCAATAATGGACAGGGCAACAAAAACTGGAACAGTAATAAGAATGAGAGCTATAAACAGGGCAACAAGTATCACCGTAATGGGCCACCTTACAAGTAGATCACTGAGGAGAACAAAAACCTCAAACCAGCCCTGCAACAGGCTAAGGCTACTACCAACCCTGATTCTGAACATAGTGTGGCTGTGATATCTATATCATCACAGGCCATGTTGAGGGAGCATACAGGTTTGGTTTATGAACCTGTGCTGCCAGCTGTTCCAGTACCACCTCCTCTAACCCCAGAGGCTTCAGAACCACAAACCACAGCTTGAGCACTACATGCAGTCTGCACACTGCTTTTCTCCACTGTACAGGCACCCTCCATGGTACCAGCACCACCTGCACCTGCTGCAGGGTCCCCTCCACCAGTGCCATCTTGATCATCCCATACTGTGGCTGCAGTAGCAGGCATAAAATCAGGAACAGTCTGGGTTATTCCCAGCACAGAAAATAGCAGGCACTTTTGGCAAGAAGGTGCAAGATATTGTAATGTTGATGTTGATGTTTTTCTTTTTAGA
Source organism: Neoceratodus forsteri (assembly GCA_016271365.2). Classification (NCBI taxonomy): domain Eukaryota; kingdom Metazoa; phylum Chordata; order Ceratodontiformes; family Ceratodontidae; genus Neoceratodus; species Neoceratodus forsteri. The sequence continues at coordinate 254,374,162 of CM028131.1, read as the reverse complement.
GCTGCACTCCAAACACATGCCCATAAACTTTCTGTTGTCAGAGTGAAAGATAGTGCAGTCTCCAATGCCAGGCTTACACACTGGTCTCTTCTTCTACAGGATCATGGCATCACTGTCCTTCCTACCAAAACTCCATCCTTGTTGACCCATGGCCTACCATTTACAGGAGGGGCCAATGATCATTCACTCCAACCCCCTGACCTACCTGACCTAGGACCCTTCCGGCCAACACCTCAGGAAGTGTTAAATGACCCTACTGTGTGTCATGTTTTTACTGATGGCTCAGTCTCTCATACTAAAGAGGGTCAGATAGCAGGATTTGGAATTCTTATTGTACATCCTAGTGATGACAGAGTGTACATTCCTAGGAGGTGTACCATCATTTCTGGACAGTATGCTGAACTAGCTGCTGTGGCCTGTACTCCGGAAGTGCTCAAGCAAGGCACTACAGACACTGTCACCCTTACAGACTTTGATTGGGTTTGTTCCTCTCTGACTAAATTTCTACCCTTTTGGGAGAAAAAGAGCTTTCAGTCCTCTGATGGTACTCCTGTAAAATACAGAGACTTGTTTGTGTACATCACAATGTTAACCAGACAGTTTAAATATAAACTGTGCTTTTATAACGTTCGAGCACACTGTATGAGTGAACCTTATTTCCCTTTTAATGACCACGCCAACTGTCTGGCGAAAGAAGGTGCTTGAGGAGGGGACATATGGGAAATGAAAACTCCCTCTGTCTCAGATACAGTATTCATTGCTGCTGTGAATAAAAAAGCAACTCCTTTTGTGCCCTTAGATCTAGCATCTGCACCTAAGACAGACCCTCATTTGAGTGCAGTGTTCCGATTCCTTGACAAAGGGACTGAGGAAGAACTCCTAACAAACAGCCCCTACAAAAAGGTGAACAATAACATTCACTTATCCAGTGATAGCAGGCAGATCAAGCTCATGTTATCCAAATTCATTCATGAAAACCCCAAGGACTGGGATTCATTATTGACTTTACTCCTTATGGCAATAAGGGGGACACCCTCCACAAGTACACAGTGTGCCCCATTCGAAGTCATGACCAGATGGTCCATGAGACTACCAGAACACCTACTTCTGGATCTGTGTGCTCCCACTGCTGATACAGTATCAGTAAATAAATATGTCAAGCAACTCAAACAGGACATCCAAAATGTACACATGTTTGCTGCACAATGTATGGGCAAGGCCCCACAACAGGCCAAAATGCAATCTGACAAAACTGTACATGATGTGGACTGGCAAATTGGGGATCAGATAATGGTTCTTAGATTTGCACAGCCTACTCATGTATTTGAAAACAAATGGGACGGGCTCTACCCCATTGTAAATAAGCTCAGTCCATCAGTCTACCAAGTTAAACTACTCCAGAACAAGAAACTCACTGACAAATGACTACATGCCAATCAGATGAAACTAAACTCACTGACAAATTACTACATGCCAATCAGCTGAAACTGAATCAAGGAGATTGAATTTACTTTTCCTTACCCTATTGGGTGGAATATTACTGAACTAACTGTGCTTTTCTTTTCTCTTTTCATTTAGCTTCCAGAGTGAGATGGCTGCTTTACGCTTAGTCTTTTTTTTAGGAGTTTTGGACTTCTTACAAGCCCAATTTGTATATCATAATGCAGATAAGATACCAGTAGCCTGCTTTTACAAAGGCACCCTCCAAGGCTGGACTAATGCCAGGATTTATCTTGATGGTACCCTATCCATCCAGCAAGTACACCTCACAAATTCTGGAGTGTACAACCTAACAGCTAGGATTGATCTGAATTCTTGTTTAAAATGTGTTGATAACCAGGAATGCTGCATCCAGAATCATGTGGCAACTAGTGCCATTGTAATAAAGGTCTTACAAGATGATGCCCAAGAATTTGTAACCCCAGTTACTGAGTGCCCAAAACAAGAACCAGGTCCATCAAATGGTCTGATTGCCACTTCCCTCCCAGGTGTCCTAGTCAATAATGTTCAGTTCATGCACGTCCCAGTGGTTTTAAATCTTACCCATTGGAATTTGGAAGAATTCGGTTTATGTTCCACAACAAACATTTCCAGCTTTTTCCAAATTATGTTATTAGACATTCTGGCAGCTTACCAGGTACACAATAATGACCCCTAAACTGGGGCTGATAGCACCACACATGGAGGAGTTTCGAAGCCTAAACCTAGTGGTACATCTTGAAACAGTAAACAACTCAAATGCACAAAGCGTTTTGTTGCAGAAACAGGTTTAGCCTCAGGCTTATTTGGTTCTGGTATGTCTTTTTTTTTTTGAAACTGTAATTTTTATTATTCCACTTTTTCAGTAATGAACAGGTTACATAATAAAAAGAAGGAATTAGAAAAAGCAATACATTCTCATGAACAGAAGTCACTCCTGAACCAACTAAGTTTACATCATAGGAATCATGAGTTCATTTGTGAGTTCAGCCAAGAATATTACCAAAATACTTGGCTCAGCTAGTGAAAATATCTGAGCTAGGTTATAACCGAACTCCACGCTTCTGTCTGTATTATAACTTAATAATCCCATCATTAATCATTTAATCATTTATGGACAGACGTAGAAAGGAGAAGTGAAGAAAGGAAAAAAAAAAGGTGGGATAGTAAACCGGGTAATAACCACCTACTCATACCCCATCTCCCTCCCCTTCCCCCCCGTAGCAGATGGTGAACTTATACCAGTCATCATAGGTCCATGCCCATACCAGTATATTCTGGTCTATATTCCCCTTGGGGAGGCACCAAACCCAAAATCCTCCCAGCTCTCAATCCAGAGCTTCTCTGGCCAGGATCTCCAAGGTGTCAACCCCCTCCCTAGCCCCCAAGAATTCAAAAAAGGGGAACCAGCGAGGCTTATATTGTTCAAGCCTAAAGTTTAAGTTGGCTGTGAGCCTCTCCATTATTTTAATCTGGTTACAGCCCTCCAGCCATTGTTCCTCTCCTGGGGAAGCCTCACTTAGCCACAGCCTCGTAATTGCCTTTTGGGCTGCTGCCAAGAGAATTGGGAACAAGTATTTGGCTTTTGGACCCTTCAGGCCAGGAGGAGGCTCCCCCAGCAAAAGATACCAGGGCTGCTCTGGAATTTCTATCTGAAAAATCTGTCCTAATCCTCGAGCCACCCTGCTCCAGAAACCCTTGACCTTGGGACAGCTCCAAAAAATATGTTCATGCGAGCCCACTTGCCCACAACCCCTCCAGCACCTGTCTGAATGGGCTCGGTCGAAGTGCTTAACTACCACTGGTGTTCTGAAAAATCTTGTTAGCACTTGCCATCTGAACTCTCTCCAAGAGGGTGAGGCTGTGGTTTTGTGCGCCATCCTCCATATCACCTCCCAATTAGGTACCTCGTCCTCCAGTCCCAATTCCCTTTCCCAGCGGGCTTGTATTTGAGATCTAGGTTCCGGGACATTCAGTTCTCCTGCCGCATATAATTTAGAAATTAGGTGATTCTGGGGGGCTGACCCACTAAGTAATTCCTGAAACAACTCCAGGAGTGAACTAGGCCAGGTTAACCTCAGCTCCGATGAGCACTTCTCTACAGCTTGGATATAGTGTCTGATCTGCAAATAGCCATAAAATACAAGGTGGGGATACCAAACTCCTGCTGCAATTGGGCAAAACTTTTAACCATATCTCCCGTAAAAAGCTGTGAGAATTTTCCAAGTCTCAGCCCCTGCCAACATTTGAACAGCGGGTTTTATCTCTCCGGCGGGAAGTCTGCACTCTACAGGATCTTCCCCTGCCTTAACACCCATGGCTGTATTTTCAAATCCTTTACAGTGAGTGACCATAGTGTAATCAAGGTTTTAAACCCTGGATTCCTCAGTTCCTGTATTGTCCTGGGGGTAATCTTATTGAATAGGATTGAAGTAATGGTGAATGGCCTTAGCAGCTGCACATCCATTTTGACCCAGCTTTGCATCTCCCCAAGGGAAGTGTACTCCGCTATGTGTTGCAACTGGGCCGCTCTATGGTACAGCTTGAAGTCTGGGATCCCCAGCCCTCCCTGCCCTTTAGGCAGTTTCAAGAGAGCCCAACTAAGTCTAGGCTTCTTCCCTGCCCAAATAAATTTACTTATCACCTTTGGGTTCCTGCCAAAACTTCCTTGGAGGGGTCAGGGGGAGTGCCTCGATCAAGAAGAGCAGCCTCGGAAGAATGTTCATTCTTACCGACTCCACCCTACCAGTAATTGAGAGGGGTAGAGCCGCCCATCTGTCACAATCCTCTCTCACCTTATTTAAGAGCGCCACATAATTAATTTGGAATAACTTGCTCAGACTCCTTGGGATCTGTATTCCCAGGTATCTGAAGTTGCTAGTACACCACTTTAGATTAGTGAGAGACTTCACTTGCACTGGAACATTTGCTCCCAATGCTATTATTTCAGATTTGGATTCATTAACTCTGAATCCTGAAATAGCACCAAATTCCCCTAGGAGGTTCATGGCGGTCGGTCAAGAGGAGGCAGGGTTTGTTAAGTACAAAAGGGTGTCATCGGCATAAAGGGATATGCGATTGTCCACTCCACCCACCTCAATACTGGAGACACCCCCGTGGGACTGAAATGCCTTGGCCAATGGTTCCATACTGAGGGCAAATAATAGGGGTGAGAGGGGGCAACCCTGTCTTGTACCTCTTCTGATTTGGAATGGTTGGGAGAATACCCTATTTATCCTGACCCTGGCCGAGGGGTTACTGTATAGGGCATTCACCCAAGCTTGAAATTTCGGGCCAAATCCAAACCTCTAGAGAACCTCTCTTAAATACCCCCACTCGAGGTAGTCAAACACCTTTTCAGCATCGAGAGTGATCACCAGTGGGGTATCTCACTTCCCTCCGGACTGAAATTGGGCCATAACAGTGAGCAATCTCCTAACATTATCATGGAGGTGTCTTCCTGGCATAAATCCAGTTTGATCCGGATGGATCAACTGGGTCACCACCTTCTGAAGTCTGTTAGCTATCATTCTTGCCAGAATCTTAACATCTACGTTTAGTAGAGAAATAGGGTGATAGCTCCCACACATAGTGGTGTCTTTGTCTTGTTTTGGAATTACCGAAATCAGAGCTTGGCCCCAGGTATCCGGGGCCTCAGAAGGCAAGTGGGCTACATTGCATACTTGAAGCAGTAATGGGGACAACTCATCTTTAAATTTTTGATAATATTCAGCAATGTATCCATCTGGGCCTGGGGCTTTATTATGTTTTAGCTTCTTGATTATCTCCGAAAGCTCTGACTGAGTAAAGGGTCGATCCAGCTCCTTCTGGAGAGCACCCAGGAGGCTGGGCAATTTTAATCTGGAGAAGAACCTTTTGGTCATCTCTGTCTGGTTAGTGGGGGCTTCTGACTTATACAAGTCCTCATAAAATCTTTGAAAACACTCCGCTATTTGGGAAGGCCTCGTGACCAGTCCCCTGACCCCCCCGGGTCAGAGACTCTGGAAATATACCTATCCGCCTCTTGCTTTCTCAGCCTAAATGCTAGTAGCCTACCTGCTCTGTTCCCCCCCCCATATAATACTTTTGAGCTGTAAACCTAAGGGCATTTTCAGTCTTTACCGAGAGGAGCTGGTGCAATTGAGCTCTTGCTAACTTCAACTCAACCAGTGTATTGCGCTGTCCCCCTTTTTTGTGAATGTCCTCTAATTCTTTGATTCTCTGCTCCAGCTTATCCTGTTTCTGTTGCCTTACCTTCTTCTGTTGAGCTGTGTATGAAATTATCTCTCCCCTTACTACAGCTTTTAAACCATCCCAGAAGGACTTCACCTTTGTCACTGAGCCTGAATTTTCTTTAATATAATTTTCTATCACCTCTTTTGTCCTGGAGACAAACTTTTTATCCCCCAGTAGCCCTGCATTTAGGCACCACAGGGATTGCTTATGTTGGGGCCCCAGGTTAACAGTGAGACTGATTTTGGCATGGTCTGATAAGCATATAGGGTAGATCTGCTGGTCCACTATAGAACCCATCCATGCCTTCTGGGTATAAAACCTGTCTATCCAGGAGTACAAATCTTGTGAATATGAGTAGAAGGTGAAGTCCCTGCTGGAGGGATACCTATCCCTCCACGTGTCTAACAGACCCACCTCAGCGCAGGTGCGAAAGGGCCTTAGGTCCCCGTCCATTATCCCGGCTCCCCTTCTCCAAAGATCTATCTTTATTTGTATCTTCTTCACAGTTCCAGTTCCCCCCATGACAATCTGACCCTCCGGAAGTGAGGCAATCACTCCAAAGACATGCCTAAAGAATTCCGAATTGGCGGGGGTAGGGGCATAGATATTCACAATATGTATTACTCTGTCCCCCACTCTGCCCAACAGGATCCCCCATCTGTCTTTCTCATCTGAAAGAAAATCCAACTGGGTGAACCTCAGACCCCTCCGCACCAAGATAGCCACCCCTGCCTTTTTCGCCTTCTTGTGGGATGAGGCGAAAAACTCTCCAACCCACAAGCGGCTTAGTTTTTTATGTTCCATTGCGGAGAGGTGGGTTTCTTGCAAGAGATGTATATCACACTGGACCTTCGCTAAGTCTCTTAGAATATCATACCACTTCACCGGTGATCCTAGCCCCTTAACATTAAATGAAGTCAACTTTAAGGTTCTCATAGTGAATTAGAGCTAGGTCTTTTTGGGTCCGGTTCCTCCTCAGAAATCTCCCCAAGGTGACATCTTCTATGACCTCTTTTTCTTTGGAGGATGGCGCACAAAACCAGCCCCCCCCTTCCAAACCAACCTGTTTCACCATCGCCACCCTATCCCCCTTAATCCTTCCATATCCCCACCCCACCCCTCCCTTATAACTACCAACACCTGCTAACTACAACAAGAAAAACCCTCACAGAACTATTTACAAACAGGCCAGAAGGCCTCAGTCAGAGAAAGCTCCCTCTGCCCAGGAGCATGAGCTTCAAATTAGCTCCACCCCCACTCCCAAATGGAAGTGACCGGAAAGGTGGTCTCCGGGGGTGGATTGTCAGTGGGAAGGCAAAATTCCCCTTTGGGGGCCACGCCGTCCGTAAATAGAGAACAGAAAGGACTGGGTGACCTCCGATGGGTGACCTATCCCCTGCAAGGGCTTCCGGTTCGAGTGCGTATCTTACGCACTAGGCGAGAGCGGGCTCCAAAAGAAAGAGCCGAACACCGACCCAGCCACCCTCAAAAACCAAGCCCAGTGCTATTATTGATTAGGTTCTGACTCCATAAAGCAATCAGAGTGCAATAAAATTTTTTATCAAATCCCCTCGGCAAGAACTACACCCCAATGCCCTCCAACGGGCCCCGGTCAGTCTCCCGCCCCCGAGAGATCTTACCCTATTAGCCATGTAAACATGCAACGTTCACCCCGAAAGAAAAAAAAAAAAAAGGGGAAGGCAGAAAGAGTCAGCATCCTGCATCAAAACCTTAAAAAGAAAAGGAAAAGCATAAGCCATCCCCAACAATTCCCCCCCCCCCACAAGGCCCTGTTGACCTTGAGGCTGTTTAGAGACCTTCAAGACTTTTAGTGGTTTAACCTCCAGGGAGACTAACTTGGACCTTATTAAGTCCAAGTCTAGGAGACCAGTTCTTAGATCCGCATTGTCCTCCTTCCCTTTACGTGTTTCAGCTAGCCGATAGCCAGTTGCCCTGCGCCCCACCCCTCCCACCAACTAGGTATCAAAAACCTTCAGCTGTCCCCAGAGGTATCCGGGGAGGAATGGCAAAGTCTGACAAAATTCGACAGCAAGATCCTTCAATGCAGGCTTCCCTTCCATTGAACTGACAGCAAACCTTTACTGAGGTGCATCAGATCCTCACAGAGCTGCTCGTCGGGGCCTGACCCCTTAAAAGTCCCTCCTCTCACTGATCCCCTCTCCACCGTGGACCAACGCAGTTGCAACAAAGTCTGTTCCAAGAGATCTGGCTGTAGGTCTGGGAGAGTGACTCCTGCCTTTTGGAGTGGTTTGCTGGCTTGCAGGAGGGAATCGTACAATTTACTGCCCGTAGACCACTGCACCAGTAGTTTCGCCGAGTATCGCAGGTAGGCCTTAATCTGTTGTTCTCTAAGTTGCTTGATAACCACCAGGACTCGCTTCTGTTTCAGCATAGTGGTAGGGGGAAAGTCATGATCGAGAAACACATGCTTCCTATCCAAATTTAAGTCCTTCTTACTCCATGCCTTCCGCAGCACCATTTCTTTTACCGGGTAGCGAGTAAATTTGACCAGGATCGACTGGGGGGGGCATCTTTTTTTGGTTTAGGGCCCAAGGCCCGATGAACCCGTTCAAGTTCCAGGGGTTCTGTATCCAGAATATCAAGCTCATGACTGAACCAGGTCCTGACAAACTCCATCAGGACATCTTGCTCGGCCCCTTCAGGAAAGCCAAAAATTCGAATTGTTTTTCTGCGGCCCCTGGATTCCCGCATCCTCAGCCCTGGCTATAAGCTCCCTCTCCCTCCTGGCCAAGTAAGTGACTGCCCTGGTAAGCCTTATCGAATCCTCTCGGAGCCCGTCTAGGCCTGACTCGAGATCTTCCATTCTCCTCTCCAGATGTTTTAAGTCTTGCTTGATATCTTTTACTTTAGTATCAATCCTTTGAAGCATTTTAAATATGTGTGCCATTGCTCGGCCATCCACGGAGCTTTCCCATGAAGTAATTTCTTCCTCCTCCTCTTCCCCGCCAGAGCCAGCAGCTGTTTCCAAGGCCCTGGACAGAGGAATGCTCGGACTGCGTTCCGGTCTTGATCTGCATCTTGTGGCATTCTTTTTTGAGCTTCTAGCCCTTGGGTTTGCTAGCCGACTCATTCTTCTTATCGGGATGTCAACAAGAATCACGGTCTGACTGTAAAAGGCACTGGATTTTAATGGATTGTCGCACTGCCACCTCGGAGCTTAAAGCTAAACTGCCATACCAGTTGCTGACGTCACCGGAAAGTCTTCGGTTCTGGTATGTCTATCTGGAATAGGGCTGATGTAGCCAATATTCAAGCACAAACGTCAAAGGTTCATGATAGCATAAAATATGATATCATACCTCCCCTTTTGCATGGTGTAGATGGTCTCATTCAAGAAGAGTGATTTACAACTTACAATATGAAGGATATTGTAAAGGGATTTGATTTGACAAAGAATATGATTAATGAATTGATTCCTGTTAACAATAAGGAAGCAACAGAGCATCACATAGCCAGGGAAGTCCTTTGCACTGCCTGTGGCTCTTATGTTCTTACATCCCTTAGTAATCTCTTCCGGGATTTGGAATTAGGACATATTCCTGATCTCATACATGACAGAAGTATGGGACAGTGGTATTGCCCCAAATGTGCTTCTACTGCTTGTGTTAACAAATGCTTATCTGACACTGTTATCTATTCCCTTGTCTATGGCAAGGACCTTGGGTATGTCACCACACATATGAACATTGCTCCGTGTTTCAAAACATATTCCTGCATAATCAAGGACACCATGTTTGTGACTTTCACAGTTTCATTGCCGCAGTTTAATCCTGCAACTTCCATCTTTGATCGTTTGGCTACCATCCATTGTATTGGTCATCTTGATGGGGATATCTATTGTAAAAGTCTGGAACTACCTCCTTTGTTGGTTTACCACGAGGTCTTGGATGCTTGGTTGGCACCTAATGTAGATTGTTGTACTTGGAAAGTATTCCATTTGCTGTGCAGATGTGACATCTTCGAACTTGTTAGGCCAATCTGTGGCTACTCGCCAAGCAATTGGAACTGGACCTCTGCTTTCGATCTATCCATGAGCAATTTAAATGGACCTAAAATGAACAATGGAACCACGATTAATACTGGAAGAAACCTTGGATTTATCCCTGGACTTAATCGTGGTTTGTGGACTGTGGATACTGATATTTTGTGCCCTGTTCAACTACGCAAATGGAAATTGTCATCTTCCAAGGTGGTTTACTTTGCTAACGGAGAATACTGTGTGGTGACTACCCATAAGCAATTTTGGTATGGTTCTAAGTTGTGTGATGTGAACTTTTCTAACTTCAGTTTTTTCCCTAAACAGAGTGTTGTTATAGGTCACACTGTCATTACCCCTGTTCCCATCCCGGAATCTGATACTGTCGGGTCTAACCCTGACTATCTTGATGCTCTGACTGGGTTTTTACTAATATTCAATGTTCATATTGACAACTTGAGTTTGTCTCTCCAATCTCTTCTCAACAGGACAGATACACACCTCATTTACATCAGTAACAATATTTCCAAGGGTCAGGAAGCACTTGATGATCTAATCAGTGATGTTATTGCAATGATTTTAGAAAACCCCATTGTCAAATTTACATTTCAAATTTTCATAGTCATTCAAGGTTTACAAATCCTTTGCCATATCATTACGGTTTGCTGTCTGAGGAAAACCCTGAAACACCATTGTGACCTGTTTATGATCCTTTACCAGGTTCATGCCTAGGGCCTGTAAACGAATGGTGCCTAACCATGTTCTTTTTGTTGTGCTTCACTACCATGCATGATACATTATACCTCACTATACTGCACTTACCTAGGTTATGTGTGTCTTTACAATGACGAATCCCTTTCAAGGTCACATTGCTGACCTATAAAGCCCTATATGGGCTGGGACCCCAATACCTGCAAGACTTCCTGCATCCCTACTGCCCCTCCCACTCACTCCGATCCTCTGACAAGGGATTTCTGGAGGTTCCTAGGGTACATCTGAAGATGTTTGGTGGAAGACCTTTTGCCTTTATGGCTCCTACCCTGTGGAACCCTCTACCTTGTCAGATACGTGAAGGCCTGACCGTAGAGGGTTTTTTAAAAGCTCCCTCAAAACGCATTTATTTGGAAAAGCATTTTTAGGAATGTAGGTTTGAATTTGTAAGCTGTTTTACAGAATTATGGTATGTATTTTAAGCTGTATATTATTGTTAGCGTTTGTGTGGTTTTACTGTAAAGGCGCTCTGAGCAATGGAAGGGCGCCTTTTCAAAATAAAATTTTACTTACTTACTTATGTATTTTATACACATATATTCTGACCCATATCACTGATAAGAGGGCCTGTTCAGATCTTCGGTGATTGTTATATATTCTTATATTTTCTTATAATCATGTGTAGTTTGTGTCTTATACTTAGGTATTATGCCACATGTATTACTGTATACTCAGTATTTACTTTGTCTGTATGTTAGTGCAGACAGAATATTTCCTTTGTCTAGCTTCTTACTCATTAGTAATTCTATTTCCTAAGTAACTGCCCAATGGAGACACCTTGCATACACCTTGTTTAGGATATAATATCCAATGCATTATGTTCCTTATATCCATAACTATGCTGTTATCATTGTAATTATGTTGTTATCACTGCTATATAACCTTCTGTAAGTCTGCTCCTCGCAAAGAGAATTATACCTTCCTCGAGGACTGGTGAGAAACTGAGTCTGACTCCCTTGTGATTTTCTCTGTCACATGTTTGGTGTGAGTACTGCAATAAACTTTCCTTTATGGGCTGGCCCGGTGGTGCTGAGGGTTGAGGTGATGGACACCACACCTCATGCTGCGCCGGTGACCCAGGTTTGGGAATGGACTTGGGCGCCGGGGGTCCGCAGGGGAAGGGTTGAGGACTGAGCTGCCACGTGGAGTTCTCCTCCCCGGCTTACAGGAGATGGGGTAGCCTGGCATGCCAGAGACCCCCAGTGGAGACCAGAGGTACTGTAGCAAGCCAGGCATGCAAAAACTGGCATGGCCAATGCTGGCAGGGTTGCCGTGCGCCAGAGCATCAGGGCATGCCCACGCATGGGAGGGGAAACCACAGTAAATAGGAAAAAAAAACCTGAGGGCCAGATAGGTGACAGGTTCCCAGTGCCTCGACTGCCACATGCCCAACACTGGGCCTCTGCCCTTTGATCTCCCCCCGGGGATCGCTAACGGCTTTGAGGGGGTAGATGGTCACAGTGGGCGGTAGAAGTGGCAGGTGTGTGGGTTGTCTGATAGAGTTCCTGTTCTTGGGGAGATAAAAAACAGAGTAAAAAAAATAAAATAAAAATAAACTTTCCTTTATTACATCTACTGCTTGTGTGTTCTTTGGCTAACACTACAGACATACAAGAACCTGATAGACCTAGAGCTGGACTGTAGATAACAAATCTAGATTTTCTAGATAACATCTTATACCCAGGTCACCAGGGCTGGGAGGACTGTGGCAGGGCCCTCTCAGGAGGGAACTGGTGACAGAGGTTCCCCTCATTCCTGGGTGGCAGGGCAGCCGGGGGGGGGTCGAGGGAGCCAGGGAGCCTTTCACCCGAATTGTGGGGCTTGTTTCGAGGGACAGGTCCTGGGGCGCTGGTCCACAAAGTCCAGGCGGGTTGAAGATCAAAGAAATGATAGACCTTGGAGGGTGGTCCCCATGCTGGAGCTTAATTCAAGATCAGGAACCATAGCAGGGATGTGGGCCTGGCAGGGCTCCCCATAGGAAGTACTGTAGGTAACAGCAGAAAACCCTGGAGTGTATTGGGGGGGCCAGGGAGTGCTGAGGCAGAGGCAAGTATCAGTGCAGAAGTGGCCTCAGTCCTGTACATCAGTGCCAGCTGTTTGGAAGGTGGGTCAGGGCCTGGGTCATCAGGAACATTCCTGGATGCCCTTGTGGCTTGGGCCAATGCCCAGGGGTCCAGGTGGGGAGGGCAACTCACTTTCCTCTGCCAGTGAAAGGGGGATGACCAGTGCCAGAGTAAAAAGGACCAATTAGAGAAAAGCAACAGGAAGGATTGGCTTACCGGATCTTTTATATGCCAGGAGATTGCAGGGATCTGGGTTTCAGGGTCTTGGATGGATCACCTGAGAATGGAAGTGGAAGAAAAAGAGAGACATTCTAGTGTCTGCTAAATCTGTGGTTCTGCTGTCTATTAGTTCCAGCCGAAGTGTACAAAGTTGCAGCCCTATAGAGCTGTTTATGAATTTATTAGAAAAGAATGGTGACCCCTGTGTTGCTGGAATCATTTGCCATGCAGGTGAGAAAATAAAAGCCAGTTGGGGAGAAACAGTGGTTTGTGCCTTATTTGACTGTAGGAGAGAGGGTAATGAAATTAAATGAAATCCTTTTACCCCTCATATTTGCAGTCTGATTAATTCTTCCACGAGTTACATTCCAGGGGCAGAATCCAGCCTGTTTGGATTGCAAGGGCTTCTGTGAGACCCCCGTAGAAGAAGAGGGAGGTCTTGGTCTGGTGGTCAGCTCAGGGAGGAGATCAGATGTTGAGACTGAGGTGGTAAAATGCACAGCTTGAAGACAGCAAGCAGGTAGGAGACATCTGTTTTCTTTGTTTCAGTGGTGTGCAAAAGGTCTTGAATGTCAGTGCTTTTGAGTGCTCCCTTCTTCCTGCCTGGAAGAACTGCAAGTAAAAAAGTATGTCTCTAGGCGGGGCAGGAAGTGGGGGTTACACTGTGGGGGCTACTCATCTGGGATGGTCCCCGAACCCCATAATTGCCACTGGAACCTGAGTCTTGCTGTCCATGGTATGCCAGGTTTCCTGGCCTGGTTGGGCCCTGTTATACACTACTAAATTACTGTGGGGTAGACCTAGAGCAGGCATTATGCCTGGCTTGCTGGTGTGGTGTGCGCACATGACCACGTGACCCTCAGGAAAGGTCCTGATTGGAGGATGAGAGATAGGGAGCTATAGCAGCTGCATGAAGAAGCACCATCTTAGGGAATCAGAGCAAGTGAAGCTGAGGGAGTGAGACCAGCAGTAGCAGAACACTTGAGGAGAATAACGATAGTGAGAGCAGAGCAAGAGAGACTTTTTCTGGAGGGCATTATTCAGAGCAGGCAAATGGACTGAACTGCATATTTATTGGCACAAAAGAACTGTGGTCTCCTAGTGACTGTGGGACTGGGAGGGAAGGAAAATCAAGCACAGGCATCCACATGGATTGGCAGCAAGTGGTATCGGGGGAGATGCAGAGAGGCCTGAAGCAACCCCTCAGGAGGAACCCCTGGCTACAGTTCCTGCCTCACTTCTCTCCTGGCTCTGGAAAGCTGGGGGAAAATGGAAAGGACATGAACGTTGTGTGAGGTGTTGCCTATATGCCTCTATTGTATAGGCAGAGCACCAGTACTATGTAGAGGGATATATGCTCCCAGTTCCATCGCCAGCTTATTTATCCCAAGGTTTCCAGCCAGTGGGGATTTGGAGGGGTTTGAGAGACTGGGAAAAAAGCGTTGGTGCAGGATGCCCAGTTGTAAGAATAAATATGTTTGGACCATCTTACTTTGGCAATGAAAACAGAAAAATATCTAAATAGTAAGATTGTAGTCTAATAGTCCATAAAAAGTTTATGTCTTTATTTTCTCTTCACTTCACACCATATGTACAGTTGGCAACAATTTCGTAGCTTAATACGCCACTTCCTCAGGCCACCTGTATTAGACAGTGTTGATTCTAAATATAAACAAATATAATAATCAGATTTTTTGCTGTCTGAAAAACTTTGTCTTTCTTATGATGCAATACAGTTATTAGGAGACCAATGCTCTAATACATCTGGTACCAAAACTATCAATGTTACTAGGTAATTTATGAAATGTTCACTCAATGTATTTAATAGGCGTTGAATCCACACAATATTACTTTTACAACATACTAGTTTCTTTTTATTGTTAAAATTCTACTATACTAGCCATTCCAGATATAATTCATTACTCCTTAACATACCTGGTATTTCTGATACTCAATTGTAATTATATTGCCTCTTCTTCATTCAAAATACAGGTTTCCATGTTTTAGAACTCACTGTTATTTTCTCTTCTTCATACAAAAGCAAGTTTCCAAGTTTTAGAGCTCCATATTAGCTAGGTTGAAACAAATATATACAAATATGAAAATAATTTTTTTATGTGTAAAGAACTTAAATCTGAACTCTAAGTTCTTACAAAATATTTTTGTTATTTTAAAATTATAATCAAATGTATTGTCCTTATTTATATGATTGATTCCACATCCTATATTTTCTTATAAAGTTTGATGGACAATATGCATTAGTCCTCATCTATTTACTTTAATTCCATTTCATTTCTTGATTTCTAGAGAAAAGATTTTGAAATACTCTGTTAAAAAAGACTCTAAATCTTTATAGAAGTTTTACTTAAGACGCTGTGTCCTTAAAAAAATATTTTATGTATTCGCTTAGGGTAATGTTACCTTGCTGTGTTGACATCACTAGTTGGGGCTCTCCTTCGTTAGTTTGTAAATATTTCATTTCTTGCCTCAGAGTTTAACTACAGGGAAACAGAAATATTGTGCCTATTTATATTTTCTACTGCTTTCACTAGACCATATTCCTTTATGTCCATTCTTGTGAAAATTTTGTACCGAGTTTACAAAAATCTTAACTTGCTCAAATGCCATTGAGACGACCATCTTCCCTAAGGAACCAAGCAGTCTGAGCTAAGGATTTGACGCAGTTTAAAAAGCCCATGACATTGGCAGGGGGAGCTACGTTATTCATGATGCTAAATCCTTACCCATTCTAGATATAACTACGGTGATAAATAGATGAATGAACTGCATGACAATCCCTGTATCCAAGTGGAAATGTTAAGTGGGCTCACTTAGTACTGAATGAGAGTCAGCAGTTCGGCCCTGGCCTTGGCTAATAGCCAAAATTCAAATGAATTAATTTTTTAAGGATTGTAAACTTATTCAAATGACTGTTACTATTTAAAATAGTCATAGTAGGTATATCTGTGTTGTAATGATACTAGTATTTGCAGACTGTTAGGGGTTGAGACAATTATTACCTCCTTATAATTTTCTACCCATTTTTTGTGAGAAAAAAACACAAAACATTTAAGCTTTTCTTGGTTCAACAAATAAAGTTAAAATTCATTGTCCCTTTCTTCTAGCCCATTAGTTCTGGCACATTGTGCTAACATAACACCTGGCTCTAAATACATCAGTACCACTTGTAATATCAGCACTACACGTTAATTCACCTCGTGGTTTTACTCCTACCAGAACCACTTTTAAAACATAAATGCCATATTTTTAGAATTTATTTTCATTTATGTGACGCAAACTACATTTAACATGTGTGACATGTCCTGTTAAAATACAATAAATTTCTTTCAGCAGATGCAGGAATTTCCTGAAAAGAAACAAAGTCCCAGTGGTGAGGATCCGTTATGATTAATTATTTCCAGTATAGACTCCAATTGCATGATTCATTCACGCCGATTCTTGGATTCGTACTGTCCATCATATATATCCAATATACTTCTCTTTTCAATAATAGGTCTTCCCATAAAATGTTGTGTCCTGTTGGTTCCTTTACTCTTTCAAGGCCCCAGAATCTAAGGGAAGCTGGTGAATGTCCTTCACTGTTTAAATGTTGTGCCACTGAAGATTTGTCATCTTTTGTTCTAATGTCGCTCTTATGTTCATCAATCCCTGTTCTTAACTCTCGTTTTGTTTTACCCACATATACACTACCGGTCAAAAGTTTTAGAACACCCCCATTTTTCCAGTTTTTATTGAAATTTACGCAGGTTAATGTCTCAATGTACTCTGAAATGAAAGCACAGAACAAATAAACAATTGGAGATAAAAAAGAAATCATAGAATTATTTTGTTTAACAAAATTTAATCTAAATGTTTGACTCATCAAAGTAGCCACCTTCTGTAGATATACTGTAACCGTCGAACACACTCGTGGCATTCTTCCTACAATGGACATCAAATATTGTTAGGGAAGTTCTTCCAACACTGTTGCAGAAGTTCCACAAATGTGTTGCACTTGTAGGTTGCTTTGCTTTCACCCTTCTGTCCAGTTCATCCCAAACCAGCTCGATGGGGTTTAAGTCTGGAGACTGTGCTGGCCATTCCATGATTTGAAGCCTACCGTCTTGTCCTTTTCCTCAAAGGTAGTTCTGACATAGCCTGGAGGTATGTTTTGGGTCATTATCTTGCTGTAGGATGAACCCTGACCAACTGGGGTAGACCAGAGGGTATTACATGGTGCTGCAAAATGCTGTGGTAGCTCTTTTGGTTCAGGTGCCAGTCACTCTGTGCTGTTGTCCTGTGAGCCACCTATCCATAGCTGTTGACTCTCAGAAACTTGTCTTCTGATTCTGTTGTGGCTTTGGGTCTGCCAGACCTCTTCCTGTCAGAGTTTCCTCCAGTTTCCAAGTGCCTTTTGATGGTGTAGGAAACTGTACTCACTGACACCCTGGCTTTCTTTGCAATTTCTCTACAGCAGTTTTTGCTAACCTAAACTTTTTTTTTAACCTCTAGCAGTTTACTGCTTACCTTTGTACCATTTCAGGTTATTCACTGGATTTGAATTGCTTAAATTTCAATAAAAACTGGAAAAATTGGGGTGTTCTAAAACTTTTGACCGGTAGTGTAATTTGTCACATGGGCATTGTAGAATAAACATAACACGACGTGATCTGCATGTTATATGTTGTTTAGTTATGTGCTTCTTAGAATATGGGTGTTCAAGTACTGATTTCTTGGATGTATTGTTGCAATGGCAACACTGACCACAAGGAAAACTTCCTTCTTTTAAAGGTCCTAAAAGTAACTGATTATCTTGTTTAAAGTTTGTTGTGTGTTTTATGTGTTCAGTGTGTACAAGTTCATCCCTAAGTGTCATATTTTTCTTTGATGTTATTAAAGGTTTTTCTGCAAATCTCCTATTGTGGCCTTCATCTACCTGCAGTATGTGCCAGTTACCTGTCAATGTACCCTTTATTTTATTACTCAAATGACTGTGTGATGTAGAAAACAGTATTTTATTCTCCATAGTATCCTTTTCTTTCTTTTTAATAATGGTTCTCGTGTCATTGACTCTACTTCAGAAACGGATTCTTCTACATTATCATACTTATATCCTCTCTGAAGGAATCGTCTTTTCATTATTACTGTTTCTTTCTTAAAATCCTCATCTGTGGTGCTGTTCCTTTTTGCCCTCATTATTTGTGATTTTGGAATGCTGAACATTAATTTAGGGTCATGATAACTGTTAAAGTGTAATAAAGTGTTTCTGTCTGTTTCTTTACGAAATAGTTTTGTTTCCAATTTATCTTGATTTTTGTAATTTTATAAATAATTTTATAATTAATAAGTCTAGAAATGATACTTGTTGTTTATCTAGTTCAATTGAAAAAAAAAACTAGATTTTCATTTCTACTGTTTAAGTACCTTATAAAACTGTCCAATTCCTCTTTTGTTCCTTCCCATAGTAAAAGTATGTCATCAATAAAGCATTTCCACTTTTTGATATTAGTGATAAATGGATTATTGTTATCATTTATAAGGTGTGTTTTTTTCAAAATGTATACATTGGCAGAGGAGTGGGTCATTTTGCTCCCCATCACTGTGCCATGAGTTTGTAAGTAAAATTCTCCCTCAAAAGTAAAATAGTTCTTTTGTAGAACTAATTCTGCTAAACCTAACAAAAAATCTGTGTCTGGGAACATTTCATCCCTATTCATTAGTACATGTCTCAATGATAGCAATCCCTCTTCATGTGGTATGCTAGTATATAAATCTTTGACATCAAGAGAAACCAACCATAAATCGTTAACATTAATATCACTTTCATTAACTTCTAATATAATTTCAATATTATGGCTGGTATCCTTGATGCGAGTATCCATTTTTTTAACCTCTTGTTGTATATAATAATCTACATATTTCGATAAGGACTCCAAGATTGAGTTGGTACCTGACACTATTGGTCTGCCCGGTGGTTTTTGGGGATTTTTATGTATTTTAGGTAATACATAGAATTTTGGTATTCTTGTTTTTTTATTGATCAACATTTCCATTTCTGTGTCCATACACCAACCTAATTCCACTGGTCCTTCCAAGAAATCCTGTATCTCTACTTTAATTTCATTCATTGGATCATTTTCTGCTTTAGAATAACAATTGCTATTGTCCAATTGCTTTAGGCATTCTGCCTTATATTCTTGGTATCCCCAAAGGACTATCCCTTCCCCTTTATCAGCTGGCTTAATTACTATTGATTTGTCTTCTTCCAAATTCCTTAAGGCTTCCCTTTCCTTTCTAGTCACATTGTTAAATTTTGGAAATTTAGATTCTTCTTCTATCAAATCTTTAATTTCTTTATCGACTACTTTAATATATGTTTCAACTACCTCCTTTCCTATGGGGGGGGGGATCTGATTTTATTCCCAATATCTTTTTGAGTACTTGTTTTCTTGTTACTGGCACCTCTGTTTTGTCATGAAACCAATCTGCCAAAGTTCTCTATAAAATTTTTGTAGATCTATTTCTAGTTGAAATTGATCAATTCCAGTTGTTGGTGAGAAGGAGAGTCTCTTGCTTAGTACCTTTATTTCCATCTCCGAGACATTTCTATTGCTTAGATTAAATATTGTTATTGGTTCCTCTGTCTCCCCCTGTTGCTGTAAATACCTCATCCTCTGCCTCCTCCTCTCCCCCCTCTTCCACCTCTTTCAGCTCCCCTGGTTTGATTTCTATATGTTTGTCTGTACTGTCTTTTGTTCTGCCATCCCCCGTCTCTTAAATCGTATTTCCTGGTTTCAACTTGATCTTGTGGAATTACGAACGAATGAACATACGAAATTTGCTAGCAGATAAAGACCTACAGGTCTATCAAGTCTGCTTGAATGTGCAGCTAACACCCCTTATTCTGCAGCTGCCCCTCCCTTCCACCTTTCCCCTTCATTAACCCTCCCCCTTGTCCTGTCCCATCCTCATTTGAAGCAGTCCACTGTTCTACTGCATACCACTTCTGCAGGTAACACATTCCACCCAGCCACCACCCTGTCTGTATAAAAGTGTCTCCTCATCTCCCTCCTGAACCTTCCTCGCTCCAGTCTCATATCATGGCCCCTGGTGGCCCTCCCCTCCCTTACTTTGAACAGCCCCTCTGTACCCATCTTGTTTATTCCTTTCATGTATTTAAAGGTTTCGATCATGTCACCCCTGTCTCTCCTCTCCTCCAGTGAGTACATGTTCAACTCCTTCAACCTCCTCTCGTATAAGTCCCCCAGCCCCTTGATCATCTTTGTCACCCTGCACTGCACCCCCTCCAGTAACTTAACGTCCCTCTTCAGATATGGATGCCAGTCCTAGATCTAGTACTGACTAACAAAGAAGGGATCACAGATCTCCAGGTAGAAGGTCACCTAGGGGCCAGTGACCATCACATGGTATGGTTCAATTTGGCTACTACATCTAAATCATCCCATTCCAAGGCAAAAATATGGGACTTCAGAGGAGCTGACTTTGATAAGATGGCCAACAGAGTTAAGCTAGCCCTGGCAAAAAGAAACACAGGTGAGAGGTACAGGCAAAGTGGGCAAGCATTAAGGATACAATACTTGAAGCAACATCCATTGTGTTAGACAGAAAGGAAGTGCAAAGAAGAAGGAAACCACTTTGGTTCTCAAATACAGTAGCAGAAAAGGTCAGAGCCAAAAGGCTGGCCTTCAGGAAATATAAGGAACACAAAGGGATGAAGATAGGGAGGCATACCAACTGCCCTAAGGGAAGCAGGAAGGCAGTAAGGCAGGCAAAGTCCCAAACTGAGGAAACACTAGCAAGAACAGTAAAAGAAGGTGACAAGACTTTCTATAGATACATTAGTGAAGGAGAAAGTCCAGAGAGATTGCTAAGCTTAATGGAGAAAAGGAGCATGTGAGGAGGAGGACCCTGTAAAGGCATCTATCCTAAATAGATACTTTTGCTCAGTATTTACTGAAGAAGGTAGGCAGGACCCACAGCTCAGCATCATGGACACAGGGGAGGAGGTGAGCACTACTCCCTTCACAAAGGTCCTACAAGAGCTTGCTAAGCTCAGGTGGATAAGGCAATGGGACCTGATGGCATACATCCCAGGGTACTTAAGGAGCTAAAGGAGGAACTAGCAGAGCCATTAGCAGGGTTGTTTAGTGAGTCTCTGAGCACAGGAGAGGTCCCAGAAGACTGGAGAAGGGCTCATGTAATCCCGCTCCACAAGAGTGGTAGCAGGAGGAGGCGGGGAACTACAGAACAGTCAGTCTTACCTCAGTAGTGGGCAAGATTATGGAGGCACTCCTTAAGGAAAGGATAGTGCAACACCTGGAATCCATAGGGCACAGGATCCAAGACAGCATGGGTTTACAAAGGAAGGTCCTGTCAAACTAATCTCATAGATTTCTTTGACTGGGTAACCAGAGTGGTGGACCAAGGGGAGCAGTTGATGTCGCCTACCTTGACTTCAGCAAAGCTTTGACACTGTTCCACATGAAGATTGATAAATAAGCTAGGTAGGCTCGGGGTGGGTCAGAGTTGGTCAACTGGGTGGAAAACTGGTTGACTGGCAGAAAACAGAGAGTGGTTGTAAATGGTATACAGTCAGAAGAGATGCAAGTCACAAGTGAGTACCTCAGGGGATCAGTCCTGGGGCCAGTCCTATTCAACATCTTCATTAGTGACCTCTAGATGGACTAGAGGTAGGCTTGTCTGTTTGCAGATGACACCAAGATCTGCAACAGAGTAGATGATCCAGATGGGGTGGGCAGAATGAGAAGAGATCTGGATAAACTAGCAAAATGGTCAGAAAAGTGGCAACTGGGATTTAATGCAAAGAGTGCAAAATCATGCACATAGGGAAGAGAAACCTGAAGCCACTTATAGGCTGGGAGGAGGTTGCTAGCAGTCACAAAGGAAGAAAGAAACTTGGGCATCATCATCACTGATGACCTAAAATCATCAAGCAGACCTCTAAAGTAGTAGGTAAGGCTAGGGGGTGTTAGGGTGTATTAGTAGGGTATCACAGGCCTAAGAGGGAGGTAATAATCCTCTGTACAAGATATTGGTTAGGGCCTCATCTGGAGTACTCACGTGCAGTATTGGAGGCCACACCTTTACAAGGCGATTAACCAAATTGAGGCAGTCCAGAGAAGGCAACCAAAATGGTGCAGGGACTGCATCAGAAGACATATGAGGACAGATTAACGGAGCTCAATATATACCCTTGAGCAAAGGAGGAGAGAGGTGATATGATCGAGACATTTAAACATCTTAAGGGCATAAACAAGGTGAAAAGAGTCTAACATGTTTAAATATAAGAAAAATAACAGGACAAGAGGACACAGCATGAGATTAGAGGAGGCCGATTAAGGGGAATGTGAGAAATTCTTTTCACAGAAAGGGTGGTAGATGCATGGAATGGCTTACCACAAGAAGTGGTGGCTATGAATACAGTGCAGGGCTTCAAACAGGCATGGGATAGGCATAAGGGAGCAATACAAATGACTATGAATAGATAGGTCACTGACAGAGCAAAGGCCGATGGCACATTTATAAGGTAGAAAAAGAAATGGGCAGACTGGATGGGCCTTGCGGTCCTTATCTGCCGTCAACTTCTATGTTTCTATGTTTCTATACTGCACGCAGTACTCCAGGTGTGGTCTAACTAATGACCTATACAGTGGCAGAATCACCTCCTCCCTCCTCGAGGATATACCCCTTGCCATACAACCCAGCATTTTGTTGGCCTTTGCAGCTGCCTTCCTACATTGTGCTGAGTTGTTCATTGACCCTGTAATGAGCACACCCAGATCCTTCTTCTCCTCTGTCTGTGCTAGCTGCATTCCCTCTAGCTGGTAACTCCTCCTTTGGTTCTTCATCCCAAAATGCGGCACCTTGCACTTTTTGGCATTAAAGCCCAGTTGCCAGGTGTCTGACCAGGTTTCAAGCTTTGCCAGATCATCCTGCAACCCCTACCATCCCCCTAGGTCATCCACCACCGCGCCAACCTTGGTATCATCAGAAAACAGACTGATCTTGCTCTTGATGTCCCATGATATGTCTGCAATGAATATCCCAAACAACACTGGTCCCAACACCAAACCCTGTGGGACACCGCTCATCACTGCCCTTGGGTGTGAGAGCTCCCCACCCACCACCACCCTCTGTTGCCTTCCCTGCAGCCAGTTTCCTACCCATCTCACCAGCTTTGACCCACCCTGTGCCTACTAACTTCCTTCCCAGCCTTCCATGTGGCACTGAGTCGAATGCCTTACTGAAGTCCAGATACAGGACATCCACTGCATGGCCCCTGTCCAGTTGCCTAGTTACCCAGTCATAGAACTCGACCAGGTTGGTTTATCAGGATCTGCCACATATAAAGCCATGCTGTCTGCTGTCCTGTAGTCCTTTGGCCTCTAGGAGGGCCACCAGCCTCTCCTTCAGGATAGTCTCCATTAGCTTACCCACGATGGATGTGAGGCTCACTGGTCTGTAGTTTCCCGGTTCATCCTTGGGGCCACTCTTGTGGAGGGGCACCACATGAGCTATCCTCCAGTCATGAGGTACACACCCCAAATGTAGTGAGGCATTAAATAGGTCTGCCAAAGGTCCTGCAGGGACCTCTGCCAGCTTCTTCAGTACCCTGGGGTGGATGCCATCTGGGCCTGGTGCCTTGTCCACCCTCAGTGCCTTCAAACCCTCTCAAACTCTGCCCTCCATGCTTTCCCCATCTATCACCACTTCCCCCCCTGCTTCTGTCATTTCTCCCACCTTGGGTGTCACCCCCCTCTTCTCTTTAGCAAATACTGAGCAGAAGTACTCATTCAGTGCTTCCGCCTTATCGTACCCTGTTCCACCCAACCCCCTCCTTCCTAATCCTTGCTATGTGGTCCTTACAGCTCCTTTTCTCCCTGATGTACTTAAAGAAGTCCTTCTCCCCCTTCTTAATGCCTTGTGCCAGCCTGAGTTCCGTAGATGCTTTGGCTCCCCTTACTGCCCTTGTCACCTCCTTCGATTCTGTCAAGTACTCCTCTCTGTCCTCCCCCTCCCTGTTTTCTTGTACTTCCTAAAGGCAGCTCTTTTTCTCCTTACCTTTTCCTTGACTTCCTTGCTCAACCAGCTCGGTTTCTTAGCCCTAGCCTTCTTGCTCTGGGCTTTGCAGTAGGTTTTGGTTGCCTCCACTATCCCCAGCTTTATGAGCTCCCACCTCTGGTTAGTATCCATTCTAGATTGAATTCTGGCCAGGAATTCTTTGTCCTTCTTCCATCATTTGAGGTTGATCTCTTCCTAAAAAAATTCCCTATTTTCCTTTCTATTTGATCTGTCATATGCATTTAGTACATAACTATCCTCACTGTCTGAATCTGTTTGATATTCAGATGGACCCTGTTGGTATTGGTTGCTCCCATATGATTTTTGTTTAATAAACCAACTATATACTTTGTTATCTCGGTAATCAGTGATATCCCGCTTCAATTTTCTTATTCTTTGTTGTTTTATATATTCTTCATATTCCCCTACATCTTTCTTGATTTTCTCGAATGTGGTTGTAAATTCCTGTAGTTGTACTCTAAGGGCTGGATATTCAAACTGCGCCATTCATAGGCGCAAGCCCTTGAGCTGCGCAAAATAGTTGTGCAGGGGTGTGTCCTGGGTGATATTCAAAGGAGTTGTGCTATTGAGCAACTCCTTTGAATATCACCCCCCAACCACAGCCACTGTGCATGGCGCAGTGGAACTTGCACCACCGCATAAGTTGACAAGTAGAGCATTCAACGTGGTGGCACAAGTACCATTAGCCATGCATAAAATCATGATATTCAAAAGGTGACATGCAAATGGGGCTATAATTCATGCAAGGCACAGGGGCCATTTGCATGTGATTATGTCCCCATTTGCATGCCAATGCATCATAGAGTGCGCCCGATCGAGGACTTGCGCCTGGCGCCTGCCAGGCAGCAGCCGTCGAGGACTGGCGCCCTGAAGTCGCGGGCATAGTGTACTCCCCACCAGCCCGATCGCGGGCATCAATGTAACTCCCCACTCTCCTCCCATTACATATCCCTGGTGGTCCAGTGGACGAAATGCCCGATCGCGGGCCGGTATGTATAATAATTCCACTCCCCTCCGTTCACATCCCTGGTGGTCCAGTGGACCAAAATGCCCGATCGCGGGCGGTATGTGTGATCAAAACCACCCCCGAACACAGCCCTGGTGGCTGGTGTTCCCCCCCTACCCACCCACGAAGCCACCACCCGCTCCCCGGCGGCGGGCGGCAGCATCCACCCGCCTTAAGAGAGAAGAAAGAGCTCAGGTGAAGCTAGGTGCCTTGGCCAGCAAACCAAGTCTTCAATGCAGACGTCACAGTGGGAGCCCCTGGGTACAAGTGATCCTTGCAGGTGTGGTTTGGCATACGGATGGGAAAAGAGAAAACCCACACTAAGATGAGGGGCCTGGACTTTAGGACGGCAGATTTTAAAGAAATGGGTGACTGCCTCCATAAATACCTTGAAGTTGGAGATATCTGGTGGGGGGGGGGCAGGGGAGGCACAATGGAAAAGGATCAAGGTGGAAATAACTAAGGCAATGGCAGGCTGCTTGAAAGAAGGAAGTAAGGGTAGGAGGAGGAAGAGGCCACTATGGTTCTCGAAGGAGGTGGCTAAGGTGGTAAGGGAGAAAACAGCTTTCAGCTTTCAGGACGTGCAAGAAGACTCAGACGTGGGGGAACAGGGAGGTATACCTAGATAAACAAAGGTAGGCAGGATGGAGGGTTAGGGCAGCAAAGGCACAAACAGAGAAGAGGTTCACCAAGGGGGTCAAAAAGGGATAAGACTTTCTTCAGGTACGTGAGTGAAAAGAGGAAGGCAAGGGGTGGGATAGTGAGGATCAGGAAAGAGGAAAGAAGACAATGTAAGGGAAGATCAAGAAAAAGCTACAATTTTAAATTAGTACTTCTGCTCGGTAGTCACGGTGGGGGGGGGATGGAACAACATGTATCAACAGGCACCAGGAGTGATTGAACACCAGTCCATTCTCGGAGTAGAGAGTCTGAACATGATTGGAAGTCCTAAAGAAAAGCAATGGGACCAGACGAGATTCAGCAAAGTGTAATAGAAGAATTGAGCACAGTGCTACCGACACCTCTGGTAACACTATTCAGCATGTCATTGGTGATGGGCTATTTCCAGACAACTGGAGGAGGGCCAATGTGGTTCCTCTGCACAAGAATGGCAGCAGAGAGGAGGCTAGCAGTTACAGGCCAATCAGTCTCACATCAGTGGTGGGGAAATTAATGGAGACCCTGCTGAAGGAGAGGCTGATGGGAGTATCTGCAGACAAATGGGCTGCAGGACCACTGGCAGCATAGTTTCACAGGGGTGAGGTCATGTCAAACAAATCTCATAGATTTCTTTGCCTGGGTGACTAGAGAGATGGATTAGTTGAAGGCAGTGGATGAGACCTATCTGGACTTCAGCAAGGCCTTTTACACAGTGTCACACAGAAGGCTAATAAAGAAACTTAGCAACCTGAGGGTTGGGGAAGTGGTAAACTGGGT
Organism: Neoceratodus forsteri; assembly: GCA_016271365.2. NCBI lineage: Eukaryota > Metazoa > Chordata > Ceratodontiformes > Ceratodontidae > Neoceratodus > Neoceratodus forsteri. Next base: position 254,347,809 of record CM028131.1, on the reverse strand, counting down.
ATCAAACTGGTTAAAGGTAGGAGACAGAGGGTGGTGGTAAATGAAAGTCACTCGGGGGAAGGGGGAGTGACCAGTGGAATACCACAGGGATCGGTACTGGGTCCTGTCCTCTTCAATGTCTTCATAAGGGACATTGCTGAGAAACTGGAGGGGTAGGTATGTCTGTGCAGATGACACAAAAATCTGCAACAGGGTGGACACCTGGAAGGTGTGGGGGAGAATGCAAAGGGACCTGGGAAAACTAGAATAGTGGTCTTAGGGATGGCAGCTGTGTTACAATGCCAAAAAGTGCAAAGTCATGCACCTGGGGCAGGGAAACCCAGGGACTGTTTATAAGATAGGGGGAGCTACTTACAGTCACCAAGCAAGAGAGGGACATTGAAGTAATTATATCTGATGACCTCAAGGCGGAAGGGCAGTGCAACAAGGCAGCTGGCAAGGCTAGTAGCATGCTGGCATGCATAGGGAGGGGTATTTCTAATAGGAGAAGAGAGGTGTTGTTGCTGACTCATGAGACCCCACCTAGAGTACTGTGTACTGTTCTGAAGGCTACACCTCTGCAAGGACACTGACCAGGTGGAACTGATCCAGAGGAGGGCCACAAAAATGGTGTAGGAGTTGCACGAGAAACCATACCAGATGAGGCTGTAGGAACTCAACATGTACTCCCTACAGGAGAGAAGAGTTAGAGAAGACACTGAGACCTGTAAGTACCTAATGGGGTTGAACAAGGTGCAGGAGGGAGGGGGGGAGTCTCCTTCAAAGCAGGAGCACCAGAACAATGGGGCATGCAATGAAGTGGGGGAGTTTAAGAGGGATGTGAGGAAATACTTCTTCACAGAAAGGGTGGTGGCTGCCTGGAACAGCCTACCAGAGGAGGTGGTGGTGGGGCGAAGACAGTTGGGGGGAGGTTCAAGCATATGAGGGATAGACACATGAGCATAACAGGTAAAGGAAAGGGAGGAGGGAGGGACACTAGAGACTGAATAGGGCCTGGAGAGTAGTTAAAGGCAGGGAAATAGGGCAGACTAGATAGGCCTACTGGTCCACTTCTGTTGACAAATTCTATGTTTCTATGTCATTGGTGGGCAGACTATAGTTATCATCTGTCTTGCCCAGAGTCACACATCATCCAGCTATAGTTTGCTGAAGAAAGAATTCAACAACTGGCTCATCCACACTGCAGCAGAGCTGCCAATCACAACCTAGTGTTCAGGAGCCAGCCCAGGCACAGGGAGCCGAATGGAGGGAGAAGGATTTAGTGGTCCAGCAGACACTCTCCTCCTCCAGGGGAAGGGCAGCAAACTCCACAATGCTAACCCCACCTCAGTGTTTACAGGGTCCGGTAAAAGACATGCCAAGAGAGACCATATGTGCTCATGTTTTAAGTACAGCATTTTCAGCAGAGCTAACATCTGGCCAATGCCCATTATCCCACCGTCAGGAATCATCAAAACTCTGACAGATAAAAGGATTCCTGTTAGGATGTGACACGTGCTATGGTTATTAATGCATACAAAATAATAACAAAAATCAAGAGTAGCGAAGACAGTTATTGTCCCAGGAAAGGTTGCACAGATATTCTGGAGACTCAAGAGTATTTGTTCGTGTCTTGCCCTTTTATTCAAGACTTTTGGGTAAACGGCAAGTACTCACTGGCAGGAACCACTGCTCCAGACAATGGGATATGAGGAATTGGTGTTTGGCCACTTTTGGAGTGGGTGAAAGGAATATGATCAGAGTATCTCAGTAGTTTGGTTTGCTATAATTGAATTTTTCATTTGGTAAGCTGGAAGTCAATTTGTTTAATATCAGAAACAGATGAGAAATGTTGACATTGACAGATTAGTTTGAGAAACTCTTTCAGGGGTCTGCCGCTAGGAATGGAACATAACACCCGCAAATTTGTGGTCACAATTATAGAAGAAACTGTCCTGGATCTTCCCTAGGTAGTGATTGCATTGGATCGTTCCTTATTACTGTTTTTTGTTTCCTTGCATTGCTGGCATTATGGGGAATATGTACGCCTGTGTTATTTTTGATATTTTTTTTTCTTTCCTTTCTTTAATTCTTTTGTTTCTGGGAACTGAGTTGCTTCAGTTTTTATAATTCATTTTCAGGATATCTGGTATATTTTTAAGTTTGGTAAACTGCAAATATGCATGTATATATATTTTTTTGAGATTTTTCAATAAAAATTCCCCTACTCTTCATTGATAAATACCATGGAATCTTTTACTTCCACCCCGAAGAGTGACCAGACACGGGCACAAGGGACCTCGGTTTAACGTGTCACCCAACAGGGGCACGTCAATTCTGCAGCACCCCCTTGTACTGCACTACACTGTCACTTATGGTTCCACTACTCTTCATCGATAAGTGCCAATGGATCTTTTACTTCCACCCCTGACAGTGACTAGAGAACCCAGACGTATGCACAATATCTTTGACATGATCTTAAAGTCAACATTTAAGAGACTTATTTGCCAGCAGTTATTGAGACCCCCATTGGCCTTTTTCTGCATTAAAAAAAAGTCATAAAAATCAAGTACCTGGTGTGGGGCTAAAACCCATGAACACTGTATCTTCTGGCCCCAAAGGCGGGAAGGACACCTAACCAAATTAAACTATTACTGTGGGGTCTACACATACAGGTATGGTTGGGGAGCTGCTGTTCATGAATGAAATTCAACTGAATACGTTCTGAAACAATCCATCAAATCAATCCTTTATTTATTTGACGCCCTACTCTAAAGGCACTGTGCGTATCACAAGAAAATAAAACTAGAGTGGGATAGAGCCAACTGTGGTTGGTCCTGTGTTTTGAAAGTGGTATAGTGAAGAGGTTATGTATGTAGTGGTATTAGGTATCTATGCACTAAGTTGACAAATGCGAACATCCCCATGCAAAGACATCATATATCACGCAAGGCCCTACAAAGTCCTTAGCATCTAATTATGGTGCACTGATTTGTCACAAACTCAGCCCCCGGTACCGGTACTAAGAAACACAATCCTGGTGTCCAGTAGCCCTTCCTCCCCTAATGAATTCACAGAAAACAGCACACACAAAAAAAATATTTTTAAAGTGCTAATGCATTTACTGCACATAAAGACACAGACTGGAAAAACAATTAGCCCTGGTGTTTTGAGACACTCTGCCTCTTCATCCATTTTTTTAAACTTTTCAAACTAAATTCCTAGTTGTCCAGTAATAGCCCCTAGGTACCAGTTTCCCTGGTATCTGATGGACTCCCCTCCTGAGATCGGTCCAGTGAGAGCTTTTGGCACATGCCCTCCACTCACCTCTGCTGCCAGCCACCGACTAATTTGTCCCACAAGTACATTTTTGCTATAAAAGTCAGAATATAGATAATATACTCATGTAAGTGCAGTATTGATATTTTGACTTATATATGTGGGACAGGTTAGACAATGGCCTGCAGCACAGATGAGCAGGGGGTAGGGAATGGGGCTCAGGTGGACCACAGGACACCGGGGATACAAGAACTGGGAAGGGGTACTGTTGGATTCTGTTTGAAAAACAAACTGGGACTTGGTAAAGTGAGGAGGTACAACTAGACTACCTGGGATTCTGTTTGAAAAAATGGACGAGTGAGTGAGTGAGGGGAATCACTGAGCTAGCATGGATTTTGTTTGCAAAATGGGGCCAGGTGAGAAAAAGAGGGAGCAGTGGACAACCAGGCAATTTTGTTACATACTGGCACCAGTACTAGGAGACCACTGGGTGCCAAGGACTGTGTTTCTCTGCACCAGGACTAGGGTGTGAGGGGAAAGGGTGCTGCATTTATTTCTTTAAAACATGCTTTTTAGGAGCGTTAACCAGCGCTGTTAGAGCAGCCTTTTAGTGCTCTCAAAAAGTCCCCAATATACCAGTGTGTCCTGTACGCATAGGACAAAGTGGCATTTGAGTATGTGCCTGGAGTAAGCACTCAGGCAGTAACAACACTGTGCCACACAGACCGTACCTTGCAATATGGTACAGGACATGCTAACTAACTTCTGGCTGCGCAAAGAGTAGTTAGCATGTCACAAAGCATGTTAGCTTGGCGATAACTGTTCCAATATTCCATCCAGTAGGAACAGAAGGGGAAGAAGAAGAAAAGAAACACAGATGTGTAAGATGAGAAACCAACACTGAATTAAAGGGGCACAGTCACCACCAAGAGCACCAACACTCAAGAGTGGGGCTGGTCTGAATGTTCGCTTTGTGTGAAAAAACATTTTGGTTTACTTACTGTTTACTGTAGTATAGTAGACTGTAACAGACTAATTTTGTTTAGTTGTAGGCTGACATCTTCTGTTACTGCAAATCCTAGAATCCAATGCAGATGACATCAGAGTGGTAGGAGATTCAACAGCCTGCAGTGTATGTTATGTTATATCGGTTCTGATCATTTATTTGTTGGTCTGTTGTCCTCCATGGGCTATGCACTGTCACAGAGGACTGAACCTAGCCCCTGGAGAAAAGCAGTCCTGGAAAACATCTGACTGGAGATTATAAAAGCTCTACTATGCCCGGCTCTATTGAATCTCCCTTTTCTGCCTACTGCTGTGATGTTAGCTGCAAGGGATTCTGGGATTTGTAGTAAAAGAATGTCAGCCTACAAATAAGCAACATTAGTCTGATGTAATCTACAATACTACAGTAAACAGTAAGTAAACCAAAATGGTGCACATTGGGTCCAGTCCCATATTTGAGTCCGGGGTCCTTTGTGCTGACTGTTCCCCTTTAAGGACAAAAGTGTGTTAACAGGTCTATTCAAGAGCAAACTGATTTTTTTCCAGTAGTTTGTTCAAATGCGTTCAAAGTCTTGAGCTGAACAATCCAAAATGTATCACACTGTAAAAGATCTTTTTGACCAGAAACTTTCTGAATGGCATACTCCCCACAGTAACTAATATGCAATCACTCAACCCCATACAAAATAAATACAATTAAACTGAACCATGCCGGAAATCCCAGCCATGACAAATAGTAAAATTATTGTCACGTAAAGCAAAGCCGTATAGTTAAGTGAATACCCAATCAACACTGTGACTTTATAACACTGCTGCTTTAATGTAATATGACAGTATGAACAGAATGTTAAAAAATATATATATTTACAAAAACAAAACAAAAAAACTTAAACCTGCCTGCAGAGGGTGTTAAAAGTATTAAACTGAGTGTACTTAATGCAGCACTCGATAAAGGTTCCAATACAGTCCAAAAATGAAAACCCCATTCACTGCCCCAAGGGGGGTTAGAATGTCCAGAAACAAACAGTAAAGGGCCACATGAAAGTATCCCAGAGCAAAAGGACACACTTAATACTGGCACAAGGTCTCTGACCATTTCCACTGGGCTAAGAGATGTGCTCAAAGACAGATCAGCCTGCTTTAATAGGACATTCTCTCACAGCACACTGCTGACAGTCATGTCCCGAGGGGCTAGGCGAAACACACAAGGGGGCCCTTTCCAATAAAGGTTTTCACTTGCCACATGTAATAAAAAAACTTCTGCAGTCAGGTACAAACATGGAAATGAGACTTTAGAGTATGTGTATGGTCTGGAGAGATGCTCAAAAGCCAAACAATGTGTGTAAAAACTTTGGACACTATCATAAACTGGCTACATTTCACGAGCAGCTTTTACTCTTCCAGCTCTCCCTGTTAATCCATACTTCTATTTCCTTAGCCCCACCTGTCTATTTTTAGGAAGTCCCATCCTACGGTGTCATTCTTACTGAGGCTCACTGACCTCATATTTAACCCCACTGAGCCTATCCATTTGAGAATCGCACTGAGATATCTGTGCATTCCCCATTCCAGTATTCCCGCCCCACCATACCATGCTTTATCATAGGTACCAACACACAAGTCATACAGTACATTGTTTTAATCAGGGGATGTGCAGTACTGAACACCATGTGATTACATGCTGTAGATCGACAGCATCAACCAGGGCACCTATCAGCCGTCTTTTTAAGACTTCAGGATCACTGGGCATCAAACTGCTAGTCACAAAAAAAAAAAATAAAAACTACTCAAGACTCCAGTTAAAGGGATGGATCAGGCCCTAGAGCCTGATCGCCTGTGCTATCTTTATTGACCTGGCCAAGGCCTTTAACACTGTTGCCAACACCCTCCTACAGGGCAGGTTTACAGGGTCTGAACTCTCAAACCTCGAGGTCAACTGGTTCAGCTTCTACTTGTAGGGCAGCTCCCATGTGGTCCTTGTAGGTGATTCTCTCTCCCAGCTATCCCCCTTCCTACTGAGTCAGGTGTACCACAAGTCTCTGTCCTTGGTCCCATTCTGTTCCCTGATTTCCTAAATGACCACCCAAAGGTATGTGCTTCTTCATATATTCACAAGTATGCCAAGACCAACAACATTGAGTGTCTCAAATCCAATTCACAGAGCACTTACGGAGTTCAGATCATGCAGAGGACTCCCACTGTACCCCACTGTCCCTTGCTGCTGAACTTCCAGGAGCCTGCTGTTTGCATTGTTTCCATTATGAAACCATTATGGAAACTAGGGCCACAGGGAATAATGACTGGGACTTGGTGGTCCCAGGCTACACCATGTACAGGCATGAAAGAGGGAAAGGCATTTATTTATTTGGTTGATTTTTGATAACCGGGTAAGTGAACAAGACAATAAAAACAGGTTACTCACCTGTAACAGTAGTTCTTGAAATGGTATATGATGTTCATCCACACTTTTTGGCAGTGCCTTTCCCTTTCAGACTTCGCCAGAATGTCTTAAAGCTGGTTCTTCCCACCCACCTGGTTGGTAACTCCCTCGGCTCTGCCCCATGACGGCAGAGCTTACCCGCTGGAAGCAACTGTGCGAGCCAAAGCCAGGGGAGGTCGGGTGGGTCTGTGTGGATGAACATCATATACCACTCTTAGAACTACTGTTACAGGTGAGTAAACTGTTTTTCTAGGGACATGGATATGATGTTCTATCCACACTTTCTGCCAGTCTCCTAGCAGTTCCCCAGGAGGAGGAGGAAGGCAAGGGGTGTACCCCCTACTTAGGGAACAGAAACTGGAGAACTAAGGCTGCAAAACCAGCATCCTGGCATGACTCAAGGTCAATTTGGTAATGGGAAATGAAGGTGTGCGCTGACCTCCAGGTAGCAGCCCTGCAGATTTTCTGGATAGGGACATCCCTGGAAGCAGCCACTGACGCAGCTGTATGGCAGGTAGAATAATCTGTTAACCCTACAGGAGGCTCCCTACCCGCCAACCTACAGCAGACATCAATGCAGGAAACCATCCACCTGTCAATCATCTGCTTGGCTGCAGGCCTGCCAGGTGCAGCTTCAGTGTAGGTGACAAACAGCTGGCAACCTCTCCCCGAACTCCAGCCGTACGCTCCTTGTAATACAAGTGCTCAACGCAGGTCCAGAATATGGAGCCTGTGCTTGGCCTCCAAGGTGTGGTTGATAAAATACATTGGCAGATTAATCACTGGTTAAGGTGAAAATCCAACACGACCTTCGGGAAGAATTTTGAGCTGGGGCGCAGGACAACCTTGTCCCCGTAGAAGACCAGGTAAGGAGACTCCACCGAATTCGCCTGGAGCTCACTGATCCTTCTGACTCATGTGATAGCCACAAAGAAGGTGATCTTCCACGACAGGTGAGACACGTCACACCTGTACATCAGTTCAAACGGCTTGCCCATGAGCTTTACCAAAACCAGCAAGAGATCCCAAGGTGGTGTTGGTTTACGCAATGGAGGGAAATGTGGTTAAGGCCTTTAAAAAAGCGCCAGACCCGCTCTGCATTGATTCATTTTCTCTCTATGTCATAACATCTGCTCTTTTGACATATTGAATAATACTAACCTAGCTTTATCTGGGGAAGGGGATTGGGGTTGCACACTGCACGTTATCAAGGCTTACTTTAGCTATTTTGGTGATTGAAAAAGTAAACATTTTTAATGACACCTGTTTCTTTAAGGTTTTATTACAGTGCCATAAATTTGACTTAAAACTAAAGTTCCATGTTTACTGGAGATTAGTTTCTACACTGTAGTTAAAAAATAGCAAACCCATTCATGGACTGCTATTTACCTCTCTAACTTTGTAACTTCCTTTGATGTGGGCTGTCCGAAAACAAATGGACCAATCATAAGAAGCCTTGCTACAGCTCATTTCTAGTGGATTTTTTGAACTGGATAACCCTATTTATTTGTAATGCTTCAATAATTAATTATATTGTACACATCTGTTAATTTTTATTACTTGTCTCTATTCTTACCTAAATGTTGTTTTCTTTTCCTCTTATGTAATTCAGTCAATGAATGGATTTATAACAAGCATATAATAAAGACAAGTTACAAAAAAAAAAAAAGTGCCAGACCACCTTCTCCAGTGCCACAGACTGCTGACCAGCCTGCGCCTGGTAAACAGAGATGGCTGCCAGATACATCTTAAGGGTCGTCGACCAAAGGACCGACAGAGAGGGACCAAAGGTAATCAAGAATGCTAGCCACTTGACAGGACAAAGGGTCCAACCCCTTACCCTCACACCAAATGGAGAATCTCTTCCATTTGAAGGCGTAACATTTCCTGGTCAATTCCTTCCAAGATGCCTCCGTAATGGTGAGGACCTCTTCAGAGAGACCCAAAGCCTGGAACTCTAGCCACTCAGGAACCAGGCTGTCAGGTACAGGGATTGAAGGTCCGGATGGAGTATCTTCCCCTGACTGATGGAGAGCAAGTCCGGGTGGAGAGAAGGAGGACACCACGGGAGCCTGCTGCTGAGGCTGAGGAGATCGGGGTACCAGAACTGGCAGGGCCAGTTCGGAGCCACCATGATCACCTGTGCCTTGTCCCCCCTGGCCTTGAGCAACACCTTGTGAATCAAGGAAAGTGGAGGGAAGGCAAAGAAGAGGCCTGGGGTCCAGGGCCTCAAGAAGGCATCCTGCTGCAGCGTTCCCTGCTGCTGGGGCGGTCGGGCACAAAACACCCTCAGCTTTCCATTCTCCCTAGAGGCAAACAGGTCCACCTGAGGGGTGTCCCACTGGGAGAACAGACAGTGTACTACCTCTGGGTGGAGAGACCACTCATGAGACACCTTGCCCACACAGCTCAGGGCATCTGACGGCTGGTTGGAGGACTCTGCCATATGGATGGCTAGGAGATTGGCCTCCAGGCTGCGCACATGTCCACACATGTAGAGCTTCCTTGCACAGTGGCAGGGAGTGTGTCCCACCCTGTTTGTTGAAGTAACACACAATGGGGGGTGAGATACTGACAACAGTAAAAATGGAAGGGGACCTGGGGGTAATTATATCAGATGACCTTAAGGTGGGCAAGCAATGTGAGACGGCAGTAAGGAAGGCTGGGGGAATACTGGGATGCAGAGGGAAAGGCATCAACAGTAGAAAATAGGAAGTTGTTATCCCTCTGTACAGACAATTGGTGAGACCCCATCTGGAGTACCGTGTGCAGTTCTGGAGACCCCATCTCCGCAAAGACATAGACAGAGTGGAGGCTGTCCAGAGGAGGGCAACCAAAATGGTGCAGTGTCTGCACCAGAAGACATACGAAGAAAGACTAAAGGAGCTTAATATGTATGTATACCCTTGAGGAAAGGAGAGAGAGAGAGGGAACATGATAGAAACTTTCAAGTACTTCAAGGGAATCAACAAAGTCCAAGAGGGTGGCATCTTTCAGAAAAAGATATGTGCAGGAACAAGAGCAAGGGCACAATTTGAAGACAGAGGGGGGACGGCTCAGAGGTAATGTGAGGAAGTATTTTTTCACAGAGAGAGTTGTGGATGCATGGAACAGCCTCCCTGAGGAGGTCATGGAGTCAAGAACAGTGGGGGAATTCAAGAATGCATGGGACAGACATAAGGCAGTCCTAGTAGGGGGTAGGAGGAAGTAAACTGTTGGTTAATTAGGATCTGCAGCTTATCTGTTAGGTAGGAAAATGGGCAGACTAGGTGGGCCTAGCGGTCCTTGTCTGCCATCACATTCTATGTTTCTATGTTAGTATATGGTCATGGTGTTACATAGATACATACATAGATACATAGACAGTGTTAGCAGATAAGGGCCTATGGCCCACCCAGTCTGCCCATTTGAGCTTGTAAGTTCAGTTTATGCTTTCCAAGAAGTCTGTTGCCACTTACCCCTGACCTCCCGAATTCCTTTATGTCTATCCCATGCATTCTTAAATCCCGTGATTGTTTCAGCCCCCACCACTTCCTCTGGCAGGGCATTCCACTTGTCCACCACCTGCCTGTGAAGAAATTCTTCCTCACGTTTCCTCTGAATCATCCTCCTCCAACTTCATCCCATGCCCTCTAGTCCTGGAACATCTTTTTTCTTAAAATTGTGTATTCCTGCACCCTGTTCCTCCCTGTAAGATACCTGTATGTCTCTATCATATCCCCTCTCTCCTCCTTTCCTCCAGGGAGTACATGTTCAGTTCCTTCAACCTGTCCTCATAGGACTTGTGGTGCAATCCATGCACCATCTTTGTTGCCCTCCTCTGAACCTTCTCTATCCTGTCTATGTCCTTACATAGGTAAGGTCTCCAGAACTGTATAGTGTACTCCAGGTGGGGCCTCACTAGTGTCATTAGTGTCGTGTTGTCCATCTGGACCTAACCACCTGACCCCGAATGTGAGGAGCGAAGGCAGTCGGTGCCAGCTGATCTTCTCGGAGCTCCAGCAGGTTGATGTGACATCGGGACTCCTCCGGGGTCCAGAGTCAGTGGACACTGTGTTCCCCCAGGTGGGCACCCCAGCCCATGAGAGAGGCATCAGTCATCAGGATGACCATCGGCTCTGGGAGGACAAACAGCTTCCCATCCTGCAGATGCTCTAGGACTTAACCACCACTGAAGGGTGTCCCACATCTGCTGGGTCACAGTGACCAACTAGTCAAAGTGACCCCCGCGCTGAGACCACTGGCTAGCCAGCTCCCACTGTAAGGAGCGCATTCTCTAGCACACCCATCAGACCACGCTGGTGCAGGCCACCATATAACCCAGCAGGTGCAGAAAGTCCCAGGCAGGGTGCAGCTGCCCAACCAAAAATGATCAGGGAAAGGAGGAGAGAGTCTCCGCCCTGTCCACTGGGAGCAGGGCTCTGGCTCTGCAAGAGTCTAACTCTACCCCGAAGAAGTTGATCACCTGTGAAAGCACAAGTTCCAGCTTGTCCTCACTGACCAGGAGGCCAAGGGAGATGCAGGTCTGGAGGGCCAGGCCCTTTGATCGCTCCACCTCCAGCCTGGAGGGACCTGCAATCAGCCAGTCGTCCAGGTAAGGGTAAATCCGGACCCCTTGGCACCTCAGGTAAGCTGCCACCACTGCAATGCACTTGGTGAAGACCCTGGGGGCCGAGGATAGGCCAAATGGCATGGCCTGGAACTTGTAGAGGGCACCTGCTGCTTAGAAGTGAAGGAAACTTCGGTGAGATGGATGGATCGGGACGTGGAAGACCACGTCCTGAAGATCCAAGGAGCAAAACCACATGTTTTGCTCTACAGATCGTATGATCTGAGACAGAGTTACCATCCGGAAGGTGCTTGACTTGAGAAACTTGTTCAGGTTGTGCAGATCTAGAATGGGGCACCAGCCCCCCTGTCTATTTTGGCACCAGGAAGTACCTAGAGACAATCCTGGTTGTTCCGGAGGATCCGCAACAGGGACCATGACCTCCTTGCAAAGGAGCTGGTCTACATCACCTTGAAGAGCTGATAGAATGTCTGCAGATACCAAGTCCTCCCATGGGGTGCGAGCTCAACAAGGAGGGTACTGCTTGAATTCCAAAGGCAGACCCTGACTGACCACCTCGAGAATCCACCTGTTCGTGGTGACAATGGACCAGGCAGAAAGGAAATGGCAGAGCCGGCCACCCACGGGAAGACTAAGGGGAGGTGTGATGGGCATGAGGGAGGCACCCCTCATCCTGTTACTGGGCAGGCTTGGAGGAAGAGAAGGAGGATCTGGCTGAGGAGCCACTGGAACCTCTTCCCCCAGGCTTATGGATGACCAAGGCCACAGACTTCATTCGATGTTGTGAAGCCTAAACCTGCTACCCAGCCGGGGGCTGCACTGGTTTGGCCGCAGGAGTGGGGGTGGATTGAAAGGGCCTTCTCTTCTGCTGCTGCTTAGAGCCCTTTTGGGTCCTTTTGGGCAGATGTCATGGAGTCCAAGGTGGTATTGGACTTCTCTATGTGGGTGAGGTGACGCTCGACCCCGGGCCTGAACAAGTCAGTGCCTAGGAAGGGAACATCTGCCAGCTTGTGCTGAGTGTCTGCTGTGAAGTTTGAGATCCTCAGCCAAGCCCTGTGGCGCATGGCCATTGCAGCTGCCACAGAGCAAGAACAGGAGTCCCCAATGTCCATGGCCATCTGGAGCTGTTGTTTTGCTACAGCCCGGCCCTGGTCCCAGATCTATTAGACTGTGGTCTGGAGGTCCGTTGGCAGATGAGGAAGCACCTCATCCAAGGTGCCCAGTAGGGGATGGGAAAAGTGGGCCATAAGGAGGGCCGAACTCATTTGGCGATGACCAGGTGAAGAGGCAGTGTAGACCTTTTCAGCCGCATGGTCCAACTTTTTGAACTCTTTGTCAGGCAGCTTGTCAATATCCCCAGTGTTGCCAGAGCACCTAAACACAGAATTGGCCACCAGCCCCTTGGCTGAGGGGTGTTCTGTGAATCCCGAGAGGGAACCGGTAGGTACTGCATATTTGCGGGTCCTCCGGGCGGATGGCACAGGGCAGGAAGTGGGGCGCTGCCAGAGCTCCTAGGCAGGACCAAGAATTGCATTCACAACTGGGAAAGCCTCTGTAGAAATACCTCCCCAGTTGAGGATCTCGGACAATGGGGGAAAAAAGCCCCTTTCTGGACGGACTCCATTTTCATACTCATGGACTCTGAGATCAGGCAGTGAAGGCCCAGAAAGGAAGTAGGGCCTTCATCCATCGAGAGATCCCCCACTGACTCTACATCAACTGGACAGGAGTGCAGGGAGGAACCCACAAACTCTGAGGAGTCGTTAAAGAGGGGTCGACCGCCCGAGTCCCCGCTGACCCTCCGCGGACAGTCAGGGGTGGTGACTTATAGCTGATAGGGAAGCCTCTTGGCCAGACAAGACTCCTTGGTCAGAGTGATGGACTTCAGCTGGATGGGTGGTGGCTCCATGGGAATCAGTGGAGACACTGGGCTTGGCTTAACTGGGACTGTCTTAGGCGTCTCCTGAAACAGAGAAGGCATTAGCCTGTCGGGCAAATCCAGATGACGGCTTGCATAGGAGCCAGAGCCAGCTTCATACCAGTGAGCACCAGCTGTTGCCATTTGAGATCCTCGTAGCATCCACGCAATTTGTGCCGAAGTCTCTCCTCACCTGAGGAGGAAGGTGAGGATGAAGATTAGCGGCGGCGGCACTTCCTATGGTGCCAAGAGCAGGAACATCAATGTCAGTGGGAACTGCTCGACCCACGGGAATAGGACCGAGACCTTGACCGCTGGAGGGGACCAGCGGTGTGGCTCGGAGGGAGTCCGCGAGCACTGAGGCTTCTCTGGATTTTGGTCAAAGACCAGAGGTGGTGGGTCAGTGGTCTGATCCATCCCTCCAATGGTCTGAGTCAGGACAAGAGTCCTGGATAAAAGAAGTGTTGGCCTCTTCAGTCGACAACTGGTTGACTGGCTCAAGAAAAATCTCAGCCAGAAGATCAACCAGCATCTCGGCCAACTGTCTTGGCGGGGTTACCGTGGAGCAGGCAGCCTGGGCCGAGGATTCGACCAAGGTCAGATCCGAGGAAGTGCGGAAATCCAAAGCTCTCGACTGAGAGCGCTCCCAATCTCATGAACAATGGCAATACCATATTTTGGACACTTTCTTCAACTTAGATTTGTACCCAGAGTTGGTACAATTCTTTGAAGAACCCCAGAAAAGTAGAGCCCAGCTGAAACGACACAAAGGCAGAAGCCGAGGAGGAGGAGTGGGATGCAGCCTGGGCCGCCGCCTCCTCAAATGCTGCAAGCTGTTCGGCGGACCCCACAGCCACGGAGACCACCCAACAGGCATCCTTGGATTTGACCAGAGGGTTTCGTTCACTCGGTCTGCCTACCTTGAGCCAGGCTAGATGGTCCTCGAGAATGCTAGGATGAAAGGAGCGACAAAAATCGCAAGCCTGGTGATCGTGCTCATTCTCCAGCCTTGAGATGCACGTGGAGTGCGGATCCATTCAGGATATCTTCTGCTCACAAGGGCACCAGCGGAACCCAGGAGTGGACTTGTGGGCCATCATGTAATTGAGCTGAAGACAAAGAATTTCAAACTGTTTAGGAAGTAAACCCAAAGATTTAAGTTGCAAGGCCCTACTCAACCTGAGAGCGGTAAGGAGGGAACCTGTTTCTTTCAGTGGAAAGGAATATCTGGCATCATGGGCCAAAACCGAGGAGTTACCACCTGGGTGGGTGGGAGGAGCCAGACTGAAAACGTTCTGGCGAAGTCTTTTTTTTTTTTTTTACTTCATTTTTATTTTCCACAACCATAGATAAATACACATTACATTTCAATACTCATATACGTTACAGTATATCCATGCTTATAACAAACAATCAATAGTTTATCTTGTAGAATAAACATACTTAATACAGTATACTATAGCCTAAATTCTATTTACTTTATCATAACTGACATCTTGTTTATATTCACTCATCTTTGAAGGTAAAAAAGCATTTTGTTTTATCTGGTCTATATTATTTTTCTTATACTAGTACTACCTTTAATCTTTATTTCTTCTTTTTCTTACAGGTAATGTTGAGCAAGAGGAACATTTCATCGCCTCAACTCCCACCTCTTTCCCATGTAGTCCCTCCCATACCTTGCTTGTCTACATGTGCCTGACATTTCCCCTTTTCCTTTTCAATAAAGATCATCTTACACCACTCACTATTTCTCGTTTTTGTTCTCACTTCTACCATCATCATATTTCCTCAAACTAGTTATAGTATTCCTCTTATATTTTAAATCGCAGTTTTTTTTTGTTTGTTTTTTTTTTTTAGATCCCCTCTTCACTCACTTCTCCCATCAAGTACACTCCCCATCTAGTCCGCCTATTTTCAAACTGTGGACGGGTTTGTCTAAGCAAGAAGGTAATCCTCTCAAATACTTTTATCCTCTCTACCAGTTCCCTTCATTCCTCTACTGTGGGAGCAATTGGGGAAAGCCACCTTCTAGTGAGTGCCTTTCCGGCTGCAGCCAGCCATATGTTCCAGAGATACTTTGCCTCTTTCCCTCTTAATTCTTCAGGGTGCAACCCTAAGATCATATGTTCTGTTCCTAAGGGGACCGTATACTAAATATTGTCCTCATATGTCTCTGTATTTCTCTCCAGAATTCCCTCAGTTCCAGACACAACCAAAAAACATGTGCCTGATTAGCTATTAATGATCCGCATTTTCTCCAGCAACCACTAGTTCTTGATTTGTGCCATTTAGCCATTTGTGTTGGTACCCTAAAGTATCTTGATCTCATTTTCCATATAAATTCCCTCCACCCTGGGGACGAGGTAATATTCCAGGTGTTTTGCCAAATTCTCGTCCATTCTCTGTCATTCAACTTAATTTCTAATTCTTGCTCCCACTTTAATTTGATGCAATCTGTTGTGTGTTGGAGGTCTGCTACATAATTTTGATATAGAATCGAAATAGCCCTCCCCCCTCTACTCGAGTTCCATATTGTTTCAAATGCGTTCGGTGCTGGGGAGCCTCTAGAGCTCAGAATCGAGCTATTAATCTGTGTTCCAATAAAATCTCTAATCTGATATTACTGTAGTAGATTAATTCTCCCCCATCCATCCAAATTTAGTTTGTGCTTCTTCAAATGATAGTACCCTATCTCCTCTAAGGAGCTGCCACGAGGCTTTACAATCGTGTTGTTCCTGTCTTTTATACCAGGGATTAGCAGCTGCCAGGTTTCTTTCTGTTTTTATAGACCACCAGATATGGGACACAATGTAACAGGAACAAGAATTGTGGTATTACATTCATTTTAATTGCTTGTATCCTTGTAGATAGTGACATAGGTAGGAGCTCCCATTTTTGCATGTCTTCTCGGAACTGTTCCACGAATGGGGAATAGTTTAATTGGGTTAAATGGGTGGATGTCGTGGCCAGCTTTATACCCTGATATTTCATATGCGGTAGTTCCCATTTCATACGGTATCGAGTTTTAAACTCGGGGTCAGGTAATAATTAAGTTTTAGTACCTCAGTTTTAGTATTATTTAGGGTATATCCGGAATACGTTGAACATTTTTTAAGATGATCAAATACATTTGGTATAGTTTCTTCTGGGTGGGTTAAGTAAAGTAGGGTATCATCTGCATATAAAGCCAATTTTTGCTGCATCCCTCCAAGTTGTGCTCCCTTAATTTTGGGATTGTCTCTAATTCCTTGAGCAAGGGGTTCCAAATAAAGGGCAAACAATAGTGGGGAAATAGGACATCCCTGCCTGGTTCCTCGTTCTAGGGATGAACACATTTGAGTGATGTCCATTTGCTCTTACATAACCTTTAGGAGCCTAGTTTATTTTTTTAATCAGATGAACAAACTGTTCAGGAAACCCAAACCGCACCAGTACTGCCTGAAGAAATGTCCAAGAGACTTTATCGAAAGCCTTCTCGGCGTCTAGGCTAAGAAGGACTGCAGGTTGCTTAGTGCGATTTAAGTGGTCTAAGATGTGTGTGGTCCATCTTAGGTTATCCTGGGCCTGTCTACCTGGGATAAAACCTGATTGATCTATTTGCACTAACAATGGCAGGGCTGGTTGTAGTCTACAGGACAGGATTGCCATAAACAATTTATAATCTGTGTTAAGAAGGGAGATGGGCCGGTAGGAGAGGCATAATTTAGGATCCTTATCTCCTTTAGGTATTACTGAGATAACTGCCTGCATCCATGATTCTGGGGGGCGTCCCTCTGGTGTGAGGGTTTCATTAAAAACTTTTAACAATAGGGGGGCAAGCTGTTTCTGGAAGTGCTTGTACATCTCAGCTGGATATCCATCTGTTCCAGGACATTTATTCGTTTTAAGCCTAGCTACCTCCTCTTGCAGCTCCTCTCTAGACATAGGTTTCACAAGCTGTCTTCCTATTATATAGATACATAGATACATAGACAGTGTCGGCAGATAAGGGCCTATGGCCCACCCAGTCTGCCCATTTGAGCTTGTAAGTTCAGTTTGTTTTCCTAGAAGTCTGTTGCACCTTACCCCTGACCTCCAGAATTCCTTTATGTCTATCCCATGCATTCTTAAATCCCGTGATTGTTTCAGCCCCCACCACTTCCTCTGGCAGGGTGTTCCACTTGTCCACCACCTGTTCTGTGAAGAAATTCTTTCTCAAGTTTCCTCTGAATCATCCTCCTCCAACTTCATCCCATGCCTCTAGTCCTGGAACATCTTTTCGCTTAAAATAGTGTTTTCCTGCACCCTGTTCCTCCCTGTAAGATACTTGTATGTCTCTATCATATCCCTCTCTCCTCCTCCTCCAGGGAGTATATGTTCAGTTCCTTCAACCTGTCTTCATAGGACTTGTGATGCAATCCATGCACCATCTTTGTTGCCCTCCTCTGAACCTTCTCTACCCTGTCTATGTCCTTACGGGTATGGTCTCCAGAACTGTACACTGTACTCCAAGTGGGGCCTCACTAGTGTCTTGTATAGCGGAATTATGACCTCCTTTTCCTGCTGGTAATGCCCCTGCCTATACATCCCAGCATCCTAGTTGCTTTACCTGCTGCCTTGTCACACTGTTTCCCCCTTGAGGTCATCAGAGATGATAACCCAAGATCCCTTTCCTGCTTGGTGCATGCTATATCCTCACCCTCAACTGATATATTGTGCCAGGGTTTTGTGCCCCATATGCATTATCTTGCACTTCTTTGCATTGAATTTCAACTGCCAAACCCCTGACCATTCTTCAAGTTTCTGCAGGTCGCTTCTCATTCTGTCTACACCCTCTGGTGTGTCTACTCTGTTACAGAGCTTTGTGTCATCAGCGAACAGTGAAATTCTGCCTTCTAGGTCCTGTGCCATGTCACTGATGAAGGCGTTGAATAGGACCGGTCCCAGCACTGATCCCTGTGGTACCCACTGGTCACTCTTCCCTCTGTGGAGTGACAGCCATTTACCACCACCCTCTGTGTCCTGCCACCCAGCCAGTTATCTACCCACCACACTACTGTCCTGCCCACACCCATATTCCCCAGTTTGTGTAATAGTCTTCTATGTGCACAGTGTCAGAGGCCTTGCTGAAGTCCAGATAGGCCATGTCCACTGCCCTCCCTGATCCACCTCCCTAGTCACCCAGTCAAAAATTCAGTGAGGTTGGTCTGACAGACCTCCCCTGGTGAAACCATGCTGCCTTGGGTCCTGTAGTCCATTGACAGCCAGATGTTCCACCAGTCTCTCCTTCAGTAGTGCTTCCATGATCTTCCCACTACCGAGGTGGGGCTGACTGGTCTGTAGTTCCCTGCTTCCTCTTTGTTCCCACTTTTTATCAAGGGGACTACATCTGCTGTCCTCCAGTCTTTGGGTACCTCCCTGTTTCCAGTGATCGGCTAAACAGGATAGCCAGAGGTTTAGCCACCACCTCTCTTAGTTCTTTAAAGACCCTGGTTGCACCCATCTGGCCCCACTGCTTTATCAACTCTTATTACTTCCAGTTCCTTCAGGACCCTTTCGTGTAAAGGACTTGTGTCCATTTCTGCACCATTCTCACCTCTTGTACTCCTTCAGACCCATTACCCTCCTCTTCCTCAGTAAGACTGAGCAGAAATACCTGTTCAATATATCAGCTTTACTGCTGTCATCCTCCACAGCCCCATCCTCCCCTTCAGTCTCACTATCCCTCCCTTTGTCTTTCTTTTCACTTATGTACCTGTAAAGGTTTTGTCCCCTCTACCCACTGATTTTGCAATGTGTTCTTCTGTCTGAGCTTTGGCTTCCCTTACTGACCTCCTGCCTCCCTTGCTTCTCCTGGTACTTCTCCCTATCCCTTCTGCCTGTGTCTTTTTGTATTGCCCTGAATACAATATTTTGGCTTTCACTTTCTTTGCTACCTCTTTGGAAAACCATAATGGTCTCCTCTTCCTTTTCCTCTTGCTAACCTGCTTAATCGTAATTCT
This sequence comes from Neoceratodus forsteri, assembly GCA_016271365.2. Lineage (NCBI taxonomy): Eukaryota > Metazoa > Chordata > Ceratodontiformes > Ceratodontidae > Neoceratodus > Neoceratodus forsteri. Next base: position 254,328,634 of record CM028131.1, on the reverse strand, counting down.
GTTGTCTTGTAATCCCCATTTTAAATACTGCCCACTGTTCCTCAACCCCTGATTCCTGTCCCATTCCCTTAATGCCTCTTTCAAGTATCTCCCATTTTCCCAAAGTCTGCCCCCTAAAATCCAGGATACTTGTTTTTGTGTGGTTTGGTTCTGCTCTTTCTGTGATTTCAAACCACAATGAATGGTGGTCGCTGTTTCCCAGGTTGCTCCCCACTGTTACCCCATCACACTGTCCCTGTTTGTGAGCACAAGGTCAGTATTGCCTTCTGCCAAGTTGGTTCCGTGACCAGTTGCTTGAGGAAGGCACCCTGAAGGAGTCCAGGATAAATCTGCTCCTAGTTGATGCTGCTGCTGGGATGCTCCAGTCCACATCTGGAATATTGAAGTCTCCCCATACTACCTCACCCTTGTCTGCCATCCTTTGGATGGCTAGCATCAACTCCCTATCTGTTTCTTCCTCCTGGGCTGTTAGTCTATAGACCACACCTGTGCGGATGGCTGTCCCATTTTCCTTTCCAGCTTAACCCATAGTATCTCTCCCCATTTTGTTCCTCCTGGATCTCTGTGCCCTTATGTCATTTTTCACATAGAGTGCCACTCCTCTCCCTTCCTGCCTGCTCTGTCTCTTCTGAATATGTTGTAGCCAGGTATGGCCATCTCCCAGTCGTGGTTATCATTACACAGGTTTCAGTGATGGCCACAATGTCCAGGTCTGACTGCACCATGACAGCCTCCAGATCTTCCATCTTGTTGCTAAGGCTCCTGGCATTTGCACACATGGCTTTCCATGATTTGACCTCCTTAGACTGTCTCACTGTTCTACTCCAGCCCCTTCCTTGGTTGTCATTTATCCTGGTTCTCCTTGCTGTCTGCCCGTCCTGCTGAATTTTGCCCCTTTTCTGCTTATCACCTCTTGGGCACTAATCTCCATCTTTTGCACACTGCTTTGCAAGATAGCCACTCCTCTGGTTCACTGGTTCCACTGCTAGCTGTGGGGGGTGAGCAAGTAAGTACTCTCCTTGCTGGCCTGCCACCCTTTGCTAGTTTAAATGCTTGTCAATGTAGCATTTAAACTTATCATTGAGTGCTTGGATTCCCCTCCAGGATGGATGCAGGCCGTCAGGCTTGAACAAACCTCCATCCCTCCAGGTGGGTCCCCAGTCACCAATGAATCCAAACCCTTCCTCACAGCACCAGTTCTTCAACCATGAGTTAAAGTTCCTGCTGCATGCACTCCTATGCTCTCCCTTGCCTCTCACAGGTAGTACTTCTGAGAAAGTGACAGAAGTAGCTACTTGCTTGAGACCCCTCCCCAGTTTCCTAAACTCTTCCTGAACTTCCTTTGGCTCCCCATTTGCCAGGTCATTAGTACCTAGGTGGATAATGACATCCAGCTCACCCTCCCGTCTTGCCTTCCCAGTGATCCCCAGGATCTTTCCTTCCATCCTCATGCCATGGCACCTGGTAGGCACCTCACCTCCCTGTCCTCCCTCCTGTGTTCTAGCTGGATCCCTCTTATGATGGAGTCCCCACAGGATTGCTTCTTCCTCCCTCCTCCTCCTCTGGGGGTCCACTGCTTCCCCCTGAGGTCACCTCCTTAGGAACCTCCACATCCTTTCCTTCCACTTCTCTGGGTACCTGTATTTGGTTGTCCTCGTTTGCCAGTGTGGCATATGAGTTCTTGAGTGGAATAGGATCTGGGATGTGCCTCTGCCTGACTGCTCTAACCCTCCCTGAGCCACTGCCATCCAACTGCTCCTGATTCTCGGCATCCTTTGAGGGCAGTTGCATTGGACTGTGTGGTCCCTGGACAGGGGTGATGGTACTCCTGATCCAGTTTACTTCCGCTCTGAGTCTGGCTACACTCATCCATCCAGTCCAGATAGATGCATGCAGACAGGGCAGCACCTCAGTGTCCAGAAGGTCTGCCTGAATATGGCTGCCCCAGCCACTACATTGCACCACTCCCACATCATACTGCAATTCCACTACTTGTCTGCTACTGAAGCTCTCCTAGTTCCTTTTATTAATTTACTGTCCTAAAATCCTGCCACTGTTCCCCTACAATATTTGAAAATACATACACTTATATATAAGCTCTTTATCCTTACAATCAAAGGTAATTACAATCACAATAATCTACCTTCTACTAATACAGATTCTATCACAGAATCAGAGCACAATGCAAAAACATCTGCTATAGCAACAACAAACAGGTGACAACATACCAAGTTGATGTAGCTTTTTTAAAATAGAAAAGAAAAATGGAATTGTTTAAACCAATAGAAATAGCAGTTCCAAAGCACCTTGAACTACAAGAAAGAACACAGTACCACACCTCTGCCACAATAACTAAACAGTTCTAAAACATTGAGAAAGAAGAGAAAAATTAGAGACTGAGCAAAAAGATACAATGTACTATAAAGTATTAGGCAATAGGTATACTCAGTTGTTTAACAGAGAAAATAAAGTACCTACCAAAACAGACAGGATACCCACAAATGACACTTAGGTTCTCAATTTCTGGAACTATGGGTAGTGGTATATCCCGCAGATATTTTTCTGGGTTTTCTTGCTCTCGAATTGGAGGAGCCATGTATAATTCTTTGTAATACATTGTAAAACCCTCTACTATATCTGGGGTATTTTGTAAAATGTCTTTACTTTGCATGTGCACTATTTTAGCTATATGGGCCTTTGCCCTCTGGATACGCAATTTAGCTGCTAACAGTCTGGTAGCTCTTGGCCCTCCCTCATAGTAACGCTGTTTAATATATAGCAATTTTTGTCCAATATGGTATTCCAATTCTCCATTTAATTCATTTTTAAGCTTCTTTAATTTTTTTAATGTTCTTTTTGTTATATTTCTTTTTCAGTTGAGTTTCCAGGGCATCTACCCCCCCCCCTTTAAGATTCTATTTTTCTTTCTCTCTGCTTTTTTTTGTATGCCGCTATAGATATCAATTTCCCCTCAATATAGCTTTTATTGTGTCCCACAAGAGGACTGATATTATATTTACGGGTAGTAGTCTCTTCTATGGCCTGTTTGATAGTGTCTGTCACCTGTTGTTTGACGTCTTTGTCCTGCAACAGGGAGACATAGTCTCAAATTTTTTTTTTTAAGCCTCCCAAATCTAGTTGGAGAAAATCAGGGCATGATCTGATAGCACAGCATTTCCTATCCTGTCCCTTTACCCTACTCATCGATTCTTTTGGGAGCAAAAATAATCTAGCCTTGACTAGCTCCTGTGTGGCAGAGAAAGAAGGTGTAATTTCTTTGTTTGGGGTGTCCTATTCTCCAAGCATCTACATATCCTATTTCCCAACAGTTTAACTAATTTTTAAGTCCCCTCTTTCTTGACCTCCCAAGGTCATGCTATCCATGTTCGGATCTAAGGTTATGTTGAGATCCCCCCTAAACTGGAGAAGTCTTAAAGGGAAAGGCACTGCCAGAAAATGTGGATAGAACATCATATCCACGTCCCTAGAATATGCCTATTTTCAGTCATGGCCCAGGATAATACAATTAAAAGCACAATGGATTACAAAAATACAGTGAAACAGTCATTACATAAAAAGTATAGGTACAACAGTAACAAGAATGAAGTAACAACATGGTATTAAATAGCTGGTACAGCATAGCAAAATGCTATGCTAAACAGGGGATAATGCTAACCATTTGCAGAAAGACATAGCAGTAGACTGTTAACCATTTTTTCAGCAACTCCTTGGCACAGGAGAGTACCTGGATAAAATAATATTTTTGTTGAAAAGTTTGCTAATCAATCTGCACCAAGTGCTACAGAATTTCACACTTGATTAGTACTTCTGCACAGAAACTGTTAATCAGTTTTTCTGGCTTATTTAATACCCTGAACAATGAGGCACAGTACATTGTATTGATACAACTGTAATTAAGCATAAGGTGCATTGGAATAAACAGGTAGGCAAACACAACAGACAAATACTCAATACAAAATAACATATACTGCATGAGAGGCAGTAAAGAACACCTAAGTGTGGTGGGTGGAGGCAACCAATGATAAAAAACAGAGTTCAAGTGGACAGTTAAGTACAATGGATGCCAGCAAAACAGGCATAACATTTAGTGAGGCAAAAACCAGGTACATGAGCCAGAAGCCTTTAGATGCTGGAAAAGCTCTCTTCGAAATAGGCCTGGGAGGGGGAGAGCCAGTAAAGGAGATGGGATATCCTTCTGTCAGGGAAGACATTAAGGCAATGGAGGATGGGTGCATTAGAGGAGAGAATGGGGAACTAGATTTGTCGTGGGTTCAGCTCATGGTAGCATCAATTAAGAAACTGAGTGGGGTGGCGACTTCCACTGGGATGGGGGGACAAGGGTGATAGGGAACTAGGGGTGGAAAAGAGGGGCATTACAAAGGGGAGGTGGTGGTAGTGGGGCAGCTCAACCTGCCAGACACTGATTGGGACATTCCAGAAGCTAAGTGCACCAAACGTCAGACCCTGCTAGATACACTGCAGGGCTGCCTGCCGGTGCAGCTGCTCAGAGAACCCACACAAGGCAGGCTGCCACTGCTGACATAGTGCTCAGCAACTCAGAAACAGTGGGTGAAGTGCAGATTGGGGAACCACTGAGGTCCAGTGACCATAACTCCATATGGTTTGAGCTAGCGCTCAGTACAAGTATGTCCTTGTCAAAATTTCAGAAAAGCAGACGTTAACCAGATAAGGGAATTAGTCTGAGATAGGTTAGCTGAAGTGGACAGAACCAGGGGAGTGGAGGAAAGTGGGGAGAAATTAAAGGGGCCTTCCTTGAAGCAACAAAGTCATGCTTGAGGATGGTTACCAAGAGAAAAAGGTACAAGAGATCAGTCTGGTTCTCTAAAAAGGTCATGGGGGCAATGAAAGCCAAAAAGACGGCCTTCATCAGGAGAAGCAATTCATGGGAAGATGCATCTGTTCATAGATGTTTCTAAGCTTTGTGGTACAGCAGAAAGTGAGGAGGGGGTAAGGGAGCTGCAGAGCGACCTGCAAAGGTTAGAGAGGTGGTCCAAGATTTAGCAGTTGAAATTCAATGCCAAAAGAGCAAGGTGATGCCATAGGAACAAAGAACCCCAGGGCAGAGTACTGATGGAAGAGGTTAAGTTGGACACCACTTTAGAGGAAATGGATCTACATCATTATAATCGGACTCTTTAAAGCTGACAGGAAATTATTTTACATAATTAACTGCCCTCCCATTTTCCTTTCCATGCCAGTTATGTATTTTGATATGCTCTGACCAATTTTTGAAAAATAAATACTGTAGAGCTTTGGAGTGCCCTCAAATCTGCATAGAGTTCTACTCTCATCAGCAGCTTCTGCTTTTTCTTTTCTTATTTCTAAGACACTTCACGATGGGGGAGCTGAGCACAAGGCAGGATATCCTTCAGAACAGCTCCTGTTCAACTGTAAAGAAATATAGAGAAATCACAGTCAAAAGTCTCAAATCAACATTTCACTCAACAAAGTACAGTAGAGCTTTTCGTCCTGAACATTTTGATACCATTTTTAATATGATGCACCACAAAGGGATCATGGCAGCACCAGGATAAAAACAACAGCCTCAACGGCAGCAGACCTTGGCAAGTAGCCAGGGACAAGTCAGCCAGCTCGGATGGAACAGGTGATCCCTCACTGTGGAATCCATCTTGCAAGCCATTAGGGAAACGGACAAGAAAACTGAACAGATATTAGAAAGAATGGGGCACAAGATGCTAAAATAGACTCTGCTGTTACCACTTCTAAAGCACTCAATGATCATACAATTGCCACCCAAGTCGCTGTTGCCAAGCTGACTTCGGAAAACACTCATTTAACAGCTTGACTTGAAACTCTGGAAAACTGCAACACAGCAATGAATCTGTGGGCAGTGGCCTTCTAGAAGGTACGGAGCGGGAGGATTTGGGGTCTTTTGTTAGGAACTGGCTGAAAAATTCCCTGCCTGATGGAACTATTGAGCCCTCTGACATCAAAAGGGCATAGAGAATACATTTTTGTTATGCTTGAGCCTCCAGTGTTGCTTACTACACTGTTCTTGTGATCACTAAGGAGCCTGAAACCAGAGATATAATTCTAAAGTGGACTCGAACGACCTTCCCTTCAATTATGGAAGGTGCAGAGGTGAAACAGTTTCCCATTAGTCCTATGTGACCAGGACCCCAGAAATTGTTCGACCCTCTATAACAGCAACTAAGGAGCCTGGGCGTAGTCCACTCGCTACCTGCACCAGCCCATCTCAGAATTGCCTATGGAAGGAGGAGACCTCAACTCTCAGATCCAGCAGAGGCCAAGAAAAAGGTTGAGGCCTAATAGTTCCCAGGGTAATCACAAACTGAACCAGAAGAATGTGCATCAGTTGAAGAGGACTGAACTCAATATTGGGACTCTGAATGTACCGCCTAATGGACAGAAATGACTGAAGTCTGATGCAGGAGTTTTATGGGGGGGTTGTAGATTGTTCCTAGTGTTGCTGTTTTATTCCTTAAAGTTTAATGTACCCCAGTAGTCACCTGCATGTTGGGTACAAGTTTGTGTTTGCAGTAGGCTACCATGAAAGGGAGGGAGAATACCGAACTTTGATAATGGAGGCAACCACGAGGCTTCTGGTAGAGAAGCAGTAGCTGTCGGCACAAATCTCAGCTGAGGGACTATCACTCTGTGGCAGAACTGCAATCTGCCAGGCCTTGTACCCGGTGGAGGGATGTCTATTCTATCATCTTTTCTTCCTACTATAAATCTGTTGCGCAACAGCATTTCTTTACCCCATCTTTTGCCTTTTCTAGCCCTGACGTGAGGTTGGCCATCTACGTCAGTCTTTTTCTTCTCTATAACTTTTTCCTTCTACCTTATTTTCCTATTCAGTTTATCCGTCCTCACCACCATTCCCATGTGGCACCAGGTCCAAGTCCAGCATGCCAGCCGCAACAAAATTAAGGTGCTTGTAGGGCATAAAATGCCTATGAATGAATTAGTGCATTTGGAACAATATAAAGTGCATATGTGCATTTAAAATGTTCTTAGGTTAAATAAATAAAATTCATGTAGTGCATTAAGTTACACAGAATTAAGAAGTGCTATAGTGCTGAGATGAATAAATTGAAATACAAAATAAATGAGTGAGGATATTACCTTAAGCACTGGATGTACTTCCTATTAAAAATTATTGTGTTGCAGCTATTCAGTGTGACATCGTTTATAAGAAAAACTTACAGAAGCCTGTAAATATCCTACAGCAGAAGCAGCAGATAATGAGATTTTGAACTCTGCTGCTCTGCTGTACAATGAAACAAACTGAAGGGACAGGAACGTTCCTATTTTATACAGTACTATACAAATTTAGGTTACCTCAGTATAAAATAAAAAGGCTAAAACTGATAAAATAATGACTGAACCAGGAAGTCCCCTGAAACAACATGTTCAGACATGAAACAGCATGTCCAGACATGTAGATAGAAAGATAGCGGCCCCTAGTGGCCTATACATTTATAATGAATTGTTGCATAACCATGCTGACCAGTGGGAGGAGTTTACTTACATAATGGACCTATGTTTAAAATGGTAATAACGCTGGCCAGAGAAATGGTTATTTGTATTAGTTTATATTGTTGGAAGCTCTCTATAATCCAGGCTTAGAAACAACTATTTATTTTGTATAGCCTAGTTGTGAGCCTCTAGAGAGACAAACCGCTTAATTGCCTTTTGTGGGTGGGCCTAAAATTAAGTGGAGGGCTATATAAACCCCCAAACTCATACATAGGCAGATGAGCTGAGAAGCTGGTCTCACTTGTCTGAAGTAAGATAAGAGAAAGGACCTGTACCTGGATAGGTACTGGTAGCAACACAACAGGAAAAGCTGAACTGGCCGCTTGATCTGTCTTTGAAACCTGAAGGAAGGTGAATCTGCTTAAAGGAAATAGCAGTGTGCTATTATTTTTCTTCATTTGTTTGTAAATATTATTAAGTTTATTATTTTATACTTTTGTATAAAATAAAACCACACCGAGGTGTGTTGTACCTGATATACTGTGTCCAGTGTTATCCTTACCCACAGTCCTATTACACACTCCTAACAGGATCGAATGCTGCAGCAGTTAAACCTGGTCTTGAATGCATGCACAAGTAGCTTTGTTGGAGATTACATTTTCCTGGGTGAATCCGTATACCAAGTAAGGTGCTACTTTCATTTTCAAAGAATTAATTTTGATTCAAGTGATTGTTTCTGTGTTACAGTGTTTTCTAAGTGCTTGATTTTAGTACGATGGTATTCTGGATTATAAAAAGTTGTGAATGCTGTTCATGAGGCACTCTCTATTATATCAATGCTGGATATTGTGGGAACAATGGCTTCAGAAGACCATATTATGAAGCACTATACTGTGCTATTTCCCATTATATAGTGGCGCGGTAGCGCCACTCTAGTTAAAGGTTGAGCAGAGTTTCTATGTGAAACTCTCAAACTTTGCACTTTAATGTCTTTGCAACATTCAACGGATTTGCATGAAATTTTGCATGTGCAGTCTCGAGGGGGGTAGATCTCTGAGTGCAAGCTTGCTCCAGTCAGATGTGCAGATTCTGAGATCCAGATAGCAAAAAATTATTTTGTAAATGTTTTTTTTTTGCCATTTAGTGCCCAGACAGTTCAGAAATTTGGTCTAAAATTTTCAAGGTAGAAAGGATTGGCTCACAGATGTGCCTTTCACTGGTTTGGTGAAAAATATTAATCCATTCCGAAGTTATTACATTTTAAATGTTGTTTCTGAGCATGCAAAGTTCAGTCTTTTGGATAGGTGCTTGGAGCGAAAAAATAATCTGGTCCATGCGAAAAGGATCTTTTTCATATGGGGAAATCCTTTTAGTACAGCCTTCTTGTTTCCGCTTAAAAAAATTCAGACCCACAAAACGACATCCTTCGCACATACCAACACATGTATCATGGTCCTCAGGACCCCGTTAGGTGGATTCTGTACTTAGTTTCTGGAAAATGACCCAGAAATGTATTTTTAACATTTAAAATAATTTTCCGGAGTCGATTTTCTTTTTTTCATTTGGGCACATGAAAAAGAATTGGTCCATATGAAAAAGGCTGGCTTCATGAAAACAAGAATCTAGACTTAGTTTTTCCCGATTCTTTTTTCGTATGAATGAAAAAACATATGATAAAGATCTATGCCTATACGAAAAAGAATGGGGAAAACATAGAAACATAGAATCTGATGGCAGATAAGGACTGCAAGGCCCATCCAGTCTGCCCATTTTTCTACCTCTTTTTTGTAGAATGCATCCTTTTCATATGCTTTTTCATTCATACTAAAAAGGATACCCTTATATGAAAAGATTTTGACTTTGCTTTTTCTTTTCCTCCATTGTTTTTCATAAGAGAAATAATTTTCTATGTTTTTTCATTCATACAAAAGGATGCCCTCATACAAAATAGAATTTGGACTTAGGTTTTTCCATTCTTTTTGTATGAAAGCATCTTTTCATATCGTTTTAGTTCACACACAAACAAATGCCCTGATCGAAAAATAAAATTGAAATTAGTTTATTTCCACGTTTGAACTTCAACAAGCCATAATTCCCTCAATATTTGGAGTTAAATGGACAACCTATATATCAAAACAAAATGAGTACTGCAAGAATAACACATACCCCAAAAAAAAAAAAAAATTTACAGGCAATATAAAAAAATACAAAATGAAAATTCCAATAGGATAATATTGGAACTTCAACAACCCATAACTCCCTCAATATTTGGACTTAAGAAACAATCCGTATATCAAAACAAAGGTCTTAATGATTACTACAAGAATAACATACTCCCCATTAACATTTAGGGTCAATATATTCTGCATGCTATACAACAGCATAAATAACAGAGATCCAGACAGATTTTTTACAAATCAGCTCACCAAGTCAGTCTAGGCAGTATGAATGACGAGCGGAAAGTAAATAGAACATTTTTGTAGGATTACACAAATGAATGGGAGAATATTTATTTATTTTATTTTGCAACTTTTGGCCAAGAAAGATACACTAAGCCAAGGCTTGTTTCCAGGTGCACAGCAAGCAGTAGCTGTTGGATTCAAGCCCTGTTCTCCAGGTTAGCAGCTTAGTGTTTTCAACCACTACACTACACTGCCACCTGTAACAATATAACAAAAGAGCACTTGGAGACTTGCAAGTCTTTTAAAATTTAAATCAGTATTGGAGATAAAATTTGTAATTTACAAGCTGAAAATAAGTTTGTAACACACACAATTTTAACCCCTTGCATAGCCAGTGCAGAGACCATTAAATAATGTCAAGTAAAAATTAAAAGTTATTACCTCCTGGCTCCTAGTCAGTGACTATATCTTCCCTGAGCTTTGTATATACACAGATGTTTTCTCCACCAGAAGAGGCACTTGGCACATGCTACACAAGGAGTCCAAACAAAATGGTCACTCTGGAGATTGTGGTGCACAAGATAAGCAATAACAGTCCAAAGGAAGAAAATCAAGCGTACACTCCACACACTTGCTTTGCAAGACTAACACAGGTAGTTTGAGCGGTTCTTAAATGCTTCACATTTAATGAGAAGCACAGCAAAGAATGCACAGATGAACAACAGAGTAGCCTCGATGTTTTGCAAGAATAGTGCTTTTCCAAGAGACCTAGCGTGCACCTTGTTTATACATATATCTTAAAGGTATACTGCACATTTCTTTAAAACAAGCTGTGGCACGAGGCCCCTCAGCAAGGCAAATGTCAAGTGCAAAATGCAAAAAGTGCAGTTACAAATTAAAAAATATTTGAACTCTTCACCATGTTATTCAAGTAAGAAGGTTGCTAATACATTTATACATTTCAGTTCATAATGAACCTGTAGAAAGGAGAAAATATAGTTTACAAAAATATGATAAAACAATGTAATTTTCTCATGCAGTTAATCATACAGTTCAACCAACAATCTCTACAGCATGGTATACAGAAAGTGCACCACCTTGACCTAGTCATTGAGGCCTGGTTTCCTGTGCAGCAGTGGCATATTCGCAACTAATTGCTGTAATTGACCTACATCAACATTATGGTGATCTCAGCAGGTAGGAAAGGTGCAGACCCTCCATCATCCTGGAATTACGCTACAATATCAGTAATTCCCAAATCAGAAAGCCAGCTGAAAGGTGCAAGTCATGCCATCCAATTTTAGTATTAACAAAACAAAATGATGTAAGAAACCACTATGCTTCTCAAAGGAAGTGGCAGTGAAGGTTCAAGAGAAAAAGAAAGCATTCAGGAAGTACAAGGAATCACAGAAAGTGCAGGACAGGGAACTGTATCAGTTAAAGCAAAAGGAAGCTGGGAAGGCAGTCAGAACAGCAAAGGCCCAAACCGAGGAAAAGATAGCCAACTCAGTTAAGAAGGGGGATAAAACCTTTTATAGGTACATCAGGGAGCGAAGGAAGACCAAGGGAGGGATAGTGAGGCTTAATAAAGGGGAGGAAGGGTGGGCAGAGGATGACTGTGAAAAGGCAGAGATACTAAACAAATATTTTTGCTCAATATTTACAAACGAAGAGGGGGAGGTACCTAAAACAAACAGTAGAAACACTCTGGATACAGAAGTTGATACCAGCCCATTTACAGAAGAAAGGGTTCTGAAGAACTCTTAAAACTGAAGTTGGATAAAGCAATGGGGCCTGATGAGTTCATCCCAGAATTCTAAAAGAACCAAGGGTAGAACTAGTGACACCACTGACTACCCTCTTAACAAATCATGGGAGGATGGGGTGGTACCCGAGGACTGGAGGAGGGCAGATGTGATTCCCTCACAAAAGTGGGAGCAAGGCAGAAGCAGGAAACTACAGACCTGTTAGTTTAACCTCAGTGGTAGGAAATGATGGAATCACTTGAAGGAAATAATTGTCGAGTATCTAGAGGCCAGAGGGCACAGGACTCAAGGCAGCATGGATTCACAGCGAGAAGGTCATGCCAGACAAATCTGATAGATTTCTTTGACTGGGTGACCAAAGTAGTAGATCAGGAGGGCTGTGACATGGCCTACCTAGACTTTAGCAAGGCATTTGACACAGTCCCACACAAAAGATTAATATACAAGTTAGCCAGCCTGGGGGTGGGTCCCAAGATGACAGCCTGAGTAAAAATTGGCTGGAGAATAGGACACAGAGAAGTAATAGTAAATGGAGTCCACTCTGAAGAAAGCGGAGTTACTAGTGGGCACCGCAGGGTTCAGTATTAGGACCGGTCCTCTTCAATGTCTTTATAAGCGACACTGCAGAGGGACTGGAAGGAAAAGTATGTCTCTTTGCAGATGACACAAAGATCTGAAACAGAGTTGATGCACAAGGTGGGGTGGAAAGGATGAGAAGGAACTTGGCAAGGTTAGAGGAATGGTCAAATATATGGCAGCTTAGATTCAATGCTAAGAAGTGCAAGGTAATGCACCTGGGAAACAAAAACCCAGGGGAAGAGTACACAATGGGGGATGAGATACTAACAACAACAAAAATGGAAAGGGACCTGGGGGTAGTCATATCAGATGATCTAAAGGTGGGCAAGCAATGTGAGAGGGCAGCAAGGAGGGCTGGGGGATACTGGGATGCATAGGGAGAGGCATCACCAGTAGAAAACAGGAAGTTATTATCCCTCTGTACAGACAGCTGGTGAGACCCCATCTGGAGTACTGCGTGCAGTTCTGGAGACCCAATCTCCACAAAGACATAGACAGGATGGAAGCTGTCCAGAGGAGGGCAACTAAAATGGTGCAGGGTCTGCACCGGAAGACATATGAAGAGAGACTTAAGGAGCTGAATATGTATAGCCTCGAGGAAAGGAGGGAGAGGGGGGACATGATAGAAACTTTCAAGTACCTCAAGGGAATCAACAAAGTCCAAGAGGGTAGCATCTTTCAAAAAAAGAGGTGTGCAAGAACAAGGGGGACAATTTGAAGATGGGGGCAGCTCAGAGGTAATTTAAGGAAGTATTTTTTCACAGAGAGGGTTGTGGATGCATGGAACGGCCTTCCGGAGGAGGTTGTGGAGCCAAAAACAGTGGTGGAATTCAAGCATGCATGGGACAGTCATAAGGCAATTCTAGGGGGTGGGGGTAGGAAGAAGTAGGCTGCTGGTCAACTAGGATCTGCAGCTTATCCATTAGGTAGGAAAATGGGCAGACTGGGTGGGCCAAACGGTCCTTATCTGCTGTCAAATTCTATGTTTCTATGTTAAACATGGATTACAAAATCTTCATGTCAATACTGGGAAAGAGAATCGATGGTATTATACCCCGTATTATCCACCCCGATCATACTGGCTTTATTAGAGCCCATCAAACTCTGTATAGCATTGAGAACACACTCCATAATACAACAGACCTCAGGCTTCTGGTTTCCCTCTCCTGGCTCTGAATCTTGATGCAGAGAAGGCATTAGACAGGGTGTCTTGCGGCTTTCTCTGCACCACACTGAATAAATGTGGGTTTCCAATTGAATTTCAGGCCTTAATTTCCCGTATTTATAATGCCCCCAGTGCTCAAGTCAGGGCTAATGGTCATCTGTCCTCACCCTTCCCTCTGTAGCATGGAACACAACAAGGTTGCCTCTTGTCCCCACTGTTATTCGCTCTGCATACTGAGCCTTTGGCACAGGCCATGCGACAACACCTGGAAATTAAGGGCCTCACGGGAACAGAGGGTATGGATCACCGTACAGCTCTAGATGCAGACAACATCATGCTCTATTTGACAGCCCCAAAGTTGGATCTTCCAACCCTCTACGCACTGCTATGAAAATATGGCTCTTTATGAGGCTACAAGCACAATGAGAGTAAAGCAGAAGTACTGGCAATACAGTATATCCCTAGTACAGCAATAAAAGCTCAGTACCCTTTCTGCTGGGACTTATTCCAGATGAAGTATCTTGGGATAAAGCTCATGACTTCAATCTTAAAACTTTACGAGGCCAACTCTATGCCCCACTACAGGCACAGCTGCAGCAGGACCTCAACTGATGGACACTGCTCCCCTTGCCCCTACAGAGAAGGGTAGCAACAATTAAAACGTTGGTCCTTCTTAAATTTTATATTTATTTCAGAATCTGGCTCTCACAAATCCCCAGAGGATGTGGGTGTGCTGAAACAGGTAGATCTTGCAGTTTTTTTGACAAGGGTAATGACCTTGAGTTGCTTTTTCAACATTGTGTCAATCAAAGATGCAGGGCGGTCTCACGCTGCCAGACCTTAAGTTGTATTATGAGGCAACGCAGCTGCAACTGGTTATGCATTTTCTCAGACACTCCCACAATCAACAATGGGCGCAGCTGGAAAGGGCAGGTGTCCCCACTCAAGTCCTAGAGCTTGGCCTTCTGGATGCTGGGTAATTAATACATACTACAGATGTATGTCTACATTTGTCCTCATTCCATTACAAGTATGGAAGAAATAGGTTTTCAAAGGGGACCTATCTCAGCAACTCCTATGGCTTCTTCCTCTACATATGCACAAGGATTTCTTTCCCACTACCCTTGATATGGGATGTAAAAACTAGCACTGTAGAGGGTTACAGTTCCCAGTTCAAATGATGCAGGGACAGGATGTTAAATCCTTCCAAATGGTGCAGGATCTGTTAGGAACCCCATACAGACATGTTCCGATATTTTCAAGTGCAAGCATATTTAATTAGGTTGGTTAGAAGAGGCACAGGTTTATGCTTTACTAATGTGCTCACTCAGATACTAATGTGAGTCCACATCTTATCCCGCAACGTCATAGGGCACTTCAGGAATTAAGTAGCTATCCTCTGTTATTGGCCTTTAGGTTGTGGGAGCAGGAGTTCAGCCTCCCCTTAGAACAGGACAAATGGGAAAAACTCTGTCAGAATACACAAAAGGCATCCTCCTGCATGGCATGGAGGAGTTTAACTGGAACTGTCTGTTCGCTACTTTATCACTCCAGTCCAGCAGGTCCACAGGGGACAGCCTCACGTATGCACTGCTGGTGGCAGTGCGGAGAACTCAGTGGCATCCATTTTCATATCATGTGGAGTACCACAAAATTATCCCTTTTCAGGAGATCAAGAGCACTGCATGAAATTTTTACACCCTCCCACATAATCCTTTCTAAAGAACTTATTTTAACATTACACTCACATGTTATGAAGGATTCTACTAGCAAATATCTACTGGGCATAGAGCTAGGTGCAGTAAAGAAGTGTATAAGAAAACACTGGTTGAAAGTAGAGGTACCCACTCTGTTGGAATGGATGGCACTGGCCAACTCTACTTATGCTTTAGAAATCCTGACATATACTATTCAAAACCATGTAGACAGGGGTTGGAATGGGTGGAACCACTGAGTACTGCATGTTATGGCTAGAGACCCCTCCTTTGTTCCATAAACATTACTGAAGAAAGGAAGAGTGTCCAGGAAGAAGGGTAGGGTATTCTGCCTGCCCGGTGCCTTTTCTCTAGGACACTATCTGAAAGTTAATATTATCGGACTGGATGGTGGGTGCCGGAACCTATAGAACATCACTACAAAGATCCTACAGAATGTGTTGTAGAACATTGTGAAAGAAATGACAAGCATACATGTTATTGTTGTTATATGCGGTTTGTCCTTGTGTGTACTAAGAGAAAATGTAATAAAATATGATTATAAAGAAAAGATCATAGCAGATAACTGCGACTATGCCACTGCTGCTCATGTGGTTTTGTTCCCCAATTCCTCAGCACATAAATGGACCTACACAGGAACAGAAAAGATTATAGTTGACCCTAGAGGAGGTGATCTAGTCACTGTACTCTCACAGAAACATAGACATTGTCAGCAGAAAAGGACCACTTGGACCACCCAGTCTGCCCAGAAATGCTCTCTCTATTCTGTTTCCACAGACCCCACCTGGCTTCTGGTGACCCTTCCCCCTCAGTGCCTATTTACCAGTATTCCCATATACCTATCGCTTGCATGTTTGAAGCCCCCACTGTTTTCGCCCCACCACCTCTGCTAGCAGATTGTTCCAGGCATCCACCACTCTTTCAATAAAGTACTACTTCCTCACAGCCCTCTTTAATCCCCCCTTCCAGCTTCATTGCATGCCTCTTGTCTTGTTACACTTGCTCATTTGAAGTAGACCCCCTCTCCTGCACCCTGTTCACCCCCATGAGGTACTTGTAGGCCTCTACTATGTCTTGTCTCTTCCTCCTCTCCTCCAGGGTGTACATGTTGAGATCCCTCAGTCTCTCCTCGTAGGACTTTTGATGCAACCCCAACATTATTTTAGTTGCCCTCCTCTGGACTGCCTCCACCCTGTCTATATCCTTTCTGAGATACAGCCTCCAGAACTGGACACAGTACTCTAGGTGGGGTCTCACCAGTGACCTATGCAGTGGGAGCACCACCTCCCCTCCTCCTACTGATGATACCTCTCCCTATGCACCACAGCATTCCACTGGGCCCTGCCTACTGCCTTGTCACACTGCCCTATCACTCTGAGGTCATCGGATATTATAACACAAAGTTTTCTTTCCTGCTTAGTGACTATCTGTACCTCCCCTCTCATTTTATACTCAGCTCCTTGGTTTCTATGAGCTAGGTGCATGAGTCTGCATTTTTTTGGGGTGGGGGGCAAAAAGAAAGAGAGAACTTCTGGATTTTCAGATTGGGGACACTGAGGAAAACAGGCCTCAGTGACAAGGTCAAAGTGGTGCACTTTCTGTGAACACCACGCAAAACAGCTTGTTGACTGCACTGTATTAATAATTGCATGAGAACATCATATCATTATCTCAAATTCGATGTAAATTATATTTTCTCCCCTTATTACAGCTTCATTATGTAACTTAAGTGTATGAATCTCTTAGTAACCTGCTTACTTGAGAAACACGGTGAAGACTTTGAATATTTTTAATTTGTAACTGTACTTTTTGCATTTTTGCACTTGACATTTGCACTACTGAGGGATCCCTGTGTACCACAGTTTCTTGGAAAGAAACGTACAATATACCTTTGAGATATGTGCATAAATAAAGTGTACACTAAGGGGCTCACTAGGTCTCTTGGAAAAGCACTATTAGTGCAAAATGTTGAGGCTGCTCTGTTGCTCGTCTCTGCACTGTTTGCTGCGCTCATCTCATTAAATGTGAAACATTTAAGCACAGTGCAAGCTACCTCTGTTTTTCTTGCAAGGTGAATGTCTGCTGGATTTTTTTTCCTTTGGACATGCCACAGAGGAAAGTTGGATATTCTGCATCACATCACTGACTACCACAATAACAGATAACTGCACCCCAGCAGTAAGCACCAAGCTGTGAGCCACGTATACAGTGCTGTACCCAGAAGCAACAGAAGGGTCTGCACTCCCGTACCTGACTGTGACCCAACTAAAGGATTAACATGCTCATCACTGACAGAGTGAGTGAGCTAGCTATGTACGTCCGAAAGAAAAAGCCTGGCTTAGCAGGAGTTAAGTGCTGCAGGAGACTGGTTATGCAGCATTACTCTTCATTATTTGTCAGATTTTGATTAATCAGAGAAGTAGACGGGTAACTGGACCCATTTACACGAAAGATTCATGCAGTAAAAAGACAGCACACATATTTCCTGCATTGTTGCATCACAGCCCACTATTTTTTTCTTCCAGTCTTTGTCTATTTAGCAGGGAAGTTTGGTGCTCACCAAAGGAGTAAAATGACAGCACTGGAGACTGAAGTCCTCTGTTTATACATATGAAAGATGCAGTATAGGTGATCAAGGTGCCAGCTTTCCTAAATCCTAGATCTCTACTGCACAGCTAGTCCCTGGCCCTTCATGTGAGGGCTGGCAACATAGATGCCAATTAGTACCAGTTGTGATGGCTTTTAGATGTAGACACCTGTCCACTACGGACTGGACCGAGGACCACCACATACTATATGGGCAACCATACACAACAAGAGCAGTGTTTCCATCAAAGGTTGAGATGACAGCATAAGAACACATCTCAACCCCAAGATGAAAACTGTATGCCAATTAATGTGTGGTGCCCATATTTGATCACAGAAGTTTTGAGAGAAAAGACTCATACTGGCCCATCTAGTCTGCCCACCCCCCACATCTCCCCTCCTCGACAGCTCCCACCTCCCTGATACTCAGCCCCATATGTCTGTCCCATGCCCTCTTGAATTCTTTCAGTGTACTGTACTGTACTAGTCTGGACGACATTGTGAGTGAATGACTTCATTCACAATGTCGTGACAGACTAGTAGAGTACACACAGCAAGCCCATTTGTCATCAGTGTGGACCAGTGAGCTCGCTGCACGTACTGTAAGCTGTCATTTGGTGGGCAGCCGCGGAGGTGTGCAGGCGGGTCTGCTGCCCGCCGATAACCTGGGGGGGAGCGGGGTTGGATGAGGTCCTTTGTGGGTGGGGGGTTGGGGGAACCACTAGACTACCATGGATGCGGGGATGCGTTTTTCGGGCAATCGGGTTTATGGGCGGGGAGGAGGGTACCACTGGACTACCTGGGCAATACATGATTGTTCAGTATGGGGATCGCGATATGGGATGGGGAAGGGGGGTACCACTGGACTACCAGGGCAATACATATTTGCTCACTACAGAGATTGGGGTATGGATCTGGGAGGGAGCACTACATCAGTACCTGGGACAGGGACCGCCTGCTGTGCAGGGCGCCAGGCGCATTTCACTGGCCAGCCCTGCACAACTAATGCAAATGGTGCCATAATGACATGCAAATGGCTCTATTTGCACCTCACATATATTATGGCGCCATTTGCATATCTGGGTCTGAATATCAGGAATTTGTGCCTGGCGTACCTCTGATGTGCTGGCGCATTTCCCGTTCCTATTATTCAGACCTGTCAGGGGGATGCGCCAGTGCACTGTATGTGCGCTGCAGGCATTTTTTAATATATTCAGATGTGATGCACCATGGCACACCTCTTTTGAATATATCCCTTTGTTGCTCCGGCACAACTCAGTTGTGCTGAGCAACCACTTGCGCAATTGCCAGATGCACTTTTAAATATCTAGCCTGATAACTCTTTTCACAGTGGCCACCAAACAGCAATCAGGTGACAAGATTCTAACCAGCGACAGTGCCCTTGAAGCTACTACCAATCCACTGATCATCCAGTCTCTCTTCCACGTATTCTTTTTTTTCTGTTAAAACAGAATCCTGTTGTTAGTTAACGCTCCCTACCTTCAGCCGCACTCACCTCTGTAAAAGATATTGTAACCATTGAATGTGAAGAAGGAACCCGATGACCTCCAGGAATAAAGTGCAGGGGAGGGGTTTGGAGGAGGGATGTTCAAATAGACAGCAATCAGAGGCAGAGTCAGTAGCCCCACCTGAATCCACCACTCTTTCATCCTGAAGAAGTTAAAAAAAAAAAAAAGAATTAACAAATACTGTGAAATCTCTTATAATGAACTCTAAGCTCGTGTAATCCATAATTATCAATACAAAATCAAATTATCAATACAATGGGTATACTTTATTTATTTATTTGATTACCGGGGTGAGATACACTGATCCCAGGGACCATTTTCAGGCATGACCTGGGCCATTTAAGATGGCACATCTAACATTACAATAACTATAAAGTCAAATAATGCCCAGCTACTGCTCTTTCATTCACAGCAGTGGTGGGATCTGCTTCACAATCTGTGTTGTCATAACCATAAATCCTTGCCCGCAATCAAGCAGGAGCCAGGTGGCACTAATAAGACTTTCACATTCAGCAGTACAAACCTGGACTGGATTTAAAACAAATGACTTTATCAAAGAAAAGAAAAACACTTTTTGCAACTTTTAACTTCTGGAGTTGTTTGGCAAGGTATGTGAGAACTGGAGCAAGCTACTCCAAACCATTGCTTATCACCAGTAAGGCATGGCAGGAGCAGGATTCTATATTAAAAGACAGGTTTTCCTCCACAAGGTTCCTGGCACATGCAATGCTAAGTAGCTCTGAAAGCAGGGGAGCTACCCAGGGGAATGGTATGGGTCAGGCCTGTGGAATCATGGGAGCTCAATACAGTTTTTGGGTATGTTTTAGCCTTTGGGGGTCAGGCCTGGGGATGAGAGAGTGTGCGAGTCCTCTGACAACACATGACAGTGCTTAGGGATTCCTATACTTACCTTGCAACTAAGAGAAAGGCCATTCTCCAAATTATTGTGGGATCTGTTTGCAGAAGTAAAGAACACATAAAGCCTGTTTTCAAGGAAAAAGTTGCGTGGTAAGAATCTAGACTTACTTCAGTTTAGTCTATTTTTCTATTTGCAATCCTTTGGTATAAAACATTCTAATTTCTAAAGTGTGCTAAGTATTTCCAAATTGGTTGTTTATATATATTGTACATTTTTAGCCATTAAAAATGTTATATTTAAACCATCTGTGACTGTGCAGTGCATGGTATTTTTAAAAAGGTACTGATAATTTATTTTGCTGGTAAATTCTGTGTTTCTCTGAGAACACATACTAATTAAAGTTGGAGGTGTTTTTACTACAGGGGCATGTTCAGGAGTACCTGAAGAAAATAAGGGTTCCTTTTTTTACAAAAACTCTTTATTTTTCATTTTCTGATAAAAGTCACAAATACAAGACATTACCTGTATACATACAGGCTGAATCTTATCTTGTACAAACAAAGTATAATGCAGAAAAAAGCTCATTCTGGGAAACAATTCTATATTTATATAATTATATACCATCACATTTTATTATTGGTGATATCTTTTCTCTCTTTACCAGGCATATACATAACTTTGTAATTAATTCAGGGAACAAATTCAGGTCTCAAAGGTGAGATGTACATCACCCACCTCCTTCATATCAGATCAGATTTACTTTGGCTTTTATTGAGCAGGGCTGTAAGATGTTCCATCTGATATACTTGTATCATTATATCACACCAATGGGTAAGCTCTACCTGCTCGGCTAATAGCCATTTTCTGGTTATGGCCTTTTCGGCGCTAGTATTGCAATTTTAAGTAATGTTTTACTATTTGTATCTCTACATGCTCTAGGATAATCCGAAAAAAAGAACAGGGGTAGGTTTAAGCCAAGGTCTGGTGAGAAGGTGTGTTGTAGAGCTTGTTCTAATTGTTGAAAAAAATGGGTTAGTTTGGTACAGCCCCACATGATATGAGGGGACAAAACCTTTTACAGGTACATAAGTGAAAAAAGAAAGACAAAGGGAGGAATAGTGAGACTGAAGGGAGAGGATGGAGGCCGCGTGGAGGATGACAACAGTAAAGCTGACATATTGAACAGGTATTTCTGCTCAGTCTTTACTGAGGAAGAGGAGGGTAATGGGTCTGAAGGGAGTACAAGGGGTGAGAATGGTGCAGAAATGGACACAAGTGCCTTTACACGAGAAAGGGTCCTGAAGGAACTGGAAGTAATAAGAGTTGATAAAGCAATGGGGCCAGATGGGGTGCACCCCAGGGTCCTTAAAGAACTAAGAGAGGTGGTGGCTGAACCTCTGGCTATCCTGTTTAGCGGATCACTGGAAACAGGGGAGGTACCCAAAGACTGGAGGACAGCAGATGTAGTCCCTTATACAAAAGTGAGAACAAAGAGAAGCGGGAACTACAGACCAGTCAGCCTCACCTCGGTAGTGGGGAAGATCATGGAAGCACTACTGAAGGAGAGATTGGTGGAACGTCTGGTTGTCAATGGACTACAGGACCCAAGGCAGCATGGTTTCACCAGGGGGAGGTCATGTCAGACCAACCTCATTGAATTTTTTGACTAGGAAGGTGGATCGGGGAGGGCAGTGGACATGGCCTATCTGGACTTCAGCAAGGCCTTTGACACTGTGCCACATAGAAGACTATTACACAAACTGGGGAATATGGGTCTGGGCAGGACAGTAGTGTGGTGGGTAGGTAACTGGCTGGGTGGCAGGACACAGAGGGTGGTGGTAAATGGCTGTCACTCCACAGAGGGAAGAGTGACCAGTGGGGTACCACAGGGATCAGTGCTGGGACCGGTCCTATTCAACATCTTCATCAGTGACATTGCGCAGGACCTAGAAGGCAGAATGTCACTGTTCGCTGATGACACAAAGCTCTGTAACAGAGTAGACACACCAGAGGGTGTAGACAAATGAGAAGGGACCTGCAGAAACCTGAAGAATGGTCAGGGTTTGGCAGTTGAAATTTAATGCAAAGAAGTGCAAGATAATGCATATGGGGCACAAAAACCCTGGCATAATATATCAGTTGGGGGTGAGGATATAGCATGCACCAAGCAGGAAAGAGATCTTGGGGTCATCATCTCTGATGACCTCAAGGTAGCTAAACAGTGTGACAAGGCAGCAGGTTAAACAAATTGGATGCTGGGATGCATAGGCAGGGGCATCACCAGTAAGAAAAGGGAGGTCATAATTCCACTATACGAGACACTAGTGAGGCCCCACCTGGAGTACAGTGTACAGTTCTGGAGACCTTACCTACGTAAGGACATAGACAGGGTAGAGAAGGTTCAGAGGAGGGCAACAAAGATGGTACATGGATTGCATCACAAGTCCTATGAGGACAGGTTGAAGGAATTGAATATGTACTCCCTGGAGGAGAGGAGGGAGAGAGGGGATATGATAGAGACATACAAGTATCCTACAGGGAGGAACAGGGTGCAGGAATACACTATTTTTAAGCAAAAAAGATGTTCCAGAATTAGAGGGCATGGGATGAAGTTGGAGGGAGGACGACTTAGAGGAAACATGAGGAAGAATTTCTTCACAGAACGGGTGGTGGACAAGTGGAACACCCTGCCAGAGGCAGTGGTGGGGGCTGAAACAATCACGCGATTTAAGAATGCATGGGATAGACAAAGGAATTCTGGAGGTCAGGGGTAAGGGGCAACAGACTTCTAGGAAAACATAAACTGAACTTACAAGCTCAAATGAGCAGACTGCGTGGGCGATAGGCCCTTATCTGCCGACACTGTCTATGTATCTATGTATCTATGAACTAGGGCCGCCGGAGAGTGTCCACATCCCCTCCAGCACTCTGGGGTACGGTCTTGTTGGAATTTTGCCCGTATGGCAGGGGTTCTGAAGTATCTTGTGGTCATCTTCCAGGCATACTCTTTCAAGGTAGTTCCGTAATGCCCCAGTGGATCTGCTCTAGATGCTTTCTCCATACCTGTTCAGGTACCTGGTCCCCTATGTCCTTGTCCCAAGCTGCCTTGATTGTCTTGGGAGTGGGGGCTGCACAGGCTAATAGTGCTGAGTACAGGCATGAAATTATATGCTTAGTGGGGCCTCTGCTGTCTAATGCTCTCCTAAATAAATAGAAGATCTCGGGGGGTCCATCCAAGTGTCTTGTAGAAGTGACTCTGCCAGATGGCGGACCTGAAAAATATCTAAATCTGTCCTGGGAAGTGAGGCCATATTTCTCAATAAGTTCTCAGAAGGGGGCAAACACTCTTCCCTCTACAAACTGCCAGATCAAGTGTAGTCCCTGCCTTTCCCATCTTCGAAAACCCAGGTCCATTTGTGCTGGACAAAAGTCTTGTATATAGGGAACTGAGTAAAGTAGGGGTCTCCATTTTGTCAGACCCTTCTCCTCTTGTACCCCTAACCAACATCTGATTGTAGTGTCAGTGAAGGGGTTGGTTTCTCCTCGGGGTTGGACTAAGTTGGGATGTGCAAGCAATCGTTTATTTGCATGTTCCAGACCCTCCTCTATTATTTCTAAGGTTTTCCATTTTGCTTGGTATCCCTCCTGAAGCCAGTAGAAGGCTGTTCTAATTTTTGCTGCCTGGTAATATATTTTAAGATTCAGTAGGACTAGTACTCCTTTCTTCTTGGGGAGCTGTAGTGTGGAGAAACTTATTCGGGCCCTCTGTGATCCCCAAATGAATCTTGCAATCTTTGTGTTCGGTTTCTTAAAAAATTCCTCTGGGATGGGGATTAGTAGGGTTTGTGCCAGGTATAGAAATCTAGATTATAATACCATTTTGACCGCTTCCACTTTTTGGATGAGGGGAATAGGGACAAGGGCCCAGTTATCTAGGTCAGCCTTTAGTTTTTCAAGTAGTGGTGAGTAATTTAGGGAAAACAGGTTGGAGCTTTCGGCTCCTAAGATAACCTCCAGGTATCGTAGGGACTGGAGGTTCCATCTTAGGGGGTATAAGGTTCTAATCTGGTTTGAGGGGGCATAGTGGAATTGTAGGACCGACGTCTTATTCTGGTTAATCTTATACCTTACTATTTCCCCGAATTCATACAGTAATCTTCAGAGGGGTCCCAGTGACTGTTCCGGGTCCTCCAGGTAGACCAGAAGGTTGTCCGCATATAACGCCAGTTTATGGTAACTCTCCCCTATCTGCACCCCCCTCACTGCCTCTCATTGTCTCAAGGCCAGCGCTAAGGGCTCTAGGTACAGTGCAAATAGGAGAGGTAACAAGGGGCAACCCTGTCTGGTTCCCCTGTGGAGCGGTATTGGTACTGATACCCTGCCATTAATCTTAACATGTGCCCTAGGACCCTGGTAAATGTTATCAATTATTTTAGTGAACTCCTCAGAGAAGCCCATAGCCCTCAGTGTCTGCTGCAGAAAGGGCCATGCCACCCGGTCGAAGGCCTTCTCCGCATCCAGACTTAATAGTAGCAAGGGGGACCCGACCAGGCTACATGTCTCAGGATATGGACAGTGCGTTTAAATTTGTCCTGAGCTTGCCTTCCAGGCACAAAACCCCATTTGATCCTGATCAATCAGCAGCAGTAAAGTCTTCTGTATGCTAGCCAGAATAGTGGCAAACAGCTTATAATCTATGTTCAATACAGATATAGGTCTGCAGGCCAAGCACTGTAATTTATCTGTATTTGATTTTAAGATACTGGAAATTGTTGCAAAGTTCCACGTGAGTGGAAGTGCATCCCATCTTGTATTTCTTTAGCACTCCAAGAAGGGTCTTACCTACCTCTCCCTTAAACATTTAAAAAGTCTGGTATACCATCCAGGCCCGGACTCTTATTGGTTTTAAGGTTTCATATGGCCTGTTCTAGTTCCTCTGAGGATATTGGTCGATCTAGGGACTGTTGTACCTCCTCAGAGATGGTGGGAATTTTTAGTTTTTGGAGGTATTCTAGGATCCAATGTTCTGTTGGTGTGGTATCGGGGGTATATAGTTTTTGATAGAATTTCTGGAAGGCAAGTAAAATCTGATCTGGGTTTTTATGTAGTTGGCCTGTTTCTGGATCTTTAATTTGGGGTATAGCAGATTGGGCTATATTCTGCCTCAGCCTGTGTGCCAGAAGGCGCATAGCTCTTGGGCCACTCTCGTAGTATTTTTGTCACAGGAACTGTAAGGCCTGTTCAGTTTTCACATCCAGCAATTTCTGTATCAGCTGTTTTGTGGCTAACAGCAGAGAGAGAACTGCCCGATCACCTGCTGCATGATGAGATTGAAGATCTCCCAACTGGAGGTGCAAATGTTCCAGTTGACAGGATTGTTTCCTCTTGTGGTTGGCTGCAAATTTTATTATATCTCATCGTAGTATGGTCTTAACCGTGTCCCATAATGTAGCCCTTGAAATCTCTGGGGAATCATTCTCCTGCAGGATTTGCTTGATTCTGGTCTGGATCATATCAGTGAATTCTTTTGAATTCAAAAGGAAATTATTGAATTTCCACAGGGTTCGGCCTTTTTCTGATGTCCAGCACAGTTTTAAGAGTAATTGGCTATGATTGGATAAGACTGAGGGGGAATGCAGGCAATCCTCCACTCGGTATTGGTGTTCCTTTGAGACATAGAAATAGTCTATCCTGGCATAGGATTTATGAGGTGCTGAGAAATGGGTGTATTCTCTTTTGCCCAGATTAAGGGTTCGCATGCATCCACCCAGTGGGTGCCCTGAAAATATGAAAGAGCTGCCCTCTGGGCCGGAGTTCTTCTGGGAGTCTTGTGAGAGAAGGCATCCAGGTGGCCGTAACGTTGTGGTCACCCCCAACCACTAGGGTACCTTTCTGATGCTGTTATTTTTTTGTAATAACCCACGTATTACTGGGGCTGTTGTACCCAGAGGTATATATAAGGAGGCTAATGTAACTGGGGTTCCCTTTGGCAGGCCTCCCACTAAGGCTAACCTACCCTCTGGGTCCGTGTATTTGGTTTGGTGTTCGAACTGGGCAGCCTGAGGGATCAGGACTGCAGCTTCCCTTCTCTTCCCTTTCCCATAAGAGAAGGCCACTACTCTAGAGAACCCAAACTTGGCCAACTTGTCAAGTTCTATCCTGTTCAGGTGGGTCTCCTGCAGGAGTACAAATGTGGGTTTATGTTTTTTAACAAATGAGATAACCTTATGTCTCTTAATCGGATTATTCAGCCCACTGATGTTCTGTGAGAGAACCACCACTTGTCAGTTTGGATTCAGCATTGCCCTATATGAGGTATGTTAAGGTCATTCAGACCTTGTCTTCTTCTAGATACAGTATTTCACTGAGATATTCCCTTATGACTTGTCTTAATTCATAGCCTGAGAAACAAACATTACAATAAACATGAATATATATAACAAAAACATGTGAACTAATTACATATTGGATGCCAAGGTAGGAGCCCACATTTTTGTGTGCCCTACTGTCCTGGTTGGGAGGCTCCGAGGAGTGTCCCATGTGGGCAGGAGAGATCAGGGCTATCTCCTGAGCCATGCCCTCCTGGCCCCCGAAGATATCAGGGGTAATGGCTAACGTAATTTCCTTCCTCCCTTCCTGGCCGTCCCTTGTCACTCTGCCTTACTGATTCCTATGCTATAGTCTAATATCAGCTTCAGCTTTAACAAAGTATAAAAGTATAAGTTCCAAGTAAATAACTTTTAAAATTATATATAATAGGGGGATGGGCAGACAGCCTAGTCCAGGAGAGGGAGTAAGGCCAGTCCTGTAAGTGTTAGGCCTCTATGTTCGACCTATTGCAGATAGGTTAGACTATAAAATGAAGAAAAAGGCCCAGTTCCCTTCCCCGCCACCACCTTCCCCCCACAACCGCAACAATCCCCAGTAACCTCAGCATGTACCATACTTTAATCATTGGAACTGTAGCTGTAAGAGGAAAAAGTAAGCTCCCCCTGCTATACATTGTGCTTCAGATGAAAACAAGCATGTAGTGATCTCGTCTTGCCTGTTCTCACGGGGAAAGAGCAAGTTATTCAAATTTGCAATCAGACAACTGCTACCTTTCTACCTATACTAATATACATATTGCAGCACTAGAAAGATCTTCAGGGTCTACCTCTTGTTTATTTTTGGATGCCCCCAGGATCTCCCAACAATTCCCTATACATATAAAGTGAGAGTCTCCAATCTTTATCCCTCAATAGGATGATTCCCCATCTCCGTAAGAGACCCCCCAAAAAAAGTCTTCATTTGTATTATTAAAATTTTTTTCTCAGCTGCAGACCAGGTTTCACGTAGGGATAATACCTGTGGGTTGCTGTTAGGTGAAAGTCTCGAGTTAAATACATAGATCTGGCTCAACCACTCGGCAGATGTTCCAGCATCAAAAGTTCTGGTAGGTAGGACTGCCGATTCTATGTCCCTGATTGATAATGAGAAAAACAGCACAAAATCTGGGGAGGTGAGCCAAACGCGGGGCCCTTCTGGCATCTGGGAAGAGGGTGAACTAACAGTCCTGCTTCGGCCTGCCATCGAGTCATTAGATCTCCGTGCATAGGCATTGTTTCACAAGGCCCCTCACCTCAGGAACCACACAGCGAGGTTCGATGGCCCAGGGACCAGGGATTCAATTATAAAGCAGAAACAAAGAGTGTCTCACCTCCATTTTCAGGTGGTGTTAGTGTCCTTTGTGGTCGAAGATCCTGTAGGGTTGTTAGATGCACGTGGCTGTAGACTGCTTAGCAGGTTTTTGATGTCCTCCATCGTTCGAGGGGCCAACGCTCGAGCACTACTTTTGTTTCCCCATGATTTGCCATTCTAGGTAGGCCATACGCTGCTTCAGAGCTCTTGGTTGCTGAATGGTAGGGCTCCAGCCCTGCTCCTGGAAATCTGGGATAGCCTCCATTGGGAAGTTGTATATCTTAGTTCCTGTACCCCAGAAGATCTTCAGGCGTGCGGATAGGCGTTTGAAAACTGACCTTTTGCTCTCTTAGGATTCTTAGCAGGGGTGAGTAAGCTGCATGCTGCTTTGCGATTTCTACTGGGTAATCATTAAAAAAAATTTGCCTAGCCATATTATATGTGATTGTTTTTTGTGACCAGGCCATCCTCAACAGCCACTCCTTGTCCCTGTAGCTAGACAGCTTGAAGACCACCGATCGTGGTCGAGCAGAGGGGTCTGAGGGTCAGGGAACAAGCGAGCGGTGAGCCCGCTCTATTTTGAAGTGGAAGTCCACTGGGATATTTAGGATGTCTTTTAATAGGTCCTCCATAAAGTCTTCCATTGCTCCAACTTCTGTTCCCTCGGGTAGTCTGTACATCCGTATGTTCTCCCTGCGTGATCTTGCCTCCATGTCCAATACTTTATTGTGCAAGCTTTCTTGGTAATTGGAGAGAAATTCAACTGCTGTTTGTAGGGCTAGATGATTGGTGTCTAGTTCTGTTATTTTTTCCTCTGCTGAGGATGCCTTTTCCTCTACTTCTGTTAATCTGTTGTGCAGGGAGCTGAATTCTTGTTTCATCTCAGCTCTAAAGGCCCTAAGTTCCACCAGTAAGATGTCGAACCAAGACCTAGAGAGCCTTTCAGACTTGCGGTTGGTGTCCACATCACAGGCCTCGTTGTTCACTGGAGATGGGCTGCTGGTGGGCCTGTCTCTGGATCTCTCTTCATTGCGCCATTGTGGTGCTAGTTTGAACCATGACCTGTTCAGTTGGTATCCTCCTTTGTTGTTTGCAGGCATTTTTATGATGATTTTCGTTGAATTGAACAAGGATTTTAGAGGATTAGGTGGCAGAGTTAGCTGAGCTCTAGTAAGAGGCGGCCATTCGGGGGGATGACATCACCAGAAGTCTGAAAATAAGGGTTCCTATGTCCAGAGGCATGGTATTGAGTGAGTAAGGGGATAAACAGGGATGAGAAGGGAATAGATCAGTGTGTGCTAAGCCAATTGTCAGCCAGTGGCTCTGTGACAAACTGGAGAAAAGCACTTGGGATTATGAACTGCAGTGTATGTGCAGAAAGGTAAGGGGTTACCTGGCATACAACAAAACAAAGAGCCAGTAAAAATACCTCTACAGTCAGACAGCAAGATTATATAAGGGGATTCTTTATGCGCAGATCATTTTATTTCCTTACCAGTTTTCTTTTTCTAGCAGTACAGCACAGTGTGTGGGCACTATGCCTGTATCATGAAAAAAAACTTACCCTGACATAGCTGCAGGACTTCTGCCAGAGTAGGGGACTAGCCAATGATAACCTCCTTGCTTACATCTCGCACCTTTTCAAACGGGCAAAGGGTTCCTATGGCCTGAGGCGCTTCTCCATAATTTGCTTCAAGTTTCCGAGAGTGAAAACAAACTGTGGCGCTGCAGCAATCATCTCCGCACTCCCCCTCACTTTGGAACACCATGCAAAGCTCATTAAAACTACCTTCACTTCCAAGCTTGTCCAGATTCAAAGCTCTAACTACGGATTATCTGAAGGAATCATGCAACTGTTTTAGACATCTATGATTCCTAAGACATGGCGCCGCTCCATATTCCCTAAGCCTACCTTGCTTCACAAGCTACGGAAATCAGACACCCATTAGACGAGCTCTAATCTTGGTCACACCGGTATACTCCCACCACTAGCCCTTCTGGCCTCCCTCTTTTGGCTCCCTATTCCTTCACCTCCACTACTACCCTATTCTCTAAATACCTCCTCACTTATTATTAGCAAGGTATGAGCTCTTACCTAGCAAAGGCTAGCTGGGATTATCACTTACTTTCACTCCTATAAGTTTTAATATAATATATCGCTGCTCGTTAATTACGCTGACAGGCATGTATAGTGTTTGTCACCCTCAAAAGATTCTATTTGTATTTTTCGTTTTGCTTTACACTGTTGTCCTTTGTAGCTATACTCAAGAACTGTACTCTATTCCACTATATGTACTGTATTGTATTAATGTCCAGGACCACTTTGAAAATGAGTTTGCTCAATGGTGTTAATGCCTGGTTAAATAAAGTTGATTGATTGATTGATAAGCAAACTGGGTCACAACTCAGAGTCCCTCAAACAAAGTGACAAGCGGAATACTGTGCAGCCAGAGGAAGCTGCCCGGAGTTGTGACTGTGGTCAGCATGAGAATGAGCAAGAAAACAGAACACAGTCTAAGTCATCAGGCAGGACCGAGACAAAGAGAATGAGACTGGAGCGCCCCCGTGAAAGGCAGAAGCAGAGCTGCAAACCACAACAGCAGTGGCAGAGCTGCAAACTGCAACAGAAGTGGCAGAGCTACAAAAGACAACAGCAGTGGTAGAGCTGCAAACCGCAACAGCAGCGGTAGAGCTGCAAACTGCAACAGCAGTGGCAGAGCTGCAAACTGCAACAGAGTGGCAGAGCTGCAAACCGCAACAGCAGTGGCAGAGCTACAAAAGACAACAGCAGTGGCAGAGCTGCAAACTGCAACAGCAGTGACAGAGCTGCAAACCACAACGATAGTGGCAGAGCTGCAAAAGACAACGATAGTGACAGAGCTGCAAAAACAATGACAGTGGCAGAGGAGTGACAAACAATGCACCAGAGTGAGGAGGGAGAAAGTGAACCAGCACTAGATACAGATGTAGCAGAAGCAAGACAATTATCTGTTTACATATCTATGTAAAGCCTGTATATTCTTCTCCCTACTCCCTTCCCTCCCCCGGACCCCAGGGTCACACCTGGAAACGAACCTTGGCTCAGTGTGCCTTTGCCAGTTACCAATTTTCAGTCAATAAATAAATAAGAGCGCCAGCACCAGATCTGGCTGTGACAGGAGCCACAGCAGCAGTATCTGCAGCAAGAGAGAGACAGAACGTTAAAATGAGAGTTAGATGGAAATTCTGCAAAAGGTGGCATCACCAACAAAGGTAAACACTAGCGTGGGAAGTGATCCCCACCCAACAAACCAAGTTCAAAAGTGATTTATGAAGTTTTTAAAATTTTAGAATTGGCTTACTTGCTGTGGTTGCTTAGGTTGGTAAAAGTCCTTCTCCATAAATGTTTATAATTTTCTGTTCTGTCTCATGGAAGTAATCATATTTTGGCCGTGCTGAGCTAGCCAGCCTATCCCTTCCACTTCCTGGTCAATTGAGCCGCCCCCAACACTTAGGCAAGTAATGACATGTGTCGTGGGACAGCGCAGGGGTGCACTCCATTAAAGCCTATGGGGGGGTATTGTTAAGAATGATTTTAAATATAATAATGGCCATTTGCAGATTAATCAATGGCACTGGTTGCAGGGCTCGAAATAACTGGCTGTCCGCCTGTCTCGGACAGCCGGTTTTCATTTGGACAGCTGTTTTGTTTCGCTTGCCTGTCCCTTGGACAGGCAGTACTGACATCTGCATTTTCACCATTAAAAGGCAATAGGATGGCACAGCACTAGGACCCAGCAGACTCCTGTGAGCAGCAAAGATCTCTCCCGACATCCTGCGTAGCCCCGCCTTCCACAAAGTGTAGCTCAGCCCGCCAGCTCCGCCTCGCTGTTGCCATGTGTCTGGTGACTGCTGCCACTGTATGTCAGCTGACCCCTCTGCCAGAATCTGAAGTGTCACCGGGCGGAAGAGTCATAGCTCACAGTGATGAGTAAATATGACAACCGCGCATGCACATATCATCACTGCACATGCGCAGTTGCCGTGTCCTGAATCGCTCTCCTCATTTTCTGTCTAGCATTTGAATCGGGAAGATGTTTGAGAGGAGAGCGAGTTGGTTGCTTGGTTTTTTTAAGTGTTATCACACCATACACTAACCAGATACATACAATAGCCCTTTTCAGGGCTCTTGACTTTCTTGCTAATTTTCTTTGAGAAAAAAAAATATGTACTGTATATGACTAGGTAGGGCTGGCTTGTGCTTTCTCGGGTCGGAGCTAAATGTGGGAGACTGGTAGGAGAGAGGTGTGGGACCGGATGGTCTTGTATTCGAACTCAAATACAAATACATTACAAAAAAAAACACTTTTCAGTGCTTCTTGTGGAAAAAATAAAGGACAGGCACGCAGGGCTGCCTTGAGGGGTCTGTGGTGTAGTCAGAGCTCTGCACGTGGCTATAAGAGAACTAACAGACAACGACACAAGGCACTTTGTTTAAAAAAAATCCCTCCTCAACTGCATAGTGAAGGAATTTGTGAGGCTGTTGGGGGCAAACGAAGGCATTTATTTAATATAAATAAAGTGCAACAGGCTGTTACTGTTCTCATTGCTATTGTGGTGACCACTGTTTAAAGAAAAATAAGTCATTTAAGGCAGGCTTGTCTTGAGTGTTGAAGTTGTGAAGGTGGTGTGGGCTATCTCTCTCTCTGCATCTGGAGTGGAGAGAGGCTGAATAGCAAAATAAAAAAACAAAGCAGGCAAGGAGAGAGGAGCTGGATTATAAATTCTAAGCTTTCATCTGCTCTCTTCTGTATGTAAACAGATCTTAGAGATCGCCATAGTTTTCGGAGGCAGAAAGCCTTAGTCCACACACACCCCTGGCCTAATATATTTCTAGACTGACTCTGAATAAAAAAAAACACTTGACAAGGCAGTGGGCACTGTCAAACAGAAAGGAGGAGAGGGAGAAGTTTCTAAGCTTGCTGTGCCTCAGGGTAAAGTTCTCCAGAGCTGTTCGGCGTACTACTAGCTAGCCTATGCCAATTAAAACAGCTCTGCTGCTAGAGAAGAGTGTTGGGAGGGTCTGGTCTGGATAAAAAAAAATTGAAGAAGGCAGTCACTGACTGCTGTCAGCTGATGATAGCAACAGATATACAGCCCTCAAGATTTAGTTCAGCAGATTCGAAAGCATAAACAGGAGGAAATATAAAAGCCTCTTTCAAGGGTTTGTTTTGTGGTCTGCGGATAAAAAAAACATTCTAAACCAAGGAAGATAATAAAAACAGGCTGTTTTGAGGACTATTAGAAAGGACATTATAGCCAAGCCAGGAATTGGGAAATAAAAAAAGGTTAAGGCAGGACTGTCTTGAGAGCTGAACTGTGGGCTTTCTGTATATGGAGTGGAGAGGAGGGGACTGAATAAAAAATCACAAGACAGAGTGAAGACGCACTGACAAAGGGAGAGGAAGGGTCTGGGGGGATAGCATTGCAGAAAGTGCCTAAATAAGGAGGGAGGAAAAAAAATATAAAAAAGCCCTTTTCAGGGGTTTTGCTGAGTCTAGAGAAAAAAAAAATACTCCGACAGGAGAAGGGAGAGAGAGACAGCTAGGACTCAGAAAAGTGCACTGCTGTCTGCACTTTTAAAGACAGTCCATTCTTAGCAAAGCACCCTTCATGAGCTTATCTGATCATCCCTGTGTATCTATCCTTAGTACACTTACTAATCTACTCCTCCTAGCTAAGCACACACCACCCAATAACACTTAAAATATTTCTGTGTTACAATTTGGATTTAAAAAAAAAAAAACAGTTGCTGCAAAGCCTTCAAGCGAAGGGAGAGGAGAAAGTTCTGATTCCTGCTCTAGAGTCGGTAACACCCACTCACCCCTTCACTGTTGTGGCCACAGCTGTGACAAGTGGCAGTGCCACTGCTAGTGTTGCGCAGCCAGCTACTCCTTCTTAGGTCGTAACTGAAACTGGGACAAAGAGAAAAGGGGCTTCCAAGAAAGCTGGAAGAAAAATAGGGAGTGGCTGCTATATGACCCTGATGTGGGCATGACCTGCTCATATTGCCAAAAATACTTAAGAGACAAACACTTTTATGACTGGCTGTAAGAGCATGAGACTTGAAAATCTGTGTGCTCATGAGCTCCCCAAACCTCATAAATTAGCTACTGAAAAAATACTGTCTAACACAGACCCTTGCAACTTAGCAATAGAACAAGAAATCATACAAATGGAAAAAAAAATGAGGTGACAAGTGGAACATTTGTTTAGAACAACTCTTTATTTGATCAAGTCTGAATGCCCAGGTGTATTAGAATTACAAAAATGTGGACAGGTAAAACTTTTGTCAGACAGGCAAAATTTACACCTCACCTGTCCCTCGGACAGGCATCTCAAAAAAATTATTTCTAGCCCTGACTGGTTGACTAACAAGGGCCTTGAATTCCACCCCAGAATATATGTAGTGCCACATAACTCATTGTTCTTGATGATTTTTCATTAGCAGATACAAATTGTTCCTTATTGTCAGACTCCCTTCCCCATCTTGATTAACCTGAAGCCCCTCCTCTATGCTAAGCATGTGATTATGTCATCAATGACATCACATAGTTTCAGACAATGGCATGACTGCATTCTGCCACAGAAACAAATACTGTAATTCACGCTGCAGGAATGAACAAATGCTGCTGCAGCAGATTTGCTGACAATTAGCTCGTAATTACATTTTAAGCTACTTTATATCTACAAGTGGTTTGACTATGGGACCCCCCTTTATTCACAAGTGGTCTGGCCACAGGCAAACCCTTCATAAAGGCAGTTGCACTTTTGCATTCCTGGGATTCCTAAGGAGAAATGAAAGTCATTATCTACAAAATGTCTGCTATTTGAGCACCCAGGGGAATTTCAATTACAGTCCCCAATCTTAAGTTCGGACGGTGTTCTCAACAGAACCACTGAGTCTGTACTATCTTGTAAGTATTTTATAAAACTAAAAGTATAAACATAAACGTTGCAATACACAATTCATATCATAAACAGTAATGACATTTTATGACACAGCATTTGATATTTCAGAAGAAATAAAGCAAACATGACTGTTTTCTCGTTAACATTCCTGAACTTTGCAGTCAGTGCATTTGCAACGTAACCATCTGTAAGTTAAAAGTACGTTTATGCATAGGGAAGTAAACTTCCAGAACTTGCACTTAAATGTAACCCCCCCTACAAATGGGGGTTCCCGAAAAGTCTTCCTCGAGCTTGCCTAAATGCTTACTGCCAGGCTGGCGTTCTGCGTTTTAGCAGTTTAAATGTGACTGCCAGAGAGTGCCTGTATAGCCTCTGTGTACTGTCTCTTTAAGAGCTGCCTGGATTGCAGTCATAAGTAATCTGAGAGGGTGCTCTGTTGAAAGATGTAACTATTTGCTATAAATCATTTAGAGTGATAATGATAATGTAGTTTATCTAACCTGCCTTCTTTGCAGCAAGGACTGTTTTGTTTATCTCCACTATCTTGGTCCTGGACTGCCGAATTGGACCAATCAGTACTGGTGGGACCTAAAATAGAGCGGACTACAGGAGCTGTCTGGAGTCAAACTCTGTAGGAATTGTAGTTTTGGGCTTTTGCGCCTTTTGCACCTGAAGGGGAGCCTTTGTTGTGACTGACAGGAGGATCAGCCAACTGAACCTTTTGGATCTTGGGGAATTTCCCAGGCTGCAGCAGCTAGTTTCAGTTTTTGAGCCGAGAAGTGAAGAAATAACAGCTCAAGTGATTTTGAGCAGCAGTTCTGTGTAGTTTTGCATGGGAGAGCTGTGAAAGGGCTCAGTTTTGGTCTGCCTGTCTGCTGTCACTGAGAGGGAAAATGGAGTTTATTCGGACTGAATCCAAGTTGTGAGAACTATTTAAGCCACTGGACTGTGACCAGGCTTTAACCTAAAGAAAACCGAAGATTTGCTGAATGAGATCAGCCTGTCAGGATTTCCAGCTGCTTTTGAATCCCTGGTTTGTGCAGAGACTTTGCGATTGTGACCAGAGAGCGG
This sequence comes from Neoceratodus forsteri, assembly GCA_016271365.2. NCBI lineage: Eukaryota > Metazoa > Chordata > Ceratodontiformes > Ceratodontidae > Neoceratodus > Neoceratodus forsteri. Next base: position 254,292,825 of record CM028131.1, on the reverse strand, counting down.
TTTGCCTGGTACAGTAGAATTTCTTTATATGTAAATGTGCTGTGTATTGAAAGTGGGTCGTGATTTGGTTCCCAACTGTGTGAACTGTGTTCTGCTTGCTGTTACTGTAGAATCCTTTACATGTAAATGTGCTGTGTATTGAAAGTGGGTCGTGATTTGGTTCCCCACTGGGTGAACTGTGTTCTGCTTGCTGGAAGCCTTATCCAGCCTAATCGGACTGAATCCGCGTTCATCTCCATTCGGCCTGGGCCATGCCACGCTGGCCCTGCAGACTACCCCACTGCACAGAGAAAGCCACCGATGAGAGACCTACCTGGGGATCAGCCCCCTGCTCCACGCTTGAACAGGAACGACGTCTTGGCAAATCGTGTGGGCCCTGCTCCTCCTGGCACTCCAGATTAACCACCTGCTGTCTCGATTTTCGTCCAGCCTGTGTCCAGTCTTGGGTATCGTGAGTAATCATCAGGGTAGCTCCCTGCAACAACAGTCTCATCTAAAAGTGTGTCATCTGATTGTCTTCTTGTTTTCTTTTCACGAACTGAGCCCTCCGGCTACGGATTACAAATAGTGCGTGTTGTGCATGTTGTTTTCTTCCATCACAGGGCCGCAACCAGCTGCAATGTTCCTAGCTAGCCCACCAGTCTCCATCTGGGTACCCAGAGTGTATGACTGTTTATGGACCCTGAAGTGCATGCATAACTGTTTGATTAATACAGCCTCTAAGCAAATTAACCTGATTATGCCCTCCCTTGTTCAAGTCTCTTAAATAAATCAGATCTAACTCTTTTTGCATTTGCCCTGACTGGGGTTCAGTTTGTGCAAGAGTACTGTACTCTGTTATTTGCTGTGTTTAACCTTGTTTTACAGGGGTCTCAGGGCCGGGCCAGAGGAAAGCCCTGGTGGTAAGTGCAAACAGTGTGGGTACTTGTGTAGTGTATCAGGGGTAATGTAAAAGTGATTATTGTGTATTGTTCTGGCCACTAGTAAGGAAAGAGGGGGGTTACAGTGTCCCAGAGGGCTGTGCCCTGGTTAGCTTGACCACTACCAATCCTGACCTCCGGCTGGAGGCACCTGTTTTAGAACTCAGGCCCCTTAATCTGCTACTAGCCAAGCAGGCGGGATAGTAGCCCTTGGGATAGCGCCACCTAGCAGTTACATAAACATTTACCTTAATCTTGTGCAACATTAGTTAAGAAGAACATACTACAGTGTATTACCAACATTCATTTTACCATTTGCTGACACTTATTATAATGAACAGTCTGGGTAGGATTCACAAAGAAATGTACTCGGCGCATCTCAGCTGCGCCAGTGCAAATGAGATGCACCGAGCCCAAAGTGTGGTAGTCACAGAAGATGCGCCATAAGATGCTCCTGACACATCCCCTCTGTGAATACCACAGTTGCACCCAATCTGAGATGCGCCAGCACATCCCCCTGGTCAGGCTGGGAAACTGATGGGGCAGTGCATCTCCAGAAGTGCTGCGCCCAAGGTTGGTATTCACAGCCCCAGACATGCAAATGAGGCCATTAAGCATGCACAGCGCAATGGGGCCATTTGCATGTCATTATGGCCCAATTTGCATGAAGCTTGCAAGGATGCACCTGGCAGAATGCACCGGGCGCCCTACAAGTGTAGCAGTGCAAACACAAATACAACACCCCTGGTAGTCTAGTGGCCCCCCCCCCCCCCGGCCGTATCCCCGTAAAACAAATATGAGATTGCATAACTCCCTGGTAGTCTAGTGGTCCCCCCTGCCCTGCCCATATCCCTGGTAATTAAAACTGCCATCCAGTTACTCCCTGGTAGTCTGGGAGCTCCCTCCTCCTGCCCCGACCTGATTGCATTACCATATGCACTCCAAAGTCACCTTGGTAGCCCAGTGGACCCCCCCCCACCCACTCAGGCACCCTCACCCCATCCCGTTTCCCCCATGCCAGTAGGTGCAGAAGGTCGGCAGGCAGAGCAACCCACCCGCAATCTGCCACGGCTGCCCGCCGACTGAGCTGCCAGTGAATGATGGTGTACTGTACTACTGCAAAGCCCATTGGTAGACCTTGTCGTTCAATGGGCTTACAGAATGTGTTCATGTTGCCGTCTGGCTAAAGTTGTGAATGACCACTCTACAGTACACACTGCAAGCTGACTTGGGGTGCCTGAGTGGGTGGGGGTCCACTGGGCCACCAGGATGACTTTGGGGTGCAAATAGTAATGCAATCGGTCGAGGCAGGAAGAGGGTTCCACTAGACTACAAGGAATAATTGGGCAGCAGTTTCACTTAATGGAGATATGAGGGGGCACTGGACTGCCAGGGTAGGCAAGCAGTCATGCTGCTGTCTACAGTACTGCAGCCTGCCTGTAGGTGGACACACAGTTAATTCTACCTTTGTAGACTTAACTACTGAGGCACATCTTCGGACTTGCTCCAAGATGCGTCTCCATGGTGGGTTGTGAATAGGGATGTGCCCCATATGCATGGGCACGCCCCCTGCACGCCCACCCCAGATGCACCGAATACAATTATAGGTGGTGTTCAGTGCATTCTTTTTGTGAATCCCCTCTCAGTCTCTAACTTGGCAGTCTGTATCACAAACTAACTACAGAAGAAAAAGGTGAGCAAGTACTCCAGTGAAAAGACCAGATTGAAATATACTTGATACTGGTGGCAATAAACAGCTTGTGAGATTAATTCAAAGCAAAGCAGCAGTGCATGAATCCAGTGGAAATTCTGACCTGTACTTTTCATGCTGTTTTAGATTGACCCTTATCTCCTGACTTGTGCGATACCTTTCTTTCTCTGTTTTGAGTCCACTTTATTTCTTTTTTTCACATTTGAAATAATAAAAGGAGTGTTCATTTTAATATAGCTCAGACCAGGTTTTCATCAGTATTCCCAGCTGTTTTTGAACACCTACTGTTCCATAAAGTCAGGGAGCACTGCCCGCTGCATGATGGTTCATTTTAGTTACAACAGAAATTATTTTAAATAACTGATGAACAAAAACAGCCAAGAATACTGATGAAAACCTGGTCCTAGCCATATTAAAAGGAGCGCTCCCTTTATTATTTCAGATGTGAAAAAAGGTACTAAAGCAAAATCAAATTGTGGAAAGGAGGTATCAGTAGATAAGCAGCAATATAAAACAGAATAAAAAAGTATTGGTCAAAACTTTCACCACATTCATGCACTGCTGCTTTCATACAGAGATTTGTAAGTCTAAACCATCAATGACCTGAAAAAAGTGCTAACGCTGGTGCAACACTTCATATTATAAATCACTAAGGTGATTTCAGCCAATCAGTGCACAGAACCACTGTACATCTTTTCCTGTCTACAGTGTGCTCCCATGCAGGAGTGTTAGGGGAGAGTGCTCCACTTCAGTGCAGAGGGTGATTTATAGTAAGTTAATAGGACCTCCGAGGGGTGTCTCTTATGGTATAAGAGAGAAACCTCTCGTGAAGTTTGAGCACACAGAGATGCTCAGCTTTGCTTCACAGTCCTCTCATCCAAATCTCATGCTCGGTGTCTCTTATAGTTTCAGAGACACCCCTCAGAGGCCCTATTAACTTATAACATTATGCAATTTAAAGAGCACCAATCGTGCTCATTTCAGTCTATTTTCATAGGCCCCGCCACAGATAACTTACCAGCACCAGAGTGTAGTTCTTCATAGTTTAAATTTTTTCCTTTCATATTTTGTGAAGTGGAAGGGATTGTAAATGAGACCTGGTTACCTGATCCCTTCCCCTTCCCCTTCCTGGTCCTGCTCTAGCCCAGTCTAATCCAGTATCCTCCCCGTGCTGCCTCCACACTCCTACGTTTTGAGATGTGCTTGATACTAATCACGTGAGACTGATAGTTTGCAACACGCATGCCTAAAGAGGCACAGGCATATGTTTGCTTGCCCATCACATCAATACTCCTGGATTCCTTATCAGGTGGCAGAGTACTCATGTGTCTTGGTGTCCTGGATCTGTCATGGGCAGCCATTATAACCACAGAATCTGTTTCTGGCTGGTTGGCATATCTGCTTAGCAGCAGGGGCAGAGTACTGCCTGTCAGCTTTTCTGGAACAGCTGGTATGTTATCTGGCAGGATAAATTGGCAACACAAGGATGGGCGGAGTGCAGGGCACTTCCAGAAACTCCATCAAATTATTTTTCAGAAGAATAGAAACATAGAACTTTGGACGCAGATAAGGACCACTTGGCCCACCCAGTCTGCCCATTTCCTACCTACTGGATAAGCTGCAGATTCTAATTAAACAGCCTACTTCCTGCAACCCCCCACTATAATTGCCTTATGTCCGTCCCACGCATGTTTCAATTCCCCCACTGTTTTAGACCCCACAACCTCGCCAGGAAGGCGGTTCCATGCATCCACCACTCTCTCCGTGAAAAATAATTTCCTCACATTATCCCTGAGCCGTCCCCCCTCTAACTTTAAATTGTGCCCCCTTGTTCTTACACATCTCTTTTTCTGAAAGATGCTACCCTCCTGGACTTTGTTGTTTTCCTTGAGGTACTTGAAAGTTTCTATCATGTCCCCCCTGTCCCTCCTTTCATCAAGGGTATACATATTAAGCTCTCTCAGTCTCTCTTCATATGGTTTCTGATGTAGACCCTGCACCATTTTAGTTGCCCTCCTCTGGACAGCTTGCGTAGATTAGGTCTCCAAAACTGCACGCAGTACTCCAGATGGGGTCTCGCCAACTGTCTGTACAGAGGGATAACCACTTCCCTTTTTCTACTTGTGATGCCCCTCCCTATGCATCCCAGTATCCCCGGGCTCTCCTTACTGACTTCTCACATTGCTTACCCACCTTTAGGTCATCTGATATGACTACACCCAGATCCCTTTCCACTATTGTTGTCGTTAGTACCTCCCTGCTATTGTGTACTCTTCTCCTGGATTTTATTTCCCAGGTGCATTCTCTGCACTTCTTTGCATTGAATCTAAGTTGCCATATGTCTGACCATTCCTCCAACCTTGCCAAGTCCCTTTTCATCCTTTCTACCCCCCGTGTATCAACTCTGTTACAGATCTTTGTGTCATCTGCAAAGGGCATACCTTTCCTTCAGACCTCTGCAATGTCACCTATAAAAGGCGTTAAAGAGGACTGGACCCAGTACTGAGCCTGAGGTACTCCACTAAGTAACCCCCTTTCTTCAGAATGTGTTCCATTCACTATTACCTTCTCTGTCCTGTTGTGCAGCCAGTTTGCTACCAGGCTACCACCCTGGGACCCATTCCAGACTGGCTAACTTGATTATTAATCTTTTGTGCGGGACTGTGTCAAATGCCTTGCTAAAGTCTAGGTAGGCCATATCCACAGCCTCTCTCTGGTCTATTACTTTGGTCACCCAGTCAAAGAAATTGATTAGATTCATCTGACATGACCTTCCTGCTGTGAATCCATGCTGCTTTGGGTCCTGTGCCCAGCTGGCCTCTAGGTAATGAACAATTCTTTCTTTCAGAAGTGATTCCATCATTTTCCCCACTACTGAGGTCAAACTAACAGGTCTGTAGTTTCCTGCTTCTGCCTTGCTCCCACTTTTGTGAAGGGGAATCACATCTGCCCTCCTCCTGTCCTCAAGTACCCTCCATCATCCCATGATTTGTTAAAAGTGTGGTTAGTGGTGTCACTAGGTCCTCCTTAGCTCTTTTAGGATTCTAGGGTGAATCCCGTCAGGCCCCATTGCTTTGTCAACCTTGAGTTTTAGGAGTTCTTTCAGGACTCTTCCTTCTGTAAATAGACTGGCGTCAACCCCACTACCCAGAGTGCTTCTACTGTTTGGTTTCGGTAACTCCTCCTCCTCGTCTTCTTTTGTGAATACTGAGCAAAAGTATTCATTCAGTATCTCTGCCTTTTCACTGTCTCCCTCTGCCCACCTCCCCTCTCCTTTATTAATCTTCACTATCCCTCCCTTAACCTTTCTATGCTCCTAATGTACCTATAAAGGTTTTATCCCCTTCTTAACTGAGTTGGCTATCTTTTCCTCAGTTTGGGCCTTTGCTTTTCTGACTGCCTTCCACTTCTTTCTGCTTTAATTGATACAGTTCCTGTGGTGCTCCGTCTGTGATTCCTTATACTTTTTGAATGCAGTCTTTTCTCCTTAACCTTCCCTGACACCTCTTTTGAGAACCATAGTGTTTTTTTATTCCGCTTTGTTTTCTTTATTTGTTTCACAAAAAGACTTGTTGCCTCCATGATGGCAGTTTTGATTTTTCTCCATTGTTCTTCCACCACTCCTTTCTGGCCATTTGCTAATGCATTCCTCAGGTATTCACCCATTATGCCAAAGTCAGCCCTTCTAAAGTCCAGTATCCTTGTCTTTGTACGGCTTGTCTCCATGGTTGTGTTTACTGTGAAGCACACTGTGCAGTGGTCACTTGTTCCTAGATGTCTACTGACTTCTAAATTTGTGATCCTCTCTCCGTTTGAGAGTACCAAGTCTAATATTGCTCCCTTCCAAGTGGGTTCCACCACTAGCTGTCTAAGGCATGCCCCCTGTAGGGCATCGAGAATGACCCTGCTCTTGGATGTGGCTGCAGTCCATGTCGCCAGAAAACATCTGGCATATTCAGGTCCCCATCAACAGAATCCCTTTCTTCCTACAAACCCATAGCAGTTTGCATTTGCTGCATCACTGTCTGAAGAGCAGAGTCTTCAGGAGGAGATCTGAGTGTGTGCACCACAGAATCCTCACTGCAAGAGGATACAGTGGAGCTGGAATGTGGAACATAACGTTCCTCTTCATATCCTTCCTCCTTTTTATAATCCTCTTCTATTATTAGGTCAGGATTATATTTCTTCTCCTCCTTGACGTCCTGGTTAGTGATGGAAATTGAGGATCTCACTGGGATGCAGCAGGCTTCTGCTCAATAGGTGCTCGGTGTGCACCAGCCAAGGAAGTTGACGGGGTCTGCAATGCAGAAACCCTGATCAACAGCAGTGCAGGCTGCATAGACAAGCCTGGCAATATGCACCATATCATATCTGAAAATGAAGCCAGCATTGTTTGCGCATCAATAACGGCCTGGCTAGGGGCCATGACCGCTGGGGTTGATGACGGGCCTGCTCCCATTGACGATGGCAACATATCATCTGTAGTAGGTATAGTAGCACCTAAGCTAAGCCCTGATCTTGTTGTCTGGTCGACAGTTGGTGGGGGGGGAGCTGTCGTCACTGCTGCTGGAGTGGACAATGACAATGCAGGCTGACTACCTACAGGCCACAGTGGTGACCTCGATCTCGCCAGGGAACCTGATCTATCCTTACCCTTATGTTTATGCTTGTGCCACAATGACAACCTCTCTTTTTTGCACTCTAATGACTTTGACATAGATATATAGATGCTATTGGCTGATAAAGATTACTAGGCCCATCCAGTCCGCCCGTTTAAGCTGCCTAATGACGCATCCAGTGACCCTATCTGTTCACTGGCTTTACCTTTTTCTTCCTATCGCTACTATTCCTTTGTTTCTGTCCCATGCATGTTTGACGCCTGCCACTGTATGGGCTGCCACCACCTCCTGGGGCAGGTTATTCCATGCATCCACCACCCTTTCTGTAAAAAAACAGTATTCAAGGTGAGGTTTCACCAGGGTCTTGTACAGTAGAACTATTACCTCCCTCCTTGACATGATTCCCTTCAATACACCCAACATTCCATTGGCCTTTCCACTGCCTTTGCCGTCTGCCTAGTGGCCTTCAAGTCATCTGTGATTATGACCCCAAGTCCCTCTCCTCTTTAGTTACTGCCAGCAGCTCCCCCCAACCTGCAGCTTGCCCCAGGGTTCCTGCTCCCCATGCATCATTCTGCACTTTGTTGCATTAAATCTTTAGCTGCCATGCCCCTGACAATCTCTCCAGCAGTTCCAGGTCTTTTCTCATCCTTTCCACCCTTCCAGAGTATCCACCCGGTCACAGATCTTGGGGTCATCCACAAACAGGCAAACCTTTCCTCCAGCCCATCTGCAAAGTCACTGATAAAGACATTGAAGGACTGGCCCCAGAACTAACCCTGAGGTACCCTATTAATCACCTCCCTTTCATCTGACTGGGTTCCATTCACCACTACCCTCTGTTTTCTGTCCCTTAACCAGTTTCCAATCCAGTTCACCACCTTGCGTCCCAACCCCAGGCTGCCTAGCTTGTTGTCCAGTCTCCTATGTGGGACCATATCTAAGGCTTTGCTGAAATAGAGGTAGGCAACATCTACCGGCCCCCCACCCCAAGTCCACTGCCTTTGCCACCCAGTCAAAGAAATCTATCAGATCAGTCGGACAGGATCGTCCTGCAGAGAACCCATGTTGCCTGGGATCCATCAGTCCATTTGCGTCCAGGTGTTCACCTATTCTTTCCTTAAGGAGTGCCTCCATTATCTTTCTGACTACAGAGGTTAGACTAACCGGCCTGTAGTTCCCCACTTCTTCTTTACTACCGTACCACACTCAGTCGATGGGGCTGGTGACACATCCTTCTGACCCTGGGCTTTCTGCATGGCTGCTAGAGTTTTCCCAACAAAAAATGTTTTAAGTGCTTTTTTTTGCATTGCCTTGTTGCTTTATTGAAGCCCTGGCTAATCACACAAGTTCTGACATTGTGAGAGAGGCCTAGACAGCAGACACAGACGTCATGGGTGTCATCCTTGTATATTTTTCCTGCACTCTCAGTACCAGAACCACGTCACTGGTTTTGTGACATACAGTAGTTGACAGCGTCACTGAATTATTAATGAATACTATATAGAAAATAATAAACAACAGCAGCTAGGCGTATTCATTTCCACAGTACATCTGATGACTACAGTCGACACGGAAAATAACTGAGAAGAGATAGGGCCACTTACATCCTAAGAGACACTGACACATGAAGTCATCATGGGTGGCTCCTAGTTATAAAACTTTTCGTGTGGTACTAAGCTGATGCAGATACAGTTCAAAGGTGTGGCCTAAGGATAAGATATCCTTGAAGAAGATCTGTGCTTTAAATATGTAATGCACAATCATGATTTAAAACTGCCCCTGGAACTGTACTTTAAAGAGCACCTATCCAGCTCTTTACAGTTGACAAAAATGAACAGGAAACTCCTTTACTTGTATGGGAGTTCCTCAGTGCCAGTTGCAATTTTCTTTTTATATAACACCCTCTAGCACAATCCCTCCACTTTACTGCTAGCCATCTCCGGACCTGCTCTCAGACATCTAGTGATGTCAATAAGAGCCTTGTTAACTGATCCCTAGCACTGAGGTTTAGAAAACGCCCAAGCAAAAAAAAGCATTAAAAAAGATGTTCCAAAGAGTTGAATGGAGTGTGTCCCTGCATCCTCTCTATACCAACAGCACCAAATGTCTGAGCGCAAAAGCAGCTAACAGGGAATTGGAAGGGATTGCACAGCCAGCCGCTTGTGGGCAAATTATGATCCTTTCCTATCCTAAGAAGCAATACTAGAATATTTACAACTGGCAATGAGAACTCCCATACAGGTAAGGGAGCTTCCTGTGTTATTTTTTTTTACCCTGAGAAAGGTGCTCTCTAATAAATTTAACGCACAGTTGTATTTTAGGCCCTGTCCACACTGGCAACAGTAGTTAGGTAATGTTTTCAATAATGTTACAGGACTTACCATGCTATCATGTCCACACTGCTGTATTTCCTGTGTGTTCCATGCTTGAACTCCAGAGTAAACCATTTAAAGTAGACTTGAGTTTCTATCGCATCTCGTCAGCCGTCCCATAAGAAACACACTACAGACTCCCATCCACACCATTGAGGTAAGTGTGTTTCAAGCAGAACCGTGTTACAAACCATGTTAAAACCCTGATAGTATCAAGGTCTGAACATCTTTTTCAAACACAGTTCCACATGTTTTTAGTGTGGACGCACACCATGTTTGGGGGCTCTTGTAATGTTTTTGCCTGCCTGTAATATCATAGGTGCCGGAACAGGGGGGGCCACTAGGGCCATGGCCTTACCACTTTCATAAGTGGCCCTATCAGTTTTTGCAATCATGTTAATGTATTCAATAGGGGAGAATTTATCCCTTACATCCTTGGCCCTACCACTTTTCAAACCATTCCGGCACCAATGTGTAATGTTACAGGACACCTAGTGTGGACAGGGCCTTAAATAGGAACTTTTACATAGCAGATTTAAGATCGCAGCATCTATTGTCAACAAAACTGAAAAACACAAAATGCTGCTAGTATTTTTTATGCAAATGTCATTTGTTCAGCATGTTTAACTGCCTTCCTTTCCACCAAGGGCCCCAACAACAGCTGCAACCCTGGGCAATGATCAGGCTAGCCATCAATAGTCTGAGTACCCAGCAACTGCAAACTGTACAGTGGGACTAGATGAATGCAACTGTGCCCTAGTTTAAATCCAGTATAGTAATCATTCATCGAGATCTGACCCTTCTCTTGTTCCAATACCCTTTAATAAAGCGATTGGTTTGTTGCACTGTTACATTGCCTTGTGGATAACTCATTGTCTGGGTGAAAGTTAATGTGTTTGGGGGGAAACATATTTAACAGTGCATATCTGTATTGAATGCTGTTTTACAGTGGTTCCAGGGATTTGCTGGAGACCAGACCCTAGTGGTAAATGCAAAGGGTGTATGCATATTGTAAATGTTTATTGCCAACTGTGTGTTAACTGCTAAAAGGGGCTATGTTCATTTCAAAGGTCCTTGGTCACTAGGTGGGACTGTGGTTGGATATAGCTTCCCAGAGGACTATACCAGATTAGGTAGATACCCTACATACAGTACTTTACTCTGGGTGGAGGCACAAAATATTGAACCCAGGCCCTCAACCTGTTGTCAAAAGTACAGGCAGGGTAGTAACCCTAGAGATAGCGACACCTAGGGGTTACATATATTTTAATATTCCTATTTCCGTATTACAGTATCGCTGCTTGTAACAGACTAGTTTGTCCGAGGGTATTTTTCCATTACATGCGGCATCTGGTACATCATTTAAAAAAAAAATCACATTTTTGGGAGCAAGTGGGACAGCGTTTGAGAAGAACTAGCCACAAAAGAAAAGCAAACCAAATAAAATACTGACTCACTTGTATCACTATTTCATTGTTTGGGCCACTTTTAATAACTCTGTATTAATGCTGTAAATCTCCCTTACAGAGTGTGCCACAGACTGAAGGAGTGTGACTGTTCAGCACATATTGCGTGACAGAGCAGCACTGAAATACAAGTGGGAGGCGGCAAAAAGAAACACATAACATAAATAAAATAAAATAATGTGCTATGTTCTGCACTGTCTGTCTTACTGTGTTTTACAGCTGTTACAGCTCCTTTTGAGATTAGGGTCTGTATCCCTCCCAAGATCTTAAAAATAAATACCCGATTAAGTGGCACAAAACAAAATTTTGATATTTGGGTATTACTGTCCCAAAAAGCTTAGACTTACTGGAACTGTTAAACTATGAACCTTTATCCATTCAGATTCAAAAGATTTGGCCCTATGGTCTCAGTTACCATTGACCCTTTTCAGAGGATTGAGACTATTAGCATGATAATCCTCCCAAAACTACTATATCTGTTCCAGAATATCCCTACCTATCCTTCTAGTTTTTATTTTAAATCCTGAGACAAACTTATATCCAATTTTATTTGGAACGGACAGAAACCAAGACTTAGAATGTCTCTCCTTCAACTTCCACTCCCCTTAGGAGGGGCTAATCTCCCAAATCTAAAGTTTTATTCGTTGGCATCTTTTTTTAAATTCTATCCTTGTGGCTATCCAAAAGATTTGGAATTTGCCATAAACAACGTATATGATATCACTAGGGTGACGGTTAGCTCCTGCAAGTAGGTCACCTTCTTTCCGAGACTTTACTCCACTCATGGCCCAAATACTGAAATTATGGTACAGATTAAAACAACAAAAAGTCTTTAGGAATTCTTTTTCTATACACTTATTTCAGAGGACAGCACGGTTTCTCCCAGCAACCCTAGATCATACCTTCTCCAGATGGAGGCATCTGGGGCTTCAGTTTTTCAATCAGTTTCTTTCCCCATCTGGGGTTATCGCATTTCAAACATTACAAGCCAAATTCAGCCTACCTAACAATGATTATTTTAGATACAACCAGGTAAGGAATTACCTGTTGCATCAAAAAGATATTACCAGGTTGCCGGAGCCCGTACCCTTGGTCTGGAAATACCTGGAGAACAATATTAATGGTCGAATGTGGCCACATCGGGTAGGCTTTCTTTATAAAATTTTAAGAGAGGGAATGGGCGACTCTTCAATCTCTATTTTAAACAGCTGAAACATGGACCTCGAACTAGACATACAAGAACAGGAATGGCTCCAGGCATCCACACAAGCATATAAAGTGACTACGCTCTACTAGGTGGCAATGAATTTCCCTGAAATACAGAAGTCATTTTTTTAGCTCTCCTGCACTATTGATTAAGTATCTTCCAGCATCATTTGGGGTATGTTGGAGAAAATGCTCTTGTAATCTAGCAAATCATGGCCATATTTTTGGTGTTCTCTACAACAAAAATTTCAGACTGCATGGGAGAATCAATCGAACTCACCACAGAAATGGTTGCTTCCTATTTTTCCCCAACACAATCCATCCTGGTACCAAACCCTACTACCTATATTTATTTTAGCAGCAAAAGGAGCAATATCTAGGCATTGGCATTCCTCAGTTATTCCAACAGTTCATGATTGGAGAGGATTGGTGGTAGACATTTATCAAATGGAATCCCTGACTGCTAAACTCCACAATAAACAATCACTGTTTGAACCTCGGTGGAGGCCTTGGGTGATGTTTTTCCTCTGCATGTAACCCTAACTTTGTCTCTTGAGTCTCTCCATACACCACTATAGGGGGATCTGGGGCCCCAGATGTTTTAGGAATGTGGGCAATTCTCTTAGGATTGATCCATGGCCATGGGGAGTCAACAAATCCAGCATAATTGGGAAGCACTGTGTCACAACAGTTTACTTTCAATCATCGACAGCTAGCTTAGATTTAACAGAGAAGATTATATAATAACTGGTGATCCCTGTTATCAACCCGTTTTTGAGAACTGTAAAAGTCGTATCAACCCACAGGTTGATACGAAAAGATATATCAACCCGCGGGTTGATACGACTTTCAGATCTAGCGTCAAGAAGCCTGCAGCACTCGCATTCCAAACTGAACAGTTTCAAACACAGCAAAAGCAACACGGAGACCCGCTGCCAAAACGCTCCTACTTCCTTACTAGTAGGCACGCCCCCACGCTAGCACGTTATGTGATGTCAGACTTTGAATAGCGTGAGGGCGTTTTGCAAGGAAGCAGGAAGCGTTCCCTCGCGCTCCTCGTAGTGGTAATATTTATATTTAATTTGTTTTGGTGCCAGTTATTATAAAATAAAACATATGTAGGGAATAGAATGAAGTTTTTCACACCTGCTGTGTGATATTAAACCTCTCGGTTTCGCTTCCTCGAGGTTTGTATATTATCACACAACTTGGGTGTGTGAAAAACTCCATATCAACTCCCTACATATGCATTATTCTCTATGTAATGATCTATTCGGAGTTTAAACTCATACTTGAGAAACATCTGTAACCTTAATTAGATGTATGTCATATATGTCTGTGATTGAATTAATTATATCTGTACTTGTCACCTCTACTGAATAAAAGAAATTTAAACAAAAAAAAAAAGAGATTAGGGTCTGTTTCTTGATTGTTCAGTGCACCTTCTCAGCATATCATAACGAGAAACGAGGTCATGCTCTGTGCTCGATTGCTCTCCAGTTACTCGCCGTAATGTGAGGAGTGCCTTCACTATAGCACAGACAAAATGAAAATAATGTGCCACAGTGCTGTGAGTGTTAATTGCTTAAGCAGCATGTCATTCAGTAATTGCGCCCAACTGCCTCCTAATTAACATACCAACAAGGTGTTAAATACTTATAACTCTGCTGTTAGTGTGCGCCCTGGGGGCCGCTACATGTGGAGTTACAGGTTTGCCTAAACACTAATTATTAACACTGCCAAGATAGCATTTGGCATTTGGAAATGGTAATTCATCCGGTAAAAGCAAACGTCCGGTTAAACCATGTCCATTACATTTGGCGCATACTGTATTATTATTATTTTATACATTGCACTTTGTTCTCTTCTGCTCCTCTCCCTCCAGTATGCATCTGGAAACAAGTAGATACCAGCTCAGTTTGACTTTCCTGGCAAGATTTTTGAAACAAATAATCAATCCCATAACTAAGGAAAGTGCAGGGAATGTTGAGGTGTAATAACTCAAGGTGTGGTAAGCTGAACTATAAAGATAAAATAGGAATTGCTGAGATGAGACAGGGTAACCATACATCTCAGCAACAGGCTGCATCTGGAAGTTGGCCAAGCCAAGACCAGCCTGATTTCAGGGTCAGAAGTTAGTCTGGCAATTCAGAGTGCAACCATAGGTGCCAGAATCGGGGGCAGTATGGACATGGCCCTATCAGATTTTGCAGTAATGTTAATTTAGTACCAGGGAGGACTGTGTCTTTAAAACACAGCAGATGAAGTAAACAGTGTTACTTACGAATCTCTCCCTTTGTGGCTTGCAGGGTGCAGGCAGAATTTTGAAAAGTGAAGACCTGAGTAGTGTTGACTGGGGTGGGCTGGGTTCCTAGGCTGCAGCCTAAATTAAGATACAGTGCTCAAACTTAAAAAAAGAGATAGAGAGAAAAGGAAGTGCTGGGGGGCATCAACGAACTAGGCACATGAAGCTGCTGTCAATCAGTTAGGGGGTGAGATACCGTACAGGTTACAAATATCAGCAAAGTTAACCAAGTGTGGTGGTGGTGGTAGGGGAATTACCCTTTGCTTCCTTGGTCCTAACACTTTTCAGACCATTCCACCACCAGTGAGTGAACCTGTATATTGCTCTGAGAGAGAAGCAGACTCTGCACATAGCTCTGAATGAGGAACTGGAACTAGGCATTGCTCTGAAAGAGGGGCAGAAACTGTATATATAGTGGTCTCTCGTTATAGCATCCTTCGTTATAACGTTTTTCAGTTATAGCGTCCCTGTAGCTCGGACCCCATTGTTTTCCCTTGTTCCCCACTCACACGTGTTAACACTCAATTAGTGGTTGCATTTTTTTTAGTTTACTCTGTGTTGCTGAGGTTTTAAGGTGAGAAATTGGCAGTCAGTCACCTCCCAGTCAGCTCTCAGTCGACTCTTAACTCAAAAAGCTAATGTAATTAGCTTCCTAATGAGGCACTCATGTTCGACAATTACCTTCTGGGTACCTTTATAGCCCCAGTAAACCTAGATCCCAAAATAAGTTCCAAACCACACTCCCAAATTAAATTTTTTTAAATATAGTTTTTATCAAGTTTATATTCAACAGACACACATTATTTGTTATACATTCATAAGTATTAAAAACATATCATGTTTACTTAATAGTCACTGAACTTATACATTAAATAAGTAAAGTCCATTCTCTAATCGATATAGATTACATTCAATAGGTAGTTTCGCAGGTAGGCAAGTTTCAAGTAGGGACTGGGCTATGTTACTTATTATGAACCACAGTTAACCCTCCTCCCCCCAGTGAGAGCAGAGCCCCCCCCCCATATTAGAATTTCAAGGGGCAAATGAGCCATCTATCTGCATCATCTATCGTTGCCATTTTTCTGTAAAACGTGGTAATTTATCCTGTAGGGTTGCTGTTAATTGCTCCATTTGGTAAATGGATTGAAGTATATTTCTCCACTCCTCTGCTGAAGGAATTATTCTAGTCATCCACCTTCATGTAATGGCTTTTTTGCTGCCAACAGAAAAACAGGCAATAGGGTACGATGCCAAGGCGAGCTATGAGGAGGCATAATTGAGAGGAGTACCATTTCAGCTGTCAACTTAAGTTTTTCTCCTAGACAATCCTGCAGGGTAATTTGTAAAGCACACCAGAAGGGGGTAAGCAAGGGAGTGTCACGTGATAAACCCTCTAATAATTGTATTATATAATATTTGTGATATAAATAAATGTATATGTGAATGTTTGCTTAGGGACTAGCAGCCAGCAAAGTGTAAGAAGTCTTGACCTTTGACCTCAGCACTGAAATAGCAGATGGCTGTTTTCCTGATCTGTTGTAACACATAGGGCTCCCTTCCAAAGGCCAGGTGATAACACATCGTAAAATATTCCTACTTTGAACTGCTGGGGACAAGACATGCATTTTATAATCCTGGAGGAAAAGGGACCTTTAACAGACCCCTGTTAACTTGTAAAACTGAAATAATTTTGTAAGCCAGGAAGCTAGTAGAGAAAATCAAAGGACTGCTTTTTTTTTAATTTCTTTTTATTAAAAGTTTTCAAGTATACACATTGCAAGTAAGAAAATGGTTACAGTTAATTTATAAATGTTTACAATGGTGGCATTATTTCTGCAGCAGAATCATTAATCTCTGAGGGTAAAAAACTTTGTCCTATGAGATCAGTTCACCAGGTAGTGATATACAATAAGTAGTCCATTTCCATGTTGCACCCCAATTAAGAATGTTAAGGAAAGGGATTAAACCTATAGTTTTAAAGATATCAAATAATCACCAAGGTATAAAGAATGTATTTGTGATTTCCTTCCCTCATAATATAAGTGAAGTATAAGAGAAATCAGGTCAATTTCACCCTCTCTAACCCCCCACCCCATTACCTGCTAGGTGAGAAACTCAGGTATGACAACCCACAATAAGGGAGAATTATGGGCAGAAGGTGGGGTCCACCACTGACTGGTGAAGAACCCACACTGCCATTTCAACAAGGTAACATGGACCCTTATTTTGTATTTTAGCATTGAAACTTTCAGAACAGTATATGTCAGACATGATAATTCTCCATTCTTGGACTGTAGGAATCAGAGTTGACATCTACCTACGAGTTATAGCTTTTTAGCTGCCAAAAGGCAGACCCGGAAGGAATGTCTTGTACCATGGGGGAGTGTGGTCTAGAAAGATCCTAGTATAATTTGTTAGACCGTTAACTCCACGGCTCATTGAATATTCAAAAAGCTCCATCTGAAGAGAGGCCAAAGGGGCATCAACAAATGGCACAGCCAAAACACATGACAATGAGGCCCTAGGACACCACCTCTCTCAGCATCTCCCATACTCTTCAAGTAAAAACTTTGGGAGAATCGCTGGAGCCCTGAAAAAATCGAAGCGGCACTTCAAAGCAAATTCCCTCCAACGAGGAGATGATGTAATCTTTATAGCTTGTAGTGCCGATCACAGCCAAGCCTCAAGAGAACCCTCTAGAGATAAATCTCTATTCCATTCTTGTAAGATTGAAGCCATGGATTCTAACTGCTCACTCCTCAACCCTGTAAAGTTGTCCTATAATGTGAGTCCCCAAATTTCCTCTGATAGCTTCAATAAATACTTTCAATAAATCAGGAAGAGGGGAGGGCATTTTAACCTGAAGGCCTCTGTTTCGCAGTACATGGTTACAGACTTGGAAGTATCTGCTGTAAATAAATCTGAGTCTCGAAGGGTATATTGAGATTGTAGTTTTTCAAAGGGAAGAATCCCTTGGGGAGAAAGAAACTGGAAGACATGGGATAATCTCAACTGTCTCCAAGTGGAAAAGGTGTTATCCATATGAATAGGGGCAAAGTTTCATACTGGAAATTAACTTGCAGTACTCACAAATGGTATGAATTGGCTGGGACCTTCTCATACGCCTCCACAGTCTCTTAAAACGGAGGCAACCTGGAGGGCGAGATAACACCAATCTCTCGTCAGAGGAAAATAATATTCTATTAATATCAAATAGATCATTTAAGTGAAATTCGACAGTTTTCCAAGGCGAGACATAAGATCCCGCCAGCCACAGTATCAAAATTCTTAGAAATGCTGCCCTTGCGTATAGGTTAAAGTCTGGCAAATTAAAACCTCCCTGGAACAATGATAATTAAGGATGGATAACCTTATTCTTGGGTGTCCCTTACCCCATATAAAACCTGCTATCATTTCATTCCATGATTTAAGGTAAAAAGTCGAGGGAAAGAAGGGGACATTTTGGATCAAGTACAGGACACGAGGAAGAATATTTATACGAATAATTTAAATTTGCTGATAGAAAGAAAATATACCAGAAGTCCACCTATCCAGATCCGACTGGATTTGTAATGAGATGGGTTCATAATTTATCATTTCCATGACAGCTGGGTCCAAAGGTACAGCTTTGGTCAAAGAGGCTGTCATTTGAAAATTCGCTAACTGCTGATTTCCAGCCAGCAGCAAAATAGCATCCTTTTGGATATTTCTACTCAGGTTACAGATTAAGCACTGGGCTAACAGTGACCTCATGTGTGCTGTGACTTAAGCTTCTTTTGCTCACCCTCGATGAGGTAATTCATCCATTAACAAAATCCTAAACCTCTCTCTCTCAGCTGTGGAAAATTCCGGACCTATGGAAAACAGCCACGTGACACCCATCCATAAAAGTGGGACAAAGACGATTCACTCAAATTATCGCCCTATCTCCATACTGCCCCACTCTCTAAGGCACTTGAGGCATCGTGGCGGATCAACTCACCGACCACTTGGATAAATACAATATACCTTGTCCACAACAACACAGCTTCCGGAAAGGTCACAGCACCACCACAGCCCTTCTTGAGTTCACTGGAGCTTTGCACAAATCCCTTGACAGTGGCCTTCTCACAGGGACTGTTTAATCGACCGCTCCAAGGCCTTCGATACAGTACACCATGGATTATTAATACACCAACTACTGAATGCCGGGCTATCACCTGACTCTTCTCTCTATGGTTTAAAAGCTACTTAGAAAACCGGTCACAGAGAGTAAAAATTGCGGATGCTCTTTCTAACACACTGGCTGTTCGCTCGGGTGTCCCACAGGGATCCATACGGGGAACCCTCCTTTTTAGCCTTTTCTTAAACTCCCTCCCTTACCACTGTTCTGAGCAGATCATACTATATGCCGATGATGCTGTTGTATTCTCAACTCACAAAGATCCTGCAACTCTTCAACACAACCTTCAACTTGGTTTCAGTTCTGTGCAGACATGGTTTCTTAATCATAAACTGGTCCTCAATAACAAGAAAACCAAATCTATGCTCTTCTGCAGCTCTCATAACCCACACAAGCTACACCACTTGGCTATTTCCACCACCCAGGGAACACTCTAGATCAGGTGGGGTCCTTCAAATACTTAGAGATACAGCTTGACCCTAATCTCTCCTATGGACTTCATGTAGATAATGTAGCTAGAGCTGCTAATACACGGCTTCGTCTCCTCTACAAACACAGACCACACCTCACGCCAGAAGCTTTGAAGGTTGCAGTCCAGAGCTCTGTGATCTCTGTAATAGACTATGGTCTCATCAATTATGGCTTGGCCACAACCACAACCCTTAGACGTCTCTCAACTGCCTTAAATAAGGCATGTCGGCTCATCACTGGTGCTCACCATCTCACCCACACATGTGACCTGTACACTCAGACCGCTGGCTCCAACTATCAAACCGCATAAAGTTTCTCACCTGCTCCATGGTGAAAAAATCTACCTTGGCCTTGCACCTTCTGGGGTCTCAACTCTGCTACAACACCGAATTAACAAATGGCACCTTAGGAGATCCACGCTACAGCTACTGAAAGTCCCCACTGTCACACTTCACAGGGACAACACTCTTTGCTTAGGCGCCATTCTGGTTCAACGGCCTCAGCCCAACCATCTCCTCTGCCCTAACTATTGGTATGTTTAAAACTAGGCTCGGGACTATCTCACTACCAACAGCTCCTGTGACTGCCCAACCAACCTTGTTTCTCCACTTCCCTTTCTGCTCTAGTTGTCCCCCCTCACTCCCTCCTCACTGGATTCTACCCTCACATCTTGGTATACCCAATGCTGCACTTTTCACCCTCTTGCCACCCTTCCTACATTCCTTCTCCCCCACCCTCTTCCTTCTCCCTATGACTTGGCACTTCTTATCTGTTGTCTATTTTCTCTGACAAATGCTGCTGGCTGCCTTGTTACAATGCTACCCTTGAACTGTATTAATCTGTACTCTGTTTGCAATGTCTACATTGTTGTAATGCCTGTCTTGATGTTCCCCATAATTTGTATTTCTCTGACATGGAACCTTTGTAAAAGAGCCATGGCTCAAAGGTATTTGTAATCCTAGACTTAATAAATAAATAAATAAAAATAAATCACATGGAGGTGGAGAGACTGACTTTGAATATTGCCAAGTAATCTGAGGGGAGGTACACAATTGATCTCTGGACTCCAAACAAAGCACTTCTGTTCAACATAGTGCACCCTCGCCTGGAACTTAGCTAGACCAGACCATTTTAAAACATCAGGTGTTTTGTTCTGTAAAATTCCCAATTATTTCTGGATTGTAAGTACAGGTTATTTGCTCTATATGTGTTTTGTATTTTATCTATTTTTTTTAATCTTAGTAAGCCTATTTGGTTTGCCTTAATCCTGCTTGAGTTTTTCTTTTGCATGAGTAGGCTGAAACTATATAGGGAAATTCTGAAAACTGTTAAGTGCTCAAAAAGGGCGTGTTACTATCTTGCCAAAGGTAAGAATATACCTAGGTCTCACACTGAGTCATAAGGGTACACTTGGGAACCTGGCTGGGTGCCCACTGGGTGAAGTACTATACTGCATCCCCCGAAAAGGGTACATATCTGAGCCTGTTAACTGGGTGTGCTAGCGAAAAGGTTCATATTGGGCCCCCAGGACTCAAGGCTAGTAGGTGATTCAGACCCAAAACAGACAGGAGGGTTACCCTGTTTGTCTCCTGCTCACATATTGCACTTCAAGGTTTGGCACTGTGGGAGCAGACAGCCTGACCTGTGGAGTGCGTATGTGACAGATCTTGTTGGCAGCGGTGCAATTTAAAAGTATTTGGTAACACGAGCATTGACAGTCCAGTGTGTTAGAGGGCTACTGTAACAGCTCACGTGCAAAATAAGGCAGTGATTTTTAAAAAGTAACTAGAACTATATCACTGTGCTTACAGTCTAAGTTCCCTTCCTGTTTTTTTTTTCCCGGGTGTAAGTTAGTGCAGCCATAGATAGGGAAGAAGATGACTTCCAACTACAGCGAGTACACTGCAGACTACCTGAGGCAGTTGTGCCAAGACAGAGGAGTCCAGCATGAGGGGGCAACCTAAAAAGCATCTTGTGGCAGTCGATGCCCAAGACCTTGAGTCACAGTCTGTGACTGAAAAGGACCAAACCTTGGGCATGGAGGGGCCAGGGTCCAGTGCAGTGTCCAGACCCAGGGAGGAGGACATTAGTGCCTTTGCAAGCAAAAAGCCACAGCAGCAGGGGAAGGTTACCAACATTCTGGAGCCAGAAGAAATCAGGCTGCAGATGGAGTTGTAGAGAATGGAGCTGGAGTTTGAACAGAGGAAGCGGGAATTCAAGAGAGAACAGAGGCGAGAGCAGTGAGAGTCTGAGTGAGAACAGCGAGAGGCCCAAGCGAGAAGAGCATGAGCACCAGGGGCAACATGAACTGGAGAAGCTACGACTCCAAGCACCAGCGCCAGAGCAGGTAAGTGGCCTGGGGGTAACTGGGACTCCAGGAGTGGGTTATAAAATTACATTTTAAATTGATAGCTGAACTTAAAGAGGGAGAAGACATGGATGCCTTTTAAAATTCATTTGAAAAAGTATGTATTCAAGCAAATATTCCCAGAGAGTCCTAGAGCATCCAGCTATCCTGCTACTTACCGGGAAAGCTCGGGATGCATTGGGTCAAATGGACAATGAGGACAGTAGTGATTACAGCAAACTTAAAGCTGCACTTTTAAAAAAAAGTAAGATTTAACAGCAGAAGCATACAGAGTTAAATTCTGTAAGCTCAGGAGAAGCCCTGACATGAGCTACGAGGAGCTAGCCACTAAACAACGTAAGTTTTTAAAACGTTGCTGGGAAGGCATTGAAGCAGACTCTGTAGAAAGTTGAAAATGTTGTACTGTTAGAGCAGTTTTTGGGGTCGTGCCCACCAGAGCTGAAAACCTGGCTAGAGGACCAAGATCCAAAAACAGTGCAAGAGGTTGCGAACTCTCGGACCACTATGCCAGTAGCATACCTGCTCTGAGGCGGGGAATGGGGCAGGCGGCAGCTAAAAGGAAAAGCGCACCTTCATGGCAGCTAAACCCTCCCTGCCTCCACCAAACCAGGTAGCCCCAGGTTACAAAGAAAAGATTTGTCTGATAAAAGAAATAAATGTTGGGCTTGTAGATAACCTAGTCATCTTGCCAGGCAGTGTCCAAAAAGGGCAGACAGTACACAAAGTTATGCTAGGAAAGAAGTGGGTTGTTTGTGTGTCCCGGAAAGCATGCCAGTAAACATGAGGGAACACATACACCCAGTTACTGGGAATGGGGTACAGACCCCTGGGTTAAGGAACATGAGGGTGTCCCTGACTTTGGTAAAAGGGATTTGGCAGAGCCTGAACAGCTTATACCTAATCAATTTGTAACTGTATGGAGATTCAATGGGAGGAAAAATGCTGCTCTTGCTAGTGTACTCCTGAACTGGGGTGAGACAGGAGGACTGTGCAAAGGTTGCCATAGCAGAAAACTTGGCTGTAGACATAATTATTGGACGATCTCAGCAGGGGATGGTGTGTGCAGTTACCATGATCAAGCAGCAAAGGTAAATTGTTGTTCCCTGGACCCCATAGAAGCCCCTGTGGAAAACACTAGGAGGCTGGTTCCCCAGCTTGTGTCTCCTGATATGGAGAATAGTAAAAGGGGGTAGTAGAAGTTCCCCAGGTAGCAGTTAACAGAACAGCTACACAGGATTACTCTGAGGAGGGAGGTGTAACCCATAGTCAGAGGGTTTGGGATGGCAGTGATCCTGAATGCCTTGACACTAGAGCCAGGGACCCTAGTTTAGAAACTAAAGGGACCTGTCCCATGCCAGGAATGTGTAAGGATTTTGCTGCTGCTCAGAAAGTGACCCTAGTTTACAGAAGCTGAGAGCTTGGGCAGATAATGAAGAGCACAGGGAGGTGACAGAAACAAAGTTTATTGGGACAATACACTACTGTATATGCAGGATGTAAAGACCGAGGGAGGGGTGATGGGCAGGCAGCTTGTCGTTCCCGGGGTACCGTGAGCAGTTGCTCAAGACTGCACGAGATATTCCCATGTCTGATCATCTAGAATCCTGCACGCACCTTGCAGATTGGCTGGGAATTTCCTATTGGCCCAACTTCACCCAGCAGGTGAAGGAGTATTGCAGGTCTTGTCACTGGTGCCAAGAAATAGGGAGGGTGAGTAAGAAAACCCAAGCCACCATAATTCCTTTGCCCATAGTGGAGCAGCCATTCCAGAGGGTAGGAATGGATATTGTGGGGCTTTTGAATACCCCCAGCTCCTCCAGGAAGAGGTTTATTCTGACTGTGGTGGATTATGCCACCCGGTATCCAGAGGCAGTCACCCTATCCTCACTGACAGACAAAGTGGCAGATGCCTTGCTAGGGATTTTCTCCCGTGCTGGGTTTCCACAGGAGGTTATCACCGATCGAGGGGTTCCTTCATGTCGGACCTGATGAAATGTTTATGGGAGAAGTGTGGGGTGGTGCAGAGATGCACAACACCTTATCACCCACAAGCCAACGGGCTTGTGAAAAGGTTCAATGGTACCCTTAAAACGATGCTCCAAGTGTTTGCTGAACAGCATGGGAGGGATTGGAGAATACCTTCCCACCTGTTCATACAGGTAGTGCTAACGAGTTGACAGGGTTTTCCCTTCTTGCTCTTACACAGGCACTGGGGTATGTGGGCCCTTAGACTTGATCCCGGAGGACTGGGAAGGCAAGCATGCCACCCAAGGAACTCCCATAGTGGATTATGTCCTTAATTTTAGGGAAAAGCTGAAGGAGTTTATGGGAACTGCCCAGAGCAACCTGGTAGCTGCCCAACAAAAACAGAAGATATGGTATGACCGCAGAGCCAGAGCTCGCTCGTACACTGTGGGTCAGGAAGTCATGGTCCTAATCCCGGTCCAGAAAGATAAGCCGCAGGCTGAGTGGGCAGGACCATACAAAGTAGTCAGACAGGTAAATGACGTAAACTACATTATATAACTACCTGACAGGAGACATACTCAAAGAATGTACCATGTCAACATGATGAAGTCATATGCTAATAGGGCTGACATGGTGTTTGCAGTGCATAGTCCTGGAGAGGGGACGGATGAAGTAGACCCCCTTCTGGACTTGCTGGAAGAAAGCAAGTGGGAGTCCTCTGTGGAGGCAATTAAAATGTCGCCCCAGTTGACCCCGGAACAGATCTAGGAAGTAAGGGAGGTTTTAACAGACTTTACCCCACCGTTTAGCGCCAAGCCTAAATTAACCCCCTTAGCGACGCACGATGTGGAGACAGGGACGCAAATGCCCATATGGTGGATGGCATATTGGGTGTCAGAGGCTGTCCAAAAGGACACTAGGAGGGAGGTGGAGGAAATGCTGGATTTAGGGGTAATCCAGAAATCCCATATCCCATGGGCCTCACCCGTAGTCCTTGTTCCCAAGCCAGAAGGCTCTACTCATTTCTGTGTAGACTATCATGGATTCAGTGCAGTCATGAAGTCAGATGCCCACCCAATGCCACAGACAGACAAACTCCTGGAAAAGTTGGGAGGGATGACATACCTTACAACTACTGACCTAACAAAGGGGTACTGGCAGATAGAGTTAACTGCCAGAGCTAGGATAGGGTTTTAAATAACTGATTAGCAGTTTTTTTCTTGGGACTATACTAACTGTACAGAAAGTATTTATATAGATTTTCTAGAAGTGCTGTGTTTGTTAAACACAGTGAGGCAAGAGCTATGCATTTTCACAAAGATCTAGCACTTTTATGAGCAAAACGCTAATCAATTTTTAGAGTTAAATAAATCCCTGTAGGGAGAGGTCGGCTTTCATCACTCTGATAGGGTTATTTGAATTTAAGTGGTGCCTTTCGGAATGAAGAACACCCCTGCCACCTTCCAGAGGTTGGTGAACCAGGTGTTAAATGGTGCTGAGCAGTACGCCGTGGCATACCTGGATGACATTGCCATCTTTAGCGTCAGCTGGGAGGAACACCTGTCCCACCTTAGAGAAGTGCTAGGCAGGATACAGAGGGCCGGACTCACTGTAAAAGCTGAGAAGTGCCAGGTGGCCATGGCTGAGGTGGCATACCTCGGGCACGTTGTAGGACGGGGACAGCTCCATCCTAACCAAGCAAAAATAGAATCAATCAAGGCATAGCCCAGACCTGAAACACAGAAGCAGGTCTCGAATTTTCTAGGGACAGCAGGGTACTATAGGAAATTTGTACCAAACTACAGTGCCCTGGCCACTCCCTATCTGGCCTGTTGAGGAAAAGGATGCCTAAGAAGGTTACCTAGGAACCAGCCTGTGAACAAGCCTTTACACGACTAAAAGATGCACTGTGCAGTGCTCCTGTATTGGCAAGTCCTGACTACAGTAAACCCTTTGTAGTTCAGACTGACGCCTCAGATGTTGGTATTGTGGCAGTGCTTAGTCAGACGTTCAACTAAGGGAAAGATCACCCCATACTGTACCTCAGTAAGAAGTTACTTCCCAGGGAGCAGGCTTACTCTACCGTGGAAAAAAAAAGAGCGTCTTGCCATGGTGTGGGAACTAAAGAAGTTAGAGCCAAACTTATACAGGCAGCATTTTAAGGTACAAACAGATCACAACCCCCTGGTTTGGCTAGCACAAATGGGTAAAACAAATGGTAGGCTGTTAAGTTGGAGCCTTGGATTGCAAAGTTATGACATGACTGTCTCCCACAGGGCAAGGGCAGCAAAGCAAAATGCTGACAGTTTATCACATCGGTTTGAGGTGTGAACTGAATTTGGGGAACTTATCCCATGCAGGAAAAGATCCCTCAAATTCAGTCTAAGGAGAGAGGAATGTCACATGATAAACCCTCTAATAATTATATTGTATATTTGTGATGTAAATAAATGTATATGTGAATGTCTGCTTAGGGACTAGCAGCCAGCAAAGTGTAAGAAGGATTGACCTTTGACCTCAGCACTGAAATAGCAGATGGCTGTTTTCCTGATCTGTTGTAACACATAGGGCTTCCTTCCAAAGGCCAGGTGATAACACATCATAAAATATTCCTACTTTGAACTGCTGGGGACAAGGAATGCATTTTATAATCCTGGAGAAAAAAGGGACCTTTTAACAGATTCCTGTTAACTTGTAAAACTGAAAGCATTTTGTAAACCAGGAAGCTAGTAGAGAAAAATCAAAGAGGCTCTCATTTTAAAATTCGCTAACTGCTGATTTCCAGCCAGCAGCAAAATAACATCCTTTGGATATTCCTACTCAGGTTACAGATTAAGCACTGGGCTAACAGTGACCTCATCTGTGCAGTGACATCACAAGGAGGTGGAGAGACTGATTTAGAATATTGCCAAGTAATCTGACGGAGGTACACAATTGATCTCTGGACTCCAAACAAAGCACTTCTGTTCAGCATACCTCATCTGGAACTTATCTAGACCAGACCATTTTAAAACATCAGGTGTTTTGTTCTGTAAAATTTCAAATTATTTCTGGATTCTAAATACAGGTTATATGCTCTATGTGTGTTCTGTATTTTACCTATTTTTTTTAATCTTAGTAAACCTTTTTGGTTCACCTTAATCCTGTTTGAGTTTTTCTTTTGCATGTGTAGGCCGAAACTGTATTGGGAAATTCTGAAAACTGTTAAGTACTCAAAAAGGGTGTGTTACTATCTTGCCAAAGGTAAGAATATACCTAGGTCTCACAATGAGTCATAAGGGTACACTTGGGATCCTGGCTGGGTGCCCACTGGGTGAAGTATTGTACTGCATCCCCCAAAGACGGGACATATCTGAGCCTGTTAACTGGTTGTGCTAGCGAAAAGGTTCATATTGGACCCCCAGGACTCGAGGATAGTAGGTGATTCGGACCCAAAACAGACAAGAGGGTTACCCTGTTTGTCTCCTGTTCCATATTGCACTCGAGGTTTGGCACTGTGGAAGCAGAGGGTCTGACCTGCGGGTGCATTTGTGACTCAAGGGCACCCAAAAAATGGCCCAAATCTGCTAACTCACAATTACAGCCCCTCCAACAGTGTCCATAGTTAGAAGGTAAAAATTTTGCTCAAATCTTTGGTGCCCTGAAAAATCTGTATTAGCGCGTCCAGCATAAATTCGCGCCAAATATGTAGAGTGTAATTTTAAATCGCTGGTATAGTGTGAGTTACCTATCTTCAGTTGGGACCAGAGAGCTTCATATCAGTGTTCAATTTCTGTAGACTGATTTAGTATTGTTTCCCAAGGTCTCCCTCAAAATGTTATATATAGATCCTATAAGCTCTTTTCAGAATGCACCCTCAAGGCGTCTGTTAGACAACTCTAAAGAGATGGCCTAGGGTAAGGGAGCTTGGTTCTATTAACTGTTTATTTTTGTATATAAGCTATTAATTGTAAATAACGAAAATGGTCACTCTGTGGCAGTTCAAATGTTGCTTGTGTAACCACCCAGTCCCTGGGGTTACTAGAATTCTATCAGTATTGTTAGGAAGGTAGCAGGCAGCTGATAGGGAGCTCATTAGGGGCTCCTTACATAATGACATCATTGTTTACTCAGCTAGCCTGAGGGAAGAATAATTAGGTCATTTAGAACTCTCGCAGCAGCATAAGCCACACTCTGTCGATAGCTGCTCTGGGGAGCTTAGAATTTTCAGTTCTGTGTAGAGAGTAGTGGAGTGAGGAGGTGAGTGGCAGAAGGACTGCCAGTGGGCTCTGATAGAGGGCCCAGGATTTCTCACCCTGGTCGAGTGCCATTTCCAGCTTCCAGTTGAAGTGGTGGAGACAAGACTACAGCAGGATTTCCTGATTTCTACTCCCTGTGAAGTGGAAGGATCTGCTTGTTCTCTGTGGACTCAAGGGACAATCCCCTGAATGTTCTGAGATGTTTTCAGCTGTCTTGGTATAAGACCTGAAATAGACTGTGTGGACCGACTACCCAGAAGAGTGCCTTTCCTGTTTCTTTTTGGTTGTTCCATGCCCAGTGGGCGGAACAAGTTTCTATAGTACTGAAAGGAGACTAGATCTCCACAAATGTTCTTAGGGGTGGATAGTCTGGGGTGAGTGTTCCCATAAGGCTGGATCACACCGGTTAGTGCCCCTAGTCTCATCAGTATGAGTGAAGAAAGTTAAACTGTGGACCCCAGTGAGTGCAGTTTATTTTCTCTCTGTCACCCCAGTGTTGTGACAAGTAAAGTATGGGACCTCTAGCATTTCAGTGGGGAATGGGGGTTTAATGGTGTAACTGTGAAGAATGTCAGAGACTGTCGGTTGGGGCCAAGGGTGGGAGGAATGCCATCTAAGTGCTTACAAGGCAGGGCTTCCTTGTTTTGTAAAGGGTACCAGTATTTTTACCTGAGAGAGTGGCTATGCTGTAGGTTAAGGTGTGTGGCCGAGTTTCACATAACTGCACCTATGTCCGATAAGAGTTCTGAGTGTGTGGCTTAGATTCACTAAATAACACTCATGGGAGAAGTGAAATGTTCATGTGCGTGGCCCAGTGTCCCACAGATGCACTTTTTAGGTTTGGGAAGACAATGTTTCTTTTTGTTGTTTGGAACTGTACTCCATGCAAGGAAAGTTCTTGAATTTTGCACCTGTCCAGCCTGGACCAACCCGTGGGTGTCCACTTCAGCTTTACTTGCCGTCTGTTGAATAAAGCCATACTGCACAATCCCAGTCACTGTTGTGGACAATCCGTTTATTGCTTCTGGTTGTGTGGATTTACTGGGGCACCCTCAACAGGTTAGATCAAGCATATGCCTAGCAGCCTTCACCCCGGACCTGGGTTGTGTTACTTACACAGGGTTCAAGTTGTCTGTTTCTGTAACCCCACCCCTCTCTTCCTCTAGAAAATGAGTCAGGTATACATCCTAATGCCAAGCGTGGTACCTACCTTTTAGCAAGTGAACTGGTATGCCAGTATAAGGATACCAGTGTTCCCAGATATTTAGCTGGGTGAGCGTTACAAAACATGGGGGGCACACTAGTCAAAGAAGTGACCTGAGAGTTACATTTGTAATTCAGAAAATGAGAGAAACCCTGTTTCATTTCATACTTGGAAAATATAGTGGCTCCCCATCTGCCTCCACTTGTTAAAGGCAGGATCTAGAGAGGACGGGGGGGGAAACCTTCGTCCCTAGAAATAAGTTGCGTAAAATAAAAAGTTTCTGCAAACTTTGAATGGTTTTTAATGATATGCCAGGTATGGAGAGGTTCACCTATCAATGTCGAGAAATTCCGAAGAGGAATAATTTTCCCCCAGAGGCAAATAACATAGGTGCTAGATCATACAGATCATTGAGGGTTTGTTCTATTTCTTTCCATGGCATGGAATAGGTAGGGGCTATCCATTGTAATATTATTTTAAGGAAGTTAGCTTTAGAGTACCATTCTATGTTTGGTAAATTGACTCCTCCTTGTGCCAGAGGTAGCTTTAACAACAAGCATCTAATCCTCTGGCGCTGTCCACCCCATATAAAGTTTGAAATGGATTTATTCCAGGAGTTGAAATAAAAACGGGGTGGTCGGATTAATAAGTTTTGAAAAATGTAAAGCATGCAAGGTAATATGTTCATACGTATTACTTCTACCCGTTGAAAAAAGTTAAATACAAGCGACCCCACGAGTCAAGATCTTGCTGTATTTGCTGTGTGAGTGGCTAGTAATTCATCAAATCCAGCTGATACATGTTTTGTGTTATAGTGATTCCCAGATATTTTATTTATTTATTTATTTTTTTTTTAGCTTTTGTTGACCGGGTAAGTGCACCAGACAAAATCCTGCCTATTTTCAGGCACGACCCGGGGGAGGGGGATACAGATGAATGCCAACTGACCTTGAACCAGATTAAGCTGTTGGTGATATTTTTAGTGAATGAGAAATTTGGCCAGGACACGGAAATTCCCTACTCTTTCGATCACGTGCCATGGGATCTTTAACATCCACCTGAACTGCCACCAATCCAGGCAGATGGGACCTCGGTTTAACGTCTCATCGAAAGACGGCACCTCAAAGTGTAGCACCCCTCTCATGCTGCACTACAGTGTCAGTACTAGGATATACCAAGTGCAGATGTGGGAACTGAACCCACAGCCCTCTGATCTCCCGGCCTCAGAGGCGAGTGCTACCTACTGAGCCACTGACACTGCCGTTCAGGTGAGTTCTTCTCCATCGCAGGGGTATATTATGTTTTAAGGATGTAGATGGGGTAAAATTAAGAGTTAGGACTCTATCTTTTTAACACTGAGTTTGAAGCCCGGTAACTGTTCATGTTCCTGCAATAATTTCCACAGCCTGGGTATAGATTGTTCTGGAGATAAGAGAAGTATAAGCACATCATCTGCAAATAATGCTATTTTCTGTGATGTCTGTCCAATGAGAATACCCTCCACCCCTTCCTCCCATAGGAAGTCCCAGGACACCCTGTCGAAAGACTTTTCAGCATCTAGGTTCAAAAGAACAGCTGGGATTTTCCTGGTATTAATGTCAGCATGGTTTTCAAGCAGGGCATAGTACAACTGCTCTTATTCAACTAACCAATGATATCCAAGCGGCAATGGACAAGGGCTTGCTTAAGGGTACCATTTTCATAGGTCTCACGAAAGCCTTTGATCTTGTTAATCACCATCTTCTATTATCCAAGCTGCCCTCCCTGGAATTCTCTCAATCTGCAACGTCATGGTTTAACAGCTACCTATCGGCGAAAGCAATTTATTCAAATTCAGACCGTAACCTTGAATCTTGCCTCCACTAATCTTGGAGTTCCCCAGGGATCAATACTTGAGCCCCTCCTTTTCTCTGTCTTTATTAACAACCTGCTGTCTATGCCCCGCTCCTCTTTCATGATCCTTTATTTTTTTTATTTATTTATTGAATATAATCGGAATTACAATCCTTTGAGTCACAGACTCTTTTGCAAAGGCTCCACATCGGTTACAAGGGGTGGAGGGTGAACAAATACAGAAGAAACGTACTTAAACAAGCAGTAAATGCCCTGCTTGAAAACCATGCTGACATTAATACCAGGAAAATCTCAGCTGTTCTACTCAACTGCCAAAGACCTGCGTTCTTTAAATGCCAATCTTCAAACTGACTTTGATGGTCTTCACACTTGGTTACTACAAAACAAGTTAATAACTCCAAAAAAAACGTTGTCATGCTCTTTGACTCTCCTCCCAGACTCAAATCCTGCACTTCTGCCCTCTCTATCCATGGTTCCGATGGCTCCCCATTGGAGACTGTCTCCTCTTTCAAGTATCTCAGGGTAACCCTTGACCCGTTTCTTGATTTTAACATTCACATAGCAGTCACTTGTAAGGCAGCAAACACCAAACTAGGGCTTGCCTATAAAATCAGGTTCTCCCTCAATGATGCTGCCAGACTTGCCATCGCGGAAGGCTACCTCCGACCCTGTCTTGACATATGGCTGTATAGTATATCTCAATGTCAGCAAAGGGCTTCCAAAAATGGAGCACTTGTTACAACAACATATGTAGATTTGCTCTCTCAGCACCCAGACTAACCCACGTTGCCATCTTTATTTTCAACTTGGCTAGCTCTCTCCCTCATCTTACTGACTCTTTGCCATTGGCTGTCTGATTGACAACATAGTCAGAACTGAAGACCCTGAGTCCCTCTCGGCTTTGCTAGTCCTCCATGACCCTGTTTATCCCCTCAGATCCTCTAAACAATCCTCTTTCGAAATTCCTAGATGCCCAACAAAAATGAGGGGAACTTTCCTTTGCCGTTTCTGCTCCTAAAATCTGGAACTCCCTGTGACACTTGGACAGCTGGTTCTGATCACTGTATCATTTTTGCAATATAAAAATGTGTTATGGACTGTCGCTCATGAGAGATGCTGAGACAGCATGTGAAATCACACACACACACACACACAGGTTTTAGATACAAGGTGTTACCTGGAAGGCCAGAAGCTAATTACAGACTAGAACAGGCCTCAATCAAGAGTCTCCTGTTTTTCTAAGTTAAATATAGCTTTAACTGCTAAGAGGGAAATCAGTATCCCTTTTATGACGTTTCGAGGAGGAAAACCAGGTTTAGCACACTGATGCGAAATCATAAATGCTTTGATGTCTGTGTGAGAGGGGATACTGCTCATAGATGAAAGGAAATTTACAGACTTGATTAGGGAAGTCACACGGGGAAAGGAGTTTCTGCTGATGTAGCCTTAATTAACTTTCCTTCTAAAATGATAAAATATCCTGGGTGTATGATTTTTAATAAACAGAGGAGGAGCTAGGTGACCTCACACAAAGGGGTTGGCAAAGACAGTTTTTGTAAATAATATTCTGTTTTCCTTCAGAGACTCTTTATCAACACTCTGACAAAGAAACATCTTTGAGCACTTTAGGCACGTATACAGGTAGAGAGAGACAAAATCTAAGTACTGTAGCAGGATTGCACTGTTAAAACCTTGTTCTTTTTTAAAAGATTGCATGGTTCTTGTGATATTGGTTCTGTATTTTATGTTTTATATATTTTTATCTATTTTAGTAAAACTCTATTTTAGAACCTACTTGGTCTGTCTTTGAATTTCTTTTCTTT
Source organism: Neoceratodus forsteri (assembly GCA_016271365.2). Taxonomy (NCBI): domain Eukaryota; kingdom Metazoa; phylum Chordata; order Ceratodontiformes; family Ceratodontidae; genus Neoceratodus; species Neoceratodus forsteri. The sequence goes on along the minus strand of CM028131.1, from coordinate 254,260,135 downwards.
AACAAGTGGAGTATATGTGGTTAAAGAACACTGTGCATAGTTTGAATGGTGATACCAAACTGGAAAAAGGTAAGAGTAATCTGAGGTCTTTATTAGAGTTTTTAAGGGTTCATTTTGTACACCTGGTTAGGTGCCCGTAGGCAAAGATATCTGGCCCCCCGAAGACAGAATTATCTGAGCCTGTGCATTGGGTATGCTAGCAAGAGGTTCACAGTTTGAATCCCTCCAGAACTGAGACCAAAAGTTGATTCGAACCCACAAAACAGACAGGAGGGTTACCCTGTTTCTGTTAACTGTTCACAAGACTGCGCTCGGAGGTTGGCACTTTGGGAGTAGAGGGTTGACCTGCTGAGTGGGTTTGTGACACTCCCTCCCTTGCCATGTCAAACTCGCTGTTTCCCACCAGGTTTTCAAAAAAGGTCTTCAATCCTATCTAACTGACAATGACATCTGCTCTTTCCCAGCCACATCTATGTCTACGTCTCTTTCCTAGTTGCCACAATGGTCTCTCTCGGCACTTACCCTCACCTCCTAAATGTTTGCGGAACTGTAAACTGTAAACTGGGTCTTGCCTACAGGGCAAAGGAAAATTTGACGTCTGCAGCTCGCTTGGTGCTGGCCAGAGGTGTGCTGCTCCCTTCACTTAGCTATGGCCTTCTCCTGTTTGTTGGCACCTCCAAGGTCCACCTTGCCAGGTGGAACAATACCTACAACAACATCTGTCGCTTTGTCCTGGCAGCCCCACGTCTCACCCACCATTGTAAATTATACGACAAACTGAGCTGGCTTTCCCCGGCCAATCACTTGAAATATGGGTTGGGCTGCTTCGTAGGAAAGGTGCTCAGAACTGGCACCCCACTGGGGTTTGCGCAGCTTCTCAAGCCTGCTGAATCCTCCTCCTACTCCCCTTAGGTCTCAGGGTCCGCGCGTTGCTCAAAGTTCCATATAATCGAACCTAATGGGGATAGGGACTTTGCTACATGTGCCCGAGGCTATGGAACTCCCTTCCTGACCACATCATGCTCCTCCTCCCAACTGTGTCTCCAGAATTCCCTGTGGGAGCACTTGAAACTGTCCTTGGTGTGTAGGTGTCCTAAGCCACCCTAACCAGGTCTCCAAATTGGTCCCATCCGACCCACTGCCTACTGTCCTTTAACTCTGGGAAGCATGCAATTGATCGCCATCTGCTTATGAATTATGTGGCCCTGGTAAATAGGGTCACTCATACAATGTAATTGCCATTGAATGTCTTATTCTATTTATTCTGTATGTATATGTATATTTTACCTATTACTGCTCACTGTAGACTATCTATGTTCATCTAGCTCTCTTGTGACTCTGTACATTGCCCCTCTTGTTGTTATGTACCTTGTTTGAACCTGTATTTTCACTGTACCCTCCCGGGTCGTACCTGAAAATAGGCATACAGTTTGTCTAGTGTACCTACCTGGTCAACAAAAGCTAAATAAATAATAAATAAATATACCTGTTACACTGAGTACTAACTCATTACCTGTACTCCCTCTACATGCTTCTATTGTTTTTCTGCCTTACTGACCCCCTCAGGGTCCCCTGCATTGTGCTTGTTTCAACCTGCTCGTGATGCTGCACGAGGATCCCTAAGTATCATAGAATGTGTTGTTGCATTGTGCCTTATTGCACATAATTTGATGTAACCTGTGTCTGTTCTTTATGCCTTGTCATCAGTTGTGTACTCAATGCTTTGTATTTCAAATCCTCGCTGTAATAAGCCCAGTGTTATTCCTGTTTGTACACTCTATACCAGTGTTATGTTATGTAACTCTCCCGGGTCATGCCTGAATATAAGCAACACTCTTCTCTAGTGCACCTACCCGGTAAACAAAAACTAAATAAATAATAATGTGCGGCGGATATTATCCGTCGTGCTTCCAGCTTTAATAACGCCTGTCTGGTCAGGGTGTATAACTGTGGTCATGATTTGTTCTAGTCTTGTCGCCTATATGGCCATGTATAGTTTATAGTCCAAATTTAAAATTGAGATGGGTTGGCACAAGGATGGAAGAGTTTTATCTTTGCTCCCAGTTCTTACTGATACAGGTGTTACACATTATTCCATTAGCCAGGTAGCTTACCTCAACATTTTTAGGCCCAAGGTACAATCCGTGTTTGAGCAGACCCTCCCCTGCAATCACCAAATCTCAGTGATGGCTGAACCGCGGAAAAGAAAGGTGTTGGATCTTGACGAAAAAAAACAACAGAAATCCTCAGTCACCTAAAGAACAGTGAATCCATTTCCAAACTAGCCACTGAGTATGGACTCCTAAATCCACCATCTCCGGTCTCAGGAAGCAAGAGGTGAAGGTTGAATCATTTGTCTGTAACTGTTAGGAGAAACATGGTTTGCAGAAAAAGAAATCCGTTTGCCCACCAATACGAAGTTGATTCTGCACTGCGTCTCTGGTTCAAGACACAGATAAGTCGAGTGCCCCTGTCTGGTGCAACATTGCAAGAGAAGGCTGATCTGTTTGCCATACAACTGTATGGGGATGACACCTCCTTTTGCTTATCACCAGGCTGGTTATGGAGGTTTCAAAAAAGAAACAGCATAAGACAGTTCAAGACTGCGGGGGGAGCAGCGGATGTCATTTCATTCATGCCAAAGCTAAAAGACATTTTAAGGAAAGGTGGCTATGATGAAAACCAGCTATACAATGCTGATGAGACTGGCTTGTCATGATGCTAGACCTGTAACACAGTACTGGGGTCTGGCCAGGTGGCACTGAGGGTTGACGTGCTGGACGCCACACCTAGCGCCATGCTGGCAACCCGGGTTCGGGGCTGTATTCAGGCCATGGGGGCCCTGGGAGAAGTGGGACAGAGCATCCGATACACTGCTCTGGTTTCTCCCGAGGTGGTGTGGGTGATGCTCCCACAGTTCTAGCAGCTCCCAGTGGTAACTGGGAGCAATGCAACTGCAGGGATATACTCAGTGTATGGCCAGGCGTCAAGCGGGCATCATCGCATGTAAGTGGGGTGTGCACGTCACGCAGATGCCACTGCACATCCGAGCCCTTGGGACTTGAAAATAAGGTGGCAAAAACCCGGCACTCAGGAGGGCAACTGTGACCTCGAAGGACCAAGGCCCACATGCCCAGCACTGCACTCATCCCGACCAGCTCTCCCAAGCCCTCACTCCACTTCTGGACCCCAGCTGTCTGGGGGGGGGGAAATACTACAAGTCTCAATGGCTGAGAGGGACCTGGGGGTGGTGGTGGATGTCAAGATGAACAACTCTGAGACTTGTAGGAGGGCAGCAGCCAAGGCCAACAGGATGCTGGGATGCATCGCTAGGGGGATCACCTCCAGAAGGAGGGAAGTGATACTCCCTCTGTATAACTGCTTGGTGAGGCCGCACCTGGAGTACTGCGTGCAGTTTTGGAGGCCACACTTAAAGAGGGACATTAACCTCCTAGAGAGGGTCCAGAGGAGGGCAACCAAAATGATTTGGGGCTTGGGGACAGGACCTATGAGGAGAGGCTCAAGAGCTAAATATGTACACTTTGGAAGAGAGAGAGGGACCGGGGGACATGATAGAGATCTTCAGGTACATGAAGAGGGTAAATGGGGAGGAACAGTGAGGGTGCTTGAAGGAAGGAGGGGGCCACTAGAGGGCATGGGTGGAAGCTGGAGGGGAAGATTCAGGAGAAAGGAGGAGGTGCTACTTCACTGAGAGGGTGGTAGAGCCATGGAATGCACTACCTAGGGGCTGGTGGAGGCAGAGACAGTGGAGGGGTTCAAGAGGGGTGGGACAGGTACAGGGAAGGGTTCAGGAAGCAAAATCCAATGCAGCAAGAATATCCGGAACTGGGAAGGGAGAAGCCAGAGAAGGCGAGGGGGACAGCAAGGTCAGCACCCAGGGTGGGGGCTGACCAAATGAGCAGACACGAAAGACCATTAGGCCTATTCTGCTGGCATTTTAGTATGTTAGTATGTTAGTATTCCAGAAAGGACACCAGGTAAAAGGAATTTGGTGGTCTTACCCCGGAGGTATAGATCTGGGAGGCCGGCTGGAGATCCACGGGGTTGGGGTGGGGTGTCTCTGTCCCTGATTCCCTGGTCAGGTGGGCAGTAGGAGCCTGAGTTGAGTGAGGTACACTCGAGAGAGGTCCTGAGTTGCCGGCACTAAGGAGAGGCAAAAAGAGTTGAAAAAAACAAAACAAAAGACAATGCTGGGGGGATGTAGAGAATGGTTATATTAGACAGGCATCCTGACCAATAACGGATGATTTGTCGCATACACAATGCTGTCACTCTGCTCAAGATAGTGTTCTTAATTTCACTGGCTGATGAAGATCACTCCCCATGAGGGCGTTCTTGTGCTTGCAGGACTTTGCTGCCTTCAAGAACAGGGAGCAGCGACCCAGTGGCACTGAGGGCTGAGGCACTGGACACCACAACCGCGCCCATGCTGGTGACCCGGTTCAGAGCGACCTGCCACCGGGCCTGCAGGAGGGAAGGGATCAAACATCCGTGGGACTGCTCTCCTTCCTGGGAGGGATGTGGGGACAGTGCCGTTCCCATGCTGCTCCTGGTGAGGCCGGGGCAGTGCAGGATATGCAGTGCTAGCAGACGCGCTGGGTGGAGCAACAGGGGGCAGTGGCTGTTGGCACCATGGATGCCATTGCATGGCCACGCTCCAAGAGAAGAAACAGTATGAAAAGCCCCAGAGGATCAGGGGCAGACCAGAGGACCCCAGGGTCTAAGCCCCACATCCTCAATCCGGACCTCACTCAATGGTCCCAGGCACCACCACAGGACGGACCCTCTAACATGCAGATAGAGCCTCCAGGTAGGTGAGGCGGGCCCTCCTCCGGGGGTGATCCGGGAGGCTGGGAAGTCCTGTGGGGGGGGGGACTTAAGAGGAGGGTCTCGGTGGGGAGTAGAGGGCAGACCGAGAGGGCACCTCTGAGAGATGCCTCGGCCCGAAGGAGACAAAGTTCACAAAAAAAAAAAAAAAAAGAAGAAGAGGGGAGCAGAACTTAATAATAGCCCCAGTGTCACAACAGGTGGCCCACTGGGCAAGCACACTGGGAAAAGTATGTGTCCAAAGCCAGAAGTGTATGCCCTGGCATACATAAAGTATGGGAATGTTGCACTCGGTTTGTCACAGGAAATATAAACACTTCTTGGGTGGTGTGGTCCTTACAATCACACAGCCTGTTGTGTGTTATCCCCTACTTTAAAAATGTGCTTAGCTTTATAATGATGAGTAGTAAGGTCTGATAAAATGGTGGTTGTAGAGGGGTGCAATTTTTTAACACATTTTTCAAGCCCTGAAGGAAGTTTGGCATGGCAGTGTGTTATCACAGGAACCAGCCAGGTGGATTTCAGTTCCTCTAAAAGCAGGTTCTGTTGTTTTGCCTGGCAGGTTTACTTGGCTCATCCAGCTTATGGAGCAGCTGGTCACACAGACGTCTAAGTAACAAGCTTTAAACTAGGGCATTAGGAGAAACTGGAGGCACCACCCACCTGCTGTGTGCCTATTCAAAACAAAATACTGGGCTGGGAGGGACACTTTATCCCATGAACTGTAATTATTCTTATCCTTAATACTGTTTCTGTAGCTCAGCTAGCAGTCTGAACTATTACTGTCACTAAACACAAGAGAATCATAACTCGGGAGAAGACAGACTAGTAACTTTAATACCCAAAATTTGGGAGCTAGCGTTAGAACAAACTCCGGTACTTTGAGGTACAAAAACTCTTGAGGCTCTTTCTGCCTCAAAGTGCCAGGGTTTTTAGTTTTATTCTAACTGTGGCTTTCACAGAATTCCCCACAGGTTGCCCCGTGCTGAGGCTGTCCTCCCCAATCAAGTGGCTCTCATCCAAAATTGGGGGTGGTGGTCGAGTGGTGATGCAGGAACAGGGGTAGGCAGAGCTTCACAAAGCCGGCACCTTCCCTTTTCTCCCAATCCGCTTGCCACTGCGGCACATAAGCGTGCACGTGTGGAGGTGCACATGCTATGGAACTTCCAGTCCATGGTGCTCAGACTCCAGTACTGTCACCTGTCCTCTACCAGATGGCAACCAAGGAGTGAGGCTCCCTATCCCCAGGAGAGGAGAGCAGTCCATCGGATGCTCGATCCTCTCCCCCCCCCCCAGCTAACCCCCAGCACCCCGAGCTTATTCCTGAACTCGGGTCGTCGGTGTGGTGAGAGGTTAGGCACACTGCACCGCAGCCCTCAAGCCACTGGGCCAGCTTGGAGTCCCTTACTTTGAAAGAGTTGAAGACTGCATATGCTGAGAGCAACATAAATATAACGAAAGCTCCAGTCATTTCTATGTCTCCATTTTGTAAGGGGTGGGGACAGCCTACCCATCAGTCCAGCCTGTGCAAGACCCACAGAAAACCTTTTGCCACCTGCTATTATTATGGCAGCAGTTCATGCAAAAAATAGCGATGCATTTCATTAGGAATTTCTTTGCATCCCTAGTGTTATCCCTCTTGTTCATTTTGCTTGCAAATCCATTAATGTGTGTAAGGCCTCTGTAGGGCGGATGTGCTCCCTAGTTGACTACAGGACCAAGACACCATTACTTTACACCACTACAGGGCTGCCGTGGATGTTTCTTGTGCCTGCAGGGTTCTTGTCTCACTCAGCAGTGAGGGGGTTTCTATCTTGCAGAAAAGAAATGGCAGTGCCTCCACCCATAGAAAGAGTTAAGTAGGCTTGATGGCATGACAGTACAACCCCCGGGATGCTGTACAAGCCCAACTCCCCACTGTGATCATACTTCTCAGAGAGCAAACTCAACAGCCCCCCCATAGGAATTTCTTTGCATCCCCCAGTGTTGATCCCTTTTGTTCATTTTTGCTTGCAAAATGGTACAGTATGTACCCCAATGGTATGGTAGACTGATGAGAGCAGGTTGTAAACAGCAAAAACACAACTTTATTTACCACAGGCCATTCAAGGGGAAATGGTTGGTGCCCTCCTGGCTAGAGTTAAGACTGCCACCCTCATAGTAGCCACAGTTAGGCAAACCCTTAATAGGCAAGGCTAATAAGGCCCAGCTAGGCGCAGTCATCTCAGTCCACCCCCACACCACAAACAATACAGTAGCCCTCCAGTCCTCCTGCATTTAAAAAAAAACAGCTACCAACTCCCTCCAGTACCAGGTCTCTCATTGACACACTGGGAGCCCCCGCTACAGAGTTCCGGGTACCTCAAGTGAAGCAATGCCCTAACTCTGTCCTAAGCGCAAAGCAGAGGCATTAACACATGTGCTAAACCAGGTAGTCTGTGAGGCTCAAACACCAAAGCACTGAAGGGCTCAGTTGCAATACTGGAGAATGTTACCACTATATTTGGTGGGGCTTGTCACTTTGGTGCTCACTTTTGACCCCCCCAATGGACTGTGGGGTGCTGCGGTGGGTTGGAGGGAGTGAAGAGAAGAAAGATTTCTTCAACGCCTCCTGCGCTGCTGCAAACAGCTCTTCCCTGCCGCCAACTGTGGAGCACAGCAGCACTAACAACAAACAGGGATTCACCCAAACTGATACCCTAACCCAACTGGAACACTGGTGTAATCAAGCATTACAGTACTGGGAGTAACTGAGTGTGTTTGGGGCAGGAGCACTTTAAAAAAAAAAAAACTTTGAGAAACAGTTCCCTTATGAACTACATGGGTAGACTCCATCTTATTTAGACAAAAAAGGTGCGCACTGGGGTAGTGCTGCTCACGGCAAAAAGCAACACCACTACCAACTGGAAGCTGGGCACTCACAAAACCAATTATTCTAGACACTGCAGGTTATGAAAAAGCAATATATATTTATTAGAATTCCAGTTTGGGAATAAAACAGAACAAAGTTTGCACATGCCTGAACTCTATTAAAAACAACTGTGTGTGTGTTGGGGGGGGAGAGGGACATATATAAAAGTCAGGGGCACCGAAGAACAGCATAATTTAAAAACTACCTCAGTGCTGAAATTAATACAGAGAAGCAAGTCCTGCTGATGAAACAAGTATCTATTATTTTGGAAAACATGTACTGAAACCCATTGTTATTATTTTCTCCAAATACAGGCAGAGTTCAAAACTCACATTGAGACCAGGTTTTACTGCAGCTCTCAAACGAAGTATCCAGAAGGTCTCCTGTTTTAAAATGAAATTATTAAAATTTTCCCCCACAACCCAGGGTTGTCATTTTAAAACAGGAGACCTTCTGGATACTCAAGTTGAGAGCTACAGTAAAACCAGGTCTCATTGTGGGTTTTGAACTCCGCCTGAAAAAAATAATAATGGGTTTCAATACATGTTTGTTTTTAAATAACAGATACTCATTTCATCAGCAGGACTTGCTCCTTTATTAATTTCAACATTGAGGTTGTTTTTAAATTATGCTGATGCTTTGATGCCTAATTTTATATACCCACACACACCCCTACTTGTTTTTAATAGAGTTCAGGATTTCTTCAAAGTTAGTGTTTACTATGTGTTTGAAGCTGCTGTTAATACACGTGTCACCCAGTCTGTTAAGTGATTTCTACATCTATATAATTAACAATCAATGAAGAAATGACCAACGAGTTCGAAATTGTAATTGTGATGTCAGGGTGAATGTCAGTTGCTGTTGTACTGTTTATGCCTCAGAATGTGCACATCAGCCTTTGATAAAGGACTGCTAAAGTCCAAAACACATCAGGCGTGTGCAGACTTTGTTCTGTTTTTATTCCCAATATGGGATTCTAATAAATATTTATTGCATTTTCATAAGCTGCAGTGTCTAGAATAATTGGTTTTGTGAGTCCAAACTTCCAGTTGGTGTTAGAATCCATTTAGCCACCTTTGTCCCTGTGCACATGGCAACCAGGCTCAGAGGGTAGTGACTGAGCCAGTAAGGCTCAGAAACCTGCCAAGGAGCCCAGTAGCTTCCAGGGACACAACAGGACTTCATTAATTCACCTGGGATTGAGGTGACCAATCCAGCATCGAGACACCCTGCCAGATGGACTTCCCCCAGAAATTCACAGTGGGACTTAATCCTTCAGGGATATTCCCGCTGTTGGCAAGTGTGAGAAATTTTCCAGCAACAGGAAAGTCTGCAGAAACCTGCCAGGCACAGGGTAGGACAGCAAACTCATTGTCTGCGAGTGTGACCAAACACTTTGCAACAGTGCTAGAGGGAGGCTTGTGCTTATACAGCCAAGAAGGAGAATGCAAATTGCAGAAGAGACATTGCAAACTATTGCTAACAGCAACTGGCTGTCAGGGTAAAGGGCCTTCTACTGAACGTCAGTACGGACAGTGAGAGACATTTCAGGCACAAGAGTCTGCAACTGTACCAGAGCAAGAGGCGCTTGTGTGCCACCGCTCAAGCACCACATCCAGGTGATTGATCACATTGGGAGCTGCCTTGGGGAAGCACTGTGGAAGGTGTGTTAACCAGATAAGATTCACCCAAAAACCCTAAGAGACAGGCAGAGAGTGAGCCAGCGGATATGCAAGAGGTGCCGGACCAGCGCAATTAGCAGAAGGAAGCTGAAGGAATAATTGGTGGAGTGCAAGGACTGCAGAATGGATGGCGTGACATCCATCCAGGACTGCAGTAGGAGACATAGGCCTTCCAAACTGACATTAATTATAATTATACAAGAGGTATCTGCTCTAAGCCAATCACAATGCAAAATACCTGACAGTTATTCTCCTAAAAACGACCTCCAAAAAGCCCCAGAGTTGGTTATTCACTTAAACCCCTCCCACAGACTCAGTTATTCAAACAAACCCTGCCCACAGTCAATGAATTAAACTTTGGGGCACTGTCAGCTTTTGTCTACCTTCCCTATTGTAACCTGTTGCCTCTTCCCATGTCATGCCTTCTGGTACCCTATATGGCCCCAAATTCACATGAAATGCAATATATATATATATATATATATATATATATATATATATATATATATATATATAATTAATAATCGTTTTAATTGCACTGGTACCAACCTCCTGGCCTGATGCTCTAACTTGTGTGTCAGTGAATATGCTGTTGAAGCATCGGTAAACTACATCAGCGAGTTACTTTTTTTCAAGCACTTAAAGCTAAATACAGAACGTGATTCTCTGTGTTTCACTGAACTCTACAAAGTAAGGCCCTGTCCACACTACACCACTTACAGTCTGTAACGGTTCCAAACCGTTACAGACCGGAACCATTAGAGTGTGTCCACACTGCCGGCAAACAGTCTTGATAACGGTTTGGAACCATTACAGCCCGTCCACATTGTGGGTGCCGTGTAACCATTACAGCGGCACCCTATCCCATAATGCAGTTCGTGCTGCACTGGGGGAATGCTGGAGCTACTACGCTCACCCGTCCACACTATGGCTGGTAACATTACAGGGGCAGAACCGTTTTCGTAACGTTGTTCAAACCACCTCATAAGTGGTTTCAACAGCGATTCCAACCTGCTAACAACGTTACAGGTGTACGCAAACCATTGCGGTAACGGTTTGAGCCTCTGTAATGTTACAGAGGCATAGTGTGGATAGGCATAAGTTTCATGAAAACAAGTGGCATATTGTAGTGACTCAGCAGTTTCACAAGTAAATCTGTGACTCAGATGCACATGCTTGAGTCACGATTACTTTTCAAACCACCGAGTCATTACCATATACCGCTCATTTTTGCATGAAACTTGCTCTGCAGAGTTAAGTGAAACACAGAGAATCACATTCTATGTTCAACTCATAGTGCTTGAAAAAAATACAACTCGCTGATGTAGGAATTTACAGGTGCTTCGGGGGCATACACACTGATGCAAGAGCTAGAGCAGCGGACCAGGATGTCAAAACCAATGTAATACAGTTTCCATTAAAAAAATACTTCAACTCATATAATAGTGATGACATTCAGTGAGTTGGAGTATACTGGCAAAACTCAGCTGGTGTGGCTTGCAGTACATTACCGCTCGCCTTGGCATTTATGACCCATACCAGCCGGTTATTGCTTCATATACTACAACTCACTAAATGTTATCACTTAATTATATGAAAGGTATCTATTGTAAACAAATTATACCACAGAAAACCTGTTATTTAATACCCTACAAACAACTTCAATCACATTTTAGACATACCCGCAGTAATTATCCACATTTCAGAAATATCCACAGTAGGTTATTCACATTTTAGAAATGCTCACAGTAGTTTATCCATTTAGTCCACGGAAAAAAGACATGTTCCACTTTAACTACCACAGAACTTTCAAAATCATGGATTCAAAATTCCTAGTCATATGATAGTAATAACATTTACTTAGCCAGTGTATACTAGGAATAACCGGTTTAGTGGCTAATTAAATGCCTTGGCCTTCGGCCTTAGCATTTAATCACCAACATCAGCTGGTTATTCCTTCGTTTACTCTGGCTAACTGAATGTCATCACTTATCAAGCCCCTACCAGTCCCGCAACCCGCAGATTTGGGCTACTTGTTGTAGATGGACTAGGCCATCTGGCCAGGATTATAGTTTTAGGTTTGCCTTCATTGTTCATTATGAGCCTCACCTCATCAACATGTGCAACGTGATCATCGGGCCTGCAGTGACTCACCCCTGACGAAGAGGTCCTTGAGACCCGAGCGCTGAGCTGTTTTGTTTAGGTATGTGGACCCAGAATTTACTTATTAAAATTTCTTGTTAAGCTGCGTATCTGATTTACAAGTAAAGTAGTAACAGTTCTCACAGAGCCTGGAGTGTGGCGCTTTATTGTTTCCTACAGTTATTCAACACCTGGCACCAAGTGACTGTCAGGGGAGGTCTACAGGAGACAAAGGAAGTTCTGCTATGAGAGGGGATCAGTGTAGCAGCCCAACAGTTGAAAGCTGAGCAGTGTGTTGAGGGAGGGGGAAGGCTAGACAGCCAGGAATACAATAAATTGTTTGCCTAACCCCCTTTTTCTTTCCCCAGAGTCTTGTTCCCGTTCCCACCCCACCAATAAAATCACGTATTTATTGTTTTTAAAGTTCCTGACTCCTTGCATGTTATTTTAGTGTGAGGACAATAATTTGTAATTTGCCAAAGTATTGAATTTAATTGAATTGTTGACTGGATTATGTGGAAGGTTGGAAGGTCATGCGAGTGAGAACCTAGTGGATTGGTAATGTTTCCCAAGAGGGTAGTACCAGCTTTACACCTAGCCCACTTACTTTCTCTGGGTGTAGCCACTGAATAACTTTAACATCTGAACATTATATTGTTACATCTCTGGGTAAAAACCCTCACTAGAGTTAACAACCCTTGGCCCTCGACCCTATTTGAGTACCAAAGGCAGGGACTGTGTACTGTCATCTACAACAACCGGTAGAAACATAAAATGCTTATGACCCCACTCAACATGCAGGGCAAAGAAAACACTCACTATGTGGTTCTAGCAGTCAGGCAATGGTAAGTGAATCCAGGGCCAAGAGCAGGGAGGTGCAAGAGATGCGGCTGCAGTAGAGCACGCACTGTCAGGGGGCCCAAGGCCTCAGAGATTAGCATTAAGAAAATCTTTTATTGTCAAACTAACTTGTAATTTTCTATTGGTACATTACTTATCCATTTGAAATTTAGCAGTGTGAGCAGTGGAGTCTATGCTACAGGTTACAGCTCCACTCAGACAGCACAAACATGCACCAAAGAGGGCAAAAGTTGCATGCTGTACAGAAATGGCCCCTCTTCCCTTTGTCAGTGGATCCAAACTGATGCACCTGCTCTATAACTGTATCTAAAGGAAGGGAACATGAACTGTTCAAAGTCTGCCACTGATTATGTTTTGACCCAGTAGATTCCTCTTTAGACCCAAATTTTTACACCAGTGGGTCCAATTACGACCGTGTTTTAAACACCCCAGCACTGTCACTGACTCCACTGTCACGGTGTGGGAGGTACAGAACAAAGAAGCGAGAGGGACCCATTACTCAAAAAAATCTGATCTTGGTACTGGTGTCCTTGGGAGGAGCAGGGAAAAATTACATTGTTCATTTCCATGATCCTGGTACCAGCAAGGGAGAAGGGGACAGCATGGAAAAACTACAGATATCCACCAGGAATGATATAAAAAAAAACTACACTCTAAATATTTTATATACAATGAGTTTTTTTTTTTTCATTTTTACACTTATTAGTGGGGAAGTAGAGCTCCACAAAATAAATTTCAGGAGGTGCCATAAAGTTGTTGGGCACAGCCTTATGTGTTACTTCTGGGACCCTAGGAAATATACAACTACCACTGGGAGAGGAGTGTACTCCATATGCCACAGTACAACAAAAGCCTAATATATAGTAGATTCAGAGACCCAGTCACCAGTGAAACACTTTAATTTTTTTATTTAAAACACAGGAAGACAGAACCTCCTAGTTTCTTGCTGGGCAGTGTTTCTTGGAAAGAACTCCCTTCATCAGGGCCTGTTCAGTCAACCAACAATTAATTACACCATTACAGTACTTGTACATACACATGCCAAACCTGTGTTTAAATAAAAACATTAAAACCTTACCAGTGAGTGGGTGCTGTGGGTAGCCTGGAGACAGGAACTGGGGCCACTACATGCACTGGGTGATATACAGACCTCCAGTGCAAGGAAAGGATTTTGATAAAGCACTAGGGGGATCCATCAGCAGGATGGAAAATAAGGGGATGGTGCTGCTGGTTGAGGAGTTCAATCTACCATGGGAATTCATGTCTAGTTCCCATACCCAAAGGCACCATCTCTTTAGATGGGCATTTAGTTGGGACGACTCAAGAACCCCGTCCAACTTGGGCGGTGTTATGCAATGCCAGATCTATCAAGAACAAAACTGCAATTACTGCAGATTTTGTTGGAACAGCTGATCTGGCATGCATCACCGAGACCTGGCTGGATGAAAATGCTGGCCCCATTTTGGAGGCAGCAATTCCTGCCAGGTACTCAGTGATTCACCGCCCGAGATTGGACCACGGGGGGGGGGGAGGTAGCGGTCTGTTTTAAGACAGAATTGGGCCTCACGGACGTTCCAGTTGAGGAGGCCAAATCCTGTGAATGTACCGTGGTAGCTGGTGTGGGTTGCAGGATAGCTCTCTTCTACCATCCACCTGGGGACAAGAAGCAATTCCTGCAGGAAGTGGTAGATTTCACCGCCAACATGGCATTGGAGTCACCCAGAGTGATGGTCCTGGGTGACTTCAATGCCTGGGTCAACAACGGACTCTCTTCATTTGGTCAGCACTTCCTCCAGATGATGTCATCACTGGGCTTCACTCAGATTGTTTCTTCTGCTACCCATAAACACGGTCATTCTCTGGATTTGATCTTCCTCCTGGGGATCAAGACATCTGATTTGGGGGTGGAACCGGTCAGTTGGTCCGATCACTGCATCGTGAGGTTAAATATTTATGCCCCCCTTTGCAGGTCTGCCCCTGTGGAGATGGTCAGTTACCGCCCTTTACGGGATGTGTGCCCTGAAGATCTGGTGGTGGTGACTGACCTCTCAGTGTTCTCTGATGTCAGCTTAAGTCCAGAGTTGTTGGTTCTGGCTTATAATAATGCCATTTCCTCAGCCCTGGACTTGATAGCTCCTGCTCGTGTTCGTCCCTCTCACTCCACCCTTGGGCCCCTGGTTTGATGGGTCCTTGAGGGAGTTGTGGATGTGTGACATACGTTAGAGCGCTGTTGGTAAAATCTGCCCTGGTGACCAACCGCTTTAGGTTGGAGGAGCACTATCAGCTCTACCAATCAGTGATTTCCCGGAAGAAGGCAGAGTTCCTGTCCAGGGAAATCACTGTCGCTCAGAATCGACCGGCTCAGCTCTTCCGAACTGTAGACAGGTTGTGCAACCCAGCCTATCTGCAGTTGTGGCAAGCTTTTTCACAAATTGAGTGTGATGAACTTGCTCAATTCTTTGCGAATAAGGTGGCCGGCATCAGGTTGGAAATCCATCTGACTCGCTCTATGGGTGATGCGGTTGGTCACTGTTTGTTCACTACTCCTCGTACTTCCTGGAGTTCTTCTGACCTGCCGGTCGTCTAAGTCATTATGAGGACTGTCCAGGGGATGCGCCCTATGTGCTGTAGCTTAGATCCGGGCCCAACTTCTCTGATTTTGGGTTGTTATGAGATCATTGGCCCGGTCTTGGCTCAAATTGTCCAGTGCTCCTTGGAATCGGGTGAGTTTCCAAGCACCCTGAAGGAGGCGGTGGTGACACCAATCCTGAAGAAAGCTTCGCTGGACCTGGACATTTTTGCCAACTACAGACCTATCTCGAACCTTCCCTTTTTAGGTAAGGTTGTCGAGAAAGTAGTGGCAATCCAGTTTGAGAACCATTTGACCATCCATAATGTCTATGAACCTCTCCAATCGGGTTTTCGTAAAAGGCACAGTACTGAGACTGCTCTGGTTCGGGTGCTCAATGATCTCCTTTTTTTTTTTTTTTTATTATACTTTTTGGCCCTTGCTCTGAGGCACTCAGTCACCTTCTACACCTACCTTGTCATCCAATTACCACCATCCTCCACACTCACCGATACTCCCTGGCTTTCCCCCCAGGGTGGGGGCCATGGCACCGCTGTCCACCCGTCTACTACAGGGAAAGGTGCCGGCTACCTGGCATTGCCTCCCTGGCTTACCCGCCAGGATGGGGTTCACGGCTCGCAGCAGCCCACGGCACCGTAACTAAGTCAGTGGTGTGGTGGACAGCCATACAGGCTAAGTGCAGAGGTGGCGTCATATATCAGGCTCAGGAATTTTTTGTATGCCCCACTGAGGAGCCGGACATGCACTGACATCAACGCACTGAAGTGCAGACATCTGCCGGCTCCCCCCTTTGTAAATGCCCACGTTCTGCCAAACACCCAGCCTCCGCTGGGTGTCACTGCAGCGCAGTGCATGTCCCTCAACCACCCCGAAGGAAGGAGAGCTGTCGCAGGACGCTCAATCCTTCCTTCCCCAGCCAACCCGAGTCAGTTCCCGAACCCGGTGCCCGGCACGGTGCGAGGTGTGGCATCCAGCGCCTCAACCTCAGCACCACTGGGCGGCCCAATGATCTCCTGATGGCCAGAGATCGGAGAAGCCACCATCTTGGTTCTCCTAGATCTCTGCTCAGTCTTGACACTGTAGACCATAGGGTGCTGCTCGATCGCCTGAGGTCCATTTGTGGCCTGTCAAGTACAGTGCTCAGATGGTTTTCTTCTTTCCTTGCTGGAAGAACACAGAAAGTTGTGTCTGGGGTCTTTTCCTCCGATCCTTTCTCTCTGTCCTGTGGGGTTCCTCAGGGTTCAGTGCTGTCCCCATGTTATTTGCAGTGTACATGCTACCCCTCGGAGACATTGTAAGGCGGTATGGGCTGCAGTTTCACTGCTATGCTGATGATACCCAGTTATATACCTGTCTTTTGCTCCTGACCAGTCTAGTGCACTCTCAGTATTTAACAACTGTCTAGTCGAAATCCAAGACTGGATGAATTCAAGCTGGTTGAAATTGAAGCGGAAAGACTGAGGTTATGGTGGTGGACCGGTCGCAGGATAGAGAGGCTGAGGATTGATCGGCCCTCTGAATATATCTGGGGGTGAGCAGAACCTTACCTCTGAACGGGTGCGCCGACCTGGAGTCGTGGGTTGACAATGGCTGACCCTTCATCATCAGGTGTCGGCAGTCATCAAATCGGCAATTTACCATCTTGAATACTGCCAGGATCAAGCACCTTGTTCCGTCCAGTGACCTGCCGGTATTGGTCCATGCCTTTGTGACCTCTCGACTTGACTACTGCAACTCCCTTTATCTACGGCTTCCTGGGGTTGATATCCACTGCTTGCAGCTAGTGCAGAATGCTGCTGCTCATCTATTGTCAGGGGTATCTAGGAGTTTGCATATTACCCCTGTGCTGCGTGATCTGCACTGGCTGCTGATTCAGTGGTGGATCACCTTTAAGGTAGGCCTGCTGACCTACAAAACCCTACATGGTCTTGGTCCTGACTATTTGAAAGAGCTCCTGATTCCTTACAGCCCTGTGCGACAGCTCCGTTCAGCTGACGAGGGATTGCTGGAGATTCCGAGGGTTATTTTGAAATCTTTTGGGGCCCGTGCTTTTGCGGCCCCTACCCTCTGGAATTCCCTGCCCCATCAGCTTCGGGAGTGCACGACCATCGGGGGCTTTACAGGCACTGAAAACTTTTTAGGACGCTGGCATTCCCAGAAATATAATGGATTTTACTGTTTATATTTATTGCAATGTTTGATGATTATGTTTTTATTGTAAAGGCGCCTTGATACTTGAAAGGTGCCTATAAATAAAGATTATTATTATTATTATTTATTATTATTATTGTTACCAGATGTGGATTGAAGCCTTACAGCTGAAACTTCAGCTAGAAGCAGGGCTAGCCTTGACTCCCCAGCAGGGGGGTCTCAAGCAGCTAGTCACTGAACCCACTAGGAACGGGTAATACTGGACCTGGTGCTTATAACAAAGACAGTATTGCAGACGTCACAGTGGGCAGTCTCCTGGGGACCAGTGATCACCATACAGTGCGGTTCAGCATTAAGGCGATTGCAAAGGCAAACCACGTATGGACAAGAATCCTGGACTTTAGGACGGCAGAGTCTAAAGAAATGGGATACTGCTTTAGAAGCAGCCTAGCAGGAGGACTTGCCAGGAGGGTAGAGGAACAGTGGAGGAAATTAAGGGAAGGCATAGTGAAGACAGCCAGCTTCTGCATGAAGGAAGTGAGCAAAAGCAGGAGGAAAAAATAGCATTATGATACTCTTAGGGAAGCAGTCACAAAAGTGAAGGAAAAAGGTGTCTTTAGGAGGTATAAAAGAACACAGCGGGAGGAAGATGAGGAGATGTACCAGGTAAAAGAGGAAGCACAGTGAGCAGTGAGGCGAGCAAAGTGCAAACAGAGGAAAGGATAGCCAAAGGGGTAGCAAAAGGAGACAAAATGTTCTTTAGGTACACAAGTGAGATGAGGAAAACAAAGGGAGGATAGTGAGGATAAGGAGGGTGCGGGGGGTGACTGTGCAAAGGAGGATCAAGAAAAAGCAGACACCATGAACAGATACTTCTGCTCAGTCTTCACAATGGAGGAGAGAGGATGGACCACGAGGGGCATCTAGAAGGCGGGGTTGATACAAGTCCATTTACAGAGAAAAGAAGTCTTGAGGGACTAGCAAATCTGAAGGTGGGCGAGGCCAAGGGATCGGACAGGATACACCCTTGCTGCACCACTGATGGCCTTATTTTACAACCATTGGAATCAGGAGTGGTCCAGAGTACTGGAGGAGAGCCGACATAGTCCCCTCCCATAACAGTAGCATCAGTGAGGAGGTTAGCAACTACAAACCAGTCAGTCTCACATCAGCAGTGGGGAAATTAATGGAAACCCTGTTAAAAGAAAGGTTAGTGGAATATCTTGAATCCAGTGGGTTACAAGACCAAAGACAACATGGACTGATGGGGACGGGAGGTGGAGGTGTCATGCTAGACAATTATGATCGACTTCTTCGACTAGGTGACCATGGAAATAGATCAAGGAAGAGCAGTGGATGTGGTCTACTTAGA
Source organism: Neoceratodus forsteri (assembly GCA_016271365.2). NCBI lineage: Eukaryota > Metazoa > Chordata > Ceratodontiformes > Ceratodontidae > Neoceratodus > Neoceratodus forsteri. Next base: position 254,241,578 of record CM028131.1, on the reverse strand, counting down.
CTTCAGCAAGGCCTTCAACACTGTGCCACATAGACTGATAAAGAAATCCAACAGTTTCGGAGTGGGATCCACAGTGGTAAACTGGGTGAAAAACTGGTTATGGATAGACAACAGAGGGTGGTGGCAAACAGTACTCTCTCTAATGACAGAAGAGTGACCAGCTGAGTGCCACAGGGCTCAGAACTAGGATCGATCCTCTTCAATGTCTTCATAAGCAACAGTGCAGAAGAGCTGGAAGGAAGGTATGCCTTTTTTGCAGATGACACCAAAATCTGTAATAGGGTGGATACTCAGGAAGGGATGACGAGAATAAGTAGGGACCTTCAAAAACTTGAGTGGTCAAAGGTATGGCAGCTGGGATTCAACGCTGAAAAGTGCACAATCATGCACTTAAGCACAGAAACCCAGGAGCAGAGTATAAAACTGAGGGGGGGCGGGTACTGATGGTCACTAAGAAGGAAAGAGACTTTGGTGTTATAATATCTGATGACCTCAAAGTGACGGAGCAGTGTACAAGGCAGTAGACAGGGCCAGTGGGATGTTGGGGTGTATAAAGAAAGGTATCACGAGCAGGAGGAGGGAGGTGATATTACCACTTTATAGGTCACTGGTGAGACCCCACCTAGAGTACTGTGTCCTGCTGTGGAGGCCACATCTCAGAAAGGATATAGGGTAGAGGCAGGCCAGAGAAGGGCAACCAAAATGGTGTGAGGGTTGCACGAGAAGCCTTGCAAGAAGAGGCTGAGATATCTCAACATGTACGCCCTGGAGGAGAAGGGACACATGATAGAGATCTACAAGTACCGCATAAGGGTGAACAGAGTACAGGAGGGTATCTATTTCAAATGAGGATGTGCACCAGGACAAGACTGCATACGATGAAGCTGGAAGGATGGAATTTAAGAGGAATGTGAAAAACTACTACTTTACTGAAAGATTATAAAATGGATTTTTACAAATCGTGAAATCTTATTGGCTGAGGGCCATCTTTACCAGTGATTTTATCTCAGTGCAACAGCACTGGATAAAGATCCAGCAGCCTCTTTACACTAAACTCAATACTAACCACACATACCTGATTGCCATCACAAACATGGCTGTCGCCTTTACTCACTAAAAGTCTTCAACTAGGCCCAAAATAAAACTGCCTTAAATTTAAAAAATAATAATTAAATGTTATTTGTCCTCATAATTTTCTTCATACACACATACATAAAAAAATGAAGTACCACAGTACTTGCTGTTTCAATTTCTGGTGTCTCTTTGCTAACCATGAAAATCCCCTCCTATCCTCACCTGCTTACCAGGAATCTCTGCTGTTAACTTGTGTAACACCCCTTGCCCCCTTTTTATGTGTAGGGGTCCTGATGGTAATCTGGGGAAGGGTACAAACCGAAACCTTCCAGGTATAAGGCCTACAGCTCAAAGAAAAAAAAAGGCCTTACCTCACCTGCAGATCCCAAGCAGTGTAGTGCAAATTGTTTTCTCACTTAACAGGCTATAGCTTACCAATAGCTGCAACGTCAGGCCAGGGAGGACAAAAGCTGGATTGTCTTATTTAGAGGACTAATATAGTTAGTTCATTCAATAATCCCATCACACACGAAGTAAAAGAACAAATAAAGAAATTTAATTTGGCTTCTATTTAAAATTAATAAATAAATAAAACAGGCTGCAGGGCATAATTGGGAGGTACAAGCAGTACCAGGCTCATACAGATGCTTCAAACAAGGCTAAAGTAATAGATCAGGTGCAGACTCCATGCAGATAAAGTGCCTTACTCCCCACCCCAGAATAACTAACACCGGGGATGCGGCCTTCAACACACACTGTGACTGCCCTGACAATCTTGCCAGAGAATCACCCCATTTGTAGCCCTCTTCCAACAGAGACTGGTTGCTAGCTTAAACTATAGCATGTGCAACTCAGCTCCCTCCTTGCAGTTACTCTTTTTTTGCATTTCTTTAATGGGCCTAACACGGGACATCCCCAGACATGGGCACAGCAGACGCGATAAAACAAGATCCTGAAATGCAATCCACCCACACTCGCTCCAGCAGCGTGACACACCTGAAAAATGACCACCTCCAACGGGTCCTGTCGCAGTCCTGCCACTGCTACAACAGCCCCACTGCCATACCTTTCTTTAGGGCACCAGGTATCCCCCTCCGAACCCAGATGTCGATAGGCTTATCTCCAGGCTGCTGCCCACCCAGCCACTGATCTTACCAGGACCCCAGTTCCCAATGGTCGCCAAACTCCTATCACCCTCCCCATCAGAGTTAAAATTGCGTAGCCATCGACACTAGCAACAGCAGCCAGTACCTACCGGGCGGGCGTTTGAAACCCAACCCAACTTGCCCTACATTCAGCTTGCCCTTAGCACCCAGGCAAGAAGCAACACTTGGGGTGGAACATGGAAATGCTCATTAACGGAACCCAACCAAAAAGGAGAATATGGCATAGTAAGCCAGCCCCGAGAGGGTAGCTACACTTGCTATAGATAAAACAAAATTCCTTGTTCCATCTAAGGCCTTCTGTTGTGTGACTGAGGGGGGTCAGCACTCTGCCAGTAGAACTGAGCAGAGATCTGAATTCTTGTATTTCATCCATAGTAAACATGCCATCTCCTGAAAGTCGGAAAAGACAGAAAAGGAACAAGGTGGGGAAAAGGGAAGGAATAATGTAAAGAAGAAGAAACAAAGATAAGGAACAGGTAAATAGGAGTGGGTTGGGGAAAGTAGAGGGTTTAAGGGCCAATTAAAATGAATATATTTTGCTGTGCATAATATTTGAACCTGAGATGACACGTCAATGCTGGGATGTGCTGGGACTATTTTGCTGGAGTGGATGGACGTTTTATAAAAGTCATAAAATTTTTCTTTTTATTTTTGAGCATTTTGTCACCCTCCCCAAAAAATCTTGGACCCATTTATAATCACAGTAAGACACTCCAGGGTGTGCTTTGTAGGGATACCAGCACTTCTCAGGTGGTTAAAGGTTTGTGCCTCAGCACACCCAAGATGTGTCGTTATCCCACCACAATGCACACATCATGCCTTATTGCTTAAGTGATGGATGCCTGGAACAGTCTGCCAGCAGAGGTAGTGGGGGGCTTCAAGACTTCGAGCATGCAAGGGATAGGCACAGGGAGTACTGATAAATAGACTGGGAAGGGGGCCACCAGAGGCCAGGAAGGGTCTGTGGAGATGAAATAGGCAGGGAACATCTGGGTGGACTTGGTAGGCCAAGCGGTCCTTTTCTGCAGAGTGTCTATATTTCTATGTCATGTGTATTTGGACTAGATCCATTTGAATGGTTAACATGTATGCCCCTCAGACAAATGATGTTGCCCAATGACTTTGGATGGTACAGCACACCCATGTGACATGAACTAGGTGGCCAATAAACTTTGAAAAAGGCCAGTGAGCTGTTGTGGTGTGGCCTTCCGGGATGATCTGCATATGACAGACCACCCACTGATCCAATGAGCACTGGAATTTTCATGATGAAGAAGAAAGCAGGTGCTGTGTTGACTTAGGTTAGATCTATGAGAGATCTTGGAGAGGCAGGACTGTTGCAATGATGGAGAGTTCGAGCTCCACCATCACACACTAAGCATCTGTGATAGATGAACTGTGAATCAAGTCTTTAGTTCCTGGTGAGGAAAAGAGTGGCATCAGTGTGCTAGCCAACATGACAGATGATGCCGTTCCAGTGCATAGCCAAAGAAGAAAGAGGTGAAGCTGTAGCAGGGTTATTGGAGGGTCCGTAGCAGAGCACCACAGCTAGGTGCTGGGCTGTAACCACTCAGAGGAATATACAGCCTTGATTTCTCCTAGCACTTGTCCATCCTTGTAGCAGTTTGCTAATATCTAACACTTATTCCCTTAACTCTACTGGTAGTTGTTCACAGACAAGTCTCTTGGCTTCTATGACTTTTCCCACACCTCCTACCCCTACACCAATGTCATCCCTTCCTTTTTGCAAATCTAGCCTGTACTGTGCTACCTATGTATCCTGTTCCTCCGTTTGTTCCCTCTCATGATGTCTATGGTTTTGAAAAATGCCTGTATGCTTTATTATACTTGCTTCAACAAGTTATGGCTTTGTAATTTGTTTCAAAAAATGTCTGTATGCTTTTATTATGCTGTCTCGACATGTTATAGTTTTGTAAATTGTATGACTCATTATGATGTTTTGTATTACTTGTGTCACGTTCGCCCAGGGCCACTTTGTAAATGAGTTCTCTCAATGGTGTATTCCTGGTTGAATAAAAATTGAATTGAATTGAACTAAATATAAAGCTGGGTTGTGTAGGTCAGTACAGACACACATGGAGTCGGGGAGTGAAAGAGCCAGCCAAACCTCCAGGAGGAACCAGTAAAGCCAGCACCTAAGAGTGAGTGAGCCAAGACCAGAGGCAGCCCAGCTGATCAAGGCAGACTATCGAACTCGGGGGCTATGAAGATCTGCAGTGCAAAGAAGGAGCAATCCAGTTGTGAACCCTGAATAAGATAAGGGCTTGCCCTGCTCCAAGGGAACTGAACTGTGCAAGCAGGGCATTTACTTCTGCATTTGACTACTGGGCCAACGTCTTACAAATACCTTCCATTCAAGGTTTCCTAAGCCATTTTAGCAATTGCATGGCCTTTGGATTGGAAGTTTCTATTTAAGCACATAGCTCCTTTACAATTAAAGTCCACCAGCACCAGCCAACCTGCAGCAACAGCATCAAGCCTGCGATGCTTTAACCATGGGTACCCAGGAACTGTGTCTAAGGGAGCTCTCAGTAGTTATAAGGGGAATTATCCTGGTACCAGGTGGGAGGGGGTAGCAGCATCCAGTAAAGGTGGACTTTCTAGACCATCTGTACTATGCATAAAAGTGCAGGAGCTGCAGGAGTGCAAACGATGCACCTATTTGAGCTTGACTAAACCAGCCAGCAAAATGGCTTGTCGATCATGCCTATGCAGGGCACTTACAGGTGGTCACACATTAGGACCTAGCCTGCATAGGGCACTTAAGAGGGCCACAGCAGTACATGGTTCAGGTCAAGCCTGCTTGGTGCACCAGAAGAAGACACACTGGTTAATTAATTGAATGAACCCCTTTTCCCTTTTAGGGCTGCATACTCTAAAGTTACTTTTTGTTGTTTAAAGCAATATCTCATTATTGACTCCCAATTACAATGCATGCTTTTTAAGGGGAACGGTTGCATTTGATTGGGGTCTATGGTAGGGTTGAACACAGTGAGGAGGTGGGCAGATACAGAATGCAAGGGCTTTGTACTGAGCAGTCACCAGGCCCATTTATTTATTTCTCTGGGAGGATGCACCACACTATTTCTTCTTGCTGGATGCAGCCCCCACCATGAGTGAGAACAATCCAGGAGCCACCACAAACATCTACAGCAGCCCTGTGACAATGTGAGGTAGTGGTGTGGCACCTTTATCCCTAAGGCACTTGAAAGGACACCCACTGTAGAGGAGTCTTACACGAGTGTGTTCACTACTGTGGTTTGTGTTTCCACATGGGTTACTGCTTTGCTTTGTGCTGTTCTGACAGGGGGTATACACTGGACATATAATAGTGCTTGGAACACTAATAGCATGTCTCTTCCAATATACCTTCTGTGGTCGTGCGCACACACATTGCATGCACTAACGAAACTTAGTGCCTGAGTCTGCACAGGTTTCAAGTACACAGCCCACAGTCTTTCATAGTTTTTTTTTTTTTTGAATTATGTCCCACTCCACTCATCTGCTTAAAGCCTATGACTGAGTGATACCTTTTGTGGATTTTGTTCATTAGAGTCCTTAAACAAACAGCTAGTTCCTCTGAAAAAGTTGAGTTGCTTATTGCTGCATGTGCTGGCTAGGACTTCAGAGGCACTGGTGTGCAACAGCAGCAGACGACTGCTTCTGGAATCTGTAGTCCTATACATTAACAGCAGTTTATCATGACGGACTTCACAAAACAGCAAAAATGTCTTTCTGTAGAAGTACATGAACCGAAACTAAGACAATGAACTTACCCGCAGGCACAGGGATAGAGCTGCTGCTTGCGACAACGATGACCAGGCTTCAGGAATGAGATTAGGTCACTGGGGCCGGCCAGCGAACGAGGAGCGAGTGTACCAGAGGACCCTCCCCTCCTCTGAGGAGGAAGGGATGCCATCCTTGTTGCAATACTGCCACTTGGGTGACTACAGATGATGATGCAGCACGGCGCCGAGAGGGAAGGAGGGGAGGAAGACCCTGGCCAAGGACCTGTGCAACCTGCGTATAAATTGTTTGCGCATGCTTATTGGTCCCCCACTGCATGCTGGCATCTTTCTGGGGGATATGGGGAGAAAAAACAGAAAGCAGCCCAAGTGTCAGCTTTCTGGGGATCCCCCACCTTCTTGCTGGGCCTCCTGATGCTGTGTGCGTTTGGGTATACCCCCTTCACCCCATACCCACTCAGGGGGGGGGGGGTAAGCCGAGACTCTTTGGAGGATAGTTGAGTGAAGGTAGGTGGAGCCAAGAGGTAGGTGTCTGAAGGTTCAAAGCAGGCGAGGCAGAAAACAGAGAGGGCATAAAACATAAACTGCAAAAAGAAAATGGCAGGAACTAGGAGTACTGTATATACTGGGGATTCAGAGGCAATTAGTATTTAAATACATGGGGTGAGCAAGTGGGAAGGTTTGTGGCCAGATTGAATCACCAGCAAAATCGAAGGGAAATTTTATCCAAGGACAAAAACAACTGAAAATTGAAGGTGGCGCTGAAGAAAGTACTGTATGTTACTGAGTGGCCTGTGGCTTGCAGTAAGTGTCACAATTTTATTTTATTTTTTCTTTAAAAGACAATGGCTTGTTCAAAATGAACATTCTAAGTGAAACACAGTGCTAAATTTAGTAAGAGGGCAAGACTGACACCAGTACTTTTCCCCATGTAGGTTGTGCTGAGATAAAAGTATGGGTGCTAAGCTGTCCCAACCAATCAGAAAGCAGTATTTTTCCTACAAATTTTATAGCCCATACAGGTGTCTCCGTAAAGATTTTAATAAAGGATATGAGAATTTCAAGTAAAAAGCTACAGATAACTATGACTCAGTCCCCCACCCCAAAACATTTTGGAAACAATGAGCATCTGGGAGATAGCCTTGAATTGCTGTCATCTTTGATAAACCCAAATGGCAATATGTAATTGAAAAGCTGTGAATCGAAGTGTTATGTAAGCCTTAATGACTGAAGACAGGAGGTCATTTCCCAGGCATTAACGCATGGTTGGGGTGCCTGCGGCCGTAGGCCAAGGGCTTCCCACCACCCAACCATGCATTAATGCCTGGGAAATTACCTCCTGTTGAGGTCATTAAGGCAATTTGTAATATGGCTCTTGGTGTGGTTTGGAAGTATTTGTTATTAGACAAAAGAAATGTACAATGTATAAAGGAGTAAAGTAATCTTTATTTAGGTTTTATTCCTGTAGTAGTAGTAATACGTTTGAACAACGTTTAGTTTTTTTAATAAAGTCAGAGTAAACGTTCTTTGTATGTTACTGCTGTCTTTATCAATGCTGTACTACAGCATATTACATGCGACCGTTTTGGAGTTAATGTCACTTATCAATGTAAAGTTGTTGATTTGGTAGCGGTTATGTGAGTAGGGTTGTTGTTATATTCATGACCGTTTTCATTGTACAAGTGTAATTATTTAGAACTGTTGCTATTTCATTAAAGTCATGGAACGGTGTTTGAGACAGTTTGGGATGTTGGAAGTTTGTCGTTTTCATTTGTAGAGACAAATATTTTGAAATCTGTGTGTAACACCAGATCATGGTAGCTTGTTTTAAAAGCAGTGTTTCATTATTTCTGTAGTGAATGTTTTGGGTATGTGGGGTACTTACACGATTGGTAATTTGTTTTACCTGTTGGTGTGCTCGTCTGCAGCAGTGTGTGTTTCTAATGGATTAATGCACGCTTAGTTTTGTGTAACGGGGTGTGTTTAAGCCAATGGTTGTGCTACATTTTTGGCAGAGATTTTTAGCCATATTACAAAATGATGTGAAGCATTACTCTGTGGGGAAAAATGTTTCAGAAGCTATTGTTCCCTAACACCACATTTTGATGTTGAAAGAGAACAAAGCCAAGTCTCTACAGTTTGTTTCTTTCAAAATTCCTGATGCAAATTGAATGGACAATATCCCTCAAACCAATTAATCCTCATATAAATACTTCACTTCATTGTAAAGCTAGGATTCCCAGATTTACAATGATATACAGCATTCATCTGTGAGACACATAGTTAAAGAGAACTCATCTGTTACATTTGCATCAGATTTCCATTGAAATACTGTAAGTGGTCTTCAGCTCCCTTCATTTCAGTGGGTGAAAGTTTTCGAAAAGCATATGAAGATATCATTAATGCATATCAGCCTGACATGCAAAATGTCCCTGGGAAGATCCTGCCTCAACAACACACACCTTGACATGCTGTATTGCTTAATTGAGTAATATTCAATTTTGTTTGTGCTAACTGCAATATTTAACCCCTCTTGTGGGTTACTGGTTAACTGCGATTTCCTCCACTTTTCCATGCAACTCTGGGTTAGGGTTGTTCCTAGAATATATAAGGGCAGCCCAATTGGGAGCTATGGGGAGGTAAGAGAATTGAAACCTATGACGTGGCTTGGTGGGCTACATGTCGAAGAGGACCCTCTAGCCCAGGGTATGGCAATGACTTTGGGTCCAGTTTGGTATCAAGTTCTCTGCTGGCGCCGGTCCACAAGTACCCCTTTTCCAAAGATGTGCTGGGAAAGCTGCAGTTGCAACCATGTGGACAAGAGAGTATTTCGGGCTCGAGCAAGGCAGGTCTTGAAGTTAGTGTAAGAGCCCCCGGGTTGTGCCAGTCTCTGTAAGCCTCTCTGGCACATGAATCCAATATTAGAGCAAGACCTGCTCCACCGCTGAAGGTCCCCATCTGGGACCTTTAGGATGGATGATACCCAGCTGTTCCTGGTGACATCAGAGTACACAGAGGGATGCTTACACCACAGGGGTAAATCCTAAAGGAACTGTATTGCCACTGCAACTGATTTAGAACTCCTCAGGATAAGAGGGTGTGCCAGTAAGATATACTGTATGGGTCTGAGTCCCACCTAGGAAGGACAAGACCAGAGAGAAGACATCAGAGTGTTGTAGTGCTCCTATGGAGAGAGGCAAGAGGAGAACACAATACTGTGGGTTGATCCTATTATTAACTGCCTTTATGCCCCTTTGCTGCAACCTGAAATAAAGTGGAATTTTAGTGGGACCTAAGTCTGAATAAGACATCCCTTGGGGAGTGATCTGGATCCTCAGCTGGGTCCCTGTTAATACAAATTAATGACATTGGACTGTACTGTTTTTTGGGGATGCTGCCTGCAGGTTCAACCTTTCCAACAGGTACTATTTCTGTTCTGCTGTGATGCTGCCACTGCGATGGTGATGAGCATCAAAGGTTCGAATGAGTATGGGTGGATAGAATTTACCCAACACGGAGAGGCAGAAGTCATCCTATGAGTCTGATGCCCGCTGGGCTTTATTCAACAACAGGGGTAGGATGACACGGTCACAGGAGGAATAAGATAAAAACTCATAAGCAGACAAAGTTTCACAAAACACTACATGATATTAGGTTACGAAACCAAGTAACTAAATCAGGTTACTAAATTAAGTTACTGTCTAGGATACTAGATCAGGTTACTAAATCAGGATCCCAGAAGATTTCTGAGGTGTACCTCAGCTTAGTGCCACTATACTCTATGTTTATCCTTAGGGTCTCCTATGGTACCTGTTGTCGAGGCACATGTCAGGAAGCAGAGGGAAACCAGGAGCAGTTGTAAAATTCACAACAAAAGTTTTATTATTAATAACAGTAAAATAAAATAAAAAATTGTTCAGAATAACAATTTACAGGTTAGTATAAACATAGAAAAGAGTCCTTTTTCTTCTCAATTTTCAATCTCAGTCTCTGTCTCTCTCTCTTATGCAAAACATTGCAGCTCCTTTTAATAAGCCTGTGCAGGAGCTCATTAAGAAAACAGCATGCTTCTCACACATTGTTCTTGTAAGTTTCCAATGTTCTTGTCAGTTTCAACAGGTGCAGCAAAAAGAACATTGTGACTCAGAACTGACCTCTTGTTTACATCTTCTGCAAAAAGCTTAAAAATGGCATCTCAGGTTAACCCCTTGAGTTCCAAATAGCTCTGCAATCATTTCAACAGTATAACTCAGGGTTTTATTTAACTCTAAAAATTGATTAGCGTTTTGCTCATAAAAGTTCTAAAACATTGTGAAAATGCATAGCACTTGCCTCACTGTGTTCAACAAACATAACACTTCTAGAAAACCTATATAAATGCTTTCTGTACAGTTAGTATTGTGCCAAGAAAAAAATTGCTAATCAATTATTTAAAACCCTGTAACTTGTAAGTGTCAGGCCATATTACACACCCAATGACTAAAAAGTACATTCACAACAGCAAGGCCAGCCACCAAACAAATGTTAATCTAGTAGAACAATAGAATATGCTGTCCACAAAACAAACTGTGTCACACAATATGTCTGCAAAAAATATATTGTCAGACATGTAAACACCTCTATTAACATCTACAGGAACATGTCGCCAACACCCTCCAAATTTCAAGTAAAAAGACCAAACCGTGTCCAAGATTTGACATGTCAAAATTTGCAATTTTTATTCATCAGAGTGGCACAGTTATGCACCTGTTGACATTTAACACACACAACGACTGAAAACTACATCCATGACACTAAGGCTAGGTATCCTATCAATTTCAAGCCACCATCACAAGCAACACGCTGTCTGCAGAACGTAAACTGCACCACGCCATATCTCCGCCAAAAATTTTTTTCTGACATGGAAATACTGTAATTTTCATCCACATGACATGCTGTCAACACCCTCCAAATTTCCAAGTGAAAAGACCAAACCATGTCCGAGATATAACATTTTAACGTATGAGATTTTCTTATTCGCAGACTGGCACAGTTCCGCACCAGTTGACATTTAACACACACAATGACTGAAAACTACATCCATGACACTAAGGCTAGGTATCCTATCAATTTCAAGCCACCACCACAAGCAACACACTGTCTGCAACATGTAAAGTCGTGCAATATCTCCACAAAATACATTTTCCGACACGTAAACACCATAATTCACATCTACAGGACATGCTGTAAACACCCTCCAAATTTCAAGTAAAAATATGAAACCATTTCTGAGAGTCAATATTAAAGATTGGTAAAATTTCCTATCTATTCCATTATAAAAAATTGGCCATCTTGTCCTTCCCTCACGATCAAAGACGGCCATGATCAAAGACTCTCACGATCAAAGAACTTGCAGGCTCGTTAATCAAATAATTTCAGGCTCACAAAGAATTACAAATCTTATAAATCAAAAATTGATGGAATTGCAGTATACCACCAACATGGTTCAACATAATGAAGCCCCCTGAGTAAAACCCACCCTCATTTGACTTCCTAGGACACCCCTGGGCTGAGAAAATTGATTTTTAAATTGGGCCATCTCGTCCCTCACTCACGATGCATGATCAAAGAATCTCGCGATCAAAGAATTTGCAGGCTCACGAACAAAGAATTAAAAATGGTGAAATGCAAATGTTTTTACTGATTTGAACCGAACCAACAGCATGCCTCGATAGAACGGACCCTTCTGAGCAAATCCCACCCTCATTTGTGTCCCTAGCCCAGCCCTGAGCCGAGATATTAGTGTTTTTAGGTTGTGATGCAAGATCGCTATCAAAGAATCTCACAATCAAAGAATTTGCAGGCTCGCGATCAAAGATCATTAGCAAGATGTGAATTAAGATTTTAAAAGCTTATAACTCTATTTTTTGACCGATTTGGATGGAACCAAAGCCATGGCTTGATAGATCAGGGTCCCCTGAGTAAAACCCATTGAAGTTTTATTTCAGAAGTGACTCCTGAGCTGAGATATTTGTGTTTGTGCGATCGGAAAACTGAAAACAAGATGGTGGACCTCATGGTCAAAGAATTTTTGAAATTCCTCAGGAACAAAGATTCTTAAACCGCAAGGCTGAAAATTCTTTGACCACCAGGTGGAACGAGATGGCCGGAACCCCATTCTTTGATCGCAAGATGTACACATAATTTTCCCATTGACTTACAGGTATAATTGGAACTTAAAAGTGCCATAACTTTTGAATGCCTTAATATTTTCACCAAACAAAAGCGGCATGTTCAGCCAACACAGCTCTTTAAAATGAGCCATCTTGCAGAGTGGCACACCACATAATGGCCGTGCAGGACCACATTAAGAATGCCAAAAGATGCCTCCAAAAATGGATAATTTTGCATTTTTCAGCGCTTTCGTACACAAAGAACAGCACTCCGACCCGAAGCAATTTGGCAAATCAAGAGATCTAGTGTGCCCTAATGCATGTACCGAATTTCAAGCAAATTCATTGAACGGTTCCAAAGTTATTAACGTCCAAACTTTTGAGTTTAGTATGTAACTGACCGCTCAACCCTAACTATAGTGGCGCGACCACACCACTATAATATATATGTACTTGGTAAGTAAATAAATAACTAAAGTTTACCTCCAAGTGCTGCATTCTCTGTTTTTTCTCCAGTAGCATATCAGCAGTGGGAACTAGAGCACTAGAACCTCGTGAGGTTCAAAGTCGTGAAAGGGTTCCCTTCTCCTTGGGAGTTGGACCTTTTTTCCGGGCTATTACCTGAATTTTAAAGGAAATTAGGGAAGAGCAAATCGTTATCAACTTCCTCAACCTGGGGTCAGGATGCTTCCTTGACTCAGGTCTTTCTTTGCAAATGCAGGTGTTGCCGTCGATACATCCTTGTTCTCAGTTCCTTAGCCTGGGATTTTTCTCAGGCGGCTACCAGTTTTCCACGCCTCAGAGTGTTCTCTCTGATACAGAGTAAAATGCAGGCTATTCTCCAGGTATCTGAATAGGTTGGCGGTTCTCACCCAAGACAGGGAATCCCTGGTTTCCCTCCTCAGAGGCTTGGCTGTCCTTAGCCAATTCTACTTGACTTTAGTTTTCAAGTCCTAAGTCTGACATGTTATTTCCTACAGTCTTTTTTTTTTTTTTTTGATACCTACTAGAAAAAAGTTCCCTAACAATCTAAATCTTGGCAACTCTTGAGGGGCAATGCTCATCTCTTGTCAGGGAAAGTGTGTTCCCTGTATATGGTGCATAATTGTGTCACTAGAGTCCCAGGGGCTAGACCTCTAGGTCAGATTCCAAGTAACATAATTTTTTGTGAAGCCTGAACCCTATTACAAGCTGGACTGGTGTAAGGAAACAGTGAACTTCACACCTCTCCCCTTCAAATCTTCGGTACAGAGGCTTCTTTCCAGTGGGCACTCCCCTTCGGGGGGGTGGTTCCATCTTTGGGTCTTGGTTTCTGAGAGAGTCCTTCTTTCATCAGTCCATGGAACCTCAGAGCATCTCTATCAGGCCTGCTTTATTTCAGTCCAGAGGTCATTTAGTTCAGAGAGGATCGGATGATATTCCTGCCCTGTATCACACCAACAGGGATTTGGGACACAAGGCTTCCAATCTCTCCTCAATAGCTACGAGTTTTGATCTCTAGCTGGCTTCTTTGGAGGTGTCTTAGTCACTCATCCATCTGTCGGGCAGGGCCACAGCAAGTGGACCCCTTGGCAGATCCTCTAAGCCGCATTAGTCAGGGCCACCACAAGTAAGCCCTCAGCACACAAGTCCTAGTCACATCGTCTCAGGAGGTAACGCCAGGTCCAGATCAGAAGTTTCACCTCCAGACTGAGCCACCAGTTTTTCCTGTTGCAGGCCCCAGCTCGGGTTCCTTCCAATGGACTTTCTGGAGAAGTGTTTTCTCTCTCTCTCTCTCTCTCTCTCTCTCTCTCTCTCCCCATATATCCCTTGTTTTCTAAGTATCTTTCTAGTTAAGGAATCAGTCACCACGATCCGGTGGTTCTGAACAACCTGGTACTTCATGATAAAAAATGTTTCAGTTAAACAGCCTTCTGGCTGCTTTCATTTCCACAAGCTTCTTCCTTCTTGCACAGGAGTAGTGTTTTCTGTGCTCCAGTCTTTTCTCCTCAAGGCCTGGTTCTTCAGAGGCTAGCTCCTAGAGTCCCTGTAGCAAAATAAGGCCTGGAACGTCTGGAAAAAAAAAAAAGTTTCAGTACCAATCCCTGCCTAGCTGTGACCCTGGGTAACCTCTGTCATAAGTTGTACCAATAGCCCAGGTGGCACAGAAAGAAATTGGACTATGCATTCCTGTGTTTGTTAGCTGTGTCAGCAGCGGGGGAGCGGGTCGCTGTCGGTGACCAGAGAAAGGAGAGTGGAGAACTGCGTGGAGCTGTTACTGCAGTCGGCAGTGGGGTCGAGACTGGTGGTCAGAGGAAGGAGAGCTGAACTAGCAAGGGGCACAGGTGGCAGTCCGGGGACTGAAGCAGGGACAGCCGGCCAACCACAGACAGCGGTGTAGGATCAGGCCAGTCAGGAAGAGAGTCGCCAAGGTGGTAGGCTTTAAAAATAGCCAGCCAGACCGATAGAAGGACAAAGTGGGAGCAAGGAACGTCCTGAGCTAAGGAAATCACTGCAAGGAGCTGGTTTGCAGCAAAGGAACTGAGTCCTGCATTTCTCCACAGGGGACTTGGACTTCAACCTCTCTGGATATGGGAAATTGACACAGACACTTAGAAATCCTTCACAAAAGAGATGAAATTGAGGTGAAATGAACTGGGTCGAGACTACTGACACTGGGGTGCTGGGAACTTGATCTTGGACTACTGACGCTGGAGGTGCTGGGGATTTGGACTTGAACTTGGTGACTTGGACCTTAACGTGGTGGCTATGGTTATTAATTCTTGATGCCTATGGTTTGCACATGCTTTATTATTTCTAAAAAGTCTTGACTGTGGGTTGGGGCTGAGGAAGGGGTGAGGGTTGGGGGCCCAAAAAATACATAAGGGTGATTTTAGGACTGTATCTAAGTATCACGGAAGAAATGGTAGGGCAGTACAGAGGGAGCGGTGACCAAGGGAGGGGGAACTTTGGCAAGGTGGTGGGGTGCAGTGGCTGTGGAATGGCTATGATCCTAAATTGGGCTTGGAGGATGGGGGGTTGTATGATGTGTAAGCAGCTCACTCAGCTGAGAGAGGAAGTGTTGGGGCTAAGGTGGGGTTAAATGGAGGGAAGCTGGGAAAAGGGGTAGAGAGCAGGGACGGTATAAGCCAGGAAGGAGGGAAGGGGCTGAGTGGATTCACTGGAGGATCAGATACACTGTTCCGGAAGTCAAGGGCTTGGGAGGGAGAGGATGAAAGGGATCCAGAGGGATAGACAGAGGTGGTAACAGACAACAGCAAGTACAGATTTGGGACAGGGACGCCCAGGATAGGAGGAAAGGGTCAGTGGGAACTGACAGCAGGAAGTCTAGAGGCACAGAAATGATGCCTGTAGCTAGAGAAAAGGGGTCAGTCAGGGATCAGAAGGAATGGAAGACAGTAGGCTCAGGAAAAGGCAGACAGATGCCCAGTATGAAGGACAATGCAGGCATAGGTGAAATGGGCAGAGGGTGGAAGTAACTAGTAGTTTGCCCTCCCAGGTATTCTAGTCGAGGACATTGGAGAGGAAGGGGTCCGCAGGGCCATCAGAGAAGGGGGTGCAGATCGGCTGGGGGATGTGGGGGAAGATCTCAGGTGCAGTGGAAGGGGGAGGGGCAGGCACATCGCATGCAGGAGAAGGGTGGATGGGCACATTAGGGGCGCACCAAAGGTGGCACTAGGGAACTGTGGCATAAGAATAGGGGCAGGAAGGAAGCACTGGAAGAGCTGGAGTTGAGCTCCTGGGAGGCTGAAAATGAACTGGAGGAAACCCTGCAGGGTAGGAGCTGCAGTAGGAGGCTAGGGCATGTGCCGGGCAGGGTGCAGGAGAGGGGAAATATGCAGATATGGCAGGTGGTAAGGAGGAAGACTTCCCCAAGTGGGATATGGTGCTCAAAACCTTCTGCAAAGATGGGCAGGACAGGAACAGTTGGAGGGGATGAAGCACAGTTGGCACAATCTCGCACAGTGATGCAGACGAGGGAAGGCCAGGAGCAGTTAGAGGGGGGTCAGGTGAAATTGGATCATGCTCAAGCAGTGATGTAGGAGAGATCTGCAGGGATGAAGGAAGCCAGGCGGAAGTATAAGGGATGAAGAGGTACAGGAGGGGGAGTCTGATGAAAGCCTAAAGGGAGAGGGTGAAAAGGTACAGATGCTGGGTGTGGGTAAAAATCAGGATAGGATAAGGCTAGGTGATGTGGAACAAAAGATGAGCAGGGACAGAAACCAAGTCAGGATGGAACATGAGGAGGAGTCCAAGGGGAGCCAAACCCCGTGACACAAAGCTAGAGGCCAAAAGGACACCCAGGAAGCAGGGGGCAGTAGAGTGGCACTCTTGGGGGACTCAATAATTAAGGGGCTAAAATGGGGAAGAAAAGGAGCAAAAAACAATGCAGTATGGGTACAGTGCATGCTGGGATGATGGTGCTGGAGGTGAGGCATTATATTCCTTCCTGGGGTAAGCAGCAGGATGAAAGGACACATCTGGTGTTTCACCTGGGCACAATGACTTGGAAGGGAACAGTCTGATGGAGGTACAGGCAAGGCTCAAGGAACTATCTAGGTTCTGTAGGAGCAACGCATTTTTTCTTCCATTTCCTTCTCTGAGGTGTTGCCAGTACCAAGAGCGAGCACACCCAGAAAGGAGAAGATAAGGGCATTCAACAACTGGCTACAGGGTTGGTGTAATCAGATGGGGTTCGGCTGGATAGGTGACTGGGGCTCTACATGGGAGGAGTAGGAGGAGGGGCTGTATGCCCAAGACAGGCTGCACCTGAGCTCTTCAGGGGCAGCTGCACTAAACAGTAAACTGGAGGACTTCATGGCAAGGAAGTTCAATTTAAACTAAATAAGGGGGTCTATGACAGGGCCAGCCTTACTGAGGCAGAGAAGAGAAGCTATCAGCCCCCCAAATCACAACACTCATCAACGGAACACTTAGCAGCAGGGAAGGATGGGATGGGCTACATGTTGGAGGGCTTTAGTTGCAAATGCCAGGAGCCTGGGGAACAAAATGGGAGAACTGGAGGCCACCATGATGGAGGAGAATCTAGACATTGTAGCAGTGGGTGAGACTTGGTGGAATGAGCACTATGCCTAGGAGACGGTGATCCCAGGGTATCAGTTGTTTAGGAAAGATCGGGAGGGGAGGGGGGGGTGGCATTATATATCAGGGAAGGGATTGGGGCCCATGGAAGAGCAGGATGAGGAGGGGCAGGAACAGAGATAATGTGGGTCACCTGGTCAGGGACAGGGGAAGACCTGCTGGGGGTAGTCTATAGGCCTCCTATGCAGGGGGAGGAAGAGGATAGGCACTTTGTAGAATCAGTAGCAAGGATGGCATGGAAAGGGGAAATTGAGGGACTTAAACCTTCCGGACATCAACTGGGAGGCACAAACAGCAATCTCCACAAGGAGCAGGGGCATCTTAGAGGCTCTTCAGGGAATATTCCTGCAACAAAGGGTCGGTGAGCCCACTGGGGGTGTAAACCTGTTGGATGTGGTCCTCACAAATGGGGACAGTGTGGAGGAGGTGGAGGTGGGTGAACAGCTTGGCACCAGTGACCACAGGGCTGTCAGGTTCAGGGTGAGAGCAGGCAGAGAGAGGGTTGGGACAAGAACCAAGGTAATGGACTTAGAAAGGCTGACTTTCATGGAATGAGGAAGGTAAATGGGAAGAAATGTTGAGGATAGGGATGCAGGAGGTGGAAGAATTATGGGCAGCCATCAAGAGAGGGGTATTTAAAGTCATGGACTCATGTATAAGAAGAGTAAGAAAGAATAGAAGACAAAAAAGACCTCTATGGTTCACTAGAGAGATGGCATTAGGGGGCAAGGAGAAGACTAGAGCATTCAAGAGGTACAGGAGGACACAAAAGGATGAAGACAGGGAAACCTACAGGGGAAAAAAGAATGGAGGCTGGGCAAAAGATAAGGAGGGCTAAGAAGGCCACTGAGGAGATGATAGCTAAGCAGGCAAGGGGGGAAAAAAACCTTCTTTAGGTACGTTGGAGAAAGGAGGAGGGCACAGCATGGCATTGGAAGGATGGGGGAGGAAGTGGAACAGTACTGGAAGGGGACTTCGAAAAAGCAGAGGCATTAAACCACTATTTTGCCTCAATCTTCACGGAGGAAAGGGACGGTCGGGAACCAGGATGGGGTGGGGAGGGTGGTCACACTACATAAGGGGGGTCGGAAAGACGAGGTCAAAAACTACCATCCTATTAGTCTTACCTCGGTGGTGGGGAAGGTATGGAAACACTACTTAAGATCAGGTTGATGATAGAATACTTGGAGATGAATGGCATGCAGGATGACAGGCAGCATGGCTTCATCAAGGGAAGGCCCTGTCAGACTAACCTGATGGAGTTTTTCAATGGGGTGACACAGATAGTGGACCAGGGAGGAGCAGTGGACGTGGTCTATCTGGATTTCAATAAGGCCTTCGACACCGTTCCACATGGTGGAATGGTACATAAGCTGGACAGACTAGGAGTGGACAACAGGATCACCAGATGGGTGGAAAACTGGTTGAAGGGAAGGAGTCAGACAGTGGTGGTAAATGGGACACATTCCAGGGAACGGGCGGTGACCAGTGGGGTGCCACAGGGGTCAGTGCTAGGACCAATACTTTTTAGCATCTATGTTAGTGACCTAGTGGAGGGTCTGGAGGGATGGGTATGCCTGTTTGCAGATGATACAAAGGTCTGCAATAGGATTGATTCACCTAGTGGGGTGCAAGCCATGAGGCTGGACCTGAGAGGAGGTGGTCTGACACCTGAAATTGAAGTTTAATATACAAAAGTGTTCGCTGATGCACCTAGGGAGGAAGAATAGGAGGGAAACTTACTCCCTTGGGAGGGTTGGTGATTAAGGAGAAGGAAACAGAAAGGGACCTGGAGATTATGGTATTGCGTGACCTCAAGGTGGGCAGCCAGTGTAGCAGGGCAGTGGGAAAGGCAAATGGAATGTTGGCCTACATTGCGAGGGGTTTTAATAGCAGGAAGAGGGAGGTGCTAATGCCATTATACAGAACCATGGTTAGGCCGCATCTGGAGTATGGGGTGCAGTTCTGGAGGCCTCACCTACGAAGAGATGTTGAGCTGATGAAGCGAGTGCAGAGAAGGGCAACCAAAATGGTACAAGGGATGCAGGATGTACCCTATGAGAGAAGATTGAAAGGGCTGAATTTGTACCCTCTGGCGACTAGGAGGGAAGGGGGGACATGATTGAGACCTTTAAGTATCTGAAGGGAATAAATAAGGTAGAGGGTAACAGCTTGTTCAAATTGAAGAAGGGAGTGAACACGAGGGGACATGGCCTCAAACTGGAAGGTGGGCAATACAGAGGTAATGTCAGGGGGCAGTTTTTCACGGAGAGGGTAGTGGAGGCCTGGAACAAGCTGCCAGAGGAAGTAGTGGCAGCTGAAACAGTGGAGGGGTTCAAGAGGGCTTGGGATAGATTTAAAGGGTTGGGAAAAGAGGGCGGAAGCATAACAGAAGGGGGGAGGTAGGGTGTTGGGCAGACTAGATGGGCCGTGGTGCCTTTCTCTGCCATCACATTTCTGTGTATCTGTGTACTATATACAGTTTTAAACAAAGGGATCCCAGTATCAATTACATTTCCACAAAAAGATTCACATATATTTTTATAAACCACCAAGAAATAGGCACTCATGGGAACCATCCATATAGAGTGGCGCTCACATAAATACACACTGGAACAAGAAACAAAAACATGAAGCACCCACTCTGAATGGGACATAAAAAGTTCTTATAACAACTCAAAGAAATCTCTTTTGAATCAATAAAAGCTGTTCACTAAATTATGTAAACAATGCATTTATTTTCACAGACCATATAAAGACATGATTTAGAACTTTAAAATTCATTACAGAGCATCACATATCAGTGCATGATTATGGCAAGACAATTTTTAGCAGCATAAACAGTGTAAACAGCAACATTAAAGCTGAAAATAGAGACAAGGCATGAAGGGACTGCACTCACACTGCAGCAGCTAGCCCTATGGGCAAAAAACTTAGTTCGCTACATAACTGGGTGGAGCTTCTTCAGAGGTTAAGACACATATATTTTTATAACTGCAGATGTGCAAGGAAGAAAATACAGAACAGCAAGTGAGGCTAAAGAGATAGCGAGAGGCAGAGAATTGCAAGACCGTCGGGGTGATCAAGTCCTAGGTTTCACAAGACAAGCTGGTTGCACAACCAGGCAGACAAGAGACAGAAAAGGAGAAGGTAGAACAGATCCTTGCATTTAAACTCTTTCTGATAACAAATGGGACAGAGCATTATTCAACCCTGTCACAGTACCATGGTACAATAACTACACCTTGGAAGCCCTTACCACCACTGGCTTGGGTCAATTACATCAATATACATTCAAAGACACACCAGAGTCCAACTGAAGCTGAAGTCTTCATGCGCACCATCGAGTAGAGTTGGTAGCTACAGAAAGATGAAGGTAAAAGAAATTTCCTGTGGCACTAAGATCATTATCCCAGTACAGACCTAGCTAAGGCCACTGGAATGGTGAGAGGTTTTTTTAGACAGACTGTGTGTTTCTCGTTATAAAATCCATTCTCTCAGAGGCTGTCGGTATAAAACAACAAGTAGAACAGGTTATTGGAATGAGCCCACTGGAGGGTGATCAGAATCAAACTAGCTGTAGAAGGTTCCCCAGCCAAAACCCACTATGGGGCCACCAAGGATGTGAAGGAACAATGAAGATTCTTTGGTGATGAACCCACTGGAGGATTACCAAGAATTGGAAGATGTTGTTGAAATTCTGATACAACCAGGAACCAGAAAATTTCAAGATGAAGATGAATGATCCTGAAGTGTCAACACAGGAAACTGGAACAAAACAATAAAATGGCGGACACGACCAATACTGGACTTCGACGGACTGAACTTGGGACAAATGACCAGGGGACGCAGACAAGGTTCTTCCAGGATGAGCACACTCTTTGGAGGGCAGCCAGCTTTGGGACATCTGGATCAGGAACCATGAGACAATAATGCAACGGCGAAAGCAACACACACTGGGCTTCAGCGTACCCGACTTCGAACTGAGGGTGCGGCTTGCATGGGGCTTCGATGTATTCGACTTCAGTGGATGACAGAAACATTGTCAACGTTCTTCTGGATCGACATCTTCTAGGGAAGAAAGACGTTGAAGAATGTCTTCCTCTGGATAGAGACTGATTCAGTAGAGGCAGAATGGCAGGCAACACGGTAGAGTACTACTGCGCAGAAGACTGAGTTCAGAACTACACTGACATGAAATCCTGATACAATGCAACACAATGGCAGTTCAAGGCAGGTATGCTGTTCAGGGAATTGGTAGCAATGCAGTGAAATATCACAGTTCCAACAACAGTGGTTAACTGTTCAACCTTGAACGTCCAGACCACAGCAACAGGAAATATTCAGTAATTCTACCTGATGCCTGCTTAACTATGTGAGACTCCTTTAATTCTGGCTTGGTCTTCCCTACGCTGGGTGACCGCTTTTACATCTTGTGGGCCTATTTACCCTCTGAGTGTTGGGCCTATACTCTGCCCTTTCCAATAACTGGGATCGGGATATCCTATGAAACTAGGGTCTACGTTGCCCCTTTAACACTGTGATGGGCCTGGGATGTCCGGTGAGACCTGGGCCTATAATTGCCCCTTTAAATGCTTTGGTGGGCTTTGCCCCTTTAAATACTGTGGGCCTACTTGTCCCTTTAAGACCTGGGCCTATACCGCTCCGACCGCTGCGATGGGCTTAGCTTTCCCTGCAAGACCTGGGCCTATAGTTGCCCCTTTAAATGCTGTGGTGGGCTTTGCCCCTTTAAATATTGTGGGCCTAATTGCCCCTTTAAGACCTGGGCCTATACTTTGCCCCCTTTAACTGCTGTGGTGGGCCTAAATTGCCCCTTAAAACACTGGGCCTTGTTACCCTTTAATGGCAGTGGCCTGATCAGGGCCAGTCACTTGTGTCTTCAGCTCTGCCCTGCTTCACCCACTCAATGAATATTTAAAAGGCCTCTACTAGGCCTATGCCTCTGGTCCCTCCCATGGGTGTCGCCACACACAGAATAATTAATTGTACTGGCTGCCCTTGCCTGCCCCACATTAGCACGAGCACTAAACCCTGCTTAACTTTTTAATTTAATTGAAATCTTCTGGCAGACAGCACCCTTCATGTGCTGCCGACTCGCCACCCTGACCCAGGGTGAAGATACTGTGGAGAGAGATGGAAGTCTCTGAAGGAGAAAATCGTGGGAGAACTGGCAGAGCAGGGACAGCAGAGTGGGTCTCAGGAGCACTGGCAGTTCACTCTCGACGCTGCTCTTCAGATGCCACTGATGTGGGACCAGAATGGCTGAGGCAGCAATAAAAACAAAAAGGGCAACAAACAGCCCACACCGGCACCGGGAGGGGGAACAGCTTCTGGGACTGCCAAACTTGACCGCACAAAATGGGGACAGATCACGGGGAGCAGCAGCGCTCTTTTTCTTTTCACTGGCTGGAGATGGCACACCACCACAAAGTCAACAGGACGGGCTACACATCCCCAGGTAAGCCTACAGGTCCCTCAACATTTCCTGTGATCCACTTCTCTCCACAGCCTAGCACGATCTGCCATTTGAAAATGGCTGAATTCAAATGAGCGCTGGGTTCTAATTCTCGAACCCGGCCCATGCCAGACACCACCTTGCTTGAAGGATTGTGGCACCATGCGCCCAGGCAGGGACAGCAGTCCCAGTGCATGGGTGCCCACTGTTGGACTGCTGGCTAAGGAAAGGGGGGGACCCTTGGGCAGACTACAACCCCCTATTTCTGTGGTGGCCCTAAACCACTGTACACTCTGGGGCACTACACTATCAAACAAATGTTAAATAGTTTGATTTTGAACTATTTCTTCTGAAGGAAAGTGATTGCAGGAGGAACGTTGTTGTGGAGTCCCAGTAGGAGAGTGAGATACTGAAGGTAATCAAATGCATACTTTCGAAGTATGTATCAGACCCCCAGAGCAGAAACGGCAGAGCGGCTGCAGATTGTGAGGAACACAGATGGCACACGAGATTATGATGTCAAAGAGCCGACTGTTGCTAGACAATAGTCAACCGTGTACCAGTCTCATGCGCTGACTGGAATATATGATCAGGGGCTGTGCCTCTGCACCCCCTGCACTTCCCCACACACACACAAATGATTGTTTGCTTCAGGAGGCAAAGCCCCGAGCCCTCCTTCCCACTCCTGCCGTAGTGTGTTATTATTACTGTATTAGTACTAATACAAATAACTACCAGCAAAACCCAGCCCGCTGACATCTCATCAGAGATGACAAAGTATGCTTGTCATCCACTTAAAATCTGTCCGCCATCTTTGTCCCTCAAAAACAGCAGCTGGGTCGAAACGGAACTAACATATAAAAGAGGCAAAAGTTCCTAAATGACCTTCCTTCCTGTTACTAGTGGATCCAGAGTGCTGCACCTGCTATGTAACAATATATGAATGAAGAACAGCTGAATTGTCCAAATACTGTTTCTGACCATTTTTAACTACCGTTCTGGAGAAATATGTGCTTTTGATTAATTTTCAGCATTTTGATCAATATTTTTTAAACCAGCGGGCCTGATTTGACCCAGGCTGTGAAACCCCCAGTACATCACTACCTCAGAGCAACCCCCAAAAAAATGTTACCTATCAGAAGGAAAGGATACTCACTGTAGTATCTGCTTTTCTTCTAAATAATTAGAACAGCTAGTGCAACTCTTGCATCATCTCCACGTGTGGAATGGTGCCCTGGAACTTAGAATGTTTTTTTAAATGAAAACTCTCTCTGTGCTGGTCTTGCATTTACAGCTTTTACCTAACAGATCTTTTGCTCGACAATAACAATAGCAAAAAATACCAATTAGAATTAGGTAAAATATAGAGGATAATGGATGACCATCAGACAATAACCACGCTGTAATCACTTCGAGAGGTTTACCATTGTCTCGGAAACCTCGAGAAGCGACTGCGACGAGGTTATTACCTGATGGCCATCCATTAGCTTTTATAGTGTATAGGCTCCATACACTACAAATGCTAATGGGGCTTTCATTCCGTCGCTGACTGTTGCTCCCAGAAGTATGTGGGGAGGGTGGGGGTGACAGAACAGCATATTTGTGCCCCAAACGGATATGCTGCCCCCGTGATGTAGGAGTAAAGATTTACAGTACCCGAGTGGTTTGCTCAACTTGCCGGTGGGTACTTTTTTCCTTTTAAGCCATGGCTCCACTCTCCATAGGGGCCAGCACTGACAGCCACAGCCCTTCATTGCGAGCCGCTACTTGACAGGCATGAATGCGCAGATCGGCTCTAGTTATAATCCCATCACTATGACGTACTCAAGAGGAGTTAACAACTCCCTGATGTCATAGCAATGGGATCATAAGAAAATATTGCTGCTTTTAAGCAGTAATAAGGCTGTCCCACACATTATATTAAAATATCAAAATTGTGTAAGCAATTTTTTTTCAATAAAATTAGAATACCTAGTCCGGTGGCGCTGAGGGTTGAGGGCGCTGGACGCCACACCGCCACCCGGCTCGGAACGACTCGGGTTGCCAGGGTCGGGGGGGAGGGAGGATTGAGCGCCCCAACGGATGCTCTCCTCCTCAGGGTGGGAGCCATGAACGCTGCCTCATGCTTTCAGACACTCTCACGGCCGGTGGAAGCACCACCAAGAGGATGGGGAGGCGGCCGGCCACCGGAGTCGGGAGGGGGACGCCGCCGCGCATGAGGGCTTGGTGTGCGCCAGCACGCCCGCCACTGGACGACATCCTAGTGCAGGACGCCTCAGAGGGCGGGGAAACTAGGGAAGAAAACGAGAAACCCCTCTCGGCAGCCCAAGATGATAGCCTCTCGGTACCATCCGGACCACCGATAAGAGGGACAGACCCCCGCTGCGCAGGAGGGAGAAAGGAGGCACTCTAGGGGGCAGATCCCACCGGAAGTGGAATGGAGGAGTTGTGAGGAAGGAAGGAGTGGGCTCCGGGAGCAGAGAAGGAGGCATAAAAATAAAATAAAAAAATAAAAAAATTAGAATACCTAAACAAAAACAAGCAAAGGCACACTGTAAAGCTCGAGCTAGAATGACCATAAAATATTTGCTCTACCTTGTCTTATTCTCCTAAAAAGGGGAGGTGACGGAAGTATCCTTTCCCTCTATATGTAGCCTCCTACAAATTGGGGTTTATTATAATGTCTTCCTGGGCTCCTTAATACCCACTGTCAGGCTGGTATCCTGTCTTAAGTAGTTTTATCTATTTGTGTGAGAGTGCCCTAGTTAGCCTCCGCGCCTGTCTCTTTAAGACAGTACCTAATCTGTGCTTAGAAATTAGTCTGGGCTGGGTCCAAGTGAGTTAGGGCTTGTGGCTGGCCAGACAGTATGTTATTCTGCTCCATTCTGCAGTCGCTGCTTGCGCAGAGGGAGCTTTCATAGGAACTATGATTGTTTACCGCTTATCTGTTGTCATATTCAAGATAGAGAAGTTTGTCTAACCTGATTGCAGCTCGAACATCTGGATGGGAGCCACCATATTAAGTTCTGGACTTCAGCATTTGGACTAATCGAACCACTGGGGACCTAAATGGAGACTGTCCCAGGGGTCTTGTGGGAAGGAAATTCTGCAGTTTTGTAGTTTTGACTGTTGGCACCTAAATTGGCCTGGAGGGGAGCCCAAACTGTGACTGACAGCCCTCAGCTAAATGAACTTTTGGATTACCAGGGAAATCCCAAGAACTGCCTGAAGCAGTGGATCAGTTAAAGTGAACAGCTCGAGCTTTCAAGCAGCTGATCCCTGAAGGAGCACAGGGGAATTGGTGGGTAGAGGCTCTGCTGGCCTTCCTGCCAGGTTCTCCTGCAGTCAAACTGCCTGTTGCAGAAGTGGGACTTGTGCGATTTCCAGCTTTGGAACTGCAACAGAAAAAAGAAGTTGTTATTGTGACTTGAGATTTGGACCGAAGACTTGCTCCAGAAGCGATTAGCCCAGTTTGTGATAGAATTTGACTCAGATTGAAAGGGTTGCACAGTGAAGCTGTCAATTTGCAACCGGACGGTATCCAAACTGGTGTTTAAAGAAGTTAGTGCAAATGTGCTGAATGTGTTTCGTGGGTTGCGATTTGGTTCCCACGGTCAAATCTGTAATGCCAGCTGGAGACTTCACCAGCAGAAAACGACAGACTTTGCAGAACTGTTCATCCTGCCTGGGCCCTGCCATCTCAGCCTAGGTCACTACTTGCACATCAGAGACCTTCTCGCGAAAGACCGCCTGGGATTTCGGCCCCTGCCCAACACCATTGAGCAGGTAGTGACTATCTGGAGGTGAGCCGTGTTGGCCTTGCTTCCCTGGCATTCCCGATCATCACCATGAGGTCTATATCTTGCCTGTCCTGCATCCAGGTTCTGGAAGCATGAGTACAAATCAGGGTAGCTCCCTGCAACAAAGCAAAAATCATTGTGGTACCAACTAATTGTTTCTTTTACTCGCTTTTGAACGGACAGAGCCATTCAGCTTGGATTACAAATTATTGGTTGTGTGCATGCTTAACTGCTTTTCCTCTTTAAGGGCCCTAACAACAGCTGCAACGCCGGCCACCCCAGGCAACGCTTCCGACTAACCTGCATAGCATACTGGGTACCCAGGTTGTTGAACTGTCTAACTGGGATTTAAAGTGCATGCCAGGAGCTGGCCCGGTGGCGCTGAGGGTTGAGGCGCTGGATGCCACACCAGCGATCCAGGTTCGGGAACAAGCCTGGGCTGCCGGGGGTCGGCAGAGGAGAGGAAGGATCGAGCGTTAGGAGGACAGCTCTCCTTACTCGGGGGGATCCAGGGACAGTGCCTGGCACTGCAGTCACCTCCGGTTGAGACCGGAGGTACCGCAATACTATAGGGGTTTGGCTAGTGGGCTACGGAACCACGACAAGATGTTCCCT
Organism: Neoceratodus forsteri; assembly: GCA_016271365.2. Classification (NCBI taxonomy): domain Eukaryota; kingdom Metazoa; phylum Chordata; order Ceratodontiformes; family Ceratodontidae; genus Neoceratodus; species Neoceratodus forsteri. The sequence continues at coordinate 254,214,425 of CM028131.1, read as the reverse complement.
GGCATCATAGCACGTCGCAGCTTTGCCTGGGGGCAGGGGGTGAGTGCAGAACGAGGAAAAATACAGAAACACCCTCCACCTTCTGATAGGTGACGGTGGGTACGGTGGGGGGGGTCGGTCCACCATGCCCAGAGTCGGGCCTTTCTCTTGCTGCCTGTGTGCTCCCATCCGCCGCGCTCCGCCAGACTAGATTATAGATAGAGTGCCAGGAGGAGCTCATCTGGCAGTCCTGCCTTGGGGGACTCAGAGCTGGGGGGCCGGGCGGTAGCAGAGGCGGATAGAAGGGGTGAGAGGGGCTTCAGGTGGGCGGGACAAGGACCAAGGACCCGTGTGACCACTCCTTAAAGAGTTCAGGTGAGTGGAGTGAGAAAGAAAGATGTAAAAAAAAAAAAGTGCATGCCAGACAATCCTGACATGAATCAGATTGCTAATCATTCAGCTAGATTCACGCCCCTCCCTTGTTCACTGCCCCTAAATAAACCCGATTGCCTTTTTTCACATTTAACCTGGCTAGTGTGCATATTATTAGTTGGGTTACAGTGTCAATGCTGCATTGTTGCTTTGTTGATCTTATTTTCAGGTCTCCAGGGCAGTTGCAGCCTATCCAGCCCTGGTGGTAAGTGAAAAGGGTATGAGCACATTATTATTACTGCTCATTGCTTGTGAATGTATCTTTGTGTTGTTACTAGGCCACTAGAAGGGTAGGAGGGTGGTTATAGTGTCCCAGAGGGCTATACCAGAGCAGTCAAGCTACCCCAGTATCATTCCTCTGGGTGGAGGCACCGATCATAGAACTCATGCCCCTCAACCTGTGTACTGCCATACAGGCAGGGTAGATGCCTCTTAGAATAGCGCCACCTAGGGAGTTACATCTAACAATAGTTTAGAACAGCTAGTCCACCTATTGCAGACTCAAAACAGTACCCTTGGTTGGAGTGTTTTAGGAATACTGTAATTGATCTCTATGCTCTGTCCCTGCTTGGCTGCCCTGGTGGCCATGGGAAATGGGAGCTGAGCAAGTCAGACTTCCACTCCTAGCCTCTTCCTGTTGTTCACTTGGGTAGCTGTAGGTTCATGAAAACAACTGTGGCTCTGCCCCTGCCTGTGTTATCACACTTGAGTCCTGTCAACAGCCCTGACTGTGACGTGTGGTCTCTGCTCTGGCTGGCCATCTGGGGGAAGAGGAATAGAATCCCCACAGAAGGGCATCAGTGGGGCTTCACAGATGTCAAGGAGTGGCCACCAGTGGAGGATTTCCCCACCCCGAGGGTCAAGTACAGAAGTGCTGTGAAGTTAGCAGAGAGATAGAACTCTAATTGGGGTAATACAAGATACATTTTTTAAAGTGTGCTTTTATATCTGCTTTTCTTCCCCCTGCACTACAGAATGCAAAAATCAATCTCTCTGGTCTGGTTGGAAAGAGAAACACCTACTATATCCTGATTTGTCCCCAGCTAGTCTAAGTGTTCATTTATTATCGCTACTTCGACAGGCTGGACAGTAAACAGCAGATTCCAGACCTTGGATGATTGAACTGAAACACCTGGCCACTCCATGTCCTGGCAGGACTGGACTTTGTTTGTTTTAGAAGCAAGGTATAGACAGAGTCCTGCTTCTAACAACTTGCACAGTGCGGACGCTCCCATTACTGTCATGGTGAAATGCAAGTGGTTTCCAACCTCTGATGCAGCAGAAACACATGCCTGCCGAGCACCATCCTCAGCTCCCAGCATTCAAAGAGGGGCAAAACCAGAGGGTGTGGATAGCAGCTGACAGCTTCAGATGCTCTTCAGAGGAGCTCCAGTCCTGCTCAATGCAAACCTAAAATGTATTGGCTTTCCTGCCAGTACACACGTAATGTAACAGCACCATCGTCTGCAGCATACTTGATTTGCTTATAATTAGTATTTTTTTAACTTTACCAATAAAAACTGTGATCTTTATCATGGGGAGATGTGCAACGCTCAGCAGCAAGAACTGGGGGAAAGGAAAGCCTTCTGGTTCAGAGAGAAAGCTATTGAATAGCAATGTTCTAAAAGTGGTCAAAGATTTAGAAAAGTTTGTTAAAGAACGTGTTAAAAAGTTAATACCTTCAACACATGCGTATGCATCGTTGGAACTAAATTAGAGCTTGTATCCACAGATTCTACAGATGAAATCTATGCAGAGAAAGCAGTTATAGCGGCCTCAGGGGTAGTACAAGAGAACAAGATCCTCCAACTCCACCTTGAGCACCTTGAAAACTGTGCTCATCTCACCAATATTAGACTGCTTAGGGTGCGGGGCAATCTTTTAGCTGTTGTGGATTCTGCTTTGAGTATAACGCTAGTAGTTTTGCACAGCATGGCTCTGATCCATCCACATCAGTCCTAGACAACGGCTTCATGCAGGACAGGATTCTTTGGGCTATCATTGTGGTGACCTCAGGACCAAAAAGTAAAGAAACAGATCCTTCAGGTGGCGAAAGACCGAGGGCGTAACTGCAACTGGCAGATGGAACCTGCACATTCTGTTTTCCCTACCTGTCATTTGCCACTAGACAGAGGAGAAAATCATTTGATCCTGTTGGTTTGGATATAAAGACTACCCTATGTGGGTAAGACTTACTCTGTTTAACGATCCTGCTGAGGCAGGGAGGTGGCTACTGAAAATAAAAGTGGACTTTGACAGGCGGGACGCAGCTAATGACTTGAGGGATGTTATGCAATGGGTTATGCACTCCTACTATCCCACATACACATTACAATGTATTCCTGGTCGCTTCTACTGTGATACTGCTATCTGCACTAATATGTAGATGTAGGTACCCATCGTACATGCATGGGTATTAGGAATGTGCTTTGCTGCTAATATATGCTATATATATATATATATATATATATATATATATATATATATATATAATGTTTGCATCATCTTATATGTTGTTTTACTGTTATGAGTTATGTTTTACACTTATCATGCATGATACATTATACCTCACTATAATGCATTTACCTAGGTTATGTTTTATGTATTTTATACACATGTATTCTGACCCATATCACTGACAAGAGGGCCTTTTCGGATCTTCAGTGATTGTTACATATTCTTATATTCTCATATAATCATATGTAGCTTGTGTCTTATGCTTAGGTATCATGCCACATGTATTTCTGTATACTCAGCATTTCCTTTGTCTGCGTTTTTTTTATGACAGAGTATTTTCTTTGTTCTAACTTCTTACTCATTAGTAATTCTGTGTCCTAAGTAACTGTCCAAGGGAGATGCTTTGTATACACCTTATACACCAATGTGTTATATTCCTCATATCTGTAACTATGTTGTTATCTCTACTACATAACCTTCTGTAAGCCTGTTCCTCGGAGAGAATTATACATTCCTCAAGGACTGGCGAGAAACCGACTCCTTGTGATTTTCACTGTCACATGTTTGGCATGACTATTGTAATAAAATTTTCCTTTATTACTTACTGCTTGTGTGTGTTCTTTGACTAAGACTACAGACATCCAAGAACCTGACAGCTCTAGAGCTGGACTCTAGATAACAAATCTAGATTTGCTAGATAACAGGTAGCAGAGGACAGATGCTTTATTTAACAATTTATATTTGTGTCTCTGCCCTTCTCCCTTGTAGCCCACTGAGTTTACACAGATACACTGACGTTGATAGCAGATAAGGGCCTGCAGCCCATCTAGTCTGCCCGCTTATGCATGTAACATTGCTTTTAAAGCTTCTCCAGAACTAGGTTGTCCCCTCCCCCAGACTACCAGGATCCCCTGATGCCTGTCCCATGCATTCATAAATCCTGGGTTATGTTTTAGAAATGCACAAGGTGTTGGTTGGTTAGGGGCGACTCGCTGATGGTAATATAAACCTCCTCTCTTTTGAGATAGGCTTATGCTCCCTTTAGGGACCCCCTCCTGCATCATGCCTCCAGAGCTTAGGGAGCTATTAGTGCTCTGGAGGTGCAATTTCTGCTAGTCGCCATATGGTGACAACAACAGAGATCAGGTTAGTAAGGGTATATATAGGCAGGAACAGGAAGTTCTGAGGGCTTTTGGAGGAGAAAGCAGGAGAGCAGGAGATCAATGGGCACTGCAGGGCTCCCCCCACCGCTTTAGGCAATCCAGCTTCTACAGCAGCGATGCACTGGGTTCCCTGGGTGAGCATCAGAGGGTGGGTGTGGAGACAGGTAGCTGCAACCATTACTGTGATGCTCCAGGCTCTGAGAGATGGATGGGAGAGTAAGGGAGGTGCAGGATAGCTAGGCCCCAGGGTTCGGGTAGGCACTGATAGGCTTGTAGTGGGCTTGGTTGTCGGGGCTGCAGTAGGCTGTGGCAGGGCCTCTGCATCCTGGTGTGGCAAGGTGGCCTATGGTCCCACTGGAGAGAGGGGCGGGAGAGCCTCTAACCCCATTAGGGCCTGTTTGGAGGGACAGGTCTGGGGGCTGCCAGTCTTTAGTCGAGAGGGCTGCTGAATGCTCTGGAGGTATCCCCCAGAGCTGGCTTGCACTTATCAGACAGCAGGAGGATGGTGAAGAGGGGACAGTTGGGCAGCAATTCCATCTTTTCTACGGCCCTCTAGAACAGCAGCATGCTGGATGGAGAGTTGTTTGGACTGTTGGGGATCCAGGAGTTGCTGCCAAATGGTTAGCAGCCAGGGGAGTGGAGCACGGCCTGGGTACATTGTGGGTCTGCCATGCCCATGTCTGGGGCAGGCCCTGAGGCCTCCATTTTATGAGCAGGTCTTTAGGCCCGGTTAGGCCATGGTTCTTCTCCGTGGGGGTAACTTGGAAAAGAAGGTGCCACCATGCTGTTTGGAGAGGTTGTAGTGATCAGGGAGGCCAAAGAGACCAGGAAAGCGACCAGATAGGATGATGTGGGTGTATGGTATGGTGGGTTTTGGTGGGTACCGCACCATCCGTGTCCCTGGAAGACCTGAAATGAGAGTCAGGGAATGGTGGGAGAAGCTGTACGCTTCCCCGTTAGAGGAAGAAGTGAAGAACCCCCGGGAAATCGGATGGAAGCTCTGTTAGGTACTTACTCGGCGCCAGTGGAATCAGGGAGCTTCACGGTCCAGGTGGAGGATCGCTAGGTTCCTGAGGAAAATCAGACCTGCTCTTTGAGAGCTGTTAAACACCTTGCTCTGCAAAACATTTGCTGCCATTTTAAGTGTATAAAAATTCAGCTGCATGGAGCAGGAATGCTTGTATAAGGAGTGATGAACCCCTGTGATGCTCTAAATCTTGTGGGCCCAGGACAAATAAATTAATCTAGTTTGGGAAGAAATTGTGAGTCTGATTCATTTGTAAATAGGGGAAAATGAAATATAAAACCCGTAGTTTTTAATCAGTCCATGAATTTATTTTTCCAGGGGACTGACTGACATAAGATCCTGCACCTTCTGGGGGTTCGGGGCCTGGGGGGCAGGGCCGTAAGGCAACAAGATCCTAGTCCTTCTGTGGGGTTCCGTCCGGGTTCCCAGCAATTGCAAGCGACGCTCGATTCAGCAGTTTGACGACACCTTAAGGTAGGAGATAAACTTTTTCTTGCCTTCGTGCTGTTCAGTTTCGGAAAGTGTGTCTATGCTGTGGGCCCCTCCCAGTTGATCAGCAATTTTAATCATCCCCTTGACATTCAGGGACAGGGTGACTACATGTGGGGGCTTGTCTGAGATGTTCCCTTTACCCCAAAACTCCACCGGGCCCCAAGTTCCCTGGATCCGAGGTGCTGGCAGGCCTCCCGCCTTGCGTAGGCCATGTGGTATATTTTAAAATCTTCGTGGTGGTGTGAGAGCTAGTCCTGGAATAAAGGTAGGCCTCTGCTCTCCTGGTGTGGTGTGCACACATGATTGGCTGGTCATGTGACTAAAGAGCTAGAACTTTTCTTACTAACTTCCCTCTGTCCATCCCCTCCACCCTTAGTCAGTTCCACTTTTATAGGCATTGGATTTGACTGACAACAGGAACTTCCTCTATGGCAGTAGGAAGGGAAAGATCACTGAGACACATAAGTTTCACCATCTTTGAAGGAAAACAATAGCTCTCCCTCCCGCCCTAGCTGCTGATGGTCTGACTATGAGCAAGGAAGAAAGAGACTACCAAAGAATACAGGAAGTTCCTGTCCCAGAACAGGAAGGGCGAGAGCTGTAAGGGCACACAGGCAGTAGGAAAGTAGGTGGAAAAATAAATAGAGGGAGGAGAGAGTAAGCATACAAAGCAACAGGAGAGGAGCCACAAGATAAGACATGATGGGAATGGTGCAGTGCAGTGGCTGGGGGGGGGGGTGACAGTCTTCCAGGAGACGTTCTGGAGGCTGCAATCATTTTTTAGGCACCTCTCTGGTCTGAAGGAGGAGGTTGCCAGTCTCCAGGCTGACCTGGCTAGGATTCATGAAACCTCCTCCCCCACCCAGGGACCACCAGGGTCACCACCGCTGCCTCAGAGGTTGCCGAGAAAGAGGAGCAGTTGGACCAAGGTGGGCTCAGAGAGCATGAGGGTTGTGGAACAGAGGCACATCCCTCCAGTTGTACAGCTCCACAATTTATACGCTGATCTGGTGGAGAGTGGTTCCTCTATGGATGCAACTGCAGTGGAGACTAAGGAGGATGCTGGGAACCTCCACAAAGGAGACCCACAGGAGGGTAGCATGGGACCCCACAGGGGAAGGAAACAACTCCTAATGGGGGACTCAATCGTTAGGGGAGTAGAACTGGAGGAGGAAGGGGAGAGGGAGGTAAGGTGCCTGCCTGGCGCCATGGCCTGAGGGACAGGGAATGAACTCAGGATCGGGAGCAGCTGCATGGGGAGGGAGCTGGATGTCATTCTCCACCTAGGGACAATGACCTGGCTGGGAATGGGATTAGAGCAGTGCAAGAGGAGTTTGTGGAGTTGGGAAGGGCCTTAGACACATAGTACATACGGTAACCTTCTCAAAGGTGCTTCCTGTCTATGGCATGGGTGATGCTAGGGAACTCCGCACCATGAGATTCAATGAATGGTTAAAATCTGGTGTGGAGCTCAGGGTTTTGGCTTGATTGGGGACTGGGGCTCCACCTGGAAGGATACAGGCCTATACTGGTGCAACGGTCTGCACTGTCAACTGAAGGGAGCCAGGATCCTAGTTTACAGGTTTAAATGCTTCATTGGCAAGCATTTAAACCAGCCAAGGGGGAGAAGGCATTGAAAAGGAGCAGGGAAATCCCAGCCTCCCCCCACAAAACAGGACAGTTAGCAAGGTAAACACCAAGGTAGAGAAATCAATAGGGAGCAGGACAAGGGTAAATGGAGAAAAAGGCAAAGGCAGTAAGGACAGGGATGGAGCTAAAAAGGGTAAGGCTATCAAAAAATGGAGGGTGATGCACACCAATGCCCGTAGTCTGGGTAACAAGCTCCCTGAACTAGTGGCCTTGATGGAAGAGGGATGCCTGGTTGTCATGGCAGTCACAGAAACATGGTACACAGAGAACCACGACTGTGTACCCTGGTATGTTGACATCCCAATCTACAGGAGGGACAGGGAGGGTAAAAGAGGAGGAGGAGCTCTCTATGTAAGGGAAGGGATCAAAACAATGAAACTAAAGGGTAAACAGGGAGGAGAGGCACTGTGGGTCACCCTAGAGACAGGAAATGGCACACAATCCGCACGGGGGTTGTATGCAGACCCCCATCTCCGGGGGAGGCAATGGACAAGGAAATGATAGAAGGCATCCTTGGAATGGCAGAAAAAGGGGAGACATTGATGATGGGGGACCTGAATATGCTAGATATTAACTGGAGCACCTTTGCTGCAGCCACATCCAAGAGCAGGGTCATTCTCGATGCCCTACGGGGGCATGCTTCAGACAGCTAGTGTTGGAACCCACTAAGGAGGGAGCAGTCTTAGACCTGGTACTCTCAAATGGGGATGGAGAGAGGATCTCAGATTTAGAAGTGGGTAGCCATCTAGGAACAAGCGACCACCAAACAGTGTGGTTCACGATAAACACAGCTATAAAGTCAAGTCATACAAAAGCAAGGGTACTGGACTTTAGGAGGGCTGACTTTGGGAAAATGGAAGAGTGCCTCAGAAAAGCACTAGCAAACGGGCAAAAAGGAGGGGTGGAGGAACAATGGGGAAAAATCAAAACAGCTACCACAGAGGCAACAAGCCTTTGTGTGAAGAAAATCAACAAAATGAAGGCAACAAACACTATGGTTCTCAGAAGAGGTGGTGGGGAAGGTTTGGGAGAAAAAGGTAGCACTCAGGAAGTACAAGGAAACACAGAAGGAGCAAGGTAGAGAACTGTACCAGTTAAAGCAGAAAGAAGCAGGGAAGGCAGTCAGAATAGCAAAGGCCCAAACTGAGGAAAAGATAGCCATCTCAGTTAAGAAGGAGAATAAAACCTTTTATAGGTACATTAGAGGCGAAGAAAGACCAAAGGAGGGATAGTGAGGCTTAATAAAGGGAAGGGGGTGGGCAGAGGTGACAGTGAAAAGCAGGATACTGAACAAATACTTGTGTTCAGTATTTACAAAAAAGAGGAGGGAGGTACCTAAACCAAACAACAGAAGCACTCTGGATGGGGGAGGGTCGGTCGATACCAGTCCATTCACAGAACAAAGGGTCCTGAAAGAACTCCTAAAACTGAAGGTGGACAAAGCAATGGGGCCTGTCGGATTCACCCCAGAATTCTAAAAGAACTAAGGGAGAACAAGTGACACCACTGACTACCCTTTTAACAAATCATGGGAGGATGGTGTGGTACCCGAGGACTGAAGGAGGGCAGATGTGATTCCCTTCACAAAAGTGGAAGACAGAGGCAGGAAACTACAGATCTATTAATTTGACCTCAGTGGTAGGGAAAATAATGGAATCACTTCTGAAGGCAAGAACTGAGTACCTAGAGGCCAGTAGGGCACAGGACCCAAGGCAGCATGGATTCACAGTGGAAAGGTCATGTCAAACGAATCTAATCAATTTCTTTGACTGGGTGACCAGAGTAGTAGACCAGGGAGGGGCTGTGGACATGGCCTACCTAGACTTTAGCAAGGCATCTGACACAGTCCCACACAAAATATTAATAAACAAGTTAGCCAGCTTGGGAGTGGGTCCCAGGGTTGTAGCCTGGGTAAAACATTGGCTGGACAACAGGACGCAGAGGGTAATAGTAAATGGAGTCCACTCAGAAGAAAGGGGAGTTACTAGTGGGGTACCGCAGGGTTCAGTACTGGGACCGGTCCTCTTAATGTCTTTATAGGTGACACTGCAGAGGACTGGAAGGAAACACAGACACACAAACTTCACGGCAGATAAGTACCACTTGGCCCACCTAGTCTGCCTATTTCCTACCTATTGGATAAGCTGTAAATCCTAGTTAACCAACAGACTATTTCTTCCTACCCCCACAAGAATTGCCTTATGTCTGTCCCATGCATTTTGAATTCCCCACTGTTTTTGACACTCATGACTTCCTCAGGAAGGCTATTCCATGCGTCCACCACCCTCTCTGTGAAAAAATACTTCCTCACATTGCTCCTGAGCTGTCCCCCCTCTATCTTCAAATTGTGTCCCCTTGTTCTTGCACATCTCTTTTTCTAAAAGATGCTACCCTCTTGGACTTTGTTGATTCACTTGAGGTACTTTAAAATTTCTATCATGTCCCTCCTTTCCTCAAGGGTATACATATTAAGCTCCTTTAGTCTCTCTTTGTATGGCTTCTGTTGCAGACCCTGCACCATTTTAGTTGCCCTCCTCTGGACTGACTCCATCCTGTCTATGTCCTTGCAGACATGGGGTCTCCAGAACTGCACACAGTACTCCAGATGGGGTCTCACCAACTGTCTGAACAGAGGGATAACAACTTCCTTTTTTCTACCGGTGATGCCTCTCCCTATACATCCCAGTATCCCCCCAGCCATCCCTACTTCCTTCTCACATTGCTTGCTTACCTTTAGGTCATCTGATATGACTACCCCCAGGTTCCTTTCCATTTCTGTTGCTGTTACTACCTTCCCCCAACTGTGTACTCTTCCCCTGGGTTTTTGTTCCAAGGTGCATTACTTTGCACTTCTTTGCATTGAAACTAAGCTGCCATACTTTTGACCATTCCTCCAACCTTGCCAAGTCCCTTCTCATCCTTTCCACCCCCCCTTGTGTATCAACCCTGTTGCAGTCATTGAAAAACTTTCCCTGGGGGAGAGCGCCCTGGAAGAAACAGCTAAAGCCAAGAGCATTACTCCAGATGCGGTCATCAAGGCAGAGGAAGAAGAAGGTGCTGCTGAGGAAGTGAAGTCAGGAGTTGACAGGGAGCACAGACGTCTGCCCTGCTCCCTGGAGCTGGCTACCAACTAACCCCATGGCAGAGAGAGGGGCAGTGGTCTCAGAAAACTATCGGGAGACTCTCCAGGGCCCAGGTGGTCCCCGCCTCAATCCCTGTCTGGTGGTAGCTCCCCAGCCCTGTCAGATCGGAGTTCTCAGCTGATGCCAAGTCAAAAAGTCTGCACCCTATTGGGCTTGGCATTGTGCAACCTATGGCACCCAGAGGAACTAGGGAGAGTGCCATGGCTCTAGAGAACTTAGAAGAAGTGGATGAGGAAAGTTCATAGGCAAGAACTCCCAGTTCTCGGACTACCAAGTAATTACCGTGCAATACCCCAACCTTTCCACCGCCTGGTGGTCACCACGGAGGACCACACCCCATGTTTGCTAGTTCGTACAGGACCCTCCAGACCTGGATGGATGGGTTGAACAGAAGCGACCTCTAAATGTCAAGTATAGAGGGGGAGTATGGTTGCCATCAGGCCAAGCTCGAGAACCAGCGCCCAAGACCTTCCGGAGTGGAGTCAGACTGAGAGGTGGGTCAGGAGAAGATCTGTGTGTTGAATACCCATTTCTGGGTTATTCATATGTGTCGGACAGGGTTTGGGACATCATAGAAGAGATGTGAGAGGAATGGATTTACAAGGAACAACTTGAGAGACTGAAGCGTCGACCTGGAGGAGGAGGAGGAGGAGGGGTCCCCTCAGCAGCTCTTCCAGTCACGGGCAATGTGTCACACTGCGCCATGGTCTGACTTACCCTGTTCAAGAACTTAGCCTTGGTCCAGGACTTGGCGACATGCACCAAGTACCGCCACCCACTCAAGACTCATTTGGGGATCAAATCACCAAGCGGGACCCGGATTTCTATTTTCCGCCTGGTGGGGTACCTGCTACTTAGCCCCTGTAAAGGACTCATGGACTGTGCCAGGAGAATTGCTCACTGGAGCAGGATATGATGACTGTATAATTATTTCAAAAATGAAAAGACTGATCATTGCCAACTGTTGATTTAGAGCTTAATGATAGATAGACAGACAGATAGACAGATAATTTCTATTGCATTTAAAATATTGTGGTTGGTGCGACTGTGAGAGTGTATGGGTGAGTGCCTGGGGTGTGACTGTTCAGATTATTTTATTGTACATAAAGTAACCTGTTCTAATAAGGAGGAGATACAATTAGGAAAGGGTAATTGCAAAATTCTACCTCAAAACTGTTTGAATGCTTGATGATTATTAGTATTAGAACTGCACTAAACAATTGTGTTTCTTGTCAATAAGTTATAGTAGCAGTTTTCTAATTCTAAAATTTTGAAATCTTCTGGCACACATACGTTTAGTGGGTTTTAGATTGGTTTACAGTAGTTAGGTTAGTGAGGTACTCCCTTTGGGCAAAGATATCAGTGTTTCTCTCTTCCTTGCAGGCTGGGGAAGAAGCAGCATACCCAGTTTGTTGGGGAGGGGTCATCGTGGGCCCTCTGCCATCATTCCCAAGAGAATGATTTCCTGAATTGAGGGGAAAGGTGTAAGCCTCCCTCTCTTTGAGGAAACGTAACTCCTTTAGGGAACCCTCCTGCATAATGCCTCCAGAGCTTAGGGAGCTATTAGTGCTCTGTGGGCACAATTCCTGCTAGTCGCCATATGGTGACAACAGAGATCAGGTTAGTAAGAGTATAAATAGTCAGGAACAGAAATTTTTGAGGGCTTTTGGAGAAGAAAGCAGGAAGAACAGGAGACCGATGGGCACTGCAGGGCAATGCAGGGTGGGCCCCTCCCCGCTTTAGGCAGGCCGGCTTCTACAATGCCAATGCATCAGGTTCCCTGGGTGAGCATTTGAGGGAGGGCATGGAGACAGGTAGCTGCAACCGTTATTGTGGGGCTCTGGGAGATGGATGGGAGAGTAAAAGAGGTGCAGGATAGGTAGGTCCCAGGGTTCGGGTAGGTGCCAGTAGGCTTGTAGTGGGCCTGGGTTGTCGGGGTTGCAGTAGTCTGTGGCAGGGCCTCTGCATCCTGGTGTGGCAAGGTGGCCTAGGTTCCCACTGGAGAGGGGGCCAGGGGGAGCCTCTAACCCCGTTAGGGCCTGTTTGAAGGGACAGGTCTGGGGGCTGCCGGTCTTTAGTCGAGTGGGCTGCTGAGTGCTCTGAGCTGGCTTGCACTTATCAGACAGGAGGATGGTGAGGAGGGGACGATTGGGCAGCAGTTCCATCTTCTTTATGGCCCTTTAGAAGAGCAGCATGCTGGATGGGGAGGTGTTTGGGCTGTTGGGGATCCAGGAGCTGTGGCTGGCTCCTGTTTCTCTGCGTGGTAGGGCAGCTCAAATGGTTATCAACCAGGGGAGAGGTGCATGGCCTGGGTATGCTGTGGGTCTGCCATGCCCTTGTCTGGGGCAGGCCGCAGGGCTTCCATTTTATGAGCAGGTCTTTAGGCCCGGTTAGGCCATGGTTCTTCTCCGGTGGGGGTAACTTGGAAAGGAAGATGCCACCATGCCATCTAGAGAGGTTCTAGTGTTCAGGGAGGCCGAGCAGGCAAGGAAAGTGACCAGTCAGGAGAATGTTGGGGTATGATGCAGTGGATTTTGGCAGGTACTGCACCATCCGTGTCCCTGGAAGGCAGGAATTGAGAGTCAGGGAATGGTGGTGAAGCTGTACGCTTCCCTGGTTAGAGTAAGAAGTGAGGAACCCCCCCAGGAAATCAAATGGAAGCTCTGTTAGGTACTTACCGCAGTGCCAGTGGAATCAGGGAACTTCACGGTCCAGGTAGAGAGTCGCTAGGTTCCTGAGGAAAATCAGTTCTGCTGTTTGACAGCTGTTAAAGACCTTGATCTGCTAAAAGTTTGCTGCCATTTTAACTTTATAAAACTTTAGCTCCATGGAGCAGGAATACTTGTATAAGGAGTGATGAACCTCTGTGGTCCTCTAAATCTTTTTGGCACAGAAGAAATTAATTGATCTCATTTGGGGAGAAACTGTGAGTCTCATTCATTTATAAATAGGGGAAAAACCCTCAGTTTTTAATTAATCCATGAGTTTATATTCCCAGGGGACTGGCTGACATAAGATCCTGCACCTTGTGGGGGTTCGGGGCATGGGGGCCGTATGGTAACAAGAGTCCTGGTCCTTCTGTGGGGGTTCCATGGGGTGCTCCCAGCAATTTTAAAGAAGCAACTCAGGGATTCAGTGGTTTGAAGACACCTTTAAGGTAGGAGATAAACTTTTTCTTGCCTTTCATGCTGCACAGTTTCAGAAGTGTGTCTATGCTGTGGGCCCCCTTCCCTGGTTCATCAGCTATTACAATCATCCACTAGACGTTCGGGGAGGGGGTGACTACAGTAACATAGCCTTTTAATAGCAGATGTGGATTGTGCAGTCCGTTTTATTATTTATCAGGGTTTTCCCATATTACCTAGGTTTCATTTTGGGGCTCTTGGTAGAAACCAATGTCTCTAAGATGGCCACGACCACGGGTCATCGCTGCTGTAGCGCCACATACACACTGTTTTAAGATCTCACAGGCCACCAAAAATACAGCATATTTTGTCTAAGAACATGCACTTTACTGAAATAAGACCACTACCCCCAATCTAGCCTTAGATGAATACATACTGGACCAACTAGAACTCCAAAAGATACATTTTATAACTTCCAGCACCCCTTGTACTCTGCCATCTTTCAGCAATACTGGAGCATAGAGGAAACTGTGGGCCATCTTTGATGACATCCATGCCTCACTACATGGTGAGAGCATGAGCATATGTACACAGAGTACAGCCTAACTGGTCACACTGTGTGTACCCATATCACATTTTGAGCTCATCAACACCTACCAGTATAACAGGCACCACTCCTTGTTCATACCCGACACCATTTTTCTGCACTGCTCAACAGAACAGAAGAAGTTGCTGCACTTTCAACTCTGGGAATCAGCATTACTATGAAGCTGTCATGCTCTGAGTGTGCTCAGCTCTGAGTGCGCTCTAAGGTGAGTGCACGTGTCCCTTCCTACCAGCAGCTTGGGGTACTATTAATCTAACAGGGGACAATCATAACACTATTAAGAAAATTGCAGATATTGGTAACAGACACCAAGGTAAACAGCTAGAGTGGCATCTGCACTGAAAAGACTGGAGGATGGCCCACATGGTGCCCATTCACAAAAGTGGCCCTAGGAATGAACCAGGCAACTACAGACCAGTGAGCCTCACATCAATTGTGAGGAAGCTCATGGAGACAATCCTAAAGGAAAGGCTAGTGACCTTTTTGGAGGACAATGGACTCCAGGATGGCCAACAACACAGGTTTGTCTCAGGCAGATCCTGCCAGACAAATTGAATTGAGTATTACGACTGGGTGACCAGGCAGCTGGACAGAGGCCATGCGGTGGATGTTCTGTATTTGGACTTCAGCAAGGCCTTTGATTCCGTGCTGCATGGGAGGCTGGGGGGGGCTGGAATACCTAGGAGTGGGAACGTAGATGACCAGATGGATCATCAACTGGCTGAATGGAAGGCAACAGAGGGTGGTGGTGGTGGGGGAACTCTCATTACAAGGGAAGTGATGGCGGTGCCACAGGGATTGGTACTGCGACCAGTGCTGTTTGGGATATACATAGCTGATATCTCACATGGGATCCAGAGTAGGATCAGTCTGTTCGCTGGACGATATGAAGATGTGGTAGATGACATCGAAGGGTGGAAGGGGCTGCAGGAGGACCTGACCAAACTACAGGAGTGGTCGGAAACATGGCAGCTGGGGTTCAACGCCAAGAAGTACAAGGTACTGCATTTTGGAGCTAGGAACCAGGGGAGGAGCCATCTGCTGGGAGTGGTGCAGCTGGAAAGCACCGAGGAGGAAAAGGATCTGGGGGTGCGTATAACAGGCAGCATGAACAACTCAGCTCAGTGCTGGATGGCGGCAGCAAAAGCCAACAGGATGATGGGGTGTATAGCGAGGGGAATCTCCTCTAGAAATAGGGAGGTGAGCCTTCCATTGTACAGATCTCTGGTCAGGCCACACTTGGAATACTGTGTGCAGTACTGGCACCCATTCCTGAAGAAGGACATGAAACGGTTGGAGGGGGTGCAACGTAGGGTGACCGAGGTGATCCAGGGATTGGAGGGAAAGTCTTACAGGGATAGATTGGGCAAGCTGAACATGTACTCCCTGGAGGAGAGGAGAGACAGGGGGAATATGACTGAAACCTTTAAATACCTTAAGGGGATAAATAAGGCTAATACAGAAGGGATTTTCCAGCTTAGAAGAAGGAGGGAGGGATACGAGAGGGCATCCGCTGAGACGGGGGGATTCAAGAGGGAAATCAGGAGACATTTTTACTGAATGGGTGGTGGACAGATGAAATGCTCTGCTCAGAAGGTGGTATCCTGTAGAATGGTGGCAGCTTAAGAGGTTGTTGGGACAGGGTGGGGGTTGTGAGATGAAAAGGGTGGGAGGGCAGGGCAGCTGCTAGTTGAGAGGTTAGCTGCACAATCGAGCAGACTCGAGTAGACCACAAGGCCTGTTTCTGCTGGCATTTTCATATGTTCATATAAAAGAGCATTGGTTAAGCTTCTTTCTAAGTTTTAACTCAGTGGTTTAAGGCTCTGAGCTGCAAACCTGGAGACCAGGGTTTGAATCCACAGCCCCACTTGCATACTGTGTGACCCTGAGCCGTCTTAACTTCCTTGTGCTCCCAGGTCGCACATTAAACAAAGCTTTCAGCTTAGTGTGTCTCTCCTGGTAAAAAAAAAAAAAAAAAACTTAGTACTGTGAGTGCAC
Source organism: Neoceratodus forsteri (assembly GCA_016271365.2). Lineage (NCBI taxonomy): Eukaryota > Metazoa > Chordata > Ceratodontiformes > Ceratodontidae > Neoceratodus > Neoceratodus forsteri. Next base: position 254,198,352 of record CM028131.1, on the reverse strand, counting down.
TTGTCTGCTCACAGTACTGACTTATAGACTTAGCAAGAAACTAAACTAATGTTCGTTTTTGGTGCAGACACCACTCTAGCAGTTTACTGAGGTGTCTGTTACCAATATCTGCACTTTTCTTAATAGTGTTATTATTGTTCCTATCAGATTAATAGTACCTTGAGCTGCCGGGGCACTGGGTCAGAACATAGCCGACCACAATGCCATCGGCAAGAACCACACGCAATAATGCTGTCACTTTTATTTTTGAGAAGCTACCAACCCTGATGCGAGGCTTGTACCACGCACACCCCAAACTAATATATACCAAGCCTGGGGAAGCGGATAACGGGCAAGATGATTTAGCCACAACACCGCTCTGGCGGCCCCTTGCAAAAAAAAAAAAAAAAAAGTCCCATCTGGCAATGGCAGGAGACCAGGATTAGAACCCTGGTTTCACTGCCTCCTGGCCAACCTGCTCCATGCCCCAGCCCTCCACGCCATTGGAGCAGCTCGGCCAGCCCTCGTATTCTGCTGCCCTTGTCTCGTGGCAGCACAATGGACAGCGCCAGGAAGCTCATATAGCAAGTGCTGCAAATCCCAGCTCGCTGTCTGTGATAGCGCTATATGGACCAGCTCTCTGACTGGCACTATTAATGTAGCGCCATTCTAACCGGGTACCAGCTGGCCGGTAGAAGGGCACTCAACCACCTTACAGCACACTCAGAGCAGGTAATGAGTGCATGGTGACTTCATAATAATGTTGATTCCCAGAGATGGAAGTGCAGTAACATCAGCTGGCACAGTGGCATAGAGGGCTGAGGCACTGGGCGCCTTACCTCCTGCCACGCCGGCAACCCATGTTCGGACGTCATCAGGGGTTAGCTGGGGAGGTAGAGGATAGATTGTGCTGAGGACTGCTTTCCTCTCCCAGGGTGAATTATTGTTCCCGAGCGAGTGCCGCCACGTGGAGGCCTGGTGGTAGTGCGGGTCTGGGACAACAAAAGATGGAGGGTGCTGCAGAACTCTGCAGCGACACATGCTCCAAGCGTACCATTGGGATGTGCTGCCCAGCAATGGGGAAGGGAGAAATGGAAAAGGGGCACTAGCAGGCTCTATGAAGCCCTGGCTGCACTCCTGACTTCAGGCACTCCTGGGCTAACTGGATTAGTCACTGGGGGGGGGGGGGCTGGTGGAAGGGGATGATGGCCCTCCCCTCCCTGGCCCCACCTGGAGGAAAATGGGTCTTCAGACCAGGGTTCAGCTAAAGGTGGCTGTCTGTACTTTAAAAACAGCTGAACTCAGGCAAGTGCTCTTTTTGCAGACCAAGGGCTATAAATTGGGAAAACACGGTCTCAGAGTCAAGCCATGACACGGGCATGCCCAGTATCATGCTCAACACTAAGACTGTGTTTTACCAATTTATAGGCCTTTAGCGGAACTCGGGTCTGAAGACCCATCCTCAAGCCTTCCGGCAAAAGCATGATTAAGACTGTGGGTGGTGCCAGCTGTTCACACGGCCGAGCAGACCAGCGCAATACACACGCACCACTACACGATCTCAAGAAAAGAGGGATCGCAGGCAAAACTCAACGCAAGTGAAAAACGGCTAAACAGCGACATTAAGACGTGTAGTGGCAATGATCTAATCACTGTGCACCACCACCACTGATTCAGAATTGGCCATGTAAATGCCTTTATATCTCTTTTATTCAATTCACATGCACTGTTTATTCGGGGTTCTGAAAAGAGACAGTGTGTTTTCAACAGGCTGGACAGTTTTCTAGATACCAGTTCTTAGTTTCTGCATTATTTATCAAGTTTTCAAACTGGAGTTGTTTGGGAACATTTCTTACAATTTTGGGACAAACTATCAACTACATGGATTTTTGAAGGTCTGTGGAAGACCATACAAAAGTGTTTCACTCAAGGACTTATTAGCAGACTCATTCTTGGACACAAGTCCATGGTTATGGCCCAAACAAGAATTCAGGGCTCTTTTGGAGTTTTACATATAGTTTACTTACAGGTACACCTCCATGTGTAGCAGAGGGTGATAAGAGATCTTATACTTATTATAATCATCTCCTTGTTTGAGATTGCTAAGCCTTGGAACCTTGAGAATGCATATGGTATGTGTTTTTATGACAGAATCAGTAAACGTAAATTAAAAAAAGAGGGGCAGAACTAATAACTAATAAACATGCAAAATGAAAAGCACTGGAATAAGGCCTGGAACCCAGTCAAAACCTGAGATTTATACATCTGTATGATGAAAAAAACATTACGGTGTGTCTAAACTTCTGTACCATTTTAGCACATTGTCATCTAAACTTTTTAGCCAAATGACAAAACTATTAGCCAAACCCTAAAAAACCTCACTGAATATTAATATGCAGCCAGTGGAACAGCAGTAGCAATCTGCCTGCTTGAACAATGTTATTTGTAACATGGCAAAAAGTAACAGATCAAAATAACAAGCAGTCATTGGAGCAACAAGAAAATGTGACCACAAGCAACCATGGATTAATTCTCTTTTATTAATCCATGATTGCTATCGGGAGCGCACTGAAGGAATAATGACACCAAGAATACAGCAGCATTTACGTGTGTTGTTCAGCCTATAGGTGGCGCTGCTCTATGTTTCTTCCCACCACCCACCCGTGGAAGTTGCGGCTCGAGCGGACACAGCAAGTGTACAAGTAGCTCTGTGAGGTAGGTGTAGCTCATGGTAAGGTGGTCGACCAAGAGGTGGCGCTGCTCCAGAGCAAGCATGGATTAATTCCCACTACTAATCCATGGTTCGGGGCTCGTAGCGGACAGACCAAGCGGCATAACTAGCTTCAGTGAGCTAAAACAGACAGTGGTGTCTGAGTTGAGCGAGCAGAAGAGTGTAAGTGGCATGTGCAGCGCAAAGGTCTGGTGCCGGAGAGACACAAATGATGGGGGAAAACTGTTACCATTTTGATACATGGCGCTGTGTGTACGTCAGCATGCAAATACACAGACATACCCACAGTGCAACAGCAAATAACTGCATGTAGCGTTAAGAACAGGTGTGAGATGCAGAATAAATAGACATAGAAAAGAAAACAAGGCACAGTGAGTATTACATACAGGTGTGCTGCTGCACAATTTCTGCACTTATTGCATATGTACCCAGAACACCACCCCCTTCCCCGTGGAGAAAGGAGGTCGTGAGGGCCAGTCCCAAGCCTCCTGCCCAGAAACCCAGCCGACCCAGTACACCACCCTCTCCCTCATGGAGAAAGGAGGTCGCAAGGGCCAGTCTCGATCCTCCCTGCCCAGAAGCCCAGCTGACCCAGAACACCACCCCCTCCCCGTGGAGAAAGGAGGTCTCAGGTCAGTCTCAAGCCTCTCTGCCCAGAAGCCCAGCCGACCCAGGTAATTGAATAGCCTGTATTTTGGCGCCAGCTTCCAACGGCTGCCTGGTCACAGCCTCCGCCGCTCCTCGGCCAAATCCAAAGCGGATTTCTGATGCCAACAGCTGCTTCAGGAACTGGAAACCAGAGTTCAGCAGCTTCTGATAAGCCTGCTCACAACAGATTGTAAAGCTGTATATTTCGTTATCAGTGCTTGCCAATTAATGTAGAGGAAAAGCTGTTAATTTTTGTTTTCCTAATGGACTTGAATTAATTTAAAGTAAGGTGCAACACTGTACGCAGTTGGGGATGTGTGGGACTGCAGCTGGACCCGGTTGTATTGAGTGACTCAGGGAACGCAACACGGGCTGCGGGGACTGATTGTTTACAAACCATACGGGACCTGGGCAGTTAAGTGCACTAGGGACCTGCAGGGAAATTGGGCAGGTACTGCTGCTGCAGAGCCTCCTGAGTTCTCAGGCCAGGCGCCGCAGACCCCCTGATCCCTGCAGCATTATCCAGCTCCAATTACATGCTGCACCAGCCAATCTCAGCCTAATCGCCCTTTCTGCCTACTTAAAACTAACTGTCTCTCTCTCCCCAGAACACCACCCTCCCTGCGGGAGAAAGGGAGGTCGCGAGGGCCAGTCTCAAGCCCTCCCGCCCAGAAGCCCAGCCGACCAGGTAATTGAATAGCCCACCTGTATTTTGGCGCTTTTCCAACGGCTGCCTGGTCACAGCCCCTGTCATTGCCTCCTCGGCCAAATCCAAAGCGGATTTCTGATGCGAACAGCTGCTTCAGGAACTGGAAAACTAGAGTTCAGCAGTTATAGCCTCTACCAAACGCTTATGCTCCTCCCCACCGCCTCTGCACCACCACCCTTGCTCGGTTCTTGAATATATACCCTGTAGAAGGTCAGGTGACAGGTAAAACAAACCTATCAGCCCACTTCTCCAGCTGCAGGTTATAGAAATCCAGCCCTAGAGGCCGCTGTCTCGGCTTGGTAGACCCACTATGTATTTCACTCTATTTACAATGCTAATATGCTAGGCTCACTCTCCTTGCTCATCAACCCCCCAGTGGCTCCTCCACTCCATGACTCCACCACGAACCCTGTTCCTTAGCTTTCTCTGACAATTGCCGCCCAACCATCCCAACGCTGCAAGCCAATGCCCTAGTACTAACTCACCTTTCTTTGCCTATACCCTTGCTCACACCTCACTTCAACTGGGCAAACACTGTACTACAGTTTTTCCCTAACATATGCAACCCAGCCCCTCCCAGCTACAATGACTTATTGCTACTTCTCCCATCGCCCCTCCCTTCTTCCCGGCGACATCTCTAGCTTACCAGTGCCCACCCACAACAAAAACAAATATTCTCCATTGCGCCACACAGCATGAGTCTCAAACTCCAGGCTCTCCCTGCTGCGGCTACGCTTCCTTCTACTCCTTTCTGGAAACATTCACCCCAACCCTGGTCCCCTCAACAAAAACCTCCCAACAAACCACAGGGAAGACTACTGCTGGCATCACTTAACATCTGTAGCCTCCCAAGAAACACACACCTACTGCAGGGTTGGATTGCCCAACATGCCCCAGACATCCCAACCTCTCAGAAACCTGGCTATCAAATAAAATCCCTAATGATGCTGTTTCCTACAACTATAACCTCCTTAGGGTATAGATCCGTAAGCGGATTGAGGCTGCGCAATACATTAAATCAACACTCTGCGCCACCATCGTTGATACCCTCCCCAAACATGAGGCCCAGACTCGCAGTCAAAATTAGATTGGCGCCAAAGCAAATCATCATCTCAGCCTATATCCCCCGAGAAACCAGAAACCAGATTTGAATCCATCCTCCACACTGTCTCACACCTCCCAAATACTAATGAAACCATATTAATGGGTGACTTCAACACTCGACTGGGCATCCCCATCCTCCTCCGCCTTCAGAGATGCTGCCCAGGCTATCGGGTCTCCCAAATTATCACATCTCAACGGGGCGTTACACAAGAACCGGGACATCCTCACTACTAGATCTCATCTTTACCAACAGGCCAAAAAATATTACCCAGGCTTCAGTGCTCCCTGACTCTATCATGACCACTCCCGGTTATCTGCTGGTGGTCGGGCAAACTGCCCACTGCACCACCCAAACCACATGGCAATCGAAAACTCAAAAGTAGGCATAAAATAACCTCAAAGAATACCTAGCCAATAGTTACTGGCTCTTTATATTACGCACAATCAGTTGATACGTTCTCACCAACACTTTATAGCTACTCTTTAACAAAGCCTGCGATATATGTTCCCTCACTAGGCAGGTCGTGGAAACCAGGTCTACACCATGGATAACACCTCCTCCCTAAACCTGATGAACATTAGGACAACCTCTGCACAGGGCCATAGACCTCAACGTCCAGGACAGACAACTCTACAGGGAGTCTCGAATAAATGCACCTGGGCCACACAGGCAGGCCAAGGCTGATTACTATCAGCACACCCTCCTCCTCCTGTGAGATCGAGAAAGTCTGAGTAACATACAAGAAATTAGCGGCAAATCACATTCCCCCACCCCTACCTAACTAAGTCTGAATGGACGCACCCAAGATCCGTGCTAAATCACTGAAGCCCTCAATGAAACTTTCTCAGATCTCCTTACATATCCTCCCCGCCTAACTTCTTCCACCCCCAAACCCCTCTACTCCACTTATGGCGAGAACAGCCCTCCCTCCCTTTCCAAGTTCCGGCATCATCCCCTGCTCCTTAGCCAAGCTGCTACATCTCCAAAGCAATCGCTTAACACTCGCCCAGCAACGACCCTGGACCTAAAAACTCATAAGGCTTACCCTTGATATCACCATAACCCATCTCACATATATCCTAAACCTCTCGCTGTGCCTGGCCAATTCCCACTACCTGAAAAGTGATCACCTATCTTAAAGAGCGGATCCCACCTCCCCGGAATTATAGACCAATCTCTACTCTCCTCTCTCCAAAGCCCTGGAAAAATAGTCTCTGACCAACTTACTGAGCATCTAACAAAACACAACCTGCTCAGCAAAGAACAGCATGGGTTCAGAGCTGGCCACAGCACCATCACGGCTCTCGCTGAGCCTCACAACATTCATCCATGAGGCGCACGACCAAGGTCACTAGCAGGCTATCTTTATAGACTTAACTAAGGCCTTCGACACGGTCAGTCATTTATTACTCTTCAAGTCCTGCCGCAACTAAATGTAGTCTCCGAGGCCGCTGCCTGCAGTTGACTACCTCACAGAACGCCTCGTAGCAAGTAAGAATAAACTCCACCATCTCCACTCCCAAGCCCTGCTCACTCCGGTGTTCCGTAGGGGTCAATCTTAGGCCCACTGCTTTTCACTCTCTTCCTTAATTCTCTCCCCAAAGCCTGCAGTGGTCATCTCTTACTCTATGCCGAAGGACGCGTTCTCTACTGGAAACACCCCCAACCAGACGATCTAGCACACCCTCCAGGAATACTTCCGGAGCTGGAAAATTGGTTCGCTGACCACCGACTGATCATTAATTATTCCAAAACCAAGGCCATGACCTTTGCTCACCGGCAAGCCCGCAAGCAGCCAGATGGCTCTTCACATTTCCAACGTGATGGTTCCTCGCTGGAGCGTGTCAATCACTTCAAATACCTGGGGTCACCCGGATACCTCCCTCTCCTACCACAGACATGTACGCCTCCTCTCGGCAGCAATCAACTCGAGAATGGGTACCCTCTACAGAATCAAAAACAGTCTGCCCGCACATGCCAAGCAGATAGCTGTCACATCCTCCATCCTCTCCCTAATCGATTGTAATCTACGGCACTGCTGATAACTGCACCCTACGCTGCATAACCACTGCGCTAAACAAAGCATGTCGCCTTGTCTCGGGTTGTGACAGACTCACCCACACTCGACCTATACAACTGACTGGCTGGCTTATTTCCACCAAAGGCCTGGTACCACACCTGCATTCTAGCAAAAGATCCACCTCCAGCTACGCCAACCGCCCTTCACTCATCATCAGCCCGCCCTCTCAGGCGATTACCAGACTCTAAAGCTTCCACATCCTTCGTGGTTCCCCATGACCAACGCCCTTTGCGCAGAGATCCCCTCCGCTACCGTGCTCCCATTGGCTAAACACTTCTTCCGCCCTCCTCTCCCAATCCCGCAGCATCCATCTCTTCAAAGCAGGCTTAAAATCTTCCTACTGGGTAGCTCAAATGTGAATGCTATGCTGCCTACCTGTCTCCCTCTCTCCCTCCCCACACCCACACAGGCCCTTCTGACCTTTCTAACCCCCCATGCTCAACCCAGGGTCGTAGGTATGTCTCCACCTGCCCAAACCAGAGAAAAAAAAAAGTCCCTCTGCTATGATACCAATAATTAACTCAGTAATACTACTTGTTTATTATGCATTGAAAGTTGCCTTCCATTGCCTTTTCTGTCATATGTCTCTCCACCTCTGTAACCACCGAGAGCTAATGTTACTAAAATGTGATTGTACATAAAACTGTAAATAATTTGTGCTTGTATATAACTTGCCTGGCCTGTTCCGTCTGTCTTCCCCAACTCGTGTTCCCCTCCACCCTTTGTACCACGTGGAGCCTTTCAAAAGAGTCTTTGACTCAAAGGTTTGTAATTCAATTTCAGTAAATAAATAAAAAATGTAAAAGTAAAAAAAAAACCAGCAACATATATTAATAGATGTCAATGTTGACTGCACGCCAATGCATTGAAGTCTGTACAAGGTTATAGAGAGATTAATAACAGACAGAAAAGTTGTTTGTTCACAGCATTTTTCATCTGTATATACTAAATAATATTAAACTCTTATTTCTTATGCCATATTACAAGTGCATTAAACCATTCTAGACCATGGTTCTACCGAGGAATTAATCCATGGTTGGGTAGTTGGAGGCACTCGGCTGCTCAACCGTGGATTAATTCCATAGTAGAACCATGGTCTGTCGTGGTTTAATGCTTACTTGTAACTAAATGCAGAAATGCTTATAGAAAATTATATTTGGTTGGTGGTAACTCACAGCCTATATTGAGGGAGACGCTGAGAGACAGAGCCTGCAACTGGAGACAGTGAAACAGACACTGGGGAAGAGAGAAGCACTACATAACCTCTCAGCCAGTCAACTGTCCCTCATTATGATGGAAGTTACTTATTTTACCCCTCAGAAGTGCTCCATTCCACATCCATCCCACACTGAAAAGATGCTGCTCACACAGAGAAAGTGTGGTAAACTGACTTTAAAGCAGAAATTCTTAACATTCTGTTACTAACACAACATTAAACTTTGAATAAATAAAAGTACTATTATCCTTTGTGTTGTGAGGTTACATATACACAATTGAGAATGTGCCCCTCATTTTGAGTGTATTGTGCCCTTCATTTCAGTGATAAAAGGTTGAGAGGTATCCAAATGCAGTTGTTGAACTTTCGCAGTCAGGAAAGAAAAAAATACCAAGGCAGAGAGAAAGAGAGCGTAGTTCAACAGGACTTTGAACACAACCTACACTCAGGAATCCCAGCTCTACAGGGGTTCCTGTATTTTATAGGAAAACAGAGCAGTCTACAGGGAAACACTTGTATTGCCTACACAGGTGAACAGAGCAATTCAGGTGCCACAGGAAATCATTCTGCTTACAAGAACATGTAGGAAACTTCTGGAGTTATGGGAAAAAATGTCAAACTGATTTGGGAGCCCTGTTTACTTTGTTTTACAGGCTTACAACCTCTGACCTAGTTCCTCGATCTGTAGTGGCACTCTTCTGACAGTAACTGGAACTAAAACCACCAGCAAATCCTAACTAAATGCTTTCTTGTAAATGGTACGGGGGGGGTGGCTACAAAACAGTAGTCAGGAAAAGAAGTACTTCTAAAAGCATACTTCTACCACTAATTGTAGAGTACAGTAACATGTTCATTGACATCTTCAGCACTTACCTTAGGTGAGGTGACCAGGGACAGCAGCCGACATGCCAGGACTGTCAGTAGGAGGAGCAGGGAGACAGACAGAGAGGGCTCTACAAGCCAAGCACTTCTGGGGTTAGAACAGGGAAGCCAGAGACAAAGAGGGAGGGAGTTAGCCTGTCAAACAGCTGACACCATGTGCAAAAGTGCCATCTACTGGCAAGAAGAAACATCAGCAACTCACTCTGTCTTGCACACACAGCTTCTCGCTCTCAACATGTAGATTTTCTGGGAAATACATCCTGACAAAAACATTAATATACCCATTTTTGTTTTTATTTCATTCCTGAACAGAGAAACGTGGCTTTAAAGTTTCTAAAAGTTTTTGCTCTCTTGTCATGCCCACCATGAAGAAATTAAACATCGTGCTGTGGTGCTGTATAGAAACTTTCTTGCACCATCCTAATGCATCCACAATATTTATTTATTTCAAAAGGTTTTACCAGGAAGACATCCTGAGCTGGTAACAGCTTGTTTCAGATGTGTGTACCATGATGGGGAACAAAACAATAAAGTGCAGTAGTAAAAATACAGTAACAGATGTGCAGCAACAATTACGTAGCCAAGTAACACAGTAAAAAAAAAAAGCGAAAGTACAATATACACTGGCGTAACCAATATTTAAAGGGGTAAAACAGAACAAGCAAGGTGCCTAATGTAGATAAAATTGTACTAGGACAGAGCAGAGAACAACCCCACACAGAGCAGACCTTAATTGCAACAGATCCACAGCAAGCTGTGGCTGGGTGGTGGAGGGCAGTTGCAAGATCTGGTGTTAGGGATAGTTGCAGGAGGGAGTTGCAATGTCAGGAAGAAGAGACTTGAGGGAGAAAGGAGAAGAGGCAGAGCAGATAGACAGAGGAAGAGAGAACTAGACCTTAGGGAAATGGTAAGAGAGGGCAGCTTGGCAAGCAGGTTTTCTGGGGGGAGGGGGAGGGAATGGGAAACAGAGTTACTGAGTGGGTAAGAGGAAGGAGATGGGAAAGAGAAAAGAGAGAGAGGAAAGGTGGGGAGCCAAGCCAGAATTTGGAAATGAAGGAGTCACAGTGGGTGAGAGCCCTAGCATCAAGGAAGGGGAAGGAGAGGGAGGATTAAAGAGAGCAGTGGTGGGTGCAAGAGAGACAGTTCAAGGCAAAACAACAGAAGGAGTGGAAGAGGGGGTCCAGTCTGGCTAGCATAGACTTGGAGCGGTGCTATAAATGATGTCACCGTAGTTGAAGAGAGGGAGGGTCCTCTTCGAGATGTTCTCTCAGCAGGTGGGAAACAGGATACTAAATGTGTTCCTGTAGAGCCCACCAAGTTTGGGGTGGAGCTTGAAGTGGAAAGCATTTATGTCTGCTGAAAAATCAAGATGGCGTTCCAGCCAGGCCCTGAGGTACTTAAAGGAGGAGACATCCTTGATTCCAGTACCACTGCTGTATGGAAGGAGGGAGGTTGGTGAGCCTGATGATCCTTTGCCAGAAGCCAAAGGTCATGAAGACTGTGTTTTGGCATTGAGGGACAGTTGGTTTGACCTCACATGTAAAGGACACCTAAGAAGTTGAGACCCTAACAAAGAAAACAAAAGATCCACAAGCTGAAAATCAATACAGGCAAATATAATGGCAAGATGGGATAACACACTCAGTACACCAGCAGATATCACTCAACAAGAACAATCACTTATAATTTTTTTTTCCAGATTGTTTAACCAGGAGTAGCACACTAAGCTGAGAGCTTGTTTACAGGTGCAACCTGGGAGCACAGGGAAGTTAACTGACTTGCTCAGGGTCACACAGTACACAAGGGGGGGGGCTGTGGGATTCAAACCCAGGTCTCCAAATTTGCAGCTCAGAGCCTTAAACCACTGCGCTATACTGCCTCCCTGCATGCTGCAGCTGGGCAATGAGGTCAGGAGCAGAGGAGCCAGGGGCAAAGAGCACTGTATCGTCTGTGCACAGTATGTGGCTAGACGCAGAGGAGCAGAAAGATGGAGAAGAGAATGGAGTCAAGGACAGACCCTTTGGGGCACATCTGAGCAGACAGGGAGAGAAGGTGATAGGGTGCCTCTGATAGGGACAGCTTGAGGCCTGTCCTCAAGGTAGAGGGGAAACCAACTGTCTGAGAGGCAGAGAGTCTCACCACCTTAAGCTGGTCCAGGAGGAGGAGGATGTGGGCAACAGTGTTGAAGACTTTGGCCAAATTGGCAAAGATGGTAAAGGAGATAAGGCCCTGGTCCATACCAGGGAGTCAGTGAACCAGAGTAGGACAGTGGATGTAGAGTGGGACTTCATTAAGCCAGACTGAAAGGGAGTGAAGAGGGAGGAGACAAAAAAGGGGGAAAGCTTTACAAGAACAAGGTGTTCCTGTAGGATAGCCAGGGTAGGAAGGAGAGAGAGATGGGCCAGTAGTTCTCAGGGGAGGAAGAATCACCCCCTTAGGGAGGGAGATTACAGTAGCCTGTTTCCAGATGTCAGGAACTGGAGCTGAGGAAAAGGACAGGTTGAGGAGGTGGGTAATAGGGTTGGCCATGGGCAGGAGCAGAGAGATTTAGAGGTTTAGGGTCAAGACCATCAGGGCTTGTGCCCTTGAAGGGGTTAAGATTAAGAGGGGGGCCCGGTGGCCCTGAGAGTTGAGGCGCTGGATGCCACAGCTCGCGATATGCCGGCGACCCGGGTTCGGGAATGAGCCCGGGGGGCGTCGCGGGTCGGCGGGGGAGAGAGAGGATTGAGCGTCTGTAGACTGCTCTTCTCTCTCTGGGGAGGAATCCAGGGAATGCCTGGTGCAACAGCATCACCCGGTGGAGAACAGAGGATGTGCGCATGTCTGGGCACTAAAGTAGAGGGAGGTGGAGTTGCAGCGGACGTAGTGATGTCATTGCACAATCAAAACTCTGAGGGAGGAAGCAACAAAAAATTAAAAAAAAAAAACCCAGCTTATGGATAGGCGATGGCACCTCCAGCCACCTGACCACACTCCACCGCCGGTTGCGCTCCTCCCCTGGGCCGAGCCCAGCCGCACCCGAATTTCAGATAGAGCACCCTGGGTGGATAGGGTGGCCCTACCTCAGGGGGCTTAGAACCGAGGAGATAGTCGGACTAATGCCAGGGAGCAGGAGGCCTCTCAGGCATGGAGGTAGAGTTGGGGGCACTGGAGGTTGCCTGAGAGAGTTCCACAAGTCAGGTGCATAAACAGAGTTCACACAAAAAAAAGAGCAAGGGAGGTCTTGAGGGAGGCAGAGGGGGTGCTGAGAGAAAAGAGAGAGAATGCATGGGAGAAGGTGGGGGGGAGAGGAGGGACTGAGCACAGGAGGCAAAGAAAGAGTTGAAGGAAGAGGCAACAATAGCAGGGTCTGGGATAAGAGATGAGATAAGTTGCCAGCCTAAAGGATGGGCTACATGACAATTCATCCATTTCATTTCACTCCGTGACAGCTCACCTTGGACTATTAGCTCTGGTGTCAATCGGCTCCTACATCAGTTCATCCCTGGACAATTCACCAGCAGCGTAAATATTATAAATTATGAACTGGCTTCCAAAAATGGAGGAAGTTGATTGGTCGAGAGCTCTTTGAAGCTGTGATGATATTGGGTTACATATGGCTTCAAAAAACCTCCAGCCACCAGCTTCCTCACTAGAACAAATTCCTCCGACCGCAACTTGTTCGCTACGTCCCACGGTCCCAACCAAGTCAAACATTAAAATGACCTTTAAAAAAAAATACACACACACCAAATCGCTGCCACTGACTGCAGCACACACAAAAACACCTGCTCTTCACACAAAAGTGCCACAACCAAAACCGCCACACTGATCAAATAGAATGCAACAACAGCCAGTCATGGTCATGCAAGCATCCCTGCTACCACAATGGCCCTCGCATTCAAACTGCTTATTAAAACAAAACAGAACCTCTGCATTTCTACTGCACTTCCTGCACAGTCTAACTTTTCAGTGCTCCCACAAGCAGCAAAGCATATTCTTCACAGTTGCGTTCCCCTTCCAATAACCACTGTGCTACTTACAGAGTGCCACTACAAAACCAAAAGCATCCATGTGCATTATTTTCATTCAGAGCGCACTTCTCAGCAGAGTGGGTTTTCACATAAATAAATAAATTCCACACAGATCTTCACCCAGTCCCACCGGTCCCACAGTAGGCAGCGGGACCGGGTAAAATGCAAGGAAAAGACAGTACTGCTGGGAGAGTGAGACAGAGCATAATACAAGCTCCACTTACAAGAGTGCCACCTGATGTTCAGAGCCCTCCAGGAACTATTTTCTTAAAATATACTCCTCCAACACCCCCAAAAAAGGCATTTTTAAAGGTTGTTGTAAGTTTGTTTTGTTTTTTGTTACTAATAACATTTTTAAGCCAGTTCATAATAGCAATAATGCACTCCAGGGTGTGGTATGTCATGGGATATCATCACTTCGGGTGTTGGATGCACTTAGCCAGGTGCGGTGATGCTCTAACCACCTGGGGTATGATGATACCCCATGATATACCACACCCTGTCATGCATTGTTAATTAAATAAACTCCAGGTGAGCGCAATTCTTCCACCAGATGAGGCCATGTGCTCAAGGGTTGTAGAAATGGAAGTCGTGGGGTTCACATGCGCAGCCAACAGGAGTAAACGCCTCTGTTACAGCTCCTGACCCTCACTCAAAAAAAGTATTTTTTTTCCTGCAGTTTATTCCTTCACCACAACGATTTTTGTGCTTGAGGTGCTAGTTAATGCAGAGATGGACAGCTATCTCATGTCTACCGCCAGTAAATCCATGAGAGCCAGTAAACGGGAAAGAAAAAAAACCAGCGACAGGAGCAGGCCTCAGCTTGCATGTGGACATGGAGGGAAACAAGGAGATGACTGTCACTGTTGCCTGAGTGGTGTCGGACCACGATGGAAGCTTTGGTGCTGAAACTGGAGACGATGGCAGCTAAGTTGATTGAGGTGGCACAATCTGACCAACAGCAAAAAAGGATCACGGAGCTGGAATCTACACTTGTTGCTATGGAGGATGTCACTAGCCTACTGCCAAACTATGTGGCACTACTGGAGAAAGAACTTGCACACTCTGGGACAGTATTGCCTCCCAGGACAATTTTCAGTGGCAGAACAATTTGTGAGTAAGAGGCATTCCGGAGGGAGCTGAGGGGGCTAATATGGAGGAGTTTGTGGGGAAATGGTTGATGCAAACTCTGTAACTAACTGTCTTGTAAGCATGGTGGCATCAAGATAGATAGAGTATTTATTTATTTATTTAGCTTTTGTTGACCGGGTAAGTGCACTAGACAAATCCTGCCTATTTTCAGGCACGACCCGGGGGGAGGGGAATACAGGTGAATGGCAACTGACCTTGAACCAGATTAAGATGTTGGTGGTATTTTTGGTGAATGAGGGAAATTTGGCAATAGACACCAGGAAATTCTCACCGGGCTGCTGCCTTGTTGCCAGTAGGGGACTGGTCATTTGCAAAATGGCCACTCTGAGGATTTCCAGGATGGAGGAGGACGCCTGCAGAGTGGAGAGGTTGGCTCTGCCTCCCACTCCAGTTGTGCTAGAGGCTGCAGCCGGAGCTTTGTCTAAAATTGTTTCTGATACTGAGTCCCCAACAGAAGATTTACAACAGGAACGTTCCGAGGAAATGGTCAAGTTAAGTGAAGATTTATTGCCTGACATGGCGCCTTCTATAAATGTGGAGGAGATTTTAAATGTGCCTAAAACACAGACTGCTGGGGAGAAAACTCTTCTTGGAGGCTGCAGGGTTTGAACCCTGAAACCACGTTAAACATTGGTAACAAAACAATGGAGGAAATGGAGGACATGATGGAAGATACAGCGGTTGAAGAAGGGTTAATGGAAAATGAAAAAGGACAGCAGGGATTGGAACTGTCTGAGTATAGGTCTCTGACCAATGAGAAGGAGTTTAAAGTCAAAGGCGCCAGTTTTCAAACAGGTACTGTGTTTTTTTCTGCAAAGGAAGATTTGCTTGCTAAACCTGCTTGTGCTGAAGAAATGGAGTGTAAAACTAAAGTTTTGCCTGTCTCAGTTTGGCCACAGTCGTTTCAGAAAGAGGACAGCACTTCTAGCAAGATAAATGAACAGAAAAAGGTGGAACTTAATGTTGGCTTCTGTAACCTGCGAAGTTTGTCTCCCCAGCCTACTGATTTGAAGGTAAAACAAGCCAACAATACAGACTCAGAAGGAAAGAGTTGTAGCATTCTTATGTGCCTAAAATTGACTTTACAGTGACTTTGGATAAATATAAAGGTTTTGTGCTTGATAAAAATTTTGCACAGGGGAAGTTTTGGAGGTAAAACATAGTATACCAATCTGGTGCAGGTTCACAAGCAGGGTCACAGAATTTGTTTTTTCTGAGGGAAAATAACAAACATGATGATGAAAAGCTAACTCTTTGGGTTTAGTAACAAAATCAGAGCCAAGAAAGGAACAAACATTATGGTCTCCTGAAAATGCTTTGAGTGGGGCTGGTTGGGTTAGGTCTGATTCAGGTGGGTGGCAGCCTGATCCTACATGGAGCCCTCAGTTACCTTTCTCACAGAATTCTCCTGACTGGGCTCCAAGGATAGAGCAGCAAGGGAAAGCATTGAATGAGGGGAAACATGAAAATGTGTGTATTTCTAATGATTTAGTTGGTTCCGACAAGGTTTCATTGTCTAAAGAAGTTTCCATGGATTTGCTAGTACCCCCCCCCCAAAAAACTCCAGAGAAGAAGCCTTTAATGTCGGAACTTTTTTCAAATGTACAAAGAGAAGCTGCACCAAGACGGAATGCAGTGCGTTTACGATATAAAGGTGGGCTGGAAGAACGTCCTGATAGACACTGTGTGGGGAAAGTTCTTTAAAAGATTCCTTACATTTTTCTCCCAAAGATGTCTATGCTTTCATAAACATCTCGGGAGAAGATAATTACAATATCAGCTTCAGGTCTCAGCAAGCCCTTTGAACTTTTTGGTTAAGATATGGGTGTTAAATATTCCCCAATATGGACCCCTTCATTGTCATACCACTGTCCAAACCTTTGACTAAATTTGTAACGGTAATGTTCAGGAATGAAGGGTTTGGGTGAGGATATCACATTTGGCTAAAAAGATGTGAAGTTTTAAGTGAACCTGAGCCCATTCTGGACGCAGAACAGTTTTGGACGGGAGGCTGGAAATACAAAGTAAAGTTAAGGCAAAATTAAGCCAGAATTGAACATATTCCAAACTCCTTTTTGTTAGGGAAAGACAGGGGAGTATGTTTTTACAGCGGACAGCCTCGGGCCTGTTATAAATGTGGAGCAAAAACCCACCTTTCTAGTGTCTGTGACCAACCCAGATGCGACAACTGTGGAGAGGTTGGGCATATAACTATGTTTTGTGGCAACCAGTCCTGCTGCTATTTGTGTGAAGCAAAAGGTCACGTTTTCAAGTTCTGTCCTTGGGCTGCACATAACTCATCCAACAGCACTGGGTCAGAGGGATATATTCAGAAGGCGCAGATGCCATGGTACAACCTTTCTATAAAGGATGTTTCATTTCTACCTAAGTCCTTCAGATTATAAACCTGAAATTGGTAAAACAGTGGGAAGGGAAAAGGCTCTCACCTCAATAAAGACTGTAACAGAGGAAAAATATCCTGACAGTAAGACAAAATGCAGACTGATGATACAAGCAAAAGACCACTCAAAAAGGAAGAAATGGCCCCAATATTTTTAAGTATTCCCCTGTCTGTTTTTCTATGAGAATACAGGGAAAATAGAAATGTCCAAAAATCAAATGAATCCTTTGTAACCATCCCACAGAGAAGATCGGCTAGAAATTTCATCCTAACCCCCCAGATGTTCAAGTGAGACTAGTAATACTTATGCAGCATTGTTTACATCTTGGGAAACACGGAGGGGATGATTCTGATTCATAAATATCCTCTTTTTCATCTAAATCTCAGGTTATGGATAACTACAAAGATAAAAAAAGAAAAAAGGAAAAGTAAACGGTGTGGAAATGTATTAAAAGACAATGAAGTGTTTCTGGGTTCCTTGAACACATAGCTTATTAAATAAAGCAAAGAGGCAGGCCTTGTTTCATTATTTTCAAAGCTTTCCTGTCCATTTGGTTTTGCAGGAGACATGGATGTTCTCACTTGAACAGAGGGCATCATTTAAAAAGAGTGGCTTTGGGGCCCATCCTATTGGCCTTCGGGAGGATGCTGCAGATGGGTTAGGGATTCTGTTTAACTCCTTTGCATTTCAATTGCACAATCTGATAGATCTAATACCTTGAGAGTTTTAATTTTGACGGAAGTGGGAGGTGTGTGTGCTGTTTCATAAATATATATAATACTCAAACCAAATCTGGTACAGTGAACTGTTTAAAGTTGGTGCAGCCCTTCCTATTCACGACAATGAGGGTACTATGGGGGAACTTTAATTGAATAGTCCCAGATCTTACAAAGAAACAAGATGGAAAAGTTTATTGTGATTCTAACGCCTAAGTAAAATTATTAAAGAGGCTAGGTTAGTAAGTTGTAACAACTCCTTTAACAATAACAAATTTTCCTTTAAAAGGGAAACTTTTCACTAATTGATCATATGTTTGTTTCTTCTAATGTCCAAATAGAATCATTTAAGATATTCTCTGCTAATTCTCAGACCATTTATTTTTGCTAAGTACCTTCTCCATTCTAGAAAAGCAAGAACTATGGTATAATAGATGGAAACTGAATAGTGCTTTGCTGGAACTGAACTATATTCAAACAGGAACCAGGAATTTGTTGAAGGCCAGACTGTCAGTAGCTTTTTTATATACAGATATATGTCAATGGTGGCTGGATACAAAATCAGACTTAAGAAACCTGTTTAAAAATGGCAAATTTTTAAATTACCTTAGTTTGAGACAGCAACTTCAAAGACTTTTGTCCATTGCTTATACTACTAAGGGGGACTACTCAGCTCAAATCTCTTTATTGAAAAATAAAATGAAGGAGTATCAGTATGATAGAAGCAAAACAATGCAGGCCATATTAATCAACGGAGTTAAAAATCACCTATAGGGGACCCCTTTGAAATGTGCAAAGAAATAAGAGATTCATTGGGATTGAAAGAATTAAAAGATCAGACGGGGGTTGTAATCACAGATAAGGACTTAAGGAGGTAATAAAGGAACATTTCAATTCACTAAACTCAAAACACAGTATTTCTAATCATAACATTGAGGCGATTTGAAAAGTTGCCTCTTCCTTTGAAATGGGCCCAAAAAACAGAAAATGGGACAGGATTTTCAGGAAGAAATTATGAAGACCATTAGGTCATTAAAATTAAATATATCCCCAGGCTTAGATGGACTCTCACATAATTTGTCTAAAACTTTCCCGGAAGAATTGAGCCAATGTCTAGGTCTATTGTTCCAATATTTTGGACAAAAATATTATCTACCCCTCATTTTCGGATGGGTTACTAACCTATATTTTCAAATCGGTGACAAGCAAGACATGGCTAATTGGAGGCCAATCACCCTGTTTAATACAGATTACAAAATATTTGCCAAAATATTAACAGAAAGACTTAAAAATATGCAGAGCAAACTATTTCACCTTTTTCAGTATTGTGGTTTACCGAGACAAAATACAGTCTGCTATCATGTTAATAAGAAATGTTATAGATTATACCTCCGAGATGGGGTTAACAGGCTGTTTGGTTGCAGCAGATCTTGACAAAGCATTTGATAGTGTTCATTTGCCATTTCTTTTTAACATTAAGGTATTATGGGTTCACGATAAACTGGTTACTTTAATAGAGAAATTATATAATACTGGGTTGGTATTCCTTTTGAATGGGTCGATGGCAGAAGGGTTTCATTTAATCACGGGTGGCAGGACAAGGGTGCCCTTTAAGCCCCTGTTATATACATTGCAATAGACCCTTTTACAAACAGTTTTGGCATCCCAAAATGGAAGGGAATTTATCATAAGGAAAGCAATCTTGTACAGTTGATTATTCAAGCTTATGCTGATGATCTTGTGATCTATTTGGAGGACAATACAGAAATTAAGGGTTTTATGAATGCTTTTAGGATTTCGCTCAGTTTCTAATGCTAAACTGAACATTAACAAAACAAAAGGACTGATTATTGGGGCAAGTAGCATTTCAGACATATGGTTAGAGGGATTCACTCTCTAGAAACCCACTTCAATTCTGGGATTACCTTTGGTCCCCAGAACATACCTAGGATAACTGGGAGAAGGTACTTAAGAAAATTGAGACAAAAGTAATAAGATGGAAGCAATGGAGGATGACTAAAATCAAAAGAGTTCAAGTAATAAACAATTCTTTTACCTGGTATACAATTTGTGGCAATGATATT
This sequence comes from Neoceratodus forsteri, assembly GCA_016271365.2. NCBI lineage: Eukaryota > Metazoa > Chordata > Ceratodontiformes > Ceratodontidae > Neoceratodus > Neoceratodus forsteri. The sequence continues at coordinate 254,178,635 of CM028131.1, read as the reverse complement.
TCCATTACCGTAGAATTTGAAACTAAGTTATATAGCCTTTTTTTTCAGATGTTGTGGGGCAACCGCTAAATCCGATAAAAGAGGTTTTATATATCTAAAACTAAGCAGGGTGGCTTAGGATGATTGACCCAGTGGTATACGCCATGTTTTTTTATATCCAACTCCATTAAGGAAGGTTTAAAGGCAGACTCAAGAAAGGATAATTCATGGAATTTAAAAATTATGGGGAAATACTTTAAGACTTGGTCTTTACTAGCTCCAAAACTGAATAAATATTTACAGATTCCAGAGCATTTCAGGCCTACTGCTCAAAAATTGTATAAATGGAAGTACAGAAGAACGATGCTCTAACATTTAATACAAGGTGTTGTAAACCATTTAATGCAAAAATTATACCCACAAGAACCTGAATTTAAAAATGTCCATTAAATCTAAACCCCAGAATTTTGGCACAATTAAATGATCCAAGGTTGCCTAGAAATCAATGGGAAGTGCAGTGGCTAATATTTTCGGAAGGCTGAATGTTAGGGGTAATGTTAAATATAAACCGCACAAGAAAGATTATGTCCCTACATAGAGTGTATCAATAAGGAGGAATCCATGGATCATTTATTTTAGAATGTTCTTATGCTTTGGGATTGTGGGATTATTTAGCAGAGATATGGAGTTTAAGTGGCTAAAACATGACATATGATTTTTAATCTTGGAGTGAGCCCAATAGGCTCATTTGGTTTACATAACGGACTTGACTTTATTTTTAGGATGTCTGAAATATTTTTATGGCAAGCTAGACACAATGGGTTCTATATCAAAAGAAAATGTCATATATCTGTTTTAGTAGGTTAATAGTTAAAGAGTTGGAGAAAATCTATGCTGCAGATATGTTAAGAATGGCACCAGGAGCAGTGAAAAACTGTGGAAAGGTTTTTTTCATTTTATTAAATATAAATAAAGGAATAGGTCTTGTATGTAAAATGGAATGCTGTAATGTAAATGAGAGTTCAATATGGATTTAGGAAGGAACATATGATTTGTTATTCTGTACTTCAGTAATCGTTTTTTGTGATCAAGTGTTGTTCTTTATGTTTATTGTGCTAATAAAAACTCCCCTACTCTTTTCGATAAGTGCCATGGGATCTTTAACATCCACCTGAACTACCACCAATCCAGGCAGATGGGACCTCGGTTTAACGTCTCATCTGAAAGACGGCACCTCAGAAATGCAGCACCCCTCTCATGCTGCATTACAGTGTCAGTACTGGGATATTAACCCAAGTGCCAGATGTGGGAACTGAACCCACAGCCCTCTGATCTCCCGGCCTCAGAGGCAAGTGTGCTACCTACTGAGCCACTGACACTGACAAAGTACATAGTACTGAGTACATAGGACGCTTGCCCCTAAGCCTCCTGCAGGTGTGTGCCGATGGCAAATTATTTTTAAACTGCACCACTATCCAGATAAAGAACTAATCCTGGCCACCTACTGGAAAATGGGAACGGTAAAGTATGGGGACCACCCAATAACCATCTTCCAAGACTTTTCTAGAACTGTTCAGCATAAAGGGAGAGTTTTCACGCCACTCTTAAATCAACTCTGGCAGAATAAAGTGGATTTCAGCTTTTTCTACCCTGCAGTGGTGAAAGTGCAGCATGAGGGTCAGACGTACACTTTTTGGGAGGTAGATAAGGCCCAACAGTCCTGCGTGCAACTGGGTCTGCTTCAAAAAATGAAAGGGCTGACTGTTTAACATTATTTGGAGAAATATGGCTGTGCAGCTGCCCCGCTCCACAGAATGCTCCACAGAACGCCGAGCCAAACGGGAGTACTTTGCCTCTAGTCTTTTTCAAAGTTTGCTGAGTAGTCTGTAAATTAAATTCCTACTACTCGCTGCTGGAGAATTGTGTTTTAATTCTCAGCGATTGGTATATTTTATACATTTGTCGCTAATGACTTGTGCTGCGTTCTCGCTGCTCGCTGTTTGGCCATGTGAGATGTCTTCTTATTTTAACGTAAGAAAGCCATCATATATTTGCAGTCTAAGTTTGATGAATGAAACCCACTATATTTTTGCTGTTTACTCGACAATAAGGGTTTTATGTTGACAAGTAAAACCGTCAAACTGTTAAAGAGAAGTGCTCATTACAACTTTTTATTGTTAATCATGCTGGGCTCGGAGCTGTTGCATCTGGTGGGCCTTGATTCACTGGCTGGTGACCATGGCTTTTGCCTTGGGGAAGAATGACTGGCAATGGGGTGTCCAGAGGAAAAATGGAGCTTCAATATTGCTGCAGCGCTGTGCACAGCTGATGTCTATTTTTCCTTTTTTTAAAGGTATGCCAGTGTTGCTTGGGGTCTGGGAGCTACTGGGGGCTTAACTATGAATCTTGAGGTTATTGCGCTTAGTGGAGCGCTTCTCTTTTGATTTATTTGTAGGTGCTTTGCAGTATGCTCTGGAGCTGGAGTGAGTGGAGTCCTGGAGGAGGGCAAACTCTGGAAAAACAGGTGTAACAAACGGATTAATGGTCGTCTAATGGTTTTCTGTTAAAGAAATGAGTGGAATGACTTACGAGGATAAAGTGGATGGTAACTGGATGTTTAAACCTTGTTGTCAGGCTGGTACATAATTGCAGGGGGACTCCCAAGTAGGAGAAAAAGTGTTAAGTAGCATATCATTGCTGAATTGACTCCGCTGTGTGATTGAGGTTGCTATCAAGTGACTTTGCAGTAACTCCAGATCTTGGATAAGGACATGGATTAAAACATTTTTAGAGGTACTGTGTTTCAGATGTTTCAGACATTTTAGACGTTTTCTTGTTGGCTAAATAAGAGTACTGAGCCAAACTTTTTGATAAATTTGGGAAGCCATGCTGTTATCCCTTAGTGAACCTTTCAGTGGACCTTTCCTAAAATTGTGTTTCCTGTAGGTCTCCTGATTAATGGTGCTTTAAATATTTGTTCCACTAACTAAAAATGAACGAACTCCTGAATCTAAAGGAGCCATTTGTTTCTTTGGATCTTTTATATTTCTAACGTATTGCAGTGAGGATAGTGGACTGTTTTGATTACTGCTTTAAACATTGTTCCAGTTAGGGAAAGATTATTCAAGGCATTCAAGCCTGGTGAAGAGAGCTCATTTAAGAGTTCCTGAAGTTTAAATTAATAATTTTTAAGGTCAGTAGTCAATCCTTTATTAATCTGGTGCTGATGGACAGGGTATGTGATACACTATATTAATATAAAATCAGAATTTGAGAATCTGAGAACATGTACAGTTATGTATGCATAACTGTTCTCAGCATGTAAATAACTGTTCTAAGTTGCTAATCATTCTCCTTTCACATTTCCTTTGATCCTTCCACTCTTTCCCTCACCCCTCTATGGCTTTCCCCATCCCTCCCTCCCTGTTATATCTCCTGAGCTCCCTTGCTCACTTTAAAATGCTCTGTCCTGTACATTCTCACCTCTGACGAGGCCCCTGGGCTGATGCCATCCCTTACCTTGTTGATTATTAGATATAAGGCTGCGTCTGTTCTCATTTTCCTGTAAAGGGTCGTTTCAAAAGACCCCAACCCCTCTAATATGATCCTTTGAATTCCAGGTTTTAATCAAATACGCACCTTGGCATACATTGTACAATGCCACATGTATTGAACATCTCTAGTTATATACTGTTGTAACGTTTTGTATAATTCCTTGTTTTGTTTTTTCTCGATCTCATACTTTTCCAATATGTATTGTTCATCTGACGTGGAACCTATGAAATGACCTTGTTCTCAAAGGTGTTATCCGAAATTTCAATAAATAAATAAATAAATAATGTACTGAGACTTTCTAGGTGCTTTAAGTCTGACTATGTATTTTTAGTTCAGGTAGTAACATTTGCTGCAGAGCCTTAGGATTGCCCTGTGACCATCTGGTATCAGGCGGGACAAATCTACCCAGTATGAGTGGCCCCACCAGTGACATGGGGCCCCACACTGTGCCGCAGGAGTAGTCAATGGGTGCAGCTGGAGTTGGAGTAATCAGTGGGGGATGGAGTGGCATGAGTCACATGGTGCTCCATTGGATGTGCTTCAAGGACGACGTGTCCAATTGGTTATCAGGGAGGTGCAGATGTGATACTGTGTAGATGGTTGGGACTGAATTGTGACACGGAGTCCTGCTGTATGCCTGATAGTGGCCGACAGGTGTAGCTGGATGAAGGTGGGCTATGGGCACGGAGCAGTATGCACTGCATGGTGCCCTAATGGACATGCCCTCCATGCCAGCAGGCCCTACTGGCTTCTCGTTAGGTTCAGTGTGGACACTATGTAATCAGATGGGACCCTCTTGAAATACAGTTTCACCAGGTACCTTGGGTATGGCCAATGGGAGTGGTCGGATAGGAAGAGGTCTGTAGGGTATGGAGCAGCTGAGCTGCATGATACCTTTAATGGTTGCACTTTTATTTCAGCATATCTATTTGGCTACCAAGTTGGTACTAATGGGACAGGATGTGGATGGAGCGGATAAACTCTGTTGGGATAGATTGGACTGCTATGTTGCCGTTAGGTTTAATGGCTATTTTTTGGCTCATAGGAATGTTGGTCTGGGCCTATTATCAATCTGAACACAGAGAGGATTCATTTACTTGATTCCTTATTACTACTTTTGTATATTATTTATAAAACATACATGTTATGCATTATGATGTATCTTGTATTATATAGTATGTTCAATGATATTGAATCTATGTATTGTGCTTTGTATGAGATGTTTGTATCTTTTAAAATATTGTAATGGCTTTTTAGTCGAACAATAAACCTTACTACTGCCTTCGTTATTTGGATGTAACTGATTCAGGTGAGAAACCAGGGAAGATAGCACGTGTCTTGTTATCTTTTTGCCTTTTCTCTCCCACCACTGCGACATTTCTCACTGCTGAGTATCCTGGATGTTACCTCTCCAGCACCTGAACCTTCTCGAGCCTGTATTGAGGATTCAGCATATTTGTTGTGCACTGGGAAGCCCTGTGGCAGCGGTTCAGGATGATTACACCAACAGACTGCAACAGAGCCTAACTCAGGTATTTCTCCAGCTGAACTTTTCTCTATTGAGCGGCCGCCTTGGGTAATTGGAACTGCGCCTTACGTGCTTCCAGCTTTTATAGACCTTATCAGTAGCAGAACATGTTGAACCCTTCACTGTGCTGCAATTTGCCTGACTCTGAATATTAGTCTGTCTATAAGCTTGCAGCGACTCATTGAAACTGAACTTTGTACGTGGTTCATGTGTGTGTGTGTGTGTGTGTGTGTGTGTGGGGGAGGTTCTGGTCTGTGGTTCAGCTCTGATGGGGTGGGCACATAGGGATAGTGGGTATTGTAATATATTTCTATTTCAGCTGGGAAATGCTTACAGTATATAGTTTATATTTTATTATATTTAGTTTTTGTTGACCGGGTAAGTGCACTAGACAAATCCTGCCTATTTTCGGGCACGACCCAGGGGAAGGGGATACAGATGAATGCCAAATGACCTTGAACCAGATTAAGCTGTTGGTGGTATTTTAGTGAATGGGGGAAAATTTGGCCAGGGAACCTGGGAAATTCCCCTACTCTTTTCGAGAAGTGACATGGGATCTTTAACATCCGCCTGAACTACCACCGGAACAGGCAGATGGGACCTTGATTTCACATCTCATCCGAAAGACTGCACCTCAGGTGTGCAGCACCCCGCTCATGCTGCACTACAGTGTCAGTATTAGGATTTAACCCAAGTGCCTGGTGTGGGGATAGAACCCATAGCCTTCTGATCTCCCGGCATCAGAGGTGAGTGCGCTACCTGCTGAGCCACTGACACTGTTTTTGCTTAAGTTGCTTAAGTTTAGTACTGGCGGGGGTGGCACAGGGGTGCCCCCTTACGAGTTGGATGACCAGGGGTTGATCTTGCAAACTTGTCCACTATGGAGGGAGTTGGGCAGTGGGCTCCTCTTCCCAGGCAGTTGCCTAATGGGGTGAGGTAATGCCTTGTGAAATTTGAGCTTGCCCATGAAGCAGTCATTGGAGGCTATCTGGGCAGAGGGGATGGTCACATTGATTCCTGCCTGGGGAGTGGCCCAATGCCTATTCACCCCCATTTCCTCACTGAGTGGAGGATTCTTATTTTTGAAATTTGGGGCGGGTACCAGTGAACATGGGAACACTGGAGTGAGTGCTCAAGTGGTTACTTGGGTTTTGTTTGTGGAAACTGAAACCGGCTGGGGGGGGGGTCACCCAGCAATATACAAGGGAAGAAATGCTTTGAGTGAGGGGGTGGGGGTTGGGGGCATGTTGACAATATCTGATAATGCAAACCAAGAGTGAGCCAAGATGCGGCCTGTCTGAAGCAGGAGGACACCTCTGTGATTTTAACAGGAGGGGGCCCTGCTTGGTGGCAGAATGCATAAGGCACATGTGTGATGGACAAGTGTTAAAATTTGTGTTATTGTTGTGTGTTCTGTTGTTTGTACTGCTGGATGTTTATTATCCGAATATTGTTCTCTACATTACTGGATTACCTCGCGGGAGAGGAAAGATGGTGTTAGGGATGATCCTAATGGGAAGAGAGCACTGGAAGGCAAAGCTCTGGGTCTGTGTTGGGATGGGGTTACTAACCCCCCCCCCCCCGAGTTATACATACATATTTTTATAATATACTATAAGTGATATAACGGTGTGCTCCTGGAATGTCCAGGGGCTTTCCACTCCCAGTTAAAGGAAGAAGGTGCTCAACACTTTAAAAAAGGATAAAGCAGATGTAGCTATACTACAGGAGATGCATCTTACAGATGCAGAACACGGTAAATTAGTCTGGGAATGGGTGAGTCATTGCTATGCCATGTCCTACAATGGGCATAGGAGAGGGGTAGCTATCTTGTCATGAAAAGGCCTTCATTTTCTGGAACTGAGGATGGTGGGAGATCCTAGAGTCAAATGATACGTTTTTGTCCAAGGCCACATACAAGGAGAGACTTTCACTAGTTCACTTTTGGTAATATCTATGTACCGCACAGTATGACCCCATCTTTTATGATGAAATGTTAGCTCTCTTGCAAAAGGAACAGTTCTGTAATTTAATCCTAGCAGGTGATTTTAATTGTGCTCTGGTTGTTGCCCTAGATGGATCAATGGGTGGGAACAGATAGGAAGTGGGTATAAGACGACTGGGTCTCAGACTGACAGAATTAGGCAATGGTAAAGGTTTGGAGGGAGGCTAACCTTGGCTCCAGGGAATATACTTTTTTTAAACCCACATGATCTGTGGTCGAGAATTGATTATATTTTCATCCCTAGAGGCCTGTATCACAGGGCCCTCTATATAGAAATTACAGCTATCGCTGTCTCGGATCATACTAGGGTGCTTGTGTCCTTTTGTACTATGACAGGGGAGAGAAAGCAGAAGAACTGGAGATTCCCAATGTATATGGCCTCTTGGGAGGAGTTCATGGAATTTCTCCAGGAACAGTGGGGCCACTATATAAAGAATAATCAAGCTACTGCACCCTCTAAGAGAATCCTGTGGGAGGCTGGGAAGGCTTATATGAAGAGCATGGTCATATCCTATATGGGCAAGAGAGCCAAACAGAAATGGGAGAATTGCAAAAGCTTGAAGATGCTGTTAAGACACTAGAGACAAAGTCCTATGGGGATCAGTCCCAGATCTGATGAGGCAGTTGAGAACTGCCAGAGAGCAGCTGAATTTGGCCATCATAAATGAGGCCAGTACATCCCTGTTCTACGCCAAACAGAGAATATATGAATGCGGTAATAGGCTGAGTCCCTTCTTGGCAAGGCTATTAGGGGCATGGTTACCACTATTACAGTTCATGGCTTTGAAGGACAGTAAAGGGCAGATCTTTAATAAGAGCTCAGATATCCCAGGCCAAATTTGTGGTGTAGTTACCGTATTACAAGGCTTCTGTATGAAGGGCAATGCATGCAGAGTACCCATGAGGTGGAGGGTTTCCTAGCAAATCTGACATTGCCACTAGAGGATAGTCAAATGGAAAGGCTGGAGGCGCCGCTGGTGGTAGTTGAACTTGCTGCAGTGGTGGCCTCACTTAAAAAATGGAAGGCAGCAGGCCCAAATGGGCTGGGAGCAGAGTATTACAAGCTGCTGAGAGCCCCGGTGCTACAGGGTCTAAAAGTCATGGCAGATGAGGCATTAGAACAAGGTATTCCTCCAAATCATGTTATCAGGTGACCATGGTGGTCATACCCAAATTGGGAAAATACCCTACAACATGTATGGCCTATGGGCCAGTATCACTTTTGAACTGTGATATAAAGATTTTGGCTAAGGCACTGGCACAGAGGTTGGAGGTGTTGCTCCCGGACCTTGTTAAGCCAGATCAGACTGGGTTTGCGAGAGAGAGAGATACTTCTACAACAACATTAGATGCTTGTGTTGAATGTGGTGCAGTGGAGATCTCGGTGTCTGGGGGAGGCATTTGTGCTTTCCCTGGATGCCGAGAAAGCCTTTGATAGGGTTGAATGGACCTATTTGTATAGATTATTGGAGAGGTTTGGATTGGGGAAGGGGCTCCCAAGGCCCAAATTCTGGTAAATGGAGGGCTCTCAAGTGAGTTTAAACTTACCTGTGGCATGCGACAGGGCCTTCCTCTGTCACCCCTTCTCTTTGCCCTGGTTATAGAGCTGCTGGCAGAATATATTCCGCAAAGCAAAGCATGGACATTGGGGGGGGGGGGTGAAGGATGATACAGAGGGGAGCATAAAATAATTTTATTTTTCCAGAAAGCTTTTTGCTTCCCCATTACCCCTGCACCTTACTTGGCAATGGGGGAGACATTTTTTTGCTTTTCTCCCCGTTACCTGGGACCCCAGATTGCAGTCACACATGTGCGTGAAAGCGTACATGCGCACCGTGGCTTCAGTAATGGCCCCTTCCTCCCTCTCGGGCCTAATGCCAGGTTCCCCCTGGGCTTGGCACTGCCACCTAGCCTCCACTGGGTGACAGACAAGAGCCAGGAAACCCCACATCCCTCCCGGTGAGGAGAGCTGCCTTGCTGCTTTGAACTCGACCCCCCAACCGACCCCTAGCAGCCCGAGCTTGCTCCTGAACCCGGTCGCGCGTGGCACAAGGTGTGGTGTCCAGTGCAACAACCCTCAGCGCCACTGGCCAGCGAGAGCATAACATTTTGCTTTATGTGGATGATGTTCTTTTGTTCATGAGTGACCCTTCATGCTCCCTGCCAGGGATTACTGCGGCTATGGATTCCTTTTCCAGGTTCTCCAGATACAGAATTAATCATGATAAATTGAAGCTGATCCAGGTGGGAGGGGGAACACAGGTTGACTCAGAGGGGTGCCCTTTAAGAGAGTGATGGGTTTCATTACCTGTTTAAATATTACAGTGGGACCCCAGTTAACTAGTCTATACAAGTTGAACTATGAAACCATACTTAAACTGGATGGAAATATGATGTGGTGGAAGGTCTTGCCTATCTCATTGGTTAGGATATATAAATTTATTGAAGATGAATATTCTTCCATGCATATTGTACCCTGTTCAGATACTCCCCATAGAGACTCAGTAAAAGGATCTTCAGTGCTTTGAGGTAAGTGTACTACCTATTTATGGCCAGGAAGGGTCTGGGAAGCACTGATATGATTAATGGCACCTGTAGCGGGGGTGTCTTCAATTTCCAGACCTCAGCCAGTACCACATGGCAGCTCAGCTTCAACTGATAAGGAAGGGCTACTAGGGGAGTGAGGGTCTAGTTGGGCGACAATGGAGGAGGAGGGGAGAATTCTCACCACTAAATTACCTGGATAAGGGTGGCATAGCTTGGAACCGTTCTCATCCAGGGATGAACCCACTTGTGATTCATACATTGGAAGCATGGCAGTTGGCTGCTAGGATGGTGAAAGATGGACAAGATAAAGCCCTATTAACACCAGTTATTGGCAACCTGGACTTCCATGCTGGATTCTAGGATCAGGCTTCGTGCAGTGGAGACATGCTGGGGTGAGGCACTTTGGGGCTCTGTTTGGTGCTGGAGATATGAGAAGTCAGGAGGAGCTGGTGCAAACCTTTGTGTTACGGAGTCACCATAATTTCCATTATATGCTGGTAATGGCCCATTTATGAACCATGCAGAGAGTGACCCCTGAAGCATCTAAGCTGTATGAGCTGGAGAGAGAAATTATGCCAGCCAGACTTACTCCCAAAGCGGTCTGTGGCGAGCCTATATTCACAATGCTGAGTCACTCCATGAGGGTGCATGGTCTCTGGGAACAAGATCTGGGAGTCGAGATCTTGGATGAAAACTGCACCACTATATGTGAATCCCATATGGGATTTCTCTGGTGCAGTAAGTATAAAGAGGTGCAATACAAATTTATTCACCTTGTACCTCCCCCATGGAAGTGGTACATAAACATAGGAACATAGAATTTGACATAAATTCTCCCTGGGAATTCACCAATCTGTGGGAGATGTATAGGCAAGGGAACATACTTTATTATTACTGGGGAAGCCCCTCCTTGCAATCATTTTGGGTGGCAATCAGAGCACAAATTGAGCAGAGGGTGGGTGTGCCAGTCCGAGAGACACCCCTGTCTATGCTGCTGGGAATGGACCACTCGGAGGATGGCTAGTGGGACCCATATCCATGGATAATTTAAGTCTTGTTGATGCTGGATCACAAGTGTGTCCAGAATACCTGAGTTTTTTGCCAGACACCAATGGTAGACCAGTGGCTAGAGTTGGTGACTAACACTTTGTCATTGGAAAGAGTGACATATGAACTTAAGGGATAGGGAACATTTTTAACCAGGAGTGGCACACTAAGTCAAGCTTGTTTCCAGATGCGACCTGGGAGCACAAGAAAGTTAAGTGACTTGCCCAGGATCACACAGTATGCACCTAGGCAGCTGTGGGATTCAAACCAGGTCTCCAGATCTGCAGCTCAGAGCCTTAACCCACTGTGCTATACTGCCTAAGGAGAAGGGAGACTATTTGTAAGGGTGTAGGCCCATTTGTGACTCATCCCCACCAGCAGAGATGGCCTTACTTTAGATGAGCACTTTTATTTTTATAGATACATAGAAATTGTTGGCAGAGAAGGACCGCTAGGCCCATCTAGTCTGCCTGTAAGCCCTAAACTTGTATGCAGTTACGGACCCTAAGTGATAAATGGCTTTTCATCACTCCCTCCCCACCCAATGTTCCCTTGTGCCTGTCCCAGGCATGTTTAAACCCTCCACTGTGCTTGCCCCCACCACCTCTTGTAGCAGACTGTTCCAAGAGTCCACCACCTCTGTGTAGAAAACCTTCCTCATGTTACTTCTTAATCTACCCCCCCTCCAATTTCATATTCTGTCCCCTTGCTCTGATATCTTTTCTACATTGGAAAAGATCCCCCACCTGCATATTGTTTATGCCCTAGAAGTACTTCAAAGTTTCTATTATGTCCCCCTTCTCTCCTCTCCTCCAGTGAGTACATATTGAGGACTCTTAGTCCCTCCTCATATGTTTTGTGATGCAAGCCATGCACCATCTTTGTCGCTCTTCTCTGGATAGCCTCAACCTTGTCTATGTCACTCACGCATGTGTGGTCTCCAGTACTGCATGCAGTACTCCAGGTGAGGCCTTACCAGTGTTTTATGCAATGGCATCAACACCTCCTGTCTTCTGCTAGTAATGAGTCTGCCTATGCACCCCAGTATGCCACTGGCCCTCCTGCAGCCTTTGTGCACTGCTTTGATACCTTAAGGTCATCAGATATGATAACCCCTAGGTCCGTTTCCTCTTGATGACAGTCAGCCCCCATTCTGTAGCTCTCCCAGGGTTCCCCTACCCCTACCCAGGTGCATTATCTTGTACTTTTTGACTTGAACCTCAGTTGCCACACCTCTGACCATCTTTCAAGCTTCTCCAGGTCCCTCTTCATTTTCTGCACCCTTCTGGAGTATCCACTCTGTTGCAGATCTTGGTGTCATCTGCAAACAGGCAGACCTTTCCTTCCAGCCCCTCTGCAATGTCACTAATGAAGACATTGAACAGGACTGGTCCCAGTACTGATCCCTGTGGTACTCTGCTGGTCACCTCTCTCTCTCTCTCCTGGATTGGATCCCATTTACCACCACCCTCTGTCTTCTGTCTGTCAGCCAGTTTCTAACCCAGTGTATCACCTTATGCCCCATGCCCAGACTACTCATCTTGTTAACCAGCCTTCTGTGTGGGACGGTATCAAAGACTTGCTGAAATCTAGATAGGCAATGTCTACAGCCCCTCTCTGATTTACTTCCCTAGTCACCTAATCAAAAAAATCTATCAGATTTGTTTGACAAGACCTTCCTGCTATGAATCCATGTTGCCCCAGATCCTGGGTACCATTGGATTCCAGGTGTGCCACTATCCTTTCTTTCAGCAGTGTCTCCATAATCTCTCCCCCCCACCGAGGTGAGGTTGACTGGCCTGTAGTTCCCCACGTCCTCCCTTCTGCTACTTTTGTGCAGTGCAACTACATTGCGCCCTCCTCCAGTCCTCTGGAACCACTCCCGTGTTGAGTGACTCTGTTTAAGTGCTGTCATAAAGTTTTTGCTTTTATAGTGAGTTATGCAATATGAGTATAGTATTGCCCTGATGAATCATCCCAGTCCTTCTTTACTGTGAAAATGAAATGCATGGCGAGGACACAGTTTTGTATATCTAGCATTGTTTTTATTTGTTTAAATGTTTTTTTACTGATTTCTGGTTAATTAAGTGCATATTGACATAAACTGTGTTATACTTCTGAGTTCATTGAAATCTAACATGAATTTGTTAGCGGAAAAGGAGCTTAAATGTACCATAATATGACTGAGATATGGATTCACATTGTACTGTACTTGTTTCTGAATTTAAAATTCAACAAAAGATTTAAAAAAAACAAAGAAGTGGAAGTTGTACTGTAATTGTTGTTGGAGTACAGTACAACATGCAGTGGCAGCAAATAGTCTGGGGATGAATAAACGGAGCTGACTGATGCTGGAGCTAAGATGTAGGCTGTTGGTTAACTAGGATCTGCAGCTTATCCATTAGGTAGGGAAATGGGCAGACTGGCTGGGCGGTCCTTATCTGCCGTCAAATTCTATGTTTCTATGTAATAAGAGTCTGGGCAAGTTGTTGCAGAATGAAATGACCAGGATGAACTGATGTGTCCCAAAGGATGGAGGGCTCGGTCAGAGGGGAGAAGAGGAGTGGATAATCTTCCAGAACTTAGAGGGGTCAGGTGTTTTTTTGCTGTATGGATGCAAAATATTGGGATTTAGCAAGTCTGGTGGCTTTGGTACAGGTGTTGCAAAGGGTCTGGAAATTGGTCCGGGCAGCAAGGAAGCCAGTGATCATGAAGGACTGCCATGCTTGGTGTCTGGTATGAAGGCAAGCCAGCAGCTCTGTGGAGATCCAGAGGAGGTGGGAACATATAAACACAGAAAGTGACGTCAGAAGGGTATCGCCAAATCCATCTAGTTAGTCCCTAAGCCTGGACTCCTGTTCTTCTAAGGGGCATGGTGGTCTCAGACAGCCATGAATTTGGACTGGAAAGACTGGAGGCAGAATTGATATGAAAAGCTGCTGCAACAAGGGACTAGTCAGCAGCCGACAGGTGGGTGTAGAGGGAGGACAAAGCCAGTGACCTAAAGGACCTGATGAATTAAAAAGGAGCTTTAGGGTGTATGATCTTGGGTATGCAGTAGACTATTTCATGGTCACTTCGGGCATCTGGAAGGATACCTGCATCCACATTACAGTGAGGATGGGAGAAAAGGGTCCAGTCTAGGAGGGAGTGGTTTAGAGATTTATGATTAAGGCAAAGGGGGGTCCAAAATCCACTGGGAAAATTGGAGGGATTACACATCTTGGGAGAGTTCATGTGCACACAGTCCTGAGAGACAGCTGATATTAAAGTCACGAAGGAAGATCAACCCACAAATGGAGGAGGAGAACAGATAGTGGAGAGGAGTTTGGTGACTACTGCAAGGGTCTCTCCAGGGCAGCAGTAGACTCTGCAACAAAAATAGGGATGGAGAGTTTAAGGAGGAACAGCTCATAGGTGGAGGAAAAGAAGACAGCTAGCACAGGTGTAAATTGGAGACTGGTGGAGAGGTAAATTGCCACAGCACCACCCATCTTGGGGTGATCCTCTCTGGCTACGGTATAACTGGGAATGGCCACTGTGGAATCTGCACCTTGGGGGAGGGCCAAGACTCTGAGATGACAAGGACATCTAGCTGGAGGTTGAGCATTCAAGGCTGCAACTGGTCCCTTTTAGGGCGCAAGCTGTGAATGTTTAGGTGGGCAACCCTTAGTCCTTTAGGGAACTGCAAGAGTGGATCTGGAATAAGGACAGAATTAAGTGTGATGCTACCTGCTACTATAAGCCACACAGAGACAAGGAGTTTAATGGATCCAGTGAGCTGTTTGGGGGGACAAGGGGACAGAAAGTGCCAGAGAGTCAAGATGAAGTCACAGAGTAGGAAGGAGATAGCACAGAACCCCAACGGAGTGGGGCAGGAAGGGAGGGTGGGGGGAGTTTGTTGAACAGGGGGAGGGAAGGGGCAGTGGAGGGAGGAAGGGAGGAGAGGGAGAAAAGGAGTGGAAGGAGAGTTAGGATAGGGAGCAGCATAGTGGATGAAATAGTGCAGTTAAATTGCAACACTAAAAGTGGGTGGTATGCTGTGGGGAGACACACTAGCTTATGGGGATATGGACCTTGCCCAGATAGGAAGGTAATGGGATAAAGTCCTCACCCAGACAGGGAGGCTACAGGAGAGTACACCTGCCTCAAACTGGGAAGTTATGGGAAGTAGGCTTGACCTAGATAGAGTGGCTATAGGAAAGTCACGCCAGACCCACATTGGGAGGTTATGGGGTAAACACATCTGACCAGGATAGGGATGCTATGGGATAAGCACACCAGACCCAGAAAGGAGGCTATGGAACAAGCACAACAAACACAGAAAGGGAGGCTATGGAGGTGGAACACCTGACCCAGACAGGGAGGCTATGGAGGTGGAACACCTGACCCAGACAGGGAGGCTATCAGGGAAGTACACCTAACCCAGATAGGGAGGCTATGGGGTGAGCATGCCTGACCCAGATAGAGAAGAGGCCAGTTGAATGGTGGGAAACCCAAGCAAGGAGAGTAGTACCACGGAGCTACAAGTAAAGGCAGCAGGCAAACATAAGCAGTTGCAGTAACAGCAGTGAAATGCAGTCACTGAGAATGAACACTGAGGATAAGCAGACACTTACAAAGGGAGGGGCAGAGCACAGTGTTAAGGCAGAATGGCTGGCCAATGGCTGACTCCACAGCTGATGCTCATAGTGTGACACAATTATGCTCCTGCCCTTGCACTCCTTCTCACTAGAGGCTGAGGTCCTGTTCGGGGAAGAAAAGACACTTCCTCTGGAAGCCAGCCACCCAACTGGTGGAGAACATGATGGGGGTGCAGCACACAGTCCCAACAGACCTCATGGCTCGAAATATACTTGAGGTAACTGAAGTGGAGGCGAGGAACATCCTGCATCCATACAGGAGGTAGCGAAGAGAGGAAGCATAACGAAACACAACAGAAATAAAACAAATATTTGGGAGATAGCAAATAGCCATCTTAAGCAGGCAGTTGATTGAGGAGGGAAACAGACATGATGGGAGTGGTGCAGTGCAGTGCAGTGGATGTGGAACAGCTGTCTTCATGGAGACATTCTGGAGGCTGTGATGCTGCCCTATCTGCAGGCACCACTCTGGGCTGATGAAGGAGGTTGTCTGTCCCGAGCAGAGTTGACCAAGCTAAAGGCAGCATTCACTCCACCCAGAGACCACCAGGTTCTACAACCCAGCCTCAAAAGATGCCAGGGAAGAGGAGTGATTGGACCACAGTGGGCTCAGGGAGAGTGAGGGAGAGGGGTCGAAGCACACCCCAATCGGTCCTGCTTAGTAACTCCTACACGGTTTGGAGGAACGGAAAGTCCTACTCAGGAACCCGAGGCTGGGACCAGGGAGGATGGGAGGGTCCTCCAGATTGGAGCCCCAGGAAAGGGAGGCAGGAATCCCAGAGAAAGGGAAGCTTCTCTAGTGTGGGACCCTATTGCCCAGGAAGTGGAGTTAGGGTCACCTAGCAGGGGAGAGAGGAGGTCAAGTGCCTTTCAGGAAGCACTGCATGGAGGGATGGGAGCGGATCCATAGGATCGCTATGGCAATAGCTAGGAGGAGCATCTGGATGTCATTGTCCATCTGGGGACCAATGACCTGGCCAGAAGAAGGGTGGAGTTAGCCAGAGTCCAGGAAGATTTCAGGAAGCTGGGGGGAAACCTGAAACAACATGCTCCGTCTCATTCTTGGAGGTGCTACCTATCCAGGGCTCAGAGGGAGCTAGGGCCCTCCACATCCATACCTTCAACTCCTGGTTGAAGGATGGTGTGGAAGGGAGGGTTTTGTCTTCATAGGGGACTTGGGCCTGACCTGGGCAGATGCGAATTTATGTAAGGAGGATGGCCTGCATCTGTCTGAGAATGGGACCTTGGTCCTTTGTGAGAATTTTAAATGTTTCAGCTGTGAGCATTTAAACTGGCCAAGGGGGAACAGCCAGGAAGGTCAGGAGGCTTAGCACCCCACCCTCATGGGAACAGGCAGAAACATAAGTTGACTACAGGAACAGCTAAAGCAGGCAAGGGAGGGGCAGACAGGTGAAGAATGTATAAAGAGTGATACAAGGGTGGCAAGAGCATATAGGAAAGGAAACCGGGGTGGGGGGAAGAAGCTGGAGAGGGAGAACAAGAGCAGAGGGAGGGCAGACTGTAAAACATGGAAGCTCATGCTAACAAATGCCCGTAGCCTAGGAAATAAGGTTCCAGACCTGGAGGCCTTGTTGGCAGATGCAGACCTTGACATAGCAGCAATAACAGAGACATGGTACTTTGCTAATCATGGCTGGGAAGTCAATGTACCAGGCTATACACCATTCAGGAGTGACAGGGAGGGTAAAAAGGGTGGGGGAAGTGGCCCTGTACATCAGAGATGGTATAAAGGCTACAGAAGTTCAGGGAAGACAGGGAGAGGCCGAGGTAATGTGGGTCACCCTGGAGCCAGGGACAGAACAGCAATACGCACAGGGGTGATCTACAGACCTCCGACACAGAGGAAGAAAGTAGAGGGAACTAGTGGAGAACATACATGACATGGTAGCTAAAGGTAAAATCCTACTACTGGGGGATTTCAATATGCCAGACGTGGAGTGGACCACCCAGATGGCTGCTTCAACCAGAAGCACAGCCATCCTGGAATCCATGCAGGGGGTTGGACTCAGGCAGCTGGTGCATGAGCCAACCAGGGACAAGTCAATTCTGGATGTGGTATGGACCAATGGGAACAGAATTGAAGAAATATAAGTGGAAGGGCAGCTGGGGTCCAGTGACCACCACATGGTGTGGTTCAGCATGGAGACATGGACTCAATTAAGCCACCAAGGGCAAGAGATATTAGATTTCAGGAGGGCAGATTTCACTGAAATGGGTAGATGTATACAAGCAGTCCTGGGGAAGGGAAAGGTAATAGAGGGGTAGAAGAACAATGGGAGAAACTGAAAGGAGCCATAGGGGAGATAACAAACCAATGCATTAGGATTGTGGCCAAAGGGAAAAGGAGGAGGAAACCACTATGGTTCTCCAAAGAGGTGGGAGACAAAGTCAGGGATAAAAGGCTGAGTTTCAGGAAGTATAAGGGGAGCCAAAGGGAGGAGGACAGAGAGGTGTACCTTGAATGTTTAAGGGAAGCAGGGAAGGCTGTTAGGAGGGCAAAGGCATAGACAGAAGAGGGCTTAGCACAGTCTGTAAACAAAGGGGATAAGGCATTTTATAGGTACATCAGTGAAAGAAAACCGGGGGAGTTGTGAGGCTCAAAGGGAGAAGTGAGAGTGTAAGGAGGGGATCTGGACAAGGCATAAATACTGAACAAATACTTCTTCTCAGTATTCAGTAAGGAGGAGGAGGGTCAAGGACCACAGTTGGGATGCAGAGGCAGTGTGGGTGAAAGAGGTGGACACAGTCCATTCACAGTGGAGAAGTCCTGGAAGAACTCACAAAGCTGAAGGTGGATAAGGCCATGGGGCCAGACAGCATCCACTCAAGGATATTAAAGGAGCTTTGAAGGGAACTAGCAGCGCCTCTGGCGGCCCTGTTCACAGAGTCACTCAACACAGGTGTCATTCCAGAGGACTGGAGGAGGGCACATGTAGTCCCACTGCACAAAGCGACAGTAGGGAGGAGCTGGGGAACTGCAGGCCAGTCAGCCTCACCTCAGTGGTGGGGAAGATCATGGAGACACTGCTGAAAGAAAGGATAGTGGCACATATGGAATTCAGCAGTGCTCAGGATCTGAGGCAACACGGATTCACAGCAGGAAGTTCATGTCAAACGAATCTAGTAGATTTTTTTGATTGGGTGACTAGGAACTAAATCAGGGAGATGCGGTAGATGTCACCTACCTAGATTTCAGCAAAGCCTTTGACACCATCCTACATAGAAGGATGATTGACAAGATAGGTAGTTTTGGGCATGGGAGACAAGGTGGTGAACTGGGTTAGGAACTGGTTAACAGATAGGAGACACAGGGTGGTGGTAAATAGAGTACAGTCTGGGGATTGGGGGTGACCAGGGGGGTACCACAGGAATTAGTACTAGAACCAGTCCTGTACAATGTCTTCATTAGTGACATTGCAGAGGGGCTGGAAGGAAAGGTCTGCCTGTTTGCAGATGACACCAAGATCTGCAACAGGTTAGATGCTCTAGAAGGGGTGCAGAAAATGAAGAGGGTCCTGGAGAAGCTATAAAGATGGTCAGAGATGTGGCAACTGAGGTTCAATGCAAAGAAGTGCAAAATAATTCACCTTGGTAGAGGGAACCCTGAGGAGAGCTACAGGTTGGGGGAGACTGACTGTCACCAGAGGAAAAGGACCTAGGGGTTATCATCTCTGATGACCTTAAGGTACCAAAGCAGTGTACAAAGGTGACAGGGAGGGCCAGTGGCATGCTGGGGCATATAGCAGGGGTATCACTAGCAGGACGAGGGAGGTGGTGATGCCATTGTATAAACCATTGGTAAGGCCTCACCTGGAGTACTGCATGCAGTTCTGGAGGCCACACCTGTGCAAGGACAATAGATACGGTGGAGACTATCCAAAGAAGAGTAAGACAAAGATGGTGCAGGGTTTGCACCACAGAACATATGAGGAGAGACTAAGGTACCTCAATATGTACCTCACTGGAGGAGAGGAGATAGCGGGGGACATGATTGAAACTTTCAAGTACCTCAAGGGCATAAACAAGGTGCAGGTGGGGACCTTTTCCAATGTAGAAAAAGTACTAGAACAAGGCACAATATGAAATTGGAAGGGGGTAGATTAAGAGGTAATGTGAGGAAGTTTTTCTACACAAAAAGGGTAGTCGACACTTGGAATAGTCTGCCACAGGAGGTAGTGGGGGCAAGCACAGTGGAGGGGTTTAAGCATGCCTGGGACAGGAACAAGGAAGCCTGAGAGGGAAGAGAAACCCTGGAAGCCACTTATAGGCTGGGAGGGAGTTGCTAGCAGTCACAAAGGAAGAAAGAGACTTGGGCATCATCATCACTGATGACCTAAAATCATCCAAGCAGACCTCTAAAGCAGTAGGTAAGGCTAGGGGGTGTTAGGGTGTTATAGCAGGGGTATCACAAGTCGTAAGAGGAGGTAATAATCCCTCTGTACAAGACATTGGTTAGGCCCCATCTGAGTACTACGTGCAATATTGGAGGCCACACCTTCACAAGGACATTAACCAATTAGAGGCAGTCCAGAAGGGCAGCCAAATGTTGCAGGGACTGCATCAGAAGACATATGAGGACAGATTAACGGAGCTCAATATGCATACCCTTGAGCAAAGGAGGAGAGAGGATATGATCGAGGCATTCAAACACCTGAAGGGCATAAACAAGGTGAAAAGAGTCTAACATGTTTAAATATAAGAAAAATAGCAGGACAAGAGGACACAGCATGAGATTAGAGGAGGCCGATTAAGGGGAATGTGGAAATTATTTTTCACAGAAAGGGTGGTAGATGCATGGAATGGTTACCACAAGAAGTGGTGGCTATGAATACAGTGCAGGGCTTCAAACAGGCATGGATAGGCATAAGGGAGCAATACAAATGACTATGAATAGATAGGTCACTGACAGAGCAAAGGCCGATGGCACATTTATAAGGTAGAAAAAGAAATGGGCAGACTGGATGGGCCTTGCGGTCCTTATCTGCCGTCAACTTCTATGTTTCTATGTAGGGGAGGGAGTGATGAAAAGCCATTGAACACATAGGGTCAGTAGCCACATACAATGTATAGTGCCTAAGGGCAGACTACATGGGCCTAGCGGTCCTAATCTGCTGACAATTTCTATGAGGAGTGTGGGGGTGCTTTCTTAGCAGGCAAGCACACTTGCAATCCCTTCTAGGCAGGTGGTCCTCTAGTGGTGTTCCACCGATCTGGAGCATGAGGTACAGAGAGGCAGCTTGGTCTTTGTTTGAAATTTGTGCCTCCGCAGAAGACATAGCCACAGTATGAAACTATATGATGAAATTTTATTTCCAGCTAACAAATATTGCTGCAGATATTCATTGTAATCTAGGTTATTTGCTACTTATAAATGATCACTGATCCCTAATCCTTTTTGCTTTCTTCAATCACATATTTTTATCTTCCTGGATCATATACCCTCCAGCAGGTTCTGTGTGGTAACCCACCAACCCCAAAACCTCCTTACCTGCTCTGAGTTGAATCAAATGTATTTTTATTGTCTAGTCTTGGTAAAGTATTGAGGGTATAACCTTTTAAAACATCGCTACTGCATTTAATGTCATATAGTGTATATGGTGATGGTAGGGGACCTGAACCTGCTGGATACAGATTATTATACAATTGCAAGAAAGAATGCTAGCCTCTGATTGGTCAGTCTGGGACTGGACCTGGATGTTATCCAGCATAACATCCTGGCTCTAGTCCCAGCACAGCCATGACCGCAGTAAATGTTGAAAAGAAAAATATCACTGCACAGCCGTCCCGCCATCTCCTTCGCTGATCCCAGTTGAGTGAAAGCCACATTACCAATCTTCTTCACAGTCGTCCCTACAAACTTGCACTCTCAGTGAAAAGAAGAAAAAAACAATGAAAACTTAGCCAAACAAAAGCTGTTAGCAATTGGCTGCAGTCTCCTGCTCCTTCTTAGTCAAATAAAAGTCATCTTAGCCATCGATTCGGCTGCAGTCCCCAGCCGGCCTCGCTCGATGACACAACCAGCGGTTTCATTTTTGCTTCCTGCTAACAATCCGTTCCTAGTTTGAAAAACAAATACGCAGTAAAAACGGCTTCCTTGGCTTGTTTTTTTTGTCACGAAACCGAGAGTCGGATATGGGGTCCTTCAACAGTCCGGTGCCACACGACCATTGGAAATATGCCTCACCATTCAGCTCTTCTCTTGAACTCTTGCTAGCGGGCTGCCAGCAGCAGCGGCAATGGGGCAAGAGGTTCTGCACTGCTCACTAGCTACATAATAAAGAGTAAAAAATATAGATATGGCCCCACAAAGACATGTGTGTCTGTGTGTGTGTGGAAGGAGGGGGCCCCCATTACACAACCACTGCATTAACACAAGGAACTATTTTTAAAACAGTATCACTCCAAAACAAAACAGCCAAAATAAAATACAAACCCAATTTTTCATTTTATTTTATATTTTCTTACTTTTTTTATCCTTCTGACCTGCCCTCGCTGCTCCACCCTTCTGGCCTCTCATACTATCCCCTGCCTCAGTCCTGGGGTCTGCCCTCAGAGTGCCCCAGCTACTCCACTGGTCCCTTCAAGCACCGGATAACCCCCGGTGGGCAAGGAAGGATCTACCTTCCTCCTCCTCAGTGGAGCACCTTCACACAGCGGGTCTGCCCATAGATCTTGTGGCTGGATGGCTCGGAGTGGCCATCATCTAGGACCTCTGAGGGGTGTTTTCCACTTTTCTTTAGTGGTCCCCTTCCATCCCTCTGAGGACACCGGCTCAGGTGAGTTATGTGCTGATGCACTACGCCCACCAAGTGCCTGACAGCGTCCTCCCCTCCTGAACTCCCACGCCATAGGGGCCGCCAATGCCCCGGAAGTCGGTGCTCCCACCGACCCTGAATGACCGTCAGGTGCATGAATCACCCGTAACCCACCTCAAGGAGAGAGCATCCGTTGGGATGCTCAATCCTCCCTTCCCCACCAACCTCGGCAGACCTCGGCTCGCTCTCAAACCCGGTCGCCAGCATGGCAAACACAATTTTTAAAATTTTTTTTTATCTAAATGCTAACAAGCCAAGGCCAGCCCACTGGTGCAGCAGTTAGATTTCCACTTGTGATGCCAGCAACCTGGGTTCGAGAATGGACCTGGGGAGCTGGAGGGCCAGCTGGAGGAGAGAGGATTGAGCATCCCCAGGACCGCTCTTCTTCTCTGGGGGGAGGGTGGGGTGGTGTGTCCGGTGCTTGAGGAACTCCTGGCAGAGGCCAGGGGAACTACGAGCAGCCGGCACCGTACGCTTGAGGGTCGGGGCAGATGTGGGACATCACTGCATGTCCCCCGCCCCAGGGCTAAAGCTAGAAAATCATTGGCCACCACAGACCTGGCCTCCATAGCTCCCCTGCTCTCCAATTACCTATCACGGCTCCACATAGGCATCCCCTGACCCCCGAACCCCACTCTCAGGTTAAAGCCAGAGAGGCAATGTCGGCCATCGCTGACACCTTCTCCCATCGCAGATGGATCCAATAAGATGCCATGGCCCCACCGTGGGGAAGCCAGGGGTATCGCGTGGGAGGTAACGGCTATCAGGCAGCAAGGTAGGTGCCTATGGGGTGGCACTGAAGGCAAGGTGACCAAGGGCAAAAAGAAAAATAAATAAATGCTAACAAGCCATTGTATAAAAGGAATAATGCCCTCCAGGGTGGGTATTATGCTGGGATAACATCCCTTCTCGGTGTTGGATGCCCTCGGCCTGCGACCTCGGGCCCAGTCGCCCAAGGTGGGATATTATTCCAGCATAGCACCCACCCTGTCGGGCATTATTCCTTTAATATATCCTGGTAGAAAAGAGCACCAGGAGTCAGGCACTACTTGATATGCTGCTGGACTGCTCACTGGTGCAGCTGGCCAAGGATCCCCCATGGCAGGATGCCATACTCATCTAGGTACCCACCAATTCAGAGATGTGTGTGTGTGTGTGTGTGTGTGGTTGTGTGGTTGATGGTCAGGGAACTGTTAGGGTCCAGTGATGACAACACTGTGTGGATCGAACTGGCAGATGGAAAAATGGACCCCCCCGTGACATGGTTGAATAAGGCCCTGCCCCATTTGTTATGCAGAAAGAGTTTAAAACAAGGGTCTGCTCAATCCTTTCCTTTGCTGTCTCTTCTCTGCCTGGTTAGCAACAAATTTTCTTGTGAGACCTAGGAATGTGATCCTCCGATGGTTCGCCAATTCTCTCCGCCTCTCGCTATCTCTGCGTTCCTTGCTGTTCTGTCTTTTCTCTCCCGCATATCTGCAGTTATAAAAATATATTTGAATCTCTGTGTAAAACTGTATGAGATTTGGGATCCTTTGTTTAAAACTGTGTATAGTTATACTGTTGAAATGATTGCAAAAACTGAAATTCAAGGGGTTAACCTGAGATGCTGGTTTGAAAAATATTTCCAGAGCTGTCAACAAAAGGTCAGTTCTGGGTCACAATGTACTGTTTTGCTGCACCTGCTGAAACTAACAAGAACACTGTGTGAGAAGCAGAATGTTCTCTTGACGAGCTCTCTGCAAAGACTTGTTATAAAAAGAGCTGCAATGCTTTGCAAGAGGGAGAGACAGTGAATAAGAGATTGAGATTGGAAATTGAGAAGAAAACTCAGAAGAAGGACTGGCTTTCAATGTTTGTATTGGCTTTGTAAATATACTGAATAATTTTATATTTATTTTGCTGTTATTAATAATTCACTAATTCACTTTTTATAAAGCAGGCTATTCCAAAGATCATAGCACCTTTACAATTAAAACAATAAAACAAACACTACTGGATAACATTACTATGCAAAACAGTTGAAAGCGAGCTCAAATAAATGTGACTTCAAAGCAGTCTAAACCTCTCCACAGTCAGGCAGTCTCGTATCCAATGAGATAGAGAATTCTATGGTGGGGCCATAAACATAAAAGCATAAAGTTTCAATGCCTTTAACTGAATCCTGAAGTTTGCAAAACTCGCCGCAGAGCAGAGTGGTCGAGGGGGCGGTAAGGAAACAGAAGCTCTTCCAGATATCCCTGTCCCTGGCCATGTAGGGCCTTATAGGCCAGCAAACCAACCTTGAAGGTGATCCGCCACTGAACTGGCAGCCAGTGCATTTCATGCAGCACAGGAGTAATATGACTGGATTAAGAAGACCCAGTCACCCACCTGGCCACAGCATTCTGCACCAGCTGCAGACGGTGGATATCAACCCCCAGAAACCCTAGGTACAGGGAGTTACAATAGTCAAGGCGGGAGGTCACAAAGGCGTGGATCAGTGTTGGAAGGTCACCTGACGGTGCCAGGTGCTTAATCCGGGCAATATTCCTCAGATGGTAAAAAGAGGATTCGACACCTGTGAATAAAGCGTCAGCTCATTGTCAAATATTACACCCAGATTTCACACCTGTTTGAAGGTCAGAAGCTGGCTACCCCCGAGCCAAAGCCCAGAGGCAGTGCCAGTCGCCAATCCCCCAGTCCGATGGCCTGGATCCACAACCAACACCTCAGTCTCATCAGGATTTAACTTCATCCAGCTATCATTCATCCAGTCATAAATCTCGGCGAGGCAGCTGTTAAACACCGGGACCGTCACTATCCTGCTCAGGAACAAAGGACAAGTACAGCTGGGTATCATCTGCATAGCAATAAAAACCCAGCCTGTACCTCCTTGCAATGTTTCTCAATGGCAGCATGTACACCGAGAACAACATGGGGGATAGCACAGAGCCCTGTGGGACCCTACATAGCATCGAGAAAAAGGCAGTAGAAAAAACCCTGACATCACACTCTGAGATCTACCAGACAGGAAAGATTGAAACCATCTGAGGACTGTCCCTGACAAGCCACAGATGAACCACAGGTGCTCCAGCAACACCCCATGGTCCATGGTGTCAAACACTGCAGAGAGATCAAGAAGAACCAAGATGGAAGTCTCTTCTGATCTCTTGCTATTAGGAGATCATTGAGAACCCGAACAAGGGCAGTCTCGGTGCTATGCCTCTTCCAAAATCCAAACTGGAAAGGATTGTAGATTTCATGTGTAACCCCCTTGCAAATGGGGGTTCCTGAAAGCTTTCTCGGAGCTCATTTCCATGCTCCATGCCTGGTTGGTGATCGGCATAAAAGCCATTTAAATGGGTAGCAGTTGAGCACTTTTAAAAGCCTCTGTAAGCTGTCTCTTTAAGGGCTGCCTGTTGCAGCCATAAGTAACTGAAATGGAGGGGGGCTGTGTGGTTGTATGCCTGAGTCCCGCCCGGGACGCTGAAAAATAGCTCACGTCTGCCATCACTAGTAGTGCAGAGGGAGCTTTATTTGAGGATGTAATTGTCTGCGGGAAATAACGTAAAGTAATAATGATAATGCAGCTGTTCTAACCTGCCTTCCTTTGCAGCAAGGACTGTTTCGATTGTCTCCCCCATTTTGGTCCAGAACTGCTGAATTGGACCAATCAGTGCCTTGGGGCTTTACAGAACCGACTGACCAATGGAAACCGTTTGTAATTTGGGAAAGGCATTATGGGCTATGGTTTTTCGCACCACTGAAACAGGAAAGTTGACTGGGCGGTGCCCCAGCCAATAGGGCGGGTAGCGCCTGAACTGAAGGAAGAGCCCCTTGCTGCTGGGGCAGATGTGTTGTGGCTTAAGAGAGAGGGAGCTCTATGCTTCTGCACTGGAGTAGTGTTCATGCAGGAGGCGCGTGAAGGCCTGAGGTGGCTGTTTTGCCTTTTGAGAATTCAGACTAAATCTGCCGGGCGATGCGGTCGGGAGGAGGCTGGTGCCAGCCCAGCTACCTACCAGGCTCAACCTGAGGAGGACTGAGAATTGCTGAATCACGCTCAGTCCATCCGTGATGTTGAAGCTGCTGTTTGCTGCCGAGTTCTTCTTGCAAGTTTGTGGAAAGCCTGAAAGCAGCTGCCTGGTATGGTACCTCTGTTGTTTGCTATATAAATGTGTAAGGAGGTTGTGAAATTCAGGCTCAGCCCTACCAGTGTTGAAGGAATCGTTATTTGCTGGAGTTGTGAGTACTGAATCAGGGTAGCTTCCTGCCAAGTGTGCAAACAGTGGTTTCAGTTGTATTATACTGCTGACTGCCTAATTAAACTTTCTTCCTATTCTGACTTGCTCAGGTTATATGATTACTCAGTGTTAAGGGCCCAACCAGCTGCCACGTTTGGACTAGCTGTATAGGCTTGGGGTACCTAGGACAGCAAATCTTAGGGTTAGGCCTGCAGCAGAGCCCTAGGTAGATAATTATAGTATAAGCCAATTAACTTGATTTTCCCCTTCCTTGTTATCTGCCCCTTTAATAAATCAGATTATTGTGTTGCAACTACATCCTGGCTGGTTTGTGCATCCCTGGTGAACTGCTACATAGTGACTGTGATATAACTGTACCTTACT
Source organism: Neoceratodus forsteri (assembly GCA_016271365.2). NCBI lineage: Eukaryota > Metazoa > Chordata > Ceratodontiformes > Ceratodontidae > Neoceratodus > Neoceratodus forsteri. The sequence goes on along the minus strand of CM028131.1, from coordinate 254,151,891 downwards.
TTACAGGGGGTTCCCGGAGTGAGCTGAGAGGTACTGCCTGGAGGGCAAGTGTACTGGTGAAAAGAATTGTTGGTACCCAGTGTGAGCCACTAGTGGGACAAAAGGGGGGTTGCAGTAACCCAGAGGGCTGTAACCGAGGCAGTCTTGACCGTATTAACCCCAACCTCTGGGTGGAGGCACCCATCAATGGATCTGGGCCCCTCATCTGTCTCAGTGGAGGCAGGCAGGGGTAGTAGCCCTAAGGGTAGCGCCCCCTGGGGGTTACACATGGATGGTAAGATGATTCTCCAGTTGCAGCATGACCACCTTCTCAATAACCTTCCCCACAAAAGGGAGGTTAGAGACTGGTCTGTAGTTAGCAGGACAGTCAGGATCGAGAGAGAATTCTTTAAGGAGGGGCATCACCACTGCCTCCTTCAGGGAGTCTGGAAACTCACCCGACTCTAACGAAAACCAGACTATCTCTGCAAGGACCGATCTCAGTAAAATGCTATTTGTGAATTTTACAGCTTCTCCTGGTTTTCCTATGCTTCCTGACCTATGCCTCAGTGACACCCCCCTTGAAGACAGTGGTTCTGGACCACAAACGTGCAGATGTTGGGAAGATGTAGAAATTAGTGAGAGAAAGATTGGCAGGGGTAGACTAGATTGAGGGGGTTGAAAAACAACGGCATTGGAATAAAGGGGAACAATCAGCACTTACAGCCAAACACCCAATTGTGGGTCTGGTCCCAATTTGCACTTTGTGTAGAAAAACTTTTGGTTTTACTTACTACTTACTGCAGTATAGTTGACTGTTTCAGACTGATTCAGCTGACATCCACTCTGATATGTTCTGTAACTGCAAATCTCAGAATCCCCTGTAGCTGACATCAGAGCAGGGCTGCGGAAGTGGGAGAGTCAATAGCCTGCAGTGCATGTTAGAGCTTGTATAAGCTCCAATCCAGTGTTTGCCAGTCCCACTGTTCTCCTGGGCTAAGTACAGTCCTCTGTGACTGTACTTTGACCAAGGAGAACAGCAAAACCAGCATACAAAAGGTCACAGCTTATAAAAACTCTAAACAGTGAAGGAGAAATTGGTGAAAAATCTGGTTGCCAATGGACTACAGGACCAAAAACAGCATGGTTTCAACCTCCAGGACCCTCCCAGTTATGTCCTGCTGCTATATTCCTCCTCTTGCACTTAGTACAACGGCAGCATTTCTCTTCCATATGTTGCCACGTTTTGGGGCAAAAATGCTTTGTTGCCTTTCGTATGGTCCTCCGCCCTTCCAGTCCTTTACTCTGCTCTAACAATTGGGTCCTCTTCGCTTGCGCCCCTATTCTACACCTCTCCCTACATTATGCGCTTGATATCTTCTATCTGGTATGCCTACCCTCTCCCTAACATTTCCCACTACAAAATGCACAGTTTTTGGGCTTGGATCCAGCACAAGTTCATTGTCCACGACTCCTTGTAGTTCTATGTTCAATGTATATTACCTGTAAATGTGCATTTTTACTATAATAGCAGCTATTTTTACTGCTTGTACTATTGTAACTTGTCTTTCTGTATTATTATTGTAGGACCAGCAGGTCCACCTTGTAAATGAGCTTGCTCAGTGGTGCCCACCTGGATAAATAAATATATTGATTGGATTGATTGAAGTTATGCCAGACCATCCTCAATTAATTTTTTGACTGGGTGACAAGGGTGGTGTATCAGGGGAGGGCAGTGGATGTGGCCTATCTTGACTTCATCAAGGCATTTGACCCTGTGCCACATAGAAGGCTGTTATACTAATTGGGAATATGGAAGTGAGCAGGACAGTAGTGCGGTGGGTGAGTAATTAGCTAGGGGGAAGGACACAGAGGGTGGTGGTAAATGGCTGTCACTCTACAGAGGGAAGAGTGACCAGTGAGGTGCCACAGGGATCAGTGCTGGACCAGTCCTATTCAACATCTTCATTGGTCACATTGTGTAGGACCTAGAAGGCAGAATTTCCCTGTTCGCTGACAACACAAAGCTCTGTAACAGAGTGGACATGCTAGAGGGTGTAGAGAGAATGAGGAGCGACCTGCAGAAGCTTGAAGAATTGTGAAGGGTTTGGCAGTTGAAATTTAACGCAAAATAGTACAAAATAATGCATATGGGGTGCAAAAACCCTGGAACAATATATCAGTTGGGGGGTGAGGATATAGCATGCACCAAGCAGGAAAGGGACCTTGGGGTTATCATCTCTGATTACCTCAAGGCAGGGAAACAGTGCAACAAGGTGGCAGGTAAAACAAATAGGATGCTGAGATGCATAGGCAGGGGCATCACTAGCAGAAAAAGGGAGGTCATAATTCCACTACACAAGACACTAGTGAGGCCGCACCTGGAGTACAGTGTCAGTTCTGGAGACCTCACCTATGTAAGGACATAGACAGGGTGGAGAAGGTTTAGAGGAGGGCAACAAAGATGGTACAGGGATTGCATCACAGGTCCTATGAAGACAGGCTGAAGGACTTGAATATGTACTGCCTGGAGGAGAGAAGGGAGAGAGGGGCTATGACAGAGACATACAAATTCCTTACAGGGAGGAATAGGGTGCAGGAAAACACCATTTTTCCAGTGAAAAAGATGTTCCAGGACTAGAGGGCATGGGATGAAGTTGGAGGATGGCGATTCAGAGGAAATGTGGGAAGAATTTCTTCACAGAAAGGATGGTGAATAAATGGAACACCCTGCCTGAGGAAGTGGCGGGCTGAAACAATCAGGGTTTAAGAATGCATGGGATAGACATAAGGGAATCCTGGAGGTCAGGGTAAGGGGCAACAGACTTCTAGAAAACTTAAAGTGATCTTATGAGTAAATGGGCAGACTGGGTGGGCCATATGGGCCCTTCTCTGCCGACAGTATCCATGTATCTATGTAAGTAAATGTTTTCACGCACAATGTGCACATTGGGACCAACCTCTCACTTAGGTGCGGCACTCTTAGGTGCTTTCTGTTTCCTTAAAGGGGCACTCTGGGAGAATCTTTTGCAAGGAAGGCATCCAAAAGGAAAAAACACAAAAGCAGGTTTGGACTGAAGTACGCAGGGCCCACCTGGAAAATCAATAATGGAGGGCCCAGAGTGACACCCACATCAGTATTCCACTTCAAGTTATCGCACAAGCTCTGTGTTTGCATTTTACATTTACTTGCAATGCCTAAAATACCCCACTTACCACATTACATCGAAGAGAAGCTTCCCCTGAATAGAAGCCATGCTCAAATAGAAGTCACAGGTCATAATGAATATATCTAATAAACGCCGCCCTCAAATAGAAGCCATGGCTTCTATCAGGGTTGCAGTAATGTCTGATAAAGCACTGTAGGTGGGAATCTCAGTGACTTTCGCCCTGTAAAGATGGTTATTACTGTATTTTTTAAAATTTATGATCTTAGTTCATGTTTGTTATGCTTATTTTGCTATTAAGTAGACCAATTACAATATAGTTGATCAAATTCAGGATGTGTAATGTTTTATTTATCACTCATAAAAATCTGAGTTTGCGATACAAACCGTCCTCCAATACAAGCCGTCCTCAAATACAAGCTGCAGGTCAAATTACAAACTTTTAATAGAAACCACAGCTTCTGCTCCATGAAATATGGTAAACAGAGCATAGATAATAAATGTAAAAGCTTTAAGAGCTTAGAAGTTGGCCAGGTATCCAATGGGGGAGGGGGCACCTGGAAGTTTCCAGGTATCCTGGTGGGCCAGTTCAACTCTGCATCAATAGCTGAGCTAGTTCTCCAAGGGGGTGAAGGGAGACAATGAGGGAAAAATGAAGGTCCTTCACTGAGTACAAGAGGAATGGGGGGGCGCTGGCAGGAATATGAGGCAAACGCCAAGGAGGCAAGGTGGAGGTCAAGAGGGCAAAGGCAGACATGGAGCTGTGGATTGCTGAGAGAGTCAAATGTGACGAAAAATAATTTTTAAGGTACATAAGGGAAAAAATTACAATGAAGGGTGGCCATTTAGTCTCGCTGTCAATAGGGGATGATAGTGGAAGATGACGAGCAGAAGACAAATGTACTAAACAATTACTTCTGCTCAGTATTCACAGTAGAGTACAGTGGCCCTGTGCCAGAGAGTGGCATCAAGGCCACTAGAAGGGGATTTCAGGAAATGAGTGGAGAGCAGATTTTAGATGGCAGGATAAAAAAGGGTCTAGAAGCTCTCAGGGTAGGTGAGGCATGAAGCCTGGATGGCCATCACCAATGAGTATTTAGGGAACTGGCCTTGGAATTGGCAGTGCCCTTAACCAATCTATTTAACAACTTACTGAGGTCTGGAGTGGTGCCAGCAGATTGGAGATCCACTGACATAGTACCAGTTTACAAGGGAGAGGATAGGGAGAATCCAGGCAACTGCAGGCCTGTCAGCCTTACCTCCATTATAGGTAAACTGATGAGACCATAGTCAAGGAATACTTGGTGACCTACACAGAAGACAACAGACTGTGCTATGGTGGAGGATACATCCCACCCTTCACAGAGAAGAACAGCATCCTCTAGGACACTCAGTCTTCTTCCCCTGGCCAGCCCCCACCCCCCAGCAACCCAAGTTCACACCCAATCCTTAGTCACTGGCACTGCGAGCAGTAGTGCTACCACAGTGAAAACAGGCTAAGTGAGATCACATTTAAAAAGCACCAGTTGTGCTCATTTCACAGCATTTTCTGAAGCCCCCAGCAGCAGCTTAGCCAAACTGGAGTTGCAGTTGCCCGCTTGTCTAATTTTTCCATTTGTATTTTTTGAAAGGGAAGACATTTTTATTTTTATTTATTTATTTCAATTCTAGGATTACAATTACCTTTGAGCCCAGGGCTCTTTTACAAAGGTTCCACGCTCAAGACATAGGCATTACATGACAATGTACAATTATTACACAAATAAAGGTAAGGATAGCAATTAATTTCCAGACAGACAGGAGAGGAGAAGTGGAAAGGAAGAGGACAATAGGGGGTGGTAGAAAGAAATGGGAGGGCAAGGGGAGGTAGGAAATGAGAAGAGAGGAGAGGTGAGGGTAGAGTGGGATAAGGGGTGGGGTGGAGCTGCCAGGAAGGTGGCATTGTCAGGTGCTGTACAGGCGTGTGGGGCAGAGGCCAAACTAGGGCAAGTGTGTTATGTAAGGATCTAGATATGGAAAGAGCGGTAGCAAGAGTGGGTGCATAGCCATTATCGTAAATCCTTGCTCAAAAGAGCTGGCCGCCCAATCTCTTCTCTTTCTTGTTGCTGAAAAAGTAAAGCCCTTCCTCCCTGCACTCCGACATTCTGTGACATAGGAATTTGTAGCACACAGGGGGCATGCTCCATTGATATCAATGGGAGCTTGGTTTAAAAGATCTATTTTTATATTTTTGAGAGCCACTGGGGTCAAATCAAAGCCATATCTCAACTAACAGCTGCAAGAATGCTATCAGAAAACTCTTAACATAGATCAACCACTAATTACACTAGTAGGCCTCCCATCCAATTTGGGGGCCTAATTTTATGAACTCTCAGGCCTCAGCAGCACCCTTAACTGGCCAGAATGGTCCTCCTCATCCTCTGGTACCCGAATCCTAGGACTGATAGTGAAGGGGGAACCAGCAGGGGCCAGCATGAGCTATGGCAGCCAGTCCTTTGGCTAGAGCTCCATGATGTTAACGGCCATTAGCCATACCCGCATTCCCATGATCCTGGCCCTAGGATTGCTGTGGGGCCCAGTACTGGGAGAGAAGTAGCACCATCAGGCATGACAACAGGAGTCCTCCCTAGCTCTATAAAACTGGCTAGCAGGGAAAACAGCAGGAACTTGGCAATGAAGCACCCAACCCAGAAGTGAGCATGCATGGGGGCACGATCTGTAAGGCCTTTGAGTGAATGGCGCCTGTGCCTGATTGATATTGGAGATAATTATATACTGGTGCAGTGCCTCCACCTATGTTCATTCTTTTGGCAGGTTGGTGCAGGGAGCTAACCCACAGGAAATGAATGCAAGTTTTGTAACTCCCACCCTCATTGTCAGGGGACCATTATACTAGTACTTTACCAAAAAAAAAAAAAAAGAAGATGTATACTTTAAATATGCAAAATAACCTCAACACAATAGTATGCAAGAACACAATTAACTGCAATTCAAAACAAGGTATATTTATTATGGGGACAGGAACAGGCTCTGGATGGAGGAAAGAATCGGTTAATGGCAATCAAAATAATTATTCAGTGCATACCCCAAAAGCCCATCACCTTCCAGCGAGTACCCCACAGTCCCCACGACTGATGCACTTGTACTCCAAATTTCCTTAGGGCTCCAAAAACAGCCAATGAATGTGCGCACTCAGCGGGGAGTTGCAGGCCTGATGTTAGACCATGGTGCAATACTGACAGAAGGCCAGTTGGTGATTGAGGATCCCAAACAAATGATATTTAAACTGTTGCTAGTTAGCAGTTCTAAGTTGGCTTTTATGTAAATTGTGCATGAACGCACAGAAATTAACCGGCCTTGGTTAACAAGATAACTGGTGAGTTATTGATTCCAGTACTCATGACCTGTAGCAGATCCTGCAGTAACTGACTTTGTCAGGACATCTCCCTCTCAGTTGCAGATGTGGACCTGATTTGTTTCTGGGTGGTGAGAAGTGTGAGCTGTACTGGTCTCCAGTGTCCTCCAATGTCCTCTTCACCCCAGAGGAACTGCCTTCACTCACCCCTAGGGGTAGGCAATGATTCAGGCCCTCAGATTACTGAGGCCCTCTGTCAGGGTAAGACCTGATTAACCTCCACCAATGAAGCCATTACAATGGGGCAGGCATGGCCCAGGAACCTCCCGTGTTTAGAGTGTTTCTGCCCCGGAGTCCCTAACATCTCTTCAAAATGCAGTAACTTTGCTCCCCAGGTTGTAATAGGTGTGCACCCTAGGACCCATATTGCATAAAGGATCACAAATGCCAAAAGTCTCTGAGCACATCCATCCTTTACTGAGTAACAAACTGTACAAGTTTATGTGTGAGAGCCAAAGATCACAATTCATTTGGCCAGGTTTTAAGAGGCAATCAATCCTCTTTCAGAGTCCTTCAGTTCCCGCTCCTCTTTTGGAGCTACAATATTAATGCCACCCTTCTTTCAGAGCAATGATGAGGTTCCATTGCCTCTTTCATAGCTAAATTATGTAAAGTTCTCTCCCGGGCTCTCAGAATAACTCCTGACCCCAATTGCAGGCTTGCTTCAGCCAAGCTGATCTCTAAACCTTCAGGTTCACCTCTGACGTCCTAGCTGCCTTGGACAAGGGCCCCCCCCCCCACAGGGGCAGTCTTCATTGACCTAACCAAGGCCTTTGACCTGGAAGACCACCCCCTCCTGCTAACAAAGCTGAGTAAATTCGGACTTGACCAACACTCTCTGAACTGGTTCTAGAACTACCTGTCGGGCCGCTCCCAACAGGTCAAGTGGAGAGGTGCAACCTCTGGATTACTACCTTTAAATGAGGGGGTACCATAAAGTTCTATCTTGGGCCCACTCTTGTTCTCCCTGTTCGTCAATGACCTCCGCTACCACTGTGGGAGCAGCTCCGTGGTGCAGTACACTGACAATGCCGTACTCTACAGAACTGCACAGCACTTGGATGACCTAGGGCCCCTGCTCCAGTCAGATTTTACCAAGGCTGAAGCTTGGCTAGTTGAAAACCATCTGGTCCTTAACCCTCATAAGACCAAAGTGCTCCTGTTTGGTCCAAAATCCCTGGGTCCTTCCCGGGCCCACCTTCTCACACTTGTTACTGTATCTGGCTCCACAATCAATGTGGTCCAATCCTTCAGATACCTGGGCCTTACCCTAGATCAGGGGCTCACTCTAAAGCCACACGTGGATCTAGTAAAAAAAAACATATACCAAAAACTTGGCCTGCACTGTTGTCTAAGCGCTAACATGATACCAGAAACTAGATTGGCAATCGCACAGAGTATCCTCCTCCCAACTCTTACCTACTTACCTTTAACACTGGGCATAGCAAAACTTGACCACTCTAGACTACAAACTTTGTACCATAAAATTTGTACAATCTGCCATAAGCTCATCCAAGGACCCACCATTGTGAAGCCCTCGCCTCACTCAACTGGCCCACCCTGAACCATAGGCTCCAGTACCCCCTGTTAAGCTGGACATATAAGCTTCTCGATGCCAACCCTCCTGCAGGGCTAACCAGGCTACTTGCCACAAAGCGGTCCAGCAGACTACTCAGGACTTCAGGCAAAAATCTCCTGGAACTGCCCAGGGCCTGCTCCACAGCTGGCAGTAAATCCTTTGCCCATCTAGCCCCTGCGCAATGGAATAAGCTCCCACACACCTTCAGGAAGCCCCTCCCAGCCACATTCCAGAAGGGACTGTGGCACAACTCCTAAACCATAGCCCCTGCTCCTGTCGTGAAGACTAGCCAACTCACACCCTGTGGTTTGGCCACAAAAATCTAATGCCCTAAGTCCATCAGCTGCCACTGTTGAACTGTGTAATTGTGCTATATATAACCTTCTCCTCAATGAAAACTGTATACTTTATATTGTCGTTGTATTCCTGTACTCTATGTCCTGCACTGTATCACTTGTATGTATTTGCACTGCTTTTTGTAACTAATTCCAGGTCATTCTGAAAGGGACCTTCGGGGCCCAGTGGCTAACCTGGTTAACAAAATTTTATAAATAAATAAATAAACACAGCCTGTTGCTGTGACGGATGGTCACCTTGTCTTGTCCCAGCAATTTCCACTTTTATTATGGTGCAGTTAGCCACACCTCACACTATAGTACCTTGACTCTTCCTGCACCTTCCTTAGATACTCAGGTCCAACACTTTATTAGTTTCTTGTTTATTGATATAGTATTTTCCCTGTGCCATCAGGCTGTAATACTATAAAGGCACCAGCCATGATTCCTAGGTTTTCACTTTATTGCTGTGATGTTTTCTGTATTCAGTGCAAGTAATTGGAGGCCCTGTGCTCCCCTGTGCAGCCATTCATGGATTCCTCCCTGACCTAGCATGAGCAGGGCACTTGGATAGCAACCACACACAACTGTATGTGAACACAGGCTCAACCGGTTACTGTGCCCTCGCAGGCCATCATTCTTGTAGTGCAGCCATGCAGAGGTGCCCACTGCCTCAGATCACCTTATCTGTGCTGAACATGACTCTCATATCTTGTCTGGCAGTGTTACTTTATGCTGGAGCCTCACTTCAGGTCACCTCATCTGTGCTGAACATGACTCTCATACCTTGTCTGGCAGTGTTACTTTATGCTGGAGCCTCTCCTCAGGTCACCTCATCTGTGCTGAACATGACCTCATACCTTGTCTGGCAGTGTTACTTTATGCTGAAGCCTCGCCTCAGGTCACCTCATCTGTGCTGGAAATGACTCTCATACCTTGTCTGGCAGCATTGCTTATGCTGGAGCCTCGCCTACTTCTTCAGGTGCTACATTGTCTGTATGGGCACTTCTCCGGACTCTCCCCAAGCAGGGAAATCCACATATTTTTAGAGGAACCCAGCACAAGCCTGAGGCCATCAGGTTGCCTCCCTTGAGGGGAACCCTTCTGGGATTCCTACATCCTCCTAGTGATCCCAGTATATGCTTCCCACTATGGGTGAGTTGCCATGAAATGTCACCGAGTCCCAGTCCTCAGGATCTGTCCCAGACTTGGGTACTACACCTCTCATCCATGCTTCGACTCTTAAGTTCTCCTTGGCTGGCCGGTACGGTAGCTTCTTGGGGCACTGCTGCTACTATTTGCTGTCTTCTCCCTCGGTGCCAGCTGCCAACCACTCTCCAACTGCCCACAGTGCCATGAGGGTACCCTGTACACCAACTCCTGCTACTACTGCCTTGGCACCTATTACCCTACACTATGAGAGCATCAACAAGCTATCACTTCAGGCTGATGTCTGACAGTGACACCTAGCCCAGACATCCATGGTAAAGCAACCACTTTTCCCTCCAGGAAGGTGGGGATTGTTTTACTGGCACAATAAAGCCCAGGGCAGGTGCTTTGTTGTTTTAGACTGGAACTAAAATCTTTCTGAAGGACCTAAATAGCTTCTGTCAATACAGTGGCTGACTACTGAAGTCACTCACATGTCTCTCTCCTTCTCTCTCTCCCAAACAAATCTGAAGCAGCCTCACATTTGTCCCTCCATTTGTCCCCATCTGGGGATCAAGTCTCAGAGGCTGGCTTCTCATACATAATTCATTATGCTAGTCCCCCTGCTTTTAATGGCAATCAGTTTTGCAGGGAAATAAGCATGCACACAAAGTTCTCTGTAACGTGAGCCCATTTGCATCTGGTGACTTTGCAGAGCTGAACTCTGGATTGGCTGTTTCTCCTGGGCAGCACGTCCTGTCCTCTCTGACCCTTCCCAGCAGTTCTAGTAGGGCCAGAAGCACACAACATGGCAGCCCCATATAGCTTTTGTTAACTTTATGTTTTAAAAGTTATTTCCATCCCTCAGAGCGGCTTCCAGCTGTCAGGATCAGTACCTCCCTGGGGCTTGCAGTTCCAGTGACTCAGGTTTGGGACCAAGCCCAGGTCATTAGCAGCCAGCCCAGGTCATCAAGGGACAGCCCAGGAGAAGTGGACTACATATGGGACCTGCTGATGAAACACTGAAGCAAGCCTAGTGCTGTGGAGCACCTCAAAGGAGCCAGCTGCAGAGGTTGCTATATGTCCTAAAACAAGAAGATTTACAACAGGCACCGGAGACCCAGTGGTACCAAAGAGTAGCGGAAGCCATTCTGCTCCGATGCTTCGAAGAATTGAAGGTGTCCCAAGCACCCCAAGAACTTCAAGCTCTGGTGGATGTGCAAAGTAGAGGGCCTGAGGATCCACTGGCAGCAAGCCCACTTCGACTGATGGAACACCGTTTTTTTAAAACACCAGGATCCCCGTTAAAACACCAAATCCAGAACGCCAAGATGCCTAGTCTCCGAGACGCCACGAGGAGAAGGTTAGAAATGGAGGAGCTGGTTAAAACGGAGGCAAGGGTGACTTAGGTATGAGGCAGAACCTGAGATTTTCGAGCCTTTTGTCTGAACTCAACAAGTGTAAGGTATTTTTCTATTTTATAAGGGCAACAACAGCAGAATAGACTCATCTGATTACTACAGTTTATGGATGACTCGTAGGGGCTGCTAACAAGAAAGTTTAACTTAACCTCGCTATCCTCAAGTCATATTTCTGCACAACATTTTTTAGATAAAATAAATGGTGCCCTGTTGCTGCTCAGCTGAATTTTGAACTTCTTACACTTGGGTGACTTCCGCTGTAAGCTTGGAACTTGTTGAACTAGTGGCTGTGCTGGAAAAACCAGAGCTGAACACGACTGGGAAAAGTGCTCCAAGTTGTTAACTTTACCCTGAGTCTCAATTAAGAGAGTTTCCAGCCATTTAACTGCTAATCTAGGTGTAACCACCAGTTTATGCAGTGCACAGATCCATTTACATTTTTCCTTCATCTGTGCTAAAACCTTTGCAGATACCTGCTCATGTAGACATCTGTCGTTCTTTCTTTCTGTTCTTTCTTGTAACAAATCACTGCAAAGGTTGTTTTTTTTTTTTTGAGTTAGCAGCAGGTGTAATTTGCTCCAAAGGGCACAGAACACAGAGCACTTTGGATTCTACTTTGGAGAGATCGAGGAGAGGGGACAGTTCTCATTCTCCTTGATCTCTCCTCAGTTTTTGACACGGTAGACCTTTGTGTGTTACTCGACCGCCTGAGGGAATTTTGTGGACTCACCGGCACGGTCATCTGCTTGTTCGAGTCCTACCTCACAAACAGGAGGCAAAGGGTTGTGATGGGGAATTGCTCCTCCTCCCCTAACCTTCTGTTTTTTGAGTACCTCAGGGTTCGGTCTTGTCACCGATGCTGTTTGCCGTGTATATGCTGCCCTGGGAGAGGTCATTAGGAAGTACAGTCTAGAGTTTCATTGCTATGCCGATGATACCCAGCTGTATCTATCCTTTGCCCCGGGACATCCAAAGCAGTGGACATACTGAACAACTGCCTGGCCGAGATTAATGACTGGATGGCCTCTAGCTGGTTGCAACTGAACCCCGATAAGATGGAGGTACTGGTGGTGGAGTCAAACAGGATGAGTGATAGGATGGCCTCTGGTGCAGAGACTGGATTGTTTCTGGGATCTGTGCCATTGAAGGCCTCCTCTAGGGTGCGTGATCTTGGTTTTATCCTTGACAGAGGATTGATATTTGAATTTCGGGTGTCGTCCGTTGTCCGGTCCAGCTTTTTTCACTTAAGGAATATCACCAGGATCAAACACCTGGTTCTGCCCCTGGACCTCCCCACCTTGGTGCCTGCATTCATGACATCTAGGCTTGACTACTGTAATGCGCTCTACCTCGGGGTCTCTGGAGGTACCCCCTACGAATGCAGCTAGTGCAGAATGCAGCTACTAGGTTGATGACTGGACAGTCCAAATACTGTCACGCCACCCAAAGCTGCGGACTTGTACTGGCTGCCTGTTTGATGGAGGGTTCTCTTTAAGGTGGGCTTGCTCACCTTTTAAAGCCCTATATGGACTGGGCTCTGGCTACCTGTTGGACCTTCTAACACTGGCTGCCCCTGTCTGCTCCCTCCGCTCCTCCTCCTCTAGGGACCTCCTTGCGATTCCCAGGACAAGGTTAAAAACTACCAGAGACAGAGCTTTTAGTGTCGCCGGCCCCATGCTGTGGAATTTGCTTCCTCCATCAGTAAGGGAGGCCCCTTCAGTGGAAGCATTCAAAGCCCGCCTCAAGACCTTTTCATTTAGCCGGGCATTCCCAGACATTGTTTTGTAAATAATGCCTGTGAGATATTTATTATATTAGAAATCTGCCTATAATTAGACCCCCTTCAATGTTTGTGACTGAAGTTTTAACTGGAATGCTGATTTATTTATAATGTTTTTAAATTTTTGATGTATATATTGTACGGCACCCAGAGTCTCTGTAATTGGGCACCTGAAAAATAAAATTTGCCTTGCCTTACCTTTTGCAGTTAATCTGCTACAAGGACATTAAGCACATTAAGCATTTGAATTTTTTTTTCTCAGACTCAAAGCACCTTGTAAAGTGGCAGATACAATGAATTATACTATATTTTAGACCTTTTTTATTACTCTAGAGTAATCTTGGAGCATTTTAAATTATTACATGGTAATCATACATTTGCACAAATGCTTACAGTATCTAATGAAACTAGAGAACTGAAAGTATTGATACAAGTGAACTAATTGAAGTAAGTAATTTTAGTCCTATTGTGTGCAATTGCTGTAAGCACTGTTGTGTTTTTAGCATGAACTTCATTTTTACAGCTGTGGGCAGAGCCTACAGCCATTTTGGGATCGATCGTGGCTTACAAAAAATGGCCAGTCATGGAACCTTCCATTGGACTTTTGGAAGTATCCTTCTGAAAGTCCAATAGAGCTTGAAACACTCCACCACGATCAGCTGCTACGGAATAACAGCCACACTATTTTGGCTGTTACTTCGCATTCTGGAGTATGAACTACATATGCACGACTCATGCACATGCGAAGTTCCACTGGCACTGCCATGTTTTGAATGGCAAAATGCCATTAACTGCAACCATGCATGCATGAGTGCCGTGCATGTGCAGTAGCGTTGTGGCTGCCAGCACCAGCAGGAAAGAAAACCCTCCCACTGCTGCTGTCCTCACCACTTCCCATCCGGCGCACCAACATCGGGGTCCCCAATCCCAGTGTCAGTATTATGTAGCTCCCCCAACTCATGTGGCACACTGGGAGCCCACCCCAGTGTGCCCAAATGTATTTATTTATTTGCCCCGCTCCGACATCAGGGTGCCCAATCCTCTTGTCAGCATTATGTGCCCCCTCGAACTCATGTGGCACACTGGGAGCCCATCCCAGTGTGCCCAAATGTTTGTTTTTTTCTTCTCCCCGCTGACATCGGGGTTCCCAATCCCCGTGTCAGCATCATGTACCCACCCCCCAACTCATGTGGCACACTGGGAACCCACCCCAGTGTGCCCAAATGTATGTTTTTTTTTCCTGCAAACAAAGAAAACCTTCCCCTGATGTGTTTTTTTTTTTAACCTGTAAAAGAAAACAGTTCCTCATCACTGCCCCAGTTCCCCCTTCCCATTCTCACCCTCCCACTGAGCATCCATCGCCCCATACACCTCCTTACCCATACTTATCTCCAGAGGTTGGTGCTGTCATCTTCTCTGGACCGGGACATGTCTGCACTCTTCAAAACTGAACCGCAAACTGAAGAATCAAAGGTAAGCGTTCTAGAATGGTATTCAATGGGATTTTCAACTTAAGTTAATAAATCAGCCATTTTTTGGAATTTTGGCCCAAAATGTTCAACATGGGATTCTTGGGACCCCACCTTGTGAACAGTGTCACTGTCATTTCATTACTTGGTCCCGGAAGGTGATTTCACAGTCACTGTGCGGAATCACCTTTCTGGACTGATTAATAAAACGACAGTACTACTATTCATGAGGTGGGGTCCCAAAAAGTCCATGTTGTAAATTTGGTGAAAAAACTCCAAACAATGACTGTTACGAGTGTGCATTGTGCAGTTTCTACACATGCTTCTAACTTCACCAACTTTTCATATTTTCACTCCAGATTTTTAACATTGCCATTTTTGCACACCTCCTTTTTAACAGTACAGCTGTCATTTTTCACGTCCTGCCCAAAATGTGTTTTCGCACCCGTGTCACAGAATAGCGTGGTCACTCGGCAAAATCACCTTTCAGAACAAGTGAACAAAATGACACTGCCACTCTTCATGGGGAGTGGTCCCAAAAAGGTCATATTGAAAATTTGGTGCAACACCTCCCAAAAATGGCCAAGTTACACCCTGGCATTCAATAATTTCTACACACACGTGTAACTTTGGTCACTTGGCAGCACGTCACAGCTGTATCAGCTCTTGCTAGAACTTGTTATAGTTTAGGTAGCATAGGTGGTTCATTCAGCTGTTTGTAAGTGTTGCACAGATTTTCTAATATTTTTATGCCCCCATCTTAATTGAGCTGCATTGAATTAGGTCTTTTTCCTTTTAACCTACTCCTTCATTTTTTGGTTTATGACTTATAGTTTTTACACTGTTTCTGTAGCCATGTTCACCAGACGTGGCAAGGAATTGAATGGAGATAAGAGTAGCATGTTGAAGGAGGGTAATAAGACTACTAACCTTGCAAAACTTATAGGAAACCCAAGAAACAAAAGAATGGTTGTACTTTTTCTCAGGATCTTACCATTATTTCCTCCACTCCCAACTCCATTTCTTCAGCTAAATCTCCTAAGTAGTATAATATATACAGGAGAACATTTCTACTGATAATAGAGGAGCTTCTCATTAACCCAATAATATGTGTGCTTCCCCTCCTAAACACCATTTGTGCCCCCCCAACGGATGAGGACTTAGGGAATCAAATAAATCAACTTTCCAGGGGCAGAGAGGGAGTCGAGCTTGGGATTAATGAAGAGTTGGTATATTCATCAAGCAATCAACTACAGGCATTGCCAGTCTTTTCTGCAAAACTAACAGCAAAAGCTGACCAGACCAATCAGGCCAAAATCATTGATTACTTTGTATGCTGAAACAATCAGTCTTTGGACTTTCAGGCAGACACTTGGACAGGTATCTTTAGAGCAGAAGAAACAAGGGTGCTTACCCTTACTCACCGATGCCCCCACCCCCAGGAAATCTAGAGAGCTAGATTCTAGGTGATATTTCATTTTCCCTCAAGAATGGACCTTTTTAGTCCATTGGATCTTACTAATGATCTTAATACCACACCATTCCAAGTAACAGATCCAGATACTCTGGCAGGATCACCTAACGAGGTATTTGACAAACTTGATAAGGAAGTGGACAAAATCAAATTACATCCTGAATTCGTAGCACAATGCCCAGGCACTATTTCTAAATACACCATTAAGGCTTTATCACATCCTATTATGTCAAACATAGTACTTCTAGAAATTAAACATTGTAGAGGAACTAACAACACTGTTTTCTGAGAATTTCTCTAGGTTGGAACAGAGACTGGACAACCTGGCTAGTAAAATACAAGGGAAGAATAATCCCAAGAACCTCTCTTTTTCCACTATAATAATCTCCAATTCCCCTAATCCTAAAGGGAAGAAAACTGTTCCTTCCCAAGAAAAATCTAAGACCAAAACCAAGTCCAAATCTAGGAGGAAAAACCCACAAAATATAAAGCTACTAATACATTTTTTTCTTTACCATATGTTAAGCCCACAATGTTTGAACTCTTCAACTTTAAGTCCCATTATGCCTCCTGATATAGGTACAGAAATAATTGGGAGTGCCAAAATGAATACAGAGAGTGGTTCTTCTGTTGTAAACATATAGGATAGTGTATGAAGTAACCATACACACTATAGGGCTATTTTCCACGAATGGATACAATGCCAACTGATGACATCGAGCAAAGCTTGAAGGGTCTCCAAGTTAACGTGTATCTCTAGTGGAAAAGAACTCTTTCAGTATGTTTGGGTAACCATACACTGTTCTATATAGTGTATGGTGACTGAAAAACAGAAAAAAACACTCATTTTCCCATAGTTTTAATCAGTTCAGCCAATGCCCTCGATTCACAACTGCCACTGCCCAACACATTTGCATACCACTCTCAGAAGGCAGGGGATGATTCACAATGCCTGCTGTAGTCCCTTGTATTATGACATCCTCACTAACACAGAATGAAAAGTCGTTCTGCGTTAGTGAGGACGTCACTACTGCAGCAGAACAACTTTTTGCTGTGTATGGATTTCCATACACAACCGCATTCCACCATACACTATACTGCTTTAGCAAATGGTAATGCTGTAGCTGCTTCTCAGCAAAAGCCTATGAAAAATCCAGAGACTTACACTATTCCCTCTATCCCCCACATCCCCTTCAGCTATAACTAAATACTTAAGGGTGTTAGAGAATGGGGCCTGCCAACAAACCCAGTAGATTCACATTCTTTTCAGTTAATAACTACTGGAAATGAAGTAGTGTTCAAAATAGACCATATGTATGTTAAACCTTTTGAGATGAAAGAGTCACTTATGGCCTTAATAATTAATCACGTCAGAGCTGAACTGGAGCTTCCCCTGGCAGCTAGCTCTATTATTTTTGCCCATAGAGACAGGTCCAACCCTCATTATCCTGTATATGTTCCGATTTTGAGCATGGATATTGCCAAATCCAGATGGGTCAAACAACAATGTTTAAACTCTCTGAGTTTATCTATTTCTTCCCTAGTTACATGGCCCACAGTCTGGAAGCATACCTTTCCTGGAGCTAAACTTGGCAAATTACTTTCTTTTGATACATTTTTCTATACCTTAGCACTGCTTAACTGGAATTTTGAAACTCAGCAGCAATTTAATATCCTATCGATTTTTGGGATTGACCCTTTTGAGGGAGAAAATTAGACTAATCTGGCCTCATATGTAAGGGTAATATTGGCTTCGATCACTAAACTCCCCTGCTGGTTTGGGAACTGTACAAAGGGCCCATTCCTGGGGCCCATGGTTCCCAAATAGATTGCTTTATTTATGCATCTGATTTGATTTATTTATTATTGGCCAACTCTCAGAGCCTAGATGCTATAGGTATACATTTGGTATAATTTGCAGAACTGGAACAGCAGAACAAACTCCCTAAGAATCCTGAAAATTCTCTGTGGCTAATTGACCTATCAAATCTATCAGACAGTTCTGACACCACTGTTATTACTTCAATGATCCAACCAGATGACACTAAGGTGATTATTTGAAACATAGCACGATTAGAGAATAAGTTAGTAGATATACAGTGTCTCAATTTTGTTCAGACTTATGAGGTCCTTGTCTTGCAAGAGACATGGACACTTCATCAACCTTATATTAATGGATATGAATCTTATCACATACTAGCCATTAAGACAAATTACTATGGTAGACCTAAGGGTGGCTTAGTTACTTTAGTAAAAATAAGGGAGGATTTAATGATATTAAATAGTGTGGCCCCAGTCTTAGAATTCCTTCTTACTGTGGCAAGGTGTGATTACTTAGGTATTCTGATTGTTAATGTATGTATCTCCCCTCATTTTCTTTTAACTCTGACTTATAACTGTTGAGCTAAACTAACGACTGAAATTGATATCTTATCTTCACAGCATAACATTGATATTGTTTTGGTAGCTGGGGACTTTAACTCCTGAATAGTGCAGTTTGATAACCTCCCAATACTACAGGAGCATTTTTACATGGGGACTCTATGTATCAGAAATTCCTCTGATAAGGTATTGAATGAAGCGGGAAAGCATTTTCAGGAATTTATCACAAGGAATAACTTATTGATACTAAATGGCTGGGGGATGGTGACCCAGAAGGAGCTTGTACTTTTTTCCCCCCTCATGGACAAAGTATTATTGGTTTTGTATTATATTTGCCCCATAGTTACGATCAATTTAAAAAACTGATGGTTTTGATGAGACTTGAAGAATTATCTGCTGTTATTCTTCTTTCATATGATTCAAAAGGCTCAACATTGCCCCCTACTAACTCACAAAAAACCTTAGCTACACTTGCTCTAACTGGCAATTCTAAATTGATTTTCAATACTAAAACTAAGGAAAGTGTCATTGACTTAATTTACTCTTCATCCTTTTCAAATCTTTCTTCGTTAGCCTATAACAACGATGATGTTCTGCAAATTAATAATCAACTAGATATGTGTTTCCAGCAGATCAGACAAAAAATATGTTTGCCATTTAATAGTAAGACCTGGCTCAATTCTTGGTTTGACACTCAGTGCAGGTCAGAGAAGCGAAAGCTAGGGAAATTAATAAGGAGTACTAAAAAGAATCCATCTAATGCTAAATTTTTACAAATAAATAAAGCCCGGAAAATATATAAAAAATTTTTGGCACAAAAAAATCTTGATTTTATTTCAAAGCAGTGGGACTATATGTACCAGACAATACATGCTAATGATTCCAAATCTTTTTGGATGCTAGTTGCTAAGGGTAAAGTCATTTTCCCCTTCTCTGCCTACATATATTCCTAAAGAGAAATGGGTCCTTCACTATAAAACTATTTTTAATAAAGAGCTGCTAACTGCTGCAAATAATACAATTCCCTCTTGGTTGTCAGACACACGCTTTTACCCTCTTGTTTTTTCTCTGGATTACGTAGAGCAAGCTATAAATCACCTTAGAAATAATAAAGCGCCTGGCCCAGAGTCCATCCCGGCAAAATTTATAAAGCACACTTGAATTACTGGGTCCCTTTTTCACAAATTTTTCAACACATGTCTTAAGGAAAGATTCGTCCCTCCATCTTGGACCAAAAACATTATCATCCCAATCCACAAAAAGGGCACATATCAACTTCCTGGTAATTATCAGCCGATCAGCCTTATAGATATTGGTGTCAAAATATTTACTAGGATTTTACTTAATAAACTGCAAAATTGTTTAAATACCAACTCTCCTTTATCAATATCCTAAGCAGGTTTCCATCATGGTTTTTCGACCATTGACAATATTTTCATACTGGCTCATCTTGTTGAAAAGTACAAACTTTTTAGAAAAATGAAGTTGTATGCCCTCTTTGTGGACTTTTCTGCAGCATTTGACTCGGTAGTTAGAGAAAAACTTTGGGATATTCTACTCAACAGAGGAATACCTTTAAATCTTTGATCTCCAATTTACCTGTTACAGCATCATTGCCATAAGGTTTGATAATAGTGGAAATCATAATGAATACTTTAACACAATGTTGGGTGTAAAGCAGGGCTGCCTCTTGGGCCCTCTGCTGTTCAGTGTTTATATTGATTCACTCCTCTTTTTTGATTTCGTTTCGAGATTAGATTCCCCTAGAGTTAAGAATCACGATATTCACATATTGGCATACGCTGAAGACCTGATTATCTTTTTACTCTCTATTTCAGGTCTTCAACATACAATAAATCAACTCAAAGCCAAGTATGATCTATTAGAGTTAAAAATCAGTCTTAACAAGACAAAAGTTATGGTTTTTAGTCCACAAAACTCACGTTCAACTCAGCCAAGTTTTATCTAGATAAAGACAGGATCGAGGTTGTATCTTCCTAAACCTACTTAGGAGTTAAATTTACCTCAGATGGACTTTGGACCTCTCACTGTAGCAATCAGATATCCAAGGCTAAACTTGCCACTAAAGCCATACTGCGCTTTAACTTTAAGTATGATAGGCAAACTGTAGTGCCTGCACTTATTGCCAGAGAAGCAAAAATCAATCCCATTTTACTTTATGGGGATGAAGTATGGGAAACCAAACATGCTGCTGCTTTAGAACTTCCATTATCCTTTTTTTTATAAATCCTTACTTCAGGTCCCTTTTTCTACTGTGAACCCATTGGCAAGGGTTAGTTGGGCAGACTTCCCTTAGCTACTTTGGTTGAGCTTCTCCTGGCCACCTATTGGCTTAAAATCATTAATAATCCATTTAATCCTACCCCTAACCTGTGTCTCCAGGAGCAAATCAGTTGGACTGATCAAGGTTTCTCATCACTATGGCTAAATACCCTTAGATCTGTCCTTGCTAATGCCTCCTTAACTCATCTTTGGGTAGACTTTCAGAAAAATATTATGATCTCCCCTTTATTTAAAGGTATCCTTACATGGAAATTATTTGTACTGACATAGTCCAAACAAATGGAGCTAGTTAGAACCCAAAAATAAGCTCTTTGGTATAGTACAAATAAAACTGATTCCTCCATGGAAGACTATTTAAATCTTCCACTGGCCCCAAGTGCTAGGAGAGCTATTACCTGGGCTTTCTTTCCTGTAAATATGTTTACTTCAATAAATCATGACATGATATTCACTCTCAGAATTTTTGTAGATGTGATGAGGGTTCCAGGAAACTGTCTATCATATCATAATACAATGTATTCTTTATAACTTTTCTTGCAATCAAACTATAAAAGATTTCCTCACAAAATATGCTGATATGGACTATGATCCATTATTTATCCTCCTTCATTCTATGAACAAAGACATGCCGAGCTTATCTCCAAATTTCTCAACAATGTGATAAATTTCAAGAGAAAATGCTTTTCTGCACTTTGATTCTACATTATTATTATTTTTCTTGCAGCTGATTCTTAGTATTGCACATGTGATTAGCATTTTTGAGCACGGGGTCATAATGTCACAAGACATTATGCCGCATGGCTAAATCGAGCTGCCAATAGAGCGCGATTACTGCCATGCAGCATAAGTCTTTTTCTGTGGGGTTCTGCCTCTCGACACCCCATTACAGGAGTTGTGTTTCTAAACCCCTCCACTAAGGATTCTCAAATCTGGAGGTTACCTCAGGGAGTGCACAATGTGTGAAAAAAAATGTCTTGGACCGGGAATCAAACCCAGTCCCAGACACAGCACCTGGGTTCCTGCTGCTATGGCTCAATCTAGTGAGCCACGGCAGCTGCTCGGCAGAAGCCACTCCCAGCAGAGGTCTTATCCTCTGCCTCGGATTGAGTGAATGGTGCAATACCGCATACAACAGTATACATGATATTGCACCATTCACTGTCATAGACAGCGTTGTTTCGGGTTAGCTATAATGTCGTATGCTATTAAGCGTATGACATTATGACCCAGTAGGGTATTTTTGCACTCACACATTAATTGTGTATGTAGTGTCTACTGATACATTTTGAAAACATTTTTAATTGTCATATTGTAATGTCCAACATTTTTAATGTTTTGGAAGAACAATAAAGAATTACTGGTACAGGACTAAGTATCCTAGTGGATGGTCTTCTCCTTTTGGGAGGGAGAGAGGGCAGTGTTCTCCACTCAACTATCATCATCTGGGTGATCACAGATCATAGCACAAGTTGGAGCTACTCAGGATGGGTGGGATACCTCCTGACAGCAGTGTAAGCCTGCATTACATGTGAATGCTAGGCCATCCTAGCCAAAGAGGCACCCCTGGGAATGGGAAGTCAGAACGTTGGAAAGAATATCCTGGCCAAGGCAGGATGATATTGGAGAAACTCCTTGAAGTCTCCACATGGCTCACTGTATATCTTCCACCACTGAGCAACACATCCAAAGGGGCTTGGGGAATTGTGATGGTCCCCTCATGGGTGGGGGGAAAAGCAATGGGGATATGGGAGGATGGGGTAAGTACCCAGAGACAGCGAGAGATGGGTCTGGGAGAAACACTGCTGAAGGGAAAGTCAGTGAAGATAGGGAGCATAAACTAAAAATTAAAAAAAAAAAAGTGTAGCCCCGGTGTTGTATGCCAGTGGCCCACCTCCCCTTGCCAGCTGTCTCTGATATCGGGCAAGGGGCCTGGGTCCTGCCACATTGACAGATGGGGGGCTTGTTCCCAGAAATATTGAAAATAGTGCAGTGCTGCCACTCAGAGTAAAGTATTAGTGGGCCAAATATCTGCTTGGCACAGCCCCCTGGGATACTGTACCTCCCCAACTAACCACTCTGCAAACTGTGCCCCAATACCTTGTTCCACCATAAACCATTTATCTCAGCAGTGAACACATGTAAGGAATTTCACAAACACAGCAGGTTCAAACAACAAATTCATAGCTTTATTTAAGGGGTAAGGAATAGGGAAGGGGATACCTGGACATAGGGTAGCTGTGAAGGCAAAGCAAGAAGTTAATGAAATATGCAACTTCAACATGTGGCCCACCTGCTAAGCCCTCCCCCACTGGTACCAGTGTCCCTGTACTGTCCCTAGGGGTACCCACTAGGTGCAGTCCTGATCAGTGCCGCAGGTTGGCCAGCTGTTGGGGCCCTGAAATTGTAGAAACTTTTGATCTTTGAAATAAACAAATTCCCCTTTCCCCTCCCAGGAACCAGGTCTTGGGCACTCATGGTTTGATGACCTCAGCACCGGAGAAAATAGAGCTCTTTTAGTTGGTGCAGCAACAGATGCAGGCTGGTCAGGATCCCTCGACTGGGTGGAACTTGCTCGAGGATCTTGCAGCTGGTCACCTTGACTGTAGTTCTGGTCATTTGTCACCTTCAGCTGCTTCTGGTCCGTCGCAGAGCACTGTGGTAGGACAACACCAGCCCCAGAAGCCCCAGACTCAGGAGTGGCTCCACATCCCGGCTCCCCTGATGGTTGCAGGTGCCCTAGCACCCCAGCAAGCAACAGTGAGCCCCTGAGACAGTGAGCCCCACTTGGGAGAGGTTAGCAAGTTTCCTCCCTGGCTCTGGGTGAGGACTCCCAAATAGTGGGGGCCCTCCTGCAGTCCCTGCACTGAGCTCTCAGCAAAGTAAGTTCTTGGGCAGTTGCTCCACTAAAGTCCAGCACCAATCAGAATGGGTGCTAGCCTCTGTTTTAATAAGCACAAGTGCAATTCAGCAGGGGAGGTTCAGGAATAGCAACCCCTTGCACAGCAGTTCATGCTTTCCCAGTTAAACAGTGTCCACAACCTTTTCTTCGGCTGCAGCTAGGACTCAGCTCTCCGCCACTTCAACCAGTTCACCCAGGACACACACAGCTTCAGCTAGCATCCTGACAACCAGAGACACTCTGTCCCTTCAGAATTTAAATTGCAGTCCCACACAGGCAAATGACTCCTCAGCCCTGACTGTAGCACTCTAACAATCTGCACAGTCCTCTCAGCAATTCTGACTTTCCAGTGCAGGGTTTCTGCAGCATTCAGTCTTTCCCATTAACAGCAAGCAACTTTTCCATACCTGGGAAATCACAGTTCAGTCTCTTTCTCTCTTTCCACTTTCACAATCAGTCCAGCAGCAAGTACCTGGGGACCAGAACCTGAGCACAGTCTTTCTTCCTTCCTTCCCCTTTCCAATCCACTTCTGCTGATAGCCAAATCTCCAACTGGGAGCCTGAAGAAGTCCCTGAAGCTCAATGTCCACTCTCACAGCACAGTCCTGTCTCATACAGACCCCTGGAACAGACTGACTCAATCCCAGAAAGCCCACACAGCATCAGTCGAAAATCCAGTCTTTGGACTGTCTGTTAAAGCCTTTCAATAATCAATAACCACAGTGATCAGTATTTCTTGCTCATTTATTGGGGCATGATCAAGGCACCAGGTAAGTCCCCTCCTTTTCCCAAAGTTCCCTCTGTGTCCAGTTTGGGTGCCTAGCTCGCTGATTGGCTGCATTACGAGGGTTAAGTGTCACCAACATGTCGGCTCCCATTTGTTTGCAGAGAGTACCATTCAGTTTTATGTAGTTTGTCCCCTGTAATAGTCTAGTGCAGCCCAGCACAATCCTTCAGTAACACAGACACCCCACTGGATTGTAGCCCCAACTGCCATCTATCCAACGAGCCCACTCTCAGTGTGTTGCTCCCAGCTATTTAGTGGTCACTGCCACCCAAACTCTATCCCCTCATGTGGCAGGCAGCACTCATCAATATGTATAGAGCCACTCATTAATATTCATAAGTCCAGCGCGGGCCCGTTATTTAAACCCCCACTTTGTGCTGCAGCTACGGGGCTTCTGCCCAATCCCCTTCAGGTCTCTGGTCTCCGAGGATATCGGGAGGGGCACTGGGAACACAAACAGACTCCTGGTTGTTGAACCGCAATGGTGGTCGGCAACATCAAAGAGCTCTGGGCGAGACACGGAGTGCCGCCAAACAACATGCCGACAGCTCACGACCATGTAGTCATGCCCTAAAAGCACAGAAAAATAGCAGACTGGTGGGGGAAAAGACATGGGGAACCCAGGAACACCAGCAAAACCAGGGACAAATAGGGCAATTACAGGTAAACCCCCAGAGGGGGGTTACCCCCCCTCGAAACACTTGGCTTCCATGACAAGCGTAAGGGAAAATACCCGATGGAGACATCAAGCAGTAATAACATTGCTAACTATACACCTGGTTCCTGCCTGGTATGTGAAAACCATAAAAGCATGTGTAACCACCCCCCTTCCCCCACTACTTTACATAGTTAGCTATCCCTGGCACTCATAACATGGGCACGGACTCAAAAACATTTAGAAATGGTACCACCCCTAGCTTTGGGAATGTATACCACGCTCATTCTTCTAGAGATCAAGGGGTGGGGGTGTACAAAAGCAATTTAACCTATTTGGTATTTACAAAAATCAGGTCCTGGGGAGAGAACTTTTTGCTAGGGCTCTGCTAGACCTATCTTCTGGAGGGGTACCCAGTAACTCCACACAGGAAGCAATAACGTAAATGTCCAGACCATAGTTGGGATTCTAGAGTGTAACTTTATTCCAAAAGATGTTATCTAAAGCAAGGGGGGAACCCCAAGGTTTACACATCGTGGCACTAGGAACTTGCAGCACAACAAATCGACTGTATCTGACAGAAAACTCCTTGTATTCCCACATTATAGGACACAGAACATCTTGGACTTATATTCCCACATAGCATAGGACATAGGACACTTTCACTTTGTAATCCCACATGTCGTATGACATTGAACATTTTTTCCAGTGGCACTGGCCACAACTGAACATACATTTTTGCTAAGACTAGCACCATTCTTTATAACCAGAGAAGAAACTGTAGCACACTTCAGGGGGTAAAATTCTCTTCAGACATTGGCCCTTTGTCTAAAGTAACCAGGCAGCCCTTACTGAACCTGTAGTCCTGAACTGGTTACTCCAGATGGTGGTCTACCCACCCTTTGTTCCCAAATCCATACTCAGCCATTCTTTCAGAGTTACACCTTAAACATTCAGAAACACACTTTGGAAAATGCTTATGGAATGAAACTTGGCATCCAGCATTCGAATCACTACACTGGTAGTGGAAAAACTAAAGTCCCGAACAATGTGATATAGTCATACCTCTGGACATCACACACATCAGCCAACTTTAAAATAGAACAGTTTCACACTCCTGAAGTCACAGAAAAGTTGTGGTTTCCCTTTTAGCCAGAGAACACAACAGCACAGGTACTTGCTTTCTGCAGCAAAAGTCAGATCCTACTCACTGTTAGATATTTCAGGCAGCTTCAAACATCCTGGATCAAAAAGGGGATTGCCCCTTGGATCCTTCCACTAGCAGTCCTTTTCACCCACCAGGAGATCCTGCTGTAGACAACGGTTTCCACCAGTTCTCTTGGCAAACTGAAGAATTACCAGGACTAGGGTGAGAATGCAGGGCCCTCAACTTA
Organism: Neoceratodus forsteri; assembly: GCA_016271365.2. Taxonomy (NCBI): domain Eukaryota; kingdom Metazoa; phylum Chordata; order Ceratodontiformes; family Ceratodontidae; genus Neoceratodus; species Neoceratodus forsteri. The sequence goes on along the minus strand of CM028131.1, from coordinate 254,125,702 downwards.
GAGCCCTCAGCTGAACAATTCTCACTCCTCCAACTTCAAGCTGCAATTCCCAACTACTGACTCACACTGACTCTTGTCTCAACATTCTAACTCCCTTCTCACAGCTGGCCAAGGCTTATGCTGCTGCAAGAGTTCCAAATGAGCTCATCACTTCCATCTCAGCTGAAACCAAGTAAACAGAAGAGTGAGCAGGTGAAAACCCATTTTAACTAGTTAATCACCAGCTGTCTTTCCCTCCCTAGCACTGATACTGAGGGGATTCTAGTAACCTTAGAGGACTGGATGGTTACACTCACTACAACCAGACAAATGATTGTCTGCAGGCATATCTCCATCTGGCACTAGGCCATCCTACCCTCCGTGTTACCTTCGGGGAGGTTGTGCAAGTTCTCCCCTACTATGTGCTAGGCACAGGCAGGTAACACTAAAGGAACAGAGGCTGGCTGATGAAACTTCAGCCCCTATCCTATGATCTATCTATGGATTCTCAGTGGCTCCAAGAAAACTACTTGAAGCATGCTCTAATAGACAACACTGGTGACCCCTATCCAGCTCAGGACCACCAGCCTGCCTATCCCTCTAGCCCTCTAGGGAAAATCTATCTGACTTAGACTACCTACTTGGGAAAACATATCCCCCAAACTTCCCAGGGTACCTGTGAACAACAAAAGGAAAACATACACTACATTGCATTACAGTTCCCAAAAAAATCCACACCTGTAAAGAAAAACATTCAATTTCAATTTCAACTTTATTTTTAAAAGGCGCTTTTCTTAAATCAAAGCCTGTACAGATAAATATGACAATAAATATAGTAAATCAAATCAGCAGAAATCCTTAAAAGCTATATTAAAAGGTGGGTCTTCAACTCCCTTTTAAAACTAAGACGGTCGGAAGTCTCACACCTGATGAGGTAGAGAATTCCACAGGGTAGGTGCCATAAAACTAAATGATCTAGCACCAGATGTTTTCAAAGCACTGCCGAAATCTCTAGCAATCCTCGGCCAGTGGATCGAGGGGCGAGAGGGACTATAGGGGCACAGGAGCTCTTTCAGGTAGGCAGGTCCCAAATCATGTAGGGCTTTATAGGTCAGCAAACCAACCTGAAGGTGATTCAGCAAAACACTGGCAGCCAGTGCAGTCCATGGAGCACAGGTGCTATGTGACTGGATCTAGAGACTCCAGTCAACAGCCTGGCTGCCGCATTCTGCACCAGCTGCAGACGGCGAAGTTCAACCCCCGATAGCCCTAGGTATAGGGAGTTACAGTAGTCAAGCCGGGAGGTAACAAAGGCGTGGATTAATGTTGGAAGGTCCTCTGGAGGAACCAAGTGCTTCACCCTGGCAATATTCCTCAGATGAAAAAAGGAAGTCTTCACAACCGCTGACACCTGGGATTTAAGTGTCAAACGGTCATCAAGTACTATGCCAAGATTTCGCACCCGGTCTGAGGTCGTCAGCTGGACACCTCCAAGCCATAGGCCTGAGGGTGATCCCTCTGGCAGACCCGCCTCACAGCGACCTAAATCCACAACCAACACCTCAGTTTTCTCCGGATTTAACCTCAGCCAACTACCATTCATCCATTCTTGGATTTCTTCAAGGCAGTTATTAAATACCGACAAGGCAGCGTCCTTACCGGGCACAAAAGACATATACAGCTGGGTATCATCAGCATAGCAGTGAAAACCCAGACCGTACCATCTAATAATCACCCCAATGGTAGCATATACACCGAAAACAACATGGGTGCTAAAATGGAGCCCTGCGGTACCCCACAGGGCAGGGAGAATGATGTTGAGGAAAAAATTCCCGACACCACTCTCTGAGTCCTACCCTCAAGGTAAGATTGAAACCATCTGAGGACCGCATCAGACAGTCCACAGACCAACCCCAGGCGCCCAATAACACACCATGGTCAACGGTGTCAAACGCTGCCGAGATCAAGTAGTACCAAGATGGATCGGGTCCTAATGCATCTCTGCCATTAGAGGTCATTTAGTACCCGCCATATAAGCTGTCTCGCACTATGCCTTTCCTAAATCCAGACTGGAGCTAATTGTAGATATTGTTGTTGGTCAGATGATCCTCCAACTGCACTAGACCACTTTCTCAATAACTTTACCCACAAAGGGTAAGTTAGAGACTGGCCTGTAATTTGCTAGACAGTATGGGTCTAAGGGCGTTTCTTTAAAGGGGCTTAATTATAGCCTCTTTGAGGGATCTGGAAAATCCCCTCTCCAAAGACTTCCATATGATCAGAGCTAGGACTAGGCTAATCTTATCCACGCAACCCACTAAGAGGCGCGTGGGACCAGGGTCCAAATTACAGCAGGTCGGTCGCAGTGCTCGAATGATCATCACAACATCCTCGCATTATGGGAAGGCTGGAAGTCAGACTATTCCAACTGGGTGTTTGACATCTCCTGACGACTCACCGCTGCTCCCATTAGGAGGGGAAGAGCTAATGTCCGATCTGATTTTGGCAACCTTATCTGCAAAGAAGAGAGCGAGCTCCTCACACCATTCTGAGATAAGGTTTCTGGGCTGAAGACAGACTGATTGCACAGTCTGTCCACAGTCCGTAAAGAGCTGAGCCGTCTATTCTGTGCAGCCGCTATCTCTGGACAGGAATTCTGCCTCTTACGAGATTGCGGATTGATAGACCAAATAATGGTCCATCAAACTAAGCTTGTCATCATCACGACCGGACTTTCATCAACGCCTCTCCAGCCTTAGCCAACTCTCCTCAATTCCCTCATGGTCTCATCAAACCAAGGGAGACCTGGGGCGAGGAGTAAGAGAACCGAACATGAAATGGTGCAATAAATCCAGGACCCTGTTACTGCCTCATTATAGGCATGTAGCAGAACACCTGGATCCATGCATCCATCGGTAGGCTCGATGGGTCCAACACTGCCATCAGGTCCTCTGGGGATACACCCCTCAAAGGGCGGTATCGAACCATCTCCGTAGGGGCAGACCTAACAGGGGTGGCCTCAAAACTAAATCTGAATCCTGTTAACCGTAAACAATTCTAAAAACACCAAGAAAAGGGGAACTTACAAAATCCTCTTCTGTGCTTCTTTTTTTCTTCAGGAACACCTGCAAGAGAAGAAAAACACAAAACCACATTCCACACAGTGCCTAAACCTCCACCTAACACTAAAGAACCCCCAAAAACAAATGTTTTATAAAAGTATAAAAGTAAAAAAAATGGAAAGAAGACATTTATACAACACATTTGGGATGGAATTCCCTAAAATGTCCCAAACTAGGGGTCAATGTCACTGGTTGCCCATTGGTATTGTCCATTAAAGAGTCTCTCCTAGGCTGAAGTCTGCTGAAGAACAGTTCTTGGACAGGACAGGGCCTGCATAGCACTGCAACCTATGGGGAGAGTCTTTGATGAAAATTAAAGTTACTTGGATAGTCCTCAAATGTTCTTTCGGAACCCTTTCTTCTGTGAAAGGACTAATATCAACCCTCCTATCCAGAGTGCTTCTATTGACTGGATTAGGTATTTCTCCCTGCTTTTCCATTGTGAATACTAAGCAGAAGTATTCGTTCAGTATCCCTGCTTTTTCACTGTCGCTCTCTGCCCAACCACCTTACTCTTTGTACAGTCTCAGTATCCCTGCCTTAGTCTTTCTTTGCTTTCTAATGTACCTATAAAAGGTTTTATCCCCCTTCTTAACCAAGTTGGCTATCTTTTCCTCAATTTGGGCCTTTGCTATTCTGACTGCCTTCCCCGTTTCCTTCTGCTTTAACTGGTACAGTTCTCTGTCCTGCTCCTTCTGTGTTTCCTTATACTTCCTGAGTGCTATCTTTTTCTCCCTTATCTTCCCCGCCACTTCTTTTGAGAACCATAGTGTTTTTTTCTTTTGTTTTGATTTGTTTATTTGCTTCACAACATTCTAACTCCTTTCTCACAGCTGGCCAAGGTTTATGCTGCTGCAAGAGTTCCAAATGAGCTCATCACTTCCATCTCAGCTGAAACCAAGTAAACAGAGGAGTGAGCAGGTGAAAACCCCATTTAACTAGTTAATCACCAGCTGCCTCTCCCTGCTTAGCACTAATACTGAGGGGATTCTAGTAACCCCAGGGGACTGGGTGGTTACACACTGCAATTACAGAGCATTATATACATCTTAGCAAATTCATTTTCCCTTCTGAGCCCTGTTATCACATGAAAAGTGGTACTCCAAGACTTGACCCATCAATCATCAGGTACTAACATCCCACAGAGTACACTCCTTTCCCTCAAACCTGCTAGATACCCTATTCACCTCCCTCTTCTCTGTCTGGTCACCTTTTCCTCAGACCCTACTGGCCCCGGGTCAGTGGTAAGTTCCTCTTACTCTTCACCCTCGGGGAAGCTCATCCCATACAGGGGATAGAGCCCCCAAATTCAGTCTAGGTGGGGAGGATTGTGACGTGGACAGCCAGTTCGGAGTGCTGTATCATTTTTTTTAAATATAAAATGTTATTACTGATTTGTCTCTGCTGAAAAATCTGGTGCTCTTGGAATGACTTCGCTTACCCCCCCACCCCAGGTTTCAGCTGAAAGATGAAAGCCATGAGAAATGCTAAAACAGCATGTGAGATCACACACACACATACACACACACACACACAGGTTTTAGATACCAGGTGTTACATGGAAGGCCAGAAGCTAATTACAGACCAGGCCTTAAAGGGAAACAATGGAAAAGGTGCAGCTTTACTCAGACACTACAAGCATTCCTGATTAGTGCGTTCAGACAGTAATTTTTTTTTAATTCCTCTAATTGCTTTTTCAGTGATTTAAACAGTGACCTTCAGCTTTCACTTTCTATTGCTGGCAGCCACCATTTCTTGAGTAGCAGAAAGCTTCCTGAGCTCACTTTATGCTAATATGACCTGCCAACCAATAGCAGAGGTCAAACAGGCATATTAGCATACAGTGAGCTCAGGAGGCTCACTGCTACTCATGAAATGGCTGCTGCCAGCAACAGAAAGTGGAAGTTGTTGGTAGCTATTCTAAATAATTTTAAAAAAGCTGTTACTGTCTGATAGCACTAATTAAGAATGTATGTAGTGTCTGAGGAAAGCTGTGTATTTTCCATTGTTTTCCTTTAATGAAGGATCTCCCATTTTTAGTTAATTATAGCTGTAGCTGCTAGGAGGGAAATCCTAAAGTTTTATAACGCTTAGAGGAAGAAAAATAGGTTGTGTTGTATTAGTGCGACATTATAAATGCTTTCATGTCCTGGAAGTGGGAAGCTTATCATGAGATCAAAGAAACGTCATGCTGAGGTTGCAGAATATAACACTTGAAAAAGACATCCTGTTTTTATATAGATATTTTTTTTTATATATTCTGACAGGGAGGAGCTAGGTGACCTCATGCAAAATAGGTGGGGAGAACCAGCTTTTAAACATTAATTCTGTTTTCCTTCAGACACTTTTATCTAGACTCTGACAAAGAAATATCTGTGAGCACTTGAAAAACAGGCATTTAGAAAGAGATATAAATCTAAATATTGTTGTAGGATTTTGCACTGTTTAAACCTTGTTCTTTTAAAAGATTTGTATGTCTTGTGATATAATAGTTCTGTATTTTGTGTTTTACATATTTTATCTATTTTAGTAAAACTCTTTAGAGCTTACTTGGTCTGTCTTTGATTTTCTTTCATCTGCAAGAAAAATATATATGGTTATAGCAGATACTAGGCATAAGCTTAAATGGTGATACCAAACTGGAAAGAGAAGTGTTTTAAATCTGAGGTCTTTATTAAAGTTTTCAAGGGTTCATTTCTGTACGCTTGGTTAGGTGCCCATAGGCAAAGCTATCTGGCCCCCCGAAGACAGTATTATCTGAGCCTGTGTATTGGGTATGCTAATAAGAGGCTCACAGTTTGAATCCCTCCAAGACTTGAGACCAAAGGTTGATCTGAACTCACAAAACAGACAAGAGGGTTACCTTGTTCTGTTAAACTGTTCACAAGACTGTGCTCGGAGGTTGGCACTTTGGGAGTAGAGGGCGTGACCTGCCGAGTGGGTTTGTGACAGGGGATAGTACCTAAGTGACCTGTACCTGTGATTATTGGAAATAACTTTCCAGAATTTACTGAGTTAATCAAAGAGGAAGTAAATACTGATGTTTCAGTAGCTATGGTGACAAGAGCGCAGGCAAAGAAAATCTCAAATGGTGGGGACTCTTTTCCTTTTGCTGATTTTGATTCAGACTTGTTTGAACATATCTCAAAGATCCAGAAGTCCAGGAAAGAAAGACAACGCCTGAAGAAACAGTGGCAACAAAAGACTGATGGACACAAGGGGTTAACATATGAAAATGCTGAAACTAAATTGATCACTGATTGTGATTTTCTTTCGGAACAAGCTAACAATGTTTCTCTCCAGGGTTATTTAAGCAGCTAGGGGTGAAACCAAAACAGGGTGAACCCATGTTTAAAAAATATAATGGGCTATTGTACAGAGTTTGGGTTAAACCTCAGACACAGGACCAGATAGAACAATTGGTTATACCACAAAAGTATAGATCAGAGTTGTTACAGATAACGCATGATAGTCCTATGGCTGGTCACTTGGGGAGGGATTGCACCCTTGCCAGATTGCTGTACAGATTTCACTGGCCTGGAATTCATGAAGATGTTGCTATCTATTGCAGTTCTTGTGCTGAGTGTCAGAAAGTAGCCCCAGTGACTAAAAAAGACAATGTGCTCCATGTGCCCCTACCCTTGTTAGATGTGCCGTTTGAAAGGCTGTTTTTAATAATAAAATGCTATTTGCAAATTTTACAACTGCTCCAGGTCATCCTGTGCTTCCTAACCTGTGCCTCGACAACACAGTATTGGTTGGTACCAATACCAACATGTTTCAGTGACTGACTGAGCTGTGCTGAGAGATGTATGCTCCATAGTAAAAGTTTGTGCCAGAAACAAATCCTGTCAGTGGTTTATGGAAGACCTGAAAGATGCTTTGCGGAGTAGGGATGTACTCTGGAGAACTGCTAGGAAAACTAATTTAATAAATGACTGGAATTCTTTCTGGAGGGCGAGGAACCTCTGCACCAAAATGGTCAGAGAAGCCAAAGCTAATTTCTAATGCTGTCAGCTGGAGAGCTCCTCAAGAAGTGCCTCCAAATTCTGGAGGACGATCAAAGACATTGAACATCACACCACTGTTAATTCCCTACCTACTAAATTATTGATCGACAATACTGTCATCTCCAATAGACCGTCTATCCTCGATGCTCTCAATAATCATTTTGCCACTGGAGGGCTAGCCTTTGACTCCTCTCCTGCAAATATCCTCCGCCAAAACTTGGATTGGATACACAAGAAAACCCATCCCCAGTCCATCCTTCTCTCTGCAGCCTACCTCTCCTGAAAGAAGTGAAGATCTTCTCCTTCAGTTGGACACTAGGAAAAGTGCTGGGGCAGACCTCATTTACCCCTACTTCTTAAAGGTCAGCTACTGTGTCCTCGCAGTCCCAATTACTCATCTCTTCAACTTATCCTTGTCCCAGGGTGACCTCCCCATTTGGAAAAATGCACTTGTGGTCCCTTTGTTTAAGTCAGGAGATCCTAGTGACCTCAATAACTACAGGCCAATCTCCTTATTTCCAATCCTGTCAAAGATGCTGGAAAATAGTGAACTCCCAGCTCGGATACCTGGAATCTAAAATTGCTCAACCCACTACAATCCGGTTTTAGAGCACAGTACAGTATAGTCTCTGCTCTAGCCAAGGTGACAAACGACTGGCAGCTTGAATTAGACAAAAAAAACTTTGTCCGCAGTTTTCTTGGACCTAAGCAAGGTGTTCGATACCGTTGATCACAGACTGCTTCTATCGTCCCTCTGGAACATTGGTTTGGATTGCCTATCCCTTAAATGGTTCTCCAACTACCTCTCAGGATGACTTCAACGAGTAAAGGCAGAAGGGGAAGTTTCTCCACCAAAACCCCTATTGAGGGGTGTTCCGCAAGGCTCCATTCTTGGTCACTTGCTCTTCATGATTTATATTAACAATGTAGATGCCCCCATCAAAGAAGCACAAATACACCAATTTGCGGATGATAAGGTATTCTATGCTAGTAGCCCCATCCCTCATGCGGCCTGTAAAGCCCTTCAAAATGAATTTAATCTGCTGCAACATCAGCTTATAAACCAGAAACTGCTCTTAAATGCAAAAAAAACAAAGCAATGTTCCTCTAGCCCCTTCACAATGCAATCCTGCAATTGCTGGGATACTCCAGAATCACCACCATTCTAGGTGGCGGTTGGACTACAGATCAAAGTTCAAGTACCTGGGGGTCTGGTTAGACCATAGACTTACTTTCACAGATCACTTAGAAGAACTGGCAAAGAAACTTAGACAAAGACTTGGTCTGTTCTTTAGGATTAATAATCTTCTCTCAAGAGGCTAAACTGAAACTGGTTCAAACTACCTTTCTTTCCCACTCATTGGCAGACTCCTAGCAGTTTCCGGAGGAAGGAGGTGTCACACACCCTACTTAGGTAGAAAGACTGGAGAACCGAGGTCCCCGGACCAGCACCCCGAAGCTGACTCCAGGGTCGATGTGGAAGGGGAACGTAAAGCCTGCTTCCGTGGCAGAAGCCCAAGGATATCCTGACTGGAGTATCCTCGAAGCAGCCACTTATGCAGCAGAAGGACTGGTAAATGAGCGCTATCCCTCTCTGGGAGGCTCCATGCTCCATCTCCGCCTATAGTGGAGACCTATGCAGGGGTGACTCTGCTTCATTGCCGCCCACTGGACTGCAAATCTGCCAGATGCGCATGAACAGCTGGCAAACCTCTCCCCTAAACTTTCTTTGGCTTACGCCTCCCTAGGTAGGTGAGGTTAAACAGGTTCCTATGGAACCTGTATACGGCCTCCGAGGGTGTGAATGGGATAAACCCCGCAGAGGCACACCTCAAGGGGCAAGACTCACCCTTGGAAGGACTTCGGGTGGGGCGCAGGGACAACGTAGTCCTGTAAGACCGGATAAGGAGACAAGGAGCGCTTGAACTCTCCCCACCTTCTGGATGGCGGAGTGGCCCCAAGAAGGTGTTCTTCCACAACAGGTGGGGGAAACTGCACCTGTGCAAAGGTTCAGATGTTTGCCCATGAGCTGCTTCCATACCAGCAAGGATCCCACAGAACGGGATACTCTCCCCTAAAAGGGACGCGTGATCGCGGCCTAGAAGTGCCAGACCACCCTTCTCCTCAAGACCACCAACTGCCTCCCCGGCCCGCGCCTCGAAGACAGGGGTGACCCGCAGAAGCACCTACAGGGTCGCCGGTCAAGCCCTGGTTTGGTTGGATGGACCGAGATGGTCCGGATGCTCGCTAGGGACGGGGAAGGCACGCCCTATCCCATCATCAAAAGGAGAACTTCTCAGAGGACGCAGCATCTTGGCCGACTTCTAGCAGGACGCCAAGGTCGAGGACCTTGCCAAAGACCCAGGCTCTGGCCCCTAGCCGCACAGGGGTCGGCCTACAGGTGCAGGGATTGAAGGTCCAGATGGATAACCTTCCCCTGAAAAGGAAAGACAGGACCGGGCGGACTAGAAGCCGCCTCGGGAGCCTGGGGCTGAGACTGAGGAGAGCTGGATACCAGAACTGGCAATCCAGTCTGGGGCTACCAGCACCACCTGCGCCAAGTCCCTCCTCGCCTTGCCCGTAGGTCAAGGGAAATGGGGGAGAGGCATGGAGGGGCCCGGGGTCCGTGGCCCCGATGGCATCCCCTGCAGCAGGCCTTGCTGAGGGGCGGGCAAAACAGTCTCGGCCTCGTATTCTCCCCGGAGGGAAGAGGGAGAAGATCCTGTGCTACCTCCGGCAGGGAAACCACTCATGAGGCGAGCCTATGCCCGGCTTAGGGCAGCAGCTAAGAAATTGGGGCTCCTGCCATCAAATGGCTGGGAACCCTCGACTGTGCAAAACTAATGCGAGAACCTCCTTGCACCGAGGCAAGGGATCGACCGAACCTGGGCGGGGTAGGTGCACATGGTCGTGTTAGTCGCTCATTGACTTAGACCACTAGACCCCTATACAAGCGGAGCGAGTGGTGCAAGCTGAGCCGGACCGCTTCTGGTGCTCCAGCGATTAGGAAGGACATCGGGACTCGTGAAGAGGGACCAGAGGTGAAGCACTCTGTATTCCCCAAGATGGGCACTCAATTTATCCGAGAAGCATCGTGTTTGAGAAGACCGACTCTGTTAATGAACAGGATGTTCTCCTGCCAAAGTTGGAACGTTCCAAAGGGAGCGCTTCTCTTAACTCCTTGGCTGTAGTCACAAACTGGTCCAAAGGACGAGCGGCCAGTACCTCCTGGCTGGCCCCTCCTACTAGGGGAAAGGCCGCCTGAGACCCAGGAGGCAGGAGGTCCTGGCAGGACATAATTACCCGCCAACCCGACTGGGTAAGGGAGGAAGAACCTCAGCTCCTGTCCGCCTGGAGCTGAGCTCGACTCAAGAGTCGAGCTTAGTCCTCAAGAAGCCTTGTACCACTACAGGCACGAGTTCCCTCTTGGCTCCTGTGGGATGGAGACCAGTCTGCCTTCCGGTGTGCCTGATCTTCAGTGCCGTAGAGACCGGGCTGGAGCAAAGTGAAGGACCTGGCTAGAACTGTAAGGAGATCCTCTGGCTCAAGGGAGGAGCCCTCCAAGAAAACGGACGGAACGAGGAGTAGATACATCCTGGAGGCCCAGGCAACAGCCACACGCCACGCTCTGAGGATGGAACATCTGAAGCAGAGAGACCATCCAGGCGCAAGGAAGAATGGGTTGAGCCCCCATCCATTTGAGTTGTCAGGAACACCTGGACACGAACCCAGGGTTTGGGGTTCGCAGCCTTCCTGGATCACCTCTAACTAGAGGGCTGTGCATGTCGGCACGACCGACAGAGGCAGGGACTCAAGATCCCCATGGGGCAACGGCTGCAAAAGGGGAAACCGATCGCAACTCACAGGATCTACCCGTAAATACTCCAGAACGAGGTGCGAGTTGCCCCCATGGGAAACCTGGGTGGTGACGACGGGCCGGGCAGTGCCCCTTGGCCCGCCACTGAGCAGGCTTGGAGGGGGGAAGCCGAGAGGGCTCTTTGGCTTCCTGCCTCCCTTGCTTCCCTTTTTCGGAAAGACGCTGGACTGGCAAGCAACAGGCCACCCAGCTGCGCATGCCTGCTGCTGGCCCTTATGCTGGGCCAGTTGAGCCGCAGGACTGAGGGGGCAAGGGGCGACGCAAAGGCTGACGGCTCCTGACCCTCCGGGCCAGGAGTGACCAAGTCCGGAGTGGCATCGGACTTCTCTCGGCCCTTGGATATGTCCCTCCACCCAGGGCCGAAAAGGTCAGTCCCCAAGAAGGGATGTCCGCCAACCTGCGTGGCTGGGTTTCCAATGAAAAGGAGGATAACCCTCAGCCATGCCCTCATGCGCATGGCCACTGTGGCCGCCGCCAATCTGGCACAGGAGTCACCCAGATCCAGAGCCGCCTGGAGCTGATGTATTTCACCACCCTACCCTGGTCCCATACCCGCCAGACCGTGGTCCGTAGTCTGCCGGAGATGAGGTAGAATCCGGGCCCAGGGGTGCCCACCTAGAAGGGCATGGGAACAGTGTGCTGTTAAGAGCTGGCCGAGCTGGCCTGTTGACGGAGGGGCCTAGGGAGGACGCAGCATAAACCTTTGCGCCTGACGAGTCCATCCTTTTGGACTCTTTGTCAGGGGTCTATCCATTCCCAGAGTTTCCAAGACATTGGAAAAACGCCTGTGGTGACTACCCCTTCAGCTGAGGGGTGCTCCGAGAAACCGGGCAGAGAACCGACAGGATAGGGTACCAGAGCCATCCTGGCCGGAGGCACAGGGCAGGAAGTAGGCTGCCGCCATAGCTCCAAGGCTGGGCCCACGATAGCCTCAGCCACTGGGAAGGCCTCCGAGGGAGAACCCCCTCGGTCCAGAATCTCCGTAAGGGGGTAAGGTGCCCGTTTGGAGACGGGCTCGAGCTGCATCCCAGTGAATTCTGAAATGAGCTGAAGCAGACCCCTCAAAGATGATGGGCTGTCTATGGAATGTTCCTGGGAAGACCCCGGGTCCTCCCTACTAGAAAACATAGCAGAGCCGGCTTCAGGTCTTCAAGGGTCTGCAAAAGCTGCTGAAGGCCCAAGGCACCTCGGCCCTACCGGGGTGGGCAGGAGTGAGGGACCGAGGACCTGAAGAACAGGTCATGGCCTGGCCTGTACCTACCGAAGGTGAAGGTGAAGGGGCAGCGAGGGTCGGATTTGAGCAACCCGCCCGGAGAGGGCCCTCGATTGGATCCGCCGAACGGCCGCTTCCACCGAAAGCGCAAGGCTGCCGTCAGTTTGCCATCCGGAGAACGGGGAATCGGGCCGATCGACACCCGGACAACAACCGCTGTCGCCACATAAGTTCCCTCGTAACAACACCGCCAACGGCATGGAAACCACTCCTCATCCGAGGAGGGGGACGAGGAAGAACGGCAAAGCCACTTAACTCGGTGCCCTGACCGAGAACGCCGAGATCGGCATGAGCAGCTAGACCAAGAGGTTAACCGAGACCCAAATCCTCGGAGGAACTGAGGGCGGGCCTGGGAAGGAGTAGGACGCACCCGCTCCTCCCTCGGCTTGGAAGAAAAGACTGAGGGCTGTCGACCCGAAGGAACGGACAGAACCTCAGCCTCCGCCAGAGGCGGAGGGATGGCGGCACCAGAAGACCACCCAAAAGACAGGTCGAGAGACTCGACAACGCGTCGACAGGGGCCTGGGCCGGCTGACCTGGCGTGGGGACACCGTGAGGCCAGTGGCGAAGCGCATCCTCGACCAAAGTCGGCGTCGGCCGATGGAGGGAGAGTTCGCTCCCGGCCGAAGAGACCCCGCCTGCGTCTCTTTAGACTTAGGCCGAGCGGCAGGGTTTCCAGGGTCCCTCTCCTGAGGAAATGACGAAGCCCTTGAACGAAGCTGCATGAGTTGAACCCAAGGAGAGCAGGATAAGCGTCCAGCAACCGAGGGAAGGGGCCCTCCCCGGCAAGATCGAACTGCTGAGAAACAGTGAAAGCGGACACCCGCCGGTCCGAGGGAATCTCCAGAGCGGAAAAAACTACCGGATGTCCGAGCCCCGAACGGGCCGCACGGTCCTCCAGAGAGCTGACCGAAAGGGCAGAACAGAAATTGCAAGCCTGAGGATCGTGATCCAAGTCCAGGCAATAAACGCACGGGAATGCGTAGTCTCTCCTGAGGAACCAACCGCGCGCCTCTTGGGGGCTGGAAAGGATTGAGCTATCGCCAGTAGCGAAGAAGGAAAGATCGGTTTCCAGAAAAAGACACTGCCAATGATTTGCAAGACCAAATTTTCAGGAACCAGTCGAAAGCGCAGAGCCGCTAAGGGAGGGAACCTGAGCCCAAGCGGTAAGGAAGATCTACGTCATGGGGATGGAGCCGAGTTTTACCACCCGGTGGGTGGGAGGAGCCAGCTGAAGACCTTCCGCAAGATTTGAAAGCGGCAAGGGACCTGCCAATAAGTTGGATGAACAACATATCCATGTCCCTAGAAGCAGAATTATCCCCAGAAGCAGAAGCCATCTCTTCCAAAATTTTAGACCTTTTCTTTATTGTTTTTGGGCAAAAGGTCTTACAAATATCACAGTTGGCAAATATGTGACTTATACCCAGACAAGAAATACAGAGAGAATGTCTATCTGCTTTTGCTATAAGTTGCCCACAAGACTCACAACATTTAAAACCTGTGGGTCCTGTGCGTTTTTTAGATTTATCCAAATGGACCTCTGACATTTAAGCTTAGCAAAAAAGATTACTTCAAAAAAATGTTTTTTAAATTAACTCGGAACCGGAGGTTACTTTAAAATAACTACCGCTAGCGGTTCCTGGAACCGAGCGCTATTCGGTTCCTGTAGAAAAAGAAACCGAGAAAATTACTAAATTTAGACAAAAACTAAAAGTGGTTCAAGGAACCAACCACTAAATATCTCTAAATAATAATAAATTGAGATAAAAACCTTTAAAATAGACGCAGAACCCTCGGTTCCAAGGAACCGTGAGGGATCCGCGAATATAAACAAAAAACTACTAAAACTACTAAAACACTAATTTGCTATACTAAACAATGTTTCTAAGGCAGCAATTTAAAATTAAACTGAAAATAAGTACTTATCTACAGATAAACTTTAGTCAGAGACAGTTCAAGGAGAGCTCTCCAGGATATCCTTACTAGGCAGGCACAGTAAAGAATCTGAAGCACTCAGAGTTCAGCAGTTGCTAGGGCAGCAGTTTGAAAGTGGCATGAGCCAACTGAGAGTTCTGTAATTTGCATAAAATTCCATCTCTCCAGGCAGTACAGGAGGCTGACTGCATTAAATTTAATCATAATGAGTGATTCCTGGGGTTAGAAAGGGAAGTCTACTGGAGACTGTGGCGTTGGAACCTGGGGTTCCTTGGAGATGTTGTATTTTTGGACTGTGACCCAACAGGAACTGAAAAAGTCCTTGACTTCAGACAGAGACCCCATGGCTGGAGCCGATGGGCCTGGCGTCTCTAACCTGTCACTGGGTTTTTCGGGCGGCGGACCAGACAGCTTATTAGAAGCCGGTGTACGCTCTGGTGATTTTGGTTTCTCCGGCGTCTGGTCCTGTACAGTACCTTTTTAATCAGGAAAAGAAAAAAAATGTTAATATTCATGATTGACCAAGGTCGTCCTCAGATTCTGATTCCTCCTCTTGCAAAGGCCTCTGTCTCGACGGAGTGTTCTTCTGGCACCACCGCATGGCGTCTGCTGGATCGTTAAAAATGAAGATACGACCACGGTGCACTATCCGAAGCCTAGCTGGAAACACCAGACCATGTGGGATCCCCGATTCTCGCAGGAGCGCTCTGATGCCGTCCAACTTCTTGCGCTTCTGTCTGGTAGCGTATCCCAGGACAGGAAACAAACGAATTTGTTGGCCATCACAAAGGAGGGTTTTCTTTAGCCTTGCTTCGGCTAGGATGCGATCCCTAGAGCCTGGCCCATCTGTTGTTATTAGGATGGCCCTGGGCATCTCTGAGTTTTCCACATGACCTCATGGAGTAATTCTGTACGCCTTCTGGAAGCGGCGCACCGTAGTCTCAATTTCCTCACCAAGTTGTTCAACCAGCCAATCTTGCAAATAAAGCATAAGATGATCTCCTTCACATCCCTCCGGTAGACCAATTAGGCATATATTTTGTGACCATGCCTGGTTTTCCAGAGTTTCCAACCTCATTTTCAGCCAGTTATTTTCTTTTACCATAGTTGCGACTGTTCCCCAGAGCAAAGTCAGCTTTCTTCGCAGATTCAACTGAAGCCAACGTAACTGCTTCAATTGATGTTTCTACTGTGGTTACTCTGTTAGTAAGGGTATCAAACTTATTTGACAGTCCTGCAACTGAGGCTATAAGATGATTCAACTTGATTCCCACCGTTTGCAAAGTCTCTATAGGGGGATCCTCTATACTCTGATCCTCCGGATCCTGAAGTCAGGCCTGGGCCGTTCTGGCAGTCACAGAGCTCGTAACGTTTTTAGGTTTAGTTCCTTCTCCTGTGCCCTTATCTCTTTTAGGATTACCCATCTCTTTCCAGCCGCTCTTCACACGCTGCAATGTAGTCCGAAAAATTTAAGCTTTCAAGAATTTATCAAGGTATTATTCACTTATTGCCAGAGATTAGACGGAGCCTTATCAAAAAGCTGCCATTTTCTCGGGCTCAGCAGCGCCCCCCCCCGTCGCCCGCACCTTTGATGGTGGAATCCCTGGACTTAGACCCAGAGGTATGGCTGTAAGGTCCAAGACTAAGGGGGGGGGGGCCGAAGGCCCATGCTTCGCAGAAACAATGCCGGGGGTTTCAAGGCCAGCAACCCGGAGGAAACCTGGGTTGGTGGGGAAGCAATGTCTGACCTCCCGCAGGAGGTAGGACTGGGAGCAGGCCGTTTTCCTGTGCAGAGACCTGGACCAGGAGTCTGAACGGGTGTCCTTCTCATGATGGTGGCATTTTCTACTGGACTTTTTCTCCTTCAATTTGTGAGAAGTCCCAGACCCCGAAGAAGAAGGGGATCCTAGGCCTGACAGGTCTTTTGCATGGTGACCAGCTGCTGTTCTAGAAGATAGGTCTTTAGTTGACAGATACGAGTCCGGCGGTTTAAACTTTTACAGTGCGGCAGGAGTCGGCGTCAGGGTCGGGTCCCAAGCAGATGAGGCAGGCCAAGTAACCGTCTAGGGCCGGGATTTGCTTCCCGCATGCGCACTTAAGATTTTTGTTGCTGACTGGAGGACATCGGAGAAGACATGCACCGTAAAAATCGCTAGATAAACGATAACAAAACTTTTTAGAAAGACTTATGAAAAATGGCAGTCGACTGTTAGCAGTAGGCATCCGTGGAGCTGATGTGAACGGGTCGACGGCGGGCAAAGAACTGGGGTGTGGCCAGGGACCTCCAAACCCCTCCCATGCCCCACCAAGCTCCTTCAATCAATAATTATGTTCAAGTATACTTCAAATACACACTGTAATTATAGTTGCGTACGTTTAACCCGTATATATTGTACTGCAGTTGCTATACTTTTTAGCTGCATATTCTTCATGGTCTTAGCGTAATGGCCCTTTTTAATACTCGGTTTTGTATGTATTATAAACTTCCTGTGTATAATTACTGCTCTATGTAAATACTATGTAAGTGTGAATTCATTTTGTATATATTTTTACCCAACTATGATGTAACCGAGTATTCCTTTGTATGTATTTTAACCTCTCCTTTCCAGGTGCATCCTGAAAATGAGCTTGCTCAACAATGTTCGCCTGGTTAAAAAATATTTTGATTGATTTACATCACTGGCGGACGTCGGAGGCGGTCAGACATCAGGGGGCGGTCCCCGCTGGGTACTGCTAGCTAAGAATTTTTCTGTGGGGTCCTAGTGCCTGGCATCATAGTCCTTATGGTGTAGCCTGGTGCAAGAGCTCCCACTGGAAGTAAGATCAAAAAGTTGAGTGTTTTTGGATCAGACATCTTTTGTCCGGTCCATAACTCAGAACTCGTTTCAAGTCAAGGCTGTGAAATTTTTGTTTACCTCTCCTGAAGTGTCCTGGGTAAAGCACAGAAAGTGTTACTCACTGGTTCAAGTAAAATTAATACATCAGCTTAGGTAGGAATCCCGTACTAGTTCTAAGAACAGCAAAGGCCCGAACTGAGGAAAAGATAGCCACCTCAGTTAAGAAGGGGGATAAAACCTTTTTTAGGTACATCAGGGAGCGAAGGAAGACTAAGGGAGGGATAGTGAGGCTTAATAAAGGGAGGGGTGGGCAGAGGGTGACTGTGAAAAGGCAGAGATACTAAACAAATATTTTTGCTCAGTATTTACAAATGAAATGGGGGAGGTACCTAAAACAAACAATAGAAACACTCTGGATACAGAAGTTGATACCAGCCCATTTACAGAAGAAAGGGTTCTGAAAGAACTCTTAAAACTGAAGGAGGACAAAGTAATGGGGCCTGATGGGATTCATCCCAGAATTCTAAAAGAACTAAGGGTAGAACTAGTGACACCACTGACTACCCTCTTTAACAAATCATGGGATGATGGGGTGGTACCTGAGGACTGGAGGAGGGCAGATGTGATTCCCCTTCACAAAAGTGGGAGCAGGGCAGAAGCAGGAAACTACAGACCTGTTAGTTTAACCTCAGTGATAGGGAAAATGATGGAATCACTTCTGAAGGAAAGAATTGTCGAGTTCCTAGAGGCCAGAGGGGCACAGGACCCAAGGCAGCATGGATTCACAGCGGGAAGGTCATGCCAGATGAATCTAATAGATTTCTTTGACTGGGTGACCAAGTAGTAGATCAGGGAGGGCTGTGGACATGGCCTACCTAGACTTCAATGGGCATTTGACTCAGTCCCACACAAAGATTAATACAAGTTAGCCAGCCTGGAAGTGGGTCCCAAGATTTATAGCCTGGGTAAAGAATTGGCTAGAGAATAGGACACAGAGGATAATAGTAAATGGAGTCCACTCTGAAGAAAGGGGGGTTACTAGTGGGGTGCCGCAGGGTTCAGTATTAGGACCGGTCCTCTTCAATGTCTTTTTGCTGACATTGCAGAGGGACTGGAAGGAAAAGTATGTCTCTTGCAGATGACACAAAGATCTGCAACAGAGTTGATGCACAAGGTGGGGTGGAAAGGATGAGAAGGGACTTGCAAGGTTAGAGGAATGGTCAAATGTATGGCAGCTTAGATTTAATGCTAAGAAGTGCAAGGTAATGCACCTGGGAAAACAAAACCCAGGGGAAGAGTACACAATGGGGGGTGAGATACTAACACAACAAAAATGGAAAGGGACCTGGGGGTAGTCATATCAGATGACTTAAAGGTGGTCAAGCAATGTGGGAGGGCAGTAAGAAGGGCTGGGGGGATACTGGGATGCACAGGGAGAGGCATCACCAGTAGAAAACAGGAAGTTGTTATCCCTCTGTACAGACAGCTGGCGAGACCCCATCTGGAGTACTGTGTGCAGTTCTGGAGACCCAATCTCCACAAGAACATAGACAAGATGGAAGCTGTCCACAGGAGGGCTAACTAAAATGGTGCAGGGTCTGCACCAGAAGACATATGAAGAGATTAAAGGAGCTTAATATGTATAGCCCTCGAGGAAAGGAGGGAGAGGGGGGACATGATAGAAACTTTAAGTACCTCAAGGGAATCAACGAAGTCAAGGGTAGCATCTTTCAAAAAGAGGTGTGCAAGAACAAGGGCACAATTTGAAGATGGGGGGGTGGCTCAGAGGTAATGTAAGGAAGTATTTTTTCACAGAGAGGGTTGTGGATGCATGGAATGGCCTTCCAGAGGAGGCTGTGGAGTCAAAAACAGTGGTTGAATTCAAGCATGCATGGGACAGCCATAAGGCAATTCTAGGGGGTGGGGGTAGGAAGAAGTAGGCTGCTGGTTAACTAGGATCTGCAGCTTGTCCATTAGGTAGGGAAATGGGCAGACTGGGTGGGCCAAGCAGTCCTTATCTGCCGTCAAATTCTAGGTTTCTATGTATGTTTCTATGTTTACCTTATCCTTGTAGAAGTTTATGTAATGTGGCTCAGTGCAGAGAGCTTGCAGCTCACTAAACCCACCCAGCAGAGATCATGGCAGTCAGCAATATGGTTTTCCATGTGGCATACTTTAAGTAAGCAGTACCCATAGCATCGAATGGAGCCTCCATGAGCTGGGCAAAGCAAACACTGAGATCCGAGGGTGGGATTGGGTCTCTTACCAGGAGGTACCAGTGACTGAGGCTTTTAAAAAAATCTTTTGAAAATTGGTTGAGAGGCCAGTGACTTTCACTTGCCTGCTGATATGTATGGCTGGCATTGCTGCTAAGTGAACCTTCATTGTTGATGGCCTTAGGCCTAACAACTGCAGGTGTTCCAAACAGTACCAAACTGTAGGCAACCCTGGACTCTGTTGGGATTATTCTTCTGGGGGCATGCCAGTAGCAAAATCTCTTCATTTAGAGGAGTATATTGTCCTAGTTGCTGGTTCCCATGAAATTCTAAGCACCTTCAGGAATTCCTCCAAGAGATATAAACCAGCTCCTCAAGAACCATGCCGTCAGGCGTAGTGTTTTGAGGTTTGAGAATGCTATCCTGCCCTGAGATATGTTCAGCAGATTGTGACTCAGTGGCAAGCTGATTGGTGGTTGCTGGACAGGGTCTACAGAACTGAATACCAGGACTGTCTGGCCCAATCTGGAGCTATTAGAATCATTGCTGCAGATTCCCTCCTGGGTTTGAGGAGAACTTTTGGATGAGTGGAAATGGACGGAAGGCATAGAGGAACTTCCCTGTCCAGTCCAAGACTACAGTGTCCTCTAGGACTGTCACTCAGGCTGATGGTCTGCAACAAAAATGTGGAAGCTGATAGTTTTCCCAAGAAGCAAGGCCCATTCTTGATTTCCTGGACTAATTCTGCTTAAAGAATCTGCCAGGACATTTTCTTTGCCTAAAAAGTGCACCGTCTGAATGTTTGCATCTAAGAAGTATGCCGGGTCCCAGATCCTCGATGCTTCTGTACACAGTTTTAAGGATCCTGTCCCTCCCTGCTTATTTATGTAATACGCTGTTGTGGTGTTTTCCGTTCGGATTTAGACAGACTGAGCCTGTAGTTGGGAGGAGAAAAACTGCATTGCTAACAGTGCTGCCCTGAGCTCCAGGAGGTTGATATGTCCCAGAGACTACTGGGAGCACCCTGTGCCACTCACTAGAAGGTCAAGTAGGTGGGCACCCTACCCCAGAAGTGAGGCATCTATAGTGTTAGGATACTTGTTGGTGATTGCTGAAGGAAGGGAATGCCCCCTCTGAGGTTGCTTTCTTCCTCCCATCACTCTTTACCAGTGCTTCTGTCACTGGCACAAGCTTTGAGAGTGGATCCCACTGGAGACTAGCTGCCTCTTAAGTGGTACTGGCTATCTCTCATTTGGAATCAGGCCCATTCGACCACAGACGTGGATGCAGCCATATGTCCTAGTAACTGCAGGAAGTCCCTTGTAGGTCTTGGCTGACCTGTCATGACGGACTCGTTTGCTACAATCAGTGCTGTAACACTGGCCTGCAGCAGGAAAGCTTTCACTTTTCAGATGCTTAGCTCTGTTCATATAAAGTCCACTACTTGGAACAGGTTCTAGCTGGGACTACTGCAGGTTTATCAGGAATCCTAGAGACTCTAGGATGCATTTTACAGTCTGTAGAGAGCACCTTGTATCCTGTTCTATTTTCCCTAATATTAGCTAGTCGTCCAGGTAGGGAAAAACAATCAAACCTTGTCTTCTCAGGTTTGATGCCACCACTGCCAAGCACTTTATGAATACCCTTGATGCCGAGGTGAGGCCAAAGGGAAGAGCTGTGAACTGGTATTGGCAGTTTCCTAGCTTGAATCTGAGATATTTTCTGTGCGATTGCCTGATTAGGATATAAAAATAGGCATCTTTCAGATCCAGTGATCCCAGCCAGTGTCTCAACTGTAGAGATGGTATTGCTGTTCTCAGTATGACCATCTTGAATTTTTCTTTCTTTATATGCTTGTTTAGATACCAGAGATCTAAAATGGGTCACCACTCCCAATTTTTCTTGTGTGTAAGTACCTTGAGAACAGGCCCTTGCCCCACTGAGAGACAGGGACCTTCTCTTTTTTTTTTTTTTACTTTACTCTAGCAAAATTCTTTCTGTGGAAGAATGTGTTGGAAAATGTTCATGTTTCTGCAGTCTTGGGAATTTTTTGAACAGCAGAATCAGCCCATGGCCCACTACCTCCAGAAACTATTTGTCTGAGGTAATATTTACCCATTCCTGAAAGTAATGAGCCAATCACCCACCCCCCCAAACTGACAATGGATGGGTGACCTGGACGGAACTGTCAGGGTTTTTCTTTGGCTGGGGGCTGGGGTGCCGGTACTGCAGCAGCAGTACGCTCTGTGCCCCTTCTGCCCCTGCCTCTGTAGTATCCTCTTTGCAATTCCTTCTCCTTTGGGTGAGAAGACTGCTGACCGAAAGATGGAAGGCTGTGGGAACCTTAAGAATGAAGGAAGAAACTGTTCTGAGTACCAGCTTGTCCTTATGCACGACTAGTTATGGATCTCTGTGGGGCAAGGCCTGGAGCTCGCCAATCCTCCTGGCCCAGCACATGGCAACCAAAAAGCACACCTTATAAAACAGCACGTCCAGTGGAACAGATGACAGTGGTTCAAAAGACTCTGTACAGAGAGCATTCAGCACCAAATTCAGATCCCAGGGAGAAACTGGGGATCGGAACATCGGTCATCTCCTGTGGACAGCTCTTAGAAAACAAATAATTTCTCTGTTAGTCCTAAGGATATACCCAAGGAGGCACCAAGAGTGACACCCAACCTCTCAGGCGTTCAGGGATAAAACCTTTTTCACATCTTCCTGCAGGAAATACAAAATCTGTGAGATCAAGGCTTTAGAAGGCCAGATATTTTCCTCCCTGGCCCACGTTGAAAATGTGGTCCATACATGAGCATAAGCTGCCAAAGTGAAAGTCTTCCTGGCAGCCATCAGTGTGTCTGCTTACCTTTTTAGAGAAACCTAGTTTTAAAAGTCCACTTCTTTCAGAGGCCACAAGTTGCATTTCTCCCAGATTTGGATGCAGAATGGGTCCCTGAGACAGAAGGTCCCCCCATACCGGAAGGTGAAGGGAACTTTTTGAGGAGGTTCAGTAAGTCAGAGAACCACAGTCATCTGGGCCACTCCGGAGCTACTAGAAGAATGCTTCCTCTTGAGTGCACTATTTTGCAATGACCTAGGGAAGGAGAGGCAGAGGAGGAAAGGCATATGTTCTGTCGAAGCTCCACTCCTGTGTCAGGGCACCACTGCTTCCACCTGTGGACACCAGTAGCAACTGAAGAACCACTGAGTTTGAGCATTGTGGCTGGAGGCAAACGGATCAATCTGAGGACAACCGAACCTTTGACACAGAAGGTCGAACACCTCAGAGTTAAACATCCACTCCCCTGGATGAACATTTTTGCAGCTTAGCGAATCGGCCTGAATGTTCAACTCCCCTACCAAATAGATTGCTGAAGAGAGAGAAGATTCTCTTCTGCCCACAACAGGAGATTGGTGGCTTCTTTCAGCACCTCCCTGCTCTTTGTGCCTCCTTGACTGTTTATGTATGTCACGGTAACCGCGTGGTCTGACCTTATTTTCATGATCTTTGACTGCAGCAGACTTAGAAATTGAAGAAGAGCAAGGCAGACCACCTTCATCTCCAGAACATTTATGTGGAGGTGCTGTTCCTGCAATGACCAAGTTCCCTGAATGGGAAAGTGGTTCAGGGCTGCCTGACAGGCTGGCATCGGTTGTCAGAATCAAGTCCTGGGGGACTTCCAAGAGAACTCCTTTGCTCAGATTCTCCAAACTGACCCAACCAACTCAGAGAATGTGGTGAGAGGGGGACCCTGGCCCGACAATACTCCGAGGTTGGATCCCAGGCAGACAGTAACTCCATCTGTAGGGGATGCAAGTGAAGGCAAATCCACTGAACTAGTTCTATCGCTGCCGTCATGAGGCCCAGAATTCAGTTAGCGGAGAGCTGAAGCTGACAACTGAATCCTCAGCCACTGAACCTCTCTCAAAAGGGCCTCCTTTCTGGATGGCAATAGGAAGACCTTCCCCAATCCATCCTGGATACAGCTCCCAGGTGTTCCAAAGTCTGGGACAGTTTGAGAGAACTTTTCTCCTGATTCACCACCCAGCAATGGGACTCCAACATCTCCAGAGTCCTGGACACCAATCTCCTTGCCAAAGTTGCAGACGGTGCTCGAATGAGCAGGTTGTCCAGGTAAGGATAGATATGATGTCCCTCCTGCTGGAGTTGAGCCACCAGGACTATGAGCACCTTTAAGAGACCTGGGGGCTGTAAGCCCAAAAGGAAGTGCCCGGAAATACTGATCCAGGACCACGAACCTGATAAAACTCTGATGAGACCGACAGATAGGGATGTGGAGATATGCATCCGTCAGATCTATGGAAGCTAGGTAATCCCCCAGCTGGACAGCTCAGGTAATAGAATACAGGGATTCCATCTTGATGGTCATATGGCTCAGAAACTTGTTTAGATGTTTCAGATCCAGAATGGGCCTGCCCCAACTTCTTGAGAACTACAAAACAGATTGTGTAGAATCCCTGGCCTTGTTCGCTTGGCAGAACCGTCACAATCACCCTGATTTAAATGAGGTGTGTCAGGGTCTCTGACATCACCTATCTTTTTACAGGGTCCTTCAGAACTGGGGATGGCAAAAGCCCCTTTGAGGGAATTTTAAAAAAATCCATGGCATAACCTAAGGCCAACATTTTCAAAATCCAAGCATCTGAAGTTATCTGGGCCCATCTTGAGTAAAAACTGAGCAGTCTGCTACTAAGTGAAGTGGGGAAGAGATAGTTCCGCGTACCCTCATTGTGAGGCACCCGTTTTTCATCCTGGGCCTCCAGTACATCATTTGGCAAAGGCACCTCTGTTACTGTAGCCCTTGTAACCAGAATAGGCTCCTTTACTTCTCCGGTTATCAAAATTCTGAAAGGGATGGAAGCCTCCTCGAAACTGCCTCTGTCAGTCACCTCCTTGACCTTTTGGGGTTGATGCGGCCTTATGCTGTTGCTTTGACACTGGAAGGTGGCCCTTCTTATCCTGGATATCCTTTAAAATACCATCCAGGCCAGAACTGAACAACAAACCTCCCACAAAAGGGAAAATGAACAGCTTTGGTCTTGGAAACCTGATCAGCAACCCAGTGCCTAGGCCATACATCCCACACGGCCGACACAATGTGATAAGCGGAGCGAGCCAACATGTGCAAATTCTCCACCACTGATATCAAATAGGAGTAGGATAGAAATCATCATCATCCTCAGCTCTGTCCATTCCCCTTTCTCCTCATCATCAAAGGAGACTCTTCATCAGAAAGTAACTTTATAAGGATCCTCATCCTGACCCTCTAAATAGTCATGGTTGGGGTCTGCCTGCACATCTGTATCCACAGTCCTGTCCTGCTGCAACGCAACTGGATGTGCTTATGTGGGCCACTCCTGACCCGAGGGACCCAGTTTGGGGTCGGGTGTGTCTGCTAGGATATCCTACAAAACATCAGGGTCCATAAGCTCTCCTAAGAGCAGTAAAAGTTTTTCGTAAATCTGCTTTGCCACTGCCAACTGAGCAAACTCTAGCTAGAGCCGAAGGGCTGTGAAGAACTACCAAATCACCAAAGTTATTTTCTTGTTGGTGCGATATAGTGCTTAGTCACAATCATCACAAACTGGCATGCTGCTAATTTCAGTCCTCTTAAATTTATTTAGAGTACATGCTGGTGTGTGTGTGTGTGCCTGCCCATAGGAATCAGATAGCTAACACAGGCTGCAAACTGCACTGTCTGTAATTTGACACTGCAGTCTGAGGTTCAGAGGTTCAGTAAACTCCAGACAACTTATAATCAGTCAACCCCTAGGTTGCTAAAAGAAATATGCAACCCCTAGGTGGTGCTACCCAGGGGATACTATACCTGCCTGCGTGACTAACTGCAGGTTGAGGGGCCTGAGCTCATGAAAAGGGTGCCTCTACCCGGAGGGTAGGTTTAAGGGTAGCGTAGCTGCTCTGGGTACAGCCCTCCGGGACACTGATGCCCCCTCTAACCCCTCTAGTGGCCTGTACTGGTCAGCAATAACGCAATCACAATTATCACAGGAATGCACTGTTAACCCCACGCTTGAAACACTTATCACCAGGACTGGCTCAGCTGCAATGGCCCTAGGGATCCCCTGTAAAACAAGGCCTGCAACAATGAAAAGCAATATCACAGTATTTTCTGCACAGAGGTACACCACAACCAGTTTAGATGCAAACAGATTTGGATCGGATTTATTGAGGGGACGTGAACAGGGAGGGGCAGAAATCTGGTGATTGATTCCGTATCTGGTTTAGTCAGAGGTAAACATGCATGCCTAAGAGTCCCTCTAATACAGTCACACACCCTGGATACCCAGTTACCATACAGGCTAGCCTGAAGCGTTGCGGTAGGCCAGCGTTGCAGCTGTTGTTGGGGCCCTTGGGAAGGAAACACAACATGCACTTTACCTACAAATTGTAATCCGGAGCCGGATGGCTCAGTCCAAAATAATTAGCAACCCACAATTAAATCAGATGACCCACTTTAATTTGAGCTTTGTTGCAGGGAGCTACCCTGATGTTTACTCACTCTACCCACAGACCAGGCGGTTCTCTGACAAAATAAGACCTGTAGACACAGTTGGATACAGATGAAGGTGAAGTCCCTCATGGTCCTCGTCAACTATGCTGGTCTTCAAGCAGGCGAAACGTCATCACTCTGGCCTAGGACACTATACACAAGAACGTTTTCAAACTACTTGGCTGCGCAAGACTTTGAACAACTAAAACAAATTTATATGTAAAATAATCTCGGCCCTTTCTGGTCATTCCAGGTAGGATGCAGGCTGATCTTCTCTTCACAGGCTTATGGAATCAGACTGCCTGCAGCTGCATGCAGCAGCTACGTAGGCTGGAACAATCTGGACCAGCGGACTGACGATCGAATAAATATAGGCCAGGCAGGCCTAACCCCTGAGAGCTGGCAAGCTCCCCAGACACACACACACTAGCTCTTGCGATGTCTCTCCAAATCTGACCTTTTCCAGCAGTTGTGCCCTTTTACATGGGGCAGAGTTCCAGGGATCTTACTGGCTGCTAGATCTGTCTTGAACAGTCCCCAGTTGTTCACTGGCTGGTGTTTTGGCGCCTAGAAATTGTCCCAGTAAATGACCCATAAGTCTCTGGCATAGTCTCAGCCACCCCTTGGTTAAATTAGATCTTCCAATTGGCTGTTGGCTGCTAAAATGATGGCTGCAAACAGTTTTCACAGCAGTCTAATGCACTGTCCACACACAATGTTCTGGTGCAGCCAGGAGTATCTTTGATTTTATTTAAATTCCCCACTGTGTTATAGCCCCAACAGTTCTCTTGCCAAGAAGTCCACTTTTAAACAAATAAACAGTATCCCCAGGGAGTCACTGCTCCCATAACACACTGTCCCCAGAAATACACTACAGCTCATGAATATTCATTAGGGCACTATGCTGTGACCTCTTGCCCTTTGACCTTTCTCCTGTGATTTGGTGCCCTGAGGCAGCACTCACAGAGCCTGCTGAGTCATTAAATTTAAAACATTTCCTACTTTGTCCTGTGTCCCCAGTGCCTATCTAACTTGGTCTGGGCACAGGAACTAGAAACCCAAACTGTTTGACCGCATACCTTGCGGTCCAATGTCATAGGGGTTTCCTCATGAGACGTGCGAGGGCAGCTGTGCAGTCTTGACTGCCCGCATTTTGCTTTGCGACCACGCAGGCTCAACTGAACAGAGGATGGACAGCAGGAAGGACAGCAGGAAGAGCTGCAGAGGTAGCAGGACGCCAGGGACAGCGGGAGCACCTGAAGGCATACAGGTAAGCCCCCCAAATGGGGTGGTGTTACACATAGAATAAATCTATTAGACTGAGCTGGACAGATGATAGAAACAGCAGTTTAAAAAGTTTTTTTTTGTTAATATCCTGAGAAGTTCTGAGGTACAATACAGTAGCACCCCCGTCAGATGCCTTTAACAAAGAGCAGCAAATAGCAAACATCAGTGGGGGAGTGCACTATTTTGCAGCTGTGGAGGAGTACAACTAAATGTCCAAAAGGGAGTTCCAAGATCAGCCGTTTAAGAGCTACAATCCCAATAGTGCTGTGGGCTCCATGCAGCCCTAAAACAGGTGCCCACCCCCAGCAGCTTGCAGGGGTCGACTGGAGACCGTGAGACATATTAGCCTGGGAAACACAATGAGGGCAACAGGAACCAATGGGAGAGGGTCTCATCACACCTTTTTGAGGTCATACATCTCTTTTAAATGTTAGTAGTGTCCAATAAGCCATGGTGCCAAGAATACTCCTGTATGTGACTGGGCTTAATAAAACAGAATATTGTCTCCTTTAAGAAAAAGAAATCTCACCTCCAAGGTAGAATTATGCAGAGTGAAGACCTGCAGGTGCTTCGACTGCAAAACCATGTCAACCCAATGGAAAAAGCAGCTAGAACGATAGCTGCATGTTTAGAAAACTGTGGAGGAGCAGTACGCACGCCCTCTCTGAAAACTGTGTCAAGGCCACGACTAATTGTGCGTGATCTAATGTTATAGGAGGGTGTGCCCACACTACAGGCACGCAGATGGCACTTTTACAGTGTGTATGTTCAAAACAACGAAAAACAGGTCCACTTCAATGTGCAAGCGATCGGCCAACTACGGGAAAACATGTAGGCTCAGACAGCCGAGAGAAACACTACCAGATGACGGAGGCCAAACCAGTAACAAAAAACACAACTCTGCACAGAAAAAAGGAGTAATCACTCCTCAGCAGCTCAATGATTAGAGTTAGCATGTATACTGGTCTAAGGCTGCTGAAGATGTACTTAAAGGGGAAATGCCTCTTAAAACGGCAATACCACATTAAAGTAAATATCTGTCCTAAAAACAAAACATACATATAAACTGGAGGGCAAGGAGGGACTGATGCAGAAATATAAGAGGAGACCCCCTAGAAGCCCTAGAGTACACTCCGAAAATAGGGAAAATAAGAGGTGCCACAGGTGGGTTTTTTTGTTTTGTATTTTAATAGGAAACTGAGACCTTAATAAAAGCAACACCGAATTAAATTCAGACATGGCCCCCTAACTAAGCAGAAGCAGTGGAAAAATGGGACAGCAGGTTAGTCAATTAGAAAGCCATACAGTTTAACAGGCAAGATTTAATTTATGGGTGCTCCCTGTCACCAGATAGCCCAACTCCGTTATGCAGAATTGTAGCAATCAAGGCTAACAAGCTTAAAGTTTCTTCAGAAGCCTGAAAGATCTTTCCCTTCAATTCAATGGCAGATCTTAAACTGAAGAGTTGCTGCTGTCCGGGTCTTCATATGCCCAGCATTCTGGGTTTTAGGCTGTGCCATTTCTGTTGTAAGTGGCACATTACCCAGCTGCAATGAATACCCAATGATGATGTGGAGCGCTACAGAATAGCAGAGTTATTGGTTGAGTCGCACTGAGCAACCTAGAAAGTATGAAGAGGTTGCTTGCCAAATAAGGAAATCTGTGATACTGGGAACAACTTGTGCGGTTACCTGTGGGGCATCAGTTATAATTTCAGCTTCTGAGTTACTGTGCTGTTTATGTTCGAAATGGTACTGATTCAGTATTGCTTTCTTGTTTTTTTTTTTATTTTTTGGAGCGATTTGTTGTCATGTTTTGACTGACTACACTAATAGTACTTGGAAATAAAGTTACAGACTTTGCTTTAATGCAGTTAAGTTTTGTTACTGTAAACTACAGTTACGCAAGAACTTATCGTAACAGTAGATCTTCGAGAGGAGCTTTTTGCAGCAGGTAACACCTTCAGAACTGAAGCTGGCAGGTGCAGGACCCCACAGAAAACTTCTAGCTAGCAGTCTATAGCAGGGAACCGCCCCCTGACGTCAGCACACCCGACATCACCTATGGTATAAAAGAAAAAATTACTCCCCTTAGTAATGTTGTTTCTTCTAATGGAGTCTTGCTATATTATGACTATTGCAGTTTGTCCCAACCTTAGAACTGTCTTCGGAGGTGAAAGAGGTTAATTCCATGGGTATAGCATGGAGTTTAGAGCTGAAACTGTTCAGAAGTTTCTGTTAGGCTGGTTTCAAACCCAAACCATCAGATCTCACGAGCAAAACTCACTAAGGTTCTGTGTAAGTTGTAACTTCATACTAGCCAACTGGCCATCAACATATTAACATTTTTCCTGGTCCCAACACAAAGACTCAAGTCAGGACCAGAAAAATAAGATAAAATAACTAAATAAACACAACACCCAAACATGAAAGAGGGCATCAATAAATGCCAACAGAGGACTACCTACTTCTATACCCACAAGTAGGAGTTCTGAGAGGGCAGGCGGTGGGGAGGTCATAATATAGCAAGATCCCATTAGAAGAAACAACATTACTAAGGTGAGTAATTTTTTCTTCAAACAACATGAAGTCTTGCTATATTATGACTATTGCAGACTACACAGCAGTACCTCCATGGAGGAGGGACAGAACCTACTTAGGAATAGGCTCTGAAGCACGGTTGTGTTCAACCTGAAAGCATCCCTCCTGGCCTGAATATCCAGGAGTGATGCTGGTGAAAGTGTGTACTGTCTTCCAAGTAGCTGCCTGACATATTCCAAGATAGGGATGCTCCAGCAGCAGCTAGAGATGCAGCTGTACCTCTGGTAGAGTGAGCCCCTCAGGCCTGAGGGGGATCCTTACCCAGCTTTGATAGCAAATTGATACAAGAACGATCCACCTGGCAATGGATCTCTAGGCAGGTCTCCTTCCCAACCTCACCATAAGTGAGAAACAGTTGGATGGAGTCAAACCTGTGACCCTTGGTACGCCTTCTATGTAGTAACTTAGGGCCCTCTTAACATCTGTTGTGCAGCCTCCCTCCTCACCAGAGGAGGAAGGGAGTCAGTGAAGAACACTGAAGTGAAATAGATTGCTTAAGGTGGAAATTTGAAACCACCTTAGGCAAAACTTCCTGTTAGTCCTGAGGACTACTTTATCCCTGTGAAAGGAAATAAAGTCAGTTTCTACTGATGTAGCCTGTAACTCACTTATACGCCTGGCAGAAGTGATGGCTACCAGAAATACAGTTTTCCAAGTCAAATACTTAAGCTCTGTCAAGACAGAGGCTCAAAGGGGGGTTGCATTAGCTGAGCAATGCATACATTAAGATCCCAAGCCGAGGCAGGTCCTGAATGGAGGACTGGTGAAGCAATCCTTTAAAAAACTTGAAAATACAGGATGAATAGAAAGAGAAGAGGGCTTCCTGCTGAAATGAAGGCAGAGACAGCAGCACAAGTGCACTTTCAGGGTAGGCTTGGTCCAGTCCCAAAGAATTAAGATGGAAATATAAATTCAACATACAGGGTAGATCAGCAGACTCTGGAGAAACATGCCTCCCAGAACTATATGGAAAACCTTTTCCACTTGGAGTTATAGGTAGCTCTGGTGGAAGGCTTCCTAGCAGCCTTCAGGATTTTTTATTATATAGTGACACATTTTGAACTCTGAACATATCAGGATGCATGGTCTCATTTACTTGGAGGTCCTTGATAGATTTGTGATTCAATTTGGCACTTACACTGACAATTTATATTATCTTGTATACAATCTTGTCACAGTACTGAAGGTCTCAGTGTTTATGGAATATAGTAACTGGTTGAGTGTATTGTTGGGGAAATGCCTCCAGATATGTTTCATACTGTATAAATGTGTGAAACAGTTTGTCACACTATGTAAACTTTACTTTAAACCCACCCAAAGCCATATACAGAACATTTCTATCATTTTTTTGTAACATATAGTACAACAATATCACATTTTAACAGACTGTATTCACATAATACACTTAGACATTCAGTTGTTAAGTTAGTGGAACTTTCTGCTCGAAGGATTTTTATCTTATTCTGTGGACATTTGACCTTGGAAGGCTTCTCAGCTAATAGCAAGCTGGTGAAATCTGGTTCTTTTTTAAACTTCAGTTATGGTTTAAATGAGTATTTGAAACCACTGAGAATTCTTTCTGTTTTTTTTATATATGATCTGGGTGTTAATATTATGTGATTTTCTAAATAACTGCCACAAGCTTCTGAGGAAGGACTTGGTTGATCTGAAAGCTTAGGCATTTTGTTCTTTTTGTAACATCAATGTTGGTCCAATAAAAGGTATCAAACCATATGCTTCTGGATCTAAAACTCTTATGGAATGAAGGTGCCCATAACCAAACCACCACCAGCTCAGATCCTCTTACTCTGGCTAGCCCTAAAGAACACCAAGTTACTATTAACCAAACTAAGTGGATCTCCATCCCCTTAATAGGATCCATAGGGTATGTGCCAGTCTCATGTTAAGAAGACCTTGAAGACTATCCCTGGTAGGAGGTACCAAAAAAGACTGCTATTCACCCCCTCCATGTGTGGAAACATCCACCCAAACCCAGGTCCACCAGGAAACAACAAGCCTGGGAGTGAGCGTAAAGGAAAGCTTAGGATTGTCTCGCAAAATATTGGAAGCCCTCCCTAAATTCCCACAGGTAGAAGCGTGGGTGGCTCATGTCCAACCTGACATAATCACCCTCACTGAAACATGGCTCACTCCCAAAATACATGACTCTGCAATTGTACTACATGGCTACAACATATTCAGGGAAGATCGCCAAGGAAAAAATTGGGGGGGGGGTGATTGCATACTCTACCTATGATCAAACATACAGCGTCACAAATTGACAGTGGATAACCTCACAGGAGACTGTGAATGCCTGGCCATTAAAGTACAGCTGGGGTGTGGACAAAACTCTCCATATATTATCAGTTTATATAACACCAGGCAGACAACATCCAGGCATTGCAACATTTATTTATTTATTCATTTGCTTTTGGTAATCGGGTAAGAGCACTAGGCATAGCACTGCCTATTTTCAGGCACGACCTGGGAGGGTACAAATAACAAACAGTTTGAAGCAGTACAACAATTGGTAATACAGAGGGTACAGGTACAAATACTATTACCAGTGAGCTAGAAATACAGTTGAGACAAAAGCAAGAGAGATGCAAGTGCAAGTTCAACAATATTCAGGATACAAAATATGAGGGATATCATTACAAACATTTTACAAAATATAGTAAAAGTGCATTTAAATATTGCCTTAAGTAGGAACACATTAGAGTCAAATTGCGAGCAACCACAGGGCTAAAGGTCCTAAGAAGTTGCCAGGTACTTCAACCAAACATGGTTAAATAGAGAAGTAATAGTCACTGGGACTTCAATATTAACTGGGCAGCTAAGTCAAGTCTTACTCACAAGGACCTGGTAGCCTGCCTTTTCCTAATGCATGTAGTGATGGACTGCACCCAAATCAACTATAAAACAAGGACCTAAACCCTAATCAATGGGATCCTAGTCACACGTCCAGAGAGATTAATCAAGGTCTTAGTCCAACCAGACACCATCAGTGACCACTTATTTATTTATTGAATTAATTTATTGAATTTTGTTGACCAGGTAAGTCCACTGAGACTAGAAGTCCCTTTTTCAGGGGGCGACCAAGGGGGTGGGGATACAGATGGTAACCAACTGAAACTGAACCAGATTAAGCTGTTGGTGGTATTTCTAGTGAATGGAGGAAATATGGCCAGGACACCAGGGAAATTTCACCTACTCTTTTTGAGAAGTGCCATGGGATCTTTAACGTCCACCTAAACAACCACCAGAACAGGCAACCAACTTGCCAGTCCAATGCATATGGACAGCCCTGCACCCTAAGCTCCCTCCAAAAACAACTATAAACAATGTATTACAGAAAGGCACAATTGGCCCCTTCAAGGCTCACTTGGCAGAGATTGACTGGAGTTATCTGGAGACCAACCCAGATATTATCAAGGCCCTCGAGTACCTTGTAACCCAATTCAATGCAACAAATTTGCCCCTAAAGAAAAGCACGATATGAGATACCTCAGCCGGATAGATCACTCCAGAACTCCTTGCCCTCATGCGTGGCAGGGATAACCTCTGATATCGTACAAGGGACACTGGTTCACTGGGTGACCTGCGAAATATAAAGAAGCTCGTAATAAGTGCACCAGGGAGCTAAGATAGGCTAAAGTGCCTTTTTAAAAAGACCAGCAAGAGAACTACTGGAAAAACAGGAATAAATTCTGGGATAACCTAAAAGATCTCCTGGGAAATAATGACAAATTTTCTCCGACAATGCTCAAAACTAATGGGGGTGTCACCACTGACCCAGCTGAAATTGTAAATGCTTTCAACAAAGCCTTCTCGAACTTGAGCTCCATCCTCCCTCCTGACACTACACCTGTGGACAGCATTGGTAAATGCCCAGGTTGATGTAACCCACTTGGTCCCAACACTGACCTCTCCAAATTCTACTTAAAACATGCCACCATAAAGGAAATTCTCAAATATGTAAAAAGGGTACTGGGAAAAATGAGGTTAGGGAGTGATTTCAGGGATATGAAGTTGCTGGACATGGCATTCAAAAAATGTGCATTTCCATTGACCAATATATTTAACCTCTTGATGCAATACTTCCAGTTCCCAGATCTCTAGAAAGCAGCAATAAAAACCCCTGTACACAAAAGTGGGGACCCCACCAACGTAGCCAGCTATTGGATTATCTCAATCCTCTCTCCTTTCTCCAAGGCTTTGGAAAGAATAGTCTCAGATCAACTTGTCTTTTACCAAAATAAGTATGAGTTAATGTGCAAACAGCAGCATGGCTTTAGAAAGCTATACAACACTGTTACTACACTAATAGAATACACCAAGCACCTGCATGAGGCCCTTGACAAAGGTCATCTGGTTGGAGCCACCTACATAGATTTGAACAAAGCTTTCGACCTCGTGAACCACTCACTACTGCTTGACAAACTATCCTCCCTGGGCCTCTCCCCTGAAACCTCAGCCTGGTTCTGTTGCTACCTCACATGAAGTACTCAGAGGGTAAAGATGGATGGAGTTAGCCGGCCTGGTGGCGCTGAGGGTTGAGGCACTGGTTGCTACACCTCATGCCACGCCGGCGACTCGTGTTCGGGAACGGGCATGGGTTTCCGGGGGTCAGTGGGAAGGAGATGGATTGAGCGTCCGGAGGACTGCTCTCCATCTCCGGGTTGGGGGGATTCGGACGGCCGGTGCTTGCCTGACCCCTAGCGGAGGCTGGGGATAGACAGCACGCAGCCGCAAGTCAAGGGGGGAGGCGGGACATGACAGACGCTTGACTAGTGCACACACGGGAGCATGCGGGCACTCAGTCGCTGGCGTCATTGCATGCCATGCCCACCGGGAGGAAAATACAGAAAAATGGAGCCCGGCAGCACGACGTCAGCCTTCTCGCGCCTATTCCCGAGGACGCTTCCTCGGCATGGACCCATTGGGTGGTTGAGTCGCCCTCACCCTGCCGTGAAGGGTAAGTCGCGGGTGCTGAAGGAGGGGTCTCATGTCCGGGATGGCGCCGGGGAACGACGGAGTGCGGGGTGGTTGTAGCCGAGTCCATGGAGAAATAACATCCACAAAAAAAAAAAAAGATGGATGGAGTTCTCTCAAGCACTAATGGAGTCTCAGTTGGTGTCCCTCAAGGGTCAATACTCAGCCCTCTCCTCTTTAGCCTGTTTATAAACAGACTCCCTGAAGCCTGCCTTCTCTCAAAGGTGCTCTTATATGCTGATGATGTGATGGTCTTCAACAGCAGTCCACATTATGGGAAACTTTCTAGAGATCTACAAAGTAGCTTTAAGTCTCTGGAGGATTGGTTCAGAGTCAATAAACTGGTCCTAAAGTATAAGAAGACAAAAACCGTGTTGTTTGCTGGTCTACATCTGAAGAAAAGGCCTCTCCCCCTACTATCCATAATGCACATGGAACTACCCTGGACCAAGCTGATTCCTTCAAGTACCTGGGTGTCACCCTGGATGACACCCTTTCATTCTCTACACATTGACAGCATCACAGATCTGGCCAGTAGAAAGTTAGGGAGCACTCTACAGGCAACACCTTAACTTAACCCAGGAGGCTAGACCATGGTAGTCTCCAGTACGATCCTATATCTCATTGACTATGGTCTCCCAGTATATGGGGCAGCTTGTGACACTGCCCTCTCCAGAGTAAGGACGGTACTCAACAAAGCCTGTTGTTTTGCCAGCGGGACAAACAGGTTCCCACATAACTGCCCATTGTATTCTCTTAACAAATGGCTACTACTTCAGGACAGGCTGAAATACCAGTCCTGTCTGATGGCAAAAAAAGCTCTGTTGGGCCTCACCCCCACTGCAATTAAAGATCTCTTCTGCCCAGTCACAAACCAGTATTCTTCCAGAAGTATGTCTAGGCAAGCCATTGAAGTCCCCTTCTGAAAAACAAGCTTGGGTAGGAGCTCTTTTGCAGTCTGTGCTTGCCAATGACGTAACAAACTCCCAGAATCCATTGTGAGACTTTCCAAAATCTCACACTTTAGGAATTCCTTTAAAGAACTCATTATGAAATCAACCTGCTGCTGCTTTTAATTGACCTCTGTCCAGTATACCATGTTTATCTTGTGTTATGCATTACTGGCTTTTGCTCACTTGTCCCCCTGGGACAGCTATGCTAGAGTGGGTATATTACCTTTACTTCTAATTTATTATTGCTTGTACTTGCCTAGACTTTTCCTGAGCTGGTGAATGTACTGTATGTTGTATTTCTCATTCCTTGTACTTGTCAGATGCGGAACTTGTGCAAAAGAGTACTTGAGCTCAAAGGTGTTTTCTGAATTATAAATAAATAAAAAAAAAATAAAAAATAACTATATGAACAAAACATACATCCCACTTCCTGCCTATAGAGAGATCGGCAATAGTGTAGATTATCGGGTATGAGTAGGAAGCTTGCCATAAAAGCTTCCCGAATACAATGCTGTTTTTGTCACATGCCTGATTTTCATGCTTGTGATTGTCAGTTTATTTGAGTTGGGGGAGAATTTGCCCCCTTGTTTTTATGTAGGCTTGCGCATACGCACCAGCCAACATATTGCAGTAGTAGCAGATTTGGAGGTGCAGTCACCATGGGCGAATGCAGGGCATGCATCAGTAGGTGCGTCCCTCATTCCCCAATAAGGCAGCTGCAGGTGCTGACACCAGCAACACGTAAACTGGCCACCAGATCTAAGAAAAGGTCCGCTGCAATGAGAGCCAAGCTCGTCATGAAGCGGCGTGCCCTTCCTGGTGAAGCAGTTTAATAAACATGGCGGCACTGACTGCCCTCACGCAGAGCACCCCAACCTACTTCATTTGCCAATGGGGGAGCCCACTACCCTTTGGCATAATTCCCCATTTAAAGTGTATGCTGAGGGGTGTCCGAATCCCCTCAGCATCATGTACCCTGAACAGTCTTTCTTTACTGACAGGGGCCCAATCCCCATCAGCTTCAATCCTTCCTTCCCCATTTATTTTGCAGATGGGGGAGCCAACTCCCCATCAGCATAATGACCCCGCCGCTTTTATCGTGTGCCAAGGGGATGCCTAATCCCCCTTGGCTCTTGTCCCTCCTTCGGTATGTGCCGATGGGGGTGCCCAATCCACCATCAGCTCACAGCACCCACAAAAAACAGTCAGGTGGCACACTGGGAGCCCACCCCAGCATGCCAAATGCCCCAGTAAAACAAAAACTGTCCCGTGATTTTTTTTTAAACCTGCAAATTGGAAAACCGGTCCTCATCGACTCCGGTGGCTCTCCCCCAACCAGCGCCCACCCTCTCTGCACCCTGCCTCCCCACACCTCCCTCACCCCATACTTACCTCTGGAGCATGGCACAACGATCTTCGTTGGACTGGGAACACGTCTGCACTCTTCATGGCCGACCGCGAACTGAAGAAATGCCGGTAAACTGTATAATGGCATAAATACGTTTTTTCAACTTTGGTGTATATCTTGGGCATTTTGGGGAATTTTGGCACCAAATTATCAACATGGGGTTATTGGGACCCCGCCTCATGAATGCAGTCACTGTCATGGCATTATTCAGTCCGGAAAGGTGATTTTGTGGTCACTGCGTGGAATCACCTTTCGGAACTGATTAACAAAATGACAGTGCCACTGTTCATGGGGGAGGGGGGGCTCTCAAAAAGCCTATGTTGGAAATTTAGTGGAAAAATCAAAAATGGCTGTTTTATGAGCGTGCATTGTGCAGTTTCCATGCATGCTCGTAACTTTGTGAATTTGTAATATGTTCACTCCAGATTTTCAAATTGGCATTTTTCATACCTCCTATGAGCAGTACAGCTGTCATTTTCCATATCCTGGCCAAAATGTGTTTTCACACACATGGTGCAGAATAGGGCGGGCGCTGTGTAAAATCAGTTTTTGGGACAGTTTGAGAAAATGACGGTGACATTGTTCATAAGCAGAGGTCCTAAAATGCATACGTTGAAAATCTGGTGACAAAAGTCCATAAAATGACTGTTATAAGCTTGCATTGCGCAGTTTCCACACACCCTTGTAACCTCGAAAATTTGCAAATATTTTCATGCCAGATTTTCAACACTAGCATTTTTTCACACCTCCTTATGAACAGTACAGCTGTCATTTTTCACATCCTGCCCAAAATGTGTTTTCGCACCTTTGGCGCACAATGACTTGGTCACTGTGGGAAATCTACTTTTGGGACAGATTAACAAAATCACAGTGCCACTGTTCATGAGGGGAGGTCCCAAAACGCCTATGTTGAAAATGTGGTTAAAATAATCCCAAAAATAATTGGGCTACGGACATGTGTTGCTCAGTTTCTATGCCTGCTCATGACTTCACCAATTTTTCATATTTTCACTCAATATTTTCAACTTTGCCATTTTTTTACACCTCCTCATGAACAATACAGTTGTCATTTTTCACATCCTGCCCAAAATATGTTTTCGTGCCTGTGTCACCAAATGGCATAGTCGCTGTGCAAAACCACCTTTCGGCTAACAAACTGATAGTGCCGCTCTTCATGAGGTGGGTACAACAAGCCCATGTTGAAAATTTGGAATGAAAATACCAAGAAACACCTACGGTGTTAGGGTTTCCAACTGTAACATCCCACCCTGTAGAGACTGACAGGCGTCAAGGGTGTGACTTGGGATCATTGGCTGTAATGCTCATACCATTCCACCCCACCCCACCCCTGCAGCCAGTGACAGGCATTGAGGTGTGCCTTGGGTGTTCGGCCTAAAGTTCACCCCATTCTTCTATACTGCACCCATCTTAGCGTTTTCCTTATGGAATGGGGTAAAGTATAAGCCCAAAGACCCCAAAGCACACCACCGACCCTTGCCAGTGTCTACAGGGTAGGGTGAGGTTAAATGGCATGAGCGTTATAGCTGATGACCCAAAGGCACACCCCAATGCCTGTCAATCTCTGCAGGGTGGGGATGGGGTTGGCATCAATTCAATACTTCACTGCCATTCCTATTATGCATCTCTAACTCCTGCACTACCAATGCCAGCGAGACAACATTCGGCATTAACAAATGCTTGTTTTTTACAGGGGGGTTGTGAGGGGGCGAAGCTTCTCAACTCAAATAAACTAATAAAAAGTAATGGAATGGGCAATTTGGCAAAGTGCTTGTGCCTGCCATTAATTTTGGTTTTGTCAGTTTATTTGAGTGTGGGGAGCTTCACCCCCCACACCACTTGTGTGTGTATGTTTTTTTAAAGGAAGGTGTTGGGGTCAAAGCCTCCCAACTCACATAAACTATTAAAAAGTAAAGAAATGGGTGACTGGATCAAGTAGCATAACTTGAGCTCTATGCATACCTGATAATCTACATAAATCACTGAGATATCTTACTTAAAATGACTCTTATGATCTTTGACTATGGTGGCAATTGTGTCTAG
The DNA here is from genome assembly GCA_016271365.2 of Neoceratodus forsteri. NCBI lineage: Eukaryota > Metazoa > Chordata > Ceratodontiformes > Ceratodontidae > Neoceratodus > Neoceratodus forsteri. Next base: position 254,086,616 of record CM028131.1, on the reverse strand, counting down.
TGTGGCACCCATATCCACCCTGGACAGACTGGACCCCGTCCTCACTCCTTCTGTTGATTTGCCATTGATTGCCCACTCTCCCCACATTCACCACTGCTCAGTCTACTCTTCACTTTGACTACCACTCTCTTGTAGTCATTCACCTCTCCCACTGTACCTCCAATATCTCTAAATTCTGGTTTGGCTGTCTCCCCCACCTTAGTTCCTTGCTTATCTACTCTTCATCTTCCTCTTACTTTCTTAGAAACTCAGATACTTGTTCATTCTACTATCCTCCCACTAAGTCATCAGCAGATCAAGCCCCATTCTACCCTTAAATTCTCCAAACCTCAGTCTAACCTCCCCCTTGTTATCCATTCTGCCTCCACTCCTGACCTCCTCCATGACTTGATGGCTCCCTTTTGTAACTGCTCTTAAACCCTACCATTCCACCTGTGTTCTTTAGTGGTGCCCCCTTTGCTGATCATGTTCTGGTTTTTGCTACACGTCTGCGCAATTATTGTTATTGCATTGCACCTTATATTTTTTCTTTGTTTAATTTTGATTACCCTCAGCTGTTTATTTACAGTATAGTTTACATAGAGAATAATGTGTTATGAATTTTCATTTTTTTTACACACCCAAGGTGTGTGATGACCCATAAACCTCAAGAATGAAGCTAGAGAGTTTTAAGTGGTTATCATACACTAATTCTGTGAATAGAAAACTTCATAAACACACAGTTGCATATGTTTTATTTTTTTATAATAACTACTGTAGTGCAGGGACTTACAAAGTGGCATGTTTCCCACTATGGTACTGTAAGAGAAAGTGAAGTGCAAGCACTCCAAATGCTATAATAACCAGGTACGATGTCATGCTTGGGTTATTACAGTGTTTGATCACACTGATAATCAGTGTAATAAAGGGGATCCCCAGTTACTATAGTTTGTCAATATTGCTCTTCACCATTTTGTTGATAAATTATTGCTTTCTCTCTTGTTTACTCCTTACCTCCCTTTTCCCCAGGACACATCTCGAACTGAACTGTTATCAGCTCAATATATCCTTGCTGGTAAAACATTTGAAATAAATAAATATAGAAATAATACACCACCGGATCTGCGCCCATTCACCTAAAGGCCAAAGATGAAAGTCACACTATTTTAGATAAGGATCCGATTCTGGTGGGCACATCTTATTCCAAATGATGAGTTTTGCCAGACTTGCTCCCACAACCACCCTTGTGACATTCTGTTTTATTTTATTCTAAAATGATATCATAACATAAGATGTTGATACTTCATGCAATCATGTCAGTGACAGGGTTGATGAAAGCTGACCGCATTGCCAAATGAAACCATAGATCCTGACCAGTCTGTACTCTTCATCAAGTTAAGCATTCTGAAGACAGCAAGTGACATTTAAGTAACTTGACGGGGATATAGTTCAAAGCAACAGAATTTGTTTTGTCAAGGTGTATTTTTTTTAGTAGTAATGTTTTTTCTGGCAAAAACATCAGCATGCCCATTTGTCTTATTTATTTATTTTATTCCTGAACTAAGATATGGGATTTTGAAGTTTTTAAAGGTTTCCACTCCCACGCCATGCCCACCATGAAAAACACTAAGGCCCGGATATTCAAACTGCGCCATTCTGAGGCGTAAGCCCTTGCGCTGCTCAAAATAGTTGCGCAGGGGTGTGGCCGGGGCGATATTCAAAGGAGTTGCTGTTGAGCAACTCCTTGAATATCACCCCCCAGCCAACTTGCACCACCGCAAGTTGTCAGAGTTGAGCATTAAACTTGCGGTGGCACAAGTACCATTGCGCCATGCGCAAATTTCTGATATTCAAAAGGTGAGATGCAAATGGGGCCATAATTCATGCAAGGCGAAGGGGGGGCCATTTGCATCTGATTATGGCCCCATTTGCATGCCATTAGCATGTAGGTGCGCCGATCCCCGAGGACTTGCACCTGGCCGCCCTGCCAGGCAGCAGCCGTCGGGGACGGACGCACCCTGCACCGATCACGGGCAGAGCGTTAAAACAACCCCGGCAAACATCTCCCAATGCCCGATCGCGGGCGGTATATAATAACAACCCCCCAAACATCTCCCAATGCCGATCGCGGGCAGTATGTATAATAACAACCCCCTAAACATCTCCACAATCCCGATCGCGGGCAGAATGTGGTAACCCCCAGTGCCCGATCGCGGGCAGAATGTAAAGACCCCAACCTGAATATCTCTGGTGGTCCAGTGGACCGTAATGCCCAATTGCGAGCAGAATGTCGAGTAACCAACCCCCCAAACATCTCCCTGGTGTCTAGTGTCCCCCCACCCATGAAGCCCCACACCCCACTCCCCGACGGCGGTGGGCGGCAGCATCACCACCTGCCGCCCCATCGCCGACTGACTGTCGGTAGGGGCTGCACGCCATTGGTGCAGAGCTAGGGCCAATAGGGACGTAAAGCCTTACGTCCCATGACAGTCAGATTTGTGAATGAGCATCATTCACAAATCTGAACTATCATACAATATAGACTGCATACCATTGGCTCTGCTCTGCCTGTCATCTGCACGGACACAATCGGCTCGGCAAATGAAAGCGAAACGGATATACCGCCCGCCCGCGACTTTAACAAAAATTCATGGGTAAATAGTCGAGGCCACTAGACACCAGGGAGATGTTTGGGTGGGTTGTCCTGGACATTCTGCCAGCGATCATCCACTCGACCACCACGGAGATATTCGGGTTGGGGGTCTTTCATTCTGCCCGGATCGGACAACGGGGTTGTTTATGTTCTGCCCATGATGGGCACCGGGGGTTGTTTCACATTCTGCCCACGATCGGGCATTAAGATGTTTGGGGGTTGTCGTATACGCTCGCCTGCGATCGCATTGGGAGATGTTTGGGGGTTGTCAGATATCGCTCTGCCCGCGATCGGGCATTGAGAGATGTTTGGGCCGGGGGTTCTTTTCACGCTCTGCCCGCAATCGGGCTGGTGGAGGGGCAAGGGACTGAGTTGGGGGCCAGCCACGGGTGGCAGCTGCTGTGTTGCGCCCTGCAATACAGCAGCTCACCTGTGGGTGGCCCTCAACTTGATCCTTTTTTTGGCTCAAGTTGTGCAGGCGAGGTTGGGTGGCTGCACAACCCGACTGACCATCGGCTGTGCAGTTTATGCATGGTTCCTTCCTCCTGTTGAGCATGCATTCATTTGCATTGCGCTGTTGCTCAACCTGTTTTCAGTGGCACAACTGCCTCCTGCTGAATATAGCAGAATGGGCATGATATGGACTTGCATGTGCAACCCTTTTGAATATCTGGGCCCAATGTCTTGGCACAGTGCTGTGCTGTTTACCATCAGAAACATGTAGTACCATCATCTTAATATATCTGCAATATAAATCTAGTAGTACATGTGTGTGTGGGAGAGGGTGATTGGCTACTATTTGTATATATAAGTGGGTGGGCTACTGGTTGTTTGTTGATAGAAGGTTTGTTGGAGTGTGGTTTTGGGAAAGTGTGATCGGTTTAATTATTTAAAATTACTTTTTTGTTGCAGTACTGTACCTGCACAAGGATGAGGTGCTCAGAAAACAAAAGTTCATGGTAGGCAGAGAATTCCGAAACTGTCACCTCAGACAAATGCATCAAACAGGTATACTTTTTAGAGTAACATTTTATTTAAAATAAAAAAGAGGTTGCCACAGGGCTAGCAATCAAGGTTACCTGACGCGTTTTGGACACCTTTGTGTCCTTTATCAACTTATTTAAAATTAAATTAAGTTAGTTGTATCAGGATGTGTCACCTGCAACAGATCCTGAGTCTCAGCCACTCCTTGTCAGTACCTTAGGACCTGTGACCTTTCCACCAGGTGCTGCATACTGGCAGTGCAGAGAAATGGGGACTGGAAGGAGGAGTGGAGTAAAGCAAGTGACATGTTGATGGCTGATGGGGAGGTCCCTATTAGGGTTGTGAGAACCAGAAGACACCCTAGAGTGAGAAGGAGACTGGAGAGAGGCCAGACATGTATAGTCCCCCTACCCAGGGATCTCACCAGACCAAGTGGGCGGATAGCTGTGGGGGGTCCAGCGGTTACCATTCATCCACATTGGGCAGTGTTGTGCAATACTAGATCAATGAGAAATAAGTCTGCAATTATGGTAGATCTTATTATCTCAGCTGATCCGGCTTGCAGTACAGAGACCTTTCAGGGGGATGATTTGGGTCCAGTGGTAGAGTCGTCTCGGTCCCAGTAGGGTTATTGGCTGTTCACTACCCAAGGAGGGATTACGGGGTAGTCATTTGTTATAGATATGAGCTGAACCTAGTGGTGCAACTGACAGGGGGATACCTCATTGTTTGAATGTGTGGCTGTACATGGGGATTGGGTACAGGTTGAAGAATACTCCTTGTGTACCAATCTCCAGGACATGAGGGGGAGTTTCTTCAGGGAATTGCAGCTGTCATCGCTGACAGGGTGTTGGAGTCACCCTGAAGGCTTATTCTTAGGGACTTCAATGCCTGAGTCAATGACAAAAGTTCACAATTTGATTAAGATTTCCTCCAGAGTATGGAATCTCTGGGCCTCGCACAAATACTTCCTGCGACCCACCAACATGGCCATGCTTGAACCTGGTATTCTCACTGGGGCTTGAGAATGATAATCTTGAGGTTTATCTAGTCACTTCATCGGATCACTACACTATCAGGCTCGACTTCAGGCCCCTTTGTAGTCTGTTCCGTGTAGGTAGTTGAGTTCTGCCCATTGAGAGGGCTTCAACGCGAAGGACTTTGTCAGTGCTGGACAACGTGGAACTGTTGGAAAGCATGTGCTGAGGATCAGGAGGCAGCTGTGGTGGCCTATAACATGGCCATTACGGAAGCCTTTAACCTCGTAGTGCCAGTTCATGATACACCCATTGGTACTGTGCTTTAACTAGCCATGGTTTGATATTGAGCTGGGGTGATAAAAACCAGGGGTGAAGGTTGAAATATTGTTGTAGGAGGTCCAGGGCCAAGGAGGACAAGCTGGCTCTGATATCTCACTATGATGAGTATCAGAAGGCAATAACTCATAAGAGGCAGATTTTCTGTCTAGGGAGATTGCTGTTGGAAAGAACCGACCGTCACAGCTCTTTTGGAAGGTGGACAAACTGTTACATTCAGGCTGTCTGGAGCCCATGAGAGCATTTTCACTCATGAAATGTGAGGACTTCACTTGCTTCTTCAAAGAGGGTGTCTCCATTGGGGCAAGTATCACCCCAAGTGGCCATCACAGCTCAGCACAGTGGAGCCTTGGAGTCAGGGACAAGTTCAGCATTCTTGGGAGGAGTTTTGAACAGTGATAATGGAAGAGGTGTTTGGGATGATCTCTTAGCAGTAACCAACATTTTGTAATCTGGATCCAGGCCCAACGTGACTACTGGTGACCTGTGTTGGGCATCTGAGCCTGGTGTTCACTGAGATTGTCCGGTGTTCCTTGTCAGAGGGTGTGTTCCCAATGGTACTGAAAAGTGCATTGGTGGAACCTTTCTTTTTGTGCGGACACCCCTCATAGGCTTAGCACATGCACCCGGACCTCCCTCTTGGCCCTTTGGGACTTACCTGCTGTTGAGCAGGTGTGCCCCCCAATGGAAGCCTGAACCAGGTGTTACCATCATTACTGGGATGCCTCCCTGTCTTACCGCCCAGGGTGGGGCCGCAGGGTTGAGCCACCCGATGAAACAGAAGACTCGGTCACCAGCCGAGAACTGCGGGCAATGCAGGGCAGGTTCAGAGGAGCAGGGCATCAATCTCAGGAGCAAGCATTTTTCAGGATGCTGTAATTCCTGTATGGGAGGTGTGGCATGCAAAGATGTAATGGTGCCGAGGCACCAACAGCCAAGCATGCCTCCCAGCAGTGTGGCCTCAATAGCTGCTCCCCTGGTCTCCGCCAGAGGTCAGTCATGCACCAGACCTGCACCACCCTCCTCCCAGAGGGAGGAGAAGAGCAGTCCATCAGATGCTGAGTCATCCTCCCCAGCTGGCCCTCCAACTCCTCAAGTCTGTTCCCAAACCTGGGGCATCAGTGTCACAAGCAGAAGGCCTACAGCTACGCTGGTGGACAGGCCTGGTGTCATTGGAACCAGATGTTTTGGTGAATTACTGACCTGTCTCTAACCTCCTCTTTCTGGGAAAGGTTATTGAAAATGTTGTTGCATCTCAGCTTGAGGCACACATCACCACCTTTGACATCTTTGAGCTTCTCCAATCTGGGTTTAGGTCCAGGCATAACACAGAGGCTGCACTAGTCAGGGTGCATAATGACCTACTCAGGGTGAGAGATAGAGGAGAATGGTCAATTCTTGTTCTCCTTGATCTCTCATCAACATTTGATACCATGGAACATGGGCTGTTATTGGACCAGCTCAGGGGGTATGTCGGACTTGTCAGCAAAGTCATTGGCTGGTTGATTCCTAACTCAAGGACAGGACTCAGAGGATGGTGTTGGGAAAGTTTTCCTCACCCAATGGCTCTGTGCTGTGGAGTACCTCATTGCTCAGTTCTGTTGCCCATGTTGTTCGCGGTGCACGTGTTACCTAGGTGGGATCATTAGGCAGTATGGACTTGGGTTTCATTGTTATGTTGATGATACCCAGCTCTACTTGCCTTTGCACCTGGGACACTAGGTGCACTTGATGTACTAAAGACATACTTGCCAAGATTCAGAACTGGATGACATCAAGATGATTGAGACTGAACCCAGGGAAAACTTAAGTGCTAGTGGTAGAGCCAGGTCAAGGGTGGGAGCAGTGGCCACTGGGAGGGAGACTGGGCTTTGGATTAGCTTCTATAGGTTATTGACTGCCACAAAGGTGAAAAATCTGGGAATCTGGATGAAGGGCTGACACTTGAGGCTCAGATGTCAGCAGTAGTCTGGAATGGCTTTTACCATCTATGGAACAACAGGCATTTTAGGTCCCTTAACTTGCGTGATGACTTGGCCCACACTGGTGAATGCATTTGTGTCTTTGAGGCTTGACTACTGCAATGATCTTTACCTTAGGACCAATGGAGATATGCTGTGATGCCTGGCTGCTGCAGAATGTGGCTGCCTGGCTGCTGACAGGTCTGTCTACATCATGTCATGTGATACCAACGTAATCTCCGCTGCTGACTGCCCTCCTTAGGCACTTACTGCTCCTGGTGGAGCAGCATTATCTCTCTTAATCTTTCTCCTCACCCGAGCCAGTACCTACCCCTCCCTCTCTCTACAGGCATCTAGGCCAGGTTATTACTCATCTATGTTCTCCTAACTATTCTGTTGTTTTTCTCCTGCTGATGTTGTTCTGGCTATATACTCCCAAGTGCTATTTGATGGTATTTTCACTCATATTCTCTATACCACTTCGATGTTCAACTCCTGCCTTGTTGTTCTTGCTGTGAATTCCAAACTGTTATTTGTTGTTACCTCTGTATCACCCTACGGTGGAGCACATTGCTCCTGTATGTAACCTCTATTGTATTACCAACTGTTGGAGCATGTGGCTCCTGTATGTAACCCAACTGTTGGAGCATGTGGCTCCTGTATGTAATTGTGTTTCTGTGGATACCCTGTAACTCTCCCAGGTCACTCCTGAAAATAGGCACATTGCTGTCTAGTGTGCTTACCTGGTTAACAAAAGCAAATAAATAAATAAATACCAGGCACTGCATGATCTGCACTGGCTGCCAGTTAAGCAGTGTATCTCCTTTAACCTTGGTTTGCTGACTTATAAGGCCCCATACGGGCTGGGCCCAGGCTACCTGGTAGAGCTCGTGCATCCTCACATACCTGTGTGTCTTCTCTGTTCCACTGAGGAGGGCCTCCTGGTAGTTGCTAGGCTGAGGTTGAAATCTTTTGGGGACCTGGCATTTGAAGTTGCAGCCCCGGTCCTCTGGCATTCTTCATCCAGGACTTTGAAGGAGGCCCCCTCAGTGGAGGCATTTAAACAGGGTCTAAAAAAACTTTATATTTATGCAGGCATTTTGGTGTTTAATCTTTATTCATGCATGCTTTAATAAGAAGGAAATTGCTTAATTTATTGGGTATTATTTTAAGCTGGCGTTGTCTTTTATTCAGTGCAGTGATTTATTTTGTTGTAATGGCACCCTGAGCCTCTGGAGAAGGGCACCATATATAAATAAAGACTACTGTTTCTACTACAGGTACAACAGGTGACCTCAGTGGAAGAGATTTTTAAACATGGCATGTGCTGACTATCTTTAATGACTTGAGTCATTAATCGACTAGCTATAAAGGCTATTTTAAAGTATCTGAGTAAATTGAATGTGCATTGAGAATTAATTTAATGCTGTCGGAAATACATTTTTGCTAAAAAACTATGTGATGATTTTTTTTCCTACTAGCAAATACTGCTACTTTAAAAGGAGTATATTTTTGCTTAATGAATGTGACTGACATTTCATTTGAAAGTGATATACAGTAGTAAAGCTTCTTTGTGAAACTACTAACCTTTTCTCCTTTTTCTCCAACAGCCCCTGCAGGTCCATCAGAGCCTGGGATTCCTTTCTCACCCTAAGAGTTGAAAAAAACAAAAACAGACTTATCCAATGCAAAACTGCATCTTGTACATTACATAGGATGCAAATAATAGCAACAGTGATTGTATTTTGGTGTTCCAGTCAGGGAGTTGGTTTAGTCATTTTTAATTTTTTTTTTGTTTATTTAACTTTTTCCTCCCCGCCTAAGCATCTGCCCGGTCATGGGCGCAGCTTCTGCCTTCAGATCGGCCGCTGCCACCCGAAACCCCGTGGCTTACCCCCCGCGGTGGGGCCCGTGACACACGGCTCCCCATATGCGCCGCGGGCACTGTAATTAGGTCGGGAGCTTGGCCTGAAGGCAAATTGAAGCCGCGGCAGGCTTCATTCATGGCGGCGGGACGGCTCTACCTTTTTCCTGTTTTCTCCCCCTAGGGAGGCGGGGTCGTGCAATGACGCCCAGTGTCCACCCCACCTCCAAGTACATAAGCTCGGCAGCGTGGGAGCTCCTGGCCTCCGCCAGGAGTCCCCATCGCCCCGGACGCTGCCCCAACCCTCCCCTTGGAGAAGGAGAGCAGTCCAACGGACGCCGATCCTTCTCCCCGCCACCCCCGACTACTTGGGTCCGCTCGGGCTGGCCGCCGGCATCGCAAGCGAAAATCCAATCATGCGCCGATCGGGCCAGCCCCTGGTTTAGTCATTTTTGTGAAAGTCCAAAAATTCTGTGGGTCCAAATTGGGAAGTCTTTCCAGGTTTTTGGAAAACAAATTGTTTAGTTCCTAAGTCCCATGTAGCATATCACATGTGACTAGACAGCAACTAATTCTCAAGTAGAACTTTGCTTTAAAGGGGAACATTTATAAATAGTGCCCATCATAGTCTGAAAGTCCATGAAATGATCTTTTAAAGGAGGTATCGGGCTCCTCTGTAGCTGGCAGCAGTCCAGAGATATTGATGCTTATGTTTGCCCTATGTGAATACTAGATTGCCACCATTTTTAGAATCTTGTGATGTAACTGACAATCAAGCTGTGCTTGATTACAATGTGGCTAACTACAGCTTTACTGTCAGTGACCACACAAGGTTCTAAAAATGGTGACAGTGTAGGTTCATAATGGGGCAGACATAATCACAATATCTCTGGACTGCTACCATCTACTGGTTAGCTCAATACCTTATTTAAAAGAGCTGTGCATGGAATTTTAATCCCTGATGTTCACAGACCATGAATGCTTCCCTTTAACCTCTAAGGATATCACTTACCTGCACCCCTTGTGACTAAGGTAAGGGGATGTGACATGGCTAGAGACAACACACGGGGGATAAAAAGGTGAAAGTGGGTAAATACTGTGTATCATTTGTGGAACATTTCTCTTTTGCATCTCCTGTAATGCATCCCATTAGTACTGTGCCTGTTATAGCTGCATTTTTTATGAATGTACCTGTACCAATGAATTGTCCACGTCTATGGAAACTGTGAAAGGGTTTTTAGTATAAACAAACTATACCAAGAATCTGCTGACAAGTATAAAACCACAAATGACACCAGATTTGCCAATAAAATTGATAGTATTTATTCTTTTAGAGTTTTGTATGACACCAGCCAGGACAGCAACATTTAGGTGTGACACCTATTTTACAAGAGGGTCATAGGGGGACAGTGACAGCAGCAGAGTAGCTGCTGACTTGAATAAATCAAATAGATAATCAAGGGATAATATACCATCAGGCATTTAATCTTTTATTCTGATCAGTTGAGAATTTTGCAATTTTATGGAGGGCGCAGATAATCTGAGCTGCTAACAGCTGTCACTAGGAATGGGTGAAGTTCATAAGCTAGACTTCATAGTCTTCACAGGGAAGTACAACTAAGCTTTTTTTTTAGGTATCTTCACCACAAAACCGAGAGAGGTAAGTCTACTTGTAGTCTCATGATGGTGAAACTTCACCAACAAAATTATTAATACTTCACGGAGTGCATATTACAGAGCAGGCCACATGACTGTGTTCAGTACAGTTGAGATACATTATAGCAGCTAATCACAATACAGTAAAGGAATAAACAGGGGAGCAATAAATATAAGGTATACATTTGAAACATTCACAAAGATTAAACAAGATATTCTGGATCAGGCTTAAATTTGGACAAATTAACCAACATAACACAGTAACAACATAACGACAGTACTCAATATCAATTGCTTTGCATCTGTAGCCCCCTCTGCCTGGTACACAGCTGAAAACAGGAAGAATTTCCTAGCCCTCCTTTTCAGGTCAACAAAAAAAAGTAACATCCACAAACAGGCTGATCTTGCCCTGTATCCTTCACTTTTATCGCAGATGAACAAGTTAAATTGACCAGTCCCAAGACTGATCTCTATGGTACTCTACTAGTGACATCCATCTCCTCAGGGTGCTAGCAGTTGACCACTACCCTCTGGATCCTTTCCTAGCCAGTTCTCAGTTGATCTTGTCAGACCAATCCCAGTCGTAGATCCCCAAACTTCTTTATCAATCTTGTATGTGCACTGAATTGAAGGCCTTGCTAAAATCCAGGTATTGGATGTCAACAGCCTTACCCTTGTATGCTGCCTGCATCACTACATTACAGAAGTCAATGAGATTCATCTGGCGCAACCTCACTTTACAAAAGGCGTGCTGCCTTTTTGTCTTGTAGGTTGTTTACCTCCAAGAACTCCATCATGTGTTCCTTTAAGGTCATCTCAACCAATTTTGCCCACGGTAGCGCAGGATCAGTGGTCTGTATTTCCTGGGGTTGCACTTGTTGCCCTTGTGGAACTGTATCACATCCACCCTCCCTCCAGTCAGTTGGGACTATTCCCATCACTAAGGAACTGTTAAAGATGTCCTCCGGAGGGACAGCTAGTATCCATACCACTTCTTTCAATACTCTGGGTGCAACTCATCTGGACCTGGGATTTGCCAACTTTAATGCCTTACTCATGCTAGAATCATATTAGAGAGGTCAGAGCTACCAAAGTGTTACCCCATAAGTAGCTTCTTTGTTATCCAAAGGTAATTTGTTGGTTTATTTTCCATTATGTATAAATTGTCTAACCTTGACTTAAATTGTTCCTTGGTATTGCATTTATGATTTCAATGGGTAATGTGTATCCATTGATTTATAATGTACTGGGAATAAAAGTGTTGTTACTTAGTAGTTTTCATTTTAAACCCTTCATCTAAAGTGGGTGTCCACAAGTTTCCTGTTCTGTTTGTTTAAAATTGAGGTTCAGATCACACAGCATTTGTTCATCATGTATGATGCTGTACATTTGTAACAAATCTCCACGCTTACACCTTGAGGCTAACAACATGAGGCTTAGCTCTGATAGTCTGCCAGCATCTGTCATCTCACATAATCCTTTAATTGCTTTGGCTAATACTTTTGAATGCCCTGTCTGCAGAGATATGCCCCACCTCTAGATCTTGCCTGAGAGCTTGAGCCTTAGTCACTCCAAAATCTGGCAGTGGGACATTCTCTTTCTTAGCAAAAACTGAATATAAATACTTTTTCAGTGTAGTCATTTTACCCAGGTAATTTTCAAACCTTATGACCCTTTGCCCAGCCATTCTATGACCTCTTTTTATTACGTTTTTCATTTATATATCTGAAGAAGGCCTTGTTGATGACCTGCACCTCACTCCCCTATCCTGAGCTTGCTCTCCAGCTTAGCCTTCCTTGCAGTCACACTGGCTGCCTTAAGCTTTTCCTGGTACTTCACCTTAGTGATCTCTGAATGGTCCATCCTCTACCTCCGAAAGCAACCTTTTTTCTCTTACTGTCTTTCTCACTTTCGTAATGGCTTTCTATGCCACTTGCTCTTTCTGACCTGCCTTAGACAGCATTTGGTGGACTCTAGATTCTCCTTGTTTACAGTCCCCCATTTTGCTACCCCCTCAATCTAACCTATCCTTCAGAGCCTGATCTTAAGAATCTCCTCCATCTTCCCCAAATCAGCTCTTCTGAAGTCCATAACCTACATCTTAAATTTCTGGTACCTGCTTCTATGGGGGATTTTAAACTACACCAAGTTGTGGTCACTTGCTCTGAGGGGAACTTCAACAGTTGCATCTTTGAGAAGTTCATGGTTCAATAGCACCAGGTCTAGGATTGCTGTCTTCTTTTTCAGTTCCCTCACATGTTAGGAGAGTTTCACCATCCTGGAAGGTGTCCCTTCGGACCTGGATTCTGACCCTTCTCACCCATGTTATGCTGCAGTTCACATGCAGCATATTAAGATCACCTGTCAGGATTACATTCCCCAGTGTGAACACCTTCCTAAAGGAGATTCAAATCAGAGTATTTATTAAGTCAATTTTTTGCTTTCTGTTTCTGCCCCTGTCTCTCCAGCCAGCCCCATCCTCCTGGTCTTCCCTAGCTCCCCCACCCATCCTCTCTGGGACTTAGCTCGCTCTCTCTCTTTTATTGCCCCTGTGGCTTACTGACCACAAAGTGACTCTTTCTCCAGGGCTGACAGGATGCCCCTGGTGTCATCTTCAGCAAACTTGAAAAGACAGGTGGCACAGTAGGCAGTGCAGGGCCTGCAGGGAAAGCAAAGGATCATTCTACATTAGCTGGGGTGCCTTTGTCATGCCCAGCTCCTGGGATGTCTCCATGCCATGGACTTGATGCAGGAGTGAGCATGTTGATGCCAGTCATGAGCCTGGCAGACATCCACACTCTCAATGTACCTCCACTGTGCTTCCACATGTGGTTACCCAGGCAGCAGCACTGCAGTGGAGACAGGGACCCTTTGTCCTTAGAGAAGGTGAGCAGGCAGAGGGATGCTCCGTTTTCCTCCTCCCACCTAGCTCCTGAGGACCCTTGGCTTGTTCACAAACTGCGGTTGCCTGTGTCACCAGTAGTAGTTTTAACAGTGCACTGATGAGCCAGCTAATCAGGCCATTTATTAACTGTGATATTACTCAGGTAGTGCATCTTGCCAGCGGCAACCATGGGGTCTGTTACTAGACAAAAGCTAAATGTGAAGCATAAGGGGAAATTGTTTAACCAGGAAAGGCATACTAAGCCAGAGTTTGTTTCCAGGTGTGACCTGGGAGCACATGAAAGTTAAGTGGCTTGCTCACGGTCACACACAGTATACAAGTGGGGGCTCATGGGATTCAAACCCAAGTCTTCAGGTTTGCAGCTCAGTGCCCTGAATCACTATGCTATACTGCCTCCCTAAAATGTAATTAAATGTAAATTCAAAGAAAAGATTGGAGAGCATATGAGTGCAGTTTTTCAAAATAATTGAGAGTACGCCCTTGCTTACCACACTGATAATTCAAATAGCCCCAGATGCAAGTAAACCAAAGTTTTGTAGGACTGAAAATTATTTTCTGGGAGAAAGAGGTGGCGTATTGGACCTTTGCTGGGAGAGAATCCTTTTGGATCTTTATACTAGGAGCTTTCTGCTTGCCAGGCCTAAATATTCACTTTGAAACAGAACCATTGTTATGCAACCTCTTTTTTGATAATATTTCTACCCAGTTTTATAAATATAAAATAATATATGGGGTGGTGTGTTTAACAAGAATTTTACACACCACCAAGGTGTTGGATGCCACATAAACCCTGAAAGCAAAATCTGAGTTTTGCACACCACCCCATGTTTTATTTTATATAATTGCTGGGGAGCATTTTTTACAACAGCAATTACATAAAATAAAAACATATTGCGGTCTGGTTCAAGCGTGGTCCCTGGTAGGGTTTAAGCAGCTGTTATAACTTTTTTTTTATAAAGCAGTTCCTCCCAAGTGTATTTACAGTTACTTCCAATAGTATATAAATGAGCTAAGTAGATTTTTTTAAATATTTACTTATGGTGGGGGTTCAAGTGCCAGAGGTGGTGTCCAGTGCGACCAAGGAAGATGGCAGCTGGTGCATGCGTGGAGCAAGGGAAACCTAGAATGTGTTTGCTGTTATAACCAGCTGGTTGTAATGGTGAATTATATAACTGGGTTTCCCAATGGGAAAAAACAATCCCCGGTAATTAGATTAATGTTGTACGCAATACTGTCCATTTGCAAATGTAACTTTTCTTGAAGAATTTTTGTAGCCACAAATTATTACTGTAGTCATATAGTGACTACCTCTATTATTCATATCTTTTGAATACTTAACAAATTCCATGTTCCTGATTTTGCTGGTACATTGGATCACTTGGCTCCTCAAATCTGGCAATGTGATAGCCCTGATAACTGTTGCTGATAGTGGAATACAAGGATACTGTACTTAGTTCATTTGCCCATGTTTCCTGGACCCCCAATAATCTGAACATATGACTGTCCCTGAATTTTATAACTTAATTCAGAATGAGATAAATATCACTATGAAATGATTTGTTTTTAACTTTATTAGATATGTGTGCATGATTTTTTCTTGCATATTTTGGGTTTTTGCCCTTACACAATTTTGGCAGTCACCCCTAATTACATATACGGTATATACTCTATCTTTAACTAAGTGGTATAAATTAGGTGTCCACAAGGGGGCCTATGAGCCTTGAGAAAACACCACAATGAGGCTGAAAACACTGGGGGATTATTGGATGCACCAGCCCTTTAATCCTGATCTGTACCTTTGCTGTGATTTTGAGCTACCTTCAGTACAAGGTTTCTTATCTCAGCCAAGCAGGAGGCAAGGAGCTGCTGGTTTATAGGAGTAAAAGTGTTAATTTTTTTTACTGGTTTGTCTGTTGGCGTACTGTTAACACAGTTCATCCATCTGAGCACCCCATATGGTTTGTGGCCATTATTCTTGTCAGGTTCTGAAACAGCAGTTCTGCTGAATACCATTGGGCTTAGCAGGGGGCAACTGTTTTTTTTTTTCTTCAAGTAAAAAGTAATATAGGAAAAAAACTGTTCTGGCTGTGCAAGACAATAGTCACTATTTGTGAATGGACTGTGAAGTAAGTGTGCTGTTGTGTGCCTCAGTGCTTAGGCAGTGCACATTTTTTTTCAAGTAAGAAAAATGACAGAAATGCAATTTATCTGGCAGTGCAAGATTCTAGTCAGTTATTTATGTAGTGCTGTGAGCAACTGTTTTGTTGTGCACTTCACTGCTCGTGTCATTTATTTAGTGTGACACCCATGGTACATGATGGTGGAACATGAGGAAAGGACAGAAATGTGAAAGGTCAGGACATGGGGGTTAATCATCAGAGAGGGAGAAGGAAAAGTAAGATCATCAGTACCAAATATGGTAGGTACTGTACTAGCACTCCCCATTCAACATCACAAGGTAGGGACAGTGGGGCAGCAGCAGAGTTGGCTCTATGATTCTAGATGAGGAAGGCAAGAAGAGAGAGCCCAAAACTGCCCCCCACTGTAGTAAAAAATACCCAAGGAGTGGGAGGCAGTTGAGGAAAATGTCAAGGATAAGGGGGAGGGAGGGAGAGTTTGAGGGCATCAGTGAAGAAGAAATAGAGAAGATTGTGCTCTTTGAGAATCTCAACCCCCAAAAAGCAAAAGTCAATAAGTATGATTATGACGGAAAGTATCTGATCCTGCTACTCATATGATAGGGCTAAACATCCCGAAAATGTAGTTGGTGACACTGATACTGACGCAGTGAGAAATATCCCCCAATAGACCAAGATGTTAAAAAATCAGCCACACAACCAAAGAAAGTAATTGAGAAGCAACCTTCCCATTCCCACCACAAAGCTGTTCCACTGCCATGCCAGATTCTGTGTGGGACTAGTTTAATATTGATCTGGATAACAGTCAAGCTATGTGCCAGGTATGCCAGTCAAATGGTAGCCATGGTAAAAGGAGATCACATCTTAGCACAGGTAGGTAATACTCCCAATTTTAAACACAGTCACTTGTCAATCTGGGCAAAACACTATTACATGTATAATGAAGTACCAGGAGAACCTGTTATTCATCATTGTATGTGGCCTGGAATGGCAAAGGAGGGAAGAAGCAGAGGAACATGAAAAAGGAGGCCACGCTAGTACTACTGACATGTCAGAGAAATCAAGGTAAAAAATCAGCTCCCTTTTGTCATAATAAGAGGTGTTGCCAATGGCTTGATGGCATAAATTCTCAGACATGTACTGTTGTGATGAAAGGGGTGAAAAAACAGTTATGGTCAGAAAAAGTTCATTTATCAGCCAACAGTAGTTCAGCAATTGACACATTTCACAAAATTGTCCTATAAGCATACACTATCCAGGAGAATGAATGGCACTGCAGCACAAATACTTGCAGATGATCCCTTGCCAAACAGTTTTGTGGAAAATCCAAAATTCAGGAATCTAATGGCAAAGACCAGTCCCAAATGAAAATGTTCTTCACGTGTACAGTATGTTTCTCAAACCAGGCTGTGACTGAGCTAAGGGGAAACTGTTAAACACCAGCATCGTCACTTCTAAAGGCCATTCTAGTAGCAGTCACAACTCTCTGTGGGCCATATTATCACAGCTGAGTATGGAAGAGGTGGAGGATGGAAAGGAAGATATCGGCCGTACATCAGCATAAGTTATGCCAAGTAGCAGGATCATATACACTTGTAGAAACAGGCTATTGTGGATATGTAGGGCATTCCTTGTAGGTATCCAGTAATGACAGCTATAATGAATGAGTGACTGTGAAAACAGCAACTCATTTGTAGTGCTATCCTCTTCAGCTACCCTGCAAAGGTAGCAATGGAATAGCGAGGAAAGCGACCAGAAGTGGAGGGATACGGAGGTGGAGGGGAGGGATAGGATGGAAGGTTTAGATGGGAAGGAGAGCTTGCTGCAGCTGAGCCAGCCCTGTGGTGTGGTTGGGAGGGTGGCTGGCTATGGTGCAGTAGGCACTGGGTTTGGGACGGACCGGGGGTGAATATTTTGCTGCTGCTTGTGGCTGCCTTCCCACCCATCGAGTTTTGCCCCCTCCTTGACATGCACCTCCCTGGAGTTAACAAACTAAAAGTGGGGGATGCAGGGGGTATGGGTGGGTGCAGCTCACCTGCAAAAACACTAAGTGGTGCCGGAAGTGGGGTCGCCGAGAATTGTATATCGCTGAAATGCTTTTTAACGATATACACAAGCCATAATAGCAATCGCTGTTTTGTGATCACAATTATGACATGGGACCTTCCTGGTACACCTCAAAAAAAAACCCATAAAATAAAACCAATCAACCAATCAATAAATAAATAAGGTGGATATATACATAACCAACTCAAATAACTTGAATATTGATGAGAAGCTACTTCTGTACTGGCCAACAAAGATTTGTCAGTGGCTGTGATTGTCTTTTGTGGCAATATGATATCTGCACTGTCCACCATCCATTGTCACTTTCAAAACTATGCAATTCATCAGGGGACAAACAGTCACTCAAATCTATTGCTAGACTCATGTTAATAAAAATGAATAGCCTCTTCAATTAATCCCACACAACAACATTACATTTCTGCTGCCACAGATTAAAAAGTAATTCTGCATCAGAAGTCTTGTCTGTATTCATTTCTGGTTCCAATTCAGAACAGCTAATATTCTTCAGGTGAAGCTACATCTGGCTGGAAGCTGCAATACTGAACATAGGATTTGCAAGAAAGCGAGTTGTGCTCACAACAGAGGGAGGTGAACCTTACAATTGTGTTTGGTTTGTAGCAGATATTCTGCAGGTGGAGGCTACTTCTAACTGAAAGGTGAAATAAGGAACTTAGAATTATCAGGAAAGACAGTCTTTCAAGCAACAGAGGGAGGTGGATCTAGCTTTACTTTTGTTACAATTCTTAAGATTTTCAGTGCAGGAAGAGTTTAAAGCACAGCTGACTTATTTTGGGCTGACTGCTTTCAGAGCACAAACCACCAGGCTGTTTTGGGGCTGGGGAGGTTTACCTGTGTCTGACTTGGATGTCTGGATTTTCTCTGTTTGATTAGCAGGGTATTTTCTCTGTCAAATTGTTGTGTAGGCATCTTGCTGATAGGAAGGCACTCATCACAGTGGTGGGTCAGAGCTTTTAGCTGATTGTTTTGTGAGGGCACAGTTTAGGCCCAACCCCACCCCCTCACCCCACCCACCCCTGGAAATGGTTCCTTTATACCTGGGGTTCTGACATCATTTCTCAAGAGTGCAAGGCATATCACTGTCATATCCTCTCTAGCACACTGCACTGACAATATAAGCATACACATTGTATAATATATATATTTCTATATAACAAACCAATCACACACACAAAAAAAAAAGTAGATAAACATGTGGGGGGTAGTGCAATGTAATGGCTGTGGGGTAGCAGTCTTCCGGGAGTCTTTCTGGAGGCTGAGATGCTGCCCTATTTGCAGACAACTCTCTGCCCTGAGGGAGGAAGTTGCCTGTCTTCAGGCCACACTGGACAGTAGTAAGGGAACCTTCCCCTAGGCCACACTGGACAGTAGGAAGGGAACCTCCCCCATCCAGGGAGCACCAGAGCCACCACCACTACCTCCGAGGTTGTGAAGAAAGCACAGCAGTTGGACCACATTGGGCTCAGGGAGGGTGAGGATGGTGGAACAGAGGCACACCCAGTCAGTTGTTCCACTCCACAATCCTTACACCATTCTGGGTGAGCATAGCTCCCCATGGATGCACCCACAGAGGAGACTAAGGAGGCTGAGGACAACTGTCACAAGGGAGGCCCACAGGAAGGAGGCAGAGGACACCACAGGGAAAGGAAGCAGCTCCTGGTGGGGGACTCAATTATTAGGGGGACAGAACTGAGGGGAGCAGGGAAAACAGAAGTAAGGTGCCTGCCTGGGGCCATGGCTTAGAGGGACAGGAAGCACATCCTCAGGATCACGAGAACAGCTGCACGGGAGTCTGAACTGGATGTCATTGTCCACCTAGGGACAAATGACTTGGCTCATCATGAGATCAGAGCAGTGCAGGAGGACTTTGTAGAGTTGGGGAGGGGCCTAAGACAAGTAGCACACACAGTATCCTTCTCAGAGGTGCTGCCTGTCAATGGCATGAGTGAGGCAAGGGTACTTTGCACCATGCAGTTTAATGAATGGTTGAAAAAATGGTGTGGAGCACAGGGGTTTGGCTTCACTGGAGACTGGGGTTCCACCTGGAAGGACACCAGCCTATACTGGCAGGATGGTCTGCATCTGTCCAGGAAGGGAACAAGTCTTTTGAGCAATCGGTTTAAATGCTTCATTGGCAAGCTTTTAAACTAGTCAAGGGGGAGGCACTGATAAGCAGCAGGAAAATCCCAGCCTCTCCCTACAAAACAGGGTACTAAATGAGAAAAAGACCGAGGTAGAAAGGTCAGTGGGGGATGCTGCAACAGAAGGTAAAACCATCAAAAAATGGAGAGCAATGAGTACCAATGCCCATAGTCTGAGTAACAAGCTTCCTGAATTAGTGGCCTTGATGGAGAAGGAACATCTGGATATCGTGGCAGTCACAGAAACATGGTACACACAAAACCATGACTGGGACGTAAACATGCCAGGATACACTATCTACAGGAGGGACAGGGAGGGTAAAAGAGGAGGAGGAGTAGCTCTTTACATAAGGGAAGGAATCAAAGCAACAGAACATAAGGGTAAACAGGGAGTAGAAGAAGCACTGTGGGTAAATTTGGAGACAGGCAATAGCACCACAATCCGCACAGGGGTTGTATATAGACCCCCTTCTCAGGAGGAGGAAATGGACAAGGAAATGATAGAAAGTATACTTAGAATGGCAGAAAAAGGGGAGTTATTGCTGATGGGTGATCTGAATATGCCAGATGTTAACTGGAGTGCAGTTGCAGCAGCCACTCCGAAGAGTGGGGTTATTCTAGATGCCCTACAGGGGAATGCCTTAGACAACTAGTATTGGAGCCCACTCGAGAGGGAGCAGTCTTAGACCTGGTTCTTTCAAATGGAGATGGAGAGAGATCACAGATGTAGAAGTGGTAGCCATCTGGGAACTAGCGACCATCGAACAGTATGGTTCACAATAAACACAGCAACAGAGTCAAGCCATACAAAGGCAAAGTACTGGACTTTAGGAGGGCTGACTTTGCTAAAATGGGTGAGTGCCTAAGGAATGCACTAGCAAATGGGCAGGAAGGAGGGTGGAAGAACAATGGGAATAATAAAAACTGCCATCACAGAGGTAACAAGCCTTTGTGTGAAGCAACAAACAAAACAAATGATGTAAGAAACCACTATGGTTCTCAAAGGAAGTGACACTGAATGTTCAAGAGAAAAGAAAGCATTCAGGAAGTACAAGGAATCACAGAAGGAGCAGGACAGAGAACTGTATCGTTAAAGCAAAGGAAGCTGGAAGGCAATCAGAACAGCAAAGGCCCAAACCGAGGAAAAGACAGCCAACTCAGTTAAGAAGGGGATAAAACCTTTATAGGTACATCAGGGAGTGGAGGAATACCAAGGAGGGATAGTGAGGCTTAATAAAGGGGAGGGAGGGTGGGCAGAGAGTGACTGTGAAAAGGCAGAGATACTAAACAAATATTTTGCTCAGTATTTACAAATGAAGAGGGTGAGGTACCTAAAACAAACAGAAACACTCTGGATACAGAAGTTGATAACAGCCCATTTACAGAAGAAAGGGTTCTGAAAGAACCTAAAACTGAAGGTGGACAAAGCAATGGGCCTGATGGATTCATCCCAGAAATCTCAAAGAACTAAGGGTAGAACTAGTGACACCACTGACTACCCTCTTTAACAAATCATGGGAGGATGGGGTGGTACCCGAGGACTGGAGGAGAGCAGATGTGATTCCCCTTCACAAAAGTGGGAGCAAGGCAGAAGCAGGAAACTACAAACCTGTTAGTTTAACCTCAGTGATAGGGAAAATGATGGAATCACTTCTGAAGGAAAGAATTGTCGAGTATCTAGAGGCCAGAGGGACACAGGACACAAGGCAGCATGTATTCATAGCGGGAAGGTCATGCCAGATGAATCTGATAGATTTCTTTGACTGGGTGACCAAAGTAGTAGATCAGGGAGGGGCTGTGGACATGGCCTACCTAGACTTTAGCAAGGCATTTGACACAGTCCCACACAAAAGATTAATATACAAGTTAGCCAACCTGGGAGTGGGTCCCAAGATGACAACCTGGGTAAAGAACTGGCTGGAGAATAGGACACAGAGAGTAATAGGAAATGAGTCCACTCTGAAGAAAGGGGGGTTACTAAGCTGCACTGCAGGGTTCAGTATTAGGATCGATCCTCTTCAATGTCTTTATGCTTTATATTGCAGAGGGACTGAAGGAAAGTATGTCTCTTTGCAGATGACACAAACATCTGCAACAGAGTTGATGCACAAGGTGGGTGGAAAGGATGAGAAGGGACTTGGCAAGGTTAGAGGAATGGTCAAATGTATGGCAGCTTAGATTCAGTGCTAAGAAGTGCAAGGTAATGCACCTGGGAAACAAAAACCCAGGGGAAGAGTACACAATGGGGGGTTGAGATACTAACGACAACAAAAATGGAAAGGGACCTGGGGGTAGTCATATCAGATGACCTAAAAGTGGGCAAGCAATGTGAGAGGGCAGCAAGGAGGGCTGGGGGAATACTGGGATGCATAGGGAGAGGCATCACCAATAGAAAACAGGAAGTTGTTATCCCTCTGTACAGACAGCTGGTCAGACCCCATCTGCAGTACTGCATGCAGTTCTGCTGACCCAATCTCCGCAAAGACATAGACAGGATGGAAGCTGTCCAGAGGAGGGCAACTAAAATGGTGCAGGGTCTGCACTGGAAGACATATGAAGAGAGACTTAAGGAGATTAATATGCATAGCCTCGAGGAAAGGAGGGAGAGAGGGGACATGATAGAAACATTCAAGTACCTCAAGGAATCAACAAAGTCCAAGAGGGTAGCATCTTTCAAAAAAAGAGGTGTGCAAGAAGAAGGGGGCACAATTTGAAGATAGAGGGGGGTGACTCAGAGGTAATTTAAGGAAGTACTTTTTCACAGACAGGGTTATGGATACATGGAACGCCTTCCGGAGGAGGTTGTAGAGTCAAAACAGTGGTGGAATTCAAGCATGCATGGACAGTCATAAGGCAATTCTAGGGTGGGTGGAAGAAGTAGGCTGCTGGTTAACTAGATCTGCAGCTTATCCATTAGGTAGGGAAATGGGCAGACTGGGTGGGCCAAGCGGTCCTTATCTGCCATCAAATTCTATGTTTCCATGTTTCTATGTTAGCAATGGAGAGGTGGAATTGTATATGAAGACAGTAACAAAGACGCATCAAGTGGATAAAACTGCCATTGATTGATTCTGTTGGCCTGACCATCTTAGAAAATACTAGAGAGCACTGCAAGGCAAGTTAATCCTCCACAGGGGCCTATTCCAGTGTGCCTAGCTTCTGTCATGGCAAGCCTCCTCTTCTTTACAAGACAGACAGGCATAATAACTTGGAAATGGCCGTGGCCTGGGACTTCCAGTGACATCACGGAGCTCTTAGTAGCATAGAAAGAGATGCTCCGAATCCAACTTTAAAAACACCTCCAAAATTCTTCTAATTTTGCACCAAAATGCCCAGAACCTCAAGAGGAATGAGCCAGGAGAAGAGTAAAAGCAAACATTGACCCGGAGGATGCTTGCAGACAACAGATGGTTATGGATTGTCAGAAGAACTGATGAGCAGATCGTCCTCCCCTGCCAGCTTCCACATGGCGGAATATGATATGGACGGAGAATCTGAACGACTCTCCCGTAGTCATTTCAAAACCCTGCTGTGAGAGATTAAACAGTTGAGACAAAAGAACAAAAAAGAATTCCACACCATACAATAGCAGCTCTCCTCCATGGAAAGCCATCTAGACCTCAGGGAGGAGAGAGTTTCAGCTACGGAAGTTAATGCGACCCAGCTGTCCCAGATCATTCACTCCATCCTGGTACATACCGGAAAACTCCAACCGAAATGTTTAGATTTGGAGGGCCAGTCATGGCGAGAAAATCTATGCTTGTATGGTCTCTTTGAGGGAATGGAGGTCCTCCCAATGGCCCTATTCCTAGAAAATCTGTTTAAAGATATACTAGAATTCCCAGACACTTACAACCTGTAGATAGAGAGGGCCCATTGATCACTGCAAGCCAAGCCTACTGATGCTGCACCTCGCCTTCAATCTGTTGTGTTTAAGCTCAGCTCATACCATACCAAGGAGGATCCGCTGCATCGTGCATGGGCCAAAAAGGAGATCACTTACTTCACTAACAGACTCTTCCTTGATCATGACTATCTGCAGGAGGTTCAAAACCAATGCTTAAAATACCTGCCAATATTGAAAGTGCTGAGGGAGAAAGTTATCAAATTCCACACCCCTTACACTGCAAAACTTTGTGTGTTCTGGGACGATGGAGCTAAAACGTATCCGACTGTGGAGAGTCCTTGAAGGCACTGAGGATAGAGGCCTACCAGCACCAGAGAATAGGAACCAAAAGCCAGGAGATGGGAAGCAGAGGGGAAGACGCCGAACAAGAAATGACCCGCCAGAATTTAATGTCACCAGCAGAGGCTCTCCAACAGCTTCAGCTCCTCTCAAAGAAAAAACACTTCCTAAGCTGAAACTAGCCTGAAGGTATGATAGAATTTGTTGTATCTTCCTTATGCTTGAAATAAACATCCTCTTCATGACCGTGTTGGCCTTCGTGGGTATTTTGTGACTTTTATGTTGAAACCTGTGTTTTCAGTGGAACTGAACTCATACCCATGGGATGTCCAAATGGAGAGGAATTCGTGAGGGTGAACACCTCACTGACTCAGGTAAAGTAAACCATCCTAACCCAGCGGTCAAAGAGACTTCTTCTGCTCTGAACCAGGATGTGCCCCCGGTAATGTTAATCCCTGTCAACCACCAGGCTCAGGATTGTTGTCTTCACATTCAGGCACATTTTAAGAAAGTTCTCTGAGCCTTTGAGTGAACTGAGTCAAAACTTTGAAGACTTTATAATGAAGGACCCTCCCAGGTTTTATTTAGCCATCTTATAAAGTTGGGAGAAATGTAAGCTCGTTCTCATATATCTGTCAGAAATGCCTCAGTTTAAGAGTGTTTGCTGGATTTTCTATATATGCAGCTTTTATTCTTGCTTTAACAATTGATTACATAGGATAGTTAGATGGAAGCTTGTGTTGGGTTTTGTTATTATTACTGCTCATACTTGTGCTGTCTCACTTTACATGGGAGCTAATTATCCACCTAGCTCCAGGAGTGGTCTCCCAAAAATGGGAGTGCAAAAATTCCTCTCCCCTCTTCCCCATGTAGGGAAGACAAAGGGGTCAGCCATTTTTTCTGACCCCTACATTGGAAGTGAACTTGTTTGGTTTTAGTTTGCCATGTTGGCACATAGTTCTAAAATATTTTTGGGGCTACAGTTTTTTCTGCAAGTAGTGAAATAATTCAGTCGAAGTGATGGACTGAAGGAACTATATAGTATCATTGTGAAACTTCTCCTCACAATTTTAATCCTGGTTCAGCTTTTTCCTATAATTTGTTACATATAATTACAGTGCTCACATACACAATATGCACATATAATGTACATGGGTTCTCAAACCCAGTTAAATGGAACAAGATTCTTTCCATGCTGTGCCACTCTGGTGCAGACATCCTGCTTTGCAGAGACCCACCTCTCAAGGGCAGAACATAAAGAATTTGAATGCATGGGCTTCTCCCATGTGATTGCATCCTCCTATGGTGGAGGGCGATGAAGAGGGATATTGATTTTGATACCACATACGATTCCATTTGAGATTAAGAATCAAGTAGTGAATAGGGAGGGGAGGTACTCAATGGTTAAGGATTCCCCAAAATGGCCAAATGATAACCCTGGCTTCTGTATACTTCCCCCCAAAGACAGAGTTGGCCTTTTATCATTCCTTTCTGCTGCAGATGGCACAATGGGCAGAGGGGCAGGTAGTTTGCTGAGGGGACCTCAACCTGACTTTCCTGGTTTTAGGAGCGCAGAACAGTACCACATCAGGCAGGATTTCAAAGGCAGCTAGAGAAGTAGCCAAACTGCTAAGGGAACTTGACTATGAGGATTCATGGAGGTTTGTAAAAGGGAGTTCCTATAAACACACATTTTGCTCTCAGGCCCATACCTCATTTTCCTGTTTGGACTACTTGCTATCCACGCAAGAGCATTTGGAGCTGTCAGTCAAGTCATGGCTGGGGGACTTTGAGTTGTCAGACCATGCCCCGGTATTTCTCACTATTAAACTAAAAGATATTCCAAGACAAACATTTTGGAGACTAAACTTGTCCTTGTTAAAAGACAAGAAAGTTATAGAACAAATCATGGCTATAATACAACAGGCCTGATCCGACAATGACAACTCTGAAACAAACCCAGCAATACTTTGGGATACTATGAAGGCCATAGCACATGGTAGGCTGATACAGATTTCTGCCCATAAGAAAAAACTCTGGGAAGCACACAGGGTCTCACTTGCACTGCAGATCAGGGATCTAGAAGACCATCAAAATCTTAAGATATGTGAAAAAAGGGCCTTGGAATTAACTAAACTCAAAAAGGAGTTAAATAATATATTAGATTATCATATTGAGCAAAATCTTCATTTTGTTAGACAAAAATACTATGACGGAGGCCCAAGGTCCCTGAGATTGCTGGCAGGGAGCTACACATGCAGAGAGCCAAGGCCACTATTATAAAAGTTAGGGATCCCTTTTCTAATGAGATGCAAAACTCAATGTTGGGCATTTCTGATGCCTTTCTACATTACTGTACTCAACTCTACTCCACACCTCATCAGGTACGGAGCAAGATATATCCACCTTTCTGGCTAACCTTCACCTACCAACCCTATCCAAAATCAGAAGGCCATGTTGATTTTCCCATCATTAACATAGACATAGAAACAGAGACAGGTCTCCGGAAAACAGTCAAGTGTCCAGAATCAGACTGACTTCCGAAGAGTTCTACAAAACTGTTAAGAAAATGGTTTACTCCTCTATTGCACCGTTTGTTTTCATATGTTATCTCTCCCTCTGGGATAGCCCCCAATCCTGGAACTATGCCATTATGTCGGTGATCCTGAAGCCAGGCAAGGATCCCACGTTATGCCCTTCCTATAGACCCATATCAGTCCTTAATACTAACTATAAAATCCTCTCATCCATCCTAGCCCATCAGCTTAAACATCTGGCTCCTAAGATAATCCATGTTTATCAATGTGGCTTCATACCGGGCAGACAGGCTCAAGACAATATTCATAGAACAGTTTACTTAATAGACCATATACAGAACCAAAACCACCCGGCCCTATTACTGAGTTTAAATGCCGAAAAGGCTTCCGACAAAGTCTCTTGGCCCTTTCTGTGTGGGGTCCTTGCCTCCTTCGGGTTCCCTTCTCGATTCATAGACCTCATCCTCAAATTCTACAAATCCCCCAGAGGATATATTCAGTCAACGGTCACATCTCCCAAAGTGTCCCCCTCATTTAGAGGTGTACATGTCAGGGATGCCCTCTCTCCCCACTACTTTTTGCTTTCTACACAGAACCCTTAGCTCAATTTATCTGTTTGACATCTGATATACAAGGTATTCAGCTCACCAACACTGAGCACAAATTTGCACTTTTCGTAGATGATATTTTAATCTACTTATCCAACCCAGATTTTTCCATACCAGTCCTTTTCCAGGAACTATCCCACTTTTCAGAATTATCTGGTTACACTATAAATGCACACAAAATGGAAACATTGCCTCTAGGTTATACCCCCTCCCCAGCAATTCGAACCACTTTCAACATGAAGTGGGAGCTATCATCCCTCAAATACTTAGGAATCAAAATCCCCAGGGACCTTTCCCAGCTTTTTGAACTCAATTATTCTTCACTATTAACCACACTGAATTCAGACATGAGACACTGGAATATCCTTCCCCTTTTCTTTTAAACACGCAACCTAGCTCTTAAAATGAACATTCTCCCTGGCCTATTATATTTATTTCAATGTGTCCCTTGCCTTATAACAAGTAAAGAACTCTTATCATGGCAAAAACTAATAAACCATTTTCTATGGAATCATAAAATACCTCATGTTAGGTAGCAACAACTCTTCCTTCCGAAGTCACAGGGGGGTATTGCTCTTCCATCACTCTCTCACTACCAGTTAGCATCTCAGATAAGATTTGCTCTCCTATAGGGTAATAGGAGATACTTGGCTATATGGAAACAATAGATCTCTTTAGACATCTCCCTTCCACTCCAGGCCAGTATTTTCAACTCCCCCTTAATCCAGCAGGCCATGCAGACCCTGTCCAAGGTTTGCTCAGTCATTCTGGAGGGATGGAGATGAGGCACACAAAATAGAACTCTTCATCCACATTTTTGGAAATACAGATGGTTTATAACAAACCCACATCCCCGCCCCAGCATGATCCCTGGTTCACTCTGCAAGCTACAGAAGTCTTTATGGCGCCATGGCAAGCTGCTGCATGGAAACACACTGCTTTCCTTTGAGGAGGCCTAGAAGGCCTTTGGGTGGAGGAGAAGATAGACTGTGGTATTACCAAATGAGGGACTTTGTCAACAAACAGTTAAGGTTGGAGGGTAGTAGATCACAGGAGTTTGTGGTCATGACCCAGTATGTTAAGATCTAGAACTCGGACACAGGTGAAAGCTATCTCTATAATCTATAACCCCTGTTACAATTAATGTCCCATATGTCCGACCAGCCTAAAGCGAGCTGGGAGAAGGAGTTGGACTTGAGACTAGGGAGGCAGATTGGCTCAGAGTGTGGAAAAGGGCGTGGTCATCAACCTCCTCACCTTCCTGGAGAGGATGTGTCTGGAAGGTAAGGACTAGAGTCTTTCTTGTCCCAGCCCTGGCAGCTAAAAGAACACAAGGTGCCTTTTCTAAGTGTTGGAGGGGTTGTGGTGCTCAGGTGGCCTCCCAGACCCATGTTTTCTATGACTGCCTCAAACTTTCACACTTCTGGATGGCTATTGCCACCAACAGACAGTGATGTTTGATATCTCCCAGACCCTCTCTCCATACCACATCCTATTAGGTATCTCTCCACAAGCAGTCTGGGGTAAAGATTCACTATATCTCTGGGTGATTTGCTAATGTGCAGCATATAAGGCAATAACAAAGAATTGGCTCCAGGAAGATCCACCAACCAAAGAAAACTGGAAATAACTTATATTACAAATACAATCAAATGAACAGTTATCATTTTCTTTACAAACAAAATAGAAAAGTTTATTCATAATTGGACTCGGTAGATTGCACCAACAAATGACGTAAAGATTTTGTAATAATAAAGTGTATCTACTTAATTTGCTCATTAATGCACTGCAGTTTATTATGTTTTAATGGATTTAATATAGCTCATCCCCAGTATCTTGGTTTGCTTTTTATTGAGAAAGTACTTGCTATTTATACATTTTTACTATTAGCCCACAAATTGTAGAGTTTTTTTTATAGCTATGTTTGTGTTTGAATCGTTGTTTAAATCTTACTTATCAACTGGAAATGTACTAGTGTTAATGAGTAGGGGAGAATTCCCCTTTAGATAAAATGTAATCCTCTGTGTAAAGATGTATATTGCAATGTAATGGTTATGCAATGTTGTAATTTGTAAAACTTGAAATAAAATCAAGTATAAATAAAATGGAAATGGCAGTGACCTACCAGGCTGACTGCTGTATCTGCTGTTTTTGCAAGTGAGAACAAACATGCCAGACAGGCATACTTATTGGAAAAAATGACAACCTAACGTGTGGGGCTGCTGAACCTGCTATTCTACATGCAACAATAAATGTGCCAGACAGGCATACATTTTTGAAACAGTGATGGTGGCCTACCATACTGGCTGCTGTACTCATTATTCTGACAGCAACAATAAAATGTTAAAAAGGTGTAAATTTGGAAATACTGAAAACCTACATCTGTGGACTGTTGTATATACCTACACTGTCACACTGACTTTAAAGTGTCTGTTGGAAGCTCAAACTTACTGCAAAGAACAAACTGCAACTCCATTTAGGACCTGGAAACCTGATTAAGGCATAATACTGCAGAGCACTGGGTAAGAAGTGAGATACACTTTCTACAAAAAGTTTTATTTGTATTTTTCCTTATTGGCATTAAGCAGAAATTGCAGGATTCCTTTAAAAGGGTAGTAATTTTATAACCAGAGTGAGATACAACTGAATTTGCTTGAGTCACGGGGTTGAGACCTAGCATTTTGAAGGATATTTTGTAACATTTTAAGTGTCCTGCTGGCTGAGGAGTGTTCATTTTATCTTGGACTCAGTAAAGTGGTTTGGTTTGTGTTGGAGCCGTGGTCTAGTAAATTGTGGTGTTAGTTGTATTACTATAGAGGACAGTACTCACCAGGGTGGTGGAGCAGTTGTGTATCTGATTGTTTCTAACAGTCACCAGTGGCTGTGCACCACCACCTTCCCACCCCACCCCCAGGCGTGGCATTTCCTTTATATACAGTTCTGACATCACTTCTCAATAGGTCTTGGGGCAGAACTGTCATATTCCTAATAACCCTGCAACATGCATAAAGAGTAGTTACACAAAACAAATAATAATACATATATAATTACATACTGTATAGAATAAGGAGGCGGGACATGTGGGAGTGGTGCAATGCACTGTCTGTGGGGCAGCAGTTTTCAGGAAACATTCTGGAAACTGCATTGCTATCCTATTTTAAGCAACTGTCAGCTCTGAGAGAGGAGGTTGCCCACCTCCAGGCTGAACTAGCAAGGACTAAGGAGGCCTCCCCTCCCAAGAGCACCACTGCCACAACCACTGAGTCAGAGGTTTCGGATATGATGAGCAGTAGGACCACAGTGGGTTCTGGGAGGGTGCGGGTGGTGGACCAGGCGAAGCCCCCAGTTGTACCTCTACACAAATCAGATGCCATTCTGGCAGAGCAAGGTTCTTCTATGATGGCACCCTCAGTGGAGACCCAGAAGAATGCTGAGGACATCCACAAGGAGACCCACAAAAGTGTGGCAGGGACACCACAGGGAAGGAAACAGCTACTGATAGGGACTCAATTGTTAGGGGTAGAACTGGGGAAGGAGAGAAGGAAGTAAGCTGCCTGCCTGGTGCCATGGCTTGAGGGACAAGAAGCGAATCTCCACAATTGTAGAAGCAGCATCACAGGAGACGGAACTAGATATCATTGTCCACCTTGGGACAAATGACCTAGCTAAGCATGGGATCAGTGCAGTGCAGAATGAATTTGTGGAGTTGGGGAGGGGCCTCAGATGGTAGCTAAGCACAGTAACCTTCTCAGAGGTGCTACCAGTCCATGGCAGGAATGAGGCTAGGGTACTGCACACCATGCAGTTTAATGAATGGTTGCAAAACTGGTGCAGAGCACAAGGCTTTAGCTTCATTGGGACTGGGGTCCACCTGGAGAGATAAAGGTCTATACCAGTATGATGGTCTGCATTTGTCCCAAAGGGACCAAGCTCTAGGTGACAGGTTTAAATGCTTCCTTGGCAAGCTTCTAAACTAGATAAGGGAGGTACTGATAAAAGGCAGGAAAAGTCAAGCCTCCCCACAAAACAGAGCAGGTAGTAGGGTAAACACTGAGGTACAGAGCTCAACACAGGGCAGGATGGGGTAAATGGTAAAATAGATAAGAGCAATAAGAGCAGGGATGGGGGAAAAAAGGATTAAGCCAACATTAAATGGAGGGCAATGACTACTAATGCCCGTAGTCTGGGAAACAAGCTCTCTGAGCTAGTAGCGTTGATGGAAGATGAACAATTGGATATTGTGGCAGTCACAGAAACATGGTACACTGAGAACCATGAATGGGATGTCAACATACCAGGGTACACAATCTACAGAAGGGACAGGGAAGGCAACAGAGGAGGTGGGTAGCTCTATACATGAGAAGGGATCAAAGCTACAGAACTAAAAAGTAAAGGGAGGACAAGAGGCACTCTGGTTACCTTGGAGATGAGGAATGGCATCGCAATCCACACAGGGGTTGTATACAGACCCCATCTCAAGGGAGGAAATGGACAAGAAAATGATAGAGGACATTCTCAAAATGGCTGAAAAGAGGAGATACTGTTGATGGGGACCTGAATATGCAGATGTTAACTGGAGGACATGTACTGCAGCTACATCCAAGAGCAGGGTCATTCTAGATGCCCTGCAGAGGCAGACCTTAGACAGCTAGTGCTGGAACCCACTCGGGAGGAGCAATACTAGACCTGGTACTCTCAAATGGAGAGAGGATCACAAATTTAGAAGTCAGTAGACATCTGGGAACAAGCGACTACTGCACAGTGTGCTTCACAATGAGCACAACCATGGAGATAAGCCATACACAAAACAAGGATACTGGACTTTAGAAGGGCTGACTTTGGCAAATGGGTGAACACCTGAAGAATGCACTAGCAAATGGCCAAATAGGAGGGTGGAAGAACAATGAGAAAAATCAAAACTGCCATCATAGAGGCAACAAGTCTTTGTGTAAAACAAATAAAGAAAACAAAGTGGAGTAAAAAACACTATGGTTCTCAAAGAGGTGGCAGGAAGGTTAAGGAGAAAAGGCTGCATTCAAAAGTATAAGGAATCACAGAGGGGCACGACAGGAACTGTATCAATTAAAGCAGAAAGAAGTAGGAAAGGCAGTCAGAATGGCAAAGGCACAAACCGAGGAAAAAATAGCCAACTCGGTCAAAAGGGGATAAAACCTTTATAGGTACATTAGGAGCATAGAAAGTTAAGGAGGGATAGTGAAGATTAATAAAGGAGAGGGGAGGTGGGCAGAGGGAGACAGTGAAAAGGCAGAGATACTGAATGAATACTTTTGCTCAGTATTCACAAAAGAAGATGAGGAGCAGTTACCTAAAACACACAATAGAAGCACTCTGGGTAGGGGGGGTTGATACCAGTCCATTCACAGAAGAAAGAGTCCTGAAAGAACTCCTAAAACTCAAGGTGGACAAAGCAATGGGGCCTGACGGGATTCACCCCAGAATCCTAAAAGAACTAAGGGGGGACCTAGTGATACCACTGACCACACTTTTTAACAAATCATGGCAGGATGGGGTGGTACCTGAGGACTGGAGGAGGGCAGATGTGATTCCCCTTTACAAAAGTGGGAGCAAGGCAGAAGCAGGAAACTACAGACCTGTAAGTTTGACCTCAGTGGTAGGAAAATGATGGAATCACTTCGAAAGAAAGAATTGTTGAGCACCTAGAGGCCAGCAGGGCACAGGACCCAAAGCAACATGGATTTACAGCAGGAAGGTCATGTCAGACTAATCTAATTGATTTCTTTGACTGGGTGACCAAAGTAATAGACCAGGGAGGGGCTGTGGATATGGACTACCTAGACTTTAGCAAGGCATTTGACACAGTCCCGCACAAAAGATTAATAATCAAGTTAGCCAGCCTGGGAGTGGGTCCCAGGGTGGTAGCCTGGGTAGCGAACTGGCTGCAAAACAGGACACAGAAGGTAATAGTGAATGGAACACATTCCGAAGAAGGGGGTTACTAGTGGAGTACCTCAGGGCTCAGTACTGGGTCCAATCCTCTTTAACATCTTTATAAGTGACATTGCAGAGGGTCTGGAGGGAAAGGTATGCCTCTTTGCAGATGACACAAAGATCTGTAACAGAGTTGATACACAAGAGGGGTAGAAAAGATGAGAAGGGACTTGGCAAGGTTGGAGGAATGGTCAGACATATGGCAACTTAGATTCAATGCAAAGAAGTGCAAAGTAATGCACCTGGGAAACAAAAACCCAGGAGAAGAGCACTAATAGCAGGGAGGTACTAACAACAACAAAATGGAAAGGATCTCAGTAGTCATATCAGATGACCTAAAGGTGGGTAAGCAATGTGAGAAGTCAGTAAGGAGAGCCAGGGGATACTGGGATGCATAGGAAGGGGCATCACAAGTAGAAAAAGGAAGTGATTATCCTCTATACAGACAGTTGGTGAAACCCCATCTGGAGTACTGTGTGCAGTTTTGGAGACCCTCATCTATGCAAGGACATAGACAGGATGGAAGCAGTCCAGAGGAGGGCAACTAAATGGTGCAGGGTCTACATCAGAAACCATATGAAGAGAGACTGAGAGAGCTTATATGTATACCCTTGATGAAAGGAGGGACGGGGACATGATAGAAATGTTCAAGTACCTCAAGGAATCAACAAAGTCCAGGAGGGTAGCATCTTTCAGAAAAGAGATGTGTAAGAACAAGGGCACAGTTTAAAGATAGAGGGGGACGGCTCAGGGTAATGTGAGGAAATTCTTTTCATGGAGAGAGTGGTGGATACATGGAACAGCCTTCCTGAGGAGGTCGTTGGGTCTAAAACAGGGGGAATTCAAACATGCTTGGGACAGACACAAAGCAATTATAGTGCGGGGTTGCAGGAAGCAGGCTGTTGGTTAACTAGAATCTGCAGCTTATCCAGTAGGTAGGGAAATGGGCAGACTGGGTGGGCCAAGTGGTCCTTTTCTGCCGTCAAAGTCTATGTTTCTATGTTTCTATGTTACATCATCCACACAGCAAAATTAAAAGCCCTTCCCCCTGCTCACTTTCATTTCACATTCCAATTATGGCTACCAGCACAGAGAGTACAGCCAGGAAAAATATCTGTACAAAACACTTTGTTGAAATCCAGCTCACTTCCTCACACAGCCCAGAGCACTGACTATAAGCAAAGTATAGCTGCTCCTATATCTGCATTATAAAATGTTTTTGTTCAAACCCGTTTTGCTTCCATCTCACTTCCAATAAAACATAAGAACACATTAAATGCAAACTATCAAAAATAGCTCTTCTAAATCAAGCATATGTTCTGTGTTTGTCTGATGTTCTACACAGCACAATGGAGACAAATCTTACTCCTCCCCTAAATGTCTACTGCTGCACAATGTCACATAGTTACATCCTTGTACCTCCTGAAGAAAGGTAACCATTGTTGCACAAGATATGACCTGCCAGCTTTTAACCCTTTGCAAATAAGCTGTGGCTGTACTTGCAAAGCACTTTGTGCAGTGTTGCAAAGTGTACTGTGCTCAAAATGTGACAAAGTGGGGTCACTTTGTATGGCCTTCACAAATGACAACATTAATTTTTTGCCACATCTCTGCTGGTGAAGCAAAACTTTGCAGCATCCCTAGCCTTCACCCATTACCATCAGTCTTTACCCAGGCTTTGTGAATATCCACCTTAAGGGAACCTATTGTGGCAAGCTAGCCAACTGCCAGTCATTATTTACAGATATATTTCTGTCATTTTTGTGATTTTGTGTTATGAAATGTCACAAGAAAATGTCCAGTGTTACTGAAAGGTCACAGGAAGAGAGAACAGGTCTTGCAAAATATGTGACATTCCTATGTGACCCAGGAAACAGCTGGTCTCCAGGGAGCTGAAAATTACATTTTCAAAGGGGATGGAAGTACCTGGTTAGCTAATTGGTGTAATAAAGTCTCAGGATGAGATAAGCTATCTCCCTGTTGTAAACCTTTAAGACCAAAGGAGAAATAGTTTTAGGCAGGAGGTGTCAGCAAGGTTACCACATTCTGATTACAGTCACATTTTTAGTAGAGCCAGGAAGTGGTGATATAGAGAACCCAAATAAGAAATAAATAATAATTCCTTAAAATCTGGAATGAGCAAGAGAGACACCTGCTGGCCTAGAGAAGACCACCAGCTATAAACCAGAAAGCATTTTTTTTTTCAGATTGCCAGAGGGACCATAAATACCCCTTCTAAATAGAAGCTAATTACAATGCACTTTGGACACACTCTTGACAAGACACAGAACAACCTGTCAGTGGCTGAAAAGAAAGAACTGAAGAAAGGATTTTTTAGACTTCATTTATTCTTCTGGACTACAATTTATTGCAAACTTAAAGTAGAACTTTAGATAACAGTTATAGTGCATTTTTCATGTATATTTTCCACTTTTATTTGTGTTATTCTGTGACCAAAACTTTCTAAATCTTTTAGTTGTAACTGTATGATTATTAACTATTTTAGTAAAATCATTTGTTTTTAAAAAACCTACTTAAGCGAGATTTTTCATATTGTGTGTGGTTGTGGGACATTTAATAATTAACTGTGACTAAACTGTTGCTGTATTGCTAAGGGGTGTCA
The DNA here is from genome assembly GCA_016271365.2 of Neoceratodus forsteri. Classification (NCBI taxonomy): domain Eukaryota; kingdom Metazoa; phylum Chordata; order Ceratodontiformes; family Ceratodontidae; genus Neoceratodus; species Neoceratodus forsteri. The sequence continues at coordinate 254,051,010 of CM028131.1, read as the reverse complement.
CCATAAGCTACCAATTGAACAAGGGTCTGTACAGGGAAATCTGGGTAAAGACAGGGAGAATATGTAAGTCTCAAGGAATAGTCTGAGGGGATTTGAACGAGGTTATTGCATGCCTGTGGGAGAAGACAAAATCAGGGTTAGAAAACACCCCAAAGAGATTGTAATGCCTGGATCTTTCCCCTTTGTGCAACAACCAAGAAAGGGTTCTCATTTGGCTACAAGACTTGAGACTGGTATTGTACCCTTATCCAGAGCAAGGAGGGAGCTCTGGGGCCTCATGGTGGATGTTCAGTCATGACCTCAATGAGCATTCTAGAGGGACATGGGAGGGTATCCCTGTTTTCCCCTCCCTGTCATGGATTGCACTGCGGTGGGCACTGTGGCCCAGTGGACCTGACCCTCAGGGTGAGTTTGTGACAGATTCAGTGTGCATTGGTGGGATGTGACAGATCTGGTGCACAGTGGTGGGATCTGAGAGATCTGGTTGCATAGTGTTGTGATTTGAGAGATATTGGTGGCACAGCCATAACAGTAGGAATTGAGGCCAGTGTATCAGATTGATAAACTGAAAAAAATCCACACACAATCAAGGCAGAGATTTGGAAAAAAATAATTTGGTTACAGCATAAAGTTCCCTATGTGTCTTATTTATTTTTTTTCGGTTGTAAAGAAGTGTAGTAGTAGTTAGGGTAAAAGATGGCTTCGAACTACAGTGAATATACTGCAGACTACCTAAGGCAGTTGTGCCAGTAAGGAGGGCTCCAGTATGATGGGTGAATGAAAAGCACCTCATGGAGGCTCCTATGGCAGCTGATGAGCAAGAGGTTGCCCCGACCTCAAGTCACAGCAGGTGACTGAAAGGGACCAGACCTGGGCATGGAGGTGCCAAGGAATGTTGCAAAGTCCAGTCCCAGGAGGGGACAGCCAGACCAGAGGGGACCCAGGGCCACAGCACCAGGGAAAGCCACAACAAAACTGGAGCCAGATGGGATCAGACTGCAGCTGAAGTTGAGGAAACTGGAGCTGGAATTGAGCAGAGGAAGTTCGAGATGGAGTTGCAAGAAAAGCAGCTTCAGAGAGATTGAGAAAAGAAAAGAACAGCTTCAGAGAGAGGCCAAAGAAAGAGAAGGCAGCACTAGAGAGCGTTTGAACTGGAGAAACTAAGACTCCAACCAGCACCCAAGGAGGAAAGTGGCAGGGTGGACCTGAACCCAGGGTGAGGTATAAATTAAATTCAAATTAATATCAGAATTTAAAGAGGGAGAGGATATGGATGCATTTTCAAATTATTTGAAAGGTCTGTATCCAGACCAAGATACCCATGCAGTCCTGGAGCTTCCAGCTATGCCTGCTACTTACCGGTAAAGGGTGTGAGGCGCTAGGCCAAATGGATAATGAGGACAGCCAAGACCATGAGGAACTTAAACTCTTTACTTAAAAGTATGAAATGACTCCTGAGGCCTACAGGGTTAAATACTGTAAACCCGAAAAGCCCTGAGGAACATGCCAAAAGCAACGCAGTTTTGAAACGTTGGTGGGAGGGGTGGAAGAAATTCTGTTGGGAAAATTGAGGAGGTTGTACTTTTAGAGCAGTTCTTTAGGCTTGCCCAGCAGAGCTAAAAATCTGGTTAGAGGACCGAGATCCAAAAACAGCATAGCAAGCTGCTGAACTCTCTGATCACTGTACCAGGAGCAGGCCAGCTCTGAAAAGAAGTGGGGCAAGAGTGGAAGGGCTAAAAGGGAAAAATGTGCCTTCAGGGCAGCTAAAACCCTCACAACCTCTGCAAAAAGAAGGAAGCCCCAGGTTACCAAAAAGGGATGTCTTAGAAGAAAAGCATGATGAATGTTGGTTTTGTAAATAGCCAGGTCATCTTGCTAGACAGTGTCCTAAAAAGGTACAGAGTGGGCAAAGTGGCCCTTGAAAAGAGTTGGGTTGTTTGTGTATCCCTGAAAGCATGCCTGTAAACATGAGGGAGCACATCTACCCGGTTACTGTAAATGGGGTGCAAACCCATGGGTTAAGGGACATGTGGGCATCTCTTAGCCTGGTAAAAGGGGATTTGGTTGGGCCTGATCAGCTTGTACCAGATCAGTTTATCACTTTGAGGGATTTCACTGGGGAGGAGAAAACTCTGCCACTTGCTAGTGTTCTCTTGGACTGGGGAGAGACAGGCGAGACGGTGTAAAAAGTGGCAGTGGCAGAGAATCTTGTCCTGGATGTGATTATAGGGAACAATCTTCAGAAGGGGTGATTTGTGTGGTTACCCAGAGTCAGAAGGCAAAGGCCATTTGTAGTTCCCTAAACCCCATAGAAGCTCCTGTGGAAAAGAGTAGGAAGCTGGTTCCCCAGCCTGTGTCTCCTGACATGGAGTGGTGTAAGGAAGGTAGGATTTCCCCAGGTAGACATTCACAAAACTGCTACAGAAAGTTACTCTGAGGAGGAAGGGGTAACAAATGGTCAGAAGATTAGGAATGGCAGTGACCCTAAATGCCCTGATGCTACAGCTATGGACCCCAGTTTAGGAACTGAAGGGGACATGTCCCATGCCTTGGGAAAATGTGAAGATTTTACAGCTGTTCAGGGGACTGCTCCTAGTTTGGAGAGGCTGAGGGCTTGTGCAGAATCTGATGGGACAAAGGGAGGTGGCATAAGACACAGGGTATTTTGGTACAATGGACTGTTGTATACACAGGATGTGAGGACAGAGGAAGGGGTGATAGGCAGGCAGTTTGTTGTTACCAAGGGGTACTGAGAGTGATTGCTCAAGATCGCTCATGATAGCCCATGTCCGGACATTTGGGCATCATGCGCACCATGCAGCAATTGGCCTAGAATCTCTATTGGCCCAACTTCACCCAGCAGATGAAGGAATATTGCAGGTCTTGTCACTGGTTACAACAGATAGGGAAAGTGAGTAGTAAAACCAAAGCTGTCCTAATTCAAATTTTGTAATTACAATGTGCAGGACAATAATGGCCTAACAGCTAAAGTTCCTGATTTGTTCCTATGATCCTATGATCCTATGAATTCCCTTGCCCATTGTGAAGGAGCCATTCCAGAGGGAAGAATGGATATTGTAGGACCTCTGAGTACCCCAAGCTCCTCCAGGAAATAGTTTATCCTGATGGTGGTCGATTACATTACCCGATACCCAGAGGCAGTCGCCCTCTTCTCACTTAGGACAAAGTGGCAGATGTCTTGTTAGGGATTTTCTCCCATGTTGAGTTTCCACAGGAGGTTATCACTGATAAAGAGGGTACCTTCATGTCAGACCTGATGAAGTGTTTGTGGAAGAAGTGTGGGGTGGTGCCGAGATGCATGACACCTTATCACCCACAAGCCAGTGGGCTTGTGGAAAAGTTTGATGCTACCCTAAAATTGATGCTCCAAGTGTTTGCTGAATAGCAAGGGAGGGACTCCGAGAAATACCTTCCTCACCTGTTGTTCACATACAGGGAGGTGCCCAAAGAATCAACAGGTAATCCCCCCTTTGAACTCTTGTATGGACATAGAATGCATGGGCCCCTAGGCTTGTTCTGGGAAGATTGGGAAGGCAAATACTCCACCCAGGGGACTCCCATAATAGAGTATGTCCTTAAGTTTAGAGAGAAGCTGAAGGAGCTTATGGAGCCCAAAGCAACCTGTCAGCTGCCCAACAGAAGCAAAAATTCTGGTACGACTGTGGAGCAAGAGCTCACTCATACAGTGCAGGTCAGGAAGTCATGGTCCTAATTCTAGTCCAGAAGGATAAGCTGCAGGGCGAGTGAGTGGGACCATATAACATAGTCCAACAGGTCAAGGACATAAATTATATTGTGGAACTGCCTAACAGGAGACATATCCATAGGATGCACCATATCAACATGATGAAGCCATATGCAAATAGAGCCAACATTGGTATTTGCAGTGTGTAGTCCTGGGGAGGGGACGGATGAGGAAGACCCCCTCCTGGGCTTGCTAGAGGAAAGCAAGTGGGAGTCCTCTGTGGAGACAATCAAGCTGTCATCCCAGTTGACCCGAGAATAGTCCCAGGAAGTGAGGGAGGTTTTAAAGGACTTTTCCCCCTTTGTTTACAGCCAAGCCTGGATGAACCCCCTTAGCAACACTTAATGTAGATACAGGGATGCAAGCACCTGGTGGACAGCCTACCGGGTGTCCGAGGCCATCCTAAAGGACATTAGGAGGGATGTGGAGGAAATGCTGGATTTAGGGATAATCCAGAAATTCCAGTCCCTGGGCCTCACCCGTAGTCCTCATTCCCGAGCCGGATGGCTCTACTCATTTTTGTGTGGACTATCATGGACTCAGTCATGAAGTCTGACACCCACCCCAATGCCACAGACAGATGAACTACTGGACAACTTGGGAGGGGCGACCTAACTTACCACCACTGACTTGAAGAAAGGTTACTGGCAGGTGGAGTTAACTTCCAGAGCTAGAGAGTGATCTGCTGTCATCACTCCAATAGGATTATTCGAGTTCTGAGTAATGCCTTTTGGAATGAAGAATACCCCTGCCACCTTCCAAAGGCTGGTCAACCAGGTGTTACACGGTACTAAAAAGTATGCAGTGGCTTATCTGGATGATATTGCCATCTTCAGTGCAAGCTGGAAGGAACACCTATCCCACCTGAAGGAAGTGTTGGGCAGGATACAGAGGGCAGGGTTCACTGTAAAGGCTGTAAAGTGCCAGGTGGCTATGGCAGAGGTGGCATACCAAGGCCATGTAGTGGGTGGGAAGCTTCACCTAATCAAGCAAAGATTGAGGCATTAGAGGAATGGCCTATGCCTGAAACCCAGAAGCAGGTTAGGAGCTTCCTATGGACCACAGGGTACTATTGAAAGTTTGTACCAAATTACAGTACCCTGGCAGCTCCCCTATCTGGCCTGCTAAAGAAAAGGAAGCCTAAACAGGTAGACTGGGAGCCAGCCTGTGAACGAGCCTTCTTACGGCTAAAGGAGGCACTGTGTAGTGCTCCTGTGTTAGCCAGTCTGGATTACTCTAAGCAATTTGTAGTCCAGATAGATGCCTCAGATGTGGGGATTGGATCAGTCCTCAGTCAGACATCTAATCATGGAAAGACCACCCAATCATATACCTGAGCAAAAGTTACTTTCCAGGAGCAGGCATACTCCCGATGGAAAAGGAGTGCCTTGCGCTGGTATGGTCCTGAAGGAATTAGTGCCATATCTATATGGGAGGCACTTTGAGGTATAGACTGATCCTAACCCCCTGGTGTGGCTAAATCAGATGTCTAAAACAAAGGGTCATCTCTTAAGGTGGAGTATTGCCCTGCAGGCCTACGATATGACAATTACCCACAGGACCAGATCAGTCAATGCCAATGCACATGGCCTATCTTGCCAGTTAGAACAGTAACATAATTTGTGAAAACCTTAATATGTAGTAGGGTCTGTGTACCCACAAATTCATTCTAGGAGGGAGGGATTGTATTTATTTATTTTTATTTATTTATTGAAATGTTTCACTGGAGAGGCATCCTGAGCAACAAGTTGCTCATCTTCTGGTGTGACCTGGGTGGAGGGGGTACAATGAGGATGGAACAGTAATACATACATACAAATTGCATAAGTCATCATTAACATCCATTTGCATAAGACAGGTGTTACATACAGTGGTCCATACAATATGGGACAATTGAGAGAACATACATTTGCATAGGACAGATGTTTCAAAACATACATTTGCATAAGTCAGGTAATACATACAGTGTACCATGCAATAAGGTTAATTGAGCAAACAAATAATAAGTGCAAGGGGAGGAGGGGTAAGGGGACAACACAGGTATGGACTGACATAGAAAATAAGCAATGAGGGAGGTGCAGTGCTTATACAAAGAGAAAGAGAAGGCTGAGCAAAGAGAGACAACAATTTAAAAACAAATACAGAAGATAAAAAGGTAAAACAAGTGCTAGAGGAATAGGTGGGCCACAGCATGTGTGGGCGAACAATAGGTAATTGGGCAAATGGTGAGTTAGTAAGCATGTGCGAGTGAGGAGAGGAGTAAACAAGTGGAAATGTGAAGTGGTAAGGAGAAGGGGATGGCCAGTAGAGGGTGGGTAAAGATGAGAGAGAAAGAATAAGCCGAATCCTAGAAGGACCCCTTCAGGATGCAGAAAACCCTGCAGGGGACTGAGAAGGCAGGAGAAATGGAGTGAGAGAGGGAGGAGGAATTAACATCTAAGAGGGGAATAGGACCTAACTCGAATAAACCCTTCAGGATGCTGAGAACCCAGCAAGGGGTTGAGAAGGCCAGTAGAGAGGGTAAAAGTGAGAGAGAAAGAATAAGCTGAGTCCCAGAAGGACCCTTCAGGATGCAGATACTGCAAGGGGACTGAGAAGGCAGGAGAAATGGAGGAGAGCGGGGAGGATAACTTCTAAGATGGGAATAGGACCTAATCCAAAAGAACACTTCAGGATGCTGAGAACATTGCAAGAGGTCAGGGAAGGCCAGAAGAGAGGTAAAGGTGAGAGAGAGAGAGGTCGAGTCACAAAAGACCCCTTCAGGATGCAGAGAACTCTGCAAGGGACTGAGATGGCAAGACAGTTGGAGGAGTGAGCAGGTTGTGGGAGTAGGGTGGGTAGGAATAAACCCATGGTACAACTTCAGATGTTGAGAATCACAGTAAGAGTGCAAGGAAAGCCAGTATGGGAGGGAAAAGGGGAAAAGTGAAGGAGTGCTGGATCTAGGGAGAGGGAGATGGAGATGCATCGGGGCAGGGTATAGGTTCTGAAGGGTATAGGATTTGCAGGGGCTTAGAGGAAGGAATTAGAGAGGGTCATTGCAGGAACAGCAAGGTGCTAGGTAGTTACTGAGTGCTGATGGAATAGTAGGAGGATGAGTATAACAATTCAAGGGGAGGAATTCAAACTTTAGGGAGGCGGTGAAAGTAGCTAGATTGGTCAATGAGGGTGGTTCTGTGGGGACAGCTAGAGTACAGGAGTCATTAGATCTAAGGCAGTGAGAGGGAGGAGGGGTTATAAATGAGGAGGAGAGATGGATGGGAGTTCTCCCAGCCAGTGCTTGAGGTCAATTTAGCACAGTGAGAGTCACCTATTTGTAAATGAGGGGAAAGATAGGGCATGACAAAGATCGCAGTGGTGGGTGCGAGAGGGAGCATCAAGGACAAAGGGGCAGAAGAAGTTGAAGAGGGTGTCCAATCTGGTCAGGGAGGACTTGGAAGCAGCACCGTAGACTCTGTCACAGTAGTCAAAAATGGGAAGGATGATCTTCTGAACAAGTTCATGCCTAGCTGTAGGAGGGATTCAACTATGGTTCCTGAACAAGGCACCAAGCTTGGGGCCCAATTTTTCTGGATGGCGTCACTATGTCCAGAGAAGTTGAGGTGCTGGTCTAGCCAAACACCAAGGTACAGTACCTGAAGGAGGATGTGCCCTCAAGTAAAGTCCCATAGAGGGTGTGGAAAGTGGACAGGAAGGGAAGCCTAGAGAGTCTGTGGCATTTGCCAAAGGTCATGGAGACAGTCTTCTTGGTATTGAGGAAACGCTGATGATTAGAAACCAGAGCTGAACTTTGTTGAAGTCTTGTTGCAAGCTGGATGTAACCTCAGCTGGACATGAGCCAGATGAATACAGGAATGTATCATTGACATACATGTGTATGGCGGAGGAGGGCGAGCAGACAGAGGTAAGGTCATTTAGGAAGATGAAGAATAATAGAAGCCCTAGCACTGAGCTCTGGGGAACTCCAGCGCTAAACGGGAGGGGAGGGGAAATGACGTCTGTGATCTTATCTGATTGGATTCTGCCAGTAAGATAGGCCTTAAACCAGCTAGTGGCAGATGGAGACAGACCTGCTGCCAGGAGGGAGTCAAGGAGAAGAGAGTGGGAGACAGTGTCGAAGGCCTTGGCAAGGTCAACAAAAAAGGCTGAGGTGATTTGGCCACTGTCCATTCCAGTAAGGATGGAGTCAGTAAGCCAAAGTAGAGAGGTGATGGTGGAGTGTTTTTTTTATGAATCCAGAATGGAAAGGGGTGAAGTACGAGGTGTCAGATAGAAATGTGGTAAGCTGGGAGAGGACAATGTGTTCTTGTAGTTTAGCTAGGGTAGGGATGAGAGAAATGGGGCGATAGTTGCCAGGGTATGAGGGGTCATCCTCTTTAGGTAGAGGAAGGAACACAGCATGTTTTCATGGGGAGAGGACTGAGGCAGTTGAGAATGAGAGATTTAGAATTAGAGAGGGGGATAGGCAATGGCTGGGATGTTGTGAGCTAGCCAATTGCCAGTCATTATTTGCAGATATATTTCTGTCATATTTTTTTTATGTTGATTGCGCACAGCGCAAGAAACATATTGGCACAGCTTGCTGAGAAGCAGGCTGTGGAGGCACGGCACTGTTGTGGCCAATGCCTCCACAGCCTGCAAAGGCTTTTCCCGCATCACCCAATGCCGCTGCAGGCTGCTGGTGACACAAGTTTGGAATCGCTTCGCAACCAACCTGTGACAAATCAGTTGCTGCAATCAGGGGCCACCTTGTCATTGCAGCGTAAGCCATCCGCTGCAATGAGAGAGCGACTCGTCATTGCAGGGTGGATCTAGCAAACCTGATATTGTTTGTGAACATGGCGGTGGGTTGCCGTCCTGTTCACAAACAATAAACTTCCCCACAATGTTTATCTGTTGACTGAGGAGCCCACTCCCATCGGCATAGTGTGCCCCCATTCAGTGTGTCTGCCGACGGGGTGCCTAATCCCATTGGCTACAGCACCCCTCAAAAGCAAGACTCCAGTGGCACGCTGGGAGCCCACCCAGCGTCCCAAATGCCTCTGTGAAGGTAAAACCGGTCCTGTGTTGTCTTTTTTATTCTGTAAAGAAAAAACGGTACCTCACAGTCTCCCAGACCCCTCCCACAACCTGCGCCACCCAGTGCGCACCCTGCCTCCCACACCCCTCACCCCATACTTACTCTCCGGAGCTCGCGCGACGATCTTCGTGGATCAGAACACGCCTGCACTCTTCAAAGCCGATCATGAATTGAGGAAATGCCGTAAGCTGTATAATGAAATAAATAGGGTTTTTCAGCTTTGCTGCGTATCTCGAGCATTTTGGAATTTTTTCACCTAATTTTCAACATGGAGTTTTATGGGACCCTCCTCATGATTGGTTCAACTGTCATGGAAGTTAATCGGCCCTGAAAGGTGATTTTGCAGTCACTGCGCAGAATCACCTTTAGGGGCCGATTAACAAAATGACAGTGTCAGTGTTCTTGAGGTGAGCTCAAAAGTTTGCAGCTGCAAATTTGGTGGAAAAACCAGAAAGGACTGAATTTTATCAGCGCAGCACTGCACAGTTGCTATGCACGCTTGTAACTTCGTGAATTTGCAATATTTTGATGCCAGATTTTCAACACTGGCATTTTGTCACACCTCCTTGTGAACAGTACAGCTGTCGTTCACATCCTGGAGGAAATATGTTTTCGCACTTCCGGCACAGAATACCGCGGTCGCTGTCAGAAATCAGTGTTCAGGACAGATTAAGAAAATGACAGTGACACTGTTCATGTGCAAAGGTACTGAAATGGCTATGTTGAAAATTTGGTAGCGATACTCCATAAAATGACTGTGTTTATGAGCATGCATTGCGCAGTTTGCTATGCAGCTATAAACTTCTCACGAATGTATAATATTTCACTCCAGATTTTCAACATTGCCATTTTCCCACACTTACTTATGAACAGTGCAGCCGTCATTTTTCCCATCCTGGCCGAAATGTGTTTTGCAGTTCTGACACAGAATAGAGCGGTCGCTGTGGGAAATCACTGTCTGGGACAAAGTATTAAAATGACAGTGATAGTGTTCATGAGCAGAGGTCCTAAAATGCCTATGTTAAAAATTTGGTGATGATAGCCCATCAAATGACTGTGTTACAAGTGTGCGTTGCACACTTTCCACACACCCTTGTAACTTTGCAGATTTGTAATATTGTCATGCCACATTTTCAACAATGGCAATTTTTCACACCTCCTTATGAGCAGTACAGCTGTCATTTTTCACATCCTGAGTGAAATGTGGTTTCACAGTTGTGGCACAGAATAATGCAGTCACTGTGGGAAATCAGTGTTCGGGACAGATTAAGAAAATGACAGTGGCACTGTTCATGAGCAGAGGTCCTACAATCACTATGTTGGAAATTTGGTGTCAAAACTCCATAAACATGACTGTGTTACAAGCGTGCATTCAACTGTTTCCACGCACCCTTGTAGCTTCGTAAATTTGTAATATTTTCATGCCACATTTTCAACAGTGGCATTCTTTAACACCTCCTTATGAACAGTACAGCTGTCATTTTTCACATCCTGGCTAAACTATGTTTTTGCACTCCTGACAGAGAATAGCATGGTCGTTGTGGGACATCAGTGTCTGGGATAGATTAAGATGGAACGAGTGATAGGGGGAGTGACCGAGCTCAACTGAGCTCTGTCAGGACTGCTCCAGATTTGTTTGTGGGCAGAAAAAGGCCCCAATGTAAGAGACCAGTACCAAAGGGCAGCCTGCAGCACTGGGAGAAACAGAACGATAGAGTGAGTGAGGGAGAGGGAATGAGCGAACTCACCGGATCGCTGTTAGGACTGCTGCGGATTTCTTTTTGTGCAGAAAAAGGCTTCAATGCAGGCAGGGGTCCAGTAGAAAAGGCCAGCCTGCAGCGGTTGGAGACACAGTATGAGTGAGTGAGACAGGGGGACTGAGTGAGCTCAACGGAGCTCTATCAGGACTGCTGCGGATTTCTTTGTTGGCAGAAAAGGTGCCAATGCAGGCAGGAGTCTCTTGCATAAAAGTGCTGCTTGCAGCACCATGACAAACAGAATAAGCGCGTGACAGAGGGAGACTAAGCGACCTCAAAGGAGCTTTGTCGGTACAGCTGCAGATTTATTTGTGGACAGACAAGGTGCCAACGGAGCCAGCAGCCCCGGACACAAGCGCGGCCTGCAGCGCCAAGAGAAACAGAATGAGTGAGTGACAGAGCGGTACTGAGCGAGCTCAAGGGAGCTCTATTGTGATTGCTGGGGATTTCTTGGTGGGCAGAAAATGCAGCAACACAGGCAGAAGCCCTGTACAAAAGGCCAGCTCGCAGCGCAGGCAGAAACGGAATGAGTGAGTGAGACTGGGGGTGTGAGCGAGCTCAATGGAGCTGTGTCGGGACTGCTTCAGATTTCTTTCTGGCCAGAACAAGCCACCAATGCAGGCAGGAGCCCAGTACAAAAGGGCAGCCTACAGTGGCAGGAGACACAGAATGAGCGAGTGAGGAAGGGGGACTGAGTGAGCTCAATGGAGCTCTGTTTGGACTGCTGCAGATTTGTTTGTGGGCAGAAAAAGGCAGCAATGCATGCAGGGGCCCAGTATAAAATGGCAACCTGCAGTGGCAGGAAAACCAGAATGCACGAGTGAGAGAGGTGGAGTGAATGAGCTCAACAGAGCTGTATTGTAACTGCTGCAAATGGTGGCAATGCAGGCAGGACCCCAATAGAAAAGGGTAGCCTGCAACTCCACCAGAAATGGAATGAGCGAGTGAGAGAAGGGGACTGAGCGAGCTCAATGGAGCATTGTTGGGACTGCTGCAGATTTCTTTGTGGGCAGAAAAAGGCACCAACAGAGCCAGGAGCCCAGTACAAAAAGGCAGGCTGCAGTGCCAAGAGAAACAGAATGAGTGAGTGACACAGGAGGAGTAAGTGCCCTCAACGGAGCTCTGTTGGGACAGATGTGGATTTCTCTGTGGGCACAAAAAGGTGCCAACACAGGCAGGAGCCCAGTACAAAAGGGCAGCCTGCAGCGCCGGCAGAAACGGAATGAGTGAGTGAGACAGGGGGACTCAGCAGGCTCAACAGACCTGTGTTGGGACTGCTGCAGATTTCTTTGTGGGCAGAAAAAGCCACCAATACAGGCAGGGCCCAGTACAAAAGGGCAGCCTGCAGCGCCAGGAGAAACAGAATGAGTTGAGTGAGAGAGGGGGAGTGAGCCACCTCAACGCATCTCTGTCAGGACAGCTGCAGACTTCTTAGTGGGCAGAACAAGGTGCCAATGCAGCCAGGAGCCCAGTACAAAACAGCAGCCTGCAGCACTGGGAGAAACAGACTGAGCGAGTGACAGAGGGGCAGTGAGAGAGCTCAACACACCAGCGCAATCAATATTCAGCATTGACAAATGTTTGTTTTATATGATTTTGTGTATGTTAAATGCCACAAGAAAATGCTCAGTGTTACTGAAAGGTCACAGGAAGAGAGAAAAGGTCTTGGAAAATATGTGACATTCCTATGTGATCCAGGAAAATAGCTACTAGCCAGGAAGCTGAAAATTACATTTTTCCATGGGAATGGAAGTCCCTGGTTAGCTAATTAAAGTAATAAAGTCTCAGGATGAGAGAAGTTATCTCCCCCTGCTGTAAACCTTTAAGATCAAAAGGAGAAATGGTTTTAGGCAGCAGGTGTCAGCAGGGTTACCACATTATGATTACATTTTTTTAGTAGTGCCAGGAAGTGGTGATATGAGAACCCAAAAAACAAAATAAATAATAATTCCTTAAAATCTGGAACAAGCAAGAGAGATATCTACTGGTACAGAGAGAAGGCCACCAGCTATAAACCAGAAAGGTTTTTTTTTCAGATTACCAGAGGGACTATAAATACCCCCTGTAAACAAAAGCTAGTTGCAATGCATTTTGGACACTCTCCTGACAAGACATAGAACAACCTGCCAGTGGCTGAAAAGGAAGAAAGGATTTTTCATAGTTCACTTATTCATCCAGACTACAATTTATAGTACTATGAACTTAAGGTAGAACTTTAGATAACAGTTATAGTGCATTTTTCATGTACATTTTCCACTTTTATTCGTGTTATTCTGTGACCAAAATTTTCTAAATCTTTTAGTTGAACTGTAAGATAATTAATTATTTTAGTAAAACCATTTGTTTTTAAGAAACCTACTTGAGTGAGATTTTTCATATTGTGTGTGGTTGTGTGGCGTTTAATAATAATCTGTGACTAAATTGTTATTGCTAAGGGGTGTTACCATAAGCTACCAATCGAACAAGGGTCTATACAGGGTAATCTGGGTAAAGATAGGGATAATATAAAAGTCCCAAGGAAGAGTCTGTGGGGATTTGAACAAGGTTATTGCAAGCCCATGGGAGAAGACAAAATCAGGGTTACAAGGCTATCCCAAAGAGATTAAAATGCCTGGATCTTCCCCCTTTGTGTAACAACCAAGAAAGGGTTCTCATTTTGCTACAAGACTTGAGACTGGTAGTGTACCCTTATCCAGAGTAAAGAGGGAGCTCTGAGGCCTCATGGCGGGTGTTTAGTCATGACCTCGGTGAGCATTCTAGAAGGACACAGGGAGGGTATTCCTGTTTTCCTCCTCCCTTTCACAGATTACACTTAGGGTTGGGCACTGTGAGCTCAATGGACCTGACCCTCAGGAGTGGGTTTATGACACTCACTGCATGAGAAATCTATTTACCTGTTGGCTTGAATCTAGAACAACTTGGGGATGGCAGTTTGGCCTTCTGATTTGAGCACACACCTGTAAACAAGAGATTCAGATTCAAATCAAATCCAGAGTCGCATACAGCAGAACTGGCCATGATGCAACACAGTAACTTGCAGTGAGGGAAAGATCACAAAATACTGCATGACAAAAGGGCTTAATTGCCATTGAATTACTCTGTTTCCTGCAGCATACTGCAACATTTTGTGATATACTGCAATATTACTGCATTGCATTCTGGCTGTTGCTGCTGTACTCATCACGTGATGTACACCTTCATGTGTTTCAACCCCTCCCATTTCTTAAACTGGATAGGAGCAGAACCCTTTGTTGTCCATGGTTTGCTATATAGTATATAGGTAAGGCATTGCTGTAGAGACACTTATAGTATATAATACAGCTACTATATAATTAAGCAATAGGGCATGATGGTTTTACATTATTGTGGGATAACGGCATGCCTTGGGAAGTGATGCACAAGACAAAACTGATTGCCTATGCACCTGAGGCATGCCATTATCCCACAGTTACACACACCCTGGAGTACCTTATTTCAATTATAAAATGGCTTTCCCAATTTTCAGTTTTAAAACCACGTAATAAGGTTCACAAAGTGAAGCCTTTATGACCTGTGCTGTTGTGCTGGAATAACACATAGCACACGATTTTCCCAATCCATTTTATAATACACAGTAAGATTCTATACAGCAATGCCCTACCCTGGCATTACATAAGGACATAGTACTCTAGTCGGAAATAGGCCTGTTAGCCCAGCAAATCAATCCCATGCTTCTCAGCAGTTATAGCACTAAATGTTTACCAACTACATAAACTGTAACCATCCAGATTTGCCTTGACAGTCCTAATCATTCCATAGTTTACCAGTATCCGGAAAGTTGTTCCAAATACCTACCACCATCTCTGTAAAGAAATGCTGCCAAAGTTCCCCCTGAACTGCACAACTACCAGTTGGTTGGTGTCCCCCAGTTATCTTTGGGTCTGTTTTCCAGGTTTACATTTGGCCATTCATTATTGTATTGTCCTGTAGATCCAACCATGACAGGGTCCTACTTTTACCCAGTTTAAGAGACGGAAGGGACTATAGCACAGGGAGGTGAAAGAACTTACCCAGATCGCACAGTGAGTGGATATGGATTTGATTTTAACCTGGATCCTTGTGTGTAAGCATGATTACCTACAATAATAGACACTGGAGTTAGTGGAAATTGTAAGACACAAGGAATAAATTACACAGGTGAAAAAGAACAACAGTTCAAATCTTCTTCCTGAAATCCATGAATCTGACATGATAAATAGTACAACAGCAAAGACTTGTAGAACTGTATTGTGTTATAGTTCAACGGTTGTCAAATTAAAATACAGTAAATGCCAGTGTCATTTTCATACTATAACATAAAAAGTAACCTCAAATAGAAACAACATCAGAGTAGGCTTTGTTTCCTGAAAGCAGCATATCTCATTCACTCAGTTTATGTGTTAAAAAAAGAATTTAAAAAGATGTGCTTTTTTTGTTTACATTTTCTTTATATCACTTTTCTGTCTCTAGCTCCAGTCTCAGTCAAGAACATCCACGATGTACCTGATTCCCCTGTACTCCTTATCTAGATGACCAGCCTCCATGAAGCCTTGTTTTCTCTCTCTCTCTCTAGTGGGGGCAGGGTAGGGGGATGTACCCTGAGTCTTGTAGCATCATCTGACAGCATCCCAGGTGGTGGTGGAACTGTGCCTAGATACACCAGGGTCCATCATTTCAGAAGCTTGGGCAATTCTCATGTTTCCTCTGTCCCTGGGACACCGCATGCATTGGCATCAAGGGTGTGCACACATGAGAACATGTCTGCAAACCAACATCAGTGACATCCCACCCTTACCTTGACCCTCGGACTGCAGTACCAAATGGGTTAACACAGGTAGCAGTATCACAAAGGATGTTACCTGCCCTCCTGGAGGAGGAGCGTGTCTTCTGGGAAGCTTAGATCTCCCCCCACCAACTTGCCTTGATGACCCAGACTGATTTCTGAACCCTGGTTGCTGGTTTCAAGAGCTTTAACCCTACTACTGCACCAAACTGTCATTCCAAAGGTTGTGTTTTCTGAGACAGGGGGTTCTGCTCTAAAGTTCTGATTCAATGCATAATCCAAAAAGGTCTGGAAATCTAAAATAAAATCTAACATGGAGCTCTATGCCATGTACATTATGGCCTAAACCTTCAAAGGAGATGCACCCAGCTCAACTGAGTTGCACCAGCGCATCCCCAGAAATGCACCCTTGGGCCATATTTAGAAGGTAGGGATGAGCTGCGCAAATCCGAATGGACTGCAGTGCAAAGGTAATGTATGTGGCACATCTGGAGGGGGCATTCCCATGCATATGCGGCACATCGCAATATTTGGCTGAGATGTGTGGTGCATCTGCGCACACATCTCAGAGATGTAAAAAGCATGCCTAAATGGCTGCTGTACTACACAGCGCAGCACTGCAGCCACCAACCCCTGGGTGGCTACTCCCCAATCCCTGATTGTAAAGTAACATAGCATAACACAGTTATTCCTGGTAGTCTAGTGGTCCCTCCTTCCATCCCTGAATGTAAAGAAAAGTAAATCCTCTGTCCCTGGTAGTCTAGTGGCCCCCTTCCCATCCTAGACCACAATCATTCCCTGAGAAATAATGAAATACTACCCTGGTAGTCTAGTGGTACCCCTCCCATCTCAATACCAGATTGTGCCAAAATAATTTTGTTTTCCTTTCCCTGGTGCGCTAGTGACCCCCCTCCTGTCCCCATACCCCAATTGTGCTGAAAAATAATTAATTGTCCTTTCCCTAGTAGTCATGTGTCTCCTTCTCCTCCCCGTGCCCTGACTGTGCTGAAATAATTAATTGTCCTTTCCCTGGTTGTCTAGTGACACCCCCCACCCTCCACACTGAAATAATTAATTGTCTTTCCCTGGTAGTCTAGTGCCTCCCCACACACAAACACTCAGCATCCACATCCCATCCCGCTGCCCCCGTCCTATTAGTGGCAAGGCATCAGCAGGCAGCACAGCCCACCCACATGCCACCATGGCTACCCGCTGACTGAACTGTCATGAATGACAGCATATTGTACATACTACAATCCTATTGATCAACACTGTCGACCATTTGTGCCACAGGCATTTTTTGCTATATTCAGACGAGATGCGCGATTGTGCTTCTTGTTTGAATATAGCAATTTTGCACTCCAGCACATCTCAGCTGTGTGGAGCAACCACATGCGCCCTTTCAGGGTGTATTTTGAATATCTGGGCTCATATGAACAATGAGCACTATACTATAATATTCCAGGTATGGGTGTGCACTGGACCACATGATTGTGCATCGCATAGCCGGCTCCCTCGGGGCGAATGAGGTTGATATGCATGACCCCTGGCCAGCCCAATGCCCGGCTATGTAGTTTCAAGCAAGGGGCAGGGCCGACCAGGGGCAGACATGATCCAGACCTGGGCTTCTAATTGAAAGCCCCAATCAACTCCAGAGAGGATATCCTGCTGAGCAGGAGCAAGGGATCATGGGACATGGGATGATGGTCAATTATCAGACGAAGGTAAATTGACAAGAGGTGTGTCCCAGGGATCAATCCTGGGGCCACTATTGTTTCTGATATACGTAAACAATTTACCCACTAGAATAAAAATACACATATAAGATTACATGCGGATGATACCATTTTATTAGCATCAGCTAAAACACATGGTGAAATGATGGCAAAGCTACAACGGATTTCAATATTCTACAAGATTGGTTATCAAGTTTTAAACTAGTATTAAGTCAAAAGAAAACACAGGTCATGCATTTTGATAAGAAATCAAATAAGGTAATACAAAAATTAGTGGATGATAGGGAAATACTAATGAGTGATGGGAAAAATTAACAATTACAAACAATATAAATATTTAGGAGTAGTAATAGATAGTGCTTTAACATTTTCAGATCACATAAATAATACAATAAAGAAAGTTAATAATAGAATTGGGGCACTGCGCAGGTCTAGCGGAATATTAAGTCAACAAACCTGGAGTGAAATTGCTATGCAGTTAATATTGCCCGTATTGGAATATGGTCATTTAGTTTATAATTTTGCGGGTCAAAATTACTTGGATAAACTGGTCAGGACTTATTGTCAAGATTGGCTAGATTTGCTCTCAATGTAGCTATTTAACCCATCATTGCACCATGTATAAGAATTTAAAATGGGATAGTTTACAGGTAAGGTATAGGAAACAATATTCAATATTTCTTTATAAGGTTAACAAAGGGTTAATAAAGGGTAATAAGGCTACAGATTTGGGGTATGAGTGCCATAATCTTGCCTTAAGGAATGTAAAACACAGAGGTTTAACTTTTCCAATAGTTAACTCAAAATATGGTAGCATGACATTACAGGCTCAGGCTGCAAAAGTCTGGAATTAAATACCCCCACAAATAAGAAATTTGACAAAATTATCACAATTTAAATCTGGGCTTGATTAAATATTTTATTCTGAATGTACTTGTCTGAAGTGATGTTATTATAAGGAGGGTATATTGTAAACTGTTTGTTACCCAATCAGGAAATGAAGAACCAATTAGATAAATATTAGGTAAACCAATTGTTATATTTGTGGGTTTATTGTATGTATTGAATTATGAAAGACTACAGTATGTTTTGTAATGTATTTATGAATGATATTTTACCTTGTAACTTGTGTGAATGTATGCACAGGACAACTTTGAAAATAGGTCATTGGCCCTAATTTTGTATATCCTGTCTAAAAATAAATATTTTTACTACTACTACTACTACTACTGATAGCCCACATTACAAACTACCATGTTCCTAATGGACCATCACAAAAGTATTTGCTTTCAGCACCCCATGACTGACAGTCAACCCCCAGTCTTCTGTAGCATGGAAGGGGGCTGGGGTCCATGACTGCAGGGCACTGTGCAGCAGTGTGAGCTCCAGTTTCGGGGTTCACAGCTATTATGGCAACCCTCTGGCTGGCATAATAGAAAGCCCCCCCAAAACTGGCCAGGTGGAGTGCAAGGCACGCTCCACTGGCCTTCTGTGGGCATGCCCACTCCCTATCCCCTGCCAGACCAGTCACATAATTGTGCTGGATTCCCTATGGATGATTTGGGCAGGGGTGAGAAGCGGGTGATAACTGTTTACCAATCCATGGGTATCTGTTGGACACCTGGGATGTGCATTACTGGCCCTATGCACCACTTACTGTGGTGCATAGGGATGGGATCACTTCATGAATTGGGCCCAGTGTGTGATCCACATGCTGGTGGGCATGCATGACATGTGTGCAAGGAAGCACATAGAGGGATGTAGTAAGCAGGGACCATCACCCCAGAAGAAGGTTTACTCCCATGGAATTCCCCTTCAATCCACTAAATAAGGAGACATATGCACCATGCAGAGCTACATGGCCATGGCCACTGTGGTATCACACTCACACATGTGGGTGGAACTAGAATTGCTCAGGTCTACCACAGACAATCAGACAGAATATCAAACCCATCATAACTGCCATACAGAACCCTGGGATGGCAACTGAGACCCTTCATTATGGGCACCAGTTCATATATGTGGGTCACTGTGGCCCTTTGGTGTTCAGTATGGACACTATGGAAGGCGCTGGGACCATCCACCTGTCACTACGACTGATGGTTTATAGTAGTTGTCTGGCATAGTTCTGGATCCCATGACTTGGACGGCTCACTAAATTCCTCAGATCTCTTCATACCTACTAAAGGAAAGATGGTGCCACTGCTGAGCAGCTTTACAGTGGAAACATAGAAACATAGAAGTTGACAGCAGATAAGGACTGCAAGGCCCATCCAGTCTGCCCATTTCTTTTTCTACTTTATGAATGTGCCATTGGCCTTTGCTCTGTCAATGGTCTATCTATTCATACTTGTCTACATTGCTCTCTTATACCTATCCAATGCTTGTTTGAAGCCCTGCACTGTACTCATATCCACCACTTCCTGAGGTAGGCCGTTCCATGTATCCACCACCCTTTATGTGAAAAAGAACTTCCTCTTATTACCCCTTAATTGGCCTTCCTCTAGTCTCATGCTGTGTCCTCTTGTCCTGCTATTTTTCTTATATTAAAACATGTTAGACTCTTTTACTTTGTTAATGCCCTTAAGGTGTTTGAATGTTTAGATCATATCACCTCTCTCCCTCCTTTGCTCTAGTGTATACATGTTGAGCTCCTTTCATCTGTCCTCATATGTTTTCTGATGCAGTCCCTGCACCATTTTGGTTGCCCTTCTCTGGACTGCCACAGTTTGGTTAATGTCCTTGTGCAGGTGCATCCTCCAGTACTGCATGCAGTACTCCAGATGGGGCCTAACCAGTGTCCTGTAAAGAGGGATTATTACCTCCCTCTTCCGACTTGTGATACCCTTACTAATACACCCCAACATCCCTCTAGCCTTACCTACTGCTTTAGTGGTCTGCTTGGATGATTTCAGGTCATTGGTGATGATGACGCCCAAGTCTCTTTCTTCCCTTGTGACTGCCAGCAACTCCCCTCCCAGCCTATAGGTGGCTTCAGGGTTTCTCTTTCCTATGTGCATGATCTTGCACTTCTTTGCATTAAACCCCAGTTGCCACTCTTCCAACCATTTTGCTAGTTTATCCAGATCTCTTCTCATTCTGCCCACCCCATCTGGATCATCTACTCTGTTGCAGATCTTGGTGTGATCTGCAAACAGACAAACCTTACCCTCAAGTCTATCTGCAATGTCACTGATGAAGTTATTGAAGAGGACTGGCCCCAGGACTGATCCCTGAGGGACTCCACTTGTGACTTGCATCTCTTCTGACTGTATACCATTTATCACCACTCTCTGTTTTCTGCCCGTCAACAAATTTGTCACCAAGTTGACCAACTTCTGACCCACCCGGAGCCTACCCAGCCTATTAATCAATCTTCTATGTGGAACAGTATCGAAAGCTTTGCTGAAGCCAAGGTAGGCGACATCAACTGCTCCCCCTTGGTCCACCACTCTGGTTAGCCAGTCAAAGAAATCTAGGAGATTAGTTTGACAGGACCTTCCTTTTGTAAACCCATGCTGTCTTGGATCCTGTGCTCCTATGGATTCCAGGTGTTGCACTATCCTTTCCTTAAGGAGTGCCTCCATAATCTTGCCCACTACTGAGGTAAGACTGATTGGTCTGTAGTTCCCTGCATCTTCCCTGCTACCACTCTTGTGGAGCGGGATCACATGAGCCCCTCTCCAGTCTACTGGGACCTCTCCTGTGCTCAGAGACTCACTAAACAGTTCTGATAATGGCTCTGCTAGTTCCACCCTTAGCTCCTTTAGTAACCTGGGATGTATGCCATCAGGTCCCATTGCCTTGTCCACCTGAGCTTATCAAGCTCTTGTAGGACCCTTTCTTTTGTGAAGGTACTAATGCACACCTCCCTCCCCACTGTGTCCATGGTGCTGAGCTGTGGGCCCTGCCCTACTTTCTCTTCAGTAAATACTGAGCAGAAGTATCTATTTAAGATAGATGTTTTTACCTAGTTCTCCTCCTCACATGCCTCCTTATCCCCTTTTATCTTAGCAATACCCCCTCTGGACTTTCTCATTTCACTAAAGTATCCATAGAAAGTTTTCTCACCTTCTTTTACTGTTTGTACTAGTGTTTCCTTGGTTTGGGCCTTTGCCTGCCTTACAACATACAAGAGACTGGGTAGTAGTAATAATATTATGGGGGGCCTTTTCCCCTCTGCGGTCTCCGAGACAGAGCTTGAGATCTGGGAACATTCACTTTTGTATCCCTGTGGACTGTCTCTGTAACCCTTCTGTGTGTCTTTGTTATTGCGCTATGTTTTGTATGTACTTGTTCCTTTTTATGTTTCCATCAATGCCTGTAACTTGTTCTATTATTGTTGTAGAAATAATTCATAGAAATGTTTAATATAAAAAAAAGTGTGGCATAGTTCTGGCGTTGACAGCAATCTGTTGTCAGTCTGATGTTGGATGACACACATATGCTGCACAAAAGTCCAGAATGACTCTAGGAACTAGTGAAATGCTCCCTTGGGGAGAGTCACTGTCTGTTGATGTAAAAGACATTATAAAAGCAATTTATGATTGTGTTGATTCTGCCCAAAGTGCTTCAGATGCCATCAAGACTAGTGAAAACTTATCTGGACCCTAATAGGACTTTTTACAACAGGAAATCACTGCAATTCATTAACTTGCAACAAGGAAATAGAAGAGTGGATCCTGGACAAATGAGAATTACCTACAAACTGATCATTAGTTTCCTGTATTATTTACCTTAAATTATTAAAGATGAAACCTGAAGAAACACTACTCATGATTAAGGGTAGCTTCCTGAAATGTTGAGAATGGATGGTGGAATACTGAACACAACTAACTGGGCTTATTAGAGATGGAGTTAAGACTTTTTTTTTTACTTTTGGACTTTACACCACATGCATGTAAATGCATCACATGTGTGGGTGGAAGTGTAACTGTAGTGTACAGTGCAGTAGTTGACTAATGTTTCCCATTCACCTATGGATGTTATGGTGCAAGTGCCAATAGGTATGACACATTGTTGACTTTCATGACCTTCCTCCCCACACGGCAGGAACAAACAGCATTTATGCACTAAATGACAAGACAGGGCAAAACACTGGACATTTACAACTTAGAAACATATCGCTGTCCTTTCATTGAATGCTGAACCTCATCCCGCCCTCTGATATCACACTCTCAGCAAGGTTGCACTCAGCATATTTGGTTAGGTGCATGTCACACCATTTTCCCACTGCATACCTCTGACTCTGCTCTACTAACATTATCTTACATAGAAACATAGAAGTTGATGGCAGATAAGGACCGCAAGGCCCATCCAGTCTGCCCATTTCTTTTTCTACCTTATAAATGTGCCATCGGCCTTTGCTCTGTCAGTGGCCTATCTATTCATAGTCATTTGTATTGCTCCCTTATGCCTATCCCATGCCTGTTTGAAGCCCTGCACTGTATTCATAGCCACCACTTCTTGTGGTAAGCCATTCCATGCATCCACCACCCTTTCTGTGAAAAAGAATTTCCTCACATTCCCCCTTAATCGGCCCCCCTCTAATCTCATGCTGTATCCTCTTGTCCTGCTATTTTTCTTATATTTAAACATGTTAGACTCTTTCACCTTGTTAATGCCCTTAAGGTGTTTGAATGCCTCGATCATATCACCTCTCTCCCTCCTTTGCTCAAGGGTATACATATTGAGCTCTGTTAATCTGTCCTCATATGTCTTCTGATGCAGTCCCTGCACCATTTTGTTGCTCTTCTCTGGGCTGCCTCAATTTGCTTAATGTCCTTGTGAAGGTGTAGCCTCCAGTACTGCATGCAGTACTCCAGATGGGGCCTAACCAGTGTCTTGTAAAGAGGGATTATTACCTCCCTCTTACGACTTGTGATAACCTTACTAATACACCCCAACACCCCCCTAGCCTTACCTACTGCTTTAGAGGTCTGCTTGGATGATTTCAGGTCATCAGTGATGATGATGCCCAAGTCTCTTTCTTCCTTTGTCACTGCTAGCAACTCCCCTCACAGCCTATAGGTGGCTTCAGGGTTTCTCTTCCCTATGTGCATGATTTTGCACTTCTTTGCATTAAATCCCAGTTGCCACTCTTCTGACCATTTTGCTAGTTTATCCAGATTTCTTCTCATTCTGCCCACCCCATCTGGATCATCTACTCTGTTGCAGATCTTGGTGTCAACTGCAAACAGACAAGCCTTACCCTCTAGTCCATTTGCAAGGTCACTAATGAAGATGTTGAAGAGGACTGGCCCCAGGACTGATCCCTGAGGTACCCTACTTGTGACTTGCATCTCTTCTGACTGTGTACCATTTACCACCACTCTCTGTTTTCTGCCCGTCAACCAGTTTGCCACCCAGTTGACCAACTTCAGACCCACCCCGAGCCTGCCTTCCCTGCTTCCCATAGGGCAGTTTGGTATGCCTCCCTATCTTCATCCCGCTGTGTTTCCTTATATTTCCTGAAGGCCAGCCTTTTGGCTCTGACCTTTTCTGCTACTGTATTTGAGAACCAAAGTGGTTCCCTTCTTCTTTTGCACTTCCTTTTCTGTCTAACACAATGGGATGTTGCTTCAAGTATTGCATCCTTAATGCTTGCCCACTTTGCCTGTATCCCCTCACCTGTGTTTCTTTTTGCCAGGGCTAGCTTAACTCTGTTGGCCATCTTATCAAAGTCAGCTCCTCTGAAGTCCTATATTTTTGCCTTGGAATGGGATGATTTAGATGTAGTAGCCAAACTGAACCATACCATGTGATGGTCACTGGCCCCCAGGTGACCGTCTACCTGGAGATCTGTGATCCCTTCCCTGTTAGTCAATACTAGATCTAGGATAGCCCTGTCTCTTGTGGGTTTCTGTACCAGTTGTTTGAGGCCCTCCCCCAGCAGGGAATCCACTATGTGTCTAGTTCTGGCAGATGTTCCTGCTGGTATTGACCAATCTGTATCCGGCATGTTGAAGTCTCCCATTATCAGAACCTCCCCTTTAGCTGTCATGTTTTGTATATCTTCTAACAGTAATGTGTCTATGTCCTCCCCCTGGTCTGGGGGCCTGTAGACAACCCCAGTTCTTATGGCTGTCCCATTTCCTGTTTCCAGGGTGACCCACAGTTCTTCTGGCTCCTTATGTGTATTCTGAATTTCTGTAGCTTTGATATTTTCATTGACATACAGGGCCACTCCCCCCTTTTGCACCTCGGTCTCTTCTGAACAATACATAGCCAGGTACTGAAGTCTCCCAAGTGTGGTTACTGGTAAACCACGTCTCACTAATTGCTACTATGTCCAGTTTAGCCTCTGACATTATTGCCTGCAGGTCTGGGATCTTATTTCCCAGTTTGTAAGCATTTGTGTACATGATTTTCCATTGCCCAGATTTTGGTGTGTTAGTTGTTGGGTGAAGTTTGGCATTACCCTCAGTGATATGGGGAGACAAACCTTTTTCTTACCTGGTGATGCAAATGAACTGCAAACATGCTGAATCCCTGTTTGACCACTAGCTGAGGGGAGGGTGTTCTTCCCATTCGACGTATGAGGTGCTGCACCCTCTCCCATTTGCTAGTTTAAATATTCTGCAAAGATGTCAAACTTCTGTCCCAATGCACTGACTCCTCCTTAGTCAGATGCAGTCCATCAAATTTAAAGAACTTTAGCTCCCCAGAACTGTTGCCAGTTCCTACAAATCTGTGTCCTTTTTCCTGGCACCAGCCCTTGAGCCACATGTTTAGCTCCCTATCTCCCGTTCTGACCTTCCGTCCATCTGCTCCCCTCTCCCAGACTGGCAGGATCTCAGAGAAGGAGATGCTGGATGAAACAGATGATAGTTTGTCACCCAGCCTGGTCAGGTGTTCCTTGGTCTCCACAGCTGACTGGCTGGCGAGATCATTAGTCCCTATGTGTACTAGGACATCAATGTTTTCTCCTGCTTTGTGAACAATTTTAGCAACATGGTCAGTGTCTCTCCATGCTGATGTACCTGGAAGACCTCTGACCATTACCCCTGGCTGGAGATGGGTATCAACTCCCTGAATCATGGAGTCTCCTATGATCAGAAGTTTTTGGATTTCCTTTTGCTTTTTTGTTTTGGTTCCTGATTTGGGTGAGTTTGTTTTGTTGCTTTGCTCCTGTGCTGCAGTGTCTTGCTCTGCAGTGTCTTCTGCCTCTTGTTTGATTTCAGAGATAGAGGCAGATACCTGTTTGTAGTGTTTATATGGTTTTGGAGGTAATATGTTGGAGAGCAGAGAGTGATGGGGCACCCGATTTGCCCTCCTAACCACCTGCCAACCTCCTGGACCAACTACCCTCTGTGGTCGAGGTTTTTCTGTTGGATGCTGGGAAATAGGCATGTGGTTCTTATAATGCATTTCCTCTGAATATGAAATTTGAGTCAGTAATCTCTCTGCCCATGCTGCCCGAACTAAGCCCTAAGATCTCCAAAGGCTTCAGCATGTAGGACAGTGTCCTAAATCCTGTAAGACTGTCCTTCTGAAAATTGTTCCACAGTACCTGCAGTTAATGATATCCATTCCAGATAAGTTGCTGGGTTTATAACCTAGACAGAGTAATTAGAAGGAAAAAACACAGACCTGTTAGTTTAACCCTCAGTGATAGGAAAATGATGGAATCACTTCTGAAGGAAAGAATTGTTGAGTATCTAGAGGGCAGAGGGGCACAGGACCCTAGGCAGCATGGATTCACAGTGGAAGGTCATGCCAGATGAATCTGATAGATTTCTTTGACTGGGCGACAAAGTAGTAGATCAGGGAGGGCTGTGGACATGGCCTACCTAGACTTTAGTAAGGCATTTGACACAGTCCCACAAAAGATTAATATACAAGTTAGCCAGCCTGGGAGTGGGTCCCAAGATGACAGCCTGGGTAAAGAATTGGCTGGAGAATATAGGACACAGAGAGTAATAGTAAATGGAGTCCACTCAGAAGAAAGGAAGGTTACTAGTGGTTACCACAGGGTTCAGTATTGGGACCGGTCCTCTTCAATGTCTTTATAAGCGACATTGCAGAAGGACTGGAAGGAAAAGTATGTCTCTTTGCAGATGACACAAAGATCTGCAACAGAGTTGATGCACAGGTGGGGTGGAAAGGATGAGAAGGGACTTGGCAAGGTTAGAGGAATGGTCAAATGTATGGCAGCTTAGATTCAATGCTAAGAAGTGCAAGGTAATGCACCTGGGAAACAAAAACCCAGGGGAAGAGTACACAATGGGGGGTGAGATACTAACAACAAAAAAAATGGAAAGGGACCTGGGGGTAGTCATATCAGATGACCTAAAGGTGGGCAAGCAATGTGAGAGGGCAGCAAGGAGGGCTGGGGGGATACTGGGATGCATAGGGAGAGGCATCACCAGTAGAAAACAGGAAGTTATTATCCTCCTGTACAGACAGCTGGTGAGACCCCATCTGGAGTACTGTGTGCAGTTCTGGAGACCCAATCTCTGCAAAGACATAGACAGGATGGAAGCTGTCCAGGGGAGGGCAACTAAAATGGTGCAGGGTCTGCACCAGAAGACATATGAAGAGAGACAAAGGAGCTTAATATGTATAGCCTCAAGGAAAGG
Source organism: Neoceratodus forsteri (assembly GCA_016271365.2). Classification (NCBI taxonomy): domain Eukaryota; kingdom Metazoa; phylum Chordata; order Ceratodontiformes; family Ceratodontidae; genus Neoceratodus; species Neoceratodus forsteri. The sequence continues at coordinate 254,024,289 of CM028131.1, read as the reverse complement.
AGGAGAGGGGGACATGATAGAAACATTCAGGTACCTCAAGGGAATCAACAAAGTCCAAGAGGGTAGCATCTTTCAAAAAAGAGGTGTGCAAGAACAAGAGGCACAATTTGAAAATAGAGGGTGGCTCAGAGGTAATGTAAGGAAGTATTTTTCACAGAGAGGGTTGTGGATGCATGGAACGGCCTTCGGAGGAGGTTGTGGAGTCAAAATCAGTGGTGGAATTCAAGCATGCATGGGACAGTCATAAGGCAATTCTAGGGGTGGGGTAGGAAGAAGTAGGCTGCTGGTTAACTAGGATCTGCAGCTTATCCAGTAGGTAGGAAATGGGCAGACTGGGTGGGCCAAGCAGTCCTTATCTGCTGTCAAATTCTATGTTTCTATGTTTCTAAAAGGAAAAAAATGCAAGTAATGGTTTGATTGTGTTTTGTTTAACTTGTTATAACAAGTTAAATTACTAGTGCCCCTGTAAATGAGCTCACCTTGTGGAGGCCCCACTGATCCACCCCTTCCTGCTCTGCCACAGGAAATGTCACAACTGTGGTACCCTATAAAAGGAGTGTAGTGTGGGGTGGTTGGGGATGGGGGTGGGTGGTTGGGCCCTTCCCCTGCCGAAAAAGAAGAACCACGGACGAAAGAACAAGGAGGTAAGAGCAGAAACAATCAGTCAACAACAAATGCAGTAACCCTGAAAGCTTATCCTAATGTTAGATAAAACTGTAAAACCTGTAAAGCACCACCTGTAATAATTGCAGAGAAGATATACCCTGTAAGAAACACTTTGCTACAGAGAAAAATAAAGCAGTAACAGAAGATATACCTTGCAAAAGACGATTTGAATCAGAAGATTACAGCAGTAATCTGTTAGCACACACCTGTAGGCACACCTTGTAATAATGCAGAAGAAGGTATACCAGCAACAACAATTTGAATCAGAGAAAATAAAGCAATGAAATGTTAGCAACAAACAGTAGCATTCCCTGTGAGTAAAAAATAAAACACCACCACACAGTAAATCTGTTTAGCCAAAATAAGTCTTAATCCTTTTCCCTTGCTCTGGTAAGTTTCTCTACTCTGCCTTTCAAGCAGTCTTAGAAGAAAAGAGATCAGGAGAAGCTAGGTGCCTTGGCCAGCAAACTAAGTCTTCTACCTCCAAGATAACAACTAACCTGACTTTTTAACCCTTCTTTCTGTTGGAAATTACTGACAGTTTGCCAGCTCCAGCCCCCCGCATACACACCTAATCCTTTGGAAGGGCTGTGGGAAGAAAGCAATTAGCTCCTTCAATGTGAGAAGGAGACTGAAACACCTCTGAGACAACAAACCTTTTCAACAAACAAAAAAGAATAAAATAAAACAGTGTCAAACAGTAATTTTGCTTAGCCCAATGATAAAAAGTCACAAAATGTAAGCTCCACCTGTAATACAGTAATTTCAGAGAAGATATACCCTGTAAAACACTTTGCTACAGAGAAAAATAAAGCAGTAACAGAAGATATACCTTGCAAAAGACAATTTGAATCAGAAGATCACAGCAGTAATCTGTTAGCACACACCTGTAGGCACACCTTGTAATAATGCAGAAGAAGGTATACCAGCAACAACAATTTGAATCAGAGAAAAATAAAGCAATGAAATGTTAGCAACAAACAGTAGCAATCCCTGTGAGTAAAAAAAAAAAACACCACCACACAGTAAATCTGTTTAGCCAAAATAAGTCTTAATCCTTTTCCCTTGCTCTGGTAAGTTTCTCTACTCTGCCTTTCAAGCAGTCTTAGAAGGAAAGAGCTCAGGTGAAGCTAGGTGCCTTGGCCAGCAAACCAAGTCTTACACCTGTAAGTCCATTGCAGTAAAGAAGGTGTCCCTGAGGTAGGGGACCCTAAAGAAAATTTAAATGTTTAGGTATGGGTGGATGGTTGGGAGGACTTGCTGAGATGGGGAAAACTAGGGAGGTTCTGGTTTTTAACCAGGATAGACACACTAAGCTGAAAGCTTGTTTACACGTGCGACCTGGGAGCACAAGAAAGTTAAGTGCCTTGTTCAGGGTCACACAGTATGCAAGTGGAGTCTGTGGGATTCAAACCCAGATCTCCAGGTTTGCAGTTCAGAGCCTTAAACCACTGCACTATACTGCCTTCTCATATTGTTGACTGTCATGACCTTCCTCCCCACACGTACAGGTTCAAACAGCATTTATGTACCAAATGACAAGACAGGACAAAACACTGGACATTTACAACTTAGAAGCATATGGTCTGTCCTTTCATTGAATGCTGAACCTCATCCCACCCTCTCATATCACACTGTCAGCAAGGTTGCACTCAGCATATTTGGTTAGGTGCATGTCGTACCATTTTCCCACTGCATACCTCCAACTCTGCTCTACTGACATTATCTTGCACCTTTAAGTCCATGGCAGTAAAGAAGGTGTCCCTGAGGTTGGGGACCCTAAAGAAAATGTAAATGTTAAGGTATGGGTGGATGGTTGAGTGGACTGGCTGAGATGGGACAGAGGAGGAGGAAACTAGGGAGGTTCTGGTTCTGGTTTTGACAGATCACCCCAGTTTTGGTTCTGGTTTTGGATTCACAACACTAGACCTGTCAAGTTCTCTTTGCAACTGCCACACAACAAAGCAGAACATTAAAAAGATGATTCCCAAGGGTTAAAATAGCAGAATTTTACAGTAAAGCAGACTACAAGTTGGGGGGGAGGGGCCTGAAGTCAGCAGTGAATATGGAACACTGTAGTTTACTTGTAGCAGGTACTGTTGGAATATAGCTGCTGTGGATAGAGTTTGCAAAACCCATTAAGGCCACCAAGGCCCAGTGTGAGCTACGGTATTAATTACTATTGATTGCTGACCTCTAGGCATATACACTTCGCTAGTCTCCAGCTCAGCTTTCCCTTATACCAGTTGCTATAATCTCCATTGCAGCACCATACATTTTACAATTATAAATCTCTTTGCTTATTTTTATTTTTATGTTACGTGTTTTGGGGGGGTCATGAGTGGGGTGCCTTAGGGGTCAGTCTTGGGACTTGTTCTAGTTAATATGTTCATCAGTGATATAGGGGACGGTATCCAAGAAAAGATGTGTCTCTTCACTTTTTACACAAAGATCTGTGGCAGGGTGGACAGAGAGGAAGGGGTGAGAGAACGTCTGAAGGACCTAGAAAGGCTTGAGAGGTGGTAAAAACATAATAGCAATTGAGATTCAATACCAAGAAGTCAAGGTGATGCACTTAAGGAGTATGAACACATACACAGAGTACCAGATAGGAGTGGTTAAGCTGACCACTATAGCAGAGGAGCAGGCTCTGGGAGGGAGTCTTCATCAGTGACTCGCTGAAGTGCACCAGCCAGTGCAATGAGATCTATGGCAAGGCATCTAGGATGCTGGGATGTATAGGTAGGGATGTTGACAGTAGGAGGGAGCTGATACTGCCTCCCTACAGACCATCTGCATGGACCCACCCGAGTGCTGTGTCCAGTTGTTGAGCCCTCACCTGAGTAAGGACATCGATAGGCTGGAGTCAGTGCACTGGAGGATCACAAAATTATTGGAGGCAGATTCTAAGAGGAACAACTGGAAGCCCTGAATATACATTCACTGGAGACCAGATGAGAGAGGGGGCATGACAGGAGACTTGCTGTATATACTACTGTATAAGCTGAGTTTAACCTGCTTTTGCATTCAGTTTATAGTACCTTGGCTTATACTTGGGTCAAGCCAGAAATGAAAATGGAGCTCCTTCCTGAACCACCTTCACCTAAGTTGTCCATTGGTGCCCTATGGGGCTTATGTGCAGCCAGGGAGACAGAAGTAGCAAAGGAGCTGCATTTTAGGTAAAGCTACTCCGTGGGCATTAGTAGAGCTGGGAGTGTGTGTGTGGGGTGTGTGTGTGCATGCATGATGTGTATGTATTGAGAGCGAAGGAAGAGTGCGAGGGCAGCAGGAGATGTCAGTGAGGAAGCACCACAGCAATGTAAAGCCTGGGGGTATAATAGAGGAGCAAGGAGGCAGCAGCAGTGAGAGTGGCGAGTGCCATATTGAAAACTGCACTGTGGCTTTTGGCAGAGGCCTATGGGCTAAATATGAATGCCATGGTTGTGTGCAAGCCCTGAGGGGCTGTAATGGTAAACTGATAGAGGAAAAGAAAATAAGAACTGAGGCAGCATCTGGACTAGGAGAGCCCACAAACAGCAGCAGCTCACAGCAAAAGCCAAAGAAAGGGGCACATGTTAAATGAATAAAGAATTTTTCTTGATCAGCTTATATGTGGGTCACTGTTGTTTTAAAAAAAAATGCATCTTAAGTTTGGGGGGTTGGCTTATATGCGGATTGGCTAATAAGTGAGTATATACAGTATAAGTTCCTGGGGGGGCATGGCAGAGACTTATAAGTTCCTAGTGGATAGAGTGGGGCATGACAGAGACTTGGAAGTTCCAATGGGGTAGAGGGGGCATGACAGAGACTTAGAAGTTCATAAGGGGTAGAGTTGGCATTACAGAGATGTGTACATTCAGGGGTGGTATAAAGAGGGTAACTGTAAGGGACTGTTTGTTAGGAACAGAGATACAGTCACAAGGAAGGATATGAAGGAGTTCCTCTTCACTGAAAGTGTAGTGGCACCTTGGAACAGAATGCCTACACAGGTTGTGGAGGTGAGGCCCCTAAATGGGTTGAAACATTGGTGGGACAAGGCCAAGAGACTCACAGGCCCACTTGGGGGAACCTCTGTGGAGGAAGAAGAAGAAGAAGGGGTGTGCAGAAAGTGCATAACTCACTTGTGCACTTGGTCAAGGGGTAAGGTAGTAATCAATATCGGCAGAATTAATGGGCAGTTGGTCTCCTTTTCCTATTAGATTCTGTTTCTCGGTTTCTTAATATTAGTTAATAAACAGTAATATGATGATAATAATTAGTAATGCAATAGAAAATCATTTTAAATAATCTGTATGCATTTTTATTTATATGACAAGACAACATGATTTGTGATCAGGAATGTTTTGTGTTTAGAAGAACTAGATGACTTCTATGTTTTTAATGCAATGTTATTATTATTCATATGCCAAAGAAAACTAGCTGTAGGAGAGAAAAATAATATGATTCACTGGGTTGCGACAGATGACTGTAAACTAGAAAATAATGTGTTTTCTCTTAGAACAACCACTAGTATATTTTGACCATTTCCAAAAACAATCTTTTATGTTATTTTATAAAGCTTGAAATAATATTTTGAAAGCAGTAACATTTGAACAGTTAATCGCAGAAACTTCTTTTTTTTTAAATGAAGGCTTGCAGTCCAATCAGCATGTATACAGTAGAGCCTAATAATGTAGTTCTCCTATGTCACTACATGTATATACATGTTGATATCATATTTTGTTAAAACAACAGGACTTTAACAATTTCAGTGAACCATTTTATATTTTTATATCGATATATGGTCGCTGTAGCAATATCTTATTGATATATCAACTTAGCTAACTCTAAGATTTAATTTATTAAAAATATGTTTCTAGGACTAATGGTTCAAAAATTATCTCATTTTAAAGAATTTATCTGTTGAAATGTCTAACTTTGGAACTGTTGGAGCTAGAAATGTAACTAATTTAACTTTAAGCAAACTTTGAGTCCTTCCATTAAGAATTTACTCTGTCAATACTGTTTGTATGTGTCTGTACTAATTCTGCATGTATTGATAATATATAAATCTACTTTTTCAGTATATTATTGATGCATATTTTTAGTTGTGACACAGCCACAAAACATCAAATATATAGCGTTGATACTGTACTGTTTTTTGTATCGACAGACTGTATCGATATTATTTTTTGTATTGATACATAACATTTCATGACTGTTTACAAATGTTATTAAAATAATACTTTTAAAATGTTTTCTGAATTTTGGTATTACTATACATTATTTAATTAGTAACTGTGCAGTTTTCAACTTAGTTTTCATTCATCTTATGACCATCTCATAGTGAACATTTCAGTCTTCCCTTTAGCTGCACCAGATTTTCCTTGCTTGAACAGTGTGTGTGGGGCAGTCAAGTGGACTAACCATGGGAAGGGCTATTGGAAGGCTTGCTTATTGTGCTGGGACTGGCAGAGGAGTGTAGCAGAGCATGACCCATGACATGAATCACAAGGCAAAAAATATGGTATTTGGAGTAAATTATAGTAATATAAATTGAATATTAATAATTAAAATGTGTTTTTATTTATATGACATATGGAAGGGGAAATTGTTTAACTAGGAAAAGGCACACTAAGCTGAAGCTTGTTTACAGGTGTGACCTGGGAGCACAAGGAAGTTAAGTGACTTGCTCAGAGTCACACAGTACGAAAGTGGTGGGTGTGGAATTCAAACCCAGATCTTCAGGTTCGTAGATCAGTACTCTAAACCACAGTGCCATACAGCCTCCTGACAAAAACATGCTCTCTGACTGAACACATGATGATTCATGAAGATACATAGAAACATAGAAACATAGACTTTGACGGCAGATAAGGACCGCTAGGCCCATCTAATTCTGCCCATTTCCCTACCTACAGGATAGGCCGCGAGATCCTATTTAACCAACAGCCTATATCTTCCTGCCCCCCACAAGAATTGCCTTATGTCTGTCTCATGCATTCTTGAATTTCCCACAGTTTTAGACTCCACAACTTCTCAGGAAGGCTGTTCCATGCATCCACTACCCTCTCTGTGAAATAATACTTCCTCACATTGCCCTTGAACCGCCCTCCTTCTATCTAAATTGTGTCCCTTGTTCTTGCAAGTCTCTTTTCTGAAAGATGCTACCCTCTTGGACTTTGTTGATTCCTTGAGGTACTTGAAAGTTTCTATCATGTCCCCCTCTCCCTTCTTTCCTCAAGATGATCATAAATAATACTATGTAATGAAGTGCCATAAGGTGGACAGCAATGGTTTACACCATGGCACACAGTTACAGGTGAGAAAAATGTGCCAATGTAATTTTGGGTTTAGAAACGTAGAAACATAGAGGTTGATGGCAGATAAGGACCACAAGGCCCATCCAGTCTGCCCATTTCTTTCTACCTTATAAATGTGCCATCAGCCTTTGCTCTGTCGGAGGCCTATCTATTCATACTCATCTGTATTGCTCCCTTATGCCTATCCCATGCCTGTTTGAAGCCCTGCACTGTATTCACTTTGACTTTGAAATGTGCCTGAAAATGTGGTTCTGCTTCATCAGTTTGGCTGTACCATTTTGACTCCAAATGCAGTAACTGGCATAGAGTAAAACAAACTACATATAGGAGGAACAAGCCTTGAGGTCAGCAAATGAATATTAATTACTATAGCTTACTTGCAGTAGATGTTGTTTGCATGCTGCTGCTGGGGATTGGTGTGTTTGTGGTGGTGTGACACACTCTACAATGAGTACAATTGCTGTATCCCAGTTATGAGCTATAGTATCTTACAGTTCAAGGCTTACCCCCTGCAGCCTCTGTTTTACATCCATGCCAATTACTACCTTATCACTGGCCCCATACCTTTTCAAAAATTATAATACCCATTAAAATGTTATGTATCCAAGAACATATGCACAAATTAATAGGCAAAACATTTAGGGCATTGCATTTACCTTCTCAGTAATGATTTGCCATACATGGATGTAGAGTTTTCTTTTTGTTTGTTTTTTTCATTTTTTCTGTTTTAAATTTTACTTTATTTAATATTGATTGAACTGCAGTAACATTTAAAACAGCTGCTGCCTGCTTGCAGCCAAAATTGTTGCAGTCAACGTACTACGTAAGGGCACAAGACCAAGGAAATTGCACATCTGTGTGCAGCCATCATTGATGACTCATTTGGTGTCAGGGTAGGGCTGTGTGAAAAACAAATCCCACTGGCTGAATTACTTCAAAAGTCAGAATTTCACTTGTATGAAATTTCCAAAAGTATTTTGACAACTTTCATGAAGTTCTGACTTAGAACAGCAGAGTGAATGTATGAACCGTGGATTAATGTATCAAAATTAGGAGGCAGTATAGTGCAGTGGTTTAAGGCTCTGAGCTACAAATCTGAAGACCTGGGTTTGAATCCCACAGCCCCCACTTGCATACTGTGTGACCCTGAGCAAGTCACTTAGCTCCCCTGTGCTCCCAGGTTGCACCTGTAAACAAGATTTCAGTTTGGTGTGTTTCACCTGGTTAAACAATTGGGGAAAAAAAAAACTGTGGAAAGGAATTCCACAGACCTGATCACATGATTGCGTGGATTGATGCATTACACTGTGGAATAAATTTTCAAATTGTGTGAACATTTTTGCAATTTTGGAATTTGCAGTTTCTGCTCAGCACCATGTCAGAGTCACCAATTGCCATTCCTTGACAATGGGTTGGGTGACATGGTAGCTCTTATTTAATTGATAATGACTCTGTGACCTGCACACCAGGCCTGATCACTTCGAGCTTGATGGTGATGATATTGTAAAAGATATACTGCCTTCAAGAGGACTTGAGGTGCAGGTGTGTCTCATAGTCTTTGCTCTGCTGGTGCTACTGGAAGTGATGATCGGGACTGTGGTGCTGCAGTACCACTGGGAGTTTGAGGAGACCTGCCATTAGGAGATGTAGAAGTGAAAATGTTAGTAGATAGGACTGGTTTGTCATGGGAATGGTCAAATGGACCGCTAAAGTAGATCCATGGAAAGCTGAGTCTGAGAAAGGCTTAGAATTCAATATTCTCAGGATATAGCCTGGGGCAATGTAGTGAGGCAATAGCATCAGTTGTGCTGAAACATCTTTCTGAAGTGGCTGATGTTGGAGGGCATCTGAGAAAATATAAAGCCAGTTTAGCCAGTGCAGGCCAAATGACTTTCCTTTCTTGTCAGACATTTGATGGGTCACTATCTCAGCTAATCAGTGGCCCTGCTAGATAAGCCTCTACAGTGAAATGTTTGCTTATCTCCAAAATGTCTGCAGGGCACAAGCAGTCAGTGTCAAAAATCACCCAAATGCCCTCAGTTGTCTCTGGATCATCACTATCCACACTATCTTTCGTGTCACCACATTGATGCCCTCAAAACATACAAAGTGAACCGAGGAGAAGCAGTATGAGCAGGAGGAGGTTGATTGTTGGATGTTGTTTCATGTTGTTTATGATGCTCCTTTGAAGAACAAGCAACAATTTCTGCTTGATAAAGTAGATGTATCCAAAGGGAATGCACATATTTTTATATCTGGGATCCAGTAGTGTTCCTATACCAACACGGATACCAGAACTAATGATTTCAAATCTACCTGCATTTTGCATTCAAAAGATCTCTGCCACTTCCATAATGAGTATCACATCCTGCTTGTGCTGCTGTAGAGGTGACTGAAATGAGAGCAGGTACAGCCACCTCCGCACTCCCTGCACTTGCTGACCTAATTCACTCACTCACTGTGCCTGAAATCCTACCACTAGCCCATTTTACCCCTCATTTCTACACTCAGGTATTAAGGTTTATTGCATCTGAAAGATGTATGATGATTGTAGACGCTGTCATTTATAACAAAATTTATTCATGCTTTTAATTTTTACTGTACACTGTAATTTAATTTACTAAGATGTATAGTAGCTTTTCTCCTGCGGTAAAGTCTCTTCAGACCCTGTTGGAAAAAGTGTGCTGCACCTAAATAATGCTATCCAGGAGTACAATATTCTAAATAAATAAAACATCTTCCTCTTTTGTGTGCTTTTTCTGCCTCCTTATGTCTTACAGCAGTAAATGCTAGTCTCCGTGTCCCCTCCTTCAACTACCCCCTTCCTGCCAACTTCAACCCTATATCCCACTCCTGCTGACTAGCAGCTCAGTCAGAATGACCTTTCTCACATTCTGCCCGCTTCAAATGGTTATTGAGCAGATGTGTGGGCACTGCGTGCTGTATGTTCAGCCATACACATGAACACAATGCCCATGAGTCACAAGATTTTGGCATCAGTTGCAGCTACGAGAAGTTGGGGGACACCACTCTGACCAGCAGCAGCTCACAGGACCGCCCAGAGGAACAGGCCTGGCTGTAACGGTGAGTGCAATCAGAGGAACACCTCACTGACTGAATCCCAGTGAAAACAGCCTAGCACAAAAGCAGGCCTAATCTGAGCCACACCACATACATTTTCTTAGGTTCCACTAAAACACAAGTGTGTAACTCCTTGTCAAATCATAAATAAAGAGAAAAACTGAGCTGTTCAAGATTTGGGAGGCTCATTTCCAGCCTCAGAGGTTTGAACACATAGTTGAGGGTGTTGGAATCTCAGCTGGTAATTGCTAACATCTGTTCTGAATGCTTGCTGCTCAGTACTTTGGCCCTAGGAATAGGGACTAGCTCTTGGGGCCCACCTGGGCTGTGAGGTCTTTAAAGGCCCTGGGAACATCAGTGAAGAAACAGATTTAAGGGTTGCTGGGGTGGGACAGGTTTTCTGCAGTGAGCGTGGGACTGGTTTTTCTGCAATTGGGTTTGTGATGGGAGGATTAAAAGCAGTAATATCTGATATTCATTTCATAAGGCAAACTACACCAACATGTGGTTTGGAGTCAGAGAACATACATCTAATATGGGCTGCAGTAGCAGGTACCTGAGTTCAGGAAAGAGGGGTTCATGCAACCAGCCCACCTTCATGCTCAAAGATAGGGGGCCTTGCACAAGCAGTTCTGAATATAAGAATTGTGCATTCCATTTGTGCAAGCATATTTGTCCAAATGATGGCCATTTATCTTGAATATCAGGCTATATGTGTTTTTTTTTATTTTCGGAAAGGATTGATTTCATCCGGAAGATTTACTGAGGGTCAAGAAAGCTTACTCATATAATAACATTTAGACTTTCCTTTTCTACAGCATGTCAAATCCTTACTAATCTATTTTGTCAAGCCCAAAACTTACCATAAGTCATTCTTAAAGCATACTCTTTTTTTTTTTGGAGGCTTTAAAACAAGACATTGTCTTCTCTAAAAATCTAAATCTAACCCTGGGATATGGTGTTCTGTGCTTCACAAATAAACATCACAGACTGATGCAGTATAGCCTAGCAGTAAGAGCACAGGCATGAGAAGCAGGAGATCCAGGTTTGAATCCCACCAAAGCCACTTACTCAATGTGTGACATTAAAGAGCAGCTGATACCTCAGGAAGACATTTGAAAGCTGTATTTTGTAGACACAATTTGGCTCACATTTACTTTGTAATTCTGTTCCTCCATTCCATGTTTTGTAGGGCACTGGTGCAAGTAAAACTTTTATCACTTGCAGTTGATTTGTCTGGCTGCTTGGTCTCCACCTGAGGCATAACCCTGCTTATGACATCACAGTGATTTGCATGGCAAAAGACTGTGATGTCACAAGCAGGATTATGACTTCAAGTAGAGAATAGGCACAAGGACTAGATGAACTCTTCAGGCTAAAACTCTAAGCTAATGACTTCAGCTATGAAGAATGCAGAGATGAGAACTAAAAAAAAATATTTGCAATATGGGCAAAACTGTGTCTAAATAATAGGTTTTTCCACTGGTTTTTTTTCCAGTTGGCAGCTGCTCTTTAAGCAAGTTATTTAACCTCCCTGTGCTTCAGTCCAATCAGCCATAGAAAGGGAAGACGCAGGAACCATTGGAAACAAAATGTTGCATCTCATCTGGTCTATCCACTGTGCACAGATTGTGGAAAAAAAATGAATTCAATGTACATTAGCATGTCTACTCCTCCTCAAAGGATGTGAATGCTTTATGTTAGCCTGAACAATGTTGCAATAATATCCTTGTTCTCTTCAGGGGCCGGAAGCCTGTTTTAATTGTACTTTAAATGTTATGTTCATCCATAATGCTTAGGTCAATTTTGAAAGCACCAAGCCAGTTGGGGTCTCAGAGGGGTCAGGGTATTCCAGAACAATGATTCAATAGTTCTTCAAGATTAAGAATTTCATTAAGGTGCAATTACATTTGATTGTTTCTTTGTGCCTAGCATCGGAAGGTCCTGAAATGTAAATGGTCACTTTTATTTAGCATGAAGGATAAAGCTGGCCTAATAGATGTAGTCATCCTAGCAAGGCCAAGCTAAAGAGTGGCATTTTGTCTATACTCTCCACACAGCCAGATACACTTTCAGCCCTTGTTGAGAATCAAACCTGGAACCCTGACTCCCAAAGGTAGCAGCCCTAACCATGCAAGTAATGGAAAAATCCCCTAATCAGGAGGTAAGAGGGCTCCTTTAGCTTTCATACATTATATGTTTATATTCAAGTTTCAAGTTTATTGTAGGAAAGCTCATTCACAATGAGATTCTATTACACAAAGCAGTGAAATATCAGTAATAATAATAAGTATACATGGTGTAAGGTACGAACAATCGTAGGCAAGCAAGAAATACATAAACAGGCATGGATAAAATAGTGTGCATACAATGCAAAGGAGATTCATACATCACTAAAATTAGTTAATAGTGTTTGGGCGTGAACTTAAGCAGGATGAGGCACTCTAGGGCAGGATAAATGAAGAAGGAGTGCAGTTGGTAGCAGAACGAGAGGCATAAAAGTCATTAGAGAGGAGATAGAAGAGAGAGAACAGGAAGGAGTGGAGGACTGAGGTAGCTAGCAGGTCAACTATTGTGGTGGAGAGAGAGAAAAGAGAAGGAAACAGAAGAGAGAGGTAGAGAGAAAGTGTGAAAACTAGAACCCTCTGGCAATTATAAATAGCTATGAAAACCTACCACAGTAACTGAAAATAATAATATTGACCAAACCAGTGAGTTTGAGAACTGCTTGAACACAGTTCAGGCCACAGGAGGAGTATGAAATAGCTCCTTTACCGAGGAGGTTCGAGTTCTAGGAAGGACATCCAGGAGGACACAGTCTGATTTCCTTAGGGAGTATGTGCAATGTGAAATGCTGAATAGGGATGAGATATAAGCCGGGAGTTTGTTGTATAGGTGCTTTGAGTGTCCAGGTGCCAGGTGGAGCAGTCTTATGGTGGCAAGGGTTGTCATTCCAGCAAGAGAGTATAAGTTGCAGTGGTGAGTCCTGGGGAGAGGCATTTGAAATAAAGCAAAGGGCACAATGGAAGAGGACATTGAGCCTGTGCAGGCTGGACACCAATGTAGTATTATATGAACAGTTATTGTGTCTCTTATGGTTATTATAGATCAAGGAACACTTCCAACCAATCAGATCACTCATTTGCCCTGGGCGTGAGACACTCTTATTCTGAAAATAGTATCTCACATGAAGGTGCCATGGAAATGTGCTGGATTAGGGAAGGTTTTTTTAAGCGTTTAATATATTATTGATCAATCTCAGTTAAGCAATGTGATATGACAGTGTGCTTTGTGGTGGGATAATGGCACACACCTTGGGTGGGTTAAAAGCATAAGGCTAAAGGATGAGGGCTTCCACCACCTGAGAAGTGCCATCATTCCAGCACAAAGCACACCCTGGAATGCCTTACTGTGAATATGAAATGGGTCCATTATGATTAGTAAAGAAATACATTTTATTTTGTTTTTAATTTGAATGAGGAAAAAGGCAAAAAAGGAGAAAAAGAAAAATGTAATCCTATTAAGCCATTGTAATTTTGCTGGTTTGCCAGTAGACGGCAGATGCGGCTTTTTTTAATGCAAGTAAGTGAATGGAGGAATATTGATATAACTGTGTCTGCTTAATGTAAACAGATCAGTTAGGTCACACATCTTTTTTCCAGTGTTGTTGTGCTGAGATATCAGCATTGGGTTCTGAGCTTCTAAGCCAATCAGGTTTCTGGATTTTTAGACTTTAATTTCATAATCAATACTATATTAATACTGCCATGAGGCCACTCTCATGGTTATAGAGTGATCTCACATTTGTAGGCCCCTATTCAAAGGTTAGTGCTGGCATGAATGTGGTTTGCACTGGTGCTAACTTGAGATTGCGCCAGTGCTCCAAGCAGGGCCATATTCAGAGGCCCCTGTAGTGCTACCCAAACCCAGCACTGCCAAGTTGCTACCCATATCACTGTACTTATACAAACGAGGAGTCCCTTATGCATATCGGTGCAGCGGTAAATTCAAAGGTTTGCAGTGGTTGTAAACAGCCCCCAGAGCACCAAACACCACATCTTATTTGGGTGCTAAGCCCATGCCCCCACCCCCCAAGGTGGGGTGGCTGTACTGCAGCTGTCTGCCCCTATGCCCAGCATTTCCTCCCCAATCACCCTCTCAGCACTGTAAACAGATATCCCTGGTGGTGTAATAGTCCCCTCACCCTCCAGTTGCCCATCATTCTGATATTAGAGCTATTCCTAGAGGTTTAGTGGTCTCACCTCCCCCCCAGTTGCCCATACTGCCTATGAAAAGAGTATCCCTGGTAGTCTAGTGGTCCCCCAACCCCCCCCCCGATCCTGCATATGAAAAGAGTATCCCTGGTAATCAAGTGGTCTCCCCTCCCCCTGACTGCCCATCCTGCATATGAGAAGAGAGATCTCTGTAGTCTAGCAGCCCCTCCACACCCCAACAGATCACCTCCCACCCACTGAGACCCCACCCACACCCTCTCTCACCACACTCACCGCAGAATTGGTGCACCAAAGGCGTGTGTGACTGCTGCTCTGCACCAGTCCTGCACTAAGTGGCAATCAGGGTGAGGGGTCCTCAGCGGGAGGGGCATGGGGGGTTGGTGATTGGCGGGGTCCTCTAAACTACCAGGGATACTCTTCTCATATAATCATACAGGAAACTGCACTCAAGAGCCATAAAAAGAAACTTGCAATCTAGCAAACTGAAGTCAAATAAAGCACTTTATTCTGAAAAATTGCCTGAAGGACTGTATGCCCCAGCACTTCAACCTGCTATAGGTGTTCATCGGGGGCTGTCCCTCAGTTAAATCCATAGTCCTTTTAAGTGCACTTCTAAACGGTACAGCATCATATAATTTACAAAAAGAAATCTTAAAGATGCAGTGTTAGCACTGAATCACAACATAAGAAATATGAAGTCCCTTGTAAAAATAATAATTACCAAAACCTGGGACCATAAAGTAAACAGCAAGTACTCAGTACATTTTGTTGCCTCAACTGAATACAAAAATGATTGTGTCTTAAAACTTAATTGGGTGGGGAGAGGGTAAAGGTTGCACTCTTTTAGCTATGTGTGTGGTTTAAATTTATCATCAAGGTCTCCTTATTCTATTATTCAGCCTACAAAATTACTGTAATCCAAGTGATGTCATTTTCACAAAATAATAGTCATATTAAGATAGAAGGACGGGGGCATTGAGTAAATAAAAAAAACTGGTGGAATGGACACCAGTTCCAAATTCCAGGGATACTCTTCTCATATGCAGGATGGGTGATTGGGGAAGGGGAGTCACTAGACTACCAGAAGCAGTCTTCTCATATGCAGGATGGGTGACATGGGGAAGAGGGACCACCTGACTACCAGGGATACTCTTCTCATATGCAGGATGGGTGACTGGGGGAAGGGGGGCCATTAGACTACCAGGGATACCTTTCTCATATGCAGGATGGGTAATCAGAGGAAGGGGGGGGCATGACTACCAGTGATACTCTTCTCATATGCAGGATGGCTGATTGGAGGAAGGGAGGTAGTTAGAATACCAGGGATACTCTTCTGAGATATGCAGGATGGGTGATCGGGGGAGAGAGGCCACTAAACTACCAGAGCCACTCTCTTCATATGCAGGATGGGCAATTGGGGGTGGAGGGACCACTACACCACCAGGGGTATCACTATTACTTGTAGAATGGGTACTAAGGGGATGTTGTGCTGTATGCAAATAAGCCCATAACGGACATGCATATGGCCCCTTAGCATCTCGCATGCCAGAGCTTATTTGCTTGCTCGCACTAAATATGGCCCACAGAAGGCCTGGTGCTATCCTGCTTTGGGCAGTGCTATCTCCTGTGGGCCATATCAGCCTTGGTCCATGTTGGTGCAGCTCATATCCACTTAGCGCTGTGCCGACATGGTCCAATATTCAAGCAATTAGCTCTGCTCTGTCTGTGAGCATGTACCGGCTGAATATATTGCCTCAGCTGGACATGAACTATCACAAGCACAGTGCAAAGGCAGTTCTGCAACTGTGCCCAACTCTAAATATGGGGCCCATAAAGTATCATAACTGTGCACCTTTGGTTAATAGTTGTATTACCCAAAAATGCACTCTTCCAAAGAAAGTGGTCTCTGTCAGGAGCTTAAAGGGCACACAGGCAGAAAGTAAAGAGAGAGAAAAAAAACAGAGGAAAGAGTAAGGATTGCAA
Source organism: Neoceratodus forsteri (assembly GCA_016271365.2). Taxonomy (NCBI): domain Eukaryota; kingdom Metazoa; phylum Chordata; order Ceratodontiformes; family Ceratodontidae; genus Neoceratodus; species Neoceratodus forsteri. The sequence continues at coordinate 254,008,022 of CM028131.1, read as the reverse complement.
ACAGTTAAGGGGCCAGAAATAAGACATGATTATAGTGGTGCAGTGCAGTGGCTGTGGAGCAGCAGTCTTCCGGGAGACGTTCTGGAGGATGCAGTGTTGTCCCATCTGCAGGCACCTTTCTGGGCTGAGGGAGGAGGTTGCTCATCTACAGGCTGAGTTGGCCAGGATTTTGGGACCTCCCTCTTCCATCCAGGGACCACCAGTGCCTCTGCTGTTGCCTCCAGAGATTGCCAAGAAAGAGGTGGTGGTTGGACCACAGTGGGCTCAGGAGGGTGAGGTGGTGGAACAGAGGTGCATCCCTCCAGTTGTACCTCTCCACAATTCCTATGCCATTCTGGCAAAGTGTGGTTCCTCTATGGAGGCACCCGCAGTGGAGACCAAAGAGGATGCTAGGAACCTCCACAAGGAGACCCACAGGAGGGTGGCAGGGGACCCTGCAGGGGAAGGAAACAACTCCTGGTGGGGACTCCATTGTTAGGAAGGTAGAACTGGGGGAGGAAGGGGAGAGGGAGGTGGAGGTGCCTGCCTGGGCGCCATGGCTTGGAGGGACAGGAGAACGAATCCTCAGGATTGCCGAACAGCTGCACAGGATAGGGAGCTGGATGTCATTGTCCACCTAGGGACAAATGACCTGGCTAAGAGAGGGATTAGAGAAGTGCAGGAAGAGTTTATGGAATTGGGGAGGGGCCTTAGGTCAAGTAGCACGCCACGGTAACCTTCTCAGAGGTGCTGCCCATCTATGGCATAGGAGAGGCTAGGGTGTTCCGCACCATGGGATTAAATCAGTGGTTGAAAACTGGTGTGGGCTCAGGGATTTGGCTTCATTGGGGACTGGGGGTCCACCTGGAGTGATGCAAGCCTATATTGGCATGATGGGCTGCATCTGTCTGGGAGGGAACCAGGATCCTAAGTGATAGAGTTTAAATGCTTCATTGGCAAGCTTTTAAACTAGCCAAGGGGAGGCACTGGAAAGGACGAGGAAATCCTAGCCCCCCAAATAATCACAGTAGTAAGTGCGGCAAACACCAACATAGAGGGTGTCGATAGGGAGAAGGCAGAGGTAAATGGAGAAAGTGACAAAGGCAAGAAGGACAGGGATGGGCAAAAAGGAGTAAAGGCCATCAGGAAGTGGAGGGTAATGAGTACCAATGCCCATAGTCTGGGCAACAAGCTCCCTGAGCTGGTGGCCTTGATGGAAGAGGGATGCCTGGATATTGTAGCAGTCACAGAAACAGGTACACAGAGAACCATGACTGGGATGTTAACATACCAGGTACATAACCTACAGGAGAGACAGGCAGGGGAGAAGAGGGGAGGAGTAGCTCTCTATGTAAAAGAAGGATAAAAGCAACTGAACAAAAGAGTAAACAGGGAGGAGAGGAGGCACTGTGGGTCATCTTGGAGACTGGAAAGGCACCACAATCCGCACAGGGGTTGTGTACAGACCCCCATGTCAGGGGAGGGAATGGACAAGGATATGATAGAAGGCATTCTTAGAATGGCAGAGAAAGGAGAGATACTGTTGATGGAGACCTGAATATGCCAGATGTTAACTGGAGCACATTTGCTGCAGCCACATTCAAGACAGGGCCATTCTTGATGCCCCACAGGTGACAGGCATTAGACAGCTAGTTTCAGAACCCACTCGTGAGGGAGCAATCTTAGGTCTTGTACTCTTAAGCGGGGCAGTGAGAGGATCTCTGATCTAGAAGTGGGTTGCCATCTGGGGACAAGTGACCATCAAACAATGTGGTTCACATTAAACTCAGCTACAGAGTCAAGCCATACAAAAGTGAGGGTACTGGACTTTAGGAGGGCTGACTTTGGAAAGATGGGAGAGTGCCTCAGAAAGGACTAGCAAACAGGCTAGAAGGAGGTGTGGAGCAACAATGGGGAATCATCAAAACTGCCATCACAGAGGCAACAAGCCTTTGTGTGAAGCAAATAAACAAATCAAAATGAAAGAAAAAGCCACTATGGTTCTCAAAAGAGGTGGCTGTGAAAGTCAGGAAGAAAAGATAGCATTCGAGTATAAAGAAACACAGAAGGAGCAGGACAGAGAGCTGTACCAGTTAAGGCAGAAGGAAGCAGGGAGGAAGTCAGAATAGCAAAGGCCCAAACTGAGGAAAGATCACCAACTCAGTTAAAGAGGATAAAACCTTTTATAGGTACATCAGCGTAGAAAGACAAAGGGAGGGATAGTGAGGCTGAATAGAATGAATGGTGGGTGGGCAGGGGGACAGTGAAAAAGCAGGGATGCTGAACGAATATTTCTGCTCAGTATTCACAGAAGAGGAGGGGAAGTGCCTAATCCAATTAACAGAAGCACTCTTGATGGGGGGTCGATCCCAGTCCTTTCACAGAAGAAAGGGTTCTGCAAGAACTCCTAAAACTGAAGGTGGACAAAGCAATGGGTCCTGATGGAATTCACCCAGAATTCTAAAAGAATTAAGGGAGGAACTAGAGAAACCACTGGCTACTCTTTTAATAAATCATGGGAGGATGGTGTGGTACCCGAGGACTGGAGGAAGGAGGAGTGATTTCCCTTCACAAAAGTGGAACCAAGACAGAGGCAGAAAACTACATACCTGTCAGTCTGACCTCTGTGGTAGGGAAAGTGATGGAGTCACTTCTGAAGGAAAGAATAGTTGAGTACCTAGAGGCCAGTGGAGCACAGGACCCAGGCAGCATGGGTTCACAGCGGAAGGTCATGTCAGATGAATCTAATAGATTTCTTTTACTGGGTGACCAAAGTAGTAGACCAGGGAGGGTCTGTGGACATAGCCTACCTAGACTTTAGCAAGGCATTTGACACAGTCCCACACAAAAGATTAATAGTCAAATTAACCAGCCTGGAGTGGGTCCCAGGGTGGTAGCCTGGTAAAACATTGGCTGCACAACAGGACACAGAAGGTAATTGTAAATGGAGTCCACTTTGAAGAAAGAGGGGTTACTAGGGGGTACAGCGGGGTTCAGTATTGGGTCCAGTCCTTTTAATGTCTTCATCAGTGACATTGCAGAGGGACTGAAGGAAAAGTATGTCTTTTGCAGATGACACAAAGATCTGAGACAAGGTTGATACACAAGGAGGCGTGGAAAGGATGACAATGGACTTGGCAAGGTTGGAGGAATGGTCAGAAGTATGGCAGCTAGATTCAATGCAAAGAAGTCAAAATAATGCACCTGGGAAACAAGAACCCAGGGAAGAATACACAATGGGTGGGAGGTAGTAACAACAACAAAAAGGAAAGGGACCTGGGGTAATCATATCAGATGACCTTAAGGTTAGCAATCAATGTGTGAAGGCAGTAGGGAGGGCTGGGGTATACTGGGATGTATAGGAGAGGCATCAGCAGCAGAAAACAGGAAGTTGTTATCCTCTGTACAGACAGTTGGTGAGACCCCATCTGGAGTACTGTGTCCAGTTCTGGAGACCTCATCTCCGCATAGACAGGATAGAGGTAGTCAGAGGAGGGCAACTAAAATGGTGCAGGGTCTGCAAGAGAAGCCATATGAGGAGAGACTAAAGGAGCTTAATATGTATACCCTTGAGGAAAGAAGGAGAGGGGACATGATAGAAACTTTAAGCACCTCAGTGGAATCAACAAAGTCCAAGAGGTAGCATCTTTCAGAAAAAGAGACTTACAAGAACAAGGGGACACAATTTAAAGATAGAAGGAGGCGGTTCAGGGGCAATGTGAGAAGTATTATTTCACAGAGAGGGTAGTGGATGCATGGAACAGCCTTCCTGAGGAGGTTGTGGGTCTAAAACTGTGGGAGATTTCAAGAATGCATGGGACAGACATAAGGCAATTCTTGTGGGGAGTAGGAAGAAATAGGCTGTTGGTTAACTAGGATCTGCGGCCTATCCTGTAGGTAGGGAAATGGGCAGACTAGATGGGCCTAGCGGTCCTTATCTGCCGTCAAAGTCTATGTTTCTATGTTTCTATGTCTATGGGATAGTTGCACCTACAACAGTGGATATTAAAGATATGGTTCCGAAGGGCTGTTTTGAAGAAGCCAATTTTTGGCAAGTTGGAGATGCAGCTAGGGCCGAGCTGAACCAGGTGGGGCTCAGTAGAGGAAGGATCTCTGTGCAAGAGAGGTCTTGGTTCTGGGCACCTTGAAAGTGGCCTTAACAGAGCTAGGGTGGTGACGGACAATGATGACTGCTGTAGGGAGATGGAGACCCCAGATGGGAGAGTTCTAGCAGTGATTTCTTAGTGAGAAAGCAGGTCTGGTAGAGCAGGCGTGCCTCAAATTTGAGCAGATTGGTGGTAGTGTAGAAGGCAGGCGTGAGTGTGGTTGGGGGCACCGGTCAGAGCCTACAGGCCTTATTGATGGAGAGTTGGATTTTGGAGAGGGCAGTGTTGTCAGCTGTGGTGTAGATGGGCAAGCCATAGTCCACAAGGAACAAGATGGAGGAGGCGATGGCCAGCCTAAGAGAAATCTGAGGCAGGTAGTCCCTGTGCCAGTACCGCAGGCCAATCAAGAGTTAATGGTGGCTGTCAGGGTATTAATGTGGGTGTGGAAGGAGAGGGCAGTATCGAACATGATGCCTAGGTACTTCTATGTGATCACTTGTTCTAGTGGGTACAGAGTACTGGGGATAATCAAGAGGGGTATTTTAGCTTTATTTTGGTGGTGGGGAAGAGCATTGATTTGGTTTTCTTCAGGTTAATGACCAGTCTCGATCGCGAACCACCTTTCAGCTTGGCTGTAAGCTTGCTGGAGGGATAATTGGAGGGAGGTGGGATTGGGATGTGAGGCAATGAGGACTGCATCATCAGCATAGAGGAGCATTTTACCAGTACATGAGCTGGGGAGGGTGTTGAGGTAGAGACTAAAAGCACTGGACCCAGGATGGAGCCCTGAGGAGTGAATGGGAAGAGTGCAGGACAGGGAGCCACTGATCTTGCCATGCTGGGATCTAGTAGAGAGGTAGCTAGAGGACCAGGAAATGGGACCGTCAGAGAAGCCAAGTTGGTGGAGAGAGTTGAGTAGAAGGGGATGACAGACAGTGTCAAAGGCCTTGGAGATGTCAATGAAGACTGCTCCTGCAAAGCTGCCAGAGTTGAGAGCAGAATGCAGGTATTGGAGAATTCCAGGAGAGCCGTGGTTGTACTGTGTCCTGGGCAGAAACCGTTCTGCTCTGGGCACATAATGTCGTACTTGGTTGGGTATTCAGAGAGCTGTATCAACACCACTTTTCAAGGGCTTTAGAGAGTGGGGGAGGATGGAGATCGGCCGGTAATTGTTGGGGTGGACCGGTCCCCACTCTTATGTATGGGTGTGATTTCAGCAGTTTCCAAGCACTTGGGAACTGACCCAGGCATAGAGACTGGTTTAGAGGTCAGTCAGGGGACTAGGACTTCATCCAAAACCATATGGAGGATCCTGGAGTTGAGGGGTCACTGCTGGGTTATTGCTGCTTAAGGCTTTTGCAGATATGGCCTGGCTTCTTGGGGGATAGGGTGCACAGATAGAATGGTGGGTGATGCAGGACTGGAGGGAGGAGAGAGGTGGGGATTGGGTCAAAGAAGCTGCTGGGGAGGACCGAGCTCCAGGTCAGAGAAAGCAGTGTTAAGGCATTGGCTATAAGGAGTGGATCTGTGGTGGGGTGCCATTAATGGAGAGCTGAGATGGTGGAGGGGAGTGGGACTTCCCATTTAGCTCTTTCATATTATCTCAGAAGGTCTAGGCTGAACCCCAAGTGGAAGCAAGTGTGGTCTGGTAGTGCTCTGCCTTGGCTCATCTAATGGTCCATCTAATGGCCCAAGTGCACTTATTGCATTCTGCATTGTAGGTCTGTCTATCAGATGCCTTTCCAGAATCTACAGCAATGTGCCAGAGATTATCTCTGTTTTGAGTCTCTGGAGGAGGGTGGGGTGATCCATGGGGCATTGCATTTTTGGAGCAGATCCTGGTGAGGGGTGTGAAAGGTCACAAGCCTTACAGAAGGCATTTGTGAAGTGGTCAAGAGTTGAGTCAATGTCAGAGGCGCACAGGATAGGGACCACTCTAGCTGGCTATATATTGTTTTAATTTTATGAGGCTGCCAGGGCATAAACAGTGGCTAGAGTGGCCTGGGACACTGGCTTCAGAATGGAGGATGACTAGAGACAGAGGACTGGGGAGTGATCACTAAGATAGTCAGGAGGACAATGACATCCCGGATTTTGTAGGGTAGTTAGATATAATAACATCTTGAGACTGCTGGTGCCAGTAGAGTGGTTGAATCTGGTGGGCTGGGTGACTAACTGGGACATATCCAGGGCAACAAAGGAGTCCCCTACATGGAAGCAGTGAAGCAAGCCAGTTAACATTGAGATCACCTAGGATGACTTGCTCCACTTTGTGAGGGAGAGATGTGAGGAAGTCAATGAGGGACTGGACTGCTGGACTTTGATTCCTTGGTGGTCGTAGGAGACCCTAGAGGAAGAGGGCCTCGGGTGGGGTCAGGTGTGATTTTAAGGTGAGGACTTGGGCTTCATAATCAAGTTTAGGAAATGGGAGTGCCTAACCTATAAGGGGTCCGTACAAGTAGAGAAGCAACCACCACCGCATTTTGCTCATCGGCCCTCCTGTAGATGGTATATCCAGGGAGGGTGATAGCCGAGTCAGGGGTGGATTGGAGAGCCAAGTCTCTACCAGTGCAATTATATCAGGTTAATGTTGAGCGACCCAGCACTGGAGGGCAGCAGATTTCTTTAGGAGACAGCAAATGTTTAAGGATGCAAAGCGGAGGCCAGTTTCAGTACAGGGTTTAGAAGGGCTGGAAGCCATAGGTCCTGGGTTTAGGTGTACATTACCAGATAATAATAATAGCAGTGTAATTATTCTGGTTAGTGGTCTGTGGCAATGGAGACTCTTGGGTCGATACCCAGCTGAGGACTTTACAATTAGGGTGCATGGGATAGATAAAATGTGAAGGGTAGCAATGGCAGGGAGAGCTGGGTCCAGGTCAGACCTTGGAGGGTGGAAGGAGTGGGGGTATTGGCAGAATGTGGGTGTTGGGGTCACAGGTATGTCGAGGTGGGGGCGGGCCGAGTCACTGTGGAGTAGTCTGGGATGAGGTGCCTAGTGTGGAGGAAAGGTGCTCTGGTCGGTGTGAGGTCTATACCAAGAGGGTGAAGGAGAGCAGACTTTGTAATGGACTGTAGGTACCCTAGCAGCTGAGCAGTAAAGGAAGAGTGTCCATGAGTAGTAGAGAGTAAGGAGATGCAGAGCAGCTTTGGTGCTGTTGGGGAAGACCCTCTAGTAGGCGAAGAGTATAAGCTGCAAATGAGAAAATCAGTATCAATCAGTAGAAGAGGGAGGGGCAAAGACTGAAGAATAGTGATAGACTGACCACACAATAAGTGAGATGAGACAGGAACTGTTTTGTGTTGGATTGGAAGTGTGCTTATAACTGGGCCTCTAGTAGCTAAAAGATATAATCTGCTAATGGGAAAGTCAGCAGGAGGTTTTAAAGCAAGTTTTTTTGGGGGCACTGCAGCAGCCTCAATGGGATGCAGAGGTCAAGGGTGAAGCCCACAGACTTACAGCTCTAAGAAAAGGGGCACAGGGTTCAGGTCAGATAGCAAAATCACACTACCTTAATAACCTCTCAAACTTAAAACAACTCTTGAGAAATCTCTACATCAGACTAAACATTACTTAAAGTGAGAAATCAAGAACATGTCAACAAGAGGTCAGTCCTAGCATTAATTTCTTGGCAGCAGTTCCTAGAAGACTTCTGGATTGCTGCACATACTGTGAGAAACACTGGCAAACAGGGGCAAGTTAGATTCCTCCGGGTAGATGCAAAATTCAGAGTTCCAACCATACCTTGCTTGGAGGTGAGCATCAGGCAATTTCTCGTAGTCTGCTTACCAAACTGCAGAATGCAGTTTGTTTGAGAGGAAACAGCCCAAAAGGGCACAGTAGTCCCTTGCTTGGAGGGTGAGCTTCGAGCAGCTCTCCTTAGTTCTGCTTACCAAACTGCAGAATGCAGTTTGTTTGAGAGGAACAGCCTCAAAGGGCACAGTAGTCCCCTTGCTTGAGGGTTAGCATATATATATATATAATATATATATATATATATATATATATATATATATATATATATATATATATAAATATATATATATATTTATAGATATATATCTTTATAGATATATATATATATATATATATAAATAGCTATATATATATATATATATATATATATATACCATTCTCTGGCTCCCACTACTCTCCTGCCTCCACCAGAACCCACAAAAGATCTGCTATGTCTGTGACCCTGTAATAAAGAAAACAGCCATCTGCTCTGGTGCAGACAGTCTACTTTGTTCAGTGTCTGCCTTGGTATCTAATGATGTTTTATGTGAATGGATGGTGACTGGTGATATATTTGCTCTAGTAAAACCTGACTGGCTGAAAATTCACCCATCAGGTTTAAATATGAGCAAAGATGTCACCTTCGACATGCTGCACCAGGGATTATTTTCCTTTTACAGAGTGAGACACAGCAGATATATTTTATGGGTGCTGGGGGCTGGGAGGTCCAGGTGCAGAGCCACCAGATTGTGGGGGTCAGCATGTACTAGGACAGCCTGGGGCTGGTGCAGGTTAGAGCTTGGGTAGAATGGGGTGGGCCCACGAAAGCTGGATGGTAAGGTGATCCCAGGGCAGGGGAGCTAGGGTGGTCCAGGGAAAGGGCAACATGAAAGAAGAGACAGGAGCCTTGGGCTGGTGTAGGGTGGAGTTAGGGTGAACTTGGGGCAGAGTTATGGGCTAAAGGAAAGCAGTGTTTGCCATGGAAGCCAAAGGAAGTGGGAGTCAGGGTTGGCTGGGGGTAGAGTCATGGTTGACTGGGCCTGGAGCAGGGGTAATGTGGTGGTACAAACTTGAAAAATGGTAACATCAGGGAATAAATGCTCAGATTAGCACATGCATACTGTGAAGCAGAAGAAACTAACACTCACTAGTTCTTAGCTGATCAGTCCTGTAGTATTCAATCTTCACAGTCTTTCATATCCATATAATCCATTAAACAAGGCATGGTACTGTGTCTTGTCTTATGCATTATGTGGATGTGGAGAATGTGACAGGGAATACTGCAGAACCAGTCAGCTAAGAAGTGGTGATTGCCAGTTTCTTCTGTTTCATGGTAATGTGGTGGTTCAGCGGTCTAGGGTGGTGGGGCCGGGAGGTTGGGTGGGGTGTTTTGGTCCAATAGTGTGTGATCAGGGTTAGTGGAGGTGGGGGAGTTTGTCTGGTTTTGGGTGGTGGAAGGATATATAACTAGCTAGTGCATCGACCTTTACATAACTTCATCAGGGCAGGAGGAGGAGGGAGGTGGGTGCTAGAGGTGGATGGGAGGGTGGTTATGATATATAAGTGTTTGGGAAATGGTAGGGGGGAATTATGCCACAGTGGGTGAGGAAGTGATATTAATGTTTTTTTTGTATATATAAAATTCACCAGCAAAGTTGATGTGCCCAGCAGAGAATTCTCAAAGCTTCTCAAATTTTGAATTTCCTGAATTCACACCAACTGCACTGGTAAATTAAAGCATAGCATCTCTGCTTCCTTGATGACCTGGAAGTGGAGAGCATCCCTAAGAACACTCAGGTCATTTCCGACCACAGTGGTGACCCATCCAGGGGTTTAGTGCCATGTTGACAGCACAGCAACCAAGCAATCCAGTCACTGTATTATTGGCTACGTTGACTAACTTACCTCTAACAATACATTGCTGCATGTTTGACATTGTGCTGTTATTAGATCTGGAAAACTGAACCCTGCTCTATAAGGTTTGTGACTTGTTTCGTTTGGGAAGGAGTTCATCACATCACAAAAGCCTGGAATGTGCAGCTTTGCATACCTTAGTATCAACTTTACATAAACAGGCACAGCAGTGCATAAGAAGACAAATACTCCAGAAATCATTTTTCCTTTTTAATAAGTCATCATTTAGATAACATGGTAATTTAAACAAGTTATAAAAATATTAGTTTCATGCCTTAAAAGCAATATTGGATTTAGTAAGATATCGGTTTGATAAGTTTAACTTTCAGACTATTGTACAAGGTCATGTAGGACATAACTACTGTCATTAAATACATGTTATATAGTAACTTTTAATCAGCCTGTAGTGGTTGTAATTAAGGAAACAAATCTGCTGGGACTCATCAGGATCTCCGGTATGAAAAGTTGGAAAACTGCATGAATAGTACTTTATATGACCCAGAACTCTACCCAGAAGATTCCTCCAGTATTTGTATATCCAGGAAGATGGTCTTGGGTAACCGAGTGATCAGCTATTTGTTTCCAGAAAAGGCAGTCTGTGCAATGCAGTGACCTCTACTGGTAAAAGCTGTGACTAACAGTCAAAAACAATAAACATTTTGTGGTGGTCTATGGGACAGCAAGTATACTCTTTCTCCCAACTTGGGATATTTCCTTTTGCTGAATGGTTGGAGTTCCAGCATTCAGGACACTGGGTCCCACATGTGATTCCTACCAAGGGTTAGAGTTGTGCCTGCCTAAGTAACAGGAGTCAGACATGACAATAATGACTTGACCAATCCAAATAATTTTACTGAATAACAAATGTGATCTGGGTCCCAAACTAGCTAATATTGAGGGAGTGCAATACAACAGATGTCTCACTATATCTGAGCAGCTTTACATAAAATACTGAGAGACTGCAAATAAATGAAAACTATGTACCTACCATAATTCTTGATCTTCTCTTGTATCTTCACCAATCATTACTGCTGGGGTGTAAGCCAGAGGAGTGCACCACCACGGAGTTTTTTTTTCAGAGGAGTCAGGCCCAAAGGCGCCACCCCGAGAGTGACGCATCGGATGTCTGAGGGGCGGCCGTTAGGCATCACAGACTCCTCCTCTATCCCAGTTCTGTTAGCTGGAGAGGTGAAATAAAGACAAAGAAAAAGAGAGTGAGGCAAGAAAGCAGAGGGATAGAAAAAGGAAAGGATATAAACTGAAAAGGATAAGTCGGTAGAGGACAGAAAGAGAAGAGGAATGCCTACCTATGGAACTGCAGAGCCTAACTTGGGGTGACTCAAGGAGTAACAGATAAGAAAAGGAGAAGGGAAGAAGAAGAGGGGAAGAGAACAAGGGATGTTGGGAGGGAGAACTCTGCCCACTGATATATTGGTTTATGGCTTATAATCTCAGTAATCAAACAAGGGACCAAGGATCCTGCTTGATAAGACTGAAAGAAGATTTAACTGAACTGCTTGAACAGATTGGACAGAAGGGCAGAATCTCTAGCCTCCCGTCATCCCAACTCTTTAAATTCTAGTTGAGGCTCACAGACTGCCAAGGCAGAAATTCTGTTCTAGAAAGAGAGCCCAACTAGGAAGAGGAAGAGGTCCTCCAGCACCTTGTTAAGCACTAACACAGATGTGTGTGGGAGAGAGTGAGCCTACAGAGGGCACCCTTTTTGAAAAGGATAGAGTGGGAACTCAATCAGACTCCCTGAAGGCAAGACAACAGTATCAGCTCAAGGTAATTGAAGTGCCAGGAAAAGCACCAACCAGAAGAAACTGATACAAGAAGATTAAGACCTGCCAGAAGGACCAGGATCAAAATGACCTGAGCAAGAGGATGGTCCTTAAACTTTGAATTGAATAACATGGTTAAGAAAACAAGAGGTCACCCCTAAGGGCACTCAGAAAAGTTCCTCAGGATAGAATAGATTCCAATCGTTCCCCTTTCCTTGAGGAAATAGGGTCAGTTCAGAAAAACGAAAAAAAACAAGATAGGGTTTATTTTTTTTGGCTTAAAGGCCAACAAAGAAGGAGGAGGAATGAGCAGGAGGTGAAGACGCCAAAGAAGGAGACCTGTGAGGGGAAGGTGGGAGGAATCAGTAATGAATGGTGAAGATACAAGAAGATCAAGCATTACAGGTAGTGCGTAATTTTCATATCTTCCCTGTCAATCTTCACCATTCATTACTGCTGGTGAGCACAAGCCCCTGAAGGGGCCTGGATAGACCCTGAGGGAACAGATCCTCAGCCTCCTACTGGTGGAAAGTAGGAAGGGAGACCCTAACCAGCAGACTGGGGCAGTCTAAGGTTGGTGAGGACAAGGAGGTGTCCCCGTGGGCTGGGGAGGAGATTGCCCTGAAGAAGCCTCCTTGTCCTGCAGGAAAACAGGCAGGTCCCTGGAAGGCAGAGCTAGTCACCCTACGCCGGGCAATGGGTGACAGTCTGAGAAACAATGCCATGCCATCCGCCTGATGCAGATTGCTGTCCCTACTAGTCTGGACGCCACCTCGCTGGTGTCATAGGATGCCCTCGCTGGTATCTTGAAAGCTCCAGACCTTGTGTGAGAGGGCTATGGCTTGTCTAGACTGCTCTGTGTCAGGCAAAGATGCTGGGACCTGTGATGGTATCGACCACAGATGCCTGTTGTAAGCAGCACGGTGTGTCTGATGTGAACTAATGCACATTAACACATGACTAGAGAAAACCCTTCGTCCCCACCGGTCGAATTCAGCAGAATCCGGATCCGGGGTCTGTCATGTGCCAGGCGCTGAGGCCCAGAAGGAGTGTCTAGGGACATCAAGCCTGAAGGTGGGTGAGGCAGAGAACCTAGAGACTCATGGGGGCACAATACCATCTCCTGCAGTCTGCCAGGGCTGGAGAAGGAGTGGTTGAAGACTGCCAGGTGTGGATAGACACTTCCTGGAAAGATATCGGCCAGGAAGGCACCACCAGGTGGCGAACACTGAATATGCTAAGGAATGCATGCCTGCCACTCAGTATTGTCCCTACGGATGTAGGAGATGTGAAGCACCAAAACCAGCCTCGAAAGGAACCGCTGATAGTCAGTGAAATCAGTGGCAGAGGAAGGTGGACAGAAAGTTCCTCTTCCTCTGATGAGGATATCGAGAAGAAATGGAACTTGAATGTTCCGAGGACTCCTGTGCGAAGGGGACAGGTGGAAAACCTGTTCATCCATGGCCCTGACATAGGATGGGAAGGCTGCCACAGTAGCTCTAAACATCTCCCAAGTTAATGGCCTCATGAGACCCAGTGGCCTGGGAGAGAGGGGTGGTGGTGGTTGCAGAGGGATGGGTGAAGAGCACCTAACAGCACATGCCTGGCTTCTTCCAGGGCTCTGAGATCCAGGGAGTGACACCACCAGGATTGGGGACCCTGAGATCATGCAGGATTGCAAAGAAGAAAGAGATGGAGGCAATCCTGGGGAGAACCCTGAAGGGAATCTCCTCTGACGCCCCTGGGATTGCATGAGTCCAGAAGGTCAACCCTCAGAACCACCACTAGAAGGCACTTTTGAGACTTTGAGAGAAGGCGGGTATCAGTGCTGCAACTCCTCCCCACACCCGGAGGGCAGTGGGGGTTCGCTGCCGCTCTTCACCCCAACCTCTCAATCCCTCAGACTTTGAAGCAGCCCTTTTCCTCGATGTCAGTGGGAAGGTCCCTACTCGTGAGCCCCAAAGGGAACTCACTGTGGCAGGGTCCTCCACCCTCTCCTGAAGGACCCTAGCAGCACCAGAGATGGCAGCTGCCCGGGACCTCCTGGGAAGAGGCGTCCCTCTGGATCTCCTGAAGGGTCCACCACAGAAGACTCCAGGCCACCCCAACCATGGAATCATCTGGGCTAACCAGCTCCAGGAACTCAGGAGAGGAACACTGGATCGCCTAGCTATGACCTATTGGAGGTTCTGAGTCAGAAGACTCAGGTCGCCGGTCCAGGTCCCCAAGTCATCCTCCTCTGAAGAGGGGTCGACCAGGGTAGACGCCATCAAAGCGACCACAGGAACCTCACCCAAAATGGCTCCAGACCTGGTACCACCGAAGGCTGCAATGCCAACAGTGCCAGAAGAGTCAGCCATACCTCCATCAGCACCAGGAACCGCAGCAGCACTGCAAACAGCACCACTCTGAAACACTTCGCACAGCGGACGGCACCGAATCTCCAAGACAGCACCGCCAACAGCACTGCCCAAGTCTCTGGTGCTGCGAACGTGCCAGAACCCCAAGCAACACTGCAAATGGCGCCCGAGTTCCCAGTGCTGAGAATGGTTCTGAAAACCACAGCGATGCCACTGACAATGACGCCTAAGTCACTTGCACTACAAATGGTGCCAGAATCCCAAGCAGCACCGCCGGCGCGCCGCCTGAGTCCACAACGCTGTGGATGGTGTCAGACTACATGGCAGCAAAGCTAGGCAAATTGAGGATCCACCAGAGCTGGGTCCGCAACTGGGTGTGGGTGCCGCGATACTGGGGAAGTCTGCACCTCTGAGGAGGTGACTGCGGGATGGTGCCGACAGCGCGACCCTGGGAGGGATCACACCATTCCTCCAGCACTGAAGAAGAAACCTCCTCCTCAGCAAGGCTAGAAGTGGAGGAGGTTCCTCCTCACCAGGCCTTATAGACCGGGAGGGACCCGGAAGAAGGGTCAAGATATCTGGCCTGGGAAGCCTGCAGGTGACATAGTCCCCTAAAATCAGTGGAGTCCTTCCAACTTTAAACACGAGATTTCTAACACCGGCAATCCATGGAGAAATAGGCATTGCAATGATCCATATCATGGTAGGGTCCCAGCCACGAAGACAAACATCATGCTGGTCCATGATGGAAAACTGCCAACCGCAGGGTCACCAATGCATAGGGCATGGCCTGCCTTAGACTACGTTTTCCCCGAACCTGACATGATGCGAAACAAACAATATAAACAGCAACGCCCAGGCATCATCAAAATATTAAATAAAAAGAACGGTCTTACCAGTCGTCGACGCCGGAATGAACCGGATGAAGGAGCGCATCAAAAAGAAAATATGGCCTGTGATTCAAAAGAACTTTATTTAACTCTGCACAGCAGGTGCAGCCTCGATAGTGGGAGAAACAGAACTGAGATGGAGGCTGAGTCTGCGATGCCTAACAACTGCCCCTCGCACATCACGCAATGCATCACTCTCGGGCAGCGCCGTTGGCGCCGACTCCTCTGAAAAAAAAATCCCATGGCGGTCGCGTCTCTGGCTTACACCCCAGCAGTAATGAATGGTGAAGACTGACAAGGTAAGATCTGAAAATAATAAATCATTCTTCTGTTTCCTAGTTTGATCAGTTACAGAACTCATCCATTGAACTTTCCACTAAAATGAGAGGCCCTGTTTCATCACAGTTCCATGAGTGATGCAAATTCAGGTAATACTGTTAGAAGTACCAAAAGAGATCTGGGTTCCTTCCTGGAACACTAGACCTCTCCCTACCCACCACTAACATGACTTCTTGATTTTGAAAAATGTGACCAGCCCAAGTGGAATGGTGATATTGTGTTGTTTTACAATCAAAGAGCAGCTTACACCTCATGGAAAACAATGAAAATTATGATAGGTAGATACAGTTCCATTCATATTTAAAATATGCAATATTCATGGTGATTTACATATGCATATCATGATACTTTACATTATTAGATAGATAGATAATTTATTTAAAACACCTTTCTTTCTTTTTAAAATTGAAATAGTTTTTATTTTGTATAATATAAGACAATAAAGTTTGCAATATAGATAGACATTTGATGGTGCTTCATATGCATAGATACAATTTCCTAAAATCCAAGTCCAGATCAGGCATTTCATAAAACTATAATTTACTTTAAAGAGAAATACATCAAATAGGGGTATATCAGGGCTATAAAAGATACACACCAAATTATAGCCAAACTCAAGCAGAGGAGAAGATCGAGGGTACTCAATTGAAATTGACAAGTGTCTGGGTCCCCATACGGGACATTGCCACAGTGGGTGACTCAGAGTGCCTCTGAAATTATCCTCCTCCCTCCACGGCACAAAATCTGAATAATGATCTAACTGATACAGGGTCCGTTTACTCCATCTGTTGTCAAAACTACTTGTCCAGTTATTCAGTTTGGCGAAATCTGCTCCAGATTGTAAACTTCATAAGTAAGTTTTCTCCAGGACTCTTTGATCGGGTGGTGGTAGAAAGCGAAAGTCAAGTGATTACCTTTTTGCAGTCAAAACCAAGAGTGCCAGAAGTTTGTATTGGACCCAATTAATTTTAAGCTCAGCAGGGGTGCCACGTCAGGACAAAAGCAGGTCACGAGCAACTCAGGCACTTCAAATATTGCATTTAATTCTGCTACTACTTCTTGCCAATATCTGTGTAGACATGGGCATGGCCATAGTATGTGTTCGCTCCCCACCCAGGGCTGTCCACAACCTCTCCAGCATCCCCGAAATCCTGACCCTGAACCTAGCAGTGATAGCTGGGGTTCTAAAATATCTAACCCTGGATTTCCATGCATATTCTCTCAATACACAGTAGAAGAGACTTTGGAATAAGGGAGGATGATCTTTGCCATATATCTTTATCCAGGTCTGTATCCAGTTCCCTAGCCCACCTAAGTCTGATATAGTCTAGGTTTTCTGTACTATATGCCTGCAGTGCTTGGTAAAGACTACTTATGATGTGATCTTGTACTACCCCTTTTAAATGATGCATAACCGTCAGTACCAGTTTGGAGGGAATTCTGCAATTTTAGATAGACAGTCTTCATAAGGAAGAAGTTGATTTTTACGAGCTAAGTAAATTGGGTATTGAGTCGGAAGAAGTTTGAAGCTGTCCTCGAGTTGGATGAATGAGTGAATACCCAGGGTCACACCACTTGAAAGGCGAAGTGCAGTTGGTATGGTTCCCACTTCAAGAGCAAGGAGGTTAGTTGAGGTGGGGATAAACTAGTATCATATGCTAAGGCCAGAGGACACATCTCTCAGGGGTGGATAGGAGGTGTAGCCACATTTGTAACCAGCGTCTGAAGAATTCCACAGTATAATTTTGTAACTGGTTCAGGGAGACATGTCAGGAGGTTCCCATAATAAATGACAGGAAGTCCTCCAAACCATTAAGAGTTACTTCAATATCCTTCAATGTGTTTTTGTTGAGTGGCTGCATGGTATAAGGCTGCACGGCTGTGTTGCTTATGCATACCTTTTATATTCAGTGGCTTAGGAAGTTGTAGTGAAGTAAATTTTATTCAAGGGGCTGTCTCCAAATAAATCTAGAAATCAACTTATCCCATGAATGGAAATAAGTATTGGAGGGAATATGGGCAATGTCTGTAGAAAGAAAAGGAGGCAAGAGAGCATATTCTGCTATATAGTTTCAGCATGGCTTATTATTCCCATGGGTAACTGTGTCCATCTGGAAAGATCTGTAGTAATATGCTGCATGGGGATTCTAGGATCACCAGTTCTAGATGTATCAACTTGAAGGTATCTTAATGCCCAGATATCTCATCTCTATTTTATTCCAGTGGAATGAGAAACGTGTCTTCAACATCTGACAGGGGTAAATGAATATTTAAGTACTTCTGTCTTTAAAAACACCTTTCTAAAAACCAAAGCACTTTACATAAGCATAACAAAATAAATTAAATTAATATATAACCCAGTCTTCAAAAACAATACAATGTAGGTTAGTAACAATGAAACAGCTAGTTCAGCCTCCTACAAATGTTTTGGTGGACAGCCAAGTTTTCAATTTACTCTTGAAATGGTAACAGAGGGGCATCACAAATTTTGCTAGTAAACAGTTCCATAGCAAAGGGCTGCCACTGAAAAGGTTATATACATAGATACATAGACACTGTCAGCAGACAAAGGCCTACGGCCCACCCAGTCTGCCCTGCTTGAGTTTGTAAGTTCACTTCATGATTTCCTAGAAGTCTGTTGCCCTTACCCCAGATCTCCAGAATTCTCTTATGTCTATCCCATGCATTCTTAAATCCCATGATTGTTTCAGCCCCTACTACTTCCTCTGGCAGGGTGTTCCACTTATCCACCACCCGTTCTGTGAAGTAATTCTTCCTCATGTTTCCTCTGAATTGCTCTCCCTCCAACTTTATCCCATGCTTTCTAGTCCTGGAACATCTTTTCACTGAAAATACTGTATTCCTGCACTCTGTTCCTCCCTGTAAGATACCTGTATGTCTCTACAATATCCTTCTCTCCCTCCTCTCCTCCAGGAGTACATATTCAAGTCATTCAACCTGTCCTCATAGGACTTGTGATGCAATCCATCTACCATCTTTGTTGCCCTCCTCTGAACCTTCTCTACCCTGTCTATATCCTTATGTAGGTAAGGTCTCCAGAATTGTACACTGTACACCAGGTGGGGCCTCACTAGTGTCTTGTATAGTGGAATATTGACCTCCTTTTCCTGCTGGTGATGCCCATGTCTATCTCTGATCAATTTTAACTTTGATTTAGGAATGGTCAGTAAACCAGTGGTGGTAGAATGTAACCCCCAGACAATGGGGTGGGTTATAAGTAGCTCACTTAGGTACTAGGATCCAAGTCCATTTAGGGCCTTAAAAGTAGGTAGAAGAATCTTAAAGTGGATCCCCATCTTACAGAAAGCCAGTGCAGAGTGTTCTTCACCAGAGTGATATGTTCATTCCTTTTACAGATATAAAAATCTAGCTGTAGTATTCTGTACAAGCTACATATGGTGGATCTGACTTACAGGAAGGCCCCAGTAGAGTACATTGCAATAGCAGAGATAACAAAAACATGCACTAGTGTCAGCAGATTGTCCTGGGCAATGTAGGGTCACAATCCTGCTATGCTCTTTAAATGACAGAAACCACTCCTGACCACAGCTGACACCTGAGGTACAAGAGACAGCTCTTCATCAAGAGTGACCCCTAGATTGTGAACAACCTACCTAGCCTGTAATTTTCCTCCCTCAGAACTAGGAAGATCCAGGCTCTCCAAAATGGGAAACCAGAGATGATCTGATTCCACCAGTAGCAACTCAGTCTTTCTAGGATTAAGCTTCAGCCCACTATAAGCCATCCACACAATGATCTCCATTAAAGCATTATCAAGCACAGACACTGGGAGTCCTCTCCAGGTTTAAATGAAAGATAAAGCTGGGTATCAAGAAGCGTAACAATGGAACCCCAAGCTATATTTCCAGATCACATCTCAAGCAGAAGCACGAACACTGTGAATCAAAGGGAGACAAGCTGGAACCCTAAAAGACACTAAAGTCAATGACAGAGTAACAAGATTGAAATTTCCCAAAATCACTGACTGGTGGCAGTAAATGAAAAGGATCAAAACACTCAGACTGTTCTTACTGCCCCAACAAATCTCTTCATGTGCTCCACCACTCTTCATGTTCAACAGTGTAAACCGTTGATGATAAATCAAAAGAACCAGAAAATAAACATTCTACAGTCCCTCTCAAGGAGCAAATCATTTAAAACCCTTACCTTGACAGTTTCTGTACCATGCCAAGAATGGAACCCAGATTGGAATGACTCACAGATGGTGAATTCCTCCAGATGCTCCCTACACCATGCCAACACCACTTCGCAATAACTTTACCTCAAAGGGTAAGGTAAAGATACTGTAGGTCTAAAATTTGAGAAGTTAACAGGGTTTAAAGTAACCTTCTTTAGAGTGGTTGAACCACCCTCATTCAAGACAGTAAGAAACACACCCTCTCAGAAGGCATTGAAAACTTCAACAAGGGCTGGACCAACCACCGTCTCTCCAATCTTCATTAGAGAAGTGGCAACAGGATCCAGCAAACAATGGCTAGGGTGCAGCTCAGCGAGCACCCAATGAATTTTCAACACATCAGTCACACAAAACTCATCCCAGATGACCCGAGTTTCTACCAACTCCACTCTTGACCACAGCAATCAGGAGACATCACTCTGGAGAAGTTTTTTTTTAATTGGGGCATGTATGATTTTGTATTTCTTTGAAACCTGATTTTGTCATCAGTGCTCTTTCCAGGTAATCCTTAGCTTTTGTGCTGATGTTCTCTTTTAGATTGTTCATCTGTCTTTCTGTCTGTCTGTCTGTCTGTCTGTCTGTCTGTCTGTCTGTCTATCTATCTATCTATCTATCTATCTATCTATCTATCTATCTATCTATCTATCTATCTATCTATATTTACATGTTCCTGATGGTATCCAGTGTAAGAATGTTCTTACATGCATTCTCAGAGTATACATAATCACACAAGAGGGTGAAGTTTTGTTCTTTTAATTCACTGAAGGGGTTGAGGACAGTAATGAGGTGAAACATTTGGCAATGTGACTTCCTCTGTCTTCAACTTTCCCAACTGTAAGTAATAAGAGCATAGCCAACTACTATACCATCAAATTTGTTATGCGCTTATAAAATGACATGGACAGATATTTCTGATATTCTACAGTATTTCTAAAGAGATTCTCTCTGGTGGCCCTACAATGATACTACAGGCAGGCAAGGAATACATTGAGAGATAATCAGACATTTCAGAAAATATCTGACCATGCCAATTGCTGCAAGCTGTAAATATTTTGTTATTAGAGCCCTGATAAAGTTAAATAGTTTGCAAAACAGCTAAGTTGGCTTGCAGTGATGGGGTGTATGTCCTATACACATCACACTCAAATAACACCCTATTTTGAGTAAAGATTCACAGATACCACAAGATTTGATCCAACCAGACTGTGCTGGATAGTTGGCAAGAACCATTATTTGATCTAACTATATGGCACATTCTTATAACCTGAAAAGTAAAAAAAAAGAGTCAATGGCATTTAGTGGCTGCCCTCTGCCACACCCCATCCCATAGGGCTTCTTCTTAAATCCCTGGGATACAGTAGCACCCCATTCCTTATTGAAACCCTGCTCTGTTCATGTAACCCCACCAAAGGATGGCTAATCTTGACTCCACTGAGCTCTAACCTGTGCCTGTCACTCTCCCTGAGCACCCATCAGCCATGCTTCAACTTTCTTACTCACCCAGCTCCACAAACTTCCAAATAGGTGCAGGAAGTACAAAGAAGCATGTGGGAGGACCTTTTCTCTTCATGCCCATGATGCCACACATCATCCCCAATTCCATGCTGAGCTGGCACCCACAGACTCCCTACAATTGTGCTCCCAGGTTGCTCCTGTATAAAAGCTTTCAGCTTAGTGTGCTATACCTGGTTAAACAACTAAATAAAGTAAAAAAACAATTGAGAGGAGCATAAAGCTGCAGCAGTCTTGCTCCAGGGCCTGGAAGCACAAATTGGCTGTTCTTCTGTTTGCAATCACATCTATGAAGAGCCACCAATGAGGCAGCATGACACAGTAAATACACCTCCCCAGTCCCACAGCTCAAATAGTCAAGGTCAGTACTTAGGGGCATATACTGCTGAAACAAATGTGATTGCTCAGTCACCTGACTCCCACAGTCAGGCATCTAGCAGGTTCAGGAAGCACAGGAGGACCACCATATCATGTCCCAGGGCAGACAAGCCTCTTGAGTCTCTGTGCAACCAGACAGGGTGAGGGAAAGGTACCACTAATATGTCATGAAAAGTTTTAGCCAGGGCATGGTGAGGCTGGGAACTTGGATTGGATCACTTGAATTCTGCACAATCCAATCAGAGATCTGATCTCAGATTATAGCTAGCATCAGAATGTACAAAATTCAAGTGATACAAAATCCTAGAAAATGGTTGTACTTCAAGGTATCTGATTTTTTGGCTATTATCCCAGCACCTCTAATTCTGAGAAAATTGGACCTTTAAGAGCAGTATGACAGGTTCTGAATTTTGCTACTTCTGTTGATTAAGAGTTATAACCCAGTTGTGTAGCTCCAGTTTTATAAAGGGGCTGGGCTGCATTCAAGGCAGAGTCTCACATGAAGGGGCAGGAGCACCCTGATTTGTTGAGAGTGCTCCTTCAATCTTTCATTTCAATTATTTTCTAGAATGCTGCCACCTCTCCATCTGCAGCTTGGTTAACCCATTCCTCTAATTACTAAGAGAATCTGCATGAATGGCAAATGAAATGCAGTATTTATATGGGCTTTTGTGTTTTGCCCCACCTTTGAAATACTATTCCATCGAATGCAAATGCTAGATGATGTCATTTTCTTGATCTCAGCGACAACATATGCACTCACATAAGTTAAATATATTCAAGACCTCTCACTTGTGGCGGCACTTTGGCCGTAATGTCTGTAGCATGGCTCCTGGGTTGCTGCAGCTAAGGTTTACTAAGTTCTGTAGAATCAAATGTTCACGTCTATGGCAGGATGCAAGCCAGCCATTGGCTAAGCTACTGGGTAATGTCATTGATGACATCACATGCTAAGCATGATGGAGAGGTGGGGATAAAAAAAGAGGGAAGGAGCCAGGTATTATCAATAAAACTAAATGTAAAAATACAGTAAAATGATGTAGCTAATATGACCTAAAAATCCCAGAATTCCAGGAACCCTGCTTTTATACAGTACATGTTCTACAGTTCTCTCTGTGACATAGCAATCAATTGCTTTTTAAACAATTGTGTTGCCACAAGCAGAGAATTCTGGCTTCCACCTGTAGGCAAGCAGCAGATGCAGATGAATTTCAAAAGCTAAAGATCCTGTCCCCTTTCATATGTGCTTTAGTAGCAAGGAATGAAGGGGATACAGTAAATGATGACCATACAGAAAATGTGAGCTGAATTCTGCCTAAATACAAACATTTTCTCTGAGGAATCCTCAGCATTTCAGGATCTATGGGTAGCCATTATCTTAGTGTCACAATAACAGCCTATAGAACAACCACAAATATGTGGCTGCTATTTTGTGCCTTCATCAGAAAGGTCATGGCAGCATATGTTGACATCAACAAGTGGAGTCCTGTCATAGAGCACGTGGTGTTCCACTGAAACACATCAGCAGGCAATTTGTGTCTTCTTTGTCCAGTGAAGGACCTGATCTCCTGTGTATATCCATGCAAGTAATATGCTTCGCCTGTTGTTTTACGAAACAGTCTTCACTGTGGTTTCTTTAGTACAGTGTAAAGAAAGTACAAGAGTTTCAATACCATGTCTTGACACTGTATCCAAAATATAAATGTTCCAAAGATGATTATTTTGCACTCATGTCTGTAAACATGACCTCAGAAATCACCTTGGAGTAACATCTGCAAAGAAAATCAAAAGGGGTTCAATATTGCAAGAAATGTTTATATGAAAATCAAAACTAAAAATTCCTCCACTCCCAGTGTTAATAAATTTTGTGCATTATCATCTGGGGCTTTTCCTATGTCCTACTAATATACTGGTACATTTCAGGTTCAGGTATTAAGTCCCTCACCTGAATTGGCCCTGCCTACCCTCAGAAGGCACTGCAGTAGGCTACCATGACAAACACCTCCTGCCTGTACCAGCTTTTCAGACAACCATTCCCATTAGTCTCAGTAGCTCATTTTTAATACTAGACTGTTTGCATCTCTTAGCAGATACACGTTTATAACTTAAACTATGTTGACAGTGTATCTGAATTATATACATTGCCATTTAGAATAGGGCTGGGAAATCTTTCTTTTATATAGAAAATTACAGCACAGTGGGTCTTATTGTGACCACCATAAGGATCTGACTGTTTTCACACATCAGCAAAGCTAAACAAAATCATTATTTTATCTGCAAGTAATAAATGCTTTTGGAAAGGAAAATTACTGGTATTTATGCAAAAGAAAAGAATGTTTTTAGGGGGATTTGTGATTTTATGTTTGCTTGCGCATGTGCAAGAAACATAGTGCCATCATCTGAGTTTTAGGTGTGTCACCCCTCTTCCAATTCAGTCAGTGTGTTGGCAGGCGGCCCCAGTCCTCCAATCCATGCTGGAGCTGTCTGTGACAGCTCAAAATGCAGTGAAGTACAGTTGAAAGGGGAGCTATGCTTCAGTGAGCAGCGATAAGATATCGCCTGCTCATCGTCTCCCACACACCACACACACAGGCAGGCATACTGCATGCACCCACACACACTGTACAGCCAGGGTGCCCAATCCCCGTCAGCTGTGCCTTCCCCAAAGCCTTTCCACATGCCATGCTGGGTGCCCACCCCAGCATGGCAACTCCTCATATAGCCGACAGGGATGCCCATTCTCATCGGCTCCTGTCCCCAGAGTACAGGGTGCCACGCTGGAAGCACACCCCTGCTTGGCAACTGATTGTATGGCCAACGAGGATGCCCAATCCTCAGTCGGCTCCACGCCCCCAGCCATCCTTCTGCCATGCTGGGAGCCCAACCCAGTGTGGAAAATGTCCCACGTCATCATTTACAAACAAAAACCTTTAAATAAAAAACTGTCCATTGGCGCTTCTCCTGCCTCCTCTCCCACAACCGCACCCACCCACTGTACCCTGCCTCCCACCCCCACCCCATACTTACCTCGGATCTCAGCAGCGATCTTCTGTGGACTGGGAACACGTCTGTCCTCTGCAAAGCTGACCGCAAACTGAGGAAATGCCGGTAAGCTGTATAATGGGATAGATAGGGTTTTTCAACTTTATTGCATATCTCAGGCATTTTTGATTTTGCACCAAATTTTCAACATGGGGTTTTGGGACTCCTTCTCATGAATGCTGTCACTGTCATGGCGTTACTTGGGCCCGAAGGGTGATTTACGCCACTGCACAAAATCACCTTTCCAGAACAATTAGTGAAATGACACTGCCAGTGTTCATAAGGTGAGCTCTCAAGAGCCTATTTTGAAAATTTGGTGAAAAATCTGTAATTACTGTTTTGACGAGCGTATGCTATGCAGTTCCTACGCAGGTTCGTAAGTTCACAAATTTTCAATATTACTCCAGACATTGCAATTTTACCACACCTTCTAATGAATAGTACAGCTGTCATTTTTCACATCTCACCCAAAACGTGTTTCCACCCATGTAGTGCACAATGGTGCAATCGGTGTGCAAAATCAATGTATGGGACAAAATAAGAAAATCACAGTGGCACTGTTCATGAGCAGAGGTCTTAAAATGGCTATGTTGAAAATTTGGTGAAAAAATTCCTAAAATGACTGCTACTAGGTGTGCGTTGCGGGTTCCTATACTGCGCTTGTAAGTTTGCAATTTTCAAAATTTCAATCAGATTTTCAAATTGCCATTTATTACACTTCCTTATGAGCAGTACAGCTGTCATTTGTCACATCTTGCCCAAAACATGTTTCCCATATGGCGCGCACATATGGCGCCAGTAGGTGTCTGCGAAAGCAATGTTTGGGACAGATTAAGAAGATCACAGTTACACTGTTCATGAGCAGAGGTCTTAAAATGGCTATGTTGAAAATTTGGTGACAAAAGTCCATAAAATGACTGTGTTATGAGTGAGCATTGCGCAGTTTCCATGCACCCTCATAAGTTCATGACTTTGTAATATTTTCAGTCTAGATTTTCACCAGTGGCATTTTCCACACTTCTTATGAACAGTACAGCTGTCATTTTTCACAACATGGCAAATGTGTTTTCACACTTTCAGTGCAGAGATGCGTGGTCGCTGTGGGAAATCATTGTTCGAACAGATAAAGAAAATCACAGTGACACTGTTCATGATCGGAGGTCCCAAAATGCCTGTGTTGACAATCTGCTGTAAAAATCCCCAAACTAATTACATTATGGGTGTGCATTGCACAGTTTCTATACGCTAGTGACTTCACCAGTTTTTTAATATTTTACTGCAAATTTGCAACATTGCCATTTTTACACATCCCATGAACAGTACAGCTGTCATTTTCTACATCCCGTCTCGAATGTTTTGCACCTGTAGAGCTAAATGCCGTGAGTCGCTGTGCATAAGTAGCTTTTGGCTAACAAACTGATATTGCCACTGTTCACGAGGTGGGGTCACAAAAAATGTTGAAAATTTGGGTGAAAATACCAACGAATGCCTGAGGTATTAGGGTTTATAACTGTAATGCCCAACCCTGTAGAGAATGACAGGCATCAGGGATGTGACTTGGGATTCTTGCCTGTAATGCTCATACCACTCAACACCCTGCAGCCAGTGAGAGGCATTCAGGTATGCCTTGGACTCTTGACTGAGTTCACCCCATTCTCCTATACTGCACCCATCTCACCGTACTTCCTGATGTAATGGGGTGCACATAAGGGCCAAAGACCCCAAGGCACACTGTGACACTTGTCAGTGTCTGCAGGGTGGGGTGTGGTGAAATAGTGTGTGGCCGTTAAGCCTGATGACCCTGGGATCCTGGTGGGCTGTGCAGAGTGTGGTAGCCGCTAGTATGGGCTGATTGGTCCTTTTCTGGAACTGTACATCAGAGGGGTTTCGGTGGTTCCGTTTAGCGGTGTGGGACCTGATTTTGGTCCTACTGCTGTCTAATACCCCTGGAAACATGCGGCCTGGTTGATGGTTAGCCTCCTATCCTCGACCCATTTAGCCTGCCTGTAGCTCACCCTTCTTTGCCTCGCTCGTGGAGTGAGTAAACAAGTAATTTCCTTATTGTTGAGGCATCTTTATTATTGATCCTAAATGGGGAGGAGGCTGTGGACATCATCGACAGCTATTTGCCTTGGTGGCTTTGTCCTTTTATGTCTGACGATGGATGGTGGGTGGGTGGGGGCTCTCTAGCCTGGCTCCTGGTGGTAGCGGTCGCGAACCTATGGAGGAGATCGCTAATCCAGGCCTTTTGGCAGGTTGGTTGTTGGGCCATGCTGTGTGGGCTAGGAGGATTTTTCCTCCAGGGAGATTTCTCATAGACAACTACTGTTCTTGATGGTTCCTTATATATTAGAAGGCTCTGGATTCACTGGGAGGTGGTACTCAGAACTTTGGATTCCTGGCTGTAGTTCTGATGGCTTCATATTCTGGTACCACACTGTATATAGTTTTTGGTGGGTTTAATTAGGGAGGTTTTTGGGGAGGATGGAAGGAAGGGAGGTGGTGGGAAGGGGGATGGGGAGGAAGGGGGCCAGCTTGCCTGTTCTACTTAGTGCAGTTTAGGAGCTGGACTGTATTGGATACTGTTAAGTGGTGGATAGGTCTAAGGGGCTCTCGATGGCAAGCTGGGAAGGGTTGGACTTTTGGGGTCTGCAGTTTGATGGGGGAGGAAAAACCTGCCTAATTAGATATTTTTATGACCATTTCTTGACTGGGATAATTTCTGTTGGATTGGTGTTATTTCTTTCTGGTTTATCTTGGCAGGATGTGGGATTTGGGTCTCTGGGGTTCTAGTGTGCTGTTATCTCTGTTTCATGTCTGGATATCTCAGGTTTTGCTTCCTCTCATTCTTTATTTAAAATGGCTACAAGTGCTATTAAAATAGTGTCCTGGAATGTGCGTGGGCTTAGGGAGCGGGTCAAAAGAACTCAGGTTTTAATCACTGCTCCTTACTGCAGGTAGACATACTTTTCCTTCAAGAAACCCACTTAGGTCAAATGGAGGTTAAGTGGTTATCTCGATCTGGTTTCCAGAATCTATGTGGCGGGAGGATCCAATTTTAGCAAAGGGTAGCTGTCCTCATCAAAAAACATGTTTCGTTATAAGGGACCTGGTCATACTGGACCCGGACGGGAGGTTTGTTTGGTTAAAGGTACCCTAAGTGGGAGTACAGTAGTTTTGGGTTCCATCTATGGGCCTGTTGGGAGTCCTGAATTCTTTATGAGTTTAGCCGATAAAATTAGCGTTCTCCTCCCTCGCAACTCATTTTGGAGGGGACTGGAATGTCTCGCCTTCACATATGTTGGATAGAGATCCCCAAGATAACAGACCCCTACATCTGTCAAAGGGCTCTACAGGATTTTTGTCGATGTTAGGGCTGTGCGACCCTGGAGACTCTCTAACCCCTCACTTTGGGCTTTCTCGTTTCTCTCTCAGCCCCATGGGTCAAGGTCGAAATTGACTATATTTTGCTCAGTAAGTTCTCCTTCCTGGTTTCCTTCAGTCTGGCATTGAGCCGATCATCCTCTCGGACCATGCAATAGTATGGATTAAAATTTCCCTGGACTCTGATTTTCGTCGGGACACTACCTGGAAGCTTAATACCCAGTTGCTCAAAGATCCCCATACGATTGTCGCAGATAAAATCCCTGATCTCCTCCTTCCTTGCAGAAAACCTTGAGTCTACCCGAGATTTGATATGATCTGGTGTTCTCTAAAATGCTATCTCAGAGATGAGTTAATAAAGATAGCTTCTGCAAGAAAAAACCCCGACAAGCCCGAGCTTTCTTTTTAGTGAATAAAATTAAAGACTTAGAAGCAACACACCCCAACTTCTCGTTATCGTCTCTGGAGGCCCTCCTGGCAGCTAAGAATGAATACACTGATCTCCTGAAGGAGAAAGCAGAGTACTGTATTATTAGGACCCAAGCTAAATATTTGGATCATGGGGAAAAAGCCAGAAACTTCTAGCTTTGCATCTCCGGCATTGGAAGGTTCACGGATAATCCCGACTTTACAGTCCCCACTGGCTCCATAGAAACTTCTCCCAGAGAATTGCTCAAGTATTTGAGAATTATTATAAGGAATTATATAGTCTGCCTCTATCTCCTGCCTCTCTCTCGGACATTGCAGCATACTTAGATGACACTGACATCCCTCAACTTTTGCCATCTCACAAAGGGTTTTGACTGTTCCCTCTCTCTTGATGAGATAGAAGGTCACTGCCTCTATGGCTTCAGATAAGGCACGGCCCTGATGGCTTCCCCAATTTCTATAAGGTTTTTCTAAGGAGCTCGCTCTATACTTAGGCTATCTTAATACCTTTCCTCTTCCTGTCTTATAGATCCCACTCTTCTTGAGGCCACTATTATTTAATTCCCAAACCGATAAAATTCTTACGGACCCAGCAAGCTATCGGCCTATATCCCTTCAGAATTATGACATGAAGATCTTCTCTAAGGTCCTGGCTGAAAGAATCAAGAAGGTCTGGACTGGTTTGCTTAGTCCGAGCAAGTGGGTTTGTGTATTCTAGATCTCCATCGGATCACTTAAGAACTTTGTCTCACATCTCTCAGCATGCACAAATATCCCGTTGTCCCATGGCTTTAGTTTCATTAGATGCAGAGAAGGCCTTTGACTGAGTGGACTGGTCCTTTCTCTGGGCTGTGATGGCAGGATGGGCTTCCGGCCTCCTTTTAAAGTGGGTTCAGATCTTTTATAGCTCCCTCTCGGCCAAGATATATTGTAATGGGGTCTTCTCTTCGCTTTTCCGGCTGTACACTGGTACTAGGCAGGGTTGCCCTCTTTCACCCTTTCTATTTAATTTATATTTGGAACCCCTCCTCGTCAGGCTAAATCTTCTCCACTTATTAAAGGCTGTTTAGTGCAACAGCGGAGCTGGTTCTTTCTGCATATGCGGATGATATACTCCTGCATGTTGAATGCCCTGCTGACTCCTTAAAAGCGGCATTAGAGGTTATTAGGCAGTATGGGGCCTCTCTCAATATAGATTAAATATTTCTAAATCTGAAATTTTTCCGCTAAATGCTTTCATGTATAAGCAGGATTTTGTAAATTTTGGTATGAGATGGTCTCCTAGATCGATCAAGTACCTAGGGATTTACTTCTCGACAGAGTTTTCCCTCCTTAGGAAGCTTAATTTGGACAATATTAACGGTCTCATACAGCAGGATTTACTGTGCTGGTCCACCTTCCCTTTCTCTTTGGGGCGAATCAATATCATTAAAATGAATTTCTCCCCGTGTCTTCTACCCCTTAACTTGCTAAATCTCTGGCTGCCTGTCTCCTACTTTCAGCAATTTCCTGTGATGTTTTCTAACTTCATTTGGTGGGGCAAGGAGCTAAGCGTTCTTTCTCTAAGTTATCCCTTCCTAAAGATAAGGGTGGTCTCCGGTTACCTAATCTTCTGTTTTACCATTGGGCGGCTCACCTTGCTAAGTTAGGGAGATGGCTTCCAATAATCTCGGATCTCCCATGCCCGGTCTGGCTCTAAGTTGAAAGGTCGATTCTTTGGAGGCTAAGCTGGACACATGCAATTTTATAACTCTCTATTGGTAACACCGCGGTGGATTGCGGACCGTCGATTCTTGTATCTCTTAAATCTCTTTTTCAATGTTTGCGTTTTATGAATATCTTCTCTGGGGGACTTGGGCCAACAGGTTGTTCTTAATCCTAATATTAAGTTGGGTAAATCAATGATTACTTCCGAGTGGCTTCCACAAATTAGGGAAACCAGGCTGGAACACTTTTACGACCAATGATCTCTTCTCTCCTCAGCTGACATACTTGCAAAATATGCCATTCAGATGTTCAGATTTTCAAAACTTACCAGTTAAGGCATCTTATTGCTGAGAAATTTGGCACCTCCTTCAGTGAATCAATGGTCTACCCTTCCTGTCTCAAATAAAAACCCTTGCCTCTAAACTGCATTCCGTCTAGTTAATTTACTCCATTCTCTTAAATTATAAATTTCCGAACCGTTAGAGCTCTAGTATCTGGTCCTCATTGCTGCCTGAGGCTACCTCAAATTGGCCTCGCATCTGGAAGGACCTTCATAGGTACCATACTCAAGATAGACTAAGGCTTACCCAATATTACATTGTGAACAATCTGTACTACACTCCTAGGAAGCTTTTCAAGCTTAAAAAGCTCCCACCCTACCTGCTCCAGATGTATGCAGGATGAAGGGCATTCCTTACATATTTTCTGGTCTTGTTGCAAGGTGGCCCCTCTGTGGTTTTCTATCTGAGATAATCTAGATCCCCTGCTAGGTCTCTCAAGTTTTTACCCTGAGATTTGTGTTCTGGGTGACTACTCTAGCATGGATAGTGTGGGCCTTGGTATCACATGGCCTTGGTGTCCATGGCAGTCAAGAGACTGGTCCTTAGACACTGGACTGATCAATTGGCTTTGACATATGCTGAATGGCTGGCTGAGCTTTCTGCTTACCTTAATTCTGAAAGTCTGTAGCCAGCCTACGCTGTCGCCTGGACCTGTTTCAGAAAAGATGGGGTAGACTGCAGGTGCTATATTTGCACCAATGAGTTCTTAGCCCTTTCTAATGCCCACATAGACAATCTATGTCTTGCCATATATTGTCAGATGTGTTCTCTACTGTTGGGGCTGAAGCATAGGTATAGGCGGTTGGTACCTTTACTTATTCAGTTTGAAGGCAATGCCTGTTTGGCACACTAGTTTTGGGTGGAGGGAGGAGGGAGGAAGGGATATGGGGTGGGGGTGGGTAATGGGTGGAGGAGGGATTTGGAGGAGGGCTTTGACATGTGGGGGTGGGGAGGGTTTTGTTGGTGGGTTTTCTTTTCTTTTCTTTTGGTTTACCGTGTATTATCTGTATTCTATCTGTTTGACATATGTTAGTGTTATGTTTTGTATGTAAAATCAATAAACTTAAATTAAAAAAAAAAAAAGCCTGATGACCAAAGGCACACCCAATGCCTGTCACTCTCTGCAGGGTGGTGGTGGGGTTGGCTTCAGTTCAATACTTCACTGCCATTCCTATTACGCAGCTCTGTAACTTCTGCACTACCACTGCCAATGCCAGCAAGCAAACATTCGCATTGACAAATGCTTGTTTTGTGTGTGATTCAGTGAGGCAGAATTTATTTACACAGAAATGGTGATGTTTATGAAATATTTACATCTTATCAAAACTTCTTCATAAAACTAAATTGAAAGAAAGCCTGTGCCCAGCTCTCTACTAAGTGTGAAATAATCTCAGATATGATCTTCCTCATTTTTGATGTTTGAGATATTTTTACAGGGTTACTGCTAAGTTCACCTCTTCCAGACTTTTCTAAACTTGACATCATCTTAACACTGTCTAATATTTGCCCTTTGACTGCTCCAGTACCCATCACTGCACTTTTTACAGTAGTAAACATAAATTTGTCAGCTGAAAAGGACCACTTAACCCACCCAGTCTGCCCAGATGGTCCTTGTCTATCCTGACTCTGCAGATCCTAACTGCTCTCTGGTGACCCACTCCTTCCTGCTTATTTATCAATGTATATCCCATGCATAGTTGAAGCCTCTACTGTTTTCACCTCCATCACTTCCCTTGCAGTCTGTTCCAGATGTCACACTCTTTCCAGTGAAGTAGCACTTCTTGACATCCTTCATAACCCCCACACACACACACACCCACACCTTTATCGCATGACCTCTAGTCCTGGGTTTTTCTTGTTTGAATGAGACTCCCTCCTGTGCCCTGTTCACCTCAGTGAGAAATCTGTAGGTCTATCATCTGCCCTGTTCAAAAGGACTGGACTGGACAATTTCTTCAAAATCAAATAATTTCATTCACCTGATTCAAAGTTCTTCATTCTTTCACTTGCCACTAAACAGTTATAAAGTTTCTATAGAAACATGTTTCTTCATTGAAATTCTAATAATTTTTAGGCTGTACAAATACACAAAATGAGAATAAATGAGAATAATAAAGCTGTTTTTTATTTTTAATTCTCATTTTGTGCATTTTCGATCAAAATAATATTAGAATTGAGTTATTGAATTACCCCTACTAAATAACTTTCCTGAAAGAAATGCTATTTATTTATAGTGATCTGTTCATAAAATATAGTTATTAATTTATAATTGTTAATTTTTTATTAGCTACAATCCCTGATGAAGAGACCTGTTTTGAGTCTTAAAATTGGCTACCAATAATAGTTTAGCAGCAAGTGAAAGAATGAAGAAACTTGGCACCGATCTTATTTTGTGGCAAGTGAAAGAATGAAGAACTTTGACTCAAGTAAATAAAGCTATTGATTTTGAAGAAATTGTCCAGTCTGGTTCTTTAAATAGTGTACAAGATTATTTCAGGATACTGGACTGTAAAGCATTCCAGTTCATTTGAAAACCTTTGAGTGGATCTCCTGTTTCCTTTTTGCACTATCATTTCCCTCGCACTCCTATTATCCAGGGTGCATATCTTGCATCCCTCAGTCTCTCTTCATCAGGTTTTTGATGCAGCCCTGAATCATTTTAATTGCCTCCTCTGGACTTCCTCCACCTTGTCTATCTACTCTCTGAGGGCTGCTTCTAGTACTGGACACAATACTCCAGGAGGGGTCTCACCAGTGAGCAATACAGTGGTAACACCATCTCCCTCCTCCTGCTGGTGATACCTCTCCATTTGCATCCCAGCATCCTACTGACCTTACCCACTGGTTTGTCAATCAATCAATAAAAATTTTATTTAGTAGTGCACATTCCTCACTTTGACTCAATGCGCTTACAATACACTAAAGAAAATTTAAAAACAATAAGATAAAATCAATAAAATACAAATAAGTAATGAGTTATTTTAAATACCCGTAAAAGACTGATTGAACAAGAAGGTCTTTAACTCCCATTTAAAAATCTCAACTGATGAACTATCATGAATCTTATGAGGGAGGGAGTTCCATAGGACTGGGGCTGCAAATGAAAAGGCACGTGCCCGGAGATTTTCAGGTAAATCCTAGGCGATCTGGTAAACCCTCATCCCGGAGTGGAGTGAGCAGATGGGGCAGTAGGGAGACAGGAGATCTTGCGGGTAACCAGGGCCTGGCCGTGCAGGACATTATAGGTCAGTGAGTCAACCCTGAAGGAGATCCGCCATCTAACCAGCAGCCAGTGCAGAGAGCACAGCACAGGTGTAATATGACATGATCTTGGTAGACCAGTCAATAACCTGGCTGCTGCATTCTGCACTAGCTGCAAGAAGCACAGATCTACCCCACTAGCCCTAGGTATATAGCATTGTGGTATTACTCACCTGATCAGAGGTAAGCAACTGGGGTCCCAATCCTCAGCCCTAAGACTCAACCAGATTGCACATTGTCATACTGCTCTACCACTTTGAAGTCTTCAGATATGATAACTTCAAGGTCCTTTTCATGCTTAGTGACTGTCAGTACCTCCCCTCATGTATCATATACTCAGCTCCTGGGTTCCTATTCCCAGGTGTATCATTTGGCACTTTTGGCATTGAGCCCCAACTGCCATGCTATTGACCACTCCTCATGTTTTCCAAAGCCCCAATCCATTCTCTCCACCCCTTCTGAGTGTTCACCCTATTACGTCTTTTGACTATCTGCAAAAGGCATACTTTAACTTCCAATTTTTCTGCAATGTCACTTATGAAGACATGAGGACCTGTCCCAGTTCTAAGCCCTGCAGCACTACACTGATCCCTCTCCCTATTAAAGAGTACTATTAACCATTAATCACCATCTGCCCCTCTGTTTCCATTTTCAAGAGTAAACTTAAAACTTGGCTGTTCACTGAAACATTTGTAGGAGGCTGAACTACTATAGCTGTTTTATTGTTACTAACCTACATTGTATGGTACAGAATAACTTATAAAACTCCCTCAGAAGATGCATCATATTACCAGCAAAATGTAAGTGTTCCATTTTGTTTAAAGTTGTGTACTGAGAATAGTTTTGGGGTGACAGTCAATTGTTTGAGAGGGTGATAGCATGCAAAACTGTGGGTAGCTTTAGAAGGGCATGGGACAGAAAACAGGGCAGTATGGGGAGGCTGAGAACTGCCAAAGGCAGACAAAAGGGAGGCAGGTGGGGCAGCTGCAATTTAGGAGAACTAGCTGCACACTCAAGCAGACATTGATGGACCAGGAGGTCTGTTTCTGTTGGCACATTCATATGTTCATATGTTTGTATATTTAAATACAATTGGATGGATATGTACATTATAAAGAGACCTGCCTAACTATGTCTGCCATGAGATAAATCACAGTAATTTGGTTACAGCCTGGATAACCAGTGTCCTCGTTAAATACTAAGTGATGTCTACTGTCTATAATACAGTGCATGTATAAAACCTCAAGCATTGTTAAATTTTCTGTGCTGAGTAGCTTGGTTATAAACTATATTATCTTGCTAACAAAATGTGTGTGTTATTCTCTTCTGGGTGGCGTACAATGTGTATAATGTCCCATGTATCAATTAGCCATTTTAAAACTTTGACTGGTAGTATATACCACCAAGTATAATGTAAATAATTTACTCTCAATGAAATGAAATATATTTTGCTGAAGGGTCCAGTCCAGAGTTATAACAAGTTGGCCACTGCAGTCTGAGTTTCACTAATGCCACAACACTACAGTGGTCCAGCTCAGCATGTTTGATTATCTACTCCTGGAGAAGGATCTAGGTGAGAGATCATTGTAATCTTCCTCAATGACACCTCAGCGTCTGGCACTGTGGACCATAGGGTGAACATGGATACATTCTGGGATTACACAGGTTTGCATGGCACTTTTCTTGCATGGTTCTGGTCTTTTCTTGTAGGCAGGAAGCAGTCAGTAGTGATGGGATTATAATGGTAGCAACTGGCTAGTCTCAGCTGTAGTATTTCTGAGGAGTCAGTACTATCTTATGTTTTGTTTGCCATGTTTATACTGCCTTTAAAAGAGACTATCAGTAAATTCAATGTTGCAAATACTGCTAGGCATATGATATCTGGCTGTCTCTGTTCTTTGCATCTGGACAGAGTCAGCGTGGCCACTTGGTGCTATTACTGGACTAGATGTTCTCAGAAGCAGGGCTCCCATTAAGGTCATCCACATTCTATCCTGGCTCTGCTCATTGATTGGGGTTGAACCCCAAATTAGAAAATTCCCAGCGATAAGAAACTGGAGTGAGACTGAGAAGGAGAGTGGCAGTTATGGACACTGAGGTGGTCAATTCCAAGATGGCTGCTGCACTCTATGAGGTTGTGGAGTAACTTCAGGAGCAGGGTTTGCCTAACACCTTCTGAGCTAATTTAACAGGTATACCATCATTGCCTGAGTGGCTCTGTAGGCAGCCTTTCCAGTTAAACTTGTGTGGCCTTCCTGGTGTGATTGTTCTGCCTTGTTTTGTGCTTCTGTTTCCCCAGAGTATGAGCATTTGGAGTCCTGCAGTGTAGTAGCCAACACTAAACTTGGAAGACTCAGGGTACCTCATGGGAGGTGCTAGTCAAGCCGAACAGGTGGGGCAGATGGGTATAGAGCAAAGAAAGTAAAGAGAATGAGGAGAACAAGGAAAAGTCACAGACAGCAGAGAATGAAGAGTGAAAGCTTTAAGCTGGAACCTGGTCTATCAGGAAGAGTTTGGATGTAACTATACAGAAGAAATTGAAGAAATATTGAAAGGTCCAGTAGAAAGGACTGAAAGGCCTAATGGAAAAGGATTAAAAGGACTAAAACCACATTTGATTTGTTGTTATCTACCACTGCTTGTTATTGTTTACCCTTCCCTTCCTATCTTTTTCTTTAGTATGTTTTGCTGCTGCATAATACAAATACCCAGCCATTTGTTTTGGCTCCCTTTGTCAACAGAGTGGCTGAGGAATAATTTGTGATAATTTGCTAAGGTTTGTCTGCAAAGCTGGATTCTTTTCACCTTTGGGTGTTTTGAAACACTGTGAGAGGTTGTGTTTTGAGAGGAGCGAAGGTGAATGTATCACAGTGAAGAATATTTACAGTACTTCACTATATTATCGCCCGTGTTTATGTAAATTTTAGCAAACTTTTCCTGGAGCTGAATGTTTGGAAGTTTTCAGCATACAGAAGTTTTTGTAGTTGAGCCCTCTTTTGAGCTTTTGGCTTTTCTGTTTTTCATTTTGGATCCCTGTTTCTTGTTTTGTGAATTTTGTGCTTGTCTTTTTATTCTCTTTCCTTTAATAAAGTATTGGTCTTTGGTGCTTTGGTGTTACATATATACAGATTTAATTTAAGGATCTTAATAAATATATTTTAAAATCAAGTGATAGAGAGTACTTAATGCTGAACATAGTATTGAATTTCACCTGATTGGCTAGGTATCATCACAAGTCTACAGATACGTGCACGTCGTGCACATTTTCAGTGCTACACAGGTGGTTCAGGTATGGCTTAGGGGTTCTTTAAAAGTGTGCAAGTGTGGCATTCTGAGCTCAGACTCACCATTATCTGCACTACCTGTTAGCAAATGAACAGCTTCAGTGTAATCTTTTTTAACTCTTTTTATCTCCACTCCCTGGAGAACTCCTTCCAGCAACCCTGGATACCCAGCCTCTACCTTCCCTGTGAGTAGTCCCTCACTCATGCCACTGAGCACCACCTCTGGGTCTGAACCCTCCAGAGGTAGGGCCACCCTATCCACCCAGGGCACTCTATCTTACAGGGCAAAGTGCCTGGCAAACACAGTGGCCCCTTGGAGGGAGATAGCCCAGTATTGGTAGTGTGGGCTGTTGGGCAGACAGGGTGCCTTCATCTATCCAGAAAATGGGGTTTCTCAACTTTTTGCCACATTCACTAACCCCACCCACAGAGTGTAGCTTGTCAAGGCAACATTATGCCACAACTCCACCTCCTGCTTTCATCGTGTCACTAGTCGGTGGACCCGACAGCCACCAGAGGTCACTACACTAGTGATCGCATCCCCAATCCTGCCCTGAGAAGAAAGCTGTCCCTACGGATGCTCAATCTCTTCTCCCCTGCCAACTCCCAGCGGCCGGGCTCATTCGAACCCAGGTCACCGATGTGGCACAAGGTGTGTCATCCAGTGCCTCAGCTCTCAGCACCACTGGACCGACACATTGAAGTGTTATCTGGAAAGGGAATGTTTAGTTTCCACTTACTTTGAAAATTTTATCCGAGGTATTTGTGCTAATTTTATGGAAACAGTTTGTTCTTCTTTTTAATATGTTTAAAAGTTGTTTTTTTTTAGGTACTTATCAGTTTTTAATCTTTTGTCTTGTTTGATTAGTGACCTGGCATTTCTATCAGGTTCAAAGACAGTGGGGCTTACCAGTTTGGGTTTTGTACTGGCTGAGTTTCAACTGCAGTACCTTGAGTCATGCTGAGGTGGGAGTATGAGGAGACTGTAGTGATCCATTTTGCACTATTGAAATATATGTGGAGATGTTGAAGGTACAAATGTAAAAATTCAGATTTGTAATTAAATTGGGAATAGGCAGAAAAAGGTTTCTGTCAGGAAACTGCTTTTAATATAATGTACAGTATTACATTCTTTATGTTACACTCCTTTATGTTGGGCTATTCTGCTTGAATTCTAGCTTTGTGTACTGTAGGATACTCAGAGATCTAGTTGACTCAGCTTGGAGTAAAAGCTTCATTCTACTTTTGGATTTGGACATTTGTATTTATTCTCTTATCTATTTTATATGACCAGTGCAATTAAGCTCCTATTGTTTTTGTTTTTTAATTAGGTTTTACAATAGCTGTTGCTGCTGCATTGTACTTATGGGTGCAGATTGTGGCATGTTTTATAACTGAATTATAACAATATTGGAATTATTGGGTCCAATTTGTGCCAAACTATTTTGAAGATGCTGCCAAAATTATAGTATATAGTTTTAATAGGTGTTAATTGGTGTGAAACACTTAATTGGAGGAATTAAATCTGCTGTAAATTAAAACACGAAGTGGTAAAATTGTTCAAAATGAGGACATTGATGCTCCTACAAAGCAAACTAAGGGAACTGAAAAAGAAAGGTTAAAGGATGCAAACAGCATACTAAACGCAGTGTATTAAGGAAGAAAGTGAAAAAAATATAACTAAGGTAGGAAGGAAAGTGGGCAATATTGCTGCATTTGACCCTACACAGACCTTGATAATTTTTCACTTAGAAAAAAATAACTTATAGTCCAGGATGAATTCGAACTACCTCGACCCCATGTCAACTAGCTGAGAAAAAAATTGAACAAAAAAGAAGCGAGCTCAGTTAAATAATAGTCAGGAACCTGTATATGTTTTGATTCAGATTCAATAAAATAACTCCAAATTTGTTCTTTTACAGTCAAAGTGACTCTATATCCCAGTAAAGGAGAGTCTGGGGAGGAGGGAATGAAAAGGTAACTTCTGGGAAAGACCCTGGTATAGATGACTCAAATCAAGTTTTTCCTGTGATTTCCCTATCTTATAACAGCTTGCCTGAGATAACAGCTATAGAAGATAAATCAATAGCAAACAGCAAGGTTATTAGTGAAATCAGGGAAGAATTGCAGGATATTACATGTGGGTTAAATAATTGATAAATCAAAGTACATCAAATAATGGTAATAATGTTTGTCAAATTACATATACTCCAATTATAGATGGAAATCTTACTGAATTTATAAAAATGCACATGTGAGAAGTGTTGCCATTATGGAACACTTAGTGATGATTAAGAATGAGCTTTTGATTTAAGAAGGAGGTTTCTTTAAATGCTATGAGATTGGAGGAACTTCTAGCTATTCAGAAAATAAAATCTGAAAGCACAAGATTCTTCTTCTTTAAATATCTGTGACCCAATTCAGCAAATTTTGAATCTGGAGGATACATTCATTGATATTAATAAAGAAACAGTTAATAATGACAACAGAGTTAACTCTGAATTGGCTCCAGAATGAGATGGATTAATGGGGAAAAAGTAGAAAGAAGCACCAGTTAATTATCAAAAGAAAAAGAAATAAAAATATGACTAATAAATATGATCAACTAAAATGGTAAACATGGTAAAAATAAAAAGACAAGGAATAATAATATTACAATACGATCAAATCCATTGATGATTGATCCAGTTAAAGTTATACATGAACAAAAACCTCCAGATGTGGAGGAAAATGGTATTGCTTAGTTAATACTAATAGTGAGTCTTGCCAACTTGTTGACGCTCAGGCAATTGTCACCCTAAGAGGTATTCCTTATGATTCTGTGGAAAACAGTGATGTATTGAGAATCTTGGTAACCATGTTATGTGATGATTATTTGATGCGGACATTGCTGTTGATGGAATCTGTGATGTCATAAGAACATATGAATATGAAAATGACATTCTGTAGGTATTTTTTTTAAATGCTTGTGTTGCTCACTATGTCTGAAGGCACAGACAAATTAAATAATTATAGCATACATTTGGATTATCCAGTACTTACAAAATATTTGCTACAAAATTCTGATAGGTCACAGATGACAACTAGGCATCTGGCTGATGGCTCCAATTATGCCAACATTCAAGATTTGAAATTTCAAAATGAAAATTTGAATATTCCTCCAGATGTGGTACATTCCATTTTTGGACTGGCTTATACAGGTAAAGAAAGTAAAAGCAAAATGAAGATCTTTGGTTACTCATTTGTTTTGAAACAACTTGGGCCTCAATTTTTATGAAAATGATATAGTGAATGTAAAAAGGGTATTTAGACTAGGATCAGAAGAGTCAAATTAATGTTACTTTAGTGAATAACAAGTTGGCCGAATATGTTGGCTTATGGGAGTAAACTTGATGCACTGGGCATCTTAATTCTGAACCTTAATGAAAATATGGCTAACCTGAAAGAGACTAAACTATATGCAGAAGGATGAAGCCTACTACAGAAACCATTTTTGGGTGGAGGTTAGCAATAGATTTAACCCTCTTGCTCATAAAGATGACTGACTGGATGAAAAATGTATTAATAGTGAAAGTAAGCTAGAAACAGGGACAATGGATTATATACATATGGAAAGTGTGGGAACAAAGGAACAATGAATTTGTGCTTAAATAGTTAATTTAAAACTGCCATGTGGAATGCTGCTGGACATATTGCAAAAATGATAGATACTGATCATTTGGACTATATCAAACAATTCAATATAATAAATTTACAGGAAACATGTCATAGTAAAGAACAAGAGGAGGCCATTTATTTAAATGGGTTTCCAACATTACATAGTCCAACAGTCAAAATAAATAAGATGGGTAGATGTGCTGGGGTCTTATCACTTATGTAAAATTATGAATAATGTAAAGTTGCTGTAGTTTAAAGTTGCTAAAACTGATATTGTTGCACTCTTATAACTGCAAGATGACATAGTAATATTCATAAATGTTTATAATCCTTTGAAAAACTCAGTCAATCATGAACAAGATCTTTTACTAAGCAAGTGAAATAAATCAAAATGTTTCATACTTCATATGCAAATGCAGAGGTTTATATAACAGGTATATAAGGTGTGGTCATCTTACTACCCAGTTGGACACTGAAGCCTCTAATTTGGAAAAACTATTAGGAATTCAGGAAAGATCATCATGTGATAAGAAGAACACATATAGTAATTATAAGCTAGAAAAAGTTTAAAGAGTTTGCTCTAATAATCTATAATGGGAGATCTGAAGCAGATAAGGATGGACTGTATAGTTGTACAAAGCCAGAGGCAGCTCATTAGTCAATTATGTTCTTAAATCCCATATGACTATTGTAAACATCATGATTTAAAATAAGTGGTAAGGTCAGACAGTGATCATTTTCCAGTTATTACTGTAAGGAAAATAGAAACAAAAGTTCAAACTGCTTATGAATCTAATATGGAGATATCAAATAATAGAAGAAGAAGATGGGATAATTTTAATGTGGATTATATTGTATATTATGACTCAATTTAAAGAACAGTTTAATCTCTAATGGATAAAAATTGGACCCTGAAAAATATATAAAGCTATCAAAAACATCTATCTTAGGATAATAACAAATCATGAGAAAATATTAAACAGCAGACCTACAGTATAAATAAGACAATTGTTTTTCTAAAACATGCCTAGGAAAAAAAGAGGACTGACGAAGATTA
This sequence comes from Neoceratodus forsteri, assembly GCA_016271365.2. NCBI lineage: Eukaryota > Metazoa > Chordata > Ceratodontiformes > Ceratodontidae > Neoceratodus > Neoceratodus forsteri. The sequence goes on along the minus strand of CM028131.1, from coordinate 253,966,643 downwards.
CTGGAAAAGTTAAGCAACATCCAACATGAGCTAATCTTATGTAACTGAATATGTACAGGAGGTGTGACAGAAATGGTAAGGAAAGAGTTAATGGTTTGGATTCTCTAGCTGGTGCTTTTAGCAGTTTGGAAAAAAAACACACACAGGCTAAAATCCAAATTCCAGCAGCATCCACATGCTGGAATTTGCAGTCCTCTAACTGCTAGATAAGAGCTGGGTCATAAATCTCAAGTGGACATCTCCACACACCCCAGTCCTGCAGACACATACATAGGGCAGTTTGAATGGATTGGGTCATTCAAATATAAACTAAAGGTCTAAAGAGAATATAATTGGTCACTGATAGGTGTTCAGTCTGATTGGGACAATTAAATGCATACATGTTAGATGGTTGGTGCATTCAAAGGGGAATAGGCGTTACCTGTTCCGGAGAATATATAAGTGGCTAAAAGACACTGAAGTGGTCTCTTTTGCTTTGGAAGCTGGGAGGAAACATAAGTTTGGAGCCTACCCATGTAGCTATGTTCATGGGAGCTGGCAGTTAGAATAGGGTCCAGTGTCTCTTAGAAGGACAGGAAAGGAGTTTAGTGCTAGCATATTTCAGTAATAGCCTTTTTCTTTTGCCATCTGTTGTTTAAAACATTTGTTTACTTTTCCTGTATGAGTGTTATTCTCTTGTGTTGTAAATATATAGCCTGTAACTGCTCAGTGCAGTTTCTGTGAAGTAAAAGCTATTTATTTGCTCAACAGTTGTGACTGTGATTTCATTTTCTAAGGTAATATTTAGTTTCCACTGGCTCTGTGTAGCATCTGCCACCCAAGAGAGACACACTACCAGACTTTAACTTGTGCAATTGCGCTTGGTTATTCAAGTTAGTAAGCTTGAAGGTTGGTGCTGGAGACAGTCCAGCTGGTGGCAGCAAATACCTGAGGACAGACACCTCTCTAAAAGCTATTTCAGCACAGAGGAGAGGTGGGTTGTCACATATTGGTTGGCAGTGGTGGGGTGATGATAGCGGACTCGTAGCTCACTGAGATGCAGAGTTTGCCAGTGGAACAGTTACCTTAGCGTTGCACAACAGGAAATATAAGAGAATACATTTGTACAAGTTTTATTTGTTTCTAGTTAGCACAGAATAGTGTAGCAGTACAGAATGAGCTCACGGAGTATGACTCACTTACTGTGCCACAGCTTTAGTGAAAGGTGTCAGGAAAGGGGATTCGGCTTGAGGGTCTAAAACACAAGAAAAGGCAGACCTCATAGCTGCCCTCTTGGCATGTGATCTGAAGCAGACAGTCTCTGGGGATGAGTCAGGAACTGACGTAGCAGACCCCAAACCAGCTTGAGGCATTGTGACTGCAGCTGTTGCTGCAAGAGAAGGTGCTGGAGGTGAAACGACTGGATGCTGAAGCAGAAGCAAGAAGGTTGGATGCAGAAACAAAGCGATGAGAAGCAGAGACCAAAGACTGGAAGCAGAGGAAAACTGGAAGAAAAGAGACTGGCAGACAGAGAGAAAGAACGTGAAGACAGAGAGAGAAAGAACGTGAAGAAAGAGAGAAAGAATGTGAAGAAGAGAGAAGGAACAACAGCACGAGAAGGAGATGATGACCCTTCACAACCAGCAAACTGTGAGTAATGGTGGACTGAGTTTGTCTCATGAAGTCAAAATTAATTCTAAATTGTTCCCTCAGCTTAAAGGAGATGACCTTGATTTATTCTTAAGGTCATTTGAGAGATATGACCAATTAAAACTAACTAAGGCTTCCTGGTCAACTTATCTCACACCCCTTACTTACAGGGATAGCTTTGCATGCATTTGCTAAAATGAGTAATGAAGACTATTTAAAATACAAAGAACCTCTGTGTGTAAACACTGAGGCAATGTTACCCAAAGGGCACTTGTCTGGGAATCCAAGTTTCAAGAAAATACAAAATCACACATGCCCACACAATGCAAACATCATGGGCTGCATATGCAAATCACTACAGAATATTATACTGGTTCAAGTTTAAGCAGAATTACATGGTGCCAAAGGCCTCTCACACAGTTTGCAAAGGGTGCTAACAGATGACATAGACATGTGTTTTGTTCTACCAGGACTCATCAGTATGCCTCATCTGTTTGACACCTAGTGGAATGAACCAGCTACCCTAAGACAGTCTGTCTGGGTTATGTTGTGGTGAACCCCATTAAAACAAAAAAACATTTAAAAGACAAATAACTTCGGTGTGCAAACACTGAGGCAATAGCTACCCAAAGGGCATTAAAACAGACGAGGCATACTGATGAGTCCTGGTAGGACGAAACAGGTGTCTATGTCATCTGTTAGCACCCTTGCAAACTGTGTGAGAGGCCTTTGGCACCAATGAAGACTATGCTGATTATGATAAAGTTAAAACAGTGCGTTGAAATGTTTTGAATTAACTCCTGAGGCTTATAGAAAGTAATTTAGGAGTTAAAGAAAAGCCCAGAAGACAGTTATGCAGAACTGCAGGTTCAACTGTGTACTTACCTTAATAGGTGGATGGAGGGCTGAAGCAACCACTGTGGAACTGATTAAAGATGTATTGGTGAGAGAACAATTCCTTAAAATTGCACCTGAGGACATGTGTATGGCTCCTAGACAGAGCATGCGCCTCTTTAACAGAGGTGGCAGGAAGTGCTGGCGTGTATCTGTCTAGCTGGCCATACACACAGCATAAGTCTTATCATGGGGGCCAGCACATAGTTATAAGGGATCCCATGGGGGGCAGCCCAAGGAAACCAGCCTGCGCCTGAGCCCAAAGTAGAGCACTGTGGTTCTAAGGGTATTAAAGAAATAGGACCCAAGAAATGTCATATTTGCAATCAAGTGGGACACTTGAGATATAACTGCCCTCAGAAACTGGTTAAGGGGCAGAGGTATGAAGTGGGTGATCAAGAGCACTGGTGTGTTTGTAGGGTGTGTCCAGTCAGAAGAACCAATCTCCGCTGATGAGAATTTGCATCCCATTGCAGTTAATGGAATAGTAACACAGGGATATGGGACACAGGCTCTGACATCTCCTTGGTAAGGCAGGATCTAATCTGGGCAGAGCAGATGGTGCCTGGGAAATACTCCAAGGTCCGGCATTCACAGGGCCACCAGTCCAATTACCAATGGCTAGAGTCTTCCTGAGCTGGGAAGGGGTCATGGAGGAAAGAAGGTGGGAGTTGTAGAGGACCTACCTGTTAATATGATTGAGGAGAAGGATTTGGACCCCAGGAAAAAACTGGTGTGAGTTGTAACTTGTAGTCAGGCACAAGGGCAAGCTTCTGCGGGTGAAGAGGGGTGACTCTGGGAGGTTCAGCCACACCCTCAGCAGCTGAGGAAGTGTCTAGCACAGAGGAGGGGCTGGCTAGAAGCAGCAGTCCAGAACCCCAGTCACAAATAGAGGAGCCCACAGGACTTCCTTCTGAGGGGCACTGGGAAGGGTCAGATGAGGGCAGCTGAGAGCTGCACAGTGAACTGACCCTACCCTGCAAAAACTGAGGGAAATAGCTCATAGGCTGAGCATCCTCAGGTGGGTAAAGAGTCCATTTACTGAGACAATGGGCTGTTGTACAGAGAATGTACAACAGAGGAAGGGCTAGATGGTGAGGTACTCCAGCAACTGGTAGTCCCTAAGGTTCACTGTCAGCAGCTTTTGCCCTCACCCATGATATCCTTTTTCAGGGCACTTGGGAGTGAGGCACATGAAAAAGTATCTAACCAACAATTTCTTCTGACCTGGTATTGGCAAGGATGTGGCAAATTATTGCAGGACTTGTCCACAATGCCAGCAGGTGGGGAAAATGAGAGACAAGACCAAGGCAGCTTTAGTGCCCCTGCCCATTATTGATGAACCTTCAAGAGGGCAGCTATGGACACAGTGGGCTATTGAGCACCCCAAGTTGCACTGGCAAGTGGTTTATCCTGGTAGTTGACGACTATGCCACTAAATACCCAGAGGCAGTGACCTAACATCCTCTGAGGCAGAACCAGTAGTAGATGCACTGTTGGGAATATTTGCGGGTGGGCTTTCCCAGGAGATACTGTTAGACTGGGGTGCCAATTTTATTTCAGGGTTAATGAGTAGTTTGTGGGAGAAGTGGGGTAAAGCAGCTCAAAACCTCCCATATCATCCCCAAGCTAATGGTCTGGTGGAGCGATTTAATTCAACCCATAAGACCATGCTAAGGACTTTGCTGACCATCATAAGAGGGACTGGGACAAATATTTGCCTCATCTTCTATTTGCATACAGGAAAGTCCCACAGAAGTTCACAGGGATCTCACCTTTCGAGCTTCTGCTTGGTCATAGGTGAGGGCCCTAGATTTGATTTGGGATGAATGGGAGGGTGACCATGCCTCCCAAGGGGAGTCTGTTGTGGACTATGTCCTGAACTTTAGGACCCACCTTAAGGAGCTCATGGGGCTTGCTCAGGAGCACTTGGCCACTGCACAACAGTGGCAGAAATTCTGGTATGACTGTGGGGCCTGAGCCAGAGAATATGAGGTGGGACAGCGAGTGATGGCACTCATCCCTGTCCGACAGAATAAATTACAGGCAGCATGGGAGGGCCATTCTCCATTGTCCAATAGGTTAGTGATGTCAATTATATGATAGAGCTGCCAGACAGGAGATGCAGGCAAAGGTGTATCATGTCAACATGCTAAAGTCCTACCATGACATGGAGGAAATGGTCCTTGCTGTATGCAGTGCCCCAGGAGGAAACTGAGATAGATTCACTGGTGGACCTACTGGGGAGGCCAGGGTTGCATCCTCTGTGGACAACCTTCCCTTTTGGAACAGCTGACACAGGCCCAGGTGCAAGAAATTGAGGGATGTGCTGAGAGAATTTGAGGACATGTTCACAGAAACTGGGGTACACCATGATGGCAGAGCACCACGTGGATACAGAGACCCAGGTTCCTCTGAAACAGTCCCCTACAGGGTACCTGAGCATATTAAACAGACTGTGAAAGAGGAACTCAAGGAGATGCTGGAACTTGGAGTAATCCAGGAATCTAGTAGCCCGGGGCATCACCCATGGTACTGATCCTTAAAGGGATGGCACCACACGATTCTGCATTGACTACTGGAGGCTTAATAGTTGCAGGTCTGATGCCTATCCCATGCCCAAAACAGATCAGACCCTGGGTGACTGGGGAGCCAAGTATTTGACCACACTAGACCTAACAAGGGCTATTGGCAGGTACCTCTGACCCCTGCAGCCAGGGGAGAGATCAGCTTTGCTACTCCATTTGGTTTATCTCTGAATCGTGGGTAATGCCATTTGGAATGAAGAATGCACCTGCAACCTTTCTATGGCTTGTGGATCGCATTCTGACTGGGGTAGAGTGAGTTTCCGTTGGCTTATATGGATGATATAGCCATATACAGCCAGACCTGGGATGAGCACATGAAGAATGTATGGGTTGTTTTCCACAGGTTAAAGAATGCAGGCCTGACAGTCAAGACGGAAAAGTGCCAGATAGATATGGTAGAAGTATCTTACCTTGGGCACCAGGTGGGTAGTGGGCACATTCGCCCAGAGCCTGCCAAGGTTGATGCCATCCTGGTCTGACCAACTCCTACCACAAAGAAACAGGTCAGGGCATTTCTAGGGACAGCAGGGTACTACTGAAGGTTTGTTCCTCGTTATAGCGATCTGGCCAAGACCCTGACAGATCTAACCAAGAAGGCAAAGCCAGATACAGTGAAGTGGTCAGAAGGCTGTGAGGTCACTTTTCAGGAGCTAAAGAAGACCTTAAGTGGCCCAGTTGTATTGGCTAGCCCCAACTATAGTTTAACGTTTATGGTCCATGTGGATGCCTCAGATCATGGGCTTGGGGCTATGCTGAGGCAAGTTACCCAGCAGGGAGGAGCACCCATAGAAACACAGAAACATAGACTTTGACGGCAGATAAGGACCACTTGGCCCACCCAGTCTGCCCATTTCCTACCTATTGGATAAGCTGCAGATTCTAGTTAACCAACAGCCTACTTCCTGCAACCCCCACTATAATTGCCTTATGTCTGTTCCATGCATGTTTGAATTCCCCCACTGTTTTAGACCCCACAACCTCTCCAGGAAGGCGGTTCCATGTGTCCACCACTCTCTCATGAAAAATAATTTCTCACATTACCCTGAGCCGTCCCCTCCATCTTTAAATTGTGCCCCTTGTTCTTACACATCTCTTTTCTGAAAGATGCTACCCTCCTGGACTTTTTGATTCCCCTGAGGTACTTAAAGTTTCTATCATGTCTCCCTGTCCCTCCTTTCATCAAGGGTATACATATTAAGCTCTCTCAGTCTCTCTTCACATGGTTTCTGATATAGACCCTGCACCATTTTAGTTGTCCTCCTCTGGACTGCTTCCATCCTGTCTATGTCCTTGCGTAGATGAGGTCTCCAAAACTGCAGATACTCCAGATGGGGTCTCACCAACTGTCTGTGCAGAGGAATAACCACTTCCTTTTTCTACTTGTGCTGCCTCTCCCTATGCATCCCAGTATCTCCTGGCTCTCCTTACTGACTTCTCACATTGCTTACCCACCTTTAGGTCATCTGATATGACTACACCCAGATCCCTTTCCATTATTGTTGTCATCAGTACCTCCTGCTTTGTGTACTCTTCTCCTGGATTTTTATTTCCCAGGTGCATTACTTTGCACTTATTTGTATTGAATCTAAGTTGCCATATGTCTGACCATTCCTCCAACCTTGCCAAGTCCCTTCTCATCCTTTCTACTCCCCTTGTGTATCAACTCTGTTACAGATCTTTGTGTCATCTGCAAGAGGCATACCTTTCCTTCCAGACCCTCTGCAATGTCACCTATAAAGGCGTTGAAGAGGACTGGACTCAGTACTGAGCCCTGAGGTACTCCACTAATCACCCCTTTCTTTAGAATGTGTTCCATTCACTATGACCTTCTGTGTCCTGTTGTGCAGCCAGTTTGTTACAAGCTACCACCGGGACCCATTCCCAGGCTGGCTAATGTGATTATTAATCTTTTGTGCGGACTGTGTCAAATGCCTTGCTAAAGTCTTGGTAAGCCATATCCACAGCCCCTCCTGGTCTATTACTTTGGTCAACCAGTCAGAGAAATCAATTAGATTCATCTGACATGACCTTCCTGCTGTGAATCCATGCTGCTTTGGATCCTGTGCCCTGCTGGCCTCTAGGTACTGAACAATTCTTTCTTTCAGAAGTGATTCTATCATTTTCCCCACCACTGAGGTCAAACTAACAGGTCTGTAGTTTCCTGCTTCTGCCTTGCTTCCACTTTTGTGAAGGGAATCACATCTGCCCTCTAGTTCTCAGGTACCACCCCATCTTCCCATGATTTGTTAAAAGTGTGGTTAGTGGTGTCACTAGGTCCTCCCTTAGCTCTTTTAGGATTCTAGGGTGAATCCCATCAGGCCCCATTGCTTTGTCCACCTTGAGTTCTAGGAGTTCTTTCAGGACTCTTTCTTCTGTAAATGGACTGGCGTCAACCCCACTACCCAGATTGCTTATACTGTTTAGTTTAGGTAACTCCTCCTCTTCTTCTTTTGTGAATACTGAGCAAAAGTATTCGTTCAATATCTCTGCCTTTTCACTGTCTCCCTCCTTACCTCCCTCTCCTTTATTAATCTTCACTATCCCTCCCTTAACCTTTCTATGCTCCTAATGTACCTATAAAAGGTTTTATCGCCCTTCTTAACTGAGTTAGCTATCTTTTCCTCAGTTTGGGCCTTTGCTTTTCTGACTGCCTCCCACTTATTTCTGATTTAATTGATATAGTTCCTATCTTGCTCCTTCTGTGATTCCTTATACTTTTTGAATGCAGCCTTTTACTCCTTAACCTTCCCTGACATCTCTTTGAGAACCATAGTGGGGTTTTTTTTCCTTCGCTTTTTATTTTTTCACACAAAGGCTTGTTGCCTCCATGATGGCAGTTTTGATTGTTCTCCATTGTTCTTCCACCCTCCTTTCGGCCATTTGCTAATGCATTCCTCAGGTATTCACCATTATGCCAGAGTCAGCCCTTCTAAAGTCCAGTATCCTTGTCTTTGTATGGCTTGTCTCCATGGTTGTGTTTATTGTGAAGCACACTGTGCAGTGGTCGCTGGTCCCAGATGCCTACTGACTTCTACATTTGTGATCCCTCTCCATTTGAGAGTACCAGGTCTAATATTGCTCCCTCCTGAGTGGGTTCCACCACTAGCTGTCTAAGGCATGCCCCTGTAGGGCATCGATAATGAACCTGCTCTTGGATGTGGCTGCAGTCCATGTCGTCCAGTTAATATTTGGCATAGTCAGGTCCCCATCAACAGTATCTCCCTTTTCAGCCATTTTGAGAATGCCTCTATCATTTTCTTGTCGTTCCTCCCTTGAGATGGGGTCTGTATACAAACCCTGTGTGGATTGTGATGCCATTCCCTGTCTCTAAGGTGACCAAGTGCCTCTTGTCCTCCCCTTTACTTTTTAGTTCTGTAGCTTTGATCCCTTCCCTTATGTGAGAGCTACTCCACCTCCTCTTTTACCCTCCCTGTCCCTTCTGTAGATTGTGTACCCTGGTATGTTGACATCTCAGTCATGGTTCTTCATGTACCATGTTTTGACTCCACAATATCCAAGTGTTCCTCTTCCATCAGGGCTTCTAGCTCAGGAAGCTTGTTTCCCAGACTATGGGCATTGATACACATTGCCCTCCATTTAATGTTGGCTTTATCCTTTTTACCCCATCCCAGCTCTTATTGCCTTGTCCATTTTCCATTTACCCTGTCCTGCCCTCTGTCAAGCTCTGTACCTCAGTGTTTACCCTACCTCAGCAGGAGGCTTTTGCCCAGAGAGTTGGCATATGCCACAATCAAGATGGAATGCTTGGGAATAGTATGGGTCCTTCAGAAGCTGCAGCCTTACCTGTATGGGAGAGGAATTTACTGTGGTCACAGATCATAATCTGAGTTGGCTTCATAGGTCAAGTGGGTAAAATGGAAAACTACTATGTTGGAGTTTGGTACTGCAGGCATACAACATGACCATCCAGCATCACAGTGGCAAACAAAATGCTAATGCAGACAAGCTATCTAGACAGGGCTAATGGCATGGCTGGATACTTTTAGGCACTTCAGTAAATGCATGAATGGCTGTGTCACTTTGGGTGGCCCAAGGACACATCTTCATCATCGGGGGAGATGTGACAGAAATGGTAAGGAAAGTTAATGGTTTGGATTCTCTAGCTGGCGTTTTTTAGCAGTTTGAAAATAACACACACACACAGGCTAAAATCCAAATTCCAGCAGCAGCCACAAGCTGGAATTCACAGTCCTCTAACTGCTAGATAAGAGCTGTGTCATAAATCTCGAGTGGACATCTCCACACACACCCAGACCTGCAGATACATGCACAGGGCAGTTTGAATGGATTGGGTCATTCAAATATAAACTAAAGGTTTAAAGGGAATATAATTGGTCACCGATAGGTGTTCAGTCTGATTGGGACAATTAAATGCATACATGTTAGATGGTTGTTGCATTGAAAGAGGATATAGGCATTACCTATTCCCAGGAGAATATATAAGAGGCTGAAAGACAATGAAGTGCTCTCTTTTGCTTTGGATGCTGAGAGGAAACATAAGTTTGGAGCCTACTTGTGTAGCTATGTCCGTGGGACCTGGCAGTTAGAATAGGGTCCAGTGTCTCTTAGAAGGACAGGAAAAGGGTAAGTTTAGTGATAGTATATTTTAGTAATAGCCTTCTTCTTTGCCATCTGTTGTTTAAAACATTTGTTTACTTTTCCTGTATGAGTGTTATTCTCTTGTGTTGTAAATATTTATCCTGTAAATGCTCAGTGCAGTTTCTGTTAAGTAAAAGCTATTTATTTGCTCAACAGTTGTGACTGTGATATCATTTTCTAAGGTAATATTTGGTTTCCACTGGCTGAGGTAAACTCTGTGTAGCATCCGCCACCGAGAGACACACTGCCAGACTTTAACTTGTGCAATTGCACGCTTGATTATTCAAGTTTGTAAGCTTAAAGGTTGGTGCTGGAGACAGTCCAGCTGGTGGCAGTGAATACCGAGGACAGACACCTCTCTAGAAGCTGTTTCAACACAGAGGGAGAGGTGGGTTGTCACAGGAGGGAGTATAAAGATTATGTGAATATGCAAAGATCAATAAACCAAAAGAACTGTGGGGCAAAATGTTAGCTGCTATTGATGAAAAGACAACTGCACCTTTTAGAAATTGGTCTCCCAGTGTGCAAATCAATATAAAACTCAAACGGATGCCTATATTTTGCTAGATCAGTGGGTTAAGTACTACTATGATACTTTTAAAATAAATCTCATGAAATTGGCATTCAGTTAAACACTGTCAACATTCCAGCAAAACTAGATGGTGATTTCCATTGGATTACATCTCATGAAGTATATGTGGCACTTAATAGTTTTAATAAAAATAAAGCACCAGGGCCAGATGGAATTTATCTGGACTTCTAAAAGGATCGATATTGAATTGTGGTCTGATATGTTATCAGACTTTTTGAATAAGTATATTATGTATGCATATACATCTTCATCTTGGACTGGCAGTTATATAATGCCAATCTATAAAAGGAGATAGATCTTATCCAGAAAATTATCACCCGATCATTTTCTTGATACAATAGCTAAAGTATTTGCAAAAGTCTTACTGAATAGACTTCCTGATTGGCTGCAAAAACATGCAACTATTTCACCTTTGCAAACTGTCTTAAAAAGGGTTGTGGCCGACTACCCACATTTTCTCTTGCATCATCTACTTGAAAAGTATTGTGTATTGAAGAAACAAAAATTATATGTAGCATTTGTAGACTTTAGTTCTGCATTTGATTCAATCAATAGAGAGTATGTGAGGGTTCAAATGTATAATATGGGTGTAGATTTTAACTTTATTATCTTGATTAAATGTTTATACACTAATACCTGGACAAGGATACAGTACTCTTAGTGTGTCCACCTAACAACAGAAATGCCAACTAGTGTGGGGTTCTTCAAGGCTGCATTTTAACACTAACTTTATTTAACATATATATAAAAAAAATTAGTACTTAATTTGGGTAGCTCAGAATTTCATCCACTAAAATAGGACAACAAATGATATCTCTATTGGCATATGCTGATGATTTAGCTCTTATTTCATTGTCTAGACTGAGCTTACAGAGAATTTTAAATACATTGAATATTCTTAGTAAATGACTAAACCTGAAACCTAATCCTCAGAAAACAAAATTGTGATATTTGGCTCAGGGAAGAAGTATAGTAAATTGTCTGTGGCAGGGTCTGCTATTGATTTTGTAAAATAGTTCATGCATCTGGGTGTTACATTTTCCTCAAATTTACATTGGAATAAACAAATTAAAATAAGTGCCAATAAGATGAATAAAACAGTGTGGGGTTTAAAGATTTAATAATAGATATGATGGGTGTACTATAGAGCGCATGATTAAAGCCACAAATGCTAAGGTAACTAGTCAGGGGCTAAATGTTGTGGAGACTTGTGGTTTAGCTAATATAAAAGAGCTTAATATGTTGCTAAATTAAAGTATACAAACAGACACTTGTGCTCCCTTCTGGAACACTAAATTCATTAGTAAGAACTCAGATAGAGCAAGTAGATATAAAAGCTTGGATCCATATTAGAATAATTAGGTTCTGGTTAAAACTAAACTCTAATTTAGACCACTTAAAAGATGCTTTAATGGAGAAAAATATGGGCAAAGAATAAGAAGCAGAATTGGTTATTGAAAGTTGAAGATCTCTTGAAGTATTATAACTTAACTATATTTAAACACTTGGTTAGAGAAACAAATTGTTATTAGTCCCGTATATTATAAAGTAAAACTGATGTAGTTATACAGAAAGCAAAGGAAATTGACTTGCAGTTAATTAAGAACTTAAAAGTCTTCTCATGGTTGACTAATAGTGCTCAAGAATACAACTTAAAATTTTATTTGACCCAAGTTCATAACCCAGATTATAGGAAGATTATTACTCAATATAGGTTTGAAACCTTTCCAAGCAACATACATGCGGCAAGATATAGTCGGATTCTACAATGTCAGTAAATTGCCAATGTGATGTGAAAAGCCTGAAAATCTGTACCATATAGTTTTCAAATGTAAATGTTATAGAAATTTAAGAATAAAATACTTGGGTGACTTCATTGGTTCCTTGATCATACCTACAATGTGTATTCTAGATCTACTATTTAAATCTGAAAACTTACAAATCCTGGAGAAATTAGCTATTTATTTAACAAAAGTAACTCAGCTTTAGAAAAAGAAGTATGCCTCGTAGGTGACTAAATGAATGCATATTAAACTGGTCAATATTGATATAATGCACTTTATATATGTAAGACTATTTATGATAAGATATATCGATGTATACTATATGACAAATCTGTTTTATGATGGTGGATTTTATATATGTGTTATTTAGATGTTGTCTTGTCTAGATTGTAATAGCAATTTTGCCCACAATAAACCAATTACTGCTACTGCTGGACTAGATTGTCTCCAATGGACTGACTCTGAATTCTGGTAAAACACAGCTGCTACTGGTAAGGCCAGAGCATCAGTTGTCTGCCTTAAGGGCAGCCTTAAACAACACACTTGGATGGGATTTAGTTTGTAGTGGAAAGGGCTGCAAGTAGGTCTTTCTTGCTTCATGACTGGAGTATAGTTATGCATTTTATATGAGCCTGCCTAGTTGTCCAGTCTGATGCTTACAGCAGGTGTGGAACATGGCAGCTCACCTCTTGATGAGAGGTCACAGCATATCACCTCGGCACTCCACAATCTGCACTGGCTACATATTATGCAGAAGATCAACTTAAGTGATACTGTTTTAACCATCAATGCTCTCGAGGGACTGGACCCCTCTGCCCTTTGAGTTTCTGATTGCCCACCAATGAAGTAGAGCCCTTCACTGCTAGTGGTCCTCCACTTTGTGTTAAAATTTGTGGAGAACAGAGCATTTTCAGTAGCTTCCTCAGTTATCTGGCACTCCCCAATACCACATATTTTGTAGATTCAGAGTTTGAACATCTTCATGGTAGAAGTCTGGTGGTGCCACTTTAGGCAAGTTACTAGTGGCATTTGGTTGCATTACAGTATGAATTTTCAATTAATTCTTATTCATTTTTGGGATATTTCTGTTTATTTATTTAGTTGTTTATTAATTTAGTTGTGACTGTTAGTATTTACGGTATACTTTTATGTGACTGAAACTTAGTTGCCCGACACCCGCAATCCCAACGCCATAATCCCAACATTGAAAATCCCGACAGTGGGATTTTGCCCACGGTGGAGTTTGTTATAATAATTAATGGGGTGTGGGGAGCAATGTCCCCAAAACATGAAAAAAAAATCAGCCAAGGCAAAATCCACTGTCGGGATTTTTGGTGTCAAGATCGGTGGCTTTGGGATTACAGGTGTCGGGGAGCCTGTCAGTCTCTCATAGCATATCCATATTTAAGTTGTAGTTATAAAAGTTGACTGATATGTGGCATAACGTAGTTGCGAGCAAAAAATTGCATTGAAACAACATGCATTTTCTTTTTACTACAACCGCGTTATACCACAGTACTGGTCATCTTATGTATAACTACCACTGTATGCATTATTTATGCATAGTTTTTTTTTATCAAGGCCCTGGAATTCTACAGTTCTGTGGCCATGGAATTTTCTGCATAATTTGCATCATGCCACATTATATATATATATATATATATATATATATATATATATATATATATATTTTGTACTGTAGTGCTACCATAGATGGGATTGAGGAGCCATTTTATGTTAAACCCCAAAACTTTGCACCTTAATAACTTTGCAACCATTTGACGGATTTGGCTGAAATTTGAATACACAATCAATAACCATAGGCCTTGGGATCTGCCAAGTTTTGTACTGGTTGGATATACAGCTGCAGAGTTATTAAGCATGATCTGTGCTCATTTACGCTTTTCTGGAATTCTGTAGTCGGCTTACAGGTCGTACGGTTTTGCAACGCCAGAAATCTTCACGGAACATCGCGGCCAGGGTCCCCGATGTGCCTTTTGAAGATTTGGTGAAAAATATTAAACGGTTCAAAGTTATTCAAAACAGTTTCCATTATAAGTAAATGGGAAAAGTTAACAAAAAGTTTGACAGTGTCGTTCAATGCATTTTTACTTTCGCAAATGGGCCTTGTTACTTTCTAAATATGCCATTTTGTTTTCAGTTGGTGATCAGAAAAATGGTTGGCATTTAAATTTGGGACCTTCTAGCAACCTAATTCTTTTTGTATTCAGCTAGTCGGACCCTGAGGATGCTTTCCATGTCTTTATTTTGTAGTAAAACACCCCAGAAATATGTTTTTCAAATTTCTGGAAAAAGTACTTTCACAAATTACTTTCGTTCTCACGAAAGTGTCGAACTTTACAAAGCTTTCACAAATTGCAACAGTAGTTTTCCATCTGTGGAAAGGACAGCTATTCTTTTGGCACTGCGCTGCAAAAGAACCGCTGGGAGTTTTGGGCTGATATTTGAGGAACGGAGCCGACATCTCACAGATGTGCCTTTCAGTGTTGTATTGAAAAATATTACACGGAGGCAAAGTTACAGCACTCCAAAGTTGACAGTTTTCCCATAGGATAACATTACGGTGCCTGACGATTATAGAAATCCTTCGGATCCCTGCTGCAAAATAACGGTTTGGTCTTTTTCCTGAAATTTGAGGGAAGACAGCCAACAGCCCAGATGTGCTTTCAGTGGTTTGGTGAAAAATATTACAGGGAGGCAAAGTTATGGCACTCCAAAATTCTCTTTTTTCCCATAGGATAACATTACGCGTTGCGGCGCCTTTCAGGGCCGTGATATCAACGCAGTGCGAGATACGGGACTTTTCATCAGAAAACTGCTTAGCTCTGATGGGGCTAATTACAAAATTAGCCAGGACAGTTATGAATCATAATGACTTTTAAATTTTTTTCTACATCGTACGGTTCCTGAGATATGACGATTTAGTATTCCAAGATCTCATTTTCTGCTCCGATACTCATTATTATGCATACATTATTTGTACTCATTGTCTTTCTCTATGCAGGTTTTGGGAAAACCAGCCTGTGCACTTACATTACTGTTACTGTTGCCCTTTCCGCTTGTGGTTCCGGCCCGTTTCACCCACCGTTGGCGTCTGCGCCACCATGCTATCCTTTATGCTTTCATTTGCACTTATGCTTCTGTTATTTTTTGCCATTTCTGTCTACAGTACTGTTTATCTTTCTGTTTCACTTTACGTCACCATGCCCACTGACATTTCTGTTTGCAGGCACCATGTTACTATGTGACAACACATCACGTGGGCAGACCGTCTCCGTCACGCCACCATGTGCTACTCTTTCTGTTCTCATTCATGCTTGTGTTACCATGTGCACCACTGTTAGCATTTCTGTTTGTGTTGTTGTTCCTGTTAGTATACCACAAGACATCATGTGGTGGGGAGCAGGGCCTGAGCATTACATTCACTATTTCTCGTTATCATTCTCAAAAGAAGGAATAGAGGCAAAATCATTACACGACAGTTAGTTGTTCATTGCGATTAAAAGTGAGGCTTGCGTTGAGATTTTCGCTCATTAACCGGCATTGGGGTGTATTGAGTCGTGGGTCCCAACTCTCACCCCATTCTCCTATACTTCTGCTGCTTTTACATCATGTCATGGGGTGAGAGTTAGGGGCTGATGATCCCAATGCACACCCCAATGCCGTTTGAGGTGGGCGGGGGTCCAAGGGGGTTTTCAACCCTAATACTGAATTTCTCACTTTGTCGCTGTGAACAACCCTAACTAATGCATTAAATGGAGTTTTTGCCTCTAATATATATATATATATATATATATATATATATATATACACAGTGATGCAGAATTCATTACTCTTGATGAATTTTCATTTAGATATACAGTTTTTTATAGTTACTGGCCCCATCCCCATCTTATTTATTATGAAGCCTCCTCTATGCTCAAAATGATAGTCATCAGTGACATCAGATCATATTTTAGCCAATTACAGGACAACTTTCTGCCACAGAAATAAATAAATCATGCAACAGAAATCAGAGAATGCTGCTGCAGAAGCCTAGCAACCCTACTGCAGAAATCATGACAAAGGGCCACAGAGCACTATGGGCCCTGGTTTTAAGATGGTGTTCTGTATTTTATTTTCACATCACTCAAAATATAAAGAAGGACATCTTATAAATAAAGAAGCACTCTAGAAACACGCGTGACCGGCATCATAGCTTAGGCTCCATATCGACCGCAATTTGCAGTCGGTATGGAGCTGCACACATCGTGTGTGTTTTTCATCAGTGACTTCACCCCAGAACCCCCATGTGGAAGGCTTTGCCCTCGGCCCCCCAACTCAAGCACTCCAACCGCAGGTCGGAGTTAGTTCGGGAGGTGCAGGTCAGGGAAGGGGTTGCCCGGTCCTAGCAGCACTTCTACAGCAGTATGCGCTGTTGTCGATATCAACACATGTCGCTGTAGAAATGTCGCTGTTCAGGGGCATACCATAAAAATCCATCTCCTAAGTCTATATCTGACAGGGTTTGTAGACTGTACAGGACTGCCCTCATCCCCTGCACACTGATGTGGAGATGTTGTTTGCAGACTGATCAGGTACCCTTTCTTCAAGGCCCTGGCAATGTGCTCCCCAACTTAGACAGGAGCATCTATTGTCACTGTCACTTAGGGCTCTGAAGGAGATAATAGGAACCCATTGAAGAGGTCCTCTTTGTTGGCCCACCACAAAAGGGACTGAATTAGAGAATGTTTTACTTGATATGCATACTTGTTGAACAAGGTCAACAAGTCTTGCTGCCTCAGATAAAGCACTGGAAACGCCAGAGACATCATTCTGAAATTGTTGTGTTTTATATACAGTAGTTGTTCAGAGATGCCTGAGATTTACTGCAAAAATAAAGGTTTTGCTAGGCCTTGTTCAATGAAGATTTCAACACTTACAGTATGTAATTTTTTCAGTTTTATTGTCCCTGACATTTCGCCTCAACTGAGCTTGTTCACAAGGTAAACTTTTCTTTCTTCTATTGATATAATTTTTTTTGTTTTAGTTTTATGGAGCACATCATCTTACCCACACTCATGTATCTTTATACTAAAACTGGCTAGCTCCAGCGTTCTAATCACATCAAGTTCCTCACCTGCACAATGGCAAAGAAGAATTAACCTTGGCCTTGCACTTCCTGGGTCCGGTGCTACTCAACAACAGGGAACAGCATGCAGACCACCAGGGATCGAAAACCCAACTCCTGTAAGTTCTCCATTGTCAGACCACACAGGGTCAACGCTCATTCACCCACAGAGTCTCTCTCTGGCTGAACAGCCTCAACCCTGCTATCTCTACTGCCCCAACTCTGGGCATTTTTAAACTAGACTACGGCTCCACCTACCACCTCCAGCTCCTGTGACTGCCTCCCATAAGCTAAGCCGAAATCTCCTCTGGGCCTCTTACTGCCTCTCTCCCCTCCACCCTCCTGCTGCCCTTACCCCACTGATGCTCTTATTTCCTATTCTGCCCTCTCCACCTTCCCTCCCCCACCTCTACCCACCCCCCATGTTACCAGCACTTATCCCCTGTTCGCTTGACAACCGCCTCTGGCTGCATCCTTGTGCTCCCTTTGCTACCTCCCTTTTTTGTTTTCCATCACACTGTCTCTAAGCCAAGCCTCAGCCTCATCTCTGGTTATACCGTCTGTACAGTACAGCAAAGTAACTCTGCCTTAATCGTTATCTGATTTATTCCATAACTATTTACTATTGTATTTACTGTGATTATTGCATTTACACTTTTTCCTGTATGTCCTTGCCTCTGACGTGGAACCTGTGTAAAAGAGCCTCAGCTCAAAGGTAATTGTAATCCTAGACCTGAATAAATAAATAAAAATAAATAAAATAAATAAGTTTACATTTCAAGTGCATATTTCTTTATATCCCAAATTCTCAAGATTAACAGTTTAATTCAGCTACTGTCTATCTTACCAATTGACTGATGCCTTATTCTTAATGTCTTTCTTGTAAAAGCTGTCACATGTATTTATCCTTTTAACCATCCTATAATACATTTATACATTGTATGTTAAGAGAGGCAGCATACCTGGCTGATTTGGCTTTGTAACTTGTTTTAAATTTTTTTCTATTGTTCTGATTCCTTGTTTCTAGATAAAGTGTAAATACAGACCCATTTAGTTCCATTTAGTAGGTTACTTTCTTTAAAGTAAGAGATTATCTATTCTTTTGTAGCTTTTAGCCAACTAGTCAAATGTTTGTTAAATAAATGTTTACTGTTTGCCTGTGCCTCCAGGATGTGTTAAAGAATGGCTTCTCCATCCATAACTGTGCCACAGATGCTGTAACTCTTGTCTCCACTCGTGAGCTCATTTTGAATGACCAGTGGGATGACAAGTGATGTCACCTCTAAGTGTTCGCGATGCTTGAAGTCTGGTTGCTAGCAGCCATACACTATCTCCCGCAGGGTACTCCATGGTGCACTGCCGAGGTGGGAAATGCAGGGGGGAGGAGTAGCCATCTGATTTAGATCTGACTTGGGCTTCAGTGTGCACTGTAGAAACTAGGAACTACCAGGTCCTTGGAGTGTGTGGCAGCGGGTGGAGGTCCAGGTGCAGACTACAGGATTCTCCTTATCTACTGCCCTCCTGGGGGGAGATTTCTGGGGAGGTTGCGGACTTTGCCATTGGTGAGGTATTGGAGTCCGCTAGATGTATAGTTCTGGGGACTTCAATGCCTGGGTTGATGATGAATCCTTGCAGTTTGGGTCCAGGCTCCTTCAGTTGATGTTATCTCTTGGCCTGACACAAGAAATTACTTCTGTGACCCAGCACAATGGCCACATGTTGGATCTGGTGTTCTCAGGATTGATCAGGTGGCATGGTCTGATCATTTCATGGTGAAGTTCTTTTGGGCCTCCCCAAGAGTCCCCCATTGAGATGGTCAACCATTTCCTTTAAAGGGACTGTCCCCAGAGTGATTATTGGCGGTAGCTGATCTATCTAGTGTAGACACTCCATGTGCGATGGGCACGGGTGAAGGTTGCTGCATATAATAGGGCAGTTTCAGGCTCTCAATACCCTCGCACTGGTCCATGTATGATGCAGATCTTCTCACTTGAGGTCTCCATGGTTTGATGGTGACCTCAAATGATGAAGACCAGGGGTTGGAAGTTGAGGTGTTGTTGGCAGAGGTCCCGTCGGATGCAGACAAAATGGTCCTGTGTGCTCACTATGTTGATTATCAGTGAGCAATCAACCGTAAGAAGGCAGAGTTCCTGTCTAGGAGATTACTGCAGGAAGAACCAACCATCTCAGCTTTTTCGAATTGTAGACAGACTTTTCATCTGGTCTGTCTGCAGCTGAAAACATCTTTTCAATCACTTTATGTGATGAGTTTGCTCGGCTCTTCACTGACAGGGTGTCCTCTATCTGGCAGGGATCCCATTAACGAGTCACATTCTGACTCACAGTGATTGGCTTAGGGTTGCAGAGGCACTTCACCTGTTTGGGATGAGTTTAAACCAGTGGAGGTGGCTGAGGTCATTGGGGTTATCTCAAAGCTGAAGCACACATATTGTGAGCTGGACCTGGCTCCAACATGTTTTTAATGAGTTGTATAGATTCTATTGGCCTGGTGTTCACCATGATTGTCTGGTGCTTGCTGTTGGAGTTTTTTTTCGGATTCCTTGAAAGAGGCTCTGGTGAGGCCACTTCTGAAGTCATCTCTACCCAGATATCTTGGCAGACTACTGTCCTATCTCCAACCTTTCCTTTTGGCTAAGGTTGCTGTGAAGATTGTGGTGCAACAGCTCGAGGAGCACCTCGTGGCTTTGCCATCTTAGAGCCACTCCAGCCAGTTTTCAGAGCCTGGCATAGCACTGAAATGGCATTAGTTAGGGTGCATAATGACCTCCTCAGGGCTAGGGATAGAGGAGACAGGTCAGTTCTTGTCCTCCTCGATCTCTCTTCAGCTTTCGACACTGTAGATCACATTATGCTTCATGATCACCTCAGCAAGTATAGTGAACTCACCGGCACTGTCATCAGCTGGTTTGAGTCCCATCTCACTGGCAGGAAGCAGCAGGTAGTGATGGGGAATTTATCCTCCTCCCGAGGCTCCTGCCTTGTGGAGTACCTCAAGGCGATCTTGTCATCGGTGCTATTTGCAGTGTATATGCTGCCCCTGGGAGAGCTCATTAGGTGATACAATGTGGGTTTCACTGCAATGCAGATGATACCAGCTGTTTTTGCCCTAGAACATCAGATGCTGTAAAAGAGTTCAGCACCTGCCTGACCAAGATCAATAACTGGATGTCCTTCAGCTGTTTATGACTAAATCCAGATAAGATGGAGGTGCTGGTGGTTGAGCTGGGTCGAGGATATGATGGGAGTGCTTACAGTGGAGGCTCAGGTCTTTTCTGGGACCTACGCCATTGACAGCCTCCTCTAGGGTGCAGATCTTGGCATGCTCCTGGATGACAGGCCAATATTTGAAGCTCAGGTGTCATCTTTGTCCAAAGTGGTTTCCACCACTTGAGAAATATTGCTAGGATCAAACCCTAGTCCTGCTTGAAGATCTGCCGCACTAGTTCATGCTTTTGTGATGTCCAGGCTTGATTGCTGTAATTTACTTCAGGGTCTGTGGAAGCACCTCCACCGGCTGCAGCTGGTGAAGAATGCTGCTGCTAGACTACTGACTGGCCTTTCTAGGTCCAGTCATGTGACCCCAGATTTGCGGGTTCTGCACTGGCTGCTGGTCAGGTGGAGGGTTATCATCAAGGTGAGTTTACTCACCTATGAGGCCCTACATGAACTAGGGCCCTGGCCATCTGGCTGACCTTCTCACACCGCTGTCTCGGCCTGATCCCTCTGCTCCTCAACCGGGTCCTCCTTGACGCTCCCAGAACCCAACTTAAAACTGCCGGTGACCGGGCTTTTAGCATTGCTGGCCTGGCCTTGTGGAATGCTCTCCCACTCTATATTAGGGAGGCCCCATTTGAGTGTTTCAGGAGTGGTCTCAAGGCCACTTATTTTTGATGGCCTTCCCAGATGAGGTGATTTAACCAGCTTTAGATCTGATTTGAATCTGTACTTGCTGTTCTATTGATATTTGTTGTTTTTCTTGTATTGTGTTTTGGTTTTATTTTACCTGCCTTTGTATGTTAGGTGCCCAGACCCTCAGGAATTGGGTGCCCTACAAATAAACTTTTGCCTTGCCTTGCCTACATAGGAGAATGGGGCCTTCAAAATTTTGTCATGCCTGTAGTGGGGTTTGTGAATGTCCCTGCATGCCACTCATGAAGCTACTGCATCATCACCCACACTATCTCATGCCTGTAGTGAGGTTTGTGAATGTCCCTGCAGGCCACTCACGAAGCAGCTGTACCATCACACACACTGTCCCTCCTCAAAATGGGAATAAGTTACATCACTTGTTATAATAGTAGAGTTTTCAGAACATCTTCTCCACAGAGTACCACTTTTGGGTCTAAGCTGGAGATGCTAGGATCCCGTGGAGCAAGTGTTTCTTAGCCAGTGTGTCAGCACTGGCTTTTTCTCAGCACATGCATGACAACCGCGTGGTGCGACACAGTTACCAATAGCCAATGCTGATATCCCAATTTACCTCAGTCTCTTAGTAAGGACAGTGAGAAAAATGTGCATACAAGCATGGTTATACTGTAGTACAAATAGTAGAGAAGGAAAATGATATATGAAGTGTAAAAGAACAACTCAATTTAAGCCGATTACCAAACTAGTAGGTACAGTATGTACCAGAGCCTTACTACAGGATGCCCTCTGAGGGGAAAAACGTAGTCCAAAAATATTACAAGTCTTGAGTTAGTGCTACTGTACAAATGTTATCATCTGCCTCTGTAATAGAAAATAGGATCTAGGTGATAATATTGTCTACAAAACACTGTGGCACACACACGCAAACAAAACCTCTAACACAAAAGACAATGTCGGTGAAAACACAACCGGCATAAATGCCGACATAACACAGAAACTTACATAAACATCAGATTTATTTTGTTGTGTGGGGCTCCACTCCCTCCCAGACATGGGGGCTTTACCCCATACCCCAGAATTAATATAATCAACTCCAAGGGTGGACCTGGGACAGGGAGAAACTCTGAGGGGGTCAATCTCTTGTGAAAAAAAACATAACCATATTTACAGGAGATGGGGAACCAAACCCTGGTCCCCAGGTCTCTCTGTTTCAGGTGTGAGGGCCTTAGCCACTCCACCACCGCAAGAGCAGCTCAACCAGGGACCACACCTACTACTCCTTTATCCTTCCCTATCTGCATACAGTGACAGGGGTAGCTATATTTATACCTTATACCTCTGTCGCTGAAAATGCTCTTGAAATTCAGATGCAATATTATTGCAGTGACATTATGGAAGTAATGTCTTAATGGGATACTGACAAATCCTTGCTGGCAACCAAGGGGATGGGACATGGATGCAGTCCCAAGAGTAACTTCAGCCTGTGCTCTGTGCAGGATCTAGAATTTAGATTCATACAAGACGCCTGAAAATTAGGGCTACGAATACCTTTTTCCAATTATTTGGCTGAATATTCTATATTCGGACCCATAATTTTGGGGAATTATGTATTTTGCCTGAGGTTGAAAAAGCAAATGACAGCTTCTGCCTGGCATCATACCTGATGCTGACAGCTGCTGCAGTATTTGCATTTCTTTCTGAGACCGAACAGGTGGGTCAGTGTCTATACCTGGCCCCTAGCACCAACAATGATGCACTCCTCACAGCAAAGTATAAGAATTTCTTATGTTTTGAATAAAATAGTTCTTCTCATATTTATTTTCTCCAATTTATCCTGATAGCCAGCATTAGAAATGTAAAAAATCCCCCATTTCCCCACCCACTGGGCACCCATATCCCACTACCCCCAATGGCAGTGACATCTAAGAATATTTAACTGGTCCCGTAGTGGATGACTAGCATAGCCCTCCTGCCTCCACAGCCAGCTACTATTGTCTGATATAGAACCATGCTAGCAATTCTCACCTCACCTACCTCACTTCACTCACCACTTACTTGCTCACTGGTTGTTTATTCTCCCCACGGTGCAAGAATTAAGCACCAAATATCCACCTCTACCCTCCTATGACAGTGGCACCACATTCTGATTGCACTAGTCCCATGGTGAATAACCGACATAGCCCTGCCACGATACAGCTGGCCACAGTTTGAACAGAACTGCACTTACCTCTCGCTTATATACGCGCTATTCCAGCATGACCATTCACAAATATGATCAGCTGATATAGCAGCATGAGGCGAGCAGCAAGTGCAGTTCTATTCCCTTTATACCCCTTTAACCTAGACAACTATTCTCCACCTACTTCCCCATATCCCTCTATGTTCTGACAAAGCCTGTACTGGGCTGCTTTTCTTTCTGCAGGTTGCACTTAAGTAGTAAGTCCTTGCTTGATGATGATGATGATTTCATTTTAAAGCATGCACTTCTGTAACGATGACTGGGTTTGGTTATAACGCTGATTGTGTTTATCATGCTTGTTTCACCTGTTCTGTAGTTTTGTGATACACTGACTTGTATTATGTACTACATTGACTTGGGGCCTTTGTAAAAGATTCTTCTGTGCTCAAAGGTATTAATGTCGAACGAGAAATAAATAAAATAAAAATAAATAAATATTCAGAAAGCGATGACTGGCTATGGAGGTAGGAGGGCTGTGTTGGTCATCCACCTGTGAGAACAGTTCAGTCAGAATGGGGTGACACTGCCATAAGAGGGTAGAGGTGGTTATGGATGCCTAATGCTGGCAGGAGGTGGGTGGAATAGATAACCAGTGATAGCTGAGTGACAAGTGAGTTAAGGCACAAGCGCAGGTCAGTATCAGCAAACAGTGGCTGGCCATTGAGGCAGGAAAGCTGTGCTGGTCACCAACGTGGGACCAGTTAGATATTCTTGGGTACCACTGCTACACTGTTACTGGGGGGAGGAATAATGTACCCACTGCTACAGAGAGTGGGGAAATGGGGATTTTTTTAATTTCTTATGAGTTGGCTAGAAATTGGAGGAAAGCAGAAGATGTTTTTGCTCTTATGTTACCCGGGCCAAATATCAATTTCTGAATATGAATAAGGGGCTATTTAGTATTCAGTCTTGAATATTTGGATAGCCCATTATTCATGATATTCGGAAAAAATATTTGGCCCCACAGCCCTGCTAAAAATATCCCTTTGAAGTTACCCTGCAATACAGGAGGCACTGTTTAGTGGAAAAAACTGTTGTCTTTGTAAGCAATGACATGACAGAGTGTGCATTATGAGTTGATAATTGCATGCCTGAGGTGTATTGTTAGGCACGAGGTGCAGCTGAGTGCCACTCAATGCACCACAAGCATGCAATTATGAATCCATAATGGCACGCCCTAGAGTGTCTTATTGCTCTTATAAAATGGCATTTCAATATTTGACTTAAAATGAATGAAAACAAGAAGTAATTTAAAAAGATAAAAATTGAAGCGTTTCATTGAAATATGCTTCCATTTTAACTCTGAATTCAAACAATAGTCCATATTCTGCTATCTGGAAGTAAGGAAAACAAAACATAATGAAAACTGTGTTTGGCACACATTTTATGCATTCAAATCAATACATGCACTGTCTCTTAATAGAAATGTGTTCAAGTCTTTAAACCTGCCAGGTTGCCTTTTGTTGGTGGGGAGAGGGGTGGGGGTGATAGATTTCACCTGAAAACACCTATACAGTGGAGTCAGCCACAATGAAGCGCAGTAACTTGCAGTAATGACGTGTCACAAAATCCTGCATGACAAAGGGCTTAATTGCCATTGACTTAATGGCCCTGCAGTAACCTGCAGCATTCTGTAGATATTCTGCAGCATTTCTGCTTGCATTCTTGCTGCCACATCTGTATATGATTCAAATGTACATGCTTTTATAAACTTCAGGAATGTATTTGAGCAGTTTGAGCCTGCTTCTGTCTATGTAACTGTTTTCCCACATTTCTCTTTGCCTATTTTCATCATCCTGTTGTTTTTTTCTGTCTTTCCCACATTCAAGATATGGAATGCTTACTATGGAATACAGGGAATCAAAATTCTGTTCAGTTCCACTGGCAGAATGTTCCTCTCTAACTTACTGTATACACACACACACACACACCATAGAGGATTGTGTATGAGCACTCATATTAATAAAGATGTTTTTGATTGAATGGTTTCTGTGGTGACAAGAGACCTGGGGAGCGTAGCTTGAGAGGTCTAGTTACCACAGAAACCACAACATCAAAAATAGACTTGTTTGTGTATGGTTGCTCATACACAACCTTGCATAGTGCATGGGCAACCATTATTGTGCCACAATGTCAAAAAGTGTCCCCAAATAACTTTAAACTGCCTTACTGTGGTGCATTCTTCCAGCGCGGTAGCGCTCATGTCAGCTCACAGCCACAGCTGCTTCATCACACATGTGCTACAATGTTCATTGTTGTTGTGCTGCATTAGTGATGTACTCAACGCAGCTCAATAACATCATGATGCACTCAGGGCAGCACAATAATGCTGTTCTAAGCATGTATTTCTATGCAGAATGGTGTTCTGTCATACACTATAGGATAATGGATGAGCATCAGTTAATAACCATGCTGTATTCACTTTGAGGTTGCCAGGACAACATTGTAAACCTTGAGAGTGAAGCTCTAGAGGTTTATTGTTGTCATGGCAACCTCAAGAAGTAAATTAGTGAGGCATTAACTGATGCCCATCCATTAGCTTTTATAGTGCATGGGCACCAGTTACAAGAAAAGAGTACTTACTTGTCAGTATTTTTATGTTGCACTGCTTTCCTTCAGTGTACTGTAGTTCTCCCCACTGCAGCCATTTGTCAGAATGTAGATGACAGCCCCACCCTGGGAGATGCACATGTGCAAATACAATGAGGTTGTTATGGTATCGATGTGACGTAGTCAAGATGGGTTAGCAACCTCTTGATGTCACAATACTAGGGCTGGGCAAACTGTTCCACTGAAACCAGACCTCGGATCGAACCCTGAATCCATGGACCAGGATAAACATGTATTTCACCACAGAAGTTTGGTTCTGGGTCCATTGAAAGCAGGGCTTTTTCTCTGCATGCCTGGCACCCCATGGAAGGAGGGGGGTAAGGAGGAACAGACAGCACCAGGTGGACCAAAAAGACTGAGGAGAGGAGAGTAGAGGAGAGGAACCAAGCCCAGGAGCAGGAGGACCACACATCACAGTCATGTGTAGTGTGGTGAGATCTGAGCAAGGGCTGCAGCTGCTGTGGTCCAGTCAGTCAGTTGGTGACTCTCGGGTAGGCTGTTGGTCTTGTTCTTAGAGTGGAGATCAATAAGTAGTACCTCATAAACTGCCTAGTCTTGTTGCCTGTCCCATGTGGTTTTGGAACATATTGAATACCAGAAAGAGGGGTGAGGAGAGTTGTGTGTACGGGTTGAGGATAAGGGCAGGCTGGCAAAATAAATTGACTTGTGCCAGAGGAGAAAGTGAGAGAGAGACTACTGGGGACCAAAGAGAAATGTCATAGTTACAGAAATCACAAATAAAGTTTATTTTTGGCCCCAGTGAGGCTGTGTGTGCACGTGAGCAAGAGCAGGCTGTCAAAATAAGTCTTTGACTTATGCCACCATCCAGAGGATAAAAAGAGAGAGAGAGAGAGACTATTGGGAACAAAGGAGTAATGTTACAGTTACAGAAATCACAAATAAAGTTCATTCTGGCTCAGTGTGCCTGTGTGTATACACAGAGCAAGAACAGGCTGGTAAAATAAATCTTTGACTTGTGCCATCCAGAGGAGAGAGAGAGAGAGAGAGAGAGAGAGAGAGAGAGAGAGACTACTGGGGCCAAAGAGAAATTTTACAGTGACAGAAATCACAAATAAAGAAATTAATCTTGGCCTCGGTGTGGCTGTGTGGTGTGTAGTGTGTACACTGTACACTGTACAGGACAGGCAGGCAGGCAAAATAGTACTTGCATCTGTCTGTCCTTCCTTCCATCTCTCTCTCTCTCTTGCTCTCTCTATCGCTCTCTGTCTCACTCTCCCAGCACACTCACATCAGGGGCCCGAGCAGGATATGCCACCAGTGCAACCCAGTCATGATGCAGCTAGCAGTTATTGCTTTATTTAGCAGTTTTACTGTAAGTTTTATACAAATCATGCATTAAATTATTTCTTTTTGCTTCTGTGTTGAAAATGACCTACTTTGGCCACTTTTATGCACTTTATTACATTTTTCAAATATTTATAAATAATCAGAACTAATCAGAACAAATCAGAACTCCACCATTTTCTGGTTCTTATTTAATAAGGGTCAGAACTTCATCGAGTTCTCTCAGCCTTACACAATTCTGTAACAACCTTGTAAACTGTTTGATTCCAGGTAATAGTAGGGTTCCCCATTATAAGGCCTCTTCTAGAGCCAGAGACTCAGTTATCTCACTGTCAGGACAAGCAGAAAAGATTTTCCTGATGAGCAGGTATAGATAGAAGGAGGATTTTCATTGTCAGCAAAGAAACAGCCGTAATGAAACTACAGTATGAACAATACTTAATGTTTCAAATTTGTTTATGTGTGCAAGGAGACTGTGATGATAGAAACATAGAAACTGACATCAGATAAGGACCACTAGACCCATCCAGTCTGCCCATTTTCCTACCTACTGCAAAACCACAGACCCTCCTCAATCTCCGACTTAACCTTTCGCTTTATTGTTAGGGTTCTTCTATGCCTGTCCCATGCATTTTTGAATTCCCCACTGTGTTTGCCCCACAAACTCCGCTGGAAGTCTATTCCATGCATCCACCACCTTTTCCATGAAGAAATACTTCCTCACATTGCCCCTTAACCTCATGTCATGCCACTTCATTCCTTAACATCTCCTTTTCTGGAAGATGCTACCCTCCTGTACCTATTTATGCTCTTAGATATTTGTAGGTTTCTTCATATCTCCCTGTCTCTCCTCTCCTCCAGGATATACATATTGAGATCTCCCAGTCTCTCCTCACATGACTTTTGGTGCAGGCCCTCACCATCTTTGTTGCCCTTCTTTGAACTGCCTCCACCCTGTCTATGTCCTTATGGAGCTCTGCCTCCAGAACTGGACACAATACTCCAAATGAGCCCTCACCAGTTATCTGTACAGTGGCATCACCACCTTTTTCTTCTTTTTCTTCTGGTAATACCTTTCCCTATGCATCCTTAGCATCCCACTAGCTCTCCCACAGCTTTGGCACACTGTTTGGCTGCCTTTAGGTCATCAGATATGATTACGTCCAAATCCTTTCCTGTTTGGTGACCATCAGTATCTCCCCCATCATGTAATCTTCCCATGGGTTCTTCCTCCCCAAATGCATGGTTTTGCACTTTTTCGCACTGAATCTCAGCTGCCACACTCTAGATCATTCTTCCAGTTTACCTATGTCCCTCCTCATTTTTCCACCTGTCCCAGAGTGTCCACCCTGTCGCAGATCTTAGTGTCATATGCAAAGAGGCACACCTTCCTCCTATCCCTCTGCAATGTCACTTATGACGACATTGAACAGGACTGGCCCCAGAACTGATCCCTGAGGTACCCTGCTGGTCACCCTCCTTTCCTCAGATTGAGCTCCATTTACCACACCCTCTGTCTTCTATCATTCCACTAGTTCCTAACCCAGTTCACCACCTTTGACCCACTCCCAGGCTGCCCAGCTTGTTCACAAGTTTTCAATGTTGAACGGTATCAAAGGCCTTACTGAAATCCAGGTAGGTCACGTCCACCGCCTCCCTCAATCCATTTCCCTAGTCCTCCAGTCAAAGAAATCAATTAGATTTGTTTGACATGGTCTTCCCTCTGTCAATCCATGCTTTCTCAGATCCTGTGTCTGCTGGATTCAAGGTATTCCACAATCCTTTCTTTAAGTAGTGATTCCATAATTTTCCCCACTATTGAAGTGAGGCTGAGTGGTCTATAGTTTCCAGCCTCCTCCCTACTCCCACTTTTGTGAAGGGGACTACATCTGCCCTCCTCCAGTCCTCTGGAACCACTCCTATATCAGTGACTCATTGAACAGGGTTGCCAATGGTGCTGCCAGCACCTCCCATAGTTCCCTTAATATTCTAGTATTTATCCCATCCGTTTCCATTGCCTTGTCCACTTTCAGTTTTGTGAGTTCCTTTAGGACTATCTCTTCTGTAAATGGACTGGTGTCCACCTTCCTCCCATATTTGCTCATGTTGCTTAACTGTGGTCCCTTACCTTCTTCTTCTGTGAATACAGAACAAAAATATTTGTTCAGTACTGATGCTTTTTCCAGGTCCTCTTCCACACATACCTTTTCTTCCCTTTAAGTCTTACAATCCCATCACTTGTTTCTCTCCTTTCACTAAAGTACCTATAAAAGTCTTGTCCCTTTTTTACCTCCTGTGCTATTTTTTCTTCTGTTTGTGCCTTTGCACTCCTGACTGCTTTCCTGCATCCTCTGTTTATCCCTGCACACTACCCTGTCCTGCTCCTCCTGTATTTCCTGAAAGCCATCTTTTTCGCCCTTACCTTCCCAGCCACTTCCTTTGAGAGTTATAGTGGTTTTCTTTCTCTGCCCTTGTTTACTTGCCTAATGCAAAGGTTTGTCACCTCCACTATGACTAATTTTAGATGGGCCTACTGCTTATCATCTCCCCATTCATTTCTCCCTGACAGGGCATTGTTGAAACATATCCCCATCTTAGTAAAGTCCACCTTCCTGAAATCCAAGACCCTCACCTTTGTGTGACTTGGCTCTGCCACTGAACCACACCATGTGATGATCACTGAACCCCAGGTGTCCACCCACCCTGACTTCTGTAATTCTGTCCCTGTTAGTGATTACACATCCAAAACTGCACCCTCCTGGGTGCGCTCTAGTACTAGCTGCCTGAGGCCCACCCCTGCATGGAGTACAGGATGCCTCTGCTCTTTGCTGAGGCAGCAGCTGGGAAGCCTCAATCTAGCAAATAGAAATCACCTACCAGCAGCCCTCCCCTTAGCTGCCATCATATGAATGGATTCCACTAGAACCCTGTCCATCTCCTCTCCCTGTGCTGGAGGTCTGTATCAGGGAAATAACATTTAATTAATTTGTTTTATTTTTATTTAAGGTAGTCTTATTTTTAGGCCCAATTATAGGCTTTTACAGTGTAAAGGTAGCAGTCATGTTTGTGATGGAAGATCAATTATGGTTGTAGGGGACTGATGGAGGATAGTTCTGATTGTAGGAGGATTGATTTGCTTATTATGTGATGTGGTTTAGGACCAGGATGAAAGTGCATTATGTAAGCAATAAGACATTATAGGGTGTGCATCACGGTGAAATAATTGCATGCCTCAGGTGCATTGAAAGGCATGAAGACAGCCAAGTGCAATTAGTGCACCTGAGAAGTGTTATTATTTTACCATAATGCCCACCCTGGAGTGTCTTTTTGCTCTTATAAAATGGCATTTAAATACATGACTTAAATGAATAAAAAGAAAGTATTTTAAAAGATAAAGAGTTGACCTTTCATTAAAATATGCTTCCAGTTTAACTCTAAATACAAAAAATAGTCCCTACTCTGGTAACTGGGGGTTAGCTAAAGCATAAAACAGAATGAAACCTGTGTGGCACACATTTTATAAGAAAAACATTGTTACCTTGCATTTTAAATCAATACAAGTACTGTCTCTTAATGGAAATGTGTTCAAAACATTGAACCTGCCAGGTTGTCTTTTTTTTTTGTGGTGGTGGTGGTTGGGGGCAATAGATTTCACCTGAAAGCACTCATATATGATTCAAAATGTATGTGCTTTTATAAACTTCAGGAATATATTTGAACAGTTTGGGTCTGTCTCTGTCTATGTGATCTATGATTGAATTATATGTAACATGGTATAGTGGTATAAATAAAATCAATTGCCTTTCGGCATCCAAACCTGTCTGGACATTAGGTAATTTCTGAAGAAACGGTCAGAAGACAATGCATCAGAGACTTCAAGTCCAAATATGATGAATCATACAATAAATAATTATCCCTTTAGTACGAGTAAGGATCTAAAAAATCATTGTGCAATCCATATGCAGCTGATTTATTTGTGACGACCAAATGATAAGTATAAAGAATGAAATGGATAAAATTAAACAAAATATTGCAGTTAACCATTTCAGATTAGAGCATATTTTACACAAATTGAATATTCTGCCCCTGAAAATAAATCTCCATCAATATTATTGGAGGAGGATGGTCAGAAATACATAAATCAGCTTTGATCAGGCCTGACTTTCCTCCATAATGATACCAGAATCTCCCCATGTGAACTTAAAAACAAAACAAAAGGAAAACCAGAAAAAAAAGTGAAATGCCTCACTGCCTAACAACAAAACCAGACTCCCACCCATAGAGGGAGAAAACAAAAGGGTGGTGTTTCAGTAAATGAAGAGGTGAAAAACAATACTAAACAATTTACACCACAAGATGGCATTAATCTGGAAACAGATGCCATATTTTCAAAAGAGATGGGTGGCACAAAGTAGAGATGTACCGACCATCTCAAATAATAGTGTCAGTGTGATATTCAAAAGGGAGATGCATCGCCCATCTCCAGAAGCACTATCATGCAGAGATGAGAGTATGGTGTAAATAAAAGGGGTGTTCCCATGAATATGCCACACATCCCTATTCAGTCAAAATGTGTGACGATCTGTCGTGACGCTCCTGTGAAATGGCTGCTCCAAAGTTAGGCATGGCAAAGGCATGCCTAAATCAGCCAGCCACCCACAGGCAGGCTGCAGAACTGCAGGCAGACCATCTGGAGAGAGCTCTTGGAGGTGCACCAGAACATGCTCCAGACACCCACACACAGCTGTCATGCCAGGATGGACGTATCCAGTGTCACAGGTGCCATGTCACCCACCAGCACCATCCAGGAGCAAGCCCCACACTGCATCCTGGATGTAGACACCCAGAAGCCAGATGCCAGTGCTGTCAGGTGCCCTCAGGCACACAGTGGGGTGGACAGCCAATACAGCAAATGTACTGGGGGCCATGGCCTGCACCCATGTGGTCTGCATGGTGCCATTTGGCGGTGGCATACACCCAGGGTGCTGTCTGGGGCAACAGTGCCCAAGTAGCCTGGTGGATGGGTGGCAGCCTGGCACAGGCCAGGGACTGGTCTGTGGTACACACCCATGGTGGTGCACCATAGGTGCACACAAGTGGGACCCACCTACTAGGGCACCTGGTCACCCTCTGCACACTGCCATTCCTTGCAGTCATCACCATGTGCCTCTCATATGGAGGAGCACTACAGGTGACTGTACACTGCATATAGAGCTGGTGTATCACATGCATGTGGTATACCAATCAGACTGTGTCACCCTGTGCCCTTCCCTGTTGCATGTCCCAGTGTGCCCCTAACACCAGTTTGACCCTGTACATGGCTACTGGATAATAGCACTGTTCCCAGGAATGTAGTTCACCCAACCACACACAAGCAGTCCAGCACACTCTGCTTGATAGGCTGCAACCTCCTGCTCACCTTGTGGAGGTGGTGGAGTAGCCCTGCAAATCTGGAACTTAGCATGCCTGGGGTATGCGAATGGCCTGAATACATTTCAGTAATGAGCTTACATGTGGGAAATGGGCTTGGAATGTGCAATGAGTCATTTACATATTCTGGCTGAATATTGTAACTTTGCACATCGTGCAAGTGGCTTTACATTGCATATTTCACCATGCTCCACATAGGCTCAGAAGTCGCCTGCTGCGCCATGCATCTCCGACTGTGCTGTCACACATCTTCAGAATATTCAGCTGGACATGTGCGAGTGCATCTCACAGTGCATCTTCTGAATATCTCATTATTTTAGGCCAGCACATCTCAGATGCTTGACAGAGCACTCTCTGCTAATTGCAGGGACTTTTGAATATGAGGACCAGAATCAATAAAAGTGAACAGGTTGATAGATATATGCATTTCACTGGAAAATTATATTAAAGAATTTGGGACAAATTGGCATTCTTGGGAGCGTGAAATGCTACTCAGGTAAGTCTGGATGCAGATTAAGCACAACAGATCTCAAGAGATTAATGTGAAACAGGAAATTGAACTGGTTGATATAGACCAATGTGACATTCTGTATCTTTATAGGTTTGTATTTGATACAGCATGTTCATCTATGTCAATTAAGAACAGGATTGTGCACATGCTCAAGGCAGTTTCTGGAGTAGATATAGTTGAGTCTGATATTATCAAAATTCTGAATGACAGAGATGAATGGCAGAGAATGCATCTGTATTTTCCGCCTCTCTTAGAATTGCAAACCACTTATGGTTGAATAATGAGAAAATTGAAAATCTGGGTATGAAACTCAGATTTATTACTGTAATAAGGATAAATTGAACAGTAAGGGCAATTCCTCTAGAAATGAGATCTTACAGCTTAGTATCCTTGGCCTGAAAGAACTTGAGCAAGAAACCCCTGGTAAATTTAAATGGACATTATATAACTTGTTCTATCATGCTTTACAAATACCTATTGTACTTTTAAAATAATGAAAGTACAGCGATGGCCTGGTGTGTACAAATCTGGACAAATTGACATATTAATTGGGGTCTAGAAAGCCTTAGAGCTGATCCTTAAGAAGGTCTCTGTTCTGGATGAGTTGGGCATTCACATTGTAGAAAGTGCTGTTCTAGTTAAACCAAAACCTGTGATTCATAATGAGACGGTTCAATTTGAAACAGATAATCTAACTTTTTCTGTTTGGCCTAAAAAGAATTCTAAGAAATCAAATAAGTTAAAACTTGTAATCATGGATATTTTGGGGCAATGTTTGAATATACAGTACCCTGATAAGGGATAATGCCTTTTTAGCTAAAAGATTGGGCAAAGATGTGAATTGTGATCAGGTTCTGATTTCAATGAAGTCTAAAGAGCTTTATAACATTTTACATAACTTAAACATTTTGGACAAAATGGGCATCTACATCATTGAGAACAGCATAAGCACCACAGGCTTTCCCCAGAAAAGGAGTTAAGTATTGCTAGCAACATCTCTTGGGTGAGCAGTTACCTCAGGAGCAGATAAACCAGACAGGAAGAAAACCTGATCCCAAGAGCTGTATAATATTAATGTAAGCTTCATGTTTACTAAACTAGCAAACTTAGATGGTTGACTAGATTCCATAAACAATGAAAAACAGATCCAAAACTAAACTTAATTGTAAGTTGATCTAGTGGAACATTGCTGGCTTGGCCAATCGGTTTGGTGGACATAGGCTGGTGTAACTTTATACGTGAACATCATATATCATGCTTACAAGAAATGTGGCAAATTAATGATGTAGCTATGCACATAAATGGCTATGATAATTTTTAGCATATTGAGGAAAAACAGGGAAAAACAGATAGGCCATCTGGAGGCCTTGTCATGTGTTCAAAACTGATAGCAGTATAACTGCTAAATTAATAAACAGTACATCATCAGTGCAGGCCTTCAGGGTTAACTTGCCAAAACATAGTTTCTCCTAATTAATGCATATATACTGCCTTCAAATTCTAAATATTATAAGGTAACATTATGGGAAGAGCTGGAGTGGTTAATCCAAAAACAAAAATATATAAACCTGGCACTAACATATTATTGTGTGGTGAACTGAACTCTAGAATTAGTCCATTTGATGGTTATACAGTAAACAAAATTCAGAACTGGCTATTTTAAGTCGCAGTTATCCACTATTTTCTCTGGATAACAAAGTAAATTTAATGGGGAAACATTAGTAGAGCTTGTAAATATTTATAATCTTGCACCAGTAAATGGGAGAATCAAGCATGATCACCTACAGCATGTAATTATATACTGTACATTATAATGTAAGAGGTCCAACAGTAGTGGACCACATTTTCCGAATGGAAACATGACTTATTGAGAATCATGTAGGGTTGTGGAGAGAGAGAGAAAGTAATCACTTCATTTAGCTCTGGTTAGGACTGATCTGGTTTTTGAAAAGCGCATTATAAATAAAAGTTGATTTGATTTGATTTGACCATGAATTTAGAAGCCTGAAGGATAAAATGAATGACTTGCAGGCCCTCATTGTGGAGAGGGAGGTGGACATGGCAGCCATCACAGAAACATGGGCCACCATCATGACTGGAACCTGGTGGTCCCAGTGTACAGAATGTTCTGCAGGATAGGGAAAACAGTAGGGGGTGAGTGGCATTATATGTGAGGGAGGGGCTAAAGTACATTAGGGAGGGGGAGGAGGGAGAAGAGAGCCTGCCATGGCTGCTAATCCAGGATTCCAGGAATAGGACTCTCCAGATGGGAGTGGTACAGGCCACCCTCCCAGACAGAGGAGTTGGACAAAGAACTTGCAAGGCAGATTAGAAGGGCATGCGGAAGGAGAGTGTGGTGGTTGTGGGAGACTTCAACCTGCTGGGGTAGATTGGGAAATGCAGCCACCAGCATATAAGGAGCAGGTACTACTGGATGCCTTTCAGGAAAGCTTCTTGACACAGATGATCAGCGAACCAACCGGGGGGACACCCCTCGACCTAGTGCTCATAAATGGGAGTTTGTGAGGATATCAAGGTAGATGAACCACTAACAGGGAGTGACCACCACTCAGTATGGTTCAGGTTGATTATGGGCAAGGGGTGCATCAACGCAAAGGTGCTGGATTTCAGGTGGGCGGATTTTGCACAGATGGGGAGGTAGGAATGGGTACCTGAAAAGGA
Organism: Neoceratodus forsteri; assembly: GCA_016271365.2. Classification (NCBI taxonomy): domain Eukaryota; kingdom Metazoa; phylum Chordata; order Ceratodontiformes; family Ceratodontidae; genus Neoceratodus; species Neoceratodus forsteri. The sequence goes on along the minus strand of CM028131.1, from coordinate 253,930,740 downwards.
TCCAACCTAGTATGACCACAGACCAGAGATGGGAGCTTACTAAGAAGGGAATACTAGAGGCTACCAGTTCCTGTATCAGGACTGGAGTAAAAAGGCCAGGGCAAAAGGACAAGCTGGATGAGCAGGGAGTTGTGGAAAAGTTGAGGAGATAAAGGGTGGCCTTAGGAGATTCAGGAAATCAAGAAGGGGTAAGATTGGGAAGAGTACCTGCAGGAGGCAAGGGAGGTTACAAGGGCAGTTAGGACAGCAAAATCCACCAAAGAGCTCAGGCTGGTGCAAGGCATTAAGAAGGGGGAAGAGTTTCTTCAGGTACATCAGGGAGAAAAGGAGCTGTAAAGAACAGATAGTAAGGATTAAGATGGATGGGCGATGGGTAGAGAAGGATGGAGAAAAGGCAGAAGCACTCAATGACTACTTTTGCTCAGTATCTACGAAGAGAGAAGGAGGGCTACTCAAGGGGTGGGAGGCAGTAAAGGCTGGGAAGGAGTCATGGATGGGGTGATCACAGAAGGTAGGAGTGCTGTAGGACTTGAGAGCGCTGAGGGGTGGACAAGGCACCAGGGGCTAGATGGCATTCACCCAGGGTAATGAAGGAGCTAGCAGAGATCCTGGTGGTGCCTTGCAGGTCTATTTAATGCCTCACTGAATTTGGGATGCATACCCAAGGATTGGAGTTTGGCCACGTGGTTCCCTGCATAAGAACGGCCCCAAAGATGAACCAGGGAACTATAGACTGGTGAGCCTCATGTCCATCATGAGAAAGCTACTGAAATTATCCTGAAGGAGAGGCTGGTGTCCCTGCTGGAGTTCAATGGGCTGCAGGACAGCAGACAGCATGGTCTTGTTGTAGGCAGATCCTGCCAAACCAACCTGGTAGACTACTATGACTGGGTAATTAGACAGATGGATAAGGCCATGCAGTGGATGTCCTGTACCTGGACTTCAGCAAGGCGTTCAATTCAGTGCTGCATGGGATGCTTGGAATAAAACTGAAAGGCACAGGGGTGGGAGCAAAAATGGTGGGATGGGTGACAAACTGGCTGCAGGGAAGGCAGTAGAGGGTGGTGGTGGAAGGGGAACTCTCATCCCCAAGGGTAGTAATGAGTGGGGTTCCACAGGGCTCAGTGCTGGGACCAGTTTTATTTGGGATATTCACTGCAGACATTTCCATGGGCATTAAGAGCAGCATCAGCCTGTTTGCCGATGACACCAAGATAGGGGCAGTGGTGGATGACATAGAGGGGTGGCAGAGTTTGCAAGAAAATCTGAAAAAGCTGGAGACCTGGTCAGACACTTGGCAGCTAAGAACAATGCCAAAATGTGTAAGGTACTGCATTTTGGGGCAAAAATCCAAGGAGAATCTACCAACTGGGGAATGCAGCTGGTGGAGACTGAGGAGGAGAAAGATCTGGGGTGGTCATCACGGGATCAATGAACAACCTACCACAGTGTAGGAAGGTAGCAGCAAGGGCCAACAAAATGCTGGGTTGCATCGCAAGGGGAATAATGTTGTGGAGGGGGAGGTGATTCTGCCACTGTATAGATCATTAGTTAGATCTCATCTCGAATACTGCATGCAGTACTGGCACCCGTACCTGAAAAGGGACATTAAATTACTGGAGAAGTGCAGTGCAGAGCAACTAAGATGATCCAGGGACTGTGGGACTTATCATATGAGAGTAAGCTAAAGGAGTTGAACATATACTCGCTGGAGGAGAGGGGGGACAGAGGGATATGGATTGAGACATTCAAGTACATAAGAGGGATAAACAAGACTCGTATGGAGGGGCTATTCAGGGTAAGGGTGGGGAGAAACACTCGAGGCCATGACATGAGATTGGGGGGTTCAGGAGGGAAATGAGGAAACACTTTTTCACAGAGAGGGTTGTGGCAGGGTGGAACACATTACCAGCAGAGATGGTAGCCTATAGAACAGTAGGCTGCTTCAAAAGGGGATGGAACAGGGTAAGAGGAAGTTAAAGGGAGGAGGGGAGGAGGGAGGGCAGCTGCAGAATAGGGCTGCTAGCTGCAAAATCGAGCAGACTTGATAGACCAAATGGCCTTTTTCTGCTGGCACAGTCTGTATGTTTGCATGTTGTTCGTAGGAAAATCAAAATGGCAGGAGCTGGGCTGCAGACAGTCAAGCTGGATAAAAAGTATTGACATTTTATGTAATAAATATGGCTTGAAATTCTTAAAACACTAAACAAGTGAAGGGATTCAAATCAGTTTAAAATACAATAAATACATTACAAATAGAATTATCAACTTTCATAAAGATGATGATCAGGATAAAGTATACCGAATAAAAATTTCTCCATGGTTAATAATACATGACTTAAGACATGAATTCAGATATTATCTGGATGTTTTAACCAAACAGGATAAGAGAAAGCTATACACAAATATTGCTTTGAGCTTTTTCAAAGTAAAATCTTAAAAGCTTGTTATTTAAGATCTACCAATCATTCAGATAGAATTTGTGATTGTTTATTTTATTTATTTTATTTATTTGTTCTAGGATTGCAAATACCTTTGAGCCGAGGTTCTTTTACAAAGGTTCCACATCATTGGTACAATTGAGACAAACATAAGCAAAGATAATGGTTTATAAAAAAAAAAACACATAGTCTTGTAGAGGAAAAAGAACAATAAGGTGAAACTTTGGGGAGGGAAAGGGAAAGGAAAGGGAAAGGAGGAGGGTGAAATCAGGGAGACTAAGTGGATGGGAGGAAAAGGGAGGTAGGTGGGGGGCGAGATGGAGAGGTGGAAGACAGGTAAGAATAGAGGTAGTACAGCCAGTTGGCATTTGTCGGGCCAGCAGGGAGGTGAAGATAGGAGGGGTGCTGGCAAAGTGCAAAAGTAGATGTGGATCCAAAGGGCATCTTCAGCTATGGAACCAAAAGACATGTTTAGCCACAACAGTCACAGAGGTTGGAGGCAGTGAGTGTTAGTCGGAGCCGAGTCTTAAAAGTGCTGGAGGATAATGAGGATGAGATGTCGCTGGGAAGACCGTTGTGCCAACTAGCGGCCGGCAAGCAAAGGATCTTTGGCCTTGTGTTGTGCAGCAATGCGGATTTACAGAAGTTGAGGTTTCGATCCTGGTATGGCAGGGTGGATTGCTGTATGGAGGGCACAGACTCAGGGGGTCAAGGCCCAGCAAGATTTTCTTGTAGTAGTACAAGTTTGGTGTTTTATTCAGTTGGCAAGATTCAACCATCCAGTTTGAGAATAGAGGTCACAGGTGTGAGTTAGGCGTGGAAGTCAGTGATAAGTCGACTGGCCTTGTTGAGGGCAATGGATACACGTTTGAGTGCGGTAGTTGTAGCAGAGCTGTAAATGATAATGCCATAATCAATGATGGATATGATGGAGCTCTGACAGCAACAGTGAGGGCTTCTAGGCGTAGGTGTTTCCTATGACGGAATAGCAGGCCTATCGGAGTTACGGCTTTTGGCGACATGGTCGATGTGGGCAGTGTAGGGAGGTGAGGGTCAAGGGTGATCCCGAGGTGTTTAAAGTTTTGACCTCTTCCAGTGCAGCACCTTGTCTGGTGATAATGGAGAGTTGGAAGTACTTATGTTTATCGTGGAGCTGCTGAAGATCATGGCCTTTGTTTTTTTTGATTAAGGATCAGTTATTGTGCTTTGTGAACCAATTCTCAACTGAGGAGAAGCCGAGTTGGAGATTTTCTTGCAATTTCTTCTGGTCCTGGTGTGTGGCAAGGATTACTGCATCATCGGCATACAGGGTGATAAGTTCAGTGCAGAGTCTGCTAAGGTGTTAAGGAACAGGCTGAAGAGCAGGGGTCTCAGTATTGAACCCTGGGGACTCCTGAGAGGACAGGTTTGGAATCAGAGTGCACATCCTCGATTTTACACGCTAGGAGCGGTTTTCAAGATAGCTTTTGAACCAAGAGACTGAATCATTGAGAGACCAGCTTTTTAGTTGGCTCAGCAGGAGGGAGTGTTGGACAGTATCAAGGCTTTGGTCAGGTCGATGAAAATAGCACCAGTTAGCTGTCCATTGTTGAGGGAGCTGTGAATGGAGCCGTGATTCGAGTAAGGCAGAGGATATTCTATGACCTTTCCAAAGCCATGTTGCTGATTACAGAGAATATTATAATTGTCCAGATGCTTGGTAAGTTGGTCCGTTACTATACGCTCCAGTGCCTTCGATGGGGAGGCAGAATGGAGAGAAGGTGGAAGTTCTATGGTCAGTCTTATCACCACTTTGTGAATCAGGGTAACAGTGGCCATTTTCCATTTGTCTGGGAATTGACTAAGAGAAAGAGAGAGATTAAAGATCTTGGTAAGGGACCCAGTACCTCATCAAGTGTTGGGCCAGTAGATTGAGGTCAAGTGTGTCACTGCTTGTTCTAGATTTGCTGATGGCTTTGGCAACGTACTTTCAGACTTGATGTTTCTTTAGTGCTTTAAAGTAGAAAGGTGGGTGACAGGCGTGGGTGGAGGAGTTGGGGTGGAGTTACGATCTTGGAAGAAGTCAGAGGGAGAACACTGCTAAGGTCAGTGAAAGTGATGTTAAAAGTGTCTCGCAATAGTTTTAGGGTTGAGTGTAGTGTGCTCATTTATGTTGAGTATGTTCGGCGTAAGATTCTGACTGCTTCCGTAACATCTTTAATGTTTTTCCAGAAATCCTCCCATTTCCCAGGAGTTAGTGAGGGCATTTTATAGTAGTCAGATTTCTGTTGCCAAATGGATTTGGTGCAGTCATTCCATGCCTGTTTATAATTCTGGATGTCAAGTTGCTTACCAGAGTTTCTAGCCAGTTCCCAGAGGTGGTCCCTGGATTTAAGTTTTTTAGGAGGTCTCCTGACAGCCAAGGTTTACTGAGCGATTTAACTTTATGCTTTTGAGGGGAGCAAATTTATAACAGGCTTCATTGAAAATGTGAATAAATTGCTCCAGTGCAGTATTAGTATCTGTTGCCTTGAAGATGGGGACCAGTCCTGCAGTTGGAGGTGAAATTTGAGGTGAGGTAACTGACCATGGGGTAGGACTCTACTGGTGATGATTTTGGAGGAGGCTTATAGAATTTGTTTGACTGGGTACAGCTGATGGGAGAGTGGTCACTGAGTGAGTCAGGGAGGATTGAGGTTTCTGATCCGACAGGGGTGTTTGGTTAGGATCCAGTCAGTAGGGTGCAGGTCCCAGTTCTGTAGTTCTTTCTGGTTGCATAGTCAACCATTTGAGTCAGGTTAGCTGATATAACAGAGTCCTAAAATGACCCACCTTCAGCTGAGAGCCAATTAATGCTTAAGTCACCAAGAAGGATGATTTTGGAGTCCGATGGGTGGGATTTGACAAAGTCAAGGACAGCAGAGTTAGACTAGGTCCCTGTTCCTTAGAGGTATGTAAACAGTGACAACTGTGAGGGACTTATTGTGGCGCCTAATAGGAGTCTGATGGGAAGAATCTGAGCAGATGTTGCTGGAAGATTGGAATCAATGGGTGTCCTCGAAAGTGTCTTTCACATATAGGCACACGCTCCACCTCTTTTGGACTTCGATCAACCCGATTGTAACAGGCCTGAGCTAGAAAACTTATCTTATGTCATGTTTTCTGCACATGGCATGAAATACCAAGAAAATACTGGCATCATCCTTTCTGGGACCTGATCCAAACCTCAGATAATACCATATTATTGGATATTATGTTTACGGTACAAGATGAGAATATAATCAGAAATGTTGCTTCTATCTAAAAGCCATTGCTTTAATTCATTTAAAACACACAGAATAAGATAAAGTATATGCGGTACAATGAATTCATTACAAATTTGTATTTAGTTACTTTATTCTCTCTTCCACCAACTGCCCCTTCCACTGCTCCTCCCAACCCTGTCACCCTGGCATCCACTTACCTCTGGCACTGAGGTGCCAACTGGCCAGGTGTAGAGCTTGAGAGGGACTGGCATTATCCCACTGGTTGGTGGAATTTTTGCCTCCATTTCTCCCTCCCCAAGTGCTGAGCCATGTCATGCAACAATGCCAATGGCCAAGACATGCATGCTTCCACACGCGACATGCTGGGCGCCTGCTCAATCTCCTCCCCTGTTTTGGAGCCAGTGTACCAGCCTCCAGCCACCACTAGGGACCAGGTGTGCACCAATCTCTGATCTCACCCTCCCCAGGAGAGGAGAGCTGTCCTCTGGACACTTGATCCTCTTCCTCCCGGCCGACCCCCATCGACCAGCTCGCACCACAAACATGGGTCAACGGCATGGCAGGAGGTAAGGCAGTGATGCCTCAGCCCTTCATGTCACTGGGCCAGCAATCCATTACAAATTAATAAAATGTAATTGTGGAATGAAAGTTTTATAACATTTGTGTAAACTGTATATCATTATCAAAGTTTTTACTGTTTATTCTATTTGTACACTTGTGTATGTATGTATTTTAAATGTTAAGTTTTTGTAATGGTCTATGACCAAACAATAAACATGATGATGATGAAATTCTGCTCAGTTTCACTGGCAGAATGTTCTTCCTAACATACTGTACACACAAAACATAGGGGACAATGTATGGGCAGTCACACAATAAGCCTACATCTACATTGAGTTTTTACAGCAGCCAGGAACATCGAGAGCAAAGCTCTAGAGGTTCACTGGATCCCATAGAAAGCTCAAGATGAAGACATAGGCTTGTCTGTGTTTGGTTTCCCATACAGCACTTTAGGGCTGATGGCAAGCTCAGCTTACTGATCAAATATGCTCCAGCTTATTCTGTAAATTCAGGTTAAAAAAATGGCTTCCAGCTCAATATAGTAGAGGAAAGCAGTTGTCTGGCAGCATTCTAAGTTGTGCTGCAGTAGTGACATCACTACTGCAGCACAACAATATAAAGATGTCACTACTGCAGCACAACAAGCATATTCCAGGATGGAATTCCATACATAACAGGGTTCCACTATACACTAGTATGGCCTCCTTCTAGAGCCGGAGGCTCAATTCTTTCACTTTCAGGGCAGGCAGAAGAGATTTCTTGATGAGCAGGTAAAGATAGAAGGAGGATTTTTCATTGTCAGCAAAGAAACGGTTGTAATAAAACTATAGAACAATACTTAATGGCCTGGATATTCAAAGGGTTGCCATGCGAAACAAGAGTTCTTCGCATAGAGTCCAAATGCCATTCTGTATATTCAGCAGGAGGCAGTTACGCCACTGGCATCAGGTTGCACAAGACAGCAATGCAAATGAATGCATGCTCAACAGGAGGGGAGGATCCATGCATAACCTGCGAACCCGATATTCAGTCGGGTTGTGCATGCGCAGCTCTCCCAACCTGCGCCTGCACAACCTTGAGCCCAAAAAAGGCTTAAGTTGAGGCCACCCACAGGTGAGCTGCTGCATTGCAGGGCGCACAGCAGCTACCACCCCTGGCTGGCCCCCAACTCTTTTCCTGCCCCCCACCAGCCGATCGGGCATAGTGTTACTCACTGACTCCCCAACATATCTCCCACAGCCCGATCGCGGGCAGTACAGGTACATGTAACACCACCCCATATCCTGAAGCCCGATCAGCGGAGCGCAGCGTGTATAAACCCCCAGTGCCCGATTCGCGGGCAGAATGTCACCCCAACCCAAATATCTCCCTGGTGGTCCAGTGGACCGTAAAGCCCACGTCGCGGCAGAATCATCTAAACCCCCAAACATCTCCCTGGTTGTCGTGTCCCCCCCACCCAAGCCCCTCCACCCGCTCCCCCGCGGCGGCGGGTGACAGCATCCACCCGCCTGCCGCCCGCCCCCGCCGACTGACTGTCCGGAAGGGCTGCACGTCCATTGGTGCAGAGTTACAGCCATTGGCTTGAGCCCATACGCATATGACAGTCCAGATTTGTAAATCTGACTGTCATGGTACGGTATGGGCTGCAAGCCCATTGGCTGTAGCTCTGCACCAATGGGCGTGCAGCCCTACCGGACAGTCAGTCGGGCGGGCGGCGGGCGCAGGCGGGTGGATGCTGTCGCCCGCCGCTGCGGGGAGCGGGTGGAGGGGCTTCGGGGTGGGGGACACTAGACACCAGGGAGATGTTTGGGGGTTTGTGATGATTCTGCCCCTAATCGGGCTTTACGGTCCACTGGACCACCAGGGAGATATTTGGGTTGGGGTTACATTCTGCCCGATCGGGCACTGGGGGTTCATATATCGCTATGCCCGCGATCGGGCTTCGGGTACGTGTGGGGGTGTTACATGTACTCTGTAATGCCCGCAATCGGTTGCATTAGGCGTCGGTCCTCGACGGCTGCTGCCTGGCAGGGTGGCCAGGCACAAGTCCTCGGGATCGGGCGCACTCTACATGCAAATGGCATGCAAATGGGGCTATAAATAGATGCAAATGGCCCCCGCGCTTTGTATAAATTATGGCCCCATTTCATGTCACCTTTTGAATTGGAAATTTGGCGATGGCGCAATGGTACTTGCACCACCGCAGTTTAATGTTCATCTCTGGCAACTTATGGTTGCAAGTTCCACTGGCGCTTAGCGTAAGTGTTGTGGTGGAGTTTAAGTGAGTTGCGCAGCTAGCAACCTTTGAATATCACCCGCCACACTTCGCGCAACTATTTTGAGCAGCGCAAGGGTTTATGCTCAGAATGGCGCAGTTTGAATATCCAGGCCAATGTTTCTAATTTGTTTTTGTGTGTAAGGAGTGTGGATAACCAAGAAACAACATTTAATCAATTTGTTTTATTTTTTATTTAAAGTAGTTTTATTTTAGGACCCAGTTGAAGGTTTCTACAGTGTAAAGACAGCAGCCATGTTTGTGACTGAAGATCAATTCTGGTTGTAGGGGACTGATGGAAGATAGTTCTGATTGTAGGACTGGTTTGCTCGTTGCGTGATGTCGTGTAGGACCAGGGTAAATATGCATTATGCTCTAATAATGCACGGTCACCTGACTGTTTTGACTAATTAAAGTTCTTTGATTTTAGACCCATTTTATAAAGTAGAATGAAAGACATTTTACTTCTACTGTCTCAATATCCATTGGGAGGAGACAGTGTGAGCATCTTGAGAATCTGTGCCTAAGGATACGGACACTATAACAGACTAAAGAAAGAACAGCCATTACCCCTCCTCTCAATGGAAGAACCAAATTTCAGGAATAACTTCCAGAAAAGGAAGTGGCTAATAGCTCAACAACCTACAAGCTAGGTAACCTGTTATTATGGTGCTAAGTCCTAAGGACTGCAGCCTGAAGTAATGGTGAGTGCAAAGTCAAAGAAGCAATCAATGAACTGCCAAACATCAGCAGTTTTGCCTATCCAAAGCTGGTCCAAAGATTGCCAGCTTTAATTTGCCTCTTTGGTGCTTCAGCAGTCATGACCAAGCTATTTTTAGGACAGCACACAGTGAGTATGTGTAACTTTCTGGTAGCCATCTGACCTTCAGCAATCAATCAGGGATGTAGAATCTTGAAAACTGAACATTCTGCAGTTGTGTACAATTGCAGGTCTAGTGTTAGGGAGAAAAGCAAGTCTTGAAGAACAGCAGTTTCTTGCAGTTGTGCAAGCTGTGCTACTTAGTGCCACATATTTCGTTAAGCAGAGAAAGAGAAGGAAAAGAGCATTGCAAAGGCAAGCAAAGGGGAGGGAGAGAGGCCTGCGCTGCAGTGCTTTGCTAACACGTAGATACATAGACACTGTCGGCAGATAAGGCCTATGCCAACCTAGTCTGCCCATTTTGGGCTTGCAAGTTCACTTTATGTTTTTCTAGAAGTCTGTTGCTTCTACCCCTGACTCTCCAGAATTCCCTTATGTCTATCCCATGCATTCTTAAATCCTGTGATTGTTTCAGCCCCTACTACTTCCTCTGGCAGGTGTTCCATTTGTCCACCACCTGTTCAGTGAAGAAATTCTTCCTCATGTTTCCTCTAAATCGCCCTCCTCCAACTTCATCCTATGCCCTCTAGTCCCTCTAGTCCTGGAACATCTTTTTACAAGCAAGTCTATACATGAAACTTTATGGCATGATGGATCAGAAATGAAGTTGAATGGGGAATTTTAAATGTCAACATGGCATCACTTAAAACAGTATCTGTTAATGTTAAAGGGATAAATGGGGTTGTTAAATGGGCAAGAATCTTACAGGAGCTGGACGTTTAAAATGTGATCTAGCTTGTCTTTAAGGGACTATATTATCGGATTGTGAACATTTTAAGCTACGGAGAATGTGGGTGGGGGGGTGTATGCAGATTCCTGTTCTGATGCTTCTAGGTCAGGGGTGGTTATATTAATTGCAGGGTCTTCCATTTAAAGTTCATGGGTACAGATGGAGGGATCGGGACATTATGTGATAGTTTCTGGAGAATATATAGGACATAGCCTCCATTGGCAGTGGTATATGCCCCACGCCTGCTTCTGGAGTTTTTTCAAGGCAGTTATTCACCACAGTGGACTCCTTCCTTCAGGTAGAGTGGTAATGGTGGGGACTGGAACTGTGTCAAAACAGTGCTTTAGGCAGGAGCTCAGGGGTGAAGGAGGGGATAGCGTGTTCCAAACTTCTTAGAACCCTGATGACAGAGGGGGCTGGGTAGATCCTTGAGGCAACAAAATCTATTGGTTAAAGTCTTCACATTTTACTCAGCTGCAGCCAAGACATAGTCTAGGCTTGATAGATTTTTACTCAAGCAAGGAATGTTAATGATCTAATGGATTTAATAATACACCAGTTACATTTCTGATCATGCACTGATCAGTGCTAGGATAAAGTGGCCAAGGTAAAGGGTAAAGGGAGCTGGAGATTTGACCCGCCTTTTGAATGATGCAAGCTTTGTAACCCAAATAAAGACTCAATCAAGCTATATATTTCAGAAAATAAGGAAGAGGACACTCATATAATGCTTTATTTGGATGGTCTGAAAGCTGTCTTATGGACAGATTATTAGTTACTCCACATATAAGTATAAATGTAATCAGGCTAAATTGGATAACCTGTTAGAGTCATAGGTTCCTTGGAAAAGAACATAAAAAAATAAGGATGTACTGGTTTTAGAGAAATTACAAGAAGTCAGGAACAATATAATAGAGAAATGAATAATAGAACTGAAAACTCTCTGAGATATACCAGACAAAGATATTACGAATCGGGAAGAAGCGAGCCGTTTATTGGCTCTTAGACTTAGAAAACAGGAGACCGAAAAGATATATTCCTCGACTTAAAAAGTATGGAACCCAGACCATCTCCTCCGACCCACTGCAAATTGCAGATAGTTTTGTAATTACAACTGAGAACTTTATGCCTAAGAAAGAGGAATGAACCACCCTGCCCAAATAGAAAATTTATTGCATAATATTATACTACCAAGATTTGAAGAGTCCCAGAGTAATAATCTAGACAGGACAATCTCTGAACAAGAAGTTAAGAATGTTATTAAGAACCTTAATGAAGGGAAAGCCCCAGGGCCAGATGGGTTTGTGGGGAATTTTACCAGGCTTTTGCTGATGAACTGAACCCTTTATTCACTAGAGTTTGTAAAGTAGCGCAGGAACGGGGGTCCCCAGTTCTTGGGAGGAAGCATTGATCACTCTCCTGCCAAAACCAGGTAAGGATCTGACAGAATGTGGGAGCTATCATCCTATTTCATTGATCAATCAGGATGGCAAAATATTTGCTAAGATTTTAAGTTCCGTTTACAAGAATTTATTCGAGTTAGTACACAAAGATCAGACAGGGTTTATCGTAGGTCGCCATATTCAAGATAATATAAGATTGTTGCTTAATGTTTTGTCTGCCTCCAGGTCATTCCCCGGATACTCTTAGGGTGGTGATGGCATTGGATGCGGAGAAAGCATTCGATCGCTTAGACTGGCTTTTTTAGATCAGGTCTTGGGGAAATTTGGTATTGGGGAAAATTCAGAAAGTGGACGGCAAATTTATATAGGAATCTTTGGGCAAGAGTGAAAGTGAATGGGGTAACATCTGATAAAATACTGATTAACAGAGGAACCAGACAGGAGGTCCACTTTCACCTTTGCTATTACGTGTGCATCGAGCCCTAGCAGCCCTCATAAGACTGTTGAAGGATTTCAAGGGTATACAGGTGCAGGAGTCAATGTCAGGGGTGTCTCTATATGCAGATGACACTCTGCTATATATCACTGATCCAGTGAGACAGATGCCTTTGATTAACGCTATGATTCAATCATTCAGTGTAGTTTCCAGGTTCAAAATCAACTATGCTAAATCAGAACTCTTGCCCATAGGATGGCCGTAACATGGATACTTCCACCAATTGGTAAATATAAATGGGCAAGGGAAGATATTAATACCTTGGGGTTAGAATAACTAGAGACATTTCTAAATTATATGCCTTTAACCATAGTCATTACTACAGTCTGTCCAAGAAGACTTGCATAGGTGGGAGGAACTGCTCCTTATTTTTTTTGCTGAATTGATTGTGTAAAATGAACATACTCCCAGTTTTCTTTTTTGTTTCAGTCCTGCCACTTAAACCCACGGCCTCTTTCTGAAGGCACTTAAATCCTTCTTTGTCCCGGTTCATCTGGGCTGGTAAACCACCCAGAGTGAGGTGGAAATATCCTTCTTAAAGATAAAAGGAAAGGGGACAGGCTTGCCTGACATTAAGAAATACTACTGGGCTGCTCAGATTCAGCCACTGATATTTCTCATGGGGAATGAAGACCCTCCATTGTGGGTGGAGATTGAGAGACTGGAGTCTTCTAGAGGATATTAGAGACCTGCTATACATGGTTTATGGTGGTTTGGTGGTCTCTTCTTGGCAGGAGATTAATAAAAACTAGGTTATGAGATGTCTTTGGGGATGGACTCCCGATTAAAGCTTGTCTAGACTTCCAACCTCTTATATGGGACTTGGAATTTATACAGTGGACCTGAGGGTCTATCAAAAGTAGGGCAGTTGTATTCTGGGTAATGTATTAAGTCTTTTCACCAGCTCTCCCAACAATTCTCTCTCCTGCCTCTAACTATTTAGATATTTACAATTTAGGCACTTTTGCAGGGACTCAGAGTCAATGGTAATAATCTATTGGTGGATTTCCTGAGAGCTGAAGCCAATAGATTGGAATTAAAAGGGTTTGTTTCTTGGATGGTGGGCCAGTTTCTAATTTGGAGTCAGACTCCATGGAATCTATTAAAACAAACTGGTCTTTGGAAACTGGGAGGGTCATTGTTGACTCGACTTGGGTCACAATATGGGAGGCTAGCCACTCGACCACTGCCTCTAATAGCTGGCATGAATTTCAGTGGAAAGTGGTCTGTAGATATTTCCACACCCCAGTAATCACTAAGCATTTTGGCCAGCATTTCTCAGACCTTTGTTGGAGGGAATGTGGTGAAAGAGGACACATTTACATGTGTTCTGGATGTGTCCTGGCATTTGTAGCTTTTGGGCTCAGGTAGTGGACCAAGTGGGTTTGGTTTTGGGATACCCATGCCAGATGACCCTGTGTACTGGGTTCTGGGACAATACCCAGACAGATCAAACTAAAATCCCAGGGCTACTTATATAATATACTGGTGGCTTTGGCTCTTAAGGCAATTACACAATGTTGGTTGTTTAAAACCAGCCCTACATCAGATGCTAGGTAAAAAAATTGCATATCTATCCTTGACATGGAATGCCTCTCTGCCAGAGTAAGGTTACAAAAGATAAATTTAAGTCATGTTGGATGCCTTTTAATTTTCAAGCACAAAAGAGCAAACTAATGTGTTAGAAGCCTTGCTAAATACACCTGTGAGTGAAAGGATAATAATGACATCTTGAGTCCCTGTATGAAGTGAAAAGATTATATGTATTTTGTTAAAATTTCTTATTGTATATTTGTCCTCCCTAAGATACTTGGGATGTTAAGGGATTTTCTGTAATCGATATACTTTCAAGATCCTAATGCTTATTCCTCTAGTTAGGATGACTGTTGTAATGGTAGTAAAGTTTGTTTTCTCTTCTTTCTTCTCTCTCTCTCTCTCTCTCTCTCTTTTCTCTTTAGGTCTGCTTTTTCCCTTTCTTCTACTTTTCTGTGAGGCTTTGTTTGTCTTTATTAGAAATGTAGCAATGTGATCTGGTTTCTTTTGCATATTGGTAGAATTAAGTTTGGTGTGTATCTTGCTTATCTACATAGCGTTAGATAAAATGGCTAATTAACAATTGTAATTTAACCAGACACACGTCAGTGCCTATTTTAAGATAAAATTGTATTTGTATTGTCCGTACTGTTGTATGATAAAATTACAATAAAATTGTTATTTCAAAAAGGATTTTCTGATGCTGCAGGAAATTTAATCCGACTTCAGTCCCTAATTCAGAGTAAAAGCCTTGGAGGCTGCAGGAAGCTGCAATTGAATCCGGCTTGATAATTTGGTCTGTGTTGTGCCTTTCTGTCCTGCCACACACCCTCCCACCTCTACTCTCCACTCCCATAATATAAGTATCTTACCTCCCTGTGCTTTCCTCCACAGCTAATTTGGACCAGATCCAAGGGTCCCTGAGGTCGAGAGGGTGGGCAGCAAGACGCCCTCCCACCCCTGGGTTACTTCCCGTGGTTTTCCACGAAGAGCCCTAATGTTCCAGCACTCTACAATTTGAATTTTCTGGCCCTCACCAGATGCATAGCGTCAGCTCCCCACTGCCCCACCACCACCCTTGCTTGGCACGGCCTTATATAGGAAGCGAGAACCAATCAGCCCACATCTCCACTTGCAGCATTTACAATCTCACCACTAGAGGCTGCTATATTGCCTCAGGCTTAATCCTACTTCCTTAGGACTACTCTACCTCACCAGTATGCTTCCTTTAATTCTACAGCTATGCTATCTATTACCTACCTGGCTCCTCAACCATTACCCCTCACAATACCCTCTGCATCTTTGGCCCTCTCAATTTTCTTGATGCCTGGCTTCTTTCTTATGCCCAGATGGCCCCTCTCCCTCCCAGCCTCTGTGGATGTGCCAGTACTTGTTGCCTGCTCTGCTGTTACCACCACTAATGAGCTCCACCTAGATGTATCATGCTAGATTTTCCTTACCACACTTGTTGGCCATACCATCCCTTACTTCTGGTGCAGTCCCCCCATTCCAACCCCTTATAATCCACCTCCCCATTCCTACCTTCTCTACTCCTGTGTGTTCAGAAAGGCTTGCTCACTACAGTAAAAAAGATCCTGGTACTCTGCACTCAGGTTCGTTTCTCCTCCTCCTCCTTATGTCTGGGAATGTCCACCTAATCCTGGGTCTGCATCAGCCCAACCACCTAGCCAACCCCTGCCTGTGGGCTTTGCATTGCATCCCTTAATGTCTACAGTCTCTTAAAAAGTGGGACTCCTTCCAGTGCGGAGTCCTTCAGCATCAACCTGATGTCATAGCAATTAGTGAAACCTGGCTTAATCCTGGATCCCTGACTCATCCGTTACACTCTCCAGCTTCAACCTCTACTGCGTTGATCAGAAGGGTAAATGTGGGGTGGATGCGTAATTTACTGCAAAAGCTTTATTACATGAGCAGTCACTCTCCACTCCCATACTAGGTCCAGGACCACAAGCACTCTCACTTAAACTAACCTTGGGACACTCCCAAACCCCGCTCCTTATCACTGTTGTTTACATTTCCCCAGGGCCAAAAGGCATCCTGCCTCTCACTGCTGACCTACCTGGACACCCTTCCATCGCCTACAGAAAAGATTATACTCGGTGACTTCAATATCAATTGGCTAAGTAGGGACACCTCACTGCTAATGGACACTGCCACAGCCAAGCCAACCAAGTGCTCTTGTTCCCCCCATCCGTTGGGACCAGCAAACTGAGTCTTCTTCTCTGCTAGACCTCGTCTTCACCAACCATCACACAAAATCACTAATGTCATCGTCCTCTCTAATGTACTTAGTGATCACTCCCCGTTCTCTGTTCCTGGACTGCAAGCTCCTAGATCTCCCCTAAACTAATAGCATATGCAAACTAGGCCTGGTAGCTGACATGTCCTAAA
Organism: Neoceratodus forsteri; assembly: GCA_016271365.2. Lineage (NCBI taxonomy): Eukaryota > Metazoa > Chordata > Ceratodontiformes > Ceratodontidae > Neoceratodus > Neoceratodus forsteri. The sequence continues at coordinate 253,914,764 of CM028131.1, read as the reverse complement.
GCACACCTCAGCATGATGGACTGGTCTTTGTTACAAACTCTGTTGACCCTGATAGAACACTTGACTTCTTCATCCTAACTTTCAACAAGATATGTGACAAATATGCCCTCTCACCAAAAAATGGTCAGAGGTAATGCAGTGCCTTGGTTCTCCAATCACCTCCTGGCCTTGTTGTGGGCAAGGAACTCATGTGGCAGCTCTCCATTGAGTCTGGCCTCTTGCTCGATAGACAGAAGTACAGAGAGGCTCGGAACAAGTGTACCTGGGTCATGCGAAAGCAAAAGCAGATTATAATAAATCCTCCTTAACCATCTCTTGGGGCTCAGGCATAAGTTCTGGAACAACATTAAGAAATCTGTGGAAAAGACCTAACCGTTCCTGTCCAAGTCTTGGTAAATGGGTCTTTGACCTCGGACACCTCCCAAATTGCTGAGGCTTTCAATAATGCCTTCTCAAACCTCAACCATGTTCTCCCCTCTAATTTCTTTTTGACCTACTTTCTTCCTGTGCCTCTACCCCTGAGGCCCCACTGACCTCGACAAATTACTCCCAAATCCATCGAGCCATACCTCTTAAAGCACTGAGCCACTCCTCCATTAGCAGTGACTCCTAGATGTTAAGCTCCTTTGACTCACCCTGTGGGAGGTCCTATACCCACTAATTCACATTTTAAACCACTCTCTGTGCCAAGGTAAATTCACCACCAAGTGAAATCTGCCACCATCACTCCATCCTTAAAAGTGGGTATCGATCCAATACCAATAATTACTGCCCCATTTCCATACTCCTGCCCTATCTAAGGCCTTGGAATGGATTGTATAGGACCAACTCACTGCTCACCTCACCAAATACAACCTACTCTGTAATCAACAACATAGCTTCCATAAAGGTCACAGTACCTCCACTGCCCTTCTTGAGTTTTCCTCCCACATACACTCCAGCGTTGGACAAGGTCACATCACTGGTGCAGTCTACATAGACCTCACAAAGGCATTTGACACCATCAACCACTCCCTCCTACTTGCCACCTTGTCCAACCTGGGCTTCTCCCAAAATGCAATGGGCTGGTTTACTACATCAGACTGGTCTCAGCAGGTCAAAATAGGGAACACCTTATCCAATAGCCAGCCTGTCCTCTCTAGAGTTCCCCAGGGGTCCATTCTTGGGCCATTACTTTTAGCCTATTCCTCAACTCCTTCCCTATATCCTGCCCCAGCAATCTACTTCTGTATGTGGATAATGCTGTCCTCTTTTCCTCCACCCCGATCCTTACAACTCCACCACTCCTCAGGCCGCCTTCAGCTGTGCAGAGAACTGGTTCACCGCGATTGCCTCACTCTCAACTACTCAAAAACAAATTCATGCTGTTCTCCCATATGCAGAACGCTAGAAAGGAGCTTTGCCGCCAGTCCTAACCTCTAACAGACCCGTTCTGGAGCAAGTGGGCTCCTTCAAATACCTGGACATCACCCTGGACCGACCCTTAACCTCCACCTTCATATTCGCTACCTATCCAAGTCCCTAAATGTTAGGTTGGGACTGTTGAACTACTTTAAACACTGTCTCATCCTGGACGCCTCAGGCTTGCTGTCTCCTCAGTTCTCTCGCTGCTCAGTACAGAACTGTAATACTCTGTACAGTTCTGGAGACCATACACTCACGAAAAGGATATAGACAGGGTAGAGAAGGTTCAGAGGAGGGCAACAAAGATGGTGCATGGATTGCATCACAAGTCCTATGAAGACAGGTTGAAGGAACTGAACATGTACTCCTGGAGGAGAGGAGGAGAGAGGGATATGATAGAGACATACAAGTATCTTACAGGGAGGAACAGGGTGCAGGAATACACTATTTTTAAGCGAAAAGATGTTCCAGGACTAGAGGGCATGGGATGAAGTTGGAGGGAGGACGATTCAGAGGAAACATGAGGAAGAATTTCTTTACAGAACGGGTGGTGGACAAGTGGAACACCCTGCCAGAGGAAGTGGTGGGGGCTGAAACAATCACAGGATTTAAGAATGCATGGGATAGACATAAAGGAATTCTGGAGGTCAGGGGTGAGGGGCAACAGACTTCTAGGAAAACAAACTGAATTCACGAGCTCAAATGGGCAGACTGGGTGGGCCATAGGCCTTATCTGCTGACACTGTCTATGTATCTATGTATCTATGTATCTATGCTCGAAGTACGGCTTGCTGATTTATGGAGCAGCAAATACCACAGCCCTAGATAGTCTTTCATCTCTCCCTAAATAAAACTTGCTGCCTCGTCTTGGGATGTGACCATCTCACACACCTGCTCACTTTACAACAATATCAGCTGGCTCAACCTTGACAACAGAATCAGGTTCCACACATGCTTCATGGCTAAAAATTGTCCTTGGTCTCCCCAGGCTAGCCCTCTAGCCAACCCAGAACCAAAGTGCAGCACACCGTAGCTCTGGCAAACCCTCCTCTCAATGCCCAGCTGCCGGACCACTCTATTCCAAAGGTCCTTCAACTACAGGGCTTCTTGGTGGATGAACAGCCTCCCACCCCACTATTAAATGAATCTAGACTTGATCCTTTCAAAAACCACCTTGGGAACATCTCCTGACCTCAAGAACCTGTGACTACTTTTGAACTATTAACTACCTCTAACGATGGCCCCTGCCTGTAACTACCTCTCCCTGCCTGCCCTTAGCGCTAGCTGGTTTTATCAGTATTTATTTCCACCTGTTTGTGTCTGTTGTGAAGTATCCTAACTAAGTTATCCCTATTATTATGTGTCTGTGTTAATTTTTATTTGAATACTTGTATATTTCTCATTGTAAATTATCTGAACTTTGTACTCTGTTCTAATGTTTAGTTACGCCTGTCTGTACCTTTTTCTGTGACATGGATCCTTTTTAAATGAGTATTTGACTCAAAGGTGTTCAATTGCAAATAAAATAAATAAATAAAATAGTCCAGAATTTATTGCCACCAAACAAACTACACTGCAGGAGTCATTAACTTCCTGCACAAAATGCCACCTACTGATCCAGCTGCTGTGCAAATCACTCAACTGATTGGTGAGATGATGGCGCTTGATCTGCAGTCATTCTCCATGGTGGAAGACACAGGCTTTCAAAGACACTTATATGACCTGAAGCCCAAATACAGCATTCCATCATACTTCATGTTTTCTTGCATGTTATCTCTATGTATGTGAGGCTGTACACACAGGTGGTGACCCTTCTGAAGCAGACAGAGGGGATATACATTTCACTAGTGACATAGAGGTGCTCCTTCACAGAGAAGGTGCTGGCCAGTTGGAATGTGCTACCAGAGAAGGTGGCCTCATTGAAGATGGTGGGCAGCTTCAAGAGAGCTTGGGATAGACATAAGAGGAAGGTAAGGGTCATGGGTGGAGCGGTTGGAAAGGAAGTGGGGATTGGGGAGCAGGATTAGTAGCTTGAGCTATGGACCCTGCAACACGAGCAAACTACATAGACCAAATGGCCTTATTCTACTGGCTTCTTCATATGTTCATATGTTTGTGTGACACCTGGAGCAGTACTGCAAACCAAAGCTTCCTGAGTCTCATTTGTCTATCGGGTTGTGTGAAGCACTTGCAGCATCACTACCACTCCACTTCCATCACCAACCCCTGCAGGAGTAATCGTGAAGCAGATAGCTGCACAGAGGAACACTGCTATAGGGAGTACCTTATGTAATGTGTCAGTCATGCAGGGTAAACAGTGGGGAGAACATTCTGCACTTCATACAATCAATGCTGGACATCTGGATATATACTCATATCCTGAAGGTGGGAATTTTGTAGCAGATAGTGGGAATAACATGCTGAAGGCTATGAATGATTGGGGTTTCTGTCATGTACCTTACTTTGCACAGGCAATTAATCTGGTGGTGATTTATGTGCTTCAGAACATCTACAGTTGCCGGCCCAGTGGTGCGGAGGGGTGAGGCGGCTGGATGCTCTACCTCGCTCCATGCTGGTGACCGTGTTCGGGAGCGAGCACGGGTTGCTGTAAATACGGGAGGAGAAGGATGGAGCACCCAATGGCAGCTCTCCTTCTCCTGGGAGGATTACTACATGCTCCCGGCCATGATACCACCACCTAGGGAGCCAGGGTAGAAGGTGTGGTAGATGGGGACAGCAGCAAGAACATTGGGTAGAAGTCAGCAGGAGGTGGAACAGGAGGCATGTCTTAGCGCACCTCCTAGCTCACTGGCCCCATTGCATGCTGACATCTGGGAGGACATAAAGAGGAAAAACCCTCACTCTCTCCTAGGTGCTACACTCATGGCATGTCCTGGATGACTGCAGCAGACTCCGCTGTGCTAGCACCATGACAAGTGAAAAGATTGGTTTTGGGGAAAATTAGGGGTCCTCCTCACCCTGGGGGGTAATCTGGGTACATAGGACTAGTGGACCATGCACTCTAGGGGCAGACTGTGACCAGATCAAGACACAGTAGCAAGGATGTCTGAGAGAGTGGAAAGAGGAGGTAGGATGGGAGCATAAATACAGGGTTTAAAAAAGAAACAACTACAGTTAAAGGAAATACTGGACACTATTCAGGATATAATATAGTATTTCCATTTTCCCCAAATGTGCTGAGATCCTCTGACATTACCAACAGAAGCACAATGTCCCAGAACACTGTTTGAGTAAAGATGTGGCAATAAGGTGGAACTCTATCTTTTACATAGTGGAAAGACTGGTGGAACAGAAAGCTGTGTTCCGTCCATGGAATTTAATGATGTGCCTTGTGGGGATACCTGTCCCAGGTGAAGTGGTATAGTGCTAGTTCTGCTGCTGAGACTTTATGAACAGGCCACTAAAGAACTGACTGCTGAATCTGCTACTCTTAGCATGGTCTTGCCTATGGTGAGTCAACTGAACAAATACAGTACACAATATCATATGAGATCTTCTACAAAAACAATCCTACAAAGAAAGGCTGGTCATGGTGGTGGCAGTGGTGTTGCTGGTAGACATGGTGGTATGGTGGTACTTGCTGTAGCATCAGTGGTGGTGGAGATGATGATAATGACTTGGGCAGTGGCAATCAGGATATCAGTGCTGGACAAGGTGGTGGTGACACTAGTTCATTATCTCTGCAGCAAAGCTGGATTCAATCCTTATATTTGAAGTGGCAGAGATGTCTCTGACACAACCCGAAGAATGATTTTATAGCATTCAACTAGACACCCATTTTACATGGCTACATTACTGGATCTCAGATATAAAGATATCTGCATTCCTCCTGCACATGTTGACTATGTAAACTGAAAGTCTTGCAGTCACTTCAAGACAGAGCAGTGCAGACAGTGCACAGAAAACAAAGCTCAACCTCTTCCTCCTCCTCTTGGGCTACTTCCAGTGCTTCCAGTGTCAGGGGACATCAGCCTGGTCATGATGATGATAATGATGATGATATCAGATGGGAAGAGGAAGAACTCGATCAATTCCAGGAGACGCAGCAAAAGACATATGGGAGCTGTTTGATACACAGTACCAATGTCATGTAGACATTATGGATGAAGGCAAGGACATAACACCAGACTACACGATGGAGGCTTATTTAGTAGAGCCACTGTCTAGCCAAAATACTGATGCCATCAAATTCTGGCAGGACAGACAAGTTATTTGGCCTGCACTGGCTAAAGTGGCTTTGTACTTTCTGGGATGTCCCCAACATCAGTTTCTCCAAAAGTGTTTCAGCACAATTAGGAATATTGCCTCAACACATCGCTCCAGGCTAGATTTGGACAGTATTGAACTCCAAGCCTTTGTGAAACTGAATTTACCATGCATCAACTTCACCTATCCATTCGATTATTTCAACTTCCAATAGGTGTCATCAACTGACCCTATAACTCTGCGACAGTCTCCCCACACTCCCGTTAGGACTGAAAATGCCACAGTCCAGCTTACCACCACCACTCCTAGCAGCACAGTCACCAGGGAAAGGTTTTGACCCACTGGCATCTCAAGTCCTCCAGAAGACAGTACAGCAACTTTTACCATGCCATCACCAGCAAGCTCAGTTTGAAAAGGTGGCAGATGTTGCCTGCCTCAGCCTTATATGCTCACAAACAGTCATTGCTAGTTAAATCAGACCTGTGATGTCACCTAAACCACTGACACTGGAGGATGACAATGGTCACCTTAGGCAGCATGGGGTTGGCAGTCTGGAAGGGACATGTCATAATGACACTACTATTGGGCAGCAGCTGTTACAGTAAAGCTTTGCACTAAATATCCAAAAAATAAAAATTAATAAGAAAAAAATTACACTTCTTTGCAAAATAAAGAAATACACAAATTTAGGAAGGTGAGGAAGGCAAAGCAAGCCCTTGCATATGTACAGTATGGCAATACTCGGACCTTTCTTTTGGGATGCATATTTTCTGGAGTAGATTTATTTTGTAAGCCTATGTAGAACTAACATAGTGATTGGAATGAAGGGCAAAGACAAACACAGTGTGTGTGTGTGGGGGATCCTTTAGGTCAGAAAAGAAATGGCTCTTAGCACTAAATGTGAACAAAATATTTAAAAAATAAAAAATATTGAAAATATCTTCATAAAAGAAAGTACATATACAAATTTAAGAAGGTAGGCAAAACAATGCCTTTGTATGTGGATAGAATGGTAATACTTGGATTTTTATTTGGGATGCATATTTTTGGGGCGGGATATATTTTAAAAACCTAGGTGGAGCTAACATAGTAATTTGCAATCATGAAAGGCAAACAGGAATACTTAAGGGGCAGGGGAGCGTTGATGTCAACAAAGGAAACTAAAAGTTACTACAGCTGTGATGGGGTCCTTAGCAGTCATATGTGTTTCATATTGTGGCGATCCCAGCCAGGCGTGACAACACCACTTGCTACACAAACTATAGTAATTCATCTCTGTTGCTGACCTCAAGTTTTTTCCCCTTTTATGTTGATTGCCGCATGTGAAGAAACATATTAGACAACTTTGCAGAAACAGGTTGTGGAGGCGCGGCACTGTTGTGGCTAATGCCCCAAGCCTTTGGAGGCTTGGCCCACTTTTCCCAATGGGGTGGTATGCTGCTGCTGACTCTAGTTCAGCCAGCGTGCCACAACCTTAAAGTTTTAACCCGCTGTAATCAGGGCTGCCTTGTCATTGTAACATAAGCCATTCCGCTACAATGAAGGAGCGACCCGTCATTGCTAAGAGCAGAACCTTCCTACTATGTGTTTGTGAACACAGTGGTGGCTTACCACCATGTTCACAAACAATAATGCTTCCCTCCACTGCCGAGGGTGCCCAGTCCCTCGGCAGCATGTGCCCCCACCACCACAGTGTTTGTTTGCTGACGGGGGCCCCAGTCCCCGTCTGCTTCAGTGCCCATGACGTTCATGTTGCCAGTGGGGAGGTCACTCCCCATCGGCATTATGTCCCCTCAGTTTCATTTGCTGATGGGGGCCCACTCCCGTTAGCATAACCCCAAACCGCAATACAGTTGTGCCGAGGGTGCCCAATCCCCCTCAGCTCTTACGCTCCACCCTTTTGTGCTGATGAGGTGCCCAATCACCCATCGGCTAGAGCTGCCCCAAAAACTATTTGTTGGCACACTGGGAGCCCACCCCAGTATGCCAAATGGCCTATAAAAAAGTCCCGATGCTTTTTTTAACCTGTAAAGAAAATGGTCCCTTGCCATCTTCCTGCCTGTCCCACAACCCGCACCCACCTCTGTACCCTCCTCCCACCCCTCCCCATACTTGCCTGTAGAGTTCGATGCGGCGATCTTCAGTGGATTGGGAAACATGTCTGCACTCTTCAAAGCCGACCGCGAACTGAGGAAATGCCGTAGCTGTATAATGGGTGTTTACTGACCTGGTAAAGGTGATTATGTTGGTTGACATCCATGGCACTCCAGACATTACCTCATGGGTTTTAGCCCACCTGATAGGCTAGTGATCCACATGACTCTAGGATCAGATTTCTACCATATCCAGGTCCCAGAAACCCTGCTCTCAGTTCAATCTTCCAAAGCTGAAAATAAGGTTAATTATGGACAAATAGCAAGAAAAAGAGAGAGACAATGATCATACCGTATGACAAAGGAAGTGTGGGTGGCGAAGTAGATTATCCCATAGGCTTTAACTTTATTTCCTGTTAGTACAGACTAAACTCGGCCTCTAGCGGGCCGACGGTGGACATCCTGGATGTACTTTGAGAATGTATGCAATCAGTTAACATCATTCCCTACATTGTCCTGTGGTTCCTGATCGCTTCTGAACACTGTGTCAGGAGGGGAGTGCCATGGATGTCAACCAACACAATCACCTTTACCAGGTGAGTAAACACCCATTGTGATTGGTTGACCATCCATGGCACTCCAGACATTACCTCATGGGTAGATAATCAGCAGTACTGTACCCGCGGAGGGAGACAGAGTGGTTCAGGAGTGAGAGGAAAGGTTGGTGGCAGCCGATAGTACCTGGGCGGCAAAGGCTGGGTGCGTGTGGTACAGCTGCTCCAGGCGTAATGCCTGGCAGGGTGTGTAGGGACGCCCACGTGGCTGCCTTGCAGATATCTTCTGTTGAAACACTGGCCCTCTCTGCCCAGGAGGTAGCTACTGCCCTGGTAGAGTGTGCCTTAATGCTCGGGGGTGTCAATTGTTTAGATTTGTAGCCCTCCTGAGCGGTCCTCCATAACCAGAGTCACAATGGTTGTCTTGGAGGCTGCTTTTCCTGTCTCTGTCTCCTTGTGATGATGAACAGCCTCTTGGTCTTGCGCAGAGGTTGTGTCCTAGCTATGTAAGTGGACAGGGTGGAGCCCTCGTCTAAGTGTTGAGGAAGGCCTTGTCTCCTGGTGAGAGTCTCCGTGAATGTGGGTAGTTGGATGGGTTGCTCCCTATGGAAGCGGAGGAGACCTTTGGCTGAAATGCTGGGACAGTGCATAGACACACCACATGTGGGGTGAAAACAGTGTAGGGTTCCCTGCAGGACAGTGCCTAATTCACTGATCCTGCATGCTGAGCATATTGCCACCAGGAAACAGGTCTTCAGACCTACAGAACAGGTCCACAGTCTGTAGTGGTTCGAATGGGGCTGTGCTGAGGAGTCTAGAACCAGAGGAAGGTGCCAGGGAGCCACGGGCGGGCGATACGGGTCGTAGAATCTTGACTGCCCTTAGGAAGTGCAATGCATCCAGGTGGGGCCCCAGGACTGTGGCCGCCTATGGGCCCGATGGCTGCTCCTATGGCCGACAACTGCACTCTCAGGGATGAGTGGGCAATCCCATATCTAGTCCTTGTTGAAGAAATAACAGGATGGTAGCCATGTCTGCACACTCCGGATCAGGCCCGGTCTCAACACCACCTGGTAAATACGCCCACTGCCTGCCGTAAGTGGAAGTGGTTGAGGAATGCCTGGACTGCAGTATCGTGGAGATGACGAGTCATGATAACCAGCGTTCATCAGTCTTCTCCTCTCAGGAGCACGCTGTGAGTTTTAGGGTCCTAGGACTCGGGTGCTGAATCGGACCCTGGGTCAGCATGTTGGGTCTTAGGACAGTCTGAGGTTGTTCAGTGCCATTGCCAGGACCGTGGCAAACCATGTCCTTCGTGGCCAGTAGGGAGCCACTAGGATGATGGTCCGTCGGCAAGAACGGATCTTGGCAAGGACTTGTGGGAGTAAGGGGATGGGAGGAAAGGACGTAGCATTGTCCCAGAGCCAGAGTTGTGACAAGTGTCAATTCCCTGAGACTGGCTCTCCCTGTACCTGGAATAGTAGCTCTGGACTTGTGCGTTTTGTGCCGAGGCCATGAGGTCCATAGAAATGGGGCCCCAGGTGTCCTGAATCAGTGTGAAGAGGCTGAGGTGTAGGCGCCACTCCCGGGATGGACTTGTTGTCGACTGAGCCAGTCCGCCCAGGTGTTTAGCTTCCCAGTGAGGTGAACTGCGCTGAGATGGGAGAGGTGGAGTTGTGCTCAGTTGAGGACCTTCGCTGCTTCTCTCAGCATAGCTCTGCTCCTGGTACCGCCTTGCTTGGAGATGTAGGCCACTGTGACTTGGTTGTCAGAACGTATCAGCACTGAGTCTCCGGAGGAGGCAGTCCAGAAGGCAATGAGGGCATGATAAACTGCCCACATTTCTAGGATGTTGATGAACAATCGGAGTTCTGAGGGGTCCACCGGCCCTGTGCTGTTCTGCCACCTAGGCAAGCACCCCAGCACAGGAGGCTGCCGTTGGTGTCGATGGAGACCTGATATGCTGCCTCCAGCGGGGTTCCTCTGGTCAGGTTGGTGCAAACCGTCCACCAAGTCAGTGATTTTCTCACGGATGGTGGTAACAGAAGTGTCACCTTCAGGTTGTGCTCGTTTGGAGCTTCCCAAGTGAGGGCGATATGACTGTAGTGGTCGCATGTGCCACCTGGCCCAGGGACCAGGTCTACACAGGATGTCATGTATCCTAGTAGCTGGGCTAGGCTCGCCATGGATGCCTGATGGGAGTTGCACAATTGGCGTGCTAGCCTGCTTAGGTAGAGAACCCTTGTCTCGGATGGCTTTGCCCAGCCTTTTGCTGTGTTGATGCTTGCCCTAAGTGCTCTATTTGTTGGGTGGGCACCAGGTGGCTCTTTTCAGGTTTACCACCCAGCCATGCGCCTCGAGGGCCCATAGGGCAAGGGTGGTGTGTTGGAGGGGCGTTCCTTGCTTGGCGCCTGGATCAGCCAATCGTCGAGGTAGGGGATAATATCGAGGCCCTGCTCTCGGAGTCTGGCCACAAGTACCACCGAAACCTTGGTGAACACTCTTGGCGCTGAGGTAAGCCCAAAGGGTAGAGCCTGGTATTGGAGGTGTTGACCTAGAATATGGAATCTGAGGTACTGTCTGTGTTTCGGTCTGATGGGGATATGGAGTGGCGTCCCAGAGATCTATGGACGTCTGAGTAAGTCTCTGCGAATGCTGTGTAGGGTGGATCTTAGTGTGTCCATCTTGAACCTTGAGGGACCATGTGTTGATTGAGGTGTTTGAGGTCCAGAATGGGGTGTAATTCACCAGTTTTCTTTGGAGCGAGAAAAAATGGAGTAGACCCCAATTTGTGTTCGTGTGGTGGCAGGTTGTATCGCCTTGTTGTGAATGAGGTTCCACAGGATGTGCTGCACCTGATGAGCTGTGGCCCTCTTCTTGGTGATTGGTGAGATGATGAATCTGTGTGTCAGTGGGGTCTGTGATAGTTCTGTTGAGTAACCCCTTGACATGACTTCAAGAACCCACTTGTCCAAAGTGGTGTGAAGCCACTGGTGTAGGAGAGAGACAGTCTGTGGCCCACGGGGACCTCCCTTCTGTCTGTGTGGGGCTGTGTAGAGCCGTCATTGTTGCTTACCTTGCAAACTTCTACCTGTACCTCCTGAACCTGGGGCCACGGGCCCTGAAGGAGGATGATTGGTAGGATTGGGTGAGGGGTGCGTGGAGAGGTGTAGGATCCTCTTCCGCTAAAGGAGCGAGGGGTGTATGTGGTCTCCCTCACAGACGAATAGGATTTTTGGCCCCTAGAAACCTCCATCTAGAGGATGATAGATGAGGTGGCGACCCTTGTTCTTAAGGAGTTCTTTGCCCTCCTGTTTCTGCTTTAGAACTCCAACAGGCCCTCCCGAAAACATGTTTCCCTTTTAGGGAAGATTGAGCAACAATGTCTTGGATTCGTTATCTGCTTCCCATAGTTTAAGCCATAGTGCCCTTCTAGCCCTGTTGGTGATGGCGGTGGCCCATGCGTTAAGCCTAAGGGAGTCCACTGCCATGTCGGCTAAATATCTTGATGCATCGAGTGCATTCTAATAGTTCTGCCTCTCGGGATTTGGGGTTGCCTGTTCCAAAAGCTTCTCGAGCCAGCGAATCTGGGCCCGAGCTGTATAGATAGCTGCTGTGGAGGCTCTTGCCACCATTCCTTCAGTATCAAACATCTTCTTTAACATGTCTTCCACCTTCTTGTCTGTGGGGTCCTTCAGGAGATGGTCCGCATGGTAGGACAGTCCTTCTACTCAGTGCAGCCACCTGCGGGTCAATTGTAGGGCTGTGCACCACATGTTGGCCTTGTCCTCTTGAACAGGGTACATACTGGTCCAGGTTTCTTCTGTTTGACATGTGGCTGGGCTCGGTGGACTGCCATTCCTTGGTAACAATGTCTTCGACCGCCAGACAGACCGAGAAAGTTTCTCTGACAGTCTATCTCTGTTGGATTAGTGGGTCCAGCTTAGACTCTGGTTTGGACTCCTCAACCTTGAACCCCATGGTGGCTTTCACTTGATCTTCATGAGGCTTGGGACCATATCAGAGGAACACAGCTTTGAAGTGAGGGATAGAGCAGTGCGGTTCCATGTCTTCTTCCTCTGAGTCTGCTCCGTCTTCCTCATCTGGTAGGTCCCTGTCATCTCTGGAGTCGGGCTTGTGGGTATCTGGTACTGGTTCCGGTGGGTCCAGTGGTTCTCGTTGGCTCCTCCCCTCGTCTGGCTCAAGGGTTGAGTGGGCGGCAGCCTGTGTTGAGTGAAGGACTCCAACTTCTCCATGACCTTCAGCATGAAGTTCTGCTGACTCTCCATCATAGCTTCGGTGGCCTGCTGGTTCTGTAGCAAGAAGGCTCAGGTCCAACCAAGTGGAGTTGCTGGGGCCCAGATTACCAGGGCCCATGTCTGCGGTCTGTTCAGCGGCAGATCATCGTCATCTTGGATGCAGGCTGCGCATAAAGGGCCAGGGGCATGGGAAGGAGATTTGCGCCGCATGCAGTGCATTTCTTGGTCTTGACCATCTGGGGAAGACAAAAGATTGGGCGTTATTGGGACTGAAGGGTACCAAGTGGGCCCCGAAATGTAGTTAGCCCCGTTAAGGAGATTTCAGAAAGCGCTGCATGTAAGCAGAGAGAGAAAGATGTGTGTGTATATATATATATATATATATATATATATATATATATATGCAGGTTGTCTCTGAACATGGGGGTTGCTATGAGAGTGACCCACATGGAGACTGAGTGGCAACAACGGTCGCTATGGAAGGGACCCCTGTGGCAAGAGATGGAGGGGGGAGGAACCGTGCAACACCTGGGCCATATGTAGGAGTCGCTGTGTGAGGGACCCCCATATGCCTGTGAGCCATGATGCTGTTGTTGTAATTCCACTAAAATGGCACTACTCCCACTGTCCTCGTCCCCAAACAGTGCACGGGATCCCGAAGGGCATCCTTTCTCATGGCAGGAATGCCAGAGCTGTGTTCTGGAAGAGGTTTTTTCTGTCCTTCATTTTCTCCTAAGGAATGTCACAATATCTCTCTGGAAATGAGGGAGGGCACCCAGACTCCGCTCCTCCGGTGGCTGGAGAACTCAAGTGAGAGGGAAGGTCCACGGTGTTCCTCTGGCGTGGCAGGGAGGAGAGCTGGCTGGTGAGACCCTGCCATACTGATTGTGCTGTCTAGCCACTTTTCTAGCCCCCACTCGATGAAGAGATTCCTCCTGCAGTGCTGGACAGAGAAAAGGGCCGAGAGGAGAGCACACACGAATGAGGCACCCTCGCCATGCTGGATGGTGTGAGCAGGGCCGAAGACCAGGTCTGCAGGCCGAGAAAGAATGCCGAGGTGCAGATAGCACCATAGATCCCGGCACGCAGTCTGGAACCGGGTCCTGGTGAGGTGGGTGCGGCGGAGGCCCAGAGTGAGCAGTGACCCACAGGAAGGAGGGAGGCCAACCCTCGTGGATGGGTGGGAGTCGGCTACGCTCCTGTAGCATTAAGCAGACACGCCCGTGAGGGTGGTAGACCAGAAGACCAAACCACGGGCAGAGAAGGCATAAGCATGCGGCAAGGGCCCCCCCCTCCTCCACGGTCCACTCACGGGACCTCCTTTTAAGCCAGAGCTGCACTAGCGTAAATCAGAGGCCTCCTTCGTCGTGTGGGGCCAAGTGGTTGGAGGAAAGGGAGAGCACAGCTTGAGGCGATCGCTGGAAGCTGAGGGGAGGAAGGTAGCCTAAGCGCCATAACATCAGGACCATGTGGCCCAAGGTGAGGGGGCGTGAATTTGATAATCGCCATAACAGGTACTGAATAACCACAAGCAAATAAAAATGCTTTTAAACTTTTACATTTGCAGTATTATTCCAGCGCCCTTTCAGCTTAACAAACCAACTGATTTATATGCTGTGATTAAGCCATCAAATTACTCATGGAAGCTGATGTAGTCTTATGAAATTATGCCAATGCCTCCAGATTCTGAGAACTGACTAGTTCAAGATTCAAAGTTCCAGACCATAGAAAGAAAACAAAGTGTCTAGCCACACAGCTAGCCAGTTAATGTTCTTTTAAAAAAAAATTTAAACCAAATAAGTAGTGTAAGGCACAGAGCTGGCTTTTATATGTCCTCAACAATCTATTAGCTTTTCTCTGAGATTTTGGACATGCTTACCTTATAGTGAAGTAGCAGCGATCCTGGCGTGCTTGTTGCCTGATCAGATGCACGTTTCAAACTGGGAGAGCAGGGGTTTCTGGGACCTGGATATGGTAGAAATCTGATCCTAGAGTCATGTGCATCACTAGCCTATCAGGTGGGCTAAAACCCATTAGGTAATGTCTGGAGTGCCATGGATGGTCAACCAATCACAATGGCATAAATAGGGCTTTTCAACTTTTGCATATCTCAGGCATTTTTGGAGTTTTGGCTCCAAATTTTCAACATGGGGTTATTGGGCCCCTCCTCATGAACTTGGCCACTGTCATGGTGTTAATCGGTCCTGAGAGATGATTTTGTGGTCACTGCATGGAATCACCTTTTGGGACCAATTAACAAAACAACGTGCCAGTGTTCATGAGTGGTCTCTCAAAATGTCTATGTTGCGGAATTTGGTGGGACAAATACAAACAATGGCTGTTTCACGACGTGCTTTTGCACAGTTGTTACAAGACGTCAGTAATCTCAATTAACTTGCACATTTTCACTCTAGATTTCTCTAACACTGCTATTTTTATGCACCTCCTTATGAACAGTACAGCTGTCATTTTCACATCCTGGCCAAAATGTGTTTTCACAGTTCCGTCACAGAATAGCATGGTAGCTGTGGAAATCAGTGTTCAAGACACATTAAGAAAATCACAGTGGCACTGTTCATGAGCAGAGGTCCTAAAATGCATATGTTGAAAATTTGTGATGAAACTCCATAAAATGACTGATGTTATGAACATCGTTGTGCAGTTTCCATGCACTCTTGTAACCAAAATTAGTAATATTTTCACACGAGATTTTCAACACTGGCATTTTCACACCTCCTTATGAACAGTACAGCTGTCATTTTTTCACATCCTGGCCGAAATGTGTTTTCGTGTTTCCAGCGCAAAATACTGCAGTTGCTTTCGAAATCAGTCTTTGAGACAGGTTAGGATTGAGCGGAGTGAGATGGGGGAGTGACCGAGCTCAACTGAACTCTGTCAGGACTGTTGCAGATTTCTTTGTCAGCAGAAAAAGGTGCCAATGCAGGCAGGAGCCCAGTACAAAGGGCAGCCTGCAGCGCCAGGAGAAACAGAACAAGCAGGTGAGGGAGGGAATGGTGAGCTCAGCAGACTCTGTTGGGACTGCTGCAGATTTATTTCTGGGCAGAAAAAGGCAGTAATGCAGGCAGGGGCCCAGTACAAAGGCCAGCTTGCAGCGGCGGAGAAACAGAACAAGCGAGTAAGAGAGGGGGTAGGCGACCTCAACAGAACTCTGTTGGGACAGCTGCGGTTGTTGTGGGCAGACAAAGGTGCCAATGCAGGCGAAGCACAGTACAAAGGCAGCCTGCAGTGCCAGGAGAAACAAAATGAGCAAGTGAGAGAGGGGTGAGCAAGCTCAGCGGAGCAAAGCAATAACATATTGGCACTGTAATACTTGTTCTGTAGTGTTATGCCTATGCCAAGTGCTACATTGGGAGCAGAAGTGATTCAGCTGAAGTGCTGAAGCTGAACCAAATTTGCACACACACACACACACACACAAACACACACACACACACACCACACCACAGCTGAAGCCAAATCAAAGCTGCTCAGGACACTTCACTCACCCTTACCAAAAGGTACTTACCCTCCAAATTTGAATAGGGAGTTACCATAACAGGAATGCTAATGCACATAGTGAACTGACACAACCACATCAGTTTAGATGAGAATGGTGCAAAACCAGAGATTTACCCACACTGATAGGGTTGCTACCAAGTGCAATTAGAGAGACATGTCAGGACATCACAAGGCTGCAATGTTGAATATAGCAACTAACAGGGATATACCCAAGGTAGAATGGCTGTACCCTGGGCAGGGGAGCAGGAAGAGAAGTAACAGAGGACAAATTGTTTTTCTTTTAAACTTTTTACATAATTTGTTTTATATGGAAAAGCCCTAGCCTCCTGAACAGGAGGCCAACCCTATGAAGGGAAAAAAGCTATCAAGCAGAACTTTTCTTCTCTTTTGGGTTGGGCTGCCAAAATAAGTAGCCCTGGCTGTTACAGAGAGGGGATGTTGGGCTGTTGAGTGGTACTCTATGGAGAAGATATTCTAATAAGATTTACATTTATGGTAAGTACTGTAACTTCTCTATCCTATTTATTTATTTCAAAAGTTTAAGCAGGAAGGACATACTAAGCTGTCATCAGCTTGTTTTCGAATATGTTTGTGGGTGTGGTGGGGGTGAGGAATATAATACCATAAGGTAAAAAGAATTAGAAGGACCTCAACAGATATGCATCAAGTCAATACTGAGCAATACAGTGCATCAAAATAAAAGCAAAGTACAATATATTAGATATGTGCAAACAATATTTAGAACAGGGTAATACAGCACAAGCTGTTTAAAGTAAATAAAATTGCATATGGACAGACACAGTGGAATAATCCCAACCAGGGTGTAACAGTGGAGGGACTCAGAGACATATCAGAACTGGAGCAAACAGTAGTCGTAGTAGCTTTTATTTATATTTGGCATCCTTCCCCAGAGGTTCAGGGTACCATTGTAATAAAGTGCGTAAGTTGAATAAATGCAAAATAGAAATAGAAACTAAATTAAATAAGTACAGTGGGAGAGGAGGGAGTGGCACAAGTACTGGGGTCAAGGACTGTTGCAGAGCGGAGTTGTAATGTCACAAAGAAAACTCAAGTGAGAAGGTGGAAGAGGCAGAGGGTTCCACAAGCTGCATCTACATGGAATTTGTCGATCGGCATTACAGCTACAACTGATGCTGATGGAGCAGAATGTGTTTTGCAGGGGCTTCACCCACTTTAACACATTTAGATTAGCAACTCTGAGTCAGACTTGTTTCAAGGAGGGCAAAATCATGGAAGACAGCAGTTTCGGCGGTACCACGGACCATTAGCGACAAGCAGATTTTGTCGCTTCAATGAATACCATCGCTATTGCGATCACTATCAAGGTATCCTGGACAGACAGGATAGACGGGGATGAGAGGACCAGAGTTTAGGAAAATGGTATGATAAGGCAGTTTGGCCAGAAATAGATTCCATGTGGGAGAAAGAAATGGAATAGAAACACTACTTCAGAGTTCATAAGAGGTAAGGGTAGGTAAGGGGGTAAAAGTAAGGAGGGAGGTAGCCAAGACAAAATCTGGATATAAAGGGAGGCACAATAGGCAAGGCACATGGTATGAAAGGAGGAGAGATGTAAACAGAGCAGTGATGAGTGAGAGGGACAATCCAAAGCAAAATGACAGCAGGAGTGAAAAGGGGTGCAGTCTCACAAGGGAGTATTTGAGAGCAGCACTCTATACTCTGTTATCATAGTCAAAGATAGGGAGGATCATCTTCAAAACAATTTTGGGGCAGGCAGGAAATGAAATATTTGCTTTGTTCCTGTAGAGCACATGAAGCTTGGGGTGGAATTTACAGCTGATGGCTCAATCCGTACTAAGAAATCGTGATGATGGTTAAGCCAGACCCTGGAGTACATAGGAGGAAACATCCTCTTATCACAGCCCCATCGGGGTATGGAATGATGGAAGGGGTGAGCCTGGTCAGCATCTGCTAGGAGCCAAAGGTCATGGAGACTGTTTTCTTGGCACTAAGGAACATTGGTTTGACTGGAACCAATGCCGAATATTGTCACTGTCAATTGTAACCAGTCAGTAAGGTCATGGGAAGAAGGAACCAGAGGCAAAGAGCACTGTATCATCTGCATACATGCGAATGGATGCAGAATAGCGAACAGTAGGAAGGCCATTTAGAATTAATAACACAGAATTGGGCCAAGGACAGACTCTTGTGTGGGCCTGAGCAAATGTGGGGTGGGAATAAGGCGCTTTCAATCTGGACAGTTTAAGACTTGGCCTCAAGGTATGAAGTGGAACCAACTGCTGCAGAGTCAGAAAGGCCTGCTGCCATAAGCTTATCAAGAAGAGTGGGTATGCAACAGTGTCAAAGGGTTTGGCCAAGTCGATATAGATGGGGAAGTTTCCTGACCTTGGTCTGTACCTGAAAGAATGGAGTCAGTGAGTTAGAGGAGGCAGATGGATGTGAAGCGGGACTTCCTGAAGTCATTCCTGAACATTCAAGGTCAAGCAGTTAAGTAAAAAACACAGTAATTATAAAACATGTACAGCAGCAGTTAATTATTATTTGTCTTAATACTCCCATGGTTTGTGTCGTATCAATTCTAATGGTGGTTTGGAGGAAGTAAGCTGTTGATTAACTAGGATCTGCAGCTTATCCATCAGGTAGGAAATGGGCAGACTAGGTGGGCCCAGCGGTCCATATCTGCCATCAAATTCTATATGTTTCTATGTTTCTATCTGAACAAAGATGGCTGGCAGTATAGTCTAGAGGTTAGAGTAACAAGCTGAAAATAAAGTTGGTACACCTCAGCGGACCAGGGGTTTGATTTTCCACAGATGCACTTGCACTGTGGAACTTTGACAAGTCCAGTTAACCTCCCAGTGCTTCCAGGTCACCTGAAAACAGGCAATTTGTGCCTAGCGGCCTTACCTGGTTGGCCTCAAAGAATAACAACAAAGAGCTCGAGCTTCATTGTTATGGTTTATGTGGACATCAAGAACCTTGGGTTTGTGAAAAGCATGTAACAACCCACTGAGCAATACATTATTCTATTGAGGGTAGGACACATAGGTGCAGGTGTGGGAGACACAGGTTCTTCTCCAGCCCAGGAATCCACGCTCTGGCTGCTGGGCCTTAGAACTTAGATAGTCCTACAGTGTTTCAGCACAACAGAGGAACAGAGGGTTGAGACCTAACACTGGCAAGTAACCCCCAGTGGCTGACTCAAGAGTGCACTGATGTACAGCATGGAGGTATACATGTTGTTCCTTTAGACAATAGTTGGGGTTGGCGTCTGTTGATCATTATGGCAGCAGTTGGGGTTAACTATACTGGCTCAACCAGTGTGAATATTACAGGGTAGACAAAACAAGGAAAACTTTAGGGATCAGAATGAAGAGAGACTAAATCTCTTCCCCTATAATCATGCTGCTTAGATCCTGAGGTAATACTTTGAGGTCTCCCACCAGAGGCATAATGCAAGTCCCATAGTGAGTACCATAGATTCAAGAGAACAAGAGCCTTCCTGTAATCTGGAAGCCATCAGAATACTGATATTCGAGTCACTGGCAGAGCTGGCTAATAGAGAATGTTGGTTGACTGCCACATACTGACACTTATGACAGCACGACATCCAGTTGATTTCCAGTGCAACACATTTCCTTGATAAAATTGAAGCAGTCAGGAGAAATTGCATGAGATGTAGGGAAAATGAGCTTTAGAGCCCTATACAGGAAAAAACAACAACCACCTGAAATTCAGATAAAACTTTGATTCATTTGGCGCATGACACATCTTTTGTTTGAGAGCTGGGCTTGAAGAAATCTTGGTTAGAGGGATGCAGATTAGTTTAAAAGCTTTAAGCGGAGGAATGTAGCAGGCCTCTTTCTGACAACATTAGATAACTATCAGATGCAAAGCATTATGGATCATCAACCATTTTAAACACCTTCACTGGCCTATTAGCATTACATCAACGTGCTTTTGAGCACTTACTCTTTAGGCTGAATTGTACCAACTAACTGTCAAAAAATGAAAGGATGCAGTTCTGCAACCAGCACTCCACCGTCTGTGATTCATTTCTTCCCAAATCAGAACAGGTTTAAAGAGATTCTAAATCAAGAGGAAATTGCTGTATTAACATAAATGACTTTCTAGATCGCTTTGACTCACAGTTGTTGAGTGAAGAAGTATAACCTATTTTCCTAATCAGCTTTCAAAACTATCATCATTCTTGAAGAGGACACTCACAAACATTTTGAGTGAAGAGAAGTTGAAAAAATCCTTCTAGGATGATTTTAACAGTTAGTTCTGGGACCCATACCAAAATTAGATGCTTTCATCTCAAAACTGCTAAAGTTGAACCAGCATAATATTCTGTGGTGATTTGCATATGCAGCCCATGATGCTTTGCATTGTGTGGGCATGTGTGATTTTGTATTTCCTTGGAAACTTGGCTTCCAACCAAATGCCCTTTGGGGTAACCATTACCTAAGTGTTTGCACACAGAGGTTCTTTGTCTTTACATATACATATATATATATATATATATATATATATATATATATATATATATATATATATATATATATATATATATATATATATATATATATATATCTCCTGAAGGCTCTCACCTCTTTCACAGTTCTGTATCAAACAAAGTTCTGATTTTGTTCTCCCAGCTGCTAACTCAGCTCCTTCCTATATTTCCTCAATTGCCTCTCAACTGTTCCTGATTATGAGGAATGTACCTCATTTACCCTCAAAATTGCTCTACCATCATCTGCAGTGGCGGATCAGAATTCTACAATGGTGGTGTAGGCGTGGTGTGCATACTTGATATGCAATTAAAAAAAATACATTTTATTCTTTTATATTGTCTGCTATTATCTTTTCATTATTTTTCTAGAAAATAAAAATACAATCCATAGTTTTGAATATAAAATGTTGTACAACATATAAATCAGACTTCTTCAATAAAAGTGAAATGCTACAGCAGCAAGCAACAAAGGTACAATGGGGTGGTGGCCACACCCATCAGCCACCCCATAGATCTGCCACTGCTCATCTCTCCCCTCATGGAAAAGGTGCTGCCCACACAGAGACTGTGCTATCTGAAAAAATAAAGGAAGACATGAAATACAAGGAATCTAGAAATTGGAATGGGAGTGTATCAATACCAGAAGACTGGGTAACAAAATAAGTGACCTGCAGGCAATGATGAGGAATCCCAGGTGAACCTGGTGGCCATTACAGAAACATGGGCCTCGGAGAAGAATGAATGGGACCTCTCAGTCCCAGGCTACACCCTCTTCAGGCAAGATAGGAAGGAAGCAGGGAGGGAGGGTCGCACTACACATGTACATGCTGGAATAAGTACCACCCCAGTCAATGCTGGTAAAGGGAGGGCGTGGAATCCTGTGGGAGCAACTCAGCTCAACAGAAAGGTAGAAGATCCACATAGGAGTAGTATACAAGCCTCCAGGGCAGGCTGAGGATAGGATGAGGAACTCTAGGGGAAATCAGGGGTGCAACACAGAAGGGGAGGTAGTGGTGGTTGGTGATCTGAACTTGCCAGTGTGAACTGGAGCATCCCAGTGGCAGGTTCTTCTAGAAGTCAAAAGGTGGTTGAGGCCCTACAAGACTACCTATTCACACAACTAGTCAATGATCCAATTAGACAGGAAACCATCCAGATGTGGTCCTCTCAAATTCAGAAGTAGTAAATGTTGTAGGGACTGGGAAGCCGCTGGCCAGCAGTGACCACAACTCAGTGTGATTGAATTGGCTCTAGGGGTGAAAATCTCATTCCAGGACAGAAGTCTTAAACTTTAGGGAGCTGATTTCAACTCCATGAGGAAACTAGTCAGGAGCAAACTAACAAGGATCCATGAGCATTCAGAGGCAAAAAGTCATATATGGGGGTGGGCGGGTCAAAATGCCATATTGAAAGCTACCAAAATGTGCATAAGGACAGTGACCAAAAAGAACAGTATAAAAACCCATATGGTTCACAAACTAGGTTAGGGTAGCTATTAGGACTAAAAGGGAGGTGTTTAAAAACTTTAAAGAACCCAGGAGCTAGCCAATGGGAAGATTACATTCAGAAAAATAAAGAAGCCAAAAGTATGGTGAGATGCCGGCCTGGTGGCATTGAGGGCTGAGGCGCTGGACATCTTACCTCATGCTATGCCAGTGACCCATGTTCAGGAAGGAGCATGGGCCGTTGAGGAGTCAGCAGGGAGGAGAGGATTCAGTGTCCGAGGACTGCTCTGCTTCTCGGGGAGAGGGGACTTCAGTTGTCAGTGCTCCACTGGCCCTAGTAGCTGCTGGGGGCAGTGTGATTATGCTACAGCTAAGGAGAAGAGATTGGGCTGGCCTTGGAGAGAGTGCATGCAGAAGTGTGCACGCTCTTTCCATGAGTGTCATTGCATGCCCCACCTCCACACACAAGGGAGTAAATGGAAAATAGCCCCAGATGTATGAATCTGTCCCCACGGTGCCACCCGAGAAGGCATCTCAGTGTAAATGGTCTGTTTGGGGTGGGTCAGTCGCTCCCACCACCTGCCATGAGGTAAGTTGTGGATGCTAAGGGAGGGTCTGTCCTTTGGGGTTGGCGCTGGGGTGACAGCTGAAGGCAGGAGTGCTGCTGGAGCTCGGAAGAAATACCATAACAAAAAAAATGTATGGTGAGGTTTGCTAAGACCATGGCTGAATTTTGACTAGCAACAGGGTTAAATCTGGAAATAAACACTTTTTGTTACGTACAGGAAAAAAGGAACAAAAGGAGGGATAAGTAAACTCAAGGATGGAAGTAGAGTGTGGAGGGAGGATAAAGAAAGCCCACTGTTCTAAATAACTTTTACTGCTCAGTATTCATGAAGGAACACAAGAGCCTATACGGACAGTGGCATCAAGGCAGCTGACAGGGTGTCCACTAATGGGAGCACCATCAGTCACCACTGACAGGGCCAGAGAGGCTATGGAGAAACTCAGGAAGAACAAGTCACCAGGGCCGGATGGAATACACTCAAGAGTGCTAAAGGAACTGGCAGCAGAACTGGAGGATCTCTTGGCACATTTGTTCAACAGTTCACTTCAGTCAGGTGTAGTGCCTAGAGTCTGGAGAACTGCAGATGTGGTACCTCTGCACAAGGAAGGAGCTAGGAGAGGCAGGCAACTACCAACCAGTTGGCTTTACTGCGTAGTAGGTCAGCTAATGGAAACCTTGATAAAGCAGGACCTAGTAGAGTACCTAGAGAAATACGGTCTTCAGGATGACAGGCAGCATGGATTCATGGCAGGGTGGTCATGCCAGATGAACCTGATTACATTTTTGACTGGGTGACTAAGAAAATAGACTGGGGCCGCAGAAGACCTCCTCTAGTTTGACTTCAGTAAGGTCTTTGACTTGGTGCACTTTACTACGCCTGCTGAAAAAATTGGAGGCTCTAGGCATAGCCAAAAAGCAAGTGGGTAGAAATTGGCTTAAGGATAGAAAACAGAGTGGTAGTCAACTGGGAGAAGTCTGAGGATGGTGTAGTCACCAGTGGAGTTCCCGGGCTCAGTGTCGGGGCGGTCCTGTTTAATGCATCTATCAATGACATCAGCATAGGTACCCAGTGCAAAATTGCTCTATTCGCAGACAATACCAAGCTAGGTGGTAGAGTGGACCGCAAAGAGGCAGTTAGAGCCTTCAGAAGGACCTATAGAGGCTAGAAATTTTGTCCAAAATCTGACAGAGTTCAATGCAAAAAAGTGCAAAGTGATGCATCTAGGTAAGGGGACTCTGAGGACAGCATACTGGCTTAACAGGGCTCAGCTCAGTATCTCACAGGAAGAAAGAGACCTAGAAGTCATCATTTCCAAAACCCTTAAACAGCAGCCAATACAACACAGCTTACAACAAGGCAAACAGAATGCTGGGATGCATAGGAGAGAGGTATTGACAGCAGGAGCAAGGAGGTGATTCTACTAACAACTACAGGTCCCTGGTAAGGCCTCATCTGAGTACTGTGTCCAGTTTAGAGTACACATCTTAAGAAGGATAGGAACAGGCTGGAGGTCATCCAGAGAAGGTCAACCCAGATGATCCAGAGCCTCCTGTGGCTCTCCTATGAAGGGCATTTAGAAGCTTTGAATATGTCCTCTCTGGAGATTAGAAGGAAGACAGGAGACATGATAGAGATGTACAAGTTTCTGAGAGGAATAAACAAGGTGTCCTCCTCGGATCTGTTCATCAGGGTAGACAACTCCAGTACCAGAAGACACGAGTGGAAGTTGAGGGAGTGATCTCCATGAGAGAGCTCAGGAAACACTATTTTATGGAAAAGGTAGTGGAACCATGGAATAGGCTGCCTGTCAAGTGATGGAATCAAAGATAGTTATATCTTCAAGCTGGGGTTGGACAGGGTAGAGCTCAAATAAAAACAGTGGGGCAGTAAATAGTGGAAGAATAAGATCCTGGGGTCTAAAAGAAAAGATCTAGGGAACTAGGGCAGACTAGATGGACCCTTGTTCTCTTTCTGCCATCACTTTCTATATTTCTCTGTTTATATAAATTTAGACTGTAAAGCAGAAATTCATATTTTAAGATGCTAAATCAAAAATAAACTTTGTACAAATAAACACAATGGTTTCCACAGCTCTAAGCTTATATCACCATATCTGAGGATGTGTCCCTCATTATGAAAGACAGTGACCCTCATTGTCCCTCATTTTGAGTGCCTCGTCCCTCATCTTATTGACAAAAGATTGGTAGGTATGTTGCCCTCCCTATCTTCCTACTCCCTCCACTCTTCTGACTCCCACTATTTTACAGTCCTTTGGGCCAAAACCTCTGCAGGTCAGTCAGCTATCTATTGCAGACTACCGAGTCTCTGTACTAACCTCTCCCTCCCTCTCTATCCAGTCTACTACCTCATGCTCTTCTCTGAAAGCCCCGCTCCAGGTCCACACTGCATATGTCTGCTCAGTAACCTGACTCTCCCCACCCCGATGTCCTGTCCTTAGCCACTGCTTGCTTCTGCCCCAGCTGTAGTCCCTGTCAATCACCATCTATAATGATTACATATGCCAAATGTACTATACATCCACGGGCTTCTTCATGGGCCTTTTTGGCACACTTTTATTTATTTATTTGAAAATTGGTAACAAGCAGAAGCACACTGCCAAGGCTGATTTCCAAGGTGCGACCCAGGAGGGAAAGGTGGAACAAGCAGCAGTACAAAACAAGTGTCCAAAACATCTAGTCATGAAGTACAATAGGATACATAAAAAGAATAGATATTAAAGAATGCAAGTACAGAAATAAAGTGCAGAAAACACCAAGTAGTACAAGAAGACAAAATTGGCAACAATAAATAGAATCCAGAACAAATAGGCTAGATGGGTTACGGTTCAGCCCCTTGGTTTGATCCATATTTTGTTTCTACTGTATATTTTATTGCACTGCATGTATTATCACTGGCACAACATTTGTGCTTGCTTTGCTTTTCTGCAACAGTGCTTTGTTGTTACTGAGGCCCAGTTACACCGCCTGCTCTGCACTGCATTACGAGAGGTACAGATGTGTTGTATTGGGTGCAGGTCAGGCAGTGTAGACTGCTTATGGAGCACCGCAAGTTTGCTTCCATTGTGGCACAAGGCATTCCCAAGTTTGGTGGGTTTGTACCATATTGCAGAACATTGTTTACTGGCATATAAACACACCGCTTCACCTTCAATAGTGCAACCCACACCACACCCCAACAAACTGTTCTCCTCCTACATGCAGTTGTACCTGTTAACATAGAGATGGGGCTAGTTAATAAAGGTGATACAAGCCAATAGTTTACTGCTTCCTCTGAGTGGCTGTATAGTTTAAAGAAGCCCTGGCTGCCTCGATTCTCCTCCCTCCCCGACCATGGCAGAAATGCAGCAGCAGCTGCAGGAAGTCAAATCTGACCCTGCACCAGTGCACTACAAGTGTAGTGTACACAGCAGTCGGGATCAGTACCAGTGCTGTAGCGATTTTGCGGTATAGACCAATATGCAGCAGGTCAGCATATGTAAATGTGCTACTGTATGCGTGCTCCTGCATGTACCCTCCCCCAGGACACCTCAGGAGACGACTGTTCACAGCTTAGAAGGCCCTTCCTGGCAAAATGTACTAAATAAATTAATTATCTAGCAATCTTTACCCATGTGATACCCACAGGCAGCAGTGCAGCTGTGCAGCCCTGTCCACACTACAGAACTATTTTAAAAACTGTTTTCAAAACTGATTTAGTTAAACAGGTTCAGTGCATCCACACTATGCAGTAAAGTATTCTTTTGATAATGGCTTAGTGTATCCACTTTGCTGGTGATGAATCTGTTTCTGAAAGTTGGTGAGGCATTTACAACTCACATTTTGTTGTCTTCAGTACTTTACCAGCTTACTGACAGCTTTTATTTAATAGCTGTGCAACTCAGCTGGAATACTGTGAAACTTAACCAAGGCAAGTCACTTAACTTCCTTGTGCTCCAAGGTCACACATGGAAACAAGCTTCTTCTTAGAGTGCCTTTCTGGGTAAACAATTTCCTCTCCCTTTCTGCAAAATTAGGTTACAACTTATACTGTAGGTAACAGATTTTACAAAGTATTATGCTGGACCCAGTGAAACATTTACAACTCATTAAGAAACAATAAATATAATTTGTTGGTCTGACAGTTTCATGCCAGTTGTACTGTAGTCTCAACATTTTTTTTAAGCGTTTTACCAGGGTGGCAGCACTAAACTATTATAAACTCAGTAAAACCAGTATATATTTACTCTGACTTGTGCCCAGGAAAGGCTCACTGAGCCAAAGCCTATAATGGGGTGGGGTTACACGGTGAGTAAGAAGATGCAATCACAAAACAGTATCATACAACAGAGGCAATTCTACTTCACATTGGAGGAAGTGTAGTTATAATGGGAAGACAGTATAGCATAGTGGTTAACAGCACTGAGCTGCAAACTTGGAGAACTGGGTTTGAATCGCAGCCACCACTTAAATACATACAAACATATGAATCTGCCAGCAGAAACAGGCCTTATGGTCTATCAAGTCTGGTCAAGTACACAACTAGCACCCCTGTTGCAGCTGCCCTCCCACTTTCTCCCTCCATCAGTTTCTCCTTACTACTTACCCAGACACCTCCCACCGTGTCCTGTCCCATGCCCTTTTGAATGATCCCACCTTCCTACATGATACCACCTCTTCTTGCAGGGTATTCCATTTCAGCACCACTCTTTCCATGAAATAATGCCTCCTCATCTTGCTCTCTAAATCTACCCCCCTCAAATCTTAGCCCATGACCTCATGTATCCCTTCTCTTCTTCAGCCTAAATAACCCATCTGTGCCACTTTTGTTGAACCCCTTTAGATACTTGAATGTTTCAATCATATCCCCTGATCCCTCTTCTCCTCCAGGGTGTACAAACTCAGATGCCACAGTCTGTCCTTGTAGGTTTTGCCTTCCATCCCTGTATCATTTTGTCACCTATGTTCCCCTCCAGCAGCCTGATATCCTTCTTTAGATATGGCCTTGATACTGCATGCAATACTCCAAGTGCGGCCAGGCCAATAATCTGTAAGTAGCAGGATCATATCCTTATGTGGCATACTGTGTGACCATGAGCAAGTCACTTAACTTCCCTGTGCTCCCTGGACACACTTGGAAACAATCCTCGGCTTAATGTGTCTTTCCTGACCAGAAATTGTAAACAAAAAAATGCACAGTAAGCAGTAAAAATGACAAATGATGGCTAACAAAAGTGCAGTTTTGTAGTACAGCAAATTAGCTCAGCTGAGTTATCGAAACTGTAGTGTACAGTAGTTGAAGATCCAGTAACCTGGTTTCTAAACAACTTGGGGGCATGTAGGATTGAAGAGAAGGTTAACAAGCCACAAGAGTGTCTCCTACAGTGGTAGCTAGAGATAGCTAGATATATCCTGACATTTATGATGGGAGGAAAATAAATTGCAAAATAAAATGTGTTAGTTTACCTGCTTATAGCTATTGATAAAATAACATTGAAAAATGGTATCATTTTGCTGGTGTCTTTCAATGTTATTTTACTAGTAGCCATGTTATTTGAACCCATGTTAACTTTGGATACTCTATGAGGTAGCTTAAAATATGATTGTTATGCAGTGTGGACTGTTTGAGTCAGTGGAGTAACCAGCCTTTTAAAAGTGTACACACAAGTCAACAACTCCACCCAACCAGCCTGGGGCCTGGGGGACTAGGTGGCCCCAATGTAAATTTTAACATTTTGATGCTTTCTGGTGCAGTTTGGCGGCAATTGTGGGAGTATACAGTACTCTTGTACCATAGCCTTTTACATACCAGTCCTAATGTTCTCATACTGGTGGTTGCATAATTTGATTTGGCACCTACTACTGGTTAGCTACCCTTGCTGTGCAGACATATACAGTACTTACATGACAGATACTGAATAAATACTTACATATGAACATACGAAGAAGCCAGCAGAAGAAGGCCATTTGGTCTATCAAGTCTGCTTGTATTGCAGGGTCCACAGCTTAAGCTAATGTCCCTGCCCTCCCTCCCCACTTCTTTCATCCTTCCTACCCATGATCCTTACCTTCCCCATGCCTATCCCAGCCTCTCTTAAACCTGCCCACTGTCTTCAATGAGATGATCCTTCCAGCAGTGCATTCCAAGTGTCCGCCACCTTTTCTGTGAAGAAATACTTCCTGACCTCCCTCCTAAACCTCCCACCTTCCAGTTTAAGACTGTGCCCCTCATATTATGGTTGCCACTCAGCTTATAGAGACTCTCCTTATCAATTTTGTTTATCCCTTTTAAGTACTTGAAGGTCTCAATCATGTCCCCTCTCTCTCTCCTGTCTTCCAGGAAGAACATGTTCAGTGCTCTCAACCTCTCCTCATGTGCTTTACCCTGCTGACCAGCTATCATCTTTGTAGCCCTCCTCTGGATCTTGTCCAGCAGGTTAATGTCCTTTTGAGGTGTGGGCACCAGTACTGAACTCCATACTCTAGATGCGGCCTTACCAGTGACCTGTACATGGGCAGTATAATCTCTTTTCTCCTACTACTGATCCCCTAGATATTCATCCCAGCATCTTGTTTGCCTTTACTGCTGCTTTCTTGCACTGCGTGGTGTGCTCCAGGTCATTAGTGATCATCACTCCCAGGTCCTTCTCCTCCTCTGATGCAGATATTCGGACTCCACCCAGGTAGTACTGTCCTGGGATTCTTGGCTCTAATATGTATAACTTTGCATTTCTTGGCATTGAAATCAAGCTGCCAGATCTTGGATCACCTCCCAGCTGTTCCAGATCTTCCTGTAGGTCCTGTATCCCTTCAGCTGTTTCCACTCTCACAGATCTTGGTGTCATCCATGAATAGACACATTTTGCCCATAATGCCATCTCCAATGTCATTGATGAAGACAGTGAACAACACTGGCCCCAGCGCGAGCTCTGTGGACCCACTTGTTACCTCTCTGGTGCCAGATAACTCTCCCCAACAACCACCCTCTGGGTTCTGTCCTCAGTCAGTTTTCCACCCATCTGGCCATCTTTTTGCCAACCCGAGATCCACCAACTACCCGATCAACCTTTTGTGAGGCACAGAGGCAAAGGCCTTAGCTTCTGTTCAGTATTCACTAAGAAGGAGAGGGTCAGGGACCATAGCTGGGTAGCAGATGCTACTGGAGCAGTCCTGTTCAATGTATTCATTAGTGACATTGCAGAACAGCTGGAAGTAAAGTCTGCCTATTTGCAGATGACACCAGGATCTGCAATAGGGTGTATACTCCAGAAAGGCTGGAGAAAATGAGAAGGGATCTGGGTGATGAAGCCTGAAAATGGTCAGAGGTGTGGCAGGTGAGGTTCAATGCAAATGCAAACATGTGCAAAGTAATGTATCTAGGAAGAGGGGACCCTGGGGAGAGCCATAGAATGCCATGTGTGTGGGGAGGGTAGCAGACAATCAACAAAGAGGAAATGGACCTAAGAGTTGTCATTTCTGATGACCTAAAGGTGTCAAAGCAGAGCACAAAGGCTGCATGGAAGGCCAGTGACATGCTGGGGTGTAAAGTAGGGGCATCAGTAGCAGGGAGGGATCTGAGTGCAATTCTAATGGCCACAATCAACATTAATCAAAATTTCACACATTTAGAATAATGGAAAAGGGCAGGAAACTTGGACACATTTTACAGTTGCTTGTAAATGTTCCTGGCCATTTGCTGTTTGTCCTGCCTTCATGATGCAGGGAGCCAGCCACCAATCTATACTGTATGTGTCCAGGGACTGGAGCTAGTTAGGGTACCTGGAAATTGCTGCTACTGTAACTACAAATATTATTTTCACCTGCACAATGCCAGTGATTCTCCTCCACTAGGGAAGGCGAGTCAAGCACATTCAACATTGATTGATGGTTGCAAGTTGTATCCTAAACACTCAGTCGCTCAGTGGACAGCAGACATAATTACTGGGACCGGGGCACACAATGCATATACATAGGCACCTATGTTAGGGCTCCTCCTGAATTACAAGGGGCCCATACACATGTGATATTGCCCTCTACAACACAGCATACACACACATGCTTTACATGACTAGGTCTTGTGTCCACCCGTGATCCATAATCATTGGAGATCAGTAAACACCTTGCAGCCAAGATGGAAAATACGCCGTTTTCACAGTGGCAACAACCTGACACCAGCAATGCCATAATAAGGAAAAAGAACCATCAGAAATGTTACAATACCATCTACCTCACTTCTTCACAGTGAAGCAGCCACGATTACCGTCCATCTCGCTTGACTCATGCAACACTGGTATACGCTAGCGTAAATAAACCATTAACTGGATCTTTTCATTATTAACTGATGGAGAATGCAGTAAATGTACAATCAGTATTTAGGGATCCTGCCTTTGTATATTTACTGCATTCTCAATATAATATTAGTACTGCACATCAGCCATGTGCAGTAATAATAATAATGCTATATTGAAGAAAGCAGTAAATATACATGGATTCCTAAATCGTTCTTAAGTGTACTAATTGCATTCTCCAGCGTATCAGATAGATACTAATAATGAACATCAGCAGCAGTGCACGCGCAGCACAACAGATCAGCAACATTGTCATCACAGACGACACACTGGGCATGATAGATATTTGGGGCACGGGCAGAGAGCAGAATTTAAAAAACTTACAACTGCAGCAGGCGATGATTGTGTCTAGTGTCCGTCTCTGTGTCCAAATTTGCACCATCTAATCCTGCTTATTGCAAATACTCTGGAGACTGGAACTTCCTTCTATTTTATTAATGCATTTAATTATCCAACAATAAGTGACTGACTGTGATCCCTCCTATGCTGTGGAACATTTAGTATTTTTTTAAATAATGATAATAAAGATTTAGCTAGGGCAGGGCACAATCCATAAAGTGTCAGGCAAGGGATGGAGGCCAGACCAGGAGATTAATTTCCAATGCCTCACACTTGACACTTTAGAGACTGTCATAGACTGCTCCATTTTACTCCTTACAAATATTGCCACAGTATCTGTACAGTAAGCTTTGCATTTTTGCTTGCTTATTTTATCTCTGCCTTTTGTTTTGTATTTCTCAGTTTCTTGATTGACTTGTTTTCTGTTTGCTGCTTCATTGCTGTACAAGTTTTTCTTTCAATAACAAACTCCGTACTCTTCTTTGATATGTGCCATGGGATCTTTTACTTCAATCTGGGCAGTGGCAATGATGGCCAGAAAGGACCTCGGATTAACATTGCATCTGAAGGATGGCACCACACTAGTGCAGCACCCCATTGTACTATACAAATGTGTCAATTATTGGTATTACTCTAAGTACCCGGTGTAGGGCTAGAATCCTCAACCACAACCTTCCAATTTTCTGGCCCCAGAGGTAAGTGTGCTACCACCTACTGAGCCACTGACACTGTCATTAACAATAAATGGCAAATAATATACAATAATATGCAGAATAAGATAGCAAATTAGTGTCCAAGCCACACCTAAATGTCTGCTGCACACAGTAAACTTCTTTACTGTGTGTATAGCCTAATATGAAGATTGTGTGTAATGTTAGTGCCTTTTTGATACAACTACATTAAAAGGCAGGCACACACAGGGCTACACATTTAAGCAATGTCTGCTCATCTTACTCATAAATCAAGACAAGTAGTCTGTGAGAATCTCTTGCTCCTAATCATCAGTCTGGCTGCTGGCCTGGGACTGGGACAAGGACAGGGACAGGGAGGAACTGGCAGAGGCCTGTGGCTTTTCTTCTGCAATTTAAATCTGCAGATTTTAATGCAGCCACAAATCTCTGCAGTAAAGTTCCACTTGCCACTTCCTTACTGGTAGGTAAAAAAAACACATAAGAGACAGTAACTAAGGGCTGGATTGGAGGCACCTATGTCAGCTGGCTGGCTGCTGGGCTCAGGGCTGGTCCTTCTCCTCCAATGAGTCCTGGGCCTCTAGTACTGTACTGCTCCTGTCTGTCCCCAGTCGGCGACTCTCGGGTGGGGTGGTGCCAGTGGTGCTCTGCTGCTCAGTGCTCACTGCTCAGTCTCACTGGTTGTCAGGCTGGTGCAAGTGAACTGGATGGACTTGGGCGGCCCAGAAAGGGTGAGGAGCAGTGGCTCGGGCGGGTGACCATGTCTGTGACCCTCAACTCTGACAGGATCAGTGCGACTGGCTGGCCAGGCATGGCATAGGCTTACTGTCCTCTGAGTAATTCTCTCCAGTTCGAGTCTTTCCAGTGCCAATCCTGACTCCTCTCTGGACTGGGCATGGACAAGCTGGGACAACAGTCACTGGTGGGCAGCTGCCTGAGCTCAATGGGGGAAGGCTGCTGCAGGGCAAGACAGCAAGGAAATCACCACAACCATGCAGCGCTCAGGAGAATGTGAGCAGACCATCAATGCTGAAGAAAAGATGATCTGGAGTCAGTGACTCAGCAACTGGCATGGGTGGTGAGTGTCTTGCAGAGCCAGAAGAGACACAAACTGTGTGAGACTCAAACCAGTGGCTCTCCATCCTCTCCAAGTCCACTCTCTCTCTCCTCTCTCTCTCTTGCCTGACTCGAGATGACAAAATGGTGACTTGTCTCTCAGGGCTAGTCCCGCCATGAGTGAGCTAGCAGCCAGTGAGAAAATTGCAGTAACTGGTTGGCAGAGTAAAAAACAAGTGGACAAAACTGTCCAATTGCTCCACTCACTGGATGCCGAAAAACTGCAATGCAAGGTGTATGCCATGAGTCAGGAGTCGGGACTGTGTCTGCAAGTCATCCCCCCAGCCACCTAGGGACCAGGGTTCAGGACCATCACCAGCATTTAAGAAACAAGACTTTTATTCAGTACATAAAGGCATACAATAAGTATGCATGGTTATGCCACTGGTTGGTGTCATTGCTCCCTTGCAATCATGGTTTTGTTTCTGTCAGCCACTCAGTGCAAGGGAACAATGACAGCAGCATTCTACACTGAATAACATAGAGAATAATGGATGGGAAGGGTTTGATATGAGAATTTAATGCACACGAGTTGTAGGATGCTACATAAACCCGAGGCGAAGCCCGGCGTTTATCAAAGCATCCACAATGAGGTGTGCATTAAATTCTCATGTGAAACACCCTCCCCATCTTTTATTTTTATAATAATAGGCCAGCAATTTTTCTCCAGCAGTTTGTGAGACTGATTGGCCCGCCCACATACAGAATGTTGGCCAATGAGGTAGCAGCATAGTTTAACTGGCATGGCTCATGAATGTTATAACAACCAGCCGGTTGTTATGGAAAATATCAACCTGGTCAGTACATTGAGAGAAATTGCTGACCAGTTATTATATTGACAATAATGCATGGGATGGTGTGCAATATAAGAATTTAATGCACACCAAAGATGTAGGATGTTACTGTACATAAACCCCTTGAGAGCAAAGCTTGAGGGGTTTATAAAAGCATCCACACCAAGAATGTGCATTAAAGTCAAGTATACACATCATCCCATGCTTTATTTTTTATAATTTCTGGCAATCAATGTTTTCCTACCCCCAGGGAAGGCAGACATGTGAGTTCTGCAGTGTCTGGGAATTTGCTTCTGAGTCCACTACTAGTTCCTGTTATTAGGATTATATGTATGTCTACTAAAAGTAATACTAAGTGTGCTAAGCCCCACACTGTACTGAAGTTTAATAATTTGTGTTTACTTGGTGCCAAACTTAGTAGTGATGTCTGTCTGAACACGGCTGCTTTCGGTTTGTGGTCGAAATTAGATTTGCCTGATCACTTTTGGTTCACTTGTAGTGGGGATTTCTTATTTCTCAGGTTAATTCATCTTAAAAATAGTATTTAGTAACCTCTAGTGACTGACCCATTTGATACTGTGGGGTGGGGTGGGATAGGAGGCGGCCTGCTGTGTGACAGAACACTGCGTTCTGAGCGAGCCTTGGCGCAGTTGCTTACTGGTTTGAGTGCGTGCTTGCCATAATATCTAGCCAGTTATTATGACAAATAATAACTGGTCATCCCTACTGAAAAATTGATGGCCAGTTATTATAATCATATTTCAAGCTAGCTCATGGAATATTCCCAATTAATGCAACAGGTCAGGTGTGTACATAAATATGCCCAGATAAACACATTATTTTTGGCAACATGAGAGCAATAAATGAAGTAGGCCTCACTGAGCAGGCTCATAGAAACATAGAATTTGACGGCAGATAAGGGCTGCTTGGCCCACCCAGTCTGCCCATTTCCCTACATAATGGATAAGCTGCAGATCCTAGTTAACCAGCAGCCTACTTCTTCCTACCCCACCCCCTTGAATTGCCTTATGACTGTCCCATGCATGCTTGAATTCCACCAATTTTGACTCCACAATCTCCTCCAGAAGGCCGTTCCATGCATCCACAACCCTCTCTGTGAAAAATACTTCCTTAAATTACCTCTGAGCCACCCTCCCATCTTCAAATTGTGCCCCCTTTTTCTTGCACACCTCTTTTTTGAAAGATGCTACCTCTTGGACTTTGTTGATTCCCTTGAGGTACTTGAAGTTTCTATCATGTTCTCCCTCCCTCCTTTCCTCAAGGCTATACATATTAAGCTCCTTAAGTCTCTCTTCATATGTCTTCCAATGCAGACCCTGCACCATTTTAGTTGCCCTCCTCTGGACAGCTTCCATCCTGTCTATGTCTTTACGGAGATTGGGTCTCCAGAACTGTCACGCAGTACTCCAGATGGGAGTCTCACCAGCTGTCTGTACAGAGGGATAATAACTTCCTGTTTTCTACTGGTGATGCCTCTCCCTATGCATCCCAGTAATCCCTCAACCCTCCTTGCTGCCCTCTCCATTGCTTGCCCACCTTTTAGGTCATCTGATATGACTACCCCAGGAACCTTTCCATTTTTGTTGTTGTTAGTATCTCACCCCCATTGTGTACTCTTCCCTGGGTTTTGTTTCCCAGGTGCATTACCTTGCACTTCTTAGCATTGAATCTAAGCTGCCATACATTTGACCATTCCTCTAACCTTGCCAAGTCCCCTCTCATCCTTTCCACCTCACCTTGTGCATCAACTCTGTTGCAGATCTTTGTGTCATCTGCAAAGAGACATACTTTCCTTCAGTCCCTCTGCAATGTAAGCTTATTAAGACATTGAAGAGGACCAGTCTAATACTGAACCCGCGGTACCCCACTAGTAACCCCCTTTCTTCAGATATTTACTTTCACATGCAAGATGCCATTTATACTTTGACCTGTGACTGTAATGAGTACAGTTTACATTTTGTACTTTTCTTCTTTTGTAACTTTTTACAATTTCTATCCTAAAACCTCCTAAATACATTTTGTATAAATCAAATGTGAGATGGCCTGACTTAAGATATCCTTCTTATCTTTATCTGAGGGTACTGATCTATTGCTGTTTCACTTGTGGCCTCGACACACATGACATATCAACAGATCAATACCTTCTAATGAAGATAAAAAATGTATTTTAAGACATGCCTTGTCATAACCCTAAAAATCACAGCAAAATCTCCATTCATTTCAAAGGTATTTCCTGGGATATATCTACAGTAGATGTATACTGCGACAGATCTCTGGTGTCCCTGTCATGAGATCAAATATATGACAAACAAAGACCCTTCAGTTTCTTTGCTGCCAGTATATGCAATGACTGCATCTCTTGCACTGTTAAAAACTTAACTGAGGGAACATCTCTCCATGAAATTACAATGACTGTACTTCGACTTGCTTTTTGTGACATACAAAAGGCCTTTTAACTAGTGTAAATATGCTGTTCACTGTAGAAATCATGTACCTCTTTAAATAAAATTAAGTCTGTTTTTGGCTAGTGTAAATATTTATTTATTTATTTAGCTTTTGTTTACCAGGTAAACACACTAGACAAACATATGCCTATCTTCAGGTGCGACCCGAGATTACAAGAAATATATAGGCAAGGATTAACAGGTTTTCAGAATAAATATACAGGCAGTGCAGGATTGACAGAAAGGCAAGTAAAAACATCACATAACAAGGTACATCAGTTTGACAGTCGGAGTTAAAAACTCAGATCAAGTTGGGCTCAAGAAGGAGACCAGACAGAGCGATAAGTGCAACACTTGTAAAGGGACACTAATACCTTAGGTACAGTTATAGGCCACGTTGAGCTTCAGATAATCCCTGGGAAGATTCTGGAAACAGGTGTGGGAGGAGGTAATGCAAACATGGCTGGGAAGGAATTTCATAGCCTGGGTGAACATCTGCCAAATGCCTGGTCACCCATTAGTATACAGGTTTTGGTACATGAAATGCAGCTGAGCCATTTGACCTTAGTGGATATGTGGAGTTAACAGGCTTAAATAGCTCTGCTAGGGCTGGAGAGGTAGCAGTTCTGACAACATTGTCAGGAGAAAGAGCCTAACACATAAGCCTGATGATTACCTGGCAAGAGCCAAGCAAGTTTATTATATAGGTTACAATGATGAGTGAGTCAGATGGTAGAGAGGGCAGATCAGCATATGTTATTATATGCTACATCCCATTTTGACAGATTGGATTTGGTAGCATGTATGAAGGTTATGAGCCCATAGCATAGTGTGGGAGGAGTACACCTTTAGCCAGGGCAAGAGCAGCAGCTGGTGTGAGATTGTTTTTTGCTCTGTATGCCAGGACCAGCTTACTATTTGCTGTCTTGCATACATTACAAACATGCAGAGAGTCACACTAGGAGTCAAGGGTGAGTCCCAGGTATTTGAGGTAGTCAGTGACCCTAACCGAGGATCTGTATGCACTGGTGACTCTCAGAGGTGCAGGGCATGCTTTGATTTTGGCCAGGGATCTAAAAGCATAGCCTGAGTTTTTGGGATTCAGGGCTAGCCTGCTGACCTTTAACCAAGATTGTATGTTACTAAAGTCAGCATTTAGGTGACAGCTGATGACACTCATGTCCTGGGAATTGATTAGGATCACTAGGTCATCTGCATATAACATAGCACTAGCATGAGCTGGTACTAGGGGCAGATCACTTACAAGCAGGGAGAAATGAATGGGTCCTAGGACAGACCCTGAGGATCCAGATTTTACAGGAGTGGACTCTGAGAGAACCTTATTAGCTTTATAAGTTACTGCCTCCCTTGTAAGTAGTTAGTAAACCAGGCTAGGAAAGGGCAGACAGGCCTGGTCTCTTGACCAGAGTTTTAGCACAGGGAATATGCTTTTCCAGTATAGAAATTCTGTACCTCTTTAACTAAAATTGTTAGTCTCTTTTCGACTAGTGTGCATTTACTTTTCCATTGTAGAAACTCTGTATCTCTTTAATTAAAATTGTTAGTCTCTTTTCGACTAGTGTAAAGATGCTTTTCCACTTTAGAAATTCTGTACCTCTTTAAGTAAAATTGTTAGCCTCTTTTACATACAGGTTGCTTCTGTAAATAGAACCACTTGATGCTCATGTTGCTGCAGAACTACTGCACTTCATTATTTAAAATTGTAAATCAGATTGCCTGTCTCTTTTATGTTCTGGTCGTTACTGTAAATGGAACCTGTATTCCAATGTGCTCTTCAATCAAATGAGCCCTGAAGTTAAAAACTTAAAAGATAGTCTTCTAGTGTGCCGGTTGAATCTATCTATGCTCTCTGTGCCAGCTGTAGTGTTTTATACGCTGACTTTTTTTCCCCAAGAATGCATACCTGCATTTGCAGCATAGTCTCTCCATTTTCTAATTGTTTCTGCTAGGCTCTCCTATCCTGCTTCTCAGGATGCAACACATCTCATGAGACTGTGACACAAGATTCTCCTAGGCTAGATGAAATAGCTGCGCAGTGTAACATTACATAAGATAAGAAGAAAATGCTAAACTTTTTCACCTACTTCTGTGCATTATCAGTTTGCTCACTAAAAGTATATGGTTGTCTGGTCATTCCAATGAATGTTATTCGATTCTTGATGTTTAGGGTGAGTTTCCTCTTATGCTTGCTTGCATAGCTGAGTCTGTCTCACTGAACTCTGTGCTGGGCCACAGTTGTCACAGTCTTAGGAAGACACAGTGAAAACAATTACAAGAAAATATCCTGCTCTAGCACTATTAAGGCTTTAAACTAACTGAAGGTAACCAGGGTATCTCACACCTTTGCTGCTGCCTGCTTTGTTATCCTAAATTAGCAGACATGCAGGACTGGCTTTAGGATTTTGGGGTCCCAGCAGGTTAGTGAAATAATGATTGAGGCTCCTTACTTGGCCCTCCTTCACCCCAGGTGTCTGCCTGTAGCCTATATGTGCACCATTTTATTTATTTATTTTTGTTTCAGTACAAGCAGTGCTATATTTACATTTTAAGGGAGACAGCAGTGTTAGTCCTTAGGACTATTGTTTCTATCTCATTCATTGCTACCCAGCCACCTTTTTCTTTTGGTAAGGCAATTTTTGACATCACAATGCCAAATCAGAAGGAACTACACAGCCCTCTATTGCTATTTCAAGAAAATAAGATTGAATTTTTTTAATTAATAAGGTAAACTGCTACAGTTGCCCACCCCCATAAGCAGGGGCCCCTAGTGACTGCAGGGTTTGCTGGCACCTAAGACCGCAATTCAGACATGCTGTATAAAAGGCTAACGGGCAAGCTGACATTGTTTTCTCAATCTGCTAATACAGCTGTCAAGAACAACAGAGATTTCACCTATCAGCAAATTGAGGCACCCAGCACAGTTGCAGGGGTTACTGTTGTCAGTAAAAACTAACCACTCAGCTTTTCAAACCCCTAACAGCTACAGTAATTCCCCTGCCTGTTTTCTGATATACTGTATTGTTGTATATTGCTGTCTATTTTAGTAATGTAGAATTATTACTTCTTAGTTTTCTTTCCACCTCTTTATCGATCACCACTCCCCCTCCCCGGACACATCTGGAAATGAGCTGTTAGCAGATGAATTTGTCTTTCCTGGTCAAACTTTTGAAACAAACAAATACAGACATGGAGCTGACTGGGACAAATAACCATATAAAATTTACATTAGGTGTAGGCTTAGGGTTTCCTATAAGAAAACTAAATAAATATACATAGTGTATGACGGACCATTTTGAACAATAGAATTAAGTGACAGCACAGATCTGTTGTCCATGGTTTATAGCTGCCAGTCATCTTTTGTTGTGGCTAGGGTGTGATCTGCTACTGTGCATGGGTTATCTTATCCAATCAGAATTAAACAGCAGACAATTTGCAGAGCAGTAGCATCCCGGCATTGCACGAATTGACATCACATCAGCATTCTACAGCATTCCATCAATTCAGTTTACATATAAACACGGATTTCCCAATATAGGTTTTACTGTATGTAGTTTGAATGTTATGGCTAAATATTTTGAAATCTTTTTTTCCTCATGTTTGATATACAGAAACAGTAACTGAATAATTATGATTAAGAAACTTAGCAACTTGAGGGTGAGGAAAAGGTGGTAAGCTGGGTATCAAACCGGTTGAAAAATAGGGGCAGATGGTGGTGGTAAACAGCATTTACTCAGGAGATAGGAGAATGACCAGTGAAGTGATGCAGGGATCATTACTGGGTCCTGTCCTCTTCAGTGCCTTCATAAGTGACATTGTGGAGGAACTGGAGGGAAAGTGTGTTTTGCAGATGACACAAAATCTGCAACAGGGTGAACACCCAGGAGTGGGTGGAGAGAATGTAAAGGGATCTGGGAAACTAGAGGACTGGTGTAGTGTGTGGCAACTGGGTTTCAATGCCAGAAAGTGCAAAACCATGCACCTTGAGCAGGGCAGCTAGGAACTGTGTATAAGATGAGACAGAAATAACTACAGCCACCAAGCAAAAGAGGACCTTGGGGTAATCATATTTGATGATCTTCACGGTAGAACAGCAGTGCAACAAGGCAGTAGGCAAGGCTATCCAGATGCTAGGGTTCACAGGGAGGGATTTCTTGCAGGAGAGGAACATGGTGTTACCACTGTATCATTCCGGTGAGATCCCACCTGGAATACCGTATTCAGTTCTGGAGGTTGCACCTCTGCAAGGACATTGACAGGGCAGAAACGGTCCAGAGGAGGGCTACCAAAATGGTGCAGTGGTTGCATAAGAAAGAAGAGGCCACAGAAACTCAACATATACTCCCTAGAGGAGAGGAGATTGAGAGGGACATGACTGAAACCTGTAAGTACCTAGCGGGAGTAAACAAGTTGCAGGAGGGTCTTTGAAGGAGGAGGAGGAGCATCAGAACAAGGGAGCATGCAATGAAGCTTGAAGGTGGAGTTTAAGAAAGAAATGAGGAAATACTTCTTTACAGAAAGTGTGGTGCATTCCTGGAATGGCCTGCCAGAAGAGGTGGTGGAGGAGAAGACAGTGGGGAGTTTCATCATGTGTGGGATAGGCACATGGGCATAATAAGTAGAAGAAAGGGAGGAGAGAGGAGGGCATCTGTGACCAACTAGACCTTTCTTTCCTTTTTGTAGAAAGAGGGTGCAGACCCTCATTCCAATTTTTAAACAGTGATAAAACACACCAGATAAAAAATGTGGAGAGTGGGAGAGGGCAAGAAAGTCTGATTCCCACAAGGAAGAACAGCACTATCTCTCGGGGAGCAGGCTAGCACCCTTAGGGAGTGGCAAGAAGATGCCAAGTGCCCATCATCATATGGTGAGATGCCCAGAGGTCCTGACTCTTATGTGAGCAGGAGATGGTGGGCTGGCGTGTGAATGAATGATGAAGATATTCTGGAAGATCAACAGTTACAGTGAGTATGTAATTTTCGTATCTTCCAAGAATCACTCTTGACTATTATTTCCCACTTATGGATCAGAGTACCAAGCTTACCCCAAAATGGGAGGATTCATCTCACCCTGAGGGAAAAAAATCATCCCTTAGCCCTCAGGTGGGGATGACCACTGAATGGCATTGACTCCTTACAGGTCTGCAGGACCAGATACTGGTCAGGTGGAGTCTCCCTTGGCCTGGTAGCAGGAGACAGCCCTGACAACTCATGCCTGACCTTACAGGAGAAAAGTGAGTTCCCTGAAATGTCATTCGAGCACCCTACACAAGGTCAGGGGTGCCAACCGAGAAAGGTGAAACCATGCTGTTTGTCAAATGCAGACTGCTGTTCTCACCAGCCTGAAACTACCTCATTGGTGTTATAAGATGCCCTCACTTGGTGCCTCACCAGCTCCATGCCATGGGCAGAAAGATGAATAGCCTGTCTGGATGCCTCGTAATCTGACATGGATGCTAAGAGCTAACTCAGCATTGCCCACAGGCACTTGGCATAAGCTGCCTGATATGCCTAATGCACATCATAATGTGTGCCACCACAAAACTCTCCTTTCTCAAGCATCAAATTATGCAGAGTCAGTGTCAGGGGCAGTTGTGCACTGGGGCCTAGGGTCAGAGGAGGCCTGCAGGACCAAAATCCCTGACCAAAACCTGGAGACCCCATGGAAGTGCAGTACCTGTGCAATATGTCCCTAAGAGCTGGAGAAGGGGCATTCTGTGCCAGTGTTGCAGAAGAGACAATACACCCCTGTGAACAGCAGCACTTTTTGTGTATGGCAGTTGTTTGGGGGTAAATGGAGCTTTATGTCCCCAAAATAGCATAACCCACCACTGTAGTGGTGTATAACTGTTCTGTTATCTCAGCCCAGGAAGAGAAAGAAACCTGCCTTGTGATCTAATTTTTCTGTAATTGTGAGTCCAAAATCGAAAAACAATTTAAAGGGTAAAGAACATT
Source organism: Neoceratodus forsteri (assembly GCA_016271365.2). Classification (NCBI taxonomy): domain Eukaryota; kingdom Metazoa; phylum Chordata; order Ceratodontiformes; family Ceratodontidae; genus Neoceratodus; species Neoceratodus forsteri. The sequence goes on along the minus strand of CM028131.1, from coordinate 253,872,453 downwards.
ACAAAAGCACTGAAAGACTTGTATAGTATACCAAATTACACATACCCCACTACTGCAAAGCGTTATGGGAAGTATTTGCAAATGGTACCGGTTAGAAAGCGCTACATGAATAGCGCCAGTCTGCTGGGCACTAGTTAGTGTAGTGCTAGCATGGACAGTGAGAAGGTATATAGCACATTCAGGAAGAGCTCTCTTGGTCGCTGTCCATGGTGCTGGTATACCATAAGGGCACCAGAATCCAGGAGGCTGACCAAGCTGCTCCCACAGAGCAGAGGGCTGGGACATTGAACAGCTTGGCCAGTGATACTGGAGACCAGGGTTCTAATCCTGGTCTTCAGCCATTACACACATTGGGACTATGTTTTTTACAAGTGGCCATGGAAACAGTATTCCACAGCCCCAGAAATTTAACTTGCCCCATGATCTGCTCCACCCGTAGTGGGAATCCTTAAGTTCAGGAGGTGTAGAGCAGAGCCCCCACAACAGAAAATGTGGCACCATTATTGCTGTGCGTACCATGCCAAAGCTATTATTGTCTGCTCTGTTCAGACCCAGAGCCTTTGCAAATCACTATGTATATGCTTCCTGCTTCCCATGATGCCTAGCATTTATGAGGTAAGTGTAATTTGGTATTTCTTTAAATTTGACTTTATTGCCAATGCACTTCTAGGATAAAACTTTGTTTCAGTATTTTTGCTCTGAAGGTATTATCTTTTAACTTGCTTTGCTATTTTGGCGCACCATGGTTCATGACCCAGACAAATTAGATCACATGGCAGGTTCCTTCCTTTCCTGTACTGATATAATAAGGGTCACAGACACCGTTGCAATGGTGGGTGGTATTATTTGAGGAGCACAGGGATCCCTGTACTGTTATCCATAAAAATTAATGTTATAGTCTTACGGTAATGCTTGATCTTGTAGTAATATCTTTACCATTGTTTCACACTAGTGGGTCTACGCTGAAGGTGCCTGGACCCAATAGAAGCCAGAACTTTCAAAGGGCCGGTGCTGAGGAAAGTAGTGCGCATGAGTGGTGCTGTGAATGAGACGTGCTGCCGCCTGACTGCCTCAGTAACTTTTTACTGAGGAGATGCAGCATAACCTAACAAGTACCTTTGCATTTAAATTGAGGGCATAAGATTGCCCTGCTGGCTCAAAAGAAGGGCCACCAGTCTGGTAACACAGTGTCTTCACAGCCCATCATAAAAGGTGAAGACCAATGTAACCATACTGTATTGAGTCTTAGCGGATTGTGGGTGGGTGGGTGTGTGAATCAATAGTGAAAATATTCCTAGAAGATCAAGAAGCACAGTAAGAATGTAATTTTCATATCTTCCAAGAATCAGTCATCACCATTGATTCCCACAAGTGGGTCAGCATATCAAGCTCAGAAAAGTTCCCTAGACTAGGGAGACTGGAGCTGCCGGCTCACTTAGGATAGTAGTCCATCCAAGATTTTCCTGCCAGGTGGTGTGCTGCCTGGCATGGACGATGAGGGCATAGTGCTAGTAGAAATGTGTACTGTGCTACAAGTTGCAGCTCTGCAATTGTCCCAATAAGCATAGAGTGAGCCTCTGCCAGGAACAAGGCAACTGCTCTGGTGAAGAGGTCATGAATCTTGCCCTCAGTTTAACCTTAGCCAAGGACAGCAGTGGTAAAGGTGATTCATAATTCAGGCAGAATGCACCTGATTGTAATGAGTTGTCCATCTGATTAGGATCAATGGAAATAAGAGCTGTTAAGTGAAGTTATTAGTTCTGCTAAGGAAACCCTAAGGGTCCTCTTAACATCCAGATAGTGGAGAGGCCTCTCTGTCTCATTATAGAAGTTGCAAAGTACATAGGCAGGACTAAGCCTGGTTAAGATGGAAAACAGTAGACAGAGGATCTGTAACCCGATGTATGTGATAGTGGCGAAAGCCTAAAGGCAATTGCTGTTATCTATAAGTCAAGTGTGCCAAAAATTTATTTCAGCACTCTGACACCCAGCGCTACAGCAAAGGTTTTAATTTTTATGTGGGGACTGTGCCCCGCACCCCCTATTTAAGGATTCTCAACTCCATGGGGTGCATGTTGGTGGGGGTGAAAACATAAAAAAAGGTTTGGAGCTGGGCACAACAAAAAGCACCAAGCGTCTAGACCTGAACCCAGTACCCTGCCGACCAACACCATGAACCCACCCACCATGCCACGGGGTCAACTCGGCTACCTACCATGGCACCACCCTCACATACCCTCCACCCTCGCTGTGCATGCCCACTCCCCCCACATGCGTATAATAGTGACCTCCTGTCACTATATTCACCCCCATCCGCCACCCTACCCTACTGTAACTGTCCATGTAATGTGCTGGGAGTGCGTCACCATTATTGTAGGCACCCATTCCCTAGCACTACTATCACGGTACCCCTGTAACCAAGCATGAGTTTCAGATACTCTGACAGCAGAGGTGATGGCCACCTGAATGCTTCCCAAGTTAAAAATTTAAACTAACATATTACAAGGCTCAAAGAGCTTGCAAGTGACTCTATTAGGACAAGGCTGATAACCTGGGTAGCCACTGACACCATACTGGGAAGTCTTATGGGTAAAATCCCTTGAGGAACCTCCTGAAAAGTGGCAGTTGTGTCCTGTAGAGGGTACAGATGGGCTCATGGTATGCTGAGTAGAACACAGATGGACCTTACTGTGGAATATTATAGACCAGCAGCAAAGGGTCTAGTAGGCACTCCAGGGCCATGTCAGGTTGAACTAAAAGGGGGTCCATGCAGGTTCTGGAGTACCAGATGGAAAATATTTTCCATTCAGCTTTGTACAGTATGTCTTCCTAGTGAAAGGTTTATGCACAGCCAAAGTATTTCAGAGACCCTCTGAGATACCTTGTGCCTGTTTACTTCTTAGCCCAGTAACAATGGACTAAGGTGATCCTATGTAAATAAGACCGTCCTGAGTGGTAGAGTCCTTGACTGTTGACTCAACTCTATCCAGCAGAGGAAACCATGTCTGCAGAGGCCAGTGGGGACCACTAGTACCAATTGCCCTTTGCCTCCAATTTGAGCAGTACCATCTTAAAAGAGAGATTGGAGGGAATGCATCCAGTCTGAATGCACTCTGCTAGACTATAAAATGCCATGTCCTGGATTTCTGGAGCAGTATCAAGTCAGGATCAAGGTAGCTGGCACTGATTGGAGACACAAAAGGCCCTCATCTGGGTTACCCCAGTCACTAAATAAGATGATCTGCCAGAGTGCTCTGAACTCCTGGCAGATAGATAACAGAGCAGGATCCCCAGCTCCAGATACCATACCACACTCTCATCATCTCCCTACAGAGAGGGTAAAAGTGTTCTTCTCCTTCTTTGTTGGATATAGAACATGACAGACTAGGTGTCTATCTGGAGAAGGACAGTTTGGTGGCTAACTAGGCCCATCAGGGCTTTCAAAATGTACAAAACAGCTTGCATCTCCACATCCTGTGGAGATAAGCCTCTCGTGGGACCCAGATTCCTTGTGTTTGGAAGCTCTGGCAGTGGCCCCTCACCCCAGATAGAGAGGCATCCATAGTAAAGTCACCTGAGGCTTCCATTAGGGAAGGGCAGCCTTGGAGGAAGCTGACCTCTATGAACTACCATGACAGAGACTAAACCAAAGGCTTAGACACCTGAATGGGGTAAGTTTGAGGCTATGATGCCTGTGACCATTGGTCCTTATGTGTAGACATGCTGTGGGCACTGTGAACACCAAGGAGGCTATATGGCCTAGCATGCATTGCATGGAGTGGGCTTGCACAGTTCTGCATTGCATAATGTGTCATGCCATCTGCAGAATTGTTTGTAGCTTGCTTTCTGGAAGAAACCCAGAGCTCGGGCTGATCCAGAAGAGCTCCTAACAACAATTGTTGGGAGGGTTTGCAGTTCATCAAGAATCCTATTGAAGATAGGAACTGAGAAATAGTAGCTGCTGCCTGTTCTGTCTCTATGTAGGACTCTCGGCACCTGGTTTAGAGGTCTCAAGGGCCATTCTAGTTTCATCCAACACCTTAAGAGACTGAGCCACCTGCTGCCCGAATGGGTGAGTTGCAACCATCAAACATATAGCACTTGTTGCTAGATATCCTGAAGATGCCAGCAGTCTACAGCCAGAAATGCTGCCTGATGCAAATGCCTGTAAAGCAGAGTAAGATGCAACATCAAAGGCCAAGAGGATTGAAGCCGGTGACTATATGATCAATACTTAGCTTGACAATCATTAGAAATTCCTGTCTAGTCTCGAATCTGGCAGAGACTCTGCTAGAGACTATGGCTTGCTCTAAAAGGCATATACAAGAAAAATGCCTTTGGTAGTTAGCTATTCCATGCCCAATGTGGCTAAATAGTAAGCCCAACTGCCCATAGCATCAGACTTGTGCAGCCCCCTATTAATGAGATGCACAGTGACCTTTTGGGGACAATAGTTGTGACTCTCAATGAGAAGATCAATCACAACAACTAGGTGCTGAGTGACATACACTGGCTTATTTGTGGGTGCAGTGTATTTCTGTCTGCCTGCTTGAGACAACTGTCACTAAAGCAGGGCTTTCCTGAACTGCAGTAGACAACATCCCAGTGTGGTAGAACTGGAGGACCTCAATTGACAGACATACTAGGTACATTAGAAACTCCAGATAGAGGTGTTTAGCCTCATCTTTGATTGCTGGCTCAAATTTGATGCATTAGCAAAGATTTTGCAAAGAAATTCCTTTCTGTTTGGGATAGTGGAATTCATATCCTCATTTATGCAGGTCAGAGGTGCAGGACCCTTTCTGCCCTGTGCCATGGGAAGACTCCGTCCGCCTACAGAAGTGCAGGGCCCTTGTGGGCCATGAATTTCTGTGCAGTGACAGATGTCAAGAATTCATGGGGCTGTCAAATCCATCTGTCAACCAATGCACAGGGCCCTCTGCCACCTACTGGTGCAGAGGTGCAGAGCCCTATGCCAACAGGACAGCTGTGTTTACTATCCTTAAAAACTTACCTGTTTAACCAGGCATTTTCAGGGATTTATTGATAGAGTGTTGTTGTTTTACAATTTTAAATATAATATTGTTACTGTATGGTATATTGTAAAGGTGCCCTAAGCTCAGGAAGGGCACCTCATATAAATAAAATTTTGCTTACTTTACTAACTATATGGTACTCGGCCCTTGCAGACAACCCTGGCTGGGAGTGTCATATAACAGCACCATTCCCCACCCTCATCACATCCAGCTTATTGAACTCACCCCTGAACTCAGTTTCCTGGCACTGGATTACAAAGCATACCTACTGGGGTCAAGACTGGCACTACACACAAAATTTCTTAACAATTATATACTGTATATATTTTTTTATTCTGACCCCAAATCTTCAAGATAGTAATTTTATGGCTCTCCTTATAAATATACTCAGTACTATACTCGATACAAAAGGCAGACAGAAGACTTTTCAAAGTCTATTGCATCTGACTCCTCTTATCAGGGGTGGTAATGACCACTATTGGTGAGAAGGTGGCTGTCAAGCTTTCTTTTAAATGTTAGAATACTGTCTGTATCCATGACCTCTGATGGGAGAGCATTCCATATGTGATTATTCTTTGAGTAAAAAGTTCCTTCTCTGGTTTTATTAGGGTATGTTAGTTTAAGCTGTTTATCATGACTCCTAAGATTGAATTGTCGTACCACATAACACATACCCAGATCATCCATTAAATCATTGTCCATGGAGATTTTGAACATTTGCAATAGATCACCTCTTTGTGGCCTTAATTCTCTGGGATACAGATTCAGCTTCTCTAGTCTAGTTTCATATGTGTCACTGAAGCCCTTTAATCATCTTGGTGGTTCTCCGTTGGACCCTTTCAAGAGCATTACAGTCCTTCCTAAAATATGGACTCCACAAGGGGCTACAGTAGTCTAGATGAGGTCTAACAAGTGATTTATTCAAAGGCAGGATACAAGCTCTACGTCTGGATACAAATGATCTACGGATGATATTAATTATTCTATTGGTTTTATTTTATAATTCATTGCAGTGACTGTTAACTGACAGGTCTCTGGATATTAGAATCCCCAAGTCCATTTCCCAAGTTACTGATTTTAAAATAGCGTTGTTCAATGTATATGTATTTTGACCATTCTTATTTCCAAGGTGCAATACTACGCACTTATTGATATTAAATTGCATTCCATTATTACTTACCAATGTTGAAGTTTTACTAAATCTTGTTGGAGAATGTAGGCTTTGGCATCATCCCTACTTGGCACATATTTTTGAATCATTTGCGAACTGTGCAAGGTTATTGACAAGTTTTCCATTCATATCAGAAATAACAATATTGTACAACACTGGTCCTAGGACCAACCCCTGGAGAATACCACTGGTTACTGGACCTAATTCTGACAAATGGCCTCTTATTTGGAATCTTTGTGTCCTGTCCACAGCCAGTTACTAACCCAGGTGATAATATACGTGTTAATACTGAGTGATATCATTTTAGCAATCAGCAAAGAATGTGGAACTTTATCAACGGCTTTTGGTAGTCTGGTAAGCATGTTAGTTAAGCAGGATCTGTTTTTTCAAAGCCATGTTGAGCTTCATCCACTATTTTTTTTTTTTATGTCAAGGACTTTTCTAATCTGTCCCTCAGTAAGGACTCAACAATTTTACTCAATACTAAGGTCAGGCTTATGGACCTATAGTTTCCTATAACAAATTGTTTCCACTTTTTAAAGATGGGTATAACTACTGCCCACCTCCAGTCACTGGGCACCTCTCCAGTGGTTAGGGACAAGTTGAAGAGTTTATAAAGCAGTTCAACCAGCCAATACCTAATTTCTTTGAGTAGCATGGGGTGAAGTTTATCCGGTCCCGCCAATTTAGATGTATCAAGTTTGCCCAATTTTCTGTTATTTCAGATCTAGTTATTGTGTCAATGTGTGCACTGTTGCTGCATGTTTGTGACTGCTGAGTTGTGAATACTGTAGGTTTATGGTATACAGAATGAAAGTAGTTGTTAAATGCACTTGCCATTGCTACAGGGTCTTTGTGTTCAATACCATCAAACCAACATTACATGTAGCATTAGTAATATATTGGCCAAAATGTCATTTCACACCACAAGTGTAAAAACATGTCTTGTTCACAAGATAAAAATTGATGCCTGTCACGTTTATGAGGTGGTGTGGAAAATGGCTATTTTGAAAGTTTGGAGTCAAATTATTGAAAATAACAAAGTTATGAGTGAAAGTTGAAATATTGCAACATTCACTCATAATCTAGGCATTCTGCCATATCTGTACACAGATTTTCAGCATAGTCTTCATATTTCCCACCTCATGAACCTGGTAGGTGAAAATGTTCAAATTCCTGCCAAAATGTCATTCCAAGCCATAGATGGAAAATCACATTTTAGCCAGGATTTGAAAAATTATAACTATCATGTTCATGAGCGTATGAAAAAATGACTATATTGAAAACCTGGGATCAGAAATATTTAAAAGTACCAAAGTTATGAGTGAGCATAGAAAAAATCAATGTATCCTTATAACTTTGTCATTTTGCATACTTTGATACCAAATTTTCAACATAGTCTTTTTATGACCCGCCTCAAGAACAAGAGTGGTGAAAAATGTTAAATCTCACTCAAAGGGATTCACAAAGTGACCACAAAATCACCTTTTGAGCCAGATTTGCATAATTCTACACATTTGGTCATGAGATTGGGTCCAAGAAAGGTCATATTGAAAATCTGAGGTAAAAATATGTAAAATGTCAAAGTTATGAATCAACGTTCAAACCCTATTGAAAACATTGGACTTACCTTATATCTCATATTGCAGTCACCAGTTTCAATAGAAAGATGTGTCTTTGATCAGAGAGTGGATCTATGCCTTAGGATAAATTGAAGTGAGTGAGTGTGAGCATGTGTGTGGGAGTGTGGGTGGTGGGTGATGGGTGGGAAGTTAGAGTGGGATTGGGGTGTGTGTGTGTGTGTGTGTGTGTGTGTTTAGGAGTCGGATCATCAAGGGGTCATTTTCTTTTCTGTAGATTTTTTCAGGGAACTTAGAAGACACTAAGGATTGGCCACCCAGTTTCTGGCTACTGTTCAGTGGCACTGGCAGTGGGTACTCTGGTGGCACCACATATGTAGTGGGAAGGGGGCAGGCAACCTGAAGGGGAAAAATAAGTGGTTCAGTGGATGGGCACCCCAGTCCATGTAAGAAAAATTTAAGATTGATAGATGATAGATAGAGCATTAGAGAGAGACAGGCAGACAGACCGACAGACAGAGAGAGAGAGAGAGAGAGAGAGAACAGAGACAGAAAGAATATGGGCTCACTGGCTCACTGCTTGAACTGAAACCGCAGCATGACTCCAACTGCAGCTTCTACATTCAAGAAAGTCCTACTCTTTTCATACAGAGAAAGCTGGTGAACAGCTCTTCTCACTAAGCTAGCTACTGTGAATTCTGCAGTGCCCGAAAAGTATTTCTGGAAATTTAAAACAAACAAACACCAGAATCTAGTTAAACAGGTCCCATTTAGCTAGGTTCAGGTGTTTGTTTTCAATATATATTTTCAATGTCTGTGAATTAAAAATGGCATTCATCACGATCAGTATTTTTGCCATACAACAAGTAAATCATGAAAATAAGCACTTACAATGTTTTGCTTTTCCTATCATTTGCATTTGTTGGTTACCCCAAATTCTGGAACCATATAAAATTTTTCATGAAACCTTGAAAGGCACACCCTCAGTACGGGACCTTCAACTCTGGAAATTTCATGAAAAAGTCTACATCAGCTAGGCCATAGGTAAGAGCAAACAAAAAAGAGTTAAGTTAGGGAAACCAAAAGGCTTTTTTTTTTTCGTTATTTGGTACTCCATATCTTGAACACCGTACAAGATGCCATCATGAAACTTTTCACGTCTTGAGACTTTGACAGCCCAACCACGGATGCCAAATATGGTGTTATTTTGTCAAACAATGCCAAAGTTATCAAGGTGCAAAAATTAGGGTTTAATACTGAACAGCCTACTTGACCTAACTATAGGGGCATTACCATGCTCCTATAATATAAATGTGTGTGGATATGTGCACTTTTCCAGTTATCTCCTCATTGTCTGATTCATTCTAATCTGACCTGTACTTTTAACACCCTGTATTTGACCACTGTTGCTGTTTATAGTTTAATTTGTCCCTCCAGTCGTGTCTGAAAATACGCATTTCTATGTCTAGTGCACCTACCAGTTATCAAAACCAAATATCTATCTATCTATCTATCTATCTATCTATCTATCTATCTATCTATCTAGCTTATTTACCTATCTATCTGTCAGTCTATCTATCTACACACACACACACACACACACACACACACACACACACACACACAGTCGCTTGGTTGTCCATTTCCTGGCATCCAGTGGAACACTCCTTTTAGCCCCATTCTCTTCTGTTACTGTTGTCCATGGCTCTTCACCCAGCTGAAATAAATGTTCTGGATCACAAGACTGTGACCCATGCAAAGGATGGTAGGTTCACTGCACCTTGTGGCCTGGGGTGGAGGGCATGAAGGTGTCACACTGTATAGCACATCTATGCATTCCAGTGCCTTCATTAAGTCAGACTCCCCATCCCCTTGCTGACACACTGACTTAAGTACAGGAAAGCTTGCAACCCCTCTGTGTATAGCACAAAAGGGTGCAATCCAGTAATGTACAACAATGTGGACACATATTTCCCATTCCATCATGAACTATATTTGTGTGTGCCTCTGCCTAACCCTGCCTGCCCAAGTTTATCTCCATAAAGATTGCATATAACAACTTACATTATATAAAATAACAGATTACACATAGCTCACTAATGCAAAGCATCATGAGAAGCAGAGCTGTGCCAGCCAAGATGGAATATAATACATTGCAGTATTACTGTTGAGGGCTGCAGCATTTTGGAGGGAACAGTGCAATTCAATGACAGTTAAGCCCTTTTGTCATGTGGCATTTTGTGACATCATTTACAGTAATGTATTGCATTGCATCCTGGCTGCCTCAGCTGTAAATGCAAACCACCACACACATGCTTCCCAAAATGCTTAGCATTAAGCGTGGCATGTGGAATTTGATATTTCTTTAAACTTATTGCTCTGACAATACTCTTCCAGCATAAATTTTCCTTATAAGAAATCTCTGTCGGGATATCTCTGGGCAGGAAGGGTTAGGCAGAAGCAAACAAACAAAATCCATTAGAGACTCATACACAAAGGGGTTAGAAGTATTCCTGTGCTAGCAATCAGGTCAAAGCAACAGGAGAGGTAAAGGGTGAAGTCTGACTTAATAAGGGTGCTGTCATACACAGAGGTGCTGTGCTACACAAAGTGCCTCCTTGATTGCTTTACCTCCTGATTGCAAGGTGCAGTGGACCCTTGCCATGGTAGAATTACTAAAAGCACTTTTACTGCAGTCAGAGCTTGCAAACTGAAATGTTCATTCTAGAAGCAGGAAGAGTTAGGCAGTACATAGCACCACTGACAAAAGTAACAGAAGGGAATGGGGCTAGTGAGGAGGAATGCACTGGAAACCAGGAAAATGGCCAACAAATTCACATAAATCTGTGGCCATTGGACCATGAAGAAAGACTGTTGAGGAGCAGTGTGTACATATACATCCACACAACACACACACACACACACACGCTATATATATATATATATATTTTTTTTATGGCAAAACTGCATTTAATGCTTCAGTTAGGGTTAAAGCAAAAAAAGCGAGGAAGCGAAACATTAGGGTTGAGCCCCTAACTCCCCACACAACCCACACACTCATCCTCCACAGACTGACAGACACCAGGGTGTGACATATGGTCATCAGGCCCAACTCTCACCCCATTCCATGTGTAAGCAGGTTGACATGCTACAGTAAAGGAGAATGGGGTGAGAGTTATCTCATGACCCCATGGCACACCCTGGCATCTGTCAGTCTGTGGAGGATGGATGTGGGTTGTGTGTGTAGGGCAAATTCAACTCTCTAAGGTTCCATTTCCTCACTTTTGTTGCTTTAACCCTAACTGATGCATTAAATGCATTTTTGCCATGAATTTCCTTACTTTTTGAAAAAGTGTAATATAACTAGTAAAAACATGTATTGGTGGAAGACCCTGCGCCTGGCCAAATTTCCTCATTCACTGAAAATACCACCAACAGCTTAATCTGGTTCAAGGTCAGTAGGCACTCATTTGTATCCCCTCCCTGGGTTGTGCCTGAAAATAGGCAGGATTTGTCTAGTGCATTTACCCGTCAACAAAACGAAATAAATAAATAAATAAATCCTGTTTTGCAAGCCGATTTCCTTTTTCGCAAGAACGAAACAGGAACTGCAAAAAGGAACTTAGTGATTTGTAAAAAGAATTTAAATAGTTGAAAAAAAGTCTGGAGGCCATGAGAGCTATAAAAAATACACAGTGAAGCATATCAGCTCCCAATGGGCAAGATACATGTTTGGATGTCTTTAGAACACATCCCTGGGAAGAGTTACAACAGTTTATTGTGTATAAAAATACAAAACAGTATGGAGGCTCATGAAAAGGAATTGTTATCATGAGACCAAATTCCTTTGTCATTCAGGAAGCTATCAAAAGACTGTTCTGAGTATGATCAGAACCCAAAATTTTAAAATTAAATAACTCTGGAATGGATTAATATTTTTCACCAAACCAGTGAAAAGCACTTCTGTGTGGTGGCAAGCCCTTTGTAACCCAAAATTTCAGACCAAACTTTCAAACTGTTTGTGTACAGCACAATGACAATAAAAAAGCACAAAAGGTGACTTTTAACATTTTAGCACTATGCACAGCTCGAAGTCTGCCCATTTGACCAAAACTAAACCTGGCAGATCAAGAGATCTACCAGACAACATTGCACATACATTTCCGGCAAATCGGTTGAACAGTTGCAAAGTTATTAAAGTGCAAAATGTAAGAGTTTAACATTAAAGTGCCTACTCTGTGCCCCTATAATACATATAATATAGGGGCATGGTCACACCTTATAGTTAGGGTTCAGTCTCTAGTTCCACGTTAAACTCAAAATTTTACACTTTAATAACATCACATCTGTTCAAGTGATTTGCATGAAATTTTGCATGTGCCATCAGGGACCAAAGATCTCTTGATGTGGCAAGTTTCATTCCCACCAGATCTGTGGGTGCTGGGATTAGGCAGCCCAGTGTTGGGATGATCTTGGCAGCACTTTGAATGGGCACCTTGGTAAAAGCCACCTATTTCTTTGCAGGGAGGGGTGACCTGGAGGGAGGGGTGGAAAAAGTGGTACTGGGTGGGCAGCCCAGTCTACTTTTATTTTATTATAATTACAAGGCGGAGCTGGTGACCTAGAGGGAAAGGGGCAAGAGAATCAGTACCAGGGTGGGCACCCTGGTCTGCTTAACAAAAAGAAAATATTGATAGATAGATAGATAAATAGATAGATAGATAGATAGTAGATAGATAGATAGATAGAAGGATAGACAGACAAACAGACAGACAGACAGATATATGGACAGGCAGACAAATAAAGAGGAGAGAGATGGACACAGAGCATAGGATTGCAAGCTCACTGCATGAATTGAAATCAGCAGCACAACTCCAGCTGCGACTTCAGAATTCAAGAAAGTTCCCTATTCTCGTACTGAGAACACAAGTGAACAGCTCCTGTCACTAAGCTGGGCACCTAGGATTTTCGGTGTCCAGAAACATTATTTCAGGGCAATTTTCAAAAACAAACACAGGAATCTAGCTAAATGGGTCCTGTTTACCTTGGTTCAGTGTTTCTTTTTAAGAAAATATATCATTTTATGTATTTTCAATGTTTGTGAGTTACAAAAATCAAGATGGCATCCGTCACAATTGATATTTCTTTCAACATGATTGGCATTTTTTCCACACGATTAGTATTTTTCCCACACATCAAGTACACTGTAAATTATGAAAATAAGCACTCACAATAGTTTTTTTTTCTTTTTACCATTCGCTGATTTGCCAGTTAGGCAAAAATCCATATACAGTAGCTCTAGAATGGTACAATATTTTTCATAAAATCTTTGAAAGGCACACCTTAGCACAGGCCTCTTCAACTAAAATTCATCACCTAGGCTGTAGGTGAAAGCAAAAACCCTACAATGTTTAGTATAAGAAAACCAAAAGTTTGTTTTAGATGGTGTTTTTGGTGCTCCCTGTCTCAAAAACCAAACAAGATGGCACCACAAAACTTTTCATGTTTTAAATCTCTGACAGCCTGACCATGCATGCCAAACTTCATGCTATTTTTGTCAAGAAGAAGAAGAAGAAGAAGAAGAATCAGTATTTATATAGCGCTTTTCATGCACCGTGTATCCCAAAGCACTTTACAAGCAATGCTAGACTGGTAGTGAAGTGACTGAATGTGCAGTGGTGGCCATATTGCACATAGACACCCACACAGCCTGGAGCCTGGACAACTGCATGAACCAGTTTATGGGAAGAGGAATGTTGGCCAGGACACCAGGAATGTCCCCTACTCTTTGTGAAGAGTGCCCCTGGGTTCTTTTACTTCCACCTGGACACCAAAGAGGATGGGTACAAGGGACCTTGGTTCAACATCTCATCAAAGGATGGCACACCCCAACAGTACAGTACCACCCAATACTGCACTCAGATGCCAGTATTTTAGGTGCAAGTCCAATCTCAGTGTGGGATGAGAACCCATGACCTTCTGGTCCAGAGGCAGATATGCTACCAACACAGCCATGCTGACACCCCAGGCAACACTAAAATTCTTAAGGTGCAGTAAAGAGGTAGGAAGAATGATTTCATTGCAAGTGTAGAATACTCAGGATACAGGCCATTCATTGCATGGGTCACAATCCATATGCAAAACATCTGTCAGGCAAATACATCTCCTTCCATCAAAACGCTCATTAATGTATGTCAGTCTTAGAGGACAACAATGCACTGTGCCAAAAATAACATCCACCACCCTAACATTTGTGGGTAGGGTTGCTATTTTCTTACCCACATAGGAGAAGAAACCTGCCTCATGATCTTATTTATTTGGGTAATGGAGAGTCCAAATAGTGTAAAAGAACTGAAGCAAGATTTACTTACCATGTAAATGAATTGGCAACAAAGCCAAGCTTCAAAGAAATACCGAAGTATACATACTTCACTAATGTAAAGCATCATGGAAAGTATATGCATGGTGATTTACATACACTTCCCATGATGCTCTGCATCTTTTTATATATGTACAGTAATTTAGTATACAATATAAGTGCTTCTATACAATCTCTGTGGGGATATATTGGGCAAGCAGTATTAGGCAGATGCACACACAAATATAGTCCATGAGGAAGGTTAACTTTTCACTTCCTTCCTGTCAAACTCGTACTTCTTGTGACCCCAATACGTCTACTGGATATATCAAGCACCCTTAAAATGGTACCAGTTCAGTTGAATTTGAAGGTCTTGCAGGACTTCACAAAGAAGAAGACTGTAGCAGTTTCACAGTTGACCAGTGAATGTTTTCTGGTTTGAAGCTGTGGTTGTAATTAATTCCTGCTCTCAGCACTGACTTTTCACTCACCTTCAGCAGTTAAGGAAATGAGACCTGGTCAGTATGACAGAAGTCAATTACCTGTTCTTTCTTTCCTACATTTGGCTTCACACTCTTGCTTGGTAACAAATCGATTGCTGTTCCCATTGCACCCTCCGTATACAAATGGTCTGCAGTCATTTGCCTCCAAGTGGTAGTACCAGAGCAAGATATACTGGAAGCAGGATCCTTCATCCATAGGTTGGCTGCAGAGGTCTGCAAGTGGTAAATGAAGAACATGTCAGGCTCATCTCACAGATACAACCGACAGTGTACTGTTAAAGGACATTGAACTTTCCAATCAAAAATCCAGTATATATTCCGTCAGTCAAATCTCTTGAATAACCATATAAGGACAGCCTGGTTAGATATTTTTTAAGCAATAAGGCACAAACATGGGGTTGGACTGCCATCAGTTAATCTAACCCTAGCGTAATCTGATCCTTTACTGTATTCATTTGTTTCAAAATGCATGACACAAGTTGCAATCAATACACTCAAAGTGACTATTTTTTTCTCTTAAAATCTTAATGGGGTCAACACAGACTGCTAGGTGAAATTTGCAGATGTAACCTCCATGACAAAATGTTAGAGCTTGTACAGTGTTTCTGTTTCCTTCTCTCTGGAGGTTTCTTGGTGACTCAGTCCAATGTGAACATAACCAGCATTCTAACTTGTTTCAAGGGGTCAGTCAGCTAGTTCGGGGTTGCAGAAGGACAAGACCTGTCTGGTGAGGAGCATTCACTTGCTGGAAGGAAACTAGGCCTTGGGTGGAGCATGTCCAAGGTCTGGGTCTAGGCATTGCTTCTGTTCCAGTTTTGCAGGAAGTATACCCAAGGGCACCAGTCATTTTTTGTGGAATGACTGATAATGGGCTGCAACCTTGCTCTCTCTACCTAGTGAAGGGATTAGTCATAGTTCAGGGCTGAAGCTTGAAATGGAGGATGGATAATAGGGGCCAACAACAAAGGGTGGCTTACCAGCATAACCATTATTCCTCCACAGAACACAAGAGTGATGACACTGGATTTTGTCCAATTGAAATTCCACTTCCACAACAGACAGTGACCATAAGTGGAGAGACTCAAGGACATTAGGCCTATGGGAATCAGGGTGAGGTCAAAATATATCTCTTACTCTCTGTCTAGGAAATGGAAAGGTGGTCCTCTAACAAAGTGCTCTGTGATTACTTTGTCTAAAGAAAACAGTTAAAAACTCCACGTTTATCATAAAACAGTGAAGCTGGGGCATTCCCTGTGTGCCTGTGTTACATGTACTCTAAAAACTAGACAGTTGGGTGCTAGGTCAAGGCTTTCCAATCATTCAAGCATTCATCAACATCTCCTTTCCAAATCAAAGAGACTACATTTCTATTAAGCAAGCAACTGTGTCCGCTGATTTCAAGCATTTCTCATCTCAGGGGAGCAGGACATGAAAACCAATGTACCCTTGTTGCAAAATGATTACCAGGAGATGCTATGTGTTAATATGATCCTCAACTCCTTTCTCTCCTGTCTTTGTAACTTGTACTTTTAATACTGTGAACCTGACTGTCCTCCTCCCTATTGGAGGTAAACTTCCTAAAGGCCCTGGAATTGCAAAATATGTACTGTACAGCATGAAAGACTGTTCTACAGCTCATTGATTTAAAACATTACTTGATAACCTCAGTATTTGCACTCTGCCATTGTCTAGTATCACTGTCTAGCATTCATTTTGTCAGTTACTGTAGTTTGTTGATTACCCTTGGCCTTGACAGACTGATTGCCTTCTTTGGTGGTTCATGTGGGTTTCCAAGCTTACAGCATCACTGAATAGACCCTTAGAATAGTCCTTAGAATGTACACAACACGTGGGTACAAAACAGTGCTGAAATTACTGGTACTGTACTTAATGCATTTAACTTTTAAATGAAATTTTATTCAGTTTTTTACATATGTATTAGGCCCTGTGACTGGCAACCTTGGCCCCACAGGCCAATTTTAAGCCAGGTTAGGGCCAAACTTAATTTACCTGATTCTGCCTGGAAATTAAATGAAGGGTTAAGGAGGGTCATTTTCATTTCATTCTTCCATCAGGACATCCCACTGTCACCAACTACCTATCCCTCACTAGTTACCTGCCCATTGGTTGTGGATTGCACTTAATCAAAGCAAGACAATTCAGGTAGTGCACCTTATATAAAGGAAGCCAATTCTGCTGCAAAATTCCAAGGGTTTCACCCCAACTCCCCCATCTAAACCTCAATGGATAATTATGGAATGTGCCCTGAATGACAGCCACCCTCCAGGCCTATTCCTCTATGCCCCTTAACCAAAACATGAAAAACCACCCACATGTTTGATCTCAATAAGTAGCTGACTGAAACTACACAAATGGCTAGGCACCTATCAGATAAACTCCACTTTGAGGCAACCCTCTATAACCTTAAAGAGTAAACCTCTGGTCTGGACTACCTGAAAAGCCAACAGGATCACTTTTGTTAAAGCTGTCTTACAGGAAGGTAAACTACAGGTTGACTCCTTCTCAGCACTGCAAAAAACAAAGGTCACTACCACAGTAGATTCTTGACATTATTACAGATCCATAGTGCCACTCAGTCATTCCAAAGGTGAACCAACACCAACATCCCACATTCCTTCTTTCTCCTCAAATGGCTAGAGCCACGTCTAAGGACTGGCAAGCACACTATATTGCTGGGCACTAAGCAGAAGAGAGAAACCCATAGCAGTACAGTCAAAACCATGAAACCAAAATAACAAAGGCATGACAGTGCTCTTCAAAAACACTGAGTGCTACCATAGCATCACACAAACTGTACTGGCTACACTTGTATTTCCTTCAGGGGGCTTACCCCACAGTACCCACATACCTTAAGTCAGGAGGAGAAACCCCAAAAAGTCCCAGGAAAAAAACAAAAACAAACATAAGTCCCAGGACTGGGAATCAAACCCCAGTCCACTGGTGTTCTCACCCCGTCTGCACCACAGCAGCTGCTCAGCAGCAGACCACTCAATATACCCAGTATCATCTTTCTCCATATGGCAAACAGCTACAGGGATAATGGTAATCCTACCTGTGCTATACTATCCCTGTAGCTGTTTTCTATTTTGTTATTTTGATAGTGTGATTTTGACTGCACAATTCTCACTTCTCTATTTTAACCTGGTATGACTGCCAGAGGAAATATCGAGCAAATGGTCCACCATACTTTGGAACACCTATCTCAGATGAAGATGGAAAATGGCTGAATCATCTGTCACAAAGCATTCAAAGACTCCTGCAGAAGGCTGATTCAGAACAAAATCCTACACTCCTTCTACAGGACCTTAGTAGTCCTGCATAAGATGAAATTGTCAACAGATGACCACTGTTGGAGGTGTGGGAACTCAAGAGCAGACCTATTACACATCTTACGGGCTTACCCTCATCTGTCTGACTTTTGGTCTCAAATCTGTCAATTTGGGGAGGTAGTACTCAAGTGTCAAATCCCAAGACTATTAGCTCTCCATATACTATGCCTAAAAACTGATGCCCAAAGTATATCACGGGCCACAAGTGGCTAGCACAGCTTAGTATACAAGTCAAATGGCTCCTACTGTGCCAATGGCACTCAGTCATTCCTACCTTTCAGGAAGTACTTGCCAGCCTGGCTCTTAAAGTCTCTCTGGGCCTTATCTCCTACCTTGACACCATCACTTTACCAGCTTTCAGCTAGTTGGAACCCCTTTTATCTTATTTTTCCCTCCGGTCACTGCTCTACCGAGACTCATTAGGCATCCTGGCATGTTCCTGTCCACCTGAGATCCCCCTTCCTCAGTCTCTCCGTGGTACTCTGATGCTTTCACCTACATTGGCAGCAAGAACTCCTTGGCTTGTACCCCACCAAGGTAGGGCCACCACTCTTCTTGGTGCTCCTTGAAGACATGTTGGCTGCAGGCAGGGCAAGGGTGGAGAGAGAGACTCAGGAGACCAGGTGGGCGGGATCCAGCAGTGGGCATGGAGGCCAACTGCCGTCATCTACCTGGCAGTGCAGGGTTTTCCTTTGTTCATGCACGTAACCCCCTCCTCGAGGCGTGGATGTGCAGTGACGCCCAACATGAGACAGGTGTGCTCCCGCACCTGTCTGCAGGACATCCTCTGACACCCCACCCCATCTTGATCTGGTCCCAGGCTGCAGTACACCCAGCCTCCACTGGGCATCACTAGCACCAGGGATTCACAACCCACCTTACCCCCAGAAGAGGAGCTGTTGTCAGATGCTCAATTCTCTCCTCCCAGCTGACCCCAGCAACCCAAGCTCGTTCCTGAACCCGGGTCAGTGGCATAGTGTGAGGTGTGGTGTCAAGCGCCTCAACCCTCAGCATCACTGGGCCAGAAACCCTTCTTAACATATCTGCACCATAGGATGGCTTTGTCGGATGCAGCAATCCCCATACAATGGGAACTTCACACTGTTTTTACTCTCCCTCACTCTATAGTATGTCTATGACCAATACACACAATACTTCTTCTCTAGGCTACATCATTAGTCACTGTTAGAGATGTTGCATAATTAAATTTTGCCCGTGAAATTGCCATAGAAATCAACAATTTCAGTCACAGGAAACATTTTGCAAGAATTTCTTCCATTCTGCGAAATTTTTCAGCCAGGTGCAAAATTGCAAAATTTCACCAAATGTCACCAAATTTTGCCCAAATTTCACCTGGATTTCGCCATTTCACAGGCAAAATTTTGCATTTCACCTGTGGAATTTTGCATTTTGCACCTGCAAAATATTTCATGAAATGTGTGAATTTTGTGAAATATTTTGCAGAACGAAATTTTCTAATTTCACACATCTCTAATCACTGATAGTATAGATTAGTTAACTTTGTTAGATACATTATATCAAACCACGCCAGCAAGCCTGTATGAGCATTGATCCCCACAGCATAGCAATACTGTAACTGGTACAATGGTTGCATGTGTATCCACTCAACACAATATTATTAGCCAACATACATACAAGTTGTGTTGCTTCCATACATTGTGTAATTGCATTGCTGTAATCTGATCTGTGCTGTGTTTGAAAGAAAACTAATAAAATGATTAACAACATAAAGGAAGCCAATTCAGGCAGTTGCATGAGTGGAACTACCTTGACATCTGGTAGCTGGACAACTTCATAGCAGGGCCCTGATGTGAATAGCAAATACCCTCACTCCTACTGGAGATAAAATAAGTAAGTGACCAATCGAGGCAGAACGAGATATTATGTTTCAGATTTGCCATGGGATTGGTGTGCATTGAAATCTCTGTTTTCACTGATGTAAGCCATAAGCAGTAGCACCCCTAATGAAAAAGCCATTTAAAGTTTATGAATGAGCAAGGGCTGACCAGCTAATTTTGTGTTTGTTTGATGCTTGGGAGATGTATGGCTTCTCATTGGTTGGCTCCTCACTAGTTACCTGCCCATTGGTTGGGGATTGCACCTTAATCAGAGGAAACTGATTTAGGCAATGCACCTTATATAAAGGAAGTCAATTCAGGCAGTCACATTTTTGAATAGGGATCCAAATGATGGGTGGTCTACCTTGATGTCTGGTAGCTGGGCACTCTGGCTGGCAGTATAGCCTAGAGGTCAGAGTAACAAGTTGTGAATGAGCTTGGTACATCCAGAAGACCTGGGTTTGATTCCGCATCCTCCACATGCATGCTATGTGACTCTGAGTAAGTCACTTAACCCTTCCCAGGTTGCCCCTGAAAACAGACATGTGTGCCTAGTGGGCCTTGCTGGTTACTAAAATAAAAAATAAACTTCACAGCAAGACCCTGACGTGAATACCAAAAGACTCCCAACTCCTATTGAAGTTACAGTACAGAAAGTAAATGTCCAAATCAGACAGAAAGAATGTTATATTTGTAAGATTTGCCATGGGTGTGTGTGTTGACTTCTTTATTTTTACCATCAACCACCTCCTGCATGAATGGCTAGATTATGAGAGGGGTCTGTTAATCATCAAATCCCCAAGCATCCTTAACTAGCCTCTTAAAAGGTGAAACAAAGACTCTTAAACCCTTACCAATGGACAAATAATGATGGATAATTATGGATAACTTTTGGGGTTTTTCCTTGAATCCCAATTTAGCGGTTTTACAAACCTCCCTGAACCAAAAAGCCAGCACTTGTAGCTGACCCAGTTGCCAGCCCTAATAAGTATACATAATTAACAAATGTCAGTGACCCTTTATAAGTCCATAGTAAATAGTTAATGCATTTTATATTCATTTTGGTTTTCTGCACATCCTTCTGGGGACTCATGTGGGTTTCTAAGACTGGTGCTTTACTGAAAAGAACAAGGTTTATGAAGGAGGTACTGCAATACATGGAACCCATGACATCAGTTTTTGAAGATCTTGAGTAAAGCCTGAAAAATTGTGCTGTATATTTGGAAAAATAAAAAGGAAACATGGAGAGACAACCTGTAGTTGAGAAATTCTATAAAACCCTCCCTGGGGACCCTACCCTAGAATACAAAAAGGACATAGGCGGAAACATTGATACTGTCTATACCGATGGTTCACTGCCTCCCTGGATCAGAATTGTGGATACTAGGCCACCTTGTTAAGCTTGTCGTTAAAGAGAACAGGGAATGATTACTAATTGGCAGCTGTTCATAATATTCCCATTTATGGAGATGATATCCATATGCCTAAATGATCCACATGTAACTGTACCCGAATAAAAGTGTTGTGAAAAACTGTGACTTGTACATTGTTTTGTTTTTATGGGCAGCATTGTTACAGTTCTCTTCACAGAACCAGTCATCTGGAGTTTTAATTATGTCATGGTTTGAGCAAAGAACTCTAAGCATGGTTCTGATAGGACAATAGCCCATGTTGAGCATTCTGTACACAAACCCTGACATAGTAAAACTCCAAAATTAATAGTTTCTTGAAGAAAATACTGCGGAATGTTGTCCATAAAAGAAAACAACTGAATACCATTTTCTCATCAGTGTTTATTAAGGTGCAGTTAAATATGACTCTTTTTGAGGCACATCTTTCATTTTCTTACTAGGAACATTACTAACTGGTTCAATTAGTCCAAATTTCCTGTCCTGCAGAAAGCGTACAAGTCTTTGACTAATGCCCATGGAAGGCCAATTGTCTTGGAGACTGGTTTATTGACCTATTTCTCAATACATGATTTAAAGTATTCTGGGGTGACCTAGAAAACAGATTCCATTGTATATTAGGGATAGTGGAGATATAATGCCTATGTCTGGCTGCACTAGTCATATCAGAATCTTGACTTTCTTCTATGGTCCTTGGCTCTGCTGTGAATATCCCTGGCAACACCTTAGCTATGGCAAGGTTGCACAATGCAGGTGGTGGTGCTGCAGTTCACATATCCACCAGGATCCATTTTGTGACTGTTCTTGATCTCTCTTCTGCCATTTCCTATGAGCTGCTCCTCCTTAAACTCTCCCTTCCCTTCTCTGTTCCCATCTTTATTGCTGGTGCTACTGCTGCCTGAGTATTTCCCTGCTTTAGTTACCAAGCTCCTTTCTCTATCTGTTCTACCTCTTCAGGGGTGAGCTACTTACCATTGCTTACTAATATAAATTGGTTCTCTTCTAATACAAACAAATGTTCTCAAATGTAAAGTGACTACAATTGACACAATTGATTTCGACCCCACCTCTAAATTTGAAATCTTTAAATCACTCTTTGTTAGACTGGATTATCTCATCTCTTTCCCACTGTATAATGGATGCAGGAATCCTTCCTGATGCTCTCAGTGACCATACTGATTACTGTGTGTGCAAGATACATCGTCCTAAAGCCTCCCTAAATCCATCCATTGCAGGTCCTTTAGGCAACTAGACTTGTCTGCTCTCCTAGCTGATTTATGGACATCTGATTGGTCTCCATCTCTGTAGCCAATAATATAAATTTTGCCCTGCAATACTTTCATTCTAAATTTATGGCTGTATGGGATCATCATGCACTGCTGGGAAAAAACAGAGTATGAGGCTCTTATCTTCTCTAGATAACTGCAGAAGTGATGACTTGTCTCTGCAGCAGAGAGTTGCCTGGCATCTATTTAAGATCACTGGCTCACTGCCTGCTTGGGCCAACTATCGGCACCCTATCGGTACAATGCCTGTACTAAAGCCACCAGACTTGTGAAGTCTGAGTATTTTGCATCCAGACTCCAAAACAATATAATTCACCCTCCAAGTTCTGGAAAGTTATTCATTCCCTTTTTCCTCTCAGTCTGGTCTCTCTCCCTGTTCTCAAGGTTGGTGACTCCCATATCACTGACCCTTCTGCTGTTCCTCTTCTTTTAACTCCTACTTCAATACCTGTACCCTCTCTCTCATCCCTTCCACCAAATCCTTTCTTTCTTCTCTCTCTCTCCCATCATCTGTTGTTTCCTTCTCTCCTACCACTCCCTCTGCCTCCTAAAGACTCTACTTGCTTAATCCTCAGAAGGCAGGTAGCCTGATGGCCTTAACCATAGCTTCTGCTTCTCTCAGCACCTGCCATTGCACTGTCTATTACTCTACGCCTCAGCCTTTCTTTTTCCTTTGCAACTGTTCCTGAAGCCAGAAAATAGGCTACTGTCATGACTCTCCATAAAGCGGGTGATCTCTCTTCTCCTTGTAACTTCCATCCTATCTCTTTTGTTCCCACCTTGATTTGCTAAGCTGTAAGAGCACCTTGTACTATCTCAACTCTCCTCCTTTCTTGACTCCTTCTCCTTGTTCACTCCCTTTCAGTCTGGTCTTAGGAAAGCCAACAATCCCTCCCTCCTCCAGCTCACTGACTCCATCCTCTCAGGTATGGACACAGAGACTGATCATCTTCACCATATTTATTGATCTTGCTTAATCTTTGACACTGTGGCACATCCCTCCTTTTGGACAAGCTTAAAGCAGCTGGCCTCCTGACTTCAGTCAGTTGATTTCATTCTTACCTTGAGGAGTGTTTCAAGCTGTCCAGATAGGAAGCGCCATTTCATTATCACCCCCATCTGCTCAGGAATCCCTCAAGGGTCTGCCCTGGGCCATATTGTCTTTTCCATATTCTTGAATGACCTCTTCTCTGCCTGTTCCACTGCATCCATTCATATGTACACTGATGATACAGTTCTTTGTGCATCTCATTCCTCTTCCCATGATCTTACCACACAGCTACAGCTGGACTTGAACAACACTCAGTGCTAGTTACAGTCTAACCAACTGTTGTTCAATGCCAAAAAAAAAAAGTTTCCACAACTTTTGGACCCGTCAGAGGCTTACAAGACTCACCTCTCTCTTTATTTTGCACCCTTGTTGGTGCTAGAATTGAGGATGTATCCTCTTTTAAGTACCTCGAGGTCTGGCTTGACTGAAATTTGATTTCTCAGTGCATATTGATGTCATTCATCATAAGCTCCACCTCAAGCTTGGTGTACTGTAATGAACAAAGCAAGTGCAGTATCCTGCTTCAGTCTGTCGTGAGATTGTTTTAAAGATGATTTTCCCTATGTTTAACTATGGTGTCATAGTTTATGGTGTAGCTCCCAAATTCTCCCTTACCAGACTGGACCCTCTCTACAATCGTTTTGTCATTTTGCTTTAGACTGTCCCCTCATACCCACCACTCTTCACTCTACTCTCGCTTTCTCTCCTCTCTCTTGATGCCTGGCACCTTTCACATTGTGCTTCTTTATTTCCAAATTCTGGTTTGGTTCCCTTCCTCCTACCTTAAATCCTTACTATCTATTCCTCTTCTTCCTCCACCACCTCCATAGGAATATTTCCCATTCCCTCTCTATCCCTTCTAGAAAATCTACTGCTGGTCAGTCTGCTTCCTCTTATTGCTTTCCTAAACTTTGCTCCCCCTTCCTGTCAATCTGCTCTACCTCTTCTGCCTTCTCTGTAACATCTCTTCTTCATGACTTTTCTTCTCATACCTGCAACTGTCCATGACTCCTTTCTTCTTGTCTTTCTCCCCTTTAGTTTTGCTCTAGCCATGCTTTTTCCCTCATCCCATTTCTATACCTGTAATGAGTAGACCCCTCCCAATATAACCTAACTTTATCTACTACATGTATCTGTTGTACTGCTTTGCCTTTTATGATTATGCTTCTTTGATATACTGTATTCAACTCCTATTTTTGTAATGAATATCTTCTCCATTTCTCCTCTCCCCAGAACTCATCTGGAAATGAGCTGCTAACAACTCCACGTGTCTTTCCTGATGAAACTTTTGAAATAAATAAATAATCCACATTTGGAAAATTCAGTCATAGAGGAGGATACCTTACTGGTCACCAAGGATGTTGCAAAATTCTAATTGAATATACCACATGGAGGTGAATTGCAGGTCTTAGCTTTTAGTTAAACTGTGAAACAGTAGTTTGATTCCTTATACTGCTGTTCTTCTCAGACTAGCTCAGTATGTTCTCCAGTGTAGCACCTTCTCCTTCCAAAACCAGTTTTACCTGCAGGTTAGAGATATGGCAATGGGGCTAATCTTACATAGAAACACAGAAACATAGAATTTGACTGCAGATAAGGACGCTTGGCCCACCCAGTCTGCCCATTTCCTACCTAATGGATAAGCTGCAGAACCTAGTTAACCAGCAGCCTACTTCTTCCTACCCCCACCCCTAGAATTGCCTTATGACTGTCCCATGCATGCTTGAATTCCACCACTATTTTTGACTCCACAACCTCCTCTGGAAGGCCATTCCATGCATCCACAACCCTCTCTGTGAAAAATACTTCCTTAAATTATCTCTGAGCAGCCCCTCTATCTTCAAATTGTGCCCTTGTTCTTGAACACCTCTTTTTGAAAGATGCTACCTCTTGACTTTGTTGATTCCCTTGAGGTACTTGAAAGTTTCTATCATGTCCCCCTCTCCCTCCTTTCCTCGAGCTATACATATTAAGCTCCTTAAGTCTCTCTTCATGTCTTCCGGTGCAGACCCTGCACCATTTTAGTTGCCCTCCTCTGGACAGCTTCCATCCTGTCTATATCTTTGCGGAGACTGGGTCTCCAGAACTGCATGCAGTACTCCAGATGGGGTCTCACCAGCTGTCTGTACAGAAGGAATAATAACTTCCTGTTTTCTACTGGTGATGCCTCTCCCTATGCATCCCAGTATCCCCCAGTCCTTCTTGCTGCCCTCTCCTGCTTGCCCACCTTTAGGTCATCTGATATGACTACCCCCAGGTCCCTTTCCATTTTGTTGTTGTTAGTATCTCACCCCCATTGTGTACTCTTCCCTGGGCTTTTGTTTCCCAGCATTGAATCTAAGCTGCCACATTTGACCATTCCTCTAACCTTGCCAAGTCCCTTCTCATCCTTTCCACCCCACCTTGTGCATCAACTCTGTTGCAGATCTTTGTGTCATGCAAAGAGACATACTTTCCTTCTAGTCCCTCTGCAATGTCGCTTATAAAGACATTGAAGAGGACCAGTCAATACTGAACCTAGCGGTACCCACTAGTAACCCCCTTTCTTCAGAGTGGACTCCATTTACTATTACTCTCTGTGTCCTATTCTCCAGCCAATTCTTTACCCAGACTGTCATCTTGGAACCCACTCCCAGGCTGGCTAACTTGTATATTATTCTTTGTGTGGGACTGTGTCAAATGCCTTGCTAAAGTCTAGGTAGGCCATGTCCACAGCCCTCCCCTGATCTACTACTTTGGTCACCCAGTCAAAGAAATCTATCAGATTTGTCTGGCATGACTTTCCTGCTGTGAATCCATGCAGCCTTGGGTCCTGTGCCCTCTGGCCTCTAGATACTCAGCAATTCTTTCCTTCAAAGTGATTCCATCATTTTCCCTACCACTGAGGTTAAACTAACAGGTCTGTAGTTTCCTGCTTCTGCCTTGCTCCTACTTTTTGTGAAGGGAATCACATCTGCCCTCCTCCAGTCCTCGGTACCACACCATCCTCCCATGATTTGTTAAAGAGGGTAGTCAGTGGTGTCACTAGTTCTACCTTTAGTTCTTTTAGAATTCTGGGATGAATCCATTAGGCCCCATTGCTTTGTCCACCTTCAGTTTTAAAGAGTTCTTTCAGAACCCTTTCTTCTGTAAATGGGCTGGTATCAACTTCTGTATACAGAGGTGTTTCTGCTGTTTGTTTTAGGTACCTCCCCTCTTCCTTCGTAAATACTGAGCAAAATATTTGTTTAGTATCTCTGCCTTTTCACAGTCACCCTCTGCCCACCCTCCCTCCCTTTATTAAGCCTCACTATCTCTCCCTTGGTCTTCCTTCGCTCCCGGTGCACCTAAAGGTTTTATCCCCTTCTTAACTGAGTTGGCTATCTTTTCCTTGGTTTGGGCCTTTGCTGTTCTGACTGCCTTCCCAGCTTCCTTTTGCTTTAACTGATACAGTTCTCTGTCCTGCTCCTTCTGTGATTCCTTGTACTTCCTGAATGCTTACTTTTCTCTTGAACCTTCACTGCCACTTCCTTTGAGAACCATAGTGGTTCTTGCCCTCAATTATGTCAACCTCTATATGTGATAAATGGGAGGACGAGGTGTATTGTGATAAACCTGACCTTCAGAAATGCTTTATTGATAAAATCCTCAACATGTGCCAGGGAGTGAGGAGAAGTTGTGGGACTGTAGCTTTTCGGAAGAAAGTATGCCAAATGTGAGGATTTAATCAGTAATCAGGAGGTACATTTTTGAGATTTACTCATTAGAAAGAACCAAATAAGAAGAGTCCTTATAAACCTCTGTCATAAAGATAATGAATGCAACACTCTTCTCTCTCAAGCAGCTGCCATCCCCACCACACAGTGAGGACCATCCCAGCGGCAATTCCTGTGGGTTTGATGCAATTGTATTGAGGAAGAAAAATTTTGATGAGTGGTTAGATGCACTACAGAACAAGATCCTTCAAAAGAATACTGTTATTCTGTTACTGAGGCAGGCTGTAGCTATGCCCATAATACTCCTACTGTAAAGGTGTTCCTTTGAAGTTAAAAATGGTGATGGGAGGCCCCAGAATAATCCCACAGTGAGCTTTGTGACCATCTTTTGCTCTAGGTAAGAGACATGGAGAAGGTTATAAAGAAGAATTGCTATATTTAAACACAGATTCCTTCTTGAAGAAGTTATGTGTACTCAACCATGTATGGTGTGTATATACAATGGTAATGTTATACCTAAATTTATCATGTGGTTCATACTATGTGGGCAAACTGGAATGTAAACTGAAGATTTGCATTGGTGACCATGTAACAGCTACAGTATTTGACGGGATAATCAGAGTATGCTTTGATGTTGCATATACTCCAGTCCAGTAAGGCTAGGAACATCAGTTTCAGGTTTTGGGCATAGCAAAGTGTCAAGGAATAGGAAGGAGTGATTTGAACAAGCTACACCTTACAGAAGGAGGGTATGGGATTTTACCTAAGGAGCACAGAACTGGCTGGATTTGTATGGACGAGTGGAGTTATACCCATTTTGAAAAGGTAAGTTCAAGATGGACTAAGTTATGGGACATTATGTGCTTTAGAAATATTCTGGTGTTAGTAGCTCAAGCTGTGGATCCTGTAGTATGAATAGACTAGATACACCAAATGGCCTTATTCTTCTGGTTTCTTTGAATGCTCATATGTTAGTATGTGTTCTGGACATTGAAGAAATATAGAAAATGTAGGTAGATAGAGGACTACTGACATATGGAAACTGGGGATACTGAGAAAGCAGGGCACAGTGTGGAAGCAGATTCTGGGATAGGAGATTTATTTATTTATTTCAGATTCAGATTAATACCTTTGAGCCAAGGGCTTGTTTACAAAGGTTCCAAGTCAATAAAGTACAAAAACTTTACATTGGTTACAGGAAAACACAGGTGAACATGAACAGCAGATACAGTATATACAGAAACAACAAAATAGGTTACATGGTTATGTTAAGAAGTGCTACTACAACAATTCTAAGAGAGTGTGTTTCAATACTGAGTTAAGTGCAGAGTACAGTCAAAGGATGGAAGAATCCCAGGCCACTGTGCAGGTAGGGTGTAGAGTAAATGCCACCAGAGTTGCCTTTGTCAGGGGTAATAGAGGGGTGGGAGTAGATGGGAGGAGAGTGGGGATGGGGCAGAGGTAGGGGGCTAGCTAAGGGAGGGAGGTGGGTGGGAGAGGAGGGCGTGGCAGAGGATAAAGGGAAGGATGAAAGGTGGGGGTTTATTTGGTACTTGGCCTGGGCCAAACAGAGAAACAACAAACATTTTCACTGACTAGGTGGGCATGGAGCCCAGATTTGAACTGGCCAATCTTTCCACCTTCGATAAAGACAACTGGAAGGTCTTTGAACCACTTGGGACCCTGGAAGGACAGGGATCTCTGAGCGAGTGTGGTGCACTTATAGAGTACCAGAACCCTCCCCGGTCATGCTCTTGGTGTTGATGAGGGGTTGTGTGTTTTTAATAGGTTAGAGGTTGATTCAGGTATGAGACCCAACAATTATTTTTTAACCATCAGGCATGTCTGGTATTGTGCTCTTAGTTGGAGGGTGAGCCATCCAGTCTCTTTGTATAAGGTGCAGGTATGGGTCAGATGTTTGGCCCCCAGGACCAGTTGGCAGGCCTTATTAAGGAGGGTTTTGACCCTTTGAGTGCGGGGCTCGGAGACAGCCCCATAGATCACCAGCCCATAATCAATGGTAGATAGGACTGCCGCTCGTGACCAGTTTTAAAGTGTCCAGAATCCCAGCTTTGTGTGTGCAGATATAACAACCTGGTCTATATGAGTGCTGAAGGTTAGGGTGTCATCCAAATGTACACCAAGGTATTTGAAAGTCCTACTTGTTCCAGTGTATCCCTTTATAGCTACATATTGTCAACGGGCTGTATTTCTTCTTGTTCTGTGGTACAGTGAAGAGCATGCTTTTGGTGTTTTATAGTTGAGCATTAGTTTGTTCTGAATGAACCATGTTTCCAGAGTTTTAAAGTTGGCTTGCAGTTTGGAAGTGATCTTGGTCAATTCTCTACCCGATACTGAGATCACAGCATTATCAGCATAGAGCACAATGTGTGCCCGGCAGACAGAAGGTAGTGAATTGATTAAGAGGCTGAAAAGGAGTGGCCCTAGAATTCACCATTAGGGTACTCAAAGCTCACCACCCTTGGCTCGAGTGAACCTCTAATTCTATTGCATTGCATCCTCCAGGAGAGGTAGCTGTCAAACCAGGCTACCATGTTCATAGACAGGCCTGTAGTTAGGAGACAGTTTAGGAGAAGTTGATGATTTATGGTGTCAAATGCCTTAGTACAGTCTATAAAGATAGACCCTCTGCTAATCCATTATGTAAGACATCATAGTGTTGAGAGATGTAGTCAACCAAGGCGGTAAGTGCTGAGTGTTCTTTCTGAAATTCATGCTGTTGATCGCATAGTAGATTATGCTTTTCAAGGTACTCCAGTGAGTTGATCAGATGCCACTCTTTCCAGAGCTTTGGAGGTGGGCCTATAGTTAGATAGGTTAGTTCTGTCCCTACTTTTAAAGACAGGTGTGACAAGTGCTTCCTTCCATTTGTCTGGAAATACACCCATTCTTATAGAAGCATTGAAAACTTTGGTAAGTGGACCTGCAATTTCATTTAATGTAAGGGCAATCTTCTTCATGTTGATTAAGTCGCTCCCAATTCTGGTCTTCCCTAGGACCCACTTAACATATTTAATGGTCTCGGTCCTGGATATCTGCCTGAAATACAAAGGTGGTGTGCTGTTATGTGTTGGGAGGGTTGACTCATGGGGCGCTGTCCAAGTGGTGAAGGATAAAGCAGTCACTAGGTAGCACAGAGCTAAGATCAGTGAATGCAAGGTTAAACACATTTCAATATCACTCAGCTCCTGAAGTGTTCCAGATGCTGTTACAATCAGGTCATGTGGTGCCCTGGAAGCTCTGCCAGTTAGGGATCTGATGGAGTTCCAGAACTCAATTCCATTGCCCCAGCTACTGCTGAGGAGGTCATTATAATAGGAGTCTTTGGCCAAATAAATGAGCTTTGTGCATTTATTTCTGGCTGCCTTATAAGCAGTGCGGTCCACCAGTTTCCCAGTTTCCTTGGCCTTGTGCCATAGGTTATCTCTATGGCGCATAGGCTCAATGGGGGAGCCTGAGAGCCAGGGTTAGCGGTCCCTCCTACTTTTGGTCTTGAGAGGGGCGAATATGTCACAGACATTTGTGAAGATCAAACAGAAATAATCTAGGGCTTGGTTTCCATCCTTGGCTCTATCCAGCGGGAACCAGTCAGCTAGTCTCAGATACTGTTTGATGGTCTCCAACAGCTCCGTTCTCAGAGAGCGATTCTAGAGAACAGAGGGTGAGCTTAGCGTACCTATTTGTCCAGGTGCACATAACTGGGTAATGGTCACTGAAGGAGTCTGGTTGGACAGAGACCTCTGTGATATGTTCCAGGCAGGTTGAGAGAAGCCAATCAATGAGGGTACTAGTGCCTGTCTGGTAATTTTGTCTGGTGGCCTGGGATACCATCCAAGTGAGGTAGAAGCCTGATATTTGATCTCAAACTGATGATGCATCTTGGGATTGCCAGTTAATGTTGACATCTCCAACAATTACTTGTTCCCAGTTTTGCCTGTGTTGTTCTTGGTTGTTGATAAATTGCTTAAAGCCAGTGGTATGATTACCAGGGTGTGTATATATACCGTGGAAGCAGTAGTGTTTGTTTTGTTGGCCTATAGTGAGCTTGATGTTTAGGATTTGCACCTCCTTGGTGTGCAGGCTACTAGGCAGTAACTGACCTCTGATTTCGCTCCTGACGTGTACCATGCAGCCACCACCCCTTTTGGATAGACGGTCCTGCCAGAACGTGGTGTAGCCATCTAGTGCTACATCCGCATCAGAGATCTTAGGTGAGAGCCATGTTTCTGTGAGTGCGATGACATCAGGTCAGAGCAGCTCCATCCAAGCCTGGAATTGGGGTAGCTTGAATAGAAGACTTCCTACATTTAAACACTGCTATAACCAGGCACTCACCCACCACCAATTAAAATCACTGACCCTGAGATTGAGAAGAATGTATTGGACAAGGAAGAACTTTGAGGAATACACTCAGGTACAAAGAATTCCATACGGTTTACGTATAGCTCTAAAACCAGCTTATGGATTAGAAAATTAGGTTTTCATGCAAGAATGGGAATCAATTTTATCCAAGCAAGTTTAAAACTCATTAGTTTGATTATAAAGGTTTTACAAGAACAAGAGACAGTAATGAAAGAAGAATTAAAAGGTTTTGAAGTTGAGATTTTAAGATCACGTATGAACGATATATAGGAATATGACAAATTAAATAAAAAATTGAAAGATTCTATAGCTCGACTTGATGTGGAAATTAAAAGGGTGAAACAAGGCCTGTCAAACTAATCTCATAGATTTCTTTGACTGGGTAACCAGAGTGGTGGACCAAGGAGGAGCAGTTGATGTCACCTACCTGGACTTCAGCAAAGCTTTCGACACTGTTCCACATAGAAGATTGATAAATAAGCTGGGTAGGCTCGAAGTGGGTCAGAAGTTGGACAACTGGGTGGCAAACTGGTTGACAGGCAGAAAACAGAGAGTGGTGGTAAATGGTATACAGTCAAAAGAGATACAAGTCACAAGTAGGGTACCTCAGGAATCAGTCTCACAGCAATGGTCCTCTTCAATATCTTCATTAGTGACATTGCAGAGGGTCTAGAGGTGAAGGCTTGTCTGTTTGCAGATGACACTAAGATCTGCAACAGAGTAGATGATCCAGATGGGAGGGCAGAATGAGAAGAGATCTGGATAAACTAGCAAAATTATCAGAAGAGTGGCAACTGGAGTTTAATGCAAAGAAGTGCAAGATCATGCACATAGGGAAGAGAAACCCTGAAGCCACCTATAGGCTGGGAGGGAGTTGCTGGCAGTCACAAAGGAAGAAAGAGACTTGGACATCATCATCACTGAGGACCTGAAATCATCCAAGCAGACCTCTAAAGCAGTAAGGCTTGGGGATGTTAGGAGGAGATTGTATTAGTAGGGGTATCACAAGCAAGTAAGAGGAGGTAAAATCCCTCTTTACAAGACACTGGTTGGGCCCATCTGGTGTACTGCGTGCAGTACTGGAGGCCACACCTTCACAAGGAAATTAACCAAATTGAGGCAGTCCAGAAGGGCAACAAAATGGTGCAGGGACTGCATCAGAAGACATATGAGGGCAGATTAACAGAGCTCAATATGTATACCCTTGAGCAAAGAAGGGAGAGAGGTGATATGATCGAAACATTCAAACACCTTAAGAGCATTAACAAGGTGAAAGAGTCTAACATGTTTAAATATAAGAAAAATAGCAGGACAGAGGACACAGCATGAGATTAGAGGGAGGCCTATTAAGGGGAATGTGAGGAAATTCTTTTTCACAGAAAGAGTGGTGGATGCATGGAGCGGCCTACCTCAGGAAGTGGTGGCTATGAATACAGTGCAGGTCTTCAAACAGGCATGGGATAGGCATAAAGGAGCAATACAGATGAGTATGAATAGGTAGGCCACTGACAGAGCAAAGGCCGATGCACATTTATAAGGTAGAAAAGAAAAGGGCAGACTGGATGGGCCTTGCGGTCCTTATCTGCATCAACCTCTATGTTTCTATGTTTCTAAGGCAAATTATTTAATGGATTGAATGTCTTAATTATATTGTGTTTTTATTGGTCTGTTACTAATTTGTAATTAGAAGGCCATTAGGTCTCAATGTATTTATTGATGTAATGTTTCAATGTGTTTTAGTCTTTGAGAAAGGGTCATGGTGATCAGAAACATGTCAGACAGCTTTGTTATTTTAAAATAAATGTTTTTCCATTTTACAGCAGTGTCAGTGATTTTAACTGCTGGTGGGTGAGTGTCTGGTTATAGCAATGTTTGAATTCTTAAATTACCAAGAGCACCCTCCTTGTGTGAACCCCGTGTGTGTTTTGAAGGCTTCCTATATTTAGAGAGACAATATTGAGGTGACTAGCCTTGTGGTAGATTCTGCATCGGGGAACCTGGGTTAGGTGCATGTTTCAGACAGTAGAAGCAGTAATAGGATCAGCTTTATAAGAAGCATGACAAAATCACCCAGGTAGACCCGTTATACTTTGATTTCAAGAGTTTCTGTTCAAAGGCAGCAGTTACAAAGGTGCAGCAGTATAGCAGAGCAGCTATAGGAATCTTAGGGGTTCCAGGGTAGGTTGAGATGTGGGAGTTTGAAATCTTGTACTAAGTACGGTCAGAGATCATTCCCTTTGTAGTACCCATCTTTTCAAATGGGTGCCATTGTGGGTCTGAGGGAGGTACAACATTCTCCTGCCTACTTCTACCCCAATCCAGAGGACAGGGTTAATAAAAGTGGCAAGCTTAATAAATGCCTGCATTCTGCATTATGATATTCATGGAAGCTAAGGCAGTTTGGGATGACAATCGTATTTTACACTTAAGAGGTGTTGAGTGCCTTATCCCAGCAAAACAGGGTCTGGTCCTAGAGGGTGAAAGATCTCAGAGAAGTAAACCACTTAAGTATACCCCTCAAGTGGTAAGGTGTGCCAGTCCCTTCTATGCTTAAGGGAGTATTGTTTTAGAGAAGTATCTCTAGGAGAAGGAGGGTGGCTGTGTTTAAGGGAGTATAAGTATAGAGAGTAATGTACAGTGAAGCCCACCAGGATGAAGCCCAGCTGCAGAATTCTGCAGTAGAGTTACTGCAGCAAACAATGCAGTTTCAATGGGAGCTAATTCCTTTTGTCATGCAGGAAACCTATGACACTGCACTTCATCCTGGTGGGCTTCACTGTATATTGAAAGTGTATCCCTTTAAGAGAAGGAGTTTGACTGTACCGTTGCAGGCTTGCCAGGTAGGGGAGGGACGGGTCACTTCCAAGAAGTGTGTTTAAAGAGGACGGGGCAGAGAGAGTATTTGCAGCTAAAATCAAAGTAGGAAGGAAGGTCCATGGCAGGACCTAGCAAGAGTACAAAAAGTGGCCGCTCAGCTAAAATTAGCCATGGAGCAAGCACGCAGGGGAGAAACTGCCTATGCTAATTAGGCATGAGGTGCCAGTTTCAAAGTCCTTTCAACTGTATCATGGAGCAGGCTGGTAAGGAGTGCCAGTACCCTACCATGGGGAAAGCAGGTTCAGGAGTGTCAGGCCAGGCAGGCTTCCTGGGTATAAGAGGGTCCCTGTCATGTTCTGATCCTCAGGAGACCCATAGTAATTGGGAGCAGATAGCAAAAGGGCTGACTGTACTGGCCTCCTTTATGCAGCACACTGTGCAGTGCCAAGTCCCTGAGGATTAAAATGCTTGTGGTGTCAGATTTCATCGTAGATTCCTCATGGGACCTAGTATGTTTTACCCAAACCTGGCTTGGTGATGACTCTGGGCCAGTCTTGGAGATGGTGATCCCAGACAGCTTCTTGGTGGCACACTGCTCGAGGTGGAGTGCAGGGTGGTGGGGTGTTCATCTGTTTTATTTTTTAAAACATTCAAGCTTTTTTAATTCATTTATTTATTTAAAATTTTCACAAGGAAAGACATACTGAACTGATAACAGCTCATTTCAGATGTGTCCTGGGGTGAAGAAGTAAGGGAGAAGGTTCAACAGAAGAGAAAAATAAATAATATTACCAGCAGCAACAAAAGAAGACATTACAGCAATACAGTATATCAAATGAGCATAATCAAAGCATTTCAAGGCAAACCATTACAACAGGTACATGTAATGGATAAAATGTTACTTTATTGGTAGCGGGATACTCATACAGGTATAATGGGGGAAGGAGGACAGCAACAATGGCCAGGATATACTGTATGGAGTTGGGAGGGAGTCTCTAGGCAGAGGGTCTTGGACAGTTGCAGGTTAGAGTGGAAAAGTCATGAAGCAGAGACTTAAGGGAGAACATAGAAGAGACAGAGCAGACTGACATGGAAAAGATGGACCGCAGTTTAGGAAAATGATACAAGAAGGCAGATTGACCAACAGTAGATTTCCTAGACTGGAAAAGGGTGAAAAGGAGGCAAAGTTAAAGAAGGAAGAGAGCTGAAAAAGAACAATGTACCTGCAACTTAGCCAGGGTGGGAAGGAGAGCGATAGGATGAAAGTTACCAGGAGAAGAAGAATCACCACCTTTAGGGAAAGGGATGACAGTAGCCTGCTTCCAGACATCAGGGACAGTGGCAAAGGAAAAAGAGGTTGCAGTAAGGAGTAGGGTAATAGGCAAGGTGATGGCATGAGCTGAAAGCAGAATCTTAGGATCGAGACCATCAGAGCTACCCTTAGCAAGGATTAAGAGCAAGAAGGTCCTAAGGGAACAGAGGAGTGGTAGGAGAAAAAGGAAAAGACAGAGGAGGTGAAAGCAGACAGAGGGAGGGGAGAAAAGGGAATGGATAACCTTCCAGAACTTGGAAGGGTGATTTCTGTCGTTCTGGAGTGTGGATGCAAAATATTTAGACTTTGCAGCAAGTCTGATGGCTTTGGTACAGGTGTTGTAAAGGTGCCAATAGTTGGCCAAAGCAGCGGGAAGACAGTGATCTAGTTGGAATGCCAAGCAAGATTTCAGGTGCAGAGACAGATCAACAGCCCAGCTGTTATCCATGGAACATAGGAACCACATACTCTGGTTTTCTCAGGGTGCATGATGATCCCAAATAGCCAAAATTTGGATTGATAATATTGAAGGGCATAATTTATATTACTGACTGCAGAGATGGTGGAAGAATCAGATGTCCAAAGGTTGGCTAGGAGGGAGGACAAGTCCAGTGATTTATAGGACTTGAATTTAGAGAGGCCTTAGGTTGATATATCTTGCACACATAGTAAACCATATGATGGTCACTGAAGGTGTCAGGACCTGCATCCACAGTATGGTGGGGATGGAATGAGAGGCCCCAGTCTAATAGAGAGTAATTTAAGGATTTAAAATTTAGACATCCAGGGTTGGAAATCAACTGATTCAGTTGGAGGGATTTTTCATTTTGGGAAAATGTATTTGTAGTCGGGTAGAGCAAATTTATATTAAAGTCCTAGGTTTTATTTTAGATACTTGTCACCAGAAGAAGTCTGTATTACATATAAAATCAACCCCCACCTCTCATTAGGGTGGATGAGGTCGATTTCGCTCGAGAGGATCACCGCAGACATTCTTTGTTACCCTTTATCTATTATTTTAATCTTTCATTATGGCTTCTAAGTTTCCAAAAAATGGAACGAGGCTACTGCTGTACCCATATTGAAATCTGGCGATCCATCAATTATACAAAACTATAGACCAATTTCACTTTTAGCTCCATTATCAAAGGTGTTGGAGTGAATAGTTTTGACAAGATGATGGAGTACGTCACCAGCCTTGATGTCCTGACCCCAGCCCAACATGGTTTTCGTCCTGGGCATAGTACGGGCGACAGCCTTGTGGGGTTCACTGGGCAGTTCATTTAGCACTTGATAAAGGACATCTTGCTGCTGCACTTTATATGGATTCCTCACCAAGGCCTTCAACCTGGAAAA
The DNA here is from genome assembly GCA_016271365.2 of Neoceratodus forsteri. Lineage (NCBI taxonomy): Eukaryota > Metazoa > Chordata > Ceratodontiformes > Ceratodontidae > Neoceratodus > Neoceratodus forsteri. The sequence continues at coordinate 253,835,287 of CM028131.1, read as the reverse complement.
TCATGAGTTACTGAAAGTGGAGCTTGCCCATCTGGGAATGTCTCAGGATGTCATTGATTGGTGTGGTAATTATCTATCAGAATGGTTACAGTGTACCAGGGTCAATGGTAGCCTCTCCTTCAACTTCTATCACTATGGGTGTTCCCCAGGGTTCTGTTTTGGGTCCTCTTTTCTTTAGTTTATTTTGAATTCACTTCCCACACTGTTATCATTCCGACATTTTTTATATGCAGACGATGTGGTGATCCTCACGAGCTGCCTCAAATTTGAACAGGTACAACATGATTTAGCAGTAGACTTCTTGTCCATACAGGAGTGGTTTAGTGATCACAAGTTAGTATTAAATGGAAAGAAGACTAAGTCCGTGGTATTTCATGGTCACTGGAAGAGATTAGATCAAAACTTGAGTTATCTTTACACACCATGAAAGGGGAGGATAGAACAAGTAGATCAATTAAAATATTTAGGATTGACAGTACAGTAGATTCAAAATGAGTTACGAGGATGGAGTCACGTGATGCGGAGTGTCTGGTAGCTGCCTTTTCTTTGGGCTCCCACCTACCAAGCTAATTAATCGTCTCGTTAGTCTATTTTCTGTATCTTTTCAAACAAATCTTAAGTTCTACTGCTACTCCGATTGCTAGTGGTGTTTTGGGTCGGAAGTGCAGTTACAGTGTAATCCTCAAGCGATAAGAGAGAATGGATTCCGACATGAGGCCGCGGAGTCAGGCACACCGCCTCACGACACCAGAAAAAAGTGCCAAGAAGGCTAAAAATACCAACTCGAGCAGACAGCCAAGCAAACACCTCCTAGCAACCCAAATAATTTGTTAACAGAAGATCGTTTCCTTCAGGAGCTCCTGCCCTTCGGAAACTTTGCAAGAAATATCTAGTGAGGTGAAAACAATCAGGATGATTTTGCTGCTCTATCGAGGAGCGTGGGGACATGGAGGCAAGGGCTTCTTCACTTGAGAGCTGGAAGGGCAGAACGGATCCAGAAATAATTAAACTCCGGCAACAAGTGCAAAAATTACAGTTAAAACAGAAGACTTAGAAGGCAGAAGCAGACGGAACAACATTTTGATCCTTGGTTTGCCGAGTCAGAAGAAGGAGGATGTCATTCAATTTGTACAGCTGCTACTGAACAAAATCATTGGCCCCTCTCACTCAAACAGCAATACCATATAGAGAGCACATCGTTCTCTAAGGCCCAAGCCTCAGCCTAGTGCCCCCGGACGATCATCATTAGGTTTCTTAGTTTTGATGAGAAACAGCATGTGATGTCAGAAGGTGAAGGAGTTGGAAACCATCTACTGGGACAAATGCAAGATACGGATCACAGGATCTCCCGTATGAAACCCATCAAAAGAGAAGCTTTTCATCCCATAGTAAAGAAATTGATCGCCGCTGGAATCAAGTTTAAGATGAATTACCCTGCCATACTGATGGATTCTCTGGAAGGTGTCTGGCACTCCTCGAGAATCCTGAGCAAGCGCTGCCTGATTTATCTAGAAGACTCCCGAACCTCTTCAAGAGGACTGACTTACTATCTCAAGCTAATTTGTCTACTGACAAATGTCTTCCAAACAAAGAGAATCTGACTTAATGCTTCTTGAATAGGTTAACTCGGGACCTTATTTAATTGTTTTCTTACCTGGGAGACTCTCGGAAGGGAGCTGGGATGCAGGGTGGCGGGAGGGAGGTTGTAAGCCCTGAGGCCTAGAAGGCCTGATTGTAACCCTGGAGTCTTGAGTTCGCGCCACTAGCTGGGGATATGGAAACTATTGTGTCGGGTGTGGTTTCCGGAGTTCCCCTTAAATGTAGGACCGTTCCAGTCCGTCCATACACTCACCAGCGAGGATTTCCTGGGAAGGGGGCTTTCCTAAGTTGTGGAAGGGGAATCGCTAGGTACCAACTAATTCCTAGGGCTTGATTTTCTTTTTTTAACTCCTTAAATCTGGATTAACCAGTAACACTTGAATTCCTTAATGAGGCCTCTCAGTAGGCTAAGTAAAGAAGTGAGTGAATTGATGGTAAGGCCTTTACAGGAAACCACTTAAGGGATAAATAGTCTGGACCAATATATAAATAACTTCAGCAGAATGCGAGACGAGTTAACGTAAAGCCAATTTAGTTTAAAGGTGGGAGGGCCCGGGAGGAGATAAGCTTAGGGGATTCTGCACCAGCCTTAATAGGGGATACAGGGTGTCTAGATCCAACATAGATAGGGCGACCAATAAGCTCCTCTGTTACTGTATGTATGAGTTAGAGGGGCCTCGATGTCTAGTAGAAACGCTTGGTCCAAAGTAACTTATTGTGGGCTAAGACACCGTTGGGGGTCCTTGATATTGTGTTTCAACTGGATTATACATAGCCTTCTGGTACTAGGGGGACCCAAGTGAATAGTTTAAAGAGGAATCGAGAGGTTGGGGTGTAAGTTTAAAAGGGTGGGGAGGCATCATTTGGCATATTGAATACCTCTATGTAGTATTAATCTTAAATACAGTCACTGGTTATGTGGACTCAAATTTACAAGTGGACATTCTTTCTGGGTACGATCTGTTTGTTCGGAAGGGTGTTGGGGGGTGGAGGAAGGTGACACCACTCAGGGATTGAAATGTACTGCCATGGAGTGCAATTGGAACAAGTTGTCTCTTTTACTGCTGTTAAATGGCGCTAAGCCACATTAAAGTAGCTACCTGGAATGTCAGGGGCATTAGAGAGGTAAACAAGAGAAGACAAATATTATTAAACTGCTCTCTGGTGAGGCGGACATTCTCTTCTGCAGAAAACTCACATTCTTGTCTCAGAAGCTAAAATGTTACGGTGCTATGGTTTCTCTCAGGTTTTTGTTTCTGAGGGGTCTACAGTCAGCAAGGGAGTGGCTATCATGATAAAGCTAAAAGTGTCATTTGTTCTGGTGAAATGTATTAAGGACCCAGATGGCAGATTTGTATTAGTGAAAGGATTCCTCAATAACATGGACGTAGTTCTGGGAGCCATATTGTCCAGTTGGGGTGATCCTAATTTCCTTATGCAGCTAACAGCTAGATTAAGTGAATTTTACCAACGGTATTCATATTAGGGGGACTGGAACATTGCTCCTCACAGGTCCTAGACAGAACCTATAGACCCCTAAAATCACCTCGCCTGGCCAAGTGGGCGCTCAAGGATTTCTGTGATCTACTGGGTTTGGTGACCCTTGGAGATTGTGAATCCTTCTAATCGTAGCTACACCTACTACTCTACAATTCATAAATCCTGGTCAAGACTGGATTACATTTTGGTGAGCACGGTACTTATAGCTAATACTTCCTTACTGGTATCGAGGCCGATTGTTATCTCAGATCACTCAATGGCCTGGATTAGCTATCACCTAGCCCTCCGGGTCATAGAGATACTTCCTGGAAGCTCAATACGCAGCTTTTGAAGGATGAACACACAGTTTCTCACTTCAAGTCATTGATTTTGTCCTTTATAGAAATTAACAAGGCTCAATTTCCAGAGGATTTAATTTGGTGCTTCGCTAAAGTGTTTTCTCAGAGGAGAATTCATTAAAGTGGCTTCTAGAAGAAAGAGGATGAGGAGGAGAAAATTAACTCTTTGGCTAAACAGCTTAAAAAGGCCGAGAGTGCTCTTTCTTCCACTAGCTCTCAGATAGATTTAGAGAATTTATGTAGACTTAGAAATGAGTATGAGGACCTGATTAAAGAAAAAACAGAATATGCTATATTAAAATCTAAAACAAGATACCTCGACCAGGGGAGAAGCCGAGGAGACTACTTGCTCTCAAACTAAGGGAGGTAGAAAGCTCCAGACTAATTCCATATTAAAGGTGAAGGACGGCTCAATTAAAACTGCCCCAAGGGACATAGTTAAGGTCTTTGAGGCCTTTTACCAGGATTTGTATGGTAACAGTACTTCATTACCATCAATTTCAGAGATAGTAGCTTTTCTGGAAAGGCTGCCCTTCCAAGTCTGCAAGTGCATCAATGTGAATTACTCTCATCTCCTATAACCCTAAGACAAGTGGAGGAAGTCATTAAGAACCTTCCCTGGACAAATCCCCTGGACCTGATGGCCTTTCTCCCAATTTTTACAAAACCTTCAGTAAAGAGATTGCCCTGTTCTCCTCAAGTTGTTTAACATATTCTCTCCTCCGAACCATTGGACCCTCTTTGCTGGAGGCTACTATAATTCTAATTCTAAACTAGACAAACCCAATCTAGATCCAGCTAGCTATAGACCTATTTCACTACTTAACTACGATATTAAAATTCTAACTAAAATTATCTCCCTGAGAATCAAGCAGGTTTGGCAAACCTTGTTGAGCCCGGAACAGGTAGGATTTGTCCAGGAAGGTCAGCATCGGATCATATCGTACTCTGGAACACATATTCGTGCAGCCCAGGAGTCCCAGTCCCCATGGCCCTAGTAGCCTTAGAAGCAGAAGGCCTTTGATCGGGTCAGCTGGGAGTTCCTGTGGTTAACCTAGATAAAATGGGCTTCCCAGAGAAGTTCATTCAATGGATAAAGGCGATATATGGTTAGCCTCTGCTAGGGTCTACTGTAATGGGGTGTTCTCATCTCGATTTTTCCTACATTCTGGTACCGTCAAGGTTGTCCACTGTCAGCTTATTTATTTAATTTATACCTAGAACCTCTACTATTATACATTAAAACATCGCCCAAGATATCAGGTGTGTCATTTCTCAACGGCATTGACCCTTTCTGTTTTGCAGATGACATTCTCTTACACCTCACGAGTCCAGAAACTTCCTTACTGGAGGTGCTACATATTGTGAGTCAATTTGGTAAAATAGCCAACTATAGGTTGAACCTATCCAAATCAGAAATATTCCCACTCAATTCACTTCTACACCAAACCAGTGTATCTCAGTTTGGCATGAAATGGGCCCCGAACCATCTTAAATATCTGGGTATTTATTTAACCCGGGATGAGGAGATGACCAAGAAGCTTAATCTAGATGATTTAGTGGATAAAATCAAAGGGATCTTAACAGATGGGACAACCTTCCCTTGCTATAGGAGGGCATATCAGCATAATTAAAATGAGCATACTTCCACGTATCTTTTATCCTCTGAATCTTCTTAATGTATGGCTTCCCAAGTCCTTTTCCAGAAAATTAACTCAATGGTGTCCAAATTCATTTGGAAGTGTAAACAAGTTAGGAGATCCTTTCTCAAGCTTTGTTTGACTAAAGATAAGGGTAGCCTTCGCTTGCCTAACTTTGGGTTTACTACTGGGCCAGTCACTTAGCTAAATTGGGTAGATGGGTCTGCCCTCCAAATGAGGACTACAAATCCAGGTGGTTAGAGCCAGAGCATAAGCCATTAGAGGAACACAGTATAGACCCTCAGCATGTTTTCTATTATAGCTACTCTGCCTTACCAGATGATATTCGAGATTCAGTCATGGGGCTGTCCATTAAAATTCTAAATCAGTTCTGGAATTTTCTCAAAATCCCATACACTAAAGATCTAGGCCAACCACTAGTACTTAACCTAATATTAAAATTGGGGTCAAAAGATATCATGGGCATGGCTCCCACAAATTCAGGACTGCTTGGTGGAAGGTCTTTATACTCAGGGTACCCTTGGCTCCTCAGGTGAATTACTAACAAAACTGAACATCCCCCCAGAACATATTCAAGTTGTATCAATTGAGACACTTGGTGGGCAAAGATTTTGGGTTGGTGAGAGTAACCTCTCAATTAGGCCTTTCCTGGAACAACTCAGGACTTGTGTCACAAATCCACACAGCATAAGCACAACTATACAAATATCTCTTGCTTACAAAATTTCCTGAACCCTAAATGGCTCCAATATATGGACACCTCTGATCTCTGCCCCCCCATGTCCTGGAGCCAGGTTTGAGAGATTGTACAAATATCTTACTTTAGACAGGAATAAGCTTATTCAATTTTACATATTAAATAACATGTACTATCGCCCGGCAAGCTGGCTAAATTTGACAGATCTAAATCTGTTAGCTGCATAAGGTGTGGTAAGGGAGTGGGAATTTACTACATATATTTTGGTCATGCGTTAAAGTTGCCCCATTATGGAAAGCAATTTGCGATAATCTAGACCCAATTTTAGGTCTGGAGGAACTATTCACAGCTGAAGTTTGTATAGCTGGCCTGTATTGAATATTAGGACTAATGAACGGAAATTTCACATGGCCATGATCTCAATAGCAGTTAAAGGTTAGTCCTCCATCACTGGCTAGATCTATGGCCATATCCTACCAGGAATGGTTAGAGGAAATCTCCTTGTGTTTCAAGGTGGAAAGACTGATAGCTAGTTCTAGACATGCTATGCCTACTTTTAATAAAAATGGGGCAAGTTATACGCTTTGTATCTTCATTGAACTTTGTATCTGGAACCCTCTGACGGTTCCTCTATGGGATGCTTACATGTGGCTAAATGATTACCGCTGTGTATTGCTCCATGGTACCGGATAAATGTTCTTCAGGTTTAAATTGAGGTGGGGGTGTCACCTTCCTGGGACGGGCGAGGGTGAGTGGGGTCTCTTTCTTGGCCTCAGCATTGTTATGGTTCTGTACACTGAGGGGTTTTGTCCTGTTCTGTACTAGTATCTGTATTTCATACTTGTTACTATGTTAAATCAATAAAACAGTGAATTTCAAAAACAAAATGAGTTCTGAAGCACATATTCAGAACCTTGTAAAATAATACACCAGAGGTTAGGAGTTTTATATTGGGTGAAATTGTTAACACCAGCCACTGAGGTTTTGTTTGCCCAAAGTTTCTACTGTCAGCTATGGATTATGGTTTGATTTTCTATCATTCTGCATCTGACAACTTATTAGGAAAAGTTAGAGTTCTACTTAACCAGGTTGCTAGGTTTATTATTCAGTTACCGTTAAAAACATTATTGTCAGCTGTTAAAAATAGCAGAGATACTAACCTCAAACAGACATACAAATACATTGGAAGCACATTAGCGAAAAAAATTGCTATAGGAATGTACCTGGATCATTTTACAAATTTTTCAAAAATATATTAACCCCTTTGATGCCAGAAAGTCCGGAATCTCATATTTTCATAGACCAAAGATGAAAACTGCGTTAGGGCAGAGGTTCTTACTGTATCAGTTACCAAAATGTTTTAATTCCATTATGAACCAATATGACTGCCTGACAACATCTATTCTTGGGTTTAAAAATGGTTTGAGGAAATTGTTGAATATGAATGAAACGTGATTGTTTTAGGTAGATTATTTAACATTATATGTTTTGTTAAGCCCTCTGACATTATTTATATGCGTATTGTGCTACTGTCTTTTATATATTTGTGTAATTTGTCTATATTATATATACTGTGATGTTATTTGTACTTTGCTGTTTTGCACACTGGTTGACCATGTAAATGGGTCGTTTGGCCCATGGACTAACCAGTATAAATAAACAAATCAAATCAAATCAAGTCATCAAGGATAAGCAGATCATCTTTGGAAGAACTGGTACAGATAGAGGACTGGAGCTCAGTAACTAACACAGGGGCATACCAGGCAGCACTAAACCCCAGCAATAAAGATGGAAAAAGAGGCGGAATGGAGAGTTTGAGGGAGCAGCTCATAGAGGGAGGGGAAGACTCAGCAAGCACAGTCACAGATTGGATGCTGGTGGATGTGTAAACACACCACCACCACCCTTTGTGCAATTCTGCTTTACTAAGGTGTAACCAGGGATAGCCATAGTGCTCATTCATTGAAAGGGCTCACTTACTCATTTGTAAAAGCGCTCAGTTGGGCAGCTGGCCATAGAGGTAAGTGGAGGGCTGTGCCGGTGGCCTACTGGGGCCCTAAATGGTGGGGGGTTACTACCGGATAGGGTAGGGGTCCACTAGACACCAGGAAAGGTGTTTTTAACTACATGAAGATACTATAGATGACTGATGTTTGCCCTGGCGTTGGTGGCAGCACTTATGTTTTATGGACAATGGGGGGCAGGTGTGAATCTTGGAAGTCATTCTTCATTTGGCTGGCAATTGACCGGGCGGTGGGACCACTAGACACAGAAGAATTTTTTATTGCAAATTCTGGAATCGGATGGGGCTGAATCTTTACGGGGAATTCCTCATATTGGGCCGGCAATCAGCCAGGGGTGGGACAACTAAACACCTGGGATGTGGGTTTTTAATGATGGCCTGGACGAGAGGGGAAAACACTTTTACATTTGTTTTAGCTCTAAACTGTGTACTTGAATTTGCATCGCTAAATATTCTGAAATGCTTGAATTTAGAGAAATATTTTGTAGTGCGAAATTCTGATTTTGCCAGAATTTCGCTTCATTAAATTAAATTTCACTGCAGCCCTAATATATATTATTCTGACACAATCGTGCCAGTATAGTTAGGTGAAACTGCACTTCTATGTTAAAGTCCAAACTTTGAATGTTAATAACTTTGGAGCCGTTCAATGGATTTGCATGCAATTTGGCATACATAATCTCTAGGTAGGTCTCTGGACCTGCCAAATTTTGTGGGAATCCGTCTAGAGGTTTCTGAGATATAAAGTGTTGAAAAAACAGACAGATCTGTTGTTATTTTTTACATTTTCTTTGTACAGCTGGATCTCAGAAACGACTTTATGTTGTGGGCTGAAATTGTTAGTGTAGAAAGCCCTTGGGTCATAGATTTGCCTTTTGAAGGTTTGGTGAAAAATATTAATAAGTTCAAAAGTTACTAACGTTTTAATTTCCCATTATTCCTATGGGAAAAGTGCAGTGTTTAGCATGAAAGTAAGATTTGCATAAATTAGGCGAAATGTGAAAATCTGACTTTCTCATGGTCAAGGTGCAAGTGTCCTGGTGCAAAATCTGACTTTTGAAAGTGTTTTTTATGCAGAATCCTGCTTTTAAATTTGCATAATTTCAATGCAGGATCCTGCCTCCCCAGATTCCTATTTTTGGCACTGACATCAGGGTGCCCAATCCCCATGTTAGTGTGTATCCTCCTCAACTATTGTTGCACACTGAGCCCATCCCAGTGTACCCAGATTGTTTTTATTTAAAATCTTTCTGACACCAGGATGCCCACTCCCAGTGTCGGATGTCCCAAGCTCACTTACATTGCCAACGGGTGACCAACCTCTGCTGGCATCATGTATCTCCCCAACTCATCTGGCACACTGGGAGTCCACCCCATTGAGCCCAGATAAATGAAAATGATTTTGAACTTGCTGACACCAGGCTGTCCACTCCTGGTGTCAGACGCCCTTGAACCTAGTTTCATTGCCGATGGGTGTCCAATCCCCTGTCAGCATCATGTATGCCTCCACTCCAAACTCATGCATCACACTGGAGCCCACTCCAGTATGCCCAGATTAATGGTTTTTTTTTCAACTTTCCGACACCAGGATGCCCACTTCCGATGTTGGATGTCTCCCTCATCCACTTCCATTGCTGACGGGGTGCCCAATCCCCTCGGCATCATGTATGGCCCCAAACTCATGTGGCACACTGGTAGCCCACCCAGTGTGCCCAAATTTATTAAAGTTTTACAGTTAAATCTGTAAATGAAGAAAAACGTCTCCCAAAGTCTTTTTAATTGTAAACATTGTAAAAGAAAATGGTCCCTCCTCGTCTCCCACTTCCCCTTCCCATTCCCATCCTCCTCTGTGCACCCACCTCCCATCCCCGTCACCCATACTTACCCTCCAGAGGTCAGGATAGGTGATCTTCTCTGGACCGCGACACATCTGCACTCTTCAAAGCCGAACTGCGATTTGAGGAATCAAGGTAAGCCATATAATGGGAGTCAATGGGGGTCTTTCAACTTGTTAATATCTCAGCCAATTTTAGGAATGTTTGCACAAATTTTCAACATGGGGTTCTTGGAATCCCACTTCATGAACTCTGGCACTGTGATTTCATTTCTTGGTCCCGAAAGGTGATTTCACGGTTGCTGTGTGGAATCACCTTTAGGGACCAGTTCACAGAATGACAGTACCACTGTTCATGAGGTGGGGATCCAAAAGCCCATGTTGCATATTTGGTGAATAAATTCAAAAATGACTGGTTATGGCGTGCATTGCACAGTTTCTCACACACTCATAAATTCACCAATTTTTAATATTTTCACTTCAGATTTTCAATATTGCCATTTTTCACACCTCCTTATGAACAGTACAGCTGTCATTTTGCACATCCTGCCCAGAACATGTTTTCACACCTGTGGTGCAGAATGGTGCAGTCGCTCTGCAAAATCAACTTTGGGATGGATTAAAAATCACAATTGCACTGTTCATGAGGGAGGTCTCAAAATGCCAATGTTAAAAATTTGGCAAAATAGTTCAGAAAATGACCGCATAATGAGCATGCGTTCGTAGTTTCTATGCACTCTCATAACTTTGCAAATTTTCCTATTTTCACTCCAGATTTTTAACATTGTCATTTTCACACCACCTCATGAATGGTACAGCTTGTCATTTTCAAATCCTACTAAAAATGTTTTCTCACAACTGTGGCACAAAAACGGGCTACAGTTGCTAGAATTACATTTGACAGGGATTTGAAAGTTTTTTGTACTGGGAACATGTGGTGAGGTGCTTAGAAGGTTAGATTGAACATCTGGGGTGAAAGTCATTTCAGGTGGCAAAGTTATTACTATTTGTTGCTATGTCTCTTGGTAACCTTATGTATGGAAGCTCAGAGGCCAGAGACCACTGTGTTTCCACAGTTACATATATATGTGCATCTGTGGAGGAAAGGGAGTGCAGGGTTTGAAGGACCCTGTGCCCCACCATCACATATGGACACTGTCCTACTATCTGGATGGAGGGATTGGAGTGCAGGGTCTGAAGGATCCTGCACTCCCACCGTTTCATATGGACACAGTTATACTATCTGGATTGAGGATGGAAGCACAGGGTCCAGGGACCCCGCTCCCACAGTAAAATGAGGATACAATTATATTATCTGAAAAGAAGGAAATTATTGCAAAAACTCTGATAATGCACCAGTTAGGGTGAATACCACAGTGAAAAAAGCAGGAAGAATTAAGTTAGGGTTTCCAACCCTGGCACCCCACCACCAGTGTTCCCACCCCTACCTCCTATCCCATCCCACCCTCCACACACCAACAGGCACTGGGTGTGTTAGATCATCAGGCCTAACTTTCACCCCATTGTCCTATACTATAGCATGTAAGGTTATTTTACATTGAAATGGGGTGAGAGTTGGGCCTGATGATCTAGCACACCCCAACACATGTTGGTCTGTGGTGGTTGAGGATAGGGATAGGTGTAGTGGAAACTTGAGGGTGAGGCTATAGGCTGGAAACCCCAATGCCTCATTTCCCTGCTTTTGTCACTGTGATATTCACCCTAACTGATACATTAATGGAATTTTTTGAAAAGAATATATATATATATATATATATATATATATATATATAAAATGGCTACACAATAATATGCATTGTTCTACTGCAGCTAGAGAATGTCACACTTGGGGTGCATCATCTCCTGCTGACTGCAGCCCCATGTTGATGCCCACAGTGTGACACCCTTTAGCTACTGACCTTCAGCTCAAGGAGTGCAGTGGAAGACCTCTAGGAAGGGATGGTAAAATAGCCCAAAGGGACCACTCACTCCACAATACAACCTCCCAATTGGATAATCAGACAGGGCTAGAGCAGAGACTAGGAAGAGTTGGCAAGCAGAGACAGAAACTGCCATTCCCAGTTGTAAGTCCAGCACACAGTCCCCATTGTGAATCCAGCTCACTCTGAGCCCTTTATGATTATTACTATTTAGTTACTGGTTGACCATCGTTATCAACTCCTGGCAGTGGCTGGCAAACTCTGTTATTCACATGTGTGAATAACAAACTGTGAATAATGGAGTTTGCCCAGGCACCTCTTACTAACCTTTGCCAGCAGTTCCCATAGCAGGCAAACACCTGAAGCTCTGAATTGCCTTGCGCTGCCAACACGCTTACACCACACAAGCCACCAACATGACAAACAGTTCTTCTGTCAGGCACCACAGAAAAAATGTACTATAGCCATTTAAATTAATTTACGCTAAAAGCAGTAAAAGAACTCAATGTCATCCCAGTTCGACCAGACACTGAATCAGAACTTCAAAAGTTCATAGAGGAACACTAGGGTACTTTTTTTCTGTGGTGCCTGACAGAAAAACTCGTCAGCAGCTTCAGATGTGGCGGTGTGACAGGGTTGAATAAGGCCCTGCCCCATTTGTTATACAGAAAGAGTTTAAACTGCAAGTGTCTGTTCTAGCTTCTCCTTTTCTGTCTCTTCTCTGTCTGGTTGTGCAACCAAATTTTCTTGTGAGATGTAGGAACTGATCACTCCAAAGGTTTCGCAATTCTCTGCCTCTCGCTATCTCTCTGTCTTCCCTTGCTATTTCTGTCTCTTCTTCCCCTTGCATATCTGCAGGTATAAAACATATATGTGAATCTTTGTGTATAACTGTATGTGAAACTGTGATCCTTTTCTTTAAAACTGTATATAGTTGTACTGTTGAAACAATTGCAAGAAGCTATTTGGAACTCAGGGGTTAAACTGAGATGCAGTTTTAAAGCCTTTTGCAGAGCTGTAAACAAGAAATTAGTTCTGGGACCCCATGTACTGTTTGCTGCAGCTGCAAGGAACAAAAATGACAAGGACATTCTGTAAACTTACAATAACATTCGGTGAAAATCAGGCTCTCATAACGAGTTCCCAGACAAACAGGGTGTGGCCTGACCAGGCAGAAGATGGCAGCATAGTTCAGAATTCTGCAGGAATGATTGCAATCTAACCTCATCCAGCCTTTACCAGACCTTTCTTTGGTACCAACTCCTGTGACCATCCTGTAATCATACTGCCTGACACAGTTTGTAAGTCATTTTTGATCCATCATCTACATATATTCAATTATTCTACACTGTACTGCAGCATACTAGGCCTCGTCCTTCAGCATTATGGCAAATCTCCAAGTACAGCAAAGCTCACTTGCTAAGAGGGATGTAATGTTTTCTAAACTGACGGCTGAGATTAATGATCTAAAAACCTCCACCCAACAGGAATGCAACCACTCTTAAAACTTAGCCAGAAATTGCATTTAATGAGAAGCAGCACTGTAACACCACTATTATTCATGACCTCCAGGCTACTGTCTGCAATCAAGACTGAACTATTAAATCCCTACAAGCCAAAATTGACAATATTGAAAATCATAATCATCGCAACAATTTACAATTTTTGGCTTCCTTGAAGGTGTAGAATTAGGAGACACTACTGCTTTTATTACATGTGCTACCTGCTATGCTTAAACTGTCTCCTGACCTAACATTAATCATTGAGTGGTCTCACGCACTCTGGGTCCCAGGCCAACATCAGACCATCTACCAAGGCCTATCATTGCTCGCTTTGAACTATTCCCACACAGAATTAATACTGAAATGAGCCAGAGAAATGGGGAAACTTCAGTGGCAAGAGTTTAATATTTCCATCTACAGAGACTTTTCAAAGATTTAACCATCAGAAAGAAGGCCTACAATTCACTTAAACAAATCCTCCACGAAAGAAGCATTACATTTGCTCTATGTTATCCTGTGACACTACACCTTTTCTCAGGCTCTTCCTTCAAAGATTTTGAAACCCCAGACACCTTAGCCAACTATCTGGAGGTCTCTCTCTGCAATCTTACCCTGGAGGTTCAGCAGCAATTGGCAACCGAACACAATGTTGGTATCCACATGGAGGGTGTACGACGAGGTACAGGAACATGGGAAAGTGTTGCAGAACTCACAGCCCCAAGTAGCAATGCCACAACTGATCTGACCCCAAGGCAATCAACACGGCTGCAAGAGAAGCTTTTGTTGGGACATTATTCTTCAAACTTTCATGCTGTCCTAGCAAGGTTTCACCCCAAACACCCCAAGCTGCAGCCTCTCACCTTCAAATCAACCCCTCTATTCCCTTGAGTAATAAGTTTGCTCTCTTGGAAGATGATATGCACTCCTCATAGAGGATCTTTCCCAGCAAATTTCAGACAAACATCCCTCTAATTTGGGCCCTGTGCCTCAGGAATGTATTTCTGCTGATACTTCATGGGCAGAAGTTGTTGCAAGTTCCCCATTCAAATCTTTAGAGCCACCTAAAAAGAAACGTTGGGCAAAGATCAAAAGCAAGAACATCAATAGTCACAGTCCTGCTAATAAATCTAAGGTGTCATGAGCTTATATGGTCAGTAATATGGTCACATTTGCTATATCTTGGTAGGTTTGCTTCCAGGATACTTACAGGGCGTGCCAGTACACTTTTTCTGCCTAGCTGCCCGCTCTTCAGTCTATGCTACCTGGTTGCTTTCACTCCCAGCAAGTGCAGAAAGCAAAGGCTGTACATTGTGATGCATCAATTTTCTTTTGTTGCAGTGTTTAAACGAGTAGCTTAAAGGTTTTCAAGGAACTTTGGTATATCAGCAATGCTTTTCTAACCCATTATTTTAGTGTTAGATCTTATACATTACCTCACTAAACAGGCACTCTGTATCTCGCTTTTACTCTCCAGTTTAGCAGTGCATCAGGTTTATAGTCTTTTGGTTGTTCAGTTGCATATCTTCAATCAGTACGCATCCTGATTATTGCCTTTTCTTTTTCATATGTGAATTATTATATATTACAAAGCAACTTACCCTTCCCTCTCCTGATGACAGGTTCTTAAGTATTATTGGCAACTAGACTTAATCTATCGCCTTCCCTACGCTCCATTATTCTTACTACCTCCCGCTTACAATATGGAACTATCATTAGCACTCAAAGAGGTGGGCTATGTTTGGTGTACTGTTGCAAAGGATTGTCAATCTGTATCTTCCTTCTGCTCTTTATTTTACTTGAAGCCTACAGATATTATAGAAATCCACTGCTGTGTGGTCCCTCCTGTTGTGGGATTACTGGCCTAGTCTTCTAGACCTAGTCACCCCATTATAACACCTATTTAGGCAATTTTGAGTAATTGGAGCTGATCTTTACTATGACTATCTCTTCTGTCTACAGTTATCACCAAAGCCTATACCTCTCCACATAATCCCGATTTGCATTTGGCTGAGGGTGTAAGGGCTTAAATTGACCTCGCCTTTCTTCTTTTCCTTCAATATTGTATTTATTATGTACTTATTCTGTTGCACTGCAAAGTACACTCGAGTCATTCTAATGTGGTAATGATTTACTTTTCCTTTTAAATTTGTTTATTTGCATTCCACCTGGCTCCTGAATTCTTGCTCATGTCTAGGCTGTACTGGCATCTTGTATATGGTTCTTTAATTTACTGTTATTTTGAGTTGGTATATCTTGTACTATTACTACTAATGTTTATAAATAAGTTCTGGTGTTAAACTTTATCCTTATACCTTGTCCTGTTAGCTTAGAATTAAGCTGAGGTTATTACAGTCCCATGCCTTTCTTGGTATTATTCTCTTTCAGTTTAGCTTATCAGGAATACTTACTTTATTATATTACTGGGATCAGACTTAGGTTTGGGCCAATGTTTATAACCAGTCCTCCCTAGTCTCCTCCCTACATCGATGCTCCCAGAGTGTGGTGAGAGTCTCTCAGCCAGTTGGCTGACTCATATCTCCTCACACCCATAAAAACGATTTGTTTGTTATTTAGCTTACTAGTATTGTTATTAATGACTTTTCTCCTTCCCCATCTCTATTCTAACCTTAATAAGACATCTGTGCTACTCATGTATCATACATCTCCTTTTTGGCTTGAATGTTCCTGCCACACTCTGCATACACGTAAGCTCTCTATATTGTATTCAAATCATCCTCTGCCTCATTTATTTGTCCCTTCACACTCCAGCGATTATTCCTTTCTTTAACACTAACAATATGAGTGACATACTTTTATATACATGGAATGTGAAGGAATTAATTCTCCTTATAAGCGGAAGCAAATTCTTTCACATCTCAAAAACATAAAACACAAATTGCTTTCCTTCAAGAAACAAAATTATTAGCAGAGAATGTTCATATACTTAAAAAGATTGGGTCGGTCAGATCTACGAATCATCCTATACCTCAAAAAAAGAGTAGTTGCTATTCTTATTCATAAGAGTCTCAAATGGTCCCTTGTAAACTCCATTTCCAATATTGACGGTAGACGGGTGATGGTCAAACTGAATACCAACTCTGATCCACTGCTTGTTAATGTCTATGCACCCAACTCCAATTCCCTGAGTTTTTTCATAATTTAGCTCAACAGATTCTATCCTTTAACATTGATAATACACCAGTGATTCTTGAAGGATCTTAACTTAGCTTTAGAAGCCAGCACTGACAGAAGTAGCCCCACTACAGAGACCAACCCTAGAAGTATTAAAGCCCTCTCATTACTAATGCAAGATGTTGAATTAGCTGATGTATGGTAAAGCCTTTCACCCCGTGATCGAGAATGTACTTTTACTCCTCTCTACATAAGACATACAGTAGAATTGACTACTGGTTAGCCTCTCCTGTTATAATGGAAAAAATATTGATTCATCTCTCCATCATAATCTTGGACCATTCCCTGTCAAATTGCAACTTTGCAGGGCCCATTAGCACCTAAATCTTCTTACTGGCGGTTGGACCTCTCCTTCTCAAGGATCCCAATTTCTTACCCATGATCAAAGCACAAATTCAGGACTTCCTTTCACAATACCCCACCCGAATCTTCTATGTCCTCTGTATGGGAAGCTCTTAAAGCTACGATTTGAGGAAAATTATCAGTTATGCTGCACATAGGAAAAGAGCAAGGAACAACAGCTGGCTGACTTGGAAAATCTCTTAAGGCTAAAGAGAATTTACACTTTCCTTCTAATAAGCACTGTCCTGACTCTCAACTTCATCTTGAAATTCTTCAACTTAGGGTTAAAATTAACAAATTAATTTCTCAAAAACTGAACTCTTTGTTTAAACTTAAATAAAAGTTTTGGGAACACGGCGATAAAAATAGGAACGCCTCTCTTACCAGCTCAAAGCACAACAAGTGGAATGATACATCCTAAGCCTAAAAGATGAGCAGTGCGATTCGGCTCCAACAATCCCTCTATAAATGGAATCATGAAAACCTTTTATCAAAAACTATACTTTAACACAAATCCTCCATCTACTTTACAGCTTCAACAGTTCCTTAAATTGTTACATCTTCCTCATCTTTGTACTCTTGAAACAAATTCTTTAGATGAACCCTTCTAGCTTCAGGAAATCCAGAAAGCTTTGTCTTCCTTGAAATCTGGCAAATCCCTGGGGTGACAAATTCCCTGTTGATTTCCATAAAATGTTTTCCGACACCTTATGTCCCTTCCTCTTAATGTTTATCAAGAAGCTTCCAATACTGGCAAGCTTCCCCATCTTGCTCTGAAGGTCCATAACCCTAATCCCTAAGAAAGAAAAGACCCTACTCACCCCACAAGTTACAGGCCCATCTCTTTATTAAACATGGATGGGAAGATATTTGCTAAACTATTAACTTGACTTGAATCCTTGATTCCCAAGCTAACTCATTGTTCGCAAGCTGGTTTTATTAAACATAGATCTGGTTCTGATCACCCACGTCCTTATTTAATTTAATTCACAAAGCCAAATCCCTCAAGACATCAGCTGCAGCCATAGCTATTGATTTCGAGAAGGCCTTTGATTCCTTAAACTGAACTACCTTCATCAAGTTTTATCTTATTTCGGTCTTTCTCATACCTTTTGCTCCTGGATCAAGCTATTATATTACTCCCCTGTTGTTAAAGTACTTACTAATTCCACCCTTTCCTCTCTTTCCTCTAACAAGGGAACTAGACAAGGCTGTCTTCTGTCACCTTCCTGTTTATTTTAGCCATGGAACCCCTGACTGCTTGTTTACGCTCAATCTTCTGGCATTATGAGCATACCTGTGAGCAACTCAAGATATGTTTCTCTCTCTTACGTGGATGACCTCTTAATCTTATCGAAAATCTGAATGAGGCTGGGCCCTGTTGGTTGATTTGTTAATAATTTTACTAAAATATCTGGCCTTGTTTGAATTATGGCAAATCACAAACTATGCCCCTTAACAACCACTGTAAAGCCTTTATGAACATACCTTTTGGATTCTGCTGATCACCATAGGTTATAACATATCTAGGAATCAAAATTACTAGTAACTTAGAGAAGATAAGGGACATTAACTTTAACCCTTATTTGATAACATCAAACAATTCTGGACAGATGGAAGCTTCTTAATCTCTTTTCATGGGGAAAATTGCAGCCATTAAAATGTCAATTTCTCCCAATATTCTTTTCCTCTTGCCAATATTCCTTTAGTCTTACCATCCTCCTTTGCTGAAATTGATAAATTAATAGGTAACTTTATTCAGGATGGGAACCACAGAGATTTAACCACAACAAACTTTGATCATATTGGAAAAAAGGGGATTCGGACGCCCTGGTTCAAAGGCTACCTCTGGTTCCAAACCATTAAATGGTTTCAGAAACCCTCCCTCACTCACCACTATGGGTTGCACTGGAATCCACATTGTGCCTGGTAGGAGTTCCACTTCCTTCATTTTTAATCATATTTCTTTAAACTAAAATCTCACTTGACTATATCATCCTCTGTTCTTTATTGAATCTAACCCACAAATTCCTGAAATCTAATCCAACACCCTGGTTTTATGCCCCTGATGGGCAATCCACTGCTCACTCTAGAAGATCACCCAATTTTCTGTTGTACGTGGAGGAACAAAGGCATTTTCTTTCTTGGAGATATCTCAGACCAGAATTCATTCACTCTTAGATCATTCTCAGACTTGCAGGTCACATGGAAACTTCCTAAACAGGACTTCTGGAAGTTTTAACAAATTCAGGCAGCTTATAACTCTCTATCTAGTTTAGTGTATGGGCATACTCTTCTAAACCCATACATCTCGCATTGGACTAATTTATCAGTAAAATTAAATAGTTCCATTTACAAAGACATGATTGATAATCTACCTGATAAGTCTATACAGGCCCAAACTAAAAGGAGTACTCTTCCTAACTACAATATTTCAGACACAAAATGGAGTAATTGTTGGGTACTGCACATAATACCTTTAAAGATGCCCGTAGTTCTTTAATACAAACTAAAATCCTACATCTTTGGTATAGAACCCCTCTGTGCTCTGATGAATGGGCCTATTAATTAATAATAATTGCTGGCACTGCAATTTGGCGAGGTCTACTTCATATTGTGTGGTCTTCTACCCATTAATAATGCTCTGGCATAAAGTCTGTTTACTTGCCTCCAGAGTAACAGGATAAAAACTACCTTTGACCCCAAGCTATTCCTTCTAGACATCCTTATCCCCAATGGCTCTCTCCTCTCACATGCATATTTTAGATGGCTAAACATACTTTCTCTTCTTGTCAAATGTCTGATTCTTATGCAATGGAAATCAACTCTGGTGCCTTCTCTTTCAGATGATCTTCAAAGCCTCTCTCAGTATGCCTCCCCAGACCGATTATCTCATGTTACTCATAACCGACTCCTGTATATGCAGATGTTGGCAGGATTACTTCAAGTACATCAAACCTAGTTCTTCTAGACCCTAATTCTCAGGGATATTTAGCCCTCCTTCTTATTTTGCTCTCAGATTAGGTTTTCTTGAACTTTTTGCACAGATTTCTCCTCTTTTCCTTCTTCCCTGTTTTCTCCTCTATCCTTCCCTTCCTCCTTGCCTTTTCTCTCTTCTTTCTTTCCTTGCACACTTTTCTTTCTCTTCACCTCTCCATTACTGAACATTGTTCATATTACCACATTTATCACTTTTGCAATTTACTGAATGCCTTGTCATAGCCTGCCCTAGCATGTATTTCGTACATGGTTTCTATTTCTGATCCTATAATACCCTATTGATTGTAACCCTTCTGCTCTCCACTTACATCCTGTCTAGGTTTGTGTTTTATTATCAGTACATGTATATAAGGCTCTCCAATATGTTTACCCTAAATACCGTATTTTGTTAAGTGATATTTTATACCTTACATGGAGGATAGTCTTCTATTGTATTAGATGTGTGCTTTTTATATACTGAATTTCAATAAGAAGATAAAGAGAAAAAAAATAAAAAGGCAGCAATGCTTTTGGTAGAGAGACAAGGAGAGTGAGAGACTTGAAACTTGGAATTAAGAGATACCCTCAGAAGAAGGACTTAATTTTCTCTGTTTGTACTGCCTTTGTAAACAGTTATACTAAACAATTTTTATTTTATTTTGCAGTTTTTGAGAAAAATAAAATTCTATTTGCAAATTTTGAAGCTGCTCTTGGTTTTCCTATGCTTCCTGACCTGTGCCTTGATGACAGGCAGGAGCATGTTGGTAGTGAGAGGCAATTCAGAACTAGAAACATAGAAACATAGAATATGATGGCAGATAAGGACCACTTGGCCCACCTACTCTGCCATTTTCCTACCTAACAGCTAAGCTGCAGATCCTAGTTAACCAACAGCTTACTTCCTCCTACTCCCACTAGAACTGCCTTATGTCTGTCCCATGCATTTTTAATACTCTCACTGTTCTTGACTCCATGACCTCCTCAGGGAGGCTACTCATGCATCCACAACCCTCTCCATGAAAACATACCTCCTCACATTACCTCTGCGCCATCCCCTCTATCTTCAAATTGTACCCCTTGTTCTTGCACATCTCTTTTCTGAAAGATGCTACCCTCTTGGACTTTGTTGATTCCCTTGAGGTACTTGAAAGTTTCTAGCATGTCCCCTCTCTCCCGTCTTTCCTCAGGGTATACATATTAAGCTCCTTTAGTTTTTCCTTTGTATGCCTTCTGGTGCAGACCCTGAACCATTTTGTTGCCCTCCTCTGGACAGCCTCCATTCGTCTATGTCTTTCATGGAGATGGGGTTCCAGAACTGCACACAGTACTTCAGATGGGTCTCACCAACTCTGTACAGAGGGATAACAACTTCCTGTTTTCTACTATTGATGCCACTCCCTATGCATCCCAGTATCTCCCCAGCCTTCCTACTGCCTTCTCACATTGCTTGCCCATGTTTAGGTCATCTGATATAATTACCCCCGGTCCTTTCCATTTTACTGTTGTCAGTATCTCACCCCCACTGTGTACTCTTCCCCGGGTTTTTGTTTCCCAGGTGCATTACCTTGCACTTCTTTTGCACTGAATTTGAGCTGCCATATTTGACCATTCCTCCGACCTTGCCAAGTCCCTTCTCATCCTTTCCACTCCATCTTGTGTATCAACCCTGTTGCAGATTTTTGTGTCATCTGCAAAGAGACATACTTTTCCTTCCAGTTCCTCTGCTGTCACTTATAAAGACATTAAAAAGGACTGGTTCCAGTACTGAACCCTGTGGTACCCGCTAGTAACCCTCCTTTTCACTGTGGACTCCGTTTACTACTACCCTTGTGTCCTGTTGTCTAGCCAATTTTTGTCCAGGCTACCACCTTGGGACCCACGCCAAGGCTGGTTAACTTGTATTAATCTTTGTATGGGACTGTGTCAAATGCCTTGCTAAAATCTAGGTAGGCCATGTTCATAGCTCCTCCCTGGTCTACTACTTTGGTCACCCAGTCAAAGAAATCTATTAGATTCATTTGACATGACCTTCCCATTGTGAATCCATGCTGCCTTGGGTCCCAGCCCCACTGACCTATAGGTACTCAACAATTCTTTCCTTCAGAAGTGATTCCATCATTTTCCCTACCACTGAGGTCAAACTAACTGGTCTGTAGTTTCCTGCCTCTGTCCTGCTCTGACTTTTGTGAAGAGGAATCAGATCCACCCTCTTCCAGTCCTCAGGTACCACCCCCATCCTCCCATGATTTGTTAAAGAAAGTTTTCAGTGGTGTCACTAGTTCTACCCTTAGTTCTTTTAGACTTCTTGGGTGAATCCCATCAGGCCCCATTGCTTTGTCCACCTTCAATTTTATTAGTTCTTTCAGAACCCTTTCTTCTGTAAATGGACTGGTATCAACTCCCATCTTCAGAGTGTTTCTCTTGTTTGGTTTAGGTACCTCCTCCTCTTCCTTTGTGAATACTGAGCAGAAATATTTGTTCAGTATCCCTGTTTTTCACTGTCACCGCTGCCCACATTCCCTCCCCATTATTACGCCTCAATATCCCTCCTTTGGTCTTTCTTCACCCATAATGTACCTATAAAAGATTGTATCCCCTTCTTAACAGAGTTGGCTATCCTTTCCTTGGTTTGGGCCTTTGCTATTCTGACTGCCTTCCTGCCTCCTTCTGCTTTAACTGATAAAGTTCTCTGTCCTGCTCCTTCTGTGTTGCCTTATATTTCCTGAATGCTATAATTTTCTCCTTAACCTTCCCTGCCACCTCTTTTGAGAACCATAGCATTTTTTCCTTTGTTGTGTTTTGTTGATTTGCTTTACACAAGGCTTGTTGCCTCTGTGATGGCTGTTTTGATTATTCCCCATTGTTCCTCCACCCTCCTTCTTGCCTGTTTGCTAGTTCTTTTCTGAGACACTCTCTAATCCCAAAGTCAGCCCTCCTAAGTCCAATACTCTTGCTTTTGTAGGCTTGATTGTATGGCTGTGTTTATCATGAACCACACTGTTTGGTGGTCGCTTGTTCCCAGATGGCTACCCACTCTAATTCTGAGATTCTTTCTCTGTCCCCATTTGAGAGCACCAGGTCTAAGATTGCTCCCTTCTGAGTAGGTTCCAATACAGCTGTCTGAGGCATGCCCTTGTAGGGCATCAAGAATGACTCTGTTTTTGGATGTGCCTGCAGCAAAGGTGCTCCAGTTAACATCTGGCATATTCAGGTCCCCATCAACAATATATCCCCTTTTTCTGCCATTTTAAGGATGCTTTCTATTATTTCCTTGTCCATTCCATCCCTCTGAGATGGGGGTCTGTATACAACCCCATGCGGATTGTGGTGCCATTTCCTGTCTCCAGGGTGACCCACAGTGCCTCATCTGCTCCCTGTTTACTCTTTAGTTCTGTTGCTTTGATCCTTTCCTTACATAGAGAGCTACTCCTTCATCTTTTAACCTCCTCTCCTCCTGTAGATTGTGTATCCTGGTATGCTGACATCCCAGTCATGGTTCTTTGAACCATGTTTCTGTGACTGCCACAATGTCCAGGCAACCCTCTTTCATCAAGGCCACTAGTTCAGGAGCTTGTTACACAGGCTACGGGCATTGGTACTCATCACCATTGACTTTTGATGGCCTTACCCCTTTCAGCCCCATCCCAGTCCTTACTGCCTTTGCCTTTTTTACATTTACCTCTGTTCTGCTGCCTAATGATTTCTCTGCCTTGGTGTTTACCTCACTAATTGCCGTGTTTTGTGGGGAGGCTGGGATTTCCTGCTCCTTTTCAGTACCTCCCCTTGGCTAGTTTAAATGCTTGCTAATGAAACACTTAAACCTCTCACCTAGGATCCTGGTCCCCCAGACAGATGCAGACCATCACACCAGTATAGGTCTGCATCCCTCCAGGTGGCTCCCCAGTCCCTAGTGAAGCCAAACCCTGAGCTTCACACCAGTTTTCAACCATTCATTTAATTCCTGGTGAGGTACCCTAACATCACTCTTGCCATAGACAGGCAGCACCTCTGAGAAGGTTAACATATGCGCTACTTGTCTAAGGCCCTCCCCAACTCTACAAACTCCTTTGCACTGCTCTGATCCCATTCTAGCCAGGTCATTTGTCCCTAGGGGACAATGACATTCAGCTCCCTCTCTGTGCAGCTGCTCCCATGATCCTGAGGATTCACTTTCTGTCCCTCCAAGCTGTGGCACCAGGAAGGCACTACCCCCCTCACCCTTCCTCCCCCACTTCTACCTCCCCAATGATTGGGTCCCCACCAGCAGTTGTTTTCTTCCCCTGTAGGGTCCCATGCCACACTCCTGTGGGTATCCTGTGTGAAGGTTCCCAGCATCCTCCTTGGTCTCCACTGCAGGTGCCTCCATAGAGGAACCACTATCCACCAGAAGGGCACATGAATTGTGGAGAGTACAGCTGGAGGGATGCAACTCTGTTCCACC
The DNA here is from genome assembly GCA_016271365.2 of Neoceratodus forsteri. Taxonomy (NCBI): domain Eukaryota; kingdom Metazoa; phylum Chordata; order Ceratodontiformes; family Ceratodontidae; genus Neoceratodus; species Neoceratodus forsteri. The sequence goes on along the minus strand of CM028131.1, from coordinate 253,811,239 downwards.
ACCTTCTTCTTCCTGAGCCCATCCTGGTCCAGTCTCTCTTCTTTCTTAGCAACCTCTGAGTAGTGGCATTAGCCCTGGTGGTCACTGGGTGGGGAGGAGGTTTCTACGAATCCCAGCCAGGTCAACCTGGAGATGGGCAACCTCCTCCTCAGATAAAGAGAGTGTGCCTGCAAATAGGCAGCATCACAGCCTCCAGAATGTCTCCAGAACCTCCACCCACAGTCATTGCATTACACCACTCCTATCATGTCTTATTTTGTGTCCCTCTCTGTTTCTCCATTTCTCTGAACTGCAGATGTTTGCTTGCTATGGGAACTGCTGGCAGAACGTTAGTGAGCAGTGCGTGTTTAAAAGTGTTGAAAATGTTAAAAGTGTTTTGACAAAATTCATTTAAACAGTTCCGATAAAAGTAATCATTCTGATCTTTGTGTTACAATAAATTTACAGAACAGTTCAACACTGCTGTCCCACTAATGATTCAGTGTTACAGAAAAAAATGCAATAGTCAAAGAACAGAAAATATAAAAAATTAAACATGGGTAACTGTTTAATTTGGATTTTATGCACACATCCCATGCATTATTCTATATGTTATGATTATTTATGATTATTCAGTGTTATGGAACAGTTGTAGCTTCATATACATTAAATCAGTTCAAATGGGTCATGTTATTACCCGTTACAACATATTATGGATCATGAAGAACCAATGAAGCTAAATAACAAGAAATGTGCTATAACAGCTGTCACCACAGTTCATTTGCAGTTCTTCTGTTGATCTCTGTTATTGCTATGTAATGAAAATTATAGCCACTAAAATCAAGTAACTATCATGCATCTGGTGGCTGAACCTGGTAGAAACTCAAACTGACTACTGCTACTCTGTGAATCGATGTGCTTTTGTATTCTCACTCCAGGATTGTCAACAGAACTTTGAGGGTATGGCTTATTAGACTAATAGTTCTATACTGTGCATACTCTCTAGCATTTGGGACTTTAGGCAATGGTATAAAAGTAGACTGAAATCTTCCAGGAGTATACCTTGCATGTTTATTTGATTTAGAAGCTGTAGCAGAAATTTTAGCGATTTATCTAGAGTTTTTATAATTTCTACTATTATACCATAATCTCCATCTGCTCTGCCATTTCTCATCTTCTTCAGGGTGTTGTCTAATTTGTATATTAAAATTGATTGTTTTCCTTTCCTGAAAGACTGGTCTTTTCTCCTTCATTTGGGTTATCAAATAACTCACTGATGTATTCTATCCATTTTGTTCTCACTTCCTCATTTCCAAAGCATGTCCTGCTATCTTTTAATCTGATGAATTTGATCTATTTAGTGCCTGACCGTTTCATTTCCTTCACTGTTTTTCCAAAAATGGGGTGTAGTTCTTTAATATTTTGTCTCCTGTCCGTTCCTCTATTTCTGCACGTCTGTTCGTACTCACTCTTGATTTTACTCATTTGCATTCTTGTATAATTTGCTTGTTCAGCATTTTATATTCTGTGGTGTTCTTGTCTTTTACTCCACTTTGTTTACATATCAGTTCGAGGATTTTTTCTGTCATCCAGTTGCTTCTTCTTCTCTGATTTCTTCATGCCTGTGGCTGACCTCACTGAATCTCCTATTGCTGTCTTAAATTCTCTCTAGCTTTCTTCTATATTTCCAAGTTGACTATGTGATCCTAGTAACCTCTGGCTTACTCGTGCCACAGATAGTCTGCACATCTCTCCTTCTTTATCCCATCTATGTTCACTTTTGTTTTTCTTTTTCTTTTGGATGATCTTAAGTGTGAGCAGACACCTCACTGTGAGCAAGTTGTGTTCGGTGTTACGGTCTGCAGATGGAGTGCGTCCTTGTGTTAAGTATCAAATTCCTAAATCTTTTTATATCATGATGCAGTCTATCTGATTCCTTATAATGCAACCTTCTCCATCTCTGGGACTTTTCAATGCATATAGTCTCCTTGGATGATGTTTAAACCAGGTCTCACATATTGTAAGGCCAGGCTTCTCAGCAAACTCTATTAGTCTATTTCGACATTCGCTCTTATGCCGAGTCCATGGTCTCCAATGACAGCACCAACACATTCCTTACCTATCTTGGCATTAATGTCGCCCATTACTATCACTAAATCTCCACTCCTCTTCCTTTTCAGGGCATTCTTGATGTCATCATAGAATTTCTCCATCTCTGCATCCCTGCAATCTTTGTTGGTGCATATGCTTGAAGCATGCACATTCTTATTGATGAGGTATCAATTCTAATGAACAAAACTCTCTCTGATACTGACCAGATACTGCTAATTTTGGTAGCCAGATGTCTCTGAAATGCAAAGAGAGGTCTACCTGTGCTTTGAACTACAAAAAGGCCTTTGACAGAGTCCAACATGAAAAGCTGATGCAAATCCTGAAGAGTGCAGCATAGACAGACAAGATCTACAACTGATACAGAACCTATACTGGGACCAAAAGCATCCATCCATATTGGAGTTGAGAACTCAGAGAGCTGCAGCATAAAAAAGGTGTCCAGCAAGGATGTGTTTTTTCACCAAGACTGTTTAACATCTACTCTGAAAGGATCATCAGGAACAGCCTGAAAGATGACCAAGGCCATCCAGGTGAATGGGGTGTACATAAATAACATCAGATATGTGGATGACTTGGTGCATAGCGTTATATGAAAAGGAGCTGCAACACATGATCAATGTGGTCAACGAGGCCAGCAAGCAATTTGGAATAAAGAGCAATACCTGAAAATCTAAATGTATAGGAGTAAACAAGTCAAACAATGCAATGTGTCAAATAAATATTAAACATGTACCAGTGGAGCTGACTGCTTCAAATATTTGGGAACTTTAATAACAGCAGACGGTCAATACGATACTGAGATCAGGACCAGAATTCAGCAGGCAAAATCTGCATTTAACAATCTTAGGAGAGTTCTATGCTGCTGCAAGATGAAACTAGAATTAAGATTATGACTGCTAAAATGCAATCTATGGCTGATATTTTATTATATTTTTATTTATTTCAGATTAGATTAAACATTTGAGCTGTGGGCTTGTTTACAAAGGCTCCAAATCAGAGGAAAGTACATGACATCACAGATAATTGACAATACATACAATTGAAGACACAAGTTAGCATCAACTAACATTAGACTTATCAGTGCAGTTACAACACAAACCAGGATTAAGAGAACAGCAAGTGATAGTACAAGTCTTACACTTGTGGAATAACCATTAGAACAACACTACATGTGTGTGGTACAAAACTTAGGAGATATCAGGGAGTAACCCGAGACGGGAGCTCCTAGTCAGATTGGGGGTAGATTAGGTGTAGCCAGGTATGGCTTTGTCCAAAGTGGGGTGGAGAGGGAGAGGTTGGGGGAAAAGAGGTGAGATGGGGGTTGGGGAAGATGCGAGAGAGACAGAAAGGGAGAAAGGTTAGGGTGGGGCAGAGAAGGGCTAGGAAGGGAGGAGACTGAGGGGATGAAAGGGGAGTGGGGAAGGGTGGGAAGCCAGTACAGGCAAGGTAAGGAGACATAGAAGAGAGAATATGAAAGGGTTAGGTAGGATGGGGCAAGACCTAATTGTTGGCAGTCATTGGCTAGTGGTAACATTGACAGTTGTATTGGTTGGCAAGGTGAGATTGTAGTCCTATTTTAAATTGGCTGAGCCTTGTACATTCGACAATGGCAGCAGGTAGGTCACTGAACCACTTGGGCCTACAATAAGAGAGGATCTCTTGGCTAGAGTAGTAAAGCTTAAAGGGAACGATCAGTCCTCCCTTGATGCATTTCTTGTACTGATGGAGGGTTGTGCATTTTCAAAGAGGACAGAGGTAGATTTAGGCATCAGCCCCAGCAAGGATTTTTTGCTAGCAGGTAGGCCTGGTATTGGAACCTGAGATGGAGGGGGAGCCAGTCTGTTTCCTTGTATAGGATACAGAAATGTGTCTGCTTGTGTGCACCCAAGACCAGTCAGCAGGCTTTGTTTAGAAGTGTTTTGACCCTCCTAATGGTGTGTCAGAGCCAGCCCTAGATGAAAAGACCGTAATCCACTGAGGAGAGTACTGAGCAGCATGTGACACGTTTAGGCATCTGGAGTCATGGAAGTTCAGTGTCGGTAAAGAATACCAAGTTTCAGTATTAGTGGATTTTATAAGTTGATCGACATAAAAGAAGAAGGTGAGTGTGTCATCCAGGTGAATCTCAAGGTATTTAAATATGTCAGTTTGGTCAAATGTTTCTTCTTTGCTGCTCAGTATCATCAGAGGTGACCTTCTTAACTTACTCCATGGTGTACTGAATAGCATGCACTTCCTTTTATAATTGAGCAACAGTCTATTACAGGAAAACCAAGATTCTAGTGCTCAGAAGGTATCCTGTAATTCAGAGTTGATTGCTGACACGTCCCTTGCCTGGGACAGAAATGACAGCATCATCTGCATAGAGCACAGAATGTGCAGGGCAGGCCGGGCAGGAGTTTATGAATAGACTGAAAAGGAGAGGGCCTAGGATGGATCCCTGTGGTATGTCTAGGTTCACCTCCCTAGGCTCAGAGATAGTACTGCCTATCCTAACACACTGTGTCCCACAAGACAGGTAACTTAAACCAGGCAGCAGTGTCAGTTGACAGACCTGTGGAAAGAAGACTTTGCACAAATAGTTGGTGATTGACAGTGTCAAATGCCTTCAGAGGTCTATAAGATGGACCCCACTGCCATCCCTTTGTCCAGGGCACCTTAGAGCTGAGTGGTGTATTCAACTATGGTGGTGGTGGAGTGGTTTTGCTGAAGCTGTGTTGTTGCATGCAGAGAAGATTATACTTTTCAAGGTAGTCAGTAGTTGTTCGAGGCCACTCTTTCAAGGTCTTTGGAAAGGGGGTTAGTATTGAGATAGGCAGGAAGTTGGCCAGGTTAGTTCTATCCCCAGATTTTAATACAGGTGTGACAAGTGCTGCTTCCAACTGTCAGGAAGATCCTGATCTAAAGGATACGTTGAAGACCTTAATGAGTGGCACCACTATTTCATTTAAAGTAAGAGTGACCATCTTCGTGTATATCTTCCCAACCTGGTCTTACTGAGGACCCATTTGATGTATTTTGCAGCTTTTGTCATGGAAATCTGCCTGAAATAGAAAGGAGGTGGGACATTTGAAGGCAGGGAGGCAAAGTTCAGGTTGTGAGGCTGTCCGAGTGGGGTATGATTCAGGTAATCAGGTGGCAGCACATTACTTAGGTCCATAAATGTTAAATTAAAAGCATTAGCAACATCCTTGAGTCTTGCAGGTACCAGTGGAGGTTTCAATGAGGTCTGGAGGTACCTTGATGCTCTTCCCGTGAGTGCTTTCACTGAGTCCCAAACTCACTAACACGGCCTCAAGTCCTATCTAGTAGGTCATTGTATTATGCTGCTTTTGCAAGACAAATGCGTTTCATGCAGGTACTCCTGGCTGTCTTGCATGCTAGGATGTCAACCAGCTTCCTAGTTGCTTTGGCCCTCATCCACAGGTGGTCTCTGAGGAGCATGCGCTCAATCCGAGAGCCTGATAGCCAGGATTAGTGACCTCTAACTTTATTTGTTTTGCAGGGGCAAAGATGTTGCAGACTTTAGTGATGACTTACAGAAGTAGTCCATGCTTGGTTCCCATCCTTGGCACTGTCCAGAGGGACCAGTCAATCTCCCTTAGGTAATGTCTGAAGGTATCCAGTTGTCCAGTTTTCAGTGATCAGCTCCTGGTGGTCTTAGGCCTGCACTTGGTGAACTTGTTTGTCCAAGTGAATAGAACTGGAGAATGATCACTGATGGAGTCAGGTAAGACTGTTAGCTCAGCAATGTGTTCAGGACAGGAGGAGAGTAACCAGTCAATGAGGGAGCAGGTGCCTGTACACTAGTCTTGCCTAGTGGTTTGTGTTACCAGTTGCTAGGTAGAGGCCTGATATTTGGTCTCTTGCCATGGTGGCATCCTGATACTGCCAGTTAATGTAAATCCCTATGATAACTAGTTCCCAGTATAGCTTTGTTTTGCTCAAGGTAGCTGACAAACTGTTGGAAGCCAGTGGATAGTAAGCCAGGTGGCTGGTACACAGTGGTGAGCACTAGTGCTGTTTTGTTGTTCTATGTTGAGTTTTAGTCTTGGGACTTGTGTCTCCTTGGTTGAAAGCTACAGGGCAGTATTTGGCCCTTTGAGGTTGCACCTGAGGTAGTCCTGTTGTATGTAATCTTTATGTGTGTGAGTGTTGGACCCTCAAGAAGGACACCAAAAGATGTTTCAAGGCCTTTATATTCTGGTGTTACAGGAACATGCTGAAAATTAGCCAGATGAAAAAGTACAAAACAGTGAGATATTACAGAGAATGGAGCTGGCTAGAGTACAGCTTGTCACTATTGTAACTCAGAAGAAAATACAGTTTTGTGGACATGCCATGCAACTATCTCAAGAGGAACTCCCTACTGCCACTGGTACTACAGTGTAAGATATATGGAAAACAGTTCAGAGGAAGGAGGAGATCAGGTTATATGGACAACATGGTGGAGTGGATTGGCACGTGAACGAAAAGTGAGTTACTGAACATGGCATGGGACCAAGAGAAATGGAATGCGGTACTGACAACCTCCAAATTGGAGATGTCACCTAATGAAACAAAACAAAATGAAAAATCCAGGATTTCTATAAAATCAACCAAAAAGAAATTCAGTCTATAGGTCAATGTCCATACAGTTTCCCATAGTAGTGTGTACAAGTCTGTACTTTTGTGTCCCACAGTAGTCCACTAAGGCCCCCCAACTTTATGTTGCAGTAGGGCATGTGGGCCCCTGGGCCACTGGGAGCCAATGCACTCCAGTGAAAAGAAAACAGTAAAGGTCTTAGCAAGGTTAAAACCTTCAAACTTAGACATGGGGAACAATCTTGGTCAGCATTCTCTTCAGATGAATTACCCTCTCCTTTCAGCTGAGAGTAGCTGTGCCATGGGTCCCAGACATCTAGAAATTGTTTGTCTTTCCAGCCACAACTCAGTTGTGATCCTCCATACTTTCAATATTCTGAACCTTCTCCTCCACTGACCTATTGTGGAGTATGAGTGATGGTTCACCCACATTAGGGCTAAACTAAACAGAGAACTGTAATAAAGAGCGCAACCAAAATGCCAAGTGTTAATACAGTGACATGAAATTGTGCCACCATGCAGACACGACCACAGGAATTGTAGGAGCAGAAGTGGCTCCTGTCTCCATGATTTTGTGTGGGGTTTCCATGTCCCCCATCCTGCACTATTTTTATATAAATAACTCTAGCTGATACATGTGAGGGAAGACAAACATTAAGTAATGGCAGCAACCCCTCCCAACACGTTCACAGTAACAGATGCTGAGATATCCTGGATGCTGAAAACAGTCACACACTAATGCTGATGCACATATTCCAACACCCTCTTTTCGCGCCTCCTGACAGAATACCATGAATGACAGTCATCTAACCATAATACATTTTACTGTTGCCACTCTAAGAATTTGTCCTAATCATTGTTGTTCCTTTGCCTGGTCATTAACTTCAGAAAGACCAACACCAAGATATTAAAATCCTTAGGTATACTGATCCCCAGGATACCTTGTGTGGATGTGTGAATTCAATCCCAGTAAGTGACTAGCTTGAGGAAGCCAAAAATGAAATGAGACCTAGCTCCTCTGCACTTTGAGTGGAACAAGCATCTGAGTTCATGGTGTGATAATATTTCGTAACTGTGGGCATGTGGAAAAATCTGACAATGGGAAGGCTTTAAGCCGAGGTTCAATGGGTCAAGCAACGACATCACTCCCCATCAGGCCTTAAAGGCCACTCCTCCTGGACTGTTCCAGGATTAATTTCTCATTATAGCCAGCTGCTCTGTTGGCTGTTCCTTCTTCTCCTGGTTCATCTCCTTTTCTGATGTCACCTCCAGCTGCCCTCCTCCCTCACACTGCTCTTCCCCACTTCTCATTTTTGTCCTCCTGCACCTCTGGCAGCCGCCTAGTCCTGTCACCCCCGCCCCATTTCCCATCCATCGCAGTAGCTCGGTGTACCCGTGCTTTTCCTTGCCTTGCTTCCTCTGTCTTTGCTCTAGCTACCTACTTTAGTACCTCACTTTCCCGTGATGCTCCTTCCTCCACGTTTTTGTCCTGGGGTCCCATGTAGTACCCCGCCTACTGCACTGATTGGCTCTCTTCCTTGCTTCCCTGTGCTTGCCATCATTTTCCTGCTTGTCTCCCTCAGCCTCGACCCCACTGCTCGTCCTTTCTGTCCTTTGTCTTCACAACTGCTAGGTTGCTGGTGCACCTCCGCTTCTCCTTCTCCTCATTTTCCGCTGCTTGCTGGCTTCTCTGTTCTTAGTAATGGTGTTGCCCGGTGCCTCACCCTGCTGCCTCACCTTTCAGTGCACTCCCTCCCTTATTTACCTAGTGGTACCGGAATGAGCGATTACAGCTTTTCTTCAGATCTAACCTAGCCTCCATCATGACTCCCTGCCTGACTAGGTGGCTGGGGCTCTATTGCTTGCATCTTCGCTTGGTCCACCTTTGCCTGTTGACATGGCAGTTTCATTTACTTCTGCATGTATTTCCTTTATTTGTCCTGTACTGTCCTGGGATCCCATTCCTCGCTGTGCCCACCTTTGAGCTAGCTCTGTGCAATTGTCTTGCATTCCATTTTGTAAGGGTTCCACAACCGACTGCATATGGAAGATTTGGCAGGAAAGGTTTAAGGTGCTGGGGTTCACAGTTTCACTTTGTACTTTATTTGTACACTTTTTTTTTTTTTTCCTATTTTTTCCTCACGCCCTTGCCGACCATCGACTCTGGTCACGGACCCCTGGAGCCCCAGCCACCGGAAATTGCCTGCCTCTCGGTCATCCCTGGCTTACCCCCAGAGAGTGGGGGCTACTATTCCGACCCCTGTATCGGACCGTGGAACTGTGACTGGTTGGGGAACGGCCCGTGGCCAATCAGGGCTTTCCTGGGGCAGAGCGTCACCGAGACGCAAGGCATGGGATTTTGTTCCTCCCATATTCCCTCCCGAGGAGGCGGGGACGTGCAATGACGCCAGCATCCACCCCGCCTCCCACCCCCGCTGAATGTCGGCAGTGCGAAGTTCTCCTGGCCTCCGCCAGGAGTCCCAGAGCTCCGAATGTTGCCCACACCTCCCCGGAGAAGGAGAGCTGCTCATGGGACGCTCAATCCTTCTCCCCGCTGGCCCTCCGACCTATCCGGGGTCCGCTCGAACCCAGGTTGCCGGCGCCGCAGGAAATCCTGACTCGCTGCGCCAGGGCCGGCATATATTATTTGTACACTTTGTGAAAACTTTCTGTACATGTGGATCTGGATGTGTGGATGTGTTACTTCTCTGCTCTTGCAGGTTTAAACCTGACATTTGTCCTGCTTATCCTGTGCTGGTGTATCCTGACCTCTACCTAACCTTGAGACGATGATTCTGAAGTATTTATTTTGTCTGTAATGTTCTGACCAGGAAACCCTTTCCTTGCTACACTCTGCCTTGCCTACCTGCCTCGGTCCTTCTGGAGTTTCTTGCTTACCCTACTGTCCCTTGTCTCTCGTGTTGTTGTTAGTAGTTGTTCTCGTCCACATTGCAGGACCTGTATCGATTCCATGTTCATTCTGCAACTTTTGGCTTCTTTGATGTTTCACCTACTGACACTGTCTCACTTTGTTATCTTATCTTATCTTGCTCACCTGCCCTGCCCAGCTCCATGCTGCTAGCATCGGCTCACTTATTTTCATTGCTGTTTTACTCTGATTCGCTTCACGTTCCAGTGTGTGCTTTGCCCTGCATTCTTCCACCTTCCCTTCCTTCTTCTCTGACGTCTGTTTTTGGGGGATCTTCTTTATCATGCCAACCCACTATACCACCATACCCCACTCATTCAAATCACCTAATATCCCTCCTGCTACCACCATACCCTACTCAATCACTTTGCCTAATATTCCCTTCCGCATATTCAGTCCTGCATATCTTCCTGCCCATGCATCTCCACCTGTGACCCTATTTCTCATTCTAGTCAAACCTATTCAGATGTCCATCTGGTACTGCCTTACTTCACCGCTGGCTGCCAGCTTCACCTGGCGCTCCTCACTCCTACCTTCATGCAATTTTATCCATTCCTAAATTTGGCTCTCAATGGACCAGTTGGCATTCACTTCCATAGTTACCACACGGTAGCTTCCTCATGACATGAGCCTGATTCTCCTTCACTCAGTCCGACCTCAAAGTCTACTGATTCACATTGATTAATTGAGCATACTTAGCTGAGTCTTATGCTCCTCATCGATCTGCTCTCCACCTGAGACATGCCTTCATGTCTCTTACTTTTGAGTGTCTAGTTACAGAGACATCGCTGAACCCTCAACAGCTGTCCATTTAGAATGACCGAGTTAGAGCTTCCTCTAAATTGAAATATTTTCCTCCTTGATCTCAATTCTAAAATGCAGTAGCTGAGCCATCTCTAATCAAACGTCCTTCAGCCTGGAGGGAAGGCAGCCTAGGCCTTGGATCCCCAGAGGTTTCCTCCTCAAAGGGTGTTTTTCCTCTCCCTCTCTCTCCATGCCAATGGTCATAATATTATTCAGGATTAGTGTTTTCATAGGTTCAGTAGTTAGGTTCCGCTGTTGGATAGAGTCAGATGGTAGCCCGCTGTTCCTCTCTCCTTAGGAAGTCCACCCTTCTTCATCTTATCAGATGTCCTTTTGTTAATTGTCCTAGCCTCATATTATTCTTCTCCTGTTCTTCCCATCTGTGTCTGTCACATTTAATTCTGGTCTAGATATCTTCTGATTTCTCGTCACTTGATGCTCGATATCCTTTCGAATTCTTTTGGGCTTCTTCCTAAGCTACCTTTAGCCAAAGAATTATTCTCATGGCACCTATAGGAGTGAACCTCTCTAGGGTTCCTTGTGTCGTACCCCTACAGGGTGGTATATCCATGGATAGAGAGGTGAACAGCCACAATGTATCAAAGTCACACAAGGATACATCTCATCCAGTTGTGTAAGCACAATTAAATGGGAAGGCTTTAAGCCTGAGGTTCAACGGGAAGAGAAACAATGTCACTCCCCTCAGGCCTTAAAAGGCCACTCCTCCTGGACTGTTACAGGATTAGTCTCTTGCTGCTCCACCAGCCACCCCTCCTCCTCCAGCTGCTCATCTCTCTTGGCTTATTCCTAAGCTACCTTTAGCCAAGAGAATTATTCCCAGCATCTATAGGAGGGAACCCTCCTCTAGGGTTCCTTGCACCACACTCCTACAGGGCGGTATATCCCATGGATAGAGAGCTGAATAGCCACAATGCATCAAAGTCACACAAGCATACATCTCATCTAGTTGTGTAAGCACAATTGAAGTACTTTCTAGCTGATTTCCTTCCGAGATGGTGAGGCAGTAACTCTCTATCCTCATTCTAATCTTTGATTTCAGTTTTTCTTGATATGGGGTCACCACCCTCTGTTTCCCACTTTAGGCACATGTGTTGAAGAGGTGTTGTCCCTCCGACATGAGGAGCTTAGAAAGTGCTGAGATATAACCAAATCTAATCCGAACACAAATATATAAATATTCAGTCCCAATATAAATACTTCTCCAGGTCTGACTGAGATAGGGGTAGGTTAGGAAGGACAAGTGTTTGTTGAAGGAAAGTGTCTAACCTGCAAATATCTGATGTGGTCCTCTCACCTTAATTTAAAAGTACCTTCTTGTGCCTGAAAAGGAAGGCAACCTTAGGAATTAGTACATTGTGCAAATCTAGGTGAACCCTTGCTTGTCCTAATATGCAAAATCCTGCTCTAATTATAGAGGGCTGAAGTCCTCATGGTGTCTTATCATAGTTAGTAGGCCTATCTCATTGGGGTGTAGCTGTTAGCCTTTAGAGCTTTACCAGAACCAGAAGTGTGTATCTGTTTCAGGGTTACATACCTGCCAACAATGAAGAGGTGAGAACCATCATTGAAAGTGTACCTGAAGCATGTTTTATTTAATTCCAACTCAAGATCTATTTTAACATGCCCAATGTGGAAATGAGAATTCCACAGGCCAGCAGCAGCAAGACCCAAGTGATCCTAGATGCATTCCAGGATGGTTTTCTGACACAGCGAATAATGAAGTCAACAATGGAGCGGGCCATCATGAACCTCGTTCTGATAGATATCAATCATGTCAAAAGTATCAGAATTGCTGAGTCCCTGACGGAAAGTGACCACCAGTCTATGTGGTTTCAAGTCAACATGGGACAGGTTCTATGTGATAATAGCACTAACAAAACAGCTTAACCGCCAAATAGCGATTTCCACTGCCAAGAACAGCTACTACTACTACCTGTTCGCTTGACTGTTCTTCTTGGCATGAAAACTTGATATGCATGCGAGGCTGTGCCCACCACACCCCATCTAATATATTCTAACACCATACTGCTCATTCATTTCGGAGGAGAATTACATATTCAGAACACTTTTATTCCAAGTAGCTATTATCTGTTAGTTGCTATTTGCAGTCGCTATTGTGTCATTCGCTATTTTGTCAGCACTATTATCACGGATATGCATGGGACATGAAGAGTTAAACACATAAACATGTGTTCTTGACTTCAAAAGGGCAGTTTTGTATGTATGGGGACAATGCTAGAGAAAAAGTGAGAGAACTAAGGAGGACATGGGTGTAATAGTAGTAGTAGTAATAAAATCTTTATTTTCATCAGGAAAGAATGGCATACACCATTGGGACGAGTCCCATTTACAAGGTGCACCTGAATATCAGCTGATTTAAAAGTTTCAGTTTCATAACATATAAACTTACATCAAATACAATAAAACATCAAGACATCAAGACAATATATTCAAATGATAAAATGATAAAACATTCCATGTGTACATAAGTGAGTTCAGTACACAATCATAGCAACAACATCTAGTGGTTAATTCTTGCCTCAAAGATGTATTAAAATGATTTCTATTTTCATATAAGTTTCTAGTTTGTAAGATTAATTCATTCCAATATTTTATAGATGAATATAAAATAACATCTCTCCATATTTTGTCCATGGGGTCCTAATATACAGATGGAGGACAGATGGGCAGTAATTAAGAGGGGCCCAGGCAGTCACCATAACCTGCCATAGGCAGAAGGATAAAAGGAGCAAGAGGAAGAAGCTGCTGCAGTTTACAGAGGAGGTGGGCAGAGCAGGGAGGGAGAAAAGGGCTTTTACAGGAAATAGAAGTCAACCTAAAAGGAAGATGACGGAGCAGAATATGCAAGGTAGCTGAAATCAACTTGCAGGGTGGTAAGGCAATCCAAAGGGAGACAGAAATAAGAATAGCTGAGGGGTCAAAGAGGGTGACAAGGCTTTCCTCCTATACATCTGGGAGAGAAGCTGAGAAAGAAAAATAAGTGGGTGAAGGCTGAGGTCCTGAATAAATACTTCTGCTCAGTTTTCACTAAGGAGAAGAATGGGCCACTACCAAAATAGAACAGGGGGCAGGGGATGAGGATGAAGCAAAATAGAAGACAGAGTCAATAAATGGCTTAAGGCCTTCAGGGTGGACAAGTTATCAAGGCTGGATAGCATGCAACTGAGAATACTGAGAGCTGGCAGCAGTCCTTACAGAACACATGGCTAGCCTGTTCAACTGCTTGCTGGACATAGGGTGGTTCCTCATGAGTGGAGGACAGCCAGTGTGGTGCCTCTCCATAGGAGTGGACCTAGAGTAGAACAGCAGAACCACAGGCCAGTCAGCTTAACATACATTGCTGGCAAGCTGAGGTAGCCCTTCCTAAAGAAAGGTTGGCTGAATTCCTAAGCCAAACAGCTCTAGAACAGCAGGCAGCACAGACTTATGGCAGGGAGGTCATACCAAACAAATGTGATCAGCTTCTTTGATTGGGTCACTACGACAGCAAGGCAAGATCCAAGGGTGGACATACTATACCTGGATTTCAGCAAGACCTTTGACTCAGTCCTCAAAAGTGATTTATCAAAAACTGGCAGATATGGGGACAGGGATAAACTAACCAGGTGGCTGAAAACTGTCTAGTAGGTGAAATGCAGTGGTGGTGGGGGGCACACCAGGATGAGAGAAGTTGCGGGGAAGGATCAGTGTTGGGTCCTGTCCTGTTCAATGTGTTCATAAATGACATGGGAAAAGCATCAAAGGCAAGATATGCCTTTTCATGGATGATACCAAGCTCTGGGGGAGTGAGGACACTGAGGAGGGCTTAAGTAATCCAAGTGAGAATCTAGAAAAGTTGGAAGGTGGTTGGGAATGTGGTAATTGGGGTTCAATGCCTTAAAGTGCAAGGTAATGCACATACGATGTACAAATCCCAGGGTTGAATACAGTCTTGAGGGGTGAAGGTCACAGTCTTGGAGGAGGAGAAATATCTGGGGATTGCAATTACAAGCATCTTGAAACTGACAATGCAGTGCTAAAAGACACATGGAAGGCAAACAGGATGCTAGGCTGCATATCTAAGGGTTCTCCAGCAGAAGGAAATAGGTAATTCTGCCCTGTACAGGTCCATGGTGCTTCCACAAATGGAGTACTATGTGCAGTACTGGAGCAGCCACTTTAATAAAGACATAAACCAGATGGATACAGTACAGAGGAGGGCTACTAAGATAATTCAGGGGCAGGATATCCCATATGAACTGAGTCTGGTGAACCTGAAATGTACTCACTGGAGGAGAGAAGACAGAGGGACATGATCGAGACCTTCATATTCCTTGAAGGCATCAACAAGGTCAGTTGGAGCCAACTGGCCTGTGAGTAGATGTCACAGGTGTGTGTGAGTCTTGCAGCACCTGTGAGAAAGTGACACACCTTTTAAGCACAATAGAAATGCATTGTATGGTGGTGTTGGTTGCTGATCCATAGATAGCCAATCCATAATTGACATAGGAGACTATTGAGCTGTTAATGATCAGATTCAATGAATGCCTTTGCAGTATTATCAATGTGTTGGACATAAGACAGAGTGTTGTCTATTGTGATACTTAGGCATCTGAAAACTGGATGTACTCCAGGGTGTCATCGCTTCATTTCTGATCACAAGGGATAATGCTTTGAATTACTCTGAGTGCTAGAGTACAATATTGTTTTTGTTTTTACAGTTCATGATTGGTTTATGCCCTTAAACCATTTCTCTGCAGAAGAGAATCCCTTTGGAGTTCTGCTGTTAGTTGTTCCAGATGGGTGTTTCTGGTGAAGATAACTGCATTGTCTGTGTAAAGGAGCATCCAGGTCAGACAGCAAGTCAACAGTTGGTTTAGGAGAAGACTAAAGAGTAGAAGCCCCAGAATTGACTCCCTGTGGGACACTGGAGCAGACAGGTCTGCTAACAGAGGTGGTGACTCCTAGCCTGACCTTTTGTGATCGGTTGTGAAGGTAGCTGTTGAACCATTAAATGGATTCTGAGAGAGCCCAATAGCAGACAACTGATTCAGAAGGAGCTCATAGTGCACTGTATCAAAAGCTTTTGATAGGTCAATAAATGTTGCTCCTACCAGAAGACCTTGGTCTAGGAAGTGGTGGAAGTAACCTATGAATTCCAGTAATGTTGTGATGGTAGTGTGACCTGGTTGTTCAGGACAGAGGAGTTGTTGCTGTTTTGGATACTCGACAAGCTGATGTACTACAATCCACTCTAGAGATTTAGAGATGGAAGGGGTATGAAGATAGATCTTTAGTTGTTGTGTATAGTCCAATCAATTATTTTGTACACAGGGGTTACTGATGCCAATTTTCATCGAGGGGAACTTGGAGTGGCAGAGGAGAGGTTGATAATCTTAGTGAGAAGGCCGGGACTTCCTTCAGTGCCATGCTGACAAACTTAAGGTCCAGGGTATCTCAAGGAACTAAAATCTAAACTCCTGGATAGGCGCTCCACTGAGTATCATGGCTATAGATTTACTCAGGCTAATCTTATACCCTGCAAGGATCCAAATTCCTCTAAGATATGTAGGGAACATCTGTTTTAGATACTGCCTAATGCTAACAGCATATACATTGAAAGTGACAGGGTTGTTTGTGTGTGTGACAGTAGAGGTAATGTGGGTGTGACATTGAGGATTCTCCTGGTCTGTCACTCTCTGGGATTGGGAACAGGAGCTCAGAATGAATTTGCAGATTTCACTGTGGACCTGTCATTGAATGCATCCAGCTTAATTGTGCTGGGGGATTTCAATGTATGGGCAATGATGAAATCTCACAATTTTCTCAGCAATTCCTCCAGTTAATGGAATCACTGGGCCTCACACGTGTTGTTTCCACTGCTACCCATGAACATGGCCACATTTTATACCTTATCGTCCTTTGGGGCTGAACATCTTTGATGTCAGAGTGGATCCGTGGGGTGACCAATCACCATATCACCATGCCATGCGTTTCTAGCAGAGCATCTTGATAACTCCCCGGAGATAATCAATCTCATCTTGAATATTCTTTGGTACCAGAAAAGCTTTTGGCAGTTTCGAACATCTTGGGTATAAAGGCAACATAACTTGGAGGCATGGAGGTAGTCATTGATGGCTATAATGTGGTCATTACAACAGCGATAGACTCTTTCACATGGATCAAAGCCTGCCCACCAACCTCCCGCTGCAGCTTGCCATGGTATCACGATGAATTGTGGTGGTTGAAGGTAACAGGCAGAGGTTGGAGCATTACTGGAAGAGGTCAGGCTGATGGATGACAGGATAGCTCTGAGATCCCATTACAGGGACTATCAGAGGGCAATATCCCAAAATGGCAGAGTTCATGTCACGGTTATCACCTCAGGAGGAAATAGGCTTGCTCAACTCTTTTACACTGTAGACAGGTAATAAAATCCTATCTGTCTGCAGTTTGGAGGAGTTTTGTCTCAAGATAAGCATGAGGAGTTTGACTTCTTTATGTTGATTGCGCGACTGCGCAAGAAACATATTGACGCCAGCTTTCCTCCCGAAGCAGATTCTGAAGGCATGGCACTGTTGTGACTAATGCCCCACAGCCTTTCAAAGGCTTTGCCCACTTTCCCAAATGCCATGAGTATGCTGCTGCTGACACTAGTTCAACCAGCGTGCCTGGCAACCTTGTAAAAAATTAGCAGCTGCAATTAGGGGTCGCTTCATCATTGCAGCGTAAGCCATTCGCTGCAATGAAGGAGCGACCCGCCATTGCTGGGTGGAACCTTGGTATTTGACATTGTTTGTGAACATGGCAGTGGCTTGCTGCCATGTTCACCAACAATATGAGTGGAGCCCTCGCGGCCGAGGGGGTGCCCAATCCCCGGCAGCATGTGCCCTCCCACAGCAGTGTGTTTTTGCAGACGGGTCCCCAACCCTTTGGCTACCATCCCCAGTGCTATGATTTGCTGATGGGGAGCCCACCCCATCGGCATAAGTCCACCCAAACAGTAGCAGGGAGTTGTGCCGAGGGGTGCCCAATCCTCTGTCCTTGTGCCCCGCTTTTCTGCCGGCTGGGGTGCCCAATCTCCCGTCCGCTACAGCTGGCCCTCTCAATCAGTCAGTTAGCATACTGGGAGCCCACCGCAGCATGCCAAATGTCCAGAATGTCTTGTCAAAAAAAAAGTACCGCACCCTTTTTTTTTTTTTTTTGTTCCGTAAAGCAAAATGGTCCCTTGTTGAGTCCGGCGGCCCTCTCAACCCGCACCCACCCCTCTGCGCACCCTGCCTCCCCACACACCCCACCCCATACTTATCTCTGGAGCCCAGCACAATGATCTTCGTGGAATGGGAACATCGCCTGCACTCTTCAAAGCCGACTACTAACTGAGGAAATGCCGTAAGCTGTATAATGGCATAGACAGGTTTTTTCAACTTTGATGCATATCTCAGGCATTTTTGAATTTTGGCACCAAATTTTCAACATGGGGTTTTGGGACCCCTCCTCATCTCATGAATTCTGCCACTGTCATGGCGTTATTCAGACCCGAAAGGAGATTTTATGGTCACTGCATGGAATCATCTTTCAGGACTGATTAATGAAATGATAGTGGCAGTGTTCATGAGGTGGGCCTCTCAAAAGCCTATACTGCAAACTTGGTGGGAAAAATCCAAAAATTACTGTTTTACTAAGCGTGTATTGTGCAGTTGCTACACCTTCTCATAACCAGGGCCACTGGAAAATTATGACGCCAATTTTTCCCGCAATTCCAATTTTCACCCTTCTCCGCACAAAATCCATAATTTTCTTGCAATTTCTTACATTTATGGAATTTTGACTGAAATTGTATAAAAATATTTAAATTCTCAAGGAAGTCTACTCAGATATGGTACACAGACTTGGATTTGACCAAACAGTACAATGTGAGGTGAGAAGGGGTCAAATGTGACTATGCTTTCATGTGATACACTTCCTGCTTTGGTTTCAAAATCCTCTGGTCATGCATATGTAGACTTGAACACTTAAAATCTGTGTTAAAGCAGACTATCAGGAAACTTTTCTGACACAGAGACTGAAACAATAGGTGTGAGAAGAGGTGCAAAGTGCCCCATTCACCTAAATGAAGCACTGACCACAGTGCTTGGTTTTGAATGGTAGGGTAGATGTTCCTTGTATAAATACTTTCAATCTGAAAGGATTTTGAGTCTAATGTGTCAGTAGTTTGGGTGGCCCTGCTGATTATAAACTTGAATGTGCTTCTGAGGGGTTGTGACAGTGATTTCTTCCATGTCAATCTGCCACAACTGTATACTCACACACAAAGCTTACAAAAATCAAACATTTCTGAAAACATGCTGAACAGGTTAAGTATAGTTTAACAGGTACCTTCAAATAAACAAAATACTTCCAACCCAAGTAAAATCACTGCAAACCGAGTAGAACAAAGTACAGTGTAATCAAAACTATTGAATGATGTAATGAAAAGCTACTGGTGTGATTTGATACTTTTATCATGTGATTTTAAAATGTACTTACAGTGCTGATTAAGAATGGTAATCATTTTAACAAAATAAATATTTTTCTTACTAGACCTTTATTAGGCACCCTGGTTATCTGTTTATTTTTTTCTTGCACCAAAGCAAGTAGTTTAAACAGGCTTCATTATTTAACATCTAGAAACTGGCAAAATATGTTGTTTCAGGATGTATTCAGTACAGACTAACTGTAAATTACTGAATAAAATCTAGTTAGCACTGCATGACTTAGATGTCTTGATTTTTAGAAGATATGCTACATAACTAGTTTACAGTGCATTTCAAAACACACATCTTTCTTCATATTAAAAGCATTTACAAGTGGCAATACATTTGTCTAACAATTTATGTGATCAATACATGCTGCAGCAAACAATAAAGTATTTATTAGGGGCAGTGGGATGTATGAGTGAACCCTAATTTCCATAATTTTTGCAAGAAAATCCCCGCATTTTTGGGTAAAATTTTCAGTAATTTTCCAGTGGCCCTGCTTCATAACTGCTGAATCTGCAATATTTTCATGCCAGATTTTCAACATTGGCATTTTCCACACCCCCTTGTTAACAGTACAGCTGTCACTTTTCACATCCTAGCCGACTTGTGTTTTCGACTTCCAGTGCAGAACTGCATGGTCACTGTGGGACATCAGTGTTCGGACAGATTACAAAATGACAGTGACACTGTTCATGAGCAGAGGGCCTAAAATGCCTTTGTTGAACATTTGGTGACAATATCTATAAAATTACTGTGTTACAAGCGCAGTGCTGTAGTTTGCATGCAGGCTCCTAAGTTTGCTAATTTGTAATATTTTCACTCCAGATTTTCAACATTGCCATTGTTCTGCACCTCCTTATGAACAGTACAGCTGTCACTTTTCACATCCTTGCCAAATGTTTTTCCAAAGTTCCGGTACAGAATAGTGCAGTCGCTGTGGGAAATCCATGTCCGGGAGTCATTATGAAATGACAGTGACAGTGTTCATTAGCATAAGTCCTAAAATGCCTATGTTAAAAATTTGGTGATGAAAGTCTATAAAATAACAATACTATATACTGTGTTACAAGCATGCATTGTACAGTTTCCACGCACCCTTGTAACTTCACAAATTAGTATAATTTCACGCCACATTTTCAGCACTGGCATTTTTCCACACCTCCTTATGAATAGTACAGCTGTCATTTTTCACATCCTGGCCAAAATGTGTTTTCACACCTGGTGCAAAATAACGAGTCGCTGTTAGAAATCAGTGTTTGGGACAGATTAGGATCGAGCGAGTAAGGGGAGGGAGTGACTGAGCTCAACTGAGCTCTGTTGGAACTGCTGCAGATTTTTTGTGGGCAGGAAAAGGCACCAATGCAGGCAGGAGCCCAGTACAAAAGGGCAGCCTGCAGCGCCAGGAGACACAGAACGAGCGAGTGTGGGAGGGAGTGAGTGAGCTCAATGGAGCACTGTTGGGACTGCTACGGATTTCTTGTGGCAGAAAAGGCAGCAATGCAGCAGGGGCCCAGTACAAAAGGGCAGCCTGCAGCAGTGGGAGAAACAGAATGAACAACTGAGAGGGGAGTGAACAAGCTCAACAGAGCTGTATCGTGACTGCTGCAGATTTCTTTGTGGGCAGAAAAGAGCAATGCAGGCAGGAGTCCAGTACAAAAGACCAGCCTGCAGCACTGGCAGAAATAGAATGAACGAGTGAGAGGTGGCAGTGAGCAAGCTCAACAGAGCTCTGTCAGCACTGCTGCAGATTTCTTTGTGGGCAGAAAAAGCCACCAACAGAGGCAGGAGCCCAGTACAAAGGGCAGCCTGCAGCGCCAGGAGAAACAGAATGAGCCAGTGGGATGGGGAGTGAGCGACCTCAATGGAGCTCTGTCGGGACAGCTGACGGTTTCTTTGTGGGCAGAAAAAGGTGCAAGCTACGGCAGGGCCCAGTACAAAGGGGCAGCCTGCAGCGCTGGGAGAAACAGAATGAGTAGAGTGAGAGGGGAGTGAGCGAGCTCAACAGAGCTGTATCGTGACTGCTGCGGATTTCTTTGTGGGCAGAAAAAGCAGCAATGCAGGCAGGAGTCCAGTACAAAAGACCAGCCTGCAGCACTGGCAGAAATAGAATGAACGAGTGAGAGGTGGCAGTGAGCAAGCTCAACAGACCTGTGTCAGGACTGCTGCAGATTTCTTTGTGGGCAGAAAAAGCCACCAACAGAGGCAGGAGCCCAGTACAAAGGGCAGCCTGCAGGCGCCAGAGAAACAGAATGAGTGAGTGGTGAGAGAGGGGAGTAAGTCACTTCAACGGAACTCTGTCGACACAGCCGCGGATTTTTGTGGACTGAAAAGGGTGCCAATGCAGGCAGGAGCCCAGTTCAAAACAGCAGTCTGCAGCACCAGGAGAAACAGAGCGAGCAAGTCACAGAGGGGCAGTGAGCTGAGCTCAACGGACCAATGCAATCAACATTCGGCATTGACAAATGCTTGTTTTATCTTCATTTAAGCTGGGATCTCAACAGGTGGCATGTCAGTGGCCAGCATTGTCAGGTGTTGGGAGGTGCAGGGTACTCCGATGACTTGGAGTGAGTTTCAGCTGTTTTTATGGAGGAGGTACTCAAGGTGATAAAATCACTGCAGCCCACCTACTGTTAGTCAGATCCATTGCCTGCTTGGTTGTAGGTCGAATGCCGTGGCCCTGGGTCCAGTGTTTGCTAACATTGTTAAGGGTTCATTGCAGGAAGCCTGTTTCCCACTGGCTCTTAAAAACTATGGTAAGATCACCCTAAAGAAACATCTTTAGACTCAAAGAAGCTGGCAAACTACAGGCCTGTGATATCTCAAAGTGCCTTTTTAGGAAAGGTTATCAAGAAGGTGGTGCGCCACAGCTTGCACCTCACCTTGAGACATTTGACATCTATGACTCACTCCAGTCAGTTTCAGGCCTGCCAAAGTACAGAGACCATGCTTGTCAAGGTGTTTGATGACCTGCTTCTAGCAAAGAAAAGAGGTGAGTGCTCATTTGTAATTTTCTGGATGTCTTTTGAGGGCTTGTAACCATGGAAGATGGGGTTTTGATGGAGCACCTTGGGAATGTGGAGGACTCGCTGGGACAACCTTAAATGGTTTGAGTCTTTCCTTGATGACAGTACACAGCAGGTTGTGATGGGAACTTTCCGCCGCAGCCTGTGGTAAATCAACTGTAGGATTCCCAGGGTCATTTCTGTACCCCATATTGTTCTTGGTGTATAGAAACATAGAAACATAGACTTTGACAGCAGATAAGGACCGCTTAGCCCACCCAGTCTGCCCATTTCCTACCTACTGGATAAGCTGCAGATCCTAGTTTTACCAACATCCTACTTCCTCCTACCTCCCACTAGAATTGCCTTATGTCTGTCCCATGCATTCTTAAATTCTTCCACTGTTTTGCCCCATGACCTTCTCAGGAAGGCCAGTCCATGCATTCACCACCTTCTCCACAAAACAATACTTCCTCCGTTGCCCCTGGGTCATCCCACCTCTATCTTCAAATTGTGCCCCTTGTTCTTGTACATCTCTTTTTTCTGAAAAATGTTACCTCTTGGACTTTGTTGATTCCCTTGAGGTACTTGAAAGTTTCTATCAAGTCCCCTCTCTCCCTTTTCCTCAAGGTATACATATTAAGCCTTTTAGTTCTCTTCGCTTGGCTTCTGGTGCAGGCCCTGCTCCATTTTAGTTGCCCCTCTGGACTGCCTACATCCTGTCTATTTCCTGCAGAGATGGGGTCTCCAGAACTGCACGTAGTACTCCAGATAGGGTCTCACCAACTGTCTGTACAGAGGATAACAACTTCTTGTTTTCTACTGGTGATGCTCTCCTTATGCAATCCAGTATCCACCAGCCCTCCTTACTGCCTTCTCACATTGCATGCCTACCTTTAGATCATCTGATATGACTACCTCAAGGTCCCTTTCCATTTTGTTGTCATTAATACCTCCCTCCCCATTGTGTACTCTTCCCTTGGGTTTTGTTTCCCAGGTACAGTACTTTGCACTTCTTTGCATTGAATCTAAGCTGCCATACGTCTGACCATTCTTTCAACCTTGTCAAGTCCCTTCTCATCCTTTCCACCCCCTGCATCCACCCTGTTGCAGATCTTTGTGTCATCTGCAAAGAGGCATACTTTTCCTTCCAGTCTCTGCAATGTCACCTAAAAGACATTAAAGAGGACTGGTCCCAGTACTGAACCCTGCAGTACCCTGCTAGAAACCCTACTTTCTTCAAGTGACCTATTTACTATTACCCCTGTGCGTCCTGTTGTCCAGCCAGTTTTGTACCCAGGTTACTACCCAGGGGAGCACTGGCTACCTTGTTTATTAATCTTTGTGTGGGACTGTGTCAAATGCCTTGCTAAAGTCTAGGTAGCCCACATCCATAGCCCTCCCTGGTCTACAACTCTGGTCATCCAGTCAAAGAAATCTATTAGATTCATCTGACATGACCTTCCCGCTGTAAATCCATGCTGCCTTGGGTCCTGTGCCCCACTGGCCTCTAGGTACTCAACAATTCTTTCTTTCAAAAGTGATTCCATAATTTTCCCTACCACTGAGATCAAACTAACAGGTCTGTAGTTTCCTGCCTCTGCCTTGCTCCCACTGTGAAGAGGAATCACATCCACCCTCCTCCAGTCCTCAGGTAACACAGCATCCTCCCATGATTTGTTAAAAGGGTAATTAGTGGTGCCACTAGTTCTCCCCTTAGTTCTTTTATAATTCTGGGGTGAATCCCATCAGGTCCCATTGCTTTCTCCACCTTGAGTTTTAGGAGTTCTTTCATGACCCTTTCTTCTGTGAATGAACTGGTATTGACCACCCTATCCAGTGTGCTTCTACTATTTGGTTTAGGTACCTCCTCTTCTTTTGTGAATACTGAGCAGACAGATTCATTCAGTATCTCTGCTTTGTCACTGTGACCTCTGCCCACCCTCCCCTTTATTAGCTTCCTAATGTCCCCACCTGGTCTTTCCTCACTCCCTAATTTACCTATAAAAGGTTTTATCTCCCTTCTTAACTGAGTGGGTTATCTTTTCCTTGGTTTGGGACTTTGCTATTCTGACTGCCTTCCTCAGTTCCTTCTGCTTTAACTGGTACAGTTCTCTGTCCTGCTCCTTCTGTGTTTCCTTATATTTTTTCTTTCAACTTTCTTTATGCTTCCTTTCTCTGGCTCCTGGACTCTCTTCAGAGAGGTAACTCAGTCAGCCTTGTACCCATCTGCCTGAGCTCCCAGACCTGCCCAGTGGGCCCACCTGCTCCAATGTTCTGGCCAACTGACCCCTAGCTCTGAGCCCCATGGGTCAGACCGCCAACCCTAGCTGGCATTTTATTTAGAATCTAGTGGAGTGACCAGGGCAGGGAGGGAGTACTGGAGCAGGCTTGAAGGCCTGACATTTGGTGTGGGGCCGCCACTGGACCCTCTTTCACCTACCAGGAGCCAGGGCTTTCCACATTTTCTGGTCCCTCAACATGGGACATGCAATGCTGTCCAGTGTGTGATGGGAGTGCCCAGTGCATGTTCACAGGACAGACACCGACATTCCTGATTGCTGGTCCCTGACTGCAGTGCACCCAGTCACCACTGGGTGTCCCTTAGTGTTGTTGGACAGGGACCCCCACCCAGAAAAGGAGAGCAGTCCATCAGATGCTTGATCCTCTCCTCCTGGCCGACCCCTTGGCTCCCTGGGCTCATTCCTGAACCTGGATCACTGATGTGTCGTGAGGTAGGTGGATCCTCATCCTCAGTGCCACCGGACCGTGCCCTTATACTTCCTGAATGCTGCTTTCTCCCTAACCTTGCTTGCCACCTCTTTTGAGAACCATAGTGTTTTTCCATTTGTTTTGTTTTGTTTATTTGTTTCACACAAAGGCTTGTTGCCACTATGATGGCAGCTTTGATTTTACCCATTGTTCCTCTACCCCACCTTCTTACCCATTTTCTAGTGCTTTTCTGAGGCACTCCCCATTTTTCCAAAGTCAGCCCTCCTGAAGTCCAATATCCTCACCTTGTGTGACATGACTCTCACGGTTGTGTTTATCGTGAACCACACTGTTTGGTAGTTGCTTGTTCCCAGATGGCTACCCACTTCTAAATCCGAGACCCTTTCTCTGTCCCCATTTGAGAGTACCAGGTCTAAGACTGCTCCCTCCAGTGGATTCCAACACTAGCTGTCTGGGCATGCTCTGTAAGGCATCAAGAATTACCCTGCTCTTGGATGTGGAGACAGCAAAGGTGCTCAAGTTAACATCTGGCATATTCATGTCCCCATCAACAATATCCCCTTTTTTCCATTCTAAGGATGCCTTCTATCATTTCCTTGTCCATTTCCCCCTGAGATGGGAGTCTGTATACAACCCCCATACGGATTGTGGTGCCATTTTCTGTCTCCAGGGTGACCCACAGTGCCTCTTCTCCTCCCTGTTTACCCTTTAGTTTTGTTGCTTTGATCCCTTCCCTTACATAGAGAGCTAATCCTCCTCCCTCCTCTTTAGCATCACTGTCCCTCCTGCTGATTGTGTCGCCTGGTATGTTGACATCCCAGTCATGGTTCTCTGTGCACCATGTTTCTGTGACTGCCACGATATTCAGGTGCCCCTCTTCCATCAAGACCACTAGTTCAGGGAGCTTGTTTCTCAGACTACATGCATCTGTACTCATCGCCCTCCATTTTTTGATAACCTACCCTTTTAGCCCCATCCCTGTCCTTACTGTCTTTGCCCTTTTCTCCATTGACCCTTGTTCTGCTCCCTATTGACTTCTCTGCATTGGTGTTTACCTCATTAACTACCATGTTTTGTGGTGGGAGGCTGGGATTTCTCAGCTCCTTTTCAGTGCCTCCCCTTGGCTAGTTTAAATGTTGCACAATGAAGCATTTAAATCTATCACCTAGGATCCTGGTTTCTCCTGGACAGATGCAGACCATCGCACCAGTATTGATCTGCATCCCTCTAGGTGGACCCCAGTCCTGAATGAAGCCAAAATACATGCTCCACACCAGTCTTTCAACCATTCATTGAATCCCATGGTACAGGAGTACCTAGCCTCACCATTACCATAGGCAGCACCTCTGAGAAGGTTACTGTGCATGCTATATGTCTAAGGCCCTCCCAACTGCACAAACTCCTCCTATACTGCTCTGATCCCATTCCCAGTCAGGTCATTTGTCCATAGGTGGACATGATGTCCAGCTCCCTCTCCATGCCTCTGCTCCCACAATCTTGGGGCTTCACTTCCTGTCCCTCATAGCCATAGTGCCATGCAGGCCCCTTACCTCCCTCTATCCTCACCTGAGTTCTACCTTCCAAATGATTGAGTCCCCACCAGGAGTTATTTCCTTCCCTGTGGGGTCTCTGCCACCCTCCTCTGGGTCTCCTTTGCGGAGGATCCCAGCATCCTTCTTGGTCTCCACATGTCTCCATAGAGGAACCATGCTCTGCCAGAATGGCGTATGAATTGTGGAGAGGTACAACTGAAGGATGCACTTTGATCCACCACCCTCACCCTCCCTGGGCCCATCATGGTCCAACCACTCCTCTTTCATGGCAACCTCTGAGGCAGTGGCCCTGGTGGTCCCTGGGTGGGTAGGTTTCAAAATCCTCACCAGGTTGGCCTGGAGAGGGCAACCTCCTCCCTCAGACCAGAGAGGTGCCTGCAAATAGGGCAACATCGCATCCCAGAACATCTCCTGAAGACTGCTGCCCACTGCTGGTGCATTGCACCACTCCCCATGTCTCTCTCCCTTCCTATTTAGTTTTTTCTTTCTTTTTTGTTCATGTGTTTGGCGCATGGTCTACCCCTATGCAGCGCTGCTGAGCTATTAAGTGACACGTAATGTTCTTTACCTTTTGGGGAAGTGATGTCAGAATCTCTGTATAAAGAAAATGATTTGCTTGGGGTGGGTGGGTGAGGCAGGGTGAGCAGGATCAAGCTTGTGCCCTCCAGAAACAATCAGCGACAGCTCTGACCCACCACCCCAGTGAGTGGTTTCCTCCTTTCAGCAAGACAACCTGCACAACAATTTAAAAGAAAATATACCCTGCAAAACAATTTAAATCAGAGAAAATAAAGCAGTAAACTGTACAACTTGTAAGCACAAAACAGTAATAAAACCTGTAAGCACAAAACAAAATAGTAACACAACAGTAACTCTGCTTAACCAAAGAAGCCTTAATGTTTCTCCTTGCTCTGTTAATGTTGTTCCTTGCTCTGTCCTTTCAAGCAAACCTTAGAAGGAAAGAGCTCAGGTGAAGCTATGTGCTTCATGCCAGCAAACTTAGTCATCACCACAACACAACTAACCTGACCTTTTAAATCTTCCATCTGTTGGAAGGTACTAGGTCTTTGTCAGCTCCACCCCAGTTACACTACTAACCCCTGGAAGAGCTGTGGAAAAAAAGCAATTAGCTCCTTCAATGTGAGAAATAGACTGCAATACCTTTAAGCCCAAAACAAAACCTGTAAGCACAAAACAAAATAGTAACAAAACAATAACTTTGCTTAGCCTAAAGATAGATCAAAATGTAAAACCTGTAAGCACAAAATAGTAACAAAACCTGTAAGCACAACCTGTAATAATTTAACAGAAAATATTATGCCATTGGTGTAGGTTATCAGATGGTATGGTGTGTTTTCACTGCTATGCAGATGATACCCAACTGTACATGCTCTTTACATAGGATGGGCAGGAGGCAGTTGCTGTGCTGAGCTGTGCCTTAAACAAATTGCTGAGTGGATTAGTGTTGCTCAGATAGTATCCTAGAAATTAGGATACCAATAGATATCTCCCATTTGGCCAGACAGTTGCTGTGGTAGGATAGTAGTAGTATCTGACCTACATCCTATCCTCTAGGATCCAGCTTGGATCCTAACTATCTGACTTAAGATCCCTGGATCTGACCTAGGATCCATTACTGTCTGACCCCAGATCCTAACTATCTGGCCTAGAATCCTGGATCCTAACTAGGATCCATCGCTATCTAACCCCATATCCTAACTATTTGACCTAGGATCCATCACTATCTGACCTTGGATCCTACATCTGTCTTTGGTAGGAGTTCTAGTAGGATACCAGCACTATCTGACAGATAGTAATAGGATCACAAAAGCACTATCTGAGCAACACTAGAGTGGATTGCCTCTAGCTGGCTGAGTCTCAATCTGGCCAAGATGGAGCTGTTACTGGTAAAACTATGTCCTCAAGGGTCGACTAGAAGATGTGATTCTATCAGCTTATCATTTCTGAATGGCATAATTCTGACAGCTGTGGATAGGGTCAAGAATGTAGGAGTCATTGTGGATTCGACTGACACTAGAACATAAGGTGTTGGCTGTAGTCAGCAATGGATTCTTCCAGTTAAGGAACATCTCCGGATAAGACCTTATCTGGCACAAAAGGATCTGGTGAACCTAGTGCACATCTCTGTGACCTTGAGACTCAATTCCTGTAATGCACTATACCTAGGGAATATCTACTGCTGGTGCAAAATGCGCAGTCCAGTTAGTGACTGGGGAATCCTACAGAGATCATATCACACCTGTGCTGTGGCAGCTACATTTGCTTTCCATCAGGTGGTGTACTACCTTCAAGATTGCTTTATTCAAATAGAAAAGCCCTGCATGGATTGGGCCCCACCTATCTCAAAGACCTATTGGCCTGATATGCTCCTGTTTGCTCGCACCAGTCTACTAAGGAGTTGTTGCTAACTGTCTCAATCCCATATGAAACAATCCAGAGAGAGAGCTTTCTCATTGTCAGTGCTTGAAATAGGGAACTCCTTGCCATACCATCTCAGGAGTTCTCCAGGAAAGCATTTAAAAGGGTCCAGAAAACCCACTTGCTTAAATAGCATTTTGACCTGATAATAGATTAGATGGTATTCGTAACTCAGCTGATTTTATTTATATGTGTAATTGCTGATTTTCTGTCTGTACTATTTGCTAATCTTTTATGCTAAGCATATTGAGCCCTTAGGATAGGGCACCATAAAAATAAAATTGCCTTGTCTTGGCCCATCTAGTCTACTCAAGCCTGCCAAGTTATCAGGCTGTGCCCCTTGCTTCTGCTCCTCCCTCACCTGCTCCCATATTCAGTTTCCCATGTGCCTGCCCTCACCAACTTTGAACCCCTACTGTCTCAGGGCAAATGACCTCTTCCAGAAGTTTGTTACATTTGCCACCACTCTTCCTGTAAAAAGTACTTCCTGACACCCTTTTGAACCTCCCCAAGAATTTCAAGGAGTTCCCTGGTGCCAGTGCTACCACTCACAGTCAACAACTCAGTGCTGTCCACTTTGTTTATCCCTGAGGTACCTGAATGTCTCAGTCATGTCTCCCTCACCCTCCTTTCCTCAAGTGCGTACATATTAAGATCCCCCAGGTGCTCATCTTAAGATCTCCCTATGCCTCTGTATAATATTGGTAGCCCTTCTTTGCACCATCTCCAGCTTATTCCTACACTTTCTCATGTGTGCTCCAAAACTGCTCATAGTACTCTAGGTGCGGTCAGAACCAGGAATCAATACAGCAAGCAAGCAAACTTTTATTTATAAAGTGCCCATTCCTGTGGGCTCTGAGCACTGTACAATATACAGTACAATACCAGAGCATTTCATGCAGAACAAAGATTTATAGCGAATAACCACAACATTAAAATCAAAACTAATTTAGATCAATATTAAAACTCAATCAAAATAGTTCATAAGAATGACATAACTGTAAATAAGTATAAAATAAAACAGATTGAACAGCCAGTAAACTAAAGTGACCCAAAAGTTGCCATAAAATGAAAAGACTTCAGACCCCTTTTGAAGGCTTCCAGTGAGGACTTCCTCAGTGATCTGGTAAGTGAATTTCACAGGGGTCAGGCCCGGCAACATTAAAGGCCTCTCACTCAAGATTTCAACCCAAACCCTGGGAACTGCAAGAGGCTAGCCTCAGAGGAATGGAGAGAGCAGGAGGACTGGTGAGGCAGTAGAAGGTATTACAGGTAGCTAGGCCCTGATACAAGGGCAGTATTATTTCCTCTTTCTGCTAGTCATCCCCACCTGATGCATCCCAGCACAGAATTTGCCTTTCCCTCATCCCTATGACACTGTGCTGATGCCTTCAAGCATTCAATTTTATCACCAAGACCTCTTTTCCTCCATTATACTCTCCAGATGTGTAGTCATTTGATTTTGATTTATTAGCCCTCCCTATGTACTTCATGTTAGTTTAATGGTTGGTGCATAGCATGGTGCTTGTGTATACTTGTGAACTTGAAGGTCATGAACTTGGAGTTTGGCTTTCTCTATTCCCACCCTGATAGGAATGCTGGGTAGGAGTAGGGAATAGAATGCCCAGCATCAAGGGTGAGAAGAATGCCAGGAGGAGGAGGAGGAGGAGGAGGAGGAGGCAGGGAGGATGGTGGGTGATTTTGAAATGCTCCAAGCAGAACTAATGGAAGTAGCTGGTCTAAATGGGAGATATGGAAGAGCTATTCCCCACATTAAACCACAGGCTTTTAGCCCTCCCATTCAGTGTTTGGTACATAACATGGTGCTTGTGTATACTCATGAACTTGAAGGTTATGAACTTGGAGTTTGGTCTTTCTATTTCCACACTTGATAGGAATGCTGGGAAGGTGTAGGAACAAAAAGACCCAAAAGACTGTTAACGGTTTGAGAGTGCCTCCTCCAACTCACGGAGAGTGTGATAAGGAGCACGAGGACAGAAACCCCCAGGTGGAGAGGAAACCTCTGAGGACCAATGGCTGCTGACCTGCCCATTCTCTGGACAATCTACAAGGAGATAATCCTAAATGATTTTAACTGAGTTTTTGGTTCTGTTAAGTCGAAGAGTCTTATCTTCTAAATCTTGCAGGTCGATGAGTCGTATCCTGTGAATCTTTGATGGTGTGAGTAGGAAGGTTGATTCTGGAAGATGAATGAGAATCCAAGTTGGATAAATGTCCAGATGAAAGAAGATGGGTGGTTAAACGATGTCTAGGATTTATGTTGTGGTAGTCAGTACTGAAAGCCTGAAGTGAGGATGGATCCAGGAACAAAATCAATGGATTTTGAGCACTAGACGGTTGCACACTGAAGGCCCCAAAAGGAATACAGGAGGAGGATGTCCAGGAGGCAATCCAGAGCCAGTCTGAAAGTGAGGAAGGAGATGGGTTATGGAAATGTCACTCACATATCGCCAGGAGGAATCTGACAATATTCCGATCGATGGTAATGGGAAGTATCCGCTGAAGAAGGTACAGAATGGAATGGACAACAGTAAGGACCGGATGTTGTGAAGGGCAATCCTGGAATCTGTAGAAGGGTCAATCTGGGAAGGTAACTGAGAATTCCATGTTGTAGGAATGTCGAGTTGGGGAGACAGGTTGGAGGTGACGGAAGTACAGGAGTGCAAGCCAGGCAGAGCTAGAGATGGAGCAGCAGAAGGATGGCGGACAAACCATGATATGAAAAATCAATGGAAAAAAAGAGAGAGCAGGAGTCCCAACCCCAGCAAACAAGAAGCTTACCTTGGCTCAATCACCCACAAGGGCAGAGCTAGGATGGAGACTGCAGAATGATGGAACAGTGGTACAAACCAGACATGGAACAGGCTCCCATCCTCGGCAGATGAACAAGCCTACCTGCTCGATACCCAAGGAGGCAGAGCTGGGGACAGAGACTATGGTAATAATGGAGGAGGAGAGGAATAGCATAACACCAAGTGGTGAGCTGGCTCACTACGATAGTAATGAGCAATGTGGCAGGAGGCGGGCGAAGCCAACGGCCGTTGGGTAGCTGAGAATGCCAGTAATGGAACCGATAAGGGTTTAGGAGATAGAACTGATGCAATTATGCCGGATGGTTGGAAGCCCTAGGGCTGCACAGGAGAGGTAGCAGGAGATCCCACAAGAAAATTAAGGAAGAGCAAGCAGAACTGAAGGGATTGACCAGTGGGAGCTTGTAATGGAGTATGGGAAAGTGGGACCCAAATAAACCAGGACCAGAATAAGTTGTAAAGCAACTGTGGTCATTGGGACAGTACATTATTGGTGCATGAATATGCTGGAGGTAACATGGAGGCAAATACTGTCAGATCTTCTGTACTTGTGTAGTAATGGTATGCACCAGTAGAGCTGAATGAGTCCTATAGGTCCACAGACCCAAACAAGGCAATAGGTACTCATCTTCCTCAGATCCCCCTCCTTGGGTTGCAGTGTAAACAGCTCTGGCTCAGCGAGCCATTTTAGTTGCAAAATTTTGAGTAGCAGGAATTGGAAGGAGACAGACCAGTAGACATAGAAGGAATTGCTATATCATAATGCAACAGTCATTAAACTGAAATAGTCATAGAAGGAATATCATGACGGCAATCCGTCATGCTGCAACACCCAAGGAAAGCATAGGCTATGGGGAGACAAGTGCTAGCAAAACTGGGACAGTTTGATGGTGAGGCACAAGGAGGTGAATGAGTGATTGATGGAGGTGGAAGTCCAATCTCTGCAAATGGAGGCGTGGAGAGAAGGCACGGCTGGGAGTCGAGCTCAGCGTGTGATGTCACATCTGGGGGCCGGCAGAGGAATGAAGCTGCGCACACAGGTTCTGAATAGATGCCCAAAAGGAAACAAGCTGCGGTATAATCAAATCCACTGCAAAATGTGAGTCAGAAGAGCAGCTCCGAACTACAGCATGCATGGAGGCACCAGACTAGGGTCAGAGGTGATGTTCCAGAAATAAGATAGTACAGCTAATATAAGGTACAATAGAATACAGTATGCCATTGAAAGTCCAGCTTTCCTCAATGAGGTTACAGCACAGCAGGGCAGTACATCAGTCAAGGCACAGAAAGCAGAAGGAGCGACGGAAGGTAGTTTGTAAAACAAGGAAAGGAAGAAGGATCCAAGGATGACAGAGCAGACTCCTCAGTTCAGCAGGTGGTCAGGTGAGAGTCAGTGGAAGGTGATGGCTCGATGTGCAGGAAATGATGCAGCCAAAACAGGAAGGCACGGACAAACCACACAGCATGGAGCCCCAAAAGCAGTCCCACAAGTGCTGGAGAGGAAGATGAATGTGAAATGGTGGCTGGGAAGGAGGCCCAAAGGAAAACGGACCATAGGATGAGCGACACCATGGAGGAGCAAAACAAGACAGGTAATGAAGGTAATGGGGAGGAGCAGAGAGTGGAAGGGGAGAAGAGACAGAGACCAACATGACCAGCCAAGGAGCGGAGCTCAGCCACGCCTGACAGGCTCCGCACATGAGGGAACCACACAAACAAGGGCTCTGGGCAGGCAAGCAGGAATGAACAAAACCAAGGAGTTCCAGGCCTAAAACACACCAGAGAAATGCACCACAGGACCACAGGGCTAGGAGGGAGGCATGGAGCCAACAGACAATGAAAGCCTCCAAGCAGGAAAGCGGGAGGTAGGAAAAAGGTCCACAGAACAGAAGACACTGTGATGCTTGGGCAAGCTGATTTTGAAATGCTCCAAGCAGAGCTAACAGAAGTGGCTGGCTTAAATGGGAGATGTGGGAGGAGCTATTCCCACATTGAACCATGGGCTTTTAGTCCTCCCATTATTAAAATATTTTTGTCCCGCACACTATACAAGTCCTGCTGCTAAGTCTAAAAAAATACAGTTTCTCCATCTTGGTCTCCATTTTGTTCAGTCAGTGTCTTGACTGTTCAATTACTGAGTTCAAAAT
This sequence comes from Neoceratodus forsteri, assembly GCA_016271365.2. NCBI lineage: Eukaryota > Metazoa > Chordata > Ceratodontiformes > Ceratodontidae > Neoceratodus > Neoceratodus forsteri. Next base: position 253,777,583 of record CM028131.1, on the reverse strand, counting down.
GATGACACTCAGCCTGTCATGTCCAAAGTAAAGTCTGACCTGCCCTTCCTTACCTTGACTTGTCCAGATCATGTTGCGGCATGCCCACCCCCACCATGTTGGCTGAAGGATGTCAATCAAGTCCCTGCTCTGAGTCCAGCACTTTCCAGACAGCTGTGCCACTCCACCATCCTGTGACTGACATTGACTACTGCATGTTCTCATCTGGTTGCCAAGTTACAGTCTCAAAGGAGACCATGTGATGAGGGTAATAATAGAGAGCAGGGAGCTCTGTGCAAGAATTTTCTGCAGCCACTGCCAGCCAGGGTCAAGGGTCGAGTCTTGAGTGTTACTAGAGGAAGAGTCAGGCCACCAGATAAGCAGCAAGTGCAGCAGCCAACACTTCAGTGAAGGGTCTATAAGTTGCAGGGTATGGAACTGGGTGGGAGGCTCTGTAGCCTTAGCAGAGATGAGGCTCCAGCTGGGTTGACTGACTAACTGTGAGTGACGAGGCAAGTGCATATCAGCGGCAGCATCGCTTTCTGATGCTCTTGCTCACCACAGTCATTCATGCTGGACACTGCCTTCTTACAGGCTTGGTGAGGTCACTCACACATCAGTAGCAGCAGCTGTCAAAAGCCCAAATGAGGAAAAAACAAGGAGGAAATTACAAACTGGGGGAATGACCATAAATTGGGGGTCCATGCCCACCTTTTGAAACTCCTGATATTCTTGCTTTATGGCCTTGCCCCTCACCTGGAACCCCCGTCACATATAAATATGATAAAATGGACCGTCCTAAACTGACCCCAGGACATCCTGCTCCTGACCCTCCTTACCCTTAAGAGTTCTCCATTTACCACTACCCTCTGGGTTTTCCAACACAGTCATTTTTGTTTTTTCCCACCTTGTTTTCTATCCCCTACCCCCAGGTCACCCAGTTGCTTTGCCAACTTCCCCCATGGGACAGAGTCAAAGGCTTTGTTGAAATCTAGCTACAGAACATCCACTGTCTGACCCCTATCCATGGCCTTTGTGACACAATCAAATAATTTAATCAGGTTCCTCTAGCATGACCTTCTACTAGTAAACCCATGATGACTGGAGTCCTGCAGACAATTGGCCTCTTGGAATCATTACTATCATCTCCTTTATAATACATTCCAAAATTTCCCTACTGTAGCCATCAGACTTCACTGGTCTACCATTACCTGGCTCATCTCAACTCCCACTTTTGTGTAGAGGAACCATATTCACTGTCCTCCAAGGCTCCGGCACTTCCCTGTCTCTAAAGAGAAACTGAAGGAATCACTAATGGTCCATCTAGGACTTTCCCTATCTTCTTTAACACCCTTGAACGCATCCCATCCAGGTCCAATGATTTATTCACATGGAGTGTAGATTCCATGGGAAGGTCAGTGGAATCCCCGTTTGTCAGGGCTAGGTCCAGTACGACCTTTTCTGTAGTGGGCTCAAGGTTCCTCTGGCTCAGACAAGCCTGTTGTATCTTCTCAATCAAGGCCTTGCACTTTGCACTCACAGTTATTGGGATATCCCATTCTACATCCAGCGAGATGATAGTTTGTTAACTTTTGTTATTTTAGGTAAGACAAGGACAAGGATCATGTTTGCATCTGAGCTGAGCTATGTTGGAGGCTGCAAAATAAAGAAAACAACAGAGCTGACACAGAGTAGATATTGTCACAAGGTAGTTGCTATGTAAAGAGTCTGGGATATCTCTAGGAAGCTTTTGAAAACCTGATTTTACACAAACTTCTGCTAATATTTCACACATTTTCAGTATTTATCACCCCTATATTTTTGAGGACGAAGTGCTGTAAATAGGGTCTTTGCCCCTTAGACGTCATCTGCTCCTGTGCCCTGTCTACAAATGATGTCATAATCCTCTGTTTATGAATCATGGTTGATTACTGTAGCAATGATTATGATGTCACACACAAAGATTATGATGTCACAGTCAGGAGATTAAGGCCCTGTACACACTGCTGGTCCATTTTAAAAACGTTATTAAAAACATTTTTAAACTCACCACAGAAGTCTGTCCACATTGCCCTGTACCGTGTTTGAACACAGTAACAATGCATCCACACCAAAGGCAGTAATGTTTTCATGCATAGTTCTGCAGCTCTCTCGGTAGCACAGATCTGCTGTTGCTGTCCAACAATTTTTATGGGAGTAGCATAGATTGATCTCCCATCCATACAAGGTAAAGCATGTTAGGTTTGAAACCATGTTCAAAACCATTTTAAAGGTGATACGAAATGTTTTATGCCTCTAGATGCCCTACAGTTGTTCTTTATTTGGATACCAGTATTCTAATATACTTTTGACATTTTTGTTAAATTAATAATTGGAAGGCTTTACCTGTAGTTCAATGGACAAGCAGCCAGCCACTCCCACTTCCTGAGCTATATAAGCAGTTCCTCTCAGCCTCTTCTGAAGCACTTTTTTCTTTTTGCCAGCTGAAGGCTCTGTTAGTCTGTCCTCTGAGCTGACTGGGGCCTATGCCTCCCCCTCTTTGCTTTTCTGGTTGTCTCTGCTCAGTGTTTGTTTTCCTGCTTCTGGTTTGTATTTTGCCTCGGCTGTGTGCTTCTTTCTGTTCTTGCTTTCTGTGTTTTTGTGTGTCTTTGTTTTGTTTTGGGCCTTTGTTCCCTGTTTTCCATGTTTATATGGTTTGGTTTTGTCTTTTGGGACTTTGTTTCTAAGCTCCTATCATACTGCTACTCCAGAGCTCATACTAGTTGCTTTCAGATACTCACAACTCTCAAATTACTTGCAATGCAACTACAAACATTATCTGTGTTTCAGCTCAACCAGAGCTGCTTCCATATTGCATACTTAATTGTTTTCACCTGATTTGAGCTCACTCTGAACCCTAGCTATGCAGCTCAATCATGCTCTCTCAACTCATTCTACTTACCTCATTGCTGCAGTTTCATTGCACTGCCTGGTGACAGCTGCTTTTTATTGCTGTTTTACAACTCTGTGTACTAAATACAGATGCTGCTTCTATGTGTGTACACCTTGTTATACTCTGTGGTCACCTAAGTTACTGATGATGCTGTAAATTAGTTTCAATAATGTTCTAATCCTGTCTCCACCGCTGAAAAAAATCCTCAGAGTATTTGTCACCTTTATTGGCTTTCCATGCCTGGCTGACTTGCCCCACTATTTCCAGTGCTGCTCCTTTGCTACTACATTTTGCAGAGCTACATGTAGGTCTGTTCTTGCTTACATAATCATTGCTTCATGCCTACTGCCATCCCCTTGGCTTCAGCCTCTGGGCTGTCTGCTGCACTCACTACTGCATTCGACCTTTGCAAGGTCTCAGCACTTCAACGTTCATTAAAGTCTCAGCACACCAGTGCTCATTCAGCTGCTCACCAGTTTTCAGCTATCCATTTCTAGGGCATGCCAGTCATACCATTCTGGTGCAGGGTCCCTGCAGCTGATGGTTTCGGTCTGCTATTTAAGTCCGCATCTTGATTGTGCCTAACTTGGGTCTGGGTCCTTCTCACCTGGCCCATAGCTGGAAATGTCCTCACTCCAGGCATGGCTTTAGCTGTTCACTATGCAACAGCAGCTGCTGGTGTAGAATTTAAGACTAGCTGTGAAGGGTGGTTACTCTGATCTCTTTTGGCTCTAGTTGTTCTGCTATAATGGTTATCCATTGGCTTTAGTGGTTTCCTTAGCAAGGCACCTTCACTGCATTCTCCTATGCCTGCCTCTGGTTCACCTGGTTTGAGTTTAGGGTGAGTAGGCCAGGTGAGTAGCTCAGCAGTCATTGCTCCTCCTCCCACTTTGGTTGCCCCTGATGTTGCAGAACACTTGCAACCTTCCACAGCATTCCCACTAGAGGGATTGAGTAAGAGCTTTACTCCAAATTGGAATGTTTTCCACCTCCTTAATTTGATTTCCAAATTGCAGCAGCAAAGCCATCACTAAATAAAATATCCCAAGCCTGGTGGGAGGCAACCTAGGCCTTGGATCCCCAGAAATTTCCTCCTCATAGGGTTTTTCTCTCCTCCATGCCTCAGGTCATAACTGTTAGTTAGATGCGGTAGTGTTCTCTAGTTTCTTTAGGAGGTTCCGCTGTGGATGGAGGTGGATGGTGCCCTGCTGTTCCCTCTGTCCTTAGAGGATCCCTCATTCTCAACACAATCCATCAGAATCATGCCATGCAAACCTGGGCATTTTATTATGCTATCAACCTGAGCATCTCATTACATTATCAAGCTGCCTGATGCTTATCTACTACTACATCACAGCTACTGCTCTATATCCTTTGTACTACTTCATTCTTTTGGAGATCCTTCCTAAGGTACCTTTAGCCACAGAATCATCCAGTGGTACCTCTGGGGTGGAACCCTCTCCGAGGGTTCCTTGCCTTAGTACCCCATGGTGGTAATTCCTTTCAAATAGACAGTGCAAATGGACAAAACCAAACTAACACAGTTGCACAAGCATAACACTACACTGGCTGCATAGGATATTGAATCTAATTTTGTTGCTTTTGTAACTACCTAAATCCTCTCTGCTCAACAGTTGCTGCTGTCTCTTTTCATACTGCCTGAACATCCTATGACTACAAACTCCTTTCCAGGCCATTCAGACGAATGGCATGGAATGGGAGTCTGTGATGTCATAGAATGTCTTAGAGATATGAAAATCAAGAGCAGTAGCTGATGAGAGAGTGGAACTCAATGTAAATCTGAGGGCACCCCACAACTATAAAATGTATTTCTCAAAAATCATCAAAGCAGATCAGAATACATAACTGACATGAAAAGGAAGATGGAAGGGCAGTTAAATATGCAAAAATCATTTCCTATCTCCTTTAAGACTAGGACCATAGCAGGGTTTAAACACAGTTTTAAATATGGTTTGGTAAGTCCATGAAAAGGGGTTACCAAAGTGTGACAGGAGGGGCACTTTTCAAATCCACAATAGATCCAGTTTTAATAAACTTGTTAAGACACTGTGACCCAAGAGTGAAAAAGGGACAAGATTGTGAGATGACTCCTAGCAGAGATTTGAGAAAAATCACCTTCAGTGTTGCGCATGTAACAGTGGTCACCAAATGTTGCATGTGCAACAGTGAACAACTTACTTTATTTTATTAAGCATGTCAAGTTATTATGACCCATGAGTGAAAAAGGGACAATGTTCTGGGATAACTCCATATCAGACCTGAGATAAAAGCACCTTTAGCGTTGCCGTGTAATGGTGGACACCAAACATTACACATGCAACAGTGGACAACTACACAACTGTTGAAGTTAAAAAAAACATTGCCTGCACCTCTCTCTCACCACCATCCTGCAGTACTTTTAAGACTCCATCCCAAAGAAAATCAACCACTCAAAAAAGCTGGATGCTTTTGTTGAAATTTTGAGGAACAAGAAAAAATGCAATTTGCTTGGAAACCACAGTTGCACCACAGTTGCACACCACACACAACTTTAAGTGAACCAGAAATGTTATATGCATTGAAAAACTAGGGTGAAAATGTCTTAATTAACAAAGACAACATCAAAGGCAGTTTTCAACAAAACTTCACTGAAGTGCAACTAAAATGCAGTATGAAAAAGTTCAGAATATTTAAACTAACAAATGGGAGAGGGTGCAGCACCCCATACGTCGAATGGGAAGAACACCCTCCCCCTCAGCTAGTGGTCAAACAGGGATTCAGCATGTTCGCAGTTCAATTGCATCACCAGGTAAAAAGGTCCATCTCCCCATACACGCACTGGGAAATGTCAAACCTCACCCAACAACTAACACACCAAAATCTGGCCAATGGAAAATCATGTACACAAATGCTCACAGCCTGGGAAATAAGATCCCAGACCTACAGGCAATAATGTCAGAGGCTAAACTGGACATAAGTAGCAATTAGTGAGACATGGTTTACCAGTAACAACATAGAGACTTCAGTACCTGGCTATGTATTGTTCAGAAGAACCGAGATGCAAAAGGGGGAGTGGAGTGGCTCTGTATGTCAATAAAAATATCAAAGCTACAGAAATTCAGAATACACATAAGGAGCCAGAAGAACTGTGGGTCACCCTGAAACAGGAAATGGGACAGCCATAAGAACTGGGGTTGTCTACAGGCCCCAGAACAGGGGAGGACATAGACACATTACTGCTAGAACATGACAGCTAAAGGGAGGTTCTAATAATGGGAGACTTCAACATACCAGATACAGATTGGTCAATACCAGCAGGAACATCTGCCAGAACTAGACACATGGTGTATTCCCTGCAGGGGAGGGCCTCAAACAACTGGTACAACAACCCACAAGAGACAGGGCTATCCTAGATCTAGTACTGACTAACAGGAAGGGATCACAGATCTCCAGGTAGAAGGTCACCTGGGGACCAGTGACCATCACATGGTATGGTTCAATTTGGCCACTACATCCAAATCATCCCATTCCAAGGCAAACATATGGGACTTCAGAGAAGCTGACTTTGATAAGATGGCCAACAGAGTTAAGCTAGCCCTTGCAAAAAAACACAAGTGAGGGGTACAGGCAAAGTGGGCAAGCATTAAGGATGCAGTACTTGAAGCAACATCCCATTGTGTTAGACAGAAAAGGAAGTGCAAAAGAAGAAGGAAACCACTTTGGTTCTCAAATACAGTAGCAGAAAAGGTCAAAGCCAAAAGGCTGGCCTTCAGGAAATATAAGGAACACAGCGGATGAAGATAGGGAGGCATACCAAACTGCCCTAAGGGAAGCAGGGAAGACAGTAAGGCAGGCAAAGTCCAAACTGAGGAAACACTAGCACCAGCTGTAAAAGAAGGTGACAAGTCTTTCTATAGATACATTAGTGAAAGGAGAACGTCCAGAGGGGGTATTGCTAAGCTCAATGGAGAAAACGGGGCATGTGAGGAGGAGGACCTGTAAAAGCATCTATCCTAAATAGATACTTTTGCTCAGTATTTACTGAAGAGAAGGTAGGGCAGGGCCCGGCTCAGCACCATGGACACAGGGGAGGAGGTGAGCACTACTCCTTCACAATAGAAAGGATCCTACAAGAGCTCGCTAAGCTCAGGGTGGATAAGGCAATGGGACCTGTTGGCATACATCCCAGGGTACCTAAGGAGCTAAGGGTGGAACTAGCAGAGCCATTAGCAGAACTGTTTAGTGAGTCTCTGAGCACAGGAGAGGTCCCAGAAGACTGGAGAAGGGCTCATGTGATCCCGGCTCACAAGAGTGGTAGCAGGGAGGAGGCAGGGAACTACAGACCCGTCAGTCTCACCTCAGTATGGGCAAGATTAAGGAGGCACTCCTTTAGGAAAGGATAGTGCAACACCTGGAATCCATAGGGGCACAGGATCCAAGACAGCATGGGTTTACAAAGGAAGGTACTGTCAAACTAATCTCATAGATTTTTTTGACTGGGTAACCAGAGTGGTGGACCAAGGGGAGCAGTTGATGTCACCTACCTTGACTTCAGCAAAGCTTTTAACACTGTTCCACATAGAAGCTTGATAAATAATCTGGGTAGGCTCAGGGTAGGTCAGAAGTTGGTCAACTGGGTGGCAAACTGGTCGACGGGCAGAAAACAGAGAGTGGTGGTAAATGGTACACAGTCAGAAGAGATGCAAGTCACAAGTGGTACCTCAGGGATCAGTCCTGGGGCCAGCCCTCTTCAATGTCTTCATCAGTGACCTTGCAGATGGACTAGAGGGTAAGGCTTGTCTGTTTGCAGATGCCACCAAGATCTGCAACAGAGTAGATGATCCAGATGGGGTGGGCAGAATGAGAAGAGATCTGGATAAACTAGCAAAATGGTCAGAAGAGTGGCAACTGGGATTTAATGCAAAGAAGCCAAGATCATGCACATAGGAAGAAAAACCCAGAAGCCACCTATCGGCTGGGAGGAAGTTGCTGGCAGTCACAAAGAAGGAAGAGACTTGGGCATCATCATCACTGATGACCTGAAATCATCTAGCAGACCTCTAAAGCAGTAGGTAAGGCTAGAGGGTGTTAGGGTGTATTAGTAGGGGTATCCTAGTCGTAAGAGGAGGGTAATAATCCCTCTTTACCGGACACTGGTTAGGTCCCATCTGGAGTACTGTGTGCAGTACTGGAGGCCTCACCTTCACAAGGACATTAACCAAATTGAGGCAGTCCAGAGAAGGGCAACCAAAATGGTGCAGGGACTGCAACAGAAGACATATGAGGACAGATTAACGGAGCTCAATATGTATACCCTTGAGAAAGGAGGGAGAGGTGATGATCGAGACATTCAAATACCTTAAGGGCATTAACAAGGTGAAAGAGTCTAACATGTTTAAATATAAGAAAACAGCAGGACAAGAGGACACAGCATGAGATTAGAGAGGCCGATTAAGGGAAAATGTGAGAAATTCTTTTTCTGAAAAGGTGGTGGATGCATGGAATGGCCTGCCTCAGGAAGTGGTGGCTATGAATACAGCGCGAGGGCTTCAAACAGGCATGGGATAGGCATAAGGGAGCAATACAGATGAGTATGAATAGATAGGCCACTGACTGAGGAAAGGCTGATGGCATTTATAAGGTAGAAAAGAAATGGGCAGACTGGATGGGCCTTGAGGTCCTTATCTGCACATCAACTTCTATGTTTCTATGTAAAATAAAGTTTGCATAGAAGCTGTGGATTATACTGTGGTTTTGCATGTCACATTTTGCTAGGAAAAATCTGTGACACTTTGGATAGCTGGACATGGAAAAAAAAATAAAATGGGTGCACCTGGGTTTCTCAAACTGTGAAATGTATCTGTACCGTGGCTACCTTTTAAATGTACTTATGACTACAGTGGCTGTTGATATTTTTTAAATCAATGTACAATGCTTGGTACATTGGTGCCCCATTTCATTGAAGTTTCAAACCATGTTCAGTGTGGATGCAAATCAGGTTAGCTTGTTAAAACATTTTAAGAGCTTCAAAATGTTTTAACAAGTACAAGGTCTAAGACATGACATGTACTGTAGGCTAGCAGCAGGAGTAGATGAATCCCAAAGTGCAAGGAACTGGTTTCCATACACATTTCCTTAAAGAGCTAAGGTACTGCCTGAAATTGATATTAAAAAGACAGTAGAACCAAAAATAGCAGACAGGAAATATTACAAATTTAAAAAGATAATTATTTGTAACTTTATTTCAGAAGTGCTTTTTTCTTTCTGCTCATTAGAAAGCTTTCTATGAGATAGTATCATGCCAGATGTGTAGAGACGGCACACTGCATGGCAGCTGACATATCTGAGTTCTATTCCTCCCATTGCATCATCAGCACTGTGACCACACTGACTATGACATCACAGGTGACTGACCTGGCAGCTGAGTGGCTCTTCCTTAGCAGTTGTTAAGTCATGGTCAGGGAGGTCACAGTGCTGATGATGTAATGGGATGAACAGTGCTAGATATGTCAGCTGCCGGGCAGGGCATTGTTTTACACATCACACCTACTAACATCAGGTAAAAAAAATTAAATTAAAGGGACAGTGTCAGCTTTTAGCATTTCACACAAGTATGCGATCTGTCATCCCGAGCAAGTACTATGAGTAAAATAGTCATAAATGTCAAGTGACTGAAATAAATGTGCCATGTATTTATTATCTGTGCTAAGAATATATTTTGAACAACCAGCCCTGAATGACCATTTGCCGATGCTCACAAGCATCCTGCTGTAGCATGGCACTGAGCCACAGGGTAACTCGTTCATGACAACAACAAAACAGGAAAGGGACCTGGGGTAATCATATCAGATGACCTTAAGGTTAGCAAGCAATGTGAGAAAGCAGTAGGGAGGGCTGGGGGTATACTGGGATGTATAGGGAGAGCAACAGCAGCAAAACAGGAAGTTGTTATCCCTATGTACAGACAGTTGGTGAGACCCCATCTGAGTACTGTGTCCAGTTCTGGAGACCCCATCTCCGCAAGGACATAGACAGGATAGAGGCAGTCCAGAGGAGGGCTACTAAAATGGTGCAGGGTCTGCAAGAGAAGCAGTATGAGGAGAGACTAAAGGAGCTTAATATGTATACCCTTGAGGAAAGAAGGAGAGGGGGACATGATAGAAACTTTAAGTACCTCAGTGGAATCAACAAAGTCCAAGAGGGTAGCATTTTTCAGAAAAGAGACTTGCAAGAACAAGGGACACAATTTAAAGATAGTAGGAGGGCGGTTCAGGGGCAATGTGAGGAAGTATTATTTCACAGAGAGGTAGTGGATGCATGGACCAGCCTTCCTGAGGAGGTTGTGGGGTCTAAAACTGTGGGAGAATTCAAGAATGCATGGGACAGACATAAGGCAATTCTTGTAGGGGTAGGAAGAAATAGGCTGTTGGTTAACTAGGATCTGCGGCCTATCCTTGTAGGGAAATAGGCAGACTAGTGGCCTAGCGGTCCTTATCTGCCATCAAAGTCTATGTTTCTATGTTTCTATGAGCAAGTTTGTATTTTTTTTTGTTGTCAGCCAAATAGTGTAGCACTTACTTATTGTGGTGTTGATGTCTATACTCAGCTCCTGGGTTTCTGTGCCTTAAGTGCAATTTATTGTACTTTTTCGCATTGAATCCTAGCTGACATACCCTTGGGCATTCCTCATGTTTTCTCAGGCCTCTGCTCATTCATTCCAACCTCCTGGAATGTCCACCCTATTGCAGATTTTGATGTCATCCGCAAAGAGTCAGACCTTCCTTCCAGCTTCCCTGTAATATCACTATAAAGACATCAAAGAGGACTGGTCCTATTACTGATCCTTGAGGCACCCTGCTGATCACCCTCCTTCTCCTGAGTGAACTCCATTCACCAACACCCTTTGTCATCTATCCTCTAACCAATTTAACCAGTTTCTACCCAGTTTACCCCTTTGGCCCACCCCTAGCTGCCCAGTCCTTATGAGTCTTCTATGTGGAATGGTGCCATGAGCCTTATTAAAATCTAGGTAGGACACGTCCATTGCTCCACCCTGAGCTAACTGCCTGATCACCCAGTCAAAGAAATCTATTGGACTCATTCGACATGATCTCCACCCCCACTCCCATGAATACATGCTGCCTCAGGTCTGGTAACCTACTAGATTATAGATATTCTACAATCTTTTCCTTCAGCAGTGATTCCACTAACTTTCCTCCAATGAAGTCAGGCTGACTGGCCTGTTATTTGCCAGCCTCCTTCCTGCTACTACTTTTGTGAAGTGGGACTGCATCTTCCATGCTCCAGTCCTCCAGAACCACTCCTGTTTCCAATGAGTTGTTAAGTAGGACTGTCAGATGGGCAACCAGTACCTCTTTGAGCTCCCTCAATACCCTTAGATGTACTGCATCTGGCCCCATTACTTTCTTCACTTTCAGATTTGCAAGTCTCTTCAGGACTCTCTTCTCTGAAAAAGTACTAGTGTCCGCATCATATTGAAATCCCCGCCAGCAGTACCTCCCACTTTTCTGCCATCTTGCCAATGGCTTCCACCAGTAACTTATCTAAATAATCCCCATACTAGAGGTCTGTAGATCATGTCAGTGTGAATAGTGACTCCATTTCCCATCTCCAAGGTAACTCACAGTACCCCCGCCCCTAGTTCTCTGTATCTCCATCACTTGTATGCCTTCTCTCACATAAAGCACCACACCATCTCCTTTTCTTTCCACCCTGCCCTTCCTGCACAAGTATTGCCTGGTATGGCCATGTCCCATTCATGGTTTTAGTGTACCATGATTCAGTAATGGGCACAAAATCCAGGTTTGTACACAAATTGTGACATACTGTAGTAAAACACCAAATTTCAGGTTTTGTTAAGAACAGAATGTTGTACACAACGAGAAAACAGTAGAAAGCAAGTTTTCACTTCAATGTTTGTTCAGCTACTTTACAGACTGAGGAGTGCTCTCAACCAGCTGAAGTGCTCTTTCCCATGCATGTGAGACACTCATACTATATAGAGTATCTCAAACACAGCTGCCCAGGAAACAGGCATATTTCTGAAGGTTTTAAAAATGTTAATATATAATTGATTGATTTAGATTGATAATTAATATATTAATACCAAACCACTGTTACAGTTGTAAGAATAGCCTCACATTCTTAGGGTATCGTAACTACTTACCTTTTGTAAACAGTTCTCATACCCTTAGAATACACATTGGACCACTCTTACAATCATGAGAGTGGTCTCAGAGATAGTATTAAGTTGCAATACTATTAAATATGGATCATTTGGAGGTATGAATTTCATTTCTGTAACTGAGAAAATTACAAACAGCTGCCTCTTACCACATATTTCCTATCCCTTTAACCTACCTAGACCCAAAGTTCTAAAAAGGCATTTATACAAATATAGAGTGACACTGGGTAATTAATTATCTCAGCATTTCTACATATTCTGTTAGGAGAAGAAAACTGATTTCACCCAAAAATCTTTGGAAAATGGTGCCCCCCCTTCACTTAACCCCTTTAATGCCCTGTGCTGTACACCATACAACACAGGAAACTAGAGTGTATGGCCATAAAGATGTGCTTTGTATGTCTTAACAAAACAAGCATTTGTCAATGCCGAATGTTGTCTCGCTGGCATTGGCATTGGTAGTGCCGGAGTTAGAGACGCATAATAGGAATAGCAGTGAAGTACTGAAGTGATGCCAATCCACCCCACCCTGTAGAAGGCGACAGGCATTAGGGTGTGCCTTTGGGTCATCAGTTATAATGCTCATGCCATTGTACCTCACCCTACCCTGTAGACACTGACAAGTGCCGTGGTGTGCTTTGGGTGTTTGGGCATTATACTTACCCCATTCCAAAAGGAAATATGCTGAGGTTGGTGCAGTATAGGAGAATGTGGTGAATTTTGTGGCACAACAGTGCAAGGCACACCATGATTCCTGTCACTGGCCACAGGGTGGGGGTGGGGGTGGAATGGCATAAGCATTACAGCCGATGATCCCAAGTTACACCCCTGACGCTGTCAGTCTCTACAGGATGGGGTGCTACAGCTGGAAACCCTAACACCGTGGGCGTGTGTTGGTATTTTCACCCAAATTTTCAACATGGGCTTTTGTGAGCCCACCTCATGAAAAAGTGGCACAGTTTGTTAGCTGAAAGGTGGTTTTGCACAGCGGCTATGCCATTTGGTGACACAGGGACAAAAACATTTTGGGCAGGATATGGAAATGACAACTGTATTGTTCATGAGGAGTGTAAAACAATGGCAACGTTGAAAATCTAGAGTGAAAATATAAAAATTGGTGAAGTCATGAGCATGCATAGAAACTATGCAACACACATCCGTAACCCAATTATTTTTGGAGTTTGTTAGCCACATTTTTAACATAGGCATTTGGGACTCCCTCATGAACAGTGGTGCTGTGATTTTGTTAATCTGTCCCAAAAGTTGATTTCCACAGCAACCACACCACTGTGTGCCACAGGTGCAGAAACACATTTTGGGCAGTATGTGAAAATGACAGCTGTACTGTTCATAAGGAGGTGTGAAAAATGCCAGTGCTGAAAATCTGGCATGGAAATAATACAAATTTGTGAAGTTACAAGGGTGCATGGAAATTACGCAATGCACACTTGTAACACAATTATTTTATGGACTTTCAGAACCAAATTTTCAACATACTCATTTTAGACTCAGCTTATGAACAGTGTCACCGTCATTTCCTCAACTGTCCGAAAACTGATTTTGCACAGTGACCGCACTATTCTGCACCGTCATGCAAAACACATTTCAGCCAGGATATGTAAAATGACAGCTATACTGTTCATCAGGTGGTGTGGAAAATGCCAATTTTGAAACTCTGGAGTAAAAATATTACAAATTCATGAAGTTACAAGTGTGTGTGGAAACAGCGCAACGTCGCTCATAAAACAGCCATTTTTGATTTTTTCACCAAATTTGCAACATAAGCTTTTTGAGAGCCCCTCATGAACAGTGGCACAGTCATTTTTACTTCAGTCCTGAAAGGTGATTCTGCACAGTGACCACAAAATCACATTTCGGGACGGAATAATGCCATGACTAATGCCTTGACAGTGACTGAATTCATGAGTAGGGGTTCCAATAACCCCATATTGAAAATTTGGTGCAACAATTCAAAAATACCTGAGATAGGCACCAAAGTTGAAAAAAACTATTTATGCCATTATACAGCTTACCGGCATTTCTTCAGTTCGCATCGGCTTTGAAGAGTGCAGACGTGTTCCCGTGTACTGAAGATTGTCGTACAGACTCCAGAGGTAAGTATGGGGAGAGTGGGAGGTGTGGGAGGCAGAGTATGCAGAGGGCAGGCACGGGTTGTGGGAGGGGAAGGGAGACCGTGAGGACCGTTTTCTTTTTGGTTGCAAAAAAAAAAAAAAAAAACACATCAGGGAAGGTTTTTGTTTTTCAGGGATTTGGTACGCTGGGGTGGGCTTCTAGCATGCCACCTAAGTGCTTTTTGGGGATGCTGTAGCCGACGGGATTGGGTGCCCCATCAGCGTACAATGAAAGCGGGGAGGGGAGAGCTGAGGGACTGGGCACCCTCGGCACATAACAAATGGGGGTGCATTATGCCGATGGGGAGTGTGCTTCCCTGCTGCACATACATTGGGGCAGGACATGCCGACAGAGGCATTGGGCATCCCTAAAGTTGGTATTATGGCAGGCAGGTGCCGCCATGTTAAATTTGTTTCTCACCAGGGAAAGACGTTGGGAGGTCCGCTGCATATGACTTGCTTTGCTCACATTGCAGTGGACCTTTTCTTAGATGTCTCACCACATTATGTATGCATGGTGTGGTGCCAGCATCTGGCTTATTGGGGAATGAGGGACGCACCTACTGATGCGTGCCCTACATTCCGCCAACAGTGACCGCACCTCCAAATCTGTTACTACAGCAATATGTTGGCTGTGCATAAAGCCAGCATAAAAGGACATGGGGCACCAGATCCCCACTGTTCTTTTCAGGTCTGACCCATGGGATCTCAAGAGGAGCCCTTAGTCTCATGATCCCACACGTCTGGAGTGCAGCAGACATCACATGTGTGCAGAAATCAATACAAATTCATGATATGTCTACTTTCATTTTCTTTTCCTCTGAAACACAGATGTTCAGAGGAGAGAGTCTAGCTGGGCAGACAGAGGTTCCAGAGCTCTCCTATATTTGCCGTTTGGAGTGGTTACAAAATGATAAAACTTTACCAATGTATTGTGAATAGAACTGTTTGGGTGTTGTTTAGGCAGGGTTATTTACTTTTTTATAAAATTACTTTTTCCTTTTTTATCAGCTTGAGCCTTGTATTTTGACCATTTAAACATTTTCTTTTTCTTTTTGTAGAACGCTGCTGTTTTGGGACTCCTGTTACTTTTCTAGTCATCGTGGTAGGGTGGGTTAAATGGAATTTTCATTCTATATAGTGCTTTTTATTTCTCTAATTTACTGCCATTTATACTTCTTCCCAGTGCTCCCAGATTGCTCCTGTAAATGGGTCTTGTGCTCAGTGGGCCTTACTTATTATCAAATAATAATAATAAAAATAAAAACATAAAAATAGCATAGAGTCTAGCCATCAGGCGCAGTGGTTGGATTTCCGTTTGCGATGCCAGCAACCTAGGTTCTGGAATGGACTCGGGTGCTGAAAGCGGCCGAGGAGAGATTTCCTTCTCTCGGGGAGAGGGGTGGAAATGTGACCCGGTGATTGTGACCTAGCGGAGGCTGGGGCGCAGCAAGCAATGCACGGGTTCCTATTCACTAAGGGGCATGGTGAAAGTCGGTGTCAGCCTTGATGTTAGTGGCACACCACGTCCCTCAGGGAGCAAATGTGTAGCTGACTGGATGACTGGTCACCAGCTCCTGTTGCTGCGACTCTGAGGACAGTGCATGCACCATCCCCAGCAGCACCTGGAGCAAGTTTCATGCTAGGCGGCCCCACCAGTGCCTTCCCTCAGAGAAGAGGGACCCACCCGAAAAGGTTACATCCAGGGGTTACCCGTGGGGGGCTGCAATATGGGGGTGAAGAGGTGGCTGATCTGAGGCAGTGTGACATGGAGGGCATAGGTGGCCTGAAGGAGAGGTCAGCCCACAGCTGGGAGGGAGCAAAAAAAAAATAGCATAGAAGAATGAGTTGTTTGTATACAGAGACACTGTAGGTGTCTGTAGTGGGATACAAACCTATGGCTGTAGGTTCTCACTGCTTACTGAAGAGCAAGAAAAAGCAAAATAAAATTGTCAGATAGTACACCCAGGCACATTGTAAGTGTCTGTAGTAGGATTCAAACCTACAGTAGGCATCTAGATTCTCACCTGTGTGCACTAATCACTAGATAAAACATACAGGGCCAAATATTCAAAACTTTGCACTGAGTGCAAATTGTTTCGCAGGTTTACATAGATACATAGATACATAGACAGTGTCAGCAGATAAGGGCCTATGGCCACCTAGTCTGCCCATTTGAGCTTGTAAGTTCAGTTTGTTTTCCTAGAAGTCTATTTCCCTTACCCCTGACCTCTAGAATTCCTTTATGTCTATCCCATGCATTCTTAAATCCTGTGATTGTTTCAGCCCCCACCACTTCCTCTGGGCAGGGTGTTCCACTTGTCCACCACCCGTTCTGTGAAGAAATTCTTTCTCATGTTTCCTCTGAATCGTCCTCCTCCAACTTCATCCCATGCCCTCTAGTCCTGAAACATCTTTTTCGCTTAAAATAGTGTTTTCCTGCACCCTGTTCCTCCCTGTAAGATACTTGTATGTCTCTATCATATCCCCTCTCCCTCCTCTCCTCCAGGGAGTACATGTTCAGTTCCTTCAACCTGTCTTCATAGGACTTGTGATGCAACCCATGCACCATCTTTGTTGCCCTCCTCTGAACCTTCTCTACCCTGTCTATGTCCTTACTTAGGTATGGTCTCCAGAACTGTACACTGTACTCCAGGTGGGGCCTCACTAGTGTCTTGTATAGCGGAATTATGACCTCCCTTTCCTGCTGGTGATGCCCCTGCCTATACATCCCAGCATCCTATTTGCTTTACCTGTTGCCTTGTCACACTGTTTCCCTACCTTGAGGTCATCAGAGATGACAACCCAAGATCCCTTTCCTGCTTGGTGCATGCTATATCCTCACCCCCAACTGATATATTGTGCCAGGGTTTTTGTGCCCCATATGCATTATCTTGCACTTCTTTGCATTGAATTTCAACTGCCAAACCCTTGACCATTCTTCAAGTTTCTGCAGGTCCTTCTCATTCTGTCTACACCCTCTGGTGTGTCTACTCTGTTACAGAGCTTTGTGTCATCAGTGAACAGTGAAATTCTGCCTTCTATATCCTGTGCAATGTCACTGATGAAGATGTTGAATAGGACCGGTCCCAGCACTGATCCCTGTGGTACCCCACTGGTCACTCTTCCTCTGTGGAGTGACAGCCATTTACCACTACCCTCTGTGTCCTGCCACCCAGCCAGTTACCTACCCACCACACTACTGTCCTGCCCACACCCATATTCCCCAGTTTGTGTAATAGTCTTCTATGTGGCACAGTGTCAAAGGCCTTGCTGAAGTCCAGATAGGCCATGTCCACTGCCTCCCTGATCCACCTCCCTAGTCACCCAGTCAAAAATTCAATGAGGTTGGTCTGACATGACCTCCCCTGGTGAAACCATGCTGCCTTGGGTCCTGTAGTCCATTGACAACCAGATGTTCCCAATCTCTCCTTCAGTAGTGCTTCCATGATCTTTCCCACTACCGAGGTGAGGCTGACTGGTCTGTAGTTCCCTGCTTCTCTTGTTCCCACTTTGTATAAGGGGACTACATCTGCTGTCCTCCAGTCTTTGGGTACCTCCTGTTTCCAGTGATTGGCTGAACAGGATAGCCAGAGGTTCAGCCACCACCTCTGTTTCTTAAGGACCCTGGGGTGCTCCCCATCTGGCCCCATTGCTTTATCAGCTCTTATTACTTCCAGTTCCTTCAGGACCCTTTCTCGTGTAAAGGGACTTGTGTCCATTTCTGCACCATTCTCACCCCCTTGTACTCCCTTCAGACCCATTACCTCCTCTTCCTTAGTAAAGACTGAGCAGAAATACCTGTTCAATATGTCAGCTTTACTGTTGTCATCCTCCACGCAGCTCCCATCCTCCCCTTCAGTCTCACTATCCTCCCTTTGTCCTTCTTTTTTCACTTATGTACCTGTAAAAGTTTTGTCCCCTTTAACCACTGATTTTGCAATGTGTCTTCTGTCTGAGCTTTGGCTTCCCTTACTGACTTCCCTGCCTCCCTTTGTTTCTCCTGGTACTTCTCCCTATCCCCTTCTGCCTGTGTCTTTTGTATTGCCTGAATGCAATCTTTTTGGCTTTCACTTTCTTTACTACCTCTTTTGAGCACCATAATGGTCTCCTCTTTCTTCTCCTCTTGCTAACCTGGCGGGGATTAGCGCAGGTCTACTATATTCAAAAGGCCAAATGGCGCATACAAACTGCATTAGCGCGGGCAAAATCATAATGTATGCAAGGGCAAACTGAGGGTGTGTCATTGTGGCTTTATAGCGGCATTACGCTGCTTTGCATGGCTTTGCTTGACCCTAACCAATATGTATGACATACAGAAAATGCCAGACATAGAGGAAACATGCAGCCACTGATGGCATCACAATGATGCCATCATCTGCCACCAGTCCTAGCCATGCCAGGCAGTAAGTGGTGACCCAGCTACCAGTGAACACCATGGCAGTGCAGCCATATAGCACACACCTGCAGACCACTCTTCAGTGGACACCAACGGCTACCAGCACACACATGCAGCATTCTAGGCATGGGGGTTGAAGGAGAGTGTACAAGTGGCCAGGCTGCACCACAGACTGAGTGCGGTCACATGGCTGGGGCAAGCCATGCTGCACATGGGCCAGTGTTGGGAATACTCCAACACCAGTGTGCCTGTCTGATCATATGTGCCCCCAGCCACATACCGCATAGCTGCACAAACACCACCAAGACACACAGCCGCCATGTATATGTCACTGTGAACATCCCATGCCAGAGGTGCACCTGTGGGTCACACAACAGCGTAACAGTAATATCTACTGTCAGTAAACACCTGCAAGGTAGGCCTGTCACTCTGTACAGTGCAGTGGTCATCACTGCCCTACACACCATAGGCATTGCTGTGTCCCTCATGATACTGGCCCCTTGCTACTGTAGTGTCTGCTGTGCACTGTAGCATGACCTACAGTGCGACAGGTTATGCAGCACCACCACCACCTGTGCCTATGCTGTATTGTCCCTGGGGCACAATATACTGTGCTGGCAACTATATACATGTAGCCTGCAGCTACCATCATGCACTGCCAGACTGACCGACAGGTGGCGCTGTGTCAGAACTGGCCAGTCCCTGTACTTCCAGACTAACCTACAGGTGGAGCTGTGGTACCCTGCAGTAATGCCGGGCAAACTACATGCAAATCAGGGCATAATGAGAAGCTAATCTGGATGTTTGCCCAGAGACTACCTAAGTAGGCTTATTTGCATGTCACTTTTGAATATAGCAAGTTTAGCGCTAGGCAAACATGTTTGCACTGGGCAAATGGCTTAGCTCCTTATAAACCCGTGCAAATGTGTTAGCACCATAAGCGGTTTGGGAATATTATACAGTTTTGCACACAGTACTTTCACATCTGCTGCAGCCTGCTGCTGTACTTGGTCCACGTATTTGCTGGCACACACATTGGCCACATAGTTCACCTCTATCTACCTTCACATCGTTGTGCACTGTGTTGCTGTTGTGATTTTCACTTCCTGGTTGCTATATTCAGAGCTGTCTTATTCCAGGGCAAGTTTGTCCTGCACTCCCAGCCAGTTTGCCTGGCCTCATTCCCATGCTATATTCAGGGGATGTTTGCCCAGGCTATTCCTTTGAATATAGCTTGCTTTTTGCTCTGGGCTAAGTTTGTCCACTGGGCAGTGCTAATTTAGCCCTGGGGCAAAGTTTTGAATATCTGGCCCACAGTGCTTAGGCAGATGTAAGGAAGTACTTCTTCACAGAAATAATAATAATAATAATACTTTATTTATGTGCCTTTCAAGTATCAAGGTGCAGTACAGTAGAACAATTAACACAATAAAAAACAGAATCATCATCATAAAATGTACAGTACAGATCAGAAATCATCAGTACCATATGCTTTAACCCAAAGAAATGATTTTAGGGCCTGTTTAAAGCTCCCCACAGTTGTACCTCCCTAATCCGATGGAGTAGAAATTCCAGAGGCAGGGCCACGAACATAAAAACCACGGGCTAGCAGATTTTAAAGTCACCCTCGGAATCTCTAGCAGCCCCTCTTCGGCCCAGCGGAGTGGTCTCACAGGGTGATAAGGAATCAGGAGCTCTTTCAGGTAGTCAGGACCCAGTTCGTGTAGGGCTTTATAAATCAGTAATCCGACTTTGAAGGTGATCCACCACTGAACCGGCAGCCAGTGCAGTTCCGCAGCACCAGTGTGATATGGGAAGATCTAGGAATCCCCATCAGCAACCAGGCTGCAGAATTCTGCACCAGCTGCAAGCGGCAGATATCAACCCCCAGAACCCCAAAGTAAAGCAAGTTGCAGTAATCTAGACATGAGGTCACAAAGGCATGGATTAGTGTAGGCAGATTGCCGGACAGAACAAGGTGCCTTGATCCAAGTGATGTTTCTCAGGTGGTAGAAAGATGACTTAACAACAGCTGACACCTGAGTCCGTGGTGTCAACCCCATATCCAACATCGCCCCTAGGTCTTGCACCTGTTCAGAGACCTGAAGCTCAGCACCCCAAGAAACATTCCTAATGGGGAGCCTGCCTCAAGTCCCCTATCCGCGATCAGGATCCAAAACCATTACCTCCATCTTCCCAGAATTCAACTTCAACCAACTGGACCTCATCCATTCCTGGATTTCTCGAGGCAGTTATTAAATACCGAGACTGCTCCTTCCTGGTCGGTGGCAAAGACAGGTATAGCTGGGTATCATCGGCATAATAATGAAACCTCAGCCCATACCATCTCACAATGTCTCTGAGAGGAAGCATGTACACCGCAAACAACATGGGGACAATACTGAGCCCTGAGGAACCCCACAAGACAGAGAGATAGGATTAGAGGAAAAAACCCTGACACTACCCTCTGAGTTCTTCCAGTGAGTTAAGAGGTAAACCATCTGTGGATCAGGCCAGAAAGACCACAGATAAATCTCAGGCTCAAGCAGAACCCCATGGTCAATGGTGTCAAAAGCTGATAACAGATCTAAAAGTACCAAAATGGACCATTTTCTCTGGTCTCTCGCCATCAGGAGATCACTGAGCACCCGAACCAGCACTCTCGGTACTATGCCTCTTTTGAAAACCTGATTGAAGAGGTTCGTAGATGCTATGGATGGTCAAATGGTTCTCCAGTTGAGCCACCACTACTTTCTCGAGCAACTGCCCCACAAAGGGAGATTAGAAGTAGGCCTGTAGTTTGCAAGAGAGTCTGGGTCCAGAGAGGCTTTCTTCAACAAAGGTGTCACCGCTGCCTCTTTCAAGCAGCAGGGATATTCACCAGTCGAGGGAACACCAGACTGTCTGTGCCAGGACTGGGCCGATAGAATGCCACAACCCATAATCAGGGATGTAGGGCCGGGTCTAAACTACAGCATGTAGGGTGCATCCCTGGACAATCTGCATAACATCCATGATTTCTGGACGGTCAAAGGTACTCCAGGAAAATGGAGGGATAGTGACCAAGCCCTGATCACCAACAACTCGCATAGAATGTGTCAAGTGGATCTCTGACCTAATGTCAGCCAACTTATCAGCAAAAGAACTGAGCAAGCTCATCACACTGTAATTATGAAAGGGTCTTCAGAGCTGCAGACAGGCTGCATTGCACAACCTGTCCACTGTTCTGAAAAGCTAAGCTGGTTGATTCTGAGCGGCAGAAATTTTCCTGACAGGAACTCTGCCTTCTTATGAAAGATTTCTGACTGATAGAACTGATAGTGTTCAAATAGTCTAACATGGTCAGCATCTAAGCCAGATTTCCACCAACAATGTTCTAACCTGTGTCCTAGTTGCCGAACTCCCTCAAGACTCCATAAAACCACAGAGCCCGAGGTCAGAGAGAGAGAAGATGTACACATACTGGAGCAATAGAATCCAAGGCTGAGGTAATGGCATTGTTATAAGCCAAAATCAAGGCTCAGGATCCCTGCAATGCACAGGAAATTGTGATAGGTCAAGTACTACAGCAATGCCATCAGAAGTAATATTCGTAAAGGTTGGAACTTGACCATCTCCACAGGATCGTCCTGGGGGTGCCAAAATTCAATCTCACAGTATAGTGATCAGACCAACCGACTGGTTCCACCTCCACATCAGAGGCCTCAATCCCCAGGAGGAAGACCAGATCAAGCAAATGGCCACATTTATGAGTAGCAGTGGTAACCACCTGTATCAGGCCCAGTGAATTCATCAACTGGAGGAAGTGTTGTCCAAATCGAGAGTTCGACATCGATCCAGGCATTAAAGTCACCTAGGACCATCAGCCTGGGTGACTCAAATGCCATATCAATGACAAAGTCCGCCATTCCTTGAAATTGCTTCCCATCTCTGGGTGGGCGGTAGATGAGACAATTCTATAGCCAGCGCCTGCTACTACAGCACATTCAAATGAACTGGCCTCCTCAACTGGAACACTAACGAGTTGCAATTCGATCTTGAAACAGACTGGCAACCCCCACCCCTCGCGGTCCATCCTCGGTCGGTGTATCACCGATACCCGCTGGAATGGCGGCCTCAATATTGGGCCCACATAATCATCCAGCCAGGTTTCAGTGATACAAGCCAAATCTGTTGACCCAAAGAGATTGGAAATCACTGCGGTCTTGTTCCTGACAGATCCGGCATTGCACAATAATGCCGGGTTGGACAAAACTCCTGGGCTGCCCGACCACCTGCCCATCAGCAACGATGGTGCCCTTGGGTATGGGGACCAAACAAGATGGCCCACGCCCAAGCTCCACTTCACCCCAGGGCATCTTCTGGGCTTAATCACCCTGATGAGAGCATCCGCTCTTCCAGCCTCCACTGTTCACACCCCCACCCTCTCCCCTCCCTACGGGCATACCCAAAGCCTGACAACGCTGATAGATGGAAAAAACTAGCGGAGGGGGCAAAAGGGCGGAGGGCATGAAGAGTGGAGGCTGAATAGCACATGACCGGGATGCCTGGATTAGCCTCTCAACAGAGGTAGTGGGGTCAAAAACTGTAGTGGGATTAAAAAGGCACGGGATAGGCATAAGGGAACCTTAGTGGTAAGGAAAAGGGGAAGAAGCCAGAGATCAAGTGGGGTCTGCAATGTTACAATAGGTAGGGAAAATGGGCAGACGAGGTGGCCAAGAAGTCCTTATCTGCCATCAATTTCTATGCTGGGTTTTGTGTCCCCCACCTCATGAACAGTGGCAATATCAGTTTGTTAGCGGAAAGCTGATTTTGCACAATGACTATGCCATTGGCACCACTGGTGTGAAACACATTTCAAACAGTGTGAAAAATGACAGCTGTACTGTTCATAAGGAGGTGTGGAAAAATGCCAGTGTTAAAAATCTGGACTGAAAATATTACAAATTCATGAATTTACGAGTGCGTGGAAACTGGTCAATGCTCGCTTGTAACACAGTCATTTATGGACTTTTGTCACCAAATTTTAAACACAGCCATTTTAAGACCTCTGCTCATGAACATTGTCACTATGATTTTCTTAATCTGTCCCAAACATTGATTTCACACCGACTGCGCCAGTATGCTTTACATCCGTAAAAATACATTTTGGATGAGATGTGAAAAATTACAGCTGTACTGCTCATAAGGAGATGTGGTAAAATGGCAATGTTGAAAATCTGTAGTGAAAATATTAAAATTCATGAACCTATGAGCATGCGTAGAAACTGCTAATGCTGCGCTCCTATAACAATCATTTTGAATTTTTCACAAATTTTCAACTTAGGGTTTTGGAGGCTTTCACCATGAACTGCACCACTGTTGTTTTGTTACTCAGTCCCAAAGGTGGTTCCACACAGTGACCATGAATCACCCTTTTGGGGCCGAATAACAAAATGACAGTCACTGAGTTCATGAGGGGCCCCAAACCCCATGTTGAAAATCTGGTGAAACATCCCCAAAATGGCTGAGATATGCACCAAAGTTGAAAACCACTTATGCTATTATACAGCTTACCAGCATTTCTTCAGTTTGCGTCGGCTCAAGAGTGCAGATGTTCCCGGTCCTCTGAAGATCATTGTGCTGGGCTCCAGAGGTAAATATGGGGTTGTGGGGAGGTGGGTGCTCAGAGGGTGGGCGCGGGTTGGGGGAGAGGGCAAGACAGTCAAAGAGACCGTTTTTTACAGTTTTTTTTGCCTTCTGCAGGAAGACGCACAGGACTTTTGCCACGCGGTGGTGGGCTCCCAGCGTGGCAGCTGAAATATTATTTTTGGGGGCAGCAGTGGAGCCGGCGGGGATTGGGCACCCCTGTCGGCCATCCGACTTTGCCATGCGGGGTGGGCTCCCAGCGTGGTAACTGGAAGTCGTGTTTTTTGGGGGGCAGGGGACAGTGGGAGCCAACAGGGGTGGGCACCCGTTGCCATACAAATGTTTGCCACGCTGGGTGGACTCCAGCGTGGCACCTGGAAGTATGTTTGGGGGCAGTGGAGCTGATGGGGGATTGGGCACACATGTCAGCCATCACGGTGTATGGGAGTGCATGCGCGCTGAGTGGGCTCCCAGCATGCGCGTATGTGTTCGTGAGGAGGATGAACTGTCTATGGCAGGTTCAGATGCGAATGCCAACATAGACGAATTTGCATACTGCCAGCGACGAGTATGCAAATTACTCTTGAGGTGTTTTTCCTTAGAACTGTACACCTGCATCTGAACGGCTGTCATAGACAGCTCGGACATGCATTGGCATGGTGCAGCTGTGCCTGCAAAGGGAGGGCATTGAAGTGGGGAGGGCACACCTACGAAAATTTGTATGGTGGCACTATGTTTCTTGCACATGCATGTAAGCAAACATAAAAGCAGAAAACAATTTGTCAGCTTCCATACAGCGGTTACATCCTACTGCACAGTGAGTAAGTGCCTGTAGTGGGATTTAAACCTAAGCCTCCTAGGGTTCTCAACTGTGTGCTTCAAGTGCTCGGCAAAACATTTAGTGCCTTTTAAGTGCACTATTCCAAAGCGCATCACAATCCAGGAGAGGGAGGGAAGAGAATATCTCTGCCACTAAGATATACTCTTGCTAATCATGTCACAGAGATACACCACAGAGAAGATCTTAAAAGATATCATCAGCTCGGAGTCAGAGTTGGATGATTTGATTGTTCAGAGTCTGGGAGTGACTGCTGTCCAAGCAATACCCCTCTGATGATACAATATCAAGTGATACTGATAAGGATTAGGATGTTCCAGTGCAGTACAGCCTTAAGACCAAGTCTAATAGCCCTTTTACATTCAGTGGTCTGTATTGGAATGACGGTATTGACACACTGTAACGTTATCTGTTTTGCCATATAAAAGCGTTCCTGCCACAGTCAAAGTGAATGCTCCTTAAGACACATTCCCTGTTTCCCAGAGTTAGCCAGGTTCTGTTGCATTTTAACAGGCTATGTAATCATGCCATGTCAGTCATTATGATACATTTGCCAGTCTCCCTAATATATTGTTGCTGTGCTGGTACACTCTGGCAAATGCAAGAAGGGTAAACACAGTGAAACATGCTGTGTGTGTAAAAGGATTAGATGAATGCAGCACACGGAATGGAATGGACCAGTAATGGAAAAGTAAGTGGTGTAAAGCGCCATTAGTCTCCACTTGGACACTAAGTGCATATATGTGCCCAATAGTGAGTGCCAGTCCAAGCCTAAAAGAAAAGCAGAAACACCGCACTCGGCATGATTCACAGCCCAAGCAAGCATCCAAACATAAAAGTAGAAGTGTAGGGATCTGCCTTAGTTTTTGCACATGTCAGATCCTGAGATACTGCCACAGAAAAGGCCCCATGTAAGTCTTTTGACAAAACTGGGGAATACAATGCAGGCTGAGGGTGTCACACAGGGCATAAGTGTAAGCAAAATACCTGCCTGATTTTATGGCCCTACCAGACCAAGAAAGTCTTACACTTGAGGTGGAGGCAGTAATGCAGGTTAGGGACATCACAAAACTTCAAGTATAAGCAACTGTCCCAGTCAGAGAAATTGCCTACGACTGAAAAATAATTATTTTCTGAGCCTGCATCTGCAACTCAGGTGAAGTGCAAACAGTATAAAAAGCCAAGGAACTTGCGGAGCCCAACATTATGCCTGAATAGGAAGCTCAGTCTGAGTTGGGCACTCATAAAAAACAAAACACAGGCATCAGCTCCAGCCCAAGATGCTGCTTGAGTCTCAAATGCTGCCCAATCAAGAGGCCCTTGGGACCCTGCATTTTCTCATGATATGACGCCTGCAATACAGGATGAAGGTAAACACAAAAAGCACAAGTGGCTATCTGAGCCCAACTCAGAGCCTCAGTCATAAGAGTGCAGACTAAAGTGCAAGCAGCTGCCTGAGTCTGCCACACACGAGCCTGAAGCTCTGCCCAAACAAGAATACCTGCATGAGCATGACTTCCTGGCTGAGCCTGATTCTCCGCCTCTGTATTACTCCCTATCTCAGCCTGATTTTCTGCCTGTATTACCCCTCACCTGAGTCTGATTCTGCCTGTGTATTACTCCCCTACCTGAGCCTGATTCTCTGCCTGCATGTTACTCCCTACCTGAGCCTGATTCTCTGCCTGCATGTTACTCCCTACCTGAGTCTGATTCTCTGCCTGTATTACCCTCACCTGAGCCTGATTCTCTGCCTGCATGTTACTCCCTCACCTGAGCCTGATTCTCTGCCATGTTACTCCCTACCTGAGCCTGATTCTCTGCCTGCATGTTACTCCCCTACCTGAGCCTGATTCTCTGCCTGCATGTTACTCCCTACCTGAGCCTGATTCTCTGCCTAGTATTACTCCCTACCTGAGCCTGATTCTCTGCCTGCATGTTACTCCCTACCTGAGCCTATTTCTCTGCCTGCATGTTACCCCTACCTGAGCCTGATTCTCTTGCCTGTACTCCTACCTGAGCCTGATTCTCTGCCTGCATGTTACTCCCTACCTGAGCCTGATTCTCTGCCTGTGTATTACTCCCTACCTGAGCCTGATTCTGCCTGCATGTTACCCCTACCTGAGCCTGATTCTCTGTCTGCATGTTACTCCCTACCTGAGTCTGATTCTCTGCCTGTGTATTACCCCTACCTGAGCCTGATTCTCTGCCTGCGTGTTACTCCCACCTGAGCCTGATTCTCTGCCTGCATGTTACTCCCTCACCTGAGCCTGATTCTCTGCCTGTGTATTACCCCACCTGAGCCTGATTCTCTGCCTGTGTATTACCCCTACCTGAGCCTGATTCTCTGCCTGTGTGTTACCCCACCTGAGCCTGATTCTCTGCCTGCATGTTACTCCCCTACCTGAGCCTGATTCTCTGCCTGTGTGTTACTCCCTACCTGAGCCTGATTCTCTGCCTGTGTTACCCCTACCTGAGTCCTGATTCTCTGCCTGTGTGTTACTCCTACCTGAGCCTGATTCTCTGCCTGTGTATTACTCCCTACCTGAGCCTGATTCTCTGCCTGCATGTTACTCCTACCTGAGCCTGATTCTCTGCCTGTGTATTACCCCTACCTGAGCCTGATTCTCTGCCTGCATGTTACCCCTACCTGAGCCTGATTCTCTGCCTGCATGTTACTCCCTACCTGAGCCTGATTCTCTGCCATGTTACTCCCTACCTGAGCCTGATTCTCTGCCTGCATGTTACTCCCTACCTGAGCCTGATTCTCTGCCTGCATGTTACTCCCTACCTGAGCCTGATTCTCTGCCTGTGTGTTACTCCCTACCTGAGCCTGATTCTCTGCCTGCGTGTTACTCCCTACCTGAGCCTGATTCTCTGCCTGCATGTTACTCCCTACCTGAGCCTGATTCTCTGCCTGCATGTTACTCCCTACCTGAGTCTGATTCTCTACCTGTGTATTACTCCCTACCTGAGCCTGATTCTCTGCCTGCATGTTACTCCCTACCTGAGCCTGATTCTCTGCCTGCATGTTACTCCCTACCTGAGCCTGATTCTCTGCCTGTGTATTACTCCTACCTGAGCCTGATTCTCTGCCTGTGTATTACCCCCTACCTGAGCCTGATTCTCTGCCTGCATGTTACTCCCTACCTGAGCCTGATTCTCTGCCTGCATGTTACTCCCTACCTGAGCCTGATTCTCTGCCTGCATGTTACTCCCTACCTGAGCCTGATTCTCTCCTGCATGTTACTCCCTACCTGAGCCTGATTCTCTGCCTGTGTATTACCCCCTACCTGAGCCTGATTCTCTGCCTGTGTATACTCCCTACCTCAGCCTGATTCTCTGCCTGTATTACTCCCTACCTCAGCCTGATTCTCTGCCTGTGTTACTCCCTACCTGAGCCTGACCCTCTTGCCTGAGCCTGATGCTCCTGCCTGAGCCTGTCACCTGCCTGAGCCTGACACACTGCCTGAGAATGACACTCTGCCCAAGTCTGCCGTCTTACCCGAGAGAGAGAACACTCAGCCTGGGCAAGATGCACTGTGTGAGCCTGATCATCTTAAAATGTGAGTCCTTACACGTGTAGCACCACTCTCTCAATTAACCTATTCCTGTGTCAATGCCTGACTCTGAAATGGTTGTCCCAGTGCTACTGCAAGACCATGACAGTCACCGTTGTGCTTATACTCCTGTTTACCAATGGAATTCCCAAATATTGAAAAAATGTGTTCTCCCTTTACTGGTAATGCAGTTGTCTGTGGTGACACAAAGGAATTTATCCCATACAATATCTGCAATTATTTTTAGCAATGAAATAGTGTCTCATGTAGTGGTGCAAACAAATGTATATGCAGATCAGCTTTGATCCTATATAGGGACAAGCTAAAACCATGTGCAAGGCCTCACTAATAAAATCCTACAAATTTAGAGGAAATGAAAACATTCTGTGGTTTGACACTGGAAATGGGGATAGTGAAAAATCCACCATCAGCATGTGCTGCTCCACCCACCCTGCTCATTCTACTCCACTATTTCCAGCTACAGTAAAATGAGTAGGAACTGGTTTTAGCTTCTGCACCACAGTGACAAATTGTACTAAGATAGAAACAATGTGACCTACTGATAATTGAATTCTGCCCCAGAATACTGTCAGGCTGCTCTAACCATAGAGCTATAGGCTCACATGGTTTGCCTGACTATCCCTGGACACACATCCTTGCTCAGATATTGTAAATCCTGCTACTAGGAACAACTTACATGACAATTAGATGTTTTTGGTGCAGTATTAGTCACTGCTAAGCAATTAAGATCCAAATTGTAGTGAGAAAAACAATGTGACCCACTGAATTGAACCCAATCCCCAGAATGCTGTCCTGGTGCTCAAACCACTAAGCAATAGGCTACATGGTTGGCCTTACTCTTCACGGACACACCTCCTTTCTCAGGTTTGCAAATTGTTTTGTAATTGTCATGTCAATTGTTCCTAGTTACAGGATTTTCAATACCCTGAGAAAGGAAGTGTGTTTAGAAGAGTTGAGTCAACCACATGAGCCTATAGCTCAGTGGTTAGAGCACCAGGATGGTATTCTGGGGAGCTGAATCAATTCCCAATTGGTCACATTGTTTCTTTCTCACTACAATGTGTGATCTAAATTGTTTAGCACTGGTTATCACTGCATAAATGACAACACTTAGGCTTCTGCCAAGGGTCAATCCAAAGAATGATAGAATTTTAAATTAAGGCCTGTTGTTGAATCATCACTTTAAAATGTTTTTGAGATGTAGACACAATCCCAAAACATCTCAGTGGATGAATCCCTTCTGCTATTCAAGGAGATTTCAGCAATAATGCATGACAGGGTGTGTGTGGTGCTGGGATAACCTCACGCCTCAGGCGGTTAAGCACAAGGCTGCAGGCCGAGTGCATCCTACACCAGAGAGTGATGTTATCCCAGCACAAAACACACCCTGAGTGCATTATTGCTATTATACAATGGATCTTTTGTGAAAACAAAAGAAGAAATATGAAAAACACATTCTTTTTTACATTTTATAGATTTTTTTAGGTGAAGGTATATGTGTTTAAAAGAAATCCACATTTTTGTTGCCTGGAGTAGCTGGAGCTCTGCTACAAGTTGTCTCCGCTTCCCATGCTCTTGCTTGCCCCCATACAGTTGCTGAGTTGGTGTTACCATAGTGCCGCTTTGTGCCAGTAATGTTTTTTGTTGTATTTGCTTAACTGTTCAAAGATTCAGTGACTACAGCAAGCAGGAAGGAAAGAAGCTATTATTCTGAGCGGAGTTCGTGGAGTCCAACACGAGTGGCCATGGTTAATAGGTTGTGATGTGAGCTTTGCCACCCGGGTCCCCCTGCTGTCCTGGGAGGGGTTGAATTTTTTTGCCAGCATCATAATGACAGGGAGAATTTGGAGCAGGGTCCAAGACAGTGAAGAAACTTCCAGGGTGATTGGAAAGTCAAGAGGCTATTCCTGACTACCGTAAGTGTTAAGTTAAATGCTGTCGGAACTGAAGCTGAGGTGAGGTGAAAATATTTTGTTCTGCACTACAGTTTGCTGCAGGTTCACCCCTAAGTGTATTTTAGTGACGGAGGCTGCTGACTGTACTGCTTTGTGAAGTGCAGGGAAATGGCTACAGTGAGAAAGTGAAACCACACTCAGCAGTGCTTTATGCTAAGTGTGATAGCATGGAGTGGTTTCCTTTGTTTCTGGTGGTCAGGTTAAAAACACCCTCGCTCACATACTTTTTATTGGCAGAGTGAGCGGGTTTTGGCATTCATGGTGAAGATGACTGATGTGGGATTTATGTAAAATAATGGCTGAGGTATGATGTGGGATGCGGGGTGATTTTTAAATGTTATCTGGTTGTTTGTGTGCAGAACTTAATACAGTGATGTTGTGCCGGACAACATCACTGTTCAAATGGCAAGTGACCAATCAGAGCCTAAGATTCTTTTATTGCCATTGTATAATGATATTTAGAGAGGGGAGTTGTTTAACCAGGAGAGGCACACTAAGCAGAAGGCTTGTTTCACGTATGCACCTGGGAGCAAAGGAAGTTAAGTGACTTGCTCAGGGTCACACAATATGCAAGTGGGGACTGTAGGATCTCAAACTCAGGTCTCCAGGTTTGCAGCTCAGTGCCTTAAACCGCTGTGCTACACTGCTCCCATACTTAAACAATACCTTCCTGTGAAACGTGCCTAATATAGAATTAAATTGTACAAACGTGAAAGTTTCCACCCAGTACACATACCATTTCAGAACCTACGCGGGAAAAGATGCCACACAGGATGTCCCAGGCTGCCCCATGTCTGAACACAAATGAAAAAATTGTGTGAGACCTAACTCTTCTTCAGAAAATAACACCTCCATTCAAAGGGTTGCTACCCATGATCATCCTATGACTTGTGCATAATAATACAAAACACACAAAATGTGCAATTTTCACTCTTTTTCAACCTCTATGTCTGGTCATTTTTACCATGCATGGGCAAAATCACCCATTAATTCTGCAGAATATTCTAGTAACACAGATACCAAATATACGCAGTCTTACCATGGCATTCTGTACATACATACCTACCTATTATAATATGCCTATGTAGAAAATATTGTCATGCAGTGCTTTACTGCCTGCATTTCCAACAAAGAAAACGTCAATGCATTGTGTTACCAGGGAACAATATATATTGCTTTACAGTGTGCAAATGAAGATTTCAGTGATGTGTGAGACTGTCTCCTTCCCAGATGTTAGCAATCCATAATCCTGCATAGAATTAGGCTCTACAGCTAAAAATACTGAAAAAAATTGTAATATTTTGGCCCTTTTCTACCTATTTTGATGTCTAATTTTTCAAGTGTAAAATTCTCTATGTTCAGCTTCTTCAGAGTGTACTAACTGCAGGTGCCACAAATGTTACCTCCACCCAAGGATCCTTGGCACAAAATGCTCCAAACCTTTTATCATTACGTGTACAAGTGATTCAAAACACACTTAGCAACCTGTGGATGTGGGGCTTATTTGTACCAGAACCTGTGGTAAAGGAACATAAGTCTGGTACCATTGTAACCAGTTCTCTTCCAGAATCCAACAAAGGAGTGTTCATGTACCTGCATCCTATTTTACATATTTGGTTGCTAATGTGTGAGAATTATCGCATTTAATTATTTTTCATAGTCCTACCAAGCATAAAGGAGAATTATGGGTATCAAGTACTTGAGCAGAAAGCAATGTTACTCAATATTAAAACAAAAATTGTGTGCAGGTTCAAAATACATACCTTTCCTATGGTACCATAGTATTCTAAATGTTTACAGGCCATAGAATCAGTGCTGTGTGTTTTCCATTACAGGGCCAAATTTCCCCTTTAAAATACACTTAGCATCATGTCTGTTTAGAGTCTATTTCAACCAAACCTTTGTGGTAAAAGTACATAAAGGTAGTATTGCTGTAACTGGCTGTCTCATTAGTATCTACAAACATGGTATTTCTGTACCTCCAACCTACTGTATGTTACGTAGACACTTAGTTTGCTAAAGTGGGAAAATTATTCAAATTTCCATAATTTTCATAGTGCTACCAAATGTAAAGGAGGATGATGGGTAGCAAACATTTGTATGGCAGGGGAGTATACACATTTCTAAAACCTGCATTTTGTGCAGTTTCAGAGAAAATAGACTTTTCTTATGGTACCATGATATCCTGAATGGCTTCAGGCCGGAAAATCAATGCTGTGCATTTTTCCATTATAGGCACATATTTTTCCCTTTCAAATACACTTAGCAGCCTATATGTTTCTCATCTATTTCAACCAGACCATTGTGGTAACAGGACATAAATGTTGTATCATTGTAACCCTGTACTCAGTGCAGAATCCATAAATGTGGTATTTGTGTACCTCTAGCCTATGTTACGTAGACATCTGGTTTGCTAAAGTGGGAAACGTATGAACATTTTAATCATTTTTCACAGTTCTACCAAATGTAAAGGAGGATTATGGGTAGTAAACATTTGAATAGCAGACAATGTTACTCATTTTAAAAGACAGTATTGTGTGCCATTTTAGAAAATATATACTTTTCCTATAGTACCATGATGTCTTAAATGGCTACAGGCCAGAGAATCAATGCTGTGCATTTTTAATTATAGGCCAAAATGTTCCCCTTTAAAATACACTTAGAACACTATCTGTTTTGAGTCAGTTTCAACCAAACCTTTGTGATAAAGGTACATAAATGCAGTATTGTAACTGATACTCTTAGCGAATCCAAAAATGTGGTACTTGTATGCCTCCAACCTATGTTACATAGACATTCGGTTTTGCTAATGTGAAACATTATGCAAATATCCATCATTTTTCTTAGTTCTACCAAATGTAAAGGAGTATTATGGGTTGCAAACATTTTTATTTATTTTTTATATCTTGAATACAATACCTTTGAGTCAAAGACTCACAAACATTCCACATCAGAAAGAGATAAAACACAACAGAGGAGAAATTTAAACCAACAGCAGGCAGGCAAATATGTTAAATGTGTGAAAAGTAAACAGTTTGACAATCTGGCTGAAAGTGACTAGTGCAATAGGAGGAAATGGGAGTCAAGAAGGGGTTGGAAGGGGAGTGCAGCCAGCAGTCAGGAGACAGCAGGGAGTGGGTGAAGAGGGAGGGAGAGCTGCCAGCGAGTGGCATTGTCAATATGAAAGGTAGCTGAGAGGAAGGAGAGAAGGGGCAGAAGAAAGGGAAAGAGAAGGGGAACCAGTCAGTGGGAGTCTGAGGAACCAGAGGAAAGAGGCTAAGTGTGACAGTCACAGTGGCTAAGAGCAGCAAGGTATTGTTTAAGCTTGAGTTTGAAAGGACCAAGCTTAGGCTCATAAAACGTCAACGGGTAGCTCATTTAACCAGCTTGGGGAATGGAACCAGATAACAGGCAATTTTGCACATTTCTAAAACTAGTATTTTGTGCAGTTTTAGAAAATATATACTTTTACTATGGTAGAATGGTGTTTTGAATATCTATGTGCTGGAGACTCAGTGCTGTGCTTTTTCCATTTTGGGCCCCAATTTTCCTCTTTAAATGGCACTCAGAACCCTATATGTTTCGAGCCTATTCCAACAAAACCTTTGTGGTACAGATACGTAAATATCGTGTGTGACCAGTACTCTCTGCAGAATCCAAAGACTTGGTATTTGTGTTTTCTGGCCTGTGTTACATTGATATGTGTTGTGCTAAAGTGGGAACATTATGCAAGTTTCCATAGTTTTCCCTTGTAAAGGAGGGTTATAGGTAGCAAATATTTCAACAGCAGATAATGTTGCCTATTTTTAAAATCAGTATTTTGCACTGTTTCAGAAAATGACATACTTTTTCTATGGTACCATAGTGTCCTGAATGTCTAACAGTCAGAGAATCAGTGTTGTGCTGTTTTCATCATGGTCACAGATCTTTCCCTTTAAACTATACTTTGCACCCTGTATGTTTCAATCCTACTGTATTTCAACCAAACACCTATGGTATAGGAACATACATGTGGTATCATTGTAACCAGTACTCTCAGTAGACTCAACAAATGCATTGTTTGTGTACCTGCAGGCTATGTTACATAGACATTTGGGGGCCGACTCAAGATGTATGGTGCAACTCGCTGGTGGATGCAAGTTGCAACATACGCCCTACCCTGGGACCCTGTGCCAGATTCCAGAACAGGCAGGGTCCCTGGCACTATGCCCTGCAACTTACGCAGCTCCAGGGTTGTGCCACAGGAATGGTGCATCTGACCTGGGTGCCGCAAGCTGCAGCAATGTCCACCCATAGGGCACAAACCACGCATGGCATGGCCCCCAAAGCCCCACATCAAGACATCATGGCAATGACCCCACAGGGCTGGGGGGAGGTGGGGAGCCACTGGACAACCTTGAGGAGAATGGCAGGTGGGGGATGTGTACTGCACTTGGCAACTGCCCGGATGGGGCATGTGGTGCCAGCTGCCCACTGAGGTCAGCCCTGCCAATGGGGGACAAGGTGGGGACTCATGTGGGACTGTGGGAGGGGTTGGCTCTTGGGGTGCCAGGCACAGTGGTGCAACCCTAGTGGACGTAGGGTATGGTTAGACCAACTAATAGCTGGTCTAACCATACTTTGACGTGTCTGCTGGGGTTCCTTCTGGAATAGTGAATTGCCATTCAGTCGGCCGCACACCTGGAATAGGGTTGTAACTGATGCCAGAAACCCCCTTGTGCTATGTCACAGGGGATATCTGGCATAGCCTGTGGTGAAGCCTGTCTTTGGTGCAGGCAGCTGTGCCATGTCGCAGGCTACCTTCAGAATAGTGGGCAGGTAACGCATGTTCCAGCACGACTTG
The DNA here is from genome assembly GCA_016271365.2 of Neoceratodus forsteri. NCBI lineage: Eukaryota > Metazoa > Chordata > Ceratodontiformes > Ceratodontidae > Neoceratodus > Neoceratodus forsteri. Next base: position 253,742,094 of record CM028131.1, on the reverse strand, counting down.
GCACCATTGGGTTTGGTGCAAGTCACCTTGCAACATGCGAACCCATTCTGGAACTGGGCCCTTGGTTTGCTAAAGTGTGAAAACTATATGAATTTCCATCATTTTACATCGTTTTACCAAAGGTAGAGGATTATGGGTAGCAAGCATTTGGATAGTGGGCAATGTTGCCCATTTTAATATCAGTATTCCGTGTAGTTTCAGAAAATATGTACTTTTGTATGCTACAGTACCACAGCATCCTGAATGCCTTCAGGCGGATAAGTAATTTTTCCCTTTAAAATATGTTTTGCAACCTTCATTATGAGTTTAGGGCTTATTTCTGCCAGACCTCTGTGTAAAATTACATAAATGTGATACTTTTATAACCAGTTCTCTGTGAAATCTGAAAATGGGTGTTTGCTTACCTGCCCCTTATGTTATATTGGCATCTACTTTGATAAAATGTGAAAATGATGAAACTTTCAATTATTTTTCATAGCTGCAACAAATATAAGGAAGAATAATTGATAGCAAACATTTGGGTAGTGATGTTACCCATGTTTAAAAACAGTATTTTGTGTAGTTTCAGAAAAATATACTTTCCTACAATAACTTGTTGTTCTGGGTTTCTACATGCCAGAGAAGCAATGCTGTGCATTTTCCATTATGGTTCCAAATATATCCCCTGCAAACTAAACTTAGCATCTTATGATCTTAGGCCTATTTCTGCCAGCTATCTGTGGTAAAAGTACATAAGTGTAGTACCTCTGGAATGTGTGCACGCTACAGAATCTAAAAATGTTTAATTATGTACTGTTTTCTGTCCTTTGTTGTATCAGAGCTCCACAACTGCAGAGTATTTGTTTGTGACAACAGCAATTGGAATGAAATGCATACTTAAGAGTATTTTCGTTCTCCATCCTTGGCACTGTATTTATTTAGATTATCCTGCACAGTTGCATATATGTGGTTTGCTCAGCAGAGAGCCAACTTAGAAATGGAGCATTTTGCTATTGTTTAGCAAATGCATGTACAATCCGGTACAAAGGGATGCGATGTAGGTAGCCAAAATGTCACAAAGTCTTGGACACTCATCATTAATGCAAGAATTATTTTAAAGAATATTTATTTATTGAAATTGTTTCACCAGGAAAAGCACACTGGCAAGAACTGCTAGTCTCCAGTGCGACCGTGGGAGGGGTACAGTGGGGAAGCGGACAAGGGTAGTCCAGGTCCTGACATATATACATACAATTACAATACAGTTGGAAAACATTTGACAGAAATAGTTGGGCATAGATGACAATTTACCCTTACTTATAGTATAGTAGCAATTACATGGGAAGTCATGCTTTAAACCTTGAAAACATATAATTAGATAATACAGCTGCATATGTTTGACAGGAATAGGTGAGTGTTGATTAATACATATGCCCTAATAGTCGAGTAACAGTTACAATGAGAATTCCTGCTAAGGTATTGGGTTGTGGTATATAATGAGATGAGGGTAGTGCAAGCTAGCTAGCTCAAAAGTTGGGATCAAGTGCAGTAGTTGGATTGCTGGTTAGCGGTAAGCACCATTGGGCCTACTGGGAGAAGAAATATAGGAGTGTCTGAGGTAGAATAGATTGGAGAGTTAGCTGCAGGAGCAGTTTACTTAGCAGTGGTTGGCAAGGACATAGGATAGTGAGCAGACAGAGGAAGAGTGTGAATTTCAGAGGGAAGAGGTCCAGAGTTGAGGGAAGTGGTGAGAGAAGGTGGCCTGGCCAGCGTGGGCCGGCGTCTGGGGGATTAACAGGGAGCGGGAGTCTAGGACCTCCATATAGGTAAGTGCCAGAGGGGTGATATAATTGAGGTCAGATACATTGGGAGGGTACCAAACCAGTTCTTCGAGATAAAATTAGTACAGTGTATTAGGTGGCAGTTCTCATGAAGGGTAGAGCAAGGAGCGGTATAGCTCGCAGCGGTGGGTGCAAGGAGGAGCGCAAGAGCGAACCGCAGAAAGCATTAAAAAAGGTATCCAGTTTGGATAAACTGACTTGTGGGCAGCACTGTAAACAATATCACAATAATCGAAGGAGGGAAGTATCATCTTCTGGATAAGCTCACGACGGACCAGATAGGGAGGCTAGAACGGTTCCGATATAAAGCTCCGAGCTGGGCGGAGTTTTGTTAGTATAGAGTCAGCATGAACTGCGAAGGTGAGGTGGCGGTCATGCCAAACTCCAAGATACCAGAAGGAGGTGACGTCCTCCAGCTCTGACCCATCAAGGGTGTGGAAAAGTGGGAGGGAGGGAGCCTGGCTAGTCATTGGGATGTACCAAAAGTCATAGTTACAGTTTTTAGCATTTAGAGCTGGTGAGAGTTGAACCAGAGCTGGACTTTGTTAAAATCCGCCTGGAGGGTAGAGGCAACTGAGAGGCTAGGGAGGAGCCAGAAGAAAATAGGACAGTATCATCAGCATACATGTGGATCGAGGAGGCAGAACAAGTTTGGGGCAGGTTGTTTAGAAAAATAGAGAATAGGATAGGCCCAAGCACTGATCCTTGGGGACACCAGTGGACATGGGAGGAGAGGGGATATGGTATCACAATCCTGACAGATTGAGTGTGGTCTGTAAGATAGGCACTGAACCAGGCAGTAGCAGCTGTGGAGGCCAGAGTCAGAGAAGCTAAATAGTAACAGAGTGTGGCTGTGGCAGACTGTATCGAAGGCCTTGTCCAGATTGATGAAAATGGCAGAGGTGATATACAAATGCATACAGACTCAGTCTTAACAGACAGGCCTGCTGCTGTACTGTACATTTCAAAGACATAAGCTTTTGTACTGTTATTCATACGACAGCTTTTTATCCTGGCTGAAACATCAAGCTGTTTGCATCCAAATAAAAACTGTGAAGTTAACACAATGTATGAACATACGAAAATGTCAGCAGAAGCAGACCTTATGGTCTATCGAGTCTGCTTGATTGTCCAGCTAGCCCATCAACTTGCAGCTGCCTGACCCTCCCCACCTCTCTTAATCACAACCCCCACCCTGTCCAAACCCTCTTAAAGCCGCCCACTGTTTTACAGGATACCGCCTCCTCAGGCAGAGCATTCCACCTGTCCACCACCCATTCAGTAAAAACATGTCTCCTGATTTCCCTCTTGAATCTTCCCCTGCAGTCTCAGCTGATGCCTTCTTGTATCCCTCCCTCTTCTAAGCTCGAAAATCCCTTCTGTATTAGCTTTATTTATCCCTTAAGGTATTTAAAGGTTTCAGTCACACCCTCCCATCCCTCCTCTCCTCCAGGGAGTACATGTTCAGCTCTCCCAATCTATCCTCATAGGACTTTCCTCAAATTCCTGGATCATCTTGGTCACCCTACATTGCACCCCTCCAAAATTTGATGTACTTTGTCAGGAATGGGCACCAGTACTGCACGCAGTACTCCAGGTGAGGCCTGACCAGAGATCTGTACAAGGGAAGGATCACCTCCCTATTTCTGGAGGAGATTCCCCTACATATACACCCCAGCTTCCTGCTGGCTTTGCTATCACTTTCCTGCACTGAGCTGAGCTGTTCATGCTGCCTGTTATAAGCACCCCAGATCCTTTTCTTCCTCAGTGTTTTCCAACTGCACCCTCCCAGCTAATAGCTCCTCCTCTGGTTTCTAGCTCCAAAATGCAGTACCTTGCACTTCTTGGCATTGAACCCCAGCTGCCATGTTTCTGACCACTCCTGTTTTTGGTCACATCCTCCTGCAGCCCCTTCCAGCCTTCAATGTCATCTACCACAGCTCTCATCTTCATATCATCAGTGGACAGACTGATCCTACTCTAGATCCTGTGTGAGAGATCGGTTATGTACTGTATATCCCAAACAGCACTGGTCCCAGTACCTATCCATGTAGCACCCAGCTTGTCACTTCCTCAGTGATGAGAGTCCCCCTCACACCACCCTCTGCTGCCTTCCATTCAGCCAGTTGATGATCCATCTGACCATCTTTGTTCCCATCCTATGTATTCCAGCTCCCCCAGCCTCCCATGTGGCATGGAATCAAAGGCCTTGCTGAAGTCCAAATAGAGGACATCCATCGCATGGCCCTGTCCAGCTCCCTGGTCACACAGTCATAATACACTAATTAGATTTGTCTGGCAGGATCTGCCTGAGATAAACCCATGTTGTTGTCCATCCTGGAGACCATTGTCCTCTCAAAAGGTCACTAGACTCTCATTTAGGATTGTTTTCATGGCGTCCCCACAATTTATGTGAGGTTCACTGGTCTGTAGTTTCCTGGTTCATCCCTAGGCCCACTTTTTGTGAATGGGCACAAAATGGGCAATCCTCCAGTCTTGTGGTATGCATCCAGTGTCCAGGAAGGTATTAAACAGATTAAACAGTGGCCCTGCAAGATCTCTGCCAGCTCCCTGAGTACCCTAGGTAATGCCCTCTGGTCCCTGTGCCTTGTCCACCTCAGTGCCTTAATCCTTCGAACCCTGTCCTCTGTAATCCCTACATCAGTCACCTCCCCAACTACCTACTCCACCTCTCCTTGGATTGTCTATGCCCTTTCTCCTTCATGAACACAGAACAGAAGTATTCATTTAATATCTCTGTCTGATCCACCCTCTCCACCCACCTCCGTCCTTCCTAATCCTCAAATCTGGTCCTTTTCTTCCTTCTTTCTCTAATGTATCTGAAGAAGTTCTTTTTCTCCTTCATTAATACTCTGTACTGCTCTTAGCTTTCTTGAAGCCTTGGCGCCTGACTACCTGGTAACCTCCTGGACTTCTCGTATACTCATCCTTGTCAACTCCTCCTCTCGAGGGTCTTGAGTTTTCAAAATGCCTTCCTCTTGGCTGTAACCCTCCATAACCTCTTGAGTCAATGAACTGGGCTTTCTTGCCCTTCCTTCTTACTCCATGTCTTTGTACAAGTCCCAGTGGCTGCATCAGACCTTTTTAATAATATCCCATTTTGACTAGCATCCATGTCTGGTTGAATTCCGCTGAGATACCTACCCAAATTCCCTCATCCTTTTAAAGTCTGACACTTTAAAGTCAATCACCCTGGTCCTTGTATCTCCTTTTTCCTTACCCATATTGAGTGTGAACCATACCAAGTGGTGGTCACTCCCAGCCAGAAGGTCCTCCACCCCCAGTTCTCTCTAGCCTCTCCAATTGAAAGTTCCAGGTCCAGTGTCCTCCAATCTAGTTGGCTCATGTACCAACTGCACCAGGATGCTATCCTGAAATGCACCTAGTATGCCCTGCTCCCTTGCACTCATGGTAGTTGGAGTGCTCCGATCCACCCCAGGTAGGTGAAGTCCCTCACCACCACAGTGTTCCTTTCCTACAGACCCTTCTGATTTGCTCAGCTAGCTCTCTATCCAGGTCATCCACTTGTGCTGGTGGTCTGTATAACACCCCATCCTCAGCATCCTACCTTTCGAGTCCTGAAACTGCATCCATAGGGCCTCTGTTCTGTTTCTTTTCTCCCTTCCTCCCTTATACACCTTATCCCTTCCATACATAGAATGACACCCCTTTCCCCTTAGTCATATCCTTCCTGAATATTCTATACCCTGGGATCATCATATCCCAGTCCTGGTACTGGGTGGCCCACGCTTCTGTGATGATCGCAATGGCCACTTTCCCCACTGCCAGGAGAGCTTGCAACTCAGCTGACTTATTATCTAGGCTCCTTGCATTCAGCATGACCACCCTCCAATCTGTTTCCTTCCTTACCATTCCTTGGTTTCCCTTCCCCGTGCCTGCACCCTGACTCCTACCCTATTAACATGGGTGGTAAGCTTGTCTGGCTCTGCGCCCGAGATCCCTGCCTACACTTTGCAGATCTATGTCAGTAGGAATAGTTTACAAACTTTTGCATAATTAATTAGCCTTATAGCAGGAGAACTTAAAATACATGTTTTATATATAACCTGGTTCTCATACAAAAAAACTATAAAGAAATCAAAGGTGCACATTGCTATTTTTCACCATTTTATTTGTTAGAAATTAAATAGAGTATCACTGTTGTAACATGTTTCTCACTATACAAAAGATTGTTGTGCATATATTGCAGGCATAGAGAAGTTCAGCAGCATATAGCTTTCCATGGTTGTCAGTTAAATAATCGTCTTCCAGGGTCTTTCTGCAACAGTTTTGAGTAGAAATAGCATGTTTACATCTCAAGCAGAGAGTCACAGTCACATGATTAGTTATTGACAAAATATTATTACCTATAAAAGGTCACAGCCCACCAGTATAAAAACATTCACGGTTTCCCTACTTTTCCTTGAAAGGAAAATATAGATATTTTAATTTAAAATAGTATAGTGCAAACATTACAAAATTGTCTAGCTCAGGAGTATAAGATACCCTGGCACTGAAAGGGTTAATGCAAGCCCAGTCTGTAAAGACTATAGTATTTACTATTTGTAACTTATAGGAGAAAACAAATTATATACATAACATTTCCAGACTGTCTTTTACTTTTTGGTTTTACTTTGTAATGATGGTAGGAAGAATATGCAGATACAGTACCGCTAGTACATAAGAGGTTAAATAATGTGCACAGTCTATGAGTTAGAAACCTACAGTGCTATGTGTTTCTTTGGTATTACTATTTAACAAGATAGAAAAAACGAGATAACCGTTTAGTGCATGTTCTTGACCTGGATTGTAAAAGCACTTCCTGACATGGAAATTACTTCAATAAGTGACAGGTAATACAATGAAATTTACCTGGTAATGGGTTTGGGGCAAACCGTTTCCTCCGCTCAAATGATTCTATTATCTGCTCATTATTCAGGTCTGCAGAGAAATAAGTGAAAATCAGGGATAGCAGGGATGTCTCTCAGATTAGTCACCATTTAAATATTGATCGTTATAGCCTTACATGATTTTTGCAGCATAACAAGTTCTTGATAAATGCCACAGAACACTTGCCTAGTAGAGCAATCTACACCAATAAAATGTAATAGCTTTGAGCAGCTTCTTCTAAAAGGTCCTCAGGTTATCAGAGGAAAATTAACTATCTTTAGATATGAATGCAATAAATGTCAAAGAGACTTGGATATGAGAGGTTTAAACAGTGGATAGGAGCGTATTAATTAATTCTTTCTGGTTTCACATGTCTGCTACCATTGTTAGCAGAAAAAAAGGCTTTAAAGAGTTACTGACAACTCTAAGAAAACTTTGGAAAACATATATAAATATAAAATAGAGTAAAATACAGTTACCTCATTTTAATAGTGGTTTCAAAAGTAAACTATGAGTATACCAAATTTCTTTTCCTCAAATTGTCTGCTTGCTTTTAAATCACATCTAAGTAACAATGATTGCATTAACCCCCATTTTTCTCAACTTGTCCACAAAAATCATGATTGTTTTATGTTTTCTTCACAAAATTAGGTATCTGTAGTATTATATAATATGAAACCCTCAAAGTGTTAAGAACAGGTTTCCTTGTAACACCTCATAGGTTCTGTGACACTGAAAGCTCTTGAACTTTGCTTGCTGGCTCATGTGATGTCACAGAATTCACTCAGTGCTATGAATTACCCTGTTTGTAACACCTTAAGGTTAATTATTTTATGTATAATAGAACAGAACTAGGTTTTATGTGGCACTTTTCATACATACTGCATTCGAAATGCTTTACAAAGCTGACAGATAATGGTAGTGCAGGGGACGATGTGGTATGGTGCTGCAGTCGCTAAGCACCTACTGTTACACACGGCAGTAACTGATTATTATAGCCTGTGCTACTGAGAGAGGAAATGTTTCATGGGACACTGGGGATAACTTCCTAATCATTCAAAAGTGCCAGGATCTTTAACTTCTGCTAGGGCGCAGCCAGCAGAGATGGGCAGCAGGGATCTTGATTTAGTGCCTCGGATATAAAACTTCCATTTCATGTATTTTTCTCTCCCTTTTGTCTTCATTGTTAGGGTCACTTGCATAAAGGGATATTTCTTGTTTGAACTGTTTATTCTGCATAGGCTCCCACTGGAGGTACTTCTGTTTGTTATAGTATACTCTTGTCCATAACAAAAGACTGTGATGCCACAAGAACAAAACAATGACCCCAATGGAGCACAAGCAGCATATATTCCCATCTGAACTGTATCTTTCCTCCAAAATGATACTACAGTATCATGTATGATTCCTCCCCAGAGATGTAAATATTATAGCATACAGTATGGTTTGCCCTTATGTCTAAAAATCAGTGGCTACTCAAAAGTTGTTGTGCATGTTCTAAAAGTTGTTGTGTACATTCCATAATTAAAATTCATTCAGCACTGCACTATTTGCCACTTCATTAGAAAAAACAGTGCTGTTCACAAACAAATTCAAACAAACATGGTGGTGCTGCTTACCAAGCGGTTCACGAGACAGTTTGGACACGGACTGCGTAGCCGTGTTTCCAAACTGTACTAATTTTAAAGTAGTTTTTTTAAATGAACTGCTGCCATGAATTTTTGAAGGTCAGGACTGGAACTGGGACCACTCTGACATAGGTTGTAGCAGACTGAGCTGCCAACAGTAAGCAGGAGTGAGAACACAAGGTATGAAACCTTATGAAAGTTTAAACTTTCACAAATATAACTTATTTTAATCTTGGGAACCATATACTATATAAAATAGTATACTGGCAATGATACTCAAACAAGGCTGTGTTGCCATCATGGGTTTGAGAGGATGCTGGGACCTCTCAAACTTCGCTCTTGAGGTCCCTGAAACACAGCCTTGTTGTATATGGTTGTCCATACACTATTCCTTATATTTTTCTCTACTACTGTATTCCACTGGATGGGTTTCTGTAAGGAAATGCTGCATGGAAAGGACAAACTTAGGTCAGCCTGCTACAACTATTGAGGAGGCACTGCAGCCATAGATATCCAGTACAAACGTATAATTGCTCTAATATCAGTTAACATAAGCAGGCCCATTGGTGCAGGGGTAGGGGTAGTGCTACTGCTCACAATGCCAGCAACCCAAGTTCAGTAATAAGCTCAAGTCACAGTGGGGCTAGCCAGGGAAAGAGGATGGAACATCTGACAGAACTGCTCTCTTTTTGGTGGGGGGCTTACATAACCTACTGACTGCCACCTACTGAAGTCCGGGTGGAACATAGCAGATTGTTGGGTTGTAGCTGATACTGACATAGACTGCGTGATGTGCAAAACTGTGCCCTGAGCATCATTCCATGGCTGCAACCCAAGAGATGAAAACTGGAGAAAATGGCTACTGGTCAGCCAGACGATGCCTGCATCCATTGTTGGCTTTTACCTTTGCTCCTGGCTGCTCCAGGCTTCATCTCCACTGTGGGTGGCTGAATATAGTAGGGGAGCTGCCAGGAGCAGACAAGGAGGATCCACTTTGAGGGGTCTAATCTCAGGGGGTAATGCAGCAGTACATAATGGGTGGTCTGAGGAGTCCCAGGATGTCCAGTAGAGCGGCTTCAATGGACAGGAGGTGGCACTGACAGTGGACAAAGAGGTGCTGGTCAGAAGGGCCTGGGGTATAAACAGAATTGAAAAAATATATATATGTGGCCTGGGGCATAAACAGAAGTGAAATATATATATACCTGGTAGGACAAACACGTGTCTATGTCTTCTGTTAGCACCCTTTGCAAACTGTGTGAGAGGCCTTTTGGCACCATGCAATTCTGCTTAAAGTTGGACCAGCATAACATTCTGTGGTGATTTGCATATGCAGCCCATGATGCTTTGCATTGTGGGGGCATGTGTGAGTTTGTATTTTCTTGAAACTTGGCTTCCCAGCCAAATGCCCTTTGGTAACCCCTGCCTCAGTGTTTACACAGAGGTTCTTTGTCTTTAAATAGTTTTTTATTTTAATGGGTTCACTACAATATATCCCAGGCACACTGCCTTAGGGGTAGCTGGTCCATTCCACTGGGGTGTCAAACAGACGAAGCATACTGATGAGTCCTGGTAGGATGAAACACGTGTCTATGTCTTCTGTTAGCACCCTTTGCAAACTGTGTGAGAGGCCTTTTGGCACCATGCAATTCTGTAAAGTTGGACCAGCATAACATTCTGTGGTGATTTGCATATGCAGCCCATGATGTTTTGCATTGTGGGGCATGTGTGATTTTGTATTTCTTGAAACTTAGCCAGCCAAATGCCCTTGGATAACCCTTACCTCAGTGTTTACGCACAGAGGTTCTTTGCCTTTACATATATATATATACATATATATATATATATATACATATACATATATAATAACAACTTCCTAATTTTAGATAATCTGATATGACTATCCCCAGGTCCCATTCCATTTTGTTGCTGTTAGTACCCCCACTGTGTACTCTTCCCCTGCTTTTTGTTTCTCAGGTGCATTACTGCGGCTTCTTTGCATGAACCTAAGATGCCATACATTTGACCATTCCTCCAAACTTGCCAAGTCCCTTCTCATCCTTTCTACCCCTCTTGTGTTTTAACCCTGTTGCAGATCTTTGTGTCATCTGCAAAGAGGCATACTTTCCTTTCAGCCCCTCCATGGGACAGCGGGTCCCTGCTCAAATGTGGACTGGACCAGTAAATTAACTGTTCTAATGGCATATAGCTGGCTGATCTTTGCAGCAGTTTCTCAAAGAGAAGCTCAGACAACTTGGGTTGTATTCCAGAAGGTTCCAGAGAAGGGTGGGAGCATCTTCTGTGAGGCCATACTCCCTAACCACTTGCATAAAAAGGAGATGAGCAAAGTCTGTCGTATTCTGGGGAATGAAAGTCTTCATCCTAGGGAGTGTGTCATGTCTAGGATACTGACAATACTTGTGAGCTCTACTCGATCTTCCAAACAACAGCGGCATGAGTGACTCAATGCCTGTGTGGGACAGAGAAGCTGTGAGCAAAGACCTTTTCTAAGACCTGAGTAGTAAGAATCTTATTTAGTTTAGTCTGTTTCTGTTATTACATTTCCTATCATTTACAAACCTGTTTATTATGATTTCCCAAGTGTGTTCTGTGTTTCTTCATGTGTTATCTATATATCTCATTCATTCTGTGGCCATTAAATCATTTTCTATTTAATTCACCTGTGATTATGCAGGGTTTGTAAAAGGTAAAAGCAATTTTTGTACTGGACAACCCTAGTTTCTATCTGAGAGCAGGTACAAAGCTAAAATGAGACTGATTCTAAGACAGAAACATCTTTTGAGTGCTTGAAGTGTCTGTGTGTGTGTGTGTGTGGGGGTTCTAATGTCCAAAGGCTGGTTCTCTGTGAGTAATGGGATAATGTGGAACAAGAAGAGAACAGTCCAGTGGTACATTTCAAAAGGCCGATGGTAGAACTGACAGTCGCTGATGCCAGTTACCAGCCTGGGGATCCATGCTACAGAGATTTCTGGAGCAACATTAAAATTCTCACTGGGAAGTAACCTAGGGCTCTACCAGATTTCACTGTGACCCTTCTGCCCACTACAATGTCCTAAAGACATTGCAAATGCCTTTAATCAAGCTCTTTACAGACCTAAGCTCCATTCTGCCCTCGAATTACCTTGACCCCAATTTAACCAGGAATACTCCCAGCTACATCCCTCCGCACACCCTTAACTCTAATCTATCTCTTTTTACTTCAAGCTGATCACCGGTCTGAAACCATCAAATATGTCAAAAGGGTCCTGTGGTAGTGTGGGTCCCAATAAACAGATCATACAACCAGATAGGATGCATAAAAATGCATATGTCTGCATTTATCATTTTATTCAAAAGAAGAAAAAAAATACTAAATTTAATATATACAGAAAGGAAAAATAAATGGTGTTAATCCGTCACACCTCTTCAAACATCAGGAGATAATTCTTGCAAAATAAAACAATTACAAAATTCCTGAGTTCTTTCCTTCTCTCCAAACAATGTGGAAACTTGCACAATTTCTTCTTAGAACCTTCTCTCTCCTTGGCCAGAACCTTACTGACCACCTATCTCTCTTGGTTCTCCTAGAGGAACCTTTTGTAATGCCACAGGGTGACCTCATCAATCATGTGATGCCTTAATTAAGATGAACAATGGCATTTTCAAGCTTATATATATAAATATATATATTAAACCAACTAGTATCATTCTAGCATTCGAGGGTTTACCAAAAAACATTTATTTCCTCACAAGGTCCTAAAACAAAATATAGACTTAATTATAGAACTATGATGTCAGAGCATTAGCTTAGCTCCTCCCCTTCTGACATCACTCCTCCTTGAGACCATATAAGCTGCCATTTCATGAGTTGCCTGCTCTATAGAAGGACCTCTGCAACTAACATGGGCACTCAGGTAACAGTTTATTTTAGTACAATACCTTTTATTTGTTCCAGTTTCCTTAGTTTTATAGCCACTGCTTCTCAACTTACTAGCTGAAGTTGCAGCAGACACTTGCTTCTCAACTCAGCCCTCTGCTGTTTCAAGGATCTTTTGTTTACAAATGAAGCGGCTCCTTCTTGACATTTGTTTTGGGACACTGAGCTTGTTGGACTGCTTCTTCCAGTAGCCACTGAAGGTTTGCTGAGCATAGCTTTTCAGTATATATATATATATATATATTATTTTTAACAAGATGCAATTAAGTACTGACAGAAAAAAAAAAAAAAGGGGACAGTAAAGGATAGATAGAAGATTGTCAGGTTGGCCACCCTGACAAGAAAGTATAGGATAGATATTGAAATATAATAGAGGATAGGATAGAGTGAAAAGAAATAATGGGGGGTTATTGCATCTTTAAGTGATTGGTTATACTTCACAACAGGACCCCTATTACAGGTCCTAGGCAAAACTAGAATGGGCAGTGATTCGGTTGACATCAAGCTGCTTGCTCTTGCTCTGGAGGACATGGCCAACCCTCTCACTAAATTATTTAATACATTCTCAGAACTGGCACATTTCCAGATAAATGGAAAATTGCCCTAGTCACCCAGTCTTTAAAACCAGTGATGAAAGTGAACAGGAAGCACAGGAACTCCATTCCTGTACCATTTTGCAGCAGGAACAGAGTTCCTGTACTTCTCCACTGATATTGGAACTTAAATTCTTAAAATAACAATATAATGATCATTTCTGGGCCTGTGATTTGAAATCAGGGTTTCCATGATAAAATTTGACTTGTACAATAATGTAGTTCCCTAGATATATTGGATCTACTAGTGTCATACAAATAGATGTGTCTTGATTGAAAGAGTTATCCTTCAGATGGAGGATCCTCACTCTACCTTTTATATTTTCTAATGTCTGAGTTCCTGTACTTCTTGTCTACCACTTTCACCACTGTTTAAAACTGGCAACAAAAACAAGCTTGGTAACTACCGGCTGATCTCCATCTTACTACCCCTCTCAAAAGCCCTAGAGAATGGTGTCAGACCAAATCAGAGATTACATCAGTAAATACGATTTACTCTGCCCACAACAACATGGATTCCAAAATCCCATAGTACCGCTCACTGCACTCACTTTTTACTTTTTATTTATTTATTTAGTGATTCAGAAAATATCTTTGAGCACAAGCTCTTTACAAAGGTTCCATGTCATAGGCTGCAAAACAAAGAACAATAGGAGAAAGCAAAGGTACATTACAGTGAACGTTACAGCCTGGATTCAGAACTTACAGAATATCTCAAAACATAGGTACAAGTTAAAATAACAAGAAAAACACTTTATGGGGGGAATAAGCAGCCACAGAGTGCCTCATCAGTAGTTCAGAGGGACGGGGATAGCTGGCAGTGGGGTGAAGAAAGGAGGTACGAGAGAGAGGTATGTAATGTGGTGGAGGTGAAGGTGGGGAAGAAGAGTGATAAGATATAGGGATAAATGGTGGGGTGAGGGAGGCTGAGTGGAAAGACATGCTAAAGTAAATGGTGGGGTGTGAGGGCATGGTCAGGTAGCCTGCATTAGTAGTGACTGTTAGGAAACTCATGGGACTGTGAGTTGGGGAGGGTGGGGTGGCGGGTGCGAAGGAGCATGACACAGACTGATTGCTGAGGCAAATAATGAGAAGGGACAGAGGTTGACTTTACTTTCCACCTTTATGATGCCCTTGACTCTGGAATGATGGCGGAGTCCATATTTATTGACCTAACCAAAGCATTTGACACTGTCAATCACCAGATCTTGCTTGACAACCTCTTGACCCTCGGCCTGTCCACTGGCAAAGTTACTTGGTTCTTAAGCTACCTCTCACAAGGAATCAGTGTATTAGTATAATGGAGTCTCCTCAGAGACATGGAACATTACACTGGGGTCCCCAAGGATCAATCCTAGGGCCCTTACTGTTCAGCCTCTTTATCAATGCACTGCCTATCAATGCACTTCGTAATGTAAGCCCTGCAGTGATCTCAGTCCTGGGTTTCTCCTGCCTGAAATCACTGCAGCTTTCCAAGATAGCTTCTCCAAACCTGAAACCTGGTTCTCGCTCAACAGGCTACTCTTAAACTACAAAAAACTAAATCTATGCACTTCTCTATTCAGCACTCCAAAAGAATGCGGACCGCTGATCATCCAAAGCCACAAAGGAGAAGTCATAGAACAGGTCTCAGCACTCTCTTCAAATATCTTGGCATCCACTGAGATAATGCCTGTCTTTCACCACTCGTGGACCATGTCATAAAATCCAACCAACATCAGACTTGGGATCCGTTACTGCCACAGAAAAGCCATGACCCCTGAGGCCCTCAATCTTGTCTCTCGAAGCTCCATGCTATCAATAATTGACTATGGTCTAATCATATATAGTGCTGCCACCGAGACAGCGCTAAGTTGTATAAAACTACTGCTCAATAAAGTCTGTCAGCTTCTTCTAGGGCAGTCCACCCCTCACCTCATACCTGTAACCTGGATTCCCTCGACTGGTGGCTCCCTCTACACCTAAGGACTAAGTACCAAACATGCTTAATTGGAAAAAAGCCCTCCTAGGACTAACACCTGATTCAACCGCTACCGTTTTCCACTAGAACCTGAACTGAAAAACTACTAGAAACACAGTGAAGGCCGTCTTACATGTCCATTTAAAAGAAACTAATTTGCCCAGTGGTCCCTTTCACTGCGGGCCACAATGGATGAATGACCTGCCCACCACCCTCTTACAACATGAAAAATTGGCCCTATAAGAAAGACCTTCATATCCTCTTGGCCAGAACCAACCACTGTGATGATCTTAAAGATGAACACCTCTTCTCATGCCTCTGGTTTCCTCACCTACCCAGTTCCCTCTTTTCCTACCCCACAGCCCCTCTACCCCCATATTCACTGTCTCAACCACCTACCAGCAGCCACCTACTACTCTTTGCTCTTGTCATGCCTAACCTGCCACTCTCTGCTGCCTTCCTACTATCTCTCTTTACCTCACTCAATCCCATATGGACAATGCCTCTTCAGCAGCTGCCCTTACCCCCACTACCCCATGCCCGACTACCTCTCACTCATTCTCACCCACACATTCTCATCACTGGCAAAGCCACCATTGGCTGCTACATCCCTATTCACTGCACTTAGTAACAGGTAATTTGCACTTAGTAACATGTCTATATTGTACTACTGCTAAATTGCTGGATATTGAGTTAACCTGTATATATTACATTGTCTGCCAGCATTGCATTCTGTTTTGTATTCTATCAACAAATATGTCCTGCAATGTAATTATAACTGACTAACAGTCAAACTCTTGTACTGAATGTTTTTCATTATTGTACGTATTGTACTGTTTTGATTTCTTGACATGGAGCCTTTGTAAAGAGCATCTTGGCTTGAAGGTTGTAATTCGAAACTGAAATAAAAAAGAAATACTTAATGAGGTTTTTAATTTTGCCTAAGTGACTTTTAATTTGAGAGTTGTATGCATTTCTGTTACTGTAAGGATTGCATATGATTGCTATTTATGTTGTTAATAAACTGAAATTAAATTGATGCAGACTGAATTGAAATTGACAGACATCTCTGTGACTCCATACACACCCACAGAATAGTGTGATAGTAAAGATACACTATTTTCATGTCAAAAATATAGGTTCTATATAGCTTTACTTGTAAAAGCCAGACAGAGACATAACCTCCACACCATCTGTTCTGCCATTCACTTCAGCATAGCTTGGTGGCACACTGGATGTGACATAGGTAGCAAGCAAAGAACCAGTAGTTCAAATTCAGGAAGACTATAATGGGAGGGCTAAAACTGAGGTTCAATGTGGGGAATAGCTCCTCCCACATCCCTATAAAGGCCAACCTCCCATGGCAGTTCCCGCTAGCGTGATGCAAAACACCCCGTTTTGCAAACCTGTCGTGTGACTGAGCCTCCTGCTTCCTTCTCTGTTGCTCCTTGCTTGCTGGCCCTTCTTTGCTCCTTCCCATCCCTCCATTTCCCTTCTCCTTATTTTGTGTCCCCTCTATGCCCTTTGTTGTTTTTTCCTTGTCTTGCCAGCATCCCCCCACCCTCCATCCTGGTTGTCTCCCTCCTCCTGTGTGGTTTCCATTATCCCCTTCCCAGCAGTCCTCTCCCCTTCCCGTACCTTCTTTTGTTTTCATTTCTGCTTTGTGGCTCCTTTCACAGCTTCCTCTCCATTCCAGGCCCTCCGCTCCTGACCCTTCCCCACTGGCGCTTCTGGATCATGCTTTTCCTGTGTGCAGTGCTCTCCTTGCTGGAGTCCCCTTTAGGCACCTATTTTTTCCCCTTGCCTGCCTTCGCTGATGCAATTTGTCCTTCTGGTACCACGCCTGCTCCCTGAGGTAAGCTTATAGTTCTTTACTTTCTCCTAGTTTCTCTGTTCTGTCCTTTACACAGTGCCTGTCCACTTGCCCCTTGGTGCCTAGTCCGCTGTTTGCTGGTGCTGTGCTGTGGACCCTGTGGCCCTGTGTGCATCTGTGGCACCTTCTAGAAGTCACATTGAGTGCTGTTAGTCTGGGGTGAGGCAGCCCCACTCTTCTACTGGGGGTCCTTCTGGGGTTCGGGCTCTCTACTTACTCATCAGTTGTGCATGTCTTCATGGCCCAGTTGAGATCCTCCCAGACAACTGTCTGTCTCCTGCCCATTGGCTCCTGTTGCTCGTTCCTGGACTTTCATCCTAATTCAACTGCTGTTTGCCCACCAATGGCTTTGACCAGTGGCTTAGCTCAGCCCAATTTACTCGGACTGGCTGTTCCTGTTCCTCCCATGGGTACTTTTGTGCAGCGCTCTGTTACAACCCTTTCAACAATCCATGCTTACAAAAACAATTCTCCTGGTTCCTCTCCTCCCCTATCCTGCAGCTACCCTTGTTTGCCCTGGGTCTCTCCTTCCCGGAGCTGCTCCTCCTTCCCTGCTGCTTTGTCTTCCTCTCCCCGTCCTCATTTTTGCCTTTGTCCCATGCTTCCCTGTTTTCTTTTGGGCCTCTTGCTCCTTGCAAAAACATTCTGTCTCTATCTCCATGCCCTTCTAAAATTCAGTCCTATGTCACCCCTGACCCTAGTCTGGCACCTGCTCCCCTCAGTTTTTCTTCAGCTAGGCCAACCATCGTAATCAACCTTCCTTAACAGCTAATACCTGCTACCTATGCTGCTCATACCTTCCATTTCTTACTCCCAGCATTTACATACCCTGCTTTAGCCTAGAGCAGAGCTAGGGGATGAGAGCATAACAGTGGGTAAACTCCCTGTCTCTGGGGATGGGAGCCTGTTTCCTCTACCCCCAGTCTCGACCAGTTTCTACCCAGCCAACTTCTTCCTGTCTCTGTCCCTAACTCTACCTGGTATGGCACTGTGTAAAGATTAGCTTGCCCTGACAACCAGGGATGGAGCCTGTGTCTTCATTCTACAGTTTCAACCAACCACATTCTCTACCTGATACCTGGTTGCCGATTTCTTTGGGAACGGGACCACTGTACCCCATTTGCCTCCAGTCTCCCACCTCACTCAACTATAGCCTATACATCCATGGGCTCAACGTGCTTGTCCCCGCCTCGGTCTGCCTGCACATTCTAGATTTGGACCGCGCCATTTTAGCCAGTCTCCACCTCCACTTGGTCCATTGAACTCCTGGACTTCTTGCTGCTTGCCTTCCACCTCCTCCCATGCTCCTGTACATCGTTGTTGTGGCTTGCCTTCTGCCTCAACCTCCTCCAATCTCCAGACCTTCAGTTCCATAATGCCATCTCCTCCCTCATTGCTACTCCGGACAATTCTGTTTCCTTATTGCCTTATTCACGGGCATGTCTGCCTGCCTTCCCTTACTTCCTCCGGATATGTGCTTCTGCTCATCTTCACGGATGTGTGGCCTGAGGCCTTCTACAGTTTTCCCTTATGCTGCCCTTGTCCCTTCCAGAGGTCTTCCATCAGCAATTTTTGTGCAACTCCTCATCAGCAATTCCAGCTCAGCCATCTCCTTCGAGGTGGGAATCCATTTGCCATCGCTGCTGCACCTCGCCACCACTTGCTGCGTCTTCACCAACCCTTTGGAAGTGGGAACCTTTCACATCATTGCTGCCCCTTTCATGTCAGCAATGCCTGTTCCCCATCTCCTTGGAAGTGGGAACCCATTCTCATCACCGCTGCACCTTTGCTATCAGCAATTTCTGTTTGCTGTTTCCTTCCAGAGGTGGGAACATTGAGCCTCCACTTTGCAGCACCTGTACCTGATTTGCTTCTTGGTCATACATGGATCCATCACCTGAGGCCTGATGCAGCTTTCCTGCATCCCATTCCAATATGTTGTGGCACTTGCCCCAGTTCTGTACCTTATCTGCACCTGCTGATGTCAGTACCGCCTGGCCTCTGTTGTCTTCTTCTCCAGCTCATCCTTCTGTCTTTGGTCTTCTGCTTGGAATTCTTTCTCCATCCTTGGACTGCTACCTTCCTCTTTGCAACCCTGGCAGCTCAGGGCTCTTGCATGTTTGCTGTGTCTGTTTTGGACCTTCCTACAACTATCGATGTCCCTCATCCCTGCCTGATCAACTACTCCTACCCGCTCATCTGTCTCATAATCCTGCCTTGGCCATCATAATAGCTCCTTCCAATGCTCTATGGAGTACCTGTTCATCTCACCTGAGGAAACCTTCTTCTAGCAACATCCCTTGAACAGCTTGCCCTATAGACTGTTACATCTCAATAAAATCATCAGTACTTCCCAATAGCCTCCCCAGGACCCAATTCTGGAATCCTGTTCATCTGGACCATACAAGATCTCATCTTCCAACCAACACAGCAAGATGTTTCCTTATATTTTCAATTAATTCAAACAGTATGGACACTACTACCAATGTCTTCATAGAATCCAAGATTTAGTGAGTCTCCTTCACTCCTATCTTCTTACCGAGAAACATATCCCTCATTCCTCCCGAGGATGTACCAACTCCATAATAACCATCACTATTAAGGATAACAGGAACCACAGAATACCTCATTAGCAGTACTTTCCTACAGCCCTTCTACCTAGCACTCCTTTTTCCTTACTCCTCATCGCTTTCCACCCAACTCTCCTTTCTCCCTTTCCTACAGTCTTTTTTCCCAGCACTTCCTTCCTCCCTACTCCTCCACCAGCTTATACCTCTGCCCTTCTGCCCCATTCCAACTCACTCATACTTATCCTATCTCCTGGCAGGGTTCTCAGCATCCTGGGGAGTCTAGTACTGAGCTATTGCCTCTTCCCCACCTCCTCCACCCCTCCTCTCTCCTAATCAAACTAGCAAGTTTTTCTCCTTCCCCCACCCTATCACTAGCTCCATCCTCCCTTCTCTACTTCTCCTCAAAATCTATTTCACTCCTCCTCAGCTATCTCCACACCTCCATGTGCTCCAGTCCCTGGCTGGGTTCTCTCTGCACCAGCAGGGCCTAGCCATAGCCCATCCTGTCCCTCCTGACCACTTCCCCACTTTCCCGACTCCTTACTTCCAGCACTTAAATAGATATTAGTTCCTCATACCCAAAATTGCACTTCCATCCCAGTCTGAGCATAGCATACTGCATGTAATAGTCCTCAGTCAGGTTTAATTACTAATTCAGTAAAGTCAATTCTTCAATTGTTTAATGTATGTGTCAAGTGTATAACGATGTGTCAGTTTATGTATGTGCCAATTGTATAATGCATATGTCCTTTACATAATAGTGTATGTGTTTCCACAATTCTGGGTTAAGTTCATTGTATGTATGTCAAATTGTTGCATCCTACTGTACCTACTCTACCATTCCCCCACCGGTCACATCAGGAGACAAGCAGCTTGTTGTTCAGTGTGCCTTCCTAGTGAAATATTTAAATAAATAAATAAATAAATAGAACTGGCATCATCCATTATACCTGTACCATTTCCTCATAGTCTTTTTCTAAAAGCGCTGACCATGTTATTCAACTCATATTCCCTGAATAAGCCGTGGGATGTTCTTAAGACCAGCTACTATCCCAGAATATGTATTGTTGGATATCTGGTGCCTAACTGCCTTGCTAAAGTTACTCTATCCATGCCTCCAGCCCCTGGTCTTCACCATAATTCATAAAGTTATCTACATCTCTTTATCATGTTACCTAAATCATGCCAGCTACCTATGTAGTGGTCTTTCTAGCTCATCCATTAGGACTTACCTCCCATACTCCATCCAGTGAATACCACCACTGAGATCAGGCTTCTACTGATTCCTCAATCTGCATATCCATGCTGACCTGACCACCTCTCTATCCCAGTTAGGCCCCACAACAGTCCTGTACCTGACCAAGCATGCTAGGCACCCACTGAATTCTCACCCTAGCTCTCAACTTCCCTTTGCCACATCAGTTTATAGACTCATGCAAGACCCATTCTCAGGATCCACCAGCAAGGCGAAGCTACCATGGCCATAAGCTCCAGACATGGGCGATGAAGCCACAGCAATACCCATGTCCACCATCTCACACTAGCAGTCCTTGCTGAATATGAACCTATGCAAATCTCCTTATAGTAACAATAACTATTGAACCTCTAACTCATCATACTGAACTTTCCAATTATTCTCATCAATATCCAGTTACCAACTCTACAACATATGCAACCTTTCTTCATTTGTCTGAAATCATTTACATTACCCCCACTACCATGTACCAAAAGCTTCTGTTTGAATCCTTGATCAGCTCCAGATGCCTTCATAGTGAAATACTGCACATTGCTGAACTCCAAGCCTTGAGACCTAATCCAAATGTCAAGCCTCTACTACTTCATCGTTTAGCCTTTTCAATTCCTACATTTTCTTAATCAGTATTGACATTAACCTCTTTTGGGAACAATGCAAATATCAGAACCGCTTACCACTCTACAAAGGAACTAAGCACTTTATCTTGCCTGTACCCTCTACAAAGTCTGACAGATTACTTTAAGGATTTCATAACCCACCATACTTCCTGCAGTTCAGAATCTGGCAGCTCATTTAATTAATTCATGTTCTTCATGCTCACATTAACTTTGTACCCAACGAATATCATCCAATATCACATTGGAATCCTGGACCAAGTTCACCCCTTTTCAGCTGGACTTAATCCATATTCGGGATCAGATATTCCTTCAGACTGGACCTGCCTCTTTAACCTCAGAACTGACCTTCCTGAACACATCACCCAACAGACTCTGAAGATGGAACATCATCCCTACAATCAATTCACCTTACTCAGAAATTAGAATATGGCTGCAAGAACCTAGGATCATCTCCTCTTAGTTTGCCCGGAGGATGGGCGAGTCAGTAGCCATGGATCCTCAGAGGTTTCCTCCACCTGGGGTGTTCCTCTCCTGTGTGCTTCTGGTCATACTCTCCATGAGTTGGAGGAGGTAATTTTGGGCTTTCTATTCCCTACTCACTAACCAGCTTACTTACCAGGGGTGGGAATAGAGAAAAGCCAAAATGTCAACTACAGTTACATAAGCACTACTAACCCCATACTCTATTCACCAAAACACTGAATGGGAGGGCTAAAGCCTGAGGTTCAATGTGGGGAATAGCTCTTCCCACATCCCACTTTAAGAATGTAACCACCTGTAACTGTGCAAGAAAATAATTGACATATTCCTCCTACCTTATCCCCTGCCTTATCACCTCCTCCCTCCCCCCCCTTTTGACCTACAACCCTCCTTCACCACCTTTCCACTCTGCTCCTGTCCCACACCATCTCTAGCTACTTTGACAATGCCAATCTGGCTGCTTACCATTTCCTCATCATCCCCATAGCTTAACACAGACCTATTATTTGACATGTCTCACTATCCCCAGTGTATCCCTACCATGCAACAACATGATGTAATGTAATATATTCCTATTTTTAAGATGTACCTGAAACTAGCAAGTCCTGTACCTCATGTGCCATTCTAACGATTTTCATGATGCCTACCATGTATTCTTGTTTCACTGTTATCTTAATTTGTACTTACTGTATTGTATTATACTTGTATTTGCTCTGTTTTGTCCCTGACTTGGTACCTTTGAAAATGGGAATCTTGACTCAAAGGTATTAATCCCAATTGAAATAAATAAATATATATATATATATATATATATATATATATATATATATATATATATGAAGGTCAGCCTCCCATGGCATTTCCCCACTTAGTGCATTGGGAAACACCCACTGTCCACTCCTGCCTCCTCCTTCTCTGGCACTCTGCTCACCCTTGGTG
The DNA here is from genome assembly GCA_016271365.2 of Neoceratodus forsteri. Taxonomy (NCBI): domain Eukaryota; kingdom Metazoa; phylum Chordata; order Ceratodontiformes; family Ceratodontidae; genus Neoceratodus; species Neoceratodus forsteri. The sequence continues at coordinate 253,719,511 of CM028131.1, read as the reverse complement.
CTGGGCCTTTGTTCCCTACTCACTACCTGGCTTACCTACCAAGGGTGGGAATAGAGAAAGCCAAAAGTAAACTGTAGTTACATAAGCACTGCTAACCCCATTCTCTGTTCACAAAACATTGAACATTTGTTCAGTCTCACTAAGAGATCAAGGTTCAAATCCTAACAGGGACTTTTACATTTTTTCTAAATTTAGTTTCAGCAGGAAGTTTCACTAGAGTGGTGATCAATGGTGGTGTGGAGCTGAAAGAGTAAATTTTATTAAAAAACAAAAAACTTAGTTATGAACAACAGTGTTTGCAGATAGGACATTTTTCTGTTAGTACAATTCATAGTATGTCTATTACCTGAACTACAGCGAACATATGCAAATAATTCAGTAAATAGATAAAACATCATTTAAAATGCATCTAATACATCTTCCAAAGATTTTCTCGAGGCATCAGTAGCTGTTGTAAACAAAAAGGTTTGTGGTGGGAAGGTCTTGTCAGACTAACCTGATTTTTTACTTTGACTAGGTGACCAAGGAAGTAGACAAGGGCCACGCTGTGGATCTGCTGTACTTTGATTTCAACAAGGCTTTTGATTCAGTACTACACAAAAGGTTGCTCAAAAGATGGAAGACCTGGGTGTGGCTAAAACCATAGCAAACTGGGAGGTAGCTGGCTAGAAGGGAGGCAGCTGAGGGTGGTAGTCAATGGGGTTAAATCAGAGGAAAGGAGATTACAATTAGGGTGCCACAAGGATCTGTTCTGGGTCTGGTCCTCTTCAGCATGTTCATTAGTGACATTGGTGAGGGAATCCAGGGCAGGCTGTGTCTCTTGCAGATGACACAAAACTATGTGGGAGGGCGGATAGTCATTAGGGAATAAGGGATCTTCAGAGGGACCTACAGAAACCAGAGGGGGTGTTCAAAGCTCTGGCGGTTAAAATTCAATGCACAAAAGTGCATGGTAACACATCTAGGCAAAAGGAACCCCAAGATGGAGTATTGGATGGGTGGGGTGAAACTTAGCACTACAGAAGAGGAACAGGATCTAGGAGTTGTCATCAGTAACTCCTTTAAACGAGCCAATGCAACAAGGCCTGTAGCAAGGCTAACAGGATGCTGACATTTACCAGGAGGATATTGATAGCAGAAGAAAAGAGGTATACTTCCCTTCTACAGATCCCTGGTGAGGCCTCACCTGGAGTACTGTGTCCAGTTCAGGAGCCCTCACCTCAGAAAGGGCAGGGATTGGTTGAAGACAGTGTATTGTAGAGTAACATGGCAGATCCTATGAGGAGCCTCAAGACACTAAATATGTACTCACTGGAAACCAGAAGGAAGAGGAGATACAGAGATCTTCAAAGTTCCTTAAATGAATTAACAAGGTAAACTGGGAATTATGTACCCTGAATACCAAATCGAGGTCATGTGGCACGAGTGGAAATTAACAGGAGGGAGGTTCAGGAGGACTTGAGGAAGTACTTCTTATGGAAAGGGTGGTGGGAATTGGCCTGATTGGCCTATCGGACCCCTCGCCACTTATCCTATATGTAAATATAGCATTACCTAAAAACAAACTTTTGGAGGCTCAACCTGTGTCTTTTTTTTTTCAATTCAAAGTTCATTCAGTTTTATTCAATTACAGACAGGATCTCCTGATATATTTATACATTAACTATACAATGTTACAGTATAAACTTGGGAATAGATCCGCCTCCCTCCTCCCCCAATCCCTCCCTCCGTTCACACAGAGACAAATCTATCTGTTATCAGACTCCCCATTGCAAGGTACAGAACTTCTATGAATTCTGAAGTGAGTACAGAGTAACCAGAGGACCCCAATTCTTGAGAAATTTCACGATTGATTATGTAACTAGCAATTGTCTTCTCTAGGCGTAAGATTGGCCAACAATTCCTGTAACCATTCACTGTAAGAAATTTCAATTAACCTGTGACTTTTAAATGACCAGAAAGGTTTAGAACTGATCCACCAGTTCATCACACAAGCTGTTCAGGATAACTCAACCTCAGAGGGTAGCAACGTAGAACTGGGACACAATAAAAGCGATAAATCATGGCAAATTAATAGCTATTGCAGTGGCTAGGAAAAGAAAGCAACAGGAGAAACAGAAAAGTTAGAAACCCACATACTGACCTTAGAGAAGCTACAGCAAGAAAAATTGATAGACATAGGGAAAAGGAATTAATAAAACTAAGAAAAGCACTCAATCAGTTACTAGACCTTAAGGTGGAACATAACCTGCAATCAAAGTGAAGATATTATGAAGGGGGCCTCGCTCAGTAAAATAATTAGCACTTCACCCACGGGTGAGAAGGGCCAGAGCCCATATACCTTAATAGCTCATCCCTCAGACAAATGTAAGAGTTAGCTGAATAGGAAAAATCTATGAGGCCTCATGGCATACTACACCAAGTTATATATGCAGCAAGAGAGACCAGATGCAGAGCAGAACCTAGCCTTTCTACACCAACTGAACTTACCCCAGACATCAGAGACACAAAATACGGCTTTGTGAGACCAGTCACGGTGGAGGAGATCCGTGCAGCCATAGGTTCCAGTAAGATGGGTAAGAGTCCTGGCAGGATGGCCTTCCAGCTGAATTTATAAAAAAATTTAAGGGCGGTGTGGTGCCACTGTTACTGACCTATCAGGAGATCCTAGAAGGCTCTACCCAGTACTACCGCCATCTTGGAATGGCGGTAATTTCGCTTTTGCCTAAACCCAGCAAGGACCCTCACCTTTGCTCCTCAGACAGACCTATCTCTGTTCTTGATGTGGACCATAAACTTCCAACTACTATTCTAGCTAAAAGATTGGAACATATTATTCCCAAAATAGTTCACAGGGATAAGACAGGGTTCATGGCAGGGCAGAGTCCACAGATAGCTTACGTAATAACACTAATATACCAGCCTTACTGGTAAGTGTGGATGCTGAAAAAGCATTCAATTAAGTTGCCTGTGAATTTCTGTATGGGGTCCTTGCTGGGTTCGGGTTTTGGGAAAGTTTGTTGACACTATTAAAAGCCTATATACAGGCTCTCAGGCATATGTCCATGCCAATGGCACAGTGTCGATAGGGCTTCAGTTGGACAGGGACACCCGACAAGGATGCCCACTGTCTCCCTACTGTTTGCTTTCTATATTGAACCCCTGGCACAGCGTAATTAGACAAGATCAGGGATCGGGGATAATGCATGGCTCATAGGAGCACAAGGTTGCCCTGTACGCAGATGATATTCTTTTCTACCTTAGTAAGCCTGAAGAATCTCTTTGAGAATGATGCAGCTAATAGATGAGTTCTCTAGTATCTCAGGATATACATTCAATGCTACAAAACAGAAATATTAAGACTCAACTATCACCCCAGACCACAATTCTGGCAGAAGTACCTGATGAAATGGAATACAGAGGTTCTTAAATATTTAGGTATTAGGTGGAGATCCTCAAACAAATATTTATATACTGTATAGATAATTATACCCTCTAATCAAACGAGCAGAAGAAGATATAAAGAAGGTTGCTGCTGCCCCTCCCAATGTATGCTCAGATACAAGCAGTGAAAATGACTCTCCTTCCTAGGTTTTCATATGTATTTCAATGTGCTCCTACCATATTGTCTCAGAGGTGGTTTGCTGAAATGCAAAGAAAGATTATGAGATTTATCTGGGCAAACAAAAGCTATGAATTAAAAAACCACTCCTATATGCTGATGGGCAGTGGGTGGGAGCCATCCCTGATTTATATTCATATTGATTAGCTGCATAGAGTAAGTGGGCCCTATTGTGGGACTCCTGTCACCTCACTACACATTGGCAATGGCAAGACATGGAAAGAGCCTGTGCCCAGACCGACCATCTGGCTTCTATTTATTTGATCTTCCCAGGGAGACCTAGTACTCAAGACTACTATTTGGCAGTACAGGTAACACTGCAGGCTTGGGACCAGTTTAAAAGTTTCCCAGGGTCAGGGACGATATCTGGTAATACTGCTGGTTTACTAGAGCCTGGGATCCCCTCCTCCCCGGGAGAAGTGACAATTGGTATAGGCAACAGGCCAGACTGAGGCTGCACTGTCCAGCCCAAATAATGAAAGGGGAAGCAATTCTGTCATTCGTGGAATGTTCAGGGTATTTGGGCAGACTAGTAAAAGCATGCTTCATTATTTAAAAATACAAGACTATATCCTGGCTAAAATGAGGCAACAAAGTAGGAGAAGTCTGCTGGATGTACCAGGCCCCCAAATGACAGGTCTCTTGACAATACAGATCCCCAAGAAAGCTATATCGTTAATCTATTCCTTTATAAATATGCATCGGTGGATGCTAATGAACCTACCATAGATAAATGGGAAGGGAAGCAGGATTTCATCTTTCATAAACTGAACAGAAGAGGATCTGAAGGGCTCCCCAATGGTGACCTCTTCCCCGCTGTGGAAAGATATATGTGGAGAGTCCAGGTCAGATTTTTCCTCACCCCACAGAATGCAGGCTAGATGGGATCCAGAAGTGTCCCCCATTGCTGGAGGGGTTGCACAGAAAATGCTGCCTCACATTGTCATATATTTTATTTTGTCTTGCCCTGGAAGAATTTAAGCAAGAAGTCTTTACAGATATTAAGATGTTATTTGATGTTCCTCACCCAATCCTCCTTCAAAATGCTGTCCTAGGTTTGCCTACTACTGGGGGTCAGAGGAGCTAATGCCCTCTAACTTTAGTACATCTGTGTGGCAGCCTATAATAAGGCAATAACATGGAGGTAGCTGAGGATAGACCCTCCTGAGAAGACTGAATGGAAACAAGTTATTAGTGGTATACAAGAAATGGAGCAATTAAAATACCAAGTGCAGAACAGAGGAGAGACATTTATTGAGCGCTGGTCGAGATTGGTGATCCTTATGGGAGAGTAAGGCACAATTATCAATAGATCAAAACCTAACCACAAGGGGTGGGGAATACTTGTTAATCGCATAGGAGATTTGTAATTATAATGAGTGTTTACATAGGTTCACATAGAGAACAAGGGAAAGCTTAGCCTCTATCAATGGCTGGTCTCTAAGTTTTCAGTCATATGGTTTAGTGTAATTTATCTTGCCCAGGTTCTATACAGTTTTTATATTACACAATGCTTGAAATTCTGGATAAGGCATGGTTATGAAAAGCAACTGGTAAAGACACATAAGATGCTGTCTCCCTAGCCATTGTTTTTAGAGACTTTTCAGATAGGAGATTCTTACTAGAAAGGTGACAGACTTCGCTTGGACAATGATTATTGATTTTTTCTCTCCTTTGTGTTCCAGTGACTGTACAATGAATGCTATGTATTTTATATCTTTTTATTGGATAATAAAGAAAGTATTAAAAGAAAAGGAAGGGGTGATGAAACCTTGGAACCGCCTGTCAGCCGAGGTGGCGGTAAACACGGTCAATGGATTCAAGCATGCGTGGATAGAATGAAGGGAATAGCAGTAGCCTGGGGAGACAAAGGAGGAGAATGGGAATAGGATGGGGAGGGTTAGAACCCTGGAGGAACAAATATGGACCTGTCTTTTCTGCCATCATGGTCTATGTTTCTATATAATATTTGCTCTATTCTCTTTGCTTAGTGCTCCTTATTCTCTTTGGTAGTTACAAGGGCTGAGCAAAACTAGCAAATTTTGTTTCAACAAAATGTTTGCAAAATTAAACACATTTTGTTAAATTTCACAGAATTTATACCATTTTGTGAATTTATTTGGCTCTGTCACAGTCATCCTTCTAGCTAGAGGCTTGACAATTGGGGTACCTTGCATGTTGTTAATGGATCAAATGACCTGCCAAATATCATGATGTTCAGCTAAGTACTGTAGTTTCAAACTTACAACGGTAAACGCCTGGCCGTTTATTTCATTTTTAATGTTGAACTTTTATTAGACAAATTTCAACATATACAGCCATAACAAACAAACAAGATAAACAAATCACATTGCACTAATAATAACGTTACTAGAATGTGAATATATTCCATAACCACACTGTGAATTGAGATCATTTTGATGACAAACCCAAATGCACTAGTCTACAATTGATCTGATTCTGAAGAAAAGGCCCAGATCTTATTGTACATAGGCAATCTATTAAAGGCTAGAAATGATAAGCATTCCAGTGAGGCCAGCTGCTAATGGAATGGAGCCATTCATCAAAGAAGGGAATGTCTGTTGAATCCCATCTGTGGAGAAGGCATTTTGCAGTCAGTGTGGCTGCCAAACCCCAGGATGTCGCAGCAGAGGCTATCAGTACTTGTGGAGGAGTGAGACCCAGAAGACAAAATGGGGTATCCATCAAAGGAGCCCTGAGAGACCACTTTCTTACAGTACAAAATGATCTTGTTCCAAAAGGACGAGTAGTAGGGCACTCACATAAGATGTAAGAAAGGGACTCTGAACATCTCCAGCAGGCATCTGTGTGGGTTAGGCCCTTCTAGCACAAATACTGAGGTATTCTGTACCATTGATGTAATATTTTGGTTGAAGGAGCTGAGTTCCAGTGTCTCTAGTGGTAGTATGAGCTATAGCCCAACATTTTCCCATTCCTCGTCCAGGATTGAGATGTTGAGTTCAGTTTCCCATAGACCGCTCATTTCTTTGTAAATTTTGAAAATATTTTGCTGCTTATAAATCAGCCATTTTGGCACTACATACCTGACAATTACTGTAGCATGAATAACCTGTTTGGAAAGGTTACAAAAACTGTTAAAGGTGACAAGATCTAGTCAGCAATTTGTAAGAGGAACTCATACTTTCACAATCTAATTACTTGAGAAATTATGTTAACATTTTCTGAAAATCTGGATGTTTATACTGTAACTCCACTGCCACTGCAGGTTAGACCTGATGTCTGCTATGCTTACCCAATGTCAATTAGTCTTGGAACAACAGAAAGCCAGAAATTTGGTTTAGTAGTTTTAAATTTACAGTGGAAATATCACAGATTTCTAATTAGCAACATATTTTCAAAATTTCTTGAAGTGGTATATGAATGCCACCATGACTCCATTTGTGGAATTTTAATTTCATATTCTACTATTGTTTATACAACCACTCATTTGCAAAAGCTTGATACCATTTTTCACTGAGCCATCCGTTTTGTCATTAATACTCTTGCAAGAACACACCTTTGCACCCTGTATCGGCAGTGGAGTGGACCTCTCTGACTACCAGGAGACTCTTACATGCTTATTTATGGGCATATAAATCTCTTGAACAAACTACTGGCCTACATCTTGTCTTATTTCTCACACCCGAACTCCTTATGCTCTTAGAAATACCTCTTACATCTCTTTAGATGTGCCAAAGTCTGTATGCACTTTGGTCAACTGGCCATTAGTTACGCTTCTCCCTATCGCTTGGAACAAGCTTCTCATCATCCCTAAATTTAGCACCCTCATTCCTCTAAGGGCATTCAAAACTTGAATAACCAATCTAATTAACAATGCTTGCCAATGCATTAATTCAGTAGAGCTCACCTACCTCCTTAGCTTACCTCTAAACCATCACTGTTGTATACTTGTCTTAGGTGCTAGCCTATTTTCTCCTCTCTGTCATTTGCCCATTATACCAAACTCTTATTACTACTACAGTATGCCTAATGATGATTCTTCTCCTGTTGCTTTGTATATACAGTATGTATATATTTACTGTTTTGTCCAACATCGCTCTATGTTTACCTTGTAGTACCACTGTAATTATTCCTAGTTATATTATGTATATACCATCCTCATGTATTGATTATGTGTTTCAAGCATTGGCTATTCACCACTGCCTTGTATAGCTCATATTGTACATTTTGTTAAATAGTGTCTGTTAATGAATTTTGTATTCCCATACCCACTGCATGTATGGTTTGTTATTGTTAAAAAGGGTCCTCCTTGAAAATGAGATTGCTCAAAGAATTTATCCCTTCACAATAAACTTGAACTTGAACTCATACCATGGTAGCAGGGTTAGAAGCAAGCATTTCTGCCCATCTAGACTCTTTCCCACTACCACAGTAGTTAAAACAAATTATGAATCTGTTTATCATTCATAAACCTGTCTAGATTATGTTTAAAAATATTAAATGTGACTGATTCCACCAGAGCATCTGGGAATCTCATTCATACCCTAACTACCCACTGTTTATAAAGAAAACCACTCTAGCTGTCATTTTAAAAGCTTTGGGATAAATCTGATAAACATGTCCATGGGTTTTATTAGCATGTATACTATAGAAACATAGAATTTGACATCAGATAAGGACCGCTTGGCCCACCTAGTCTGCCCATTTCCCTACCTAACAGATAAGCTGCAGATCCTAGCTAACCAACAGCTTACTTCCTCCTACCCCCACTAGGACTGCCTTATGTCTGTCTTATGCATTCTTGAATTCCCCACAGTTTTTGACTCCATGACCTCCTCAGGGAGGCTGTTCCATGCATCCACAAGCCTCTGTGAAAAAATACTTCCTCACATTACCTCTGAGCCATCCCCTCTATTTTCAAATTGTGCCCTTGTTCTTGCACATCTCTTTCTGAAAGATGCTACCCTCTTGGACTTTGTTGATTCCTTGAGATACTTGAAAGTTTCTATTATGTCCCTCTCTCCTTTCTTTCCTCAAGGGTATACATATTAAGCTCCTTTAGTCTTTCTTCATATGTCTTCTATTGCAGACCCTGCACCATTTTGGTTGCCCTCCTCTGGACAGCCTCCACTCTGTCTATGTCTTTGTGAGATGGGGTCTTCAGAACTGCCCACAGTATTTCAGATGGAGTCTCACCAACTGTCTGTACAGAGGGATAACAACTTCTTGTTTTCTACTATTGATGTCTCTCCTTATGCATCCCAGTATCCCCAGCCTTCCTTACTGCCTTCTCACATTGCTTGCCCACTTTTAGGTCATCTGATATAATTACCGCTAGGTCCCTTTCCATTTTTACTGTTGTCAATATCTCACTCCCATTGTGTACCCTTCCCTGGGCTTTTGTTTCCCAGGTGCATTACCTGCACTTCTTGCATTGAATCTGAGCTGCTATACATTTGACCATTCCTCCAACTTTGCCAAGTCCCTTCTCATCCTTTCCACTCCATCTTCTGTATCAACCCTGTTGCAGATCTTTGTGTCGTCTGCAAATAGACATACTTTTCCTTCCAGTTCCTCTGCAATGTCACTTATAAAGACATTAAAAGGACCAGTCCAATACTGAACCCTCATGGTATTCCCCGCTAGTAACCCACCTTTCTTCACTGTGGGCTCCATTTACTACTACTCTTTGGGTCCTGTTGTTCAGCCATTTTTTTATCCAGGCTACCACCTTGGGACTCACTCCAAGGCTGGCTAACTTGAGTATTAATCCTTTGTGTGGACTGTATCAAATGCCTTGCTATAATCTAGGTAGGCCATGTCCATAGCCCTCCCTGGTCTACTACTTTGGTCACCCAGTCAAAGAAATCTATTAGATTCATCTGACATGACCTTCCCATCGTGAATCCATGCTACCTTGTGTCCTGTGCCCACTAGCCTCTAGGTACTCAACAATTCTTTCCTTCAGAAGTGATTCCATCATTTTCCCTACCACTGAGGTCAAACTAACTGGTCTGTAGTTTTCTGCCTGTGTCCTGCTCCACTTTTGTGAAGAGGAATCACATCCGCCCTCCTCCAGTCCTCTAGGTACCACCCCATCCTCCCATGATTTCTTAAAGAGTAGTCAGTGGTGTTACTAGTTATACCCTTAGTTCTTTTAGAATTCTGGGGTGAATCCCATCAGGCCCCATTGCTTTGTCTACCTTCAATTTTATTAGTTCTTTCAGAACCACTTCTTCTGTAAATGGACTGGTATTGACCCCTGTCTTCAGAGTGTTTCTCTTGTTTGGTTTAGGTACCTCCCTCCTCTTCCTTTGTGAGTACTTAGCAGAAATATTGATTCAGTATCCCTGCATTTTCACTGTCACTTTCTACCCACATTCCATCCCCTTTTTAAGCCTCAGTATCCCTCCTTTGGTCTTTCTTCACTCTCTAATGTACCTATGAAAGGTCTTATCCCTTCTTAACAGAGTTGGCTATCCTTTCCTCAGTTTGAGCCTTTACTATTCTGACTGCCTTCCCAGCCTCTTTCTGCTTTAACTGATAAAGTTCTCTGTCCTGCTCCTTCTGTGTTTCCTTATATTTCCTGAATGCTATCCTTTCTCCTTAACCTTCCCTGCCACCTCTTTTGAGAACTATAGCTTTTTTCCCTCATTGTGTTTTGTTGATTTGCTTTACACAAAGGCTTGTTGCCTCTGTGATGGCTGTTTTGATTACTCTCCATTGTTCCTCCACCCTCCTTCTGCCTGTTTGCTAGTGCTTCTCTGAGGCACTCTCTCATTTTCCCAAAGTCAGCCCTCCTAAAGTCCAATACTCTTGCTTTTGTATGGCTTGATTGTATGGCTGTGTTTATCGTGAACCACACTGTTTGGTGGTCACTTGTCCTCAGATGGCTACCCACTTCTAAATATGAGATTCCTTCTCTGTCCCCATTTGAGAGTACCAGGTCTAAGATTGCTCCTCCTGAGTGGGTTCCAATACTAGCTGTCTGAGGCATGCCCTTGTAGGGCCTCAAGAATGACCCTGCTCTTGGATGTGCCTGCAGCAAAGGTGCTCCAGTTAACATCTGGCATATTCAGGTCCCCCATCAACAAGATCTCCTTTTTCTGCCATTCTAAGGATGCCTTCTATCATTTCTTTGTCCATTCTCTCTCCCTGATATGGGAATCTGTATACAACCCCATGTGGCTTATGGTGCCATGTCCTGTCTCCAGGGTGACCCAGAGTACCTCATCTGCTCCCTGTTTACTCTTTAGTTCTGTTGCTTTGATCCCTTCCTTTACATGAGAACTCCTCCTCCTCCTCTTTTGCCCTCCCTGTCCCTCCCGTGATTGTGTATCCTGGTATGTTGACATCCCAGTCAAGGTTCTCTGTGTACCATGTTTCTGTGACTGCCACAATATCCAGGCAACCCTCTTCCATCAAGGCCACTAGTTCAGGGAGCTTGTTACACAGACTACAGGCATTGGTACTCATCACCCTCCACTTGTTGATGGCCTTACCCTTTTAGCCCCATCCCTGTCCTTACTGCCTTTGCCTTTTTACATTTACCTCTGTCCTGCTCCCTAATGACTTCTCTACCTTGGTGTTTACCTCACTAATTACTGTGTTTTGTGGGAGGCTGGGATTTCCCTGCTCCTTTTCAGTGCCTCCCCTTTGCTAGTTTAAATGCTTGCCAATGAAGCATTTAAACCTCTCATCTAGGATCCTGGTCCCTCGGACAGATGCAGACCATCGATCAGTATAGGTCTGCATCCTCCAGGTGGCTTCCCAGTCCCCAATGAAGCCAAACCCTGAGCTCCACAACAGTTTTCAACCATTCATTTAATTCCCTGTTGAAGAGCACCCTAGCATCACCCTTGCCATAGACAGGCAGCACCTCCGAGAAGGTTACCGTATGCACTACTTGTCTAAGGCCCTCCCCAACTCTACAAACTCCTCTTGTACTGCTCTGATCCCATTCCTAGCCAGGTCATTTGTCCCTAGGTGGAAATGACATCCAGCTCTCTTCCTCATACAGCTGCTCCCACAATCCCGAGGATTCGCTTCCTGTCCCTCCAAGTCGTGGCACCAGGAAGGCACCTTACCTCCCTCTCCCTTCTTCCCCATTTCTACCCCTGTAATGATTGAGTGCCCCACCAGGAGTTGTTTCCTTCCTGTGGGTCCCTTGCCACCCTCCTGTGGGTCTCCTTTGTGAAGGTTCCCAGCATCCTCCTTGGTCTCCACTGCAGGTGCCTCCATAGAGGAACCACTATCCACCAGAAGAGTGCATGAATTGTGGAGAGGTACAGCTGGAGGGATGCAACTCTGTTCCACCACCTCTCCTCCCTGAGCCCACCCTGGTCCAGCCTCTCCTCTTCTTGGCAACCTCTGAGGTAGTGGTATTGGCCCTGGTGGTCCCTGGGTGGGGAGGAGGTTTCACGAATCCTAGCCAGGTCAGGCTGGAATTGGGCAACCTCCTCCCTTAGAACAGAGAGGTGCCTGCAAATAGGGCAGCATTGCAGCCTTCAGAATGTCTCCCAGAACACTGCTGCCCCACAGCCATTGCACTCCACCATTCCTATCATGTCTTATTTTGTGTCCCCTTCTCCTGTTTCTCTGTATGCTTACCCTCTCCTCTACTTACAACTCTCACCCTTTCTGTTCTGGGACAGCAACTTCTTTATATTCTTCAGTAGCTTCCTTCTTCCTTGCTCAGTGTCAGACCAGCAGCAGCTAGGGGAGGGCGAGCTATTTTCCTTTAGGGTTGACAAAACTAATGTTTCTCTGTGATCCTTCCTTCCTACTGCCAAACAGGAAGTTCCTGTTGTCAGTCAAATCCAGTGGCTATAAAAGCAGAACTGGCTTAGGATGGGTGGGATGGAGGGCAATTAGTAAGAAAAAGGCTAGCAACAGGAAGTTGCAATTGGAGTCACCTGCTTTTATATTGTCTAAGCCACACCCCAATTAAGCTCTCTCTCCTCCTACTGATTTAGCAAAGTAAGTTGATACAGTACCCTTCCCAGCACAGAACAACACTGACTTTCTTACTTGAAAAGTAAATTCAGATTCTCCTGCACAATTGGGTTTCTTACTATTTTGTAAAGTAATTCCCCGATTTGTCTGCTCCAATATATGCAGTCCCAATGATTTGAACCTCATTTCGTATAGCTGGTCAGTTATGTTTCTCACAATTTTAGCCTTTTTGTGCTGTTTACATATTTGTAATATCCTTTTTATGTTTGCTTGTGCACATGCACAAGAAACATGTTGTGACAGCTTGCTGGAGAAGCAGATTGTGGAGGTGCGGCAGTGTTGTGGCCAATGCCACCACTGCTTTGGTGCTTGTCTCTGTGGCACCAATAAATGAGTACACTGTCTTTGGCAGCTGCTCAGAAGTGTGCCATCAGCTTGAAATAATTTTGCCACTGCAATGAGGGAGCGTACCATTGCAGAGAGTGCCTTCCTGGTGTAACATTTCAATAAACATGGTGGCAGCTGTCGCGTCTGCCTCTCTCACAGTCCCTGCGAAGCTGATGTTCGGGTATACAATCCCCTATCAGCATGCCCCTCCCAGTTCATTTGCTGATGGAGGAGCCAATCCCCACTGGCATATGTGTCCCTTACTGTTTTGTCTGCCAAGGGGCCCAATCCCCTGGTATCATTCCCCCAAACTCAGACACGCTTGCTGACAGGAGGCCCAATCTCCATCAGCTTCAGTGCCCTGTCCCATTGTGTGCCACACTGGGAGCCCACCCCAGTGTGGCTAACATCACCCCAAACTGTTCCTTACACCTGTAGAAAAAGAAAATGGTCCGAGGTGTTTCTTTTTTATAACCTGAAACAAAGAAAATGGTCCTTGCCATTGGCTTCCTCCCCTGCCCACACCCACTCTCTGCACACCCCATCTCCTCACACCCCTCACCCCACACTTACTTCCTTGGACTCTTCAGCCCCCAAAGTTCACCCCATTCTCCATACGTGCACCCATTTCAGTGTATTTCCTTATGGAGTGGGGTGAGTGTAAAGTCCAACACTTGGCAGCACACCTCACACTTGTCAGTGTCTGCAGGGTAGGGTGAGGTGAAATGGTATGAGCGCTATGGGCAACGACCAAAGGCACACCCCAATGCCTGCCCATCTCTGCAGGGTGGGGTTGGAGTCACTTCAATACTTCACTGCCATTCCTATTCTGCATCTGTCAAACTCCTGCCCTTCCAATGCTAATGCCAGCAAGCAAACATTCAGCATTGGCAAATGCTTGTTAAGCTGTGTGGACCAAAACAGTGATGAGTAATCAAAGAGTGCTCTCAAGTAGGCCTTGTATAGTGGCATAACAACTCTCTCAGTTGTGCAGACAGATGCTCTCCTGATGTAACCTAGTATCTGTCAGTTCCATGTGATAAGGGTGACTACAAACAGCACCAAAAACATGAATGAATATATGACGCCTAATGTCATTAAGGTGAACAGCAGTATAGGCGCTGCAAACCCAGTGACTTTCTGTACCATTTTCTCAGCAAATATCTATAGTTTTTGTTTTGTGGGGTTCTGACCCACCCACCTCCCTTGTGGAGGCTTCCATATCCCCCATATTTAAAATAACAAACTCCAGGGTGTGAAACACGGGATGGGGGAATCTCAGGAGGAACAAAGTCGGGTGAGTGGAACAGTGGAAGGACACATCCCCTTAAATAAACACAAACTCCCAAAACAAAAATAAAACAACACACAAAGTCCTCAAAACAAAAATAAAAAACACACAAACTCTGCAGACCTAGTATCAACCCCAGGTCTGCCAGGTTCATAGGCAGTGGATCCATGACACAACGGTGACAACTTTTTCTGATGCGACACTACAGCAATGGATTTATGTTGCCCACAAGTTGCAGTCAGCATAAATCCATTGGAAATTGTCTTTTTTTGTGGGGGGCCTATGTCACCACATCCCTGTAGTAAGAATTATCTAGTTCGGGTTGATTCGGGAGGGAGGGCAAACCCCTGAGAAAGCAGTGCTGGATCCTGTGGGTATATTACAGCAGCAACAGCAACTTGCCGCTGTAATGTACTTCACTATTTGAGGCAGTATAGCACAGTGGTTTAAGGATCTGAGCTGCAAATCTGGAGATCTGGGTTTGACTCCCAAAGCCACCACTTGCATAATGGGTGACCCTGAACAAGTCACTTAACTTCCATGTACTCCCAGGTTGCCCCTGTAAACAAGCTTAAGCTTAGTGTGCCACTCCTGGTTAAACAACTGAAAGAAAAAGAAAGTATAGAAATGTTGCTGCAGAGTCAGCATATGGTGGCAGTGACTCTGTCCTCTACACTGGGCAGTTAGCTCAAAGCACAATGACAAACAAATGCCTACATCCCCACTAATCAATTTCCTGTATACCTCCCTACCACTACTAACTTGCTAAAGTTACACTCGCTTTATATAGTCACTGTAGCCTTTTCCTAGTTGCTCTTTTAACGTTGCCCAAATTCACTCGCTATTATTGACTCACTCATATCACGGGACACCATATCTGTCTAGCCCTGTTCAGAAAACACTTGTCACGGCTGTAACTAATCTGGCTATTCTTCTAATTTCCCAGCTGAGTTGACTTATTTACAGGCCAGTAATACACCCTGTGTGACTATTCACCCCTATTTTCTCTGAGGTTCACCAGATGGACTCATTAGAATTGTGTGTCCATTGATATTCTCCTTGTTCTTCACCGACACCCTCTCTTAAAGCAGAGCCACTGATTCCTTTACCTGCCTTTCTTTTCCCTTTGGAATAGCTGGAATTCCTCCTTCTTGGTGTGCCAGTCATTCCCCACCCATTAAGTCTCTGTGACTGCCTCTACTTTCAGATCTTCAAAGTGAAACAGGCCGTCAGGCAGGTCAGCTTAGCTGGATGTAATTTTATATCACCTGCATTTATGTAAGAATGGTTTTGTTTCACAGTTACCAATTTACAATAAATTATTAAAAATAATATGTTTTCATATGTGCTAGAGCACTGGACCAACAGTAAGCAGGAACACAGGGTAGCTACCCATAATGTTTTCTTATGCAGGGTCAGTGGTAAGTATTCCAATAATGTTAGCAGGATACAAGTACCTGCATTAGCTCTACCTGATGTGACAAAATGGGTAATTGTGTTTTGTGCTTTGTCAAGTTTGACAAATGCAGTTCTAGGAACGTACATGTACAATATACCACTTAGCCTTAATCAAACAGTAACATTTCTTTATTTGCAATAGCTTATTCACTGCTCTTGCTAGATGAATGGCAGAGTGTCTAAGTGATCCAATAAGGAAATTCATTTTTATGTACATTTTAATAAGTAAATCAAAAGAGTGATAACTATAGACATTATTACCCAGATTGTCCTTTAGAAACATTTTGCATCTTTTTCTCTTAATAATCAGTAGTGGTTAAAAACTGACAGCACCTAACTCACCAAAATTCAGAGTCCATTCGTTCTAGGAGCTTTCATGTGGTGCATGAGTTAAATACCTCTTTGCTGCACACCATGTGCATGTTGTCCTCCCTAGCAGCGGTCCATTTAAACTTTTATGAAAGGTGACTGCTTCGATTGGTGTTCAGGTGGGATGAACTGAACTTAAGATTACAGTACAACCTATTGCATGTCTGGATAGCAGTACAGTTTCATTTCAGTTAAAGACCTGCTGGGACCCATGGGTTTATGGTTTAAACAGTGGAATTAACCTACTGCACACATTCTCTTAAGACACTACATTTTCGATTTTAGGAGACTGAAGTGTGGTCCAGTAGTTACAAGAACAGAACTGTGAATGAGTAGGTACTACTCCCCTCATCATTGAGTCGGCATATAACCTTGGGTAAGTCACTTGGTTCTCCTCTCATATACCCTCAGCTTGATAAGATGGGTAGAATCAAAACTCACAAGAAATGAAATGTTTGACATCTCAGTAATATTTTCCATGGGAAATAGTAGCACATGTGATTTTGATGGAAGAGGACGGGGACACCAGCTGCCCCCAAAGCCACCTGTGCATGGGAGGAACAATTGCCAGCCTGCAATGAAGTACTATATGTTGCACCTACCCCAAAATCATGCATTAGCAACAGTAGTATCCAACTACATTCTGCTGCTCTGTTGTCAGGTAATAGGAATGTACAAGTCTGGATTTGACAAGGACACTATATTTATTTTGTCACGAAAGGTAAAAGTTCGGAGTCGTGAGAATACAGACAGGACTAGTACAGGGCAAGGTATACCAACCCTGGCCCACAGCTGTACTTATGCAAGCCAGTTGCACTGCTGGCACCGTGAAAGCAGCTTATGTAGAGAACAAGTGAGGAAGATCTGAACAGGGACCTGTCAGAGCAGGGGCATGAATGTGAGAAGATAGGGAAGGGGAAGAGAAAAGACACAGGAAGCACACAATGCATGCAAGTAGGAGATGCAGGGAAAGAAAAGTACAAGAATATGAGAAGTGTGGGGAAGAAGCAGAGAGGAGGAGGATGGGGAAGAGGAAGAAAACATGGGAGAGGAAGCTGAAGAACAAGAGATGGCTGAAATTCAGATATTAACTGCACCACCAACTGCTGGTTATGATAAGTGTGACATTGAAGAGTGGATGCCATTACAGGAGAAGACAGAAAACTTAAAAAATTGTAAAAGAGAAAGCAAAAAGCATTTTTTCAGACAGGTAAATCTAAAGAAAGCTCTGCCCCAGACCCCTGCATGATCAGCCCCAGTACAGTACTATCTGCTGCACAGGAGACAGTTTTCTTAAATCATGGTTGCATCTGTAACCCCTGTGGGCTTACCTGTTTCCTTTGTGGCTGCCTGGTCTCCTGCTTTCCCTGGTGCTATTCTGGTCCTGGTCTGATCCTGTTTGTCCCCAAAGTCTCCATCCAGCCCGTACATTGTTTTATTGCCTGAATGGAGCTGGAGGAGCTGAACGGTGGAGCTGCTGCACTGCCTGTTGTTTGAAATGGGCAGCAATGGCTCGTGCATGCACGGTAGCACATTTGTGTTTTAGGGCGAACATGGCAGCCAAATGGATGCCTCTCCAGTGATCCTGGTCCCAAAATGTAGCTAATTGGGGACCGGAGACCTGGAGGAGATCCGGAGCAGCAAAAGGGTGTAGATATAGAGCTCTATCAGTGCTAAGGATCGGGGATCATGAATATTAATGAGACACTTTGAATATTGATAAGGAGCCTGTCTGCTGCCTGGGGACAGTGGATAACAGCAGCAGCGACATGCAGGGGACTTTTAAAATTATTATACTGTGCAATGGTGGCTGCACCAGGGGAATAAAGTTGGGACTACTTATGAGCTGCAGTGGGACTGTTTTGTCAGCAGCAATATTTGCAGCCATGTAACTGCAGCACAGCCAATCGGAGGCCAGGATATTTGAAAGGACCTGTGGAACTGTAAAAAGGGCTTATGGGGAAAAAACTGGGGAAATATTTGGTGCACTTTACTGGACCAATCAGGCATTGAGGAAGAATAATTCATATTAATTTTGAGAAGGGACAGTTGTGTTGGCCAATGGGGAGCTGTCAGAGAGCCTGCAAAAACCCTAGGACTGTTGGTTCTGTTTTCATTTTCAGCAGGAGCCCTTCCAGAGTGTGGAAGGGCTCCAGCCCCTGAAGAAATAGGGCTGCAAGGCTTGGGAAAGGCCTGCCTGGGGATTGCCAGACACTTTTCTCCCAGGGCCTACGATCTGCATTTCCCCATTCAGGAGGAACAGTGGTCACGGAATACAGTGTGCAGCTTTAGCAGTGGGAGTCTCCTGACATGCAGAGGCTCACCAGTGTGGCTGAGGCTGGTCTTCAAAGGAGAAGTTTTCTGGTTTTGCAGTTGCGGCTGAAGAAAAGCTGCAGGGCCCAGTAATGCCCGGCTGAGACAGAAAGTTGCACGTTTGAAAGGGCAACACAATTTCTACACCAAAACAGTGAGAAACAAGGATAAAGGTTCAAGGAAGGAAAAAGGTTCTGTCTGTACCCTGGTTGGATTTAACGTCATAGAAAAGGGAAGGGCGTTACACAGAAACATAAATTTGATGGAAGATAAGGACCGCTTGGCCCACCTAGTCTGCCCATTTTCCTACCTAACAGATAAGCTGCAGATCCTAGTTAACCAACAGCTTACTTCCTCCTACCCCCACTAGGACTGCCTTATGTCTGTCCCATGCATTCTTGAATTCCTCCACTGTTCTTGACTCCATGACCTCCTCAGGGAGGCTGTTCCATGCATCCACAACCCTCTCTGTGAAAATACTTTCTCATTACCTCTGTGCCTGCCCCTCTATCTTCAAATTGTGCCCCCTGTTCTTGCACATCTCTTTTCTGAAAGATGCTACCCTCTTGAACTTTGTTGATTCCTTGAGGTACTTGAAAGTTTCTATCATGTCCCTCTCTCCCTTCTTTCCTCAAGGGTATACATATTAAGCTCCTTTAGTCTTTCTTCGTATGTCTTCTGGTGCAGACCCTGCACCATTTTGATTGACCTCCTCTGGACAGCCTCCACTCTGTCTATGTCTTTGCGGAGATGGGGTCTCCAGAACTGCACACAGTACTCCAGATGGGGTCTCAGCAACTGACTGTACATAGGGATAACAACTTCCTGTTTCTACTATTGATGCCTCTTCCTTTGCATCCCAGTATCCCCCAGCCTTCCTTACTGCCTTCTCACATTGCTTTCCCACCTTTAGGTCATCTGATATAATTACCCCCAGGTCCCTTTCCATTTTTACTGTTGTCAGTATCTCACCCCACATTGTGTACACTTCCCGGGTTTTGTTTCCCATGTGCATTATCTTGCACTTCTTTGCATTGAATCTGAGCTGCCATACATTTGACCATTCCTCCAACCTTGCCAAATCCTTCTCATCCTTTCCATCCATCTTGTGTATCAACCCTGTTGCAGATCTCTGTGTCGTCTTCAAAGAAACATACTTTTCCTTCCAGTTCCTCTGCAATGTCACTTATAAAGACATTAAAAAGGACCAGTCCCAGTACTGAACCCTGCGGGGTTTGACATTGGTCAAAGGAAAATGAAAATGGATGGTTCTGGTTTTTGGAAAAACAGATCTGGTTTACTAAAACTTGGTATGGGAGTCTCCTGACACTTGGAGGCTTGGCCAGTAAAACCAAGTAATCTGCAGAAGGAGAAGAGAGGGCCTCTTTGGTTCATCAGCACCTGCACGGTGAGGAAAGGTGATTTCCAGTGTCAAGGGACTGGTCGAGGAAAGATGTGTTTTCGATCACTGCCAAGTTCAAGGCCCTTGAAGGAGCCCAGTTGAGTGAACCAAAGTCTCACTGAGACCGTGTGCTCAATGAGAATCCAGAAACTGTGATTTGATTTAAAAGGGTCACGGCTGCTACACTGGTAGTGTGGCTAAATGCCTTTAATAGTCATGGTAGTGTGGCTGAATGTCTTTAATAGCCAGATGTGACTAAGAACCTAAAACACAAAGTTTGCCAACTTGACTGGGAAGCTGTAGAGACTGTAAGCTTCTAGCATCAGCCACTAGCAAGGCAGAGTCCAAAGAGCATTGCTGCTTCAAGATGCTGTGAATTCCAACTGCAAACTGCAATCCAGAGCCAGGCAGGGAAACAGCCAACCTCTATTGAGTGGGGTCACTGGGCCACAGGGAGTCATGGGTGCATGCCTGAGTGCTATGGCACTCTGGATTCAGTGGGGAGCTGGACCGTGGGTCACGTCTAGGTTCTCTTCTGGCCTGGAAAGCTGTGTTTGTGCTTCTGCATCTTGGGGGCTGAAGGGGACAAGCTGCTAGAACCTAAGCAAGTGCAGAGGAGCCAGTGATTCATAGCTGCAAGGTGCCTGCCGCATGTCTACTCCTCTCCAGCTTCTTCAGTTCCAAGGTTCTGCTGTTCCATGTCACTCAGAGCTACGGTCCCAGTACCACTGAGACTGTCCACAGAACCGTGAGTAATGCAGGGATTGTCCTGCACTGCGGGACTATATATAGTTTCTCCAATCTATACCCAATGGTTTAGTAATGGTCTTAAACAGAAAGGTAAAAGTTATTTTATTTTCACCACGTGCACCAACTCCAGCCAACCAGCTGCATCACAGGCCTGCAATGTAGGTAGTACTGGGTACCCAGGGGCAGAATAGTGGGGTTTTGTCTGGACTGGGACAGTTACCAGTTGGGGATTGTTCACTGGTAAAAGATCTGCAGCAGTTAGCTAGTTAGAGGGTGGATGGCTGCAAGTATTACAATTTGTTTTGAATTTAAAGGGGAATATGCTGTTTTAAAAAAATGCTAGAATGCCAGTTGCCAAATGAGAATGCTAATTAACCTCTACTCCATGCTACTCATTCCTAACCCTCTTCATGTAAATAACTGATGGTTTACTGTTTCTGGAAAATTCTGACTTGTGAGCATATTTTTAGTGAGCATATTATTAGCGCAAGTCTTTAATTCAAAGTGTTGAATTTGGGAGTTTTGATTCATGGCCCCTTTAAGTTTTGGCTTGACTGCGGGGAGGTGGGTTGGTATAGCATCCCAGGGGGTTGTACTGCTAAATATCAGACACACTCACAATGTACTCTGGGTGGAGGCAACACATTGTATTTGATCTGTCTTGGGAAAGAACCCCAGAAACAGCAAAATGGGAACCCAGTCCCTTAACCTCGGTCTGGCCAGCAAGGCAGGGGTAGTAGCACTCTAAAACATGGTGCCAGGGCTACACATCAGAGGTAGCCCTACTTCCCAGGCAGATACCTTGACCATGCCCTTTCCTGGGCAGCATACACCCCATTTGCTGCCCTTTTGCCTGCTTCTAGCTTTAAGTGCTCCTTATTGGTTACAGACTCTGACTTCCCACTGATTGTCACAAGTCCACACTCCAGGGAACTCCACAATACCACAGTCCCTTAAACAAGCAGTGCATTCCATGAAAGAAGACAAGGCTTTAAACAAGCAGAGTATTCAACACTTTTTTTTGAATTTCAAAACATTTTTTAAAGCAGGACACTCAATGTTTCTTGTTTTTTAAATTTACAAAACATTTTTAATTTCCAAAATCAAGCCATTTAACTGCAAATCTCTTCACCTCCACTATGTTCTATAATACATTACTTTCCATGTACTGGACATATTGTTTTTTCTGCCTTTTCTGCCAACTTTGGAAAACATATGATTACAGTAACAATTACTTTTAAAAAATTATACTGTACAGCATAGCAAAGAGCTATATCTGGGCTTACTTTCATAAGTCACATTTGGTGCTTGCTCACTAGAACCCCCACACACAGTCTCACCCCCACTGCTTTTTAATTAAAAGCACACAACTGCCATTTTGTAAAGGAACCTAGAACTGCACTCCAGTAATGTTACAGAAAACAAGCTGCAATACAACAAATAACTGCAGTAACAAATACATTTTTTGTATTCTTTTGTCTTCCCCCAGGACCGGCCCCATTGACCCAGCCCTGCACCCAGCCCCCATCACCTACTTCCTGTGAACTTACCCACTGGGAATATGCTCTGGCTTACCTCCCAGAGCGGGGTGACTGGAGGGTGCCCAACCACCCATGCTTCCATCCTGAGGTTATGTCCTGGCTTACCTCCCAGGGCAGAGCCTATGGGAGGGGCTCACCCTCCGCTGGATGCAGGTATACGCCCCGGTGGTGCCATGGGGTGGTGCAGGACCTGCAGCGTGAGGCGGATGGCATCCCACTCAGCCCCATTTTCACCAGTTTTGCCCGGGTGGCAGGATGTACATGATGCCAAGAACGCTAACGCTGACATCTGTCCCTGCCTCCAGTGACCATGTAGGTGCTGGCAGCTGCTTCCCCTGGCCTCCGCCAGAGGTCAGTCATGCCCTGGGCACTCGACCACCCTTCCCCAGAGAAGGAGAGCAGTTGCTGGGACACTCAATCCTTTTTCCTCACAGCTGACCCTCTGTCTCTTGGGTCAGTTCCCGAACCGAGATGTTGACATCACAGGTGGAAACCTTACCGCTGCAGGGCCAGCAACCATTCTGTTTTTTTAATTATAGTGTACTACATAGCAAAGATAAATTATATGGTATGTCCTAGTGAGCTGCATTTGGCATCAGTTGCTAAATCCCCATTTACAGCTTTTAATGCAAATCACATAACTGCCGTTTTGTACAGGGAACCCAGAAGTGCACTCCAGTAACCACAGAAAATATTTGGAATAAAGATTTAGTGATGAGCCCTCCTGCTCCCTCCCCATAGGAGTGCTGGAAGGATTGGAAAAAGGCCATTTGACAATACACATAAGAAGGGCATAGCTTTGCAAAATGCAACTCACTTGCTAGATCCCCTGCCAGCAGGTATTTTCCAGGTACTGGATGTATTGTTTTCTGCTGTTTTCTGAATACATACCTGCAGTTATGCAGTTAGAACATAAGGAGGTTGGCTTTGTAATCTGCAGTAACAATTATATTTTTTATCTGATATAGCAAAGAGAAATATCTAGGCATATTCTACTGAGACACATTTGGAGCTTGCTAGAGCATCCACACCCTTCCAGCTTTTTAATTCAAAGCATACAACAACTGTTTTGTAAAGGAAACCCAGCTTTCACTGCACTGCAGTAACCACAAAACAAACTCTAGCCAGAGCCTATAGGGCTGTGAAGTGCTACCAAATGACCAAATTTGTTTTCTTGTTGGCTCCATACAGTGCTGTTTAGTCACAATCATCAAAAACTGGCATGCTGCTAATTCAGTCCTCCTAAATGTATTTAGTCAGAGTACATGGTGGTGTGTGTGTGTGTGACTCACAGGGCATGAAGATTGTAAAAGGTGGGGTGCAAAAGATAAAAAGGGCACTTGTTGCATTATAAAGGGCACTTTTCCAAACCAGGTTTTATATACAGTAAATGCAAATTTATGATGACAATAGCAATTTTAAAAATACCTTTATACCATATCAGAATATTTAATATGTAATATTAAGGGTTCAGCCCATGTATAACAGTTCTAACTTGTTTTCAAACTTAAAAACGTGAGCCACAAAGATACATTATCCTATTAGACAGCAATAAAATTGTATGATGTTGTTTATGTCTCCATGAACCTAAGAATTCTAAATTAGAACACAGATGCATTGTACCAACAATGTGAGTTCTTGACAAGATCATACTTTTCTAAAATGGTCAATGCCAGCAGTGTGTGAATCAGAAACACTCACTGAATTTACCAAAAAGCCAGTTAAGCTTAAGTAGTAACAAAATGAGAACTGGTATTTTAAAAATAACATCAACTTCAACAAAAATACATGTTTGCTGATTCAAGGCAGTTCTCCTTTGAGATATTAACAACCTGGTCTATACTGTTCACTATTTATGGGGATGGCAGTATAGCCTAGCGTTAAGTAATGAGTTGTAAATGAGATTTGTACATCTAGCATTCAGACATGGGTTTGATTCCCACAACCTCCATTTCTATACTGTGTGGCTCTGATTAAGTCATTTAATCTCCTCAGTGTTCATGGGTTGTCCCTAGAAACAAGCACCTATGCCTAGTTGGCCTTACCTGGTTATCAAAGGAAAAATATATAGATTTATTAAATTACATTTATAAACTGTAAACAAACATTGAAGTCTAGTACATAGATTCCAGATCTATGCAATAACCAAGGAATACATCAGCCAAGTCTGGGGCTGTCAATATAGCCTTAGAGGTTCAAGTAAAGAGCTTGGTACATCTAGCACACAGACCTGGGTTTGATTCCCAAGCCTCCTTTGCATACTGTGTGACTTGAGCAAGTCACTTAACCCTCAGTGCTCTTGGGTAGCCACAGAAACAGGCACCTGTGCCTAGTGGGCCATACCCAGTTGCCAAAGAATAATAAAAAGGTATTCAAATGCTTATATTCTTTTATCTTTAAAAGGACACAGTTTAAATATTAGAGGTTGATGACGCTGCTTACAGCGCCAGATCAGGAACAGACATAAATACTACTGCTTTAAGCAACAAACCCAAAAAGAAACCCACCCTGAGAAATGCAGGACTTTTAGAAGGGACTCCATTACAAATGAACTTGAGTCAGTGGTTACATTTCCTAAAACTGAAGTCTGTAATTATAGACAGTGACAATCCCTCCCCCATCAGTGCTAAACAGACAGGATTTATTTTTTCCCCAAATTGTTTAACCAGGAGAGGCACACTAAGCTGAAAGCTGGTTTACAGGTTGCTACCTGGGAGCACAGGGAAGTTATGTGACATGCTTTGGGTTTCACAGTATGCAAGTGGGGTCTGTGGGATTCAAACCCAGGTCTCAGATTTGCAGTTCAGAGCCTTAAACCACTGTGCTATACTGCCTCCCTAAACACTGTCAATGAAGTGTAAAGTCTCATCTCCCCCACCCCAGATGTGAACCAGAACTGATAGAGCAGTGAAGAGCTGCCAAATGACCAGTTATTTTCTTGTTGGTGCCATATAGTTCTGTTTTAGTCATGTATGTGTGTGTGTGTGTGTGTGTGTGTGTGCTTGCGTGCAACTTGTCCTGCCCATAGGAATAGGATAGCTTGCAGTTGCAGATGCAAAGTCTGTAATCTGACACTGTAGTCTAACTTTCACTTTCAGGAAATGCCACAAAATATAATGAGTTAACCCCTAGGTTGCTGAAAGAAATAGAATAAATCTATTAGACTGAGCTGGACAGATGATATAAATAGCAGTTTAAAAGTTTTTTTTTGTTAATATCCTGAGACGTTCGGAGGTACAATACAGTAGCATCCCTGTGGAGGGATTGTGAGATAACAGATGGACCAGACACCGAACTTTAAGTTCAACACACAATCTCTGTGTGATGTTTATTCAAAATAAAGGAAATTACCTTCTGCAATGTCATATTCATTCTTCAGTACATCAGTTTGTAGCAACAGACTATGTATGTTCTTTCTCAGCACTTGGCCAGCACCTACTGACACTGATCTCTGATCTAAACATTTTTAATGAAAACCTTTCATCCCTATGTGGGCTTTGTTTGCTTGGGTAGTGGGGGCTCAAAAAAAAAAAACAAAACAAGCTATAGACAAAGAACCTCAATGCAGAATCACTGAAAAAAAGGGTTACCCCAAAGGGCATTGACAACAAATCAAGTTTCAAAGAAATACAGCATCATACATACTTCCATATGCTAAGCATCATGGGATATATGCAAATCACCATGACATTGTAGACTTGTTCAACTTACAGCAACGTACATGCATTTTAAATAGCACAACTAACTTAATTTCTATAATAGTCACCTAGTACTTTTTACCATTATCAAAACACCTAGTGCCATGGTATTTTCAACATTTACAGGTTTCATAAACATAAAAATATACATCAAGGTATTTTATGACATAGTGTCATTACATTCTAAATCCAACAATGATAAACACAACCTGTTTTACACACGGTTGGAGGTCGCCCAATAACATCCCTGTACGAGGACCTGAGAGGGAAAAGAAAAATTAAAGAGGACACTATAACATAGTCAAGAAAGGGATGGGGTGCCCATAGGTGGCCAACTCGTATGGACTAGAAATTGTAAAGGACAGATTAGGCTAAGAAATAAAAGAACTGTTGCAACAGATTTAAGAAAAGGTCAGTCCTCAAGAGTGGCAGGAGCTTCCTGTCACAATCCCTCTCCCGTCAGATGCCTTTAACATATAGCATCAAATAGCAAAATCAGAAGGGGAGTGCACTGTTTTGCAGCTGTAGAGGAATACTTTCAAATGTCCAAAAGGGAGTTCCAAGATCAGCTGTTTTGGAGCTACAATCTGATCGATGACAGAAGGGCTTTAGGCTCCACCCACAGCCCTAAAAATATTTGTAATAAAGGTTTAGTGAGAGTTCTGATGCTTGCATTGTCATCTTGAACATAACAATCCTCATACCACCACACCCATCTAGGAGTGTTGGAAAGGTTGGAGGAAAGGTCATGGTCAGTACCGTCTGGAAATACACATAAGGCGGACATGGCTTTGCAAAATGTAGCTTCCCACTAGACTCCCCCATCCAGCAGGTATTTTCCAGGCACTGGACATATTGGTTTTCTTGGACATCACATAACTGCAGTTAGCACACAAGGAGCACCGGCTGTGTAAACTTCAACAGCAATTGTATTTTTGTTTGGCATAACAGAGAAAATAGCTGGCATATTCTAGTGATCCTCATTTGGTACTTACTGTTCTGTGACTGTTGGTGGTGGTTACAGCTGTTACTGGTGGTGGGTGGTCAGTTCTGTGACTGGTGGTGGTGAGTATCAGTGCTGCTATTGGTGAAAGAAATCATTGCTGCATAGCAGGTCTGCCACTGCTATAATGCCTGCAACCAAGGAGGTGGTTTAAGTAACACAAATCGAATGCCTTCCTTGGAGATCACCATCAATTCAACATGTAGGGTGTCTACCTCCAAGGAAGGATAGAAAAGGCACACATGTAGACTGGCTGCCTCTGAGGCAGTTTTTTTTTTACTTTCTTTTTTACACCCCTTCATCGCCATAGCCAGACCTCTCTCAGGGTCTACCAATGCACCAAGTGGGCTGTACTGCGGGACTGGAGGATCTCTGTCCCAATTAATACTCCACTCCAGTAATTTCAGGTATCCCTGGATGATACCCCCAGATGGGGTGAAGGAGTCACCCTCCCTCCGAATCCTCAGGGAATGTGCACCTGCACCCTTGTATCCTATGGTCACTGGTGCGGGAGCCCATTGCCTGGCTCGGACATGGAGTATTTCCTGTTTTTCTGGTCCCCACCCTCATGGATATTGGCACTTGGGGAGGGCTAATGAGATGGAGGCATGCAGAGAGGTGCCTTCATGCTGATCCTCAGCTGTTGCCTGCCCTCTCTAGTACTCATGCTTCTGCTGCACCTCCACCTGTGGTCACCCAGGTGGCGGTATAGCAGCGAGGACTACAGCCCACCCCTCCTGAAGAAGGACAGCAGCCCATCGGGTGCGCAATCCTTCTCCCCTTGGCCATTCCTCTAGCGACCCAAGCTTGCTACTGAACCTGTTTCACCAGAGTCACAAGCAGTAGCACTACCACTGCGCCTAGGGGCCAGTGAAAGGCAGGATTTTGAACAGCACGTTGAACTTGGTTCTGAGAGGCACCATGTGGGGTCAGATGTCTGATACTTGCCTCAAAGTCACTGGCTGATGCCTCCAGTACAATGCCTGCATCAGAGGTGGTGGTTTGAGGAACACAAGTCAAATGCCTTCATTGGAGGCTGGTGCCAATTCAACAAGTAGGGTGTCTGCTTCTGAGGCGTGGTTGAAAAGAAATACATGTGTGCAGTCTACCTCTGAGGCAGGTTTTTGAACAGCCTGTTGAACTTGGCTCTGTAAGGCACTATGGCTGTATTTCTGTACAGAATGCAACTTTTTCCAGCATGGGGGGATCTAGCTAACAAGTGGCAAATGCCTGGGCAAGCATAGCATCAGAATTTAGCACCAAACACTTAGCTCTTTATGCAAACAAGCATTAAACTGAGCAGTAAAATTTTGTGGTTTCCAAAGTTGTGTGTATGAGGGCAGGGGGATGGGCAGGAGTCAAGTGATCACCAAACACATTTGTATAATTAGTTCTACTATAACGATAGAATATGCCCTGCTCATTCTCTCTGAAAAGCAGTATGAATAAAAAAAGTTAGTGCAATTGTGAAATAATTGCAGACAAGCGACAGGTACAGTAGCCTAACTGCAGTGACCGTGTTTTACATTAGAAAAGTGTGTGTGTGTGTGTGTGTGTTGGGGGGCGAGTGACCACCAAACATGACTGTAAAACAAATTGGACTACAGTAAAACTCCAATTATCTGATCCCCAATTTTCCTAATCTCCGCTTATCTTTTTTTTTTTGTCATCATTTGTTCCCTCCCCAGGTGACTGCAGGCAGGACACTCCAACCCTACCCACCACCTAGGACCATCCACCAATCCCCTGGTACCACTGAGCCCTATTTCTCCATGGATCCTCCCCCATGGACTGGGGCCAGGAAAGGGAGGGACATCCCCCCTACTCACAACACAATCCAGACTGGGGCATTTGGGCAATCTGGCAGTGGAGCAGGACACTGCTTGACTGGCAGGGCTTCACGAGCCTACTGTCTCCTACTTTTCTGCTTTTCATCCATGTAGCCACACTCTTGCCTCTCCAACTCTGATGTTGCCACCCAGCCTCCCCAGGAGGCAGCTAAAGAGTAGGACAACATTCCCCTCCTCCTCCTCAGTAGTGGAGAGCTGTCATTGGACGCCCAGTGCTCTCTCTCCCCTGCCGACCACCCACAACCCAAGCTTATTCGTGAGTCCACGAGGTGTGATGTCTAGTCCCTCAACCCTCAGCGGCACAGGGCTGGACTTGTCTCCTATCTGAACCACCTACATGTCTCCTAGTTGTGAGCACAGCATTTAAGCACACTGATTAAAATGTGCAGTTCATTTGCAGTTCTGTTCAGAAGTTAACAATTGCCCTAAACACGCCTGAATGTGATAATCTGCAGTTCCATTCAGACGTAATTAGTGACCTGAACATGCTCCAAGACCATGATAAAGTGCTGGAACAAATCCCAAGTTCTGACATCCACAAGTGAATCAGACACAACCATACAGCAGCAGGAAGAGGCACATAAGGGGCTGCACATAATAGCAGAGAAAAGCAGACATCAAAGGAGATCCTGGATGCCAGAGTTAATAGCGACTTCCAAGATGTGGGGTACAGGTAGCTCACAGACCAGGATATTGTTGCTGTGGCACAAGACAACTTGAAGGAGGAACTGGCAGTTGAGGATAAAGAGGACAGTGCCCTCCAGTACAGGTACTGACTGCCGTGAAGCAGCTGACTGCTTCAAGAAATACATCATCTGGCTAGAAAGCCAAACTGAGAGGATTACCTGCATACCTTACTCCTTCAGCAACTATAAAAGAAGGCATTCAAAATACACTGTGCTAATTCCAAACAGCAATCTGTTAAAGATTGTTTTATACTGTGAGTGCAGTATGTGTACAGTCAGTACTAGAAATGAATCAAAATAAACACAGAAGGCCGTCCGGTGGCGCTGAGGGTTGGGTGCTGGGCGCCGTGCTCGCGCCCGGCAACTCGGTCCGGGAGCGAGCTCGGTGCTGGGGTCAGCAGGCAGGGTTGAGGAAAGAGTGTCCTATGGTGCCTCCTGACCGGGATGGAGGGGAGGGGATGGCCCGCTGCCAGCAACCCCCAGTGGAGACCGAGGGGTGCTGCAGCATGCCAGGCAAGCACGTAGGCAGCTTAGCCGGATGCAGGCAGGGTTGCTGTGGCCAGTGTGTCGGGCATGCACCACGCATAGGGAGAGTGGAAAGAACACAGAACACAGGGAAAACCCGGTCCTTATTGTATGCGATGAGCACCAACTCCTTGCCCACAGCCGGGCCTGTCCCTGTTGGGCTCCTCCCTATTCCTCCACTCAGGACCTTCACCCACAGCTGGAGTCTGTGTGTTAGTGCACCCAGAGAGGAGGGCAGCCCTACCCGGAGGGTCAAGCCAAGGTGCCAGCTGCGGATGAGGGGGGAAGAGAGAGGAGGTGCTGACAGGCAGACTTGGCTGGGCAGGATCCGCTGGATGCGCAAGAGAGGCTCCTTGGACCATGAACCGGAGTGAAAAAGAACTGTAAAAAAATAAATAAATAAAACAATAAACACAGAAACCCTTTTATTAAATTATTAAAGCTTTTTGTCCTGCTTCACTGCTGATGTTATTGTTTTTGAGCAAATGAAGACTGATTTACAACCGCCAGATGGTAGTGTCTCACTTGGGATCCAGCAGCAGGAAGGAGCTGTTTCAGGGAAGTGTTGGCTTTTTCTTTTTCTGTTCTAATTTTGATACTGGAATTGTTTGTGCTGGGAGGGAGATGGTGGTGTGGACTTGAAATCAGTACTTGGATTTAGAACGGTACTGAGGGGCATCCTGGACTGTGATATTTAATCTGTGCTGTGGAGTGTTTGGAGTTTTGGCCAGGTGAGTTCAACGATTTGGACCTCATGCAAGAAGTTGCATTTGGCCTTGTACCTTTGTGTGGGGATTGAGAGGTCTGGTGGTGAAAGGTCAGGGCTGATTGACTCTCATGAGAGTCAGGGTAAAAGCCCTAATCCCACTCTCCCCATCTTCCTACCCCAGAGTATTGCACCTTTATGGGGAGGAGCTACCCTACAATTGATGGGCCGGACTGCCAGATGCAGCCCATTTCATTCCCTGGCCAGAAGTCTGAAAGCCATAGGGTATGGAAACACATAGCTGGAGTGGAACACACAGGAGTAAAGGCTCCAGGATTAATGTAGTTGTAAAAACTGTACTGATATGTTGAGTGGGTGGAAATAGTCAGAACAAGGTTCTTAAGGAGATACTGCTGTATAGGAAGGGACTATAAGCTGAAGAGGGGATGGGCACCACTTAAGGAGTTTAAAGTGCAAGGGGGTAAGGGCAGCACAGAGGTATGAAACGGAGAGAGATGAGGGAAGACGTGCCAGAGGGTGGCGTTGCAGGAAATAAGGAAGGATGGGGATAGTGTAATGGGGAGGATACAGGGAGCAGCAGGATGCTGGGGCTGCATGGGAAAAATAGTGGGCTGCAATGTCTGTGGGGGTGGCTGTTTGGATGAGCATATTAGTAAGCTAGGAGGGGTGTCAATTTGTCATAGGCTGAGAAGGTTGGAGGGAGAAGTGCAGTGGCTGGGTAAAGAGTTGGAGAGGGTGAGGAGGGGGATTGGCAGGATGGCCTTCAGCACAAGATAACATGATGCCAAGGCATAGGAGACACAGAAATGAAGAGGAGATGCAGGAAGGAGGGGAGGGATCAAGATGACTAATCAAATAAAATCAAATCATTCTTTATTTCTAAAAGTGCTTTTCCAAGACCAAAGCGCTTGAACATAAAACCATATAAATAACATATTAAAACAATCAATGTTCAGCCAGCACAAGCATAAATAACTAATAAACTAAAATCAATCTGGAAATGCCTAGCTAAATAAATATGATTTTAAAGCTGTTTTAAAACTATGGATGATCAGGCACTCGAACCTGACGAGGTAGAAAATTGCACAGGGTAGGGGCTACAGAAGCAAACGATCGAGCCCCCAGATTCTTTCAACATAGAAACATAGACTTTGACGGCAGATAGTGACCGCTTGGCCCATCTAGTCTGCCCATTTCCTTACCTACAGGATAGGCTGCAGATCCTAGTTAACCAACAGTCTATTTCTTCCTACCCCCCACAAGAATTGCCTTATGTCTGTCCCATGCATTCTTGAATTCTCCCCAGTTTTAGACCCCACAACCTTTTCAGGAAGACTGTTCTATGCATCCACTACCCTCTCTGTGAAAAATCTCCAGCAATCCCTCATCGGTAGAGTGAAGTGAGCGGAGGGGCAGTAAGGATGAAAGAGATCTTGCAGGTAACGGGGTCCCTGTTCATGAAGGGCTTTATAGGTCAGTAACCCAACCTTAAAGGTGATCCACCACTGTACTGGCAGCCAGTGCAGTCTGCGCAGCAAGGCATAATATGACTGATCCTAGAAGCAAGTCAAAGCACGCAGCATTCTGCACTAGCTGCAAGCGTGATATCAACCCTGCAGCCCTAGGTAAAGGGCATTGCAGTAGTCCAGATGGAGGTCATAAAGGCATGGACCAACATTGGAAGATCAACGATAGGAACCAGATGTTTCACCCAGGTAATATTCCTCAGATGAAAAATGAGGTCTTAACAATAGCCAGGGATCTAGTAAGGAGGAAATCTTCAGGAGGGAGGGAGGAAGGAGTCTAACCTCAGCAACACTGAGAAAGCAGGTAACAGGTTTGCGTGTTGGCAGAAATGGTGGAGGGGAGGCACTGGATCTCCAAGATGGGGCAGGAGGGAATAGGAGCAGGGACAGCCCAGGTGATAGCAGATGGACATAGGAGGAGGGAAGGGGGAAGGACTCAATTGGACTGGTGGATGGAGGGAACAGGGTAATGGGGAAGGGCAATGCTAGTGAGACAGATGTTGAGAACACAGCAGGAGAAGGATGGGGACCCACGGTAGAGGTAGAGAGGGGAAGATAGTGAGGGAGTGTCAGAGGGAGGGATGGCAGCTAGGGAGGAGGTTGGGGAGGTACGGGGACTGGATGGAGTTACTAAAAGGCAGGGTAAGGGGGTCTACTAATGAGTATATAGAAGAGGTTGGGAGGATATGAGGCATGAAGCGGGGTTCTAGTGCTGGGGATTCCGTACTGAAGGGGATCAGATTGGGCAGTAAGTGGGAAAGGCATAGCTGAATAAGGGTCGAATCCATGCCTGGCTGACTGCTGACAGGGCGGGGCAGTCTCTTCTTAAATGTGCAGGGAAGGGAAGGAGAAGACCCATGTTGTGGTGCACGGGCATGAGTGGACGTGAGCAGGGGGGACAGTGGAAGTGGTAAGGAGAGGTTCAGGAACTGGAAAGGCCATGTGAGGAGATAGGGGGATCGGTGGCCTTCTTGAGGTACTCCCAGTACCCTGCATGAGTACAGCAAAGGAAATGAAGGATAGGTGAGTTTAATACTTGGCTGGGAGAATGATGTCACTAAGGAATATGGCTTAGGTGGCTGGGGTAGAACCTGGGAAAGGAATGACCTGGTATGCCGGGAACAGACTACACCTGAGTAAGGAAGGAAAGTGATACTGAAGCAGAAGATAGAGGAGTATGCAGAAACAAGATGGATTGCCAAACTAGAGGGGGTGGCGAGTGGTCAGCTGGTAGACAGGGGTCCCAGAGTGGGCGTGACAAGCTCCTCTAGTTAATGAGGAAGGCAAAGGGAGTGGACATAGGGGAGGAAGGAGGGAGAAGGGTTAGGGAGGGAAGGGAGTGGGTTGGAGAGTGGTCTCACCGAATGCAAGGAGCTCGAAACAAGTCAGCTGATTATCTCCCCACAAGGGAGGTAAATATTGCAGTCATCATAAGACAGGGCCACCCAGTACCAGGACTGGGAGTTGATGGTCCGGGGTATAGGATATTCAGAAAGGATAGGACCAAGGGGAGGGGTGGTGATCTACAGTATGTATGGAGAGAGAAGGTGCACAAGGGATGAGGGGAGAGAGCAGGACAGAGGCCCTATGGATGCATTTTCAGGACTCAAAAGGCAGGACACTGAGGATAGGGGTAGTTTATAGACTACCAGCTCAACTGGAGGACCTGGACAGGGAGTTAGATGAGCAAATCCAAAGGGTCTGCAGAAAGGGTAACATGGTGGTGGTGGGGACTTCAACCTACCTGGGGTAGATTGGAGTACCCCACCCAGCTCAAATGCAAGGGAGAAAGTCCTGTTAGAGGCATTTCAGGAGAGCTTTGATGCAGTTGGTCTACAGGTCAACTCAGATAGGAAATACTCTGGAACTTGTACTGTCCAATGTGGAGATGGTAAGGGATCTGGGGTGGAGGACACACTGGCGGGGAGCGATCACTACTTGGTGTGGTTCACACTCAAAATGGGAGGAAAGCTGGGGGTACAGGTACCAAGGTGATTGACTTTAGGCGGGCAGACTTTAAAACATGGGGAAATTCTCGTGGGCACTTGGAGTGGATTCAGCCAGACTGGGACACAAGTCAGAAGGGATGTCATAAAAGAGGCTAATGGAGGCTATGGGTGCATGTACTAGAATGCAGAGCAAAAGGGAGGGCAAGAAGCCCAGTTGGATGACTCAGGAGGTCAGGGAGGGGTGAGGTCCAAGACAGAGGCATTCTGGAGGTTAAACATGTCAGGGGAGAAGACTAGGAGATGTACATGAAGAAATCCAGAGAGGCCACCAAACTAGTCAGAGCAGCCAAAGCTTCCAGGGAGTTGAGGACTATTATCTGGGAGGGGTACAGTTGGGCAGCACCATGGAGGAAAAGGACCTAGGGGTACTTATAATGGGGAGCATGAACAACTGTGCTCAATGTAGGAAGGTGGCACAAGAGACCAACAAGATGCTGGGGTGCACAGTGAGGGAATCTCCTCCAGAAGTAGGGAGGTAGTCCTCCCTGTACAGGTCACTGGTCAGGCTGCACCTGGAGTACTGCATGCAGTTCTGGAGCCCGTACCTGAGGAAGGGATGTCAGATTGCTGGACGGGTGCAGCGAGAGTGACAAAATGATCCAGGGATTGGATGGCAAGACCCACAAGGAAAGGCTGAGCAAACTAGATAAGTATTCATTGGAGGGGAGGAGGGATGGGGACATGACTGAGATCTTTAAGTACTTGAAAGGGATGAACAAGACTTGAACAAAGGGATCTTCCAATTAAGAAGAGGAAGGGTCACAAGAGGGTACAGTCTCAGACTGGAGGGGAAGATTCAGGAGGAGCTAAGTAAACAGTTCTTCATGGAAAGGGTGGTGGGCAGTGGAACACTCTACCACAGGAGGTGGTGGCCTGTAAGACTGTGGGCAGTTTCAAGAGGGATAGGACTGGGTGAGGGTGAGGGTAAATCTAAGTAGGGGAGGAGTGGGAGGTGCAGCTGAGAGATGAGGGGCTAGCTGCACAATCTAGCAGACTCGACAGACTGTAAGGCCTGTTTCTGCTGGCATTTTGTATGTTTGAATGTTTGTATGTTCATATTAAGAACAGCTGTCATGTTCATCAGTGTTATTCAGTGGGCCTCCAATTCTGAATTCCTCAAGTATCCAAACTATTTTGATGTCCACCAAGTGGTTCGGATAATTGAGATTCTACTGTATAGCAACAGTAGAATATACCCTGCTCTCTCACTGCATTTCAGATAACAGAAAAAAATTGTAAGTGCAGCTATGGGCTTTCAAAAGCTGGTATTTATTTCCAGGTAGCAATGAGCTGGGAGGGCTTGGGTGACTCTATTCACAGAATTGCTGTACTCTGAGAAGGAGGGGTGTTGTTGTGGGTGTGGCGAGTGAGAACAGAAAAGCATCCTGATACCTAGCTATGATTATTAAATGAAACAAACTCTGGTCAGAGCCGATATGGCTGTGCAGAGTTTTTAGGGCTCCAGAATGTGCCATGCTCAAGAGACAAGTATTAAAATACACACACATGCATGCATGCACGCACGCATGCACACACACACACACACACACACATTATCAATTTTATTGAAATGAACAGTTGTCACAATTTAAAAAAGTTAACTTTAAGTAAAATGTCCCTGCTACATACCACAAAGCCTCAACCAACCAATTACTATTAAGTCAAATAGTACTTTCTACAAACTAATTTACAGATATCAACCATTCTAATATAGTCTGTAAACTTCATGTTATGCTGAATAACAAAATAACACAATCTCTTGCATTTTTAAGCTGGGAAATTCTGAACAGAACTATTTTGCATCTAGTAAATGTCATATTTAAATAGTTTAATAACAAGTCAGGAACTCCTCCTCTCACTATACCTGCAAGCAACTACTACGACTCATCCCCTTGCCTCTGTCAAATGTGGCCCTCCTGCTACCTCTTCTGACTGTCCAAACTCCTGTCCGCCCAAGCACTTATTAACCATTCTCATCATGAGGCTCACTTACTCGACTCTTTCTTTATACGTCGTCTTATGTTTTGAAATTGCTGGTTACTGTTGTACCTAACTGTTCTTTACTGAATTGCATTGAATTGCAATGTACTTTGTGCATCTATGTTTGTTACCCTCTTCCCTGCGGTCATACCTTGAATCGAGCCTCAGGTCAGTGTGCCTTTCCCAGTTACCAAATGTTTAAATAAAAGTCACATGTTGTTTAATAATATTGTGGAGGTAGTTTTGCTATAGTTCAGCCATCCTAGGCAAGTGTTAAATTTATTCAGAATACACCTACCGAGCCAGTGCTGGTTTACAAAGGAGTCAGGTCCTAGACACTAGAATCTTTGCAAATTTAATTAACCATACTGACAGCCATTTTTTTAATTTAATAAGCTTTATTGTTATTAAACTTGTACAGTCAAATTGTAAATTACATGGCATGTAAAGACCAAACATCATTTAAAATAGCTGCACAAGCAATACATACACCCCTCCCTCCTTTATTAACCCTTCCCTCCCTAAAGATACCAAGGCATGAAAATAAAACTAAAAACAAAAATAGAAATAAGGAGTTCCATATCATGGTATACAATAAACTTGAAAGTTCTATCAAGACAACTTTAACCATTGCTATGCCAATCGTAATATATCCATAGTGTATGTTATTATTTATTCAGTCGTCAATTAAAGGAGATGTTTGCACCATTAACAAAGTTTCCAATTTGCCCCATCTCTTGTCATATCCTTGAGGGCAGTCCTTAGGAGTGGCTATTGTTTTTCAATCCTTAGGGCTGTACAGAATTTCATTTAGCCATTCGAATATTAAATTTCTTCCGATCTAGCCAGCTTAATTTAGTACCAATCTCTTTACCGTTGAGGAAACTAAAGAAATGTGGAACCTTCTTTCCCTAACAGGAATCGATGAAAGAGCTCCCACAATACAAATTTCACAAGAAAAGGATCTGCTAACCCTAATAAGGGTTAATTGCTGTCTTAATTTTCTCCCATAGTGAGGCTACTTTATTGCACTCCCATAGGATATGAAACAACGATCCATCTGCCGATGCACATCTAGAACATGCTGCTGTAGGAAGTTTTCCATTCTAAGTAAATGCCTTGGGGTAAAGTATACGTTTGGAGAATATAGAATTGGGTAAGTAACCTATCATTTGTTGAATATTGGTAAAGGTCCAACCAAATGTGATCCCATTCCTTAGGCAACTTGGATAGTGTCCTACTCCAGTAATGAGATTCCCCGATATTGTAGGATACATTTAGGGAAAGATAAAGGTCACTAAACATGAGACCGAATGGGGTAACCAGGCAAGGATTGCATGCAGGAGAGAAACTCTCCTTAATTAATGTCCCAGTTTAGTGTGCCGAACCATTCCATCAGCATATGACGGATCTGGTATACCTTGAAAATTTGTGACCGTGGAAGCCCCAGCTCATGAAGTAATGTTGGGCTTTCAGGTATTCTTCCCTCCAGTATGAGGTCAGAAATGTATTTCCCATAGCTCTGACATACAAATAACTGTGCCCTGAAGTTTAAAGTTTGGGTTTCTGCATAATGGTTGGGAAATATCCTGTCTGTTATCATATTTCATAGATCTACAAAGTTGAGTATGTATTTTGACCGATGTACCTATAACTGTACATCTTAATTGTGAAGGTAATCTATTTAAAGATACAAAATACATAGACTCTAGAGATATTCCCATTGTCTTAATCAAATACTGTATCTTTCAACCTGTAACCAGATGGGTGTATATATTAAAGGATTCATAGGCCCCGGACCTAGAATCCATCGGGCATATTTTGAGATATGACTGGCTAAATTGTATAAATAGAGATTTGGTAGCCTGAGTCCCCAAATGTTTTGGAATGCCCAATTTTATGTAAGATCGACGAGGCACTTCTTTTGCCAAAGAAAACAGGATATTAGTGCATGAAGTTTTTAACCATGTGATTAGGATAAAAGGTTAGCATATGAATAGGGTAAAAATGTGGGAAGGATATTAATTTTAATAATGCTGACTCTGGCATGCACTGATATTGGGAGTGTGCTCCACCTATTTATATCCCTTGCAATGGTTACCACCAAATTCTCCAGGTTCAACTTTCTCCTCAAGATAGTACTTTGTGTGAGAATTATTCCTAAATAGACAAGTTTAGATGACCCTTTCAGCCCTAGTTGTGTATAATCTATGAGGTGACTGACAGCCACTTTTGACTACAGCATGAGACACTGTCAGAAAGTCCAAAAGCAGCAGCACTTTGCATTTTATCACAAATGGAATAAACATTTAAGTGAGAGATTTATTCTATGCTACTTTTAATAAAGAAAATGCAGCTCTTTATGTCACACAATTCATTTCAACATGAGAAGGCAGAGAAATAAACCTTGTTTACAACCCTATCACCAGGCCAGAAGTCTACATGGTCTTGAAACCCCATTGAAGTTATTATAACAGTAATATGACACAGGAAGAGGGCAAACCATCCTCTCCCCGCTCGCCATCTCACTCCTCACAACCACCACAGCAACAGCAGCAACAGACCAGGATGTGAGCAGCACTGTGACCCAGCTCACCCAGTCACATCCCACAACATCTCCCAGTAACATAACAGTGACAGTGGTGCAACACGGCTTCATTCTAAGTCTTGCTGTGATGGGAATGAAGCAGGTACCGCTGCCCATGTGAGCTCTGTCTCTCATTCATCCCCCACTGCTAGGAGACTTGGCTGGCTTGCTCTGTGATGTTTGGACTCTGACTGGGTTTGAGAGGCTGGTGAGGAGAGGGGTGAGGGGCATCAGTTAAAGATCATGTGCAAAGCATTCCGTTCATCTCTATACCCCACCTTCTATCAGAAACTGTGTCCTATAAAACGTCTGATTTTTTTGTTATCTAGTAATTGTGTGTTGTTATTTTTTAGCTTCACTGGTAGTGCCTCACATCCTGATTCAGCCCCAACTGTTTAGAAGTTCTCTCAAATTTAGGCATGCCACGAGCCTTGGAGTTACCTCATTAGGAGGATGTGCTGCTAGCTGTCAGGAAGATCAGTTTCCGCTTTGTTATTTCCACTCGATCGCGCTACTGAAGCTCACCAGTTTTCCTCACAGTGGTGCATGTATCTACCTACATTTTCTTCCCTGAACATTTGACTATGTGTCAATTATTTATTTTAGTATGTCACCCCTATCTGGTTTAAAAAAATGATAACTGATGAATCCATATTTTGTTATTGCTGGTATCGTGGCTGTTACTGATGGAAGTGATTGACACTGTGTCCTGGATGTGAGATGTGACCCAGTAGCTTTGCAATCTTTTGCCCTTCATCATTTTTTGTTTGTTTTAATTGTGGAACATTTATTATTCCACTATATGTGGAATACAGGGTGGTATTTTAGTGAAGGTCAGTTCAGTTTTGCACTTCACAGTGCTCAGACTTTGACCCCAATGACTGTCAGTAGGTAGTGTAGTGCACTCAGTTTTTCTTTTTTATGTTATAACTACAGGTTGAATGGTGATAGACTAGCCTACCTGCTCACCATGATTTGCACACTAGATTGTGCTGTTATTATCGACATCAAATATTTTATATTAGTTTTCCTGTGAGGCACTTGCATGCTTTCAAATTAAGAAGGATTTCAATAAATAAGGAAAATTGATACAGTTTCTGTGTCGTTATTTATCTATTTTAAATTTAATTCCTTGGTCGTTTTAATGCACATTGTTTCATTACATTGGCTGAGATATCTGCATGCCATTCAGTACTGAAAATGAAAACTTGTAGTCATGACTTCATGTGTGCGTGATGACCAGTAATTGTTAGTTGAAGGACAAGACCATAGCTCATTATAACACATGACAATGTGTAAGTCATGTACACAATCAAAAATAACCAAACAAACAAATAAATAAATATACAGCCTGGCATTACTGCATCTCTAAAATTTATTTTGTTATTTATTTATTTCAGATTAGGATTAATACCTTTGCGCCATGGACTTGTTTACAAGGGCTCTAAGTCAGAAGAAAATACATGACATAACAGGTCATTAGTGAGTACATACAAGTGAAAACACTAATTAACATCAGGGTTATAAGTGCAGTTACATCACATACCCGGGATACAAGGACAGCAAGTAATAGTACAGCTCTACACTTGCGGAATAACCTTCAAAAGCAACACTACAAGAGTGTGGTCCCAAAGCTTAGTAGAGATCAAGGAGTAACCAGAGACAAGACAGCCCCAGGTTGCTGGAGGAGGGGCAATTTGGTGCAGCCAGGCATGGTTGTGTCTGTTGAGAAGTGGAGTGGGGGAGGGCAGGAGGGGAGGGGAAAGGGAAGGGCAGGAGGGGGTCTAAGTGCTGGGGCAGGAAGAGTAGGGGTAGAGGAAGAGGCCAGGGGTGGTGTGAGGGAGATGGGGAGAAAGTAAGGGTGAGCAGTCAGTAGGGGCATGGTACAGGGAAGATGAGGAGAGATGATGGCAGTTAGGTAGGACAGGCAAGACTGATTGCTGGCAGGTGTCTGCTTATGTATTGACAGTTGTTTTTGTTGGCAAGGTAGAGACCATAGCCCTGAATTAAATTGGTGAGCCTAGTACATTTGATCTAGGGCAGCAGGGCAGGTCATTGAACCACTTGGGCTCATAGTAGGAGAGGGATCTCTGAGCCAGAATAGTTCACTTAAAGGGTACTAGCAGCCATCCCTTGGTTGCACTTCTAGTTCTGATGGAGGGTTGTGTGTTTTCAAAGAGGGCAGATGTAGACTCAGGCATCAGCATGCCATAAAAAACTATAATTCATTTTTATGCATATGACTATATTATTGTCTTGCTTGGTTCTGCTGAGGATTGCACATATACAACTATTTACAAAGGCTAATATTTGTCGGTTGCCACATAATCATCTTGGACTTTAGGCAACAAGTTTAGTGTTCCACATGATGCAAGTTCAGATCAATGGATAATAATACAAAGAGAACAAAATGAGACACTGGTCTGAACCAAAGCGATCCACATCTGGATAGCATGATCTGTGGTCCAACATCACGGCAGTTAACTAACATTTTGACAGATATATACACACACACACACACACACACACACACACACACACGCTGACACACACAAAACGTGGACATGAACACACACAGTGACACAGACAGGCACACAAGCATCAACACACATAAAATCACATACATTCCCACCGTCAGAACATGTAATATCATATAAGTAGTCTACTCTGAGTTTATGTGACCTTTTTTGTTTATCCTCAGGTTGTCAAATGATGTTGTTTTGTTTTTGTCAGTCTAATCATATTTACAGGTATATGTAAGGTAGACTGCTCAAAATGCTAAGAACTGACAACTTTATCAGTGTCTCACATGATGCACGTGTCTTACCTCTAAAAGAGAACAAAAAAATACAAAACAATGACAACAAACAAAAAATAATCTGCAGTATTGTCTGAACTCTGTTTCAGTTTGCCAGTATGTCAGCCATGGGGCATTAGAGCATATGCTGTTATAGAATGCATACAATAGACAATGTAATAATCTATCCCAATTTTCTGAATGAGGATCTTTGATTGTATTAGGTGGGCTTCTATTGGTAACTGCTTATTTTTAACTATTTACTAAGGCTATCTTCGGGGTTGACACTAGAGGTGTGTGAAGTCCATGAAATTTGCTCTGTGAGTTACTACTAACGGATTTCATGGAGCGATTTCCATGAATTTGCATCAATGAATTTTGCAGATTTCACTGCAGAGAGCGAAATGTTGTCCACAAAATTCACACATTGTGTTAGAAAAAGCTGAATTTCACTGAAAGTTTTGCACAAATCATGCAAATTGAAGTTCGGAGTGTTCCAAAACTCTGCAAATTCTGCGAAGGTTCTATCAGCCCTCCTTGGTTGCACTTCTAGTTCTGATAGAGGGTTGTGCTTTCAAAGAGGGCAGATGTAGATTCAGCCATCAGCATGCCATAAAAACTATAATTCATTTTATGCATATGACTATATTATCATCTTGCTTGGTTCTGCTGAGGATTGCACATATACAACTATGTACAAAGGCTAATATTTGTTGGTTGCCACATAATCATCTTGGGGTTTAGGCAACAAGCTCAGTGTTCCACATGATGCAAGTTCAGATCATTGGATAATAATACAAAGAGAATAAAATGAGACACTGGTCTGAACCAAAATCTCAAAAA
This sequence comes from Neoceratodus forsteri, assembly GCA_016271365.2. Lineage (NCBI taxonomy): Eukaryota > Metazoa > Chordata > Ceratodontiformes > Ceratodontidae > Neoceratodus > Neoceratodus forsteri. The sequence goes on along the minus strand of CM028131.1, from coordinate 253,677,210 downwards.
AGGTGGGACTACAATCTGGAACAAACATATCCATAACTCAAGTACTGTATGTCATATGTTGTCTTGTATGTCAGTGTTCATCTAACATGAGCAACCCCCTACACATACACACACACATACACACACACACACACGTCCACACAGACCCACAATGGAAGAATTAGAAATGACATAAAATGATCCATTCCAAATTGGTTTATGGAAATTGTTGTTTTTCTTGGGATGATCTGCTAAAATGTTTCTCTGTTTTACATCAGTAAGTCATACTGCATGATATATCAATGAAACTGACAAGACGTGGGTACTGTAATGAAGGACTTGCTCATTGTTACACTAGATTTATTCAGTAATTCATTTACAAAAAGAAATGAAATAAATAAAACACACTATCTAACCAAAGCTCTTTCACATATTCAAACTGTTCAAGACATGGGGTATCAATGCTGAGGCTTATGTACACAAAACACAGGATGCCGAATAACAGTATATTCAAATTCTGTGCATGTGGCTATTTGATTGTTTGGGTGGGGAGGTCTGCTGATGTCAGTGTATTTCGACTACAAGAGTTAGTATTGGATGTTTGACACTGACTCATCTCGGAGATTAGAGACAAGCACAGTGTAGCTTGATGCAAAAGTGGTTACTGGATAATGAAAATAAAAAAATGGGCCAATGGTCTGAAACAGACTGATCCACACCTCAATTCTATGACATGTTGTCTATATGCCAGCAGTTCAATCACACTGGCAACAACACACAGAAACACATAAAATCCCATACCCTCCCACACCGACACAGTCTGTAGTGGAATACAATAATATATTCAAAATGAGTTTATGTAGCTCATTGTTAATCTTGAGGGCTCTACTGGCATTTTTTTCATCTCTGCATCATGTCACAATGACTGCTATTTGTTGAGACATGAATCCAACACTGATATCAGACTGATTAGCCAGTGACACACATGGACACCTGTCAACTCATAAAAAAGGATAACGTATGCAGGCTGAACCAAAATATTAAACAGTTTTACATTATGTCAGCCACAGGGAATAATTGCTGTTGCTTCCATAGATTAAATACATAATATAATATCAAACTGATAACAAAATGAGTGCCGCGAGGCATGTTGATTAACCCGGTTCTGTTTTCAATTTCTGACTTTGCCACTATTCACAAGTACTGACATTGCATAGTGACAGAAGCTCAATGCAGGGATGATGCGAACTGCTCAGAAATCAACAGTGTGAGACAACTGTTGAATTGTAAGGTAAAAATAATTTTCAAACTTACAAAACATGTCCAAAACACATAATAAACAACAGTGATCAGTCCACACTGAGCAGAATAAGACAATCTGAGCCATTATTAAATGATCACATTGTGCATGATCTTTAAGAAGCGAAACAGGAAGGCATGAGTAGTCTGACTTGGCGGCTGTCACTTCTGCAGCTGCAGAAGAAAAAGTGCCCACAAAGTGGGTGTGTTTATGCAGTCAGCAGAGAAGAAGGGCCACATAAACACAACCACTGAAAACTCAGCCAGAGCACTGTGGAAGCACACCAGACAGCAGCCCAGTCATGTGCTTCCACAGTGCTCATCTACAGACATGATGAAGGCAAATGTCTGCAGAGCTCCCATCACACAGCCATAAAAATTGAAGAAAAGAAATGACTGTGCTCTACATTAGAAAGGGAGTGAGCACCAAATGTGGTTGTAAAACAAATTCAATGTTGATAGTACAATATGCCCTGCTCTGTCTCATACGGACATACAAACATATGAAATTTGCCAGCAGATAAAGGGTCTATCAAGTCTGCTCAAATATGCAGCAAGCACTCCTTATTCTACAGCTGCCCCTCCTTCCACCCTTCCTCTCCATTGACCCTCCCTCTTGCCCTGTCCCAGCCCCTTTTGAAGCAGTCCACTGTACTACTGGATACCATTTCTGCGGTAACACATTCCACCCAGCTACCACCCTCTCTATAAAAGTGTCTCTCATCTCCCTCCTGAACCTTCCTCCCTCCAGTCTCATATCATGGCCCCAGTGTCCCTCCCTCCCTCCCTTACTTTGAACAGCCCCTCTGTACCTGTCTTGTTTATTCCTTTCATGTACTTAAAGGTTTCAATCATGTCCCCCGTTCCTCCTCTCCTCCAGCGAGTACATGTTCAGCTCCCTCAGCCTCCTCTCATATGATAAGTCCCCAGCCCTTTGATCATCTTTGTCGCCCGCACTGCACCCCTCCAGTAACTTAATATCCCTCTTCAGATGCGGCACCAGTACTGCATGCAGTACTCAGGTGTGGTCTAACTAATGACCTATACAGTGTCAGAATCACCTCCTCCTGCCGGAGGATATACCCTTGCAATGTAACCCAGCATTTTGTTGGCCTTTGCAGCTGCCTTCCTACATTGTGCCAAGGTGTTCATTGACCCTGTATGAGCACCCCAGATCCTTCTCCTCCTCTGTCTGGTTAGCTGCACTCCCTCCAGCTGATAACTCCTCCTTGGGTTCTTCACCCCAAATGCAGCATCTTGCACTTTTTGAATTAAACCTCAGTTGTCAGGTGTCTGACCAGGTTTCCAGCTTGCCAGATTATCCTGCAACCCCCAGGTCATCCACCACTGCTCCCATCTTGGTATCATCAGCAAACAGACTGATCTTGCTCTCGATGTCCAGTAATATGTCTGCAATGAATATCCCAAACAACACTGGTTTTAACACTGAGCCCTGTGGAACACTACTCATCACTACCCTTAGGGATGGAGCTCCCCACTCACCACCACCCTCTGTTGCCTTCCCTGAAGTCAGTTCCTCCCATCTCACCAGCTTTGCACCTGCCCCAGTGCCTTCTGACTTACTTCCCAGCCTCCCACATGGCACCAAGTTGAATGCCTTACTGAAGTCCAGATACAGGACATCCACTGCATGGCCCCTGTCCAATTGCCCAGTTACCCAGTCATAGAACTCTACCAGGTTGGTTTGGCAGGATCTGCCACATATGAAGCCATGCTGTCTGCTGTCCTGTAGTCCTTTGACCTCCAGGAGGGCCACCAGCCAATCCTTCAGGTTAGTCTCTATCAGCTTACCCACAATGGATGTGAGGCTCACCGGTCTGTAGTTCCCAGTTCATCCTTGGGCCACTCTTGTGGAGAGGCACCAATGAGCCATCCTCAATCCTGAGGTACATACCCTGAGTGTAGTGAGGCATTAAATATGTCTGCCAAAGGTCCTGCAAGGACCTCTGCCAACTCCTTCAGTACCCTGGGGTGGATGCCATCTGGGCCTAGCGCCTTGTCCACCTCAGTGCCTTCAAACCCTCAAAACTCTGCCCTCCATGATTTTCCCATCTGTCACCCCTCCTCCCCTGATTCTGCTGTTCTCTCCTCTTGGGTATCACCCCTCTTCTCTTTAATAAATACCGAGCAGAAGGAATCATTTAAGCGCTTCTGTCTTGTCACAATCTGCTTCCACCCAACACCTCTGCTTCCTAATCCTTACTATGTGGTCCTTACAGTTCCTTTTTCTCCTGATGTACCTAAAGAGTCCTTCTCCCCTTCTTAATGCTTTGCCAGCTTGAGCTCGTAGATGTCTTGGCTCTCCTTACACCCTTGTCACCTCCTTTGACTCCTTCAGGTACTCCTCCCTGTCCTCCCCTCCCTGTTTTCTTGTACCTCCTAAAGCAGCTCTTTTCCTCCTTACCTTTTCCATGACCTCCTTGACCTCCTTGCTCACCCTGCTCAGTCTCTTAGCCATAGCCTTCTTGCTCTGGGCCTTGCTGCAGGTTCTGGTTGCCTCCACTATCCCCAACTTTATGAGCTACCACCTCTGGTTAGTGCCCATACTAAGCTGAATTCTAGCTAGGTACCCTTTCACCACTTCTCCAATCTTCCCAAAGTTGGCCTTCCTGAAGTCCAGCACTCTTGTGCCAGATTCCTCCTTCCTTGCCCATATCCAATGTGAGCCATACTGAGTGGTGGTCATTCCCTGACAGCGGTTCTTCCACCCTAATTTCCCTCACAAACTCCCCATTTGCCAGCAAAAGGTCAAGGATATTCCTAACCTGGTTGGTTCATTGACCATTTGCATCAGGAAACCGTCCTAGAAGGCATCCAGCAGTACCTGTTCCTTCATTCCTGGTTGTTGGGGTACTCTAGTCCACTCTTGGCATGTTGAAGTCCCCACAATCACCACACTACCCTTCTCACAGGTCTTGCTGATCTGTCCGCTAGTTACCTGTCTAACTTCTCCATCTGAGAGGGTGGCCTGTATACCTGTATAGTCTGAGTAACAAGCTTCCTGAATTAGTGGCCTTGATGGAGGAGGAACATCTGGATATCGTGGCAGTCACAGAAACATGGTACACACAAACCATGACTGGGACATAAACATACCAGGATACACTATCTACAGGAGGGACAGGGAGGGTAAAGAGGAGGAGGAGGAGTAGCTCTTTACATAAGGGAAGAAATCAAAGCAACAGAACAAAAGGGTAAACAGGGAGGAGAAGAAGCACTGTGGGTCAATTTGGAGACCGGCAATGGCACCACAATCCACACAGGGGTTGTATACAGACCCCTTCTCAGGGGAGGATATGGACAAGGAAATGATAAAAGTATACTTAGAATGGCAGAAAAAGGGAGATATTGCTGATGGGTGATCTGAATATGCCAGATGTTAACTGGAGTGCAGTTGTAGCAGCCACTTCGAAGAGTGGGGCTATTCTAGATGCCCTACAGGGGCATGCCTTAGACAACTAGTATTGGAGCCCACTCAGAGAGGAGCAATCTTAGACCTGGTTCTCTCAAATGGAGATGAAGAGGATCACAGATGTAGAAGTGGGTAACCATCTGGAACTAGCGTCATCAAACAGTATGGTTCATAATAAACACAGCAATAGAGTCAAGCCATACAAAGGCAAAAGTACTGGACTTTAGGAGGCTGACTTTGCCAGAATAGGTGAGTGCCTAAGGAATGCACTAGCAAATAGGCAGGAAGGAAGGGTGGAAGAACAATGGGGAATAATAAAAGCTGCCATCACAGAAGTAACAAGCCTTTGTGTGAAGCAAATAAACAAAACGAAACAATGTAAGAAACCACTATGGTTCTCAAAGGAAGTGGCAGTGAAGGTTCAAGAGAAAACGAAAGCATTCAGGAAGTACAAGGAATCACAGAAGGAGCAGGACAGAGAACTGTATCAGTTAAAGCAAAGGAAGCTGGGGAGGCAGTCAGAACGAGCAAAGGCCCAAACTGAGGAAAAGATAGCCAACTCAGTTAAGAAGGGGATAAACCTTTATAGGTACATCAGGGAGCGAAGGAAGACCAAGGAGGGATAGTGAGGCTTAATAAAGGGGAGGGAGGGTGGGCAGAGGGTGACTGTGAAAAGGCAGAGATACTAAACAAATATTTTTACTCAGTATTTACAAAGGAAGAGGAGGTACCTAAAACAAACAGTAGAAACACTCTGGATACAGAAGTTGATACCTGCCCATTTACAGAAGAAAGAGTTCTGAAAGAACTCTTAAAACTGAAGTGGACAAAGCAATGGGGCCTGATGGGATTCATCCCAGAATTCTAAAAGAACTAAGGGTAGAACTAGTGACACCACTGACTACCCTCTTTAACAAATCATGGGAGGATGGGGTGGTACCAGAGGACTGGAGGAGGACAGATGTGATTCCCTTCACAAAAGTAGGAGCAAGGCAGAAGCAGGAAACTACAGACCTGTTAGTTTAACCTCAGTGGTAGGAAAAATGATGGAATCACTTCTGGAGGAAAAGAATTGTTGAGTATCTAGAGGCCAGAGGGGCACAGGACCCAAGGCAGCATGGATTCACAGTGGGAAGGTCATGCCAGACAAATCTGATAGATTTTTGACTGGGTGACCAAAGTAGTAGATCAGAGAGGGTCTGTGGACATGGCCTACCTAGACTTTAGCAAGGCATTTGACACAGTCCCACACAAAATTAATAAACAAGTTAGCCAGCCTGGGAGTGGGTCCCAAGATGACAGCCTGGGTAAAGAATTGACTGGAGAATAGGACACAGAGGTAATAGTAAATGGAGTCCACTCTGAAGAAAGGGGGTTACTAGTGGGTACCGCAGGGTTCAGTATTTGGACTGGTCCTCTTAAATGTCATTATAAGTGACATTGCAGAGGGACTAGAAGGAAAAGTATGTCTCTTTGCAGATGGCACAAAGATCTGCAACAAAGTTGATGCACAAGGTGGGGTGGAAAGGATGAGAAGGGACTTGGCAAGGTTAGAGGAATGGTCAAATGTATGGCAGCTTAGATTCAATGCTAAGAAGTGCAGGTAATGCACCTGGGAAACAAAAACCAGGGAAGAGTACACAGTTGGAGGTAGATACTAACAACAACAAAAATGGAAAGGGACCTGGGGTAGTCATATCAGATGACCTAAAGGTGGGCAAGCAATGTGAGAGGGCAGCAAGGAGGGTTGGGGGATACTGGGATGCATAGGGAGGCATCACCAGTGAAAACAGGAAGTTATTATCCTCTGTACAGACAGCTGGTCAGACCCCATCTGGAGTACTGCATGCAGTTCTGGAGACCCAATCTCTGCAAAGACATAGACAGAATGGAAGCTGTCCAGAGGAGGGCAACTAAAATGGTGGAGGGTCTGCACTGGAAGACATATGAAGAGAGACTTAGGAGCTTAACATGTATAGCCTCGAGGAAAGGAGGAGAGGGAGGATATGATAGAAACTTTCCAAGTACCTCAAGGAATCAACAAAGTCCAAGAGGGTAGCATCTTTCAAAAAAGAGGTGTGCAAGAACAAGGCACAATTTGAAGATAGAGGGGGCAGCTCAGAGGTAATTTAAGGAAGTATTTTTTCACAGAGAGGTTGTGGATGCATGGAATGGCCTTCGAGGAGAGTTGTGGAGTCAAAAACAGTGGTGGAATTCAAGCATGCATGGGACAGTCATAAGGCAATTCTAGGGGTGGGGTAGGAAGAAGTAGGCTGCTGGTTAACTAGGATCTGCTGCTTATCCATTAGGTAGGGAATGGGCAGACTGGGTGGGCCAAGCAGTCCTTATCTGCTATCAAATTCTATGTTTCTATGTTTCTATACCACTTCCATTCTGAGAGTCCTATTTTTGGAATCCTGGATTTCATCCAAAGTGACTCCATACTACCCTCCTCCCTTCCTCCCTTACACTTCAGTTCTTCCTTCACATATAGTGCCACCCCTCCTTTCCCAATCACCCTATCCTTATGAAATAACCTGTACCCTGGTACAGACAGGTCCCAGTCATTGTATTGGGTGGCCCATGTTTCTGTGATGGCTGCAATGTCCACCTCTCCTTCTGCCATGAACACCTGTAACTCTGCAGTTTTCCTCCCAAGGCTCCTAGCATTAAGGATGACCACCTTCCACCCCTTTCCCCTCCCATCCTGCCCTCCATTACTAGCATCACCAACAGTACTTGCCATTTGTCCTTTGTCACTGTTATGGGGGTAGCTCATGTGGCTTCCCAACCTTGTGATCTCTGCATGTCTCTTGCCCACTTGCCACCCCCAGCCTAGTTTAAATTCCCAACCTCCTCTGTACTCCTCCATCCTCCGTTTCAACATTTTCCTCTGTGCTCAAGTATAGTCTGTCCTGGCATAGAGACTACTGTCCCTCCTAGGTCCCTCCCCACCCCCACCAGCTCCATACCCTTTAGAATGACACCAGGTTCTTAGCCATCCATTAAATTCCTCTTGTTACGCTTGCCTTGGCACTGGAAGTATCTCTGAAAATGTTACTGATCTTCCTGCCCCTTACATAATTGTTCTAGTTCTTCAAACCTCCTCTGGACTATATCTACCATCTTGTCAGCCAGATCATTCATCCCAAGATGTATAATTAAATGAGGCTTGTCCCTACCCCTTCTAGCATATTTCATAACAGATTGTCCCGTCCTTTCCACTGTCATTCCTGGCATGGCTTCCCACCCAAATGTGACTATGCCTCTCCCTTTGCTATCCACCTGACTCCTCTTGATACTGAGTCCCCAGCACTAAGATTCCACCCTCTTACTCCCTGATTGCTTCCATTCCTCTCCACCTCTCATTCCCAGCTCTTCTTCTTCCTCCTGCACAGTATTTCCCTCTTCTGCCCTGTTGTAATTCCCCCAGCAGAACTCCCCCCACTCCAGTTTGGTCCAGGCATTTATCAGTTACTCCTCCAATTTCATCACCTCCCTCCTCCTTTCCCTCTAGCACTGCAATACAATTTTCTGAAGACCCTTCACCAATGCCCACTTCTCTCCTCATAGTAACCTGTTCCCTTCTTTCCACTCCATGACTGTTGCCACTTCTCCTTCTCCCTCACAAGTCCCTATCTCCTCCTTCCATTTGTCTTTTGTCTCCTGTCCTGGTTTCCCGGAGACCGTTCTTCCTGGCCTGGGCCCTTTGTCTCCGCTTCCTTCTTCTGACCCTCACCTCACCACCTGTTGGCTTAATTGCCCTCTGTCATCTCCCCTCCTCCCTCCCTCCTCAATACTGGGCTATAAATGCCTCCAGTCTGCCTTGCCTGTCTTAGTTCCTTCTGCAGACCTTTGATCTCCTTTCTAAGTTTGATATGGGTTGCACACTAAACATCCCCCACCCTCTAAGCAATTTTGGAAAGATTGGTGCACTGCAGTTGCTGCAACCTATCACCCTCACGTTGCTCTTGTTGCCCACCAGAAACCCCCACCCTTCCAGATGAAGGATACCAAAACTCCCCAAGTCTCCCTCTCCCCCTCTATCAGTGCAAAACATTCTTCTCCTTTTCTTAATTTCCCTTACCCACTTTGTCATGCACTTCTAGATAGATTTATCAACTGCTTTTATATTCCTATTCCTCCTGTCCACACCAAAAAGAGAATTTAAGCAACTACTGCACAGCCTTCTTCAAACTTCTACCCTCCTTTTCACAATGCAAATACCAATGCAAACAAGTAACAATGAAGGCTCCTTGTTTTGCAGTTACTTCCCTTCCACTAACATAAAAGTCACCTCTTCACTCACTGCTGTTCCTTTCTTGGATGTCTGCTTCTGCTATGACATGTGCATGTCCTTTGCCCTTTGGGAAGTGATGTCTGAACCCCTGGTATAAAAAATCACAGACCTGGGGCACGGGTGAGGGGTAGGAGGTGGGACCAGCCCGTGCCTTCTAGAAACAATCGGTTAGCTGAGGCCCTGGTCAGACCATTAGCACTCTTCCCACTATGCACTACACTTTGCAGCTAGTGAAGCCAGCAAAAATAATCACAATTCCACTCAAAGCACAAAAATAGGTTTGATACCAAAGAAACAGGGTCTTCAATTCAAACAGCCTTACCAACAGCACACAAAATAGGCTTGAAATTAGAAGATATAGGTTTCTAATTCAAAGAAACAGCCCCAATAAAATCACACCAAATAGGTTTGTAATCAGAAGAAAACAGAAGAGATAGGCCTCTAACGTAAAGGAATGACAGCCCTCACTCAAAGCACACCAAAATAGATTTCAAAGTTTCAGCAGCTCCAAAATAGTTCCCTGCTAGCCCTTTTATGAAGTAAACAAAACCCAGCCTGCTACATAGTGAAAACATCAAAACAAAAGAGCCCACTTACAGCACAGCAAAATAGGTTTCAAAATCCCAACAGCCACAAAACAATACCTTGCTAGCCCCATAGAAGTAGTAGAAAAGAAAATAAATAACCCTCTACCAAGTAAAATCTACAGAGCAATGTAAAAGCAGCAAGAAGAAGCTACTGTACTGGAATTGATCAGATCCCTTCCCCTTCTGTTTACTTCTCATTGCAATGCCAGCTATCAAAAAGATAAAAAGCTGTAAGTGCAGCTGTGGGCTTTCAAAAGGTCAGTACTTTTTCCAGATGGCAATGACCTGGTTTTGCTGGGGCGAGGGGTTCTAGCGAGTGATCAAAAACATGGCTGTATATACTTGAACAGCATAATCTATGCTGCTATGCAGTATACATTTATTTTAAAAATTGTTAGTGTAGTTGTGGTCTTTTGGCTATATTTAGTGCAAATGAAACCTTTTCAGTGTTCCAGATCAGGGGTGGTTGTATTTATAAAATAACAGTATGCCTGGGGAGGACGTACAGAGTGAGCAAAAAACATGTAGCACAGAAATATACAGTAACATGTATACAATGAAAAGAGCAGTAGAACAATATCACCAGTACCTGACTGCAGTGAAAATAATGATCATAATATTATTAAAGGTGAAGATCCTGGAGGTTAAATGCCTGATTTGCTTTAGCCATTTTGGAAATGAAAAAAAATCTTGAGTACTGCTTTAAAACAATTTTTATAATTAAAAAAAAAGTGAAGTACCCTAATGTTTTAATTGCCTCGCTTTCTGGTTGTGGAGTGCCCTGCTTGTTTAAATGCCTGTAGTATTGTGGAGTGTACTGGAGTATGGACTTGTGACAACCAATGGGAAGCCAGAGTCTGTAAGCAATAGGGAGCATTTAAGGCTAGAAGCAGGCACAAAGAGGACAGCCAATGAGGCTGAAGCTGCTAGCAAAATGGGGTAAGTCTGCCTGGGAGGCAGGGCTGCCTCTGAGGCAACTGGTATAAGAAAACTGTGTCCTGCATCTGCTGTTGCCTGTCTGGACTTCCCAGCCAAATATACCACAGTAGCAGAAAAAAGAAATAATCTTGTAGTCACTGCCCAGTCCTTTTGAAATCCTCCTCCAGCAGTCCACTTGTATCGAAACAAAGAGAGCTTTTACAGTGTGGAAGAATTTTACTTATACAATAGGGGTGAAATGATATGCCATTCTTTATTTCAGCATAAAACCACCACCATGAGATATCACACTCTGCTGACATCACCAGAGTGTGATAACTGGCGTTATCTCCTGTTATCATGCCCTATTATATAAAAACGGATACATGATGTGTGCTCTTGTGTAATATGGAAAATATTTTTCACATCTGCACATGACCTCTGGATACTCACTCGTGCCTTACGCCACTCATGAATATCCAGAGGTCACTCTAAAGGAGTGAAAATATTTTCCATATTACACTCATGCCCATCATGTATCCCCTAAATATCACACCACAAATCCACTGAAAGCATGTTGCAATCAGTGTGGTAGAAAAATTATTCAGGGTTAGTCTACCTGAGCATTGGGAACCAGTGTTCTGTCTGATCATTTCAAATGTAAACATAGCATCTTTATAAGAGCCACATCCATTCCCAGTCGCAACTCTGGTCAGATAGCCCAGCAAAAGCAGAGGCAGTGGCAGCAGCAGCAAGGACAGCTGAGTACGAGAAATGGTGGGATTATATAGTTTGCTCATGTAAAACAGCCATCATGGAAGCCACAGTAGCCAACTGATGCATCCTAAGTATTGAAATTGCTTCAAAAGCAATACTACAACCACCACCACCCAGAGCCTGGACCACCAATACTTTTCCTGATTTGTTGCCACAAAACAAAACACACTGTCTAAGTCATTACACACCACACTAAACTGTCACCTATTCACACATTCAGTCCAAATGACACAACTTTGGGGAATGGCCTTCAACCATTCTCTATCATAGAAGACATTGACTTTCAGACTGTTGCATCAGGTTCAAATTCAGCATTTTATCAAGCTTTACATTTTAAGATATGTTTTCTGCAGTATGTATGAAGCAGTACATACACAGTACGTACACTTCTCTGAAGGAGGAAGAGAGGGTTATGTGCATTTCACTAATGATATATGTAGCAGCAGTGCAAACCAATGCTTCTTAAGTCTCACTGCCCATGGAGTTGTGTCAAAATCAAGCTCCAACACCATTCCTGCCCACTTCCACCAACACCATGTTATATAACAGGCAGCCTCACAGAGGCACACCAGTGGAGGAAGTGCCTTACTGTGTGTGTCAGACATGGAAGGGAAGCATTCTGGGGTTTATCAATAATGGCTAGACATCTGTATATACTGTACTCTCATGATCTGAGGTTGGGTATCTTTGTGATGAACAGTGGCAATAGCATGCTGAATGTGATGAATGATGGGTATTTCACTTAGGTACCTTGTTTTGCAGGCCATAATTCTGGTGGTAAGTCACAAGCTTGACAAATACACAGTCAAAAGAAACATTTGATACTATACAGGATATCAAAAGATATTTCCATCTCTCCCTAAATGCACTGAGCTCCTGTACCATTACCAGTGAAGCAGAATGTTTCTCAGCATTGCACAAGGTGAAGCTCAGTATTCTATATGGTGTAGAGACTCATGAAACAGAAACCTGTGCTCTGGGCTGTGGAATTTGATGATGTGACCTATCAGGGACATCTTTCATGGGTGTAATTGTCTGTTCAGCAAAAGCTTGTTCTGCATCTGTGACCATATAAACAGGTTTCTAAAGATTTCAGTGCTGAATCAATTACCTGGCATGGTCATTCCCATGGTGAATCTACTTGAATGCCATACATGACATTAATTCATTACTTAATTAATTAATTATTGCATCTTCTACAGCAACTTAACAAAACAAAACTGGTGGTTGTGTTAGCGATGATGGTACTGGTGCAGGTGCAAGAATGACAGTGATGGTGGGGTGGTGGTGGTGACGCTACTAGTTCACCTGAGCCATAGCTGCAGCAGCAGTAGGATGCAATATTCATTAAAGTAGTGGCAGAGATGTTTCTAAGACAATGTTAAGACATGTTTGACAGCACTGGATTGCACACACAATTTGGGATGCAACACTATTGAATTGTGATTTTACTTGATTGTGTCACACTTGATAAAGCACAGAGCAGGTATGAAACATTGTATTTTTCTTTGGGAATCCCACCAACTGCATATGAACTTTGCACATGTGTATCTTCACTAAATAAAGTGTATTTTTGGCTATATACACCTTTGCTCTCTTGGGCGGGATCAAGTAGAATCTGCAATGATACTGTAGACAGGGAAATGGGCAGATTAGATGGGCCAAGCAGTCCTTATCTGCTGGCAAATTCTCTGTTTCTATGTTTGGAACCTTCTAGTTTTTCTTATCATTATTGAAGTTTGGCTATAAGTGGTTTCTTCTTCATTGTTGCTGTTGTGGGATTTAGATTGTGATGTTAAACACACCTCTGGTATCCTGAGTGGTCATTTTTGTAATATATGCAAAAGCAAAGGCCCTTTAGTTATAAAAAAAGTTGACTACTTTGAAAAATTCATGCTAATTTCAGGCAGGGTGCTAGTTCTTTACAGCAATGAGACAGATACTGTCAGTACAGCAAATACATGCAGCCAAAATGGAGTATCCATTAAGTGCTAATATTCAACATGTGGTCATGAGAAAGTGCCTTTGGACTTGGTTTTAAGGAAGGAATTCTGGCCAAGACACTACTGCAGTTTCCTGCTTTTTCCACCTGGGAAACCATCAGAGATGGGCAAAATGGCCTGTAGTTTAAAATCAGTTTAACATCTCATACTAATGGTAGCAACTCTGACCATGCAGTATCCCTAGTAGGGCTCTGCAGTATCAAATAAGATTGAGTGCCTATGGCCCAGTTCCTTAGTGTGGAACTTTAACCCATAATGTTCTACTTCTGAGATGAGGGTGAGGAAATCCCAGCTGATCCATAGTAACTGTGGGGTGAAATGGATAAGCATTTATGAGTGAGGTATGTAGTATGCACTGTGCAGCATTCCAAAATGAAGTTTGTACTAGGTTTGGAGATAGGAGAGAGAGGTTCCAAAAGAAGCCATCCACGAGCCATCTGACTGGATTTTTAATAACAGAGTCAGCCTTGAATTGGTGCACATTGGAACTGGTAACTGTTCTGTCCACCCAAATTTCGACTGGATAGCCAACAGAAGTAACAGTAATTGAATTTGCTTCATTCTTTTATGCAAATTGCTACAAAGTATGACCTTTTCATGCAAACAGATCGATCTTTTGAAAACCAGAGCAAGGGAGGTCAGACACAGGTGGGTGGATGTGGCTGAGGGTGAAGCACAGATTGTGCCTGTGTTGGCCTGCGTTGAAAATCTGGCCCCAATCAGTCTAGGGCATCCTTCAGGACTGAATGGCAGTAATCCAATAAGAAAAAACATGAATCATCATGGAAACTATCACTCAACAGCTGAGAAAAAGAACGGCATTTAAAATTGAAAATCTAAACTGTAAGATACCTTTTATCATTTAACTTGAGTACCAAAGAGCATAACACACTTTTTTTCCTTCCCATCACTCTGGTGGCATATTAAAACACGTCACTGGCAATGTTTAACTTCATTTCTCCTTCCGTTGCACACTGTTGTCTTAACATCATGTCTTATTGGGAGCACGAACTGTATGACTCATGGCTTACTGATGAGGTTTCAATGTGACATGATGGCTGAAGCAGCATGTAAGATCAAGAGCTGAAATCAGCTCAGCACTGTTATTAACCTCTGGGTTCTGTTCATAAGATAACAACATGTCTCACTGATAAGAGGAAAATTATGAGGAAGCCACTGTTTGCACAGATCATGGGTGAACATGTCAATCACTCAACCCCTGAATGAGCAGGCGGTAATGGAGGGCATGTGCTCTGTTGTAGTTCTGAATACTTAGCTGATAATGTCTGTGTAATAGTATCATTTCAACAGCACCATAGGTACAAAAGCACTTCTTGCAATGCCTCACAGAGTAGACGAGCAGTAGATCAGCAGTCAGTATAAGATGCTGCCTTATTCAACTGATTCCAGTTCAGCTTGGACAACTTTGTGGTTTCTGTATACCCTTTTGCAGAAAGATCACAGCTCCAACAAGCCCCCAAATCCTTCATCAGATGAAAATGTGCCTGTCTGCTCTTACAATGACAGGCACAAAAGTTCTGATGTAAGACTGGTGACAGTCTATGACTGGGTATCCAACTCTCCTGCTAGCTGAGTTTGTAGAACTGATCTTCAACGGTCACCCTTGTGCTTGCAGAAAGCAGACATATAGGTATTATAATGGTTTTTAAGAGGTGTGTCACTGTTGGTCCAATGCAAGGCAGTCTGGAAGAGATCGGCAGTGTCTGATCAATCACCAGTCAGGCTGATCATGACACTCTTCTGGTCTTGCTGGGTAGAAACTATGTGCAGTTCACAAGCTTCCTGAATCATAAGGTGACTCTTTCCTTTGATCTGCATAAGCCACCAGCAAGCAGAGCTAATAAGCGTCATGATCAACCTGCTGTGGTCCTCCCCCATGTAAAAACAATCCCTCTCACCCTCTGCCAAGTATCCTCCTACTCCCCTTCTTAATTTTTGACAGCAGGCAGCCCAGTCCCCAATGCCAGCTAGTATCCCTCACCCCAGTCATTTTCACTGTGCAACACCAGGAGCCACACCTGGTGCCAACAAACATAACACTGACACTGAGGTGTCCAGTCCCAGTGCTGGTACCTGAAATAAAGAAAACCATCCCTCAGTCTCCTTTTTATTTTTATACATCCTTTAGAAAAGAAAACTGTTCATCAATGTAAGTTGCCGCTGCTAGCACACCGCCATTGTTACCCTCCTCCCACGTGACCTGCCACCAGCACCCACCTCTCCACCCCCACACCCCTTACTTTTAATTGGGTGCCCATCCATGTCATTCTTACTGTGACTGTGTATATTATTTGCCTTGTATTCTTAATACTGATTTATTTCAAACTATATTGTGCCAATCTGGGGTGGGGATATAGGCGTGGGGGGCCTTAGCATGTAGTTGTTATTGTTTTCCTCTGAATTGTATCTGTGCATACTCTTTACTTCCTGTTATAGAATTACAGAAACTTCAATAAAGTTGCAATTTTAAAAAAATATATAATTGGGTGCCCAATCCCGGTACCGACTAGTACCCCCCACCTGTTTTCATTGTGTGACACGTGAGCCGACCCACCCATGCCACCAAACATAACATTGACACTGGGGCACCCAATCCCCAGTGTTGGTACCTGAACTAAAGAAAACTGTCCCTCATAGTTTTTTTTATTTTAGATATCCTGTAAAAAGTAAACTGTCCATTGATGTCTGTTGCCACTACCAGCCCAGCACAGCCATTACCCTTCCCCACCTGATCCTCCCACTCAGCACCTGCCCCCACACACACACACCTCTCACTCCTTACTTTCCTATTGGGGTCCAATGCCATAACCATAATCCTCACTGGACCACAGACACGTCTTCACTCTTCAATGCTGAACCAGGAACTAAGGAAACCTGGTATGCCTGAAATTATTTGCTGAGTTATTTATTTTATTTTTTGTTTTAAAAAGTGTGTTGTTTTATTTTATTCTGATGCTGTTTTATCTATTTTGTAGCAGCACCCAGAGTCTCGGGATTGGCGTCTTTTAAATAAATTTTTCATGCTGCTCAAAGTATTTCAATGGGTTTGAACTTGTCCTCGTAACTTGGTCATTTTTGAAAATGCTTTCCCTTAATTTTCAGTTGGACCCCACCTCATGAACAAGGTGGTGACATTATACTAAATCTGTCCGAAAAGGTGATTTTGTGGTCACTGCCTGAAATCACCCTTTGTGTAGGATTTGAACATTTTTTCTGTCTTTGTTCATGAGTGGGGTCATAAGAAAGCTACTGTATGTTGAACATTTGGGTAAAAATATTAAAAATAAAGTTATGAGCATATGTTGACATTTTTCAAAACATGCTTGTAACTTAATTTTCAATATTTTGACCCACATTTTTAACATAGCCATTTTTTACACCACCTCATGAACTTGATAGCTGTCATTTTTCAACTCCTGGCCAAAATGTGTTTTCGCACTTATGGCACAAAATCACCTTTCAGGAGGATTTAAGAAATGTCCTTGTCCTTGTTCATGATGTGGAATCATAAAAGAGCTATGTTGAAAATGTGAAGTAAAATATTAAAAAGCATTACAAAGTCATGGAGTGTATGTTGAAAATGTTCAACGTTGTACACTCATGACTTTATATTTCAATATTTTGACCCCAAATTTTCAAAATAACCATTTTTCACACCACCTCATGAACCTGACAGCTTTCATTTTTCAAATACTGGCCAACATGTGTTTTACATTTGTGGCATGAAATGACATTTTGGCCACTGTTTTATAAATGATACCTGTCATGCTCATAAAGAGTGATTATAAAAGACTATGTTGAAAATTTGGGGTCAACATGTGAAAAGAGCTATGTAATGAAGAAACATAGAATTGTTCCAACATTTACTTATAACTTTATTTTTACAGATTTTAACCCCCCAATGTTCAACATATCACATGTGTTCCCCCACCTCCTGAACATGGCGGGTGTCATTTGTCAAATCCTCTGAAACTTGGTTTCACAGTTGCATGGTAAAATCATCTTCGGATGGGATTTAAAGTGCTGTCTTGATCATAACATCAAGTAATAGAAAGACTGTTGGAAATATGGGATCAAAATATAGGGGCCAACTGAAATTAAATATTGCTTCTCAGCTGGCCTATCCTGGGTAAAGTAATCTAAAAATGTATAAAAGCAGGACATCACTGAAAATGAGATACTGCATCTTATCTAGTCTGTGCTGGGTAAATATACAGTAAAATGTATACAGTACAATCAAAACCAGTACAACCGCACTGCAAGCAGTGAACATTTAGCATTGACAAATGTTTCTTTACTATATAGCTTTTCTCCTCAATGCCTCCCACCAAGTCCATGGGCTTTAGGGCATACTCCTGTGACAGCAGCCATAGCCTCAAACACCTCTAGCCCGCCACTTACTCAGTGAGAGTCCACAGGGCAGGGCCTGTGAGTGCAGTTGACCATCATCCCTGTGGTACTGTGACTTTCCCGTTGGTTTTCTCCATGAGCCCTCCTTCCTCTCCTTGGCATGTGCACAGCCTCTGTCTGCCTTGGGTATGCACAACATACCCTACCACATGAGGGTACACTTCCTGGCCTAACTGCAGGGTCACTGTAGTGCCAAGCTTTGCCACCAGCATTTCCCAGCCGAGGTGCACTGCTGGTGGCAGCTTCCCAACCTGGGCTGACTCCTGGTCAGATTTCTCAAGTCCACTTTTGAACCTGGAGTGCCAGCAAGGCAGCACTGGGCCATTGGGAGGACACAGTCAAGTTGCTCTTTAAGCTTCCCTAGGGACCTACAGTACCTAAGGACTTAACAAAAGCTGTGGGGTAACAAAAAGTCCCAAAAGCAACAGATTCAAATAAGCTGGCTGGTCCTAATGGACTAACACCAAATTTATTAAAAGTAGTGGATGTGGACATTTCTAAACCTGTCACTTACATCTTTAACAAATCACTAAACACAGTGGTAGTTCCATCAGATTGATGAATGACTGAGGTGGCACTTATCCACATAAAGGCCCAGCAAATGGAGTCTCCAACTTTAGGCCTACTAGTATTACGTCAATACTAGGTAAACAACTAAAACCCATATAAAGACAATACTAAGTAATGATTACAAACAAAAAGGGTACAGGGATATGTTACAGCACAGTTTCAGGAAGGTCATGCACCACAACTTGCTTGGTGTCTGAAGCAGTAAGTAAGGCCTTGGACAATGGAAACCCAGCTAACAAGGGACAACATGGCATCCTGTGTATGTCCTTTCAATTTACTGTTAAGTTGCACATACTACAAGGTTCAGAGAGCTGAGTGAGTATACCCTGCACTACTGGACCACAGATTAACGATGGACATAGTCAATTACCAATTTGAAGTATGAATCACTCAGATTTAGATCTGCTATTTGGATTCTTGAATGTGAGGATTGTGTTTCAAAAACTAAAATTTATTTTTGCAAGTGACACATTACATATTTAGGCACACTTTAGATTTGCTCCAGAGCTAGGATTTCCAGCCATTTGGCACCATCTTCAGATGGTAATGTGTTTTGTGTTGACATCTGCATAGGTTGGTCCAGTAGAGTGGCAGTACATGAGGATATGCAATAGGAACCTGTGTGATACAATATTTATCTACATAAAAGCAGTTTGGCCTTGGGTAACCTTACAAGTGGCAAAAGCCAGAGAGATGTGCCCAAGGTCAAACTGCTCAAGTGTAGATAAATAATGTATTACAGGTCCCTAGTGCATGTCAGGGATCTATATTAGGTCCCATGCTGTTTTGATATTTATAAATGATCTCCCCAAAAGTAAAACACACTCCCTTAGACTTTATGCCGACGATACGGCATTGATAGCAACTAGGGAAAATAAGATCAAACTTGTACAGAGGCTACAGACTGACTTTAGTGCTATCGAAGAGTGGTTCACCAGGACAAGGCAGTAAATGAATATAAAAAAACCAAGGTTCTTTACTTTGGAGCAAAGGAAGAAATGTCATTGAATATAACTACTTCTAAAGGTCTAAACTTGGAACAAGTTACAGAATACTATTATTTGTGTATTTTATTTGATGCAAAATTAAAATTCACGCAACATGTTATAAACTTGTTAAAAACTACAAACAAAAACTAGGAGCTTTGAGATGCACATTAGGGTATCTGGATTTAAAGACCCTTAGGATCTTGGTAGAACAGCAGATTATGCCAGCGTTAGGGTATGGAAATATTATTTATCGTTGACAAATAAAAGTATATTAGCCAAATTAGAAAAAGCTTTACTATAGGCTAGCAAAGTTCATATTGGGATGTAGTTTTCTACACGCATCACTGTAAATTACTGAGTGATTTAAATTGATATACTTTAGAGGCAAGAAATGATATGGTTTGGCTTAAACTGCTGCATACATATATTATAAAATATCCAGTACACTATATTTCTGTTAATGTAATGTTGTGTCCTCATACTGAAAAAGTATTGACTAGGTCAGTGCACAAAAAGAAGATGGTACTGTTGCTCCCAAAAGAACAAAATTTACGGTAAAAACTTCAAAACATCAAGCTTCAGTAAGGTGGAACAGTCTACGTATTTTAACATCACATTATCAATTTAATAGGAATTTGAAATCTATCTTTACTATTGAATGTCGATGTTGATTTGTATGTTAAACGTAATAAGATTTAGAATGTGTATTATTGTATTGTAGGATGGATGTGTTGTTATGTCTATAAATGTTTGTTGTATTTTATAAGCACAGGTTTAACATCTAACAGGACTGTCTTGAAAACAGGGTATTTAACCCTTATGACATGTATTTTCTCCTCCTGTGTAAAAATAAATGGTTTTACTACTACTTTACTACATGTCCTATTTATACAATACGCTGGTATTTTTTGTTTTTGTTTGAGGAGGATGATTGACAGGTAGTATTTATACAACATATGCATGATAAATTCTGGTTCTAAAATTTATCACACATATAGTATGTGAAGATAACATTTATTTTATTATATTTATCGTCTGCTGCAGCATGTTACCGGCAGGGGCATCCAGCCACTGGCTCTGCCTGCCAGAGGCAGCAGGCTCACTCACATGAAAGGGATCTGGTGCAGCCATCCGTCGACCCGCGGAAGGCTCCCATGCCACTCCGAGCCAGGCTGGCCCTGGACCCCCCAGCATGATTCCATGACAATCCTCTGGGCAGAGCAGAGTGCAGCCATCAAGCTGCATGGTCGCACCCAGCCATTTTCCTACCTTAGATCCCTGGAGTATGGACATGCAATGATGTCCTGAGGCACATCGTGCCGACATCTGCCACACTCCACCCTTACTGCACCATCCCTGTAGTGCCCCGGTCATCACCAGGGGCCACTGCAGAGTGGTGGAAGCCCTCAGCCCTCCCCAGGATAGGAGAGCAATCCTCTGGATGCTCGATCCTATCCCTCCTCTGCTGACCCCTAACAACCTGGGTGCATTTCGAACCGGGTTGCCAGCATGGTACAGTGTGGCATCCAGCGCCTCAACCCTCAGCACCACACTTTTTATGACACAGGAATTGTGTCCACATATACTGTATAAAGCATGCTACCACCTGGAGATTTGCGTTCCCATGCAGACTCTGCATCCCACCTTGGGAAGGCCAGGGGTCTGGATGAGTCACAAAAGTAAGGCAGTAGACTTTAAGGTAAGGGGTAGCCTGTCTGGCATTAGTGCTCCCAGCTGATTAATCACAGAGGGCACTGGCATTAGCTGTGAAGCTAGTCTCTTGCCCATCCTGCTGTGAGGTTCTGGAGCCCTGCACATGTGGAAGGACTGTGACAAGGTGGAGGCAGTGTAGAGGAGGGTGACAAAAATGAACCAGGGCCTGTGGGAGACAGCATGAGGAAAGACTGAGAAACCTCAGCATGTACAGTATTCCCTGGAGATGGGGGAGGAGGACATGACAGAATCATAGAAATATCTTCATGGGATAAACAATGTAATCTGGACTGAGTTGTTCACAACAGATGTAGATGCATGCACAATGGTACACCACTGAAATTTGCTGGGGGAGGGGATTCTGAATTGGACATCCGAAGTACTATTTCACAGAACGGGAAAGCACAGGTGGAGCAGACTGCCAAGTAAAGTGGTCTTTGCTAAAACACTGGGTGGAATCAAACAAGGGTGGAACAGGCACATGATCTGATAAGATCAGTGGATGTTAGGGCAGGGAGGGTAACAAGGGGATGGATGACCAATAGAGACATCACTCACATAAATGAGTGTTGGAACATGGGGAAAAGAAGGGGTGCTGAAATTCAAAAGGGCACAGGGTAAAAGGTTGTTTCCCCAAGCAAAGGGGCACTTTGAATGCTCAGGGAGCAAATATTGAGGTGTTGCAGCACCCTCCACACCCAGAGTTCCGACAAGGGTGGGCATACTGAGTGGGCCAATGGGCCTTTTTGCCATCATATTCTGTTTCTGTGCTGGCTGGAGGAACTGGTGTGGACACTGAACTTTCAATGGTCAGGGTGGAAGACAGGGAACAAATGTGGCGGATGGCAAATTAGACCAAACAGTGTCAACAACACAGCTGCACCACTTTTCTGCCTTTGACCGAAAGTGTTTCCTACCTGTGCAAATGTTCAGACTCAATGCAAATGAAAATGCATTGCTCCTACAGAATTTGGCTGCATTTCACAGATAAACTGCATCTCTAATTGTCCTGCTAACTACAGCTATCAATCAGGAGCATGTGGGACTTTTCAGAGCATTTAAAATCTAACCGCTGGACTCCAGGCTCAAAACAGACATTTTAAAAAACTTTAACAGCATTTAATTTGTTTGGAACCATAAGCAAATACTGCATTACCCTCTGCTTCACTGCATGCTATATAAATTTAGTCAGCTTAGAAGGAGTCTTTGTACAGATCCTGAAGTGCCTCCATCAAGATGACCAGATGCTTTTCTACATTGTGTGATCTAAGAAAATTGAGGCTGAACTGGGAAAAATAAATAGAAATCAGTGGGAAATAGAAGGAAAAAAACCTACAAAATGAATAGTGCCATGCACTTGTTGTGCTATTTAGATGGAATCTGTTGTTCCAGGGTAAGCTGATAAAGTCAAAGAACTGGTATGAGACATTGAACACTGCTACAATAAATATGGTTTCATTTCACATAAAGAGCTCAGGTTAATGTTGTAGATACAGTGTTCATAACAGGCAGAGAAGTCATTCAAAATAATACTGCCTCATATAGAATAGTGGAAGGGCAACCATCCACAATAAGGCTGTTTTCCATTGAGGGTGTTGATGACATAGAAACATAGACTTTTGACGAAAAGGACCTCTTGGCCCACCCAGTCTGCCCATTTCCTACCTACTGGATAAGCTGCAGATTCTAGTTAACCAACAGCCTGCTTCCTGAAACTCCCACTATAATTGCTTTGTGTCTGTCCCATGCATGTTTGAATTCCCCACTGTTTTAGACCCAATGACCTCCTCAGGAAGGCTGTTCCATATTCCACCACTCTCTCCGTGAAAAAGAATTTCCTCACATTACCCCTGAGCCGTCCCCCTCTATCTTTAAACTGTGCCCCTTGTTCTTACATCTCTTTTCTGAAAGATGCTACCCTCCTGGACTTTGTTGATTCCCTTGAGGTACTTGAACGTTTCTATCATGTCCCCCGTCCCTCCTTTCATCAAGGGTATACATATTAAGCTCTCTCAGTCTCTCTTCATATGGTTTCTGATGTAGACCCTGCACCATTTTAGTTGCCCTCCTCTGGACTGCTTCCATCCTGTCTATGTCCTTGCGTGATGGGGTCTCAAAACTGCACACAGTACTCAGATGGGGTCTCACCAACTGTCTGTATAGAGGGATAATCACTTCCCTTTTTCTACTTGTGATGCCCTTCCTATGCATCCCAGTATCCCCTGGCTCTCCTTACTGACTTTTCACATTGCTTACCCACCTTTAGGTCATCTGATATGACTACTCCCAGGTCCTTTTCCATTTTTGTTGTTGTTAGTATCTCCCCTGCTATTGTACGCTTCTCCTGGGTTTTGTTTCCCAGGTGCATTACTTGCACTTCTTTGCATTGAATCTAAGTTGCCATATGTCAGACCATTCCTCCAACCTTGCCAAGTCCCTTCTCATCTTTTCTACCCCTTCTTGTGTATCAACTCTGTTACAGATCTTTGTGTCATCTGCAAAGAGGCATACCTTTCCCTCAGACCCTCTGCAATGTCACTTATAAAGATGTTAAAGAGGATTGGACCCAGTACTGAGCCCTGAGGTACTCCACTAGTAACCCCTTTCTTGAATGTGTTACATTCACTGTACCTTCTGTATCCTGTTGTGCAGCCAGTTCGCTACAGGCTACCACCCTGGGACCCACTCCCAGGCTGGCTAACTTGATTATTAATCTTTGCGCAGGACTGTGTCAATTGCCTTGCTAAAGTCTAGGTAGGCCATATCACAGCCCCTCCCTGGTCTATTACTTTGGTCACCCAGTCAAAGAAATCAATTAGATTAGTCTGACATGACCTTCCTGCTGTAAATCCATGTTGCTTTGGGTCCTGTGCCCGCTGTCCTCTAGGTGTTCAACAATTCTTTCTTTCAGAAGTATCTCCATCATTTTCCCTACCACTGAGGTGAAACTTACAGGTCTGTAGTTTCCTGCTTCTGCCTTGCTCCCACTTTTGTAAAGGGAATCACATCTGCCCTCCTCAGTCCTCAGGTACCACCCATCCTGCCATGATTTGTTAAAAGTGTGGTCAGTGGTGCCACTAGGTCCCCATTAGTTCTTTTAAGATTCTGGGGTGAATCACTGTCAGGCCCCATTGCTTTGTCCACCTTGAGTTTTAGGAGTTCTTTCAGGACTCTTTCTTCTGTGAATGGACTGGTATCAACCCCCCTACCCAGGCGCTTCCATTGTCTGGTTTAGGTAACTGCTCCTCATCTTCTTTTGTGAATACTGAGCAAAAGTATTCATTCAGTATCTCTGCCTTTCACTGTCTCCTCTGCCCACCTCCCTCTCCTTTATTAATCTTCACTATCCCTCCCTTAACCTTTCTATGCTCCTAATGTACCTATAAAGGTTTTATCCCCCTTTTGACTGAGTTGGCTATTTTTACCTCGGTTTGTGCCTTTGCTATTCTGACTGCCTTTCTACTTCTTTCTGCTTTAATTGATACAGTTCCCTGTTGTGCTCCTCTGTGATTCCTTATACTTTCTGAATGCAGCCTTTTTCTCCTTAACCTTCTCTGCCACCTCTTTTGAGAACCATAGTGGTTTTTGCTCGACTTTGTTTTCTTTATTTGTTTACACAAAGACTTGTGCCTCTATGATGGCAGTTTTGATTTTTCTCCATTGTTCTTCCACCCTCCTATTTGGCCATTTGCTAGTGCATTCTTCAGGTGTTCACCCATTTTGCCAAAGTCAGCCCTTCTAAAGTCCAGTATCCTTGTTTCTGTATGGCTTATCTCCATGGTTGTGCTCATTGTGAAGCACACTGTGCAGTGGTCACTTGTTCCCAGATGTCTCCTGACTTCTAAATTTGTGATCCTCTCTCCATTTGAGAGTACCAGGTCTAGTATTGCTCCCTCCCAGGTGGGTTCCAGCACTAGCTGTCTAAGGTCTGCCCCTGCAGGGCATCGAGAATGACCTGCTCTTGGATGTGCTGCAGTACATGTCCTCCAGTTAACATCTGGCATATTCAGGTCCCCATCAACAGTATCTCCCTTTTTCAGCCATTTTGAGAATGTCTTCTATCATTTTCTTGTCCATTTCCTCCCTTGAGACGGGGTCTGTATACAACCCTGTGTGGATTGCGATGCCATTCCCCATCTCCAAGGTAACCCAGAGTGCCTCTTGTCCTCCCCTTTACTTTTTAGTTCTGTAGGTTTGATCCCTTCCCTTATGTATAGAGCTACTCCACCTCCTCTTTTACCTTCCCTGTCCCTTCTGTAGATTGTGTACCCTGGTATGTTGACATCCCATTCATGGTTCTCGTGTACCATGTTACTGTGACTGCCACAATATCCAATTGTTCATCTTCCATCAAAGCTACTAGCTCAGAAAGCTTGTTTCCCAGACTACGGGCATTAGTAGTCATTGCCCTCCATTTAATGTTGGCTTGATCCTTTTTCCCCCATCCCTGCTCTTATTGCTCTTATCTATTTTACCATTTACCCCCGTCCTGCCCTGTGTTGAGCTCTGTACCTCAGTGTTTACCTACTACCTGCCATGTTTTGTGGGGGAGGCTTGACTTTTCCTGCCTTTATCAGTACCTCCCCTTATCTAGTTTAAAAGCTTGCCAAGGAAGCATTTAAACCTGTCACCTAGGAGCTTGGTCCCTTTGTGGACAAATGCAGACCGTCATACCAGTATAGACCTTTATCTCTCCAGGTGGACCCCAGTCCCCAATGAAGCCAAAGCCCTGTGCTGCACCTGTATTGCAACCATTCATTAAACTGCATGGTGTGCAGTACCCTAGCCTCACTCCTGCCATGGACTGGTAGCACCTCTGAGAAGGTTACTGTGCTTGCTACCCATCTGAGGCCCCTCCCCAACTCCACAAATTCATTCTGCACTGCACTGATCCCATACCTAGCTAGGTCATTTGTCCCAAGGTGGACAATGATATCTAATTCTCTCTCCTGTGATGCTGCTTCTACAATTGTGAGGATTCGCTTCTTGTCCCTCAAGCCATGGCACCAGGCAGGCAGCTTACTTCCTTCTCTCCTTCCCCAGTTCTACCCCCTAACAATTGAGTCCCCTATCAGTAGCTGTTTCCTTCCCTGTGGTGTCCCTTGCCACCCTTTTGTGGGTCTCCCTTGTGGATGTCCTCAGCATTCTTCTGGGTCTCCACTGAGGATGCCATCATAGAGGAACCTTGCTCTGCCAGAATGGCATCTGATTTGTGTAGAGGTACAACTGGGGCTTCGCCTCTGGTCCACCACCCGCACCCTCCCAGAACCCACTGTGGTCCTACTGCTCTTCATACTCCAAACCTCTGACTCAGTGGTTGTGGCAGTGGTGCTCTTTGGGAGGGAGGCCTCCTTAGTCCTTGCTAGTTCAGCCTGGAGGTGGGCAGCCTCCCTCTCAGAGCTGACAGTTGCCTACAAATAAGACAGCAACACAGTTTCCAGAATGTTTCTCAGAAAACTGCTGCCCCACAGCCAGTGCATTGCACCACTCCCCACACGTTCCGCTCCTTATTATATACAATATGTAATTATATATGTATTATTATTTGTTTTGTGTAGCTACTCTTTATGCACGTTGCAGGGTTATTAGAATATGACAGTTCTGCCCCAAGACCTGTTGAGGAAGTGATGTCAGAACTGTGGCTATAAAGGAAATGCCACGCCTGGGATCATCGAGCCCTCAAGAGCTGACTCGAGAGATCTTGCCAATGTCATCAACACCCAAGATGGAAATGCAGCCTTAGTTGTGGATGGGCGACCATCCACTATTTTATATAGTATATGGTTCCCAAATCCTTATAAGAAAAAACCCTTCTATTTCACAAGGTTTGATACCACTAGTCATGGTCCTGCAACTCCTGGTTGATCCGGCACCTCAGTCGCTTGGTGCATTCCGCTACTCGCCCATCCCAATCCTATGGATGTTCCTACCAACACATTCTTGGTGGCAGTTACTTTTAAAAAATGAATGGACAAATTCATGGCTTGGAAACACAGAGCTGTCTACTGCAATCCTGTGTCCAAACTGGGCTGGTGAAAAGCTCACTAAGCGGCATAATTTTTCTTGATTTTCTTTTCTGAGACCACTGTTTCCTCCAATCAGGTGGCAGGAGAGGCTAAAGTTGTTGTACCATCGATGTGATGTCAGAACGATGGTACAACAACTTATTTGACCTTTGAACTGTCCTACAACAAAGACTTAGAAAGCCACCGATTTATATCTACAATAAGCCCTAACCATATACTATAATCCAATTGAAAATGAAAGGTATTCATTTTACAACCTTTTAGGATAATGTTCATGTAAAAGTGTTCTTTAGGAACTCTTTTACTGTGCAATATTTATATTTGCAATGTTAAAGAAAATAGATTAAGGCCCTGTAGATCTTAAAATGGTTTAAGTGCCTTTAAAAGTTTTAAATCCCCTAGCACTGTTTGCATCCAGACTATGAACAGCTTAAAATGTTTCTATAAAAATGTTTTAAACCTTGCCAGGTACCTAGTCTTAAAACCACTTTTAAAAAACATTTTAGAGCTATCATGGTTTTACCCAGATGTCTAGACAGGAACCAAAATGGTTTAAGCTGTAACAGTTTAAAAGTTCTTGCTAATGTATGGACAGGAAGCGCAGTTCAATTTGTGTGTTGGAATTAATATTTTAGTCTTTGGTAACCGGATAAGGCCCACTAGGCACAAGTGCCTGTTTTCAGGGGCGACCTGGGAGAACTGGGCAGTTAAGTGACTTGCTCAGAGTCACACAGTATGCAAGTGGAGGTTGTGGAAATCAGACACAGGCTGCTGGATGACCAAGCCCAATGGTTTACAGTGAGAACAGGCTTAACACTAGCAGTGGAGTCACAGTAAGCCATTATCAAGAATGCTTACTGCATAAGGTAATGCATCTTAGTCCGAAGAATGCAAGGTCAAATATTTTCTGAATGGAAGGAATTACAACAGATGGAAATAGAGAAGGATGTGAGAGTGTTGGTTAACAATAAATTGAAATTTGACCAACACTGTAAAGTCATAGCTAGTACAGGGAACAGAATACTCAGGCATAAATAAAAATATAAAAGTGGGGTAATAGAGGTTTCTAATGCCCTTGTATGCTGCCTTGTGAGGCCTCACATGATACCGTGTCCAGTTTTAGGTGCCACGAAGGAAGAGAGATGTTAAAATACTGGAGGGTGTGCGGAGAAGGGCATCCAGATTAGTGTCAAAGAACTAGAGCTACAAGGATAGACTCAGGAAAATGGGTATGTATTCACTGCATTATAGGTGAGTTGGGGGATTATGCTTAGTACATAGGGCACACAGTAACATGGATTTACAGGAATGTTTGGGACTAATATCTAAGGAAAAGATAGGGATATTAGGGGACACAAATTACAGCTCAAGGGAGAAAATTATGAAAAAAAACTTGCAAGGGGCCAATGGTTTAACCAGAGAGTAGTCTCGGTTTGAAATAACACCTAACCACGTTGTCCATAGTACACATATATCATAATTTAAGGGATCATTGGATAGGTTTATGGAAGAAAGGGGGTATAATCAATGATTAGTGATAGGCGAAGTGGCGGAGTGCTCCAATAGCGTGAAGCGGAGTACTTCAACGTTACAATGAAATAGCGAAGTCAGTAGAAAGCAATGACTTTGCATTACTCTGCCTTCAATTGCCTCACTTAGCCTTGTTTTAAGTTCAAAGGCGAATTTTGCAGTGATTCATGGGATTTCAGGTCACATGGGCTCTAGATTGTTCTGCATAGCCTCAGTTTGGGGTAGTGTGTGTAGGAAGCTGTAGGAGACAATCTGCTTTGAGACCTCTGCAATTCAAACCTTCAAAAGCTGTTAAAAAGCCTTTTGAGTAATTTTTAGCTGAAACTTTAGTTCATCGATTATAGGAAACCCTTCTGTGCTCATATCATCAAGCGTTTATTGTTTGTGTATGGATTTTGATGTTAATGTACAACATTCAGTCTGTGTACTGAGAGACAGTGGAAGTGTGCTTTGGGGAGGGCGTATCTGTGGTGTAGGTAGATTAACTTGGAGAAAAAGGCAGTGCTTCTGTTTTGGTGATATTTTTCTTGTACAACTGTGTTAATGTACACACAGTAATATTTTCAATATTTCTTTCCATTTTTAGCTGATTGTTGTGGTGCAGCAGTGCATAATTTTAGTCGGTTTAAAATATGGTTATATTACTGAAGTTTTCAATTTGCTATGCATTCAGTAGTGTGTGTGTGAGTATGTGTGTGATCGTCATCAAATCAGATGCCTTTTATTGTGCCACATAATAATTTCAGCAATGTGAAGCTATCCACTGCAGCTGTGTGATTTTTGTACTTCTTTGTGGTATCTCTACTGGTACTAGTACTAGTGACTGTTACTGCAGCAGTGCAGTACACTGCCCGCCTAACTGGCAAAGTATTCTTTCCAGATTTGAATTTCTGATGGTGAGCACTGGTCAGGTGTTGTGCCTTTGTGTCTGCATCTCTTCAGTACTGAGCAATTTAATCTGTCTGTGCATTTGCATCTCTTTAGGACCCAATCTCCATCTGTAACTTAAGTCACAGTTGTTTCTTTGGCTTCCCTTCAGAGTACTGGACAGGTGTGGTGCTTAATTCTGCTTGAACATTGTACTCATTAATATGCGTTTTTAAGTCAGGACCATCATCACAAGTCACTCGTGATACAAATCACATTCTTCATCAACATGGTCACAAATGCAGTCACGAATCACGATCCACGATCATTCCGTTCACGAATCACAATATTAATTTTTCTAGTTACTTGGATGTATTGTAAGTCTGTTTATGTATCTCTCCATGCTTCACCACCCCACCATTGTACTCTTTAAAGTTTGTTTTAAGTCAGAGTTTCATGCCACACCTCATCGGGGCCGGAAGTACAGCCATAGGCACTCACGTTCTTCATCATCACGGTCACAAATGCAGTCACAAATCATGATTTACGATCACGTTATGAATCACAACATTAATTTTTTAATAGTTACTTGGATGTATTGTAAGCCTGTTTTGTAGTATCTCTCCATGCTTCACCACCACCATTTTTCTTATTAATGTTTGTTTTTAGTCAGGAGTTGGACAGTGCCTGCAGTACATACACAGACTGGAAAAGACTGACTGCACACATGCAGTTTAGCACAGTATACTTGCGCTGCTCAGAATGCAAAGTGTCACGCATATGGAAGACAAGAAAAAAGGCATAATTACATACAAGGGTCGGGGATGATGGAGGAATACATTTTATAACACAGCAAGGAAGGTGATCAGCAGCAGTTCCAGCATGGACATAATTTGCAACTGATGTCCCTCTATGTGATCCAGCTGCTGCTCCACAGCACTCACCCTCTCGTTGTTCTCCTCGACAGCACTCCAGAGAACTGCCAAGTCAGCCTGTGTTACAAGCAGTTCTCTGGGGTCCATATTCTACAGGCTGACCTGCTGGTGGTGGTGGGGGGGGTGCTGGTGGAGCAACAGGTGCTGCTGTAGTCCTCCTCTTCTTAGGGATGCCACAATGCACAGCTAGCCCTCTGCCACAGAATGGCCAGCAGGTGCAGGCATGGTCCGTTCTGTGGCAGCCTGCCACTCCAACTGCTGTGATTGAGCATATGGGTGTGCTGGCCCCAGTCCCGGGTGAATCCCCAAGGGCCATGGCGCACCTTCACTCACATAGGCAGCACTTGACCACACTGCTGTCCCCGAACACAGTCAAAAACTGCCAAACAATGGAGGTGCGGGGAGGACCAGGCACAGGCAGGGGTTGACAAGATGAACTGGCAGCCGGCTGGTCACAGTGCTGAACAGGGATAGGATCCACACCTGGGCCGGGGAACAGGCACATCCTACTCAGAGGGACCTGGTGCTGGACTTGGTGGTGGTGGTGGTGGTGGTGGTGGTTCAACTGCCTCAGAGTCAGGACAGGAGGCAGTGCTGGTCCTGCTTCTGGGGGGCACTCAAATGTTTTGAGCAGTCCAACAGAATAGGTGCCCATGCCCTCCACACATGTGCATGACACGACGCTTACCACTGCCACGCTCTCCCAGAGCTGCCCCCACCCCAGACATTCCCTCACCCTGGTCCATTTCTCCTACTGAGTTAGCTCAGTCCAAGCAATCACTACTCACTCTGTCACACAACACACACAGACACAGTCATACCAACACAGACAAACAACTAACTACTTATAAAGGTAAGAAAATAAAATTTACTGAAAGAACAAATTAAGTAAAAAGAGTACAGAAAAGACAAAAATTTAGCTCTAAAAAGCTGTTGGGTCTAAATCAAAGTTTAAATCTCCTCCTCACTCTGATCTCAAAGTATCAGCAGTCACAAAACACACTACTCTCTCTCTCCATCTGCACAGCAGAAAGTAAAAGTGTCTGCTTATATGACTCACTTTCTTCCTGCCTAGCTAAGAGCATGTGACTTACAGTACTGTAAGCCATGTGATGTGTGGGAGGCTGCCAGATCTGAAACACCAAGTGGATTACTTAGAATCATAATAAGGAATCACGAAGTCCATTAAAAACAATGACTTAGCTACTTCACATTGCCATTCCGCCTTAGCGAAGTGGTAATGACAAAGGCGGAGTGAGCACTTTACATTGCCCACTCCACGTAGTGGAGTGGCAACACAAAGTGCCCACTTGCGTTCACTAATGCAGTGGAATTTAAATTAGCTGCATCTCTATCAATGATCAAACAAGTCATTACGGCTAGTGCTACTGGACTTGAAGCTTCCTATGAATCCTATGAATATTGTGGATGCACTGAAATGGTTTAGCAAACTGATTTTAAAAATGTTTTTAAAAACAGTTCTGTCATGTTGACAGTACCTATCTCGTTGGTCCATCAGTGCACTGTCAGGGCTGCTGTTTTAGATACCAGTAATCCAGATTCAGGAAAGAGACAAAGACATTGGGAGACCAGTGAGGGATGGGGAGGCTTCAACATCCCAGAGGACACTTGCATCCTTTGGGGTGGGAGGATGCCTGATCCCATGGTGCCAGCACCACCTGGGTGGGACAGCTATGAAAGAATGGAGGTGCAGAGCCCCTACCCCACACATGCCTGTTACTTGGCCATCATGAAATGCGTCATGGCCAGCATCTCAAGGTCAGGAAAAAAACACTAAACAAATGCCCAATCTGCAAGATGATGTTGTCTCAGGCACTCTCAGATCCCATACCCACCAACTGCCCAGCAGTGCAGCACAGCAAAGGACATAAGCTCTTCTGGTCTGCATAGTCCATATGACACATCTACACCTCTTTTCAAACAGTGAGTGCATTTGCAGCATGTGAAAGCACTTTACAGTAACTTGCATCTATGTTTAGATACAAGCAGCCCCAAGGTGCATTCAAGTATCCCAGCAATGGTGCTCAATAGACAACAGAGATGAAGTCTAGGAATTAGCAGGCATCCCTTTGTTGCAAGGATGGTGAAAAAATTACTCACCATAACTGCAGATCTTTAATCCCCCTAGAGTGCACACCTAGCCCAGCACTCAATGGCGTCCACCACTAAATTTCCAAGACTTAGTTGGAAGACATTGCAAAAGTGCTGTGGCAGGTTTGTAATGGTAGTTGCAATGCGAATGGTACTGTGTGCCATTTACATTTCAGCTCTGTCCCTCAGTGCATCAGAGCACTTTGATGTGTCCTGGCATTAAAGGACCCCCTCGACCCCCTCTGAGCATAGCTTGAAGGGTTCACAAACAACAGTCTGTCACTGAATAGGTTCATACACACACAGTGACAGTCCCTTGTGACTCAGAGCCAGGCCCACTTCATTGCTCTTTAGAAAAATAGTGATGAAAGTTATCACTGAATGTCAATATGTAAACTGCTAACAAACAGCCATTTGTATGTAGCCGACATTCCCTAACAACTGCAATTAGTGTTTTATTCTAAAAAAGTGAAGAAAAGGTTCACAAAAGCATTAAATGGGATTTTACTGGAAAATCTATATCAATACAAACATAATTAAGTAAGAAGTCCAGTCAGATTTTAAAGTTTTTCTTCCAGCTCTGCTTGCACTGTACATTCTGGGACTGCTATCAGCTACACATGTGTAAATCCTGGTGTGTAGCATAGTGCAGTGTAGTGTCACACACATAGAATCACCCTCAGTGTAAAAGGAATTGACATTCTATGCAGTGTATAAAGCAAATGGTAGCTATGCTTAAAGCTTACTTCTATATGTGGAATATGTAAGATTTCTGTGATGGTTGAGTGACTTTCTCTTTGAGATGAAATTTATGCCCAAAAAAACGCCTAGGGACCACCTACTCATACTGTATGAAGTGAAGATTAAAGGTGTGATATATCTTGTTTTTGATCTATTGAATACACATTTTCAAGTAGCTGTCTTCAAAAATGCAAAGAAGGCTAAATGTGTCTTCTAAGGGGCAGCAGCTTCATTTGAATTATCCACTGTAAAATATACTTTCTGTTACTTTCAAGTGTCTTTCAGTAATTTACAGAAAATCAATATGTCTGAAACTCATTGGCACCTGCTACTGGGTATGAGAGCATGGTGTGGGTGCCAGTTTATCTGATCTATTTAGAGTTTTTTGACCGGAAAGGAGAGCAAGATAATTCTGCCTATTTTGAGGCTTATTCGGGGTACAGATGGAAACTAAAAAACTGAACCAGATTAAGCTGTTGGTGGTATCTGATCTTAAGGTAATTTTCCAGGTTTTGCAAAACAAAAACAAAAAAAAAAAAACACAATTACTGTTGGCACTGACAGGACTCAAACCTCATTAAATTCCCCAAAATCTCAATTCTCGGACGTTACATTCTTTATCACTGAAGACATTTCTATGAAATTAGGCCCTTGAGCAGGAATACTTCATCTGTTCCTGCTGCTTATTCTGGCGTTGAAATCATAATCCTCTGCTTGTAATTCAGAAGCATGTTCCTGGAGAGAGGTTGTGATGTCACGAGCAGAGAGGCTATGACTTCACAGCAGGAACAAACAACATGAACAGATGAAGACTAAGGAAAAAGATAATGTTTGAATGAAAACATCTGCAGTGATCAAGAACAGAAGATCCTGCAATTAAAAGTTTTGGTGAACTCTGAGTAACCAAAATCTGTTAATGCCAACTGTAAACATTTTACACGCCCCAACAGAGTAAATGAGAACTAGCAGTATCAGAACTCAGCTACACAGCACCCCAACAATGTGACAGTCAAGTCATTTCCCGTTCTTGTGGCTTAGCTCATTTGCATAGAGAACAGCACATTTCAGACTGCGTTTAGAGTCACTGCAATGCTCATTAGCAGCTAGATGAGACAATTTGTTAGACAAGTTACACTGTGTTTAGGGCACTCAGAGACAGTTCACCATGCAGCTGCAGGACCAGTGTTGGACATTCTACAATTACTTATGAGACTTTGACACCATGCATAAAAAAGCTAAATTCTGCTGTCTGTTTGTATCCCTGTACACAGCAGATAACAGAAACCCCAAAGCCTGTGGTAGGTTTCTTTTGCTAGTGACCAGAGTAGCTCTGTTTTTCTCTGCATAGTTTAATCCAGGGTAGCTCCATTGAAATGCATTTTCTTTCTTTTTAGTAGGGTCCTACCTCTAACCAGTTACAGAACTGGGAGGAATGAAGCAGACAGATGCTAAATAAGTGGATCACAGCCACATAGTGAACATGTCATGTGAACTGATCTTGTGATGTGTTTCAGGACTGATTGCTTTCAATGTGACAGAATGAGGTTATTGAAAAATAATAATGGGCACTATGCACTATTGGGGCTGAGTGGCTATGCGCTATATATCTGGGGTGCACAGCCAATCTGCACCACTGCACCATGCACCATGCTCGAGAGGGGGGTTGCACAGGCCTACTGCACCGATCTCTCCGTCCATGGATGACTCACACTGGGGGCATTCGGGAGCATGCCAGCACTATGCGGAATTTACTAACCTGCACAGTGTTGGCCACATGGGTGCAGATGGTGGTGCAAGATATGCCAGGGTAGACTCCGCCATAACCCACTGCTCGTCCCCACCCGACCTGGGCCATTGGTCACTGGGGAGACAGGACAGGGCACATCATGTTTCCCCTGACCGCTGGGCAGCAGGAGGCGGCAGGGGCAGCTGGAAGGGTGAGTGCCCGCATGTTTGGGAGCGCGGCACCAGTACGGGATGGTGCTGCACGGGTTTGGGTGCCATCAATCAGCATGTACAGCCCCAAACCCATACCACCCTATGCTGTGGGATCCACTAAGGGTCCCAGGGAGGCATCCTTTGGAGTCCCGCCTGGCATGATGACTCCTCCCGGCTGCCCTGCAGAGTCCTGGCGCTTGGGGGAGGAGCCACAGACAGGTGAATGGCATTTTGAATGCCGGTATGGTGCAACTGTCTGCAGGACACAGGATTGTGGGCAGGATACATAACCTTTCCATGCACCCACGCCCACTTAGTGCATAGTGCCAAGTGCATCACTCTGAATAACATCATGAAACTTGTTTTTAAGACAAAATGTCCAATAATTATCATCTTTTTCATTTTTAAAGAAGTTTTGCACATCAGTGTAGCTCCGTTTAGGTGAATCACCTAGTTTTAAGGGGATTCTTGGGGAACAGTACTGAAGCCGAGTTGTTGCATGTTATAGTAGAACTTACAATTTGTATGGATTCATTGACCGCATAAGAAATAAAATCTCACAAGCTACAGAATATGCCATTCTCACGTAAAATTACAGATATGCAATTTGTGTCCTAGTTTAGAGATGATTCAGTGGAGGACAGGAACAACATTCTGAAGGGACAATCAGGGGTTGGGATAAAGTGGGTGAGAAAAGTGTGGTGCTGGCTCATCAGGGTAGGAGTTGGTTGAGGTGTCTTCCGGTGCTTTGAGGTAGGGATGGGGTCAGGGGCATCATTTAGGGAGTAGCGAGGGGTGGATGGGCTACTAACAGAAAATGGCTTCTGGAGGTAGGGGAACAAGAACCCCCTTTCACTTGTAACCAATCTGGTGACTGCACCTGACAGGGGTGGGCATGGCCAGGGCACTACTGTGCCGACGGTTATTTGTGATGGAATGCATACTCACCAGGGGCATCTTGCAAAATAATCCCACCCATTTGGTCCACCCTTTCCCTTTCCTAGGAACTGCTGAAACAGGTTTCAAATTTAGATGGTAAATGATCACACATTGTGACTGGCTATGACTCTTCCATTACTGAGGCTTAGATGACACAGAGGCACAACAGCTAAGTTCATTCCAGTCACAAAGATCTATTGTAAATCAGTTTTTATTTACACGGCAAATCCCATTACTGTGAGGAATATTCTTTGACTTTAGCACCACAGCTTTGGCCTGAATTTGAATCTTTTTTTCTTTCCTGGGCTCTCTTGGTCCCTGTAGTATTCACAAATATAGCCAAACAGGCTGGGCACTTTAACTGGTCCCACCTTCGCCACTAAAATTACAGTTCATCTTTCATCTTCAGTCTCTCAGAACAATATCTGATAACCATATGTTCATAGACCCTTATGCCAAAATAAGGCACCCAGAAATTGATGGTATGGGTATCTGGCCCTTGATCAGCACACGTTGTCCTTGGTTAAACTTGAACTAGCAGGACTTCCGATGCACCCTGAAAACATGGCAGCAATGAGATCTGCTGAAGTTCTGCTACTGCTGTGGCACATCATAGCCCACCCTCTCAAGGATTTCCGCACATGCAGTTGAGATTTCCCAGTCAATACCTTGCTCAGGGTCCCTCCCCACTTTCTCTGAGATGATCTCCTACCTACACCCTGGAGGCTCTCTTTACTGACCCAGTGTGCAGTTCTGGTCCTTGCCTTCTTTCATACTTCTTCATCCTGGATGGTCTGATGGCATGTTTACCTATGTTGCCCCTAAGTTAGCTGCTACCTGACTCTACTTCATGAAAGTATTCTCAGGCCCAAACAGGCCATTAGATGGCCACCACTGAGGCATACCTCCAGGATTCCTTTCCTCCTCAGAATCCATTTAACTTTCTTACACTAGAGCCATTAGTGGGCCTCTTTCCATACTCTGTTTGGTTTACTGGGCAGATGCTTCCAAGGATTGGGTCACAGTTCTGGCCATGCCAGGTGCCATGTGTATTGTGCCACCTCAGCTATGACTCTGGGGTATGGTTTACTTTACTCTCCACTTTGGAGTGGCCAGTTCTTCAGTCCCAGGTGGAAGCCCATACAGGAACCACTATATATGGATCTCAAGCCTGACCCAGCCAGCTGGGTGAGCTGCCTCCTTGCCCACCCTCACGGAGTACATAACAGATCAATGTGTACCCTGTTACACAGGTTCAAGTACTGCTGAGCTTCCCTCCAGCCATTCTCTCACCGCAGGGTCTCAGCTGCCTCTCTCTGTGAGCCAAGATCCTGGGCCATGATGCCTCCACCCCATCCCATCTCATCAGGGCTGTTTAACTCTTACACCTGCTCACTTGTCCTTCCCACCACCAACCTCTCTAATTCTACCATGCAAATTTTTCATACCTCCTAGGCTCCTCCAACCCTCTCTACCCAGTTGAGGAGTGATGCCACCAACTATTACCAAATGGGCACAGCTAGTAACAAGCCACATGCCCTTTCTTTGGGAAGGGTTGTTACCAGCACACACAGTATGTTGAATGCTCTTAAATTACCAGACACATGCCCCAACCAAAAAGGCTTCACATAATACAAGACAATTTTATTTCATACCACCTTTTATATCACCTTTCGTGCATTACGTCTCAGTAGTTTCGGCACAAGACAACACAAGATGTTTATTCAATAACAAGCAAGCGGCAGTGGAAACCACATGATCACAGGTTCAAACCCCACCAGTGCCAAATAATCACTGTGTAACTTTCAGCAAGTCATTTGACCTCTCAGTGCTCCAGACTGCCCAAAGTGGAAATGTGTACAAGCAAGATTCCATGGAAAATGAGATGTTGCATGTTTGCTGAGCTAAATACAGTATGGTGTAAAATACCCACCCCACACATTTTTGAAAAGTTCCTCCTATGGTGCCCTGGGAGACTTTTGGAGCAAGACTCTTAAAGAAATCTGCCATGTAACTAGAACATTTCTGGTATCTACATCTGAAGTTCAGACACTGAAGTTTTGGACACTGCTTGTGTCTGCTGAAATGTGAGATACAACTGTGGCAAAATGGTAGTGCTTGCATCAATAAAATGATGCCAGAGTCATTTTTTTAATGCAAGTTGTTATAAATTGCTGAAACTATTGCAAAACTCTAGGAAAATAGTGTTCTTGGTTCCCATGTCATAAGATACGCGGAATAGCAATCGCAGTTTGAAATGCACGCCAAAAAGAAATTTGGCGATATGTACACTCAGAGCTAACAAAGGGTGCAGACAATTAGATTTTTCTATTTTATGTGGGGCTGCACCCAGACACCCTTCCTACTAAAAGATTCTCAACCCAGGGGTGCATGTTGGGGGCTCCAAAACTAAAAAAAAGAAACCCCGACCTGGCACATAAACCTAGCGTGCCCACAACTGAACTTGACACCCTCCCAACCCCAGCCTGCCAGCAACCCACCATGCCACATGACCAGCTCGGCAGCCCACCACCGCACTACACCCACAAACCCTCCTTTCCCTTCTGCCCATCACATGGCATGGTCCCTCCCACCCCACCCAGCGTGCATGTATACACAGCGACATCCTGTCATTATATTAGCCTACCCCCCATCTGGTCACCCCCACCAGGTAGCCCTATGCACAGGCGCCATGACTGAGTCACCCTTTTGAAAGTGCTCAGTCACAGTCACCGCCATTACAGGCTACCGTGTTCTTGAATTCTGGTGCAGACAGTTGGATGATGATGGATGTGAAAATAGCATATGTCACAGCATCTGGCCCCTTTAAAGTTCTATTCTAAACTTGCTTCTTTCCACTGCACATGTCCACCATCCAAATAAATGTTTTTCTTTTATTCAGATTTATGATTCTCTGCTCCATGTGACCATGGATAACCATTCAATTAAAATTAGACTTTAAATGAAAAAAGTAATTAATCCTCGTCTTGAAAATAAAGAACATTAAAAGTTCAAGATCTGTAATGCTGGCTACCTACAGATACTTTTACCATTACAGAACAGTTAATTTAATTTTTTTACAAAAAATGTTTTCAATTTAAAACCAAATAGTTGTTCAAATTGAAACCCTAAGTTGTTTAGACAGCCCTATCTGAATATCTGATTTTCAGTGATCAGGACTCAACGTACATTAACTATTGCAAATGTAACGTATTCTCAGATAGGTAC
The DNA here is from genome assembly GCA_016271365.2 of Neoceratodus forsteri. Lineage (NCBI taxonomy): Eukaryota > Metazoa > Chordata > Ceratodontiformes > Ceratodontidae > Neoceratodus > Neoceratodus forsteri. The sequence goes on along the minus strand of CM028131.1, from coordinate 253,637,895 downwards.
AGACAGATCCCAGCAGTATAATATCAGACACATTAAAAATGCTTTTCAAAATGTCACAGTGGGCTGACTTTTCAAAACAATCCTCTGAAATCTTCCTGCAGTTATCTCCAAATGGCAAAGATGTCCAAACTATTAGACCACCTTCTGAGTCCATATTTTTAGCAAAAAATACATCATTATTGCAAATAAATAAAATAAAATAAAATAATGCATTTGCATATGAATTTTGAAGAAACTCCTCACTTTTATTGCAGATGAACAGATCTTCTGAAAACTGCAGCGGGGCTGCTCAGATACCTCAGGCTGGACTTAAGCGTAGATGCAACCCACATTTGCATCTGCATTCAGCCCTTTAAACTCCTGCCTAGTTTTTGTTTATTTTATTTATTTGAACTTTGACCAGGAAGTGCACAGTAAACTAATATAGCTTGTTTCCAGGTGCGTCCGGGACGGGGTTAAATGGACCTGTTTTATCAACAAGGAAATGCTGGCTATGACGAGGGGAAACTCCCCTGTCAAAAATTACACTCTGGGACTTCAGTTTTACCCATATGTCTTCTGTTTCTAGGAAAACCTTTTACAATTAAATTTTGAATCCTCATTTTGATCCGGGCTCATTTTTTCTTTCACTATTGGTGCTTCTGTGTCCAATGCACTCAGCACCTTATTAAACCACAGAATCCTCCTAAAATGATGTGGCTTTTGCAGTCATGACAAATGAAATGTCAAGTATGCTCAGAAACACAATCTATTCAAGACAGATACTGTCTGGAGAAGGCTGTGTTCAACAACTAGAAACCATGGAGCACCTCTGTTTTACATGCTCCTATATTGGAGTTTTTAGACAAAATAACAACTGGATGGCAACAGCCTTTTTGCCGTATTATATAGCCATCTTAGGTTAAAGGCTCCTTCAACTTCACTGGACAGAATCAAAGCATAATACCTTTGTAGCGATTTGTACCTGCAACAAATGGTGCACATGGATAGCTCCGCTGCCAATTTTATTTACAGCAGAAAGATGTTACGCTTGATGAGTTACTGCATAAATTAGAGTTAGAAACCTGTGTTTTGGCTAAACCTGACTTGATGAAGTTTGATTTTCAGACATTCTGTGCTATGTGGAAAGGCTTTGAATTTCTCACACAAGACACTGCCAGAACTGGGACTGGTTAACAATCCTAAGGCTTTGTTATTTTTTCTTTTATTATTGATTTTATTATTTTTATGTTTCTGCACAACCTTTATTAATTCTGTTTTGTATTTGATTTTGTATTGAACACTTTTTGCTGGTCTATGTGTTCCTGTTCTTATCTATGGAATATTCTTTTCCTTTTTAAACTCAGCTTTATTGCTAGAAAGTCAGCATAACTGAGACATGTAAATGGATAGGCATTTTACAAAGATACATGTACCTGGTTAACAGGTGTACATATTCAGGCTAACATGAGTTCATGGGTCTAGTTAACATTGAGGGCCATGGTGCCTCTTATAACAAATGTAGACGTCATTTTATAGTGTAGCTATGACATCCGTAACTCTAGATAATAGTGTATTGTCTCTATGGATTATTCTATATGAATTGCTTGTCTGTATATTTTGTTTAATAAAACAACCCAGCTCTTTGTCAGTAAGTGTCGTGGGATCTTTTATTTCCACCTGGTCAGTGACCAGAGATGGCCAGAGGGACCTCAGTTTAATATCTCATCTGATGAACACCTCACAAAGTGCAGCACCCTCCTTGTACTGCATTACAGTGTCAGTTATAAGGATCACCCAAGTGGTTGGTGTGGAGCTAGAACCCATGAACATCTAGTCTTCCAGCCACAGGGCAACTGCAGCTTCCTGGTGAGCCACTGATGCTGACAATGCATTATATCAACATCAGGAAGCCATTTAGAAGTGTAGCAGTGTACTGTAGGTTTGTTCCTGCTAGTAGTTGTCATTATTATCCTCTCTACCGGGCAGTTACACCTCCAGGACCTAGCTGAGAATCAAACCCGGGCCCTGAGTGCTACAGCCAGATAAACTAAACAGTCAGGTCAGATATAGGGCCATTAGTTGAGAAGTTAAGAGTGCTCTTTGACTTTCATTCCTTGCAATCTTAACAGCTACCACCAGGGCCTTTCTGTTATTACCAGCTGTTATATAATTGCAGTCTCAAACAACCACACAAATCAGTGGTCTCTCCTTGTTACTGTCATTTATAGCTCAGTTCTAGATGGGGCTGCTTTGTGTAGAATACTTTTCTCTCATTAGTTTTATTTATGTTTATTATTTATGCCTGACATTTAAAAAATAATATAGAACAACAATAAAAATACAATAATGGACCACTGCAATGAACCTCCTGCAGGAACGTTTCCCAGGAAGAATTTACTGCAGAATGGGAGGGGGTGTGGTGGGTGACTCATTTTAAATTCATGGAAATTGACTAATGACATCACACTGTTCCACAGAACTTGAGTCCTTCAGTGAGGGTTAGACAATACTGTCTATTTTCAGCCTTACCGGGTGTGAGGGTGGTGTACAGGTGCAAACCAACTGAAACGGAACCAGATTCAGCCACTGATGGTATTTTAATGAAAGGGGACATTTGGCTAGGGCACAGAGGGACTTCCTGTACTCATCCAGTGGGGAACCTCTGTTCATCTTGCTGTCTGGCAAGATGGTGGACCTAGAAGAAGAAAAGGAAAAGAAGGAGAATTGTTTAACCAGGAAAGGCACACTGAGCTGAAACTTGTTTCCAGGTGTGACCTGGGAGCACAAAGAAGTTAAGTGACTTGCTCAGGGTCACACAGTATGCAAGTGGGGGCTGTGGGATTCAAACCCAGGTTTCCAGGTTTGCACCTCAGTGCCCTTAACCACTGTGCTATACTGTTGATGGCAGAGGTAGAAATGCTGCTGCTGCAGATCATGTGATTCCAATTATTTTTGCAAGTTCCATGGATATCCCTGATAGCCACAGGATATGCCAGCAGGGCAAGGAAGTGGATGTGGAAGGCCCATATACCAGAGATATTTGTACACCTGTAAAAGGAAGCTCTGTTAACATGGGTAGCATGGGAGTTTACTGAGTCTGCACCTGAAGTCAGTGTTTGAATTCCAGCACAGCAGATGGTAAGCACTGAACGAGCAGATGATGTCTTGATGGCCCAAATCCAGGAGAAGAAAGCCCTCCTTTTACAGATGCTGGCAGATGAGGATGCTACATCCCTGGCAGCAACAGAAAGATCAAAGTGTTCCCTGAATCAGCAGGAGTGGCCCAGCCATAAGAGATGCTCTGTCAGTCCCTGTTCTAACACTCAAATCCCCTGGAAGATATGGATTCAACAGCCCTGTGGTGGGCAGAGCACAGTCTCTGAGAAGAAGATGACCTGCCCTGACACCAATGACTTTGACAAGGGTTCTTGATCTCCTGAAAATGCACTTTTGACAGCCAGCTGGAAAGTTTAGCAGATGTCATGAGCTGGAAAGCTGGCCCAGCCTCTAGTGTTTCAGACATTAAGGCACACAGACATGTGGGAAACAACAAAGAGTCCCTGAGCCCATCCAAAGTACAGTTCTTAACCAGGCACCTGTCAAAAGTACCATGCCTGCAAATTCCAGAGTACCACACTCCCCCATCTTGTAAAATAAATCCCATACCAGAAGAGGCTCATGTCACATCAGCCTAGTCTTCTCAGGATGGTCAGGTGAAAAGAGCTGTTCTTAACAGATCCTTGTTGTGGATCACTCACTCCCTGTTTCTACTGATCACCCCCCATTGGACTAGAAGTTCTAGAACACTGTCTCTTGGTACTTGCAAGAGCATCAGTCGGACTCTGTTTTGCCAGTCCCTTCTGCTGCACTGCCGGCCCTAACCTTACTCTTTTCAGACTCTACACTGCTTATCATGCCTAGGGCTCCCATGCTTCCTGAAGAATCACTTTAACCTCAAACAGAGATCCTGAGTGGGTGAACCTCCTATGACCAAGTGGTAAGACTGCTCCAGCTTCCTTGTTTACAGATGGCGCCTGTAGAGAGAGTAATGGGAATGCCAGTATACAAATTAATGACTGTTTATTACCTGCTAAAGCTGGTCAGTGGGAAGAGGGAAACACAAGGTAGTGTGGAAGAGCAGCCAGCGCTGTCTGTATCTGCAGGTTCTAATGGCCGTGACCCAGAAAATATAGAAACACATACTACTGGCCTGAGTGTAAACCTACAGGGGAATGATGCAAGACAAACTGTGGTACAAAAGGGCCCAATTGAGGGAACCTATTGCAAAGTTACCTAAGGTTCATGAAGCTCAAGTCCATGCTAATACAGGCTCACCTGACACTATCTCAGACCTACAGCCAGACCCCATTGTTCAAGATGAGGAGGCTCCTGAAGCTCACACGAGGCCCATGTTTACTACAGTTGATTTGTTTAAAACTTGCTCTGAACCACTCAAATGCCAGAAAGCAGTTTGGCAGAAATTTCAGGAGACCCTGACTCTGTGCCTGATGGGGTGTTAGTGGCATGTAACCTGTAAAGATTCAAGGATATTTTTTGCCCATAGAGATACACCCTGATTGGTATCTCAGGAGACCCCCTATTTGACATCAATTTCAAAACATCAATGCTTCTAGACAGATTCTGGAAGAAATATTTTGAGGTCAGGAACTCCCTCCATTGGTTCCCATTCTTTGCCATTCCTGTTACAAAACCTACAATAAACAAGCATTTATCAATGCCGAATGTTTGCTTGCTGGTATTAGCATTGGAAATGCAGGTGTTAGATGGATGCAGAATAGGAATGGCAGTAGTACTGAACTTCATGCCAACCCCACCTCCATCCTGTAGAGATGAACAGGCATTGGGGTAAGTGTTTGGGTCATCACCCATGCGGTCATGCCATGTCACCTCACCCTATTCACGAGGTGTGCCTTGGGGTGTTTGGCTTTACAGTCACCCCATTCCATAAGGAAATATGCTGAAATGGGTGCAGCATAGGAGAATAGGGTGAAGTCTGGGGCCGAAGAGTCCAAAGGTACACCTCGATGCCTGTCAGTGGCTGGGGGGGGGTGGGATGGTATAGCAGTACAGTCAGCAATCCAAAGGCACACCCCGATGCCTGTCAGTCTGTACAGAGTGGGACATTATGGTTAGAAACCCTAATGCCTCAGGGTTTGTTGGTATTGCACTACAAATTTTCAACATGGCCTTTTGTGACCCCACCTCATGAAAGCATTTGGGACCTCTTCTCATGAAGAGTGGCAGTGTGATTTTTGTTAATGTGTCCGAACTTTGAGTTCCAACAGCAACCGTGCCATTCTGCGCCACATGTAGGAAAATGCAGATTGGGCAGAATGTGAAAAATGACAGCTGTACCATCCATAGGGAGGTGTGAAGAGATGGCAATGTTGAAAATCTGTAGTGGTGGGAATATTAACAAGTATTTGTCAATGTCGAGATGTTGTCTAGCTGGCATTGGCATTGGTAGTGCGGAGGGTAGAGATGCATAATAGGAATGGCAGTGAAGTATTGAAGTGGCGCAACCCCACCCCACCCTGTAGAAAGTGACAGGCATTGGGGGTATGCATTTGGGTGATCAGCTATAACGCTCATGCCATTGTACCTCATCCTACCCTGTAGATACTGACAAGTGTCATGGTGTGCTTTGGGGTCTTTGGGCATTATACTTACCCCATTCCATAAGGAAATACGCTGAGGTGGGTGCCATACAGGAGAATGGGGGTGACATTTGTGGCCGTAAGTGTGAGGCACACCCAGAAGCCTGTCAGTGGCTGCAGGGTGGGGTGGGGTGGAATGGCGTGAGCATTACAGCCGATGATCCCAAGTCACACCCTGATGCCAGTCAGTCTGTACCAGGTGGGGTACCACAGTTGGAAACCCTAACATCGTAGGCATGTGGTGGTATTTTCACTCCAGATTTTCAACATGGGCTGTATGTAGCCCACCTCATGAAAAGCAGCACAATCAGTTTGTTAGCTGAAAGGTGGTTTTACACAGTGGCTATGCCATTTGGTTACACAGGGACAAAAAAAATTGGGGCAGGATGTGGAAAATGACAACTGTATTGTTCATGAAGAGGCATAAAAATATGAGCGTTGAAAATCTGCAGTGAAAATATGACAAATTGGTGAAGTCATGAGCATGCATAGAAACTAGCCAACAGACATCTGTAACCCAATTATTTTTGGGAGTTTTTAGCCACATTTTCAACATAGGCATTTTGGGACCTCTCCTCATGAATAGTGGTGCTGTGATTTTGTTAATGTGTCCAAAAGTTGATTTCCCACAGCGACCAAGCCATTGTGTGCCACATGTGTCGGAAACACATTTTGGGCAGGATGTGAAAAATGACAGCTGTACTGTTCATAAGGAGTGTGAAAAATGCCAGTGTTGTCTGCATGAAAATATTGCAAATTTGCGAAGTTACAAGGGTGCATGGAAACTGCTAGCATATGCTTGTAACACAGTCATTTTATGGAGTTTCGGCACCAAAATTTTCAACATAGGCATTTTAGGACCTCTGCTCATGAGCAGTGTCACCGTCATTCCTCAAACTGTCCTGAAAACTGATTTCACACAGCGACCGTGGTATTCTGCACCAGATGTGCAAAACACACTTCGGTCAGGATATGTAAAATGACAGCTGTACTGTTCATAAGGAGGTGTGGAAAATGCCAATTTTGAAAATCTGGGTGAAAATATTACAAATTCATACCTTGGCGTGCGTGGAAACTGCATTGCACGCTCAGTAAAACAGACATTTTGATTGTTCCCTGGAATTTGCAAATAGGCTTTGCTGAGAGCCACCCTCATGAACAGTGGCACTGTCATTTCATTAATCAGTCGAAGGTGATTCCGGCGCGGTGACCCGCGAAATCACCTTTTCAGGCTGAATGTTTCCTACATGACAGTGCCTGAATTCATGAGTAGGGATCCTAATAACCTGATGTTGAAAATTTGGTGCCATAATTCCACAAATGGCTGAGATAAACAACAAAGTTGAAAAAAACTATTTATGCCATTATACAGCTTACCGGCATTTCCTCAGTTGCGGTCAGCTTTGAAAAGTGAAAGATGTTCCCAGTCCACCGAAGATTGTCGCACTGGGCTCCGTAGGTAAGTATGGTATGAGAGGAGGGGTGTGGGGAGGCAGGGTGCACAGAGTGTGGGGCGGGTTGGGGCGGGGCCAAAAACTCAACGAGGGACCGCTTTCTGATTTACAGAAAATAAAAAAAAAACATTGCAGGACTTTTTTTTATAACAGGGACATTTGGCACACTAGGGTGGGCTCCCAGCATGTCACCTGAGTGTTTTTCTTTTGGGGGGTGACTGTAGCCAACGGGCATTGGGCACACCTGTAGGCTATACAGGGGCGCAAGAGCTGAAGGGATTGGGCACCCTTGTACAAAACCAACTTTTTGGTGGGGACATTATACCAATGGGAGTGGACTCCCGTCGCAAATTAAACTGGGACAGGGAGACTGAAGCCGATGGGGATTGGGTCCCCTGTCAGCAAACAAACACTGTTTGGGGGCACATGCTGCCGAGGGGATTAGGCACCCCTCAGCAATAAATGGCTTATATAATATTGTTTGTGAATATGGCGGCAGCTTGCCACCACATTCTACAAACAATATTACACTAGGTAACATCTCCACCCCTGCAATGACGGGTCTCTCCCTCATTGCAGAGGAATGGCTGATGCTGCAATGACGAGGCAGCCCCCTGATTGCCAAGTGTGAAAATTTTACAACTTGGTGGCACTTTGGAAGCCAGTGTCATCAGCACACTGTGCCTCCATTGGTCCACCAGTGCCAAGCCCCAAATGCAATATCTCCGTTGGCTGTCACAGTACGCGCCTCCACAACCTGCTTCTCTCCCATGCTGCCACATAATGTTTCTTAGCATGTGCACAAGCAAACATAAAAATATTATTGTGTTTTTCTGGAATGAGGGCATCAGTGTTTCTGACATACTTTTCTGGCTTCAACAGAATATGAGGTCCATGGGCATCCTGAACCTAATTTTTCTGTTCAAAGTTTATCCTCCACTGGCAGGAATGGGCAGTTTCTCAGCCTGTCCTATTAGATAGAAACATGGAAGCGTATACTTTGATGGCAGATAAGGACCACATGGCCCACATAGTCTGCCCATTTCCTACCTATTGGATAAGCTGCAGATCCTAGTTAACCAACAACCTACTTCTTCCTAACTACCATCAGAATTGCCTTATGTCTGGCCCATGCATCCAATCAATAGAAACATTCTGGATAGGGTCCGATACCAGTCCATTCACAGAAGAAAGGGTTCTGAAAAACCCTTAAAATGAAGGTGGACAAAGCAATGGGACCTGATGGGATTCACCACAGAATTCTAAAAGAACTATGGGAGAACTAGTGACACCACTGACTACCCTTTTAACAAATCATGGGAGGATGGTGTGGTACCTGAGGACTGGAGGAGGAAGAATGTGATTCCCTTTCACAAAAGTGGGACCAAAGTAGAGGCAAGAAACTACAGCATATTAGTTTGACCTCAGTATCAAACCAAATCAAAGCATCATTTATTTCTAAAAGCTTTTCCAAAACTAAAGCACTTGCACATAAAACCATATAAATAAGCATTTTAAAAATCAATTTTCAGCCAATAAAATATCCATTATCAGTAGATTAAGCTCATATACTAAATATAAAATCATGCACTAAAGTCCGGAAATGCCTGGCTAAACAAATATGTTTTTAAAGCTCTGGAAAGTCAGGCACTCTTGAATCTGACAAGGTAGAGTATACTACAGGGTAGGGGCTGCAAATGCAAAAGACTGAGCCCCAGATGTCTTTAAATGCACCTGGGAATCTCAGCAGTCCCTGTCGGCAGAGCGGAAATGAGCGAAGGGGCAGTAAGGGCGAAGAAGATCTTGCAGGTAATGAGGGTCCCTGTTCATGTAGGGCTTTATAGGTCAGTAACTCAACCTTGAAGGTGCTCCCACCACTGTACTGGCAGCCAGTGCAGTCTGTGTGAAGCACAGGCGTAACATGACTGGTCCTAGAAGTACCAGTCAAAAGTCTGGCTGTCAGATTCTCTGCAACAGCTGCAAGGAGCTGATATAAACCCCTGGTAGCCCTAGGTAAAGGGCATTGCAGTAGTCAAGATGGGAGGTCATAAAGGCATGGACCAATGTTGGAAGATCATCAGGAGGAACCAGATGCTTCACCTGGGTGATATTCCTCAGATGGAAAAATGAGATCTTAACAAGGGCTGGCAGTAGTAGGAAAATTATAGAATCACTTCTGAAAGAAAGAAAGAATTGTTGAGTACCTAGTGGCCAGCGAGGCACAGGACCCAAGGCAGCATGGAGTCACAGCAAGAAGGTCATGTCAGATAAATCTAATAGATTTCTTTGACTGGGTGACCAACGTAGTAGACATGGGAGGGGCTGTGGACATGGCCTACTTAGACTTTAGCAAGGCATTTCACACAGTACCACACAAAGATTGATAAACAAAAGTTAGCCAGCCTGGGAGTGGGTCCCAGGGTTGTAGCCTGCAAAAATTGGCTGGACAACAGGACAAAGAGGGTAATAGTAAATGGAGTCCACTCCAAAGAAAGGGGCTTACTAGTGGGTACTAAAGGATTCAGTACTGGGACCATTCCTGTTTAATATCTTTAGAAGTGACACTGTGGAGGACTGAAGGAAATGTATGTCTCTTTCAGAGGACACAAAGATCTGTCACAGGGTTGATACACAAGAGGGTGGAATGGATGAAAAGGGACTTGGCAAGTTTGGAGGAATGATCAAATGTATGGCAGCTTAGATTCAATGCAAAGAAGTGCAAAGCAATGCACCTGAGAAACAAAATCCAGGGAAGAGTACACAATGGGGGTGAGATACTGACAACAACAAAAATGGAAAGGGACCTGGGAGTAGTCATATCAGATGACCTAAAGGTGGGCCTGCAATGTGAGAAGGCAGTAAGGATGGCTGGGGGATACTGGGATGTATAGGGAGAGGCAACACCAGTAGAAAACAGGAAGTTGTTATTCCTCTGTACAGACTGTTGGTGAGACTCCATCTGGAGTACTGCGTGCAGTTCTGAGACCCCATCTCCACAAGGACATAGACAGGATGGAGGCTGTCCAGAGGAGGGCACTAAATGGTGCAGGGTCTGCACCAGAAGCCATAATGAAGAGAGACTAAAGGAGTTTAATATGTATACCTTTGAGGAAAGGAGGAAGAGGGGGACATGATAGAAACTTTCAAGTACCTCAAGGGAATCAACAAAGTCCAAGAGTGTAGCATCTTTCAGAAAAAGATGTGCAAGAACAAGGGGCACAATTTCAAGATTATGGGGATGGCTCAGGGTAATGTGAAGAAGTATTTTTCACAGAGGGGTGGTGGACGATGGAATGGCCTTCCTAGGGGAGGTCGTGGGTCAAACACAGAGGAGGAATTCAAGAATGCATGGACAGACATAAGGCAATTCTGGTGGGGGTAAGAAGAAGTAGGCTGTTGGCTAACTAGATCTGCAGTTTATCCACTAGGTAGGAAATGAGCAAACTAGGTGGGTCATGTGGTTCTTATCTGCCATCAAAGTCTATGAGAGGCTGGTTTCCTCCCTAGAGGCTAATGGGCTGCAGGACAGCAGATAGCATGGGTTTGTCTCAGGCAGATCCTGTCAGATCAACCTGATGGAGTACTATGACTATGACTATGACTATGACTATGACTATGACTGGGTAACCAGGCAATTAGACAGGGGCCATGCAGTGAATGTTCTGTACCTGGATGTCAGCAAGGCATTTGATTTGGTGCCACATGGGAGGCTAGGAAATAAGCTGGAAGGCACTGGGGTGGATGGTGGGATGGGCAGTGAACTGGCTGCAAGGGAGACAGCAGAGGGTGGTGATGGGAGGAGCCTCATCTCCCAGGGCGGTGACAAGCGAGGTGCCACTGGGACTGGTGTTGTTTGGGATCTTCATAGCAGACATCTCAATAGGTATCAAGAGCAAGATCAGTCTGTTTGCAGATGACACCAAGATGGGAACAGTAGTGGATGACTTAGAAGGGTGGCAGGGTTGCAAGATGATCTGGCAAAACTGGAGGCCTGGTCGGACACTTGGCAGCTGCAGTTCAATGCCAAGAAATGCAAGGTGTTACATTTTAGTGCAAAAAAAACAAGGAGGATCTACCAGCTAGGGGGATTCGACTAGCCAAGATGGAAGAAGAGATTGATCTGGGAGTGATCATAATGGGAGCAATGAACAGCTCAGCACACTGTAGAAAGGCAGCTGCAAAGGCCAACAGGATTCTGAGTTGAATTGTCAGAGACATATCCTCCAGGAGGAGTTGATCCTGCCACTATACAGGTCACTGGTTAGACCACACCTGGAGCACTGTGTACAGTTCTGATGACCGTACCTGAGGAAGGACATTAGGTTACTGGAGGGGTGCAGCGCAGGGCAACAAAAATGATCCAGGGGCTAGGGACTTACCCTACGAAAGCAGGCTGAGGGAGTTGAACATGTACTTCCTGGAAGAGAGGAGGATGGGGGACATGATTGAACCTTCAAGTACATGAAGGGAATAAATAAGACAGGCATGGAAGGGCTTTTCAAATTAAGGAGAGGAGGGAACTCAAGGGCACGATCTGAGACTGGAAGGGGAAGGTTCAGGAGGGAAATGAGGAGACACTTTTTATGGAGAGGTGGTGTCTGGGTGGAATGCTTTGCCAGAGGAAGTGGTATCCTGTAGAAAGGCTGCTTCAAAGGGGATGGGACAGAGTAAGGGGATGGTCAATGGATCGGGTAGGAGGGCAGCTGCGGTATAAGGGCTGCTAGATGCACAATTGTGCAGACTTGACAGACCAAAAAGGCCTTTATCTGCTGGCAATTTTGTATGTTTGTATGAAATTATTTGTCACTTAGATACATGGGGCCCAATTCAAGCCGTTCTGGTGGATACAAGGTGCTTGAGCTAAACAAAAAGTCGCAAGTTGCACCATGCATCCCGTTGTGGCATTCCCATTCCAGAATGTGGGCTGTGTCAAACAGGGAATCTGCTCATCAAATGGGCACTGCACCACCCTTGCGACCTGCAACTAGTTATGCCAGGTTGCAAGGGGCTTGCGTCATGGCAGGGCTCACAATTCTGATTCCAAGAGCCCCACCATGGCTGTCACAAGGGGCTCCACTTAGACCTGCCAGGAGGTGGTCTAGCCCTTGCAACCAACTGGCACACTGTGACATGTGGGTTGCTAGTGGGTCCATGGGCAGGAAGGGGCACAGAGGGGCATAGGGAGGGTTGGTGGGCACCTGGGGTGTAAATGCCCCAAATCGACATATATCATGGTCATTTGCACCCCTGCCAGGTGCCAAAGCTATACCCAACTGCCCTGCTGGCGCACCAATCCACTCTATGATCCCACCCCCAAACCCCACTGGGCACCTATGTCCCCACACCACCACCACCAGTATGCCCATTCCTGGCTGCACTGGTGAGGTGCCATGGCCTTGCGGCATGTGTTGCTGGTGCACCATTGGTTGGCGCAGTCCTGCACTTGCAGCAATCATGGGGCTTTAGTGGGGAACCCTGCTTTCTTCGGAATATGGCGCAGGGTTCCTGACTGCACCTAGTATTGTTGTAGCCCCTGGGAGGTGCAACTTGCATCGCTACAAGGGCTCCTTTCTAGAATCGGGCTCCAAATGCACAAATTGCTATCATGAGCATGGGGTAAATTTGAAAGCCCAAATTTCAAAAGTAAAATCTAGTATGAAGGTGTATCAATGTGATAGAGCTACATCTCTCTTTGTCAAGAAAGATATGAAACACAAGCAGGCAACCTTCTAGTTTACTGGAGTTTTCTTTTTCTTGTGAAGGTTCAAGAGAAAAGAAAGTTTCTAGGAAGTACAAGGAATCATAGAAGAGCAGGACAGAGAACTGTACTAAGTTAAAGCAAAAGGAAGCTGGGAAGGCAGTCAGAACAGCAAAGGCCCAAACCGGAGGAAAAGATAGCCAACTCAGTTAAGAAGTGGATAAAACCTTTATAGGTACATCAGGGAGCCAAGGAGTCCAAGGGAGTGATAGTGAGGCTTATAAAAGGAGGGCGGGGTGGGCAGATGTGACTGTGAAAAGGCAGAGATACTAAACAAATATTTTTGCTCAGTATTTACAAAGGAAGAGGGGAGGTACCTAAAACAAACAGTAGAAACACTCTGGATACAGAAGTTTATACCAGTCCATTTACAGGAGAAAGGATTCTGAAAGAACTCTTAAAACTGAAAGTGGACAAAGCAATGGGGCCTGATGGGATTCATCCTAGAATTCTAAAAGAACTAAGGGTAGAATTAGTGACACCACTGACTACCCTGTTTAACAAATCATGGAGGATAGGTGGTACCCCAGGACTGGAGATGGGCAGATGTGATTCCCTTCACAAAAGTGGGAGCAAGCAGAAGCAGGAAACTACAGACCTGTTAGTTTAACCTCAGTGGTAGGGAAATGACGGAATCACTTCTGAAGGAAAGAAGTGTCGAGTATCTAGAGGCCAGAGGGGCACAGGACCCAAGGCAGCATGGATTCACAGCAGGAAGTTCATGCCAGACAAATCTGATAGATTTCTTTGACTGGGTGACTGAAGTAGTAGATCAGGAGGGCTGTGTACATGGCCTACCTAGACTTTAGCAAGGCATTTGACACAGTCCACACAAAAGATTAATATACAGGTTAGCTAGCCTGGGAGTGGGTCCCAAGATGACAGCCTGGGTAAAAATTGGCTGGAGAATAGGACACAGAGAGTCATAGTAAATGGGAGTCACTCTGAAGGAAGGGGAGTTACTGGTAATTTATGGGTTCAATCATGAGACCGGTCCTCTTCAAAGTCTTTATAAGCGACAATTGCAGAGGGACTGGAAGGAAAGTATGTCTCTTGCAGATGACACAAAGATCTGCAACAAAGTTGATGCACAAGGTGGGGTGGAAAGGATGAAAAGGGACTTGGCAAGGTTAAAGGAATGGTCAAATGTATGGCAGCTTAGATTCAATGCTAAGAAGTGCAGGTAATGCACCTGGGAAACAAAACCCAGGGAAGAGTACACAATGGGGTGAGATACTAACAACAACAAAATGGAAAGGGACCTGGGGGTAGTCATATCAGATGACCTAAAGGTGGGCAAGCAATGTGAGAGGGCAGCAAGTAGGGCTGGGGGGATACTGGGATGCAGGGAGAGGCATCACCAGTAGAAAACAGGAAGTTATCCTCTGTACAGACAGCTGGTCAGACCCCATCTGGAGTACTGCGTGCAGTTCTGGAGACCCAGTCTTCAAGACATAGACAGGATGGAAGCTGTCCAGAGGAGGGCACTAAAATGGTGCAGGGTCTGCACCGGAAGACACATGAAGAGAGAGACTTAAGGAGCTTAATATGTATAGCCTCGAGGAAAGGAGGAGAGGGGGACATGATAGAAACTTTCAAGTACCTCAAGGGAATCAACAAAGTCCAAGAGGTAGCATCTTTCAAAAAGAGGTGTGCAAGAACAAGGGCACAATTTGAAGATAGAGGGAGGTGGCTCAGAGGTAATTTAAGGAAGTATTTTTTCACAGAGGGTTGTGGATGCATGGAACGGCCTTCCGGAGGAGGTCGTGGAGTCAAAAACAGTGGTGGAATTCAAGCATGCATGGGACAGTCATAAGGCAATTCTAGGGGTGGGGTAGGAAGAAGTAGGCTGCTGGTTAACTAGGATCTGCAGCTTATCCAGTAGGCAGGAAATGGGCAGACTGGGTGGGCCAAGCGGTCCTTATCTACCATCAAATTCTATGTTTCTATGTTTCAAGGTTGTGGTAATTGGGTCCAGAGCAGAATCATAACATCTCTTAGGATGCCCACTGGGAAGGTTCTTCACACCAAGCCAAACATTTTACAGAAAGTAAATAGGTATGTGAGAACAGCCTTACAATGTGACACAGGATTATACCCTGCTAACCCAGCATTTTGGGTTGGTATGAACTGTCCTTGGTACCAGCCACCTTGGGGAAACATTTGATAGGACCTATCTCCACTGAAGAATTCTTGTCAGCCATAAAATCTTTAACATCTGGTACAGCCCTGGGAGCAGATGGCATCACAGCAGAATTGTATTACGTGGACATGAAACCAATAAGTACTGATTTGGGCGGAGTCACGTGATGCAGTGGTGCTGAGTGGCTGCTGCTGTGGAGCTCCTACCCTCCTCCTTCCATTTAATCTATTTTACCGATATTAAAACTCATTTTAAGACCCAAGTGAGTGAAATAACTTCCTTAGCAGTGGAAAGATCACTGTGGGCCAAACTTGCCGATCCGATTGTGGAATTTTGACGATCGCGATGACAGACACCGACATGAAGAATGCAGGAGTCAGACACACTCCACCTACCTCGCCAGAAGAGGCTTCAAAAAGCAAAAACACCACCACCAACTCAGTTACAACAGCCAAACAACCTGCTAGTGGGGACCAACCGTCTCGACCCGTACCATATAACGGAGGAACGTTTTCTTGAAGAGCTATCCCCTTTAAAGAAACTCTGCAGGATATTTCCAAGGAGATCAGATCCATTAGGCAGGACTTCGCCGATCTCTCGAGGAGAGTAGGCGACTCGAAGCCAGAATAACTTCCGTCGAGAGATGGCAACAGAAAACTGATCCTGAGATTGTCAGGCTTCGACAGTGTGTCCAGAAACTCCAGTTGAAATCGGAAGACCTGGAGGGATGGGTAGACGAACAACGTGTTAATCCTCGGCCTTCCTGAACTAGAGGAGGGAGCGACACTCTACGTTTCACTCAGCAATTTTTCAATAAAGTAGTGGGTCCCTCTCCCATCCACCAGCAATATCATATTGAGAGGGCCCACAGATCTCTCCGCCCAGACCACCTCCAAACTCCCCCAGGCCTGTGATCGTCAGGTTTCTAAGTTACCTGGAGCGTCAACATGTGCTCTCAAAAGCTAAAGAATTAGAAGCTATTCTTTGGAACAATGTCAAGCTCAGGATTACTCAGGATCTCCCTTTGAGGTTCGTCAAAGAAGATCTGCCTTTCACCCAGTGGTTAAAAACTTATTGCTGCAGGGAAGGCCTTCAAGATGAATTACCCTGCCAAACTACTTGTGCAGGTAGATGGCACCTGGCAGGCCTCACGAAACTCGGAGGTGGCTATGTCTGACCTGGCCGAAATTGTTCCCGGATCTGTTTAAGTGACTGCTATTTTCGTATCTGCCTTCCTGACCTCTGCAAAATCAAGACTGTCTTTTTTTTTTCCGATTGGGGTTTAAAATTACTGGCCCTGTAGTTTACTTTTCTCCCTTTTTACCTCATCTTCCTGCTATATTTCCCTCACCGTTACTGTTGAGGGCAAGCTGTAAGAATGTGTACCTGAATTCGGTTGTGTAGTCCTCCCTGAGGGGTCCGCGTGGTAGTAGGCCTTGGTGGGTTGAGGTGGCGAGGCCTAGTCAGCCGAGTCCTGTCCCGACACGTCTGTCCTCCCTAGTGACTGCTCTGGGAACTAGTACGAATGGGATCTGTTTCAGAGGACGCTTAAGTTGGACCATTTAGTCCGTCAGCTAAACCTTCCCACGCCACTTCCACTTGATCCTCCGGCTAACCCACGAATAGCTGCACCCACGAGCGGGTCTCCCTTGTCCACAGGACCTTTTCTAGGTACTCTAGCTAACAATCTCAATGGGCTTGTTGCTGATATTAGGCTGTCACGCTCTTTTGCCTTCACTCGCTTTGGGGGGAGAGGCGGGAGGTTTGCAGGGTATAGTAGCCTCAAAGCCCTGTCTCTGACCTGGAGGGTTATATGTGGGTACCCATCACGCTGTCCTCGAAAGGGCCTATTCTTCTATTCGGGTTTGGTGGTGGGATATTATGTTTATTGCTGGGTCTTGCCTCTCAACGAATAAACCTTTGTGGTACCTGAGGGTGGGGGGAGGTTTTGGGTATACCTGTCATATTCACTATTCTGGTTGTTAAATGCTTGTCTTGGAAAGTGTTGTTTTGTTCTGTATAGTTATAGTTGGATCGTGTTATGGATGGGAGGGACTGTTTTCCTTGTTCCTGTTGGGTTATGTGGGTTATCTTACCTACTCTAGTTTTGTTTATGAGGAATGGACTTCTTTGGTCCATAGCGAATAGATGTTTACTTTTGTATTTATAGAGCCAGCAGTTTTGGGGAGGGAGGGTTGGGGACAAGCGAAGGTGTCACCACTGTTAGGTATAAGTTGGGAGCTCCTATTGCAGCCTATCTTAATATTACCGCTTTCCCTGAGGATGGCCCTGGAACAAGTTAAATTGGCCAGCTGGAACATAAGAGGCATTAGGAGGCTAAGAAGAGGGCCGAATTTTATTTAACTGTTCTCTATTGGGGATCGACATTTTGTTTTGCAGGAGACCCACATTACAGCGCAGAAGCCAGCGTGCTTAAGGCTAAAGGTTTCTCTCAGGTCTTTGCTGCTGGGGACTCTTCTGAAGCTAGAGGAGTAGCCATTATGGTCAAAAAAGTATACCGTTCATCCCAAGTAAAGTTATCCAAGACATTGAGGGCAGATATATTTTGGTGCAAGGCTCTCTTTACAACTCTGCTATCGTATTAGGTTCTATTTATGGTCCGGTTGGGGAGATGTTAATTTTCTAATGCGCTTAGTAGACAAACTGAGTGCATTCCTACCTGCTCCCCTTGTGTTGGGAGGGATTGGAATATAGCCCCATCGCAAGAACTTGACAAAACCTATAGACCTATGAAGTCTCCAACCCCAGCGCAACTGGCGCTGAGACATGGGCTGTATGTTGGGATTGGTGGACCCTGGGAGGATTTTGCACCCTCTCAGCAAGAGTTATACCTTTTTCTCCGCTCCACAATTCTTGGTCCAGGTTGGATTATTTTTAGTAAGCACCTCCCTCATGGCTAATGTAACCTTAGTTGGTATCGAACCCATTATAATTTCTGACCACGCTCTAGTATGGGTTCGTCTTACCCTCCTCCCTCCCTGGCGCAGAGGATACAATCTGGAAGCTTAATACTCAGGTTTTAAAGATGAGTATTCCTGTTCTCAAATTAGATCCTAATAAGAGAATACCTGGACATTAATCGTGATTCGGTAACTAGACTCGATATACTGTGGTGCTCCCTAAAATGTGTTTTGAGGGGAGTTCATTAAAATCTCCTCTAGGAGGAAAAACTCAGGACTCAAAACTCCTCCTCCTATTGGACGGATTAAAGTGGCAGAGAACTCCTAGACTCTTCTAAGTCCCTTAAATGTCTGGAGCAGCTACATAAATTTAAAAGCGAGTATGAGGGGCTGATAGAGGAAAGGACCAAGTTCGCTGACGAGAACCAAAGCCAAATATTTAGACCAAGGGAGAAGCCGAGTAGGCTCCTTGCCCTCAAGCTCAAGGAAGTAGAAAACTCAAGGTTAGTACCAGCTTTAGAAGCACAAGATGGCACTATCAAGACAAGGCCCAGGGATATCGTTGAGATTTTCAGTTTATTTTACCAAAATCTCTACGGTGCTATCTCAGTCCCTCCTTCCGGTCTGCCATTGAATCTTTCTTTAAGACAATTTCCCCACCCTGTCTTTCTGATGATCAAGCAGGTTTTCCTCTCCACTCCTTTATCCCTGAAGGAGATCGGAAGCCATTCACAGCCTTCCTTCCGATAAAGCCCCTGCCCTGATGGCCTACCCTCCAACTTCTATAAGGTTTTTGTAAGGACTTAGCCTCTTTTGGACTTTTATAATTATCTCTTTTCCTCGGAATTATTAGACCCAACTTTGCTGGAAGCAATTATAATCTTGATCCCTAAAACAGATAAACCCTCTTTGGACCCAGCAAAATATAGACCCATCTCACTGCTCAATTGTGACATAAAGATATTATCTAAGATACTGGCTCTCGCATTAAGCAAGTTTGGCAGCTGCTGAGCTGCGAGCAAGTAGGTTTTGTGTGCAGGGCAGGTGGCTGCCGACCATATGAGAACCCTTTCCTATGTCTTTCAAGCAGCCCAATCATCTCAGGTCCCTATGGCGTTGGTGGCTTTAGATGCCGAGAAGGCATTTGATCGGGTCAATTGGGACTTTTGTGGAGTGCTTTGGCCAAGTTTGGTTTCCGGAGAAATTTATTCAATGGACAAAAAGTGCTCTATAAAATCCTCTACAAAAATATATTGTAATGGAGTTCTCTCACCCCACTTCCGTTTATTCTCAGGTACCCGTCAGGGCTGCCCCCTCGCCATACTTTTCAACCTTTACTTGGAGCCTTTGCTTCTTAATCTCAAGACAGCCCTGGGATCCAGGGTTGTACTATCTCTCAACAATCCTCCACAATATCTGTCTTTGCAGATGACATTCTGTTGCAATTAACTAATCCGGCAGATTCTTTATGAGTTGCACTGAATACAATAGAACAATTCGGAGCTGTCTCCAACTACAAACTTAATCTAGCTAAGTCCAAGATTTTCCCTCAATATGCATGTTTCCCAATCTTGCATGTCTCACTTTGGTATGAAATGGTCCCTTCTCATCTAAAATATCTTGGCATCTATCTGACTCGTGACCCAAATCTGACTAAAAATAGAATCTGGATGACTTAGTGGACAAAATTAGCTCAGATCTCCTAAGATGGGACAAGCTTCCACTATCAGTAGGGGCCCGTATCAGTATTACCAAAATGAACATTTTGCCCGTCTTTTCTATCCTCTGAGTCTCCTGGATATTTGGTTACCCAGAACCTTCTTTAAGAGAATTCACTCCATTTTGACTGGCTTTATCTGGAGCCATAAATCTCCCAGACTTGCCTTTCATAAACTTTGTTTACCTAAAGACAGGGGGCCTTGGCCTCCCCAACTTTGAATACTATTACTGGGCTAGTCACCCTAATTAAAGCTGGTAAATGGCTGGGCGGAGAGATATATCAGCCACTCCCTTATAGTTAAGTCTGGATCTCGATCTTATTAAACAATGTAACATAAATCCCTCAAGTTTGTTTTATTGTCATTTCTCAACTTTACCCGCCGTATTCAAAACTCGGCAGTGGGCATCTCGGTGAAGGTGCTGAATCAATTTTATGCCACTGCCAAAATCAGGCACGTTAAGGACCCTGGTCAGCCCCTGATCTCTAACCCCAACATTAAAATGGGGACTGATTTACTATCCCGAAATGGCTTCCCAAATTCAGGGACTCTTAGTGGAGGACTTGTTTGTGCAGGAAACCGGGGGTCAATAGACAACCTTCTACTAGTCCTTAACATCTCCCTCGATCGATCTTCAAAATATATCAACTGAAACATCTTGTCAACAAGAATTTGGTGACACTGTGCTGAGTCAGTTATAAACCCTCTACTTAGGGTGATTAAAGATTGTGCAGCTAAACCTCACAGGGTATCCAAAATATATTTGCATCTTTTGAAGGTCATCCCCCTGCTCCTTTAGTTGGCTCCAAATCTTGGCCTCTTTCTCTCCCAGATCCTCTGTCCTCATGGTGCCAAATTTGGAGACCTGCATATATATAATACTCTCGATAAGAACAGGCTTATCCAATACTTTATTGTCAATAACATGTATATTACTCCTGTTAAAAATTCAAATTTGACCATTATGGCTCCCTAACTGTCTCAGATGTGGCAAGATCTGGGTAATTTCCCACATTTTCTGGCACTGCTCCAAAGTAGTCCCATTATGGAGAGCTATACGGAGAACTTGGACCCCATTTTAGGGCTGCAAGATCTCTTTACATTAGAGATTTGTATTTTAGGAGATTACTCAAGTATTAACGTCAGAGAGAAAATATCATATGGCCCTTGTCTCAATGGCGGTTAAAGTTAGTGCTTTGTCACTGGGCAGATAACTTGGAACTCTAAGTATATGGACTGGCTGGAAGAAATGACCTTGTGCTTTAAAGTCGAGAAGTTGATAGCCAGTTTCAGACTCTCTTACTCGGCTTTCCAGAAAAGTGGGTAAACTTTATGCTCTATATCTGCACTGAAGATCCCAAGCTCACTTTAGCCGTCTGTTTATCGACGGATGTGTTTTTTTTTCCTCTATGATCTCCTGACGCTCTCTCTACCTGCTCTATAACCTGATTTTTGTAGAGTAGTGTCTCCTCCAGGATCTGTGAGGTTGGCTGCTATCTTGTTCTCTTTCCCATGTTTGTCACCTTCTTTCTCCCCAGTTATGTATTTCCCTTTTTATATGTTCTCTCTCCTTTCAGTGATGACACCTTCTTTTTGGGGGATAGGGACTTTATTTTTTCCCATGCATGTTATTTTGTGTCTTCTCTCATGTAATTTTTTCCTACAGTGTTTGTTCTTCTCTTGTATGTATCTGTTTGATGTTACTGTTATTGAAACTGAATAAAAGAGAATTTCAAAAAAAAAAAAAAAAAAGTACTGATTTAGCTGAAGTGACAATTATTTTTTACAGCGTAATGCACTGTCACATAGTATGAAGACTATAATAAAGACTTTTTGTTTAAAAGGGAGAAACAGGACCTTCAGAACTGGAGACAGATAAGTCAGCTGAATGTGGACTGTAAAATTCTTCTGAAAGTCCTAGGAACTAGGTTATGCTCCATACAGGACACCTTTATAGACCCAACTCAGGACTGCACTATACTGGCTAGGGAAAATTCAGGATGACCTGTTACTGTACTATTAAGAGAAATCATTGAGTGAAGGAACAAAGGCAGTCTTACTGGCTTAGTTTTATCAATGGGCAAAGAAAAGGCCTTTGATAGGATATCAGAACAACAAAGAAAAAAAATGGTGCACACAACGTAGTTAGAGTTCCAAAAAGATTTTATTGCATAAAGTGCCTATTGCATGAGAACAAACAATGCACAATAGAAACACCACTACATATCACCAAAAGGCTTCTTCAGGTGGCCTCCTGAAGTGCATTTGATACGAAGCGATGTTTCTTATTGCATTCTGTTTGTTCTTATGCACAGGCACTTTATGCAATAAAATAGTTTGTAAATCTAGCTATGTTGTGTGTACAAATATTTATTTTTTATTCCTGTATGCCAGCACTAAATGGCAGCACCTTAAGGAACATGGTATGCACTCCTTCTTGCTGCAGAATTTGACAGGTTATCCTATTCCTATTTGTTTTTGTTATGCGAGTATGGGTTTCCGCCTCTTTTCACTGATTGGCTAAGGTCCTGTTATGAAGGGCCACTGTATGTTTTAATGTGAATGGGCGATTGGGGAGGGTATCCTGGTACCAGCGGGTACGACAGGGATGTCCGTTGAGTCCCTTGCTGTATATTTTGGGAACTGACCTCCTTCCAAGGAAGCTCACATAGGACAATCACTAGTTCGATAACAACTCCAGAGGGTTTGCCCAACCATGATATATTAGCATGTGCCGATGACCTGTGCTTATTGGTGAAGGATTTCCTTTTGCCATCAGATTTATCTTGCCCTACAGAACTTTTCCTTCACATCATGATAAAAATAACTGAAAATAAGTGCATTGCTTCCTTTCTAGACCAGGGAAATTATGCCAGACATTCTTCAGTGATGGGGATTGCTATCATGCCAGACCCAATAAAATGTTGTTTATTTTGGCAGCGGAATGATGCTAAATATGACTGGAACTTGAAACTGGAGGAGGGAAAAATAAAGTAGCTAGATGGAAGTCTTGGCAGCTCTACAAAAGAAAGAGGGTATACATAGTAAATCATTTATTTGCCCATTTTCTATTTCTTAGTTTTGCCTTTCCACCCTGCTTCCCCAGAAACAAGTCTTTATTGTATTTTTCCAAATGTTGTGGGAAGCAGACAATGTGTCAAAGAGGAATGTTACATATTTGTCCATTAAGGACGGGAGCTTGGGATGATTAAGCTGATAGCTTGCCTTCTTTTATAATATATTTTTTATGGTTTAACATTGGGGCCTATTACAGGAATCTCAGTACACTGGAAAGCATGGTTGACAGAGAGGCTAGCAGCTTTTACAGCTGTATAGTGGTTGGGTGAATTTTGTTGGGCCAGGACAACAGAGATCTCTATCTCTAGTCACCCTGAATAGGTTAACAGTGTGACTGTCAAAATTCATTAGTGGAATATTATGTCTTCAGAAATGTCTCAGGTTTCTAGGAAAGAGTTATATTCATATAAACTGCTTTGTCTGACTCCACAAATAGCTTACCTAAAACAACTCTTCACAGGTTTATAGATCCTAGGATCCGCCTCAAATGTGGGATGTTTCATGGCTCAATGTTTATGGCGTTTGGGAGTCCAAACTAATAGAAAACAGATGAAAGATTTTGCCCCAAACAAGGGTGTGAGACCCATCTGAAACTAAAGAACATCTATTTCTAGAATGCCCATATGGAAAATAATTCTGGATCAGAGCGGCAGCATCCTAGAAATAGCCTCTCTTCTCTCTGTTCAGAATTAGGAACTTGTGTTCTTTCAATCTGGCAGAAATATTACCAGACCACTTTGACTCTTGGTTCTCTGTCATAAAATGTTTCATCTGTCAGATCAAATGCCACCTGTTGTTACAGCAGTGTCACACCTCTATGGTGGAATTGAAGTATAACATTTTGCATGCTTTACTGACTATATATAATAGGAATGAGGTCACTGATGATGATGTGGTATACCAACATTTCCTGTCTAAAAATAAAGATTTTACTACTAATTCCTGATAGGTGAATGAGTCTATTTTGGAAAAATATATCCTGGATTTCTCTCCTTTGACGTCTTTGATTTCCACATGTCAGTTCTGTTCCTTTTCTTTTTCTTCATGCACTGGATATTGTTTTTCTAGTTTCTTTTATTTTGATTGTTTTTTATCAGAACAGTTTTCATTTTTAGACCTATATGTTAACATTTGCTGAGTCAGGATCTGGTTTCTTTCTGTTTTCTTCATTAATTGATATTTTTGTTGTTTAACTTGTATGCAATTTGTCTTTCATTTCTTATAATAAAATTCTTCTATTCCGGAATATGGCCCAAGAAATAAAAATAAATGAGCACAGCAGTACAACAGAAGGAAGTCATTAGTCTGAGCAGTGGATTGTAGTTCTTTTTAGAGAGGTACCCCAGCTGTCCCAACTAAGTACATCAAAATAAGACAAGGTACGAGATTTGAATGAACTGTGACCCAGTGTCACCGCACCACTGCCTACATTGCTGGATCCCAGTCTGCTTTTCAGGGCTGGCTTGAAGGACCATGGTTGTCAACAGCCATGCAACAGGAGGAAGGAGAGGGATGGGAACATCACTATCATCCTGTTGATTTACCTGTACCTGTAGCAAGACCCTCGGTATTTCATTAACTTCCTGTTATAGCTAGAGTTTCTAAATGGCTTTTCACTACAGCGTTTTCATTATTGTTTAGTTTGTTCATTATGTTTGACTTACCTTTCGTAAACTATTCTACTTTTTTTGAAGAATTATTTGACTGGGAAAGGCATACTGAGCTGAAGCTTATTTCCAGGTGTGCCCCATAAGCTTAGCGAGGTTAAGTGACTTACTAGGACCCACAGTGTGTAAGTAGTGACTGGGGTTTCAAACCTACATCTGCAGGGTCTCCAGGTTGGTGCTCAAATATCTACGCATTACTTCCTGTGCTCTCAATCTCATTTAAACATTTTTTATATACAATATGTCTGTAGTACTGCAATTCTTTTTGCTCTTGTATTTTCTCCAAATCCCCCAGCCTGCACCTGTAAACAAATATCCTCTTTCAGTTAACAGTCAATCTAGAGGTTAGAATAATGAGCTGTGAATGAGCTTGGTGCATCTAGCAGACCTGGGTTTGAGTCCCACAACCTCTGATTGCATAGTGTGTGACTCTGAGCAAGTCAGTTAACCACCCCAGTGCTCCCTGGTCCCCTGAGAATAGGCCATTGTTACTAGTAGGCCTTACGCAGTTACCAAAGAATTAAAACAAAATTAAAAGAAAATAAATATCAAAGAAATAAAACATAAAATGAGACAGAGTACCCTTGTGAATAGGAGAGTTCAATGTGTAGCAAGGGTCAGTGATTCCTCATCTGAACTGACAAGAATTATTAACTGTCAGTGGAACTCCTACAACTGCCTTGACAGGCTGTAATGGATTAATTAATGAGGTCACTGATAGTGAAGACTCAAGGCTAATGCAATGAAGTCACTCCAACTTCAGCTGTATAACACAAGACAGACATAGATTTAGATTAAATGTCGATATTGCTGTATGGCTGTGGGATTTCTTATATAAATTAGTACTGACACTTGGAATGTCACTAAGGGATATGAATGCTCTAGAGCATTCATTAGAATGCAAATGTCCGCATTCTTATATCCAGAAGAGCTGTCCCAGGTGTACCTATAAACTTGCTATGAATGTTTAAAATAATATTAAAATTAAGCAATAATAAATGAACAGCTTTGTTTCCTATGGATTAACAAACGAATGGGGAAGGGTGACCCAAGACATAGCTGATAGCCACCACCCTCCCCAGCCAGTTGTGGTAATCCCCAGAAAATGATAGTTTAAGAGATCATTATTTTGATTATAATTCTAATCACCTTAGTAAGGGGTGCAGCATTTGTTTTAAAAGCTTATATATGCACACAGCACTCTGAGCTGAGCTGTACTGGGCACTTCTAAAAGGTTATCGACAGGAGCAGCAGCCAATTGGAGCCTGCATTTTCCACATGAATAATTAATTATTGACTTAATGAATGATTAGTTAGACTTATTGGGAGGTTGAGGACTGCAGTCTCCCTGATGTGGACTGGAGTCTTCCAGCAGCAGTTTCGACTAGAGGTAGGGCAATCCTAGACTCTTTATAGGGCGTGTATCTCAGGCAGTTAGTAAGTGAACCCCTAGGGAAGAGGCAATACTGAATCTGGTGCTGACTAACTGAGATAGAGTAACAGATGTCACCGTGGGCAGTCCCTGGGGACCAGTGATCACCATACCAGTGTGATTTAGTATCAAGATGGGTATGGAAGCAAACCACATGAGGACCACAGTCCTAGACTTTAGAAGTGCAGACTTTAAAGCAATGGAAAACTGCCCCAGATACAGCCTTGCAACAAGGGATGGCCAGGGTGGGTAACGGAACAATGGAGATGAATTAAGGAATATACAGTATAATGAATGAAACCACCCTAGGTCTGAAAGAAGTGAGTAAAATCAGCAGGAAAAACATTTGTCAATGTGAATGTTCGCTGCTTGCACTGCTGTTATAACGGATCAGGCGGCACTTTCTTGTATGTACACATTTTTACTGTTATACAGTACTTACCTAAGATAGATCGGATGAGTTATAATATGTCATTTGCAATGGGATCCTGATTTTACACAGTTTTATACTGCATTTACCCAGGATAGTAGAGGTGAGACATAATATCTCATTTTTAGTATGGTCCTGCTTTTGTAATGTGTATTTATAAAGTGTATTTTTCTAGGATAGATCATTATAGATGCAACATCTCCTTTTCAGTGGGGTTCTGCTGTAGGGTCCTGTTCTTATACAGTTTTGCAATATGTTTAACTAGGATAACCCAGGTGAGATGCAATATTTCATTTTCAGTGAGGTCCTGCTTTAACAAATCTCTGTACTGTATTTACCCAAAACAGCACAACTCAGATGGTATCTTGTTTTCAGTGGGACTCTGCTTTTCCCAGTGTTTACTCTGTATTTACCCAGGATAGCACAGCCAAGATGTAATATCTCATTTTGATGGGGCCCTTCTTTACACATTTTTATAATATATTTACCCAAGATAGCCCAGCTAAGAGGCAAATTACATTTTAGTGGGATCCAGCTTTTACATACATATTGGTATGATAGTGGATTTTGAGAGGTGTGTCCCTGTTGGACCAATGCAGAACAGTCTGCAAGGGGCTTGACAGTGTCACACCAACCATCAGCCATGCTGATCTCAACACTCTTCTGGTCTTGCTAGGTGGAAACTTTATATAGTTCAAAGAAAAGAGGTGCCTGAATCATAGGGTAGCTTTTTCTTTGATCTGCATAATGCCACTCAGCAAGCAGAGCTGATCAGTGTCATGATCAGCCTGCTGTAGTCCTCCGCCCAATGATAAAACAATCCCTTCCACACTCTGCCAAGTATTCCTACCACCTCCCATTGCTTCCCCTTCTTTCTTAATTTTCCAACACTTGGGTGCCCAACCATTGGTGCCAGCTAGTACCCCACCCTACCCATTTTCACTGTGCAACTTTCAGGAGTCCACCCTTGGTGCTGCCAAACATAATACAGACACTGGGGTGCTCAATCCCGGTGCTGGTACCTGAAATAACAAAAACTGTCCCTTGCAGTCTTTTTCTTTTTTTTTCTTTATTCCCTGTAATTGCACCCTCTGCCAGTATCTCTCCACCTCCCTGTCACTTTCCGTGCCCCTAGAGGTTAAACCGACACTGGGGTTCCCAAGCTCCAGTGTGGATACCTGAAATAAAGAAAACCTTCCCTTATAGTCTTTTTTATACACCCTGTAAAAAGAAACATGTCCACCAATGTCTTTGCCACACCCAGCCCACTGCTACCATTACCCTACCCCCACCTAACCCCCGAGTCAACACCCACCTCCCTATACCCCCACTCTTTACTTACCTAACAGGGGTCCAACGCCATAATCCTCTCTGGATTGGAACCACATCTTCACTCTTCAGCATCAGACTGGGAACTGAGGAAATAAATCATATGGTTCAATGTATTTCAGTGGGTTTGAACTCTTCCTCATAACTTGGTCTTTTTTATATTGTTTTTCCTCCAGTTTTCAACATGGCCTTTTGGGACCTCTCCTCATTAACAAGGGTGCTGAAATTATGTAAAGCTATCCTGAAAGGTGATTTCACAGGTGCTGTGCATAATCACCTTCGGCCAGGACTTGAACATTTTCTTCACCCTTGTTCATGAGGTAGGGTCATAAGAAGGCAATGTTGAAAATTTGGGGAACAATATAGAAAACAAAGTTATGAAACACATTAAAATTTTTCAGTGCACGCTCATAACTTTGGTAATTTGCAATATTTTAACCCTAAATTTTCAACACAGTCAATTTTCACACCATCTCATGAACATGACAGTTGTGATTTTTCAAATCCTGGCCAAAACATGTTAACATAGAAATATAGAACATAGAATTTGATGGCAGATAAGGACCGCTTGGCCCACCCAGTCTGACCATTTCCTATCTAACGGATAAGCTGCAGATCCTATTTAACCAACAGCCTACTTTCTCCTACCCCCACTAGAATTACCTTTGTCTGTCCCATGCATTCTTGAATTCCCCACTGTTTTTGACTCTACGACCTCCTCAGGAAGGCTATTCCATGCATCTACAACCCTTTCTGTGAAGAAATACTTCCTCATATTACCTCTGAGCTGTCCCCTCTATCTTCAAATTGTACCCCTTGTTTTTGCACATCTCTTTTTCTGAAAGATGCTATCCTCTTGGACTTTGTTGATTCTCTTGAGGTATTTGAAAGTTTCTATCATGTCCCCCTCTCCCTCTCCTTTCCTTGAGGCTATACATCTTAAGCTCCTTTAGTATTTCTTCAGATGTCTTCTGGTGCAGACCCTGCACCATTTGAGTTCCCTCTCTGGACAGCCTCCACCCTGTCTATGTCTTTTGGAGATGGGGTCTCCAGAACTGTACACAGTACCAGATGTAGTCTTACCAACTGTCTGTACAAAGGGCCAACAACTTCCTGTTTTCCAGTGGTGATGCATCTCCCTATGCATCCCAGTATCCCCAACCCTCCTTACTGCCTTCTCTCACATTGCTGGCCCACCTTTAGGTCATCTGATATGACTACCCCAGGTTCCTTTCCATTTTTGTTGTTGTCAGTATCTCACCCCCATTGTGTACTCTTCCCTGGGTTTTGTTTCCCAAGTGCATTACTTGCACTTCTTTGCGATGAATCTAAGCTTCCATACATTTGACCATTCCTCCAACCTTGCCAAGTCCCTTTTCATTCTTTCCACCCCACCTTGTGTATCAACCCTGTTGCAGATCTTTGTGTCATCTGCAAAGAGAGACATACTTTCCCTTCAGTCCTCTCTGCAGGCGTCACTTATAAAGACACTAAAAGGACCAGCCCCAGTACTGAACCCTGCGGTACCCACTAGTAACCCCTCTTTCTTCACTGTGGACTCCATTTACTATTACCCTGTATCCTGTTGTCCAGCCAGTGTTTAACAGGCTACCACCCTGGGACCCACTCACAGGCTGGCTAATCTGTTTAATAATCTTTTAAGTGACTGTGTCAAATGCCTTGCTAAAGTCTGGGTAGGCCATGTCCATAGCCCTCCCTGGTCTACTACTTTGGTCACCCAGTCAAATAAATCAATTAGATTTGTCTGACATGACCTTCCTGCTGTGAATCCATGCTGCCTTGGGTCCTGCCCCACTGGCCTCTAGATATGCAACATTTCTTTCTTTCAGAAGTGATTCCATCATTTTCCCTACCACTGAGGTCAAACTGGCAGGTCTGTGGTTTCCTGCCTCTATCTGCTCCACTTTTGTGAAGGAATCATCCACCCTCCTCCAGTCCTCAGGTACCACACCAGCCTCCCATGATTTATTAAAAGGGTAGTCAGTGGTGTTACTAGTTCTTCCTTAGTTCTTTTAGAATTCTGAGGTGAATCCCATCAGGCCCCATTGCTTTATCCACCTTCAGCTTCAAGAGTTCTTTCAGAACCCTTTCTTCTGTGAAAGGACTAATATCAACCCCTATCCAGAGTGCTTCTATTGACTGGATTAGGTATCTCCTCCGCTTTTCCTTGTGAATACTGAGCAAGTATTCATTCAGTATCCTACTTTTCACTGTCACTTTTGCCCAACCACCTTCCTCTTTATTCAGCATTAGTATCCCTGCCTTAGTCTTTCTTTGCTCCTAATGTACCTATAAAAGGTTTATATCCAGTTCTTAACCGAGTTGGCTATTTTTCCTTAGTTTGGGCCTTTGCTATTCTAACTGCCTTCCCCACTTCTTCTGCTTTAACTGGTACAGTTCTCAGTCTTGCTCCTTCTGTGTTTCCTTATACTTCCTGAATGCTATCTTTTCTCCCTTACCTTCCCAGCCACTTCTTTTGAGAACCATAGTGTTTTTTCTTTCATTTTGATTTGTTTATTTGCTTCACACAAAGGCTTTTGCCTCTGTGATAGCGAGTTTTGATGTTTCCCATTGTTGCTCCACCCACGTTCTTGCCTGTTTGCTAGTGCTTTTCTGAGGCACTCTCCCATTTTGACAAAATCAGCCCTCCTGAAGTCCAGTACCTTCACTTTTGTATGGCTTGACTCTACAGCTGTTTATAAGTGAACCACACTGTTTGGTGGTCATTTGTTCCCAGAAGGCTACCCACTTCAAGACTGGAGATCCTCTCTCTGTCCCCATTTGAGAGTACCAGGTCTAAGATTGCTCCCTCCCGAGTGGGTTCCAAAACTAGCTGTCTGAGGCATGCCCCTGTAGGGCATCAAGAATGGCCCTGCTCTTGGATGTGGCTGCAGCAAAAGTGCTCCAGTTAACATCTGGCATATTCAGGCCCCCATCAGCAATATCTTCCTTTCTCTGCCATCCCATGGATGCCTTCTATCATTTCCTGTCCATTTTCTCCCCTGAGACAGGGTCTGTATACAACCCTGTGCGGATTATGGAGCCATTTCCAGTCTCCAGGGTGACCCACAGCGCCTCCCTCCTCCCTGTTTACTCTTTAGTTCTGTTGCTTTGATCCCTTCCCTTACATAGAGAGCTACTCCTCTTCCTCTTCTTCCCTCCCTGTCCCTCCTGTAGATTGTGTACCCTGGTATGTTGACATCCCAGTCATGGTTCTCTATGTACCATGTTTCTGTGACTGCCACGATATCCAGGCATCCCTCTTCCATCAAGGCCACCATTTGGGAGCTTTTTACCTAGACTACGGGCATTGGTACTCATTACCCTCCATTTTTATAGCTTTATTCCTTTTACCCATCCCTGTCCTTACTGCCTTTGTCTTTTCTCCATTTACCCCTGCTCTCTCTCTATTGACTGCTCTATCTTGGTGTTTACCTCACTAACTACCCTGTTTTCGCACTTGTGGTGCAAAATTACCTTTTGGGCAGGATTTGAAAATGTTCTCCACCCTTATTCATGAGGTGGGGTCATAGAGCTATGTTGAAAATTTGAGGTAAAAATTGCACACAAAGTTATGCGTATGTGTTGGAATTGTTCAACGCATGCCTAAAACTTTGGTAATTTTCAATATTTTGATCCTAAATTTTCAACATAGCCATTTTTACATCACCTCATGAACATGACAGTTACTATTTTTCAAATCCTGGCCAAAGTATCAAGGCAAGATTTGAAAATTTTCTCCACCATTGCTCCTGAGGTGGGTGTCCATAAGAAGGCAATGTTGAAAATCTGGGGTAAAAATAAAAAAAAATTAACAATGATATGAGCACACATTGAAACTTTTCAACACATACACTTGTAACTCAAGTAATTTTCAACATTTTCATGCATTCTTGAAACCTACCACTGTTCTGCCCCACCACCACCTCAGCTGGAAGGCTGTTTCAGGAATCCACCTCTCTTCTGTGAAGTACTTCTCACATCTCTCTGAATCTTCCCTTCCAGTTTCATATCATGTCCTCTTGTTCTTGAGCACTTTTTCTGAAAACTACTTTTCCTCTGTACCTTATTTACTCCCATGAGTATTTAAAGGCAAGCAAGGCAATTTTATTTTTAAGATGCCCAATCCCAGAGGCTCTGGGCACCGTACACAATAAAACAGAATATGAAATGCAGTAGAACATTAATGCAGTAGCTGAATATTAAAATGATATTCTTGAAAGAATAAATATAAAATATACAATAGTTGAGGGTAGGGTAAGGAGGAGATGACTTAATCCCAAAGACTGGCAGAAGAGATGGGCCTTAAACCTCTGCTTAAAGACACCAACCAAGGGGCCTCCTGGACTGCAGATGAAAGCATGTTCCACAGGGTTGGCCCAGAGATGCTAAATGTTCAGTCGCCAGAGGTCTTGAACGAACAGGAACATCCAGGAGACCCTTGAAGAGGAGCGGAGGGAGTGGGCAGAGGTCACAGGCAACAGGAGCTCAGACAGGTAGCCAGG
Organism: Neoceratodus forsteri; assembly: GCA_016271365.2. Taxonomy (NCBI): domain Eukaryota; kingdom Metazoa; phylum Chordata; order Ceratodontiformes; family Ceratodontidae; genus Neoceratodus; species Neoceratodus forsteri. Next base: position 253,605,779 of record CM028131.1, on the reverse strand, counting down.
ACCCAGCCCATATAGGGCCTTATAGGTGAGCAAGCCCACCTTGAAAGGACCCTCCACCTGACCGGCAGCCAGTGCAGAGCAAGCAGGACTGGGTCACCTGGCACAACCGAGATAGTCCAGGCAGTAACAGACTGCCATATTCTGCACCAGCTGCAGCCTGCAGAGGGTCCCTCCCATGACCCTGAAGTAAAGAGCATTACAGTTGTTGAGTCTGGAGGTCACAAAGGCATGTACTAGGGTCGGCAGATCTTCAGGCGGAATGAGTGGCTTGATCCTGGCAATGTTCCATAAGTGGTAAAACCACTCTTCACAACAGATGACACCTGATCTTCAAGGTCAGTCTGCTGTCCAGGATCACACCTAGATTTCGCACCCTCAGGAAGCAACCAGGTGAGTAGACCCTAGGAAAAGCCTGTGTCTACTCCAGGTAGCAACCCATCATGCCCATGACCCGCTCAACCACCAGCACCTCTGCCTTGTCCAGGCTGAGTCACAGCCAGCTGGAAACCATTCAGTCATTGATTTTAGCCAGACAGGTGTTAAACACATCAACTGCCAGATGTCCTGGGGAAAATGACAAATACAGCTGGGTGTCATCTGCATAACAGTGAAACTCCACTCTGTACTGTCAAATAATCTCATCCAGGGCAGCATATACACCACGAACAGCATCAGTGACAAGATCGAGTCCTGTGGAACTCCACGAGACAGAGGCATTGGAGGAGGAGAAATTCCCATCACTACCCGCTGCACCCTGTCTGAAGCGATAGAACTCAAATCATCTGATGACTGCACCTCTGAGGAGTCACAAAATTCACAGAGCTGATCGAGAAGCACAATGTGGTCCATGGTGTTGAAGGTCTGATGAGAGATCGAGGAGCACAAGAACTGAACTGTCTCCTCTATCTCTAGCTCTAAGTAAGTCATTATGCACCCTGACTAGTATGGTTTCTGTGCTATGTCTAGCCCAAAAGCCCAACTGAAATGGCTCATAGATGTTGAAGAACACAAGCCGATCCTCAAGCTGCTGTGCTACCAGTTTCTCAACAATCTTGCTCAAAAAGCAGGTTGGAGATAGGACTGTAATTGCCAGGACTTGCTGGGTGTAAGGTTTCTTTGGGAGGTCTCACCAGCCTTCTTTCAAGGAACTGTAGCACCTCCATCACCATTGAATACTTAGCAATCCCAGCAAACATTGGGCCAATAGCCTCAGCACATCCCATCAAGAAATGCATCAGGGCTGGGTCCAGTTCACAAGATGTATGCTTCAGCTCTAAGATCACCAGTCACCTCAGACATCTCCACTGGCCTAAACTCTTCACAGGCAGGCAGAGTGCTTCTGTTCCCAACAGACTGGCAACTGTAGGCAAAAGCCTACAGTACTTGATTGAATCCCAACCGGATAGAAGACACCCTGTCAGAGAAGAACAAAGCAACGCCTCACACAAGGTGGATGAAAAGGCTTTTTGGCTGAAGACAGGCTGGATGAAGAAGCCTGTCCACAGGTTAAAGGTTAAAGGTCTCTTTCATATTCCCTTTCTCCCTCCTCTCTTCCAGAGTGTACATGCTAAGGTCCTAGTCTCCCCTCATAGGGCTTTTGATACAGACACACCACCATTTTAGTTGCCCTCCTCTGGACCGGCTCCACTCTGTCTATGTCCTTCTAGAGATGAGGTCTCTAGAACTGGATCATGACAATCAAGGTGGGTCTTGTCAGTGATCTATACAGAGGCAACACCATCTCTGTCTTTCTGCTGGTATATCCCTTCCTGTGCACTCCAGCATCCTACTAGTCCTCCTGACTGTCTTGTTGCACTGCCTGGCCACCCTTAAGCCATCCGATATGATTATCCTCAAGTCTCTTTCCTGCTTGGTAGTTGTCAATGATGTTGTGAAATTTTATTTTGCCGGTGAAATCAGCAATTTCGCCGCGAAGTATTTTGCCAGATTGTGATGAAATTGCAAAATGTTGCCCTCAGTTTCACCACATATGCTCATTCATTTATATTTTATTTTCTCCTCCCTGGCGCCTAGTGGTCTCCCCGGCCGATCACTGGCTGAATTCAAGAACCCTCCCCCGTCTCCCTGAGTTATCCCCAGGCCCCCATCCTCAATCTTAAAAAAAAATCCCTCCCTGTCCCTGGTGTCTAGTGGACCCCCAGGCCAATTACAGGCCGAATTAAAGTAAAGAACCCTCCCACCCCAGTCAATCCAAGTTATTTTCCCTCCCTCCAGCCATGACCCAAGCCCCAATCTTCAAAATAGAAAAAAAGCAATCCCTCCCTGTCCCTGTATCTAGTGGACCCCCACCTCCCCACCTGTCTTAAATCAGAGCCCACCTCACCCCCCATAACCCTAATCAGGCCACCGGCACAGCCCTCCACCTCATCTCCATGGCGCAGCCTGTCTGAATGCTCAATGAATGAAGGGGTGCTTGTACAAACAGCTCACTCACTGAGCACTCAGATGGGCTACCCGACCCATGACTGTAAGTGAAGGCCGGGGTCCACTAGACACCAGGGACAGGAGAGAGGATTGCTTTTTCTCAAAAATAGGGGCCAGAGGCACAGGATAATTCAGGGTGACTGGGAGGGGTTCTTGAATTCAGCAGGAGATCTGCTGGGGGCACTAGACACTAGGAACGGAGAGGGATTGTTGTTTTAAAGATTGGGGCTGAGAGCCAGTGAAGAAATTGAGAAATTTCACCCATGAGTGGCAAATTTTGCCGGTTCGAAGTGCAATTTCACCGCACCCAGATGAAATTTAGCATTTCGCCTGGCTAAATATTTCGTGAAATGCACAAATTCTACAAAATATTGCGCTGGATGAAATTTTCCAATTTCACACAACACTAAGTCAATACCACTCCACCCATTTTGTAGTCTGCCCCTGGATTTCTATGCCCCAAGAGCATTATTTTGCACTTTTCACATTGAAACCCAGCTGCCATACCCTTGACCACTCCTCAAGTTTTCTCAGTTCTCTACTCATCCTTTCCAGCCCCAGGAGTGTCCACCCTATTGCAGATATTGGTGTCATTCACAAAGAGGCAGACCTTCCACTCCAGCTCCTCTGCCATATCACTTGTAAAATCATTAAAGAGGACTGGTCCCAGCACCATTGAAGAACAAGATATTGGACAAGGGAAGCTGAAGGTCTCCTCCCACCAGAGTTGACAACCCAAGACACCCCCACACACACATACTTGTTGCTTCTGCATGGTGGGGGTGGAGTGTTAAGTTGGAAACCCCTAACAGCACATTCCAAACTTTGTCCCTGGAACCCTAACTGATGCATTAATGAAGTTTTTTGCCAAGATGTCCTTACTTTTTGAGACAGTGTAATCGTAACCTTATTTGCTTGTGAGAGCACAGGGCCCTTAGGGGCCTGCTCTCCCTGTGCTTCCACCCATCTATAGTTTTTGAAATAGAGTAATCGTATCCTTTCTTGTATCCTTCAGGCCCTGCGGTTCCATTCCTCCATAGATGTGTATATGTATGGAGCTGTGGAACGACCATGCACTTCCATTTATAGGATAACAGTGATTAAATTGTCAGCATAGCCATCTTATTACCCCACCTCATGTAGCCAGTGCAGAAAATGTTCGAATCCCCACCAAAACATTATTCCACACACAATTGTAGCATCAATCCATGCCACAGATACGAAAACACATTTTGGCTAGGATTTGAAAAATGACAGCTGTGACATACTGTACATGAATGGGGTGATAAGAAGACTATATTGAACATTTGAGGTCAAATTATTTAAATTTTCCAAAGTTATAAGTGTGCATAGAGAAATTGCAATGAATGGTAATAACTTTGCTATTTTTATATATTTTGACTAAACTTCAACATAGCTTTCTTATGACCCCACCCATGAACAAGGGCAGGGAAAATTTCCAAATCCTGCCCAAAAGGTGAATTCACCAAGCAACTGTGAAATCACCTTTTGGGTGGGAGTTGCATAATGACAGTCATATTGTTCATGAGGTGGTGTCCCCAAAAGGCCATGTTGAAAATTTGGGGTCAAAATCTCAAAAATGGCTACATGATGCATAAAGAGTTGACCTCCCCTCCATTGATGTACTGTACACTGAACCGCATTTACCTTAGTTTCTCATATTGCAGTTGCGGCTCCAGCAGCAAGATGTGTCTTCGATTGGAGAATGGATCTTGAACCTGGGACCTGTTCAGGTGAGTGAGGGTGTGTGGGGGTGTACTGGGGGATGTGGGTGGTGGGTGCTGAGTGAGAGGTGGGGGTGGGGGTGTCTGATCGGCGACGGACTGTTTTCTTATTTTAGGGGAAAAACATCAAGGACCATTTTCTTTTTTCTGGCTGGGACATTGCTGCGTGAGGTTGGGGGGCCACCACACACACCAGCACAAGGAGGACGATCAGCAATTAGAGAGCAGGGGGACCACTAGACTACCAGAGAACATGCCACCCCACTGCCCACTGAACCTGCCACACCTCAAGCTAAGGTTGGGGAGGAGGGTTGCAGTTGGCTCAGTATCTAAGGCTCCTTATTGCTACCAACCCCATCCCAGCCTTAATCCATCACACATATAAACATCATTTTACAAATGCAAAAATTATAGAATAAAGTACTGCCTTTAGCAGAGTACTTTAGGGTCACATAAGAAAAAAAATTACTAACAGTAATATTGTTTCTTCCAAGGGATCTGCCAGTATGATTAGACACTGTGTCAGTTTCCTTGAGTCTTTATCTGGAGGATGAGATGATAGAGGACTTTAGCTTTATCACAGGCAGCAGCCTGTACTACACCCTCATGGTCTGGATGAGAATACAAATAGTCAGCAGCAGACCTATCCACTTGATATTTTTCTCAACCTTCTTGTCCACTCCAGGGACAGAGGAAAGTGTTTGTGGAATTTTTAAAGTGGCTTTTAGAGAGAATTATGGATCAGAAGGAATAATCTTTTACTGGTAACCAGACCCATGATATCTAAAAGTCTGTCTCCTCCTCCTCCTCTTCAATAGACTCCTGAGAGGGAAGGCACAAAGTGTTTTGGCCATCTGTCTTACAAAGGAAAAGTGAGATGGAAAATCATCATGCCCATAAAGAGGGGTACCAAAATCTTGTTCTGGGGATACCTCAGGCTCAGTGGGTTCCCCAAAGTCAGGATCTCCTCTTCCTCCTCTATGTAAATTTCTTTACTTTGGTCTGTGGGAACCGGTGGTGAGATTTGAACCAGTGAACCCAGAATAGAACTTGCAGTTTGTAAGGTCTGAATGACCTGCAGGACTTTAGCAATGTCCTCAGCAGAGGACATTTGTCTTTGTCTGCTGGGAGCTTCCTTGCTTTTTCAGCAGGAGGCGCAGTGACATGCATTTCTTTACGTTTCTTTTATCAGGAACAGGCTCTTGAGCCTGCTCAGTAACTCTTTTATGTTTACTATGTTCAGACCCTTCTCAAAATTTGGGGTCTGAAGAATCTTGAAGTTCTCTTCTTTGTTTTAGGGTGAGAAGAAGAAGAGCCTCTTCAGGGTGCTTAGGTGACACTGAGGTGGGAGCAGAAGCCATTTCCTCTAATCTTTTGGCCCTTTTCTTAATGGTTTTAGGACAAAAGTGCTTCACACTTAGACAATATATGACTGGGACCCGGCATTCCAAATATGAATCATGGCAATCAGCCTTAGCAAAACTTGAAAACACTTCATACAGTTTTAAAATCCACAGGTCCCATCCTCTTCTTAGGTCTTTCTGACATGCCAAATGTCAGTAGACAAAAAGAAAACTCCCAGAAAGGAAAAAATACCCAAATCGCTGTCTGTTCCCTGAGGAGAAAAGGAACCCTAATTAAATAAAAATTATTTTTATAATAAAGCCGATTGGTTCCTGACAGAAAAATGAACCATACTCAAATAATGTAAATCACTCCCCAAATAAAATAATGAAGTGCTTTAATCAAAATGTATTGAATAAAGTGGTGGTTAAAGCTGCTAAAACAGTGCTTAAACTTGAGAAGGCCTCGGTTCCTGGGAACTGCAAAGGAACCACTAGGAAATGAGAAATCAACCCCAAAGAGTGCTTACTTAAATGAAAACTACTAGAGGCAGAGAAATAAACAAAAATAGTGAAAAACACTTTTTGACTGAAAAACAAACTTGCAGCGAAGTTGCTGAAAGAAGCTCTTTGAAGGCGTCTAGTTGTCTGAATGGAGAAAATTAATATCTGTTACTGTAGACGGAACATAGTCCACCTAGTGATAGCAGTTTGAATGTAGCATTCTAGTTCTATTATTTGCATACACTCACCATTATATCACTACAGCTCCAAGGCATTCAGAGATTCTGAGCTGACTACGTGTGTCTAATCATACTAGGGATTTCTGAGGGTTTGAAGCTAGCAACTGTATTCCTGGGAGCACATGAGACTCAAATGCTAGTTGTTTTGAATGTGCTATTCGCTTCCTGTCAGCTCTGTCCAAGTATGCCACTGATACTAAGTGTAACTTTTATAAAATGAAAAAAAAACCTCATTAATAAAGGCAATAACTGAACAGTGCATGGATCAAGAGACATTGTTATATTTTTATCTTTTGTTTACCTGTTTCTAAATAATTACAGTACAACCCCGATTATCTGAAACCCAGTTTACCGAAACTCGGATTATCTGAAACCACATAATGTCCCCGATTAACAGCAGCTGTTTTCTTTGACAGCCACTTAGTGGCTATTAGCAGCTATCAGCAGTTTTCAATGAGTATCAATTAAAGACTTACATAGCCATGCTGAGTGAATGAGTGTAATCAGGGCAATCCAGAATGGCCATGAAAAGAAAACGAAGTGTCCTTGATATCTCTCAGAAGCTGCCAGTGCTTCAGTGTTTAGAGAATGGTGACCACGTTGTGAAATTGCCCAGCATTTCAACATAAGGAACGCGACTGTGTGTGACATTCACCAAGCAAGAAAAGATCCGTGAATATGCCACAACAATGGATAGTGGTGAAGCTCCCACTCACAGAAAGTCAATGAAGGGCAGCAAAGATGAAGACTTGACTGAGAACTTTACTTATGGGTCATGCAGAACCATGTTAAAGACTCTCCCATCTCTGGCCCAATATTGAAAAGAAGGTGATACAATGTCACCAAAACTTGAATGGAATTGACGATGCGTTTAACAAATGCTTGTACTTGTATTTTGCTGTGCTCACTGGAATACAGTTGCTAGCTTATGTGATCCTAAAGTATCCTGCTAAAGGTATTAATTTAATGCGTTATGACTTTGTACATTTGTCAAAATTATTTATTTAGTAAAATTATTTTATTTTGAAAAGACCTTTGGCGCAAGCTCTTTTTAAAGGTTCCATGGCATAGATTGCAAAACAATGAACAATAGGAGAAAGCAAAGGTACATTACAATGAACGATACAGCTTGATTCAGAACTTACAGAATAACTCAAAACATAGGTACAAGTTAAAATGACAAGAAAAACACTTTATGGGGGAATAAGCAGCCACAGAGTGCCTTGTCAGTAATTCAGAGGGACGGGATAGCTGGCAGTGGGGTGAAGAAAGGAGGTACGAGAGAGAGAGGTATGTAATGCGGTGGAGGTGAAGGGTGGGGAAGAAGGGCAATAAGGTATTGGAATAAATGGTGGGGTGAGGGAGGCTGAGTGGAAGACATGCTAAAGTAAATGGTGGGGTGTGAGGGGTCATGGTCAGGTAGCCTGCATTAGTAGTGACTGTTAGGGAAACTCACGGAACTGTGAGTTGGGGGAGGGTGGGGTGGCAGGTGCTGAAGGAGTATGATGCAGACTGATTGCTGGAGCAAGTCATGAGAAGGGACAGAGGGAGGTGGTATCTGAGGCCTGCCTAGTGCTTGCTGGGGCAGAGAGAGCAGGTGTGGCTGGACACAGGGCAGGTGTACTTAGAGAGTGTTAAAAATAATGTTTATAAGTGTGATGCAATTAAGATCGGTTGTGGTTGGTAGTAATAAGGAGCCTTAGATACTGAGCCAATGCAACCCCACCACCTTAGCTTGAGGCAGAAGACAGTGTTGAGAGCAGAAGCAGGTGATGACATAGGATGAAAGCTGTCTCCTAGAATGGTACCATTAGTCCAGGCTGGTGCTCAGGGCAGAGGCAGGTGGTTGACAGTGAGTCTTTAAGCGGTCGAATGCCAGGAGGATGGATGTTGGAGGAGTCAGGCTGGTGACCGGACCTTAGCGAGAATGAGAGAATGAAGGAAAGACAGATGAGATCAGAGCAGACCTGGTTGGACTTCGGACAGAATTGCAATTCACAGCACACAGCGCGAGCTTCGGTCATGGTGGGTCAATGGTCACAGCGAGACTGGGTTGGGGCTACAGTGGACCTATTATATATCTCATCACTGCTCATTTGTCTTTTGTTTTACTTACTCAAAAGAGAAGTGATGAGATGGTTTACAAAAGGCAGGAACAAGAACACATGCCCAACCACAACAGTTTCAAAGCATTGCTCGTCGGCTGCTGAAGGACGGGACCAGACAGAGGTGTGTGAAGTGCTGTTGAGGGCGGGTATCAGGATTGATTTCTGGTGATGCCAGGCAGCCCAGGATAACTTCATTGAAGTCAGTAGTACTGGAGACAGTTTGATCACTGGAGTTACTTTCTTTTGTGCACAGATGATCGGGGCTGTCTGCTGCATAATTGCTTCAATGTGTAAATATCAGCATGCTATACTGAGCTCTCCTTGGGGTAGCTAGCATTAAACCAAACGGCATTCATTTCATGATGCTCATCTAAAACTACTTACTTACAGTATTGAGGACTTCAGGCTAATGTTCCAGCTTCTGCATATTACAAATGCATACTTCTTAGTAAGTTATCAAAAAACAAATCCCAGAATTGGATTCTGCAGGTCCCAATTAGAAACATAGAAACATAGAATTTGATGGCAGATAAGGACCGCTTGGCCCACCCAGTCTGCCCATTTCCCTACCTACTGGATAAGCTGCAGATCCTAGTTAACCAGCAGCCTACTTCTTCCTACCCCACCCTGGTAAAGGCAACTGTTATTGTCTCCTTAAGCAGTGTTTTTTTTAGTTATTTAATTTTGTTGTCACTGCTGAGAAAAGAAAATGGTAGCAGCACAAAAGGATTTCCCATTTACGATGAAAGATTACCCATTTGCGATAAAGGATTACCCATTTGGGGTAAAGGATTACCATTTGTGATAAATGATCCTTTTTGCATGGCAAATCTAACTGCTCACTTTGAAAATAATAGGAAACTTTGAAATGTAATAACATTTGAACAACTGAATATTTTACACCAAATCTTCAAAAGGCACATCTGTGCCCCAGGACCTGTATATACCTGAAAATTGTAGTCCACAACTCCACACTGTTTCAGCGCAGTGGTGTGACAAAGAATTTGGCAAAACACTGTAATTTTCATATTTGTTGACACTCAATTTCTCTGCACACACATCTGACCAGAACAAAACTTGCCACATCAAGAGATCTTTGTTCCCTGATGGCATGCAAAATTTCATGCAAATCAGATGAATGGTTATGAAATATTAAAGTCCAAAATTTTCAGTTTAACATAGAAGTGACCGTTGAACCATAACAATAGGGACATGGCGCATTACTATATATATATCTATAGTTTTGACCTGTTACATCTCTTCTACTAAAACTCTGATGGTCATGAGTACAGGGGACACAAGCCTACAGCACAATGTATGAGATTATGTTTGGACTAATCTAAATATTCCGGGATGTGAGCGCGTGCAATCTATCTGCTTGAGTATAAATCAGAAGCAATATTTAGAAGAACAAAGTTACAAGGTAGGTTTCATACATTCTATTACAGTCATAACAGCTAAGTATGGCACATCCAGTAAAGATTTATATAGAAGTTGAAATTTTGCATGGAGAATACAACAAAAATATGGAATCTGCCCCTAGAAATAGTATGCTTGGAACATCTGGAAGCTGTATTTCCATGTATTGTCCCTCTACTACATAGACTCCACACCAGATATCTGTCTGTCTATCTATAGTATCGATATTTCCATAACACTGCTTAGAAAGCAGTTGTACATAACTTACTTGTGTGATTTAAGGTGGTGTAGGGTTCCTCGTGTTGGGTGATGTTCTGTAATTCGTTAAATATTACTTCTGCCTCCTCTTTAATTCCTGTGTGTAAATCTTCAGTGGAGGATGTCACTCCTTTCCTTCTGTCTCCAAATTCAGTAGAGTCATACTCTGCATCTGGGTCCGTGGATTTAACTACAAATGAAATCCTTCTCCTGCACAACAAGGTAATGCACACACTTAGTTGTTACTACATACACTATGGCATACATAGTATGTTTTCTTTAATATCAAAATCATGTACTGTATGTACATTTATTTATTAAACATATTCTTTTTACAGAATAGATTATTAAGCAAAAATGTTAATTAATACCACACCCTAGAATGAGTCGGCCATCTCAAATAGGAATGGGTTGAACTCAAATTTGACCACATTACACCTCTGACTGAAATATTGCTGGCCAGACGAAAGTAGAGGTGAGAAGTCAGACTCTTTGGGTTGTTTTAGTTCCAGGGCTTAATAAGCAGAGGATGCTATGACTTACCTTGCAGCTACAGCATTTGGTGATTGGTGAAATTCAGTAAGTCAATGTTGGAGATGGAAATAATTCACTGGGGAACAGATCGCTTTTGATGTACAGTAGGATCAAACATAGCTGACATGAGTCTGGGGATGCATTTTTGTATTATATGTTATGCCTTTGGGGTGCATTTTACGTAGGAGCAGTCCTTTCCCATTTTACTTCTTAACTGAGTTTGCCTAAGTCCTCTCCCATTTTCACCACTGAGTACAATGATGAAAAACAAAGAAAAAGAGGAGGGACGTTTCTACACAGGGGATGGATTGTGTCATTGATGATGCTGGGGAAGACTGAGTAATCAGGGTACCTATCATCATTAATGATGCGGGCTGCTCTGCCCCATCCCTTCCAGGCATGCTGCAGCTGTCAGCTAACAGTCTTATTATGCCTTGTAGCAGTATGCTGTGGGTTAGAAGGAAGCTACTGTTGCTGCTGCTGCTGGATTTGCCTATGATTGCTTCCTCCAAATCATAGATAAAGTGGTTCTAGCAGAGTGTCAGCAACTTTTTTTTAGTATAAGGAGGATATGGTCATGATAATCGGGATGACTGGGGTGGGTGAGGACATGGGTACAACACAGTGCTGGCCGCCTGTGAAAAGCTGGAGTTTTCTTTTACATATTTTTATTTAAGTAGTAATACATGCCAGTGTGTGGTATATCATGAGATATTGTCATGCAGCGGTGCATTGTGAGTACAAGAGCAACACCGAGTGCCTTCAATCACCCAAGAGGTGACAATAGCCTATGATATACCACATCCTCGAGAGTATTACTGTGAATATAAATGGCCCCAAAGTGTTAGCAAATGGCTGCTCTTGGTAATCAGTTTTGGACTATGATAATATACTGAGATATTGTCATGGGTCAAAGACTGTTTCATGCAATCAGCTTCCAGGATATCTCCTCTCCATTTTATCATATTCTCCCCCATCACCAATGCTGTCCCTTTCTGTCCTGACTCCCAGCCCCATCCCATTCCTTCTCTGGCACTTACTCCAACATGACAGTGCCACAGTGCAGATTCTGTCCTGTGGTAGTTTCTTTGGTGGGTTCTTATGCAGCAACTTCCTTCCAATGTGAGAGAAAGAGAAGGAGTAAGAGGGCAGGACCTGAGAGTGCTGGGCATCATCCTGCATACTCTGGTACTTTTCCTCTGTCATTGTAGCCTTTCCCTTAGACACCAGCATTTAGGGCACCATGAATGCATGTGCATGCATAGACATGGCTGCACACAGTGCCAGTCACGCCCCTCTCCCCGCAAGCTGCTCCAACTGTACTATCATCTGTGGTCACATATGTGGGATTATAAGTCTTATTAAATATTCATGAGTCTAGCCAGACTCCTGATTGGCTACTGGATTGGTCATTAACATCTTAGAAATGGAAGCACCATTGTTCATCTACAGCAAATCTGCTGACATCCCATACAGTGATGGCACAATGCCGACAAAGCGGTATTGTGCCATCAAGAAACTAAGTGTATTTTGCTGGAAGGGGCTATGCCCCGCACCTTCCACATTTATATATTATCAACTGCTAGTCGGAGTTGTTTCAGAGAAGGGGCAGAACATCAGGAGAAGCCACATCAGTGAAACCTGGCCATTGCCACAAAGTCACTGTAATGGTCTTTTTTTGGGGTTTCGCTATTGTGGTATAGCTGAGGAGGGTCACCACTAGAAATGACTGATCCAGCTGGCAACTGATGGTGTGCAGCACAGACAGCTTGCACTTCTCTGTTCTAAAACCTGAAACTAAGTAGAAAAAAGACAAAGTTGGTACTGCAATTAGACTTATAATGTATAATCACAATAACAACCACAAAGACAGTAATTTCCTTGAATTAACAACTGGCTGGAAGGAGGCACCCATCCTCCCAACTGGTCATTAATTCCTTGCAAATAATGATCATTGTTACTTAAATATCATAGCAGAGCCGGCTGCTCTTCCTCCTCAAAGAAGAAAGTCTTCTCTGGGCCACTCAGTTTGCCTCTTTCTAGAGGGCCCCAGTGTTCGGGTTTTTTCCTGAACCAGGGTCACCAGCATCACATGTGGTAACCCTACTGCTGCACTGATGGGCTGGCTCCATTTCTGTAATCAAGCCTTTTGCCCCATGTCACTGCCTGCTCCTCCATTCAGGCCGTCACTACCAGTAACCTCTCGCACCATCTTCTGCTTCCCCACTGTCGAGGCCAGCAGGAATCCACATGATGTGGGGCCTGAGAGCTCAAGCTGACATCGCACTGGTGGTACAAGAGATGCAGGTTTTTCTTGTTTTTTCCTACTCCAATCCCCAGACCCCTACCACTTCTCTGATGTTGGGCAGTGCTTTGACATGCCATGCATGCATACTGCAATGTCCCTGAAAGGAAGCAAGCTCCCCAACCCACCATTGGGGTCGCTTCAGCTCTGGGTCCATTTTTCAAGTTTATTTTTTCCAAAGTAAGAGTGCACGAGAGAATGAAACATTCTCAGTATTTGTTCCAAGTACAGGGTCGGTACCCTATTATTTGTGATATTTAGAAATTATTCATTACTTGTATACCCCTAGTATGTACAGTATTTTTATGGTAAAACAACAAAATCACTTCTTAAAGTAGAAATTACCATCTATGTTTGATAGTGGAGGCTGTTTATAAAAAACAAAACAAAAAAAAACAGAGTTTTGATACCTTGCCGTAAAGTACAGGAACTAGACCATATTCAAGTGGCCGAGGCTCAATTTCCAGTTCAAAGCTGCATTTTACAGCTGCAGTGGGTGGAGCCTGCAGACGCTTTTGTATGTACAAAGGGCTGATGTCATATTTTCTGACCGTGGAACCGCTGAAGGTGTATATAGTCTCCTCCACTACCCTCCTCAAGAAATGCTTTCCGCCCTCAAATAAATACTGTATGTTTTCATGTTAGTCAATGGTTGCAGGACACTATTTTCTTTTTAAATGGAGGTGCAAGATCTGGAACCTGAGTAGTGGGAGGCAGCATTATTTTTTTTTGGTAAGATCCACCTCCACCTCCACCTGAGACGCTCCTAAAGATCCACCCCACCTTTTTTTTTATTCATGTAGGAGGGACATGAGGTGGCTCTAACATGTTGGAACAACTGACTATCAGAGCTGCCTGGGCATCAGAGCTTAAGGTTCAGAAGGAAAGAAAAGTCATTAAGGAGTGCCTGAAACTGCATCCTTATACAGCACCTGTGAAACTGCATCCTGAAATTACAGCACTTGAGGAAAGCGAGCTGTTGCAACACAAAGAATGACAATTAAGATATAAGCCCACAATGGAGTAAAATATGTCACCCAAAGAAGACTATCCCATATTGGATACTAGAGTGTCTGTTTCTTAAAAGCTTTGTATACCTCCCCCACACACAGCTGAAGCACCCACCCAAATAGCTAGGGAAGTTCTACATTTTATCCTCTGGAACCTGACGTTAGCAGTAACGTGAAGAGAATAAAGCCTTGTGTTTTGTGCCTTTGAATAGGTTTAGTGCTTTGAAATTAAAAGATATAAATATATATACCGAGAACCCTCCAGGGCTCCCAGCTCAGACACCGAGGGAGACTTGGCCCCAGGTTGATGTCACTTCCACAGCTGCTGCCTGAGACCACAAGCCCAGACCACTTTCCACAGAAAGCGAGAAACCTCCAGGGCTCTCAGCTCAGATGCTAAGGGAGACTCAGCCCCTGGGCAGATGGCACTTCCACAGCCACCTCCCGAGACCACAAACCAGGATGCTCTCCACAGAAAGCAGGAGACTCAGCCCCTGGGCGGATGGCACTTCCACAGCCGCCTGCCCCAGACCACAAGCCAGGACACTCTGTCTACAGAAAAGGTATGGCAAAAGCCGACAGCCAATTGGAACACGGGCACCTTTTCCAGCCTCACTCGATTAGTCTTTTGCCCGATACTGCTTTGTCTCTGTTAAACTTCAGGAAAAGGGCTGTAACTGCTATTTGTAGCCTAAAATTTAATTGTTAGCTACTACTGTTAGCCTGCATCTTTATGTTTTATTGAGCCTTTTAATCTAAATCCCCTGAAGTGATCACAGCCTTTCTGGGTTGTGCTCCTGGACCACAGACTGCTAGATGCCAAGCTAAATCGGACCTTTTGTCATGCAGATGTGCTCTTGTTGCTGGACTGTGTGGCCTTTGTCTCCAGCCAGTATTTTATCACCTCCTGTCTCCTCTCTCCTCAGCTGAGAACCCTTCAGGGCCCTAGCTCAGACGCCAAGGGAGACTCAGCCCCGGGTGGGCCGGCACTTCCACAGCAGCCGCCAAGACCACAAACTCAGGCGCTCTCCACAGAAAGGATACGTCAAAGCCATTTTTTCACTTGGCCACCCATCCCCTCCCCACTACTTATTAAATACGCTTGTGCCCAGCCCAAGGCATACCGCTTCCTTCAGCCTCTCTCTCTCCCAGGCCAAATGGGCTACTTCACAGTACCCTCTCATGCTTCCCGGTTCTGACGGTTCAAGCTTACTTATTCGCGATCAGCTCCTGTTCGATCCCAGACTCCTTAACGTTGAAGGATCCTAGTGTTGCCCGGCCTACAAAAATCTGGTGAATTAGTAAAACACTCAGTGACTATGATACTCTGCCTCTGGGTAGCTCATCCGCTGTGTTAGCGGTCTAGGCCAAAACTCATGGCTTATGTCATTTGAACCAGTCTCCCAGAAATTTATAGGTGGTGCCTTAATAAGGCATTATTGGAGATTTCTTTATCTTTCTCTGATGAATCTTTGAGGCAGTGGTGTAGGTTGTCAATCAAGCTTGGGCTGTAAGAGGCCAGACAGCTCAACTACATCTACTACACACAAGGCTTCACCATGTAGGTGCCCCTCTGGTTCCGCATTTTGTTTCTTCTCCTTCTAGTGCCCTGCATAGCACCTAAGCTCATGTAATCCGCTAGTAGGGGAGACTGGCAGCTTCAGTGGGCTGCTCTGTATACTGCTTTCATATACTTACCTTTGTGCCCTCAGATTTCCTTACTTGCAGCCACTTATCAGAATCATGCACAGAGGTTGGACTGCATAGAACTGCTCACCGCAGATTATACTCACCGCCTCCTCAAGCAATTACCTCCCTTATATCTCCCAGCCAGGGTCTTAGCAATTGTAGCTCTAGGACAGTCCAGGTCTAATTATGGGTTCCTATTTACTCAGCCTGATACCTGCAGCAGACTTTCACGGACAAGAAATTTTAAATGTCTCTTGCTACCCTAAGGAAGCTCCTTCTGCTCCTTCTGTTTTGCTCTGGAGATGTTGAGCTTAATCCTGGTCCAGCTAAACCTCTTACCTCACCTTTGGACCTGGCAAACCTGAAGGTATGCAATTTTTTGCATATGACGTCGCAGCCTGTTAAAAAGTTCACATTGATTCAGGCCTGGGTCAGTCACACCAAACTGGATGTATTAGTAATCTCTGAATCTTGGCTCAGACCCTCTATGCCTGATAGGAAATTAACATCACTGATTACTCTTTATTAAGAGCTGACAGGCCTATTGGAGGGAGGTGGCCATATATGTTAAGGATAAATACACGGTTACATGTCTAGAATCATCATCTATTGCTAACCAATTCAATGCTTGGTCCTAAAGTTGGAGATACCCTCATCTTCCACGTTACGTGTTATAGTGATCATAGCATTATTGCTAGCATAAGGTTGGTTCAGAACCCACTGTCCATGTCAAGGTTCTCCACCAAGGGGTCCAGATGCAACTTTGATCTGTCTGCCTACCTTGATGAGTTAAAATTCTCAATGCACTGGCAGGATTTTTACTTAGCTAACTCAGTACAGCTGGTTTACAAGATTATTTCGAAATTATGACTGAGGCTTTAAAAGCATGCCCTTACGTAAAAGCTAGGGTAAGGGGAAGAACCTGTCACTGATTTACATCTGAACTCATATCAGTATTACTGAACAGGGATAAGCTTTGGAAAAAGCACTGACTACTAAGGCTCCATTGGATTGGTGTAATTTTAGGAAAGCTAGGAATGCTTGCACCAAAATGATAAGAGATGCTAAGGCATCCTTCTACTGTATGGAACTGGATTCTGCTTCTAGGAGCTCCTTCAAATTTTGAAATCCATTAAGGATATGTCTGGACATACCCCAGGTAATTCCTTGCCTGCAAAGATCATCTCTGGCAATGGCACCATCTGTGAAAAATGGAAATCCTGGATGCTTTTAACAACCACTTTGCCACTGCAGGTCTTGCTTTGACAAGTCACCTGCATGTTCCCTATGCTCTCAGTTGGATGTGAAAAATTCAGAACCTCTTCTAACCAATTCAGTCTTTTCCTTCAGCATACCTCTTTGAAGGAGGTCGACAAACTCGTATTAAAGTTGGATGATAAGAAAAGTGCAGGTGCTGACTCCTGGATCCCTACTTTCTAAAGGTTGCCTTCCATGTCCTGTCTGCACCAATTACCCACCTATTCAGTCTTTCTCTGTCCCAGGGAATCCTCCCACCCTTATGGAAAAATAGCTCATGTTATCCCTTTGTTCAAATCTGGGGACCCTTGTGACTTAAATAATTACAGACCGATTTCATTACTACCCATACTGCCTAAATTACTGGAAAAATAGTAAGCAAGCAACTGAAAACATACGTAGAAACTATGAATCTTCCAAATCCTATGCAATCGGGCTTTAGAGCACAGCACAGCACTATCACAGCCCTTGCTAAAGTGACCAATGACTGGCAGCCAGACCTAGAAAATAAGAAATCTGTCTGTGCAGTGTTCTTAGACTTGAGCAAGGCCTTCGACACTATCGACCATGGCCTCCTCCCTTAAGGCAATAGGACTGGATTCACTATCCCTATATTGGTTTGCTGATCACCTTCCGAGCAGTGGCAGCAAGTAAAGTCAGATGGTGAACTTTCTCCTTAAAACCCTGAAGAGGGGTCCTTCAGGGATCGATTCTGGGCCCACTACTGTTTGCAATTTATGTGAACAACATTGACAATAACATAACTAAGGCCAATATTCATCTATTCGCAGATGACACTGTCCTCTATCTAAGTTGTTCCTCACCTGAAACAGCCTGCAAAGACCTACAATTGGAATTCAGCCTCCTTCAGAGCCAACTTCTAAACAAAAACTGTTATTAAATCCAAAAAGAAAAAAACAAGGCTATGCTATTTTCTCCTTTTCTCCTGATGCCAACCCAGCCATTGCTGGCTCAGTCCTGCAGATCACGACAATCTTGGATGAAAATTTAGAATTTGTTAGTAAATTCAAGTATCTGGAGGTGTGGCTTGACTATAAACTTTCTTTTATGGATCACATCAAGACCTCCTAAAGAAATTAAGACAGAGACTTGGCCTCTTCTTCAGGATTAATAACTACCACCAGCAATTCAAACGGTGGCTGGTACAATCCACATTTATCTCTTTGGTTGACTATGCTGACTTTTCTTTATAGTCACTGCCCTGCCTCACATCTTGCTAAACTGGATACATTGTATCACAGGGCCCTGAGATTCATTACTGGACTACCTCATGCCACTCATCACTATGCCCGTCGGTGGCCTTCACTCCACTTTAGGAGAAACAGAAATGCTTTACTCTGGACCTTCAGAGCCATCATCAAGAAAGTTCCCCGGTATATCTCCGTTTGTCTCCCTTCACGAACCTGGAACCTATGCCTTGAGAGCTACTCTCTCATTTATCTGAAGATACCTAAGCTAAAAACATGCTTTGGGAGAATGGCCATAAGTTTTGCACTCCCTTCCTTGTGGAATACTTTACAAAAACACTGAAGCTTAGCAATCCGATTAGCATATCCACCTTTAAGACCTTATAAGACCGTTCAGTTAAAGAAATCTGCAACTGCTTTCCCGTCTCTAAAACCTGCACTTTGGATGACTATGTCAGCATAGCCTTACGCTACATCCTAGATTGTGTGGCCCTCCTGCTCCTTCTCCAACTATCAATCGTGTTAGTAGTAGCCACAGACATTGCCAGCTATTTCCAGATAGTTCACGAAATTTCTAAAGAGTTTCTCTGCTGCCCCACTGTAGAAATGGAGAAAGCATTAGGTATATCTGGAAATATCACAGAAATTTCGGGAAATAGCTGGCAGTGTCTGTGGCTAGTTATATGCCACCTGCTATGTGCCCCTCCCTGGCCTTCTTTCCTGAGTTATGCCCTTACACTTTGCTGGTGCCTCTCCTGCCACATTTCCTATCCCTTCCCTGTTGCCCTGTTTCCATCCTTATCCCTCCCTTAATCTACTGCCCTCCTGGCTTCCAGAGGATAGGCATGATTCTCAAAATCACCCTAAACCATTATATGTTACCCTCAACTTATTGAAAGGCCATATTTATCCCTCACTGAACTGGACCCTTAGCCCATGTTATCCCTCTTTCTTGTATACGATTACTATTATTCGTAATTTTGCATTGTATTACTGTTTTTGTAATGTTTGTAACTGTATATATTGTACATTGTTTGGATTGTGTTTGTTTTATCTTACTTTGTGTATCAGGTCCATCTTGTAAATGAAGCACGCTCAATGGTGTTCGCCTGGATAAATAAAGACTTTGATTGATTGAGTGATTGATATACATAGTGAAGTGTCATGGGCTACTGAAAAGAAAGAGATACTGCTGGAATAAATGTTATTCTGATGATTTATTTATTTATGTGTAAGATTGTAAGTGTAGTGCTGCCTAGGTCACAGACACATAAGCTATAAAAATTACATTTAAGGATGGATGTATTAGTCAAAGCTTGTAGTAGCAAAATAAAGCAAGAAAAATAATATATTGTGTTTTTTCAATTGTTTAACCAGGGTGGCACACTAAGATGAAAGCTTTTACAGGGGCAACCTGGAAACACATGGAGATAAGTGACTTGCTCAGGGTCACCCAGTATGCAAGTGAGGGCTGTAGGATTCAAACCCAGATTTCCAGATTTGCAGCTCAGAGCCTTAAATCACTATGCTATACTGACTCCTAGTTATGGCAGTCATCTGTTTTATGGTTCATGATGTTGGTGTAGTAAGCAGCAGTGCATTGCATAGCAGGTGTAAAATGTCAATAAGTAGGTCATGTGATAGATGTGCTGAGCAGTTACTGAAGCAAGAAATGTATTTAGGATAGTAAAATATTCCTGTTAGAAAACTAATAAATGTGTCACATTTGCATCTCAATTCAAGGAGGTCCTTATGGGGTGTCAATGTACAATATAAAGTAGTTATAGTTTTCAAGTTGTCTGAGTAATTGCTTTGTACTACCACTATTGCTAAATTTAAATTATTCTATGACGAAAATTAAGTTTATGTAACTGTCTGTAAATGTATTAAAAACATATACTTGTCCTTATAATGTAATGCATTAAATGCTGTTGCTGGGTTAAGTCACAAAACAACACCCAGGGCATAAGGGTTTCTGACATAATACCCTGCCCTGTAGGGACAGACAGGCATCAGGGGTGTGACTTGGGATTGTCATCAGTAATGCTCATGCCATTCCACCCCATCCCTACTCTGTAGCCAGTGACAGGTATCAAGGTGTGCCTTTGACCCTTCATCCCAAAGTTCACTCCATTTTCTTATACAGTACTAAATACATTTCAGTATATTTCCTTATGGAATGGGGTGAGTGTAAAGCCTGAACATGCCAAGGCACACCTTACTTGCCTGTATCTGCAGGGTAGGGTGAGGTGAAGTGGTGTGAGCATTATGGGCAACGGCCCAAAGGCACAGCCCAATGCCTGTCCATATCTGAATGGAGGGGGGTGGGGTTGATGTCACTTCAATGCTTCACTGCCATTCCTATTCTGCCTGTCTGTCTGTGTGTGTCTCTCTCTCTCTCTCTATATATATATATATATATGTCTATGTAATTATCTATCTTTCTATCGCTATTTTACCTATTTCTAAAACAAACTTGCATATCACATTTGCCTGCACTCTGAGCACATACTTATGAAACTGTGCATATTTGTAATCCACTTCTGCATAGACCTCATACTTTCCTAATATTCCCATTATCACAAGCATAACTACCTTACCCTTATCAAAAGCTGATCCCTCTCAAAGTTGCTATTACATTTTCTCTGCTAACAGTCCTTCATTACACCTGACATCCTGACACCAACACATTGCTTAAATATAACTTATATCACCTCATGGACAAAAACCCTGTTTCTCTGAAAAAAACTGTGTAAATAATCCCAAGGCTGAACATATGCCAGCCATTACTTTTCATGTACTGCCACCTTGTGTACCATCATGGGGATTTGCATATGTTTCCCATGATGCTTTGTGCATGTGTTTTCTTTAAAATGTGATTGCTTGGCCAATATCATCCGATAACACATACCTCAGGAGCATTTGCTCTGGGGTTTTTTGTCAAACCTATATTGCTTCCGATTTCTTCCATTAAAATGTACACCTCCATATATTTTTCTAATAATGTATGCCTTTTCTTAGAACAGAAACTAAAACAAATCTTACTACTTACAAATCGTGTTGTTTCTTCATACCTCCTTAACAATTCCACACAACTTCACTAACTTCTTATGCAGCCGTGGTGGATCTGACCAGAGTTTTTTTTGTATTTGGATGACACAGCGATGCGGCTAACTGATTGGTTTGCTGACGACAGCAGTGACACAATGTCCTTTCTGCTGCTTTCTGTTTAAAGGCATGCTATAGCTTTGGGAACTTGATCAGCAATGATGGCTAATTAAGACATATGTGACTAGCCTCTATGCTGGTTTGAAGATTCATTTCTACAAATGCTTTTTTCATTGTTATCTACTGCTGTGTGGAGTTTTCAAATTTCATGTCAGAAGAAAGTCTGTGAAATTTCAGAAATTTAGCCTATTTCCACAATGTTTTTGTCATTTAAACTGTGGGACAACATTACACAGTTTACATTAACTCTTCAATGCAAACAGCGAAGAAGTATTCTGCTGTTAACATTGACTCTTTAAAAATGATGGGGACAACTGTTTCAGGGTTTACACTGAAGTATCAGTTTAAACTGCTGAAAATTAAACAGCAGTTTAAATAAAAAGTGAATATCAATAAAACTGATGCCAAATACTAACCCATGGTGTTTACATTGAAGAGTCAATGTACACTACGGAAACAATGCTGTGGTTTAAATTTAAAGTAAAACACTTTCAGAATTCCACAGAATTTATCAACAATTCTAAAAGCATTTCAGAGGTGAAGTTGCCAGTCTGCTAAATTCTGCTGGCAGAATTATACATTCTGCACAAATCCAATCTAAAGTCCGAAAGAATACAGTTGCAGTAAAAGGACATATTGTGGGGAAACATTTTGCATTTCAGTATGTTTTCAGACATCACAGAACAATTACTGAAATTGAAAAACTGAAAAACTGAAGGGAAACAGTTTACATTTCAGTATGTTTTCAGACATCGTAGAACAATTACTTAAATTACAAAAAGTATTGAATTGCAGGAAAGTGCCAAAATTTAATACATTTTCACACATTTATGGAAAAATGCCTCAGCTGTGGACAGAAGTACAAACATACTTAACACATCAACATTCCTATTAAAAATTGTGTTTTAACCATCAATAGAAATAATTTGGTTGTATTTTACCTGTAATATCTGTGATTGCTTATGCTATATATAAGTAATAAGGCACGAAGGGGTGTGTGTAAATCATATTTTACAGCATGACAGGGGCAAAGTAAGGCATGAGGCCAAAGGTTGGTGACCAGCCACTGGCCGTGCTGTAAAATAGTTCCACACCTAGTGCTATGACTAATAAAATTGTCTCCATTTTTTACTTTTTACAGTTGAGAAAAGCATGTTTATATGTCAAAATGATAGATTTACTTGTGTGCATTTGTGATAAAATTGTCCTTCCACCCACTGCAAGTGATGTCATTGATGATGTCATTATGTATTATCCCACTTTCTTCTTCCTGTTTTTTTCTCTCTGTTTTCTCCACATTCAAGATATGGAAAGTTTACCATGGAATACATGGATTTAAAATTCTGCTCAGTTCCACTGGCAGAATGTTTTCTCCTAACATACTGCACACACAGACAACAAAGGCCTTTGTTACAGTCAGAGACTCAATTATCTCACTGTCAGGGCAAAAAGAAGAGTTCCTTGATGAGCAGGTAAAGACAGAAGGGGATTTTTCACTGTCAGCAAAGAAACAGTTGTAGTGAAAACTATAAACAATATTTAATCTTTCTAATGTGTTTCTGTATGTAAGGAGAGTGTAATAATCAGGGAACAACATTTAATGAATTTGTTTTATTTTTATTTAAGGTAGTTTTATTTTTGGGGCCCTGTTGAAGTTGTTTTTACAATGTAAAGGTAGCAGCCATGTTTGTGGTGGAAGATCAGTTCTGGCTGTAGGGGCCTAACTGAAATGCCTGTGTTCCAAATGCCCATTGATCTGGGTTCCAGAGTCTTCACTGCTGAGCAGTCTCTTTTTTAACCACGATTACAAACAGGGTCTGAGAAATTGAGCTTTCTGATTGGCTTCAAATATTCTAACAGCCTTATATTAATCTTTTATTAACATACATGTAGAGCTTAGCCATATGCTGAACAAGGTTTAATACTGTTTAAAAACATTTTTATTATAATAGTAATAATGCACTCCCAGGGATTATGTTAATGGTCAGTTAATCACCCTCTAGGGGCATGTGGCATGGCTACACTTCATGCCACAGTACACCCTAGAAGGTGATTAATAGACTATTAATATAACCCTTTGGTCATGCCTTCTTTGGCTGCTAAGTAACCTTATTTACATATAAATAACAGCCAATCAGATTACTGGATTTTTACCCTGCCATTTTATAAGCTTTGTGATTTGTATGTCTTTGTCAATGATGTAAGCCAAATTAACAAATACAACTGAAAATAACAGTTGCAGGAAAAAAATGTCAACATGTGGAAATTTTACTGCAACGTGGCAAATTAATTGATTAGCCTCTGCTACTAATGAAGCAGCATTTCACTTGCAAATAGCATTTCTAGGGGTTTCTAATTGTGGTTCTGACCCATTACTTTTATGTTTGCTTGCTCGCATGGACAAGAAACATGTTGTGGCAGCTGCTGGAGAAGCAGGTTGTGGAGGGGTGGCAGTGTTGTGGCTACTTCCACCACTGTTTTTGGGGCTTGTCTGTGTGTCACCGATTAATGAGCACGCTGGCTATGACAGTAGGTTGCAAGCGTGCCAACAACTTGAAAGAATTTCGCTGCTGCAATCAGTGAGTGCCTCATCATTGCAGCATCAGCCTCTGCTCCATTCTGAATAATGTGCATGCCCATTCTGAATAGTTTGCATGCAGATGAGAAGTTGACGCTATGATGCCGGGCAGTCCCTGTTTGTTGCAGCAAATGGTATCTTTGTGGCATAATGTTTTATGGCATGACATCAGGAGGAGCAACAGGAGGCTGAAGTAGCTTACTACACAGCGACTGACTACTTAGAGCAGAATGACACGGAAGATACCATTCAAAGGTGCCATAGGGACAGAGCCACACAGTGACTCCATTAAAGCAGGGGAGGAGAGATGAACACCATAGCAGCAAGTCGTCGCTTGAGAGTACAGAGGATGAGGGGCAGAAAGCGGTAGTACTAGCAACATCACACCACCGCCATTTGTGTGCTATAGGAGGAGCAGTGTGGTGGATGAACTATTCGCTTAGAATAGAAAGCAGTTAAAGTATTTTAAGCTACTGTCTTCAGGGTGGGCAGCAGTTCTTTGTGGGTCTCGGTGCCAGGAGTTAGAATTTGAGAGCCCCAAGAGAGACAGAAATAAGTGCTTAGGCTGTGCTTTACAATGAAAAGGGGAATTTCAAACACCGGTTAAACACATTGATGCAGCAGCACCTTTTGCAGATCATCCCACAGATCATTTGGGAGCACAATTCATTCTAATTGTAATTGAAAACAACCCTTTTTTTGTCAATTTCCTTTTTCCCGTAGAATGCCCAATTCAAAGAAACTTGTGTCTTCAACTTCCCTGGACAGTGAGGCTGAAAAGAAGTAAGCCTGGCATCATTCTTCCTGTTCACAATACGTGCATTGATTTAAGAAGCTGGGGAGGTAGCTGGTCCTTCCAAAAATGTGTGTAGGCCTACGGGTTGCCTGGCGCCAGTCTCTTTTTGCTATATATTACACGGGCAACCCGTTACCCTGATGCTGCTCATAGAGGTGTCTTTTTCCTTGTGGCTAGAAAACCACTGCACCACTTGGGCATCTTGTATTTGCTGCTTGCCAACTCTGAATTGTGAACAGCAACGGGATCAGGAAGAGAGTCCAGGTCTGAGGGGAGCAGGCAGAATCAGTGGCAGTGCACTGTGGGGATCTCCAGCCGCACTGGCATCATCCTAGGACTGGGACTACAGGAGCTGGCTGCTTTGGTGGCAGTGTTCAGGAGGATGTTCGGCCACATCTGATGCATCCTCAGCTTCCAAGGAGCAACAGCAGGGTGCTCTAGCAGACTGACTTGTAGCATCAGCGGCTTTGAGATGGGAGATGCCCTGGCTGTTTGTCTTAGCCAAAAGAGCCAATTAAATTGCATGGCGCCAAATTTAAACTCATGGCTGGGCTATAAAGCTCAGGCCCAGCCGCTCTACTGAGGGACAGCAATGCAATCAAGAGTTTTGTCCCACTCATCCTTCCTGGCCCTGACATAGACCTCTGTTAAATAGGCTCAGGAGGCAGAACGTAGTGGTTTGGAGTTGGTGGGTGGAGGACTGGACTGATTGAACCCATCTGGTGACTTTCTGGAGAACTGTTTAGGTGGTAGGGCTGGGTCACTGGGCCTGTTTATGCAATCAGTAAATTAGGTGTGGGGATACATGGCTGGTCTGGTCTGTGGTGGATTTCCTCTTGGTTACTCCTTGCATTACTTGGTTAAATTAGCACTGTCTTTTTTTTTACTGCTAGGCTACATCCTTATACTTACTGGGTAAATTGGCTTTGTTATAGATTGCCTTTGTCACTCTGGCCCCCTGTAAGGATTTTCCTGGGGGTATCTCGGTAGTTTCAGCAGTTTCTCATCAGGTCCTGCTGTGTGGGAAGGGCAGCTTGCCTGGGGAAGTGGCTACATCCTGGGGACAGGACTACAGCTAGGTACTCTAGTCATGAGTGCGGGCATCTTTGGCAGGGTGGTGGGGTGCACGGGTGTGAGTTGGCCATGGTGCTGTCCTGGGCTTGGAGGGTGGGGGCTGTCTGGTGTGTCGGCAGCTGGCACAAATCTGGGAGGAAGTGGAGAGGCATAGGGAGGAAGGTGGCAGAGGGGCAGGGGCTGCCCTGGTTTTTAGAGATGGAAGTGGGTAATAGTGGGAAGGACACTTATGGTGCAACAGCTGTGCAGGAGGGACCAATTGGGCAGGAAGGGAGGGCAGGGGCTCGGAGTAAGGGCCTAAATGTGAGGGGAGACTTGGCAACAGGATGGTGGATGGTGTGGGTCCGGGGCTGGGCAAAAGAAATGAGGGGCACTGGATGGGGGCACTGGAGAGTGAGACCTTGAGCTTAAGAACAGATTCAAGCCCTTGAGTTTGCTAGGGGATGGGAAGGATGAGGATCAGGGGAGCATGGGGCTTGTGGGGAAGGGGTGGGAGGAGGATGTACAGGTAGATAGGGAAAGTAGGGACAGAACCTTGCTTAGGCCCCTGGCAGAGGCTATAGGTGCTGATGGTTCAGAGGAGAGGCAGGGGGCCTGGCTAACAGAGGGGTGGTGGGTATGGGCAGAAGAGAAAGCTCAGGATGGGATGTGCAGCAAGCAGCGATGGTGGGAGGAGAGGTTGGCTGATCGGGGGGATATGAGGGATCTGTCAGTGGTGGAGGGCGGTAACTTTGGCAGGCAGTGTGGGGTGATGAAGGGGCCCTGTGCCCTGGAGGCTGACTGCTACAGTGGGATGTGGTGAGGGGGCAGCGGGGGCCTGCCTAAGGATGAGGGGTCTCTGGGAGGAAGGGAGGAAGGGTGGTCTGGGGCATCAGCAGGTTCATGTTGTGGGGAAGGACTTAGGACTGATGTGGACCAAGGGCAAGGAGGAAGTTGGGTCCACTAGGGGATGACTGGTGTTGAAAATGGGATGATGACAGCGGAGTCTCCTGAGGGGGTGGTGTCCAGGAAACAGAGGGGTTGGTTGGAAGGCACAGGGTGGGGAAGGGAGGACATATGAGAATAGGACTGCTGGGGGAAGGGTGGGATTGGGGCCACGATGGCACTGAGGGTTCTGCCAGGGGAGGGGAAGGACAGGAGGGATTGGACCTTGAAGGACAATCATTTTGGGGAACTGGCCAGCAACTGGAAGAGGGAGGGATGGCATGGGAGGAAGTTGGGATTGGGGAGGCAAGCATGGGGGCCAGGGACAGGAGGGATTCAGGTACTTGCTGGGGACTCTATGATCAGAGGCATCCAGTGGGATGGGAGATGTGTGGGGGCTGTCCTGTAGGTCAAGAGTATGTCCGGCCTGACTGTGCATAAGGCCAAGCACCAGATTTTCACTAGCTAAGAGTGTGGGAAACCCAAGATCTTCGTGCACCTGGGCACAAATGATATAGAGTGGAACAGTGTGCTTGACATAGAGGCTAGGTTCCGTGAGCTGGCCAGAGTTTGTCATGCTGTGGGTTACCTAATCTCCTTCTTAGAGATACTGCCAGTGCCAAGGGCCAGTGGAGAGAACAAACAGAAGATTAGGGATGTTAACGAATGGCTAAATTACTGGTGTGGGGCCAGGGAGTATGGGGTGGTGGGGACTGGGAGGCTACCTGGGAGGATAAGGGATGTACACAAGGGATAGACTATACCTTAATCTGGTCGGGAGGGAGGTTCTGAAGCAGAAACTGGCAGGTTTTATACAATCTAGGTGGGGTTTAAACTTGTGAGGGGAGGGATGGGCTTTGAAGCTAATGCTAGCCTCCTCTCAGAGAGGATCCAGGCTCCAACACCTTTCTGGAGTTACTGGAGGGGTGAGTAGATGGCTACTGGTCAACTCCAGGGATGAAGAGAGAGGCCTTGGAAAATGTTGGAGGATGGTCCCCTCAATGCCAGGAGTTTGGGGAACAAGATGCCAGAGCTTCAGACTATGGTTGTGGAGGGAGATGTGGCAGTGGCAGCTGTGATTGAGACTTGGGCCACACAAGGTCATGATTTGGACCTGAACCTGTGTGGGTACATGGTACTCAGAAAGAATAGGATGGAGGGAGGGGCGGGAAGCACTGTTTATTAAAATGACATAGTGATAAGTAGGGTGGAGGGGTGGAGGGTAATGTGGAAGCATTATGGGTGGTGCTGCAGACCCCAGGGGGTAGGTAGTAGTGAGGGGTTTCAGGTCCCCTGTGCTGGCAGAGGAACTAGAGGAAAGTCTGGTGGTGAACATTAGGGACCACTGCCATCAGGACGGGGCAGAGTTGTTGTCATGGGGACCTTATGCCGGGAGTGATTGGGAGACTATGACATCCCATCAAGCCAAGGAGCAGAGACTGCTGGATGTCTTCCAGGATGCATTCTTGATTCAGCTTGTGGTTGATCCAATGAGGAAGGGCTGGATTCTGGATGTGGTCCTGACTGATGGGGACCTGGTTAGGGACCTGGAGATGGGGACCCACTGGCGGAGTGACCACTCCATGGTCTGGGTTTACACTTTGCCTTGGGGAAGGGAGGTCACCTCTCAGATGGCAGTATTGGATTTTAGAGGTACTGATTTTAATGGCATGGCAGAAATCCTCAAGAAGCATTTGCTGGGGATTAGGCTGGACAGGGACACAGAGGGTAGGTGGGCAGTTATTGAGGAGGGATTCTGGAGGTTTCTAGGACCTGCGCCAGGGTGAGGCACAAGTTTGATAGGACCAGGAAGCTGAGCTGGTGGTCTTGGGAAGTTCAGGAGGCAGTGAGGGAAAACAGGGCTGCCTACAAAGGGTTCACACGATTCACGAGGGGACCTTGACAGGGATGCATATGAGATTTCAGCCAGAAGGGTCACTAGGGTGGTGAGATTGGCTAAGGTGTAGACAGAGAAAAACTGGCGGAGGGATCAGGAGGGGGATAAGGTTTTTTAGGTTTATCAGGAAAAGAAGGAAGGTGAGGGTCCACACAGGTTGAGGTCAGAGGGGTGGGCAGAGGAGGCTGGGGAGCAGGCGGATGTGCTCAATGATTACTTTGCATTGATCTTCACCAGAGTGGAGGGTATGCAGACTATGGTGAGGGGCAAGGCCTGATTTGACCATGGGTTTAAACATGAGCACCCTGTGGGATCTGGGATGGGAGTGGGTGGAGCAGTACCAGGTAGGATTGGAGGGTTCTACTGAAGGGAGGTTCTGGGCATTGACTCTCTGTCAACAAAGTGTGGCTGGCCTCGAAGCCCTTAAGAAGGAGAAGGCCCTGGTCTAGATGGGATACACCCTAGGATGTTATGGGAACTGGCTGACGTTCTGGCAGAGCTTCTGGAAGCCCTATTTAACATTTCCTTCAGATGGAAAGGGT
Organism: Neoceratodus forsteri; assembly: GCA_016271365.2. NCBI lineage: Eukaryota > Metazoa > Chordata > Ceratodontiformes > Ceratodontidae > Neoceratodus > Neoceratodus forsteri. The sequence goes on along the minus strand of CM028131.1, from coordinate 253,576,676 downwards.
GCCTTTGGACTGGAGGGTGGCCCACATTGTGCCCATTCACAAGGGTGGGTTGAGGAGGAGCTGAGAAACTATAGGCCTGTCAGCCTGACATCGATGGTGGGCAAATTGATGGAGTCTATCCTGAAGGAATGGCTATGGGAGTTCTTGGAAGAGAGGGGTACCTTGCAGAGTTCTATGGCTGGTTGAAGTTGGCTCTGGATCAGGGTAGAGTTGTGGATGTCATCTTTCTGGACTTCAACAAGGCGTGACTTGCTACTTCATCAGGGCTACTGTTAAAACTGGTAGGATGGGGTGGGGAGAGTGGTAGTAAGATGGATTGCCAACTGACTAGCCAGGCATTCCCAGCAGGTCATGGTGTGTTGTCTCATCCCCCAGAAGGGTGACCAGTGGTGTTCCACAGGATCGTGTTGGGTCCACTCCTGTTTAATGCTTATATATCAGTTCAATGGCCTATGCAGCCAGTATAGTGTTATGCTTGGGCAACTGTGTTAGTTTGGTTTGGCCATTCGCACTCTCAATTCCAGAGGAATTACTACCCTGTAGGGGTACTAAAGGCAAGGAACCCTCAAGAGGTTTCCACCCTAGAGGTGCCACAGGATGATTCCCATGGCTAAAGGTACTTTAGGAAGGATCCCAAAAAGGATTTAGTAGTTCAATCATATACTCAAGCAGAAGCTGTGACGTAGTAGTAGTAGATAAAGCATCAGGCAGCTTGATAACATAATGAGATGTCTTGATAATGTAATGAGATGCACAGGTTAGCAATAGCATGAGTTCAGTGGGTAGTGCTAGAGAATGAGGGATCTCCTAAGGAGAGAGGAAGGGCAAGTAGGGACACCATCCACCTCCATCCAACAGCAGAACCTACCTAATAGAACTAGGAAACACTAACTACAGCTAATTAACTTTTATTACCTGAGGCACGGAGGAGAAAAAAACCCTTTGAGGAGGAAATCTCTGGGGATCCAAGGCCTAGGCTGCCTTCCCTCCAGGCTGGGATATTTTATTTAGTGATGGCTGTGCAGCTGCGATTTGGAAACCAATTAAAGGGAGGAGGAAATATTCAATTTGGTGGAAAGCTCTTGCTCAATCCCTCTAGCGGAATGCCGTGGAAGGTTGCAAGAGTACTCTGCAACATCAGGGGCAACCAAGGCGGGAGGGGAGAGCAACAACTGCTGAGGCACTCACCTGGTCTACTCACCCTAAACACAAACCAGGTGAACTAGAGGCAGTCATAGGGAGTATGCTGTGAAGGTGCCTTGCTAGGGAAACTACTAAAGCCAAAGGGCAACCATTGTAGTTGAACCACTAGAGCCAAAGGAGATCGGAGTAACCACCCAACACAGCAAGTCTTAAATTCTACACCAGGAGCTGCTGTAGAGTCAGCAAACAGCTAAAGACAAGCCCGGAATGAGGATATTCCCAGCTACGGGTCAGGTGAGAAGGACTCCACCCCAAATCAGGCATGCTCAAGATGCGGACTTAAAATGCAGAGCAAGACCATAGGCTGCAGGGAAACCCTGCACCAGAATGGTATGGCTCACATGCCTTAGAACTGATAAGGAGCTGAATGAGCATTAAATGCTGAGACCTTGCAAAGGTCGGATGCAGTAATGGCGCAACAGACATCCCAGAGGCTGAAGTCGAAGGGATGATGAACATGAAGCAAAGATTGAAGTAAGCAAGAGTCGACCTACACGTAAGTCAGTAACAGTGTAGCAACAGTTGAACCTGCAGTAGGTCTGCAAAACTTAGTAGCAATAAAGCAGCACTGTGAATAATGGGGCAAGCCAGCCAGGCATTCAAAAAGCCAATAAAGGTGACACATACTCTGAGGATTTTGGCAGCTGGAGACAGGATGTAGAACATAAGTAATTGGCCGCACAGGACCACGACTCCCCAAACACCTCCAAGTCCCTGCTGTAGGAAAACAAGAAAGTGATTTGAAGGCTGAGACCCACATGCAGGTATTGAAACTAGTTGACATCATCAACAGTAGCTTAGCCGACCTCAGAGTATAACAGAGTGTACAAACATAGAAGGAGCATCTGTATTGAGTACTCTGGGTTGTAAACTTCAATAAACATAGAAAGAAAGGAGACACCAAGCCTGAAGCAGCTATCACCTGGCAGTGCAATGACACTGCAGCAATGAGGTAAGTAGAATGAGCTGAGAAAGCATGATTGAGCTGCATAGCTATGGTTCAGTGTGAGCCTGAATCAGGTGAAAACAATTAAGTGCAGCATGGACAGCAGCTGTGGTTGAGCTGAAAGACACAGATAATTGTTACAGTTGCATTGCAAGTAATTTGAGAGTTGGGAGTAACTGAGAGCAAGTAATATGAGCTCTGAGTAGCTATATGCTAGGAGCTTAGAAACAAAGCCCCAAAAGACAAAACAAAAACACAGAAACACGGAGAACAGGAAACAAGGCCCAAAATGAAGATACACAAACATAGAAAACAAGGAGTAATGACAGAAAGAAGCACACAGCCAGAGGCAAAATACAAACCAGAAGCAGGAAAACAAACACAGAAGTCCATCAGAGACAAACAGTAGCAGCAAGGTGGGGGGCACAGGGCCCAGGGTAGGCCCCAGCCAGCTGCAGTGGACAGACAGACAGAGCTCTGGCCAGCAAAGAAAAAAGTGCTTCCAGAAGGAGGCTGAGAGGAACTGCTTATATAGCTCAGGAAAGTGGGAGTGGCTGGCTGCTTGTCCACTGAACTACAGGCCAAGTCTTCCAATTATCAGGATGGATATCAGAAGCAAGATGAGCCTCTTGTAGAAAACTGTAAACTGGGGTGATGGTGGATGATGAGGAGGGTAGAGAATTTCTGCAGAGGGACCAGGAGGTTCTGGGCGGTGGTCGAGTACCTGGCAACTGAGGTTTAACACAGGTAAGTGTAGGGTTCTCCACCCGGTCCTAGGGAACCCTGGTCACGACACACCCTGTGAGGGGCTACGCTGTCAGCTACAGATGGGGAGAGGGACTCTGGGTAGTAGTGGATGCCAGAATGAATAACTCTGAGTAGTGCAGGAGGGCGGCAGCCAAGGCAAATAGAATGCTGGGGTGCATCGCCAGGGGATTACTCGTAGTAGGGAGGTGATCCTGCAGCTGTATAACAGTCTGGTTAGACCCCACTTATAATATTGCATACAGTTCTGGCGGCTGCACTTAAAGAAGGACCACTCTACTGCTAGAAAAGGTGCAGAGGAGGGCAACTAAATGATTTAGGATCTGGGTGACAGATCCTATGGGAGAGGCTTGAGGAGCTAAGTCTGTACACAATGGAGGAGAGGAGGGACAGGGGGATATGATAGAGGTTTTTAAGTATCTAAGTGGGTTAGCTGGGATGAGTCTGGATGGGGTCTTCCACAGGAAGGAGGGATGGACCACCAGGGGCATAGCTTGAGGCTGGGGGACTCAGAGGGGAGAGGAGGAGGCGGTATTTCACGGAGAGAGTGGTGGAACTGTGGAAGCTCTTCCAGAGGAGCTGATCAAAGATGGCACTATGGGGTTTCAAGAGGGGCTGGGACAGGTACAGGAGGAGGTTGAAGGCACGCAGTGCCAGCCCAGGGAGGGTACTCAGGTGGGGGGTAATTGCAGAGGGAATGGGGAATGGTGTCAGTGCCCTGCTTGGGTGTTGACCTGCGAGCAGAGTCGACAGACTGAGAGGCCTAATCTGCTGCCATTTTTAGTATGTTAATATGTTAGTAACTGCAGACCAAGACGGTCCTCCATTTTAGTCTATAAGGGCCCTAAAATCGGTGTGGTGGCAGTGCAGCTCCTTCCTGTCTGTATCTGGTACCAGCAGGTGTGCCTCATTCTTTCTTACAATGGGTTCCCAGCACCTCTGGGACACGGGCAGGTGATCTCTACCACAAACTACATGCGGGGTGGTGATACAAACAAAAGTAGCATGGCTCTAGATTCTGGCAAGCTGCAGAGGGAGTCATGAAAGTCCAGGAAGAAAATGCCTCTGAAGGCGGTTTCTTATTTGCCAGTGGGGTTCTAACCAAACTAAGACCTTGACTAGATCATCATTGTGGTATTTGTATGGAAGAAATCTAATTATGAGGGGTTGAGGGTTAGTTCCTCGCGGCTGGCAAGGGGGTAGGCACTAGTAACCATGTATCTAGGGCAGGGCCCTTGTTCTCCATGACACTCGGCCCTGATTTCTGTAGTTGGGCTTGTTGCAGATTTTTTTCCTGTGACATTCTGTATTAATTTCTGTGGCAGAATGCAAAGGAGGAAAAAAAAATATGTGGTGCAATAGCAACACTGCTGCTGCAGCCTATATGTTGGTTACTGGGGTTCAGTAAAAAATCCCAGGGCATTAGATGGTCATTAGGGGAAGGAAGCAAAATGTTCTTTTCCTCCATGGGGCTACAGGTGGTTGTGTGGTTTTGAGCCTGCCATGAGGGAGGATGTTGGCTTTTGTACATTTTGCAATTCTGAGCCCAGAAACTTTTCCCACAGCTACTCTATAAAGATTCCCAGTTTTCTTAAGTAACTGTTTCCTAGATAATCTATTAGTAAAGCAGAGACCCGCCAGGACAAGGAAAGGGAGATGGCGGACGCTGACCCCAAACTGAGACTTCATAAGTTCTGTCTCTGCATCACCAAGTAAAACTGCCACAGAACTGAAAACATTTTATAGCCAGCCAGCATGTTTATCTAAACATTTCATGTGCCCAGAGTAAGAGAAAGGTGGGCTCACCAACAGTTCTGCATTCAGCTCATATGCCTGACTCAGCAAGGCTCAGTCTTGTCAGCTGTGGATGCTAGCAGCAAGCTCACTCACACACTGAGCTCCAGTCGCTAATATAGCCATAGTTCTGACTTTGCAGTTGCCAACTAAAGTAATGGCTCAGTGGCGACGCATTCTTCCACGCCATACGTGGCATTGTGTGGTGAGGATCGTGGGACTCTGTTCTCCTACTCCACACTCTCATGCACCATCAGTGCTGTCTTGCTCCACTGCCACACAACTGAGTGACTGCACAGTATGTGCAGTCTTTACTTACTATGCGCAACTGCACGCGCTAACTCCAAAGCAACCGGTCAAGATTAGATGGCCCAAAACTGTGCACAGGACATATTTTTAGGAAAAAAGGTGTAAAATAAGCCGATATGCCCCTTATCTGGAGCACGCGCCTAATCACAGACAGTTTCATCATTGCAGCAGCAAGTCTCTTCTCTCTCTCCCCGCTGGCAAACAGGCACATTCCAGCAATGCGCATTACAGTGCACAGTAATGTGCATGGCTGAACTTACGAGCAACTCGCTTGCTCAGTGTGCCTTTCCGTGAAATAAATAAATGAGCCCCTACGCTGCTTTGCATAATTGGTGGCTCCTGCCACCCACCACACCACCCCAAGCTGACATTGGGGTGCCCAGTTCCTGTGTCGGCATGCCCCTCAAGCCTGAACATATCTTTTGCCGACAACGAGGAACCCAATCCCTGTGTCGGTACCCCCAACTATTGTGGCACACTGGGAGTCCACCCCAGTGCACTAAAGTAATTATCTTTTTCCGACACCAGGGTGCCCTCCTGGTGTCAGATGTGCCACCATGCCCCCTTTTTTCAGTCAACCTGGGTGCTCAATCCCTGGGTCATCATTAATTTCCTCCACTAGTCTGGCACACTGGGAACCCACTCCAGTGTGCTGCAATTTATTTTTCTTAGTATTTCACCTGTACAAAAGAAAACTGTCCCCGAGGTCTTTTCTGTAGGTAAAAAAAGCTGTCTCTCGTCACCTTCACTGCCCCCATCCAGGCCCTCCCTCTGCACTCCCACCTCCCTACCATCACCCATACTTACCTCTGGAGGTCCAGCGCTGCAGTCTTCTGTGGACCGGAATATGTCTGCACTCTTCAAAAGCTGACCACAAACTGAAGAAAATCACAGTAAGCTCTATAATGACAATCAATGGGGGTTTCAACTTTGATTGATCTCTCAGTCATTTTGGGAGTTTTGGTCCCAGATTTTCAACATGGGATTCTTGGGACACCACCTCATAAAGACTGGCACTATCATTTGTTTCTCAGTCCCAAAAGGTGATTTCATGGTCGCTGTGCAGAATCACCTTTGGGGACGGAGTATTGAAACAAAGTGCCACTGTTCATGAGGTGGGGTCCCAAAAGACCATGTTACAAGTTTGGTAAAAACTCCCAAAATGGCTGTTATGAGTGTGTGTTGCGAATTTGTATGCACTTTCGTAACTTCACCAGTTTTTAATATTTTCACTCCAAATTTCCAACATTGTCATTTTTTCACACCTCCTTATGAACAGTAACAGCTGTCTTTTTGCATCCTGCCTGAAATATGTTTTCACCTGTGGTGCAGAATGGCACAGTCGCTGTGTGAGATCAACTTTTGGGACAGATTAATGAAATCACAGTGCCACTGTTCATGAAGGATGTCCCAAGAAGGCCATGTAAAATGTGGTTAAAATATTACAAAAAATTGCTGTTCACATAATTTCTGCATGCTCATAACCATACTTTTTCATATTTTCACTCCAGATTTTCAACATTGCCATTTTCATACCTCCTCATGAACAGTACAAATGTAATTGTTCACATCCTGCTCCAAATGTATTTTCGTGCCTGTTGTGCCAAATGGTACATTTGCTGTGAAAAATCACCTTCGGGATTGAGTAATGACATAATAGTGCCACTGTTCATGAGGTGGGGTCCCAAACGCCCATGTTGAAAATTTGGAGGGAAAATACCAACAAACACCTGTGGCATTGGGGTTTCCAACTGTGACGCCTCCACTCTGTACAGACTGACAGGCATCGCTGTGTGTGGCTTAGGGTTGTCAGCCATAATGCTCACACCATTACACCCCCACCTCCACCTTGCAGTCACTGACAGACATCGAGGTGTGCTTTGGGGTCTTCAGCCCTAAAGTTCACCCCATTCTCCTATACTGCACCTGTCTCAGCTTATTTCCTTGTGGAATAGGGTGAGCGTGAGGCCGAAGACCCAAAGGCACACTGTGACACATGTCAGTGTCTGCAGGGTGGGGTGAGGTGGAATTGTGTGACTGTTGTGGCGACGAGACCAAAGGCACACCCCAATGCCTGTCAGACTTTGCAGGGTGGGTGGGGGTTGGTGTTAGTTCGATACTTCACTGCCATTCCTATTATGCATCTCTAACTCCTGCAGTACCAATGCCTGTGCCAGCAAACAAATATTTGGCATTGACAAATGCTTGTTTATAATTGATTTTATTGAGGCTGCTCCCATTAAAGAATAACATACACCAAGACAGAAAAGAAACCAGAGAATTACAGACAGTTTAGCAATGCTGAGATCACACAAACCAGAAGCACAGTCTAGTCTCAAGTGCTTGAACTACACCCATCTATAATATCCTCAGGATGTTGTAGAATGCAAGAGGATAAGAAAGGATGCTGGGATTAGGGACCCTCATGGAGCTATGTGGAGTCCAAGTCCACCAAGTGAAGAGTCCAGTGATGCCACATCTCATCAAAGTACGCCAGTTGATCACAGAGTTTGTATTTAAATCATTCCATTCTATCAAAATCTATAACCAGTTGTCTCCAGGACTCCAGTGCAGGAGTAGTGGGTCATCCACAGGTGTGTTATAACCTTCTTTGCTGCTGTGATTAAAATTATCTATAATTTCAACATTTTGCCTCTGATTGTATGTTTAGTGGAGGGAGATAGATAAAATCAGTGACAGGGTTACCAAACCTGGGGTGACAAACATCTCCTCAATATCACTCCTTACAGCTTGCCAGTTTTGGTTCAAGGATGGGCACCCTAAGAACACATAGGCCTGGTCAGCCCACATGGCACCATACTTACACCAACAATGACCACTCTCGGGGCCCAAGTATTCCCATATAATAGCTGGAGTCCTGAAAAGCTTGCAGTAGTAGTCTTTATTTATTCATGGCATCCTTCCCCAGAGGCCCAGGGTGCCATTACAATAAGACGATATAAATCACAAACAATTAACCATTCCAAACCCAAATAAATAACAATAAATAACTACCTGGATGTTGTCTAAAACACCATAAAACTCAATAATACTTCACAATGTGCTGAGAAAAGGTGTTATCGATATCTCTAAATACTCCTTGGAATGAATAGGCTTTAAGGTCCCTCTTAAAACCACAACTGAGGGGCCTCCTCAAGGTCCTGAGCAAAGAATTCCAGAGGTTGGGCTCATCATTTCAATGGCCCAAACACAGAGTTCTTCAGCCATGCCCTATGAACCACCAGGAAGCCCTCCCGCCAATCAGGTGGGCAGAAAGGAATGTGCAGGTGCAGGAGCTCAGCCAGGTAGGCTGGGCCCAGTCTGTGTAGGACTTTATTGGTTAAGAAAACCTGTCTTAAATGAGATACATCACTTCACCCCAGTAGCTGGCTAGAACTCGTAGTACTGATAAATGTGCCCTGCACTCCAGAAAACATTCCGAGGTTAAGAACTTACCGTAACAGTAGATCTTCAGAGGAGCTCTTGCAGAAGCAGCACCATTAGGTTCTAAGCTGCCAGGTGCCAGGACCACACAGAAAATTTCTAGCTAGCAGTCTACAGGGGAAGTGCCCCTGATGGCAGCACGCTATGCCCCTACTGGTAAAAGGGGTGGTCCCCCATGCCCAACTCCAGTTCCCCCACCAGAGACTCTGAGACAAAATCCAATAGGAAAAGAGAACTCCTGTAGCCAAAAGAGGCTAAGGTGGAAAAAGGAGCAGGGGATTGAGGGAGGAAAAACCTGCCTATTGTAAGAGCTCCTCTCAAAGATCTACAGTTATGGTAAGTTCTTATGTAACTGTACTATCTTACTTCAGGGGTTCTTGAGTAGGCAACACCCAGTTAGGACTGAGTCCCAAGCAGTGCTGCAAGGGAAATAAACCCATGGGAGGAGGAGGAGAGAAACACTGCAGAAGGCAGAGAGGGAAGAAGAAAGGCCCAAAAGGTCCTTAGCCCAAAGCCAGTCCTCTGAAGAAGAGGGTAGCAGAAGGAATGCCCTGTCCCAGGAAAACTGGGGCAAAACCTAAAGCTTAAGAGGCAGGATACTTCAGAGCATCCTCAGCCTGGGAGCTGCCAAATATGCAGTGTAGCCTCCCCGTGGGGATACCATACCCCATTCCTCCAAGGAAACAACAACCAGAGGTGGATCTTAAGCAGGATAAGAGGATGTCCCATGATGTCAGTCATACAGGATAACCAAACTGGCTTGTCTCCTGGTACTAAGGAACAACCCAATACCCCAGGATGACATGTGATTGAGTCCCGAGGGCTGGAAAGCCCAGGGAGGAGACCATCCTGCAAGAGGAAGAGTCTGTATCTCTGACAGGAGGCAATAAAAGGATCACCTGGGTAGGTATCCTCCTGCATCTGGAAGGAAGGGATGTAAAGCCCTAAGCATGGTAATAACCAGACAAAGGAAGCACAAAGCTGGAATGGCTTTGTGAAGTACAAAAGGGACCATCAAAAGGGATCCTGTCCCTCCCCCAAATACACTGAGGGTTCCAATATGGTCCCACCCCAACTGCTTAAGATTGGCGAGGGGTCGAGACCCCAGGAAGGAACTCGCGATGGCTGCTTGAGGCCAGCTACATCCTCTCATAACCTTCCTTAAGGAGAGGTGCCCCAAAGACCCATTGCCCCACCTCTTCCTGGGGAAGTGGGGCGTAAGGGAATGGGGAGAATAAAGGTCAGATTGCTTCCCTACCAGGACCAACAAGAGTGGCCCAGGCAAGGGAGACAAAGAGTGACACCCTCCTGCAGGTGAAAGGTGTTACTGCCATCCATAGAATCCCAGATAACATAGGAATAGTCCTGTTAAGTGTGTCTCTGGGGCCCAAAGACAGGAGCTATCCTGTGACTGTGGGTAGGACAAGCCCAGAAGGCCACCAAAACAGGCACCAGGAGGGCTGTATAAAACAGTACCCTTGCCAGCCCTGGGAGGCTGGTGCTGCCACCCTGTGTACCCAACGATGGAAAGGTTAATGAATGCCTATCCACAGGGACCGAGATTGAAGTCATCTGCCCCAAGGGAGGAAGACCTGAGAAGTTGTCCCCACTTAAGGGAGGCTCCAAGACACTGGTGTACCACCAATCTGCCTGACCCAGGAGCACTCCAAGAAACCTGGGGCTGAAGAGCATCTTGAGCGTATGAGGCATTCCCTTTCAGGCAGTGACCAAGAAACCTATCGGGACCCTATCTTGGTACAGAACAGCAATCCAAGGATGAAGCTGATGGATCTCCAGTCCACAAACCCTCAGGAGCCTTCCCCAAATAAGGAAGGAGTTCTGGAGAGGTCGAGGAGAGAGTGTTAGACACCCTGACAAAAGGTGTTATAGGTCAAGAGGGTAACCTCTATACGGATACAAAAATAAAGGAAAACCCTTGTAGCTTGCTCGCTGAATGACCATGACCTCTGTCACAAGAGGAGGGAGGGGCCCAGCTGTCTCAGACCTGCGTCACACCCATAGAAAGGGAGGAATAAAGGGACAAGGGGCCTGTGTCGGCCCCGGTGCTGTACCAAAGAAAAGGGTGGGTCTTTAAAAGGCCTAGAGGGACAGCACAAAGAATCTATCCAGCCTGGCACCCTGGGGGACCAGAGATTCTACCCCAGCCCTAACCTCCTGGAGGAGGGAATCATCCCCACTGAAAGGAGGTGGGTGAGAGAATAAGCCCATAAGTCGTGAATGTGATGTCCCTATCCTGGCCTAGTGATGGGGCCCAAAATGGCCCAGCATGGGAGAGAATAGGGGCCAAGACAAAAGCAAGGCCTGAAAGCCCTGGTGAAGGGGACATAGCATTCAACCCTCCAGGAGCTGCATTGATAGATAAGGTGGCACACCCTTACCTAAAGAGAGCCTGAGAGGTCCGCTTTATAAGGGGGCCCTGGGCTAATGTCCCTTAATGATACATCTCTAGAAGGGCATAAACACTGAAAAGAAAATAGGAAGAGGAGAACCTCACCCCTCTATTCCCCTCTTTCAGTCCCCCAACCAACAAAAACAAGGGAAGAGACCGGGCTCTGAGAAGAAGTGGTAGGCGAGACGGCACCTCTGCATCTGGCCTGTGGGCCTTAATGGTCGGGGTAATGGGGACTGAAGAAGCCTGATGTTTTCCCGAGTCCCTAAGTGCTGAGGATGCTGGGGTCACTGTACGAATGGCAGGCCAGAGGCTGATACAAGCTGCCCTGCTGATTACGGGAACCATCATGAAGGACCATTCTGGACTCTTGTAGGGTGGACAGCAATGCCTGTAAATCCTCCCAAAGAATGAAGGGCCCCAGAAAGGGCATCCATAACGAAGCCTGAACTGCTGTGGTAAAATCTGTCAGTCCTAACTAAGCATGACATCTAATACAGACGGCACAGGCTGAGCAGCAGGCGCAACATTCACCATCTCATATGAGGCACAGAGGGCATGAAAGCCTATGTTAGAGGCCAAACCTAAGAGCTGCTCTAAGCTGAGACTGAGCTGAGGACTCTGGCAGGACTGAGGCAAGTCCCTACCTGCCCAAGAAGAGACTACTGATGCATCAGCATGTGCTAAGGTAGTTCTGGGTTATGAGCCAGGGTTGAAGAGGCATAGACCTGTGCCCCAGAAGGTCCTAATGCTTGGACTCCCAGTCCAGAGGAAAATCACTCTGACAACTGATTCCCCACACTCCTTCTGGGCCCCTGATAATATGGGAGGGTCAGCTTTGGGGTGGGAGTCAAAGTGGGACTTGCCATCAGGAACATGATAGAGCCTGTCGGCCTTCCTTGGAACAGCCAGGGCTGATGCCTGCTGTTGCCAAACTGTAGACGAAATGTTATCATGTGGTACCACTCAGGGTGTGATAACCACTGACTCAACCTCCGAAGGTGCAGGTGCTGCGCCAGACAGTGTCTCTGAGGATCTTGCTCCTCAGTATGTCACCCCTGAAGCCTGGATTATCTTCATCATAGTCAGGAAAGAGGGGCCTCTGGAAGGGACTTAGGAATGTCCCTGATCCTCACTTCCCTTGGGGCGAATGCGGGGGATTTGGGATTTGAGGGAATCTGAGTCCACATGCAATGAACCCTCTGATTCCGATGCAGAGTGCTGAAGTGGTGATAAACCAGAGGTTGTGACTGTCCCATCCACCAGAAGGCGCTCCATTTCTGAAGGGAGGGTCATCCGTGTTGGACAAAGGGGAGTCCCTCGCTGGGGAGGGGCTGGGCAGTGCTCACCACACCATGAGAAGGGTGCTGTAGTCTGACAACGTCCGAGAGAGGAGCATCGGGTGAGAGGAAAAGTCCAGTGCTGAATAATGTGTCAGGAGTCCTAAACAGGGCCTAATATTGCACCCAGCAGGCCCAACGAATGCCAAAAGAGCATCCAAGACACAGCCTGAGATCAGAAATGGTTGTTGCCGCTGATCAGGCAAAGACTCTGAGTGGTCTAAGGAGGAACCAACTCCTGGTGAACTGAAGCGTGACCTGAGGTGAGAGACCAGGGCGATGTCCGAAAGAAGGAGGACCTGCTGCCCAGCCAAGGATAGCTTGGTACCTGGCCCATAGATGGGAGACTGGTTGAGGAAGGCTCTGCCAGTGCCTGGTGGGAAGGACCCTGAGGGGAACCACCGGTGGTGGTTGGGGAGCTGAAATCACCATGGGGACCCACAGCAGAAGGCTGCTGCCCAGAGAACAGGTGACAGAAGCATCAGTCTGACTGACCATCATCCAAACTAGGGTCAAGTGAAAATGCTGAGGCCAGATGGGTGGTGTCAGCCAAAGCATCACCCAAAGAACTGGCCTGGCCACCTGGATCAACACTCTGATGGAGAACGGGCCTGAGCAACAGGGTCAGTGGGATGAAAGAAGAATCTTCTGAACCCATACAGGCACTGCCCACCACAGAAATAATGTCAGGAGGCTTATCCACAGGCAGCACAGAAGGAAGGAGGGCTAATGTGGTTGCTAAAGTAGACCCCCACAGAAGACTCAGCCTGTGCCGTTGCCTCCAGAGTTGACCATGGGTCAGGAGCAGTCTGATCCCAGTGAGGGCACTTCTTATGTCTCTTCTTGGATGAAGTCTCCGCTGAAGTCCCCACTGTGATCCGGGTTTGCAGCTCCTTTCCAAGTTGGCCAATCTTTGCTGGAGGAGATAGTTCTCCAGGACCTTCTGACGCCTTTTGTGCATGACCTGATGAATTTCTGGCACTCCTGGCAGGCTTTGGTTTCATGTTCCAGGCCTAGACAGATGATATACATGGTGTGGCTGTCTTTTCATGGAGCTGCTTGCCACAGGAACACTTTGACTTGTGGGAGTCCGCAGAAGAAGATGGTCATGACATGGAGCTGAAAGGAGAACTGAAAACGTTAATAAAAATAATAAAGAAAATGGTGGTCAACTGAAGCAATGATCCACAAGGTCCAACGAGCGAGGTCGACAGCGGAAAAAGAACTGAGGTGGTGTGGGGACTGCCCTCTTATACTAGTACGGACATTGATTTGCCGACAACAGGGGTGGTCTCCCATTGTAGACTGCTAGCTAGAAATTTTCCATGTGGTCCTGGCACACCTGGTGGCCTAGTCCTAATGGTGTTGCCTGTAATGGGAAAAACCTCTAATGTTATTATGGTATGATATTATAATATAAATAAATTGGTCTGTGTATGTAATTGTCTCACACAAGTTAGCAGTTTGGCTTTTAACCTTCAAAGGTGTCAGTGAGGATGTCATTAAACTGACAGGAAAACCTGATTAATGCCTTCCTTCCAGAGGGATCGTTTATGGCCCTCATAGCCTGTGCTGCCTTTGATGTTGGTTCCAAATATACATTTTATGACATCAGGAAGGGACGTCATTTGGCTGATTTCCTTGGTTTTCTCACACCTTAGTGACAGATTGTGGGGTTGTATACCTCAAAGAAAATGTTGATCAAAGGCTGTCATATTTGGGAATGGCTTTTACTGATGTTCACATTTATTAAAATACCTCCTGTAGCTAACTATGTTAGAATGAATTCTAAGGAAGGATCTAGTTGATCTCACCAAAAGGGGTGGGGAAAGAGAGAGTTAAAATGAAACATTGTATCTTGTAAATGTGGTATATGATTCTTGGACTCTGAGAGACATAGTTCTCTGACTTAAAAGCACTTAAAGGTAACACTTAGATAGAGACAAATTAAGTGTTTGTGGTGGAGTTTGTATTCTGTAACTTTCCTTTTTGTTATATGACTGAGATTTGTGATATAATTTATTCTGTATTTTATTTCACCTGTTTTACCATTTTCTAGTAAACATTTTCTTTAAAAACTGTCTGTGCTCTTTTCTGTTATTTTACATGTGACTGAAACATAGAATTTGACGGCAGATAAGGACTGCTTGGCCCACCTAGTCTGCCCATTTCCTACCTGATGGATAAGCTGCAGATTCTAGTTAATCAACAGCTTACTTCCTCCTACCTCCCACTAGAATTGCCTTATGCCTGTCCCATGCATTCTTGAAGTATCCCACTGTTCCTGATTCCACAACCTCCTCAGGAAGGCTGTTCCATGCATCCACAACCTCTCTGTGAAAAAAATAATTTCTAACATTACCTCTGAGCTGTCCCCCTTTATCTTCAGATTGTGCCCCTTGTTCTTGCACATCTGTTCTTCTGAAAGATGCTACCCTCTTGTACTTTGTTAATTCCCTTGAGACACTTGAAAGTTTCTATCATGTCCCACCTCTCCCTCCTTTCCTCAAGCGCATACATATTAAGCTGCTTAAGTCTTTCCTCAGATGTCTTCTGGTGCAGACCCTGCATCATTTTGGTTGCCCTCCTCGGAACAGCCTCCACTCTGTCTATGTCTTTATGGAGATGGGGTCTCCAGAATTGCACACAGTACTCCAGATGGGGTCTCACTAACTATCTGTACAGAGGGATGACAACTTCCTGTTTTCTACTGTTTATGCCTCTCCCTATGCATCCCAGTATCCTACCAACCTCCTTACTGCCTTCTCACATTGCTTTCCCACCTTTAGGTTATCTGATATAATTAATCCTAGGTCTCTTTCGATTTTGTTGTTGTTATTAACTCACCCCCATTGTGTACTCTTCCCTGGGTTTTGTTTCCCGATACATTACCTTGCACTTCTTTGCATTGAGTCTGAGATGCCTGTATTTGACCATTACTCCAACCTTGCACAAGCCCTTTTCATCCTTTCCACCCCACCTTGTGTATCAACCCTGTTGCAGAACTTTGTGTCATCTGCAAATAGATATATCTTTCCTTCTAGGTGCTCTTCAATGTCACTTATAAAGACATTAAAGAGAATCGTCCCAGTACCAAACCCCGCGTACCCCACTAGTTACCCTCCTTTCTTCATTGTGGACTCTGTTTACTATTACCTTTGTGTCCTGTTGTCCAGCCAGTTTTTATCCAGGCTACCACCTAGGGACCCACCCAAGGCTGGCTAACTTGTATATTAATCTTTGTGTGAGACTGTTTCAAATGCCTTGCTAAAATCTAGCTAGGCCATATATACAGCCCCTCCCTGGTCAACTACTTTGGTCACCCAGTCAAAGAAAGCTATTAGGTTCATCTGACATGACCTTCCTGCTTTGAAACCATGCTGCCTTGGGTCCTGCGCCCCACTGGCCTCTAGGTACTCAACAATTCTTTCCTTCAGAGTTATTCCATCATTTTCTCTACCACTGAAATCAAACTAACTGGTCTGTAGTTTCCTGCCTCTGCCCGGCTCCCACTTTGTGAAGTGGAATCACATTTGCCCTCCTCCAGTCCTCAGGTACCGCCCATCCTCCCATGATTTGTTAAAGAGAGTAGTCAGTGGTGTTACTAGTTCTACCCTTAATTTTTTACAATTTTTGGGTTAGATTGCTGAACCTGTATTTAAGGCTGACAGCTGTAAAGGCTTGATTGTGTTACTAAGCTTGTTAAAAAGGTAAGAAATACCTAGGTCTCTTATAGAGTTGAAAAGGGTGGATTTGGAAACTTGGCTAGGTGCCCTGGCGAAAGATTGTACTGCAGTCCTGAAAAGGGTACATATCTGAGCCTGTAACTGGGTATGCTAGCATAAGGTTCACAGTTTGAATCCCTCCGAACTCAAGGCTAATAGGTGATTTGAACCTCAAAGCAGACAGGAGGGTTACCCTGTCTGTTACTTGTTCACACTATTGCACTCTGAGGTTGGCACTGTGGGAGCAGAGGCCTGACCTGCAGAGTGCATTTGTGACATTGCCTACTGCAAGAGCCCCTCAAAGTAAGATCTAATGTTACCTGATAGGCCAGGAGGGTAAACCGTAGCTACATTTCTAGTGTGTACATTTCAGAATTCCATTTCAATAATATATGCATTGTGGAAGTAGTTGTAAGTTAAAGGTGACCTCTATATAGGATTCCAGTCTATGCTGCCACATCTCACTTTTTAAGAGCCCACTATTATCCTATACAATAGATCTGGTTTATCTGGAATTTGAGTTACTTAGGGTCTAAACTCAGCAAACAGAAGCAAATTTGTAGATAGTGAAAATTATCAGTTTGATTTATGTGAGAATTTGTTTGAAACTCTGTAAGAGGAAAATTCCTGAACAACTAAGAATTGGTGTACATAGGTAAGGCCCTGTCTGTGTGCCATTTGAGGGAAATGTCCAATTTGTTGAAAGGGCAGTCAAAACCACAGGGCAATGCTCTAGCACAAATTCAAAATTGTTGTAATTGCCAGTGTTTCATGACCTTATGCCATACCTATAGCATGACTGCTTATGTAAAAGTTGCTGAATGGGCAGTAGCCACTGGGTTGGCATAAATGTATTTCAATGTGGTATATGTCATTTAGGTGAATTCAATGTTTTCGTATGAGCCACGTAAACTCAAGCTGACCATAAACAAACTGTGTGCAAATGTGCTGTCTGTGCCTTAAATTCAAGGTTAGGAAAATTGACTCCCAGCCCCCAAACTCATTGTGCAACTACAACACTGCATTTTGTATTCTAGTGCATCCCCCGACTACATCAAACAGCAAATACATTTATTCCAAGACTGAAAATAAAGCCTATCAGGCATCTGGGGAATGGTCTGTAGAAAATATGGAAGCCGGGAAAATGTTTTGCTGGATCAACTTGATCCTGTTAAAGAAACCTAGTGAATGCTGGGGCCATTTTTGAAGAACCTCCTGGATCTTATTAGTGTGGGTTCATAGTTTAGTAATTCCAGATATTGCAATTTACAGATAAGCTGGACTTCTAAATATAGGCCCAGATATTCAAACTGCACCAGTTTGTGGCGCCAAGCCTGTGCACCGCTCAAAATAGTTCGCGGGGGTGTGGCCAGGGTGATGTTCAACAGAGTTGCGCTATGGTGCAACTGCTTTGAATATCGCCTCGCCACCCCCACTGTGCATGGTGCAGCAACCGTGCCAGCGCTTAGTGGTCAGAGTGGAGCATTGAGATGCGGTGGCGCTAGTTCCATTGCGCCATGCACAGCACCTGCGATATTCAAAGGGTGACATGCAAATGGGGCTAATTTATGCAAGCGATGGGGCCATTTGAATCGATTACGGCCCCATTTGTATGCCATTAGCATGCAGGTGCGCTTGATCCTCGACGACTTGGCGCCTGGCCTCTGCCAGGCAGCAGCCATTGGGTACCAACGCCCCTGCAGCCCGATCGCAGGCATAACAGTGCCCCATTAGCCCGATCAAGGGCATAACTGTAACACGCCCGAGTAGCCCGATCGTGGGCAGAATAAACAGTTACCTGAGTAGCTCCGGTCAAGGGCATAATAGTAACCCCCCGAGTAGCTGATCGCTGGCATAACAGTCAACCTCACTCGGTCAGCTCGATCGCTGGCATCAGATCTCCCCTGTCTGACTTCTGGTGTGCGGACGGTCGAGTAGCTCGAGTCGCTGGGCGGCAGCCCTCACCCCCTGTCCTGAAATCCCTTGTTATCTAGTGACCTCCCACCTCACTCCTCTGATTGAGCCCCACCACCTGCTTCCGCCAGCCGGCAGGCAGCACCTGCTCACCCTGCCACTGACAAGCTCGGTATGGCTGCACGCCCAGTGGTTCAGAGTATGAGCCATGGGCATGTAGCCCATATCACTTAGTCAGTCCAGATATGTGAATGAATTTCATTCACATATCTGGACTGACTAGTAGCGGGAGCTGCACGCTCATTGGCTCATGCCTGAACCAATGGGCGTGCAGCCATACTGTTGTAAGTCGGCGGCGGCGGCAGGTTAGTGGGTGCTGCCGCCCGCCGGCTGACGGGGGAGCGGGTGGTGGGGCTCAGTGGGCGGGTGGGTGGGGGTCCACCAGATCACCAGGGATTTTGGACTTGGGGGTGAGGAATGCCACCCCGATCGGGCTACCATGTCCACTGGACCACCAGGATATTGGACTTTGGGGAGGTCTGATGCCCACGATCGGGCTACTCGGGGGTGGGGTTACTGTTATGCCCGTGATCGGGCTACTTGAGGGTGGGGTTACTGCTATGCCCACGATCTGGCTAATCTGGAGTGGGGGATATGCCTGCGATCGGCATGGGAGGTGTCGCCAGGTGCGGGCGGAATAGTCAATAGCCACCCACAGGTGGTAGCTGCTGTGTTGCACCCTGCAATGTGGCAGCTCACCTGTGGGTGGCCCTCGACTTGTTTTTTTTTTTTTTGGCTTAACTTTGAGCAGGCGCAGGTAGGGGTTGCACCTGCATAACTCTGCATGGCCCGGGCTGAATATCGGGCTGTGCAGTTTATGCATGGGCACACACACCCCACCTGTGCCTGCAGACAGCATCACTGATGCACTCGCGCATCGGGATTTGCGCGCGTGACTTTCCCTTTCAATATCACACTGGGTGTATCTGCGGGGTTGCATGGTGCAACACCATTGCGCCATGCACAACCCTTTTGAATATCTGGGCCATAGTATTTAAGTGATTTTCCAACCATAAGGTATCACTTTCAGTATATGATAACTTAGTTTTGCGATAGTCCATTTCTGCCTTTTTAAATATTTTCTTGCCAGTCTATATTTTTCTGAAAGGGACTGTAGTTTTGCCCTGACTTGGTGGCCAGCTGATATCTTCCACTTCCTGATTGATGTACATGCCCCTGAGCTCAGGCACGTTATAATGTACAGCAAGGAAAGCATGGGAGCGTGCATTTTGAAATGAACAGGACTGAATTTTAATTACTATTTTGTATTATAATGGCACACTGAAGATTAATGAAGGCCATCATCAACTAACAAGGCCTTGTTAGTAGAACAGTGGCCTTATTAATTTCCAACTCACCATCATAATGCATTAAACAGTAATGAAAATTCAGTTTCATTCATTTCAATGGGGTGTACCATGCGCTCCCTTGCTGCACGCCATAACATTCCTGAGCGAGGGTTGTGTACATCAATCAGAAAGTGAAAAGGATCAGCAGGCTACCTTGTTGGACTATGATCTCTTTTAGTTAAATATAGAATGGCAAGAACATATTCAAAAGGCAGATTCGGACTGCTGTGGACATAACCTACCACATGTGGCAAGTCAAACATTAACAGCAGAAGATCGCAAAATCATTTTAAGAGCAACATGAGACCACCTAAAGGAAAACCTGGCTTTCAGGAGGAAAGGGATTATACAACAGGTATCTGCTCTAAGCCAATCACAGTGCAGAATAGCTCTGAGTTATTCTCCCACAAACTATCTCCAAAATGCCCCAGTGTCAGTTATTCACCTAAACCCTCCCACAGAGTCGGTTATTCAACTAAAGCCCCACCCACAGTCAGTTATTCAAATAAACCCCACCCATAGTCTGTTAATTAAACTTTGAGGCACTGTCAGTTTGTCTGCTTTTTCCCTTTAGAACTTGTTGCCTCTTCAATGTCATGCCTTCTGATATGCCACATAGCTCCAGATTCACATGAAATACACAATACTTTTGTTTGCTTTTTTTATAGAAAATTTATTGTATTGGTCCCGACCTCCTGGCTTGCTGCCCTGTTCCAGCTCATCCATAAGTGAATATGTGACCGCAGCACTGGTAAACTCCTACATGAGGTAAGTTACTTTTTTAAGCAGTTAGTGAGTTAAACACAGAATGTGAATGACTGTGTTTCACTGAACTTGCAAACAGTAAATTTCGTAAAAACGAAGCGGTATATTGTAGTGATTGACAGTTTGAAAAGTAAATCTGTGACCGGATGTGCATGCCCAGAGTCAATTATTTACTTTTCAAACTGCTGAGTCACTGTGATATACCACTCATTTTTACATGAAACTTACTTTGGCAAGTTCAGTGAATCACAATCCCATTCTTTGTTTAACTTGTACTGCTTGAAAAACCTACCTGCTTGTGTAGGAGTTTACCGGGGCTTCAGTGGCATATTCATCTATGTGAGATCTTGGGCAGCGGCCAGGAGGTCAGAACCAGTTCAGTACATTTTCCACAAAAAACATAACAAAAATACTCCAACTGTGATATAGTATTCAGTTGGAGAGCATCATCATCGTTTGTAGATTAACGCCGCTTGCCGCCGGCATTTAATCATCCACAGAAGCCAGTTATTGTCTCATATACTCCAACTACCTGAATGTTATCACTTAATTACTTCTGTTTTAGTTGCAATTAGTTTGAATCCTGCCAAGACTTGATATTGCTTAAAGATTTTCCAGACGTGACGAGAGATGTCTCAGGTGATGTTAGTGAGGAATATGTTGTCTGCAAATTATGCTATTTTATATTCCTCCCACCACAGGAATTCCTTTAACTGTTGCCTCCCTGTAATGGCTGCCAGCAAAGGCTTAATATTAAGGGTATATATTAGGGAGAGAGGATGCCCTTAACACATGCCCTTTTCTAGCATGATAGGGTCAGTGTGAGATCTGTTTACCTTAAGAAAGGCTTACGGAGATATAATTATTGATGTACTGGTTTTAACTTTGATAACCAGGTAAGTACACTGGCAACAAGTACCTTTTTCAGGCACGACCTACGTGCAGTTGCACAGACAGGGTATGATACATCATTTTACAAAGTATACAATTTACAATATGTACAATAGGTTTACAGAAAGGTTATATACATACATGCGAATACAGACAATCACTTGCAGTGTACTTGTGCAGAAGAGCTTCAATAAATGGAGAATAAATACGTGGGATATACTTGTAAAGGGTAGTGCAGGTGACAGCCTGGGAGTGGGTCCCAGCGTAGCCTGGGTAAAACATTGGCTGGACAACAGGACACAGAAGGTAACTGTAAATGGAGTCCACTCTGAAGAAAGAGGGGTTACTAGAGGGTACCGCAGGGTTCAGTATTGGTCCAGTCCTTTTAATGTCTTCATAAGTGACATTGCAGAGGGACTGGAAGGAAAAGTATGTCTCTTGCAGATGACACAAAGATCTGCAACAGGGTTGGTAAACAAGGAGGCATGGAAAGGATGAGAAGGACTTGGCAAGGTTGGAGGAATGGTCAGAAGTATGGCAGCTAGGATTCAATGCAAAGAAGTGCAAATAATGCACCTGGGAAACAAGAACCCAGGGAAGAATACACAATGGGGGGAGGTAGTAACAACAACAAAAAGGAAAGGGACCTGGGGGTAATCATATCAGATGACCTTAAGGTTAGCAAGCAATGTGAGAAGGCAGTAGGAGGGCTGGGGTATACTGGGATGCATAGGGAGAGGCATCAGCAGCAGAAAACAGGAAGTTGTTATCCCTCTGTACAGACAGTTGGTGAGACCCCATCTGGGTACTCGTCCAGTTCTGGAGACCCCATCTCCACAAGGACATAGACAGGATAAAGGCAGTCCAGAGGAGGGCAACTAAAATGGTGCAGGGTCTGCAAGAGAAGCCGTATGAGGAGAGACTAAAGGATCTTAATATGTATACCCTTGAGGAAAGAAGGAGAGGGGACATGATAGAAACTTTTAAATTCCTCAGTGGAATCAACATAGTCCAAGAGGGTAGCATCTTTCAGAAAAGAGACGGCAAGAACAAGGGACACAATTTAAAGATAGAGGCGGTTCAGGGGCAATGTGAGGAAGTATTATTTCACAGAGAGGGTAGTGGATGCATGGAACAGCCTTCCTGAGGAGGTTGTGGGTCTAAAACTGT
This sequence comes from Neoceratodus forsteri, assembly GCA_016271365.2. Lineage (NCBI taxonomy): Eukaryota > Metazoa > Chordata > Ceratodontiformes > Ceratodontidae > Neoceratodus > Neoceratodus forsteri. The sequence goes on along the minus strand of CM028131.1, from coordinate 253,554,591 downwards.
GGAGAATTCAAGAATGCATGGGACAGACATAAGGCAATTCTGTGGGGGTAGGAAGAATAGGCTGTTGGTTAATTAGGATCTGCGGCCTATCCTGTAGGTAGGGAATGGGCAGACTAGATGGGCCAAGAAGTCCTTATCTGCCATCAAAGTCTATGTTTCCATGTTTCTGTGTTTCTGACAGCAAATAGTTACAAGAAAGCAGTGCAAGTGCACCAACAGTACGAGCAGGTAATAACAGCGGAGGGATACAGAGGATTAGCGAAAGCAGTTGCAGACATTGAGTGAGCAACAGTGGTGTTTCAAAAGTTTTGTAAAGGCAGGGAATGAAGAGTTTTTTGATGGGGAGTACTGAGTTCCAGATTGAGGCAGCTCAGTAACAAAAAGTCTTATAAAGACCTCTGGACATTTCCATTACATTCGATTGGAAGCCAAACCGATGCAACATGTCCTATAGAAAGGGTCAGGACATATCAAAATCCATCTCTGCATCGAGGCTTGCCAGGAACAGGGTTGAAATCGAGAGACTTCAAAATCATAACTTTCCCCTCATTGGGGTATGTGCTGTTTAGAGACTGCATTGTCCTGCAAGCTTAAGAGACAGTGTGTGCTAAGGCTATAGACTGAGCGGCCCAGCCACAGCTTTGTATAGAGAAACCAAAGTGAGAGTGTTGGGGCTAGACATTGAGCCAAAGCCCAGCTGCTGACTGTGTGTCCAGGATGTGCAACAGAGGGTCTAGGGACCATGCCTGCCCTATCCCTAGATCAAAGACGTGGAAGAAGATGTTAGCTGAGAGGATGATGGCAAGAAGCCTGCCTATTGAACAAAGTCTACAAAGGTCTCTGAGGCGGTTGGCAAGGCCAGGCAGGTGATGAACAGAGTTCTTCAGTTCTCCATTACACCAGATCTGCATCCTGGTGCACCACCAACAAGATACCTTCACAGTACCATACTAGATCCAGCCTGCTAAAACCCTTTAAACTTCTGAACTGTAAGTACCCCCAGGCTGCAGCTTTGGGGAGTCTTTATTTAGCTAGCTAGCTAGGTAAAAATCCGTCAGTTAGGTCCTGGGCAGGACTCTGTCAGAAACTTGAGCTATGACCTGAAGTTCAAACAAAGTTACCTGTTTAAAAGTATTGGCCTGAGGGCTGGCCCATCGGTGCAGCAGTAGTACTACTGCCACCCATGACGCCAGTGACCCGGTTTGGGAATGAGCCCGGGAGTTGGAGGGCCGGGCTGGAGGGAGGAGGCTGAGCATCAAGGCAACCGCTTGCTTTGGAGAGGAGGGAGGGCTGAGGCTTGGCTCTTGACTGGCCCCAGGCAGAGGCCTGGGTTACAGCAAGCACCCACCCAGGTAGAGTGGGGAGGTGTGACAGATGTCAGCGGTAATGCCTTGATGTCGGGCACATGTCATGCCCAGAACAAACAGGAAAAAGGCTCCCTGTACTCCGAGGCGATGGATCACCCAGGCGCAGATCCACAGCTCCCTTGCCTGTCCTGAACTGGAGCCCGGTGAAAGGAAGATGTTCAGAATATATGGGCCTACCTCGTCTCACCTCGGGGCAAACCATGGCTACATGGGGTACTACCGCAGGCTCCAGGTAAGAGGGGCAGAGACAGACATGCATAGAGTGACTCCTGAAAGCGTGGAGTGTAGGGTATGGGGAGCATAAATAGAAAGTTCAAAAAAGTATTGGGCCCAACGCATAACATCCCAGCTTGTGATGGCACTTTGCTGCACCCACATCCAAGCCCAGGGCCATTCTCGACAATTCTACAGGGGACATGCCTGACAGCTAGTTTTGGAACACACTCATGAGGGAACAATCTTAGACCTCGTACTTTCAAATGGGGACAGAGGATTTCAGATCTAGAAGTGGTAGCCACCTGGGAACAAGCGACCACCAAACAGTGTGGTTCATGATAAACTTAGCTGTAGAGCCAAGCCATACAAAAGTGAACGACTGGACTTCAGGAGGGCTGATTTTGTCAAATGGAGAGTGCCTCAGAAAAGCACTAGCAAACAGGCAAGAAGGTGGGTGGAGCAACAATGGGGAATCATCAAAACCCCATCACAGAGGCAACAAGCCTTTGTGTGAAGCAAATAAACAAATCAAAATGAAAGAAAAATCACTATGGTTTTAAAAGAAGTGGTGGGAAGGTTAGGGAGAAAAAGATAGCATTCAGGAAGTACAAGGAAACACAGAAGGAGCAGGACAGAGAACTGTACCAGTCAAAAAAGCAGAAGGAAGTGGGGAAGGCAGTCAGAATAGCAAAGGCCCAAACCGAGGAAATGATAGCCAGCTCGGTTAAGAAGGGATAAAACCTTTTATAGGTACATTAGGGAGCAAAGAAAGACTAAGGCAGGGATACTGAGGCTGAATAAAGAGAAAGGTGGTTGGGCAGAGAGTGACAGTGAAAAGCAGGGATACTGAACTAATACTCTGCTCAGTATTCACAAAAGAAGAGCAGGGGAGATACCTAATACAGTCAATAGAAGCACTCTGGATAGGGGAGTTGATATTAGTCCTTTCACAGAAGAAAGGGTTCTGAAAAGAATCCTAAAACTTAAGGTGGATAAAGCAATGGGGCCTGATGGGATCTGCCCCAGAATTCTAAAAGAACTAAGGTAAGAACTAGTAACACCACTGACTACCCTTTTAATAAATCATGGAGGCTGGTGTGGTACCTGAGGATTGGAGGAGGGCAGATGTGATTCCCCTCACAAAAGTGGGAGCAAGACAGAGGCAGGAAATTACAGACCTGTCAGTTTGACCTCAGTGGTAGGGAAAATGATGGAATCACTTTGAAGGAAAGAATTGTTGAGTGCCTAGAGGCTAGTGGGGCACAGAACCTATAGCAGCATGGATTCACAGCCGGAAGTTCATGTCAGATGAATCTAATAGATTTCTTTGACTGGGTAACCAAAGTAGTAGACCAGGGAGGGCTGTGGACATGGCCTACTTAAACTTTAGCAAGGCATTTGACACAGTCCAGCACAAAAGATTAATAAACAAATTAGTCAGCCTGGGAGTGGGTCCCAGGGTGGTAGCCTGGGTAAAACACTGGCTGGACAACAGGAAACAGAGTGTAATAGTAAATGGAGTCCACAGTGAAGAAGGGAGTTACTAGTGGGTACCGTAGGGTTTAGTACTGGAGCCAGTCCTTTTAATGTTTTATAAGTGACATTGGAGAGGGATTGAAGGAAGTATGTCTCTTTGCAGACGACACAAAGATCTGCAACAGGGTTGATATGCCAGGTGGGGTGGAAAGGATGAAAAGGGACTTGGCAAGGTTGGAGGAATGGTCAAATGTATGGCAGCTTAGATTCAATGCAAAGAAGTGCAAGTAATGCACCTGGGAAACAAAACCCAGGGAAGAGTACACAATGGGGGTGAGATACTGACAACAATAAAAATGGAAAGGACCTGGGGATAGTCATATCAGATGACCTAAAGGTGGGCCAGCAATGTGAGAAGGCAGTAAGGAGGGCTGGAGGGATACTAAGATGCATAGGGAGAAGCATCACCAGTAGAAAACAGGAGGTTTTTGTCCCACTGTACGAACAGTTGGTAAGACCACATCTGGAGTACTGTGTACAGTTCTGGAGACCCCATTCCTGCAAGGACATAGACAGGGTGGAGGCTGTCCAGAGGAGGGCAACAAAATGGTGCAGGGTCTGCACCAGAAGACATATGAAGAAAGACTAAAGGAGCTTAAGATGTATAGCCTCAAGAAAGGAGCGAGGGGGATATGATAAAACTTTCAAATACCTCAAGGGATTCAACAAAGTCCAAGAGGGTAGCATCTGTCAGAAAAGAGATGTGTCAGAACAAGGGGCACAATTTGAAGGTAGAGGGGACGGCTCAGAGGTAATGTGGAGGAAGTTTTTCTTCACAGAGAGGGTGGATGCAAGGAACAGCCTTCCTGAGGAGGTCGAGAGTCAAAACAGTGGGGAATTCAAGAATGCATGGGACAGACATAAGGCAATTCTAGTGGGTGGTAGGAGGAAGAAGGCTGTTGGTTAACTAGGATCTGCAGCTTATCCATTAGGTAGGGAAATGGACAGACTAGGTGGGCAACAGCCCTTACCTGCCATCAGATTCTATGTTTCTATGTTTCACCATCATCGCTTTGATGAGGTACCCATTGTATCTGAAAGGACATTGGCAGGGTGCACCCAAAAGTGGGAGGTAGGGAGTTGTGTGAGGTGACATTGTTTACTGTTCTTATTGTTGCTTTAATGCCCTATTTCCTCCTTTCAAAATAAACACTGTTATTAGTTGCATGTGTTATTTGGTTAATATACTTCATTGTGAATGGGGAGACTGCTGTTGTTAGGGAGTGCCCAGGGGCAGCTCATGTATTTTCCTGGGGGTGGTAACCTGTCATTCTCCACAGGTATTCACTGCCATTTCCCAAGGTGGAGGCACCACGCAAACCTTTGTCTACTCAAACCCAGGCCAGGCACCTTGAGGGGTATAGTGTGGATCTGAGAGCCCAGGAGCAGCAAAGATAAGTGAAAGGGTTGTTACACTCATTTATAAAAGACTTTAACTACGCCATAAACATAACAATCCTTAAATTAAACAAACTCAGTAAAGGAACTGAATGTTCTTTACACTCATGAGCCCCTTGTTACACGCACAAACAAATTTACAAATCAAGAACTATTCAGAGTTTCCATTTCTGGTATTTCTTTCATAATCAAGAAAAATCCATATTTTCCTTGCCAGTGTCAGACTGGGGTGAGGGGTTCACCTGAAAGTTGACACAGGGGCCACCTGGAAAATCAATAAGAGAGGGCCCCAGGTGTCACACCATGTCAATATTCTACTTCACTATGATACACTAGCTCTGTGTTTTCATTTTACATTTACTTACAGGGCCCATTTAATTAAAAATAGATGATGAAACCAAAGATTCTCAGAATATAGATGGTGGCCAGGTATCCAACAGTGGGGGCCTACCTGGAAATTTCCAGGTATCCTGGTGGGCCTGTTTTACTCTGTTCCTTACCAGTTTGCCAGAGAAGTCCCTGTTCTTACCCTGCAACAAATGAAACTGATGTTCTGGCTCCACTTGAGGCCTATGTGTGTGTCTTTATGTGTATGTCAGTGGAATTCTGCAGAATTTTGAATTCATGCATTCCATGTTTCAGTTCCATGTGTGTTTATTTGAAGGGGGACATTCTTCTACAGGAATACTGTAGAGTTTTGAATTCTTTGATTCCATGGTAAACAGTCACACAGTGTATTGAATGTGTGGAAAGATAGATGACTGACATGTAGAAACCATTTGTGTAGGGACTAATTTACTTTTTTTAAATTTCTTTATGCTTCTTCTCCAGTCAGACCATGTTCTGGAGGGCACCCCAGACCCATCCCCAGTGTCCACTGGGACCAGTTGCTGGCCTTTTTCCCCAGGGCTTGTTCACCTTGGTGGGTCAGGCAGGAGGCACAGACCCCTGCCAATGATTGGATCCATTTGTGCTGGTGAGCCCAGCTAGCCAGGAGTGGGACCCAGAGCGCCCACCATCATCCAACCGCCATCAATTTTCCCCTGTTTTCTTCCCCAGTTCAGAGGAAGGGCATGCAATGATGCCAATGTCGGTGTTATACATGCTCCCTAGCGCCATGTCAGGCGTCTGCCCTGCTTCTGCCCCTCCATTATGCAGCTGCTAGGTGCAGCCCCTCAGCCTCCGCTTAGGCCATGCTAACACTGACCACTGATCCCCCTCCCAGAGGAGGAGGGCTATCTTTGGGATGCTCCATCCTCCTCCTCCTGGCTGACCCCAGCAACCAGCTCTTACCACAAACATGGGTCGCTGGCATGGCAGGAGATGAGGCACTGATGCCTCAGGCCTCCAAGCCACCAGGCCAGCCTATTTTACATTTTAGCAATATTTTATTATATTTTTGTGGCTTTTAAAACTTTTAGCGTGTTCATTTTTTTTTTTGAATTGCCTATGGACCCATTTTATAAGTGCAGTAAGACACAATGAAGCATTATTATGCTGGTTATACCACGCCCAGAGGTGTAGCAAAGCATGAGGCCAAAATGCCTTACTACACCCTTGGGTGTGTGGTAAAACCAACAGAATCAACACCCCGTCATGTCTTTTTACTTACATAATGCACGCTGAAGAGAAATAGTTGTCACAATGACCCTTGAGAGTGAAGCTCAAGAGGGCTACCTTGGAAACCATTTCATGGGAACCTGCAGTCAGACCCATTTTGTATGCACCACCATTCATTGTTACAATATGTGTATAAAATATGGATAGGAATACCCTGGTTGCAAATGCTTTCTCTCATTCAAAACAGTCTGTTTTCTTTTGAACAGTTTAGAGTCTCAAACAGCAGCTCTATGACAACAGAGGGCGATGTAATACAGCTTGTGACATGGTCAAAACAAGTCAACATCACAATGAGGCTGGCAAGTGAGGTGATACTGAGTTGCATGAGAATATTTGCAGCCACAGTATTCTCCTTTGCCATACATTATAGCATGCTGACACTAGCAGGGAAAGTGCTACTGAGTTGCAAAAGAATGTTTATACCTACAGTATTCAATGTCTCCACACATTTTAGTATGTAAGAACATTGCATCCATAATATTCTTCTTCTTTCATGCTTTAGCATGATGACACTAACATGAGGGATGATACTGAGCACTGTATCCATAGTATTCTTTTTCTGTTATAGCACAATGACACTACTAGGAAAGATAATACTAAGTTGTAGATATACATTGCATCTGCAGTATCCTCTTTCTCCATACATTATAGCATAAGGGCATTAGCAAGATAGGTGATACTGAACTGTATAGGAATGTTCACAACTACAAAAGAAGCCTCACCAATTTGTGGAATAGCATCAAATCCTTTTGGGACAACCTCAATGACATCACTGGGAAAGACCCCAAAATGCTCCAGGTATGCTCACAATCAATAGGGTGCCGTCCTTAGACCTTCTTCTCATTGCCAACTCTCTAAATCATTCCTTCATGGACCTAATCAGCGTGCTCCTGATAACTTTTTCAATCCTCAATACAAATGACCCATAAGGGAAAATTGCTCCACATGATCGACCACTATTTCACTTTATAGTAGTCTCTGAAGCCAATGCCAGAAAATACCTGGGAAATGTACTAGGGACGCAAGACGTAGTGGGACTCCTAGACCTAAAATTTGTTAGCCTCGCACGAAGGAAGTTCTTAGCCCTCTGATGCAAATTATAAACCTTTCGCTTGTCACTCACAATACCCTCAATGCTGGAAATCTGTGACAGTTACTTCCGCGGCATAAAAGTGGTGATCGGAATATGCACATAACTATAGACCAATCTCGAGCATTACCCTCACTCTCCAAGGCCCTAGAGCGGATCGTGGATGATCAACTTGTGGAGTACCTCAACCACCATCAACTGCTGGGTCCTGAACAGCACGGATTCAGGGGTGGCCACAGCACCATCACGGCCTTGCAAGAATTTATGGGATACATCCACCATGCATTAGACCAAGGCCTCCCGGTAGGAGCCACATTCATTGACCTATCAAAGACATTTGGTACAGTGCATCATGGGCTACTCCTCAAACAACTGGCTGACATTGGGCCCCTCTAAAACTTTGGGCTGGTTCACTAGCTGTCTGAGCAACTGCTAACAGCAGGTTAGGATCGGGATGTGATCTCTGACAGCTGACCTGTCAGATTTGGTGTACCACAAAGGTCCACAGTGGGACCACTGCTGTTCAACTTATTCTTACATAACCTCCTGACCTCTAGCTCATGTCAAATGCTCTTTACACAGATGATGCAGTTTTATTCACCAGCAGTCAACGCCCTGAATGTCTGGAGGCAGATCTACAAAGTGGCTTTGCATCTGCAGAGCAGTGGTTTAAGGACCATAGACTGGTCTTGAATTATAAAAGACCAAGACAATGATGTTCTCCACCCCACAAAGCAAACACACAGCCTTCCCACTTGCAATTATGAACGCCAGGGGTGCCACTCGAACTTGTTTGTCACTTCAAATACCTAGGCATCACTACCAATTCCACCCTATCATATGCCGAGCACATCAACATTACTGCAAGGGCCATCAATACCAGAATCGGATCCTGTATCGGCAAAGGCACTGTCTCACACACAAAGCTCTGAGCACTGCCATCAATAGCTTATTCATTTCACTCATTGATTATGGACTGGTGATCTATGGATCTGCAACAGACACAGCCCTCCACTGCATCTCAACCGCAATGAATAAAGCTGCCATCTCCTCACAGGTGCTGCTAGATTCATGCACACCTGTGATCTCTATACTATGGCTGGCTGGCTACAGCTCAGTGGAAGAATCAGGTACCAAACATGCCTCCTTGCCAAAAAGCCTCCTTAAACCTTCTACCAACAGGAGTATGGAACCTACTGACTCCTTCCTGGAGTACATAACAAACCAGAAGCCGCCTCCTCAGGTATTCCATGTGCCAAGGTGCTGCACTACCTTGGCTCAGTGTGGTTTCTCAAACCGGCCTGCCTCTGGACAAAAGCGCACTCAGGACATCTGTGGTGCAGCAGTGATTGCTCTTTAAACACAAACTGCACCAACACCATCTCTACACAGGTACCTCTGCCTGCCCCACTAAATCCCGCCTCAAGTCAGTAAGCCCATTGCCGTAGTCTGCACTTACCCTCTAGCACTTCTTAACCCTGTCACTCTTCCACTGGAGTAGCCCTGACCTTGCACTTCACTGACCCACTGTCCTCTCTCATGGTACTGCCACACCCCCACCTCTCTTCCCTGCCCCTACCCTCCACCTCCTACCCCCACCAACCCCTTCCTCTTACCATTGCCTCTCCATCTTCTCCCTCCTTCTCTCTCTGTCTACTCTACTGATTTTTGTCTCTCCTTGATGCGGCATACATTGTACAATGCCTCAGTATAGTGTAACCATGAACTTTATCTGTATTGTTGTACTATAACATGTGTTTGTATATTTGCTACCAAACACTCTGTATTTGAATGTTTATCACTCTGTACTTGTTAACTGACGTGGAACCACTTAACGAGCATTAGCTCACTGGTGCTAGCAAGATTTCAAAATAAATAAAACTACAGTATTCCCTTACTTCATATATTATAGCATGATGACAGTAGCAGGCGAGGTGATACTGAGTTGTAGATGCAGTGTATCCGTTGTATTTTCTTTCTTCAATTTCCCAAATTCACTCGCTCATTGATTCACCAATATCATGGGTCACCCACCTAGAGTACTGTGTCCAGTTCTGGAAACCTCATCTCTGGATGGATATAGACAGAGTGGAAGTGGTCCAGAGGAGGGCAACTAAAATGGTGCAGGGTCTGCATAATAAGCCCTATGAGATGAGACTGAAGGACCTCAATATGTACACATACACACTGGAGGAAAGGAGGGAGAGAGGAGAAATAATAGAGACTTTCAAATACCTCATGGGCATAAATAAGGTAAAGAGGGAAGAATTTTCAGAAAAAAGATGCTCGAGAACAAGAGGTCACTCTATGAAACTGGAGGGGTTAGAGTCAGTGGAGACAGCTCCACACTGCTTGGGCATGAAGGACATGTATAGCTGAGTATCATCTGCATAGCAGTGAAAACGCAGACCATACTGTCTAATAATGTCTCCCAACAGCAGCATATACACTGCGAACAACATGAGTGACAAGATGGAGCCCTGTGGTACCCCACAGGATAGGGGAGAGGGGAGAGAGGCCAAGGAATAAATCCCCAAAACCACTCTCTGTGTCCTACTCGAGGAATGATCGAAACCATCTGAGAACTGTACCAAACAGTCCACAGTAAAACCACAGGCACTCCAACAACACATCATGGTCCACAGTGTTGAACACTGCAGAGAGATCAAGGAGGACCAAGACTGAACGAGTCCTCCAGTCCCTCGCTATTAGAAGATCATTACGCACAACAAGTCCTGTCTTGGTACTATGTCTCTTCCTAAATCTGGACTGAGAGGATCAGAGACATCGTGGATCATTAAATGATCATCCAGCTGCAACATAACCATCTTCTCAATAACCTTACCCACAAAGGGCAGGTGACAGACAGGTCTGTAATTCACCAGACAGTCTGGGTCAAGGGAGGTTTTTTCAGGAGCGGTCACATGACCACCTCCCTCAGAGGCTCAGGGGAAATCCCCTCTCCAATGACTTCCTGACTATCTTAGCTAGGACTGGGTCAATTTCCTCAACACATCACACCAAGAGGTGTGTTGGGCCTGGGTCAAACCACAGTAAATTAGTCGTAGTGTCTGAACAATTCATGATGTCAGGGAGTGCTCGCTGGTCAAGTCAGACCAGAAAAACCGGTGCCCGCATCCTCCCACCGTCCCTCCACAACACCCAATAGAGGGGGATGAACAGATTCAGACCTGATGGTGGGAACCTTATCTGAAAAAATTGACAGAACTCGTCACATTTATCTTGTGGGCTTTAGTGACACTGTACTTTCTTTGTTGTCTTTACTTAGAATTGTTTTTGAGCTGTTAAAAATTTAAAACGTAGTGGTGGTGTATTTCTTTGCTGTCTTAATTGCTGCATATTTAGTCTTGGCTTGTCTGAATTGCCCTGTAGTTTGGGTGAGGGTGTTAATTGTCTGGCCTCTGACCTCAACTACGTGATAACTGGAGGTGGGGCTTAGTCAGAGTTGAGGTAGCAAGTCAGTTTTATTTTCTCAGAAGAAGCCAGAAGGGAAGGAAACATATTCAATTCAGTGCTTACAGTAACTGGTAATTGCTATTTTTCTTTAAACTTAGATTGTGGGCTTTTAGTGACACTGAACTTTGTTGTCTTTACTTAGAATTGTTTTTGGCTGTTGAAAATTTAAAACATAGTGGTGGTGTATTTCTTTGCTGTCTTTAATTGCTGCAGATTTTGCCCATCCTCCCTCCCCAACTCTTAATTATATGCCCTGTTAAATATGATTGACAGGATCTCAAACACAAGTATAGTAAGGGGTGTGAAGTAGAGGGCATAAGGGAAGAAGCCCACCCTCAGTTCGACAAGTGTTTTGACTCATTTATTTATTTATTGGTTTATTTTCTTTTTAAAAAGAAAAGTATCTGAGGATCAGTGGCAGGATTTTAAGGACAGTAAATTAATAAAAGGGAACTAGGAGAGCTTCAGTAGCAGACAAGTAGTGGAATAGCAGTAAAATTGCAGTATAATGTGGGAGTGGTGCAATGCAGTGGCTGTGGGGCAGCCATATTCAGGCAGACCTTCTGGACACTGAGGTGCTGCCCTATCTGCATGTACCTCTCTGACTGCGGGATGAGGTCGCAGACTCAGAGCGGAAGTAAACTGGGTCAGAGTACCATCACCCTATCCAGAGACCACCCAGTCCAATGCAACTGCCTCAAAGGATGCCGAGAACAAGGAGCACTTGGATGACAGTGGGCTCAGGAGGGTTAGGAGCGTCAGGCAGAGGCACATCCCAGATCCTATTCCACTCATATGACACACTGACAAATGTGGACAACCAAATAGAGGTACCCAGAGAAGTGGAAGGAAAGGATGGGAGGTTAGCCAAGGAGGTGACCTCAACGGGAAAGCAGTGGACCCCAGAGGAGGAGGAAGCAAACCTGGTGGGGGACTCCATCATAAGAGGGATCCAGCTAGGAACACAGGAGGGGAGGACAGGAGGTGAGGTGCCTACCATGTGCCACGGCATGGAGGGATGGAAGGAGACCTGAGGATCACTGGTAAGGCAAGACGAGAGGGTGAGCTGGATGTCATTATCCACCTAGGGACTAATGACCTGGCAAATGGGGTGCCAAAGGAAGTTCAGGAAGAGTTTAGGAAATTGGGGAGGGTCTCAAACAAGTAGCTACTTCTGTCACTTTCTCAGAAGTACTACCTACGAGAGGCAAGGAGAGCATAGGGGTGCATGCACTAGGAACTTTAACTCGTGGTTGAAGAACTGGTGCTGTGAGGAAGGTTTGGATTCATTGGTGACTGAGGGACCCACCTGGAGGGATGGAGGTTTGTTCAAGCCTGGCGGCCTGGAGGGAATCCAAGCACTCAATGATAATTAAATGCTACATTGATCAAGCATTTAAACTAGCAAAGGGTGGCAGGCCAGCAAGGAGGATACCTACTTGCTCACCCCCACAGCTAGCAGTGGAACCAGTGAAACAGAGGAGTGGCTATCTCTACAAAGCAGTGTGCAAAAGATAGATTAGCCAAAGAGGTGGACAGGCAGAAAAGGGCAAAATTCAGCAGAAGGGCAGACAGCAAGGAGAACCAGGATAAAGGTCAACCAAGGAAGGGGCTGAGTAGAACAGCAAAACAGTCTAGGGAGGTCAAATCATGGAAAGCCATGTCAAATGCCAGGAGCCTTAGCAACAAGATGGAAGATCTGGAGGCTGTCACGGTGCATTCAGACCTGGACATTGTGGCCATCACTGAAACCTGGTGTAATGATAACCACAACTGGGAGATGGCCATACCTGGCTACAACATATTCAGAAGAGACAGGGCAGGCAGGAAGGGAGGAGGTGGCACTGTATGTAAAATTATGTAAGGCCACAGAGATCCAAGAGGAACAAAATTGGGGAGAGATACTGTGGGTTAAGCTGGAAAGGAAAATGGGTCCAGCCTTCCACACAGGTGTGGTCTACAGACCACCAGCCCAGGAGGAAGAAACAGATAGGAGTTGATGCTAGCCATCCAAAAGATGGCAGACAAGGGTGAGGTAGTACTGGTTGGAGACTTCAATATTCCAGACATGGACTGGAGCATCCACAGCAGCAGCATCAACTAGGAGCAGATTTATCCTGGACTCCTTCAGGTGCCTTCTCAAGCAACTGGTCATGGAACCAACTCGGCAGAAGGCAATACTGGACCTTGTGCTCACAAACAGGGACAGTGTGATGGGGGTAACAGTGGAGGAGCACCTGAGGAACAGTGATCACCAGTCATTGTGGTTTGAAACCACAGAAAGAGCAGAAACAAACCACACAAAACATGTATCCTGGATTTTAGGGGCAGACTTTGGGAAAATGGGGAGATACTTGAAAGAGGCATTAAGGGGAATGGGGCAGGAATCAGGGGTTGAGGAACAGTGGGCAGTATTTAAATGGGGATTATAAGAGCAACATAATTATGCATTAAGCAGATTAGCAAGAGGAAAATGAAGAGGAGACCATTATGGTTTTCCAAAGAGTTAGCAAAGAAAGTGAAAGCCAAAAGATTGCATTCAGGCAATACAAAAGACACAGGCAGAAGGGATAGGGAGAAGTACCAGGAGAAGCAAATGGAGGCAGGGAGGTCAGTAAGGAAGCCAAAGCTCAGACAGAAGAACACATTGCAAAATCAGTGGGTAAAGGGACAAACCTTTACAGGTATATGAGTGAAAAAGAAAGGCAAAGGAGGGATAATGAGACTGAAGGGGAGGATGTTGGCTGCGTGGAGGATGACAACAGTAAAGCTGACATATTGAACAGGTATTTCTGTTCAGTCTTTACTGAGGAAGAGGAGGGTAATGGGTCTGAAGGAGTACAAGAGGTGAGAATGGTGCAGAAATGGACACAAGTCCCATTACACGAGAAAGGGTCCTGAAGGAACTGGAAGTAATAAGAGTTGATAAAGCAACTGGGCCAGATGGGGTGCACCCCAGGGTCCTTAAAGAACTAAGAGAGGTGGTGGCTTAACCTCTGGCTATCCTGTTTAGCCGATCGCTGGAAACAGAAGAGGTACCCAAAGACTGGAGAACAGCAGATGTAGTCCCCTTATACAAAAGTGGGAACAAAGAGGAAGCGGAGAACTACAGACCAGTCAGCCTCACCTCAGTAGTGGGGAAGATTGTGGAAGCACTACTGAAGGAGAGATGGGTGGAACATCTGGTCGCCAATGGACTACAGGACCCAAGGCAGCATGGTTTCACCAGGGGAGGTCATGTCAGACCAACCTGGTTGAATTTTTGACTGGGTGACTAGGGAGGTGGATCAGGGAGGGCAGTGGACATGGCCTATCTGGACTTCTGCAAGGCCTTTGACACTGTGCCACATAGAAGACTATTACACAAACTGGGGAATATGGGTGGGCAGGACAGTAGTGTGGTGGGTAGGTAACTGGCTGGGCGGCAGAACACAGAGGGTGGTGGTAAATGGCTGTCACTCCACAGAGGAAGAGTGACCAGTGGGGTACCACAGGAATCAGTACTGGGACCGGTCTTATTCAACATCTTCATCAGTGAAATTGTGCAGGACCTAGAAGGCAGAATTTTACTGTTCGCTGATGACACAAAGCTCTGTAACAGAGTAGACATGCCAGAGGGTGTGACAGAATGAGAAGGACCTGCAGAAACTTGAAGAATGGTCAGGGTTTGGCAGTTGAAATTCAATGCAAAGAAGTGCAAGATAATGCATATGGGGCACAAAACCCTGGCACAATATATCAGTTGGGGGTGAGGATATAGCATGCACCAAGCAGGAAAGGGATCTTGGGGTTATCATCTCTGATGACCTCAAGGTAGGGAAACAGTGTGACAAGGCAGCAAGTAAAGCAAATATGATGCTGGGATGCATAAACAAGGGCTTCACCAGCAGGAAAAGGATGTCATAATTCCACTATACAAGACACTGGTGAGGCCCCACCTAGAGTACAGTGTACAGTTCTGGAGATCTTACCCACGTAGGGACATAAACAGGGTAGAGAAGGTTCAGAGGAGGGCAACAAAGATGGTGCATGGATTGCATCACAAGTCCTATGAGGACAGGTTGAAGGAACTGAACATGTATTCCCTGGAGGAGAGGAGGAGAGAGGGATATGATAGAGATATGCAAGTATCTTAGAGGGAGGAACAGGGTGCAGGAATACACTATTTTTAAGTGAAAAGATGTTCCAAGACTAGAGGGCATGGGATGAAGTTGAGAGGAGGACGATTCAGAGGAAACGTGAGGAAGAATTTCTTCACAGAATGGGTGGTGGACAAGTGGAACACCCTGCCAGAGGAAGTGGTGGGGCTGAAACAATCATGGGATTTAAGAATGCATGGGATAGACATAAAGGAATTCTGCAGGTCAGGGTAAGGGCAACAGACTTCTAGGAAAACATAAACTGAACTTACAAGCTCGAATGGGCAGACTGGGTGAGCCATAGGCCCTTATCTGCCGACACTGTCTATGTATCTATGTCTATGTATCTTGTGATAAAACTTCTCAGACTGAAGACAGATTGGACTGGACAATACGTCCACAGTCCGGAGGAGCTGAGCTGGTCAATTTCATGCAGCAGCAATCTTCCTGGATGGGAACTCTGCCTTCTTAAGGGTGACTGTCGATTGACTGACTTTATAATTATCCATCAATCTAAGTTTGTCCTCAACCAGATCTGTCTTCCGCCAGTGCCTCTCCAAACTTCACCCCACTCTCCTCAACTACTTCAAGGCCCCATCAAACCACGGGGCCCTCAGGCGAAGAGTGAGGGGCGAACACAGGCGGGAGTTATTAATCCAGGGCCACAGTCACTGCCTTGTTATAGGCTAGTACCAGAACCCTGGATCTAAGCATTCACTTGGCATACTCAATAGATCCAGTACCGCCATTAGACCATCTGCCACACCCCTTAAGGGGCAGTACGGACTATCTCCTAGGAGCAGACCCATTTGGAGGGCCGTGAAACTGAACCCTATGGTGTGATGATCTGACCACATGCCCAGTGGTATATTAAAGCATGAGGCCAAAGTGCCTGACTACACCCCTGGGTATGTGGTAAAACCAGCAGTATCAATGCCCCATTGTGTCTTTTTACTTACATAATGCAGGCTGAAGGAAATGGTTGCCACAGTTACCCTTGACAGTGAAGCTCAAGAGGGCTACCTTGGAAACCATTTTATGAGAACCTGCAGTCAGACTCATTTTGTTGCTTGCATGCATGTGCAAGAAACATAGTGCCATCATCTGAGTTTTAGAGGTGTGGCAGCCATCTTCCAATTCAGTCAGTGTGTTTGCAGGTGCGGTCCCAGTTCTCCAGTGAATGCTGCTGCTGTCTATGACAGCAGTTGAAAATGCAGTGGCATACAGTTGAAAGGGAGGCTCTGCTTCAGTGAGCAGAGCTCCCGCCCACCTGCGCATGCCGCATATTACGTGCTCATGGTACTTCTGCGCACACATTGTATAGCGATGGGGTTGCCTAATCCCGTTGGCTCCACGGCTCCACACCCCCCCAAGATCTTTCCAGGTGCCATGCTGGGAGACCATCCCAGCGTGGCAAATATTTGTTATGGGCGATGAGGGTGCCCAATCCCCGTCCGGCTCCAGGACCCCCAAACAGTCTTTCCAGCTGCCATGCTGGGATCCCACTCCAGCATGGCAAACGTCCGCTGATTTCCTAAAAAAAAAAAAGACATAAAACCTATAAACAAAATAACCTTCTCTCGGTGACGGTCTCTGTGCCCCCTCCCACCCACACCCACCCTCTGTGCAGTCTGCCTCCTCACCGCAACCTTACCCATACTTACCTCCAGAGTCCAGCGCATGATCTTCAGTGGACTGGGAACACGCCTGACCCTTCAAAGCTGACCACGAGCTGAAGAAATGCCAGTAAGCTGTATAATGGAATAAATAGTTGTTTTTTCAACTTTGATGCATATCTCAGGCATTTTTTGAATTTGGCACCACATTTCAACATGGGGTTTTGGGACCCCTCCTCATGAATTCTGAAACTGTCATGGCATTACTCAGGCCGAGGGTGATTTCATGGGCACGCGAAATCACCTTTCGGGACCGATTACAAAATGACAGTGCCAGTGTTCATAAGGTGGGCTCCAGAAAGCTTATGTTGCAAATTTGTGAAAACATTCTAAAATGACTGTTTTATGAGTGTGCATTGCGCAGTTCCTATGCACGCCGTAAGTTTGCGAATTTTCAATATTTTCACTCTAGATTTTAATATTGCCATTTTACCACATCTCCTTATGAGCAGTACAGCTGTCATTTTCACATCTTGCCCAAAATGTGTTTTTCGCATATGGCGCACAGTGGCACAGTCAGTGTGCACAATCAACGTTGGGACAGATTAAGAAAATCACAGTGACAGTTTTCATGAGCAGAGGTCTTAAAATGGCTATGTTGAAAATTTGGTAAAAAGTCCATAAAATTACTGTTACGAGTGAGCATTGTGCAGTTTCCACGCACCCTCATAAGTTCATGAATTTGTAATATTTTCAGTACAGATTTTCACCAGTGGCGTTTCTTCCACTTCCTTATGAACAGTACAACTGTCACTAGGCACAGTGGATGTCTTCAGCACTGACAAATGCTTGTTTCATATGCACCACCATTCATTGTTACAATATGTGTTTAAAATATGGATGGGAATAACCTGGTTGCAAATGCTTTTTCTTTCAAAACAGTCTATTTTCTTTGAACAGCATAGAAGTCCCAAAGAGCAGCTCTATGACAATAGAGGGCGATGTAATAAGCTTGTGACATGGTCAAAACAAGTCAACATCAGAATGAGACTGGCAAGTGGGTGATACTGAGTTGCATGAGAATATTTGCAACCACAGTATTCTCCTTTGCCATGCATTATAGCATGCTGCCACCAGCAGGGAAGTCCTACTGAGCTGCAAAGAATGTTTATACCTACAGTATTCAATGTCTCTACACATTTTAGTAAGTAAGAACATTGCATCCGTAGTATTCTCTTCTTTCATATGTTTTAGCATGATGACACCAGCAAGAGGAATGATACTGAGTTATACATGACCACTGTATCCATAGTATTCTCTTTCTCTGTTATAGCACAATGACACTAGTAGGAAAGATAATACTGAGTTGTAGATGTACATTACATTGGGAAGGCTAAAGCCGAGGTTCAGTGTGGAGGAATAGCTCCCCACATCCCTAAAGGCCAGCCTCCACGGCAGTTCCCAGCTTAGTGCATTGTGGAACACTCCCCTTCACAAATGCTGGGCTTCTGTGGACTCATGTGGTTGAGCCTCCTTGCTTTGCTTTACCTCCAGTTTCTTCCCTCCCCCGATTCTCCTCACCCATTTTACTTGTGTTGTTTTCCCACTCCTCATTACTCCTTTCCCCTTTTGATTTCTGTGCCCTCCCTGCTTTCTGTCCCTTGTTGTTATCTCGTTCCCTATCTCGTCCCTGTGCTCCGTCTTTTCTTTGTTGTTGTTCATTTGCTTGCTGTGTTTCTTGTGTTGGTTTCTCTCCTCTTTGGGACAGCCGCCCATCCTGCAGCACTTCTGGGATCATGCAAGCTCCTGTAGCTCTCCCATTCGGTGGTACCATGGTGCATCTCACCCTGCTGGACCTCGTGTGTCCCATCCTGCCAGCTTCTGCATGTCTTTCCCTATGGTTCCTGTGCATGCTGTCTTCTGTAGTTGCAGTTGAGTGCCTCATGGAGCTGGATCTTCATTCTCTGTGGGCTTCCCAGTACTCCTAATCCACTGCCATATCCTGCCTCATTGCTACTGGGGATGACCCTCCTCATCACCACCATGGCTCAGTTTCAGCTCCGTGGCTGTCCAGTTTGCTTGTGGCCTACTTGGTTGTCTCTGCCTCCCACTCCTGTGCTATCACCAGTTCAGGCCACGTGTTTTGCCATGTTTTCCTTCCTTCCTCTTCTAGTGCAGTGGTGCCAGCATTTCTGCCTGCTTCTTCATGCAGGTTCTGTGGAAATGTGGTCCTTTCCTCCCTTTGTCTGTCTCGTAAACTCCCACCCTGTCACTGGCACCATCCATTGCGACCAGGATCTGATTTTCTCTGTGCCCCTTTTCTGGACATCCCTCCACAGCACCCTATTGTGGTACCCTGAAACCAATTCTCTCTCAAAAAAACAAAACTTCTCTGTCCTGCCCTCCCTCTATCCGTGGCTCTCCTTGTCTGCCTGCTGTCTCCTTCTTGGAGCTCCTCCCTTCCCTGATGATCTAGTTTTCGGCCCCCATCCCCATTCTCAACCTTGTCCTGTGCTCCCCTGGTTTTCCTTTTGGGCCTTTTGCCTCGCTCCAGCACTTCATCTCTGCCCTTCTACCATCCAGTCCTGTGCCACCTCTGACCCTAGTCTGGTGCCTGCACCTTACCATTTACTCCCAGCATCTATACCCCTGCTCAGCCTCAAGATTTTATGTTTCCTTGTTCTACCCTAGTGCTTCCTCACCTTCTAGCCTGCCAGTTTCCTGCAACGTTCACACCTGCTCCCTCTTCCCGCCTTGCAGTGCTCCCTAAATCGCATCATTCACTCTCCTTATGTAATCTGTATTGTCAGGTATTATTCATTCTGCGTGACTACTGTATTATTTGATTTCTGTTCCCAATTTGCCTATGGCTTGTCCTTCCATAGGCCCCTGCCAGTCCCAGATCCTCTTTCAGGTTCCTACCCTACCATCATTTCAGTTGCCGTTTGGTCTTGAAGATGCTCAGCTTGCAGCTCCCTGTTTTTTCCACAGCGAGGGACTAGGGTGTTCGGGCGGGCATCGTAGCTCCGATTAGCAGGAACCTGCTTCTTGTAAGCTATATGATCTGCCCTGTCCTCCTGCCTACATGGCTTCTGCTACCCTCGGATAAATCATTACCCTTGCTGCCTACTCAGCCTTCAGTTATTCATTGCATTCCATTACTGCCCAGCATGCTCCTCCCTGGATTACTCTATCTCCATATTGATGGCATTTATGGTAACTTCCTCCTCCCATTCTCCAACTTTGACTTGCTGCCTTCCCTTTGTCCTGCCTATTCTGTTTCCTTACCTATGCCTAGACAGCTCAGCTGCTCTTTCCTTGCTCAGCCCAAACCAGCAGTTTTCCAATCTCCATCCTTAACTCTGCCTTCTGAGGCACTGGCGAGGTAGACTTGCCCTGTTTGCCAGGGACGGAGTCTGTTTCAATCTATGTGCCTTCTTACCCTGCTGGTTTCTTCCCAGCCACTATCAGTTGTACTAACACCCTGACATCCTCCGTCATCATATCTCTGCCAGTGTGGCATCAAGTGAAGGTTAGCTCACCCTGACTACCAGGGATGGGAACCTGTATCTTCAATCTACTGGTCAATTTACTGCATTCTATTCCTGATAACCACTTGCCACCTTTCCTTCAGGAACGGGACCACCATACCCCATTTGCTTCAATCTACTGCTTCAACCAACTGCATTCTGTATCTGATACCTCATTGCCACATTCCCACTGGGAACAGGACCACTATACCCCATTTGCCTTTCAATCCTACCTCACCCGACTACATCTTGCACTTTCATGGACTTGATGTACTTGTTCCTGCATTGGCCTCTTCCATTCTGGATTGGACCATGACAGCTTGTTCAGTCTCCACCTCCACTCAATCCAACAGACTCATGAACTTCTTTGCTGCTTGTCTTCCACCTCTTCCTGTGCTCCTGGGCATCATTGTTGTGGCTTGCCTTTCCGGCTCAACTTCATTCGACCTTCAGTCCTTCAGCTCCATGCTACCATCTCCTCCCTCATTCCTATACTGGATGTCTCTATTGCCTTATTGCCTTCCTCATAGACATGTCTGCTGCATTCCCTTTGCTTCTTGGTGGATCTGTGCCATTTGGTCCTCTTCAAGGATGTGTGCCTAAAGCCTTCTTCAAGTTTTCCTCTGCTGCTCCCTTCTCTCAGTCAGTGGTCTTCCAGCTATGAATCCAGTGCTTTCCTTATCTGCAGTACTTTTTCTGTCAGCAATTCTAGTTTGCCATCTCCTTCGGAGGTGGGAACCCATTCCCACCATGGCAGGACCTTGCTACTGAGATGTTCCAGTTCACCAGCTCCTTTGGAGTGGTACCCTCACTCCTCAACTTTGCAGCATCTCAGACCTGGATTTGTTGCTTGGTTTGGCATGGATCTCCACCAAGGTCTGACTCAGCTTTTCTGCATTCTATTCTCATATGCTGTGGCATCTACCCCAGCCCCTGCCTTCCCCACACCTGCTGATGTCTGTACTACTTGGTCTCAGCCATCTTCTTATCCTGCTCATCCTTTGGTCAGTGGACTTCTGCTTAGACTATTCCCTCGGTCCCAGGGCTGCCTTCCTCCTCACCACCCTGGCAACTTGGGGCACCTGCTTGTTTACTGTGTCTCTTTTGGGCATTCCTACAACTATCGATG
Source organism: Neoceratodus forsteri (assembly GCA_016271365.2). Lineage (NCBI taxonomy): Eukaryota > Metazoa > Chordata > Ceratodontiformes > Ceratodontidae > Neoceratodus > Neoceratodus forsteri. The sequence continues at coordinate 253,533,473 of CM028131.1, read as the reverse complement.
TCAGCATCCCTGCCAGGTCAACTACTCCTACCCGCTCATCCATCTCATACGCCTACCTCAGACATCACAACAGCTCCTTCCAGTGTCCTATGAAGTACATGTTCTTCTCACCTGAGGATACCTTATTCCAGCAACATCCCTTTAATAGCATGCTCTATAGACTGTTACATCACCATAAAGTCATTAGTACCTCCCAATAACCTCCACAGGACACATTTCTGTTTTTTATTTGACTGGACCATAGAAGATTTCATCTCTCAACCATCTCTGCAGGATGCTTCCTCATATATTCTATTATTTCAAGCAGTATGGGCATCACTATCTCCCATGTCTCCATAGGATCCAAGATTTAGTGGAGTCTCCTTCACTCCTATATACTTTCACTGAAAATGTGACTTTAATTCCTTCTAAGATGTACCAACTCCTTAATAATTATAACTGTTAAGGATAATGGGAACTGCAGGGTACCTCATAGTAATACTGGCATCATCCGTTATATCTTCCCTCATAGTCTCCTCCTAAAAGTGCTGCTTCAGTTTGATCACATTATTCGACTTGTACTCCTTAATAGCCATTGGATGTTCCTAAGACCTTCTCCAGCTACTATCCCAGAACATGTATCATTGGATATTTGGTGCCTAGCTGCCTTGCGAGTTACTCTGTCAAGCCACCATTCCTGGGCCCTGGACATCTCCATAATTCATAAAGTTATCTACATCTCTTCATCAGGTTACCTAAATCATGCCAATTACCCTTCCAACTGTCCTTCTAAGCCATCCATCAGGAGTTACCTACCATACTCATTCTGGCAAATACCGCACCGAGAGTAGGCTTCCACTGATTCCTGATTCAGCACTTCTGAATTGACCTGTTTGTCTCACTGTCCCAGTCATGCCCTGTTACAGTCCTATATCTGAGTAAGCAGGCTAGGCACCCATTGCATTCTATGCTGCTCTCAACTTTTTTTACCACTTCAGTCCACAGACCTATTTGATGACCTGTTCTCAGGACTCCCTCAGCATTCAAACATTGAATGTTCCAGCACTGCAAAGCCTCCATAGCCACTCAAGCTCCTGCCCCGGCAATGAAGCCACAGCAATAACAGCATCCATCATTTCTCATTAACAGTCTTTCCTGAATATGAGCCTATGAAAATCTCATTATAGCAACAACTCTATTCAACCTTCAAACTCATTGTGCTGAACTTTCCAGTTAGTCCCATCGATATCCAGTTACCCTCTCTACAACATATACCACCAACTTGCATCGGTTCTACAATCTTCCATGGTAACCCTCCTACCAGGTACCTAAAGCTTCTGTCTGAATCTTTGATAATCTCCATAGATGCCTACATAGCAACATATCGCACACTGCTGAACTCCGCCTTCAGACTCTGATCTCAATGTCAAGCCCGCTACAAAGTCTGATAGATTACTCTATGAATTTCTTAACCATCATACTTCCCACAGTTCAGAGTCTGCAGCCCATTCCTCAACTCATGCTTTTCATGCTCACATTGACTCTGTAACCCATTGGAATATCAACCTACTTCACATCAGAATTCTGGACCACGTTCACTCCTTTTCCAGCTGGACCTAATCCATATTCATGATCCAGATGCTCCTTCAGAAATCTTCAGCCTTAGAATCATCCTTCCAGAATGCATCATCCAGCAGACTCCGAAAATAAACATCATCTCTTCAAGCTGTTCACCTTTCTCAGAAATTAGAATATGTTTGCTAGAACCTAGGTTCATCTCCTCTTAGTTTGCCTGGTGGACGGCGGGTCAGTAGCCATGGGTCCTGAGAGGTTTTCTTCATCTGTTTTCTTCCTGTACTGCATGCTATTGATCACACTCTCATGGACGTAATCTTTTGGGTTTTCTATTCCCTACTCACTACCTGGCTTACCTACCAAGGTGGTATAGAGAAAGCCAAAAGTAAACTACAGTTACATAAGCACCACTAACCCCATACTCTGTTCACCAGAACATTGAACCACAGTATCCTCTTTCTCCATACATTATAGCATGATGGAATTAGCAAGATAGGTGACACTGACTTCCATCTGACTGAAGTCCATCTTCTTCCAAGTTGTGTACTGGGTGTGCTTTGAAACAACTGAGAAGCTGTGTGGGATATACTATATTGGACTAAATATCTGTAACTAATCTCTCTCTTGCTTACATCTGAGAGAAGTTTTCCTCACTTTACAGTGGTATTGCTTTGTGTTTAATTATTTTAGTTTTAATTCAGGAAGGGGTTTTCAAAACTGCTTATCTTGTCAGCATCTTCAGAAGGGCTGAAATAACTGCATATTTGATTTTCCTTTGTGGCTAACAAACCACCAGGCTGTTTGGGGCTGGAGAGGTTTACCTGTGTCTGACTTGGATGTCTGGATTTTCTCTGTTTGATTAGCAGGTACTTTCTCTGTCAAATTGTTGTGTAGGGTATCTTGCTGACAGGAAGGCACTCATCACAGTGGTGGGTGAGAACTTTTAGCTGATTGCTTTGTGAGGGCACAATTTAGGTCCAACCCTTCCCACCCCTCACCCAACCCACCCCTGGAAATAGTTCCTTTATACCTGAGGTTCTGACATCATTTCCTCAAGAGTGCAAGGTGCATATCACTGTCATATCCTCTCTAGCACACTGCACTGACAATATAAGCATACACATTGTATAATATATATATATTTCTATATAATCAATCACACACGCACACACGCACACACACACACACACACACACACAAATACAAACAAACAAAAAAAACAGTAGATAAACATGTGGGGAGTAGTGCAATGTAATGGCTATGGGGCAGCAGTCTTCCGGGAGTCTTTCTGGAGGCTGAGATGCTGCCCCATTTGCAGACAACTATCTGCCCTGAGGGAGGAAGTTGCCCGTCTTCAGGCCGCACTGGACAGTAGTAAGGAAACCTTCCCCAGGCCACACTGGACAGTAGGAAGGGAACCTCCCCATCCAGGAGCACTAGCGCCACCACCACTACCTCAGAGGTTGTGAAGAAAGCACAGCAGTTGGACCACAGTGGGCTCAGAGAGGGTGAGGATGGTGGAACAGAGGCACACCCAGTCAATTGTTCCACTCCACAATCCATACACTATTCTGGGGAGCATAGCTCCCCTATGGATGCACCGGCAGAGAAGACTGATGACAACTGTCACAAGGAGGCCCACAGGAAGGAGGCAGAGGACACCACAGGAAAGGAAGCAGCTCCTGGTGGGGACTCAATTATTAGGGTATAGAACTGGGGAGCTGGGATAACTGAAGTAAGGTGCCTGCCTGGTGCCATGGCTTGAGGGACAGGAAGCGCATCCTCAGGATCACGAGAACAGCTGCAAGGGAGTCTGAGCTGGACGTAATTGTCCACCTAGGGACAAATGACTTGGCTCATCATGAGATTAGAGCAGTGCAGGAGGACATTGCAGAGTTGGGGAGGGCCTAAGACAAGTAGCACACACAGTATCCTTCTCAGAGGTGCTGCCTGTCAAAGGCATGGGGAGGTGAGGGTAATAGCACCATGCAGTTTAATGAATGGTTGAAAAATGGTGCGGAGCACAGCGGTTTGGCTTCATTGGGGACTGGGGTTCCACCTGGAGGACACCAGCCTATACTGGCAGGATGGTCTGCATCTGTCCAGGAAAGGAACAAGTCTTTTGAGCAATTGGTTTAAATGCTTCATTGGCAAGCTTTTAAACTAGTGAAAGGGGAGGCACTGACAAGCAGCAGGAAAATCCCATCCTCTCCCTACAAAACAGGGTACTAAATGAGAAAAGACCGAGGTAGAACGGTCAGTGGGGATGCTGCAACAGAAGGTAAAGCCATCAAAAATGGAGAGCAATGAGTACCAATGCCGTAGTCTGGGTAACAAGCTTCCTGAATTAGTGGCCTTGATGGAGAAGGAACATCTGGATATCGTGGCAGTCACAGAAACATGGTACACACAAAAACATGATTGGGACATAAACATACCAGGATACACTATCTACAGGAGGGACAGGGAGGGTAAAAGAGGAGGAGGAGTAGCTCTTTACATAAGGGAAGGAATAAAAGCAACAGAACAAAAGGGTAAACAGGGAGGAGAAGAAGCACTGTGGGTAAATTTGGAGACAGGCAATGGCACCACAATCCGCACGTGGGTTATATACAGACCCCTCTCTCAGGGGAGGAAATGGACAAGGAAATGATAGAAAGTATACTTAGAATGGCAGAAAAAGGGAGATATTGCTGATGGGTGATCTGAATATGCCAGATGTTAACTGGAGTGCAGTTGCAGCTGCCACTTCAAAGAGTTCAGTTATTCTAGATGCCCTACAGGGGCATGCCTTAGACAACTAGTACTGGAGCCCACTCGAGGGAGCAATATTAGACTTGATTCTCTCAAATGGAGATGGAGAGAGGATCACAGATGTAGAAGTGGGTAGCCATCTGGGAACTAGCGACCATCGAACAATATGGTTCACAGTAAACACAGCAATAGAGTCAAGCCATACAAAGACAAAAGTACTGGACTTTAGGAGGGTTGACTTTGCCAAAATGGGTGAGTGCCTAAGGAATGCACTAGCAAATGGGCAGGAAGGAGGGTGGAAGAACAATGGGGAATAATAAAACTGCCATCACAGAGGTAACGATTACGTTAGATAAAGACTACTACTCCTCATGTCCATCTTCACATCTGAGGCCTCTTCCTCCTGACTAATGAACCCTCTGGTACCTCTACTACTTCTGTCTCTCATCCAAACTCACTCCCCCTTTTTCCTGTCCTCTCACTTACTCTCCGCTCATCACCTTCCCTCCTCTCTAGCCTCCTTTTGGCGCCTAATGATCACCCTCTCCTGGAAGTTTCCTTAACCTCGAAATTGTCTACTCGCTTGAACCTGTTATAGCTTGTTTTTCTATGAAACTTAAAACTTACTGCCTTAAACTGTTAATAGCAAATTTATGGTGTAACTTTCCTGTCTGGTTTTACCTGTAATGTGTATCGGTGCTTTGTTGAATGTTCTTTGTGACGTGGAACCTTTGTAAAAGAGCCCTGGCTCAAAGGTATTAATTCCTAGACTAATAAACTAAACTAAAACTAAACTAACGAGCCTTGTGAAGCAAATAAACAAAACAAAACGATGTAAGAAACCACTATGGTTCTCAAAGGAAGTGGCAGTGAAGGTTCAAGAGAAAAGAAAGCATTCAGGAAGTACAAAGAATGCAGAAGAAGCAGGACAGAGAACTGTATCAGTTAAAGCAAAAGGAGGCTGGGAAGGCAGTCAGAACAGCAAAGGCCCAAACCGAGGAAAGATAGCCAACTCAGTTAAGAAGGGGATAAAACCTGTTATAGGTACATCAGGGAGCGAAGGAAGACCAAGGGAGGGATAGTGAGGCTTAATAAAGGGGAGGAGGGTGGGCAAAGGAGACTGTGAAAAGGCAGAAATACTAAACAAATATTTTTGCTCAGTATTTACAAATGAAGAGGAGGAGGTACCTAAAACAAACAGTAGAAACACTCTGGATACAGAAGGATACCAGCCCATTTACAGAAGAAAGGGTTCTGAAAGAACTCTCAAAACTGAAGGTGGACAAAGCAATGGGGCCTGATGGATTCATCCCAGAATTCTAAAAGAACTAAGGGTAGAACTAGTGACACCACTGACTACCCTTTTAACAAATCATGGAGGATGGGGTGGTACCCGAGGACTGGAGGAGGGCAGATGTGATTCCCTCTCCAAAAGTGGGAGCAAGGCAGAAGCAGGAAACTACAGACCTGTTAGTTTAACCTCAGTGATAGGGAAAATGATGGAATCACTTCTGAAGGAAAGAACTGTCGGTATCTAGAGGCCAGAGGGCACAGGACCCAGGCAGCATGGATTCACAGCGGAAGGTCATGCCAGACAAATCTGATAGATTTCTTTGACTGGGTGACCAAAGTAGTAGATCAGGAGGGCTGTGGACATGGCCTACCTAGACTTTAGCAAGCATTTGACACAGTCCCACACAAAGATTAATATACAAGTTAGCCAGCCTGGAAGTGGGTCCCAAGATGACAGCCTGGGTAAAGAATTGGCTGGAGAATACTACACAGAGAGTAATAGTAAACGGAGTCCACTCAGAAGAAAGGAGGGTTACTAGCAGGGTACCGCAGGTTCAGTATTAGAACTGGTCCTCTTCAATGTCTTTATGCTTGCATTGCAGAAGGACTGGAAGGAAAAGTATGTCTCTGCAGATGACACAAAGATCTGCAACAGAGTTGATGCACAGGGTGGGGTGGAAAAGGATGAGAAGGGACTTGGCAAGGTTAGAGGAATGGTCAAATGTATGGCAGCTTAGATTGAATGCTAAGAAGTGCAGAATGCACCTGGGAAACAAAACCCAGGGAAGAGTGCACAATGGGGTGAGATACTAACAACAACAAAAATGGAAAGGGACCTGGGGTAGTCATATCAGATGACCTAAAGGTGGGCAAGCAATGCAGAGGGCAGCAAGGAGGCTGGGGATACTGGGATGCATAGGAGAGGCATCACCAGTAGAAAACAGGAAGTTATTATCCTTTGTACAGACAGCTGGTGAGACCCCATCTGGAGTACTGTGTGCAGTTCTGGAGACCCAATCTCCGCAAAGACATAGACAGGATGGAAGCTGTCAGAGGAGGCAACTAAAATGGTGCAGGGTCTGCACGGAAGACATATGAAGAGAGCGAAAGGAGCTTAATATGTATAGCCTCGAGGAAAAGGAGGAGAGGGGGACATGATAGAAACGTTTAAGTACCTCAAGGGAATCAACAAAGTCCAAGAGGGTAGCATATTTCAAAAAGAGGTGTGCAAGAACAAGAGGGAAGAATTTGAAGATGGGGGCTCAGAGGTAATTTAAGGAGTATTTTTTCACAGAGAGGGTTGTGGATGCATAGAATGGCCTTCCAGAGGAGGTTGTGGAGTCAAAATCAGTGGTGGAATTCAAGCATGCGGAGGACAGTCATAAGGCAATTCTAGGGGTGGGGTAGGAAGAAGTAGGCTGCTGGTTAACTAGGATCTGCAGCTTATCCAGTAGGTAAGGAAATGGGCAGACTGGGTGGGCTAGCGGTCCTATCTGCCGTCAAATTCTATGTTTTTATGTTTCTATGTTTCTATGACTTGTACAAGAATATTCACAATACAGTATTCGCTACTCCATAAATTATAGCATGATGACTGTAGCAGGAGAGATGATACTGAGTTGTAGATGCAGTGTATTCATAATTTTCTTTCTCCATACATTATGTCATGGTGACGCTAATAGGAGAACGAGTGATGCTGAGTTGTATATGATATGAATATTGTATCCACAGTATTCTTTTCCATACATAATAGCAAGGAGGCAACACTGAGTTGCATAGAAGTGTCTGCAACCACAATATTCTCCTTCGTCATAAATTAACATGACAGCACTTATAGGGGAGGTGATGCTGAGCTATATAAGAATATTTGTATTGCAACCACAGTATTCTCCTTCTATATACATTATATTATGATAACAATAGCATTATAGCATGATTATACTAACATGAGGGGTGATACGAGTTGTGTATGAATGTTGTATCCATTGTATTTTCTTGCCGCATTATAGGATGATGTCACTAGGAGGAAAACAGGTAATACTAAGATGTATATGAATGTTGCATCCACCGTATTCTCTTTCTGCATAGGTTATAGCATGATGACACTAGCAGTAGAGGTGATGAGTTGGGAAAAACATTTGCAACCACCATATTCTCCTTCTCCAAATGTAATTTGGCAGGGCAAGGCAAGGCAATGCAATGCAATCTATTTGTAAGGCGCCCATTATGAGGCTCTGAAATCACACCAGACTAGCAGAAAAGTCAGCAGTGATGTGCTAGAGGGGCCTCAGAGGCATTATAGAGGCACTTCTTAAGTTTTGTTCCTAATAAAATGAATGGGAGAGGAAGAGGAAGAGTAGGATCCAATTGTTAATGCCTGACAGCCTGTTGTTAAATAGTTGGCAGCATTTCACTGAAAGTCAGGGAACATAGCTAGAAGATATAAATTATAACAATTTAAAACAGTTTTATTTGGACCCAAAAGCTATGCTAAATAAAAAGTTTTTTTGATAACTGATTGAGCTCCTCCAGTGTCTGACAGGAGAGTTCCATAATGGGGCAAATAATGACTGCTCAATGTATCTGTATACAGTCCCTGCACTACCAGTATCCAACCCATCACTTTGATAAGTGCTTTCAGCTATTTTGTGTTATGAATGGGGCTATATAAAGCAAAATTGTATACTATGCTATTCTTTATAGTAATTTGCAGCCTTGGGAAAAATTATAATGCAAGCATTCTGAACACTGATATAACAGTAGCGTGAGCATTTGGCATTTTCTTCCATTTTCCTACTGCAAGGAGTATATGGGGAAGAAACTGACAGGCCAGCATGGACTATTAATAGTATGTGTGAGTGGGAGCCTAAAAACACTATAAAATAAAATTGATAATTTAAAAAATAATGAAGGAAACTAATCATTTCACTTAAAAGAGTAGTAAAATCAGCAATGTGGGTTTTGTTGTTTTGAAACATGGAAATTATTTAAATGTCAAATTTGAGCACATGAATTCTAGCAATAAAATGTATGCAATAAAAAAAGCAAATTGCTCTTCTCCTGCATATCTGGTTTTAATGTAGCAGACTAGAACAAGAATCCATGGACACTACGTCACCTTCATATGTATATTCTAGTACAGACAGAATATAGTGGGGCAAAAGTTTTCTGATGGTAATTTGCACTAAGTGTGAGACAGGGCTAGAGCCAACTTTGGTTTGGCTAAATTTGGGGCCTGAAAATTGATTCAGATTTGCTAATCCAATTCCACAGCTTTGGTACCCAGTGCTGTAACTGGCATAGGGTTAACTAGACTACAAATGAGTGGGGTGCCTTGAGGTTAGGTATGAATTGCTGTAGCATACTTGTGGTAGGTGGTGTTGGCAAGCATCTGCTGTGCACTGCTGTTTGTGGTGTTGTGACAGAGTCTGCAAAACCCAATAAGACTTCCACAGCCAGGTATGAGCTACAGTGGATCAGAGGTTTGCTAGGACAGCAGGAAGCAGAGGAGAGCTGGATGTCATTGTCCACCTGGGGACAAATGACCTGGCTAGAGATGAGGCTGGAATAGTAAGGAGGAGTTCAGGGAGCTGGGGAAGGGGTCTTACATGGTAGCACGCTCAGTGTTTTTTTTTGGAGGAGCTGCCTGTCTCGCCATGGGGAGGATAGAGTCGCCATATCAGGATCTTCAGGTCATGGTTGAAGAAGTGGTGCAGAGAGGATGGGTTCAGCTACATTGGGGACTGGGGTCCCACCTGGAGGGATAACGTCCTATACAGAGGAGATGGCCTGCACCCATCCAGGAGGGGAACCGCAGTCCTTAGTGAACATTTCAAATGTTACATTGCTGAACATTTAAACTAGCTGAGGGAGGTGGTGGAAGGAAGAAGGAGGCATTAACTGTCCCCTCCACAGGCTGAAGTAGTCTATAGGGAGAACTCTAAGGGAGAGAAATACCCAAGGGTACCTATTAATAAGAAAAACACAGTTGGTCAACTAGGTGGCAAACTGGTTGGTGAGCAGAACACAGAGTGGTGGAAAATGGGATACATTCAGAAGAGATGCAAGTCACAAGTGGGGTACCTCAGGGATCAGTCCTGGGGCCAGTCCTCTTCAATATCTTCATCAGTGACATTGTAGATGGACTGAAGGGTAAGGTTTGTCTATTTGCAGATGACACCAAGATCTGCAACACAGTAGATGATCCAGATGGGTGGACAGAATGAGAAGAGATCTGGCAAAATGGTCAAAAGAGTGGCAGCTGGGGTTTAATGCAAAGAAGTGCAAGATCATGCACATAGGGAAGAGAAACCCTGAAGCCACCTATAGGTTGGGAGGGGAGTTGCTGGCAATCACAAGGGAAGAAAGAGACTTGGGCATCATCACCACAGATGACCAGAAACCATCCAAGCAGACCACTAAAGCAGTAGGTAAGGCTAGGGAATGTTGGTGTGTATTTGCAGGGTATCACAAGTAATAAGAGGGAGGTAATAATCCTCTTTACAAGATACTAGTTAGGCCCCATCTGTAGTACTGCGTGCAGTACTGGAGGATATACCTGCACAAGGACATTAACAAAATGGAGACAGTCCAGAGAAGGGCAACCAAAATGGTGCAAGGACTGCATCAGAAGACATATGAGGACAGATTAACGGAGCTCAATATGTGTATACCCTAGAGCAAGGGAAGGAGAGAGGTGATATGATTGAAACATTCAAACATCTTAAAGAGTCTAACATGTTTCAATATAATAAAATAGCAGGACAAGAGGACATAGGATGAGATTAGAGGGAAACCAATTAAGGGGTAATACGAGGAAGTTCTTTTTCACAGAAAGGGTGGATGCATGGAATGGCCTACCTCAGGAAGTGGTGGATATGAATACAGTGCAGGGCTTCAAACAGGCATGGGATAGGCATAAGGGAGCAATATAGATGAGGATGAATAGATAGGCCATTGACAGAGTAGCCTATGGCACATTCATATAGAAAATGGGCAGATTGGATGGGCCTTATGGTCCTTATCTGTCAAACTTCTGTGTTTCTGTGTTTCTATAGTAATGAAGGAGATGGAAATAGAGCAGAGGGAGAAAGGAAAGAGGGCAAAAGGGAAAAAGGGAATGATGAGCAGGGTAGTAGCAACATCTGAAGGCCATGTGTGCAAATGCTCAAAGTCTGGGAATAAAATTCCAGACCAGAGGCCATTATTGCAGAGGCTGATCTAGATATTCTCACAATTACTGAGTCATGGTGCACTGAGCCATGTCTGATATATAATATACAGGCTATACTCTGTTCAGGGAAACAGGGTGGGAAATAAAGGAGGGGAGTGCGCTATATGTGAAGGGATAGCAAAAAGTGACAGGAGTACAGGGAATGCAGGAGGGGTGGAGATACATGGGTCACCTTAGAGATGGGAAAGGAGCCACTATCGCACTGGTGTGTGATCTACAGACCTCCAGGCCGGGGCGTAGATAAGGTTCTGGTGGAATCCATCCAAAAGATGGCAAATAAAGGGAGGTACTGCTGTGGGGGACTTCAATCTGCCAGATGTAAACTGGAGCCTCCCAGCTGCAGCTTCAGCTAGGAGCAGGGACATCCTGGATTCCTGCAGGGGCATTCCTCAAGCAACTAGTAAGAGCCACTGCGTGAGGGCAGTACTGGACCTTATACTCACAAATGGGGACAGAGTTGCAGACGTCATTGTGGGAGGCCACCTGGGGACCAGTGATCACCATACAGTGTGGGGTCAATATACAAACTGTGGCAGAACTGAACCACACAAGAGCGAGGGTCCTGGACTTCAGGAGAGCCAATTTTAAAAAGATGGTGAATGTCTCAGGATGCCCTGGCAGGTGGGGAGGACTTGGGTGGAATGGAGGAACAGTAGGCAAAGCTAAAAGCAGGCATAGTGAAGGCAACAAACCTCGCATCAGGAAAGTCAGCAAAACAAGAGAAAATGAGACTGCTATGGTTCTCAAAAGAGGTAGCTGAAGGTAAGGGCAAAAAAGTTAGCATCCGGGGTATAAGGAGACAACAGAGGGAGGAAGATAGGGAGGTGTATCAGGAGAAACAGAGGGAGGCAGGGGAAAGCAGTAGAGAGTGCAGAGACTAAAACAGAGTACAGAATAGCCCAGGCAGTTATGAAAGGGATAGGACATTTTCAGGTATGTACAGTAAGTGAAAAAGGAAGACTAGAGGAGGGATTGTAGGGCTAAAAAGGAAGGAGGGATTGGGTGGAGGAGGGCCAGGAAAAGCAGACATTCTGAACAAATACTTTCGTTTCAGTGCGAGGGCCACAAAAAAGTAACAGGAGCATAGAAGGAAGGGAGGTGGCCACCAGTCCATTTTCAGAGTAGAGTCTTGAAGGAACTTGCAAATTTGAAAGTGGACAAGGAAATGGGGTCAGACGGGGTGCATCCAAGGATATTGAGGAGCTCAGGAGATACTGGCTGCACCTCTGAAGTCCAGTTCAACCACTCACTGGAGATGGGAGTGATTAAGGAGGACTGTAGAAGGGATATAGCCCCACTTCACAAAAGTGGTAGGGAGGAGTCTGGCAACTACAGGCTGATCAGCCAGATCATGGTGGGGAAATTAATGGAACTACTACTGAAGGAAAGGATTGTGGAATATCTTGAATCAAGTGGCTTACAAGATCTGAGGCAGCATGGATTCACAGGGGAGGTCATATCAAATGGATCTGATAGAGTTCTTTCACTGGGTGACCAGGGAATTGGATCTGGGAGGCGGGAGCGTGGATATGGCCTACCTAGGTTTTATCGAGACCATCAACACTGTTCCAAATAGGAGACTGTAAACGAAGCTGAGCAGCCTTGGAGTGGGTCCAAAGGTAAACTGGGTAACAAATTGGTTAGGGATAGGCAACAAAGGGTGATGGTCAACAGGGTTCTCTCCGAGGAAGGGAGAGTGACCTGCAGGGTAACACAAGGATCAGTATTAGACTCAGTCCTCTTTAATGTCTCTCATTAGTGACATTGCAGAGGGCTGGAAGGAATGCCTGCCTTTGCAGATGACACTAAAATCTGCAATAGGGTAGAAACTCCTGGAGAGGTGTAAAAATTAGTAGTTATCTGAGAAAGAGGGGTGGTCAAGGGTAGGGCAGTTACGTTTCAATGCAAAATAGTGCAAAATCATGCACTAAGGGCACAGAAACATAGGGTGGAGCACAAAAGGGGGAGTGGTATTGATGACCACAAGACAGGAAAGAGACCTAGAGGTAATCATATCTGATGACCTAAAGGTGACCAGGCAGTGTAATGAGACAGTTGGAAGAACTAGTGGGATGCTAGGGTACATAGGGAAAGGTATCCCAGCAGAAAGAGGAGGTGGTGTTACCTCTGTATAGATCTCTGTTCAGACCTCACCTAGAGGGTACCATGTGATAACAGGACCAACAAGAAGGGTGCTGAACACAAGGCGACTACATATCGCCAAAAGTCAAAACAACGAGCCACACAACACCAACCACAATCAGCAACTCAAGCTCAGCAACCTACGAGGTAAACTATACTTTGTATTTAATGCAGGGGGCTGCATCACCTACACTCCCCAACACCCCATTTCTAAAATAATCAGCTCTGAGGGGGGGATGACAATGGGGAAAGAGGAAACTTGGTGGGGGCTAAAGTTGGAACAAAAAGAAACTATAGCCAGTCCCAAACCTGTGTTCATCAGAGACACAGACAGTGTCTCCCACCACTACACCAGATGGCCAGCTTGAGACTGGCTCACCCAACATACCCTGATACTGGAACTCCTCCCCTACCTATACCACGCGGTCTCGCTAGGTCTACTATGGGCTGTGGTACACATAGCCCATTTTACAATCGCCATTTTGATGTTGCCCAATTCACTGGCTCATACTGATTAGCCCATATTACAGGTTACCCACCTGGAGTACTGTGTCCAGTTCTGGAAACCTCATCTCCAGATGGACATAGACAGAATGGAGGAGGTCCAGAGGAGGGCAACCAAAATGGTGCAGGGTCTGCATAATAAGCCCTATGAGGAGACAGTGAAGGACCTCAATATATACACATTTACACTGGAGGAAAGGAGGAGAGCGGCATGGGCATACATAAGGTACAAAAGGAAGCATTTTCAGAAAAAAGATGCTCAAGAATAAGAGGTTGCACTATGAAACTGGAGGGGTAGAGTCAGGGAGATATGAGGAAGTACTTCTTCAAAGAAGGAGTGGTGGATGCTTGGAACAGCCTCCAGCAGAGGTGGTGGGGGCAAAAACTGTAGCGGAATCAAGAATGTATAGAATAGGCATAAGGGAAACTTAGTGGTAAGGTGGGGGGTTAGAGCTGGAGATCATGTATGGTCTGTGTTAATAGAGTAGGTAGGAAAAATGGAAAAGACTAGGTGGGCCAAGTGGTCCTTATCTGCCGATCAAATTCTTTTGTTTCTATGTTTCAGTAATAGTTACAGTTCATTGCTCATCTCAAAGTATATGTTGTATCCCCGACTCTCCACTTTACCTCATGCCAATTATTATATTCTTCCTTGCAGCACTATAGATTTTACTATGATGTTTTTTATTATGATTATTTTATATTATGTCTTCTATTATTTTTATTTTATGTTATGTGTTTATATATGTAATGTCCCAAAGTTGGGTCATTCCAGAAAAATAAAATAAAATAAATAAAGTAAGAGTCCACAGGTGCTCAGGTACCTGCTGCAGGTGTAGCAGCAGGATACTGTGTTAAGGGCCCCTGGAAATAAAGATATACCTCCTTGTAAAGGGAAACACTGTAAATAATGAAAAGTGCCCTGTGCACTTACAGCTTGGTCAAAAGACAGGATTTAAAAGCAATAGATGTCATAATGGCCTGGATGGAATGTTGAGCTGAGTGGCTCATGCACAGCATTCCACTCCAGCCAATCTAGAACCCAGGGAGGTTCAAGTTTAAAAATATCTGTTCTCTTAGTCAGTTGATCCTGGGCAGTGGTAGAGGAGACAGGACACAGAAGTCAAGGGACAAGTTTAGGGCTTACCGTGTTGTAGCCGTCCCTCTGGGCTTGCTGTGGTCCTGTGCTGCCCTCCCTGCCTGAAGACTTCCTGCTCTGCTCCAGTTCTGCGGTCGGTGGTGCCATCGGGACATCACGAAGATGAAACGCCCATTTCCCGCTGTTTTGGGCTGAATAGCTCCTCCTTTTCTTTATTTTGGCCCCCAAGTATTCCTCAGTTTATTCCTGTCCCACGTCGGCAGCTTCACCAGCCGCACGTGCCGCATCTCTGTTGGCCATCGGAGGCCCCTGAGTCATCCCCAGCTGCCTGCTCGGTTTTCCTCCCTCTGCCAGCATCCCTCCCGCCTCCTGCATCACAGTCAGCCCCAGAAGACTGCAGAGCGGTGAGTCGGTGGCAGCACAGCAGTGCTGACCACCTGTTTAGAGAGGAGACTGTTTTGTTGTAAAAAGCACAGTAGGCGCTTAGAGGAGGCGGCCGAAGTGCAGAGGGGCATCAGGGTCTAGGACCCTTCATTTTAATATTAAATAGGAGGCGGGTTAGCGGCGCCCTCAGGGAGGGGCTAGGAAGCAAGGCCTTTGCTCGCGCCTATAAATATGCATTGAGGCGGATTTAAGGTGGGATTTCAGCGACTTAATGACAGCAGGCTCTGGGAGCCTGCAATTTAAGGGGGCAATACAGTTAAAGGGTGATCCAGGCCCACAAGTAAAGTAGGGCATTAGGCCCATTATTTAGTGGGGCACCAGGCCCAGTATTTAGTGGGCACCAGGCCCAATGGCATGGGGCACCAGGCCCATTGTAAAGTGGGGCACCAGGCCCACTCTAAGGTGGGGCACCAGGCCCAGTATTTAGTGGGGCACCAGGCCCAATGCAACGGGGGCACCAGGCCCATTGTAAAGTGTGGCAGCAGGCCCAATCTAAAGTGGGGCACCAGGCCCAAGCTAACAGGGCATCAGGCCTGAGGTAAAGGTAGGGCATTAGGCCCGAGGTAAAGCCTGGTACTATAGGGAGACCCGGCCTAGCAAATAGGGGCAAGCCAGCCTAGTGCTACTATAGGGAGACCCTGGCCTAGCTTAAATAGGGCAAGCCAGCCTAATGGTACTATAGGGGAGGCCCCGCCTAGTGAAATAGGGAAAGCCAGCCTAGTGGTACTATAGGGAGGCCCCGGCCTAGTGAAATAGGGAAAGCCAGCCTAGTGGTACTATAGGGAGGCCCTGGCCTGAAAATAGGGCAAGCCAGCCTAGTGGTACTATAGGGAGGCCCCGGCCTAGCTGTACAGGAAGAAATCCTCTTCCAGAAGACCCTACATTTAGAAACAGGGGTTCATCTAAGAGTGCTTGATTTGCCTATACTGTGATTACTGTACTGCCTATGCTGAACTATTGCCCTAAGTACCTGAACTATTGTCCTAAGTACCTGAACTATTGTCCTAAGTAGGGTTGTCAGAATCCTCTGAGTTCTGGGTTCTAGTTCTAGTCTAGAACTTTGAAAAGTTCTAGTGTTCTAATCTTTTTAGAACTTTTAGAACTCGAACCCTATTTTTTTTTGTGCTGCCAGTAACAAAGATAGTAATAAAATACATGTAAAGGAAAACTGTTCAAAATAAGGGTGAGAGAAATTATCTTGTGTGACATTGATAGGAATACAACTAGGTTTATCTATAGTTTCTTCTGTTTGCTAAAGTCAGCAACTTAATACGTACAGGCCCACCCACCCACCCATATGTTAAAAGTTTTCCTGCTGCAGCTGCATCATGGTTCCTTAGTGAAAGAAAGAGGCACATTAGCCATTTATGTACTCAGCTATATATACTCATCGTCATGAATTAGGAGAAAAATAACTGATATTACCTAATTTCAGCTATTTGTTGCTTTCTGTTTTAAATGAGTGAATCAAAAGTTGCTATGTTTAAAAGAAAGCTTTTATAACAAAGTCAAGCCAAGTACTACAGCAGCAACATGTGGAACTGTTACAAAACATATTATGTCATAACATATTCAGTCAAGACATTGGAATAAAAAAATATTTGCAGAAACCACAAGAAGGCTGCTCCAATCCTAAGTTGTGCCTGTGTGAAAAGTTAAAGACTAAGAATAAAGATTAATAGTATCAATGATTTCCAATATTTGTTATATCATACAGAATGTTACGTAGATAAAATATGCCAAACAGACAAAAAGGTCCTTTGTCTGTTTAAACTGTTTTGTCCTACGTATGGCGCTTCTGTACTGTGATGTATCAGTTAAAACGCATAATACAGTATATTTTGGAAGTGTTGGTGCTGTGTCTTTGTTCTTAATAAAAAATATGCCAGTCATTGTTGCTGGCAAAATGCATGCAATTTTCTAAGGTAATGCATACATATACCAACATTTTGTTGGCAAATTGAAGTAATATATACAAAAATTCTAAGATGATGCATTTTGCAGCTGATACTTCAATAAAATCTGTATTTCAGTCACATAAATAAAACAGTGGTTTCCTCACCACATACTAATTTACTAAGGAACATTTATGTAGCTGCAGCAGTTGCATGTGATGTTTAGGGACAGCGTCTGTCAACCCCATTATGTATCAAATTATCACTACTTATAAAGCAAAAAACACTATGATATGTCACATTCTGTGAAAACTGCTGATGCAGATTTTCTTTTATTTCTGATTCCTTTATTCTTTTTTAAAGGGACAGGACAATTGTGCTAGGTGGCAGCAGTTTGCAATGTATTTAATAAGAATATATATTATGTGTACAGTAGGTTCGGTCTGTCATCATTTTTTCCTCACCATCCCCAGCTGATCACGAATCTGTAAATGAAAGAACTAAAACAACACCCACCTTTCACCCCATCACCCATTCCACTTTTCTTCCACCACCCTCATCTGTGCAGTAGCACCCATGCCACCCTTACACCCATGTTAAACCAACCCACAACCCTCACCCATGTACTAGCATCCATTTTTCGTTTATGGCTACATTTCTGTAATTGAAAAATAATAAACAGCTACCAATTAGAACTCATTGTTTTGTCCCCTTTAAAATTGAAAAATAGACTGCCTCCTGTCCCAGCCCATGCTGATGCACCACAAAGTCACAGAAGGTAAATCCAAAAATATATGTTTGCACTTTAACTATAAATAATATGATACAGAAAGGATTGACGTGACAGTGTCCCTTTATGCCAAATTTGGGCCTGTTCCCACTGATGTTAAAATTGCCCTGTATAAAAACTTGTTGACTTTAGTTTAGACCCTAGCTACAAAGCAGTTTGCCATGAAATGGTGAAAGTTTTGGGGGTATATAGTCCAAGGTAGTAGATCAGAAAGGAGAGACGACAACCAAAGTCATCACAGTCTGTAAAGTTTCCTTTTTGGTGCAGAGACTCCGTCCCACACAATATTTTTACCAGCCACCACCATCTGAGTTGTCATCATCACCATCAACATCCACAACATCAATCACTTCAGGATCAGTTTGTATACTCTTGTAGGATACGGAAATCTTGACTTATTAACTTTAATAAAAGTTAACGTGTGTACATTTTCTGGCAGCAACCTATTTCTGGTGTCTGTCACAATATTGCTAGCTGTACTAAACATGCGTTCTGAAGAGACACTTGTTGCAGGACAACCAAGATATTTACAGGCTTCATCATACAGCTCTGTCAAATTGATTTTTTGATCTCCAGTATTCAAAAGGGCATGCATCAATAGGAATAGGCAGTTCTTGCAGGTAACTGTCTACCATGTTGGACAGAGACCGCTCAGAAGAGGAATCAGCAGAAGCAGCTGGTATGGCAGCAATTTGGGAAAAGGTTTTGCCACAGATTTAGCTTGCTACTAAGGGCTGAAGAAGTGGCAGTTGTGGAACAACTACTGTTAATGTTTGGTGACTTTTCCAGTTCTGTATCCCTTTGTGAAGATGAACCTGCATGTTGTGGTGATGACAACCTGATGGTACTGTGCGTGTCTGTGTTTGACTCCTGTGAGTGCTGCAGCTCATCTAGCAACATACATTTGTACTGCTCTATACCATCTGTTTTTGGAAGATGTATAGCCTTGAACCTGAGATCTAAGAGAGTTGCAAGGATGTAGTGTCTTGATTTCGCCATTGCAACTAATTTGTCATTGGTTTTGAAGCGCCGCTCATTCTCTTTTACTAGATTCCTATGATATAGGCTATATGTTGTCTGCGCTTCAGATCTGTCTTTTTCTATTTGTAGATTTAGAACACTAAGATGATGTGAAATGAGCATTATGAGTGGGATAACCTGACTCTGAGATGCGCTTCAGAAGACATGTCCCTTGTAGCTGTCTCAAAGGAGCTAGGATACAGCACACTGTCTCCATTAATTTCCACTGCAGCACAGACAGCATAATGCCATCTCCAATAATGTAATTGGAGCAGTACTCATGTACAGCTTGCTTTTGCTCCAAGAGGTGCTGCAGCATATAAAGCATTGAGTTCCAACGAGTGGAAACATTTTGAATCAGCTTTGCTGGGGCAGCTTTGTGTCTCTTTTGCAGTTCGGACAATGTCAGTATAGCCTTAGTTGAATGTGAAAAGTGAGTCACAATTTTTTGCAAACAGCAATCATACCATCCACTTGTGTTTAGTTGCTGAGAAATCCTTGACAATTAAGTGCAAGCAATGTGCAAAGCAAGAAGCATGCAGAAATCCTCCATCCTGTATTGCTTTTAAGATGTTGGCTCCATTGTCACTTACTATGAAGCCACATTTTAGACCGTGAGAATAAACCCATTCGTCAAGGAGGTCATTTAGTTCCTGCAAGATGTTTGCAGCAGTATGACTTTGCCCAAACTTCTTTATATGCAGCAGTGCCATCTTTTGGGGTGTCTTTGTTTTTGAAGAAGCACAAGAAAACATGACCCAATGAGCGTAAGGGACATGTAATCTATGTTTTGAGTGCTGGTCCACATATCTGTTGTGACATGAATAACCCCACCCTCTGCAGTTTTAAGTGCAAGCATCACTGTCGCTTTTAAGCCTGATAAATGTTTGGTATTTCAACATAGGAAAAGTACCTTCGATGAGGAACATTGTAACGAGGCTCTGCTAATGTCATGAGCTCCCTAAAATCCTCATGATCTACCAAAGAGTTGGGAGAAGGGCTCCGCTAACAGTTCACCAATTCGTGATTAAGATGAAGGGTCTTTGGATGATTTCTAGTAAAGGTATTCTTCCTTTCAAATGCCTGAGACAGTGTTAGCTGTTTGCAACATGTCCCTGCTGGTTTATTATACACCGTGCTTGATGGGCAGATGGATGTGAGATGGTGGACTAGGACTTATACATTCAGTGCCATCACTGGATGTGCAACTGGTACTAATGGTGCTGGCATTGGTGGTAACAGTGATCCTAGGGCTGGCAGTGGTTCTGCCTGCATCAAGTTCAGACAATTCAGTTTCCATTTCAGATTCCTGATCCTGACCCTTCTCACGTGTGGTCTGGAAGATGGAGGACATGAGTTTTGGTTTTCGATGATCAAGCAAAACCGAATGCTTTTTCAGATGGCGTTTAGAGCTGTGGTGCCAAGGCATGACATAACTTTACCCGCTTACACTCTGTTTACACAGGAACAAATTGCTCTGCATGGATCAGTTTACTGACTGAGAAATAATTCCACACCTCAGATGTGACAGATTTTGTTCAGAGTGCTAGGAAGATAGCTAAAGACTGTTTGTGTCTTTTCACCTGTCCTAACAGAACCTGGGACATGCTCCTTGGTGCTAGAAGAGTGGACAGAAGACTCTGATGGATTTTCATTGCTGGCCAACACAGAAGTGGTGGATTCAATGGATATGTCCTTTTCATTGCCAACAGTGCTGGATGTATTTGCAAGTGCACTACCTGATTCATTGTCAGCAGACTTGCTCATTTCACTTTGTTGAGGAAGTAATGATTTGTCACGAGACACAACAGTGTGGGACTGAGACAAAGAGCTACTGTCTGAGTCAGAGAGGGACTCACTGTCACTTGCATTATTGCTGCTAGTCACAGGGATCTTAACGGCATGAATGGCATACCTTATGGTGTCTCCGCAGTGACCCCAGCAGCTGTACAGGTTTTCTTAAAAGGTCCCTTTACCACACTTCACTGTGGCTCTTTTGCTGTTTGTTGAATTTTTATCACGTGAAACATTTTGGTTATTTCTGTTAGCACCAGCAGGATTACCACTCCACACCAACACCTGCTCCAACACCAGCACTAAATGTTTCATCTATGTTGGTGTCAGCCATAACAGACAGTAAGTACCAGTACTACCAGTCCAGTACACTGCAGTGAACACACCAACACCCAAACAATTCCTGTGTAACAAAGCAATGTGATCTGTAATCGCTGGTTACAACTCCAAAATTTTATTTTGGTTGTGTGACACTGTGATACGTGGACTGAAAGTAATTGAAGAATATGACAGTTTGCAACTAAAGGATCCTAGGTTCAAGGCTTACAAATGATTGGGCTGCTGGGCATAAGCATACACATAGCAATCAAAGGGCACACAGCAGCAGGGTGATGGGCTGACCACAGGAGACGAGTCACATACGCAACCCAGGGAATGAGAATTATATTTCTACGTTCTGTCATGTAAGGTTAATGCCACCACACAACTGGCCACTGGGCTTCTCTCAGTAACACACACACTGGGTAGGTACAGTGCAGTCAAAGGGCACACAGCAGCAGGGTGATGGGCTGACTGACCACAGGAGACGGAGTCACATACGCAAACCAGGGAATGAGAATTATATTTCTACGCTTTCTGTCATGTAAGGTTAATGCCACCACACAACTGGCCACTGGGCTTCTCTCGTAACACACACACTGGGTAGGGTACAGTGCAGTCAAAGGCACACAGCAGCAGGGTGATGGGCTGACCGACCACAGGAGACGGAGTCACATACGCAAACCAGGGAATGAGAATTATATTTCTACATTTCTGTCATGTAAGGTTAATGCCACACACACACACACACTAGGTTCAGAAAGATTTATTTGCCTTTTTGCCCCCACATTTCTGTCATGTAAGGTTAATGCCACCACACAACTGGCCACTGGGTCTCTCAGTAACACACACACTGGGTAGGGTACAGTGCAGTCAAAGGGCACACAGCAGCAGGGTGATGGGCTGACTGACCACAGGAGACGGAGTCACATACAAACCAGGGAATGAGAATTATATTTCTACGTTTCTGTCATGTAAGGTTAATGCCACCACACAACTGGCCACTGGGCTTCTCTCGTAACACACACACTGGGTAGGGTACAGTGCAGTCAAAGGGCACACAGCAGCAGGGTGATGGGCTGACCGACCACAGGAGACGGAGTCACATACGCAAAACCAGGGAATGAGAATTATATTTCTACGCTTCTGTCATGTAAGGTTAATGCTACACACACACACTAGGGTTCAGAAAGATTTATTTGCCTTTTGCCCCTCACGTTTCTGTCATGTAAGGTTAATGCCACCACACAACTGGCCACTGGGCTTCTCTCTGTAACACACACTGGGTAGGGTACAGTATGCACACACTGGGCTTCCTCTGTGACACACACACACACACTAGGGTTCAGAAACTTCAGAAAGATTTATTTGCCTTTTTGCCCCCCCACGCTTCTGTCATGTAAGGTTAATGCCACCACACAACTGGCCACTGGGCTTCTCTCTGTAACACACACTGGGTAGGGTACAGTACACACACTGGGCTTCTCTCTGTGACACACACACACACTAGGGTTCAGAAAGATTTATTTGCCTTTTGCCCCCTACGCTTTCTGTCATGTAAGGTTAATGTCACCACACAACTGGCCACTGGGCTCTCTCTGTAACACACACTGGTAGGGTACAGTACACACACACTGGGCTTCTCTCTGTGACACACACACACACCAGTGTTCAGAAAGATTATTTGCCTTTTTTGCCCCCCCCGTTTCTGTCATGTAAGGTTAATGCCACCACACAACTGGCCACTGGGCTTCTCTGTAACACACACTGGGTAGGGTACAGTACAGTGCAGTCAAGGGCACACACTGGGCTTCTCTGTGACACACACACTAGGGTTCAGACTTATTTAGATTTATCAGATTTATTTGCCTTTTTTGCCCCCTGTATGCTTGTTTGCTGGCAGCTGCTGAGTGTGCAGTGTGCTGCAGTTTCAAATAATCACACTTCACAAAGGTTCTTTTCTCTCCGAGTCCTCCTCCAGTCCTCCTCCTGATATTGGTCTCTCATCAATCCTCCCTATTCCCCACTCCCCAATCTTGATTAATCCCTCCAGAGTCCGATTCCTCCTTCTGTCCTGAACCGCCCCTAGTACTCCCACTCCCGTCCTCCCAGTTCCCCCGATTTTTAGCTTTTTTCTTGTTCTCGCTGGTCTCACAGGAGAAGAAGTGGCCCACGACTGCTGGACAAAAGTAGCGGACCCGCTAACTGCTTTTGCTACAGTTTAGTGGGCTGCTGGTGCTGCCTGCTACTGCTGCCTCTCTCTGCGATGATCCTCAGTCAAATGGCGCTCTCCTGGTGGCGCATCTCTTTAATACCCCCACAGATCCGCAGCTCGGCGCTACTTTACGGACTCCCACGTCTGCTGCTTCAACGTGATTCGAACTCTTTATGTCTGCTCAGTGTTCGAGTTCAGTTAGAACTCAACACCAGGGTTCGAGGAGGGTTCAATCTTTACCGAACTAGTTCTGACAACCCTAGTCCTAAGTACCTGAACTATTGCTCTAAGCACCTGGACATTGGCCTCATCAGTGAGAGGTACTCCTGAAGGTATAATTTGCCCTCCCGCAAATTATTGTATCATTCACAGTTCTTTGGGCATTGTTCCGTTATATGTTTACTATTATATGAAGACAGTCTCAATCTTCTACCACACTGCAGTCTCATAGTGTGGTCTGTAACACCACGTCACGCAGAATCAGTCTCTACTCAGAAGAAGACGCCCCTCAGCATTCTTCATTCCTGGGAGATCATCCATCAGCTCATCATGTCTGTCTTTGTCGTCCGTCAAGTCGAGTCCATCGCCAGTCGCATAAGTTGTACCTGCCATTTTCTTGTTTTCACAGCTTGAAAGCACGTCCTCAAATGCATCACGACAGCCGTACAGTGTCGCTCCATATGGTTCCTGTTCCAGATGTCCTGAAGTTGGTCGCCTCTACAGAAAAAGTGAGCTCATCCTGGAGAACCTAGTCTGTGCCCCACCTGGTCGCTCGCCGAAGTCGAGTCCGCTGAAGCCCAGTACGGACGCCTGCCGCTTCTTTGTTTGTGTTAGTTCCTGATCCTAGGATTGCAGAGTCAACCATCATCTCTTCAGATTCTTATGGTTCCTGGTCCTGTCAGAGTTCCTTCCGAGTTCAGCTGGCCCTTGGAGGGCGCAGCATCAGTCTGGTCGTGGTAGTACCTCCATTGGATTCATCGCCACTCAGATCTTGATCTATCTTTGTCCTTGGCAACCCTGGAAGTGGGTTTGGCAGAGGAACCCTTTGTTTTCAATGTGTTATTTCAGGAACCAGTTGCTCTGGTTCTACATTCCGGCAGCCTTGGAGAGATGGGCTTTTGCCAAGATATATGGTCTGTTTACCAAACCTCTCACCACCCCAGTGGCCTTAACTAGGTCCTTGCTGGGAATTGAGATTAGGTTCTAAAGTTCTGTTTTACTTCCTGTAGCTACCAACTAAGAACGACGGTGTACACGAAGACGCTGGATCTCTGGACTCTTGTAATATCTGGACTCTTATGGAAATGTGATGCTAATTACCCTAATGCAGTGCTGAGTAGCTTATGTCACCTGATTCTCATTTAGAGTATTGAAGTATAGAATAGTGTCAGAAATAAGAGTGGCATTAGGCCTAAAGTTTATCCTTGTGGTAATAACCTTAGTAGTGGTAGATAAAAGTATTTCCCTGTTTTATTGCCCATTGTTCTTGGGCAACCCCTTCCTCCTTCTTGTGACTGTGTCTGTCTACCCTTGGTATTAAAATAAATGCCCTCATCAAGCACTTGCTGACTTCTGCCTCTCCTGTCTGGGTAACAGTTAATCCTAACTACATAATTTGGACCTTGGTGCCTCGCTCATCTCTTTTCACCACCTTTAGAGTAGAGCATCTAACAGAGCACCTCCTGCTCATCACATCTCGAGCATCACATACAGTATATTAAACAATATATAGGAATAATTAGTTTCTATGTACTTTTTATTAATGACAAGACAACATGATTTGTGATGTGTGACCCCAAGCTTAGTGTCCTCTATAGGAACAAAAGTTGCATCCCTCTTCCTGCCCGCTATGACATCCTTACTAAGATGGATTCTCCCATCTTTGATTATGGCAACATAGTCATGGTGCTTCCCGAGGTCCACCCTGGCCAGACTGGCTCCCCTCTTCCACTCCTTCTGCCATTTTGCATTGAACTGTTCTCCCACACCCAACCACTGTTCTCTTTACTCTGCTCTTTCCTCCCTTCCCTAGAGGATCATCACTTAACCCAGTGTGCCACCTTCACTTCCAAGTTCTGGCTGTCCTCCTCCCTATCTAAACTTTCTTCTCTCACCTCCCTCCCCCACTCCATCTACAATCCTGGCTGTTGCTCCCTCCTGCTCCCCTCTCGTAAACCCCTTGCTGGACAAGCTGCTGTTTTCATTCAGTTTTCCTAAACTTTGGAATTATCTCCCCCTTCCCATTCACTCTGCTTCCTCCAAACACTCACTAATCTCTCTCTGCACCAACACTACACATCCTGTGACTCTCCCTAGTTGCCTGGCCCAATGTTTCACTCAACTTCTTCCTCTCCTCCTCCTCACCTGCTCCTATCCTTCCTAACCTCCTCACTCTCTCTCTCTCTCTCTCCCCGCCACTTCCCTCTTCCCCACCTCCTCCACTACCTTCTTTTTCCTCTCTTCCTCATCTCCTCATCTCCTCTCTCCCTCATTACTTCCTCCCATACCTGCCCCCAACCCACCAACCTATCGCCTTGACCCCATACTAAATCCTGTTATCAAATGTCCTGCATTGGCCTCTACTTCAAATACCCATGTATATTTAACAGCCCTATTACATTGTATCGTACCTATATGATTGTAAATGCTGTTTATAACTATTTATTGTAACAAGTGAAACTACTGTTTCACTGTATTGTATATACACTGTTATTCTTGCATCAGTCCCTCCCAGGACACATCTGGAAATGAGCTAACTTGAGGTTCAGTATGTCTTTCCTGGTGAAATGCTTTAATAAATAAATAAATACTGAATGCTTTGAGTTTAGAAGACCTCCGTAGTTGATTTCTGTAGTTTTTACTGTACCATAATTTTAGTCTTATTTATTTTTATTTATATAGCACAAAGAATAATTGTATGGAAGTGTAATAGTATGTTCACTGAGTTGCTGCAGAAGGTCATGTATAACAGTGCATGTGGCATTCAAGTGGACTAACCATGGGAAGGATCACAGTAAGTGTTGTTATTGTGCTGGTCCTGGCAGAGGATGTATAGGAGCATGACCCTATGATGCGAGTAACATGACAGCCAATTTATTGAAGTATATTAATATAGCCTGTATATTTTCCTGTAATGTCTCACAGTTCACAGAGAAGTGGAAATCTGCACTGGTTATGCCAGTTTTCAAAAGCAGAGCCTGCACTAGCCTTGCCAATTACAGACTCATTTCTATTCTCTACCCCCATTAAATGCCCTGAGAGAATATTCTCTGACCAGCTTGTCACATACCTTGCTCAAACAATACAGTGTTTAGTGTGTACAGCAGCATGGCTTCCAGAAGCTCCACAGCACCAACACAGTACTGCTGGAGTACACCAGTGCATGAGGCCTTGAAAATGATGACCTAGTCACAGCTACAGTATATGTATTGACCGGTCTAAAACCTTCAACCTGGTCAACCATAAGCCCTACTTGACAATCTCCTTGGCCTGGTTTGTCACAGAACACAGTTGACTGGTTCAAGAGATATCTCACCAAGCACTCCCAAAGTGTGAAGATCGACAGATCTTTGACCAACACTAGGAAAGCATCTCTTGTTGTGTCCTAGGGCTTCATCTTGGACCCACCCTTTGTCCTCTTCATAAAACAACGGCCTAATGCTTGTCAGACAGCCAACACACTTCTATGCTGATAATGCAGCCTTCTATTCCAAAACCCTGACCTTGACAACCTTACTGCTGCTCTTCAAAGTAACTTTATGTCACTTGAAAGCTGATTCTCCAACAACAAACCGTCCTCAATTACAACAAAAAACAAACAACAAAGACCATGCTCTTTCTAGCCTCCCACAGGAAAGGAAAGTTCCACCCTTTGTTATCAGATAGGGTCAAGGACATAAGCTTGAACATGTGGAGACCATTAAATACCTTGAGTAACTTTGCATTACACTTTATCTTTTGCACCCCATGTTGACAATCTGGTGGCCAT
Source organism: Neoceratodus forsteri (assembly GCA_016271365.2). NCBI lineage: Eukaryota > Metazoa > Chordata > Ceratodontiformes > Ceratodontidae > Neoceratodus > Neoceratodus forsteri. Next base: position 253,506,430 of record CM028131.1, on the reverse strand, counting down.
TGTTAACAGAAGACTGCGCCGGAACAAGGAACACTCTCACTGAGGATGCTAGATGCCTTATTGTGGCCAGCTTCATTCTGTGACTTGTAGATTATAGCCTCCCTGTCAATGCAGCTGCCTGTGACTCAGTGCTAAGCAGAGTAAAGCTGATCTGTAATAAGGTATGCCAGTTTGTAACTTGTGCAGATTCCTGTATTCATAGTTGTACCTTTATGCATGTACCCCCCATGAGTGGGGCTTACTGGTTCTGCCTCCTGTCCACCTGGTCTGCCAGTCCTGGGTCCGTTTAGTGTCCCTTGTATTGCTTCTTTGCCCTTGTGTGTCTGAGTCCTGTTGGGGACTGGAGGAGCAAGGAAGGTGAAACTGCCTGCTAGGCAGTTCACGGAACGCCGCATGGCATGGTGTGCGAGTGTTCAGGCAGGATGCCTGCTTGAGTGTGCAAGCTGGCATCTGCCAGCTCGGCTATCAGAAAATGCTATGCTGCTTATTGCAGAAGCCACTCCGGCGTTTTGTGGGCAGCTCCTTGTGTACTCCAGGGACATCAACAGCAGCAGGGGTCTAGAGAGACACACTGATGGAAAATTTTGGGAAGGCGTTTTTGAGCACTATTTCATTAAAGCACACTTTCTTTAAGAGCAGCCGAGGCTGCTATGAAAATGAATACAGTAGATCTGCCTGTCACCTAGGGAGCAGCACTACAGTGCTTGTGACAGTTAGGGAGAGTCCTGCAGAGCCCCACTCTGACATCGGACAGCAGGGCAACTACTGAACCATGGGGGCAGTTAAATTTAAAACCATGTTGTTTGCAGACAAACTGGACTGAAAGTTGGGATTTTGAATAATCTGAACTGCAACAGCCATCTTTGTTGCCTCTGATCCCTGTAGCAGCCCATCAGAGATCTAGGAGCTCCAAGGACTGCTGCTATTGCTCCTGGGAAGTGGGTACAGACAATTTCTTGGTGCCAATACAGGAAGCCAATAAGGCATAGAAAGAGCCTAATGCCTATTAATTTTACAAATGGATAGCTGTAGCAACCAATCAGATGATGCCATGTTCTCACGAGATCCAGAGGGCAGATTCAACTTGAGTTAAATTTGCTGGAGCTCCCGAGAGGGAGGGGGCTCAGAGTGTTGTTCAGAGTGAAGTTGGAGGTCTGCCTTGGGCTTCACAGCCACTAGTCCAGGAGGTGCTCTACATTGCCTACTAATATCTGGAGGAAGGAGCTGTTACTAAAACAAAAGTGTTGTTTGCTGACCAGAGCCAAGGCAGTTGTCTGGGAGTTTCAGAGGAGAGGAAGCTCTGCTGTGTCTCAGAAAGAAGTTTGAAGACCTGCCTGAGGCTTCCACAGCCAACAGCCCAGGGAAAGTCTGATCTACTTCCCAGTAGCTGGGAAGCCATAATGAAGGTGTGAACAGCTGATTGTAGAAGCCCTTAGCCTGTGAGGAGAGTCAGACTGATTCCTGCCAGGGCAGAAGTGCTGCCTGGGTCATTAACCAGAGATATCTACAGAATTTTACCTTTGCCTGGGAAATCCTGCTTAGCTAAAGAAGCTGGTGTGGGTTCTATCCCACACCAGGCACTTGAGTTAATATCCCAATACTGACACTGCAGTGCAGCATGAGGGCTGCTGCACTCTGAGGTGCCATCTTCGGATGAGACGTTAAACCGAGGTCCCATCTGCCTGTTCTGGTAGTAGTTCAGGTGGATGTTAAAGATCCCATGGCACTTCTCGAAAAGAGCAGGGAATTTCCCGTGCAATGGCCAAATTTCCTCCATTCACAAAAATACCACCAACAGCTTAATCTGGTTCAAGGTCAGTTGGCATTCATCTGTATCCCTCCCCGGTCGTGCCTGAAAAATAGGCAGAATTTGTCTAGTGCACTTGCCCGGTCAACAAAAACTAAATAAAAAATAAAAAGCTGTTTGTGATTGGAGCCTGCCATTGAGAATCGCCTAAGAGACTGTTTGTTACCCTTAGCCTGAGGGGTGAGTTGGACTGGTTTCCAGAGACAAATCTCGATGCCAGCTGCAGAGAGGAAAAGACTCTGTGAATCCTGATCTCCAGGAAGAGAACTTACCAGTAAGGATGGTGTGGGAATTGGCCAGGTAGCACTACAGCCAGGCATTATGCATTGTCTTCTCCTGAGGTTAGAAGCCTAGATGCATTGGTGAGGTGTTTGGCCCTGGTCCCTAGGTACTGGCCTATTCCAGCATATGACCTGTCTCATCACATGTGACAAGCTTACTCAAATGTGACAAGCTGCCAGAATGTGACCATCCATAAAGCAAACCGCTAATCTGCTTGCCCAGTTAGAGGCCCCCAGCTTGGCTAACTGAGCCTGCTGTTGCTGTTCAGACCCTGTGTATCGTCTACAGAACCATGAGTAAACACAGGGCCTGCCCTGACCAGGGAGTTAAATTTAGTTCAGACAAATGTTCCTGTTCTGTTTACAAAGTGCACCAACACCAGCCAACCAGCTGCACCATACAGGCCTGCAACTTGTCCTGGGTACCCAGATAGATATTGTGGTGCACTGGTACCAGTAGGGGTTAAACTGTGGGTGTAGCTGTTGTGGTGGGCACAGTTAATATTTGCTGTTTATGCCTTTATTACCAGTTACACCAAATATTTCACTTGTTACTTGTTCTTCTTCCCAATCCCTTTATTCCTGTAATTAACTGTTTATTGTTGTTGGTTAACACTGCCTATGCATATATTATTAGCTATAGTCATTATCTGCATGCGCAGCAAAGAACTGCAACTGTTTATGGTATTCTGTGTGTGGGTGACTGTGAGGGGAGGTGGGTAGGTACAGCATCCCAGAGGGTTGTACCACACAAACAACTGACCCACTACAATTTACTCTGGGTGAGGCACCATGCTATTTATTTTATATCTGGGAAAGAACCCCCTTTTCCATCTGAACCAGAATCCAGGCCTTCAAACTTGTTGAGCCCATAAAACAGGGGCAGTAAGCATGAGTGTACATGGTGACCCTGTTACATGCACTCATTAACTGGCTACCTTTCCCTGCAGAATAAAGCGCCAGACCTGTTTGCTAGCTAACAAGATGCACTTGGGTCTAAAACCTCTTGCTGCAACAAACTGCTTCTACACCATCTGCAACCAATACAGCACCAGGAACATGGCCAGGAATGCCCTTAAAGAGCCACCGACACCTCCAGAGGAACTTTGAAAACTTAATATTTGGACACAAAGTAGCTTATATCCCACTTCTTAAACTTGTAGTTCCTGTATCACTAAACCCATGTCTTCCATTTTAACCTAGCCTTAACCACCTCAGCTATGCTGCCATAAGAAAAAGTGCCACGGTGATCCCTTTACAAATCTGGTGATCCTGTCTATGGATAATTTCAGGCCTATTTCTTTACTGCCACATCTGAGTTAACTCCTTGAAAAGAAGTCCACCACCAACTCTTCGAATACTGTATGTCAACAAATATAATCTTTGCCCACACCAACACGGGTTTAGGATGTACCACAGAACTTCATCAGCCCTGGCCAATTTTACTAACCACGTTTTCAGAAATGTGGATATAGATAACCTAACAGATGCTGTCTTCATTGACCTGACCAAGGCCTTAGACCTGGTTGACCACACCCTGCTCCTTGATAGGTTAAAGACCCTTGGTTCCACAGCAGGGACGACTACCTGGTTTCATAGCTACCTCTCCAGCCAATCTCAAGCGGTTAGCATTGAGGTTCTACCTCAGTGGCTAAGGCTGTAACCACTGGTGTTCCCCAGGGATCAATCCTGGGGCCCTTCCTCTTTTCACTGTTTATCAACTCCTACCTGCTGACAGCCTCTCAAGTGAGGCCATCCTGTAAGCAGGATCTGGTATTGTTCCACAGCACCAAGTTTCTGACTAGCCTCTCCTGACTAACCTCAACTGGTTCCAGGAGCACAGACTACTAATAAATGCAAGCAAGACTAAGGCCATGCTCCTGAGTTCCAAACCCAAGATCACTAAACTGACAGCTACTCAATCTGCTCTGACAGTCCTTTCCCCAGATGGTTCCACCCTTGCAAGCGTGCACTTTTTCAAATACCTGGGTGTCACCCTTGACCCCTCCTAGACTTTCTCCATTCACATCAACAACACCCTGCGGAGGCTCAACGAAGACTGGTGGTGGGTTTTGTCAAAAGCACTACAGGACCCGGAGGCTAGGGTTGCTATATCTCAAGGCAACCTCCTTCCGCTTATGGACTACTGTGCCCCATCTACACTCAAGCTTCCTCCCAACTCTCACAAGGCTAACTACCTCCTACAATAATATTTGTAGATTCATGCTAATGGCTCCCTAGTCCATGCATCACTGCTCTCTTTATCAGTCTCTAGGCTACTCCCACCCAGGCCAGAAACAACTACATACTCAGATGCACTATAGATAATGTTATAAGAAGTGGTGGCCTGCCCCCCATTTTCTTCCTTGATCATACCAATAACTGCCCACCAATCTTCTGGCCTCTAATATTCTCTTACCTTAGTGATCCCATGGATTTTCACTTGACTGGGACGCAAAGCTTTCTCCTCCGGAGTTCCCAGACTATGGAACAACCTACCTATCCACATTTGTTCTCTTGACTCACACCTAACTTTCAAACACTGCATAGAACACTTTCTGTCTGTGTTGCAGCTTCAGTCTCATGCAGGGATTCTTTTTCTTCTGGTAGTTTCCTTGATCCTACCACCTCTCTCACTCTGGTTGCCCATCCTGTCCTGTCCGTGAAACTATTATAAATTTCCTGGCATTTCTAAACCCACCACCTGGACCCTAACACTACCATAAAGGCATATAGACATACTTTAACCAATACTTATCAGCTCTATCTGTGCCCATTGGACTGTGTTTTCTAGCTCTCATTGGGTATAATACCTTAAACCACTGCTAGCTGTGCCCATAGGACTGATTATTCTCAGCTCTATTTGGGTAAAATACTGTTTCATTACAGCGGTAAACACGGTTTTTCTCTCCATGTTTACTATCCCCTTGCCATTTCTCTGTTCCACCCCATATCATAATTTTTCTTTTGGTACTTTGCTCCCATGCTAATCTTCTTCATTTTAAATACACTCCCTTGAATAAGCATGGCTCTCTGTAACCTGCTGAGGGCTGCTCTCTACACTTCTACTCTTACTATGCCTCAACTGGGTTGCAACAACTTTACCTAGCACTAATCTCCCAAGTTCCTCTACTTCCCTACCTGCTGACTACAGTTTCTCCAACCTAATTGTAGCATATCAGCAGCCTATGCTTGTTCAATCCTCTCCTATTCCTAAGGGTGCACCTTTTATACACTTGCCGCATATAGAAAACGTCTATAGAGTCATGTGCGTCCCTCACCATTTTATTATTGTAATCTGTGGTTCCTCGTTATCCTAGCCATCCTTCTTGCTGGGGATGTCGAAATGAATCAGGTTCCTCTGTTCATTTCTCCTCAGAAGACATTTCTGTAATTTCTAACAAAGGGCTTTTATTTCTCATATAAACATTAGAAGTCTCTCCCATAACTTCACATGATCTTGAGTCGTGGGTCGATGTCTACAACCCTGACTTACTCTGTTTATCTGAAATGTGGTTTACACCAAGAATCCCAGACTCTGTATACTCCCTGGCTAGCTACTCCTGATTGGTAGGGATAGGCTCTCCTCAAAGCACGGCAGAGGTGCGCCTTGTTCTATAAAGATCATCTTACTATCATGGTTGTCCCTGCCTCTGCCTCTTCTGCCTGTGAATCCCTCCATGCAGCTCTCACCTTGAGTGCCAAAAAACCCACATTGTCTGCACCTACAATGCCCCAAATGGGGGCACTGTAGACTACAGGAAATACTCGATCAAACCTCCTTGCACTCAAACAGAATCAGGTCATAATATTGGGTGAGCCTAAACCTAAATTAGCTGGGGTCAGCTCAAAGCTCACTGCTCTCACTGACACAAAGTTATAACTTTCACCAGCTGTTATCTGAGCCCACCTGACTACGCCGTCACTAAAATCCTGTACCCTCATTGATTGGTTACTGGTAAACCATCTAGATCATGTACCCATAGCAGACACTTTGGCTGATGCGCTACTGATCATTCTCTGATTTTCTGCATTTGGAGCCCAGAGGCTGCTCCTCCTCACCACTCGCGCTATGTTACTTTTACTAACTCGCCAACCTGGATGTAGAGGCTTTCCGGTATGATGTCTCCAGAATCAGTTGGTCTGGAGTCTAACATTCCTGTGATGTTGAGTCTGCACTAAGGATCTTCCTTGATGAATTACTAGCTGTTCAATGCAAGCATGCCCCAGGTAACCCAGAGGGTTAGGGGTAAACAAACCAGATAGAAACATAGAAGTTGGCGGCAGATAAGGACCGCAAGGCCCATCCAGTCTGCCCATTTCTTTTCTACCTTATAAATGTGCCATCGGCCTTTGCTCTGTCAGTGACCTATCTATTCATAGTCATTTGTATTGCTCCTTATGCCTATCCCATGCCTGTTTGAAGCCCTGCACTGTATTCATAGCCACCACTTCTTGTGGTAAGCCATTCCATGCATCTACCACCCTTTCTGTGAAAAAGAATTTCCTACATTCCCCTTAATCGGCCTCCCTCTAATCTCATGCTGTGTCCTCTTGTCCTGCTATTTTTCTTATATTTAAACATATTAGACTCTTTCACCTTGTTTATGCCCTTAAGGTGTTTAAATGTCTCGATCATATCACCTCTCTCCCTCCTTTGCTCAAGGGTATACATATTGAGCTCCGTTAATCTGTCCTCATATGTCTTCTGATGCAGTCCCTGCACCATTTTGGTTGCCCTTCTCTGGACTGCCTCAATTTGGTTAATGTCCTTGTGAAGGTGTGGCCTCCAATACTGCATGCAGTACTCCAGATGGGGCCTAACCAATGTCTTGTACAGAGGATTATTACCTCCCTCTTACGACTTGTGATACCCCTACTAATACACCCTAACACCCCTAGCCTTACCTACTGCTTTAGAGGTCTGCTTGGATGATTTTAGGTCATCAGTGATGATGATGCCCAAGTCTCTTTCTTCCTTTGTGACTGCTAGCAACTCCCTCCCAGCCTATAAGTGGCTTCAGGGTTTCTCTTCCCTATGTGCATGATTTTGCACTTCTTTGCATTAAATCCAGTTGCCACTCTTCTGACCATTCTGCTAGTTTATCCAGATCTCTTCTCATTCTGCCCACCCCATCTGGATCATCTACTCTGTTGCAGATCTTGGTGTCATCTGCAAACAGACAAGCCTTACCCTCTAGTCCATCTCGGGTCACTAATGAAGATGTTGAATAGGACTGGCCCCAGGACTGATCCCTGAGGTACCCACTTGTGACTTGCATCTCTTCTGACTGTATACCATTTACCACCACTCTCTGTTTTCTGCCAGTCAACCAGTTTGCCACCCAGTTGACCAACTTCTGACCCACCCGAGCCTACCTAGCTTATTTATCAATCTTCTATGTGGAACAGTGTCAAAAGCTTTGCTGAAGTCAAGGTAGGCGACATCAACTGCTCCCCCTTGGTCCACCATTCTGGTTACCCAGTCAAAGAAATCTATGAGATTAGTTTGACAGGACCTTCCTTTGTAAACCCATGCTGTCTTGGATCCTGTGCCCCTATGGATTCCAGGTGTTGCACTATCCTTTCCTTAAGGGTGCCTCCATAATCTTGCCCACTACTGAGGTAAGACTGACCGGTCTGTAGTTCCCCACCTCCTCCCTGCTACCACTCTTGTGGGTGGGATCACATGAGCCCTTCTCCAGTCTTCTGGGACCTCTCCTGTGCTCAGAGACTCACTAAACAATTCTGCTAATGGCTCTGCTAGTTCCTCCTTTAGCTCCTTAAGTACTCTGGGATGTATGCCATCAGGTCCCATTGCCTTATCCACCCTGAGCTTAGCAAGCTCTTGTAGGACCCTTTCTTTTGTGAAGGGAGTAGTGCTCACCTCCCTCCCCCTGCGTCCATGATGCTGAGCTGTGGCCCTGCCCTACCTTCTCTTCAGTAAATACTGAGCAAAGTATCTATTTAGGATAGATGCCTTTACAGGGTCCTCCTCCTCACATGCTCCCTTTTCTCCATTAAGCTTAGCAATCCCCTCTGGACTTTCTCCTTCCACTAATGTATCTATAGAAAGTCTTGTCACCTTCTTTTACTGTTAGGTACTAGTGTTTCCTCAGTTTGGGACTTTGCCTGCCTTCTGCCTTACCTGCTTCCCTTAGGGCAGTTTGGTATGCCTCCCTATCTTCATCCCTGTGTTCCCCTATATTTTCTGAAGGCCAGCCTTTTGGCTCTGACCTTTTCTGCTACTGTATTTGAGAACCAAAGTGGTGTCCTTCTTCTTTTGCACTTCCTTTCTGTCTAACACAATGGGATGTTGCTTCAAGTATTGTATCCTTAATGCTTGCCCACTTTGCCTGTACCTCCACCTGTGTTTCTTTTTGCCAGGGCTAGCTTAACTCTGTTGGCCATCTTATCAAAGTCAGCTCCTCTGAAGTCCCATATTTTGCCTTGGAATGGGATGATTTAGATGTAGTAGCCAAATTGAACCATACCATGTGATGGTCACTGGCCCCCAGGTGACCTTCTACCTGGAGATCTGTGATCCCTTCTTTGTTAGTCAGTACTAGATCTAGGATAGCCCTGTCTCTTGTGAGTTGCTGTACCAGTTGTTTGAGGCCCTCCCCTGCAGGAATCCACTATGAGTCTAGTTCTGGCAGATGTTCCTGCTGGTATTGACCAATCTGTATCTGGCATGTTGAAGTCTCCCATTATCAGAACCTCCCCTTTAGCTGTCATGTTTGTATATCTTCTAACAGTAATGTGTGTCTATGTCCTCCTCTGGTCTGGGGGCCTGTAGACAACCCCAGTTCTTATGGCTATCCATTTCCTGTTTCCAGGGTGACCCACAGTTCTTCTGGCTCCTTATGTGTATTCTAGTTTCTGTAGCTTTGATATTTTCATTAACATGCAGGGCCCTCCCTCCCCCTTTTTGCACCTCGGTCTCTTCTGAACAATACATAGCCAGGTACTGAAGTCTCCCAAGTGTGGTTACTGGTAAACCACGTCTCACTATTACTACTATGTCCAGTTTAGCCTCTGACATTATTGCCTGCAGGTCTGGGATCTTATTTCCCAGGCTGTGAGCATTGTGTACATGATTTTCCATTGGCCAGATTTTGGTGTGTTAGTTGTTGGGTGAAGTTTGGCATTACCCCTGTGCATCGTATGGGTAGACAAACCTTTTTCTTACCTGGTGATGCAAATGAAGGGCAAACAGCCAATTCCTGTTCGACCACTAGCTGAGGGAGGGGTGTTCTTCCCATTCGGCGTATGGGGTGCTGCACCCTCTCCCCATTTGCTAGTTTAAATATTCTGCAAAGACGCTCAAACTTCTCCCCAATGCACTGACTCCTCTTTAGTCAGATGCAGTCCATCAAATTTAAAGAACTTTCACTCCCAGAACTGTTGCCAGTTCCCTACAAATCTGTGTCCTTTTTCCTGGCACCAGTCCTGAAGATGGCTGCACAAAGACCTGCTGGCAAATCTTCTACAAGGAACAAATGTTGGAAAAAGTAAAAAATGTCAGGGCTTCAAGCTGACTTTACTACCTGCAGAGCTCTAAGGAACTCCTGTAAAACAGGTCAGAACAGCTAAGAGTGTCTATTGTAAGGACTTACTGCTAAGCTCTGCTGGGGACCCCAGGATATTCTGGGCTCATCACAAGTCCTTTTTGGGGCTTCTCAGTCACCTACCCCTAGTGACATGATATTAAATGGTGTTCACTGTAATGACCCTAACATCACAGCTGACTCATTTAATCGAATGTTCTCAGATCTGTCTCAGTATACCTCTTCTTCCCATCACCTCAGACAGCCTTTCTGTTTTCTCCTGCACCTCAGTCTGCTTCCCCAGCTGTCCTGCCAGACAACGGCCTAATAATCCCCAGTTCCTTTTCAAGGTAATTTCAAGGCTTGAGGTCTTAAAACTGCTACAGACTATCTTTGAAAACACCAGCTCTGGGTCTGATACCCTCGAGCCATGGCTCCTGAAGCTAGTGGCACCTTTTATTGCCTCCCTCTGGCTAAAATCTTCACATTGTCTCTTACTCACAGCCATGTTCCTGACCTCTGGAAAATTACCCGTATAGCCTGTTTTGAAAAAGGGGATCATAAGGAGATCACAGACTACAGGCCTATAGCCATCCTCTGGGTCTTAAGTAACATTCATAGGTATCATAGGTATTAAAGGCATAACTGAGCATAGGAAAGACTTTCGTCCGTAGAGCTGCATGAGTTAATATTTCCGACTATTCAGGACAATGTATATCCTGTCTCCAGTGTCTGTCAAAATTTGCCTTAAATGAATGCATTGAGCTACTCCCTTCCACTGCTAATAGCAGTGCGTTCCACACTGGAACAACTCTCTGATTGAACCATCTAGCTCTATTCTTAGATATATAATTATCACTATCCAACTGAAGGGGTGCGATCTAGTCTCATGATATTTATCTTTGGTTTGCATTCTCAGGAGCTCCCACAGATCATGATTTTCCCAAACCCTGTATGTTAAACACATATCACCCTCTGTCTCCTGTATTCTAATGTGTACATATCTAGTTCATGAAGTCTTTCCTGATAAGACATATATCTCAAACCCTCAATAGCTTTAGTGGCCCATTTTGTCCTATCTCAATCATTTGAATCTCTCCTTTCTTTTTATCACATCTCTTATTTGTGGCGCCTGCTGCGGCGCTTACTAGCTGAGGGGCATCCAGCCACCAGCCCTACCCACGGGAGAGCAGCAGGCTCACTGCACGAAGAGGGGCGGCACAGCCACAGCCAATCTGCTGGAGGGCTCCCGCCCTTAACAGCTGGACCAGCCGCACCCCCAGCGCCGATTCCACAACAGTCCTCCTCGCAGTGTAGGGCGCGCCATCAAGCTGCCCAGTTCGCCCAGCCCATTTTCACTTTTTCTCCCAATGGGAGCACGGACGATAATGACGCCTATGCACCAAAGTGCAGATGTCCACCGTGCTCCCTCCCTGAAATACACACACATCTGCAGTGCCATCAGGCATCCCCAGGGACCACTAGAGCACGATGTGAGCCCACACCATTCCCAGGACTAGGAGAGCAGTTGTGGGATGTTCAATCCTAGTCCTCCCTGCAACCCCGATGGCCGGGCTGCGTTCGAACCTGGGTCGCGGCATGGAGGAATCTCTCCTTTCTTATATGGGGACCAAACTTGTGCTCCATATTCAGTATGGGTCTCACCAAGGAAGAATACAATGGGACTATAACCTCCCTTTTCCTGCTTTGGATGTGTCTTAGTATACAATTTAAAATATTGTTACTTTTCCTTGTGATGTTAGTACAGTGAGTTTTAAAGAGAGATCATGTGTCACTGTAATTCCTAAGTCTCTTTCTTCCCTAGTTACAGATAGGACTACCTTGTTTAAATCATAATTATGTTTGTTTATTATTCTTCCCATATGCATAACCCTGCATTTTTCTTGGTTTAGAGCTAGTTTATGCTCTACTGTTCAATCCTGTATATAGTATAACGCTTGCGTAAATGCTTCTGCATCATCTTGATTTTCTATTATTGCCCCTAACCTGCAGTCATCCGCAAATTTTGATAACCAGAATTTTTATGATAATACTGTATCAAGGAAATATGTAGATTAAAAGGCAAGGGCCCAACACGAGCCCTGTGGCACCCCACTAGTCACCTCCCTCCATTTGGAGAGTGCTCCCTTTGTATAAACTCTCTGTTTTCTTTCAGACAGCCATGAAGCCACCCATGAGATCAAGTTTTGATGAATGCCTTGGTTATGGAGTGATGTTATCAGTTCTGCATGAGGTAGTTTGTCAAAAGCTTTTGAGTAGTCCAAAAGACCACATCCACTGCCTTACCCCTATCCAAGGCCATGTTTACTCTATCACAGAACTGTAATATATTTGTCTGGCAAGATCTTCCCTTGGTAAAACCGTGCTGAGTTATAGCTAACAAATTGTTTGCTGTTAAGTTATTTATAATATATTCTTTTATAATACCCTCCAGTATTTTGATATTACAGAAGTCAAACTAACTGGATGATAATTAGCTGGCTCGGTCCTTGGTCCCTTCTTATATAATGGAATAACTGTGGCTAATTTCCATGCACCCACCACAATCCCTTTATCCACTGATTCTTGAAATAAATGTTAAAGGTGGGGCTAATTCGATATAAAGTATTTTTAAAATGTTTGGATGTATACTATCAGGGCCGGTGATTTATTTGGGTTAATTTGTTGAAGTCTTTTCTGCACATCCTCAACCTGTATATGAATAGGGGTAGATGATATATCCATGCCATCTTTAACACTGACAGGATCCTTAGAACTAAAGATAGAGGCAAAATAATCATTTTGTAAATCGCCATTTGATGTAGATCACTTTTGATTTCATCTTCGTATTTTAAGAGGGTCGACTGTATTATTTATATTTCTAGTTTTATTTATGTGTGCATAAAATGCTTTATAATTGTCTCTGGTATTTGTGGCTAATTTAAATTCAAAGACTGATTAAGCTGTTTTTATTTCCTTTTAATTATCCTATTTAATTTCCTGTAAACCATATATGATTTGTATCCCAATTTCTTTTGTTCTTCTTAAACATCCTATTTTTGTTTTGATTAGTCTATGGATTTTAGGTGTCATCAATGTGATGTTTTCTCTGATTTTGATATTTAGGTTTCATTGGAATGCATTTACTTATTTTCGAATCAAGTTTATTGCATAAAACATCCATTTATCTTGTAGTATTTTATTTTGAAAATCCATGCCCCAATTCCAATCTGCCATAGTGTGCTTTAATTTTGAAAATCTGCTTTGTTTAAATCTAAGATCTTAGTTATACCCTGTTGATTAATAACATTTTCTTTTTAGTTCACACTGAACCAGTTCGTGATCACTATTACAGGAGGGGGGGCTGTATGACTATTCGTTAGTGTATCACCCAGATTTGTGAGAATTACATCAAGGGTATTTGTCCCTCTTGTTGGTTCGTGTACCCTTTGTTCGAGGCCTCTGTGATCAAACACCTCTATATATTTATTTTCAATAAAAATAAAAAATCATTGTAAATCAAACTACTGACTATTTAACAAAGTATAGGCTCCTTTTGGAAACTTAGCATGGCTTCCGGAAAGGTCATAGTGCCTCTACAACATTTATCAAATTCACTTCTGTTATGCTTATCAATATGGACGCTGGTCTACTGACAGGGGCAGTATTTATAAGACCTTACTAAGGCTTTTGATCTTGTTGATTACCCCTGCTTCTTCTCCATTCTTGAATTTGGGCTTTTCACCCTCAGTAGTAGACTGGTACAGAAGCTATCTAACAGGACTCAAATTGTGAAATTTAACTCCTCCTTATCTGACAGTGCTGTTATCAACACTGGAGACACCCAGGGCTCTATCCTGGGACCCCTTCTTTCTCACTTTTTATCAATAACATAGCCAAGGTTCTTCACTCATGCCCATCTATTCTCTTGTACTTTATTCAAGCTCCGATAATGTTGCCAATATAAATGCATCCCTTTCTTCTGATTTCACAAATGTACAAAACTGGCTGTCTGCTCATAGCTTGTACTCAACAACAAGAAAACACAAGCCATGCTACTTGGCTCTGCCCTAAGCTCAGGTCATGTCAAACCTCCCTGCTGGTACAAGACGAGGGTGGTACAAATAGTGTGCAACATCATTTAAGTACCTGGGTGTTCTTTGGACCAATCCTCGACTGCAGTCTCCACATACAGACCACTTGCAAAGCAGTTAATGCAAACTGGGAGTCGCTTGTAAGACTAGCTCTACGCTAACTCCTCTGCTAAGCTGGCCATTGCCAGAGGCATCCTACTCCCTGCCCTCATTTATGGTGCTCCCACCTATGCTGCCACACATAAAACCACCCTTCTTAAATGGGACATCTCTTATAATATCTGTTGGTACACTTCCCGTCACCTTGGCTTAAGCACGCTGCCAACTTTTATAGAGACCTGGGCTGGCTCTCCCTCTCTGCCTGCCTATAATATTCTCTTGTCTCCTGATTGACTCAGTAATCAGAAATCAAACCCCTTTAGTGCTCACCGTGGTGCTTGCACTTCAAACCTCCTCTTATGGACTGCAGATCAGAAGATAAGTCCCTACTGAATGTGCCTAGATGTAAAACAGTCAAAGGCTCTGGTGCCTTCATCACTTAGCTTCAAAGCTCTGGAATGCCCTTCCCCAGCATTTTGACAATCAGGCTTCCATGACAGCTTTAAAAAGGAGCTGCACCATCATCTATCTCTTGCAGACACCTGCACCTGCTTTGATCCTCCTTAATCTTTAATCCCCTCAATCTCCAGCTGCTTCCTGCCATACTTTCCACTACCTTATTCCTCTATCCTCTCTCAACTTTCCAAACTCCTCAGTGGGCTACTCTAGCCTTCCCTCTTAATACTGCGTCTCACCCTGTAAACCAAGATGGTACATCCTGCCCGCCAGGAATTTGCCCTGGCCTTGCTTTGCTGCCCTCGAGAATGTTCATTTCTGTGACCAGTATTACCAATTGTCTAAATGACCTTGCTGTGTTATTTCTCTTACTGTTCAAGTTATATACCCTGATTCTATGTGAATCTTTGAATATCACGTTATGTTTTTGGCTGTATGTATTTATTTTTAGTGACTGTTTGACCAGCCCTATATGTAATTTTCCTGTACTCATACTATGTATTTGTTTATGACTGTTGTACTCTCCTGGTTGTGCCTGAAACTAGTCACATCTTCCTAAACATAAAGTCTCCACCACTCATTCACACTGATGGGACTACGCTGGAGGCACTAGAACCCAGCGGGAGCAAAATATCTTTAGGAAGGCCGCGCCAAGGTAGGGCCGAGAGGAAGCAGCACCACGAGCCCAGCTTGTGCAGTATAGGCTACCTCGGTTTGACCCTCCAACTGCCTCATTTCCTTTTTTCCCGCCATCGAGTGCTTCAGTGACAACATTGCTAGCCCGGGGAGTCAAAACTTCACGTCTATAAGGACAGCAGCTACAGTCTTCAGTTTCAATTATTTTATCTTTAGTTTTATTGTTTTCCAGAAGATAGAATAAAAATAGTCATTTATTTAAGTAACTTATCGCAGAAGAAGTCTTCAGCCCTCCTTCAAGCAGTCGACCATGAATTGGGCAGGTGAAGGTAGGGAGACTTTGCATGAATTTTGTTCAGTCAGCTGGGTTGGGTCTGGTCTGCCACCCTCTTCAGATGGGGGGTCCAACTACAGGCAGTCCAGTGCTCGAGGGAATGGATGGTCTTTCAGAAAGCACAAAAGCAGCGGTCCCATTCTTGGCACCAATCAACATCATGCTGTTCTTCGCCTCCCAGTCGAAAAGAAATGGCACCCCTCAAGGTCACCTTCTGGTATGTCTGCACATTGATCATCAGTTTCTGGAGGCAGAGACCAGACTTTGCCTTTTCCAGGGTCCCTCCAGTCTCTGTTTCTGGTGCCTGGCATCCTCGACTCAGGATCCCTCCCGTCTGCTGGGGATCCTCTGGTGAGCAGTTTCACCATTGGGCTGCTCTTATGGAGCAATGGGTGTGGCAGTTGTCCTGGCTACCTGAGCCGGCGAGTCTATCACGGGGCCTTTAGGTCTATCGTCTCGGACCTGCAGGCAGGGCGGTTGGGGATTTCTAGTCACAGGGTGTCATCTCCGGAGCCATCAATGCCTCACTCTGGTATTCATCCTCACATGGTTGTGGTGCAGGGTCCACACCAGTGCCTTTATCGCCTGCTGAATTTCTTTGTTTTTCCTCTGTGAGTCGAGGGTTGGGAACTTCTGCACAGCGCCACTGGCTGCAGCACCGACCTTTCCGTGTGAGCGCACACCGGTGCCAGCTTCTCTGGCTCTGGTGCCAGCACCATGCTCAGTGCTGCATCCTGTGCCAGCAGCACCGCGCCCGTGCCACTTTCCATGCCAGTGCTGCCTGTGTTTTCAGCATCACCTCCTGTTGCAGCACCAGGGATGCTTGCAGTGCCACATGAGATACTGAGGTTTTCAATGCCGATTCTCTTTGCTCCTCCTCCTTCTTTTTTCATCCTTTCCTATCTACACAGTCCCTGCTGGACTGGCAGGAGATGACGTTGAGCCCGATCCTGATCTTTGATTAGGGGAGAACTTCGATGATGATTCCTCCCTAAGGGCAGTGAATAAACCTCTTTCAAAAGAGCCTTTGGTTGAGGACCTTTCTTTAAGTCTGTGCTCAGAAATTTGAATTCCACACTCTCTCCAGACTTCAGATATTGATCCTGGGAAATTGCTGCTTCTGCAGTACCTGCACGTTCCGGATATTCCTGTGGAATTGACCCAACTGGTCAACCCTCATTCAGACTCTCGCAATCGCAAATGGTGTGGGATGATCTGGCACTCATTCCTCTGTGGCTAAGTCCATAGATAGGAAATATGCCCCTCCCAAGGATCTCCCATTCTGGCCTCATAAGCCTTTGCTGAAGCCATCGTTGTTCTGGTGGAAAATGACAAGGCTGTTATTCCTCAAGCATATACAGCACATCCAATAAACAAAGAATCTCACAAGATAGACACTTTGGGAAAGTGAGTCTCTTGCTGCTTCCACCCTGGGCATGCGTACTGCTAGCTACCAGGGCTATTTCTCTCAATATGAGTATACTGTCTGGCATTCGCCTGCTGCCACGGTAGAAGCTCTTCCTGATTCAGAGGTTAACTCAGAGTTCCTTCAAACCATTACTAGGGGTATTGAATCCAATAATCAACAACTTACAGCTGCCATGGATGCCTTTGACACTGCCTCCAGAGCAGCAGCTGCTGGTATTTGTACCCATCGCCACTCTTGGTTGCGCACCTCGGGCTTCACAAATGATGCCCAACAGAGAGTTATGGCCTTGCCTTTCTATGGTACATACTTGTTTGGTTCTCAGGTCCAGCAGGCACTGGAGGCCACTCAGAAGACTAGAACGGCCATCAAAATGGCACAGACCTCCTCCCACAGCACCTCAAAGGGGAGGGAAAAGGTGTCAGTTTCAGAACCATCAGTCCTTGTGGTAAAGGCAGAGGGACTTTAACATACACCAAACCCCTCAGCTGCAAAAGAAAATATAGCAGAAGGCACAGGGCCCCAAAGCACCAAATGCCACCCTCTGAGATCCCGCCCAAGTCCCACCTCAGCTGTCCGAGGGAACTCTTCCTCGGCAGTAGGTAGACTCATTTTTATGACTGGTGGAAGTCAATCACATCAGACAAATGGGTGCTCAGAATAATCCACGAGGGTACGCTCTAAATCTGTCAGAAATCCTCTGGATCATCCACCCAAATGACAGTCTTCTTGCTTCCTAGATCCAAGGCCTTCTGAACAACAGGGCAGTAGAGATAGTTCCTCAAACACAGGTTTATACTCCCATTACTTCCTTAGTTCCAAAGAAAACAGGTAGCATGCACCCTATTCTAGATCTCAGGAAGTTAAGCAAGTTCCTTTTCAAGGAAAAGTTCAAGATGATATCACTCAGTATGTTCTTACCTCTGATTCATCAACACGATTGGCTAGCCTCCCTGGACATGCAGGACGTCTATCAACACGTTCCCATTCACCCAAGCCATCACAAATACTTCAGATTCGTGGCATTGGGTCAGCACTACCAATTCACAGTCCTGCCCTTTGGGCTATCCTCGACTCTCGAGTTTTTACAAAGTGTTTTGCAGTTCTCGCAGTGCATCTGAGAAAGATTGGGATTCAGGTGTTCCCATATCTGGACGATTGGCTTTTCACAAGCCCTCCAGACAAGCGACTCAAGAAGCCATAGCTACAGCTTCAAACTTCCTCACATCCATGGGAGTTCTGCTAAACTTGAGAAAGTCACAACTACAGCTCTCCCAGCAGCTCCTTCATAGGAGCCCTTCTGGATACCTCCAACATGAAAGCTTTTCTTCCGGAGGACAGAAGGAGCGACATCCTCCAGATGGCCCGCTTCATCAGAGAAAACAGCTTGGTCCGAGCTTCTCGATGCAGCGGATGCTGGGTCTCATGGCATCCTCAGTGTTCACTGTGCCTCTGGCTCATTCACATGAGAACTACTCAGTGGATGCTCAGCACTCAGTAGTCACCAACCACACACCCACAGTCCTTTCACCTCATGGTGATGGAACAGCTGAAACGGTCACTCACCTGGTGGTCTCAGGAGGACAACCTTCAAGAAAGTTATCCTTTGCCCCTCTGGATCCCAGATCTCCATCATCATGGATGCATCCCTGCTGGGATGGGGAGCTCACTGCCAGGATCTCCACACCCAGTGTCGATGGAGCCAGGATGAGTCTCAACTTCACTTAAATGTTCTGGAAGTGAGAGCCATCCTATATGCAGTCCGGACCTTAAGGACATACTCTGTCACAAGACCATTCTCCTTCAAATGGACAACAAGGCAGTGATGTACTACATCAACGAGCAGGGTGGAGCACACTCTTACCCCTTATGCAGAGAAGCGATGAGAGGTGGGAATGGTGCCTAGAGCACAAAGCTCTGATCCAGGCAGTCTACCTGCCAGGAGTCCAGAATGATCTGGCTGACCATCTCAGCAGAATGGAGGCAGATCCTCACAAGTGGTCTCTCGACGCAAGTGTCGTGTAATCGCTCTTCAAAGAGTGGGAACTCTGGACCTGGACCTTTTGCGTCCCCACCAACAAAACTGCCTCTCTTCTGCTCCAGAAATCCAGGACCTGGCTTTTTTGTCAGGATGCATTCAGACTGCAGTGGACAAAATGCTTTCTGTATGCATTTCCTCCTCTTCTCCTAGTTCAGAGGGTGCTGCTCAAACTGGAGGCACGGGGGGCAGAAGGATTCTCATCACCCCATTCTGGCCTCATCAGATCTGGTTTCCATTAATCAACAGTTTATCAGAAACTTCCCGAAACCACTTCCACTTGAGATGAACCTACTGATCCAGGGCCCTGTATTCCATCCCAGCCTGAGGTCCCTTCATCTCCATGCCTTGCTCCTGAGGAGATAGAAGTGAACAGGTTTAACGTTTCATGTAGAGTCTCTGATATTCTATTAGCAGCACGTAACCCAGCTACTAGGAAACCTACATGGCTAAGTGGCAGAATTTCTCCGTCTGGTGTGCAAAATCCTCCTGGAACCTCTTTTCCTGCCACAGAACAAAGTCCTAGAGTATCTTCTAGACCTCTCAAACACAGGCCTGCAATACTCTACCGTTAAGGTTCACCTTTGTGCAATCTCAGCGACTCATGAGCCCATACTCTCCATGTCTCTGGCTCAGCTATCTGTGGTTAAGAGGTTTCTTAAGGGCATTCTGCATGCCAGGCCATCAGCTAGATGACCAGTAGCAGCCTGGGACATTAACCTTGTACAGATATGCTCACCCATAAACCCTGCAACCCCTAGCTACTTGTGACCTAGAATTTCTGACTTGGAAAACAGCCTTCCTGTCAGGCTATCACATCCCTGCAGAGTATCGGAAATACATGCTTTGGTCTCAGATCCTACATATACTGTATTTCACAAAAACAAGGTGGTTCTCAGGACCCATCCTAAGTTTCTTCCCAAGGTTGTCTCAGAATTCCATCTGAATCAGCCCTTGGTCCTTCCTACCTACTTACAAACTTCCAGAATGAAGGAGAGCATACCTTACATTCCCTGAATGTAAAGAGAGACTTGTGTTCTACTTAGACAGGACTAAGGAAATCCATACTTCTAAACAACTGTTTATCTCCTTTAGCGCAGCCTGGCTGGGCCAGCCTGTGGATATCCAGTGTATTTCAGCATGGCTAGTAGCATGCCACCATCACTGCTACTCCATGGCACAGGTCAAGCTAGAAGGCAGAGTATATGTTCATTCTACCAAAGCAGTCGCAGCCTCTCTGGCAGAAATCTGTAATGTTCCCATTGCGGACATCTGCAATGTGGCTACCTCTGGAGCCTGCACACATTCATAAAGCACTATGCATTGGATGTCCATACCAGGTGCATCAGTCCTTTGGCAGGACAATCCTTAATGGACTCCTGTCCTAAGTGAGCTCCCTCTCCCTGCCACCCGTCTCAGGGGATTATTTAGCTCAGTACTCTCCCATCAATGTGAATAAGTGGTGGAGACTTTATGTCCAGGAAGATATGGAAATTGTACCTACTGTAATTCTTGATCTTCTTGGACTAAGTCTCCACCACTCATTCACACACCCACCTGCCATCCCCCGAGCTCACTTATCTGTTTGTGTTCTTCACCCTCGATGTCTGGGCTGTAAAGACTCTGTTGTGTTGACCATTCTTACACGGGTCATTCAGACTATCTTATGTCCGATATAGGTTAGTTTCACTAGGTTAGTTTATGCTGCACCTCCTCAGTAAAAGGTACTGATGCTATTGGAGGGTCGACTCGATGTAGCCTATTTAGTGTGAGCTGGGCTCGTGGTGCCACTTCCTCATGGCCCTACCTCAGCTGGCCCTTCTTAAGATTTTGGCTCTCGTTGGGTCCTAAGCGCTCCAGCGTAGTCCCATCAGTGTGAATGAGTGGGTGATTTCATACAAGAAGATCAAGAATTAAGGTAGGAACGTAATTTCCATTTCTTGGCTAGAGCACTTACCCAGGTTAAAAACTAACTAAATAAATAAAAACACTATAAATCTGCCTTGCTGGCCTCTGCTACATGTACTTGCCCCTGGGTGAAATAATTAGACTTCACATTTTCTGATGTGGATCCTCAGTTTCTAAGTCTGTTGTTATTGAGACTGTTGTAATCATGTTGTACTGCACCAAATATTCCTGCTGTTAGATTCCTCTATTGTATTATACTTCCTGCACTGAATGCTGTATTTGCACAAACACTTTGTATCCCAAGTCCTATTTCTGTACCAGCTTTGTATTTTTATTTCCAAACTGTATTGACTGTGTGCCATTTTTTATGGCCCGAGGCATGCCTGAAACGGTATCTGGGATCAGTGCACTTACCCAGTAAACAAATACATAAATAAGTAAAAAATAAATAAACAAATATTTCTCATTAGCTCTGTATTTTCTTTATCTACATTATTTATTACTGAGGTCATATGCACGAAAACAGGATAGCTGTTCCTTGTTGGTTTATCAACTCCTATTGGTTCTTCCCAATCTGTCATAATACTCGCTTGTGACACCACAGTTATTCCTTATGGCAACGGACTGTGATGTCACAGCACAGTATTATAACTTCAAGTAGGAATAAGCTACAGAGGCAGATCAACTCTAAGGAATAAAGATTTTGTGTTTGTGGGAATTTCTTCTGTAATAAATAATAGAGAGGAGAAATCTATAGAAGATATATGAAATAGGTATGCGTTCGAACACCTACAATCGTATAGCAAATGTCATTACAGCAGCAAGTCACTGTTGCAGCTGTAATGCACCACAAAACCCGGCACTGCTGTTACTAGGTGTTGCACCACACCACAAATCAACTCCGACTCAGAGTTGATAATCCTAAAGTAGGGGGTGCAGGGGGCAAAGCCCCACATGGGGTTCGGAGACAAAGCCCTACTGAAAAAAACACAGTTTACCTGATTGATTTATGCCAACCACAACTTGCGGTCAACATAAATCCATCACTGTAACATTGGTCGACAAAACAGTTGTCAAACTGGCATCATGGATCCCATGAGGATCGGACTGGCTCACCCGGATACCTGGAAATTTCAGGTGGGCCCTTAGTTGGGTAAGTGGTTACCTTCTGAACTCTGAATGCTTTTGCATTTATCTTCTTTTTCTAATTAAATTGGGTATCTGGGACACTGTTGATGAATGTATGATGCAAACACAGAGCTAGTATATCAGATTGAAGTGGAATATTGATATGAGTGTGTCAACTTGGGCCCTCCTCTATTGATTTTTCCAGGTGGGCCCTTGTATCTTCTTTCCAGGTGGGCCCTTTGTACCCCAGTCCGACCCTGATCCCATGAAATACATGCTGAATTGTATCTAAATATTATGTTTTCCAAAGTTTTTCCAGAGGTGTCAGCTGCTCTTTAAGACTCCTTTCAGGCATACTCAGCTGGGCAAGTGGTCATTTGCTGTCAGGGTCGCTAACTAGTTAAATGAATTGCCTGATGCACTGCTGAATCTCCCAGGTTTAATCAGTTTGTGGTCTGCCTTTGTAGTCCAGTGCAATTGTAACCATAAACAGTTTTATTTGGTTTCTCTCTGTACATTACTAACCCGTGACTTCTTATATAACCTTTTTGTTCAAAACTGTATGTAATTGTTCTGCCTTAAGTGCTTTGAGTCTGACTCAACTGCATTTCCTCTGGAACTGCTTATTGTACTTGTAATGTTTTTTGTGACTATGTATTTGAAGTAGAACTTTGTAAATGAGCACTTCTGCTCAAAGGTAATTCTCAAAGTTTTCAATAAATAAATAAAATATAATTTAATATACTTTTTTAATACTGTGTAACAGCAGTATTTGTTAGTATGCAAACATTGAATCACGTAGTTCATTAACAATTATGTTTCTGACATAATTAGATTTAACATTAGCACATTTGTATTTGTTTCTCATGTTTTTAAAACAGAATTTATCACCAATGTTATAAATAATGACTTAAGTCATTAAAGATGGCCAACTAACAATTTTTTAAAATCTCCTCCTCAATGATTTCTGATTGTATGTTTTAGGAGGTTACTACAGGCACACATTTCTGATGTAAACAGCACATTACCACACCGAGATGTTTAAAGCAGTAGTGCAGCGAAAACTGTTTTTCCAAAATAGCTAGTTTCAGCTACAGTTTAAAAAAAAACCTTAGACACACTTGTCAAATGTACTTGTCTAGGTACCTCCTATGCTGCACACCATGAATCTTTTTTATTTCTTTTTTTATTATTATTCAACCCTTGCCAGGTCTACAGTGTTTATTTCTATGCAAACTGTGGGCAATCTTTTTTCTTGAGAAAAAACTAAATTACAGTATTTATAATGTACATATATGGTGGAATTAGAAAACTGTGCCACCAAACAAAACAAAACTGGAAGATACCTGGAATCTTTAATAGTAAAAAAAAGCTAGGGTCAAAATTTTTGCCCAATTTTGTTGCACTGCTGCTTTAATTTATTATGTTTTCCATGCACGCATGAACAGCAAACATTTTGTTAGCACAGTGGCTTTTGAGGTGTGACACTGTCAGTTAAATGCAAAGTGGTCTGCAAGGGGCTTGTCAGTGTCACACCAATCATCATCCAGTCTGATCATGACACTGGTCTGGCTTGCTGGGCAAAAACTTTGTGTAGTTTAAAGGAGAGGGCCGACCTAATCATACGTCGGCTTTTTTCTTAGATCTACACCACCCAGCAAGCACAGTTAATCTGTCATGATCCAATTACACCCTGCAAAAGAAAAAACCATCCATCGATGCCTGTTACTGTTGTCACCGTTAGTCCTCCCACTGACTCTTCCACTCTGAACCCACCATCCCACCCCCACAAGCATAACACCAACACTGGAGGACCCCAATCCCCAGTGTCATCACCTGAAATAAAGAAAGCCGTCCTTTCCTGCCGGTGGCACTGAGAGTTGAGGCACTGGATGCCACACCTAGTGCCATGCCGGTGACCGGGTTCGGGAGCTCAGTCTGGGCCATCAGGGGTCGGCAGGAGGACTGGGATTGAGTGTCCGTGAACTGCTCTCCCAGTCCTGGGGGTGGGTTGGGGAATCTCACCACACTGTAGCGGCTCCTGGGATGCTCAAGGGCACTACAAGTGCTGGCGATCTGGAGGGAGAATGCGGCGGATATCGGCACTTGTGCCCGGACGCCATTTCACGCCTGCATTCCAGGGGACCAATCAGAGGGAAAATGGCTGGGCGCAACTGCAGCTAGATGGCCACGCCTGAGCCACCTGGAGGACATTGGCAGAATCCTGTCTGGGAGGGTCCAGGACTGTCCTGGCTGGCTGAGGCAGAGGGGAGCCCTCAGCAGGATGGCAAGACGGCTGTCCCGGATCTTCCTGGTGCAGTCTGAGCTACCCAGTTCTCTGGGTGGTGGAGCCAGCGGCTGGATGCCCCAAGCCAGCAGTGTGCCGCAGCAGGTGGCAAAAAGCATTACATAAAAAAAGAAAGCCATCCCTCATAGTTTTTACTATACCCTCTAACAAAGAAAACCATCCATCGATGTCTGTTGCTGCCACCGCCATTACTGCCCCAACCCGACCTCTCCCACTCAGCACCCACCACCCACCCCCTCACAAACATAACACTGACACTGGAAGTGTCCAATCCTCAGTAAGTCACCACCGAAATAAAAAACTGTCCCTAGTAGTTTTATTTCTCTTCTCTCTCTCGCCTCTCTCTATATATATATATCCTGTAAAAAGAAAACTGTCCATTGATTTCTGTTGCTGCTACTGTCATTAGTCCCCCACCCCATCTGACCCTCCCACTCAGCACCCACTACCCCACACCCCACACACAAACATGACACCAACACTGGAGGTGCCCAATCCCCAGTGTTGCCACTTGAAATAAAGAAAACTGTCCCTTGTAGGTTTTCTTTACAAGATAACCTATAAAGAAAACTGTACATTGATGTCTGTTGCTCCTGCTGCCATTAGTCTCCCCACGTGACCCTCCCACTCAGCACCCGCCACCCCCAAGCCCTTACTTACCAACTGGGGTCTACCGTCATAATCCTCACTGGACTGCAGACACACTCTTTGCTCTTCAACACTGGACCATGAACTGGAGCAACTCAGGTATGTGATTCAATGTTTTTAATGAGGTTTTAAACTTAGTGGCATAGCTTGGTCATTTTATATATTTTGCTCCAAATTTACAGCATGCTTTTTCTGAGACCTCACCTCATGAACAACTGCAATTAAATTAGGCAAATCTGTCCCGAAGGTGATTTTGCAGTTGCTGTGTGAAATCACCTTTCAGCAGGAGTTGAACATTTTCTCCACCACCGCTCCTCTCAGGCCGCGTCTGTCGCTACTCCAGTGCTTCTGGGTTGGGTATGCTCCATGGCGCTGGGCCTTAAGCTGTAGTTATACATTTATTTATTCTCTGAAAATATCGTACCTAATATACAGTACCTGCATCCACTGCCTCAGTTGTATGTAGTACAGATATTCTGGTGCAATATGATCATGTTCTCTCCTAGTGTGTACTTGGGTTTGCACCATGTAAGAAATATATTATTCCCTATGTAGCAGTGCACATTGCCTCGTTATTGGTGGTGCTAGGAGATCATATCTCTGCTTTTCAAATGGTATGAAACAATCGTTACCCATTCTTACAAGCCAAGTACTGTATCCTCAATATGAATATTCCCAGCTGGACAGCAAGCAGTTCTGACTGCTCCTGTTCTGCTTGCTACATCTCTAACAATATTACTGGCTCTGTTTTGTTGTGCCTTTAGTTCGCCTATTTGTCTCTTGTTCAGCTGTGTATGTTTTGTCCTTATTCTTGTTTTCAGTCATTCTCCCTTACTCATTACCTCATTCTTTCTGCAAATTTTCTACACTACATTTTAATTCAGTAGCGGCTAACTGCTCTTTTTTACACAGCCCTTACCAGCAGTCTAACAGTTTCTGTCCCTAACTCTGTCTTTTGAGGTATTGAGTGTAGGGTGTGCTTACCCTGTCCACTGGCGATGTGAGTCCATTTCATCCAATTATAATCTCTACCACTGACATTTTCTACCATCATTCTGACAGTCTCTATCCCTAACTCTACCTCCTGAGGTATCAAGGTGGGTGGGCTTGCCCTGTCTACTGGGGATGGGAGACATGTCTTCCAGTTACATTCTGTAACAATTACAACTTCTGTATCAGCTCTTTGACAGTATCTGTCCCTAACTCTACCTGGTGAGGTATCGAGTGATGGTTAGCTCGCCTCAACTACCAGGGATGGAAGCCTGTTTCATCCATCTACAGTCTCAACCAGCTACATTCTATATATACAGCAACCTGACAGCCTCCCTCTCTAACTCTACCTGGTGAGGTATCGGCGCAGGTGAGCTTGCACTGTCTATCAGAGATGGGAGTCTGTTTCTTCCAGTCACATCGTATACCAATTCCATTCTCTGTCTGCATCATTCAGTTCCCTCAACTTCCTCCTCTGCCTTATTCTCGGTTCCATACATCCTACAAAACAAGATTCGGTTCTGCCATTTCCATTTGGAGATGGGAACCCTCAGCTATCAGTTTCAGTCTCCTGTACCTGGGCCACATCACCAGATACCATGCCTCTCATCTCCAAAGTTAATCCTGAAAGGTCTCCTGGCATACTCCTCAGCTTCTTTAGCCCATCCATGGGCTTTGGACTTGACCTGCTCCTTTGAAGACTGAATTGTTCTCACCTCACTACTTAAAACAAATGGAAGGTGCACACTGGGGACCTAGAGGTGTGATCTTTTTATTTGTCAAGCAGCCAATCGGTTTGAATTTTAACAATTGGACATCATGAATTGTCAGTTACTTAGTATTTATTGTATGTGATTTTAGAGGTGCACTCATTTTGATAAAGTATTTAACTAATCCGAAATGCATCAGGTATGCACAGTCTTTGTACTGTGGGTCTTTATTGTTTTATAATAAATGTTTTAACATACTGGAGACTTTGGAATGTTTGCCTGCATCTCTCCGCTCAGTGTCATCTCTCTCCTGTTTTAAGTTTATTTTAAGCAATTTGTATTGCAAAATTCTAAGTGTAAACATGTAGTTCATTATTTTAAGTTGTTCTTTGTTTGTTATAAACTATTATTTGTTGTCTCTGGTCAGACCTGAAAAAGAACTTGTCCAGTGTCCCTACCCAGTTAGCAAATAAATAAATTAAAAAAATTAAAAATATGAAGAAAGTTGTAGAGTCAGTATTCTTTCAGGCTGTGAGTGCCCAATTCTTGTACTGTGGAATTTTTCTCACCTCATGGCCGTGTTTCAATTGCCTGTTATCCTGTACTTCTCCTCAGTTCGCACCCCTGAATTTGTGTAACTTTGTGTCTCACTCCTCAGCCTCATCCCATTTTGGATCTTGGACCCTGCTGGCTTGTTTGTTTCCAGAATCTTCTCTGTTTTCTGCCATTTCTGAACTCATGGTCTGCTTGCCTTCCAGTTTCCATCCTGCAATCTCTCTGTTAGTGCTTGAGACTTGCTTCTCAGCTCCACCTACTCCAGTCTCCGAACCTTCAGCACTTGTTGCCATCTCCTCCTTCATCTGTGCTCTGGACATTTCTGCTCCTCTGGGTTTTGTCCAGGACTTTTCTGTGTCTGCATTCATCCTTGCCTTCTGCCTCTACTGCATCAGGATATGCTCTGAATTCCTTCAACACCATGTGCTCCTGGCCTTTCATCTGTTGAGCACCTTCTCCTTGGATTACATTGGACCACTCTTATATCTTGGTGCTCTCCTGTGCTGTGTATCATCCTACTTACATCTGCTGTGAAGGAACCTGCTGTTGCTCATCTGTCCCACTGTGCTTTTCTGACTGGATTTCTCCTGGGTCATGTTAGCGCCTGTCATTCGTCCCTGTTGGATCAGTTATCTCAGTATTGCTCTTTGGACACTTTCTGACGCGCAGTGTCTCCTAGTCGATTCATCAACTCCATCATCATCCTCCTCTCCTGGCTTTGCTTCCTGCTCCTCCATCTCTCAGGCATCTCAAGGAAGGACTGTTGGTCTGTTGTGGTGCTTTGGCATTCCACTGCGAGGCAGCCCGGGCTTCGACATGTTGCTCCCATGTCTTGTCTATTTGGGCATTTCTCTATGTTTTCCATGCCCAACACTCAATCATCTGTTTGATTACATCTCCTGCATCCAGCATTCAATCATCTGTTGATTACATATCCTGATTGCTCTGCCTTTAGCTCCTCCCATAGCTGGCATCACTGTTACTGTCTGGTATCCCAAGGATTACCAGTTTTTACCAAAGTGAACATCCCTGGGCTAGTGACTTCCTTCGACCTGTTTGGCATCTCAGACTTAGAATTACTCACTGATAATCTCCACAGGATCATTCCTCGTTTGCTTCTGGATTAGGACTGTACAGAAGCTCTTACCTCACAATCAACTCCCAGGATCATTCTTTAGACATCTTATTGATTCAGACCCTATGAAAGTCATTACCTCCTAATTTACTTCACAATTTCCAAGCTTAGTGGAGTTCTTTTTGAACCAATCCTCTTACAACAGAAAGCGTGAACTTGCTTCTCTACCAGGATACCTCAAATGCTCAATAACTGTACTTCTCAAGGAGGTCTTTCAAACCCTACCTATTGGCTCTGGCAACATCAGTCATTCAAGCTACACCATCATATCCAATTCTTGTCCAAGGCAACTCAGAATTCATAGTGTCATCCCACTCGTATCTTCCTGGTATAGCTATCTAATGTTCTTCAAAGATCCTTCTCCTTATAGCATATCAGCATATGCAGTAACGTATTGTATCTCCAGTGCATAGCTATTCTGCTATCTTTGCACAGTCCTGAATCCTTCTCCTTGGCCTCGGACATCATACTACTTCATGAAGTCATCTCGTCTCTCTTCAAGATTCACCAATCAAGCCAGTCACCTTCCTAGGGTCTTTGATCCCGCTGGACAGTATCTATCTGCCTCATACTCATTCCAACGAATACCATCACCAAAGGCAAGTCTGCATTCTTTCCATCATGCCACTCATGTGCAACAGACTTGGTTATCCCTTTATCACAGTTTCACAGTGCAGCGGTTCAGCATCAAGACTATGCAAGACCATGCAATCAACTCACTCCGTGCATTATACCATTATACTGCTTCAGACAGCAGACCTTTCATTGCCCCATCAGTCAACAAACTCAGTAAAGACTGAGCTAAGACCCTCCTTTTCTTTAGTGTTTTCACAGCATGTTAGAATATAATCACCAGCAAGTTAACACCATGTAGGCCTCTCTAGCTCCTGCTACTGTGCTACTTATACTTCAACAAGAAATATATCCATCATCTTGCGCATCTCAGTCCTTCCTAAATATTTGTTGTCATAAACTATGTACTAGCATTTCTAATTCATCATCAAGCCTCAAATTTCATACAGAACATATCAACTATAGCTAGTAGGTATTCAGTTACTGTCGTTACAGCCTACTCCATCCTCATTTCACTGTTTTTCAATCCTCCAGTTACACTCTCTTTAACTTAGTGTCCAAAGAGCTTCATTCGCTTAGACTCCTTTGTGTCTCTCTATAGATGCCTCCATAGCAAAACATAGTGAATTTATGGAACTTAAATCTATGTTTACATTTTACAAATTTACTGCTTTATTGTTCTCTGATTCAAACTGCTGTTGCAGGGTATACTTTCTGCTGCATTATTACAGGGTGTGCCTACAGGTTTGTTCTTCGCTTTGTGCTTACAGATTACTGCTGAATCGTCTCTGATTCAATTTTTTTTTTTTTGCAAAGTATATGTTCTGTTACTGCTTTATTTTCTCTGTAGTAAAGTGTTTTTGCAGGGTATATCTTCTGTGAAATTGTTACAGGTGGTGCTTACAGGTTTTACAGTTTTATCTATCATTAGACTAAGCTTTCAGGGTTACTACACTTGTTGTTGGTTGATTGTTTCTGCTCTTACCTCCTTGTTTCTTTCATCTGTGGTTCTTCTTTTTGGCAGGGAAGGGCCCAGCTACTCACCCCATCCCCAACCACCCCATGCTACACTCCTTTATAGAGTAGCACAGCTGTGACATTTCAAGGAGCAAAGCAGGAAGTGGAGGATCAGAGGGGGCATCCACACAGTGACCTCACTTGCAAGGGCACGAGTAATTTAACTTGTTATAACAAGTTATACAAAAAACAAACAAAAAATCAAACTTTGCTTTCATTTCTTCCTTCTAATTACTCCGACCAGGTTATAAACTCCCGCAACTCAACTGGAATGGATATTATTAACTGCAGGTACTGTGTACACTTTTCAAAAGGGCAGTTATACCAGATTTAGGATGCTGTCCTACATGCTGGACCATTGGAGATCTAAGGGCTCAGCTCCAGGCAGCATGGGCAGAGATTTTACGCCTCAAATCGCATATTCAGAAGGAAATATATTATAAGAACTGCCCGCATTTCCCCAACATCCAACTGAAGCACCTTGACCGGAGAGAGTAGTAGGTCTGGGAGGTTAGCAGGTGGTTAGGAGGGGCAAATCAGCTGCCCCATCAATTGGTGCTCTTCAATGTATCACCTCCACAAACCATATAAAAACTACAAACATGTATCTGCCTCTGTCTCTGAAATCAAACAAAGGGGCAGAGGACACTGCAGAGCAGGACAGTGCAGCACAAGAGCTAGCACTACAAAACTCACCCAAAACAGGGACCAAAAACAAAAAGCAAAAGGAAATTGAAAAACACTTCTGATCATAGGAGACTCCATGATTTCTCCAGCTGGGGTAATGGTCAGATTTCTCCCAGGTACATTAGCGTGAGAGACACTGACTGCATTGCTAAAATCATGCAGGAAGCAGGAGAAAACATCAATGTCCTGGCACACATAGGGACTAACGGTCTCACCAGCCGGTCAGTTGGAGACCATGGAACACCTGTCCAGGCTGGGAGACAAACTGTGATCCATTTTGTCCAACATCTCCTTCTCTGAGATCCTGCCAGTCTGGGAGAGGGGCCAGATGGATGTAAGGTCAAAGAAGGAGACAGAGGAGCTAAACATGTGGCTGGAGGGCTGGTGCGGGAAAAAGGACACAAATTTGTAGGTAAGTGGTAGCAGTTTCGGGACTGAAAGTTCCTTAAATTTGATGGACTGCATCTGACTAAGGAGGAATCAGTGCATTGGGGCAGAAGTTTGATGTCTTTGCAGAATATTTAAGCTAGTAAATGGGAGAGGGTGCAGCACCCGATACATCACATGGGAAGAACACCCTCCCTCCTCAGTTAGTGATCAAACAGGAGTTCAGCATGTTTGTAGTTCATTTGCATCACCAGGTAAGGAAAAGGTCTGGCTCCCCATATGACATGCAGGGAAACGCCAGACCTCGCCAACAACTAATCATCGAAATCTGGCCAATGGAAAATCATGACACAAATGCCTGCAGTCTGGGAAACAAGATCCCATTCATGCAGGCAACAATGACAGAGGCTAAACTGGATATAGTAGCCATTAACGAGACATGATTCACCAGTAACCACACTTGGGATACTTCAGTACCGGTTATGTGTACTGTTCAGAAGAGACCGAGGTGCAAAAGGGGGAGTGGCCCTTTATGTCAATGAAAATATCAAAGCTACAGAAATTCAGAATACACATAAGGAGCCAGAAGAACTGTGGGTCACCCTGGAAACAGGAAATGGGACAGCCATACAATGAGGGTTGTCTACAGGCCTCCAGACCAGGGGAGGGCATAGACACATTACTGTTAGAAGATATACAAAACATAACAGCTAAAGGGGGTTCTGATAATGTGAGACTTCAACATGCCAGATACAGATTGGTCAATACCAGCATAAACATCAGCCAGAACTAGACACATAGTAGATTCCCTGAAGGAGAGGGCCTCAAACAACTGGTACAACAACCCACAAGAGACAGAGCTATCCTAGATTTAGTACTAACTAACGGGAAAGAATCACAGATCTCCAGGTAGAAGGTCACCTGGGGGCCAGTGACCATTATATGGTGTGGTTCAATTTGTCCACTAGAACTAAATCATCCCATTCCAAGGCAAAATATGGGACTTCAGAGGAGTTGACTTTGGTAGGATGGCCAACAGGGTTAAGCAAGCCCAGGCAAGAAGAAATACAGGTGATGGGGTACAGGCAAAGTGGTCAAGCATTAGGATGCAATACTTAAAGCAACATCCCATTGTGTTAGGGAGAAAAGGGAGAGCAAAAGAAGGAGGAAACCACTTTGATTTTCAAAACAGTAGCAGAAAAGGTCAGCGCCAAAAGGCTGGCTTTCAGGAAATATAAGGGAACGCAGCAAGTTGAAGATAAGGAGGTATACCAAACTTCCCAAGGGAAGCAGGGAAGGCAGTAAGGCAGGCAAATTCCCAAACCAAGGAAACACTAGCATGAACAATAAAAGAAGGGGACAAGACTTTCTATCGATACATTAGTGAAAGGAGAAAGTCCAGAGGGGGCATTGCTAAGATCAAAGGGATAAGGGGGCATGTGTGGAGGGACCAGGGAAACCATGTATCCTAAATAAATACTTCTGCTCAGTATTTACTGAGGAGAAGTTAGGACAGGGCCCACAGCTCAGCACCATGGTAAAGGGTGGATGTAGGTATGTACAAGTCCCTTCACAAAGAAAGGGTCCTACAACAGCTCGCTAAGCTCAGGGGTGGACAAGGCAATGGGACCTGATGGTATACCTCCCAGGGTACTAAAGGAGCTAAGGGTGGAACTAGCAGAGCCATTAGCAGAACTCTTTAGTGAGTCCTGAGCTCAGAAGAGGTCACAGAAGACTGGAGAAGGGCTCATGTGATCCCACCCACAAGAGTGGTAGCAGGGAGGAGGCGGGGAACTACAGACCAGTCAGTCTTACCTCAGTAGTGGCAAGATTATGGAGGCACTCCATAAGGAAAGGATAGTGCAACACCTGGAATCCATAGGAGCACAGGAACAAAGACAGCATGGGTTTACAACAGGAAGGTCCTGTCAAACTAATCTCATAGATTTCTTTAACTGGTTAACCAGAGTGGTGGACCAAGGAGGTGCAGTTGATGTCGCCTACCTTGACTTCAGCAAAGCTTTCGATACTGTCCACATAGAAGATTGATAAATAAGCTGGGTAGGGTGGGTCAGAAGTTGGTCAACTGGGTGGCAAACTGATTGGCGGGCAGAAAACAGAGAGTGGTGGTAAACAGTATACAGTCAGAAGACATGCAGATCACAAGTGGGTACCTCAGGGATCAGTCTCAGCCAGTCCTCATCAATATCTTCAACAGTGACATTGCAGATGGACTAGAGGGTAAGGTTTGTCTGTTTGCAGATGACACCAAGATCTGCAATAGAGTAGATGATCCAGATGGGT
This sequence comes from Neoceratodus forsteri, assembly GCA_016271365.2. NCBI lineage: Eukaryota > Metazoa > Chordata > Ceratodontiformes > Ceratodontidae > Neoceratodus > Neoceratodus forsteri. Next base: position 253,473,359 of record CM028131.1, on the reverse strand, counting down.
GGGCAGAATGAGAACAGATCTGGATAAACTGGTACAATGGCCAGAAGAGTGGCAACTGGGGTTTAACATAAAGTGCAAGATCATGCACGTAGTGGCAATTTGATCAAGGTTGGCCAACTCATTACAGGTCACCAGAGGGAGGACTAGAGGGCCTGACTATCCTCTATTGCACCTCACTTGGGCAATGTGCATTTGCCTACCAGCCCCCGGTGGATGAATGAACTCCCTGGGCACCTCTTGGCCACCAGTTGTCTGGCACATTTCAAAACTGACCTCAAACAGCACCTAATAACACTCTCTAAGTGCACCTACCCCTGAGTCCAGCCACACCTGCTTTCTCTTCCCCAGCAAGCACTAGGCAGGCCTCAGTTATCCTCCCTCAGTCCCTTCTAATGACTTGCCCCAGCAATCAATCTGTGTCATGCTCCTATGGCACCCACCACCCCACCCTCCTCCAACTCACAGTCCTGTGAGTTTCCCTAACAGTCACTACTAATGCAGGCTACCTGACCATACCCCCTCACACCCCACCATTTACTTTAGCATGTCTTCTCCACACAGCCTCCCACACCACACCATTTATCTCCTATACCTTATCACTCTTCTTCCCCACCTGACACCTTCACCGCTTACATACCCTCTCTCTCTCTCTTGTACCTCCTTCCTTCACCCCACTGCCAGCTATCCCTGTCCCTCTGTACTACTGACAAGGCATTCTGTGGCTGCTTATTCCTTCCCCACCCTCATAAAGTGTTTTTCTTGTTATTTTAACTTGTATCTATGTTTTGAGTTATTCTGCAGGTTCTGATTTCAAGTTGTATCGTTAATTGTAATGTACCTTTGCTTTCTCCTATTGTTCTTTGTTTTGCAATCTATGATGTGGAACGTTTGTAAAATAGCTTGCTCTCAATGGTCTTTGCTGAATCACTAAATAAATAAATAGGAAAAGAAACACTGAAGCCACCAATAGGTTGAGAGAGGCTGCTGGCAATCACAAGGGAAGAAACGAGACTTGAGCATCATCAACACAGATTAACTAAATCATCCAAGGAGACTACTAAAGCAGTAGGTAAGGCTAGAGGATGTTGGTGTGTATTATCATAAGAGGGAGGTAACAATCCCTCTTTACAAGACACTGGTTAGGCCCCATCTGTAGTACTGGAGTACTGTGTGCAATACTGGAGGCCACACCTGCACAAGGACATTAACAAATGGAGGAAGTCCAGAGAAGAGCAACCAAAATGGTGCAGGGACTGCATCAAAAACATGTGAGGACAGATTAACTAAGCTCAATATGTATACCCTAGAGCAAAGGAGGGAGAGATTTGATATGATCAATACATTCAAACATCTTAAGAGCATTAACAAGGTGAAAGAGTCTAATATGTTTCAATATAAGAAAATAGCAGGATAAGAGGAAACAGCATGAGATCAGAGGGAGGCTGATTAAGGGGTAATGTGAGGAAGTTCTTTTCACAGAAAGGATGGTGGATGCATGGAGCGGCCTACCTCAGGAAGTGGTGGATATGAATACAGTGCAAGGCTTCAAACAGCATGGGTTAGGCATAAGAGAGCAATACAGATGAGTATGAATACATAGGCCATTGACAGAGTAAAGGCCTATGGCACATTCATAAGGTAGACAAAATGGGCAGACTGGATGGGCCTTGTGGTCATTATCTGCCGTCATCTTCTATGTCTATGTCTATGTCTATGTTTATTTGACTCTGTTTTGAACATCATGGTTTCTTCAACTATTTGTCCAGTCTTTGTTGGATTACCGCATCCTGAGGATTCACTATCTCATCATCCTTAAGCAATTCAGAACCTTGCGATGTCTGCAAATTGCCAGTCTACAAAAAACTAATCATTTTATCCTGCCTTTTCCTCCTTCTAAGTCTGACAGATTTCAGTAAGAAATCCTCATAACCTGTTTTTCATCATACAAATACTAGAGTCTGACAGCCCTTCTAGACAAACTCATGCTTTCTCATGTTTAAATCTATCATATATGCCGTGTGCCTCCGTTGTATAATTACCTAATACCACAAATAAATTCTGGACCTTTTTCAACAGCTCAACTTACTCCGTATTTATCATATAGACAGTTCATCCATATTGATCTGCTTTTTCAACTTCAAGAATTGACCATCCTGCACACATCATCAAAGACTCAGAAGATGGACTTCATCATGCTATGAACACTAAATCCTAAACCAGAATCTCAACTCAGTTCAAGCATTTAGGATCATCTCCTCTTAGGTTTCCCTGAAGATGGGCAGAACAGAAGCCATGGGTCCTCAGAGGTCTCTTCCGCAGGGTTTGTTCCCTCCTACATTCTACTAGTCACACTCTCTGTGAGTTGCAAGAGGAAGTCATTTGAACTGCTAATAAAATCTTTTGGACCTATTCCCTACACACTACCCAGTTTACCTACCAAGAGTGGGATTAGATAAAGGTCAAAGTCCATAAGTATACACAAGCACTATGGTATGTACCACTGAATGGGAGGCTGAAGCCAGAGGTTCAATGTGGGAATAGCTCCTCCCACATTCCAAATAAAGGTCAGCCACTCCCAGAAGTTCTCACTTAGCACATCGTGAAACACCCACCATCCTCCCCTGTCTCCTCCTCCTCCTCTGGCACTCTGCTCACCCTTGGTGCTGGGCCTTCTATTCCGTATACATGCTACCCAGCTTGCCTACCAAAGGTGGAAATAGAGAAAGAACAAAGTCCAAAGTCCATAAGTATATGCAAGCACTACGCTATGTACCAAACACTGAACAATATTTGGACCCCAAATTTTCAACATAGACATTTTTTCACAGCACTTCATGAATGTGACAGCTTTCATTTTTCAAATGATGGTTAAGTGTGTTTTCACGCTTGTGTATGAAATCACCTTTTGGGCAGGCGTTGAAAATTTTTTCCACCCTTGTTCATGAGGTGGGCTCATAAAGAAGTCTATGTTGAAAATTTGGGGTAAAAATATGAGAAAACAACAAAGTTATGAGTTTACGTTGCAATCTATCAATGCATGCTTGTAACTGTGATAATTTTCAATGTTTTGACCCCAACTTTTCAACATAGTCATTTTTCACACCACCTCATGAATGTGACAGCTGTCATTTCTCAAATCCTATCCGACATTTGTGTTAACACTTGTGGTGCAAAATGACATTTCAGCCATTGTTTTATAAATGACACCTGTCATGCTCAGAAAAAGTAGTCATAAAAGATTATGTTGAAAATTTGGGTAAAATGTGGAAAACCAACTAAGTTATGAGGAAACGAATTGTTCCAACATTTACTCAAAACTTTATTTTTTGCACATTTTGGCCCCAGATGTTCAACATATCCCTCATGTTACCCCACCTCCTGAACATGGCAGGTGTCATTTTCAAATCCACTCTGAAACTTGTTTCCACAGTCACATACTGAAATCACCTTTTGTACGGGATTTTAAAAATTCCACCTGTCTTGATCATAATGTCAGGTCATAAAGATTGTTAGACATCTGGGGTCAAAATGTGAAGCCCACTTAAAAGTAGAATGTTGCCTCTCAGCTGCTCTATCCTGGGAAATTACAGTCTAACAATGTCTCAAAGCAGTACACCACTGAAAATGAGATATTATATCTCATCTGCTCTATCCTGGTAAATATATAGTAAAATGTACACAAGTAAGACCAGTAGCAAACATTCGCATTGACAAAGGCTTATTTATGGTGATTCTGGCCAGATAACAGTTACATTTAAGAACTTCAAACCCCATTCAGGAACGAACTACAATGAACAGAAAATTCAATACTGTACATTGATGCTTTTACCAGAAATAAAATATTATTTAAAACTATATGATAAAACTGTTTTCTGATAACAACTACGTTGCTTTAAATGTATTTTTTAATTTATATGACTGAAATATGATTTGTGAATGAACATGTGGTGAGCCATAAAATAATAAGTAGCTCTATGTATAGAGCCTATGGAAGACAGGTAACGCTCCATGTCCGTTGTACATGGGTGGCTGTGGTACTGGGCTGGCAGATGGTGACATGTTGCACATAATAAACATGTGATAAGTCATAATGATGATGAGAAATAGCTCTATGTATAGTGACTTATGGAAGACAGGCAACTTTCCATGTTCGCTGTTCACAGTTGGCTGTGATATTGGGCTGGCACCGAAGATGGTGTCATGTTGCACATAATAAGCATGTAATAGATCATGATGACAATAGGAATTAGCACTATGTATAGTGCCTCAAAATAGGTAATTAGGCATAATAGACAGTTCATGCTGACTGATCACAGGCAGCCGTGGCGGCACTGGGATGGCACTGGCAGCCAGTGTCCTGTTGTTCCTAATAAACACTTGACAAGTGCTGACAATTATTATAAGCACTATAAAATTTCTGACCAATCAGGAGGCAGAAACACAGTACCTCTTATTCTATGAACAGCTAGTGCCTTGTACATACTGCTCAACCGAATCCCCGAACACTTATGGCTTCTCACTCACTGGCACGCCTGTCAGCATGCTGTTCAGATGTTAACATAGAAACACAGAATTTGATGGCAGACAAGGACCGCTTGGCCCCACCCAGTCTGCCCATTTTCCTACCTAACAGATACTCTGCAAATCCTAGTTAACCAACAACTTACTTCCTCCTACCCCCACTAGGACTGCCTTATGCCTGTCCCATGCATTCTTGAAGTCCCCACTGTTCTTGACTCCATGATCTCTTCAGGGAGGCTGTTCCAGGCATCCACAATCCTCTCAGTGAAAAAATACCTCCTCACACTACCTCCGAGCCCGCCTCTGTCTTCAAATTGTGCCCCTTGTTCTTGCACATCTCTTTTCTGGAAGATGCTACCCTCTGGACTTTGTTAATTTCCTTGAGGTACTTGAAAGTTTCTATCATGTCCCTCTCTCCTCCTTTCCTCTAGGGTATACATATTAAGCTCCTTTAGTCTTTCTTCAGATGTCTTCTGGTGCAGACCCTGCACCATTTTGTTGCCCTCCTCTGGACAGCTTCCACTCTGTCTATGTCTATAGAAACATAGACAAACCTCTGTGTCTTGCTCTTATTCCACTGGCTTTTACAAAATTATTTAAAAATGATCCCCCACCAACTTTCACCTCTAAACTCCATGGTAAGGAATGTGGTGAGCGAGTCTTCATTTCTGAGTAGACATGTAGATAACTGGTCGGGACTCTTGACTCCGCAGTGCAAGTCACGTATTAGTGTCCCTGTATTTAGTGAAAGTGATAGGGTGGCCACCTAGTTTTCAATGATGAAATAAACCTGCACTGTTTTACTTTTTAATGTGTTATTTGCTAGTTATTGGAGAGAACAGCCAATGGGGTAAAATTATGTAGTGCACTTGGTGTTTACTAGCGTGTGATGGTACCTAAATGGGACAGTACAATTTCTGACCCTAACTGGAGGGGACAAAAGTATACTAAAAAATCTTAAAACACCCACTATAAGCCAGCCCAGTGGTGCTGAGGGTTGAGGCACTGGACGCCACATCTCATGCCACACCGCGACCCTGGTTTGGGAACGAGCCCGGGCACCAGGGTTCAGAAGGGAAGAGAGAAGATTGAGCATCTGGTGGACTGCTCTCCTCCTCTCTCTTGGGTAGTGTTGGACTGCTGTCCTGCTTGTTGATCACCCTCTAGTGGTGGCTGTAGAGCAATATGGGCTGGGCAGCCCATCGCCAATGTATGACATCAGCGGGAGGTGGGAGGGGAAAACCAAGGAGAAAATGGAGTTGGCAGGCTCCACGATAGCTCCACTAGCACCCATCCCAGTCCCCATAATCTGGATGTTGGTCTCCGGAGGGAAGGGAAAGTCGATGTCCCTTGGTCCTATCATGGGGAGGGAGTAACCCATGGGGATCACCAGGAGGGTTGGGCAGGAACGGATCTACAATGCCGAGTCAACAATGAACTCATCGACCAGCATCACAGTGCCAGGCTCCTTGTCAACTGTGAGTTGCAGTCAGCAAGGAGCCGCACACAAAAGAGTCTGTATTTTTCTTTAGGGGGCTCTCCCCACATCCCCTGTTATTATGTATACCAACTCTGAGTCAGAGTTGGTCGGAGGGGTGCAAGATGGGAGAAGTGTTGCGGGTCCCAGGTGCAACCCCTACAGTGACATGGCACTTGTTGTCTGCAACGACGGATGTCGCTGTAGGGGTTTCGTGAAAGAGGAGGTGTATACTGGGCGGAGAAAGGTGGGGCCAGAGACTGAGTCACAGAGCCGCCTGCCAGGCTTACAGAGAAAAAATTAATTATATAGTATGTGTGTGTGTGTGTATATATATATATATATGTATATATATATATATATATATATATATATATATATATATACATATATATATATATACACACACACATATATATATATATGTAATAACTAGCACTATGTGTAATTTCTCAAGGCAGACAGGCAGTTGTCCATGCCCATGGTCCACAGGTGGTTGCAGTGGTGTTGGGCTGGCATTGGCAGCAGTTGTCATACATGTAGGAAGGGGTGGACACAAGTCCATTTTCAGAGGAAAGAATCCTGAAGGGTCTTATAGCTCTGAAAGTGGAGAATGTTATGGGACCAGATGGGATACACCCAAGGGTAATAAAGTAACTCAGGGAGGTGCTGGCTGCCCCACTGACAGCCTTATTCAACAGCTCACTGAAACAGGCATGGTTCCTCATGACTGGAGGAGAGCAGATGTGGTACCTTCCACAAGAACTGAAATAGGGAGAAGACTGCCAATTATATGCCAGTCTCACATCAGTGGTGGGGAAAGTAATAGAAACCCTGTTAAAAGGAAAGGTTGGCATAGTATCTTGAATCCACTGGGCTACAAAACCAAAGGCAGCTTGGATTCATGGGGAGCTCATGCCAGAAGAATCAGACTGATTTCTTCAGGTGGGTAACCAGCAAAATAGATCGGGAGGACAGTGGACGTAGCCTATCTGAACTTTAGCAAGACCTTCAACACATAACCCAATCAAGGATACAGATTGCGCTACAATAATATCAAAGGTTCTGTGTATCTACTTAAATGCTGTTTGAAGTCTGCTTATCTGAACTTTTAGAGAATGTGGGCTAGATTTTCAAAGCTCTCCAAAATCCCACAGCTGTGGGAAGAGAACTGGTGCAAGTAGGTCTCCACTTGTGGAGCGCGGTTTTGCCACAACTGCAGTATTCTCAAAAGTGGAGTTGGTTAGTGATGGACTCCATGATTTACAGCAGCTTGCAGCCATTTTGTGGTGCAGCTGCGGGGAAAAGTTACACTTGGTGGGACCAGGCATAACATCTCCCACAGCTGCGCCGCAAAAATATGAAACTCTGCAGGTGTGGAGGTTTTGTCCTGCGGTTGGGTTTGGTCGGGACTTAGTCCCCAACCCATTTGAAAACCCAGCCTATGTCTCAGCTCCTCGTCACATACAAATGAGTGAGCACAGATCCGTGTGTCCAGGTTTCATTTAAAGATTCTCACTGGGGTAATGCTCAAACATGTAACACGGCCTACATCCTTGATAGGGTTATGGTGACATAACTAGTGGGGGTTCTTCTTCTTGATCTATTTAATGCCCAAAAAGAAGCAAAAGTTAGGAAGGAAAATAAGGGATGCAGTAGGGTTTCATTAGAAAGTGCAGCAATATATAAATGGGGAACAGTGGTTAAATGGTTTCTGTTAAACAAGTTTTTTGTTTTGACCAAAATGAGAATTTCAACATACAATAAGCTTTGAAAGTAAAGGAACAGGAAACAGGGTTTTGCTTCAGTTAGAGCTGTGAACAAAATCCTCTCACTGGAGATTTTTAGTTCACCACCACCACCAGGTTTTTACCAACAGGAACCAGGAAACCTGTTTCACCTCCTCCTTAGCACAAGGTCAGGAAAGTCAACACAATAACTCTGGGTAGAGCGCCCTTCAAAGACAGACTGCCAACAGAGTCCAGCAGAAATAACCAAATTACCTTAACATATAAACAGGCAGTCACTTGTTCTATCAAAAATTGTTTTTTACTAAAAGGCTAGACGATTTACAGCAGGATTAATGTACAGTCAAACAAAAGGATTTCAGTTTTCTAGAAATGAAAATAAATGGAGTTAAACCAGACAGTTAACAGATAGAAGAGTCTGAGCTATTCTCACTCAATAAACTATTTATTTACCTGCTGCTATCTGAAGAAACTTAATTCCCTAAGCTGTATTTCTCACCAGATCTCTAGCTGCAGGGCTTTGGGTTTCAGATGTTAATGGGTCCAAGAGAGTGAGCTGAACCTCAGCAGCCTGATTCATTCACTCTGACAGTAGGCAGTGATTTGCCTCTTTGGTGACAGTTTACCCTGCTCCACACCTCCCCAGATGGGTGTGTGTATATGGAGGATGACATCATCCAGGCCAGCTGGCTTCTACACACTCAGACATCCTCAGTCCAATTTTATGATTTTGTATTCCAGGATGTCTAAGCTGTTCAGCTCCCATGCTTCTGCCTTTCAGGCAGACTGAGGCACTCAAAATGGTTCACTCACATCTGCTTTACAGAATCTGTAGCTGAATGTTCCCAAGGAACATTCCCCTGAGCAGCTTTGGCCAATGTTTCCCATAAGACCTGTTTGGTCGTTTGACTTCGGAAGCCTATGTTTTGTGCCCACTTATGACAGAAGCATAATTACACTGACAAAATACATTAACAAAATGAAATTAATAGATCTGTCTGGTCATATGTCGTCACATTCCCCACCCATTCCCACCTGGGAAATGAAGGTGTGTCTCTTTTGGGCAACTCACAGGAGACACTGCCATTCATGTAGGGCCTAGGGAATGGGGGAATGCCTAGATGAACATGTCATGCACTCAGCCCCTGCCCTCTCACAGTCCATCTGCATTGGCATTCTGCACCCACTTCCATACTGAATGATCATATTATATGACTGAAGTACTTAACTCCAGCTAATAACTTTGTGTTTTGCCCACTAGTCCTATGGGGCCATGTCAAGGATTTATGATCTGTGACTAAAGTGAACTCCCTCCCATACAGATATGGCTGCAGCTTCTGAAGGCCCACACTACGCCCAGACACGCCCTCTCAACTGTGACATATGCCTTTCCCTGGGCAGAAGCTTCTGGTTCAGATACACTATGGGGTGCTCCTCCGCCTGTGGTGTGATCTGGCTCAGGACAACAGCCAGCCCATGATCTGAGACATCCACATATACTCAAACAATAGGTAGTAATTGGGGCTAGAAAGCACAGGTGACCCACAGAACGCCTCTTTCAACTGTCAGAAGGCAGACTCATAGTCATCTGTCCAGAGAACTTTCTCAGACATTTTCTTTTTGTTAGGTCAGTCAGGGGCTTAGCCACATCACTATAGTGAGGGACAAACCTCCTGTAGTACCCATCTGTCCCCATAAATGCCCTTAGCTGTTTCTTTGTGGCGGGGGTCAGGCCTGGATGGCATCAACTTTCACTGGCTCTGGATGGATGCATCCACTGCCCACCCTGGTGCCCAAGGTAATACACTTTGGTCATGACTACTTGGCATTTTCCACCTTAACTGTCAGCCCTACATCCTTCAGTCTGTGGAATACCTCTCCAAGTGCGTGACGTGATCTTCCCATGTCTGGCTATAAATGGAGATGTCATCCATGTACGTCAGTGATTATTCACTTTTTCTCAGCCAGGATGCAATCCACAAGCCCCTTGAAGATTGCAGGCACATTCTTCATCCCAAATGGCATTACTGGAATTCAAATAAGCTAAATGGAGTGACAAGGCAGATCTCTCCTTGGCTGCAGGGGTTAGAGGCACCTGCCAGTGGCCCTTCATCAGGTCATTTGTGGTCAGAACTGGGCCCCCAGCCATTCAAAGGCCTCATCTGTTCTGGGCATGGGGTAGGCATCATACTCTGTACAGCTGTTTAGCCTCCGGTGGTTGACACAGAACCCTATGGTATCATCCTTCTTGGGGATCAGGACCACAGGTGAGGCCCAGGGCTACTAGACTCCTGAATCACTCCAAGGGCCAGCATCTCCTGAGTTCCTCCAGCATGGTCTTCTTGATCCCTCTGGTACCCTTTGGGGAATGCCTCAGCAGAACTTGGGTCCCAGTGTCCAGTGGTGGTCAGTTATTGTGGTGTACACCAGATTCCCATGAACACGTCCCCAAATTCTTGCAGCACCCCCTCATCTCCTTGGCCTGGGCCATTGTTAGCTGCCTTGAGAGGGTGAGGTTATTCACTGTGGATCCTTCCAGGCTTCCCCAAGGAGGTCCACCAGGGGACCCACCTCATTTCCCTCTTCTGGCCCTCTGCACATAGCAAGGATCACTTTCTCCCTATCGTAGTAGGGCTTCGTTCATGTGCTGTACCTCTGCCTTTGCCTTCTGTCAGGCAGCCCTACTACATAGTTGATATCACTCACATTCCTGATTATGGAGAATGGGTCCTCCCATGCTGCCTTCAGTTTATTGCTTCAGACTGAGACAAGTACCATCACTCGCTGCCCACCTTCACTCCCAGGCTCCGGCCCCATGGTCATACCCAGGTTTCTGTTGCTGTTGTGCAGTGGCTAAGTGCATCTGGGTGAGCCCCAAGAGCTCATTATGTCAGGCCCTGAAATTCAGGACATATTCCACAATAGACTCTCTTGGAAGGCATGGCCACCTTCCCATTCATCCCTGACTAAATCTGGGGTGCCCACACCCTGTGACCAAACAGGAGCTGGAGTGTGAGAATCCTGTGGGTCTTCCTGTGATGCAAACAGGAAGTGGGGCAAATATTTTCCCATTCCCTTTTGTGCTGATCAGAAAATGCCCTAAGCATAGTTTTTGAAGGTCCCATTGAACCGCTCAACCAGGTCATTTGTCCTTGGGTGATAGGGCAAAGTACAAAGCTGCTTCACCTGCACTTCTCCCACAAACTGGTCATTAAGGGTGACATGAAATTTGTCCCTGGTCTGACAAAATCTCCTGGGAAATCCACTTTGCTAAAGATTCCCAGGAGCTTATCAGCCACCTGTTCTGCCTCAATGGAGGACATGGCCACTGCCTTGGGGTACCTTGTTGTGTAATCCACAACAACCAGTATGTATCTTTTGCCTGTGTGATTTGGGTACTCAGGAGCCCCACTATGTAAATGGCTACCCTCTTAAAGGGTTCATCAATATAGGCAGGGCACCAAAGCTGCCTTTAATCTTGTCCCCAACCTTTCCTATCCTCAGGCACTGTGGATAAGTCCCACAGTAATTTACCACATCTGTGTGCATGCTCGCCAAAAGACGTTGTTGGCAAGCTGCTTTTTGTGTGGTAAATACCCAGTTGGCCTGAAAAGGAATGTCATGAGCCAGGGCCAGAAGCTGCTTTCGTAGTCCTGGGAACTACCAGCTGCTGAGTACTCTCCTCTAGTTCCGTTGTGGTGTACACTCCTCTAAAACAGCCCATTCTCCCAATAAACTGACTTTTACTTCCTGATAGTCCTAAACACTATCTGCTAACTCTCTCAGTTTTGGAGGGTAGGATCAGCTCATTGCACCCTGCCCACCCTCCCATCTGACCATCCCCACCCCTTAGAAGGAAAGCTGCACCTGGCAGCAACCTCCTCTGCTTGCAGCTGGGGCTCAGGGCTACTACTCATACTAGCCCATTACCCACACTAGCTGCTTTCTCAGTTGCTGAGGGAGGGGTCTGCAGAGTCTGTGTCACCCCTCCTCACCCTCAGAAGCTAGCCCTTTGCCTGGCTATGGGTAGTAACACATACTAGCTTTTTCCTTTGGTCAAAATCATTTCCCATGATCACATCCACAGGGAGATCAGGTAGGACTCCCACATCCTGTTCCCCATAGCCTCCTTCACAGCTCAGGCAGACCTGAGCCATTGGCACTTGGACCACTGGACCTGTGGACTCCCAATCTTGGAGAACTGCCCTGGCAGAATCTGCTTCACCTGGATCAGATCCTGCCTCACCATGGAGATGGAGGTGCTAGTGTCCTCAATCCCTGTGTCACTGTCCCATTAACTAGAAATGGGTGCATGAGTATGGTAGAGTTTGGTGGCATTACAGAGTGCGCATTTTTTCCCAAAATTTAGTGTACTTTATTTAGTTGAAAGAACAATTCAAAAAGAGTAGAACTTACATAACGGTGAACAGCAAGAATTATCCCAGTTAACTATGTTACACCCTTCAATGCAGTAAGATATATAAGTAGACAGTAAACTTAGACATTTTGAAAAACACCCACCCCACTTCCCTCCCTCTCCCAAACCCTCCCCGCCCCCACCAGAGGAAAAACAGAGAAGAGAACTGTATCCCTCCTATGACAAGTCATATAACTATTAGTATGCAGTAAGTGTGTGCAGTTTACCAACTGCTGTGTAATGTCTTGGTCACCCCTCCCCAAGCTTTTGCCCTTTACTCCTGTTTTAGGGCAGTCATGGGACAAATGCCTCACTTTCTGGCAAATCCAGCATTCCTTTGTCCCAGCTCCTTGTTCCTTAGGAACGAAAGAGTTATGTTTTAGGCTTGGGTGTAGGCTGGTTCCTTTAGGCTGCCCTCCCTGGCTCCCCTTGAAACCATGTGCTGACCTTCCCATTGTTCTTATGCTGTTAATGTGGTCTGCTGGTCACATACAAATCAACACTCGGCTGCCTCCATTATGGAGTCGCATGCCCAGTCCAACAGCCATATGTGCAGGTCATCAGGTACATTTTAGAAATTGTTCCTTTATAACCAAATCTTTAATTTGCTCTATAGTACTCAATTTAGCCCATTTACCCAGTGGTCTAAACAAGCTTACATTTGGGCATGCAGTTCTACATAGTTGTCTCCTGGGTCTTTTCTTAATTCTCTAAATTTCTGTCTGTAAGCCTCATGACTCAGTTCAAAACATTTTAATAACAGTCTTTTAACTTTATCATAGTCCACACAATCATTATCATCCATTTGAGCAAATGCATGCAAAGCATGGGCAGTAAGAAATGGGGTCAGGTGGATCATCCATGAAGCCTGTCCAATTTAAACTGCCTGCAAACCCTCTCAAATGATTTTAAAACCAAGCCATATAATCCCTTCCTGTACTGTGGGAACATTTTAGAATTAATCATGGCTTCATGGGTTGAAACCCCTTTGCCATTACTTACATTTTCCCATTTTGTTTGCTGGTGCAGTTTTTCCATTTTGATTTGCTGTTTTTCTTTTCTCTCATTCAGCTCATTCCTTCTCTTTCCTTCACATCAGGATCTCGTGTTGGCAAACTTTCACCTTTTCTCTGCCTCTAGCCTTATTTTCTCAATTTCAGCATCCTTCAGTGCAAGTTCTGCCTTTAGAAGCTCCAGCCAATGTTGATCCACTGCTGCACCAGCTCTCAGCTCATGTTTGGGCTGCACAGCTCCCCCTTGTTCAGCCACTGGAACCTCAGTCTACTGCCTGGGTCACCATCTTCAGTGACCGCCTGCTGACCAGGTATTGGGCCATCCACCCTGGGACCTTCTGCCCTCTTTGCATCCAGTCATGCACCAACAGGACTTCATGAGTCCATTCTTTGTCAGGCCTTCATGGACACTCCTCTCTGTGTACAGCTCATGAAACTGCTGTATCTGAAATTTGACATAGGTTGCGGAGCTCATATTCTCTAGCTATGCTGCACTAAACTGTCTAGAAATTAAAAAAAAAAACAGTAGTAACCAGTGTAACCTTTTGAATATCCTGTTTCGTGACTGTTAATGTACATTTCTGCTGGCAGTCTGTCACCAGTAAGGTAGGTAATGTTTACCTCTCCTCAGAATTCCTGCCACACAGGAAGGCACAATGTGAACTGCTCTGCACTGCACTGGTACCAGCTGCAATACTGATTCCACTATTCTGCCACCAATGTGAAGAAAATCTCTCACCAGAGATTTTAGTTCACTGCCTACACAAGACTTTTACCATCGGAACCAGGAAACCTGTTTCTACCTTTTTATAATATCAAGTAGGCTACACCAGCATTAATAGTCATATGATTGCTAGACTCCATTTTGAAAATGAAAATCAAACCATTTTAAATCATTTTCCAAGCCAATTTTATTTATCATTTGAAGGTTCTATGTCATAATAGTGATCGCTGCTGCAGTGAGGTGTACATCATCAAAATCAAAATGGTGATGTACACTCCCAATGAACCTGACAACAGCGATGAAAATCAATATATCTATGTGGGAGCTGTGCTCCCCCACACACCCTAAATTATGATTCTCACCTCCAGGGGGTGCATGTCAGGGAGGGAGGAAAACTTGGACAGAACAAAAATCTAAGTGCCGCACATTCAAAAAATAAAATAAAATGGAAGTCCTACCCAGCCCCAAACTCTGGACCTCCCTCACTGCAGTCTGCCACCATCACCACCAACCAGAATGGTGGCTTGCAGCAACCACCGTGCTACACCCCACATACCTTCCCCTTCGTGAACCCTCATCTTCTTGTCCTTCGCCTCCTAGTATATCACTGCTTTTACCCATCCCTTGGTTCTATAACCAGGCCTCACTACCCTTTCAGGGTAGCTCACATCACAGGTGCTAAAACTGAGTCCCCAAAACTGAGTTGCTCAATTTCAGTCGCCATTATAATGTGCTGCCTACATGGAGATAATCCGCCACTTATTAATTATGTAAATATCCTCAGTGGTAAACATTAAATTCAGAAAAGATTCTGATCCTGTGTTTGAATCTTATCCCACATGGGAATTAAATAAGTTTGTCTGAGTCTTCCATACCATGTACAGTTAAATAAAGCATGTCTCAAGTTCTCTAGTTCAGGCCTCAGACATGCACACAGTGCTGCTGTGGGATCTAATAATTTATTATATCTTGCTAAAATGACATTACTCTTAATATACTCAAATTATATCTTACATACAATTGTCTTTTCATTGGATCAGTTAATATAACAAGAAACAATCTAAATGATCACTAATATCATTATTGATCAGCAAAGGAGAGACTCTTAGCTTTCAGTCCTTTCCTCTATGGCTGATGTTTTCAACTCTGGTTTTAACATAACTTTTATATTTAGGGCTGAGTGTAATGCCCATCTTAATGTATTTATCCAAGAATTACAAACAGTAGGTTTCAAGATCTTTATTGATTGTATTACGCCAAATTGATTTTTACAACCTAGTTATTATCATTTGTATTTTCAGTCAGACACTGTGATGGGAGTCTATCTTTATGTAAGCTGATGTGCTTAATCCAATAGTTTATTCTCCTTATAGTTGTTGCAGCAGTGAGGCTAGTTGTGCCCAGTTCAGCCCTTAACAAGTGGGCAAGTACTGAATGACTTGGGACCAATAATTGTCTATAAAGTTTATTAAGTGGGGTTTCTAGAACTATAGTATATGGGAGGAATTAAACTAAATCTAACAGAGATAAAGGGCCATGGGTATATAGTTTGCTCTGCATGCTTCTAATAAAAGTTTTACAGTTTTCCCCATATTGTCTAGTGAATCTTAGTAAGGCTCCTGACATCTGTCATAACCTAATGGATAAATCTTTTATGTGTGTACCCCAACTGCTATTGGAAGACATTGTTAGCCCTAAATAGGTGTTTAAGTTCCCCAAGCCAATTTCCAACTGACCAACCTTCCAGCTTTTCCAGGTTTTACTATTAGCTCCAAAATCATTATTTGACTTTTACTTGTGTTTATTTTAAGGTTAAAGTTTTTAGCATATGTTAATAAAAGATTCAAACAGCTTCCATCAGACAGAAAAAGGCTAGGTCATCTTTATATGCAAAAGTGGAACATTTGGTAATGCCCATCTTTGGGACATCAGATGACAGATCCATGAGTTGTATTAGTAGATCATTCATATAAATACAAAACAGGGGTGCCAATACGCATCCTTGGTGTACCCTTTATTGGTGAGGAACATACTTGAGAGCTGTCCTCTATTGCCCTGCCTGATCTGTGCACAAGTGTTGGTATGAAGATCACTTATAATACTGGCTAGACTCTGCTTGATGCCCTTTTAACATTTGCTCCCATTCAGCTTTTCTGAAACAGAATCAAAACTGAGCTGAAGTCTATAAAAGCCACATAAAGTTTTTGTTTCCTTAGGGATGTATATTTTTCAAATAAATGATTCATGATGTAACAGTTATCAGCTGCACAGTACCCAGGTCTAAATCCTGCCTGTAGTTCCAACAGACCACCTAAAGAGCTAATTTCATCCAATAGTCTATGCAGAATGGTTTTGGCACATATTTTGCCCAAGATGTCTAAATCTGATACAGGTCTGTACATTTGTAGGTTTGTCCAGTCCCCTTCTCGTGGATAGAAATGACTGTGGCACCCTTCCATGATCGTGGCACAAATCTGTTCTGTATACAAAGACTGAAAAAGCAAAGAACTTTTGGATAGCAGGATTTAAAGGAACCAGAAAATGCTGTCTTGTGTTTTATATGCAATCTGGAATATTATATACAGCAATCTGAATAAAGAATATGATGGCCCAAAACAAGTAAGGATAGTCTCTGTGGTTTGCTTTTGTTTAGAAATAACAATCTCTGCTTTGCACTGAAGAATTAGAAGGACTGATGTTTAGAAATGATAGTTATCAGTTTGCAAAGTTGAAGAAGGCATCCTAAAAGTAATATATGAGATTTCATTACTCTGTGGGCCATACGGTATGTGACTGTTTTATTAACACAATGGGTGTACAGTATGTGTTAGGTTGTAAATGAATGGTAATTGATAAGCAAGACATTTTATTTTTGATTCATGTTTAGAAACACCTTCCACCCTGAGGAAGGGGTATTGTGGACACCTCAAAACATCTGTGGAGATGGTTTTTTAGGACTTGCAACATAAATAAATCTTTTAAATGCTTAAATGTTTTCTGGTGCATGGCATTTGTTCCTGTGCCATTTCTAGTTTGAAATTGGCACTCACAGGAATGGAATACTCCCTAATTTGAGTCTTTTTATGCCTAGGATATAGCTGGAGGCACATTTTGCTGCTGAGCTTACTTGCCCTGATGTCAAAGTGGAGGAAATGAAGGCCTGGCTACAGTGGATGGTATTGACAGTGGTATGAAGAAATCAGAAGACAGCCAAAAATGAACAGCTGCAAACACTATTGGTCTAGACATCACAGCACTGGTTCAGAAAGAGCAGGGTACAGGAGAATGTATGGAAGGGGTATAACAGACTCAACTAACTCGGTCCTGAGGAAAACTTCTTAAGACTTAGTGGGTTCAACTAGACAAATATTTTGTCATATTTTTCTTAAACTGATCCTTGTCTTATAACTGCATGGCTATTTCTTGTGGAATCATTAACCATCTTCTCCATCACTTGAAGGACACAGGGGAGGCAGATAGAATGGGATACTCCCTACATTGGGGGCACCATCATAACAAGAATAAGGACAAAGGGTGGGAGATTGGCAAGTAAGCAATGCGGATGTGGATAATGGAATGACAATTTACAATAGGGTAAAATGAGGAAGAATACTAGCTATTAAACTGAAATATGCTACTTCCCTGAGGTAGAGTGCCTTGATAAAGGTAAAAGTCCTGGGAAGATGTACTTTACTGACACAGGGTTTGAATGCTAAAGGCATCCTGTGTGCTTTTCTAAATGGCAGAAATGTATGGTCCCCCTCTTTCAGCAGTTACCCGTAGCTGTTATCTATAATGGCAGGTGCTGTGTCCCTGTAGCGTAAAAAGCACAATCCAATAGTATCAATGCCCTAGAAATGGGAGGAGGCCTCAGTTAGATGGAAGCAGCTTTGGCTTGCAACATAAATTTCCTGCCAGTATGGCGACTCTTAGCTTTCTTCTCTTCTTCTTCTCTTCTTCTCTTCTTCTCTTCTCTTCTCTCTCTCTCTCCTCTCTCCTCCTCTCTCTCTCCCCCTTTCTCTCTGTGATAGGTCATAAATATGTCAGCGCACTGAAGGGCATCCTGCAGTGGAGACTCCAGTGATCAAGCTGGTCAAAGCAACCCACTTCTCCGAGGTGGCTAGTATATCCACTGGACAGAGATGAGCATTGTCATTATACATTAGAGATTGGAAGAGAGCTTTGAGTAAGCCAATACATTATGGCTACTGATAGTCAGGGTTAAAATAGTGATTATAATACATTACATACCCTCACTCAGAATTTTGGATCTGCTTTGGTTTTGCAGGAGACTCGTGAGTTGGATAAGGCACTTGAGGAACCTTCATTGGGATGGCAACTAAGGGAGGTGCTGGTGCCTTCCAACTGCAGCTTGTAAGGAGCAGGGTTATCCTTTATTCCTTACATAAGGCTTTTCTCAGACAGTTAGTCAAGCAACCCAGTAGGGACAGGACAGTTGTGGACCTCATGCTTACAAACTGGGATGGCATTGCAGATGTCACAATGTGGGCAGTCCCTAGGGTACCAGTGATCACCGTGACAGTGTAAAATACAAAGAAATGGTGCACACACCAGGTACTGTAAGGCTTGGAATTCACTGGTGCATGAGACATTGAACCTCAGTTCGATCAACCACCACTATGTATTGCCACACACTGTGGCTTCTTCAGAGGGTGGGTTGGATTGTAAGCATTTGACTTTATAGTGCAAATAATTAATTCAGTGTAAATGAGCAATCAGTATACTGCTAAAAAAACTGAATAATGCTTACAGTGAGAATACATGCTAAGTGAGAAACACAATTGAACCATTAAATATCATGATAGAAAACCACAATAATACTGTACAGTGTGATTTAACATTATAGTGGAACAGAGGCAAGCCACATGAAGACAAGGGTCCTAGACTTTAGGAGGGTGGATTTTAATGAAATGGAGACTGACTCAGGAACACGCCTCGTGGGGGGTTGCCAGAGAAGGGCAGCGGTGCAGTGGGAGAAAATAAGGAAGGGTATAATTAAGGCAACCAGCCTCTGCATGAAAAAGTAAGTAAAAGGAAAGGAAAAGAGACTGTTATCATTCTCTAGGGAAGTGGCCAAGGTGGTGAGGGAAAAAGGGTAGTATTCAGTAGGTATAAGGAAACACAGGGGAGAAAGTCTGGGAAGTATACTAAGTAAAACAGAGGAAGCAGAAAGGCAATGAGGCGAGCAAAGGCCCAGATAGAAGAAAGGATAGCCAAAGGGTAGCTAAAGGGGCAAGACTTTCTTCAGGTACACAAGTGAGAACAGGAAAGCAAAGAAATAGGACAGAGAAGGTGGTGAAGGGTAGCAGCAGAGACTGCTACCCTCTTTAATAGGTTGTCTATTTTTCTGCAGAAGATTCAGTTGTGATTTTCCCTAATATTATGATTAATTTGTTCCCAAAATGATTAATATTTTTCTGACTAGGTCACAAAATAGGTCATTCTTTCAGGTGCCATTTTTCCAGACTTCTATGGCACAAAATGCCATACAATTCATAGCTACAAAATGTTATAATGCATTGCTAGAATCTGTTACTAATTGTCGTAATATTTCTACCTTTAAAAGCACACTTAAACCTTTTCTGCTTACAAACTCTGAAAATGTTTTAACTGATTTTATTATTTCTAGCTGTATTGAATTTGTGCTCATGTATTGTGCATGTAGTTTTGTATTGATGTCACTGGACGACAGTGACAATGGGCATTTTTGCTCACTGGCTACCTAGTATAAAAATAAACAAACAAAGACTGGCAGAAGAGGATCAAGAAAAAGCAGACATTCTGAACATGTACTTCTGCTTAGTCTTCACAGTAGAAGGAGGTGGATGGTGCACCAGGGAGGACAGGAATAAGGGGGAGACACAAGTCCATTTTCAGAGGAAAGAGCCTGAAGGGACTTGTAGCTGTAAAAGTGGACAAGACTATGGGATAGAACGGGATACACCCAAGGGTGCTAAAGATACTTAAGGAGGTGCTAGTTGCCCATGGATGGCCTTATTCTACAGTTTACTTAAAACAGGTGTGGTTCCAGAGGACTGGAGGAGGGCAGATATGGTCTCTCCCACAAGAGCAGCGAAGCAGTGAGGAGATAGCAACTACAGGCGGTCAGTCTCACATCAATGGTGGGCAAATTAATGGAAACCTTGTTAAAGGAATGCTTGATAGAGTATCTTGAATGGTATCACATTATTATAACAACTCAAATTGAGCCACTCGATTTTGAGCGACCAATCTGAGCGGCTAGGGATTTGAGCTACCCTGAAAGGGTAGCGAGCGTGGTTAGAGTGAGTAGGTAGGGGAGAAATGGTGAAGGAATTGAGAGCGAAGGACAAAAAGAGCAGGGTCCTGGCAGGAAGCAGAGATATGTGGGCTGTGGTTTGTGGCTATGCTGCAGAGCTGGTGTTCTGGTGTGGTGGTGAGGGTGGCTGCCTGTAGTAGAGAGGTCCAGGGTTTGGGCTTGATAGGTAGTAAGACTTTGTTTGTTTTCCTTGTGGGACTTTGTGGGTTTTTCTGCGTTCTGGTTTCCCCCTCCCGACATACAACCCCCTGGAGTTGATAATAGCAATTTAGGGGTGTGGGGTGTAGGCCCCACATAGATGTGTTTGTTTTCCCTCTGATCATTGTGGTTGGGTTCACTGGGTAGTGTACATTGCCGCTTTTGCTTTTCTCGATGTACACCGCTATAATAGCGGTCACTGTTTTGCTATCGCTGTTATAACATGGAACCTGTTGAATCAACGGCTACAAGATATGGATTCATGGGGGATGTCATGACAGACAAATCTGGTAAAGAAGGTAATAGTTAGCACAGTTACTTTAATAATTGGAGAATGACCAGCTGGGTGCTGCAGGGCTCAGTACTGGGACAGTCCCTTCAATGTCTTCATAACTGGCATTACAGAAGAACTAGAAAGGAAGGTATACATTTTTGAAGAATTTACTAAAGTCTGTAAAGGGTGGGCTCTCAGGAGGGGCAGAAAGAATGTGTAGGGACCTTGAGAAACTCGAGGAATGGTCAAGAGCATGGCAATTGGGGTTCAATGCCAAAAAGTTCAAAATGATGTACCTTGGAACCCAGGAGCTGAGTATAGGATGGGGAGGTACTGATAGTCACTAAGCAAGAAAAGAGACTCTTGGGTTATCATATCTAATGACCTCAAAGTGGCAGGGCAGTGTGAAAAGCAGTGGGTAGGGCTAGTGGTATGCTGAGATGCATAGGGAAAGGTATTTATAGTGGAGGTGGTATTGCCACTGTATCGCTCACTTGTTAGACCCCACCTGGAGTATTTTGTCCAGTTGTGGAGGGCACACCTCAGAAAGGACATAGTCAGGTGGAGGAAGTACAGAGGAGGGCAACTAAAATGGTCCTGGGGTTGCATCAAAAGCCCTAGAAAGACAGACTGAGGGAATCTCAACATGTACACCCTGGAAGAGAGGAGAGGAGAGGAGACATGAGGAAACCTACAAGTGTCTCACAAGGGTGAATAGGGTAGGAGGGAGTCTCTTTCAAATCAGAAAGAGCACCAGGACCAGAGAGCATGTGATGAAGCTGGGGTGGGAGTTTAAGAGGGATGTGAGGAAGCACTACTTCACTAAAAGAGTGATAGTTGCCTGGAACAGACTGGCAGCGGAAGTGCTGGAGGTGAAAACAGTAGGGGCTTGAAGCATGCATGGGATAGACATAGGGTGTATTAGAAAACAGGAAGGGAGGAGGGAGGGTTGCCAGATACCAGTTAGGGTCCTGGGGAACACATTAGGCAGGGATCATCTGAGCAGACTGGGTAGGCCAAGTGGTCCTTTTCTGCTGACAATGTCTGTTTGTCTATGTTTCTGAAGTGGGTCCAGCAACGTAATCGTGCTTGTTTTTTTCTGTTTTCTATATATTTTGCACAACATATAAACATAGATACATAGAAAATGTCAACAGAGAAGACCATTGGTCCATTCAGTCCACCCTGCTTTTCCCTGTCTTATGCAAGGACCTATTGTCTAGTCAGGGTTATTGTCCCTGCCTCCCCACTTGTCCCCACCCTACTGCTTCCCTGTGTACCTATTAAGGCTTTACCCATTCCGCAGTGCCTGAAACCATTATTCTTGCACCCACCATCTCTGCTGGTAGGCTGTTCACCCACTAGGGGCTAGATTCCAGGATATGGTGTGTAGGACTAGTGGCCCCAGGATCCTAGACTGGTCTGTCGAGATCAGAGAGAGAGAGAGAGAGAGAGAAAGAGGGAGACAGCTGCACAGGAAGAAGTTGCCAGCCAACTGCTAAAGCAGAAGACCCTGTCTCTATCAAAGGGGAAATCTGAGACCTGCACCACAGAGAAGAACAGAGACACTGACCAACTGACTGAGAGAGACATGCGTAAGCAGAGACAGAGAGGAGCCTAGAACTGTGAGGGAAGCATGGTAGCACCAGAATCACAAGTATTTTCAGGGCTTGGTCTGTAACTGGACTGCATAAAATAACTGAACACCATTTAATGTCATTTGACCATTGAGGTAACAGTTACAAATACCTCATTAAAGTTTGCCACTTTTACAGTTGCATGGCATTTAGTTTGGAGTTTAATTTAAAGTACTGCTTTATTTGTTCAATGCGTCACTGTCAGCCAACCAGCTACAACAGCACTGTTTCCATGGCTAGGTACCCAGTAAGGCACGGGAGCTCCCAGAAGTAGGTACTGTCTGAGGAAAGTACACTGATACCCATGGGGAGAGGTAGTGCCCCCAGTACAGGTGGTTAGGAGAGAGCAGAGGTGAATACTGCACTGTGCTGTGGGGTGGGCACTGTTCTAAGGGATGTACCTTGGAGGTTTTTATCTACAGCCTGGGGAAATCTGTTATTTGGCAATGTCTGCAAAGGGCACCTAAGAATGGTGTCTGTTGGGCCAAGCCTAAATTGACACCTAACACCAACCAGGGTAAATCTGCCTCACCGAGCAAAAACTGCCTAATCATTTCTTTTCCCTTAGGATCTTGTCATTCAACCCCAATAAATCTTTCTTATTTGTTTAAAATTCTGTTTCATGAGCATATTATTAGCTGTGAGCATACTATTAGTAGATTGCTAACAATTATATTTTTATTTGAACTGTTATTGCACTATGTGGTTTCATGGGTGGGAGAATCGTGGGAGGTATTGCTTCCCAGAGGCGGTGCACTTCATGTAACACACAGGACCATAAAACTTTTCTCTGGGTGGAGGCACAACACAATTTAATCTTTTATGGATACAAACCCCTAACCAGGATTTTAATGACACAGGCCTATCAGCCTTTTTGAGCCCAAAAGGCAGGGTAAGAACCACTATACCTACATAAAAAGAAACACAAGTGAGAGTGTCCAGATCCAAGTTAAGAAATGCAAGTGAGAGCTGGCCCAAATGGATTTTATCCAGAATTTTAAACAGTAGCTTGGTTTCGATATGCAATTGTGGCCTATAAGGACACATCACACATGAGGTCTGACCATCTAGAAAAAGGTACATTATACTTGTCTTGTAAGGAACGAAGCACAGGGTGAAGACACCCAGAAAAACTTTGTTTAATTAGTTTTAGATGATTCAACAGTGGTATTGCTAAGGGTAATTTTAGATATTATGGTGAAGTAGATTGCAAACTGTGATACTCTGTCAATACAACATGTATAGTCTGCAACCACTTCCCGTTTGGGAGGTGGAGGGAGTGAATCAGGCCTTGTGTATGTAATAACTTTGGAACTTCATAAATCTGAGTTTCAAAAATAAGTTCCCTGTCTCGCTTACAGCATTAGGTTTACAGCCCAGACCATGACACTCTCGGTTGTATTTCATACTTGAATTAAGTTTAGAGTTGAAATAAAATGTCCTCTTGTCTCAGCACAGAGCCCATGGCTGTGGACAACTGTGGTGCTGAAAATGCCTACTGCAGCTCCCACTCCACCTTTCCCTTCCCCTCCCTTCACTATAGTTTGATTTTTCTCCTTAATTAAAACAAGTGTCTGTGAGTTGTTTTTATTCACTTTCATATAATGTAGTATTTTTAACACAAAAGCTATTTTAAATGCCCACAAAGAAAGGCAGACACAACTTATTCTGATACAGTGTCCTGAGTTTCAGAAGGAGATTTTTGTGAATGGCATCGATATGGCAGGAGAGGCAGAAATTACATTCCAGCTAATTCCAGGCATTTGAGGTAGGGACAATCCCAAGGAGGAGGAGCCACCCTCTTGAAACCATTGGGGGCCAGAGTTTGACAAGTCATTTCCTGGTGCAAAAGGTCATGGAAACCATTGTTTTCATTTAGAATGAGGCAGCAAAACAGAACCAGAGTTGTACACTGTTACAATCCGTATAGAACTACATTACCAGCAGAGGTTGAAGACCCACAGGTACAGAATGATGTCATCTACATACAAATTAAGGCCCCAAGAGACACAGGGATTTAGGGAGATCATTTAAAAATGCTGAGAACAGGAAACGCCAAAGACAAAAACCTGGGGACACCTGACCTAATGGGAGATGAAGTGAAATTGATTCTCTAACTCAAACTGCTTTGGACCTGTCTGCCAGAAAAGGTCAGAACCATATAGTAAGAGAGGTCAATTTTCATAAACTTTTCAAGTCAGATTGGGTGGGCAACCATATCAAAAAGTGATGGCAGGGTTGACAAAATGGTGTTTGTAACCTTTCATGATCTGTCCTTCCAGGATGGCATTGTGAGTCAAGGAAGGTAATAAATTGTTAGACACACTGCTTAATCTCCCAATGTTGGTCAAATTATAAAGATCTCTGCAGTCATTACTATCTATACAGCGAGTTGTAACTGCACATAAACCCCACTGCAGTCTTGCTTGTTTTGTAGTCTATGCCCTGTTCTGTAATATACTTTGCTGTTCTTGCACAGTACTTTGTATTTCTTTGTAAATGGCTTGATGTTGCTGGTTGCTGTTATTGTATCCTTACTGTATTTTATTAACCCTGAAGTGGAATCTTTGTAAACAAGCACTTTGCTCAAAGGTACTTTCCAAATAAACAAACTGTAACTGTGGAGTGGGTATTTCTGAAACCAAGTTGTGGAAAGAGTTAAAGAAGGAGGGAGAGTCAAGGAAGGAAAAGTTAGGAAGCACCAGTTTGCTTGGATTTAAGCCAAAGCAGGTGTAAGAGATGTGCAGTAGTTTCTAGATGCACAGGGATCACCACCCTTGTGAAGGAGGAGAACTTCTGTGCTGTTCCAAGGTCCAGAACAGTAGCCACACAGAAAGGAAGGTTAAGCAGATCAGAGATAGGAGAGGATGAGCAGCAGGAGCAGACAAGCAGAGGAATTTGGCATCAGCACGGTCTGGGCTTTTATACCTGGTGGGGTTAAGGGCAAACAAAGCTAAAAAGGCAGCAGCAGGAGAGGTATGGGAGAAGATGAAGGTAGAGTGAGGAGGAAGAGGGGAGAGGAGAGGATGAAAGGTGTGAGCAAAAGACAGGTGTCATGCAGCATTGACAGGGAGCAATATAGCCTACAGGTTAGAGCAACAAGCTGTGAATGAGCTTGATACAGCCAGCAGACCTGGATTTGATTCCCACAGCCTCCATCTGCTTACTGTGTGACCCTGAGCAAGTTACTTAACCTACCCAGTGCTCTCAAGTTGCCCCTAAAATGGGACTTGTGCCCAGTGGGCCTTACCTGGTTACCAAAGAATTAATACAAAAAGTAGAGACGAAGTCTATAAAGGAGGAGGCAACATCCAGGGCATAAGTGACAGTGCAAAAAAAATGATGCACACACTTGCTCTACATAAATGTGAAACTTTCATTAATATATTGAGGTGCATGAAGTGCTAAAGTGCAAATATTGTGAGCATTGCAGATGAAAGGAAAGTAGCTGCTAGCTGTTTTCCCTTTTTGTTTGATACTCACATTGGCCCCTATGCAGCGATCAGGGCATAGGGACATGTGAAATGCACATACCCAGCCCACGACCCAAGACCCTGTGGACAGGTGCACCCATACTGGCATTCACCAGTGCTGGCCACCTGTCCACGGCTGCCCCTCCAGTGCACAGGACTCCGCAGGGCGGCAGGGGAGGTCGGCCACGGAAGACAACCAATGGGATGACCCCCTGGGACCCATAGTAGATCCTATGCATAGGGTGGCATGAGTTCGGGGCTGTGCTTGCTGATAGCATGAATCCAGACCCATGCGGCACCCTCCAGTTCCGTGCCACTGCATATGTACTTTCTGGGCGCCACCCATCCAGCTGCTTTTGCTGCCTCCTGTTGCCCAGTGGTCAGGGGCAGCATGGTATGCCCTGCCCTGGTCCCCTGGTGACCAGATGCCTGTGTTCATGGGGGGCACACACTGGGTTATGCCGGTCCTGGCTGGCATGCCCGTCACCCTCTGCACCCCCGGCCAGCACTATGCGGTTGTGAATGCTGCATAGTGCTGGCATGCCTCAGAATGCCCCCAGCATGATGTGGTCTGCCGCCATGGGGGTTCATGTGTATGGAGTCTGTGCACCCTTCATTACTGCATGCCATGTGGGGAGCACAGTGGGTGGTAGGGTGGCTACGTGCCCATGTTATTTATTTATTGAATTTTGTTGACCGTAAGCCCACTGGGCCTAGAAGTCTCTTTTTCAGAGGTGACCGGGGAGGAGGATACAGATGACAAGCAACTGAAACTGAACCAGACTAAGCTGTTGGTGATATTTTTAGTGAATGGGGAAATTTGGCCAGGATACCAGGAAATTTCCTACTCTGCCAGCAGGGGATTGACTTCCTGAAGCAGAATGGAGGGACCCAGTTGGGAGCCAGACAGAGGAGGAGGAGGAGGAGGAAGAAATGCTGATGTGGCAGGAGATGGCCCCTTCCCTGCCCAATGTTTACAAGAGGCCTTTGATGCTGAATTCAAAATGGAAATTGAAGTTGAAGGAGATACTATGGATCCAGCTAATTTGGAAGATATGGATCTAAAGCTTCTGGTTTTCTGAAGAACACAATGTTCTTCAGAAAATGAGAACAAGCACTAAAAAGCTGGAGGAAGAAGAATTAAACTTAGCCTGGAGGCAACAAGCTTTGAGGAGAAGATAAGTGTTTTAAAAGGCTCCAAAGCAAAGCAGATGGACTTAGTCAACTTACAGCTGTGCGAGGATGCAGCTGCAGTGGATGTGCTCACAGCAAGAGTGGAGTGAATGGAGTTATCAGCGAGGTCCAGCAAACTCCTAGCTCAGAGGAAAAGCAACTGGCAGTGGATCGTGAGTAATAGCGGGTGCCTAAAGTGGCAACCTTACAGCATACTACGGAGAGTAGCAGGCAGAATGTTGAGAATGGATATGGGTCTAAAGCACGAAGCAGAGCGAGCAATGAGTGCACGTCTCACTAATCTGAATGGGAGCAAGCTCCTGGGATGTTGGTTTCAACAAAGAATAGACAAACAGGCAATGCAGAAGATGAAAAAGGGTGCATTGAGTTAGAGAAGCTACCGGAAAAGAATTAAATGGAAAAGTGGGACCACAGATTGAGAATGAAGGTACAAATTTAAATCATTCTGTTATAAATGTAAAACAGCCAGATGTGATTAATCTAACTGGGGCTGAAAGTGGTACACAAAGTTACATTGCAGAAGAAGAAAGACCTGGGGGCTCTCCTGAGCTTATACAAGCACAGTGTAATGGCTCGGATTATTCAAATGCTGGAGTGCCTAATTATGATAACAACATTTCATCAACAGGAGTTACTATTGCTGAAGCCCTAAGGAATGCAGGATGGGACAAACAACAAGGTTCCTAAGTTTGGTCCTCACCTGCACACACGTCAAACACTGCAGAGGAAAGCATAGACATTTTTGAAATTCCTTCTCCCTTCAGCTAACTCAGAACCCTGTGCTGGAATTTAAAAGACCACACGGACTGGAAAGAAGTTCAAATGAACATCAGGTAGGAAACAAAGATGGGGTAGAAACTCCAGGAGATAGGGGAACTTATACAGAATCCCCTAATCGACCTCACAGGAGAGCAGTGCCCCCTCCACAGCCAAACAGAGCCAACCACAATAATACAGGTCCCCAGGAGGGAACCATCAGGATGCCCAAGGATCTACCTCCAGCAATAGGACATACGAGGTCTGTTTCACACTCCACCTGAACCAGCTAAAAGGAGAAATGCTGTTTGTATTAGATACAGAGGAGGTCTAGAAGTTTTTCCAGATCGTGTGTATGTGGGGAAAACTTTAATAAAAGACAGCTTACAATATTTCCCATCAGAAATATATGCTCTGATACACACATCAGGTGATGCTAACTTTTATTTAAGTTTTAAGACTCCTGCTGGCCTAGAAGCTTTCTGGTACCAATACCAACAAGTTAAATATACCCCACTCTGGTCGCCCTTCATTGCTATCCCTTTAACGAAACCAGCAATCAGAACCATTACAGTTTTGTTTAAGAATGAGGGTGGCAGTATCAGACATTTTGAGATGGCTTAAGTTAAAGTGTTCTGTTCTAAGCCCACCAGAACCAATCATCGACTCAGAACAGTTATGGACTGGGGGTTGGAGAATACAAGTTCGGCTTCCCATGTAAATGGGGTAATTCACCACTTACCCAGTTGCTTCTACTTAGGTAGAGACAGAGGATTCATCTTCTACTCAGGACAGCCCAAATCATGTTTCAGATGTGGTGACACACATCTCAGTAATGCATGTGACAGGCTTAAATGTTCCCTCTGTGGAGGGATTGGACATGCAAGCATTAATTGTCAGAAACCAGTTTATTGCAACATGTGCGATGAATCCTCCACTCCTTCAAGAATTGCCCTTGGGCCTCTCTTAATAACACATCTGATGTTCAAGATTCACAGGAAGAAACTATTTCCAGGCTCAGAACAATGCAGCTAAAACCCCCATTCAGATTCAAGAATGGAAAGGGTAGCCTCAATCTCTCAGCTTAAACACCCCTGGGCCTAACATCCTGGTGGAACCCGAACAACAAAGTGCTGTTGACCACACAGACAACCAACCCATCTTGAGGTGAATGGTACAGCACAACCTGAAGATATGATAGCAGGGCACTCAAGGAAGGAGACAACTAGTGCTTAGTCTCAGGACGGGTCAAGGGAGGTTATGAATGCCATAGAAATGGAACAGGATCAGGTAATGCCCTCCAGAAGAAAACTCCTGGTCTCAGGTTGGCAAAGGAAGGTGAACTAAGAGCAAATCTAACAGAGGAGCCAAGGCTACTAATTTAACAATGGAGGAAAGAATACCTACAAGGAATATGTATGCAACATTATCAAAGAGGAAGCAATGGGCAGACACAGAGGATGACTCGGACGTTTCTTCCATTGCCTCATCTCAGCCAGACCCTACGACAGATACAGAACAAGTTTCTAGTGATTCAAAAACATTCAAAAAGAAAAGATGTAAAATGAAATCCCCTGGGACAGGCAAAGAAGTTAAGAATGCCCCTTAATCTCTAACCACTCATGGCCTTTTCCTTAGCATGCTGCACCCTTAATGTGAGCAGTATCAAGAACTTAAAAGAAGACAGACTATTTTTTCTATTCTCGGGGACTTGAACCCTCAAATTATCTTATCTTATTACAGGACACCAGAATTCATACATTAAGGGAAGTTAACCAAGCATCCAGGGAATGGCATAGAGGTGTCCTTCTGGTTACTAGGGAGGATGCATGTTCAGGGGTTGCAATCTTTTAATAATCAACAGTGTACAGTTATACAATTGATAGAATTAGTGCCAGGTAGGATCCTAATACTTGATGTATCTATCCAGAGACAAGAATGGAGAATTATTAATATATACAATCCCCAGGTCAAAACACAGAGAATTGAGGTAATGTAGAAAATACAACCATATTTACATTCATCTAGATCTATTATTTTGGAGGGATTTTAATTGCATCCTCAGCATGGCAGATAAAACAGGGACAACCAGAAACTTGATTCCGACACTAATTTTTAAATCCGATGTATAAAACAGCAAGACTAATAGATGGGGCAGCTTCTGGGTCTCACCCTCCAGCACACACATATCATAGAGGGAGACTCTCCACTAGAATCAACTGTTTTTTATCTCAGAGTGGATCCTCTGTCAGAAAAGTGTAGTCACCCCTATAGAGATATCTGATCACTGTCTCTTGACAATCTGCTTAGGGTTACCAATAAATAAACCAGAGGCCCATAACCACTGGAAAATGAACACTATGGTGTTAGATGAAGAAAATAAATGGGAAGATCTCCTAGAGGTAATAAAAGACAAAGTATCAGTGTTTGAACCTTTTGACAACCCGGGCCAATGGTGGCAGGAAGCTAAACTTGAAATAAAAAGCATTGTAGAGTGACTTCTAAGTCATATCACCTAGAGAGATATCTCCAATATTTGGAAAACGGAGACATCTACAGAAATTATTTTTCCTAAAAAAGAATTTGGCCTGCATTACTCTGAACAAATAGCTCAGGCAAAAAAGAAATGGCTTTTATCAATATGATCGAGCAGCTTCACTGTTTGTAGAACAAAAGTATGGGACAAAAGGCAAGGCCTGCACAGTAAATCCACATGCCAATTGTCAGCAACGAATATAGTCAAAATATATGTCCTCACTTTTAAACAAAGAGGGACTCAAGTAGAAGAGCATCAGAAAATTCTACAGGTAGTAGCGAGCATACTAAAGTGCTATTTGGCCAACCAGCACTCTCCCTGGGATGGCAGTGAGTTTTAAAAGGCCTCAATATTCCACAGCTACCCCAAGATATTAATTCAGAACTAGTGTGCCCTATTAGGGAAGAAGAAGTAAGTTCAGTAATCAATCAACTAAAAAGAGTAACACCAGGGCCGGATGGGATTCCTAATGAGTTCTATAAAAATCCACATATTTTAAAAAATATCTGACCTTGGTGTTTAACCATATCATCCAAGGCTAACACCAATTTCCCCGACATTAACGGATAGTTTTTAATTTATCTCCGTAAGAAAAATGAGAGCGAGAATTTAGATAATTGAGGCCTATCAGCTTGATAAATTCTGATTGGAAAATTTAATGCAATATGATAAGTATCAGACTGACAAAAATGCTAATACTCTGATAAGCTCGACACAAACATGTGCAGTACCCCAGAGGTCTATGCTAGATAATTTAAAACTATTTAGAGAAATTTTGACCACCCACAGACAGAAGGATTTGTAATATCTCTTGATCAGTCAAAGGCTTTCAACTCAGTCTCGTATAAATACCTCTTTGAAGTATTACAACATTATGGTATTCTGAGCATGTTTATCAAATGGATTTGAACTTTGCATAACCACGCATATGTGACACCATTGGTCAATGGTTGTATGGGCTCACATATAAAGATTAGGAAAGGGGTCAGACACGGTTGCCCACTGAGGCCATTGTTATACGTATTTACAATAGACCCTTTGCTTTGGAGACTCAACAGCCAGCAATTTATTAGACACTTAGCAGGTCCAGGTAACACAAATTCCCCATGCATATTGGCATATGCAGATGACATCTGCTTAATAGTAGCAGATCAGGAATCAGGATACCAGCCCTAAATACAGTTCTATTATTTTCCCAAACCTCAGGGTCCAGCCTAAATATAGCGAAGTATGTAGGGACTAACTTGCAGGCCCCCACCACAACCAGACTCAGGAAACAGAAGGATTAGGATCCATGTTGGAGAAATCAGACTCCTAGGGATACTATTTGGGTGCAAGGATCCAGCAGAAACAAACTGGACAGAGAAATTGATTATCACAGAAGGAAAAATTTCCAAATGGAAAAGCTTCCTAAGTCTAGGAAAAGAGGATCTATATGCTTAAAACATATATAGTCCCATTTTTAACAGTAAGTTATATCTTCCCTTTATCAGTTAAACTAGAATCCTGAATATACAATATATGCTTCCAACTTCGTTGGGAAGCCGCCTGAACCCTGTAAAGAGAAGCATTACGTATTGGCCTATAAAACAAGGTGGGCTAAATATTTAACCCAGTCTTGTTTTTCTTCACCATGTTTTTACACTCAAATATTCTCCCTGTCATAGTAGACAACCAACAGGAATGGGCAGCGTGTTTAAAATCAAGAGCTAGTACTTTGTAAATAAATGGCAGGCCCCGAACTGGGGAACATTTAGACAGATACCACCAGGGACCCCCTATACTTGATTGAAGTCTTTACAAAATTAAACAGTGGGGCATAACCACTCAAATGATGCTACATCAGAAAAGAAAGGCACTGTATGCCATTATCTTGAGTAGTATTTTCTTAATCGGTCCATGCTTTAAATGTCCACCACACATAGAAAATCAACGCTTTACAAAACAATTGACAGAAGATAGAATCCCCAAATAATGTGGGACACACTTTGGATGTGCTGCCATGAAAGACTGAACATGAAAGGTAACCATGCACATAAGACAATGGAGGAGAGATATTGCACTAGAGTGAGTTATATAACTCAAGTGGAGACAATGCAACATTTATTTTTTACTGCCCATGCATATCACAGTTCTGGGAGCTCTTAGCAAAAACTGGGCAGTGCCTGTGATAAAGAAAATTACATACACAGAATTAGTGTTTGGGAAATTTGCAGTAGAATGGAATCAGTTTCACCCAGGTACTTTAAGGATGCTTTTCAATTTTCAAATGGTCTATATGGCAGCACAGGTGCCTGTTTGTTTTACAACAAAGCAAGTCTGTTTAGTGGAACTGTTAGTGAAAGTGACTATGGAAATGGTGTCAGTATATAAACAGGAACTGCACAAATTCCCTCTACCAGTAGTGAATAACTGGTGGAGAGGCCTTCCTACTAAGTACTTTAAAAGAGGACTCTGAATATACAGTTAGAGAGGGCATGTCTTGGTACCTTAGCTTAGAACGGAATTAAACCAATAAGTTAATGGTTTTAGAAGAGCAATGTATATAAAGATCGTAAGTTCAGAGCAGGTTGTGATATAAGTAAATTGAATATAGATATATACCTGTTTTTTCTTTACAATAGGAAGGGGAGGGCAAGATGAAGGACTGCTTGTTTTATGAGTTTAAATGTTTGTGGAACTGTTAAAATAAGTTGTTTAGAGAACCATGCTAGGAATATTTAAGTTTTGTCAAATCTGTTTGTGACGTCTAAAATGGGAACAAGGATTTGATGTTTGATTCTTTGTATTTCTTGTTGTTATATAATTTATCAATAAAAAATTCCCTACTCTTTTCGATAAGTGCCATGGGATCTTTATCATCCACCTGAACTACCACCACTCCAGGCAGATGGGACCTCGGTTTAACGTCTCATCCAAAGACGGCACCTCAGAAGTGCAGCACCCTCACGCTGTACTACAGTGTCAGTATTGGGATATTAACCCAAGTGCCAGATGTGGGAACTGAACCCATAGACCTCTCTGGTCTCTTAGCCTCAAGGGCAGTGTTACCTACTGAGCCACTGACACTGCTAAATGTGGCTAAATGTTTTGGTATGTATCCACTTTGCACCTTCATGCATAAGGCTCAGTATTTGCAGTTTTGCACTTAGTGCACCTTAATGTACTAATGAAAGTTTCAAACTTTTGTGAGACAAGTGTGTGTGCAGTTTCTCGTGCGGTCATGGATTTCTTTGCTACATGGCTGCACCCATTGTGGACAGTGCTTGTCTTTTGATCTTTTAACCTCCAGGGTATAAGAAAAGGCAGAATTACTAAGGTGGAAGACAGAGGTGATTATCTTGGATGGAGGTATCAAACAGAGAGTGAATGATCTTCCAGGATTTAAATGGGCTACTAAGTTTATTTGGAGGTTGGAGCAGAGTATTCAGACTTGGCCTACCTGTTTGTCTGTTGACCCTTTTGATAGAAATTAAACTGTGGACGCTTGAGTCTCAAAGACAGCAGCACTAATCAGTCATCAAAATTAACAATTCCATTAGCTGGGAGGTTCATCTGTGCTTTTAACTTTGCATTACTATAACTTCATGCATCTGGAGGTGCTCATGTTGCAGTTTCTCAGCACTTTAAAGGAACATAAACAGGCTCTATATTTCTTTATTAAGAAAAACAATCCTTTATACCCATACATGTTTTGTACAGTGCTGTAAACTTGAAAATGTACAAAACAGCATTTTACCTAAAATAATAACTTTTTCCCTTGCAGCACTACAGTTCACGGTCAGTTTACCAGTAATGAGCTGAGCCAATCACATGATCAGATGACATCAGATTTGCAACAAGAGAATGAGAGTGCTCCACATTCGACCAGTGAGTCAGTGAATACTGAGGGGCATATATGGCAGATTAAAACAAAAGCTTTAATACATTTTACAGTGCCATACTTTAGGGCCGTGAAAACATTAAATAATTTTCCAGCTGAGGTTGTGGAAGCACGGACTTTTGGATAAATTGTAACACAAGTTAGGTAAAAACATGGATGCAAATCACAATGGTAGAACCTGCTGAAAGGCAGGAGACATTCCTAATAGACCTCGTCGTCTTCTTATATCTCTTAACCAAAGTATTAACCTAAAATTAGAGGATTATGACTTTATGGCAATGTTAAAAGATGAAATCCAAGGAAAAATATCCTGTTTTCATTTAAATATATTTTATTCAGTCAAAAAATATGCAAGACATTTGAAACCCCAAAGCATAGAATGAATACATAAAGATATTTCACAGTACAGCATAGTCTGGTTCAATCTCACTTGGCATGCATCTTTGTGGGGTAAGTGTGAGTGGGGAGGGGCAGCTGCAAAGTGGAGTGCTAGCTGCACACTTGAGCAGACTTGATAGACCATGTGGCCTGTATCTGCTGGCAAGTAGTAAGTAAGGAGAATGAACACTACATTTTTGGTACAGCATGACCTAAAATATCTAACAGTTTAACACTGTAAACCAAAAATTAATCATAAACTATTAACCATTTGCAGCAACGTCATGGACTATTTTCTAATAAAAATTTCTGGAAATTTCCAGGTAATGAACAGTACCACACACCACCTTGTCTGTAGCATTACAAAGTCAAGCTGTAAAACTGGTAAGAAACAGATTGGAAGATCTGTCTCTGAAAACATAAGTAATGGTTGTCTGAGGCCCCATAATACACCCTTTTCTAAAGTAACGTCATCACATGCTGCCATAAAATGCAACCCAATTAAGCAAATAGGCTATCTTTATCGTGTTTAAACTCTTTGATCATAAGCAGTTTGAGATCCCAACACAAATATTTACATCATTAACACCTTTCTAAAGTGTTTATACCTTATGTAAAATTCAATGTAATAGTTAATAACTGTAACCCCTCTAAATTACTTGAATATGGTTGAACTGTCAGTTTTAACTACACAAACTATTAAATGCAGTATCCTTTGTCATTTATAATTTCTCATATGGAATGAATCTGAATTAGTATCATGATATTCTGTTCTCCTTGATGGCAAGAGATGTTCTCACCACTGTTAAGATATATAAGAGGCTTAATTATTTTAAAATTGGTCAGCATCTGTGGAGAGCCACACATACTGTACACATGGCACTATATTGTAAAATATGCTGATCAAACCCTAGCTGGGAGTCCAACACTTACTTGTGGTAACATTAACTGCAATTCAAAACATATATACATTTATCTGGCATACAGGTAACAGTGGTTCACTGTTTAAGTGACTACAGCTCACATAATGCCTACGTTTGCAAAGTCTGTATTACACTATCAGTTCCTAGTAGCCAAACCTGTTTATCCAGCATCATCTTGTGAAGCAAAGTCCACTTTAATGCTTTCAAGTTTTTGCCAGCATACACCAGATCATTAAAATAGACACATTGCCAAAGTAGGTCACTCTTTGTTTAGCTGGTAACTGCTGGGTATGGACTATTCCAAGGAGTGCAATGCAGCCAGAACCCCATCAAATGCATTATGGCATTGCCATGTAGAATAACTGAGGTTTGGAAAGATGCACAGGTATAGCATGGAACCATCATCTCATGTTAAATGTCTTCTTTAGTGTGCTGCTAGCAGAGTGAATAAAAACCTTCCTACGACATCCCTTATTTTTGTGACCTGTAAAACAGAAAGCGGTCCCTTGTGGTCACGCCCCCCACCTGCACCCACCCTCTCGCATCCCACCACCTGCACCCCTCACCCCATGCTACTCCAGAGCCCTGTGTGACAATCTTCGGTGGAGCGGAGACAGCTGAACTCTTCAAAAGCTGACCGCGAACTGAAGAAAATCACGATAAGCTGTCTAATGTTATCAATGGGGGAGGGGTAATCTTAGATGGATATCTTGGCCATTCTTGCAACTTCTGGCTCCAAATTTTCAACATGGGTTCTTGGGACCCCACCTCATGAACTCAGTCACTATCATTTCATTATTCGATCCCAACAGGTGATTTTGCAGTCACTGCGTGGAATCACCTTTCAGGACCGATTAATGAAATGACAATGTCTCTGTTCATGAGATGGGCTCTAAAAGCCTATGTTGCACATTCAGTGGAAAATGCCAAAAAATGACTGTATTATGAGCATGCATTGCGCAGTTTCCATGCACACTGTAACTTTGAGAATTTTTTATATTTCACTCCACATTTTCAACATTGCCATTTTTCACACCTCCTTATGAACAGTATAACTGTCATTATTCACATCCTGCCGAAATGTGTTTTCACACATCTGGCACACAATGGCTTAGTCGCTGTGGAAATCAATGTTCGGGACAGATTAAGAAGATCACAGTGACACTGTTCATGAATGGAGGTCCCAAAATGCCTATGTTGAAAATTTGGTGAAAAATTCAAAAAATAACTGTGTTATGAAGCGGCATTGCGTAGTTTGCACTGCGACGCTTATAACTGCGAAAATGTTTAATATTTCACTCCAGATTTTCAACATTGCCATTTCTTCACACCTCCTTATGAACAGTACAGCTGTCATTTTTCACATCCTGCCGAAATGTGTTTTGCAATCTGGCGCAGAATGGTGCAGTTGCTGTGAAAATCAACATTCGGGACAGATTAACAAAATCACAGTACCACTGTTCATGAGTAAGAGTCTCAAATGCTTTCATGAGGTGGGGTGACAAAAGCCCATGTTGAAAATTTGGAGTACAAATTCAACAAATGCATGAGGGCATTATAGCTTCTAACCATAATGTCCTACCCTGTAGAGACTGACAGGCGTCAGGGTATGACTTTGGATTGTCAGCTGTAATGTTATGCCATTCCACCCCGCCCCACCCCATCCTACAGCCAGTGACAGGCATCAAGGGTACCTTGGACTCTTCGTCCCCAAAGTTCACTCCATTCTCTATACTGCATCCATCTCAATGTATTTCCTTATTGAATGGGGTGAGCATCAGGCCCGATGAACTCAAGGCACAATCGACACTTGTCAGTGTCTGCAGGGTAGGGTGAGTGAAATGGTATGGCGTTATGGCTGACTACCCAAAGACACACCTCAATGCCTGTCAGTCTCTGCAGGTGAGTGGGTTGTCGTCTGTTCTATACTTCACTGCCATTCCTATTATGCATCTCTCTAACTCCTGCACTACCAATGCCAATGCTAGCAAAACATCATTTGGCATTGACAAATGCTTGTTTTTGTATTAGATAAAATAACTGATTTAAAATGAGTCATCACAGTAGCAAGACCTATGACTTACATACGTATACAGTAGTTTAGAAGGACAAACACCCCAAAAAAACCAAAATACTTTGAATGCCCAACAAATGATCAGAAGACAGCTTTATGTATGAACAGCTGTTTTTGACAGTAGCCATTCTGACACAATATTAATTTTAACAGTTTTGTTTACAAAAATAAGTAATTCAAGCACTTAGTACTGACTGTCACAATGAGGTCCAATTTGCTGTCAGACAGAACAAAAAAAACAAGACTAGGCACATTGCTTATTAGTAAAATAATCCATTTATTACATTTGCTGTAGAAAATGACTGGGAAAGTTAAGATTTACATAGAGAATAATGGATGGGTAGGGAGTTATAACGAGGATTTCACCCCGAGGGTGGGATGCTACATAAACCCCGAGAGCAAAGCTCGAGGGGTTTATTCTGGCATCCCACCCTGAGGGTGTGTGTGTGTAAAATCCAAGTTTTAAAACCTCACCTATCCTTTCTTTATTTTGTATAATTGCTGGGGATAGTGTTTTCACCACAGCAATTGTACAAAATAAATGGGTTGGTTACAAGCTTTGGCTTTCAGCTCATGAGTTCCACATGGCGGCTTGTACTGTTCTGTTTTAGTTTGTGCCCAGTGAGATTTTAGTTCCCCAACCAGAAAAGAAACAGCTTACTACCGACTGCTTGTATCGGGAACTGGAGCAGGTGTCGTGCTGTAGAGTGGGATGGCAAGGAACGCATCGAAACAGGAAGATCGTGGTAGGTGCATGTGCAGAAGTAGGAAACCAGGTGCCCAGCTGGTTATAACATTGGAATTATAACCCAGTTTCCCTATGGAAAAAAACTGTAATCAGTTATAATATTATATTTTCCATTGCTTGTTAAGGCATGCCAAGTCGCTTTACAGAAGAGGCTCCTCATTTCTAATTCAACAAGCATAAAAAAAAGTAATATAGTAACATAGAGCTCCTTTGTTATTAACTTTGAATATACATTCACTGAATTTTTCCTGTTGCAGACCAGAAAGACAAAAATACAAACTGAGTTTCTTTTGCAACACACTTTATTAACAAACTATTTACAGGAATGCAACGGAGCACAACATAATGCTCCAAGATGATACAGAGACAGCTTGCTAAAGTGACATCATCAGATTGTGTTCTCTAGTGAGAACACAGGCACTGGGATTCAAACATGCATACAGCTCACTTCCTGGAACTGCAGCTTTTAAAACAAAAATTACTCAGTCATTTTAACACTTTGTTTTTCTCCCTTTTGTGAAATGGTACATCAGGGACCAGGGCAGCTGCACAGTAAGTAATTTATTGAAAAAATGCTTGTTTATATTCCCTTTAAGACTGTTGTATTGCAACATTTCACCTCTAGATGGTGCTGCTTTCAGACAGTCATCCACATATGCAGCAGTCACCTTTAAGACGTCATCAAAATGATGCAGGGGTGATACTGAAGTTGATGCAGACTATGTATTTATTTGTAAATTGATGACAGTGGACAGGAACGCTGAGCCAAAGCTCATTTCCAGTTGCAACATGGGGAGGGGTTACAGAGGAAATGGACAAAATCGTCATACAGTAAAGTCAAGAAACTTAAGTAAAACTGCAAAAAGCAACAACTAGTTACAAGATTTGACTACACTTCAAACAGCTTGGAGGAAAAGACAAATAAATGAAATAGACAGATACAGTATATTAATGACAGCAAACAGAGGGGAAAAACAATGGCTATATGTAATATAGAGTGATTATAGAGCATGTTGTGTAGTTATATGAAACTGTATAAATAAACTGCAAAATGCATCTTTGTAGGGTATAGTAACATTGCATGAAAGCCAAGTAAAGGTATTGTCATAAGGAGGGAACAGGCCAATCCATTTGAACCTGAAACAGTAGGTAAGGGGAAGCAGGCAAAGGAAAAATTGAGAGGGCCCTGAAAGGAGATAGGAGGTGTAGAGAGAAAGAGGGAGCAGGAAGCAGTAGTTACTCTGGTGAAGAAATACAGGTTACTCACCTGTAACAGGAGTTCTAGGAATGGTATATGCTGTTCATCCACACTGTCTGGCAGGTTCCTTGCGCTTTAAATCTTGAAGGAAGGTCTTCAAGCTGGCTCCTCCCACCCACTCGTGGTAAAACTCTCGGATCCACCCCATGACGCCAGATCTAGCCTGGCTGAAGCCAGGTTGTGCGCCGGGCCAGGAGGTCGGGAAATGTGGATGAACAACATATACCATTCCTAGAACTCCTGTTAGAGGTGAGTAACCTGTATTTCTAGGGACATGGATATGTTGTTCATCCACACTGTCTGTCCAGACTCCTAGAAGTTCTCCAGGAGCAGGGAGGCAAGGTGCACCCCTACTTAGGGAATAAAGGCTGGAGAATCGGAGGCCCCAAAACCAGCATCCCGGCGTGAGTCAAGGTCGATGTGGTAGTGGGTAATGAAGGTGTGTGCTGACTTCCAGGTAGCAGCCCTGCAGATTTCCTGGATAGGGACGTCCCTGGAAGCAGCCACCGATGCAGCTGTATTGCGGGTAGAATGAGCTCTTATCCTCTGGGAGGCTCCATGCCCGCCAACCTATAGCAGATCTATGCAGGAGGTGACCCACCTGCCTATCGTCCACTTGGCTGCAGGTCTGCCAGGTGCAGCTTCAGCGTGGGTGACAAACAGCTGGCGAACCTCTCCCGAACTGTCCATCCTCCTTGTAAT
This sequence comes from Neoceratodus forsteri, assembly GCA_016271365.2. NCBI lineage: Eukaryota > Metazoa > Chordata > Ceratodontiformes > Ceratodontidae > Neoceratodus > Neoceratodus forsteri. The sequence goes on along the minus strand of CM028131.1, from coordinate 253,433,106 downwards.
AGCGGCGCTCTTCCAGGATCCAAAGTATGGAGCCTATATTAGCCTCCGAGGTGTGATTGGGGTAGAACACTGGCAGAGTCAACATCTGGTTAAGGTGAAACTCCGACACCACCTTCGGAAGGAATTTCGGTGGGGGCATAGGACAACCTTGTCCCTGTGGAAGACCAGATAAGGAGACTCATGGAAAGCACCTGGAGCTCTCCCATCCTTCAGGCTGGACGTGATAGCCACCAAGAAAGCGGTCTTCCACGACAAGTGAGAGATGTCACACCTGTGCATCGGTTCGAATAGCTTTTGCCCATGAGCTTAGCCAACCAGCAGTAGATCCCATGGAGGTGGGGTTCCTTACGGAGGATATGTGATCAAAGCCTTTGAAAAGAGCCTGACCACCTTCTCCTGCGCCACCGACTGCCTCGGCCCACGCCGGGTAAGCAGAGATGGCTGCCAGGTGCACCTTAAGGGTCGTTGACTGAAGCCCTTGCTAAGAAAGGGACCACAGGTAGTCCAGAATGCTTGCCAAGGAACAGGAGGAAGGGTCCAGGCCCTTGTCCTGACACCAAATGGAGAATCTCTTCCATTTAAAGGCATAGCATTTTCTGGTCGACTCATACGGGGACGCCTCAACAGCGTTGAGGACCTCATCGGAAAGACCCAAGGCCTGGAACTCTAGCCGCTCAGGAACCAGACCACCAGGTGCAGGGATTGAAGGTCCGGATGGAATATCTTCCCTGATTGACTGAGATCAGGTCCGGTGGGCTGGAAGCTGCCTCGGGAGCCTGGAGCTGAGGCTGAGGAGATCTGGATACCAGAACTGGCGGGGCCAGTCTGGGGCTACCAGAATCACCTGCCTTGTCCCTCCTTGCCTTGAGAAGCACCTTGTGAATCAAGAGAAATGGGGAAGGTAGAAGAGGCCCTGGGGTCCACGCCTCGAGAAGCCGCCCCTGCAGAGAGCCCTGCTGAGGGGGCGGGCATGAAACAGTCTCTGCTTCACATTCTCCTGGAGGCAAACAGGTCCACCTGAGGCATGCCCAGCAGGAGAACAGATCTGTACTACCTCCAGCAGGAGAGACCACTCGTGGGACGCAGCCCCTATCTGGCTTAGGGCATCGGCCAGAATACTGGAGGCTCCTGCCACATGGATGGCAAGGAGATCTGCCTCCAGAGCTCGCATCGAGGGACCAAATACAGAGAGCTTCCCTGCACAGAGGCATGGAGCGTGTCCCGCCCTGGCGGTTTAGATAATACATCAGGTGGTAGTATTGTCCGTCTGGACCTGGACCACTTGACCCCGTACAAAGCGGAGCTCGAAGGCGGTGAGGGCTGACGAACTACCTGAAGCTCCAGCAGGTTGATGTGGCATCGGGACTGAGGGACCAGAGGCTGTGCACTCTGTGCTCCCCAGATGGGCACTCCAACCCATCAAAGGGCATCGTTGATAGAGAGACCATTGGCTCCAGGGCAGACAAAATGGGATGCCCTCCTGCAGATGAGCTGGAACGGTCCACCATTGAGAGCGTTCACATCCCTGGGTCACTAGCTGATCCAAAGGATTGGAGTGCTGTGACCATTGGCTGGCCAGTCCTCATTGTAGGGGATGCATGTGCCAACGGACCACGCTGGTGCAGGCCACCATGAGGCCCAGGAGGTGCAGAAAGTCCCAGGCAGGGTGCGATTGCCCAACCTGAAATGATTGGGCAAGGAGGAAAGAACCTCGGCCCTGTCCGCCGGGGCTGTGCTCTGGCTCACAGAGAGTCGAGCTCTGCCCCGATGAATGCATCACCTGCTTTGGCACAAGTTCTGACTTGGCCTTGTTGATAAGGAGGCCAACTTGAGGCAACCTGGAGGCAGATCCCTGGACCACTCTACCTCTATTCTGGAGGAGGCCGCAATCAGCCAGTCATCCAGGTAGGGGTACACCTGGATCCTTCAGCACGCAGGAATGCTGTCACCACTGCCATGCATTTGGTGAAGGCCCTGGGAGCTAGAGAAAGGCCAAAGGTCATGGCCCTGAACTCAGAGAGGGCCCTCTGCTCTGAAGCAGAGGAATCTCTGTGAGACGGATGGATTGGGACGTGAAAGAACATGTCCTGGAGGTCCAGATTACAGAACCACATGCCTCATTCCAAGGATGGAATGATCTGAGCCAGAGTGACCATCCTGAAGGTTTGAGACCCTTAGGAACCTGTTCGGCGTGGCAGGTCTAGGAATAGGGTGCCAGGCCCCGTCCGTTTCGGACCAGGAAGTACCTGACACAAACCCGGGTCTGGTGGAGGGTCCGCCACCTTCCTGATCACCTTCTTTTTGAGGGCAGGCCAATGTCGGCTCGATGAGCCGACAAGAAGGCTGCGGACCCTGTAGCCCCAGAGGCGACAGCTCAGAAGGGTGGGGCCTGCTCGAACTCCAGAGGCAGGACCTTTCCTACCACCTCCAACACCCAGTGGTTCATGGTGATAGCGGACCAGGCAGAAGGAAGTGATCAGGCTGGGGACACACCCTCAACCGTCACCCGGGCAGGCTTGGAGGAGGGACTGGCCGAGGGACCTCCTGGGCCTTTCCTCCTGCTTCCTATTAGAGGAAGCCGCAGGTTTGGCTTTGGGGTGCCAAGCATGAGCCTGCTGACCCTGATGCTGGTGTTGCTGGGCTGGACATGCCGAGGCGCAGAAGGCGAAAGTACTTATGTTGCTGCACGACGTTACTTGTCCTCCTGGGAGGAGGTGACCGAGTCCAGGGTAGCGTTGGACTTTCGATCCACTGGAGGTGGCCTTCCACCCAGGGCCGAACAGGTCAGTCCCAAGAAGGGGACATCTGCTAATTTGTGCTGGATATCCGACGTGAAGGTGGATATCCTCAGCCATGCTCTCGGCGCACAGCCACTGCGCTGCACTGATCGGCACAGGAGTCTCCAATGTCTAGAGCCATTTGAGCTGCTGTTTCACCACTGCCCTTCCTGATCCCACACCTACTTGACCGTAGTCTGCAGGTCGGCAGGGAGACGAGGGATCACCTCATCCAGGGAGCCCATGAGGGCATGGGAGAAGTGTGCCATCAGCAGCCGAGCTGGCCTGATGAAGCCTAGGGAGGGACGCAGTGTACACCTTGCGCCCGGCATAGTCCAGCTTTTGGACTCCTTGTCGGGAGGGCTTATCCACATCCCTAGCATTCCTGGAACGCTGGAAAATGCTGTCGGTGACCAACCTCTCTGCAGAGGGTGCTCCGAAAAACTGGACAAAGAGCCGCTAGGGACTGCATACTTCCTGGCCATCCTGGCCAAAGGTGCAGGACAGGAAGCCGGCCACTGCCAAAGCTCCAAGGCTGGGCCAACAATGGCTTCAGCCACTGGAAAGGCCTCCGTGGGCGAATCCTCGGTCCAGTATCTCCATGAGGGATACTTGGCCAGCTTGGATATGGGCTTGAGCTGCATCCCGGTGGACTCCGAGATGAGCGAAGCAGACACATGAATGATGATGGCCTCGCCCATCCGACTGCCCCTGGAGGACTCCAGGTCAAGGGGCCTGGAAAACAGGGAGGAGTCATCGACAGACTCCGAGGGTCTGCGAAGAGCTGCCTGGGGCCTGAGCCACCTCCACCTGCCGAGGACAATCGGGAGTGAGGGTGACCGACAACCGGTGGGGCAGACCCTGACTCGACCGAGAGTCCTTGGTCGGCGCCATTGATGATCCGGTTGTGAGGCGGAGGTTCCCACCACTAATCGGTGGGGCAGCTGGTTTCAGCGAATAACAGGCCCAGGCTTGGGCACCTCGACTACCGTGAGGGGTTGTTCGACCTTTGGGTGACAGCCACTTAATGGCCAGGGAAGGCGACGTCGGCTTGTTCCCCGGACAAAAGGCTGCTGCCACATTAAGTCCTCGTAAGCGTTGGCGCAATTTGCACCAAAGCCTCTCCTCTTCCGAGGAGGGAGAAGGCGAGAACGGCCAGCTTGCCGCTTTCCTCGATGCCAAGACCGAGACTGCCGATGTCGGCGGGATCGGCTGGACCAAGACGAGGTCTGAGACCGAGACCCTCGGTGTTTCCGGTGAGTGTCTGGGAAGAAGCGGGGCACCGGTCCTCCCTTGGCTCAGGAGCCTTAACCGGGACTTGGCACAGGAGGCGCAGGCAAGTCCTCGGTTTCCACCAGGGAACCAGTGAAGAAGGGTTATCGGCTTCACCAGTCAACAGCCCATCCGACGGGTCGAGAAAATCTCGACCACATCGACAGATGTCTCGGCCAGCTGACCTGGCAGGGGACACGTGAAGCCAACAGCCTTAGCTGCAACCTCGACCAAAGTCGGTATGGGCCCTGTCCGGGAATGGGACCTCTCCGCTCCACGAACATCGACGATGGAACCTACCCTTCGAGTCCTTCTTTTCAACCGAGAGAGTGTCCCGATGGCCCCTCTCCCTTTGTGGAAAGGGATTAGCAAAGCTTCTTAAAAGAAGCTGTGTAGGAGGATCCAGAGAGAGCGGGATAAATGCGTGACTAAGGAAGATGAGGATGCAGCCTGGGCCACCTCCTCCTCGAGGGCGATCATCTGCTCGTGTTGCTCAGCTAGTCAGCCACCATGGACACAGCCCAATGGGCCTCCTTGGACTTCACGGCGGGTAGCGCTTCTCAGGCGCCTAAGTTGTAACGGGCAGCCGCGGTCTTCAAGGACGTTGGCGACAATGATCTACACAACTCGCAGGGCCTGCGGTTCGTGATCAAGGCTGAGGCAGTAGACACACGTGGAGTGCGGATCTGTCCTGGACATCTTCTGCCCACATGGGCACCCTCACGAACCGGGAGCTCGATTTGTCCATCGGAGTCACGAGGGAAGAATTTGATCAAGTCTTGAGAATTTTAAAACTATTTTTGGGCGAACCAAGAATTAGGATCCAGTCTATCACGCAGAGCGTTAAGGAGGGAACCTGAGCTTCCAGCGGTAAGGAAGATCTGAAGTCATGGGGCAGAGCTGAGGTTTTACCACCCGGTGGGTGGGGAGCCAGTTTGAAGACCTTCGGCAAGATTTAAAGTGGCAAGGAACCTGCCAGACAGTGTGGATGAACAACATATCCATGTCCCTAGAATTCAAAAATTGAGGGAATTAAATAAATGAAAGCTAGGTGTTAGCCAAGAATTCAGGCAGCACATTGCCACTCTTAGGATAATAAACCATATGAATAAGTAACATATTTCTGGATGAAGACTACAAGTCTAGAGTTCTAAATTATTTTGGTCAGGAGATGATCGCTGCAAAATGAACATCCATGGTAAAGCAATTTGAGGTTGGAGATTTACCTTAGTATATCTGTGACTCCATACACTGTCACAGGGTAAGTGTCAGTGATCACGGATGTATGGGGCCTCCTGTTCTGCCACCCAGCAAAACTGTTACACAAAAGCTGCCCTGCATACAGTTACTGTATGCAGGTTGCTTTCCAAGATGATAGTGGTTCCATTTAGACTGTGTGACCACTAAAATGCTGGTTTATGGCTGCTGCAGGCATTTGACACATGGTATGACATCAGTCACCTGGTGCCATGTCATTGCCTGTGCCCAGATACATGACACCACCACTGATGTTGTTCACCACCCCTCCCCCACATTCAGGCCCACTTGTGGTCCAAGTGGTTCCTTATAATGTAGTCTCTTGCTGGTCTTCGCTTGTAGTCTAGTGGCCTGATCAATAAAAACACTGTCCTTCTGTTTCCATGGTGTCCAGTGGCTCCTCCCCATCACCTTTCCCAACTCTTTACTCTGCCACAATGAATGTTCCATCTCACAAGGCAGTGACCCTTGTAGAAGTGCTTTCAACAGATCTTCAGCCAATTGTGTTGCTGCTGTTTGTGACTGGGGAGTGGGCAGGCAGGGTGGGTGCTAGGAAGCCTCTGTGCATGTTGGAGCCCTCATTACTAAGATCTCACCCCAATCCTTTCCCTAGTGCACTGGTTGGTGTGCTAGTGCAGGGAAGTATAGTCGTGCTATGCCTTTGTGTATAGCACAACACAAACAAAGGTAGAACTGTGTCACAAAGTGGTCCTGTGTGGCACAGAATAATGACTGAGAACATGACCCTTGGCATTTGAACAAATTAATTAGCCACAATCAATGTTTAAATGGTTTCACATTTCTGTATATCACTATACGGGCATTGTAGCAACATGGTAAATTTAAATATCAACATAGATGACTCTAAGCTTTCATTACAAAAATTAAGTTCCTAGCCCTAATGGTTTGAAGTTATCCATTTGTAAAGAAATTATATTGCAACCATTAGGACAAAAAACATATATTTTTTAATGAAAACTTGTAGTCAGTTTGATATGAACAGATAATATCACAATATAAGGAATAATGTATGGGCGACCCTACACAAAAAGCCTGTGTTTCCATCAAGGGTTGAGATAACATCTTATGGACCTCAAGAGCAAAGCTCAAGTGGTCCATGATGTTATCTCAACTCAGAGATAAAACACAAGAGAAGTTCTGTGTGATTTTCCATATTTTATTTATTATAGTATATGGTTGTAAAATTTCCATTTGCTATCGACCCACTTACCCCTGCTCCACTTGCAGACAACAAGAACAGTGGTATTTATATGACTCATGCAACCGCAGATGGTAGTGAGCTGCTGACAAGACCATTAGTAAACCTCAGTCTTGCTGTGGCCTTAACTGCCAAGTTTAATCACTTACTGGCACTCCTACCTCCTAATCAGTTTGTATGATGTCTTCCGATAACATTTCCCCAATAAAACAGCCAGCGACATTTGTTTTCTTAGAAGATTTTGAAGTTTGTTTCACAAGCAAACACAAATATATACAACTGTGCTTGCAGATAAAGGCTTTAAGGTCTACATAGTTTGCTCAAGTGTGTAGTTCCCACTGCATTTACTGAAGGTACTACCGTCCCATATCCCTTTGACCCCTGTCAAATACCCTCCTACTTCCCTCACCTGCAACTTTCCCCTCATCCTGTCCCAACCTCTTTGAAGCTGTTCACCATTTTAGGGATACTACTTCCTCCAGGAACTCATTCCACTTATTCATCACCTCTCGGTGAAAAGTACCTCCTCATCTCCCTCCTGAACCTTCCCCCACCAGCTTTAGGCTGTTTCTCCAAGTGGTCTTGTTTCCACTAAGACTGAAGAGGCCTTTGGTGCTCAACCTGTTTATACCTTTAAAGTGCGTAAAGGTCTCAATCATGTCTGCCTCTCCTTCTGTCCTCAAGAGAGTACAAGTTGAGCCCCTAGACCCACCTGTAGGTGTTGCCTTGCTGGCCCTGGATCATCTTGGTTGCCCTACTCTGGACCATTTCCAGGAATCTGACATCCTTTTTTAAGATAAAGGCGCCAATGCTGCACACTATATTCTAGGTGCGGTCTCACTAGAGACCTGTACAGCAGCAGAATGACCTCCACCTTCCTGCTGGTAATTACCCTGGCTATGCAGCCCACATGATTTGCTTTGGCTGCAGCTTTCCTGCAGTGTTCCAAAGTGTTTCAGGTCACTCATGATAATTACACCCAGGTCATTTTCTTCCTTTGCCCTGGTTACCTGCATACCACCCAACCAGTATTTGGTCCCTGGGCTTCTCACCCCAAGTGCATAACTTTACACTTTTAGCATTGAATTCAGTTGCCAAATGCCAGACCACCTCTCCAAGCCTAGCCAGGTCCTCGCTGAGTTCCTGTCTCCCCTCCTCCAAATCCACCTCCCACAGAGCTTTGTGTCATCTGTGAACAGGCATATCTTCTGCTGATGCCACCCATGATGTCACTTATGAACATTTTAAACACCACATTGAGCACTGAGCCCTGTGGGACCCTCACCAGTCACATGCCTAGCTTCTGAGAATCCCCCAACTGCCACCTTTGGCTTCTGTCCTGCAGCCAACTTCTGATCCACTCAACAAACTTAGTCCCCACCCCAGCATCTTCTTGTTTCTTGGCCAGTCTCCTGTGAGGTACAGAAATGAAGGCCTTGCTGATGTCCAGATACGGGACATCAACTGCTTGTCCCTTGTTCACAGCCCTGGTGAACCAACTGAAGAAATCAATTAGGCTAATGTGGTAGGACCTCCCTGACAGAAACCCATACTGCCTTATGTTCTGGACCCCATTGTCCTCTGAAAAGCTCACCAATCTCTCTTTCAGGATAGTCTCCATCAGCTTGCCCACTACTGAGGTCAGGCTGACTGGCCTGTAGTTCCCTGGTTCATCATTCAGTCCACTTTTATGGAGGGGCATCCATGTACAGTCCTCTAGTCCCAGGTCACAGTCCTTGACTCCAGAGAGATGTTAAACAGGCATGCCAGGGGATCTGCCAGTGCCTCCACCAGTTCCCTTAGGACCCTTGGGTGCACACCATCTGGCCCTGTAATTTATCCACCTTCAGGGCCCTTAGGCCCTAAAGTCCCCATCAGCTTGAATGACACCATCGTGACTTCCTCCTTGGTCCCACTCCCTGTTCCCTTGTGGCACTAGTCCATCCTTCTCTCTAGTGAAGACTAAACAGAAGTTCTTGTTTAGTACCTCTAGCTTTCTCTTCAGTCCAGTCTGCCAAACCACCCTCATTTTTAATCTATTTCATCCTTGATGTTCCTTTTATCCTTTATATATATATATATATATATAATATATATATATATATATATGGAAAAAGGCCTTCTCCCCTGTTTCTACCCTGTGCTGACTGCACTTTCCTTTTAGCCTTTGTACCCTAACCCCTCTGCTTGCCTCTCTTGACTTAGCAGAGTAGTCCTCCTTATCTTCCTCCTTCTGAGTACAGTGTGTTTGTATATCTGGAAGGCTGCCTCTTGTCACCTACAGCTTTTGCCACCTCCTTTCTGAACCAGCTGGGCTTTGGCTTTATTTTCCTTACTTTTGATTTTAGCACACTCACTAGTGGCCTTCATTAGTCCCTCCTTTGGTATTACCCATTTTGTTCTATATCCATCTCCTTCGATCAGCAAGGTGGTCTACTAGAATTTCTCCCATTCTACCAAGTCAGCCCTCATAAAGTCCAAAACCCTTGTCCTGGTCCTGACCATCCTCCTGCCCATGTTCAGGTGGAACCACATGTGTGATAGTCAGTATCTGCAAGTGGTGCTTCAATTTTCACATCCTGAAAATGCTCACAGTTGGACAGGACCAAGTCCAGAACAACCCTTTCTCTAGTGGGTTCCATGACACCCTGGGTCCAGCAAACCACCCTAGCATAACCTGCAGAACTTGCTCCCTAATGCAGGAGATATGCATGATTTTCCAGTCCACCCCAGTTAGATTGAAATCCCCATTATTACTACATCCCCTTACTGAACTTCTCCGTGATTTGAGACCCCAGTACCCTGTCCAACTCTCTTCCTGGGAAGGTGGCCTAGACCAGTCTATCCGTAGTTTCCTCCCCCTGCTGTTTTATACTTGTGCCCACAATGCTCCAGTCTCACCTCCATCTCTCCTTTCTGGTGCTATCCCTTCCTTCACATACATGCCACCCCTTCCTGTCCCTCTATTTTTCTATACAGTTTATACTCAGGAACTGTGAGGACCCAGTCATAATTTTGGGTGGACCATGTCTCTGTGAGGGATGCTATGGCCACCTATCCCTATGCCATCAGTGACTGCAATTCTTCCATCTTATTTCCTAGGCTTCTGGTATTCAGAGACACCCCTTCACCATGACTCAGTACCTCACCTAATCCTGATCTTTCCCCATCACCCCTTCCTCCTCAGTCACCCCACCCCACCTCCACTCTTCTCATCTAACTCCTCCACATGCTGTGTCCTGATTGGGGGGTTAACAACCACCTCCACCAGAGAACTAAAGGTGCTGCAAACCTTGCCTCCCACTGTTAGTTTAAACTGAGGTTATTCTCCATGAATTCCTCCAACCTGTTCTTCAGGACACTTGTATCCTTCCTACTCAGATGTAACCTATCTGGTGCATACAGGTCATTATTATCCCAGGTTCCTCCCCAGCCACCAATGAGCCCATACCCCTCCTTTTCACACCACCTGCTAAGCCATCCTTAAATTCCTCTGTTCTTTCCTACCTTAATGTACTAGCTCTAGAGATGGGGAGGATCTCTGAGAAGGCTTATGGAACAGAGGAGTGGAGGAAAGTGGAGGGAGTCGGCAAGGGACCTGCAGGTGCTATTGATGATGGAATGTGCACAACAACTTTAGAATGTGTACAACAATTTTGAGCAGTCACTGATTTCATACATAATAAGGACTGCCCATGTACTATATATTTTGCATGTGCGATACATGTCTATATATGTCAATATAATATGTTGGTAGTGAACAATTTTTTTTTTTTTTTAGTTTTTTGGTAACTGGGTAGGCCATTAGGCACAAGTGTCTGTTTTCAGGGCGACCTGGGAGTACATGTACAGTGCATCGATGTATATATTTTAACTTTCAAGAGTCACAGCAATATATGTACTTTTGTGTTAACAATATAAACATTTAAACCATTTACCTATCATGATACAGTATATACAGTAAATATTGCCATCAATATACAGTAATACAGTATAATGTCTAAACTTTATGTATCAATAAAGTTAAAAGTTAGACAGTTTTGTAAAACATTTTTCAGAAAGTTTTTTTTTTTACATTTTTTCTAAAATGTTTCATCTACTAGTTATAAAATGGGTAGGAAAACACTGCATCCTGATTCATCAGGAGCCATCCTGAGCCATGTGTTTATAGAGCAACAATCCTTCTGGTGGCACAATTCTGACAACTGGGACACAGTGTGTGGGTTGTATCCAAGCCTGCCAGAAAGTTAAAAAAAATTCTGGCAGCCATGTCAGTGCTGTAAAAACAGTGAAAATCCACTACTTGCCCTAATAGAAAAAATAAAATAAAATAACATACTTCAAACACCATGAAGTCTTGCTATATTATAACAATAGCAGTCAGCCACTGCAGCTGAACTGCCCCGGAAGGAAGGAGTTAACTCAGAGATCTGGAGTTCTACAGTAGCCAGGCGTATGCCAAAACTCTATCTGGCAGTTTCAAATGAAACTGTCAGATTCTTCTCCGCTTCACTGAACAGTCGCTCCAGAGATCAGCTCCTTCAGCTCGGTTCATTCTCGGTTCAAGCGAGTATTTTTGGTTCATTTGAACCGCAAAGTTATTAATTTTTACCGCATTTGGTTTTAAAGCTCTATCTGGTAACCGTAAGTACAAAATTTAAGTCTGTGTGGAAAATTAATTATCGGTTCGGTTTTGAACCGATCGGTTGTTTTTCTGTATTTTAAAAGTGTACAGTGGGTTTTAAGTCGGTTCCCGGTTCTTATCAGTTCTAAAAAGCGAATTATAACGGTTTTTCAAATACCCGTGACACGGTTAGGAACCGATAAGGGTGTCTTCCTGCACTGCCATCAAAAGGCAAGTTTTGATTAGGATGGCATTATGTCTGAGAAACCCAAAAGAAAAACCGGGCCCACTGGGTTTCAACACTGTGATGTCTGTGGGGCGCCTTTGCCAAGGTTGACCACACACCATTTGTGTTTATTGTCTGGGGCTGACCACCTCCTGTCAGACTGCCAGGTGTGTAAAATTTCCTGCAGCCACCCTGGAGAAGAGATTGGGCCGGCTCGGGGAGCGAGGCCAAAAGTCCGCTGACCCGGATGGCCAGCCCGGTCCAGTACCCACTGGACCAGAGGGAGTGCCCTCTGACCAGGGCGAGACTTCCTCGGGCAAAGGAAGGCTGGTTCAGAGGAACCAGTCCCAAGTAAAAGTCAAGGAAATCAGTAGGTCTGGAGTCCAAAATTGTGTCTCCAACTGCTGCAGAGATAGCTAAAGCCATTCAGATTGTCCAGTCACTGTCTCAGGGATCTGTAGAACCACCAACAGCTGGTAAAGGTTGGTTCGTTCAGTCCCAGTGGTTCAGGATTTTGAAGTTGAGGATTTTTATGAACCACAGGAGGGAGGAGGAATTTGATCATTATATGTGTGGCTGGGGGGTCTGGGCGTGCCCATTGAACCGGACATTTCTCCAGACAGACCTTTAGAATCTCCTCCTATTCTGTCTGAGTCCCCTTCTTTCTTTATTTTTACAAAGGTTGCAGAAACCCTCCAGCTTCCTTTAGAGGAGGCTGTGGATGAGCAAGAGGAGCCTGATTATGGAAATGATGGATATTCCAGAGTCTAGGAGGTTGTCTATTCCTTTGCATAAGTCATTTAGGAAGCAAACAACAAGATTTTAAAAATCCTCATTCTGTCCCTCCTGTAGATAAAAAATGGACAGAAGGTATACTTTGTCAGGCTCGGATACAGACTTCCTTACTGAGCAGTGTAGTCATGTGGTGTGGTACAAGCTGCAGCCTGTGACAAGGCTAATATTCCTCTGGCCTCACATCCTCCTGATAAGGATTCCAGGAAGATTGATGCCATGGCGAAGAAACAGTATATGGCAGCTTCTTTGGGTCTCAGGCAGGCAAATTATATGGCTTATGTGGCTAGATATCAGAAATCTAGGTGGGACACAGTATTGCAGTTAGCCAAACAGGCCCACTGCCAGCTGGCTAGTGAGTTGGAACAGGTGGCTGCTGATGGCATTGAAACCTCTAAAGTTCAATTTCATACTGCTGTTGATGTTAATGATGTTTCTTCTAGGGTCATGGCCACTTCTGTAGCTTCCGTAGGTTGGCATGGCTCAGATGCACTAATCTGTCCCAAGATACCCAGTCAAAGGCTATGGATTTTTCCTGTAGTGGAAATTCTCTTTTTGGGAACAAACAGAAAACTATATGAAAAAGATGGATGAATACAGAACTACCTACAAAAGTGCCCAGACTATGGAAGCATGCCATGCCACAAGGCATGCTCAGAGGAAGAGAGACAGGCCTTTTCAGGCCTTTTTACCAATTTCAAGCCTCCTCTGCTGTCTCGCAGAGGGTTTCTTCAGAGGTAGGGGTAGGCGAGGCTCAAGTAGACCGTCCCCTCCCCTCAACCCTAAGGCTGCTGCTAAGCAGGCACCTGATGGGGTGCCCAGGGCCCGATTCTCCTGTACCAGTGGGGCAGGTTGGCCTATTTCAGCCAGAACTGGCTGTCCCTAACTACGGACAGATGGGTTCTGGAGGTAATAGGCCAGGGTCTGGTTCTCAGCTTCAAACACTTTCCAAAGATGGAGCCAGGCATTTTCCACCTACAAATCCTTCAGAAGCCCTTGCTTTGGAAGCAGAGGTTTCTGCTCTGCTGGACTGCAAAGCAGTGGAAAGGGTCCTCCTTGCCATCAGGGCAAGGGGCTTTATTCAAGATACTTTCTTACCCCAAAAAGACAGGAGAATGGCAGCCCATTCTAGATTTAAGATACTTGAACAAGCATCTGTTGAAACCAAAGTTCAAAATGTTGACTCTGGCAATGATATTGCCTTCCCTAAGGCCAGGGGACTGGCTAGCTTCCCTGGACCTCAAGGATGCCTATTTTCATGTTCTGATCAGGTCTTCTCACAGAAAGTACCTCAGGTTCGAACTGCCCTCAGGCCACTACCAGTTCAGGGCAATGCCTTTGGCCTTACCTCTGCGCCAAGGGTATTCACAAAATGTCTACGCTGTAGTAGTGGCGGCTGCTTAGAGGCAGGGGTTGCTGTGTTTCCCTACCTGGACGACTGGCTCATTGTGGGTCAGTCTCCAGGTCAGGTAAACCCACTTGCAAGTCACCCAGCAGCTTCTCACTTCCTGGGATTCCTGCTAAACTACCAAAGTCAGTTCTGGAACCAGTTCAGGTCCTAACTTTCATAGGCGCAGAATTGAACACAAGGTTAGCCAGGGCTTTTCTTCCCTCGGAAAGGTGGACAGACTCATCGCCCTGGCATCCTCCTTTACCCTGCGGGTCTCTCGACCAACAAGGCATTTTCTGCAACTCCTCGGGCACATGGCTGCTTCCACAGCTGTCGTGCAGGAGCAAGATTCAGATGAGGACATTCAGTTCCATTTGAGGGCCTATTGGTCTCAAAGGAAGGACCCCCTACCAAGTTGGTCCCAGTTACTCAAACTCTGATCCTAGCCTCCACTGGTGGCAGGTCCAGAGCAATTTAAGACAGGGGTTCCTTCATTCCATTTCTCACTCCCTCACCCTCACCACGGATGCCTCCCTGTTAGGGTGGGGGCTCACCTGGGCGACCTTGCCACTCAGGGGTATGTCTCCTCAGGAGTCTCTGCTCCACATCAATCTTTTGGAACTCAGAGCTGTCTTTTAGCTCTTTGGGTGTTTTCAGATTCTGTCCAGAACAAAGTGGTTCAAGTCAGGACAGACAATACCACCACAATGTGGTACATCAACAAGCAAGGGCACTCGGTCTTCAGCCTTGTGCGAAGCAATGAAGTTATGGTCTCTGGCTTACTCCCTAGACACCTCCTGATAGTGGTTCATCTCCCAGGGAAGGACAATGTCCTGGCGGACGCCCTCAGCAGAATTTCTCAGGGCCATCACAATGGGCTCTGAATCCACAAGTGCTGGGGTCTGTCTTTGCCAGATGGGGCACTCCTCAGATAGATCTTTCGCAGCCCCAGACAACCAACTTCCTCTTTTCTGTTGCAGGCCTCCAGTTCTGGGCTCAGTCCTCTGGACGCCTTTCTGTTGGACTGGAAAGGGAAGTTCCTGTATGCCTTTCCCCTTTCCTCTCCTTTTCAGGGTACTAGTAAAAATCAGATCTCAACCTTGCAGGTGATTCTGATTGCCCCAGATTGGGCCAGACAGCCCTGGTACCCTCTGCTCCTGTCCTTGGCAGTCCACCCTGCCCTGAGCCTGCCCAGAGTCCATGACTTACTGGCCTGTGCACAGGGAGAGTGTGGTATCGGACCTCAAATCCCTCCACCTCAAGGCTTGGCTCTTGAGGAGCTAGACTCTGACTTACACCTTTCTCAAGGTGTCATGGATATTTAAAGGCTTCAAGGAAGCCTTCCACTAGAGCCACTTATAATTCTAAGTGGAAGAGGTTTTCCATCTGGTGCTCTGAGAGGCAGATTATCCCAGAATTTGCTGATCTTCCATTCTACTGGACTATTTGGTCCATCTGAATTCCTTAGGCCTTAGACCAGCTACCCTGAAGATTCATCTGGCAGCTGTCTCTGCTTTTGTGTCAGCAGGGAAGCCTGCCTCCCTTTCTTCTCACCCGATGTTCTCCAAGTTTTAAAGGGTTACTTCATACAACCCTCCTTTTAGGGAACCAGCTCCCACAGGACCTGAATATTTGCATTGCTCAGTTAATGCAACCCCCTTTGAGCCTCTGTCTTCTGCAGAGCTCAAGTATTAACTTGAAAACCGTTTTCCTAGTAGCTATCACCTCTGCCAGATGCATAAGTGAGCTACAGGCCCTGTCAGTGGAAGAAGATTTTATCTCTTTCCATAGAGATAAGGTAGTCCTTAGGACTAATAGAAAGTTTTTGCCTAAGGTGGTTTCTGATTTCCACCTGAATCAATCTATCTCTCTCCCAGTATTTTTCACTGAGCATTCTTCCTCAGGTGAGAGGAGACTGCACAGCCTGGATTCAAAAGAGCCTTAAGCTACTATTTAGAGCACCAGAGGTCATGGTTGAATCCCTCAACTCTTTCTTACCTATGGCGAGGTTGGCAAGGGAAACCTGCCACTAAGAGAACAATTGCAAGGTGGATTGTTTCTTGTATCCAATTCTGTTATCAGAAACTGGGTGAGTACCCCCCTCAGGATTGAGGGCCCACTCCTAGGGATACAGCTGCGTCTCTAGCGGCTGCCTGAGACATCCCCATTCTGGAGATTTGTCAGCTGCTACCTGGAAGACAGTTCACACCTTTACCAAGCATTATTCCCTGGATGTCCAGTCCAGGAGAGATGCTCGGTTTGGCACAGCTGTGCTTCAGAGCCTATTTCCTAAGTAGGTTCTGACCCTCCTCCATGGAGGTACTGCTGTGTAATCTGCTATTGTTATAATATAGCAAGACTTCATGGTGTTTGAAGAAAAATTACTCACCTAGTAATTGCTTTTCTTCTCATGGAATCTTGCTATATTACTCTCCACCCTCCCTCCTGCCCCTCTCAGAACTTCTACTTGGGTAGGGGTGGCGAATTAGTGCAAGCACTGTGTCATTGTAGTTTTTCCTTACCCTCTTTTCCTTTGGGTTAGGGATCTAGATTGTTTCATTTAGGTTATTTATATTGCCCCTTCCTGGACTTGAGTCTTTTGGGGAAGGGGGGTTCCTGTGCTTGTCAAGGGTGGTAAAACGAACCATAATACCATCAATTTTGTTGTTATTATGGCTCTGAGTGTTTCTTTGTTCTTTATATTGTTGTTATTACTACTAGTAGGTAGCCATGGGCTAGTGTAGTTTTCCACACAGTCTTTCCGTCCTTTGATGTTAACCCGTAAAGATCTGACAGTTTCATTTGAAACTGCCAGATGAAACTTTGGGCACAGCGCCCTCGCTGTAGAACTCCAGATCTTCTAGGTTAACTCCCTTCCCTCTCCAGGCAGTTCATCTGCAGTGGCTGACTGCTATGGTTATAATATAGCAAGACTCCATGAGAAGAAAAGCAATTACTAAGGTGAGTAATTTTTCTTCTTGATCACTCCCCACAAGAAACCAACAAAGCAAAACTTGATATAAAAATCACAGAAATGTGTCATCTGACCTTTACTTTACTTTACTGACCTATTTGGTTTTAGCGATAGTGTGTTGTAGGCCACAAACCCTGTTTCAAAGATGGCCACCACTCAGTACAGGTCCCAAGCAGAGGTCTGTGCCACCCTTCCTTTTCCTTGTATATATTTCCGCAGCCACCCCCGCCCATGCTGCCACTCACCCTGCCCATGGTGCCACTGCTTGTGGCTCCTCTTCCTACACATTCCAGCCATTTCTTTATTAGAGGCACCCTCGGACTATCTCAATATTTTATTTTCCATTGTTGAAACAAAAGAAATGCTGCAGTTAAACACAAGCACCAATCACAAGTGCTTAAGCTGATGTCCCTTCCCGTGATCTCTGGCTCTGCCTAGCACTGCCACATCCCCAGATGGCAGTATCACAGTGGAGTCCAGAGTACCCCACCCCTGAGGAGATGGCGGCCACTGGGATGTAACAATCCTCCCTTGGCCGGCTAGCCAATGACCCAGGCTTCTTCCTCAACCCGGGTCGCCAGCATTGTGATCAGTAATGCTACCGCTGTGTAAAGGCTGGCTAAACTTTTCTGGTTCTAATTTGGATCCAAAAGTTTCTAAAAGTTCTTGTTTTCAAACCTGTATGCAAACCTAGCATGCGTATGCATTATATTCTAATTATAAGGTTGCATTCTGTACCACACAACCTGTTGTGTTTTTTTTTTTTGGGGGGGTTCTTTTGGTTTCAGATTCTAGAACTGCCTAGATTTTTTTGTTACAACTTGCTTGGTTCATTCCTATTTTAAAGCACTGATTATTTTGGTGATGTATTATGTTTAAAAATATAAACATTTTAAGTGATTATATGATTATATGTTTTTCTGCATGCTTGTTTTTTGTGTGTTTATGTGTAGTCACCTAAGAAGAATCCAATGACTCATATGCTTTCTAAACAATTTTTTATTATAATTGTCTCACAGACTGTCTTTCATCTACAGCAAAATTATCTTTTCTGTCAAAACAGGAGAAGTATGAGGTGATGGCAAGAAAACGGCAGCCTTTAAAGGCTTCAGCTGGCTATTAAAGCATTATATGCAAAGCAGGAATATTGTGCTTAAAAGTAGGGTATGATAATATGCTAATCAGAAGGATGCTGAGTAAATATTTTACTGCTCTACTGTTTGATGTGCATTCACAACCTACTTGCTGTCAAATATGGTAGACATCTTCAAACTATAGTTCAAATTTGAATTGATTTAGCAGGTAATAGTTTTGTTTGCTAGCTTTAGTGCAGAATTATTTAAACATAAATAATGCTTTGATTGCATTGCTAAAATGTGGGCTGGCAGTATAGCCTGGAGGTTAGAATAATGAGCTGTGAATGAGTTTAGTAAATCCAGCAGACCTGGGTTTGATTCCCAACCTCCACTCACATACTGTGTGACTATAAGCATCCTTAACCACCCCAGTCGCCAGGGTCGCCCCTGAAACAGGCACTTGTCCTAGTGGGCCTTATACCTGGTTACCAAAACAATAAAAAATATATACATATAGATATATATATATAGATTATATATATATATATATATATATAATTATTCAGGTTAGCTCATGTTTCAAGTTTCTTTTATTTCATTCGCATTAAAAGCTTTTATGATGGTATCATTACAGAAATAAAAGCAAGAGAAGAAAATACATTCATAATATGACAGGTTAGCTGATTTTGACTGTTAAAGTTATTGATTTCAGCATGGTTACTAACACTGTATGGCATGACATGACATAGCATGATGTACCATAACACAATAATTTAAAGGGAAACAGTAAGCATAAAGGGCCCTCAAACTCAAGTGAGGGCAGGTCCCAATCTGTACTTTGTGTGCAAAAACTGTTTTGCTCACCTGTTGTTTACTGTATTAAAATAGATTGTATCAGACTAATTTTGCTTAGTTCTAGGCTCACATATTCTGTTACTACAAATTCCAGAATCTCCTGCAGCTGACATCACAGCAGTAGGGAATAGTGGAGATTCAATAACCTGCAGTGCATGTTAGAAATTTTATAATCTTGGATCACATGTTTTCAGATCTGCTTTTTCCCCAGAGGCTAAATACAGTCCTTTGTGACTGTACTTAGCCCAGGATAGTGGGATCAGGAAGCAAAGATTAGAGCTTATAAAACTCTAGCACTTAATGTGGGTTATTGAATATCCCACTGCTGCTACTGCTCTGATGTCAGCTGCAAGGAATTTGGGATGTAGTAACAAAGATGTCAACCTCAACTAAGCAAAATTAGTCTGATACATCACTATAGTACTGTAACTGGCTCGCCATGTAACTTTCGGTTACTAGCCCCTGTTATGGGCTCAAGCAAGGTTGAGGGGCCTGGGCTCTGTTGTTCTGGATAGGGGGTTTGATTCCTGATATAGAACAAATAATGTAGTGCCTCCACCCAGAGTTAAAATAAAGTGTGACTGGTGACAATTGGGTGCAGCCCCTAGGATGCTATACCTACCACTTCCCCTCACAGTCAACCCCCACATGGAATACCAAAACAGATGCAGTACTTTACTGTGCATACAATTAATGGCTGTCACTATTAATACGCTCATGAGTCAGGTTTTTTTACTTTCTGTTTTGTCCTCATTTCACCTTGCCAGCTGCTGGGACCTCCTTCCACTATGCTCAACCCTCCATCCACCACGTGATGTCCCAGATAATCCAGCCCAACACCAGTCTTTGCTCGACAACCTTCCGGTACCACGACTGTAGCCCATGGCTTATCCCCCATGGTGGGACCTCCTGGTCTCCCTCAAACCAGGAGAAACATACTTCACTCGACAGTCAGGCCCATAGGATGGAGCCAGCGAGTGTGGAGGAGTCGAGGAGACCCTGCTGTGGCATGGGGAGGGTGGCTTCATCTGCCTGCAGCTTCTGGGAGTTTATTCCCTTTTCTTCTCCTCCTCACCTCAGGGCATGGTCCTGAGAGGCAGCCTTGGCGAGATGTCTATTGGGGCCCTTGGAAGGGTGGGTAAGCCCTGCCACACCTTCAGTGATCCCCTGCAGGCCCCACTCTGGGCATGTTACACCTCTGCGTCAACTGCCAGATGAGTGGATACGTTCTGATGTAAGATCATCCCAAAGGGACCACGTGTTCCTTTCGAAGTCAGTTTTAAACAAGAACAGAAACAGTTTATTAAGAGGGTAAGGATGCAGAAATAAATAGCAGTTGAAATATTTGATAAAGCATGTAAGCAACAATAAACATAAGCAGTGTCCATCCCTAGCAACAACACAGCAGTATGGAAACCCACCTTCCCACTGGTACCAGTGCACCCCAAAAGTCAGTCTGGGTACCCAGGTGGTGTATGGTGCAGGCCTAAATGGTGCATCCAGTTGGCTGGTGTTGGTGCACTTTAAATAGTTTAAATTCAAACCCCTTGGATTGATGCAACGACTGTTTAAAACTAACCACTCCGGGCCAGATGGACAAACTGCAACTGTGAAAACTATGAACACTCCCAAGTTGCAAGATAAGCCCTACGTTTACTCACAGATCTGTAGATACACTTCTTACAAGGTCTGACAACAGCAATTTGTTCAGTCTGCAACACTGTAGGTCTCAAAATTATGCTCAGGTTTGCAGCTTGCTTGGTTGTAGCAGGCTGTTTGAAGCTGGTACCTCTGCAGGGTGGGTGGACTCTTGCAGCTTATCACCTTTTCTTCTGGAAGGTCACAAGAGCTGGACAAACCAGTGCTGGGGCCAGGGCCACATGCCTCCGCCACATGTCCAGGCATCCAGCCCTCAGGGAAGGCGAAGGGTAATGCCTGGCTATGACACTATCTGGCCAATTTCCCAGACTGTCCTCAGCTAGCAGTGATTGTTCTCCTGGAGCTCAGGAATCACAGTCTTTTCTCTCTGCTGGCTAACAGAGGTGGATACCTCTGTAAACAGTTAGGATCTCCTCCCAGGGCTAAGGGGCAATCAGTCTCTCAGGTATTTTCAAGCGACAGATTAAACCCACAAAGCAGCTTTGGTTATTTCAAACTGGATTTCCCTGACAGTGGGAATTTTTGTGGATGTCTAGGACTCTGTTGTTTAAACCCAGGCAACACTTCTGGCTCTTGACAAGGGTACAGTCCAGCCCTCCTCACAGGCTGAGGGCTTCTCTCAGACGACTTCAGGGTTCTTGCAACAACCAGCTCTTCACACTTAAGATCGGGCTTTCCAGGTTGTAGAATGCCTGGACAAGTCTCCTAGATGGCAGATGTGGAAGCCTTAGGCCGACTCCAAACTTTCTCAGACACAGTCTAAGCCCCACTTGTCTCACAGAGAGCTTCGGTCAGACTGCTTCAAGCTCAAAACTCCCCAAGCTCTTAGGAGAATATAGCAGCATCTGATTAGTTGACACAACTGTCCATCTGCAGAAATAATATGAATTAGGGCCACTTGACACCTGATTGGATGCTGCTAAAGGCACCAAGAACATTGTCCTGTCCCTCCACCCAGGAGCCATTGCAGCAGTCCTTCATGCTCCTTGAATACTGATTGGATAAAGAAAGGTCAGTGGTTACCAAGATGGCTTTCATCAAACAGTCTACTTGAAGTCCCAACTTTAACTGTATTCTGCAGACAAACTGTAAAACTCTGACATTAATTGCCGTCAGGGTTTGATAGATGTCCTTCTGCCCTTTATCCTGTGGCAGAGTGAGGCATGGAAAAGTCTCTCCTTCTCTGCCGCAAGCAATGTAGCCCTGTCTCCCTAGGCAACAGCCAGAGCATACATTCACAGTCCAGCTTTGGCTGCTCTTAAAGTAATAGTACACTTAAGCACTTCTACAAAGTTTATTCTTTTTCTCCACCGGTGTGTCTCTCCGCACCCCTACTGATGTCTCTGGGGTCCCTGGGGTTGGAGCACAAGAAGAGACATCAACTTTATGCTGCAAGGGCAGTTTTAATGTGGAGTGCCATAATGCTGACAGGATCTGTGAGCAAACCACCAGCTCAGATATTCGAGCAGAAGCCAGCTCAAATGTGCACACACTGAGCTATGCAGCCTTTCACTGCTTGCCCAGCATTAGTTGCGCTGTATCATTGAGCTGGAGGTTTTAACTATACACACCACTGCTCTGGACCCCCACAGCAAAACAGACACACAGAGGCTGGCAGGAGTACAGTGGGGTACCAATGGACCCTGACTGGCAAGATCAGACCTCCGGGAGGCAGACCAGTTAAGCCCCACTCGTGGAGTTGGGGGTTACACTACTGTAAACAGTAAGTACAGTAAATCAAAATGGTTTATACACATAGTGCACACTGGGACCAGTTCCACACTTGAGTGTAGGGCCCTTAGTGATAACATTTCACATTTAAGGACAGAAGGGACACTATGTCCATCAGGTTCACCTCCTCTCACACTTTATAAGCAGGGACCAACAAGTACTGTATGCTGTGTAAATATATCCTAATTTACAGGATTTCCACTTATCTTATTACCGAAGGTAGCCTGTAAGTCCTTTGCTGAGCATTCATTTATCTAGACCTGTAGTGTCCCTATTCTCATTGTCTCTGCTGGTAGGCTGTTCTATAAACTCACCACCCTTTGGTGAAGAAATCTCCAAACATTGCCCTAAATGTACAACCTCTGTGCTACACGGCATGTCCCTGCACACCAGACCAAACATCTCCATCTATTTGACTTTGTTGATAAACTTCAGTCGTAAAAGACTGAGCTCATGTTTCCTTTCAGACTTCTTTTCTCCAGGATAAACATGTTTAAGACCTACATTCTATACTATACTGGATACTATACCGGTGTTTAACACGACAGGAGACATTTGCCCATGTATTTCGTCCCCGACTTCTCAGTGATCATAGCCAAACAGTTTAACTCAGGACATGCAATCATACAGCTTCTTTTAAACACCCCCACACTCTCCCCATAGCTTTAGTCAGCCATACCGCAAATCATTTTGGTATCCCTGCACTGCACGCCTCTACTGCCTCTATGTCCTTTTTATATTGAGGAGACCAGAACTGCATGCAGTACCCTGAGCTGGGCCTGAGCAGGACCTTATAAAGTTGCAGAATGCCTTCCTTGCTCTGCTGGTTCACTCCCTTTCATGCCCCAGCATTCTTCTAGCCTTTTCAATGGCAGTGGAGCACTGCTCTCCATGCTTTGGCCCTCATCTATTATGCATCCAGGCGGGGGCATAGGCAGGGGGTATTCAGGGTGTTCAAACACCCCCAAAATGACCTCCGAAATTTTTATTTTAAGGGACATCCGAAATATGGGATGTGGCATCACATATTTCCACAGCCTGATCCATTTAAATGCGTGCGATCGACTCCTGAGTCCTGGCTGTGTGGTTGGCTGGATTCTGGAATGGCTGGGACTCAGGAGTGGGACTGGGATCAGCAAGCAGCACACAAGGCTGATGGTGCAAGGACAAGGAGGCTGGCTGGTGTCTGGCAGGCTGGCACTCCATGAAGGGTTGGTCCAGTTCGACTTTGCTTCTCCTTCTCTCTCAAAGCAGCCAATGAAAGGTGCAGCTTGAATTTAGTGGCTTGGAGCTTTGAAGCACACCGATGCATGCATGCCACATCACCTGCATTATGACGCATAGCACAGCTAGGAGAGGAGGAGAGGAGGATTGTGTGTGAGCAGTGCCACTGGAAAATACTTTTAAGGCCCCTCAGCCCCAGGAAGATTTTTTTTCTCTGTGGAGTGGAGACGTGAGGAGAGGAGATGAATAGGAGGAGTCAGGAGAGGAGCTGTTGTTTCTGACCCCTGTCAGTCGGAGACATGGATTCTCGGTGCCACCAGCCCAGAGGAGCTAGCCTGAACTCCAGAGTCCAAGTTCTGCTTGCTTGTGAGAGCATGCGGACGACCTCAAGTCAATTTGAAGATAAACCAAATGAGCCTAGGTGCCTAGAGAAAGCTGGAGTTGGTTCTTGTTTGCCAAGTTGGCTACTCACTTTGCTTGCTTCAGCAACTGGAAGGAATCTGGATTGAGTGCCAGTCTGAGGTAGATCAGACCTGGCTGGTGATTGGTGTACTTTACTTTATTTCTGGTGTGTGGAAGAGATAGCCTTGGGTACTGGTTGTATTGGTGCAGGGGCTGTTTATGTGGCTGCAGGGGTGGGCGGAGGCTGTGTCTGTGCAGGTGCTGGGGCATCTGTTTTGCTTAGGTTGGCCAAGGGGCTGATAGCATTGGTGCAAGTATGGCTGTTTGCTTGGTGGGGTGGGAGGATGGGCCGTGTTTGTGGGGGCTGGCAGTTTGATGCCAGGGTCACCTATGTTCATGTTGGTGGGGGCTGGCAGTGTTTGGGCCAAGGCTGAAAGCTGTCTGCTTGGGTGGGGTGCCTGGCCACATTGGTGCTGGATCCATCTGTATTCACTTGGGTTTGTGGGGTTGACTGTGTTAGTTTGGGTGTTGGTACTGGGCGTGGCAGTGTCAGAGCATCTTCCTAAATGGTTCCGTGTGTTAATATCACTATAAAAATATTGCGGGACAAAATATAAGCTGTCAAAACATTGCAGAAAAAATAAAATGTGATAAAAACATTGCAGGACAGAACAGTGCAGGGAGAAGGCAGTACACGCCGTAAAGATAGCAAGAGCACAGATACTGAAGGGTTCATTCGGAGGGCCTAACCTTCGTGCCGCCCTCAGCCACTTTGCTGTGCCGTGCATCACAGTCATGCACTGGGGTGTGGTCTAACCCATAAAGCTGGTGAAAGTTAGCCCCCCACCAATGTAGGGCTGTGATGCACAACAGCGAATTGGTCTAGGGGCAGCTGTGTAAGTTAGGCCCCCATGAACCCTCCCCTGTCCTGTGCTCTTTTGCCACCTTTGCAGCTAGTACTGCCTGCTCCCTGCACTGTTCTGTCCTGCAAATGTTTTACCACACTTTATTTTTTTCCACAATATTTTGTCTTGCAATATTTTTCTGCTATATTAGCACATGGAACCATGTGAACTCACTGGGAGGGGACTCATTGTCTGTATTCTTTCACTGTGTGTGTGTGTGTGTGTGGGGAGTTTAGGGGTGATGGCGGTGTCTGGTGTATGTTTTAAGGGGCTGCTGGCTGTGGTGGGAGTGGCCGGATGTTTGTGTGGGGAGCATGCCATGCTGGTAATGGGAGGGTCTAGGCATATATGTGGAGCTGTGAAGGTGGTGGGCAGGTATATGGCATGAGCTAGCCATGGTGTTGGGGAGTGCCAGGTGTGGGGACCTGGCCATGTATGTTGGCAACTCAAACTGGGGTGAAATGTTTTGCTTAAAAGTTACTAAAGTATACAACACTTGACTACTCTTAGGCAAAGTATTTGTGTGTGTGTGTTTTGTTTTTGTTTTATATGGGGGCAATAGGTTGAAAAGCTGCAGGATTGCTGGTGTATTCAAGGGGCAACTTGTGATCTTGTGTGACGTGTGGGTCTGGCCTTATTGTTGGGTGGGGCTGCTGGTGGTGTGCCCTTGGGTGGTATGAGGGGACTGTCGATGTTGGTGGGGGTGAGGGAAGGGCTGCATTTGGAATGTAGGTGCATGCAGACAATTTTAGTGGGTGGGAGGCCAATTGAGTTTGCATAGGGGATCTGATTGTTTTGGTCAGTGGATTCTAATGCCTGCCAGAGTCTCCTACACCCCTGATTCCACAGGAAAAACAATTCCTTTGAAACCAGAGGTAGGGAGACAACATAGGACACAACTGTGTTTTTGGTTCAACAAAGTCCCAAAACTCACCACATAGCATGTAAACCCCCAGACCCCTGTCCTTTATATAGAAATCTTTTACAGTATATTACAAAATGCATATGGGGTGGGTGGTTGATGGCACTGTTGGTCATTCAGTTGTCCACAACAATTGCAGCTACAGACACTAATGCTAGCCAGTCTACCACACCCCCGATACCATGGAAAAAATGTCCCTGAAATCAGGGGTAGGGAACATGTACCAAAGGTGTGTTTTTGTTCAAGAAAAGCCCAAAACTCACCACAGAGCATGTAAACCCCCAGCGGAGACCCTGGCTTTTTTGTATATGTCCCACTTTGCAAATATCATATCCAAACCCCCAAAAAAGTCCTGTCTATGCCACTGCATCCAGGTCATTTTCCTCTGCTGCAGCAAGTGGAGCCTCACCCAGTATATAGGAACAACCTCTGTTTGTCCTTCCTACGTGTAGCACTATGGATTTGGCTACACTGAATGTAAGAATCCAGGAGCCTGAGATTGAAGTATGGGCAAAAGTGGAGTGCAAGGTTTGCAGTGTGCTTGCCCCTGCGCCTGACCCTGGGATGCTACATTCAGTCAGATAGCGCAACAGCGCTGTCCGCTAAATATAGGGCCATGGCAGTGCAGCACTAAATCAAGTCACGCCACCCAAACATTTTATTTTTTTAAGATTCAAATCAACACCATTGAGCCGTGGAGCTCTTTTACAAAGGTTCCAAGTCAGTTTTGATGCAGGACAATGCATAGGGTACAGGCTAGTTCACATGGACAAGACAGTAACACCCACAGATCCAGATCAGTATCTGTTAAAAAGTGCAAGTGGCATACAGCAAGCGCAACAATATGTGCTGGTACAAAGCTTATTTAAGAATACTTGAATTACAGAAGTGCAAGACAATGAGGTGGTGGCAGCCTGAGATGGCTTTGTCAGAAGTAAAAGGGAGGAAGGAAGTTAGAGGCATGGACCTGGGTTGCATGTAGCCCATAGGGAACTGGTATTGAGAGAACTGTGTCCCCAGACCTGATAGTGACTGGAGCTGATGGCACAATATTCAGCCAAAAATGCAAATGAGCCCATTGGGCATGCAAGGCACTAAGGGGTCTTTACATGTCCATTATGGGCTCATTCGATGGGAAGCAGCAGCAGCAGCAAGATTTTGCCCATCCTGTGTCAGCCCACCACATCAGGCTTGGTGGCAGTGCCTCCACCCCATATGGCTGTCCCTTCAAGCAAATGTCCTCACTGGTGTTCAGTGGCACCACCCACCCTCTGATCACCTGCTGCCATAGTGTATTTGACACCCTGGAGTCCATTGGCACCCTCACCCTCTGATCACCTGCTGCCATAGTGTATTTGACACCCCTGGAGTCCATTGGCACCCCTCACCTTCTGATCATCTGCTGCCATAGTGTATTTGACACCCTGGAGTCCATTGGCACCCCTCACCCTCTGATCACCTGCTGCCATAGTGTATTTGACACCCCTGGAGTCCATTGGCACCCTCACCCTCTGATCACCTGCTGCCATAGTGTATTTGACACCCCTGGAGTCCATTGGCACCCCTCACCTTCTGATCATCTGCTGCCATAGTGTATTTGACACCCCTGGAGTCCATTGGCACCCCTCACCTCTGATCACCTGCTGCCATAGTGTGTTTGACACCCTGGAGTCCATTGGCACCTCTCACCCTCTGATCACCTGCTGCCATAGTGTATTTGACACCCTGGAGTCCATTGGCACCCCTCACCTTCTGATCATCTGGCCCCATAATAATGAAGTTGTCCTGGTATCTAGTGCCCCCATCCTAAGATTGTCCAACCCCACAATAATGAAATTGTTCCTGGTGTTCAGTGGCAAACTCCACCCTTGGATCACCCAGCCACTAATAATGAAGTTGTCCCCAGTATTAAGTGGCACCCCACCCTCAGATTGCCCAGCCCATAATAATTTCATTTTCTCTAGTGTCAATGGCACTTCCCATCCTCTGATCTCCATCTCTGCAGCTGTGGTGAAGTTCCTGGTGCCAATTGGTGCCCCCCACCCATCAGGCACCCATCTTGGTGCCAACCCCAAGTCCCCAGTGGCTTAGCAGCCCCTGCACTGCCACTGCACTGAGCATTCCACCCAGCCAACCCCGAGAACCTAAGTAAACCGGTGCCATTCTGAAAACCATTATGACAACTTCAGCACAGCCCTCCTCTCCAGTCCTCAGCTGGCTGCTGTATGGAATGAATGTGAACATGCGTATAGTCTATTGTACACACATTCCTTGTCATCCCATATAGCTGGTCAGCTGGGAGGAGGTGAGAGGAAGGCTGTGATGGTTGTTGTTTCGGGCTATTGGAGGGCACCGCTTCATATAGGGTACAGGGGTTGGCTTGGTGGAATGTCTGTGTGCAGGCAGTGTGGGGGGCCATTAGCCACTGGCAACCTCGGTGTTGGCACCCAGGATGGGTTCCTAGTGGGTGAGGGTACCACAAGGCACCAGGAACTTCACTGCAGCTGCAGGGATGGGGATCAGAGGGCAGGGGGTGCCATTAGATACCAGGAAAATTGAATTATTATGAGGCCGGGTGATCGGAGGGTGAGGGTGTCTCTAGACATCAGGGCAACCTAGTCATTATGGGGCCAGTGATCTGAGGATGGGGGTGCCAGGAGACACCAGAGACAACTTAATCATTAGGGCTGGGCGATGTGAGGGGTGCGTGCCACTAGACACTAGGGACAACTTTATCATTATGGGGCAGGGCAATCTGCTGGTAGGGGTGCAACTAGACACCAGGAACAACTTAATTATTATGAGGCTGGCAATCCGAGGTTTGAGGGTGCCACTAGACACCAGGGACAACTTACTCATTACAGGGTTGGGCAATCCAAGGTGGGGGACCACTGGACACCAGGAACAACTTAATCATTATGGGGCGGGGTGATCTGAGGGTGGAAGGTGCCACTAAACACCAAGGATAGCTTAATTATTATGGCAGTATGCAATCAGAGGGTTGGTAGTGCCACTGGCCACCAGGGATGTCACCACATTTCCTGGGACACGGAATCAGAGGGCAGGGAGTGCCACTGGACACCAGGGCTTCCATTGTTTACACAGGGCTGGGTTCAGGGATGGGGGCAGGTGGTTGCATTAATGTTACCCGCCATTAGGACCTTGCACCCCATTAAGTCAGAGTTTGCAAAGGTGGTATCTTGTGCATGTTTGGGTGGCAGTTACCGCCTGTCTGAACCTTTGAATTGCCACTGTGCCTGTATGCAGAGGTGGACCCCTCATTTGCATGAGTGCAGCGGTAAGTTAGTACTCAGGTGCTATAAGATTTTGCCCACACTGTGGGGGCCCTGAATATAGACCCCACCCATGAATCAGGTGCAAAACCTGGTTAGTGTGGGCAAACAACCCTTAGCGCTTGTGCTAACGTTTGAATATCTGGCTCTAGGAGTCTAACCTGATGTGCAGGTCCTAGTAAAGTTTGGCCACACCTCAAGAGAGTCCACCACACTGGCAGCTGAGTGTCATTAGGAGCTTAAGCAGCCTGCTGTGGACCCAGCTTCCAAATTGTTGAAGAAACTGTTGAACACCAGTGATCTCAGTACCAATCCCTGAGGGATGCCAGGAGTACTCCTCTCCACTCAGAATAGAGCTGATCAAACCAATACACTGCATCCTGCACCAAACCAGATAGCAATCCACCTTATCGTGCCACTTGTATACTGAACTGGTGTATTTCTTTTGAATTTTTTTCTTGTGTGTAATTTAGTGCTCATGAAAGGTGCTGGATAGACAGCACTAGAACCTGAAGTCCTCTATTCATCCTCATGACAGGTACAGCACAGGTGATCACAGTGCAAGCTTCCCAACACTGCCTTGCCAATGTGCCTCAACCCTGCCATGGAGGGACCACCATGTAAGTGAGGAGTAGTTCAGATTCCATGCCAATGGCAGCAAGATGCTCCAGCCTGCTGCAGGCTCTGCACCACCGGCCAGGCACAGATCCCATCAGGACCAGGACACTGGAGGGACGAGGGCCTTCCACTCCTTGCCCACCCTGGCACAGGATCCATGGGGATCACTGACCTGGTAAGTGTTACTGAAGGTGGGTGACAGGGTAGGATGGCCTGGAGCAGAAAGGGTCCGAAAGGGAAGGAGAGGATAAAAATCTATAGATAAAAAACTGTACAGGTGAAAACTTGGGGATGGCCATATAGTATTTAAAGAGTGCTCTTTTGTATGCTTTAAATCTGAAAGATGCTAAAGCAGACTCAAAACAGAGAAACTGCATATTTTACAAAACCAGAGAAAAAGACAAATAGAATAAAAGGTATGGATACCAAATTTTCACTGTAACATGCACTGCTGCTTTAGAGAGCATGTGTAATTCCTGGAAATGTTGCAACACATTATGTTTATGCACAAGTCTGCTTTTATTTCACATCATGTCTGTATGTATCTTTCTCGCTTCTTTATTAGGTCAGTGAAGCAGTGAGAGACAAAAGAAAGGCTTTCACCAGGTGCAAGGAAAGACAATGGGAGGAAGAATGGGGAGAGTAACAAATGGAAACAAAGAGGGCAGTCCGAGAAGCAAAGGCTGACACAGAGTTGGTCTTACAGCAGGGGTCAAAGCAGGGGAGAAATAGTTCTTTAGATTATTAGGGAAAAACATAGAAGAGTGGAGGAATTGTTAGGCTAACAGAGAGAGGAAGGAAATTGAGGAGGATGAACAAAAAGCAACTGTTCTTAAGAGAAGTCCACCCAAAACTTGAAAAATATGTTGTGCAGATTGTTTTCATTTGTATGTGAAGTTCTTGTGTTTCCTTCCTCTGACTGGTATTATGAGTTTTTCTAAATTAGCCTGCTAGCTTTATGCTAGTTTTATGACCCCGTGATCTTTATCCCTGACAGCTTAATTGTATTTCTTGTTCTACAGTGCATCTTGTCTCATGTGACAGTGATGTAAGAGAGACCTAACATTCAGCACACACATGCCAAACAAACTAAATATCTTGAAGTTTTACAAGCTGCACAAAAATTACCAGCAGCAAAGTTTTCAGGACAGTAAGACCTTT
Organism: Neoceratodus forsteri; assembly: GCA_016271365.2. Taxonomy (NCBI): domain Eukaryota; kingdom Metazoa; phylum Chordata; order Ceratodontiformes; family Ceratodontidae; genus Neoceratodus; species Neoceratodus forsteri. Next base: position 253,402,729 of record CM028131.1, on the reverse strand, counting down.
ACAATGAGGGTGGTGACCAAGCTGAATTCTACAGATTTTAAAATATAGCCATCTCTACTGTTGTGAACTGATTGTAAAGCAATGCTTTCTGTCGGATTTATGGTCTCTGCTACATCACCGTCACATGAAACAAGGTGCATTGTAGGACAAAGAATACAATTAAGCTGTTTCATATACAGATCTCCAGGGTCGAAACTACCCCAAAGCTAGCAGGCTAATTTAGGAAAACTAATTCCAGTCAGAGGAAGGAAACACTAGAACTTCACATACAAATTAAAACACTCTGCACAACATATATTTTTTCAAGTTTTGGGTGGACTTCTCCTTTAATGACTACTTCGTCTCTATATTAAGAAGGAAAGACAGAGGGCCTCTGCCAGAGAATGGCATTTTGGCAGCTTTATGGGGGATCCATGAGATAAAGCAGCAAGTATTTACCATTGAAAGTGTTCGGAAGGGGTAACAGCCCTAAAGACTGATAAGGTCCCAGGGTCAGATAGAATGCATCCAAGGGTATTCAAGAAACTGGTGATAGAACTAACTGAACCCCAGGTAAGGCTATTCAGTAGCTCAGCTCAGACAGTGGTAGTTCAAAAGACTGAAGAGTAATGGACATAGTCCCGTTCCATATGGGGGGCAAGGAGCAACCAGGTAACTACAAACCTGTAAGTTCTTCCTCTGTTCTGGGCAAACTGGACAGAGACACTAGTCAGGAGGGCCTTGTGAACTACTTGGAAAGCAATGGACTTCAGGACAGTAACGATGGGTTTGTGGCAGGGAGTTCTTGTCAGACCGACCTGATAGTATTCTGTAACTGGCAAACAAGGGTAGTGGATAGGGGCATGCTGTGGATTTATTGTACTCTGATTTCAGTCAGGCTTTTGACTCAGTGCCTCACAGAACATTGAAGAAGAACTTTGAGGATCTGGGTGCAGCAAAGGACACAGTTAGATGGGTAAGAAACTGGCTGGAAGGGAACTAGAAAGAAAGCCACTAAAAAATCAAAGGCTGTCAGCTGGTGTTGGTGAATGCAGTGGTTTAACCTTGCATACTAGGTGAAGGAGAGCAAAACACCAAAACACCCCTGCACTGCACCCAGAATGGCTCCTCAGGTGCCCCCTAAAGAAGAACAATTTCGATTCAAAGTGCTGGGGTGTTTTGGTACTTTACTCCTTAACCTTGTACTCAGAATTAAGCCACTGCACTTACCAACACTGACTGACAGCCTTTGAATTTTAACATGGCTTTCTTCTTAGTTCTCATCCTGTGTTTAGAGCCACTGCTCAGTTCATAGCAGGTGTGCACTGGAGGATTTTTGTTCTTGGTTGGAAGGGAGACAGTTGAGGCTCTACCCATGCAAAAGACATGACTTTCCAGTTCTGTATTTTTGCAAATAGGTTATTTTGATACAGTGTAATTTTTCATAGGCATACCTTGCCATGATTTACCCCAAAAGGGCACAACTCCTGCTCTTCCCTTCAAGCTTTATCTTTGTTCTGTGATGTGTTATGTTTGAATGTATGTTGTATTACTTCTGCACATTGCACTTTATCACTTTTATCTACACCTATCACTTTAAGCGCACATTCCTTTAAAACTCCACCTCTGGGTGAGGTAAGCGCACTCTGAGGATGACCTTTAGTCGATACGTATGCACTTCCCAATGTCAGCATTACGCATGACGAGCCTTGATGACCATCGCTTTACATCTGCGTATTTTTTCTGGTTTGCACAATGTGGCTTTAGACTAAGCCTCATACAGTCCAGATAGTATGAACACACAGGATTTTGGCATATATTGTGAAGTGGCTAGTTTCCTATGTAGATCGCTTTCTGGCAGCCGACTTTGCCTGCATGGGTGAGAATACCTGTTTTCAGCAGTTTTATTTGTTCCTTGTTTTTGCAAATAAAGGTAACTTGATATTCTGAAGACCGGTGTTCTGAATGTTGTCTTAGTTTCGATTTTCGGTGCCCTCCTCAACACTATTAAGCAGCTTGTCTGTTAGTAGTTTTCTCTGGCAAATTTTCACATGCTCTGAGGTATAGCTCTGTGGTCTGAGCCCCTACTTCTATTACTTCTAGAAGTACTGCTTTTTGAGATGTGAATAACTCTCTGGCAGGAAAGGGAGTGACTGAGGGGAGCCTGATAGTGACTTAAAGAAGCCACTGAGAAGCCTGAAATAAACGTCTCCCAAGTTGGTTATTGCAGTGAGCCCACCTGCCTGCCTGCCAGCTGAAAAGGATATAGATGTGAAGCACTTAAGGGAGAGTGATGGAGTCAAAACTTGAGGGGGCTTACCTGTGCAAGAATGTGTATTCAGGTTCTCCTCTGTGGATGGAGAAGGACAGCACCAGGTGATCCGGGCCTGAGGTCCCATGTCAGGTGATTTGACACCTGAGATTTCAGCACCAACTGATAAGAGTACTGGAGGGTTTAGTATCAGGTGATACAGCACTACCTGATGTTTTTCCATCAGGTGATCCAGTACCTGAGATTCCAGCATCAGGGATCCAGCACTTGAGATTTCAGTACCAGAAGACCCAGCACACAGAGTTCAGCACCATATGATCTAGAACCTGATTCTTCAGCATTAGATCATCCAATACCTGAGGTTCCATCACCATACAATCTGGCACCCATGGTCTTGCTATGTGGCTAAGATCATCCCTCCAGCCCTTCAGAAGCTACAAGGAGCAAGTTACTCTGCAACCCAATCATCTGATCAGATAGAGTGGGACTCGAACTTGGAGACAGTTAGCTATTAACTAGTTATTTTGTATTTACAAGCTGATAGTTTATGTACTGTACAAGACACCACTGTAAATGAGCACATGTTCAATGCTTTTGCCATCTCACTTCTTCTAATACACTTGATAGATGATTTATAAGCCATTACATCATCACGGGGATTTAAAGTATATATTGTAAGTTATGTCTGAATTACCAAAAGAAGTTTCAATAGGAAAGATTAGAAAAAATTAAGTTCAAGTTCTTAGGCCATTGTTTTTCTACTGTTTGTGAATTATTTGCTGCCTTAAAGAGTTCTCTATGGTTGCAATAAATTCCACTATTTTCTCAGAAGCAATGTAAACATCTTGTTGACTGTCTAAAGAGGAAGCCACGTAACCAAATGACAACTAGAAAGCATACTCTGCCTACATTTTGTAGTCCTGGTGGACTTTATCTGACTTGGTTACGCTTATACATACAGTATGTCCATTCAATAAATGGTTGTGCAACACAGTTGTTTTGGTGTGTACAGTTATGGTGTATGTCCAATTTCAACTGCAAAAACTCCTTTTTGATGTATTCTAATGTAAAGTGCATTTCTCTTTATGTCACCACAAAACCTGTGCCAATGAGAGAGCTTTAAAATTCATTCCTGCCTTGCTGCCTCTGTCTTGCTGTACAGACCAATGAGAACACTATAACAGCATTTCATGTCAGATGACTTCAAGATATTGTGTTAAACAACCCTCCTCATTGTTCTCTAGGACTGTGAAAGACTATGACAGCCAGCCAACAGACCAGTTAGGTGGCCCAGTTTCCTTCTCAGGCAATCGGGTGTTTGTCCCAACTGTCACTCTTATGGCTGTGGCTCAGTAATCAGACCCCTTCCCCTTAGTGTTGCATCACTTGTATTGGATGTGCATGGTCCCAGAGAAGGGTGCTTCCCATGTCCCTTGCATCCCCATGAACAGGTAAGGGCAAGTCAAGGTAAGGCAAATTTTGTTTCTGTGGTGCTCTATCCCTAAGGTTCAGAGCACCTTTATACAGCAGGAACAGTAAACTATGTAAAACAATAATCACGCAGCATCCTATAACACCTCTGATGTGCTTGAAGATCCTCAGCACCAATGGTATGCATCTGAAGTAGACTGCATAAAGAGCAGACTGCTGCTAAGAATCTCTCCATAACAGAGCAATGACTGTAGAGACTGTCTGGGGAGGCAGAAGAGTCGCAATGAGAGAGAATGCAAAGACATCTGGAGGCTCTATAGTGAGAGCGCCTATTACCACATATCTAAACAAGACTGCCCATTTCAAGGATGAGGGGTTGAAGTCAGTAGTGCCCAGCATGGAAAGATAAAGTTGGATATTTTTGATTGGAAGGAAACTCCAGTTCAAAAGGAATGTCTTGAAATAAGTCAGCTGTTCTTTTGCCAACTACCTTGGCCAAACGGAGGTGTGTGCCTTGTTGTCTGTTGTGTACACACTATGTACACCTCAGTTGCACCTAATACACACTGTACAAATACTGTGCACCTCAACGGCACCTTACAAACATCTACTTTTATTAATACAAAGTTCATCTACACTGCACAAACTTTACATTAAGCATCATGCACCTCATCTACACCTTAACTGAGTTACTGTGTAGATAGCTATCCTTTTCAACCTCGCAGGGGCACCACTGCTGTTCTGGTTTGAACTCCTCTGCAGTACTTCCTGGTTACCAGTAGTTTTGATATCTGGCAGCAGTTAAAGCTCTGTATATTTTGCTGGACTGATCGATAAAAAAACAAGCATTTGTCAATGCAGAATGTTGTCTTGCTGACATTGGCATTGGTAGCACAGGAGTTGAACAGATGCATAACAGGAATGGCAGTGAAGTATGAAAGTGGCGTCAAACCCCACATCACCGTATAGAGACTGACAGGCACTGAGGTGTGCCTTTGGGCATCGTCCAGAATGTTCATGGCATTTCAGCTCACCCTACCGGCAGTTCAACAAATATCACGTTGTGCCTTGGCATCCCCGGGCCCTTACGCTCATCCCATTCGCCCATAATGCTCATGGCATTTTACCTCACCTTATCCTGCAGACACCGACAAGTGCTGAGATGTGCCTTGGGGTGTTCGGTTTACAGTCACCCCATTTCATAAGGACATACGCTGAAATGGGTGCAGCATAGGAGAATGGGATGAACTGTGGGCTGAAGAGTCCAAGGCACACCTCGATGCCTGTCAGTGGCTTGAAGGTGGGGGTATGGCATGAGCATGACAGCCGGCAATGCTAAGACACACCCCTGATGCCTGTCAGTCTGTACAGGGTGGGATGTTATGGTCAGAAACCCTAATGCCCTAGCAGTTTGTTGATATTTGCACTACAAATTTGCAACATGGCATTTTGGTGACCCCACCTCCTGAAAGTGTTTTGGACCTCTGCTCATGAATTGTAGCACTGTGATTTTGTTACTCTGTCCCAAACATTGATTTCTCACAGAGACCGTGCCATTCTGTGCCAGATGTGGGAAAACACCATTCGGGCAGGATGTGAAAATGACAGCTGTACCATTCATAGGTAGGTGTGAAGAGATGGCAGTGTTGAAAATCTTGAGTGAAAATATTAAAAATGTGCGAATTCTACGAAGTGCGTGGAAACTGCACAATGTACACTGGAACAGAGTCATTTAGTGGAATTATTCTACCAAATTTTCAACACAGGCATTTTGGGACCTCTGCTCATGAACACCGTCACTATGATTTTCTTCATCTGTCCTGATCATTGATTTCTCACAGCAACCCGCCATAGCACGCTACTTGTGCGAAAACACATTTTGGGCAGGATCTGAAAAATAACAGCTGTACTGTTCATAAGGACATGTGCAAAATTGACAATGTTGAAAATGTTGAGTGAAAATATTACAAATTGTCGAGTTACAGAGTGCGTGGAAACTGCACAAGCATACCGTAACATAGTCATTTTATGGACTTTTGTCACCAAATTTTCAACATAGGCATTTTAGGACCTCTGCTCATGAACAGCATTGCTGTAATTTTCATAAGCTGTCCCAAACACTGATTTCCTACAGCGACCGTGCTATTCTGCGCTGGTAGTGTGAAAACACATTTCAGCCAACATGTGAAAATGACAGCTGCACTGTTCATAAGGAGGTGTGGAAAATGCCAATGTTGAAAATCTGGTGTGAAAATATTACAAATTGGCAAAGTAATGAGTGTGTGTGGAAACTGCACAACACATGCTCATAACAGGCATTTTGGGAATTATTTCTGAAATTTACAACATAGGCTTTTGGGGAGGTCACCTCATGAACAGCGACACTGTCATTTCATTACTCAGTCCCAAAAGGTGATTCCACGGACTGACCGAATAATGCCATGACAGTGACTGCATTCATGAGGAGGGGTCCCAAAACCCCATGTTGAAAATTTGGTGGCAAAGTCAAAAAATGGCCGAGATATCCACATAAGTTAAAAAACATTTATGCCATTATACAGCTTACCAGCATTTCTTCAGTTAGTGGGTCGGCTTTGAAGAGTGCAGACGTGTTCCTGTCCACCCAAGATCGTCGTGCTGGGCTCTGGAAGTAAGTATGGGGTGAGGGGGTGTGGGGAGGCAGGGTGCACAGAAGGTGGGTGCAGGTTGGGGAGGGGCTGCTGGACTCAACAAGGGACCATTTTTGTTTTACAGGTTAAACAAAAACAAAAAACATTGTGGGACTTTTTTTTTTTTACAGGGCATTTGGCATGCTGGGGTGGGCTGCCAGCATGCCACCTGAGTGTTTTTGGGGGCTGTAGCCGGCAGGGATTGGGCACCCCACTGGCCATACACAGTGTTGGGGGTCACATGAGCTGAGGGGATTGGGCACCTCGGCACACAAGAAATGAGGGGATACATTATGCTGATGGGGATTGGGCATCCCTGTTGGCAAATTATCTTAGGAGGGGGCATGCTGACAGGGGACTGGGCACCACCATCGGTGAGTGGGGGTCGCATGAGCCGAGGGGACTGAGCACCCCTCGGCACACAAGAATGAGGGGTACATTTGCCGGCCGGGGTTGGGCACCCGCGGCGACCAATGCTAGGAGGGCATGCCGTCAGCTTTCGAGGGGACTGTAAAGGCAGTGGCTGTCCCTCAGCTTCTGTGGGGACTGTGAGAAGCTGATGGGGAAGCCACCGCCATGTTGCTTGATCAGACTAGGCAAGCCCGTGGTGGCTGCTGCAATCAGGGACCGCTCCGTGGCTCCTGATCGCGGTAGCTTATTTCTCTCAAGGTGGTGGCACGTTTCTTAACTGCTGTCACAGACAGCATGCTATGCGATTGGCACCATAGAGCCCAGCCTCAAAAAGCAGTGGCACCATTGGCTACAGCAGAACCACACCTCCGAAACCCACTTCTCCACTGAAGCAACCACAATATGTTGTCTGGCGTGCAAGACAACATAAAAAACAATCTTTTAGAACAAGATAATTCCTTGTCTATATTAGCAGTGTTTTCATGTTCATTAATAGGCATGTCCTAGCAGATAGCTAGACAAATGGGCAGAACTAGGTGGGCCTGTTGGTCCTTTTCTGCCATCCCCTTCTATGCTTCTATGTTGCAGAAAGTGGCAAGATGTTGCTAGCGCATTCAGGTGTTTCAATCTGTTAGCAGTTTTTGTGTAAACACTGTGTGTGTGTGTGTGTGTGTGTTGGGGATTGTAACTCCATGGTACTTTCCCCTGTGCTTTATGTAAGATTGTAACATGGCAATTACTGTTAGATGCAATGGAACTTACTCATTGAATCAAATGCAACATCTGACCCAAAAGGTACCGTGCATTAATTCCCAGGATATAACCTGCTGTGTAATACCATGTAAAACCACATATAAGAACAGCATTTTGTATGGGGCGCTCTTACTAAGAAACACAGAGTAAAGTATAAAATAATCACTCTACGTCCTACATCTCTTTGTGCTGCTTTCTCTGTCTCTGCCTCCTACAAGTGGCACCACTGTATGCTGCAAAATAAATAGGAATCCCTGTAAATATCCTACCCACCACCCGCCAGTGGGACCTCGTATAATAATGCAACAAGTGTTACAGCAGCAGTAACTATATCGCGATCAAGCTGCAAAGTAAGATAGGCAGAAGAAATAGGAATCCTCATGACTGCAGGCAGCCACCCCACTGACGTGTAGGCAGAGGACCGATCAGTGTGTCCGCCCATAGGAAGAGACAGGAAATCAGCAGTAATTACTCTGCCTGTGTCTTACTCACTGTCGCTATGACTTTCTCTTGTGCAATGCAGCAATAACTATCCTTGTTACTTACTTCTACTGAAAAATACATTCTGGCCAGAATATCAATATTTGCATACATGTACAACCAAGTGAGATCGCATAGTCAATTCAATTCAAAGCTTATTTTACCAGGATAACACCACTGAGACAACTCATTTGTGAGGAGGTCCTTGGGGACATAAGTACAATACAAAATACAGAACAGTTACAGTGGTACAATACAAATACAGCTGAGATACCATATATAAGAAAAGCAGACAAAATGAAGTTAACTAGGTACAATACTGAATAGCAAAATGTTTCAAGTCTAATACAGGTGCCTATACAGGTAAAGTTAGTTGAGTACAACAATTATGAAAAAATGATAGGTGCAAAACAAGTAAATTGGAACAATAGAAGGGGACATAGAGCGCAAGGTCAAGGGATTTTATAGCAATAGAGGATGGTCCAAGGCAGAAAAGTAATACAGGTTACAGAAATATAACAGGAGGGAGAGGAGAGCAGGCGTGGGGAAGGAGGGGATGAAGAATGCAGAAAACTAAGAAGCATCAAGGGGGAGACACGGGGGTGGGATGATATACAAGTGCTTAGTACTAGTGCTGGATAAGGGGAATAGAGGGGTTGGAAACAAACTGGGCCAGAGGGGAAGTGGGGGAGTAGGGGAGGATTCAGTGCCAGTAGTCAGAGAGAATATACATAGTTACAGTAAGCAAGTTCAAGCATAGCAGTTACATTCATCCTTCAACATATGCCCAGTCAAGGACTTGAATGTACGCATATATGCAAGTATTTGTACTTTTCCCATAATACATTAGTGAATCAGAACTAGAAACAATAGAAATGAGGAACAGACCAGTGTATAAAGAAAAACAGGTAAATGGGTTTGAAATATTTCTGTGTCACATAATAGAAAACATCATGTTCAAAACTATATACAAACAGCAGTCACAATGTAAATATATATTGACTTGAAACGTGCACGCGCACTGTCGGACATTAACATGTATTTAAAGTGAAGAGTTGAACAGCAAATAATATTGTATCAAACAATACTGTCAGTTGCTGTTCATTTTTCCCTCATGTAAATCAGTTCTAACATTAGAGATCTTGCGCTTGCCATGTACAAGCACATTAATCCCACTAGAAAGGAGGCATTTACTTCAGAATTAATGCATGGTTGGGACCCCAACCAAGCATTAATCCCTTAATAAATGCCTGCTTTCTTGTGGATTAATGCTTACTTCACTATTTCCAGTGACAAATGTGTAAACTGCCTTTGGAACACTGTTCCAGAAGATACTGTTCCATTTGTTCATTTCATACAGGGAATTGTTGGTAGCTGTAGTGGTCATTTTACAAGCCAATTAACAAAGTAGGTGATCTGATGCCTTTTCGTGGACCAACATGTAATTTTTAGAAGACAGAGAGGCTTGCCAACCTCCAAATGTCTAAACTGAAACTTATTATTAATCTTGTGGACATGAAAATAATGGACTCAGTAAGAGACTTTGTTTTCATGACCCATTACACATTTTTTTTTAACATGTCACTATTTACGCAGCTGTTGCGTCTAACCGCAAGGGGCATCCAGCTGCTGGCCCTGCCCGCCAGGAGAGCAGCAGGCTCACTCGCATGATGGGGGTACCAGTACGGCCGTCGCCCGACCTGCTGGAGGGCTCCCTTACCCTATCACATCAGGCTGGCCCGGACCCCCAGCATGATTCCACGACAGTTCTCCCGGCACCACAGGGCGAGCCCATCAGGCTGCTCGGTCACGCCCAGCCACTTTTTCCTCCAGGTTTTCTCCCCACAGGGAGTGCAGACATACAATGACATCCACGCGACATACCTGCAGACATCCGCAGTGCCCCCCCAGTCACACCAGCACATGCGGTGCCTCTGGGCTATCCCTAGGCTGCCGCAGTGCAGTGTAGTTCCCAAGTTTCACCCTAGGACTAGGAGAGCTGTCTCCGACGCCAATCCTAGTCCTCCCCTACCAACCCCTAATGACCCAAGCTCGCTCTCAACCCAGGTTGCTGGTGTTGCGACGAGGTGTGGCATCCAGCGCCAACCCTCACGCCACCGGGCCAGCAACCCATTATACATTTTAACTGACAACTGCATAATTTGCTGTTTGTTCAGGTGTATCTGTATGTACCGTATATTTATACACAGACATTCACATTTTCTATTTTTATGTGTTTTTACTTTGCCACAGTTCCGTGAAATGTCTGTACATACTTTTTATCTACATGTGAATGTGTTTTTAGTCAGCATTCCAGTGTATAGATATAGTTAAATTTTATTCTCTCTTTCTCCCTCCTCATCAACATTGGAACTGACGCTGTAGCCCTGGGTTTCATTACATTACAACAACGTTTTTTAACTTATCACCTACTTTGCTCTTCCTTCTCCTCACACACTCACATTTCCTTCTCATGCCACTGCCTTCTGGGTTGCATTATTTTAAGCAATAAGACAGGACAGGGTGTGAGAAGTTGGTGGAATAATGGCACACCTCAAGTGTGTTGTAAGGCATGGGGCATTGCCAAGTGCCTTCAATCACCTGAGAAGTACCATTATCCCACTACAATGCACACCCTGGAGTGTGTTGTTGCAGTTATAAAATGGGTCCAATATATATATTTTTTTTGAGGGTGGTGAAAAATGCACCAAAATCAAAAAGAAACATTTGAATGACTTTAAAAAGTTCATCCACCCTGGCAAAATAGTCTCAGCATATCCCAACACTCACATGCTATCTCAGGTTCAACTATTATGCACAGAAAATACATGCATTTTCATTAGGTCTTAACCCTCTGTTTTCCCACCCCCATTTACTCATTTACTCACTTTTTCTTTCTTCTTCTTCTTCTTTATATTATTCCCTCCCTTTTCCATATCTTGTTTATTTTCTGTCTTTCTACATTATAAAATGGAATTTTTACTATGGATGAAATACAAGAATTCAAATATCTGCTCAGTTCTACTGGTAGACTGTTTACACCAAAATCACACAACAGAAGGCCTCGGATAAATGCAGGACTTTTGTTTGATCTGTAACAGGTTAAACAGCACATATGTCCCTATTAGCAGGTGAAGATAGAAGGTTTTTTTTATGGTTAGCAAAGAAACAGCATGAATTAAAACTGTAAGTACTGCAGTACTTTCTTTTTAAGTTATCACCAGGATTAGGCTCAGGGTCACGTTTCCTGCATGACAGAAGAAACTAACTCCCATTGAAATTCCATTGTTTCCTGCTGTAACTCTGCTGAGGCCTGCTGTAGAACTGGGCTTAATCCTGGAGAGCTTTACTGTATGCATATGTGTGTGTAAAAAGAGGGATTATGAGGGCAAGTAACATTTACTTATTATTATTTTTTTAATTTAGGCAGTTCTATTTTTAGGACCCAGCTAGTGAGTAAAGGTGACAGCCATGTTTGTGATGGCAGTCAGAGATGTGTGGTTAGTATGGATTTTAGAGTGGAGAAGCTGCTGGATCTTTATCCAGTGTTGTTGTGCTGAGATAACAGCACTGGCAAAAAAGGCTCATAGCCAATCAGGTTTCATCATTTTAAAATCGTTTATAATTAAACAATAAACCACAACAGGGCGTGAGTTATGCTAGAATTTACTCATGCCTGGTGTGGTTCGCTCATAGATACACAAGCACCACATACTGCTCAGTTTCAACCAATTCTAATCTACTCAATAGCCTGATTACCCAACCAACTATACCTGGTGACTGCATTATCTGGTGAATATATACCTAATTAGCATTTTGTAGATGCACATCAAGTACACACCTTCTGACTACATCTCTGGGCAAGGAGTACAATTCACTGAGGCATATCAAATTAACAATGCTATACACAAATCCACTAACCTCCTGACTACACCTCTAGTCAAGATGTACACCTCAGGGTGTGTATCTAATTAGCATTTTAGATCTACATCAAGTAATCATCTTACCTACATCTCAAGTGAGGGTCACCTAATTAGCATTTTTAGATGCCATCTGCTACACTTAAATGACACTGGAACATCACTGTTCTTGAAGCTCATGTACTGTATACCTCTCAGACAGTAGTGCAGATGTGGGACACATCGATGTGCACTAAGATATGTACCTTATCTAAACCTTAGCAGCACGTCAAATACATCCCAGTTGCATCACGGAACTAAGCTGACTTCAGACTGGTTAAAAAATGGACACTGTTGGTGTTCTTCCTGTACTGAGCACTACCAACTTGCAGCCTTCATCCTCATTTACACATCATTCTCATCTCATTTACACATTTACACATTTACACATGTGATGGAGTGGCTCTCACTGCGGATCCTCCATGTGCTAGGGGTTCAAGTTAGCTCTAGACGTTTGGTGCTTCACCTGGACACCGGATTTGGTGTGTTCACCCTAAGGGATGGCCATACAAGTATCCTAGACCCTTCCCCAAAAAGGATGGCAGTTCAGTTATTTTACCATTTTAAACTCTTTGAGCAAACTGGTTTGAATAAATTAAAACAGTTCAGCATGTTAATTATTGAGGAAGGAGAGTCATAATGAGTATACTTTACAGTAGAATTAGCATGTCAGGGAGGAACATCACTTGCTTGGGGTGCCAGAGGTGTCTGCCAAAGGAGGCTTTCCTCTTCCTGGTGCCAGAGTACATGAAACCTAATTGTAACACTATTTTTAATTTATTGGACTTTTCTCCCTTGATTCACCCAGCTGGCCCTTCTCTCATCTGTACCCCTACTTCCACCCCATCACCCGACCTTCTCTGGGACTTGCCCCACCTGTTAGTCCTCCCTGGCTTTTCACAGAGGTGAAAGGAGGCCTCAGAAGGAACTCTAGCTTGGTTCAGAGGTGGGTGCCTTGGTTGGTAGTTTGGGGCCTGCAAAGAGAGGGCAACTTCATGCTGCTTCTTATCCTTTTTATGTTTGCTTACACATGTGCAAGAAACATAGTGCCATTATCCGAGTTTTGTAGGTGTAGCACCCTGTCTTCCAATTCAGTCATGTATTTGCAGGTGTGGCCACAGTTCACCAATGAATACTGCAGCTGTCTATAACAGCAGTTGAAATGCAGTGGTATACAGCTGAAAAGGAGAGATCGCTTCAGTGAGCAGTGATAAGATAGTGATTAGCATATTGCTGGCAATCCTGCTTGTATACGTCTCTGCTTTCTCTTCCTGGAACATAAATTCAGTTTGAAGAGAACTTTTCCTAGGACTATCTTTCTGGGAGGAGGCAAGTGACTAAAATGACATCCTTGGAATGTTTCCAAAAAATATCTAATTGCCATCCTTGAATGTTGAGTCAGAGCTCAGGGTAGGAGTGGCATTGACAAAAGCAGGAAAACAGAAACCCAAAGAGAGTGAAAAGTAGATACAGTTGTCATCTGTTGGCACACCTGATCAGTATTGTAATCATATTCCCCAACCCTCTGAGTGTCTGAATAGCGCTCCCCTGCCCGCTGCACACAGTATGGCTGACAGGGGTGCCCAATGCCCAGCCGCTCTACGCTCCCCCCCAGAGTTCTAGGTGCCACGCTGGGCCCACCCCAGAGTGGCATAAGTGAGAATGGCGATCAGGGTGCCCATCCCTCGTCAGATCAATTAAACCCCCAAAAGCAACAGACTTCCAGTTGCCAAGCTGGGAGTCCACTAGCGTGGCACATGTCTGTATGGCTATCGATGGGGTGCTCAATCCCCATCGCGCACCACTGGACACCCCCAAAGAAAGCATCCTTCCAACTGCCATGCTGAGAGCTCCACCCCAGCATGGCACAAGTCCCACGCCATCTTCCTAAAAAGAAAACAAACACCTGAAAAAAAACGGTCCCTCGTTGATTGTCTTGCCCCCCAACCCGCACTCCACCCTCTGCATCTACCTCCCCACACCCCACCTCACCCCATACTTACCTCCAGAGGCTGACGAGATGATCTTCGGTGGACCGAACACATCTGCACTCTTCAGAGCTGACTGCAAACTGAAGAAATGCCGGTAAGCTGTATAATGGAATAAATAGGTTGTTTCAACTTTGATACATATCTCAGGCATTTTTGGAATTTTGGCACCAAATTTTCAACATGGGGTTTTAGGACCCTCCTCATGAATTCTTGCACTGCCATGGCATTAATCAGCCCTAAAAGGTGATTTTACGGTCACTACGCAGAACCACCTTTTGGGACTGATTTACTAAATGACAGTGTCACAGTTCATGAGGTAGGCCCCAAAACCCTATGTTGAAAATTTGGTGAAAAATTCACAAAATGACTGATTTACAATTGTGTGTTGGCGTGCAGTTCCTACGCACACTCGTAAGTTCAAAATTTGTAATATTTCACTCCAGATTTTCAACATTGCCATTTTACCACACCTCCTTATGAGCAGTACAGCTGTCATTTTTTACATCTTGCCCAAAATGTATTTCCGTGGCATGTAGCGCAGACAGTGCGCAGAGACGGTGTGAGAAATCAATGTTCAGGACAGATTAAGAAAATCACAGTGACACTGTTCATGAGCAGAGGTCTTAAAATGGCTATGTTAAAATTTGGTGACAAAAATCCATAAAATGACTGCATTACGAGAAAGCAAGTGCTCAGTTTCCACACACCCTCGTAAGTTCATGAATTTATAATATTTTCAGTCCAATTTTCACCACTGCCATTTTTTCCATCACTTCCTTATGAACAGTACAGCTGTCATTTTTCACACCATGGCCAAAATGTGCTGCACTTCCAGCGCAGAAATGCGTGGTCGCTGTGGGAAATCACTGTTTGGGACAGATTAAGAAAATCACAGTGACACTGTTCATGAGCAGAGGTCCCAAAATGCCTGTGTTGACAATCTTCTGTAAAAATCCCCAAACTAATTACATTACGGTGTGCGTTGCACAGTTTCTACGCATGCTCGTGACTTCACCAATTTTTAAATATTTTCACTGCAGATTTTCAACATTGCCATTTTTACACCTCCCATGAACAGTACAGCTGTCATTTTTCATATCCTGTTCGAAATGTGTTTTCGCGAGCTGTGATGCTAAATGGCGTAGTCGCTGTGCAAAATCAGCTTTGGCTAACAAACTGATATTGCCACTGTTCATGAGGTGGGGGTCACAAAAACCATGTTGAAAATTTGAGTGAAAATATCAATGAATGCCTGAGGCGTTAGGGTGACTGACCATAATGGCCCCACCCTGTTAAGACTGACAGGCATCAGGGTGTGACTTGGGATTGTCGCCTGTAACTGCTCCTACCATTCCACCTCATCCAAACCCTGTAGCCAGTGAGAGGCATCGAGGTGTGCCTTGGACTCTCTGGCCCCAAAGTTCACCCCATTCTCCTGTACAGCATCCATCTCACCGTATTTCCTGATGGAATGGGGTGAACATAGAGAGCCAAAGACCCCTACAGCACACCGTGTGACACTTGTCAGTGTCTGCAGGGTAGGTGTGGTGGAAATGACGTGGGCCATTATGCCTGATGACCCAAAGGCACACCCCAATGCCTGTCAGTATCTGCAGGGTGGTGGTGGGGTTGGCTTCAGTTCAATACTTCATTGCCATTCCTATTATGCAGCTCTGTAACTCCTACACTACCAATGCCAATGCCAGCAAGCAAACATTTGGCATTAACAAATGCTTGTTTCTCTTTGTTCTCCACAGGACCCTGCCACTGGACTCAGTGATTCATAAATGCATATGCACATCAGTGCACATCAGAGTCGGTCAGCATCAGCCCTCCCTTTTGCACCAGCTCCGCAACATCACCACCTCTGTTGGCATCACAACCAGTAGTGCTAGCTCCGTGCCAGTGGGCCAAGCCTGGTACCACTTTATATGAAGGCTACAACTATACTCGCAACACTGTAAGTTACATCAGTCTGGGTGAAGGAGGTGAGGACAGTGGCCCCTGTTTTTTTCTGTCTGGCATATTCTATGCTCCCACTGAGCAAAACTATCCCATATAATGATTGCATGTTTCAGTAACATAATGTATGGGCTGTTTAGCAATGAAGAATGTCACTTCTACCACCCTCAGAGGAGTTTCAGTCTGACTCACCTGCACAAGCTGAAATGCAAAGAAATTTACCATGAATACTACTTCAGCATTAGTAGGGAGGAAGCTGGTGTACTTAAATGCTAATATTTTCCACACACACAGAGGTGTACTTGAATTGTTATACCCCTCACTGACATCACAGGGGAGAAGTGTTCACAGAGGGGCAAGGTTGGAATAGTCAAAAGAGAAATATTAGAAGATACCAATTATCAGGTGTATAAGCTGCTGTATGTAGCTCCCATGAAACCCTTCTGTCTGCAGACCTACTGTTGCAGTGGAGATATTGGAACAGAAGGCTAGGCACACCACAGTACACAGCAGATAATAAGCATTTCAGCCTTGTCAAGGCTTCAGCAGAGCAAAGTTTAAATGATCCATTTTGTGTGTGTTTTCAATCTCCAATTAAAACTGAAAGGCTGGCTATTTCAAATCATATGATTTATGTATGAATTTCAACTGCTCATTATGCTGGCATTGGATGTACAGTCTGCAGGTGTGTCAAACTATCCTCAGCTAACACACTGTAGTTATCATTTGCCTTCCTGAGGTCACACAACAGTATCTACATTCATTAAACTTTAAGGCTGTTCCACAGTCTGCTACAGACAGAGGTGTTATATAAGGATGCTCAGAACTGGTTGATTCTGATAGGAATGTTCAAAATTTTGAATTTCGATTCAAATCCAATTCTTACCCAAATTTGAAATCAGATTCAGATTTAGAATCCCAATTACCAAATCATAAATTCCAATGTAAAAACATGTGTTAGCCTTTAATTTTGGAATTAACATTTTCAGACTGTAATTCCAAAAATCTTTATTTCAAAGATTGGGTCAGAATCTAACGAATCTGATTCCTTGACTTGGAATCTGAGCAAACATAGTTTTAAAGGAGAAATGCAGTCAAAATTTACAAACAATAGCGCTATGACAAATGAGTGCAGGTACATGCCAAAGATGCATACCCGACTGCGCGGCTGCACCGTGGACAGGTGTGCACTGGCTAGTTTCACTACCAGCCACCACCTGTCTGCAGCCCCACTGCCCAGGTGTGCAGGTCTTTGCAGGGTGGCCGGGGTGGAGTCATAGATCCAGGTGGGCATCCAATAGGTTGACTGACCCGGGTTCAGTAGTGGATCCCTCATGCCCATGAGGCAATGAATGGGCACCTGCTAGATCCACGGCAATGCTGGCTGGCAGGGTGGATGGGCACCCACCCAATGGCCAGCACCACCATTCCACCGGCCCTGTAGGCTGCGGCAGCATAGGGGTCGAATACCAGTCCCGCTGCAACTGGCGGGTGATATCCATGGGGTTCGCAAATGGTTATGGCAGGGTCCCGGCTGCTGTAACCTGTGCCTCTTGTGCCTGGCACTATACTCTTTGTGCATGCCATATAGTGCGGCACACCTCCAGAATACTGACGTGTTGCAGTCTCGCGTTGGCTGGGGAGCAACTGTGTGCCTGCCTTGTGCCCCATTGGTGAATGCTGCAAGGGGTCCACAGGACCCTGCTCCATAGCATTCATGCATATTGATACCAACCGGTTTATGTGCTGGCGCTAAGTATCGCGGGCACAGCTCCAATATGTTAAGTCAGTGTTTTGATTTGTTTGTGTAGTCCTGGTACTCTTTCCTTTCTATACTTTAAGAGTTTTTTTTCTAAATTTGCCTACTTGATTTATGACCCTGCAAATCTCTATGTCTGTTTGTTTTATTGCCTTTCCTTTTCCTACAGTGCTTCCTGTCCCATGTGATAGTGACTCATTTTCCTACTCAGAATATGTTTGTATGTATAGGAACATAGAAATGAGTAGCACCATAAGACCATGGCTCATACAGTCTGCCAAGTTCCCTATTTAGCCCCGGAATCTACCAACACTCCAGGGTCCTAGTCTCCCCAACCCCCAGTGGGGTGGGGTCATATTGCTATGTGAGAGAACCTTGGGTTTGAAGTCAATGAGGCACTTAAGCTCCAGATCAGTGGATGTTGAGACTGGTGTGAAGGTTAAATTCTCTGCCTACTCTGTAGGAAGAGGAAGCCATCTACAGCACACAAACATGTTTGCTAGCTGGCTATGGAGCTATACTGCCATTGGCTATGGAGGAAGCAGCTATTTTGCCTTGATGTGTCCCTTTTTGCTCTAGGTTCCCTCATCTTCTGTCCTGAATGATGGGGCCAACACAGCTTACCCTACCTTCAGCTAGGAGGGTGGGTGAGTGTGGCCCTCAAAGCTTATCCCAATGCATAACTCTGCGATGTGCCTTCCCCAGTTGGCTCTGCATGTGGGACTCTGCAGCTTTCCTGTAAGCCCCATCTCCCAGCTGACAGCTTGATGGATGTTCTGCTGCCACAACACTGTGCCAGCCTGCAAGCAGAACCACTGTACCACCCTGAAACAGATAGTTTTGCATCTCAACTGAAAACTGTTCGGGATGGCAAGGGATTGGGATTAAATAATCTGTTCAATACTAAAAAGGTCACAGACAATTATGTGTTGATAAATTGAGCTTTGAAGAAGAAGAAGTTTAGATTCATCTCTTGCTACTGTACATTAACACCAAGCCTTATACATCAACATACATCAAAAATAGAAACATTTCAGCTTATATTTCCTATATTTTCTGCATTAGAATTCCATTTTTATGTTAATCATGCATAAAGAGCATTATATTCATCATGCGTGCAAGCACAGATGAACATGTTGATATGAGAGTTGCTAGAGAGAGGTGTGAGAGGTGCCTGCCCAATGCCCAGCGGTGCTGCAGGGCCCAGTCTGTGGCGACAAATCAGAAGACAGTGTTCTGATGACACTGGCTTGCTGAGAGAGCTAGTCTCAACAAACATTTCAAGGACAGAGCCGCGCTGCAGCGGCTTTGTCCTTTGAAATGTGACCCTTCAGCTGCGGCTTAGTGTGTCTTTCCTTGTTAAACAATGCCCCTTTCCCTGCTGCTGCTTAGTGTGTTTTCCTGGTTAAACAATTTCCCTTTCTCTTTCCAACACAGGGATGCCCTCCCGGTGTCGGATGCACCCAACCCATCTATATTCCTACATGACATCGTGGTGCCCAATCCCCTTGTCGGCACCCCCTCCCCACCACTATTGTGGCACACTGGGAGCCCACACTAGTATGTCTAAATTTATATTTATTTTTTTACCTGTAAATGAAGAAAACCTTCCCTTGTGGTCTTTTTTTTGTTTTACTTGTAAAAATTAAACAAATCCCTCGTTGTCTCCCCATCCTCCTCCCCATCACGACTCTCCCTCTGCATACCCACCTCCCGCACCCCCGCACCCCATACTTACCCTCCGGGGTCAGCGGATGTGATATTCTGTGGAGCAGGACACATCTGCACTCTTCAAACCGCAAACTGAAAGAATGAAAGGCAAGCCGTATAATGGGAGTCAATGTGGGTTTCAGCTTATGATGATATCGCAGCCATTTTTTAGGAATTTTGGACCCAAATTTTCAACATGGGGTTCTTGGGACCTCACCTCATGAACATAGTGCTGTCATTTGATTTCTCAGTCCCGAAGGTGATTTCCGTTAAGCTGTGCAAATCACTTTTGGGACTGAATAACTAAAAACAGTGCCACTGTTTATAGTTGGGGTCTAAAAAACTATGTTGCAAGATAATGGAAAAATAAAAAATACATGGTATGACAGTTCATTAGCAGTTTCTACGCATGCTCAGTAACTTCACCAATTTTTTATATTTTCACACCAGATTTTAAACATTGCCATTTTTTCACACTCCTTATGAACAGTACAGCTGTCATTGTTCACATCCTGCCTGAAATGTGTTTTCACACCAGTTGCTCAGAATGGCACGGTCACTGTGCAAAATGAACTTTTGGGATGGATCAACAAAATCACAGTGCCACTGTTCATGAGGTGGGTCCAAAAAGCCTATGTTGAAAATTTTGTGAAAAATTCAAATAATAATGACATTACGGGTGTGTGTTGCACAGTTTCTATGCACACTAGTAATTTTGCCAGTTTCTCATATTTTCACTCTAGATTTTCAACATTGCCATTTTTCACACATCCTCATGAACAGTATAACTGTCATTTTTCATATCCTGCCCAAAATGTGTTTTAGCACCTGTGGCTGAATGGCATAGTCAGGCGTGAAATCACCTTTTGGGATTGAGTAATGAAATGATAGTGCCACTGTTCATAAGGTGGTGTCCCAAAAACCCATGTTGAAAATTTGGAGTAGAGACATCTAATAAACATCTAGGGCATTAGGGTTTCCAACTGTAACACCCCCTTCATCCTGTAGAGACTGACAGGCATCAGACATGTGCCTTGGGGTCATCGGCGGTAATGTTGCACCATTCCACCCCCACCCCCAACCTGCAGCCAGTGACAAGCATTGGGGTGTGCCTTGGAGTGTTTGGCCCAGCGTTCACCCCATTCTCCTGTACTGCACCCATCTCAGCTTATTTCATTATGGAATGGGGTGGCGTTAGATCAAAGACCTCAAGGCACACCACGATGCCTAACAGTGTCTGCAGGGTGGGGTGGAATGGCATAAGCGTTGCGGCGATGACCCAAAGGGACACCCTTATGCCTGTCAGTCTCTCTGAAGGGGGATGAGGCATTTGGGTTTGAAACCCTAATGCCTCATTAAGGAAGTAAATCAGGGAGGAATGTTTGATGTCACCTACCTTGATTTCAGCAAAGCCTTTGACAACGTCAACATAGAAGACTGATTAACAAGATGAGTAGCCTGGGGCACAAGCTGATAAACTGGGTTTGAAACTGGCTGACAGACAGGAGGAGGAGGGTGGTGGTAATGGGATCCAATCTGGGAGAGGGATGACCAGTGGGGTACCTCAGGCATAAGTCCTGGGACCAGTCCTGTTCAACGTCTTCATTACAGACATTGCGGATGACACCAACATCTATGAATGGAGAATATTCCAGAAGGATTGGAGAAAATGTGCAGGGACGTGGAGAGGCTTGAAAAGTGGCCTGAGGGTGGCAACTGAGGTTCAATGCAAAGAAGCCCAAATAATTCACCTGAAAGAGGAAACCTGTGGAGAGTTACTGGATGGGGTGGCGGTGCTGATGATCACCAAGGAAGAAAGGGACCTAGGAATTACCAGTTCTGATGATCAAAAGGTGCCAAAGTAGAGCACAAATGTTGCAAGGTCAGCCAATATCATGCTGGGGTGCATAGGCAGAGGTATCACTAGCAGAAAGCACGAGGTGGTGATATCATTGTACAATGCACTAGTGAGGCCTCACCTATAGTACTGTGTGCAGTTCTGAGGCTGAAAATGTGCAAGGCCATTGACAGGGTGGAGGCAGCCACAGAAATGCAACTAAGATGGTACATGGCTTACAACACAAAACACATCAGGAGAGATTAAAAGGACCTCAGTATGTACTTATTGGAGGAAAGGAGTGGAGGAACATGATAGATACGTTCAAGTATCTCAAGGGCATAAACATGGTGCAGAGGTGGACATCTTTCAATACATCAGACACTGAAAACTGTCCTTCATTATCCACTGTGTAACCCCACTCCCCTAAACAGTATACAGATCTTAGATCTAGGATGGGTTGCCACTCCCTGTCTTTTGGGGATAAGGAAGTACCTGGAGTACAGACTTTGGGTAGGAACTCTCTCTGTGGCTCTTAAGGCCAGAAGAGATGAAACCTCTGCCTCTAGGGCAAGGGTTTGGAGAGACCTGCAGGTGGAAAAGATCTGGCTCTCATCTGGAAATTTTTGGAGCTGAGAACCAGTCCTGGCTTACTACTTCCATGACCCACTTGTTTGAAGTAACAGACATCCAGTCCTGGATGAAGTAAGCCAGCCTGCTTCCTACAGGGATAGGGAGGGTGACCGGGCAGACCCATCAGGGTATCTGCTTGGCAGAGGCCTTAAGCTGAGTAGTGGATGTAGCCATGCTCATCCCCTTCTGCCTCTCCCTCTGAAGAACCCCCTCTGTGAAAGGGAGAAGAGGCCTGTGCTTGGTAGAAAGGCCTATGAAAAGCCCTGCCCCCTAGATTGCTGCCTTTGAGGAGTTGCCTGCCTCTCCTTGGCCTGAGCACTCCTGTAAGTGATCCTGTACTCATCCATTTTGTTCATGTAATTCTCTGTCTGCTCCCCAAACAGAGAATTACCTACCAAGGAAAATCCATGGCCTTAGCCTGGGTGTCCTGTGAGAGCTAATACATCTGAGCCAAGCCATCCTCCGAAGAGCCGCAGATGTAGCCATGACTCTTGATGACACATCATTGGAGTCCACAGCAGCATGAAATTGTACCTTTGATGCCTCAATCCCATCAGCAGCCACCTCCTCCAGCTCCTTGGCCAGCTGGGGAGGCCTATTTAGCCAGTGCCAGTACAGTGTCCCACCCAGTATTCTGGTACCTGGCTGTATAGACTATATAGTTAGCCTGCCTGAGTCCCAAGGAGGGTGCCACGTGCTGTTTCTTAACCATGGCATCCGTCTTCCTGGAGTCTTTGTCAGGGGGTGTGAAGCCAAGGTAAAATTTGCCTTGTCACAGCTGCAGCCTGCACTACCACAAACATAGCTGCATTGCTGGTATAAAACTCCATATCCGAGCCTGATAAGGTGTACCTCTTATCCATCCTTCTGTCAACAGGAGGTACAGAATTAGGAGACTTTAGGATTTTTGTGTCTGCTTCCCAAAGGACTTATGAAGAGGAACAGACTCTGGGATGTCCATCATTTCAACAAAATCAGGCTCCTCCTGATCCTCCACAGCCTCCTCCATAGGAAGCTGGAGTTTCGACCACTTGTCTGTAAAACAGATAGTGGGAGGGACTCAGATAGTCTAGGAGGAAGCATGAAGGTCTGTCTGGGGAGATGTCGGTTTCATAGGCACATCCAGACTTTCACCATCATCACCATCATCCTCAAAATCCCCTCCTCCTCAAACTCTGGTTCATAAAATTCTTCAGGGTATAGTCTTGAACAGGAGCCGACCGAACCGAACCCCTGCCAAAGGTGCGGATCGGTCAGAACCGGTGAAGCGATTCAACAATCGAATCACTCTGGCTATTTCCTCGGTGGTCAGAACATGAATCTCTGGATCCGAACGGTCAATTTCTCTTTGCATTTTCTTTTTGTAGGAACCGATCCCTCAGGATCGCTCTCCTCTGCCTGAGAAGTATAAGCCCTGGTCAGAGGGCACTCCTTCTGGTTCGGTTGGAACCAAACTGGGCTGGCCATCCAGGTCAGCGGACTTCTCTCTTCCTTTTCCCTAAGTCTACCTAATCTTTTCCAGGGTAGACTTAGGAAAGTTTTCCAAATTTGGCAATCTGTATCGAGGTGGTCAAACCCCAGTCGATAAACACAGGTGGTGTGGGGATCGGCCTTAGCAAAGACCTCCCCACACTCACTGCAGTATTGAAACCCAGTAGGCGCTTTTTTCTTGTTTTTTCAGACATGGCAAACCTAACCAAACTTACCATTTTTTGCAACCATGAGCAAGACTCCTTATCGGTTTCTAACCGTGTTCATGGTATTGGAAAAAATGTTGAAACATCGTATTTTTAAAACCGATAAGGACTGGTAACCACACACTAAGAAAATAAACAGGAATTTCAATCTAAGAGTTCAGTTCAGCGAACCGATCGAAACAGAAGTTTACAATTTCCATAATAATCAGAGAAAACTATCTAAGTACTCACAGTTGCACAGACAGAGCCTGAACCGACAATGCAGAATTAATTTTGGAATAAAACCGACAACTTTAACCGACTTTGAACTGAGCAGAAGGAGAAATCTCCAGAGCGACTGTTCAGTGAGATGGAGTAAAGAATCTGGCAGTTGGGTTTCAAAGTGCTGCAGACAGAGACCTCAACTGAGCTCGAGCTCAACGTTCTATGCACTACATAGAAAATTAACCCTATACTCTCGGGGCAGTTTAAAGACTGGGGCTAACTGCAGATTGTCAGAATACAGCAAGACTTCATGTTGTCTGAAACAGGGTGATGACATGGACACCTGCAAGGTTGTGAACTTCGTGCTGTGTCACATGGTTTGCCTGCATACACATGTGATATGTTGCAGCATTCAGAATGGCGCACTGTGTCAGTGGGAAGGTGTTGGTATGCCTGCTCCATGGAGTGATGCTCATTGGTGCCCATGTGTACTATGTGCTATGTTTCAATTGAATGGACTGTATAAGTCATACATTGGCACTGAGCGCAAGGGGACTAAACAAGTGGTTGTGGAATGATTTGAACTTGAATAGAACATTACAGTGCAACTGAGGGTAGTGTTGAATGAATCTTAATGTGTACAATGGACTACACCATGGTGACTGAGGAGGGATCCATACAGTAGTGCACATCAGAGTGTGTCAGAGATAAAGGTTGGACTGAAGACTGATGAACAGATGGACTAAATCAGTGACTGTGGTGGGATTTGAACCTGAACAGCACTTTACAGTGCAGTAGAGGTTGAGGCTGGACAGACACCAGATCAGTCAATGGACAACACCACTGGCTGTGGAGGGATCTGAACCTGAAATGCACTTCACTGTTCACTACAGTTTGGGGCTCGACTGACGCATGGTAAGGAGCTAGATCTTACAAGTGGCTGTGGAGGATTTTAACCTGAAGAACACTTTACAGTGCATCAGATGTTGAGTCTGGACTGACGTCATACGAGTCGATGGACAACACCAGTGACTGTGGAGGATTCAAAACTGATTTGGCCTTTACAGCGCATCAGGGTTTGGGGCTGGACTGATGCCAGATGAGTTGCAGGCAACACCATTATTTTTTCATTTTAAACAATCAGCAACTGCATATTGGGAGAAAACTCAAGTGCAGAGCATGAGACAAACATGCTACTGACCTAACCCACTTATCATCCATAACACAGAGAGCAACATGCCACATAGATTTTAACATAGCCATAATCCGAACATAAACTCTTTAGAAAGTAACAAAAGGTGCTGAATTCATGTGACCTCATCTAGTACATGCACAAGAAACACTCTTTCAATCAGGAATGCAAGCCGGATCCATAAGATGTGATCACACAGGATGACCAGAAATTATCCCAAAATGAACAAAGTGATAACTATGAACATTTTATCATAAATAAAAATAAAAACAAATAAAGTAAATACAGATTACAAATCAAGGTTTTGACACCAAAATGATGTGAGTATTTTAGGATGAGAGCAGTACCTCCATCTTGAAACTAAGTTTCCAATCACCATGCTCTTCCTGCACCAGTGTGCGCTCTGACTGGTTAATGGAAATAGTGATGTGTACAATAAGCACAGAGAAAGCATGGCAACAGTGAGGATCAATATGACCAAAGGGTGCCACACTACAGAGCTAGGGTGGGTGCAGGTGAGGCTGCGAGCCTAACTGAAACATCAAAAAAAAAATCACTGTACATTCTAGAGCCCAGAGGCCACATTCCCTCCAGTGACGGTTGTAAAAAAATACGAGTCCTTGCTTGAATGCTAAATAAGGATTTAGTCTAATGTTTCAGACACACACATTGAATAGAATAGTGGAAGGCACAACAAAAGATCTGTGTGCAGGTTCCCTTGTGCTTTGACAACTAAGAGCTTCATCAGGGGATGGTGCCTGCATCTAAGACAATCCTTTATACCAATTAAATTTAGAATTGATAATGTCAGAAAATCCGACCAATCACAGAGCTCGATTTTTAAATGCAGAAATATTTAGCTCACTTAGTGGTATAAACTGACTAATAGTTATAACAATCATGATATCAGTGACAACATGTTATTGTAGAAAAATACCCAAAAGACATAAAATAAATACACCAAAAGTGGTGACGCCAATCGGATTATCGAATAAAAAAAATATAAGTTATGAAATTAATTATAAGCGTCAACCTGATCAGTTTAACATGTTACACTAAAACAAGATGATTTGTTGTTACAAGACAAACTACTGGCAGAATGAACATAATAAACATTTTCATAGCACATGCAAAAAATAGTAATTTATTTCAGTATGTATTAAAGCATGTTTTCTCAAAAATAGCCAATGGAGAACATATTATATTAGGTAAAATCAGTAAGGGTATGATGTCTCCTATTGGCTGGTACAAGTGAATTCATCAAATGTAAACAAATGCTCAAGCTGCACCAAGAGAAAGACATGGAGCCAATCAGCGCCATCAGGCACTACAGCACATGACTTAGGACGCCATATGGCGTCATCAGGAAAAAGAGGTATGAGTTAACAGTATGTGTCCCCTCCAAATTACACAAACATCACCCTACCCCCAATAAAAACTCCTGAAATCTGATACAATGGTGTTCAGAAAAATAGAAAACAAGTGATAATTTGAAAGTATATCACAGGTTCAACTTTAGAGAATATTAGTGATTTAAGAACTGAGACTATTATCAAGGGAATATTTAGCGATCTAGAAATACTTATGTACCAAGCATTGAAATCATTTTATGTTGATTACGCAGCGCAATAAACATATTGGGATAACTTTCTCGAGCAGGCTGTGGAAGCGCGCCACTGTTGTGGCCAATGCCCCACAGCCTGCAAAACTTATCCTGCTTCCACCAATGCTGTTGCCGCTGCTGGTGACAGGTTTGGAACCTTGCCACCAACTTGTGACAATTGCTGCTGCAATCAGAGGCTGCCTTGTCATTGCAGCATCAGCCATCTGCTACAATGAGGCGCGATCCGTCATTACAGAAGCGGAACTTCAAACCCTGATATTGTTTGTGAACATGGCGGCAGCTTACGCGTTTTCTAAACAATATAACCTACACCGTGTTAATGTGCCGATAGGGCCCCAATCCCCATGGCTTCAGTACGTAATGTTGATTGTGCCGACGGGGAGTTCCTCCCCATCGGCATTCTGTAACCAACCCCCGCTTTTATTGTCTGCTGATGGGGTGCCCAATCCCTGTCGGCATAATCTATGCCCCTTTGCTGTTTGCTGACAGGGTACCCAATCCTCCATTGGCTACTGGCCCCTCAAAAGAAGCAGTCGGGTGGCATTCTAGGATCCACCCCAGTGTGCCCAATGCCCCTGTGAAAAAAAAACTGTCCGGCAATGTTTTTTTTAAACCTGTAAAATCAGAAAACTGTCCCTTGCGGTCTCCTGACCCCCACCACAACCGCACCCACCCACTGCGCACCCTGCCTCCCCATATCCCCTCACCCCATACTTACCTCTGGAGCTCGGCACAACGATCTTCAGTGGACCAGGAACATGTCTGCACTCTTTAAAGCCGACCACGAACTGAGAAATGACGATAAGCTGAATAATGGAATAAATAGGGTTTTAACCTTAGAGTATATATCTCAGGCATTTTTGGGAATTTTGGCACCTAATTTTCCAACATGGGGTTTTGGGACCCCTCCTCATGAATTCTTGAACTGTCATGGCATTAATCGGCCCTGAAAGGTGATTTTGCGGTCACTGTGCAGAATCACCTTTCAGGGCTGATTAACAAAATGACAGTACCAGTGTTCATGAGGTGGGCTCTCAAAAGCCTATGCTGCAAATCTGGTGGAAAAATCCAAAAATATTTCTAAGTTGCGCTGCATGGTTGGTATTGCCTCGTAACTTCATAATTTGCAATATTTTCAAGCCAGATTTTCAACACTGGCATTTTCACACCTCCTTGTGAACAGTACAACTGTCATTGTTCACATCCTGGTGTAAATGTTATTCCGCACTTCCGGTAGCAGAATAGCTCAGTAAGCTGTGGAAATCAGTGTTTGGGACAGATTAAGAAAATGACAGGGACACTGTTCATGAGTAGAGGTCTAAATGCCTATTTTGAAAATTTGGTAATGATACTCCTTAAAATGACTGTGTTAGAGGTGTGTGTTGCGCAGTTTACTGCATATGGCCTCGTAAGTCGCAAATTTATAATACTTTCACTCCATATTTTCAACATTGCCATTTTTCTTACACCTGCTTATGAACAGTGCAGCTGTCATTTTTCCCATCCTGGCGAAATGTGTTTTCGCACTTATGGCGCAGAATAGAGCTGTCGCTGTGGTAAATAACTGTCCAGGACAGATTAAGAAAATGACAGTGATACTGTTCATGAGCAGAAGTCCTAAAATGCCTGTGTTGAAAAGTTGGTGATGACAACCCATCAGATGACTGTGTTACAAGTGTGCATTGCACACTTTCCACACACCCTTGAACTTCATGCAGATTTGTAATATTGTCATGCCAGATTTTCAGCAGTGGCATTTTTACACCTCCATATGAGCAGTACAGCTGTCATTTTCACACCTAACTGAAATGTGGTTTCACGGTTGTGGGGAGAGAATAATGCGGTCGCTGTGGGAAATCAGTGTTTGGGACAGATTAAGAAAATGACAGTGGCACTGTTCATGAGCAGAGGTCCTAAAATCCCTATGTTGAAAATTTGGTGCGAAACTCCATAACAAGACTGTGTTACAAGCGTGCATTGAACTGTTTCCATGCACCCTTGTAACTTCAAAAATAGTAATATTTTCATGCCACATTTTCAACAGTGGCATTTCACACCTCACTTATGAACAGTACAGCTGTTATTTTCACATCCTAGCTAAAATATATTTTTGCACTACTGCCGGAGAAAAACACGGTCACCTTGGGACATCAGTGTTTGGGACAGATTAAGATCAAACAAGTGAGAGGAAGGAGTGACCGAGCTCAACTGAGCTCTGTCGGGACTTCTGCGGATTTGTTTGTGGGCAGAAAAAAGGCCCCAAGCAGAGCCCAGTACAAAAGGGCAGCCTGCAGCACTGGGAGAAACAGAACAAGAGAGTGAGTGAGGGAGGGGAAGAGCAAACTCAGCGGAGCACTATCAGGACTGCTGTGGATTTCTTTGTGGGCAGAAAAAGGCATCAATGCAGGCAGGAGCCCAGTAGAAAAGGCCAGCCTGCAGCAGCGGAGAAACAGTATGAGTGAGTGAGATGGGGACTGGTGAGCTCAGCGGAGCTCTATCAGGACTGCTGCAGATTTCTTTGTGGGCGAAAAAAAGGCGCCAGTGCAGGCAGAAGCCCTGTACAAAGGGCAGCTTGCAGCGCCAGGACAAACAGAATGAGCCGTGACAGAGGAGACCCAGGCGACCTCAACAGAGCTCTGCTGGGACAGCTGCGGATTTCTTTGTGGACGAACAAAGGTGCCAGCGCAGCCAGTAGCCCCATACACAAGCGCAGCCTGCAGCGCCAAGAGAAACAGAATGAATGTGTGACAGGCGGTAGTGGCGCACTCAATGGAACTCTACTGTGACTGCTGTGGATTTCTTTGTGGGCAGAAAATGTGGCAACACAGGCAGGAGCCCAGTACAAAAGCCAGCTTGCAGCGCCAGCAGAAATGGAATGAGTGAGTGAGAGAGGGGAGAAGGCGAGGCTCAATGGAGCTGTGTCGGGACTTTCAGATTTCTTCTGGCCAGAACAAGTCACCAAGGCAGGCAGGAGCCCAGTACAAAGGGCAGCCTGCAGCGGCAGGAGACACAGATCAAGCAGTGAGGAGGGGAGTAAGTGAGCTCAACAGAACTCTTTTGGGACTGCTGCAGATTTGTTGTGGGCAAAAAAGCAGCAATGCATGCAGGGGCCCAGTACAAAGGGGCAGCCTGCCGACTGGGAGAAACCAGAATGAGCAGGTGAGAGAGAGGGTGAGCTAGCTTAATGGAGACTCTATTGTAACTGCTGCAGAATTTCTTTGTGGGCAGAAGAAGACGGCAATGCAGGCAGCCCAATAGAAAGGGCAGCCTGCAGCGCCCGGCAGAAATGGAATATGAGTGAGTGAGAGGGGGGGTCAGCAGGCTCAACAGACCTGTGTCAGGGACTACCTGAATTTCTTTGTGGGCAGAAAAAAGCCACCAAGAAGCAGGAGCCCAGTACAAAAGAGACCTGCAGTGCCAGGAGAAACAGAATGAGCGAGTGAGAGAGGGGGGAGCCACCTCTCACAGAGCTCTCTCGGGACAGTTGCAGATTTCTTAGTGGGCAGAACAAGGTGCCAATGAGGCAGGGCCCAGTACAAAGAGAGCAGCCTGCAGCACCGGGAGAAACAGGCTGAATGACTGACAGAGGCAATGAGCGACTCAACACACCAACACAATCAACATTAGACAAATGCTTGGTAATCATGAAAGTGGGATTAGAAATGCCAGCTGATCAGGAACCATTGATGTGCCACCAGGACAATATTGCACCTCGTGCACAACAATGAGACAAGTTGCATGGTACTGGCTTGGATGGAAACGGAATAGACAGAATATGGAAATGCGTACCTACCGTAATTCTTGATCTTCTTCGAACGCGTATCCATCACTCATTCACACTAATGGGAACAGCGCCGGGGCACTAGGACCCATCGGGAACAAACTTTTTGTTGGAAGGTCGAGCGACTGAGGCGGCGCTGCGAGGAGGCGGCACCGTGAGCCTCAGCTCGTGCAGTAATGAATATCTTGACATCGACCTTCCAACCGCCTCAGCACCTTTTTTTCTCCGAGGGAGGTGCAGCTAACTCAACCTAGAGATAGCCTAACTAAAAACCAGACATAAGATAGTCTGGAAGACCTGTATAAGAAGGTCCCAACAAAGTCTTCACAGCCTAAAGATCTGAGGGGTGAAGACCAACAACAGAAGGTGAGCTCGGGGGATGGAGGGTGGGCGTGTGAATAGTGGTGAGAGACTCATCTAAGAAGACCAAGAATTATGGTAGGTATGTAATCTCCATATCTTCCCGACATAAGTCTCACCACTCATTCACATCAATGGGAGAGTACCGAGCCAATAATCTCCTGAGAGGTGGCAGAGAGACCAAAGAGGTCATGAGTATTAGGGACAGAGTCCATTAACGATGGTTCTGGCCAAAGGACAGATGTTGTCTGGCATGGACATCTTGGGGCATAGTGTTTAACAAAAGTATGCACTGAGCTCCAAGTAGCCGCATTGCAAATATCTACAATGGAAGCGTTCGGTTTCTGCCAGAGATGCCTTTACCGCCCCCTAGTGAGAGTGGCGTACACTCTGCCCTCAGCTTAACCTGCACGTGGAAAAACAGTGAAGCAGGCATGCCACTAGTCATGCTGAGATACACCTAATGGTGACAGGTTGACCAGCCGAGTCTCACTGAAAGAAATAAACAGTTGTTGAGCTTTACAAAGTCCTTTGTTCTATCTAGAGAGAAAGCATAAAGCTCTCTTGATGTCCAGGAATGAAGCGAGCGTTCTCCTTTATTTTGGAAGTCCGCAAGAAGTAGGAGGAAAGGACTAAAGGTTGGTTTAGGTTGAACTCCCGAAACAACCTTAGGAAGAAATTTAGGATGGGTTCTAAGGACCACTTTGTCCTTATGGAACACAGTATACGGAGGGTCTGTGACCAAGGCATGTATCTCAGAAACCCTCATGGGCTGAGGTAATGGCCACCAGGAAGGCCGTTTTCCAGGTGAGAAATTTCACTCACAGGTAGCCAGAGGTTTGAGAGGCTTCGAGTGAGCATGTCTAGTACAAGATTAATGTCCCAGGCTGCGACTGGACGTCCTTATAGGAGGTCTGGTATGCAGGAATTCCCTTAAGAAACCTCTTAACCACAGGTAAGTGAGCTAGTGACAAGGAAAGTACAGGCTCATGATAAGCGGAAATGGCCAAAAGGTGAACTTTGACTGTAGAGTACTGCAGACCTGAATTTGAGAGGTACTCCAAAATGTTATCGGTGGACAGGAAAGGGATTTAAGAGGATTTTGCACACAAGAGCAAAAGCACGCCCATTTGGTTGTGTAAGTTTTCTAGTGGCTGGTTTCAGCGCAGCCAAAAGAATATCACAAACCTCGAGAGACATTGAACCTGTTCACTTCTATCTCTTCAGGAGCCAGCGTGAAGGTAGGCGACCTCAAGTTGGGATGAACAACAGGCCCTTGAGACAAAAGGTTCATCTGAAGTGGGAGTAGTTTCGGCAGAGCTGCCGACATACTGTTGAGCAGTGGAAACCACATTTGTCGAGACAGAAGGGAGCAATGAGGATCATTTTGTCCCCTGGGATTCAACTTGAGAAGTACCTCTGAATTAGGAAGAGGTGGAAAAGGCGTGTAAGAAAACGCATTTTGTCCCTGCAGCCTGAGCAGCATTCTGACAGAAAATACCGAGCCCTAGTTTCTGGAGCAGAGAGGGCAGTTTGTGTGAGTGGGGATGCAAAAGGTCCAGGTCTGAGTTCCCCCAACTCTGCTAATATTGACTGAACTATGGCTGAGCCCAAGACTCATGTGAGGATCTGTCTCTGTTCTGCTGAAGCGCTCAAAGCCATTCTCACTTCTGGTACTCATAAACTTCACTTGGTAGAGACTTGTGCTGCAACACCATTCCCCACCACTTTCATCGCTTCTCTGCATAAGGGTAAGTGAGCGCCCCTTGTTTGTTGATGTAATACATCACTGCTTTGTTATCCGTTTAAAGGAGATTGCTCTTGTGACGAGAATGTCCTTCAACGCCGGACCGCTGGGGCGGCTCTCATTTCAAGACATTTATGTAGATGGGACTCAACCCGAGTCCCGCATGCCTGGAGGAGTGGAGAGCCTCAGAAAGTGAGCCCCTCCACCCCATCAGGGACGCCGCCTGTGGTAATAAAATGCGGAAGTGATCAGGGAGCAAAGGGATACCACCCTTATAGAAATTGTTCTCTTGTGATCACCAGGTGAGTGACCTCCTTAGTGGTTCTGTCACCTTGATGAGAAAGGACTGCTTGTGAGTGGTTAGGGACCACTGAGTACTGAGCATCCACTGAGAAGTTCTCATGTGAAGGTGTGCTAGGGGTACAGTGAACACCGAGGATGCCATGAGACCTAGCATCGTTGCATTGAGAGCAGGAACCGAGTTGCTCTCCCAGTGTGATGGGCTATCTGAAGGATATCG
Organism: Neoceratodus forsteri; assembly: GCA_016271365.2. NCBI lineage: Eukaryota > Metazoa > Chordata > Ceratodontiformes > Ceratodontidae > Neoceratodus > Neoceratodus forsteri. The sequence goes on along the minus strand of CM028131.1, from coordinate 253,369,758 downwards.
CCCTCCTGTCCCTCTGGAAGAAAAGCCTTCAGGTGTCCAGAAGAGCTCCTATAAAGGAGTCTCTGGAGGCTGCAGCTGCGATTTTTGAGGTTTAGCAGGACTCCCATGGACGTGAGAAAACTTGAAACCATGGTTATGGTGTCCAGAGTTTCCTGCCGGAAGGACTTCCAGAAGCCAGTCGTCCGATAAAGGGAACACGAATTCGATCTTTCTGAGATCTGCACTACGAACTGCACACCACTTTGTAAAGAAGAAACTCGTGGCGCGAAGATAAGCCCAAAGGGCAGGACTCTGAACTGAAATGTTGTCCCAGAGCCACAAACCTTAGAATTGTGATGCTTCGGTGAATACAGATGTGGGTAAGCATCCTGCATGTCTAGGAGCTAGCCAGTCATGCTGATGGTAAAGGTAACAAAGTTCCTGAGTAAAGTCATCTTGAATTTCTCCTTGGGCAGAATCCGGTACGATTCTGAGATCCAAAATGGGGTGCATGCCCCGTTTTCTTTGGAACCAGATAGTAATGGAGTAGAACACTGTAAGTTCTTTGATGCAGTGAAACTACTTCTACTGCCCTGTTGTTCAGAAAGGCCCTGAATCTCGGAGGCGAGAAGAGTCTGGCTGAAGTGTTGTCAGCCGGGCTGTTGTTTGGAGCAAGACGTATCCCAAATACGCAGCATCCTATAACACCTCTGATGTGCTTGAAGATCCTCAGCACCAATGGTATGCATCTGAAGTAGACTGCATAAAGAGCAGACTGCTGCTAAGAATCTCTCCATAACAGAGCAATGACTGTAGAGACTGTCTGGGGGAGGCAGAAGAGTCGCAATGAGAGAGAATGCAAAGACATCTGGAGGCTCTATAGTGAGAGCGCCTATTACCACATATCTAAACAAGACTGCCCATTTCAAGGATGAGGGGTTGAAGTCAGTAGTGCCCAGCATGGAAAGATAAAGTTGGATATTTTGATTGGAAGGAAACTCCAGTTCAAAAGGAATGTCTTGAAATAAGTCAGCTGTTCTTTTGCCAACTACCTTGGCCTAAACGGAGGTGTGTGCCTTGTTGTCTGTTGTGTACACACTATGTACACCTCAGTTGCACCTAATACACACTGTACAAATACTGTGCACCTCAACGGCACCTTACAAACATCTACTTTTATTAATACAAAGTTCATCTACACTGCACAAACTTTACATTAAGCATCATGCACCTCATCTACACCTTAACTGAGTTACTGTGTAGATAGCTATCCTTTTCAACCTCGCAGGGGCACCACTGCTGTTCTGGTTTGAACTCCTCTGCAGTACTTCCTGGTTACCAGTAGTTTTGATATCTGGCAGCAGTTAAAGCTCTGTATATTTTGCTGGACTTCGATCGCAAAAAAAACAAGCATTTGTCAATGCAGAATGTTGTCTTGCTGACATTGGCATTGGTAGCACAGGAGTTGAACAGATGCATAACAGGAATGGCAGTGAAGTATGAAAGTGACGTCAAACCCCACATCACCGTATAGAGACTGACAGGCACTGAGGTGTGCCTTTGGGCATCGTCCAGAATGTTCATGGCATTTCAGCTCACCCTACCCGGCAGTTCAACAAATATCACGTTGTGCCTTGGCATCCTCGGGCCTTACGCTCATCCCATTCGGCCATAATGCTCATGGCATTTTACCTCACCCTATCCTGCAGACACCGACAAGTGCTGAGATGTGCCTTGGGGTGTTCGGCTTTACAGTCACCCCATTTCATAAGGACATACGCTGAAATGGGTGCAGCATAGGAGAATGGGATGAACTGTGGGGCTGAAGAGTCCAAGGCACACCTCGATGCCTGTCAGTGGCTTGAAGGTGGGGGTATGGCATGAGCATGACAGCCGGCAATGCTAAGACACACCCCTGATGCCTGTCAGTCTGTACAGGGTGGGATGTTATGGTCAGAAACCCTAATGCCCTAGCAGTTTGTTGATATTTGCACTACAAATTTGCAACATGGCATTTTGGTGACCCCCCACCTCCTGAAAGTGTTTTGGACCTCTGCTCATGAATTGTAGCACTGTGATTTTGTTACTCTGTCCCAAACATTGATTTCTCACAGAGACCGTGCCATTCTGTGCCAGATGTGGGAAAACACCATTCGGGCAGGATGTGAAAAATGACAGCTGTACCATTCATAGGTAGGTGTGAAGAGATGGCAGTGTTGAAAATCTTGAGTGAAAATATTAAAAATGTGCGAATTTACGAGCGTACGTAGAAACTGCACAATGTACACTCGGAACAGAGTCATTTAGTGGAATTATTCTACCAAATTTTCAACACAGGCATTTTGGGACCTCTGCTCATGAACACCGTCACTATGATTTTCTTCATCTGTCCTGATCATTGATTTCTCACAGCAACCACGCCATAGCACGCTACTTGTGCGAAAACACATTTTGGGCAGGATCTGAAAAATAACAGCTGTACTGTTCATAAGGACATGTGCAAAATTGACAATGTTGAAAATGTTGAGTGAAAATATTACAAATTGTTCGAGGTTACAGAGTGCGTGGAAACTGCAAAGCCATACCATAACATAGTCATTTTATGGACTTTTGTCACCAAATTTTCAACATAGGCATTTTAGGACCTCTGCTCATGAACAGCATTGCTGTAATTTTCATAAGCTGTCCCAAACACTGATTTCCTACAGCGACCAGTGCTATTCTGCGCTGGTAGTGTGAAAACACATTTCAGCCAACATGTGAAAATGACAGCTGCACTGTTCATAAGGAGGTGTGGAAAATGCCAATGTTGAAAATCTGGTGGAAAATATTACAAATTGGCAAAGTAATGAGTGTGTGTGAAACTGCACAACACATGCTCATAACAGGCATTTTGGGAATTATTTCTGAAATTTACAACATAGGCTTTTGGAGAGGTCACCTCATGAACAGCGACACTGTCATTTCATTACTCAGTCCCAAAAGGTGATTCCACGGACTGACCGAATAATGCCATGACAGTGACTGCATTCATGAGGAGGGGTCCCAAAAACCCCATGTTGAAAATTTGGTGGCAAAAGTCAAAAAAATGGCCGAGATATCCACATAAGTTAAAAAAAAAACATTTATGCCATTATACAGCTTACCAGCATTTCTTCAGTTCGTGGTCGGCTTTGAAGAGTGCAGACGTGTTCCCTGTCCACCGAAGATCGTCGTGCTGGGCTCTGGAAGTAAGTATGGGGTGAGGGGGGTGTGGGGAGGCAGGGTGCACAGAAGGTGGGTGCAGGTTGGGGAAGGGGCTGCTGGACTCAACAAGGGACCATTTTTTGTTTTACAGGTTAAACAAAAACCAAAAAAACATTGTGGGACTTTTTTTTTTTTTACAGGGGCATTTGGCATGCTGGGGTGGGCTGCCAGCATGCCACCTGAGTGTTTTTTTGGGGGGGCTGTAGCCGACGGGGGATTGGGCACCCCCACTGGCCATACAGTGTTGGGGGGTCACATGAGCTGAGGGGGATTGGGCACCCCCTCGGCACACAAGAAATGAGGGGGTACATTATGCTGATGGGGATTGGGCATCCCTGTTGGCAAATTATCTTAGGAGGGGGCATGCTGACAGGGGGACTGGGCACCACCATCGGTGAGTGGGGGTCGCATGAGCCGAGGGGACTGAGCACCCCTCGGCACACAAGAAATGAGGGGTACATTTGCCGGCCGGGGTTGGGCACCCCGTCGCCAATCTGGAGGGCATGCCGTCAGCTTTCAGGGGACTGTAAAGGCAGTGGCTGTCCCTCAGCTTCTGTGGGGACTGTGAGAAGCTGATGGGGAAGCCACCGCCATGTTGCTTGATCAGACTAGGCAAGCCGTGGTGGCTGCTGCAATCAGGGACCGCTCCGTGGCTCCTGATCGCGGTAGCTTATTTCTCTCAAGGTGGTGCACGTTTCTTAACTGCTCACAGACAGCATGCTATGCGATTGGCACCATAGAGCCCAGCCTCAAAAAGCAGTGGCACCATTGGCTACAGCAGAACCACACCTCCGAAACCCACTTCTCCACTGAAGCAACCACAATATGTTGTCTGCGCGTGCAAGACAACATAAAAAACAATCTTTTTTAGAACAAGATAATTCCTTGTCTATATTAGCAGTGTTTTCATGTTCATTAATAGGCATGTCCTAGCAGATAGCTAGACAAATGGGCAGACTAGGTGGGCCTGTTGGTCCTTTTCTGCCATCCCCCTTCTATGCTTCTATGTTGCAGAAAGTGGCAAGATGTTGCTAGCGCATTCAGGTGTTTCAATCTGTTAGCAGTTTTTGTGTAAACACTGTGTGTGTGTGTGTGTGTGTGTTGGGGGATTGTAACTCCATGGTACTTTCCCCTGTGCTTTATGTAAGATTGTAACATGGCAATTACTGTTAGATGCAATGGAACTTACTCATTGAATCAAATGCAACATCTGACCCAAAAGGTACCGTGCATTAATTCCCAGGATATAACCTGCTGTGTAATACCCGTAACAACCACATATAAGAACAGCATTTTGTATGGGAGCGCTCTTACTAAGAAACACAGAGTAAAGTATAAAAATAATCACTCTACGTCCTACATCTCTTGTAGCTGCTTCTCTGTCTCTGCCTCCACAGTGGCACCACTGTATGCTGCAAAATAAATAGGGAATCCCTGTAAATATCCTACCCACCCACCCGCCAGTGGGACCTCGTACAATAATGCAACAAGTGTTACAGCAGCAGTAACTATATCGCGATCAAGCTGCAAAGTAAGATAGGGCAGAAGAAATAGGAATCCTCATGACTGCAGGCAGCCACCCCACTGACGTGTAGGCAGAGGACCGATCAGTGTGTCCGTCCATAGGAAGAGACAGGGAAATCAGCAGTAATTACTCTGCCTGTGTCTTACTCACTGTCGCTATGACTTTCTCTTGTGCAATGCAGCAATAACTATCCTTGTTACTTACTTCTACTGAAAATACATTCTGGCCAGAATATCAATATTTGCATACATGTACAACCAAGTGAGATCGCATAGTCAATTCAATTCAAAGCTTATTTTACCAGGATAACACCACTGAGACAACTCATTTGTGAGGAGGTCCTTGGGGGACATAAGTACAATACAAAATACAGAACAGTTACAGTGGTACAATACAAATACAGCTGAGATACCATATATAAGAAAAGCAGACAAAATGAAGTTAACTAGGTACAATACTGAATAGCAAAATGTTTCCAAGTCTAATACAGGTGCCTATACAGGTAAAGTTAGTTGAGTACAACAATTATGAAAAATGATAGGTGCAAAACAAGTAAATTGGAACAATAGAAGGGGACATAGACGCAAGGTCAAGGGATTTTATAGCAATAGAGGATGGTCCAAGGCAGAAGAAGTAATACAGGTTACAGAAATATAACAGGAGGGGGAGAGGAGAGCAGGCGTGGGGGAAGGAGGGGATGAAGAATGCAGAAAACTAAGAAGCATCAAGGGGGGGAGACACGAGGGGGTGGATGATATACAAGTGCTTAGTACTAGTGCTGGATAAGGGGAATAGAGGGGTTGGAAACAAACTGGGCCAGAGGGGAAGTGGGGGAGTAGGGGAGGATTCAGTGCCAGTAGTCAGAGAGAATATACATAGTTACAGTAAGCAAGTTCAAGCATAGCAGTTACATTCATCCTTCAACATATGCCCAGTCAAGGACTTGAATGTACGGATATATGCAAGTATTTGTACTTTTCCCATAATACATTAGTGAATCAGAACTAGAAACAATAGAAATGAGGAACAGACCAGTGTATAAAGAAAAACAGGTAAATGGGTTTGAAATATTTCTGTGTCACATAATAGAAAACATCATGTTCAAAACTATATACAAACAGCAGTCACAATGTAAATATATATTGACTTGTAAACGTGCACGCGCACTGTCGGACATTAACATGTATTTAAAAGTGAAGAGTTGAACAGCAAATAATATTGTATCAAACAATACTGTCAGTTGCTGTTCATTTTTTTCCCCCTCATGTAAATCAGTTCTAACATTAGAGATCTTGCGCTTGCCATGTTACAAGCACATTAATCCACTCGAAAGGAGGCATTTACTTCAGAATTAATGCATGGTTGGGACCCCCCCCCCAACCAAGCATTAATCCCTAATAAATGCCTGCTTTCTTGTGGATTAATGCTTACTTCACTATTTCCAGTGACAAATGTGTAAAACTGCCTTTGGAACACTGTTCCAGAAGATACTGTTCCATTTGTTCATTTCATACAGGGAATTGTTGGTAGCTGTAGTGGTCATTTTACAAGCCAATTAACAAAGTAGGTGATCTGATGCCTTTTCGTGGACCAACATGTAATTTTTAGAAGACAGAGAGGCTTGCCAACCTCCAAATGTCTAAACTGAAACTTATTATTAATCTTGTGGACATGAAAATAATGGACTCAGTAAGAGACTTTGTTTTCATGACCCATTACACATTTTTTTTTTTAACATGTCACTATTTACGCCGGCTGTGGCGTCTAACCGACGGGGGCATCCAGCTGCTGGCCCTGCCCGCCAGGAGAGCAGCAGGCTCACTCGCATGATGGGGGGGTACCAGTACGGCCGTCGCCGACCTGCTGGAGGGCTCCCCTTACCCTATCACATCAGGCTGGCCCCGGACCCCCCAGCATGATTCCACGACAGTTCTCCCGGCACCACAGGGCAGGCCCATCAGGCTGCTCGGTCACGCCCAGCCACTTTTTCCTCCAGGTTTTCTCCCCACAGGGAGTGCAGACATACAATGACATCCACGCGACATACCTGCAGACATCCGCAGTGCTCCCCCAGTCACACTCAGCACATGCGGTGCCTCTGCGCATCCCCAGGGCTGCCGCAGTGCAGTGTAGTTCCCAAGTTTCACCTTCAGGACTAGGAGAGCTGTCTCCGACGCCAATCCTAGTCCTCCCCTACCAACCCCCAATGACCCAAGCTCGTTCCCGAACCCAGGTTGCTGGTGTTGCGCGAGGTGTGGCATCCAGCGCCTCAACCCTCACGCCACCGGGCCAGCAACCCATTATACATTTTAACTGACAACTGCATAATTTGCTGTTTGGTTCAGGTGTATCTGTATGTACCGTATATTTATACACAGACATTCACATTTTCTATTTTTTTATGTGTTTTTTACTTTGCCACAGTTCCGGTGAAATGTCTGTACATACTTTTTTATCTACATGTGAATGTGTTTTTAGTCAGCATTCCAGTGTAGCATAGATATAGTTAAATTTTTATTCTCTCTTTCTCCCCTCCTCATCAACATTGGAACTGACGCTGTAGCCCTGGGTTTCATTACATTACAACAACGTTTTTTTTTAACTTATCACCTACTTTGCTCTTCCTTCTCCTCACACACTCACATTTCCTTCTCATGCCACTGCCTTCTGGGTTGCATTATTTAAGCAATAAGACAGGACAGGGTGTGAGTAGTTGGTGGAATAATGGCACACCTCAAGTGTGTTGTAAGGCATGGGGCATTGCCAAGTGCCTTCAATCACCTGAGAAGTACCATTATCCCACTACAATGCACACCCTGGAGTGTGTTGTTGCAGTTATAAAATGGGTCCAATATATATATTTTTTTGAGGGTGGTGAAAAAATGCACCAAAATCAAAAAAGAAACATTTGAATGACTTTAAAAAAAGTTCATCCACCCTGGCAAAATAGTCTCAGCATATCCCAACACTCACATGCTATCTCAGGTTCAACTATTATGCACAGAAAAATACATGCATTTTTCATTAGGTCTTAACCCCTCTGTTTTCCCCAACCCACCCCCATTTACTCATTTACTCACTTTTCTTTCTTCTTCTTCTTCTTTATATTATTCCCTCCCTTTTCCATATCTTGTTTATTTTCTGTCTTTTCTACATTATAAAAATGGAATTTTTACTATGGATGAAATACAAGAATTCAAATATCTGCTCAGTTCTACTGGTAGACTGTTTACACCAAAATCACACAACAGAAGGCCTCGGATAAATGCAGGACTTTTGTTTGATCTGTAGCAGGTTAAACAGCACATATGTCCCTAGTTAGCAGGTGAAGATAGAAGGTTTTTTTTTATGGTTAGCAAAGAAACAGCATGAATTAAAACTGTAAGTACTGCAGTACTTTCTTTTTTTAAGTTATCACCAGGATTAGGCTCAGGGTCACCGTTTCCTGCATGACAGAAGAAACTAACTCCCATTGAAATTCCATTGTTTCCTGCTGTAACTCTGCTGAGGCCTGCTGTAGAACTGGGCTTAATCCTGGAGAGCTTTACTGTATGCATATGTGTGTGTAAAAAGAGGATTATGAGGGCAAGTAACATTTACTTATTATTATTTTTTTAATTTTAGGCAGTTCTATTTTTAGGACCCAGCTAGTGAGTAAAGGTGACAGCCATGTTTGTGATGGCAGTCAGAGATGTGTGGTTAGTATGGATTTTAGAGTGGAGAAGCTGCTGGATCTTTATCCAGTGTTGTTGTGCTGAGATAACAGCACTGGCAAAAAAGGCTCATAGCCAATCAGGTTTCATCATTTTTAAAATCCGTTTTATAATTAAACAATAAACCACAACAGGGCGTGAGTTATGCTAGAATTTACTCATGCCTGGTGTGGTTCGCTCATAGATACACAAGCACCACATACTGCTCAGTTTCAACCAATTCTAATCTACTCAATAGCCTGATTACCCAACCAACTATACCTGGTGACTGCATTATCTGGTGAATATATACCTAATTAGCATTTTGTAGATGCACATCAAGTACACCTTCTGACTACATCTCTGGGCAAGGAGTACAATTCACTGAGGCATATCAAATTAACAATGCTATACACAAATCCACTAACCTCCTGACTACACCTCTAGTCAAGATGTACACCTCAGGGGTGTGTATCTAATTAGCATTTTTAGATCTACATCAAGTAATCATCTTACCTACATCTCAAGTGAGGGTCACCTAATTAGCATTTTTAGATGCCATCTGCTACACTTAAATGACACTGGAACATCACTGTTCTTGAAGCTCATGTACTGTATACCTCTCAGACAGTAGTGCAGATGTGGGACACACTTCGATGTGCACTAAGATATGTACCTTATCTAAACCTTAGCAGCACGTCAAATACATCCCAGTTGCATCACGGGAACTAAGCTGACTTCAGACTGGTTAAAAAAATGGACACTGTTGGTGTTCTTCCTGTACTGAGCACTACCAACTTGCAGCCTTCATCCTCATTTACACATCATTCTCATCTCATTTACACATTTACACATTTACATGTGATGGAGTGGCTCTCACTGCGGATCCTCCATGTGCTGAGGGTTCAAGTTAGCCTAGACGTTTGGTGCTTCACCTGGACACGGATTTGGTGTGTCACCTAAGGGATGGCCATACAAGTATCCTAGCCCCTTCCCCAAAAAGGATGGCAGTTCAGTTATTTTACCATTTTAAACTCTTTGAGCAAACTGGTTTGAATAAATTAAAACAGTTCAGCATGTTAATTATTGAGGAAGGAGAGTCATAATGAGTATACTTACAGTAGAATTAGCATGTCAGGGAGGAACATCACTTGCTTGGGGTGCCAGAGGTGTCTGCCAAAGGAGGCTTTCCTCTTCCTGGTGCCAGAGTACATGAAACCTAATTGTAACACTATTTTTTAATTTATTGGACTTTTCTCCCTTGATTCACCCAGCTGGCCCTTCTCTCATCTGTACCCCCTACTCTCCACCCCATCACCGACCTTCTCTGGGACTTGCCCCACCTGTTAGTCCTCCCTGGCTTGTTCCTCAAGCAGAGGTGAAAGGAGGCCTCAGAAGGAACTCTAGCTTGGTTCAGAGGTGGGTGCCTTGGTTGGTAGTTTGGGGCCTGCAAAGAGAGGGCAACTTCATGCTGCTTCATCCCTTTTTATGTTTGCTTGCACACATGTGCAAGAAACATAGTGCCATTATCCGAGTTTTTGTAGGTGTAGCACCCTGTCTTCCAATTCAGTCAGTATTTGCAGGCGTGGCCACAGTTCACCAATGAATACTGCAGCTGTCTATAACAGCAGTGAAATGCAGTGGTATACAGCTGAAAAGGAGAGATCGCTTCAGTGAGCAGTGATAAGATAGTGATTAGCATATTGCTGGCAATCCTGCTTGTATCGTCTCTGCTTTCTCTTCCTGGAACATAAATTCAGTTTGAAGAGAACTTTTCCTAGGACTATCTTTCTGGGAGGAGGCAAGTGACTAAAATGACATCCTTGGAATGTTTCCAAAAAAATATCTAATTGCCATCCTTGGAATGTTGAGTCAGAGCTCAGGGTAGGAGTGGCATTGACAAAAGCAGGAAAACAGAACCCCAAAGAGAGTGAAAAAGTAGATACAGTTGTCATCTGTTGGCACACCTGATCAGTATTGTAATCATATTCCCCAACCCTCTGAGTGTCTCTGAATAGCGCTCCCCCTGCCCGCTGCACACAGTATGGCTGACAGGGGTGCCCAATGCCCCGTCGGCTCTGCGCTCCCCCCCCAGAGTTCTAGGTGCCACGCTGGGGGCCCACCCCAGAGTGGCATAAGTGAGAATGGCGATCGGGGTGCCCATCCCTCGTCAGATCAATTAAACCCCCCAAAAGCAACAGACTTCCAGTTGCCAAGCTGGGAGTCCACGGCAGCGTGGCACATGTCTGTATGGCCGATGGGGGTGCTCAATCCCCCATCGGCTCCACTGACACCCCCCAAAGAAAAATCTTCCAACTGCCATGCTGAGAGCCCACCCCAGCATGGCACAAGTCCCGCGCCATCTTCCTAAAAAGAAAACAAACACCTGAAAAGAAAGGTCCCTCGTTGATTGTCTTGCCCCCCAACCCGCACCCACCCTCTCGCATCTACCTCCCCACACCCCACCTCACCCCATACTTACCTCCAGAGGCTGGATCGAGATGATCTTGCGTGGACCGGAACACATCTGCACTCTTCAGAGCTGACTGCAAACTGAAGAAATGCCGGTAAGCTGTATAATGGAATAAATAGGGTTGTTTCAACTTTGATACATATCTCAGGCATTTTTGGAATTTTGGCACCAAATTTCAACATGGGTTTTAGGACCCCTCCTCATGAATTCTTGCACATGGCATTAATCAGCCCTAAAAGGTGATTTTACGGTCACTACGCAGAACCACCTTTTGGGACTGATTTACTAAATGACAGTGTCACAGTTCATGAGGTAGGCCCCCAAAAACCCTATGTTGAAAATTTGGTGAAAAAATTCCCAAAAATGACTGATTTACGAGTGTGTGTTGCGCAGTTCCTACGCACACTCGTAAGTTCAAAATTTGTAATATTTTCACTCCAGATTTTCAACATTGCCATTTTACCACACCTCCTTATGAGCAGTACAGCTGTCATTTTTTACATCTTGCCCAAAATGTATTTCCGCGGCATGTAGCGCAGACAGTGCGCAGAGACGGGGTGAGAAATCAATGTTCAGGACAGATTAAGAAAATCACAGTGACACTGTTCATGAGCAGAGGTCTTAAAATGGCTATGTTAAAAATTGGTGACAAAAATCCATAAATGACTGCATTACGAGAAAGCAATTGCTCAGTTTCCCACACACCCTCGTAGTTCATGAATTTATAATATTTTCAGTCCAATTTTCACCACTGCCATTTTTTTCCATCACTTCCTTATGAACAGTACAGCTGTCATTTTTCACACCATGGCAAAATGTGTTTCGACTTCCAGCAGAAATGCGTGGTCGCTGTGGGAAATCACTGTTTGGGACAGATTAAGAAAATCACAGTGACACTGTTCATGAGCAGAGTCCCAAAATGCCTGTGTTGACAATCTTCTGTAAAAATCCCCAAACTAATTACATTACGGTGTGCGTTGTACAGTTTCTACGCATGCTCGTGACTTCACCAATTTTTAAATATTTTCACTGCAGATTTTCAACATTGCCATTTTTACACCTCCCATGAACAGTACAGCTGTCATTTTTCATATCCTGTTCAAATGTGTTTTCGCGAGCTGTGATGCTAAATGCATGTAGTCGCTGTGCAAAATCAGCTTTGGCTAACAAACTGATATTGCCACTGTTCATGAGGTGGGGGTCACAAAACCATGTTGAAAATTTGGAGTGAAAATATCAATGAATGCCTGGAGCGTTAGGGTGACTGACCATAATGCCCCACCCTGTTAAGACTGACAGGCATCAGGGGTGTGACTTGGGATTGTCGCCTGTACTGCTCATACCATTCCACCCTCATCCAAACCCTGTAGCCAGTGAGAGGCATCGAGGTGTGCCTTGGACTCTCTGGCCCCAAAGTTCACCCCATTCTCCTGTACAGCATCCATCTCACCGTATTTCCTGATGGAATGGGGTGAACATAGGGGCCAAAGACCCCAAGGCACACCGTGACACTTGTCAGTGTCTGCAGGGTAGGGTGTGGTGAAATGACGTGGCCATTATGCCTGATGACCCAAAGGCACACCCCAATGCCTGTCAGTATCTGCAGGGTGGTGGTGGGGTTGGCTTCAGTTCAATACTTCATTGCCATTCCTATTATGCAGCTCTGTAACTCCTACACTACCAATGCCAATGCCAGCAAGCAAACATTTGGCATTAACAAATGCTTGTTTCTCTTTGTTCTCCACAGGACCCTGCCACTGGACTCAGTGATTCATAAATGCATATGCACATCAGTGCACATCAGAGTCGGTCAGCATCAATCAGCCCTCCCTTTTGCACCAGCTCCGCAACATCACCACCTCTGTTGGCATCACAACCAGTAGTGCTAGCTCCGTGCCAGTGGGCCAGCCTGGTACCACTTTATATGAAGGCTACAACTATACTCATAACACTGTAAGTTACATCAGTCTGGGTGAAGGAGGTGAGGACAGTGGGCCCCTGTTTTTTTTCTGTCTGGCATATTCTATGCTCCCACTGAGCAAAACTATCCCATATATGATTGCATGTTTCAGTAACATAATGTATGGGCTGTTTAGCAATGAAGAATGTCACTTCTTACCACCCTCAGAGGAGTTTCAGTCTGACTCACCTGCACAAGCTGAAATGCAAAAGAAATTTACCATGAATACTACTTCAGCATTAGTAGGGAGGAAGCTGGTGTACTTAAATGCTAATATTTTCCACACATACAGAGGTGTACTTGAATTTGTTATACCCCTCACTGACATCACAGGGGAGAAGTGTTCACACAGAGGGGCAAGGTTGGAATAGTCAAAAGAGAAATATTAGAAGATACCAATTATCAGGTGTATTAAGCTGCTGTATGTAGCTCCCATGAAACCCTTCTGTCTGCAGACCTACTGTTGCAGTGGAGATATTGGAACAGAAGGCTAGGCACACCACAGTACACAGCAGATAATAAAGCATTTCAGCCTTTGTCAAGGCTTCAGCAGAGCAAAGTTTAAATGATCCATTTTGTGTGTGTTTTCAATCTCCAATTAAAACTGAAAGGCTGGCTATTTCAAATCATATGATTTATGTATGAATTTCAACTGCTCATTATGCTGGCATTGGATGTACAGTCTGCAGGTGTGTCAAACTATCCTCAGCTAACACACTGTAAGTTATCATTTGCCTTCCTGAGGTCACACAACAGTATCTACATTCATTAAACTTTAAGGCTGTTCCACAGTCTGCACAGACAGAGGTGTTTATATAAGGATGCTCAGAACTGGTTGATTCTGATAGGAATGTTCAAGAATTTCGGAATTTCCGATTCCAAATCCAATTCTTACCCAAATTTGAAATCAGATTCAGATTTAGAATCCCAATTACCAAATCATAAATTCCAATGTAAAAACATGTGTTAGCCTTTAATTTTGGAATTAACATTTTCAGACTGTAATTCCAAAAATCTTTATTTCAAAGATTGGGTCAGAATCTAACGAATCTGATTCCTTGACTTGGAATCTGAGCAAACATAGTTTTTAAAGGAGAAATGCAGTCAAAATTTACAAACAATGAGCGCTATGCACAAATGAGTGCAGGTACATGCCAAAGATGCATACCCCGACTGCGCAGCTGCACACCTGTGGACAGGTGTGCACTGGCTGGTTTCACCTACCAGCCACCACCTGTCTGCAGCCCCACTGCCCAGGTGTGCAGGTCTTTGCAGGGTGGCCGGGGTGGAGTCATAGATCCAGGTGGGCATCCAATAGGTTGACTGACCGGGTTCGAGTAGTGGATCCCTCATGCCCATGAGGCAATATGAATGGGCACCTGCTAGATCCGCGGCAATGCTGGCTGGCAGGGTGGATGGGCACCCACCTAATGCCCAGCACCACCATTCCCACCGGCCCTGTAGGCAGCGGCAGCATAGGGGTCGAATACCAGTCCCTGCAACTGGCGGGTGATATCCATGGGGTTCGCAAATGGTTATGGCAGGGTCCCGGCTGCTGTAACCTGTGCCTCTTGTGCCTGGCACTATACTCTTTGTGCATGCCATATAGTGCGGCACACCTCCAGAATACTGACGTGTTGCAGTCTCGCATTGGCTGGGGAGCAACTGTGTGCCTGCCTTGTGCCCCATTGGTGAATGCTGCAAGGGGTCCACAGGACCCCTGCTCCATAGCATTCATGCATATTGATACCCCGGTTTATGTGCTGCGCTAGTATCGCGGGGACAGCTCCAATATGTTAAGTCAGTGTTTTGATTTGTTTGTGTAGTCCTGGTGCACTCTTTCCTTTCTATACTTTAAGGATTTTTTTTTCTAAATTTGCCTACTTGATTTATGACCCTTGCAAATCTCTATGTCTGTTTGTTTTATTGCCTTTCCTTTTCCTACAGTGCTTCCTGTCCCATGTGATAGTGACTCATTTTCCTACTCAGAATATGTTTGTATGTATAGGAACATAGAAAATGATGGCACCATAAGACCCATGGCTCATACAGTCTGCCAAGTTCCCTATTTAGCCCCGGAATCTACCAACACTCCAGGGTCCTAGTCCTCCCCAACCCCCCCAGTGGGGTTGGGGGTCATATTGCCTATGTGAGAGAACCTTGGGTTTGAAGTCAATGAGGCACTTAAGCTCCAGATCAGTGGATGTTGAGACTGGTGTGAAGGTTAAATTCTCTGCCTACTCTGTAGGGAAGAGGGAAGCCATCTACAGCACACAAACATGTTTGCTAGCTGGCTATGGAGCTATACTGCCATTGGCTATGGAGGAAGCAGCTATTTTGCCTTGATGTGTCCCTTTTTGCTCTAGGTTCCCTCATCTTCTGTCCTGAATGATGGGGCCAACACAGCTGTACCCTACCTTCAGCTAGGAGGGTGGGTGAGTGTGGCCCTCAAAGCTTATCCCAATGCACTTAACTCTGCGATGTGCCTTCCCCAGTTGGCTCTGCATGTGGGACTCTGCAGCTTTCCTGTAAGCCCCCCATCCCCAGCTGACAGCTTGATGGATGTTCTGCTGCCACAACACTGTGCCAGCCTGCAAGCAGAACCACTGTACCACCCTGGAAACAGATAGTTTTGCATCTCAACTGAAAACTGTTGCGGGATGGCAAGGGATTGGGATTAAATAATCTGTTCAATACTAAAAAAGGTCACAGACAATTATGTGTTGATAAATTGAGCTTTGAAGAAGAAGAAGTTTAGATTCATCTCTTGCTACTGTACATTAACACCAAGCCTTATACATCAACATACATCAAAAATAGAAACATTTCAGCTTATATTTCCTATATTTTCTGCATTAGAATTCCATTTTTATGTTAATCATGCACACAAGAGCATTATATTCATCATGCGTGCAAGCACAGATGAACATGTTGATATGAGAGTTGCTAGAGAGAGGTGTGAGAGGTGCCTGCCCAATGCCCAGCGGTGCTGCAGGGCCCAGTCTGTGGCCGGCAAATCAGAAGACAGTGTTCTGATGACACTGGCTTGCTGAGAGAGCTAGTCTCAACAAACATTTCAAAGGACAGAGCCGACGCTGCGTACGGCTTTGTCCTTTGAAATGTGAGCCCTTCAGCTGCGGCTTAGTGTGTCTTTCCTTGTTAAACAATGCCCCCTTTCCCTGCTGCTGCTTAGTGTGTTTTTCCTGGTTAAACAATTTCCCCTTTCTCTTTCCAACACAGGGATGCCCACTCCCGGTGTCGGATGCACCCCCCAACCCATCTATATTCCTACATGACATCGTGGTGCCCAATCCCCTTGTCGGCACCCCCTCCCCACCACTATTGTGGCACACTGGGAGCCCACACTAGTATGTCTAAATTTATATTTATTTTTTACCTGTAAATGAAGAAAACCTTCCCTTGTGGTCTTTTTTTTGTTTTTACTTGTAAAATTAAAACAATCCTCGTTGTCTCCCCATCCTCCTCCCCATCACGACTCTCCCTCTGCATGCCACCTCCCTCCCCTTCACCCTTACTTACCCTCCGGGGTCAGCGGATGTGATATTCTGTGGAGCAGGACACATCTGCACTCTTCAAACCGACAAACTGAAAGAATGAAAGGCAAGCCTCGTATAATGGGAGTCAATGTGGGTTTCAGCTTATGATGATATCGCAGCCATTTTTGGAATTTTGGACCCAAATTTTCAACATGGGGTTCTTGGGACCTCACCTCATGAACATAGTGCTGTCATTTGTTTCTCAGTCCCGAAAGGTGATTTCACGTTAAGCTGTGCCAAATCACTTTTGGGACTGATAACTCAAGCAGATGCCACTGTTTATAGTGGGGTCTAAAACTATGTTGCAAGGTAATTAGAAAAATAAAAAATACTATAGTCTGGCGTTCATTTAGCAGTTTTCTCGCATGCTTCATTAACTTCACCAATTTTTATATTTTCACACCAGATTTTTAAACATTGCCATTTTCACACCTCCTTATGAACAGTACAGCTGTCATTGTTCACATCCTGCCTGAAATGTGTTTTCACACCAGTTGCTCAGAATGGCACGGTCACTGTGCAAAATGAACTTTGGGATGGATCAACAAAATCACAGTGCCACTGTTCATGAGGTGGGTCCAAAAACCTATGTTGAAAATTTTGTGAAAAAATTCAAATAATAATGACATTCAGGTGTGTGTGTTGCACAGTTTCTATGCACACTAGTAATTTTTGCCAGTTTCTCATATTTTCCTCTAGATTTTCAACATTGCCATTTTTCACACATCCTCATGAACAGTATAACTGTCATTTTTCACATCCTGCCCAAAATGTGTTTTAGCACCTGTGGCGCTGAATGGCATAGTCAGGGCGTGAAATCACCTTTTGGGATTGAGTAATGAAATGATAGTGCCACTGTTCATAAGGTGGTGTCCCAAAAAGCCCATGTTGAAAATTTGGAGTGAAAATACTAATAAACATCTGGGGCATTAGGGTTTCCAACTGTAACACCCCCTTCATCCTGTAGAGACTGACAGGCATCAGACATGTGCCTTGGGGTCATCGGCGGTAATGCTTGCACCATTCCACCCCCACCCCCAACCTGCAGCCAGTGACAAGCATTGGGGTGTGCCTTGGAGTGTTTGGCCCAAGCGTTCACCCCATTCTCCTGTACTGCACCCATCTCAGCTTATTTCATTATGGAATGGGGTGAGCGTTAGGGTCAAAGACCTCAAGGCACACCACGATGCCTAACAGTGTCTGCAGGGTGGGGGTGGAATGGCATAAGCGTTACGGCGATGACCCAAAAGGACACCCCTTATGCCTGTCAGTCTCTGCAGGGTGGGGATGGGGCATTTGGGTTTGAAACCCTAATGCCTCATTAAGGAAGTAAATCAGGGAGGAATGTTTGATGTCACCTACCTTGATTTCAGCAAAGCCTTTGACAACGTCCAACATAGAAGACTGATTAACAAGATGAGTAGCCTGGGGCACAAGCTGATAAACTGGGTTTGAAACTGGCTGACAGACAGGAGGAGGAGGGTGGTGGTAATGGGATCCAATCTGGGGAGAGGGGATGACCAGTGGGGTACCTCAGGCATAAGTCCTGGGACCAGTCCTGTTCAACGTCTTCATTACAGACATTGCGGATGACACCAACATCTGTAACGGAGTGAATATTCCAGAAGGATTGGAGAAAATGTGCAGGGACGTGGAGAGGCTTGAAAAGTGGCCTGAGGTGGCAACTGAGGTTCAATGCAAAAGAAGCCCAAATAATTCACCTGAGAAGAGGAAACCTGTGGAGAGTTACTGGATGGGGTGGGGTGCTGATGATCACCAAGGAAGAAAGGGACCTAGGAATTACCAGTTCTGATGATCAAAGGTGCCAAAGTAGAGCACAAATGTTGCAAGGTCAGCCAATATCATGCTGGGGTGCATAGGCAGAGGTATCACTAGCAGAAAGCACGAGGTGGTGATATCATTGTACAATGCACTAGTGAGGCCTCACCTATAGTACTGTGTGCAGTTCTGGAGGCTGAAAATGTGCAAGGCCATTGACAGGGTGGAGGCAGCCCACAGAAATGCAACTAAGATGGTACATGGCTTACAACACAAAACACATCAGGAGAGATTAAAAGGACCTCAGTATGTACTTATTGGAGGAAAGGAGGGAGTGGAGGAACATGATAGATACGTTCAAGTATCTCAAGGGCATAAACATGGTGCAGAGGTGGACATCTTTCAATACATCAGACACTGAAAACTGTCCTTCATTATCCACTGTGTAACCCCACTCCCCTAAACAGTATACAGATCTTAGATCTAGGATGGGTTGCCACTCCCCTGTCTTTTTGGGGATAAGGAAGTACCTGGAGTACAGACTTTTGGGTAGGAACTCTCTCTGTGGCTCTTAAGGCCAGAAGAGATGAAACCTCTGCCTCTAGGGCAAGGGTTTCGGAGAGACCTGCAGGTGGAAAAGATCTGGCTCTCATCTTCGGAAATTTTTTGGAGCTGAGAACCAGTCCCTGGCTTACTACTTCCATGACCCACTTGTTTGAAGTAACAGACATCCAGTCCTGGATGAGTAAGCCAGCCTGCTTCCTACAGGAGATGGGAGGTGACCGGGCAGACCCATCAGGGTATCTGCTTGGCAGAGGCCTTAAGCTGAGTAGTGGATGTAGCCATGCTCATCCCCCTTCTGCCTCTCCCTCTGAAGAACCCCCTCTGTGAAAAGGGAGAAGAGGCCTGTGCTTGGTAGAAAGGCCTATGAAAAGGCCTGCCCCTGCCCCTAGATTGCTGCCTTTGAGGAGTTGCCTGCCTCTCCTTGGCCTGAGCACTCCTGTAAGTGATCCTGTACTCATCCATTTTGTTCATGTAATTCTCTGTCTGCTCCCCAAACAGAGAATTACCTACCTCAGGAAAATCCATGGCCTTAGCCTGGGTGTCCTGTGAGAGGCTAGTACATCTGAGCCAAGCCATCCTCCGAAGAGCCGCAGATGTAGCCATGACTCTTGATGACACATCATTGGAGTCCACAGCAGCATGAAATTGTACCTTTGATGCCTCAATCCCATCAGCAGCCACCTCCTCCAGCTCCTTGGCCAGCTGGGGGGAGGCCTGTTTAGCCAGTGCCAGTACAGTGTCCCACCCGGTATTCTGGTACCTGGCTGTATAGAACATATAGTTAGCCTGCCTGAGTCCCAAGGAGGGTGCCACGTACTGTTTCTTAACCATGGCATCCGTCTTCCTGGAGTCTTTGTCTGGGGGGTGTGAAGCCAAGGTAAAATTTGCCTTGTCACAGGCTGCAGCCTGCACTACCCCAACATAGCTGCATTGCTGGTATAAAAACTCCATATCCGAGCCTGATAAGGTGTACCTCTTATCCATCCTTCTGTCAACAGGAGGTACAGAATTAGGAGACTTTAGGATTTTTTGTGTCTGCTTCCCAAAGGACTTATGAAGAGGAACAGACTCTGGGATGTCCATCATTTCAACAAAATCAGGCTCCTCCTGATCCTCCACAGCCTCCTCCATAGGAAGCTGGAGAGTTTCGGCCACTTGTCTGTAAAACAGATAGTGGGGAGGGGACTCAGATAGTCTAGGAGGGGAAACGCCAGAAGGTCTGTCTGGGGAGATGTCCGGTTTCATAGGCACATCCAGACTTTCACCATCATCACCATCATCCTCAATATCCCCCTCCTCCTCAAACTCTGGTTCATAAAATTCTTCAGGGGTATAGTCTTGAACCGGGGGAGCCGACCGAACCGAACCCCTGCCAAAAGGTGCCGGATCGGTCAGAACCGGGTGAAGCGATTCAACAATCCGAATCACTCTGGCTATTTCCTCGGTGGTCAGAACATGAATCTCTGGATCCGAACCGGTCAATTTCTCTTTGCATTTTCTTTTTGTAGGAACCGATCCCTCAGGATCGGCTCTCCTCTTGCCTGAAGAAGTATCGCCCTGGTCAGAGGGCACTCCTTCTGGTTCGGTTGGAACCAAACTGGGCTGGCCATCCAGGTCAGCGGACTTCTCTGCTTCCTTTTCCCTAAGTCTACCTAATCTTTTTTCCAGGGTAGACTTAGGAAAGTTTTTACAAATTTGGCAATCTGTATCGAGGTGGTCAAACCCCAGTCGATAAACACAGGTGGTGTGGGGATCGGCCTTAGCAAAGACCTCCCCACACTCACTGCAGTATTGAAACCCAGTAGGCCCGTTTTTTTTCTTGTTTTTTTTCAGACATGGCAAACCTAACCAAACTTACCCTTTTTTTTGCAACCGCAAGGCAAGACTCCCTTATCGGTTTCTAACCGTGTTGCGGGTATTGGAAAAAAATGTTGAAACACGTATTTTTTAAAACCGATAAGGACTGGTAACCACACACTAAGAAAATAAACAGGAATTTCAATCTAAGAGTTCAGTTCAGCCGAACCGATCGAAACAGAAGTTTACAATTTCCATAATAATCAGAGAAACTATCTAAGTACTCACAGTTGCACAGACAGAGCCTGAACCGACAATGCAGAATTAATTTTGGAATAAAACCGACAACTTTAACCGACTTTGAACTGAGCAGAAGGAGAAATCTCCAGAGCGACTGTTCAGTGAGATGGAGTAAAGAATCTGGCAGTTGGGTTTCAAAGTGCTGCAGACAGAGACCTCAACTGAGCTCGAGCTCAACGTTCTATGCACTACATAGAAAATTAACCCTATACTCTCCGGGGCAGTTTAAAGACTGGGGCTAACTGCAGATTGTCAGAATACAGCAAGACTTCATGTTGTCTGAAACAGGGTGATGACATGGACACCTGCAAAGGTTGTGAACTACGTGCTGTGTCACATGGTTTGCCTGCATACACATGTGATATGTTGCAGCATTCAGAATGGCGCACTGTGTCAGTGGGAAGGAGTGTTGGTATGCCTGCTCCATGGAGTGATGCTCATTGGTGCCCATGTGTACTATGTGCTATGTTTCAATTGAATGGACTGTATAAGTCATACATTGGCACTGAGCGCAAGGGACTAAACAAGTGGTTGTGGAGTGATTTGAACTTGAATAGAACATTACAGTGCAACTGAGGGTAGTGTTGGAATGAATCTTAATGTGTACAATGGACTACACCATGGTGACTGAGGAGGGATCCATAACAGTAGTGCACATCAGAGTGTGTCAGAGATAAAGGTTGGACTGAAGACTGATGAACAGATGGACTAAATCAGTGACTGTGGTGGGATTTGAACCTGAACAGCACTTTACAGTGCAGTAGAGGTTGAGGCTGGACAGACACCAGATCAGTCAATGGACAACACCACTGGCTGTGGAGGGATCTGAACCTGAAATGCACTTCACTGTTCACTACAGTTTGGGGCTCGACTGAGCATGGTAAGGAGCTAGATCTTACAGTGGCTGTGGAGGATTTTAACCTGAAGAACACTTTACAGTGCATCAGATGTTGAGTCTGGACTGACGTCATACGAGTCGATGGACAACACCAGTGACTGTGGAGGGATTCAAAACTGATTTGGCCTTTACAGCGCATCAGGGTTTGGGGCTGGACTGATGCCAGATGAGTTGCAGGCAACACCATTATTTTTTCATTTTAAACAATCAGCAACTGCATATTAGGGAGAAAACTCAAGTGCAGAGCATGAGACAAACATGCTACTGACCCTAACCCACTTATCATCCATAACACAGGGAGCAACATGCCACATAGATTTTAACATAGCCATAATCCGAACATAAACTCTTTAGAAAGTAACAAAGGTGCTGAATTCATGTGACCTCATCTAGTACATGCACAAGAAACACTCTTTCCAATCAGGAATGCAGCGGATCCATAAGATGTGATCACACAGGATGACCAGAAATTATCCCAAAATGAACAAAGTGATAACTATGAACATTTTATCATAAATAAAAATAAAAACAAATAAAGTAAATACAGATTACAAATCAAGGTTTTGACACCAAAATGATGTGAGTATTTTAGGATGAGAGCAGTACCTCCATCTTGAAACTAAGTTTCCAATCACCATGCTCTTCCTGCACCAGTGTGCGCTCTGACTGGTTAATGGAAATAGTGATGTGTACAATAAGCACAGAGAAAGCATGGCAACAGTGAGGATCAATATGACCAAAGGGTGCCACACTACAGAGCTAGGGTGGGTGCAGGTGAGGGCTGCGAGCCCTAACTGAAACATCAAAAAAAAAAAATCACTGTACATTCTAGAGCCCAGAGAGCCACATTCCCTCCAGTGACGGTTGTAAAAAAAATACGAGTCCTTGCTTGAATGCTAAATAAGGATTTAGTCTAATGTTTCAGACACACACATTGAATAGAATAGTGGAAGGCACAACAAAAAGATCTGTGTGCAGGTTCCCTTGTGCTTTGACAACTAAGGCTTCATCAGGGGGATGGTGCCTGCATCTAAGACAATCCCTTTATACCAATTAAATTTAGAATTGATAATGTCAGAAAATCCGACCAATCACAGAGCTCGATTTTTAAATGCAGAAATATTTAGCTCACTTAGTGGTATAAACTGACTAATAGTTATAACAATCATGATATCAGTGACAACATGTTATTGTAGAAAAATACCCCAAAAGACATAAAATAAATACACCAAAAGTGGTGACGGCCAATCGGATTGCTCGAATAAAAAAAAAATATAAGTTATGAAATTAATTTTAGCGTCAACCTGATCAGTTTAACATGTTACACTAAAACAAGATGATTTGTTGTTACAAGACAAACTACTGGCAGAATGAACATAATAAACATTTTTCATAGCACATGCAAAAAATAGTAAATTTATTTACGTATGTATTAAAGCATGTTTTCTCAAAAATAGCCAATGGGAACGCATATTATATTAGGTAAAATCAGTAAGGGTATGATGTCTCCTATTGGCTGGTACAAGTGAATTCATCAAATGTAAACAAATGCTCAAGCTGCACCAAGAGAAAGACATGGACGCCAATCAGCGCCATCAGGCACTACAGCACATGACTTAGGACGCCATATCGTCATCAGGAAAAAGAGGTATGAGTTAACAGTATGTGTCCCCTCCAAATTACACAAACATCACCCTACCCCCCAATAAAAAACTCCCTGAAATCTGATACAATGGTGTTCAGAAAAAATAGAAAACAAGTGATAATTTGAAAGTATGTCACAGGATTCAACTTTAGAGAATATTAGTGATTTAAGAACTGAGACTATTATCCAGGGAATATTTAGCGATCTAGAAATCCTTATGTACCAAGCATTGGAAATCATTTTTATGTTGATTGCGCACGGCGCAATAAACATATTGGGATGGCTTTCTCAGAAGCAGGCTGTGGAGGCGCGCCACTGTTGTAGCCAATGCCCCACAGCCTGCAAAACTATCCTACTTCCACCAATGCTTGTACTGCGCTGCTGGTGACACGGTTTGGAACCTTGCCACCAACTTGTGACAATTCGCTGCTGCAATCAGAGGCTGCCTTGTCATTGCAGCATCAGCCATCTGCTACAATGAGGGCGCGATCCGTCATTGCAAGGCGGAACTTCCAAACCCTGATATTGTTTGTGAACATGGCGGCAGCTTGCCGCCGTTTTCCAAACAATATAACCTCCACCGTGTTAATGTGCCGATGGGGCCCCAATCCCCATTGGCTTCAGTACGTAATGTTGATTGTGCCGACGGGAGTTCCTCCCCATCGGCATTCTATACCAACCCCCGCTTTTATTGTCTGCTGATGGGTGCCCAATCCCGTCGGCATAATCTATGCCCCTTTGCTGTTTGCTGACAGGGTACCCAATCCTCCATTGGCTACTGGCCCCTCAAAAGAAGCAGTCGGGTGGCATTCTAGGATCCCACCAGTGTGCCCAATGCCCTGTGAAGAAAAAAACTGTCCGGCAATGTTTTTTTTTAAACCTGTAAAATCAGAAAACTGTCCCTTGCGGTCTCCTGACCCCCACCACAACCCGCACCCACCCACTCGCACCCTGCCTCCCCATATCCCCTCACCCCATACTTACCTCTGGAGCTCGCACAACGATCTTCAGTGGACCAGGAACATGTCTGCACTCTTTAAAGCCGACCACGAACTGAGGAAATGACGGTAAGCTGAATAATGGAATAAATAGGGTTTTTTTAACCTTAGAGTATATATCTCAGGCATTTTTGGGAATTTTGGCACCTAATTTTCAACATGGGGGTTTTGGGACCCCTCCTCATGAATTCTTGAACTGTCATGGCATTAATCGGCCCTGAAAGGTGATTTTGCGGTCACTGTGCAGAATCACCTTTCAGGGCTGATTAACAAAATGACAGTACCAGTGTTCATGAGGTGGGCTCTCAAAAAGCCTATGCTGCAAATCTGGTGGGAAAAATCCAAAAAATGACTGTTTTATGAGTGTGCGCTGCGCAGTTGGTATGCACGCTCGTAACTTCATGAATTTGCAATATTTTCAAGCCAGATTTTCAACACTGGCATTTTTTCACACCTCCTTGTGAACAGTACAACTGTCATTGTTCACATCCTGGTGTAAATGTTATTCCGCACTTCCGGCGCAGAATAGCTCAGTCGCTGTGGGAAATCAGTGTTTGGGACAGATTAAGAAAATGACAGGGACACTGTTCATGAGTAGAGGTCCTAAAATGCCTATTTTGAAAATTTGGTAATGATACTCCTTAAAATGACTGTGTTACGAGTGTGTGTTGCGCAGTTTGCACGCACGCTCGTAAGTTCGCAAATTTATAATACTTTCACTCCATATTTTCAACATTGCCATTTTCTTACACCTGCTTATGAACAGTGCAGCTGTCATTTTTCCCATCCTGGCCGAAATGTGTTTTCGCACTTATGGCGCAGAATAGAGCGGTCGCTGTGGTAAATAACTGTCCAGGACAGATTAAGAAAATGACAGTGATACTGTTCATGAGCAGAAGTCCTAAAATGCCTGTGTTGAAAAGTTGGTGATGACAACCCATCAGATGACTGTGTTACAAGTGTGCATTGCACACTTTCCACACACCCTTGTAACTTCGCACGTTGTAATATTGTCATGCCAGATTTTCAGCAGTGGCATTTTTTCACACCTCCTTATGAGCAGTACAGCTGTCATTTTTCACACCCTAACTGAAATGTGGTTTCACGGTTGTGGGAGAGAATAATGCGGTCGCTGTGGGAAATCAGTGTTTGGGACAGATTAAGAAAATGACAGTGGCACTGTTCATGAGCAGAGGTCCTAAAATCCCTATGTTGAAAATTTGGTGACGAAACTCCATAACAAGACTGTGTTACAAGCGTGCATTGAACTGTTTCCATGCACCCTTGTAACTTCAAAAATTTGTAATATTTTCATGCCACATTTTCAACAGTGGCATTTTTTCACACCTCCTTATGAACAGTACAGCTGTTATTTTTCACATCCTGGCTAAAATATATTTTTGCACTACTGCCGGAGAAAAGCACGGTCACCTTGGGACATCAGTGTTTGGGACAGATTAAGATCAAACAAATGAGAGGAAGGAGTGACCGAGCTCAACTGAGCTCTGTCGGGACTTCTGCGGATTTGTTTGTGGGCAGAAAAAGGCCCCAACGCAAGAGCCCAGTACAAAAGGGCAGCCTGCAGCACTGGGAGAAACAGAACAAGAGAGTGAGTGAGGGAGGGGAGAGGCAAACTCAGCGGCACTAGTCAGGACTGCTGTGGATTTCTTTGTGGGCAGAAAAAGGCATCAATGCAGGCAGGAGCCCAGTAGAAAAGGCCAGCCTGCAGCAGCGGGAGAAACAGTATGAGTGAGTGAGATGGGGGACTGAGTGAGCTCAACGGAGCTCTATCAGGACTGCTGCAGATTTCTTTGTGGGCAGAAAAAGGCGCCAGTGCAGGCAGAAGCCCTGTACAAAAGGGCCGCTTGCAGCGCCAGGACAAACAGAATGAGCACGTGACAGAGGGAGACTGAGCGACCTCAACAGAGCTCTGCTGGGACAGCTGCGGATTTCTTTGTGGACAGACAAAGGTGCCAACGCAGCCAGTAGCCCCGTACACAAGCGCAGCCTGCAGCGCCAAGAGAAACAGAATGAATGTGTGACAGAGCGGTAGTGAGCGCACTCAATGGAACTCTACTGTGACTGCTGTGGATTTCTTTGTGGGCAGAAAATGTGGCAACACAGGCAGGAGCCCAGTACAAAAGGCCAGCTTGCAGCGCCAGCAGAAATGGAATGAGTGAGTGAGAGAGGGGGAGTGAGCGAGCTCAATGGAGCTGTGTCGGGACTTTTTCAGATTTCTTCTGGCCAGAACAAGTCACCAAGGCAGGCAGGAGCCCAGTACAAAAGGGCAGCCTGCAGCGGCAGGAGACACAGATCAAGCGAGTGAGGGAGGGGGAGTAAGTGAGCTCAACAGAACTCTTTTGGGACTGCTGCAGATTTGTTTGTGGGCAGAAAAAAGCAGCAATGCATGCAGGGGCCCAGTACAAAAGGGCAGCCTGCCGTGTGGAGAACCAGAATGAGCGGTGAGAGGAGGGTGCGCTAGCTTAATGGAGCCTCTATTGTAACTGCTGCAAATTTCTTTGTGTGGCAGAAGAAGATGCAATGCAGGCAGAGCCCAACAGAAAAGGGCAGCCTGCAGCTCTGGCAGAAACGGAATGAGCGAGTGAGAGAAGGGGAGTGAGCGAGCTCAACGGAGCTTTGTCGGGACTGCTACAGATTTCTTTGTGGGCAGAAAAAGGCACCAACAGAGGCAGGAGCCCAGTACAAAAGAGCAGCCTGCAGCGCCAGGAGAAACAGAATGAGTGAGTGACACAGGGGGAGTGAGTGACTTCAACAGAGCTCTGTCGGGACAGCTGTGGATTTCTTTGTGGGCAAAAAATGTGGCAACACAGGCAGGAGCCCAGTACAAAAGGCCAGCTTGCAGCGCCAGCAGAAATGGAATGAGTGAGTGAGAGAGGGGGAGTGAGCGAGCTCAATGGAGCTGTGTCGGGACTTTTTCAGATTTCTTCTGGCCAGAACAAGTCACCAAGGCAGGCAGGAGCCCAGTACAAAAGGGCAGCCTGCAGCACTGGGAGAAACATAATGAGCGTGAGAAAGAGAGTGAGTGAGCGAGCTCAATGGACCTCTATCGTGACTGCTGAGGATTTCTTTGTTGGCAGAAAAAGACGGCAACGCAGGCAGGAGCCCAGTACAAAAGGCCAGCCTGCAGCGCCGGCAGAAATGGAATGAGTGAGTGAGAGAGGGGGAGTCAGCAGGCTCAACAGACCTGTGTCAGGACTGCTGCAGATTTCTTTGTGGGCAGAAAAAGCCACCAAGAGAAGCAGGAGCCCAGTACAAAAGGGCAGCCTGCAGTGCCAGGAGAAACAGAATGAGCGAGTGAGAGAGGGGGAGTGAGCCACCTCTACGGAGCTCTCTCGGGACAGTTGCAGATTTCTTAGTGGGCAGAACAAGGTGCCAATGTAGGCAGGAGCCCAGTACAAAAGAGCAGCCTGCAGCACCGGGAGAAACAGGCTGAATGACTGACAGAGGGGCAATGAGCGAGCTCAACACACCAACACAATCAACATTCGGCATTGACAAATGCTTGTTAATCATGAAGAAGTGGGATTAGAAATGCCAGCTGATCAGGAACCATTTGATGTGCCACCAGGGCAATATTGCACCTCGTGCACAACAATGTAGACAAGTTGCATGGTACTGGCTTGGATGGAAACAGGAATAGACAGAATATGGAAATTACGTACCTACCGTAATTCTTGATCTTCTTGGATGCGTATCCATCACTCATTCACACTAATGGGAACAGCGCCGGAGGCACTAGGACCCATCGGGAGCAAACTTTTTTGTTGGAAGGTCGACGCCTGAGACGGCGCTGCGAGGAGCGGCACCGTGAGCCTCAGCTCGTGCAGTAATGAATATCTTGACATCGACCTTCCAACCGCCTCAGCACCTTTTTTTCCGAGGAGGTGCAGCTAACTAACCTAGGATAGCCTAACTAAAAACCAGACATAAGATAGTCTGGAAGACCTGTATAAGAAGGGTCAACAAAGAAGTCTTCACAGCCTAAAGATCTGAGGGAGTGAAGACCAACAACAGAGGTGAGCTCGGGGGATGGAGGGTGGGCGTGTGAATGAGTGGTGGAGACTCATCTAAGAAGATCAAGAATTATGGTAGGTATGTAATTTCCATATCTTCCTGGACATAAGTCTCCACCACTCATTCACACTAATGGGAGAGTACCGAGCTAATAATCTCCTGAGAGGGTGGCAGGAGAGACCAAGAGCTCGCAGTATTAGGACAGAAGTCCATTAAGGATGGTTCTGCCAAAGGACAGATGTTGTCTGGCATGGACATCCAGGGCATAGTGTTTAACAAAAGTATGCACTGAGCTCCAAGTAGCCGCATTGCAAATATCTACAATGGAAACGTTGCGGATTTCTGCCAGAGATGCCGCTACCGCCCTAGTAGAGTGAGCGTACACTCTGCCCTCCAGCTTAACCTGCACCGTGGAAAAACAGTGGCGCAGGCATGCCACTAGTCATGCTGAGATACACCTAATGGTGACAGGTTGACCCAGCCGGGTCTCACTGAAAGAAATAAACAGTTGTTGAGCTTTACAAAAGTCCTTTGTTCTATCTAGAGAGAAACGCAAAGCTCTCTTGATGTCCAGGGAATGAAGCGAACGTTCTCCTTTATTTTGGAAGTCCGCAAAGTAAGAGGAAAGGACTAAAGGTTGGTTTAGTTGGAACTCCGAAACAACCTTAGGAAGAAATTTAGGATGGGTTCTAAGGACCACTTTGTCTTTATGGAACACAGTATACGGAGGGTCTGTGACCAAGGCATGTATCTCAGAAACCCTGCGGGCTGAGGTAATGGCCACCAGGAAGGCCGTTTTCCAGGTGAGAAATTTTAACTCACAGGTGGCCAGAGGTTTGAGAGGCTTTCGAGTGAGCATGTCTAGTACAAGATTAATGTCCCAGGCTGCGACTGGACGTCTTATAGGAGGTCTGGTATGCAGAATTCCCTTAAGAAACCTCTTAACCACAGGTAAGTGAGCTAGTGACAAGGAAAGTACAGGCTCATGATAAGCGGAAATGGCACAAAGGTGAACTTTGACTGTAGAGTACTGCAGACCTGAATTTGAGAGGTACTCCAAAATGTTATCTGGTGGACAGGAAAAGGGATTTAAAGAGGATTTTGCACACCAGAGCAAAAAACGCTTCCATTTGGTTGTGTAAGTTTTTCTAGTGGCTGGTTTCCGCGCAGCCAAAAGAATATCCAAAACCCTTCGAGAGACATTGAACC
This sequence comes from Neoceratodus forsteri, assembly GCA_016271365.2. Taxonomy (NCBI): domain Eukaryota; kingdom Metazoa; phylum Chordata; order Ceratodontiformes; family Ceratodontidae; genus Neoceratodus; species Neoceratodus forsteri. The sequence goes on along the minus strand of CM028131.1, from coordinate 253,340,101 downwards.
TGTTCACTTCTATCTCTTCAGGAGCCAAGCGTGAAGGTGAAGCGACCTCAAGTTGGGATGAACAACAGGCCCTTGAGACAAAAGGTTCATCTGAAGTGGGAGTGGTTTCGGCAGAGCTGCCGACATACTGTTGAGCAGTGGAAACCACATTTGTCGAGGCCAGAAGGGAGCAATGAGGATCATTTTGTCCCCCTGGGATTCGAACTTGAGAAGTACCCTCTGAATTAGAGGAAGAGGTGGAAAGGCGTATAGAAAGCATTTTGTCCACTGCAGCCTGAACGCATTCTGACAGAAAATGCCAGGCCCTGGATTTCTGGAGCAGAAGAGAGGCAGTTTTGTGTGAGTGGGGATGCAAAAAGGTCCAGGTCTGGAGTTCCCCACTCTGCGAATATTGACTGAACTATGGCTGAGTCGAGAGACCATTTGTGAGGATCTGTCTCTGTTCTGCTGAGGCGGTTCGCCAGTTCATTCTGTACTCCTGGCAGGTAAACCACTTGAAGTAGAGACTTGTGCTGCAAGCACCATTCCCACACTTTCATCGCTTCTCTGCATAAGGGGTAAGAGTGAGCGCCTCCTTGTTTGTTGATGTAATACATCACTGCTTTGTTGTCCGTTTAAAGGAGATTGCTCTTGTGACAGAGAATGTCCTTCAACGCCCGGACCGCATAAAGGACGGCTCTCATTTCCAAGACATTTATGTGAAGCTGGGACTCAACCTGAGTCCACGTACCTTGAGTGTGGAGAGCCTGACAGTGAGCCCCTCCACCCCATCAGGGACGCGTCTGTGGTAATGGAAATCTGATGATCCAGAGGAGCAAAGGGATACCCTTATAGGAGATTGTTCTCTTGTGATCACCAGGTGAGTGACCTCCTTAGTGGTTCTGTCACCTTGATGAGAAAGGACTGCTTGTGAGTGGTTAGGGACCACTGAGTACTGAGCATCCACTGAGAAGTTCTCATGTGAAGGTGTGCTAGGGGTACAGTGAACACCGAGGATGCCATGAGACCTAGCATCAGTTGCATTGAGAGAGCAGGAACCGAGTTGCTCTCCCCAGTGTGATGGGCCATCTGAAGGATATCGCTCCTCCTGTCCTCTGGAAGAAAAGCCTTCGCACAGGAGGTGTCCAGAAGAGCTCCTATAAAAAGGAGTCTCTGGGAGGGCTGCAGCTGCGATTTTTTGAGGTTTAGCAGGACTCCCATGGACGTGAGAAAGCTTGAAACCATGGTTATGGTGTCCAGAGTTTCCTGCCCGGAAGGACTTGCCAGAAGCCAGTCGTCCAGATAAGGGAACACTTGAATTCCGATCTTTCTGAGATGCACTACGAGAACTGCACACCACTTTGTAAAAACTCGTGGCGCCGAAGATAGCCCAAAGGGCAGGACTCTGAACTGAAATGTTGTCCCAGAGCCACAAACCTTAGGAATTTGTGATGCTTCGGGTGAATACAGATGTGCTGGTAAGCATCCTGCATGTCTAGGGAGGCTAGCCAGTCATGCTGATGAAGCAAAGGTAACAAAGTTCCTAGTGAAATCATCTTGAATTTCTCCTTGGGCAGAAATTTGTTTAGATTTCTGAGATCCAAAATGGGGTGCATGCCCCCGGTTTTCTTTGGAACCAGATAGTAATGGGAGTAGAACACTGTGTTCTTTTGATGCAGTGAAACTACTTCTCTACTGCCCTGTTGTTCAGAAGGCCCTGAATCTCGGAGGCGAGAAGGTCTGGCTGAAGTGTTGTCAGCCTGGGCTGTCGTTTGGGAGGACGATCCAGAGGGGTCTCCACAAGATTGAGTGAATATCCCTCACGGATTATCCAGAGGACCCATTTGTCTGAGGTTATGACTTCCACTGATTGAAGAAGTGCGTCAGATGACCTTCCACCACTGAGGAAGAGTCCACCTCGGGCAGCTGAGGTGGGACTTGGGCCAACAACTCAGAAGGTGGCGCTGGGCGCTTTGGGTCCTTGCGCCTCCTGTTGCATTTTCTTTTGAGGCTGGGGGGCTTGGTTTTTATGAAAACTTCCTCTGCCTTTGCCTCGAAAGGACTGACGGTTATGGAACTGGCGTTTATTAACACCCCCTCGAGAGGGGACAGGAGGAGGTCGAGCCAACTTAATGGCTGACCTAGTTTTTTGTGTAGCTTCTAGAGCCTGTTCTACTTGCGGGCCGAAGAGATACACACCATCAAAAAGGCAACGCCATTACCTGCTGCTGTACATCATTCGTGAAACCTGAAGTGCGCAGCCAGGAATGACGGCGGGTACAAATGCCAGCCGTCACCGCTCTGGAAGCAGTATTGAAAGCATCCATAGCCATTTTAACCTGATGGTTGTTGGATTCGATGCCCCTGGTAATGGTTTGAAGAAGCTCCGACTTTGTATCCGATTCCAGTAGAGCTTCAACCATCTGTTTGAGCGAATGCCAAAGGATATATTCATATTGAGAGACATAGCCCTGATAGCTGTCAATGCACATACCCAGGGTGGAAGCAGCAAAGACTCTCTTACCTAAAGTGTCTATCTTACGAGATTCTTTGTTAATACGTCGAGCTGTAGTAGTTTGGGGGAGGATGACCTTATCATTCTCTGCCAAAACTACAAAAGGATCCGCAAAGGCTTGTGACGCCAAAATGGGACGATCCTTGGGGGCTGAGTATTTCCTATCTATGGATTTAGCCACCGAAGGAATGAGGGCAGGATTACTCCATACCATTTGAGACAGTGTCTCAAAGAATGGCTTTACCAGAGGAATCAAATCCTTAGGGATCTCCGGAACATGGAGATATTGGAGTCTTAGCAATTTCCCAGGATCGATGTCTGTAGTTTGGAGAGAAAGGGTGGAAATTAAGTTTTTCAGCAGATTTAAAAGACAGGTCCTCGACCACAGGCTCTACAGCAGGAATAGATCCTGTTTCTTCCACTTCATCACCCAGCCTAAGGTCTGGGTCAAGCTCAACGTCATCTTCTGACAGTCCAGGAGGAACTGCATGGACAGGAAAGGAGTGGAAATCAGATGGAAGTGAGGAAGGAAAAGGATTAAAGGAGGAGTCCTGAGAGATGGATGACTCCCTAAGGGCCCCCAGCACCGCAGAAATGCATGGCGCCGACAAAGCACACAGCACCAAGGATGGTGCTGAGAAGCCGCACAGAGCCGAAGATGGTTCCACGGGGCCAGACAGTGCCACGTGGCACTGAGGATGGTGCCGACGAAGCGCACAGGGCCAGGTAACTCAATGGCACCGAGGACAGCGCCGAGCACGCCATCAATGCTGAGGGCATCAAAACCCTAGACTCTGAAAAACAGGATTTGAAGAGAAGGAAGGAAGAGGAGCAGGAGATAGAGGCATCGGTGTGGCCCCCTGCGCTGCAGCCATATGGGGGGGACACCTAAGTGCGGAGTCAACGGCACTGAAGACAGTGCCACACAACCAGGGAGGCTCAACTGCCCTACATGGTCTCCCAAGAAGACCGAAGACCCCTGAGTGACCGGGTCAGGCAGCTTGACCAACCTCTGAGCCCACTGCTTCATAAGAGCAGCCACTGATGAAACTGCTCATCTGAAGACCTACCAGAGGACGGGGAAGGGCTCCAATGTTGAAAATGTCAGCTACCAGAAACGGAAGCTGGATCCGAAGGAGGAGACCAGCAACTAGCTTCAATAACTGATTGTCTACACGCAGACATATCAGAGGACGACCTCGAGTAATGCCTTCTCTTTTTTGACCTATGGGCCGAAGAAGAGCTCGAGGCCGAATGGTGCTGAGAATGCAACCTTTATTTTTATGTTGAAAGGACCGCTTGCCCTCGGGCATTGGACTGACCGTTGTCAGACCCCCCAGAGAGAAGGCAGCGGATCGGACCCAGCCCGGCTGACTGAACAGCTTTCGTACAAAGACTCCCCACCGTCACCTGACCCACTCATGGTCGACTCCGTCAAAGTAGGCTGAGACTTCTTTGTAAATGAGAATAAACTTAAGCGATACTTATTCGAGATATTACTACAAAACAATAAAACTGAAAACTATGCTGCTAGTTTGAAGTTTGACTCCCGGCAGGCGAGTGACGTTGTCGCTGAAGTGCACTCGACAGCGGGAAAAAAGGAATTGAGGTGGTTGGAAGGTCGAAGCCAAGATATTCATTACGGCATGAGCTGAGGCTCGCGGTGCCGCTCCTAGCGGGGCCGTCTCAAGCGCCGACCTTCCAACAAAAAAGTTTGCTCCCGATGGGTCCTAGTGCCTCCGGTGCTGTTCCCATTAGTGTGAATGAGTGGTGGAGACTTATGTCCAGGAAGATCACCCCTTTGCCCAGAGGCAGAGACATGTTGTCCATCTTACTGGCAAAGGAAGCAAGATGGACACATGCACTGAAGGCTCTAATACATGCTAGACTCAGTGAAAGTTGGACTTGTCATTTGTTATCTAACAGAATTGTTATGTACTGTATCTGTGCGTTCTTTGGTTTCATTTTCTAGGTTTTGACATATTTAAATAATTTGTGTTTTTCTTATCTTTTGTATTTATCATTACTTTATCACTTCTGTATCTTTTATTTATTTCCTTGGTTGTCCATAGGATAGTTGTTATTTATTTATGTTTTTTACCAAGGTTTATGTAAATCTGCACGGGGGGTACTATATTTGACTGATTCAGTTGGGTGGGGGAACATGTTGCACCGTGATGCTGCAGCTGGGGTGGGGGAAGGGTAATAATATTTAATTGCATCACAGGGACACTGGGGAGGAGGGAGGTGGATGCTACGGGGGTAGGGGATAGTTGGAGCAATTTTATCAAGTTTGGTGGGAGGGGGTAGGAGACATTTCACATGTGGGTGGTGGTGGTTTTGATTTTATAAAAAAAGAAAAAGAAATGGAACCACGCATAGTGGCACTTCGCCGGCAAAGGTGCCACTACCCATCTTTATGCCTGTCAGGAACTACAATTAGTCTTCACCTGGTGAAGAACTATGCAAAGTGTCGCTTCATGCTGTGCAAAGTGAGGACTCACTGCATCGTTCTACATGTGACAAAGGCTAAGCACCTCACACTCACCTAGTGTGTATGTGGAGGAATGACTGAAAAATGGACATTGGGAGGAAGACTGCTTCTCAGCCTAGACTGAAGGAGGCAGTAAATAGAGAAAAGGGGCCCTATTTCCAAAAGATGTTTTCCATGGACACAGAATGGGAAGGGAGAAAATCAAATCATGACGTCTTATTATACATCTCATGGTAAACAGAAAAGTCTGACTGATGAACATTCAGGGGTGAAAACTGAGTGCTAGATTCTGACATACCCAGCAGGTACTCCAGGATTTGCTCACAAGGACAGGTGTACAGACTACAAGATGTGCTGTCACATCATAAAGGAAATTGCTTCAAAGTAAGTCAAAAGGCTATTTCTGGTGTCAGGTTTTCTTGGGTAACAAGTCAATTGGAATTACGGCAATGGTAATTTTAGTGATTCAGATTGGCAGACATTAAAAGGACAACTGTAACATTTTGGCACCCTACAGTACAGGCGACAATTGCTTTTCAACCATCCTATGACCTTGGAGTTAGTTATATAAGTAAGGGGGTGTTGAGGGGAAGTCCCCTGCAATGGGGGTGTGGGGGATGAAGCCCCCCTCAGAAAAGCAGTAATGCAGTTGTCGCCCTTACTGTAGGGTACCCATATGCACCATCGTCCAACATTCACTGAATTGCCCTTCGCTGGATTTACAGTCACCGTCATCCCATCGCTCAGTTGACATGGAACCATTTCTTGTTGCTAACAAGACCTGGATTACACAAACCACTGCTCAGAACCTGGTGACTGCTATAGTTTCTGGAGCCTGACTTGCAGATGCTTAGACTAAAGGTACCAGACCCTGGAACTAGGACAGAAAAAGAGACCACAGGGGAAGCCTTCTAGGCCCTATGTCACCCTCTGCTGAAACAGTGCTCAGATCTTCTTTGGCCAGAACAAGATTGTGTGTATCCGGAACTGCCGAACTGGACCAATCAACATGGGGGACCTTTAAAATGGAGCCTGCTGCTGGCAAATCAGAACTTGGACTATTATGTTGAGCCAGCCACGATGGGACTGTATGGCAGATGCCTCTGGGAATTGTAGTTTGGACTTCGGCGCCTTTTTGCACCAACAGGGGGAGTCTGATTGTGAGTGACAGCCCAACCAGCCAACTGAACTGGGAGGAACTCAAAGGAAATGCCCGGCTCTGTCTACTGGAAAGATCAGATGAGTTGAGATCAGTTTGGCCAGTGAAGAGACAAGGAGCTGTGTGCTTCTTCGGTGTGTAGTTTTAGCACGGGAATCGCGTGTAAGGCCCTAAGTTTCGGTCTGCAGCTTGTGCAAGTGCCTGCTAGGACTGAATCCGACCTGTGAAGAGAATCAAGGTGATCTGAAGAGTAGAAACCAGGCTCACCCTGTAGAAGACTGGAGAAATTGCTGAATCGCGCTCGGTCTGTCAGGAACTGAATCTGCTGTGTGTTCTCCTGGGTATTGTGCAGTAATTGCAATCGGGATAGAGAAGCAGCCTGCCTGGTATAGTACTTTCCTTTTACATATAAATGTGTGTAGTGCTTGTGGGGAATCGCGTTTCAAATCCCCTGTGCAGTGAATTGAGTGCATGAAGCTGGAAGTAAACCCCAGCTTAATCCAGACTGCATCCATTTGCTCTGAACTGCAGTGGGGTCCAGTCACAAGGACCTTGTTCACAGGGTCTGCTCTCCTGGCAATCCAGGACAATCTGCCTTCCATCCAGTTCCCAGCATTGAGTTTGGAGTACAAAGCAGGTAGCTCCTGCCATCTGTTTATCGAATTGCAAGTGTGTCATCTACTTGTTGTTTTTTTTTTCATTTCTTCTGAACTTAGCCAACCGGCTCGGATTACAATTTGGGTGTTGTGCCAGTGTTTTCCATCACAGGGCCCCAACCAGCTGCACCGATCCTGGCTAGCCCCCATCCTGGGTACCCAGTGAAAGTGACAATTTGGGACTCTGACTATGCTCACAGTACTGTGACTATTAATGTGTTTAACCTAATTAACCTGATTTCCCCCTTCCTTGTTACAGCTCCTTAAATAAATCAGATCTGTTTCTTTCAGCAAAGTTACACTGTCTGAGGTATTCGTTTATGTTAAAGTATTGTACTGTGGCTTTTGCATTGTATCATCTTGTTTTACAGGGGGTCCCCAGTGTCCAGTCGACAGAGCCAGTCCTGGGGATAAGTGTACATTGTGAAGCTATTCCTGATGCATTGTGTGGGCCACTAGTGGGAAGAAAGGGGGGTTACAGTGTCCCAGAGGGCTGTGCCCAAGTTAGTTTACCTACTGCAAACCCTGACCTCTGGGTGAAGGCATTTGCCACTGGACCCAGGTCCCTCAACCTGTCAGTAGTCAGTGAGGCAGGGGTAGTAGCCCTTGGAATAGCGCCACCTGGGGGTTACATATGTGTGTAAACACTTGAATTTTACACACACCCTTGGTGTTGGATACTTGTATGAACCACTCCAGTTTTGCTCTCAAGGTTTATATGGCATCCAACACCTTGTGTGTGTGTAAAATTCTCAATATACACACTACCCCATGTATTATTCTATATTTCATGTTCGGAAAGATATTGTATGCTGTATCTAGCCAGTTATCTCAAAACACGTTACATGTTTTTATATATATAGATATATATATATATATATATATATAATTAACGGTCTCCGTTTTCTTCTATTGTAAAACCGTGTGTTAAATGCCGTAACACCTGAGTAGGTGTTACGGTATCAACTGCCCTCCTTCAACAACAAAGGCCGAGGAAAATAAACATAGCTGCTCAAATTGTCCTCTCACTTCAACTGCCTACTGACAAAAAACACTTACCTCCATCCCAGATAGCCTCCAGCAGCCTCACAGACCCCAAACGCAAACATTTAACTGTTTTTCTATCGACCTAACTTATGCAGTTAACACTTAAACGATGATCCCTAACTCTCTCCTTTCAACCCTAACCTTTCATCCATGAGTCAAGCGAGAATACCATTCAACCAGGAAATGATACTAAGAATCTCCATACCAGACTTGTGGCCAGTTAATTTTATTGTTTAATGAAATTTAATGTTATGTTAATGTTTATGTTAAATGTTTAACCACAGTTCTGTTCTCCTCACACAAATAAAAGCTTTTATCTGCAACGTAAGCACAAACGACTTTTTTGGGGAGAAAACGGATCCCTTCAATTATGTAAAATAAAATATGGGGAGAAGTGTGTAAAATTCGATTTAACTCACACTCTGCTGTTGATGTCATTCATAAACCCCTGGCTTCCGGGGTTTATGTGCCATCCAACCACCTGGTGTGTGTTAATTCTCGTAACATACTTCTCCCATACTTTATCCTATATATTATATATATATATGTACAGTGTATATACATATATAAATAATGCATGGGGTGGTGTGTATTATATATAGATTAAAGTATGGAGAAGTAGCGATGAGAATTTACCATTATTCGAAGTTGTTGGATGTACATAAACCCCAGAGGCTTAAGCCTGAGGGGTTTATGGAATGCTATCCAACAACGAGGGTGTGTGTTACACCGAGTTTGGACACACTTCTCCCATATTTTATTTTATTAATTGAAGGGATCCGCTTTCCAAAAAAGACATTTATGCTTACCTTGCAGATAAAAGCTTTTATTTGTGTGAGAGAACAGAACTGTGGTTAATACATTAAACATAAACATTAACATAACATTAAACAATAAAATAAACTGACCACAAGTGTTAGAAGTCCGGTATGGAGATTCTTCGTGATCATTTCCTGTTGAATGGTATTTGCTTGACCCACAGAGGAAAGGTTAGGGTTGAAAGGGAGAGAGTTAGGATCATCATCTAAGTGTTAACTGCATAAGTTAGGTCGAAAAAAAAGCAAATGTTTGCATTTTCGGGTCTGAATACAAGCAGTGCCTTAATGGAGGTGTCTGTAAGTGTTTTTTTTTTGGCAGGCAGTTGAAGAGAGGGACAATTTGAACGCGCTTATTTTACTTATCTCGAGCGCTTTGTTGTTGGAAGGAGTTGAATGCCGTAACACCTATTCAGGTGTTACGGGTATTTAACACACGGTTTTCCCAATGGAAGAAAAACGGAGATCAGAAATTATAAGAATTTAATGGGATATTCGAGGTGTGGATGCTTGGCATAAACCCCGCGAGAGGAAGCTCGAGGGGTTTATAAGACATCCCACACCAAGGGTGTGCATTAATTTCTTGTATTCACACCTTCCCATGCTTTATTTTTTATAATTATTGGTGAGCAATTTTTCCAGCCTGGTCACAGTGACATATTGTAGTTGCTGGCTGTATGAATAATCCAACGGATACTTGTGGCCCAATGAAGTTTGCTTATTTATTTGTTTTTTCTTCGCTTTTCACACTAGTGGATAAGAACTTGAAGTTGTATATAAGAAATAAGATGCCAGAAACAACACTTGCAACAAGAACAACAGCATTAAGTGTAACTGGTCAGACGAACGTGTCTGAAAAAGAGAGCTAATTTAGACTATTGAGTCATGGTACTGTGCAGTGCAGAAAGTTTTAACTTTTTGGAATACAGTTTTTTGTTTTGTTGGCCATGTAGATCTGCTGTGTCTTTTCAAACAACATGAAGTCTTGCTGTATTCTGACAATAGCAGTGAGTCCCAACCTTTGAACTGCCCCGTAGATGAAAGAGTTAACTTTCCATGCCGGGCATGGAACTCTGAGCTCGAGCTCGGTTGAGACTCTGTCTGCTGCTGTTTGAACTCAAACCATCAGATTCTTTACTCCGCCTCACTGAACAGTCGCTCCAGAGATTTCTCCTTTGCTCGGTTCAATTTGTCGGTTAAAGTCCGTTTTTCTCGGTTTCCAACCGAATTTAAACCGCAACCTGTCGGTTCAGTCTCTGTCTGTGGTATTCGTGAGTACTAGATAGGTTTATTTTGATTTTCTATTCTGTGTGGAACTTGTAAACGTTTCATCGGTTCGGTTTGAACCGATCAGGTTGTTTAAAAATCTTTATTTCTACTTTTAGAGTGTGGTTACCGGTTCTTATCGGTTCTAAAATAAATGGATTTTGCTACGGTTTTTTCCACGACCCGTAACACGGTCAGAAACCGATAAGAGTGTCTTGCCTGGCAGATTGCCATTAAAAGGGTAAGTTTTGTTAGGTTGAGCAGTGTCAGTGGCTCAGTAGGTAGCACACTCGCCTCTGAGGCCGGGAGATCAGAGCGCTGTGGGTTCAGTTCCCACATCTGGCACTTGGGTTAATATCCCAGTACTGACACTGTAGTGCAGCATAAGAGGGGTGCTGCACTTCTGAGGTGCCGTCTTTCAGATGAGACGTTAAACCGAGGTCCCATCTGCCTGGATTGGTGGTAGTTCAGGTGGACGTTAAAGATCCCAAGGCACTTATCGGAAAGAGTAGGGGAATTTCCCCGGTGTTCTGGCCAAATTTCCCTCATTAACTAAAAATACCACCGACAGCTTAATGTGGTTCAAGGTCAGTTGGCATTCATCTGTATCCCCCTCCCCCGGGTCGTGCCTGAAAATAGGCAGGATTTGTCTAGTGCACTTACCCAGTCAACAAAAGCTAAAAAAAAAAAAAGGTCTGGCACCATGTCTGAGAAACCCAAAGGAAAAACCAGGCCCACTGGGTTTCAACACTGTAGTGTGTGTGTGGGGAAGTCTTTGCTAAGGCTGACCCCCACACCACCTGTGTTTATTGTCTGGGGTTTGACCACCTAGATTCAGACTGCCAGATTTGTAAAAATGTTCCTGCAGCTACCCTAGAAAAGAGAGTTGGTAGGCTCAGGGAAAGGGAGGCCAAAAAGTCTGCTGCTGACCCGGATGGCCAGCCCGGTTTGGTTCAAACCGAACCAGAAGGAGTGCCCTCTGACCAGGGCGAAGCTTCTTTGGGAAAAAGGAAAACCGATTCCAAGGAGTCGGTTCTGGTTAAGAGAACAAGAAGGGAAAAATCAGCCGGTGTGGATCCAAAAGTTTCTTCTCCAACTGCTGATGAAATAGCCAAAGCGATAAAAATTGTGCAGTCGCTTTCCCCGGTTCCGACCGAAACGGCACCATCAGGAAGGCGCCCGGTTCGGCCGGTTCCACCGGTTCCGGATTATGATTTGGAAGAATTTTATGAACCGGAGGAGGAGGAAGGAGAGTATGAGGAAAGTGAATGTGATTATGAAAGTCTGGATGTGCCCATTGACCCGGACATTTCCCCAGACAGACCTTCAGGAGTGTCTCCTCCTAGGCTTTCTGAGTCCCTCCCATTTCATGTTTTACAAGAAAGTGGTCAGAAACCCTTCAGCTTCCTATGGAAGAAGCTGTGGATGACCAGGAGGAGCCTGACTATGTGGAAATGATGGATATCCCAGAGTCCAGGAGGCTGTCTATTCCTTACACAAGTCTTTTGGGAAACAGACATTTAAGATTTTAAAGACTCAATTCTATACCTCCTGTGGATAAAAGAATGGACAAGAGGTATACTCTGTCAGGCTCAGATACGGAGTTCCTTACCCAGCAATGCAGCCATGTTGGGGTAGTGCAGGCTGCAGCCTGTGATAAGGCTAATATACCCTTGGCTTCACACACCCCCGATAAGGACTCCAGGAGGATTGATGCCATGGCAAAGAAACAGTACATGGCAGCATCCCTGGGACTCAGGCAGGCCAATTATATGGCACTGTCATGGCTTTAGCTAAACAGGTCACTGGCCAGCTTGCCAAGGAGCTGGAGCAGGTGGCTGCTGATGGTATTGAGGCATCCAAGGTGCAATTCCATGCTGCAGTGGACTCCAATGATGTTTCATCTAGAGTCATGGCTACATCTGTGGCCCTTCGTAGGATGGCTTGGCTCAGATGTACTAGCCTGTCTCAGGATACCCAGACTAAGGCCATGGATTTTCCTGTTGTTGGTAATTCTCTGTTTGGGGAGCAAACAGAGAACTACATGAAGAAAATGATGAATACAGGACCACCTATAGGAGTGCTCAGGCCAAGGAAAGGCAAGACACTCCTCAGAGGCAGCATCCCAGGGGCAGGCCTTTTCATAGGCCTTTCTACCAAGCCCAGGCCTTCTCTTCTGCCTATGCTCAGAGGGGGTTCTTTAGAGGGAGAGGCAGAAGGGGTACAAGCAGACCTGCTTCCACCCCTCAGCCTAAACCCCCTGCCAAACTGGCATCCTGATGGGTTTGCCAGGGCCGATTCTCCACCACCTGTAGGGGGCAGGCTGGCTTACTTTGTCCAGGACTGGAAGTCTTTAACATCAGACAAATGGGTCCTGGAAGTAGTAAGTCAGGGACTGGTTCTCAGCTTCAAAAAATTTCCAAAGATGAGAACCAGATCCTTTCCACCTGCAAATCCTTCAGAGGCACTTGCCCTAGAGGCAGAGGTCTCTTCCCTCTTGGCTCTCAGAGCTGTAGAAAGGGTTCCACCCCTACACCAAGGGAAAGGATTGTACTCAGGTACTTCCTCACCCAAAAGACAGGAGAATGGTGGCCCATCCTGGATCTCGAGGTATTTAAACAAGCACCTTATCAAAGCCAAAGTTCAAAATGGTGACTCTAGGAATAATTCTACCTCTCTAAGGCCAGGGAACTGGCTAGTCTCCTGGACCTCAAGGATGCTTATTTCCATCTTCTCATCAGAAGCTCCCACGAAAATACCTCAGGTCTGAGCTGCCCTCAGGCCATTACCAATTCAGAGCAATGCCCTTCGGCCTAACCTCTGCTCCAGGGGTGTTCACAAAATGCCTGGCAGTAGTAGTTGCTTCTCTAAGAAGGCAAAGGATTGCCATCTTCCCATACTTGGACGACTGGCTCATAGTAGGCCAGTCCCCAGACCAAGTCAAGTTACACCTACAGATAACTCAGCAACTGCTCACCTCTCTAGGTTTCCTTCTGAATCTTACAAAGTCAGTTCTAGAGCCTGTTCAGCTCCTCACCTTCATAGGCGCAGAGCTAGATACAGAAAAGGCCAGAGCCTTCCTTCCCCTGGACAGGGCAAGGACCCTTATCACACTGGCCTCTTCATTCACCCTACAGGTGTCTCGACCAGCAAGGCATTTTCTGCAGCTCCTGGGGCACATGGCTGCTTCTACAGCGGTGGTGCAGGAGCAAGATTTCAGATGAGGGACATTCAGTTCCACTTGAGAGCCTTTTGGTCTCAGAAAAAGGACCCTCTGACCAAACTGATACCAGTGACTCGAACCCTGATCCGGGCCTTGGAGTGGTGGCAGGATCAGGACAATCTAAAACAGGGAGTTCCCTTTGTCACTCAGTCTCACTCTTTAATCCTTACTACAGATGCCTCCCTCTTGGGGTGGGGGGCCCACTTGGGCAACCTGACCACCCAAGGGTTGTGGTCCCCTCAGGAATCTCTGCTTCACATCAATCTGTTGGAACTCAGAGCAGTGTTTCTAGCACTTCAAGCTTTTTCCAAGTCTGTTCAGAACAAAGTTGTTCAGATCAGGACAGACAATACTACCACAATGTGGTATATCAACAAGCAAGGGGGCACTCGGTCTTTGGCCTTGTGCACAGAAGCAATGAAGTTGTGGTCTCTGGCCTATTCCCTGAACACCTCCCTTACAGCAGTACACCTCCCAGGCAAAGACAATGTCCTGGCAGATGCTCTCAGCAGGGTATCTCAGGGCCATCACGAATGGTCACTGGATCCCCTGGTTTTGGAGGTGATCTTCTCCAGATGGGGCACCTCACAGATAGATCTTTTTGCAGCCGCAGACAATCCCCAACTTCCCCTTTTTTGCTGCAGACCCCCAGTGTTGGGCTCAGTCCCCCTGGATGCCCTGGTTCTCAGTTGGGAAGGGAAGTTCCTGTATGCTTTTCCCCCCTTCCCTCTCCTGTTCAAGGTGCTAGTCAAAATCAGGTCTCAACCCTGCAAGGTGATTCTGATTGCTCCAGACTGGGCCAGACAGCCCTGGTACACTCTCCTGTTGTCCTTAGCAGTCCACCTTCCCTTGTCCCTTCCCAGGAATTACAACCTGTTAACCTGTGCTCAGGGAAGGGTTTGGTACCCAAATCTCAAATCTCTCAATCTCAAGGCCTGGCTCTTGAAGAGTTAGAGTTTGCTGATTTACACCTCTCTCAAGGTGTTATGGATATTCTAAAGGTTTCTAGGAAGCCTTCCACCAGAACTACTTATAATTCCAAATGGAAAAGATTCTCCATATGGTGCTCTGGGAAGCATATTTCCCCAGAGTCTGCTGACCTGCCCACAGTCCTTGACTATATGGTCCATCTGAACAGCTTGGGAATCAGACCAGCTACACTAAGGGTGCATCTGGCAGCTGTCTCTGCTTTTCTTTCAGGAGGTAAGCCCTCTTCTCTTTCAGCTCACCCTGTATTCTCCAAGTTTTTCAAAGGATTGCTTCATACCAATCCGCCATTCAGGGACCCTGCCCCTGCTTGGGACCTTAATGTTTGCATTGCTCAGCTTATGCAACCCCCTTTTGAGCCTTTGTCCTCAGCAGAGCTTAAGTACTTGACTTGGAAAACTGTGTTCTGAGGCCATCACTTCTGCCAGGTGCATAAGGAGTTGCAAGCCCTGTCAGTGGAGCCTGATTTTATCTCTTTCCATAGAGATAAGGTGGTCCTCAGGACTAACAGGAGTTTTACCTAAGGTGGTTTCAGACTTCCACCTTAACCAATCTATGTCTCTTCCTGTGTACTTCACTGACCATTCCTCCTCTGGTGAGAGGAGGTTGCACAGTTTGGATATGAAAAGAGCCCTTAGCTACTACATAGAATGTACCAAGGGTCACAGGTTTGACTCCCTCCAACTGTTCCTCACTTATGGTGAGGTTGGTAAAGGAAAACCTGCCACTAAAAGATCCATTGCCAGGTGGATTGTCTCTTGCATTCAATTTTGTTATGAAAAACTAGGTAAGATTCCACCCTCAGGCCTGAGGGCTCACTCTACCAGAGGTACAGCTGCTTCCCTGGCTGCTGCCAGGGATATTCCTATCTTAGAGATATGTCAAGCAGCTACCTGGAAAACAGTTCACACTTTTACTAAGCATTACTCTGGATATCCAGGCTAGGAGTGATGCTCGGTTTGGCACAGCTGTGCTTCAGAGCCTATTTCTAGTAGGTTCTGTCCCTCCTCCATGGAGGTACTGTTGGTAGTTCTGTTATTGTCAGAATACAGCAAGACTTCATGTTGTTTGAAGAAAAATTACTCACCTTAGTAATGTTGTTTCTTCTAATGGAGTCTTGCTGTATTCTGACTCCCCCGCCTTCCTTCTCAGAACCTTTGTTTTTCGGATGTGGGAGGCAGTAGCAGGTTGGCACTCAGGAGGTACCTACATTTTTATTATCACCCTCTTTTCTTTGGGTGAGTGGTGTTGTGTTTATTTCATTTTTGGGTTTCTGACTTGAATCTTTGTTTTGGGACCAAAAATTCTGTTATTATATTTAGTAGCCAGTTGGCTAGTGCAGGTTTACAGCTTCCACACAGGACCTCAGTGAGTTTAGCTCATAAAGATATGACGGTTTGAGTTCAAACAGCAACAGACAGAGTCTCAACCGAGCTCAAGCTCAGCGTTCCATGCCTGGCATGGAAAATTAACTCTTTCATCTCTGGGGCAGTTCGAAGGTTGGGACTCACTGCTATTGTCAGAATACAGCAAGACTCCATTAGAAGAAACAACATTACTAAGGTGAGTAATTTTTTCTTACTGCTGCTTCTTGGTTTCATGGATCCAGTCTGTTGGTTTCCTCGGCAACGGAGCTGCATGAGTTCCTAGTTCCTGTGTGGAAATGCAGGAGAGTCTGAAAAGTGTGTGCTTACTGTTAGTAGGGGATTCCACAGTTTCTGCATTTTTAGAGCATTTAGAGGTGATTTTAGAGAGTGTGAGAGGTAGATTTATTAGTGTCAGTCTTTCTCTTTGTATTCAGGTTATCTTGTTCCTCTATGAAGCTCTGCCTGTCATGAACCACTGGTATTTCAAAACAGGAACCCTTGTTTTTTTCCTCTTTTTTTTCTAGGTCCTGTGTTGTTTGGTGATCTGAGGTGAGCTTTTTGTGTGGTATGTGAACAATTTGGGAGCAGATTTTATGCTGGCAGAGAAGCTGTGTTTTGTTCTTACAGTAGTTTCAGGAGTGAGAGTGCTTTGTAAGTGGCCGGTGTTTTTACAGTGTTTGGTTGCAGCTCATGCATCATGTGAGACAGTGAGCACGTTTGCATATTTTTTCTCTCCATACTTAAAGTAGCAGTATAAGTGAGTAGGTGGAAGAAAAATAGTTTTAGTCAGTGTTTGGGGCACTTTAAGACTTGTCTAAATTTCTAGCAGGTAGTGTGGGGAATCTAGCTCAGGAAGTTAATCATGGGGTGAGTAGAATAAGAAAAGCCTATGAATAAGGTGTGTTATGGGGGAGGGGGCTTCTGGAGGCTGGGGGCCTTCTATGAAGAACACAATTAAAGTCTCCTTTGCCCAGCATGTCCCATCGCACTCGGAAGTGGAACAGTGCAGGACTGCAGCATCTGCATTAGGCATCTGCAGGCATCCATAGATGGTCTGCATTCTGCAAGATACTCTGTAGGAGTAACACCAGGCAGGCCAAGGTAGGAGACAGCATGCTACTGTGGTTCAGTATACTGAAACAATTAGCTCAGGGTAGGTAGATATAGGGAATGTGTTAACATATAGTGGGTAAGAAGTAGTAAGTACCAGGATAAGGTAGGCATAGGCAGGAGGGTTGCAAAGGGAAATTAGGAGACACCCTATATAGTGTAGGGTAATGAAGAGGCTGCTCAAGCATTGAAGCAGCCATCCATTTGTCCAGGAGCCTCTCCCCTTCCTGGCTGAGAAAGTAGTGGTATGCCTACCTCCTGGAGTGGTCAGCAAGCCTGGACACACCCAGGGGGTATAGGCGTCACCATGCCCCTCAGGGAGGGGGTTGGGTGGGGAGGAGCCAGGAGGATATCTTGGACTGCTGCACGGGGTCCCATCCTCTGTCTCCTCTGACCATCAAAACAGTCAGAAGTCCAGGCAACCCATTGGCAAGGTAAGGCAGCCTGGAGGCCCAAGGGTAGGGGGGAAGTTGAAGGTATTCTAGGGGTAGAGGAAGGGACTATGCAGCCCTGGGCTTCCTTTCCTCTACCTCCCATTGCATACCGAAGTAGTTAGTAGGGGCTCGTGGTAACAGCACTGGCTAGCAGTCCGCACGTTGGTGCAGAATTCATGGATGGAGGCTATTGGTGAGGCGCTGGATCATGTGGTCCTTTATCATGGCCAGGGATCTGGGCATCCAGTCGGGAACTCCGTGGTTTACCGCTTGCAGTGATAGCTGTATAGGGCAGGTCGAGGAAGCTCTGCAGCGTTTTGTCAGACCCTCGTAGGAAGCCTATTTGGCCCTCCCTGTTCTGTTTGCAGACTCATTTTGTTTGCCCTTATGCCTGTGCTCCTTTCTTTAAATTAAAGTTCTTATCTGGCCTGGTGGTTCTTTTCTGGGACGTGATCTCTCACCCTCATGGCATATGGGGGTTGGAGTTCAGTATGGCCTCTGAAGCAGGCAGTGTGGCGACACTTCTAGCAGGAACCAGCTGGGTTCACGGACAAGAGTGAACATACGTTCTGTCCCAGGTGCCCATCCTGCAGCATGATTTTGGGTACAGCGGGTGCTCGTGGTATCCAGACACCCTGTCCAGCTACCCCTTCGATTCCTGGACTCGGGCTGAGATGTAAGGGTGTACAATCTTGTGAGAGCCATGAGATTGCTGGCCATCTTGGGAGTTGCATTCGTGCAGCTGACAGGGAACCAAGATGGCGGCAGCCAACAGGAGCCATTGGTTGGATGGGCTATCGGAACTCTGGGTTAACCTCCTTATATTCCAGGGTCTTTGCGCACACCCCATTTGGGTTTTGGCACCTTGCAGGGCTGTGTAGTAGTACAACTGGGGGCAGAGATCTTAAAGCTTTCTCCTGACATTTGAGGAGTGGCGGCCTAGACAGGTCCCATCGGCCTTTTAGTGCTCTCAGGCAGTTGCAGTTAGGCTTTGCTGTTCTGGGGTTTCTTGAGGCCCAATATGTTAAAAAACAAACAAAAAACAAGACAGGTAGGATATTAAAAAAAAAAACTGTATTAGGCAAATGCATTCTGGTGCTTTACAGGACATTAGAAATGTGCTTATAAGGGGACGCTAGGGGCCTACCATGCTGGGATTGGGAAGTTTGCCGCTGGGATCCCAGGTGATATGCTGCAGCCTCTCCTTGCTGATCCATTCTCCCCCTTTCGGCTGTTGCAATCCGGCTCCACCCCCTCCCCATTTGTGGGCAGGGAGTGCAAGGCAAGTTTCCTAAGTCCCTTGGTGGGAAGTCTCCCTACCCCGGTACGGATAAGAAGGATTAAGCCATGGCTCATCCAGTACCCGGACAGATCAGCTGCCGACTTGTTGGAAAATAGGTTCTCGGAAGGTTTCGAGATACCACACTCTGGCCCTAAGAGGGCTTACGAGGTGGACAACTTGAAGTCTGCCAGGGATCGGCCATAAGTTGTCTGGGAAAAACTGGAGAAAAATAGGTGGCTGGGGTGAGTGAGCAGACCTTTCACCAGGCCTCCATGGGGGAATTTACGGGTTTCACCTATTGGCTTAGTGCCCAAAAAGACCCTGTGGGAATTTCGGATGATTAACCATCTGTTGTACCCAGATGGGGATTCAGTGAATGATCATATCAGTTCCCTGCATATGTCAGTGCATTATCAGTCCTTCAACAGGGCCACTGCAGTGGTCCAATTTCAGGCCCTGGGGCACTTATGATGAAAGATGACATCGAGTCAGCATTTTGTCTGCTACCAGTCCATCACAAGGACAAAGTACTGTTGGGCATAAAGTTCGAGGGCAACTACTACGTGGACAATTGTATGCCCATGGGCTGTACGATGGCCTGCACAGTATTTGAGCTGTTTAGCACCTTCCTGCATTGGGCTGCAACACAGATAGCAGACAACAAATACATTGTACACTACCTCGATGATTTCTTGTTTGTGGGCCCTGCTGGCTCCCTGATTTGTGGGGGGACCATAGCGGCCATTGAACAGGTGTGCAGGGATTTCGGGGCTGCCTTTGGCAGTTGATAAATCGGAGACCCTCAGGGAAGGTACTCACCTTTTTGGGCATCAAAATTGATTCTGAGTATATGCTGTGTCAGTTGCCACAGGACAAACTGGAGACACTACGGGGTCTCTTGCATAGGATTCAAGGGATAAAGAAGGTCACACTCTGGAAGTTGCAACAGTTGGTATGACATTTCAACTTTGCATGCCAGGTCATCCCAGTAGACCGGACTTTTATGCTCTGATTGGCAAAGAGGGGGTTGGATGCACTAAACCACATAACAGGATATGGGCGACAGATCAGTTCAGGGAAGATTTACAGGTTTGGCTGGTATGTTTGGACAATTTTAGTGCAGTGACCATGTGGCAAGCTCCCTGGGCTGGAAAACCTTTAGAGCTGTACACTGATGCAGCTGGAGGGCTGGGATTTGGAGCCTATTTACAGGGGGAATGATGTTCAGGGCAGTGGCCAGCGGGGTGACTGGCATCAGGACTGGGCAAGCCGATCACTCTGCTGGAGTTCTTTCCGGTGGTGATCGCGGCTCTTTGTATCTGGGGCCCTAGGTTGAGAGACATGGTAGTGCGCTTCAGGTCAGACAACATGAGTGTGGTGCATACTATAAATCAGCAGTTGGGTCCCATAGACCCATTGGAGGATTTAATGTAGGTTTTGGTTTTGAAATGTATGCTGTTTAACATTACTTTTAAGGTGGTGCATGTACCAGGAGCTGACAATGGAATTGACGATGCTTTATCTCGTTCACAGTGGCAGAGATTCGAGTTGGCACCAGCAGCAGACAAGCAGCCACGAAGAGTGCCACCCTTTCTGTGGGAGGTGGTGGTAATTCTATTGCGCCCAGAACAAAAGAGGCGTATTGCCGGGGGGTGGAACATTATATTGCCACACAGGAGGCCACGGGGTGGGTGGACATCTGGCCCATTCCGGCAGACCAATTGTGCAGCTACATCATGGCTGGCAGACAAGTGGGATACTCGCTGAGGGTGATGGGACGGCATCTTGCGGGTCTGTCATGGCTAGTGAGGGCCATGAGGATAGCAGATAACATGAGGGCCTTCAAGGTATGGAAGCTGTTAGAGGGCTGGAGAAGGGAGGTATCTAGCCCTCCGGATGTGAGGCAGCTCATTACTCCAGCAATTCTGGTCAATATTTGGGGGGTACTGCCCATGGTCTGCTGGAATGAGTATGAAGTCCTATTGTTCAAAACACTGTTTTTGGTGGCTTTTCGTGGGGCATTTAGGGTGTCACAGCTTATGCAACCCACAGTAGGTAAAGGCACCCCAGGCCTATTGGTGCAGGATGTGGTATCGGTGGGGATGAGGGTCTACTTCCAATTACGCAAGTCAAAGACGGAGCAGCGAGGGGCTGGCCACTTATATGAAGTTAAGGCATTGGCAGGATCTGGTTGGCTGGTGGGCCACATGATTGCTGATTACCGAGCGTCCTGCCCCAAATTAGAAGAAGCCTTCTTCCGGCACCAGGACGGTAGGCCGGTGGTGGCATATCAATTCAGGTTCATACTGAAGAAGCCAATTCAGCAGGTGGGGATGAATGTCAGTGAATATGGTACCCATTCTTTCTGGATAGGAGCCACAATGAATGCAAGGAGATTGGGCCTATCTGATTCAGAGATTCAGGCCCTGAGACTTTGGAGGCTCCAGGCATTCTTGCGCTATGTTCAAACACACTTGCAGTAATGCTTTCTTGTCTCTTGCAGGCCCCGCAGATGACATTGTGAGCATATGGATATGTGGACACTCCTTCATTTGGTGGGCAGCGAAGAGAACAGCTGGCCATCCAGGGGGAAAAGCAACCTGTCATTGCTGAAACACGCAGCTCGAATCAGGTGACTGGGGGTCAAGGGTATGCACTGGGAGGGGTTGCTTCCAAACTTACGAGCAGAGGCTGGCCGGTGGAAGATGCCAGACATTTTATTGATTCACTTGGGTGGCGAAGACTTAGGCTACAGGAAGACAGTGAATCTGCGGCTGTCGATGAAGGACAATTTATGTTCCATTAAGGTATGGTGGCCTCATACAATTATCATCTGGTCCCACATGTTAATGAGGGAGCATTGGCCACATGCAAGGAAAGGAGCGGAGTTGAACAGAGCTTGCATGAGGATTAACAGGGAAATTAGAGTTTTTATGGAGTCCTTGGGAGTGCAGTGGTGAGACATGATCAGATTTACATAACCAGCTGGGGCCTGGCGGTGGGTAAGGAGAGACAAGTGCAGGAGGAAGATTTGGATAGCTCATTAGAAGATTTTAAGAGGATCTTGGAGGGTAGTATTGAGCTACTGGCTTGGGGGTTCAGATCTGGTCCGGCCTGTGGCGGCGCAGGAGAAATGCTTGAGGAAGGTGGCGGGAATAAAGGGGATGAAGCCAGTTCTCCCAAAGGTTTTGTGGCCCCTGGTTGGCGTGAGGATGGTGGATCACAAGACCTGTACCCGCATGGGGGGGTCTAGATCCAGCCTCAGCAGTGCATACTGCAAGGTCAGCGATAGCAGATGTGGGGGGGAGGCGCCAGAACCTTGGCCATATAACCTATCTTGCTACTGCTGGGGGATACTTTGGCATCCACTGTAAAGGATTTCCCAGGTTGATGGGTGATGCAGGTGCCCGAGGTATGGCGCATCCTCCCAGCAGTGCACGCTGCTCAATGGCAATATATTAATAGAATATTAATATTAAAGAAGTATGAATAAAGAAATAACAATAAAGATCAGTATATTAATATTCAGTGCTAAATAAACGCATGGCTGTGGCCATTTCCTCCAAGATCTGTGTGTCTTTCTTGGAAGGGGGGGATTGGGGGCCTACCGGACAATGAAGAGGCTTCCCAAGCATTGAAGCAGCCAGCCATTTGTCCGGGGGAGGCCCCTCCCCTCCCAGCCGAGAAAGTAGTGGGATGCCTATCTCCGAGAGTGGTCAGCAGGCCTAGATATACCCCAGGGATAGAGGCATCACCATGCCCCTTGGGGAGGAGGGGTTGGGTGGGGAGGAGCCAGAGGGATATCTTGAACTGCTGCACAGGGTCCCATCCTCTGTCTCTTCTGACCACCGGAACACCCACCATCCCATCCCAGCCCTTGATTATGGGGGTAAAAGGGGTAGGCGAGAGAGGGCCCCCCTTTGACCCACTATGAGTGACCACATTAGAGGTTGGGGAGTGACTTTTCCCGGTTTTCTCCTACTGGGGTTTCCTGGGTTTTTTGCCTCCACCAAAGGGATGTTAAGAGTTAGTAGCAAGCAAGGCAAAAAAAAAATATATATATACATATATCTATATCTATATATAATAATAAAAATATATATATACTTTGAAATAATACAATATAAGGCAGGTTTTTCATTAACCAATAACAGATAGTAGGTTTAAGAGTTCGGATGCAGATGGCAAAAAAAAAAAATACAATTTAAATTAAGAAATTAAATGAGCTGAACCAAGTTAAATTGAACTGTTGAGTAGAATAGTAGAGCATGTGGTAGGATACATAAGGACTCAGTAGTATGGTAATAGTGTTGCAGATTGTCGCAGCCAGGTGGCAGAGTGGCAGGAGTGCATGAGGAAGGTAGCGGGAATAAAGGGGATGAAGCCAGTTCTCCCAAAGGTTTAATGACCCTTGGTCAGCATGAGGATGAAGGATCACAAGACCTGTACCAGCAGGGGGGTCTAGGTCCAATCTCAGCAGTGCATACTGCAAGATCGGTGACACCAGATGGGGGCAGCCACCAGAACCTTGGCCATATAACCTATCTTGCTACCACTGGGGGATACTTTGGCACGCGCAGGTTGATGGGCGGTGTGGGTCCCCGAGGTATGGCACATCCTCCCAGCACTACTCAATGGTAATAGATTAATAGAATATTAATATTAAAGAAGTATGAATAAAGAAATAACAATAAAGATCAATATTAATATTCAATGCTAAATAAACACATGACTGCGGCCATTTCCACCAAGATCTGTGTGTGTGTCTTTCTTGGAAAGGGGGGAGTGGGGGCCTACCAGACAATGGGTAAGGTTCAGGCAAGGGGGTAAGAAGCAGTAGACACCTACAGCAAGTAAGGCACAGGTAGGTGAGTTAAAAAGAGGAAAAGAAGTGACACACTATTTAGGGTCGGGTACCAAATAAATTTCAAACAAGCAAAGGGAGAGATAGGAATCCAATGGTCACTGACAAAAGGTGGTAAGGTACAGGGACGTTTCAACAGGCACTAAGGTAACAGAAGGAAAAAGCATGGGGGGGTGGTGCAGTGCAATGGGTGTGGAGCCATAGTCTTTCAAGACACTTTCTGGAGACTGAGATGCTGCCCCATTTGTGCTCACCTCTCTGGGTTGAGAGCAGATGTTGCTGGTCTCTGGGCAGAACTGACAAGGGTGCAGAAAATCTTCTGCTCCATCCAGGGGCTACCAAGACTGCTGCTGCTCCCCCAGAGGATGCCTAGGCAGAGGCACATTGGTTGGTGGGCTCCAGGAGGGTAGAGGTGGCAGGAAGGGTATGCACTCTTCAGCTTGTACCACTGTACAATTCCTTTTCTGTACTGGCAAGATGGGGAAGCTGGGAGAAGGCGCCTGTACCAGAGGGAAAGGAAGACGTGGGGGTTCTCAGAAGGGGAGGCCCCAAGGAGGGCAGGAAGGAGGGAGGAAGAGGCCTCCAGCCAAGGAGGAAGCAGTGTCTAGTGTGGAACTCTATTGTTAGGAGGATAGATTTGGGAGCAAGAGGAGGAAGGGAAAGGGAGGTTAAGTGTCTGAGAGGTGCTTTGGCTTAGATGGATGGAGAACGGATCCAAAGAATCACTGCAGCAGGAGATGAGAGGGAGCTACCTGGGGACAAATGGCCTGGCAAGGGACAAGGTAGGGGTGGTGTAGGGAAATTTCAGAGAGCTGGTGAGGGGCCTCAAGCTGGTGGCACACATGGTGGCTTTTGTCAAGATGTTACCTGTATATGGATGGGGAGAGGAAAGGACACTCAGCACTAGGGCTTTTAACAATTGGTTGAAAGCATGGTGCATGGAGGAGGGCTTCTGCTACATTGGAGACTGGGGGCCAACCTGGGAAAATGTGGGCCTCTCTAGGAAAGACAGCCTGCATCTGTCCAGGAAGGGGACCACAGTCCTTAGTGTGAGGTTTAAATGCTACTTGGATGAGCAATTAAACCAGCCAGGGGGGAAGGCTATAGAGCTAAGGAGGCAATAATTGCCTCCCACCCATATGATAAAGCAGCAGAGAGGGAGGGCTCGGGGAAGTAAACTCCTCCACGGCAGAGACACAGGAAGATAGGGTTGGGGACAATGCAGTGGACAAGGGAGTATAAATCAGGGAAGCAAGAAGGAAGAAGCAAAGGAGACAGGTAACAGAGAAGGTAACAAGGGAAGAGGTGGGTCGGGGGAGCATCAGGCAACAGCACAGGCAGGGGGGAAGCAAGTACGGAGGGAATAAAGTAAGATAAAAGGATATGAGGAAACACTTATTCACACAAAGGGTGGTGGATGCCTGGAACAGCCTTCTAGAAGAGGTGCTGGGGTGAGGACAGTGGGGAGCTTCACTCATGTGAGGGATAGGCACACAGGCATTATAGATGGAAGAAAGGCAGGAGGGAGGAACATCTTTGATCAAATAGGGTCCAGGGTGTAAAAATAAGCAGGGAAAATAATGCAGACTAGATGGGCCTACTGGTCCTTTTCTGCTGGCAAATTCTATGTTTCTATGTATGGAGAACCATGTGCACTAATGCACAGAGTCTGGGAAATAAAATTCCGGTCCTAGAGGCCATCATGGCAAGTGCTAGCCTGCATTTGGTGGCCTTAAAGAAGTCATGGTGCACTGATAGCCATGATAGGGACATGGCCATTCTGGGCTACTGTCTGTTCAGAAGAGACAGGGAAGTGAGGAGAGGAAGAAGGGTTGTACTATATGTAAGTGAGGGAATCAATGCCATGGAAATACAGGGGTGCCCAGAGGAAAAGGAAGGTCTGGAGGTGCTGTGGGTCATCCTGGAGACAGGCGCTGGGACTGCTAGCCATTCGGGGGTGGTATATACCTCCAGCATGATGAGGAGTTGGATAAAGCACTTGGGGAGGCCATCATCAAGATGGCAAGTACTTGGGAGGTGTTGCTAGTTGGGGACTTTGGTCTGCCAGATGTTGATTGGAGCCTTCCAACTGCAGCTTTGGCAAGGAACAGGACCATCTTTGACCCCCCCTACAAGGGGCTTTTCTCAGGCAGCTAGTCAATGAATCCAGTAGACATAGGGTAGTGCTGGACTTGGTGCTTACAAACTGGGACAGCACTGCAAACATCACAGTGGGCAGTTCCCTAGGTGCCAGTGATCACCATGCAGTGTGGTTTAACATGTGGGAACAGAAGCAAACCACACGAGGACAAGGGTCCTGGACTTTAGGAGGGCAGATTTTAAAGAAATGGGAGACTGACTCAGAAACTGCCTCGTGGAGGGGGGAGAATTGCTAGGAAGGGGTACACATACAGTAGGGGAAAATAATGGAGGGCATAATTAAGGCAACCAACTGTGTGAAGGAGGTGAGTAAAAGCAGAAGGAAAGAGAGACTGTTATGGTTCTCCAAGAAAGTGGCCAAGGTGGTGAAGGAAAAAAGGGTGGCATTCAGAAGATATAAGGAAACGCAGAGGGAGGAAGACGGGGAGGTATACCAAGTAAAACAGAGGGAAGCAGGAAAGGCAGTGAGGGGAGCAAAGTCACAGACAGAGGAAGGGATAGCTAAAGGCGCTAAGACTTTCTTCAGGTACATAAGTGAGAAGAGGAAGGCAAGGAAAGAGATAGTGAGGATAAGAAGGGCAGTGGGGGTTGGGGGTGGGGGGCTGCACAGAAGAGGACCCAAAAAAAGCAGACATCCTAAACAGATACTTCTGCTCAGTCTTCACAATAAAGGGAGGGAGGACGGTCCACCAGTGAACAGCAGGAAGAAAGTGTGTGTGTGTGGGGGGGAATGGACAAAAGTCCATTTTCAGAGAAAAGAGTCCTCAAGAGACTTGTAGCTCTGAAAGTAGACAATGCTATGGGACCAGACGGGATACACCCAAGGGTACTAAAGGAGCACAGGGAGGTGCTACCTGCCCCACTGATGGCCTTATTCAACAGCTGTCTGGAAACAAGCACTGTTCTGGAGGATTGGAGGAGAGCAGACGTAGTCCCACTAGATGAGTGCCGCAGCACAGAGGAGGCTGTCAAATATAAGCTGGTCAGTCTCACCTCAGTGGTGGGGAAATTAATGGAAACCCTGTTAAGGGAATGATATGGTACAGTGTCTTGAATCCAATGGGCTGCAAGACCACAGACAGCACGAATTCTTGGGGTGGGAGGAGGTCATGCCAGATAAATCTGATTTATTTCTTCAACTGGATGGCCAAGGAAATAGATCAGGGAAGATCCTGGATGTGACCTATCTGGACATTAGCAAAGCATTCGACACCGTGCCCCACAGGAGACTGATAAAGAAATTAAGAAGCTTAAGGGTAGGGTCCAAAATGGTGAATTGGGTTAGAAACTGGTTAACAGAGAGGCGATAGAGGGTAGTGGTTAATTGCACTCATTCTAATGATTGGAGAGTGACCAGCAGGGTGATGCAGAGATCAGTAATGGGATCAGTCCTCTTCAATGTCTTCATAAATGGCATTGCAGAAGAACTGGAAGGGAAGGGAAGGTATGCCTTTTTACAGGTGACACCAAAATCTGTAATAGGGTGGACACTCAGGAGGGGGTGAAGAAATGTGTAGGGATATTGAGAAACTTGAGGAGTAGTCAAGAGCCTGGCAGTTGGGGTTCAATGCTGAAAAGTGTTAAAGCATGCACCTAGGACATAAGATTCCAGGAGTTGAGTATAGGATGTGGGGGAGGTACAGGCAGTCACTAAGAAGGAAAGGGACCTTGGGGTCATGAGATCTGATGACATCAAGGTGGCAGGACAGTGTGACAAAGCAGAGGGTAGGGCCAGTGGGATGCTGGGATGCAGAGGGAGAGGTATCTCCGGCAGGAGGGGAGAGGTGGCATTGTCATTATATTGCTCACTTATGAGACACCACCATTTCTGGAGTCTGTGCCTTAGAAAAGACATAGGGTGGAGGCAGTCCAGAGAGGGGAAACAAAAAGCGTGCAGGGATTGCACTAAAAGCCCTACCATGAGAGACTGAGGGATTTCAGTATGTACACCCTAGAAGAAAGGAGACTTGACAGAGACCTATAGGTGCCACACAGAGGTAAAAAGGGTGCAGGAAGGGAGTCTCTTTCAAATGAGAAAGAGCTTCAGGACCAGAAGGCAAGCAATGAAGATGGAAGGGGGAAGGTTAAGAGGTTTGTGAGGAAGCACTGCTTCATTGAAAGAGTTGTAGACACCTGGAAAAGACTGCCAGAGGAAGTTGTGGAGACAGAAACAGTAGGGGACCTGAGTCATGTGTGGGATAGATACAGGACAATATTAAGAAATGGGCTGGGAGGAGGGAGGATTGCTGGAGACCAGTTAGGGTCTGTGGAAACAGACTAGGCAGGGACCATCTGGGCAGACTAGGTGGGCTAAGCAGTCCTTTTCTGCCGACAAATTCAGTGTTTCTGTGTTTCTTTTCCATGATGTACAACACCATATAGTACATTATTATGGTTACAAAATGGCCCCAAAAGAGCTAGGAAATGGCTGCTCTTGGTAATCAGTTTTGTACCAGCATGATGGACTGAGAAATTGTTACAGGTCAGAGACTGCTTCAGCCAATCAGCTTACAGGATTTCTCCTATCCATTTTATAGTCATATATACTTAACAGGTATACTAGACAGTCTAGTACACCAGTAAGGTATTGATAAGTAGGCTAATATGCAGAAACAAGGCACATGTATGAAGCTACAGTATACAATGAGTTGTATTAGTTTAAATGAATCTTGCACATCATCATGTGATATACATTTGACATCATCTTAGTGCTTAGGTTGAGTTCATGATGTGATTTTTTTTTAAAAAAGAAGTCTGATCTTGCACAATTTTCCAGAGCCATGAAACTGCATTTAATGCTGTTTTTTTAAGGTAATGGCTTAAATCCTTCACCTGGACAGCATTTAATCCACCACCCCTTGGGATTCATTTCAGAAATGACATTCTGCCATTTTTAGGTTATGTATCAGTTAAAACTGCACAACTGAAAAAAAAATACAGTACTACCACAGAAAAAATGGCTTACTCATCTAGTAATAAATAAAGCAAAACATAATGTGTAAAAAATAGAGCATGAAGACTTGCTCAACTATAAAAAGTCAACTTTTAAAAGATTAAGATCCATCATTTGTAGCTTCTGTCGTACAGTCAGTGCCCTTTATCCACCTATAACACTACCTCTGTTTCCCTTATCATTAGCTAATCGAGTGATATTTTCATTGCGAAACACAACACACTGCCTGGCTGTGACGGAATCCAAATTGATTTCATTTGTGAAGCCAGCAGAGACTGAAGGCATGTGGCCCACAGCAGATGGGGCCTCATTTCAATTACTTACCACATCTGTCTCTCAGTTCATTCCTGACCACTTCTTTCGCTTCTTCCACCTACACAGATAGAAAAAATGTATTTAACTATTCTTTTTGTATGGTAAAGCAATTTAATATCTTCTCTCCACCTCCAACACACAACCCCCATCACCATTATCTATCAGCAAATTCTAAATATTTTGTTCCCTTGTTTTTTTTTTTTTTTTATTATTATTAGGACTCTATTGGACACATACATGTACTAGCAAGTAGTTTTTGGAAAAAACAGTGTTCCTTTTTTGATAAGTAACTGATTGTTAACGTACTGCTCGTGACCTCAGACAGGATGTCTCCTGTCTTAATTTTTTGGGGCTGGGGGCCAAGCAGTAATTTTTGTAGGAAGGTGTTTACATGAAATCCAAGGGAATGCCCTCTATGAAAGTAAAATACGTTTTCATAGATCCTTATACAAGCTGTTATATTGCATGCAGATTAAAGGCAGAGGGTGACTTATATAAGCATTTACACAGGTCATGTGCTTTCAGAACAGTGAGGTACAACACAGGTGTGAGACTAAGTAAGACCATGTCCTTCAAGATCACTCCTTGGTTACATGTGTACAACACATCTAAACACACGCACGCACACACACATACACAAATGCACCCACATACTGAATGAACATACACACACAGCTGACACTTGCTTTCCATTTCTAGCACCCCCTCACTTCCAAAAAAAAAACAAAAAAACACATTTTGTTAAACAGTACAGGTTATGAGACTAAAGTAGTATCATGGGCCCTCAGGGAACATTTTGGGCTTAATAGCGCCTGTCGCCTTTAAAGCATCAGTATATGCTATGTTGCCGTTTTGGACCTTTACCGTTTTATCCTATTTTAGATCACTATTTTTCTCCTTTCTTGTACAATGCCCCTTGCCCCATTTTGAATCTGCTTTTTGCATCATATTAATATATAGATTTTTTTATCAGGAGAGACACACTAAGCTGAAAGCTTGTTTACATGTGCGACCTGGGAGCACAAAGAAGTTAAGTGACTTGCTCAGGATCACACAGTATGCAAGTGGGGGCTGTGAGATTCAAACCCAGGTCTCCAGGTTTACAGCTAAGAGCCTTAAACCACTGCGCTATACTGCCTCCTTATTTGATACAACTACAAGAAGCATTCATTTTGATATGGCTGTCACCATGTGTTAAATATTCTCAGCTGCACGGGGGCAGCTTGTTGCGTGCTATTTCATCATGTTGTCACAAATAAACGAGTCTTAAACAACAGGAGTTCAAAAACATTTCAGAATACTGATGAAAAGTGGGGGACAGATATAAAATAAGAGGTGCTCTTATAAAGGTATTTCAAACCTAAACAAATGGTAAAGCAGATTCAAATGGGGAAAGGGGCAGCTTACAAGACAGGAGCAAAAGGGTGGTCTGCAATGGATTAAAAAAGCATAGTTTAAAAACTGACATTGTAACATCCACTGCTGCTGAAAGGCTGGTTTTGACAAATGCCAGTTCCCAGCTATTCAAATCGCAGAGTGGATGAGACTGTTTTAAGGGAGGCTGTATTTGGTGCAAAGAAGAGGACATCTGCCTGGGGCTTGATTTTCAAAAGACCTGACATGGCCCAGAGATTAAGTCCTGTTAGCAACTCACATGTGCAAATAAAAGATCTCTGCACTGGTGGAAATGCTATTTTCAGCATTTTGTACAAACAGACAGAAAATACGCAGTGGGTGCAGCTATGGGGAAATGCTATACCTGGTAATATTAACATCTTGTCACAGCTGCACACAGAATTTGTCCACAAGCTGCTATAAATCATGTCGATGGTTGCAAAATGGTTCCACCTGCAAAAATCATGCACATGTGGAAAAACATAGATAGATAGATAGACAGACAGATAGATGGCATATATGCACCTTTTGTATAAAAGCACTGGGCATAATAAATTTGGAGATTTTAATATCTCCATATATAATGTACCAGAAAGGGCAAAACCACATCAGCATATTGTAGTTTTGCTCAGCACGATCTCCCATGGGGCTAAGCACCAGTTAGCATCATGCAGGCTCCACCATATGGAAAATTATGAGCATTCAGGTCTTTTAATACCTACAGTTATTGAGGCATTACAGGGCGAGTCAGGGATCCTGAGCAACAATATATGCAGCAGTGGCTCGCTGCACTTAACTGGTAGATCTCATTTAAATCCACCCATTTACTAACCATTTTTTTCCTGGCTGAAGGTCTGAACCCCTCACAAAAATAACCTTTGTCCCAATTTCTCTCCCTGAATCCATTCCATTGAATACCCATCCCATATGTGTCGTGAAGCCACCCAAAGGTGCAGAAACACGAAAAACACATCAATATTTCAGTCATTCCTCCTTCCTCAATCCCCCTGTAAAAATATATATATATATTTACTTTTAATTATCCGACCATCTGGCCAAAACCTGCACCCTGGCCCAGTGTGCCACCTTCCCAGTTTTCAGTCTGCTCCTCCTCCGTCCTTCTACCAGAAGCTGGATGCTAGACCCAACCATCCTAGGTCCCCAATTTGGTCCATGACCAAATCACCTCACCAACCAAACCCACCCAACCTGTGTTGCTTGCTTCTTGCTTGTCTGCTGCTGTGGCTGCTGCCACACTGCACTGACCAAGGCCTATGAAGGCCACCCACACTGCTGTCACCACTGCTGCTAGGACTAGCTTGCTGCCACAGAGGTCCCGTGTTTTTTTTTTTTTTTTTTTGCAAGGTGAGCCTAGTACAGTAAGTAGGTAGCCTTGTCTCAAGCTATCTTCTATCTCACCCTCTGCCCCTTCAGCCACCAAGGGGGAATGGAGACTTACTAAGAATAGACCAACAAAAGTATGCCACCACAACAATGTTATTGAGAGTTCAGTGCTCACCGACTCCTCCAAGCTGTAGAGTGTAGCCTGTCTACTTTGTGGTGGAAAAACAAGTGTCACACTCACATGGGTCATGTGCTCTTGCTTGGCTGGAGCTCCTCCACATCACGTGTGATGGTGCCTCCGCTAATAGTTGGAGAGAGTGGACAACACAATACAGAGACAGTCGAGTCAGGAGTTCACCTGCAGCGTGAGCACACAGAGGCCAGGGGGGACTTATCTTGCAAAAAATTAAATCCAAATTTAATGCCATTATTGCCACACCATAACAACAACCTAGGCACAAATGCACCCCACACTGCCCTACCTAAATGGCATCACTGCTTTATGGAAGAATTTCATTCTCAGATGCTAATATCAGTGCAAGTAAATACAATGGTTTCTACTGTGTTCTGAGGTTCTGTATCTCCATGTTTCAAGATGTGTCCTGATCATTGCAAGGGTTGGTGTCCCTCATTGTCCCTTATTTTCAGACTCCATGTCCCTCATTGAAGTGACAAAATGTGAGGTATGGTGCATGCTTCCAAGACCCTACTCAGCACAAAGAGTGTTGAGCATGGCCATAGTGTATGTAAGCAATAAGACACGACAGGGTGTGCGTTAGACAGTTTAACACATGGCTAGGAGGCGTAGTGAGGCACGAGGCCACCCGACACGAGTGCCTCCTATCTCATGATTAATAACTGTCTAACGACACCCTGGAGTGGCTTATTGCTCTTATGAAATGGGATATATATTTAGAGACATAATTATGACAATATAGTTGTTAAAAGTAAATATTTTTTATTTATTAAAACAGATAACCTTCCGCTCCAAAAATAGTTCCACTTTAACATTTTGTATTTTAACAGTTTAACATTAAAATACACTGTTATAATTTTTATAATATTAGAAATGTGTCATTTAATTGATTTCATAACTGTTCATGAACTGAACAACTAATAGTTTACTTTGAACTGTTAATTAAATACATTGTTATAATTTTAATAATATTAGAAATGTGTCATTTAATTGATTTCAGAAATGTTCATGAACTGAACAACTAATAGTTTACTTTTAATTGTTAATTAACTGCAGCTTTACTTCAGTTTGAAATATATTTTACTTTGAAAAATAAACCGGACCATTAAAAGTAATTGTGCAGTTGTTCATTGT
Source organism: Neoceratodus forsteri (assembly GCA_016271365.2). Classification (NCBI taxonomy): domain Eukaryota; kingdom Metazoa; phylum Chordata; order Ceratodontiformes; family Ceratodontidae; genus Neoceratodus; species Neoceratodus forsteri. Next base: position 253,307,406 of record CM028131.1, on the reverse strand, counting down.
TACTCCTGCAAATTGAGGCTGTGTGGACTGTTGATTTACGTTTTGAATCATTTCTGCCTTGGGTGGTACTGGATCTGCAGCTTTATTTAATAACTTCTGCTTGTTTCCATCGGGTGTCACTGTGGGGCTTGAAACTTCGTTGGGACTTAATAATTTCTGCTTGTTTCCATCGGGTGTCACTGTGGGATTTGAAACTTGGTTGGGACTTGAGGTTTCTTGCTTTGGTGTGAGTATTTGACACCATTTACGTCTGTCGTCTGGCTTTGCACGCCAGTAGCTCTGGAGGCTGGCTTCGTTTTTGTGTCCCGTAATTGACATTATTTCCCGGTTTTGTAAGCCAGCATCAGACAGCATTTGTACCGCGGTCGCTCGGAGGCAGTGGTTCGTGTACCGTTGTGAGAGAGCAGCTTCTGTACTTAGTCTGCACATGAACGCCGAGAGATAGTTTATACCCATGGGCTCTGAGGAATATATGGGAGGGGTCAAGCTGCTGTTGTGGAAGTTTTCTTGGGTGTAAGTACAGAGCTGTGGGATTTGCTGGAAGCTTGCTTATATAGAATTTCAAACTTTGAACTGGGCAGAGTGGATTGCCTGGCTGAGCATACATTAAACCACGGTTAGAAGATCTTTGTGTTTCGAGTGGATTATTGTGGTTTTTTGTATGTTCGTTGAAATTCAGGATCGCAAATTCGGTACCATTTTCATCTTCTTTGATTGTAAAATGCTCTGGTTTTAGTTGGCGGACACCTTCTCGACCGCACCTGGCCTTGTACAATTGAATGTCTAACCAGACTTTACGGACAAGGCCAGGCGCAGTTTGGGGAGAACAAATGTCTGAATAACGAAGTTTGTGCAAGTCTGACTGTGTGAGGGCTTCGTGGTGCTTTGATTTGTCTTGCTGGGACCGTCTATAACTCTTCATTTTCGCTGTGAATACTGCATTGCTCGATCGAAATTCCCTCATTAGATAAAAAGGTCTGCTAATGCCTGGGGAACCGAGGTGGCGGTTTAGCGCAGCTTGGAGACCGCTGAAGCTCGAGATGGCATACTCGGAGCCCAGCGCTGTACGAGCTGTCATAAAATTTACGGAGCACAGTGTTCAGGTTCTTTTGTGATAGACTTCCAGTCTATCGATGTGTTGTTTGCTGTTTCCCATTCCTTAAATACTCTGAGTGCCCAGGTTGTGGATCTTATTGTATTTTTTTCATTTTTTTCATTTTCAAGGCAATCTAGTTCGGCTGAGCTGTAAGTCGAGAAACGCTTATTCACTGAGCCAGTTTCAATTAACGTTTGACAGTTCGGTTGCTTCGTTTGACAGCTGTAGTTTACATTTACGTTTTCTGAACTTGTAGATGTAGAGGCTGTGGACAGTTCTTGAAATGGCTCATTGTCTGGATGCATTAATATTTCCATATCTTCTTCTGAAAGGCTGATATCAAAGTTTGGTTCAGAAATATGCCATTGCTGTATTCTGATTTTGTCAGTTTCACTTGGTATTAACAAGATGGCTGATTTCAAATTTGCCAACATTCTAATTGGCATTTTACTAGGATTAGTGCCCACAGGGCACTGCTGGTCCTTTTTCCTGTGCGTTAGACAGAATATCACACAGGTATGGACCAATCAGCAGCTTTAAATGTTTATGCCCATTTCATAAATACTCAATACAGAATGACAAAGGGAAAGTAAGTGAGCCAAAACAGTCATGGAGAAACACATTTGCAGCACTAAATATGCATAAGGGATTTGCATGGCTCAAAACAAAAAGGTCAGGCTTCACAACACAGAGGCCCCTCTTCGCACATCTGGAATGGGGGATGTTGGCTGACTATATCCTAGGCATTTAATGCAGTAAGCAAACAATACTTTACAAATTAATGGAAATTTAATGACAAAAATCAAAAGACATTAAACAACTTGCAAAAGAATCAGAATTAATGAGTTTACCTAATTTTTGATGAGAAATCAATGAAAAAAATGTATTTTAATGAATTGCTAGTATGAGAAATAGAAACTGATGTGTTTTTTCTAGATGAGATTTGCGTCAGCTTAGTTGCTGCACACATGTCGAGTGTGCAGCATGTGAACCTGATGTGATTTTAAAATGCTGTTCACACCAACTTAACTGGCTTCACTCATTTCAAGCATGCAACATGCAAGCCTGATGTGATTTTTAAAAGATGTTCACGCCAGCTTACCTGCTGCACACATGTCAAGCTTGCAGCATGCGAATCTGATTTGCTTTTTAGACCTGGTTCACTTAGGTTTACTTTGTGTATGTTAACCGCATTTAAACATTGCACAATTAAGCATGTGGCATGTATTCTGCATGTACAGTACATAGCACACTTATATTTCTGTAAGGGGGGTGAGGGATTAGCATGAGGGCAAGTCAAGGGCATGCTTGTCAGGGAGAAATCATCCCAATAAAACAGAAGGGCCATCTCATTTAACTAGTGGCAGCATCCACAGGATAACGTCACCATTTAATCAGTGCCTGGCGAGATGTCCCAATAAAACAGACGTCCTGATTATCCATGTTCTGATTTGTCTGTATCCTGAGTAAGTGGTTTCTATTGTACTGCAATACTTTATATATTCTTCTGTGACAAAGGTGGTAATCCATCACAAAATCTGTCTCTTTGTAGACAACACTAAAATCTGTGGCTGAGAGAATACTGAGATGGGATAAGGGACCCAAAAAGGGACCTGGAAAGTTTAGAGAGGTGGACAAGTACAGGTATATAGCAAAATTAAAAAGTGCAAAGGTGTAATAAACAATAAACTACCCAAAACAAAATATGGGGTGGGAGAGGTAGGGGTGGATCAGACCTCTGCGGAAAGAGACCTCAGAGTCATCATTAGTAACGGCCTCAAATCTACTGTCTAATGCAACAAATCAATACAAAACTCTAACAGGATGCTGAGGTACATAGAAAGAGGATTTTCAAGTAGAAGGAGGGAAGTTAAATTGCCCCTGTACAGATCATCGGTAAGGCAACACCTGGAGTATTGTGCACAGTTCTGAAATCTGTACCTAAAAAGAGTAGCGACTACCTGGAGTTAGTTCAGAAGATGGTGACAAAAATGACCCAGAGGCAGTTGGAGAAATCTCATGAGGGGAGGCCAACAAGCCTCAGAGTCTACACATTGGCAGCCACAAAGGTAAGAGATGGCATAAGAGAGATTTGCAAGTACTTGCACAGAATCAACAGGATGGACTGCAGCAAACTGTTCACAAGAATGAGAGTGTTTTGACAAGAGGTCAAGAATGGAAATAATGGGCAAGACTCAAGAAGGATGGAAGGAAGTTCTTTCTATAAAGAATGGTGGAGGAGTGGAATAAATTACCTAATGAGCAAGGTCCACACAGAGTCTGGGACTTGATTCTAACATGGTTGGTACAGACACTAGAGAACGGTATGAACAATGGGAAATGGGGATGGGGCTATTCTAGGGAAGGGAGGGAGAGTCAAAGAAACTCTAGGGCCATTGAATAATACCTCTGTCCAGGTGTAGGCTGGGTATGACTTTGGATAGGCATATGAGCAGACCAGACAGGTTAGTGGGTCTTTTTCTGCTTTCAGAACCTTTGCACTGTATCAACAGCTTATACATAACAATATCTAAAATAGATGACTTATTTTGCCATGGTGATTTGCCTACTTGGCTAAAACGATATCCTGATAACTGTATATATCAATCTTGGAAAATGCCTATTTATTATGGTATATTATCTTTCCTATATTTTTGGATGAACTCATTCTGGCAATACTGGAAAAGTCACTGTGGTGAGCTGCCCAGCTGCTAGTCCTTATTTGTAGATATCATTGTGTGTGTGTGTGTGTATATATGTAATGTAATTCTGCATATATGTACATGCCAAGACATGCCAGTGTCAGCACAAAGGTACCTAAGGAAAAGACTAGATTTTTTTTTTTAGAAAGGGTTTGACCTTCTTTTGACCCAAAGGCAGCTGTTTGCCAGGAATTGAAATTGCATTCCTAGTATTTTTTTAAACAGAGATATGCCCAAATCCATTTGTATGTCATAAAACCATGCACTCAGGAGTACAATGCTTTGATCAAAGAAACCTGTTATAATATATCACATTTTATGAGGTAACAGGAAAGAAAACATATTTCTAGGAAACCTGTGTAAAATTCTAACATGACAGTGTGAATGTTATCTTTCAGGTGACAACTGTCTACGGGGGACTTCAAAGAGCTTAACTCTGAAATGCCATAGAAACATAGAAACATAGAATTTGACGGCAGATAAGGACCGCTTGTCCCACCTAGTCTGCCCATTTTCCTACCTAACAGATAAGCTGCAGATCGTAATTAACCAACAGCTTATTTCCTCCTACCCCCCACTAGGACTGCCTTATGTCTGTCCCATGCATTCTTGAATTCCCCCACTGTTCTTGACTCCGCAACCTCCTCAAGGAGGCTGTTCCATGCATCCACAACCCTCTCGCTGAAAAAATACTTCTTCACATTACCTCTGAGCCGTCCCCCCTCTATCTTCAAATTGTGCCCCCCTGTTCTTGCACATCTCTTTTTCTGAAAGATGCCACCCTCTTGGACTTTGTTGATTCCCTTGAGGTACTTCAAAGTTTCTATCATGTCCCCTCTCTCCCTCCTTTCCTCAAGGGTATACATATTAAGTTCCTTTAGTCTTTCTTCATATGTCTTCTGGTGCAGACCTTGCACCATTTTGGTTGCCCTCCTCTGGACAGCCTCCACTCTGTCTATGTCTTTGCGGAGATGGGGTCTCCAGAACTGCACACTGTACTCCAGATGGGGTCTCACCAACTGTCTGTACAGAGGGATAACAACTTCCTGTTTTCTACTAGTGATGCCTCTCCCTATGCATCCCAATATCCATCCAGCCTTCCTTACTGCCTTCTCACATTGCTTGCCCACCTTTAGGTCATCTGATATAATTACCCCCAGGTCCCTTTCCATTTTTACTGTTGTCAGTATCTCACCCCCCATTGTGTACTCTTGCCCTGGGTTTTTGTTTCCCAGGTGCATTACCTTGCACTTCATTGCATTGAATCTGAGCTGCCATACATTTGACCATTCCTCCAACCTTGCCAAGTCCCTTCTCATCCTTTCCACTCCATCTGGTGTATCAACCCTGTTGCAGATATTTGTGTCATCTGCAAAGAGACATACTTTTCCTTCCAATTACTCTGCAATGTCATTTATAAAGACATTAAAAAGGACTGGTCCCAGTACTGAACCCTGCGGTACCCCGCTAGTAACCCTCCTTTCTTCACTGTGAACTCCATTTACTACTACTCTTTGTGTCCTGTTGTCCAGCCAATTTTTTATCCAGGTTACCACCTTGGGACCCACTCCAAGGCTGGCTAACTTGTGTATTAATCTTTTGTGTGGGACTGTATCAAATGCCTTGCTAAAATCTAGGTAAGCCATGTCCACAGCCCCTCTCTGGTCTACTACTTTGGTCACCCAGTCAAAGAAATCTATTAGATTCATCTGACACAACCTTCCCATCATGAATCCATGCTGCCTTGGGTCCTGTGCCCCACTGGCCTCTAGGTACTCAACAATTCTTTCCTTCAGTGGTAATTCCATCATTTTACCTACCACTGAGGTCAAACTAACTGGTCTGTAGTTTCCTGCCTCTGTTCTGCTCCCACTTTTGTGAAGAGGAATCACATCTGCCCTCCTCCAGTCCTCAGCTACCACCCCATCCTCCCATGATTTGTTAAAGAGAGTAGTCAGCAGTGTCATTAGTTCTACCCTTAGTTCTTTTAGAATTCTTGGGTGAATCCATCAGGCCCCATTGCTTTGTCCACCTTCAATTTTATTAGTTCTTTCAGAACCCTTTCTTCTGTAAAAGGACTGGTATCGACCCTCATCTTCAGAGTGCTTCTCTTGTTTGGTTTAGGTACCTCCCCCTCCTCTTCCTTTGTGAATACTGAGCAGAAATATTCGTTCAGTATCCCTGCTTTTTCATTGTCACCCTCTACCCACATTCCTTCCCCTTTATTAAGCCTCAGTATCCCTCCTTTGGTCTTTCTTCGCTCCTTAATGTACCTATAAAAGGTCTTATCCCCCTTCTTAGCAGAGTTGGCTATCCTTTCCTCAGTTTGAGTCTTTGCTATTCTGACTGCCTTCCCAGCCTCTTTCTGCTTTAGCTGATAACGTTCTCTGTCCTTCTCCTTCTGTGTTTCCTTATATTTCCTGAATGCTATCCTTTTCTCCTTAACCTTCCCTGCCACCTCTTTTGAGAACCATAGTGTTTTTTTCCTTTGTTGTGTTTTGTTGATTTGCTTTACACAAAGGCTTGTTGTCTCTGTGATGGCTGTTTTGATTACTCTCCACTGTTCCTCCACCCCTCCTTCTTGCCTGTTTGCTAGTGCTTTTCTGAGGCACTCTCACATTTTCCCAAAGTCAGCCCTCCTAAAGTCCAATACTTACTTTTGTATGGCTTGATTGTATGGCTGTGTTTATCGTGAACCACACTGTTTGGCGGTCGCTTGTGCCCAGATGGCTACCCACTTCTAAATCTGAGATTCTTTCTCCGTCCCCATTTGAGAGTACCAGGTCTAAGATTGCTCCCTCCCAAGTGGGTTCCACTACTAGCTGTCTGAGGCATGCCCTGTAGGGCATCAAGAATGACCCTGCTCTTGGATGTGCCTGCAGCAAAGGTGCTCCAGTTAACATCTGGCATATTCAGGTCCCCTATCAACAATATCTCCCCTTTTTCTGCCATTCTAAGGAAGCCTTCTATCATTTCCTTGTCTATTCCCTCCCCCTGAGATGGGGGTCTGTATACAATCCTCATGCGGATTGTGGTGCCATTTCTGTCTCCAGGGTGACCCAGAGTGTCTCATCTACTCCCTGTTTACTCTTTAGTTCTGTTGCTTTGATCCCTTCCTTTACATAAAGAGCTACTCCTCCTCCTCCTTTACCCTCCCTGTCCCTCCTGTAGATTGTGTATCCTGGTATGTTGACATCCCAGTCATGGTTCTCTGTGTACCATGTTTCTGTGACTGCCACAATATCCAGGCAACCCTCTTCCATCAAGGCCACTAGTTCAGGGAGCTTGTTACACAGACTATGGGCATTGGTACTCATCACCCTCCATTTTTTGATGGCCTTACCCCTTTTAGCCCCATTCCTGTCCTTACTGCCTTTGCCTTTTTTTTCATTTACTTCTGGCCTACTCCCTAATGACTTTTCTACCTTGGTGTTTACCTCACTAATTACTGTTGTTTGTGGGGGGAGGCTGGGATTTCCTTGCTCCTTTTCAGTGCCTCCCCCCTTGGCTAGTTTAAATGTTTGCCAATGAAGCATTTAAACCTCTCACCTAGGATCCTGGTTCCCCCCCTGGACAGATGCAGACCATCACACCAGTATAGGTCTGCATCCCTCCAGGTGGCTCCCCAGTCCCCAGTGAAGCCAAAACCTTGAGCGTCACACCAGTTTTTCAACCATTCATTGAATTCCCTGGTGAGGAGTACCCTAGCATCACCCTTGCCATAGACAGGCAGCACCTCCGAGAAGGTTACTGTATGTGTTACTTTCTAAGGCCCCTCCCCAACTCTACAAACTCCTCTTGCACTGCTCTGATCCCATTCCTAGCCAGGTCATTTGTCCCTAGGTGGACAATAACATCCATCTCCCTCCCTCGTGCAGCTGCTCCCATGATTCTGAGGATTCACTTCCTGTTCCTCCAAGCCATGGCGCCAGGCAGGCACCTTACCTCCCTTTCCCCTTCCTCCCCCATATCTACCCCCTAATGATTGAGTCCCCCACCAGGAGTTGTTTCCTTCCCCTGTGGGGTCTCATGCCACCCTCCCATGGGTCTCCCTTTGTGAAGGTTCCCAGCATCCTCCTTGGTCTCCACTGCAAGTGCCTCCGTAGAGGAACCACTATCCACCAGTAGAGCGAATGAATTGTGGAGAGGTACAGCTGGCGGGATGCAACTCTGTTCCACCACCCTCTGCCTCCCTGAGCCCACCCTGGTCCAGCCTCTCCTCTTTCTTGGCAACTTCTGAGGTAGTGGCATTGGCCTTGGTGGTCCCTGGGTGGGGGAGGAGGTTTTACAAATCCTAGCCAGGTCAGCCTGGAGATAGGCAACCTCCTCCCTCAGACCAGAGATGTGCCTGCAAATAGGGCAGCATCGCAGCCTTCAGAATGTCTCCCGGAACACTGCCGCCTCACAGCAATTGCACTGCACCACTCCTATCATGTCTTATTTTGTGTCCCCTCTCCTGTTTCTCTGTATGCTTACTCTCTTCTCTCCTTACAACTCTTACCCTTCCTGTTCTGGGACAGTAACGTCCTATATTCTTCAGTAGCCTCCTTCTTCCTTGCTCAGTGTCAGACCACCAGCAGCGGGGGGATAGTGAGCTACTTTTTTCCTTTAGGGTTGACAAAACCAATGTTTCTCTATGATCCTTCCCTTCCTACTGCCAAACAGGAAGTTTCTGTTGACAGTCAAATCCAGTGGCTATAAAAGTAGAACTGGCTTAGGGTGGGTGGGATGGAGGGCAATTAGTAAGAAAAAGGCTAGCAACCCGGAAGTTGTAATTTGAGTCACCTGCTTTATAGTGTCTAAGCCACACCCCAATTAAGCTCTCTCTCCTCCTACTGGTTTAGCAAAGTAACCTGATACAGAACCCTTCCCAGCACAGAACACACACTGACTTTCTTTCTTTTTAAACCCTAAATAAGGCCCCTTCTACTTCTAATAAAGTATCTGTTTGCTTAAACTCAACAGACACCGACTCCTGCTAAGATATAAGTGTTAAATTAATAAGAAAATGTAGCTTCTTTTAGTTAGCTGCTTTCTGCTCTACAAGCAAGGCTAGCAACAGGAAGTTGTCATTTGAGTCACCTGCTTTTATAGTGTCTAAGCCACACACCCAATTAAGCTCTCTCTCCTCCTACTGGTTTAGCAAAGTAAACTGATACAGAACCCTTCCCAGCACAGAACACACACTGACTTTCTTTCTTTTCTTTTCTTTCTTTTTTTTTAAACCCTAAATAAGGCTCCTTCTACTTCTAATAAAGTATTTGTTTGCTTAAACTCAACAGACACCGACTCCTGCTAAGATATAAGTGTTAAATTAATAAGAAAATGTAGCTTCTTTTAGTTAGCTGCTTTCTGCTCTACAAGCAAGGCTAGCAACAGGAAGTTGTCATTTGAGTCACCTGCTTTTATAGTGTCTAAGCCACACCCCCAATTAAGCTTTCTCTCTCCTCCTACTGGTTTAGCAAAGTAAACTGATACAGAACCCTTCCCAGCACAGAACACACACTGACTTTCTTTCTTTTCTTTCTATTTTTTAAACCCCAAATAAGGCCCCTTCTACTTCTAATAAAGTATCTGTTTGCTTAAACTCAACAGACACCGACTCCTGCTAAGATATAAGTGTTAAATTAATAAGAAAATGTAGCTTCTTTTAGTTAGCTGCTTTCTGCTCTACAAGCAAGGCTAGCAACCTATCCATGCTAATTATAGGTCTCAGAATCTGATTCTTAATATGCTCGGAAATTTTGGAAACAGCACAACAGTGCCATCCTTTGGCCTAAAAGAGACATCTTCTGGCCAAATGGAGTAGTTGCTCTGAGCTGGAAAGTGATGACTCTGCAAGATTTCAGACAGGTATAAATAGCCCAGCTCAGGGCATTTTGAACACACACACATTTTGCTTGGATCCTCTCTCTGGAACACTGAGAACACCTGCCAGCACAGAGACTGCTTAAGAACCAAAGGTAGCTACAGAAAGACTGAAATAGTTTGCAAGCCAGTGATTCTCTGGACTTTGAAATCTTCATTGCTACGGTAGAGATTTAGCTAGCATGCTTTAGTGTGCTATTTCTGTACATTTTGTTCTCATTTTGTTTATTATACTGTAATTAAGCAATAAGGCATGACAGGGTGTGTGTTATTGTGTAATAACATCACTCTTGGGGTGGGTAGAAGCATGAGGTGGAGCCGAGTGCTTCTACCACCCCAGGAGTGACGTTATTACACAATAACACCCACCATGGAGTGCCTTATTGCTATTATACAATGGTTCATTGTTATACAAAATAAAAAAAAATTAAAAAAATGTTTTTAGTAGATTTTTAGTGAAAGAGAAGAGGGGAAAAAAGGTAATGCTCAAGGAGGACAGCAAGCAAAACTAATGCTAATCAGTGGCAGTGATGTTATACTGCAATTTCATCACTGTCTCAGGCACACACTGACCAATCAGAATCCAGGATTCTGTCTTGCCATTGTACAATCTAATTTAGTATATGTTCTCTTTTAGTTGTAACTGCATTTATTTAATTTGAGTAAAAATGTTTGCTTTTCTAAAGAAATTCTGCTGTGTAAGAGTTCTTATATTGTATGTGTGACTGTAGAGGGTTTATTAATAATCTGTGACAACTGTTAATTGCTTAAAGGGGCCACCATGAGCAACCAAATTGAGAAAAGGGTCTGTAAAAGGGACATCTGGAAGGATAGGGAGAATACAAGAGTCTACAAAGATTTTGAACAAGGCTGTTGCAGGTCCTGTAGGAAGAAGGCCAAATCAGGTTTTTATGCTGCTACCTGAAAAAGAGTGTGATACCTGGGTCTTCCTCCTTTGTATAATAGCTAAGGGAAAGTTCATATTTGGCCACAAAACTCGAGACTGGTATTGTGCCCTTATCCAGAGCTTAGGGATGCCTTGGCTCATCATGGCAGTGGTGCAGTCATAACCTGGGAAAGCATTCTAAAGGGCAAGGAGGGTATCCCTGTTCCCTCCCCCATCACAGATTGCACTTAATGGTGGACACTGTGAGCTCAGTGGGCCTAACCCAAGGAGTGGGTTTGTAACAGCTGCTACTTGAAGAGTGGTGCCAGAGACAATGGGGAAGTCACTTAAAGCACGAAATATGTACAAATTAGGTTATTTGATACCTGTCATTGGACCAACAGAAATGACAGAAAATCCTTAAGCTTTCAAACTCAAACAGAGTCATTCGTCAGAAGAAATGGCAGATCTTTTAGATATCTCACTTTTAAAAAGCCCAAAGGAAAAAAACATTTTACACATGAGTGTGACATATTAGCAGTTAGTTAAGAAATACAACCAGAGATAAGCAGGCATCCCTGAGACTATAGCAGTGAATGAGCCAAATGTCACAGAATGGAATGTTATGTAGGAAATCATTTGATGTTGCAAGTTTCACTGAAGCTAAGTTAAAGAAAATGAGTGTGTGTGTGTGTGTGTGTGTGCATGTGCCCATGTGTGTGTGTGCTAAAGCATATTTATTAGAAATATGCAAAACACGTATCTGTGGATATTTGAGTGTGTGTGTGTGTGTGTGTGTGTGTGTGTGTGTTCTAAGCATTTGGAACAGCAGTTTTGTATGTGTAAAACTTAACTCTTAGAGATTATCCACCCCCCGCTCCATTTTTAGTTAAAATCAACCTTGTAAACCTAGGAAGCAGAATGAGAAACTGTGTGTCTGGGCGCTGAGTACTTAATAAAATTGCAGACACTGCACTAGGAGAAAATGAGCCTACACATGGTTTTTTCCACATATTTTCAATGCTGGCCCTATGTAAACATGTTTTTGTCCATAACTATGTGTTCATTTGTCAATATTACTTGTGAATATTTAAACTGACACTGTTTAAACAAGTTCAGTCTGCAACTACTTAAGAAATACAGTTAATAAATAGTTAATATAGTTAAGAAATAGTTAAGAAGGGGGATAAAACCTTTTATAGATACATTTAAGAAAGAACTCTTAAAACTGAACGTGGGCAAAGCAATGGGGCCTGATGGGATTCATCCCAGAATTCTAAAAGAAGTAAGGGTAGAACTAGTGACACCACTGACTACCCTCTTTAACAAATCATGGGAGGATGGGGTGGTACCCGAGGACTGGAAGAGGGCAGATGTGATTCCCCTTCACAAAAGTGGGAGCAAGGCAGAAGCAGGAAACTACAGACCTGTTAGTTTAACCTCAGTGATAGGGAAAATGATGGAATCACTTCTGAAGGAAAGAATTGTTGAGTATCTAGAGGCCAGAGGGCACAGAACCCAAGGCAGCATGGATTCACAGCAGGAAGGTCATGCCAGACGGTCCAATAGATTTCTTTGACTGGGTGACCAAAGTAGTAGATCAGGAGGGCAGTGGACATGGCCACCTAGACTTTAGCAAGGCATTTGACACAGTCCCACACAAAAGATTAATATACAAGTTAGCCAGCCTGGGAGTGGGTCCCAAGATGACAGCCTGGGTAAAGAATTGGATGGAGAATAGGACACAGAGAGTAATAGTAAATGGAGTCCACTCTGAAGAAAGGAGGGTTACTAGTGGGAAACTGCAGGGTTCAGTATTAGGACCGGTCCTCTTCAATGTCTTTATAAGCAACATTGCAGAGCGACTGGAAGGAAAAGTATGTCTCTTTGCAGATGACACAAAGATCTGCAACAGAGTTGATGCACAAGGTGGGTGGAAAGGATGAGAAGGATTCAAGTTAGAGGAATGGTCAAATGTATGGCAGCTTAGATTCAATGCTATGAAGTGCAAGGTAATGCACCTGGGAAACAAAAACCCAGGGAAGAGTACACAATGGGGGTGAGATACTAACAACAACAAAATGGAAAGGGACCTGGGGTAGTCATATCAGATGACCTAAAGGAGGGCAAGCAATGTGAGAGGGCAGCAAGGAGGGCTGGGGGATACTGGATGCAGGAGAGGCATCACCAGTAGAAAACAGGAAGTTATTATCCCTCTGTACAGACAGCTGGTCAGACCCCATCTGGAGTACTGTGTGCAGTTCTGGAGACCCAATCTCCGCAAAGACATAGACAGGATGGAAGCTGTCCGAAGGAGGGCAACTAAAATGGTGCAGGGTCTGCACCGGAAAACATATGAAGAGAGACTAAAGGAGCTTAATATGTATAGCCTCGAGGAAAGGAGGGAGAGGGGGGACATGATAGAAACTTTCAAGTACCTAAGGAATCAACAAAGTCCAAGAGGGTAGCATCTTTCAAAAAAGAGGTGTGCAAGAACAAGGGGAACAATTTGAAGATGGGGGTGCAGCTCAGGTAATTTAGAAGTATTTTTCACAGAGAGGGTTGTGGATGCAGAATGGCCTTCTGGGAGGTTGTGGAGTCAAAACAGTGGTGGAATTCAAGCATGCATGGGACAGTCATAAGGCAAATTCTAGGGGGTAGGGGTAGGAAGAAGTAGGCTGCTGATTAACTAGGATCTGCAGCTTATCCATTAGGTAGGGAAATGGGCAGACTGGGTGGGCCAAGCGGTCCTTATCTGCTGTCAAATTCCATGTTTCTATGTTTCTATGTTAGGGATCGAAGAACAACCAAGGGAGGGATAGCAAGGCTTAATAAAGGGGAGGAGAGGTGGGCAGAGAGTACAGTGAAAAGGCAGAGATACTGAATTAATACTTTTGCTCAGTATTCACAAAAAAGAATAGGGGGAGGTACCTAAACCAAACAATAGATGCACTCTGGGCAGGGGGGGTCAATACCAGTTCATTCACAGAAGAAAGAGTCCTGAAAGAACTCTTAAAACTGAAGGTGGATAAAGCAATGGGACCTGACAGGATTCACCCCAGAAATCTAAAAGAACTAAGCGGAGAGCTAATGACACCACTGACCACCCTTTTTAACAAATCATGGGAGGATGGTGTGCAACCTGAGGACTGGAGGAAGGCGGATGTGATCCCCCTTCACGAAAGTAGGAGCAAGGCAGAGGTAGGAAACTACAGACCTGTTAGTTTGACCTCAGTGGTAGGGAAAATGATGGATTCATTTCTGAAAGAAAGAATTGTCGAGTACCTAGAGGCCAGCGGGACACAGGACCCAAGGTAGCATGTATTCACAGTGGGAAGGTCATGTCAGATGAATCTAATAGATTTCTTTGACTGGGTGACTAAAGTAGTAGATGAGAGAGGGGCTATACATATGGCCTACTTAGACTTTAGCAAGGCATTTGACACAGTACCACACGAAAGATTAATAAACAAGTTAGCCAGCTTGGGAGTGGATCCCAGGATGGTAGCCTGGGTAACAAATTGGTTGGACAGCAGGACGCAGAGGGTAATAGTAGATGTAGCACACGCTGGAGAAAGGGGAGTCACTAGTGGGGTACTGCAGGGTTTAGTACTGGGACCTGTACTCTTTAATGCCTTTATAGGTGACACTGTAGAGGGGCTGGAAGGAAAAGGATGCCTCTTTGCAGACAACACAAAGATCTGCAACAGGGTTGATACACAAAGAAGGGTGAAAGGATGAGAAGGGACTTGGCAAAGTTAGAGTAATGGTCAAATGTATGGCAGCTTAGATTCAATGCAAAGAAGTGCAAGGTAATGCACCTGGGAAACAAAAACCAAGGGGAAGAGTACACAATGGGGGTGGGGGGTACTAACAACAACAAAAATGGAAAGGAACCTGGGGGTAGTCATACCAGATGACCTTAAGGTAGGCAAGCAATGTGAGAAGGCAATAAGGAGGGCCAGGGGATTCTGGGATGCATAGGGAGAGGTATCACCAGTAGAAAGCAGGAAGTTGTTATCCCTCTGTATTGATAGTTGGTGAAACCCCATCTAGGAGTTCTACGTGCAGTTCTGGAGACCCCATCTCCGCAAAGACATAGACAGGATGAGGCAGTCCAGAGGAGGGCAACCAAAATGTTGTAGGGTCTGCACTAGAAGCAATACAAAGAGAGACTAAAAGAGCTTAATATGTATATCCTTGAGGAAAGGAGGGAGTGGTGGGATATGATAAAAACTTTCAAGTACTTCAAGGAAATCAACAAAGTCCAAAAGGGTAGCATTTTTCAAAAAAAGAGATGTGCAAGAACAAGAGGGCACAATTTGAAGATAGAGGGGGAACGGCTCAGGGGCAATGTGAGGAAGTACTTTTTCATGGAGAGGGTGGTGGATGCATGGAACAGCCTTCCTGAGGAGGTTGTGGGGTCAAAAACAGTAGGGGAATTCAAGAATGCATGGAACCGACATAAGGCAATTATAGTGGGGGGCAGGAGGAAGTAAGCTGCTAGTTAACTAGGATCTGCAGCTGATCCAAAAAGTAGGGAAATGGGCAGACTAGGTGTGCCAAGCAGTCCTTATCTACCATCAAAGTCTATGTTTCTATGTAGTGTTCATTAGTCAGTATAAGCAGAAATAAATATTGGTACTCACCATGACTTCTTAGAAACCACAAGGACACACTTGCTATTGTGTGCAAAATGCTGGTAACTTTATTTTTAGTGAAGAGGACAGAGCAGGTAAAAGTAAACTGGGGCACCAACTCCCAGCTTTTCACTCTATTGGGAATGGAGTTTCTCAAGGGAACCCCAGTTTATACTTCACTGTCGGTGGGGGGGGACACCTCATCATTTGAATGCATGTCTGTCCAAGGGGGTTCAGGTGCAAGTTGCAAGGCCCTCCTTGTGTACTAACCTCCGGGGTGCGAGAGGGAGTTACTGCAGGAAATCACGGACTTTCCTGCCGACAGGGTACTGTAGTCATCCATGGCTTATTCTGGGCAATTTCAAAGCCATACAAATTCTTGCGTTGTGGACAGGATTTCCTTTGGTTGATGGATTCACTGGGCCTTGCACATAGAAACATAGAATTTGATGGCAGATAAGGACCGCTTGGCCCACTCAGTCTGCCCATTTCCCTACCTAAAGGATAAGCTGCAGATCCTAGTTAACCAGCAGCCTACTTCTTCCTACCCCCACCTCACAGAATTGCCTTATGACTGTCCCATGCATGCTTGAATTCCACCACTGTTTTTGACTCTACAACCTCCGGAGAAAGGCCGTTCCATGCATCCACAACCCTCTCTGTGAAAAAATACTTCCTTAAATTACCTCTGAGCCACCACCCCATCTTCAAATTGTGCCCCCTTGTTCTTGCACACCTCTTTTTTTGAAAGATGCTACCCTCTTGGACTTTGTTGATTCCGTTGAGGTACTTGAACATTTCTATTATGTCCCCCCTCTCCCTCCTTTCCTCGAGGCTATACATATTAAGCTCCTTAAATCATATGTCTTCCAGTGCAGACCCTGCACCATTTTATTGCCCTCCTCTGGACAGCTTCCATCCTGTCTATGTCTTGCGAGATTGGTCTCCAGAACTGCATGCAGTACTCCAGATGGGGTCTGACCAGCTGTCTGTACAGAGGGATAATAACTTCCTGTTTTCTACTGGTGATGCCTCTCCCTATGCATCCCAGTATCCCACCAGCCCTCCTTGCTGCCCTCTCACATTGCTTGCCCACCAATAGGTCATCTGATATGACTACTCCCAGGTCCCTTTCCATTTTTGTTGTTGTTGGTATCTCACCCCCCATTGTGTACTCTTCCCCTGGGTTTTTGTTTCCCAGGTGCATTACCTTGCACTTCTTAGCATTGAATTTAAGCTGCCATACATTTGACCATTCCTCTAACCTTGCTAAGTCCCTTCTCATCCTTTCCACCCCACCTTGTGCATCAACTCTGTTGCAGATCTTTGTGTCATCTGCAAAGAGACATACTTTTCCTTCCAGTCCCTCTGCAATGTCGCTTATAAAGACACTGAAGAGGACTGGTCCTAATACTGAACCCTTCGGTACCCCACTAGTAAACCCCCTTTTTTCAGAGTGGACTCCATTTACTATTACTCTCTGTGTCCTATTCTCCAGCCAATTCTTTACCCAGGCTGTCATCTTGGGACCCACTCCCAGGCTGGCTAACTTGTATATTAATCTTTTGTGTGAGACTGTGTCAAATGCCTTGCTAAAGTCTAGGTAGGCCATGTCCACAGCCCCTCTCTGATCTACTACTTTGGTCACCCAGTCAAAGAAATCTATCAGATTCATCTGGCATGACCTTTCCGCTGTGAATCCATGCTGTCTTGGATCCTGTGCCCCTCTGGCCTCTAGATACTCGATAATTCTTTCCTTCAGAAGTGATTCCATCATTTTCCCTATCACTGAGGTTAAACTAACAGGTCTGTAGTTTCCTGCTTCTGCCTTGCTCACACTTTTGTGAAGGGGAATCACATCTGCTCTCCTTCAGTCCTTGGGTACCACCCCATCCTCCCATGATTTGTTAAAGAGGGTAGTCAGTGGTGTCACTAGCTCTACCCTTAGTTCTTTTAGAATTCTGGGATGGATCCCATCAGGCCCCATTGCTTTGTCCACCTTCAGTTTTAAGAGTTCTTTCAGAATCCTTTCTTCTGTAAATGGGCTGGTATCAACTTCTGTATCCAGAGTGTTTCTATTGTTTGTTTCAGGTATCTCCCCCTCTTCATTTGTAAATACTGAGCAAAAATATTTGTTTAGTATCTCTGCCTTTTCACAGTCACCCTCTGCCATCCCTCCCTCCCCTTTATTAAGCCTCACTATCCCTCCCTTGGTCTTCCTTCACTCCCTGATGTACCTATAAAAGGTTTTATCCCCCTTCTTAACTGAGTTGGCTATCTTTTCCTCGGTTTGGGCCTTTGCTGTTCTGACTGCCTTCCCAGCTTCCTTTTGCTTTAACTGATACAGTTCTCTGTCCTGCTCCTTCTGTGATTCCTTGTACCTCCTGAATACTTTCTTTTTCTCTTGAACCTTCACTGCCACTTCCTCTGAGAACCATAGTGGTTTCTTACATCGTTTTGTTTTGTTTATTTGCTTCACACAAAGGCTTGTTACCTCTGTGATGGCAGTTTTTATTATTTTCCATTGTTCTTCCACCCTTCCTTCCTGCCCATTTGCTAGTGCATTCCTTAGGCACTCACCCATTTTGGCAAAGTCAGCCCTCCTAATGTCCAGTACTTTTGCCTTTGTATGGCTTGACTCTATTGCTGTGTTTATTGTGAACTATACTGTTCGATGGTCGCTAGTTCCAGATGGCTACCCACTTCTACATCTGTGATCCTCTCTCCATCTCCATTTGAGAGAACCAGGTCTAAGATTGCTTCCTCTCGAGTGGGCTCCAATACTAGTTGTCTAAGGTATGCCCCCTGTAGGGCATCTAGAATAACCCCACTCTTCGAAGTGGCTGCTGCAACTGCACTCCACTTAACATCTGGCATATTCAGATCACCCATCAGCAATATCTCCCTTTTTTCTGCCATTCTAAGTATACTTTCTATCATTTCCTTGTCCATTTCCTCCCCCTGAGAGGGGTATCTGTATACAACCCTTGTGCGGATTGTGGTGTCATTGCCTGTCTCCAAATTGACCCACAATGCTTCTTCTCCTCCCTGTTTACCCTTTTGTTCTGTTGCTTTGATTCCTTTCCTTATATAAAGAGCTACTCCTCCTCCTCCTCTTTTACCCTCCCTGTCCCTCCTGTAGATAGTGTATCCTGGTATGTTTACGTCCCAGTCATGGTTTTATGTGTACAATGTTTCTGTGACTGCCACAATATCCAGATGTTCCTCCTCCATCAAGGCCACTAATTCAGGAAGCTTGTTCCCAGACTATGGGCATTGGTACTCATTGCTCTCCATTTTTTGATGGCTTTACCTTCTGTTGCAGCATCCCCCACTGACCTTTCTACCTTGGTCTTTTTCTCATTTAGTGCCCTGTTTTGTAGGGAGAGGCTGGGATTTTCCTGCTGCTTATCGGTGATTACTTCTGTGACTCACCAGCAAGGACATGACTTGTATTTTTTTTCCTGGAGCTCGAGGTTAACAGCCTCAAGAAGGATCAGGTCAGCTGGTCAGATCACTACACAGTAAAGTTCTCTTTCAGGGTTCCAGCACTATAGTTCACTTCCTATGAAGATGGTTCATTACAGCCCTTTATGAGGGCTTATGACAGAAGGACTACAGGTGGTAACGAATATCTCAGAGATGTTAGCCGCTTATGAGAAGGGTTCACAGAATGTGGTGATGGTCCATAATAGAATCATCACTAGGGCTTTTGACTTCTTAGCACCACCCACTCATGTACAGCCTGAGGTGTCATGATTGGGATCTTCATGGTTTGATGGGGAGCTCAGGGAGCTGAAGACCAGGGGTCAGAGGTTAGAGTGATTTTTAAGAAGATCCAGGGCCAAGGAGGACAAACTGGCATTGTAAAATCGTTTTGAAGAATATCAAAGAGCAATCTCCTGTAAGAAGGTAGCATTTCTGTCCAGGGAGACTGTGGCTAGGAAGATTTGACCAGCAATTTTTTACTGTAGACAGGTTATTAAATGTGACCTGTCTGCAGCTGGTAAAAACTGGTTCATCAGCTAAGTGCAAGGGATTTCATGCAATTCTTCTTGGACAGAGTGCCCCCTGTTCAGACTGGCTTCTTGTCAAGCAGGCTGTCACAAACTGGCAGGGTCAAGTCTGCATTTCTTAGACATACTTAGCTATCTTTTGGAGATTTTCAGCTAATTATGATGGCAGAGGTTTGTGAGATTATTTTGGAGCTGTAGACCACTTTTTGTGAACTAGATCCAGGCCCTATGTGATTACTGAGTTGCATATGGCTACTGGGTCCGGTGTTCAGTGGAATAGTTTGGTGCTCCTTATCTAAGGGGGGTCTTCTCAGTTGCATTGAAAAATGCACTGGTTCAGTCCCTGTTGAGGAAACTACCTCGGGACCTGGACATTCTGGTGATTTATCTTCCTGATTCTAACCTGTCATTTTTAATCAATGTTATTGAGAAGGTTGTGGTGGTGCAACTTGAGGCACAGCTCACAGCTCATGACATCTATGAACCTCTCCAATCTAGTTTCAGATCCAGGCACAGCACTAAGACAGCATTATTCAGCATGCATAATGGCCTTCTCAGGGCAAGGAATAGGAGTGAATGGTCAGTTCTTGTTCTTCTCGATCTCTCTTCAGCCTTTGATACTGTGGACTATGGTTGTTGTTGGATCATCTGATGGAGTGCGGAGGGCTCATGTGCACTGTCATCTGCCAGTTTGAGTCCTACTTCAGGGATAGGATGCAGAGGGTGGTGATGGAAACTTTCTCATCATCCTCAATGCCCTTACTCTGTGGCATGCCTCAAGGGTTGGTCCTCTCACCCTATGCTGTTTGCAGTGTACATGATGCCCCTGGGAAGGATCATTTGGCAATACAATCTGGGTTAAAACTGCTATGCTGATGATACCCAGTTGTATTTATCATTTGCACATGGGACACCTGATGCTTTCGAGGTGCTAAATTTGTGCCTGGCTGAGATTTAGAATTCAGTGGCATCTAGCTGGCCCAGACTAGTCCCAGACAAGACTGAGATATGGTCATTGAGTCAGGTAATGGAGGGTGGAGGTAACTGAAGGAGTGACAGGGCTTTGGCTTGGGTCTTCTAGGCAGCTGGGCTCCACAAAGGTAAAAAATCTGTGTGTTACTCTGGATGAGAGACTGACATTTAAGGTTCATTTGTCAGCGTACTGTAGTCTGCAGTGGCTTTGACCACTTTAGGAACATCAGCTGGATTAAGTCCCTTATCCCTTCCCCCAGGACTGGCCAATCCTGGTACATGAGTTTGTGATGTCCAGGCTGGATTATTGTAATGCGCTCTACCTCAGGGGCAATGGAGGTACTCTATGACCAAGTTGCTGAGTGACCTTTTGAGGTCAAGTCATGTAACCCTGGTCCTGTATGAGCTGCACTGGCTGTCGGAAAAGTGGCGAGTTACCCTCTTGGTTGGTTCACTAACCTATAATGCCCAACATGGGTTGGGCCCAGGCAATCTGCCAGAATTTCTGAATCCTCTCCTATCCTCATATCCCCTCTGCTCCATCAAGACAGGTCTCCAGTTGGCTCCTAGGGCCTGGCTTTAATCTTCTGAAGCTTGAGCTTTTGAGGTTGCTGGATATCTGCTTTTGAATACTCTTCCCAAGGCACTGAGGGAAGCCCCTTTAGTGGAGGCCTTTAAAAGGGAGTTGCAGGCATAACCTTTTAGACAGGCATTTGGGGACCATTGAAGATTTCATTTAACACCTTTGCCATCAGTAATGCTGCTATTTTTATTCATGCTGTACATTTTAAATACTTATTTACTACTGTTTATTTAAAAGTGCAGTACTGTTGTTTTGTGATAAATAGCTATTGCAGCGTGGCTCAGTTGGTAGCACATCTGCCTCTGGACCAGAAGGTCATGGATTCTCATCCCACACTGGGATGGACTTGCACCTAAAAATCATTGACATCCGAGTGCAGTATTGGGGGGTGCTATACTGGTGGGGTGTGCCATCCTTCGGATGAGACGTTAAACTGAGGTCCCTTCTGCCCATCCTGGAGTTGTCCTGGTGGGTGTCCAGGTGGAAGTAAAAGAACCCAGGGTACTCTTCGTAAAGAGCAGGGAACATTCCGGGTGTCCTGGCCAACATTCCTCTTCCCATAAACCGGTTCATGCAATTATCCAGGCTGTGTGTGGATGATGATGTGCGATATGGCCGCCACCACACTTTCAGTCACTTCACTACCAGTCTAGCATTGCTTGTAAAGCACTTTGGGATAATGGGTATGAAAAGCACTATATAAATGCTGATTCTTCTTCTTATTATTATTTTATTATCATTGTTCTGCCTTGGATGATGTTCTGATCCTCTGGGGAAGAGCGCCTAAGAAATCAATTTACCACTTACTACTACTACTCCTCCTCCTCCTCCTCCTCTAAGATCATTCTCATGACTGCCTCATTGAATGTGTAACCCATTTTTATCTTAACTAGTCAGCAATCATTCATTAAATATATTATGGCTATAAATAAAAATCACAGAACATTGAATCAGAACATTAACATACGGTACATACAAAATACATACATTATTTAGAAATTTCATTTCTAAGTTCATTCATCATGCAATATTTTTCCTTAAAAGCCTGTAACTCTAAATCTTCACTGAGTCTATGCTGCCATATAATGCAGAGTGATTCTCCTAAACTTTCTCTCTGCATCTTATTAAGATAGATAGAAGGGAAAATTAGCACAAAGAGAATAGTTTTATATAATCACCATAGAAACACAGAATTTATCAACAGAAAAGGACCAGTAGGCCCACCTAGTCTGCCCAATTTTTCCCTGCCTATTATTACACCCTGGACCATATTTGGATGCCACTGTCCTTCCCTCCTCCTTTCCTCTGCTTATTATGACCGTGTGCCTATCACATGCATGCTTGAAGCTCCCCACTGTGTTCGCCCCCACCACCTCTTCTGGCAGGCTGTTCAGACATCTACCACTCTTTCTGTGAAGACGTATTTCCTCACATCCCTCTTAAATTCCCCCCCCAAGTACTTATAGGTCTTAAACATGTCTTCTGTCCTCCCTTTTCTTCTCCTCCTCTCCTTAGTACATGTTGAGCTTCTGCAACTGCTCCTTGTATGGTTTCTCATACAACCCCTGCACCCTTTTGGTAGTCCTCCTCTGGACCACTTCCACCCTGTCAATGACTTTGTGGAGGTGCAGCCTCCAGAACTTGACACAGTACTCCAGGTGAGGTCTCCCCAGTGAGTGATACAGTGTCAACACCAACTCTCTTCACCTGCTAGAAATCCCTCTCTATTTACCCCAGCATCCCACTTGTCTTGCCTGCTGCCGTATCGCACTGCCTTGCCACCTTGAGATCATCAGTTATGATTACTGCAAAGGTCCCTTTCTTTCTTACTGACTGTAAGTACCCCTCCCATACAAACAACTTATACACAGTTCCTGGTTTTCCTCACTGCAGGTGTATAACTTTACACTTTTTGTCATTGAAACCAAGCAGTTACACCCTAGATCACTCCTCTAGTTTCCCCAGATCCCTTTGCATTCTCTCCACCCCTTCCTAGGTGTCTACCCCATTGCAAATGTTTGTGCCATCCACTAAGAGGCACACATTCCCCTCCAGTTCCTCAGCAATGTCACTTATGAAGACATTGAAGAGGACAGACCAAGTACTGATCCCTGTGGCAACCCACTGGTCACTCTCCCATCCCCTGAGTGACTACCATTTACCACCACCCTCTAATCCTATCCTTCAACAAGTTTGAAACCTAGCTTACTACTTTCTCCCCAACCCCAGGCTGTTAAGTTTCTTCATTAGCCTCCTGTGAGGCACAGTGTAAAAGGCCTTCCTGAAGTCCAGGTAGGCCTCATCTACTGCCTTCCCTGATCCACCTCCCTAGTAACCCAGTCAAAGAAATCTATTAGATTTGTTTGGCATGACCTCCTCCTGTGAAATCATGCTGCCAATGGTCCTGCAGCCCATTTGTCTCAAGGTATTCAATCAGCCTCTACTTCAGCTGGGTCTTCATTAACATTTCCACTACTGATGTGAGACTGATTGGTCTGTAATTGTTAGCCTCCTCCCCACTACTGCTGTAGTGCAGAAGGACTACATTGGCCCTCCTCCAATCCTCTAGAACTACCTCATCTTCAATGAGATGATGAACAGAGTTGCCAGAGGGGTCCTAGCACCTTGCTCTGTTCCTTTCAAGCTATTAGGTGAATCCCATCCCATCACCTTGTTTTCCTTTAGGGCTTCTAATCCCCTTCAGACTCTTTTCTCAAAAAATGGAATAGTGTCCATTGCCCTGGTGCCTGCTGATGCAAGCTGGACCAGCCCACTCCCCCTTCTGTGAAGACTAAGCAGAAGTACCCATTTAACATTTTAGCTTTTCCTTGATCTTCTTCTGCACAGTCCCCCACCTCCAACTGTCCTCCTGATCCTCATTATCCCAGCCCTTGCTTTCCTCTTTTCAGCCATGTACCTGAAGAACATCTTATCCCCCCAGTTTGACCTCCTTGGTGATCCTCTCCTGCGTTTGTCCTTTTGCTGCCCTCACCTTTCTTCCTGCCACCATTTGTTTATCTAGAAAGACCTCCCTGACCCCTTCCATTTGGGTCTCCTTGTACTTCCTAAAAGCTGTCCCCCCCCCCCACCACCTTAGTCACCTCCTTTGATATATATTTTTGCATTCCTATGTAGCAGATAATGTTGCTGACTTGTTAGAACTGTGATTAATTAACCACTTCATACACTTCTGTATGTTGCATATATTCAGTTTTTCTTCTTTCAGTTGCTTTAGAAATGTAGTTCCATGAGGCAAAGCCCCGGCCAGGATGCATTTACTGCAAAAGATGCTGGATTAATATATGGTCATTGTGTTAAAACTCAATAACATTTAAGTATTAAAAAAAGAGAACGTAGTGGCCTCTTCCTCCTCCTACACTTGCTTACTTCCTTCAAACAGCATGCTGTTGTCTTAGTGATCCTCTTTTTGATCTATTTCCATGGGGAAATGGATTAAAGGACACCTTATGGACTCAATGAGTATTTATATTTACAAGTTTTCTAATGAAAAATTGTGCATAATCTAAGGGTGAGTGAAAACGAGGCAGGCAACTTCAGTGCAGCTTTGATTCGGAACCCGTCTTCAGTTTAACTTCAACACTTTGGTCAATGGCACACTGTGTCCCTTGGTGTTGGGGTTTAGCAAGCTACAAATAGGAGTAAGTGGCACCTTTCAAACACACCTCACCCACCCTGATAAATCCCAACCTTTTCCATTCCACAAGCCCCTGCTTCTCTAGTCAAATTAAAAAACAAACTTAGTCAGCATCTGGCACATTGCCAGATGATAGAAATGTTTTCTTTTTTTTTTCAAATGTCTGGAGAGTGGGAAGAAGGAGGAGGGAAAATGACCAGGGTTAGTGAAGGGGTGGTCATGGAAATTGCCCTGGCCATCTAGAAATGGCTGAAGTGTTTTTTTTTTTTCCCTTGACATGATCCCAAAGTTGCTCAGAAGCCCAACTGGGCCAAATCAAAGAAAACAATTCTGAATTTTGGAATATTCACTAGATACACATTTGACAACTGTGCATCCATGTATAACGAATGAAATGTATTGTACTTGTAAATAATATATATTTCATATTTTGTGTTTATGTTAAAAAAATTCTGATTTTGTGTTCTGCATTTTTTGTAGATACACACATTTCACAAAAAGAATGATTGATGACTAGTTATAATGACAACGGGTAGCAAATTTGACAAGGTTGGGGTAAGTACAATCTACAGTGGAGTCCAACATGTAGGAAAGAGGATATACAGTAATGAAATAGACATTAAAAAATATTACTTACAGTTTTCGGTGTATAGTTATAACTAGGCTAGGTAAATCTTTATGGCAACTGAAGTCATTTATTATGTTTGCTTGTGCACATGCGCAAGAAACATTTCATCGCAGCTTAAGAGAGAAGCTGGGTTTTGGAGGTGCGGCACTGTGGGGGCTAATGGCCCCAGTGCCTTTGGATGCTTGACCCACTTTTCTCAATGCGGTAGCACGCTGTTGCTGACAATAGTTCAGTCTGTGTGCCACCACCTTGAAATGAATTCGCCGCTGCAATGAGGGAGCAACCCATCATTGCAGGGCAGTACCTTGCCATCCCTCACCAAGTTTATTTGCCGATGGGGGAGCCCACTCCCTGTCAGCATACTGTAACCCTTCCCCCATTTTTTGTGTGCCAAGGGGGTGCCCAATCCCCCTCAGCATCATGCACTCCCCCAACAGTCTTTCTTTGCTGACGTGGGGCCCAATCCCCATCGGCTTCAGTCCCCCCTTCCCAGTTCAGTTTGCTGATGAAGAGCCCACTCCCTGTCTGCATCACGTCCCCCCCCACAATTTGTTGTGGGCCGAGGGGGGTGCTCAATCACCCTCAACTCTCCCCCACCCCTCAGTATGTGCCAAGAGGGGTGCCCAATCCCCCATCGGCTACACCCCCCCAAAAAATCACTCAGGTGGCATGCTGAGAGCCCACCCAAGTATGCCAAATGTCCCTGTAAAAAAAAAAAAAATCCTGTGGTGTTTTTTATTTTAAATCCTGTAAAATAGAAACGGTCCTCATTGACTTCAGTGGCCCCTCCCAACCCGCTCACGCTCTGCAACCTGCATCCCACACACACCCTCACCCCATACTTATCTCCGAGCCCAGCACGACAATCTTCGGTGGACTGGGAACACGGCTGCACTCTTCAAAGCTGACCGTGAACTGAAGAAATGCCGGTAAGCTGTATAATGGCATAAATAGGTTTTTTCATCTTTGGAGCATATCTCAGGCATTTTTGGGAATTTTGGCACCAAATTTTCAACATGGGATTATTAGGACCCCTCCTCATGGATTCAGCCACTGTCATGGCATTATTCTGTCCTGAAAGGTGATTTCTCGGTCACTGCATGGAATCACCTTTGGGACTGAGTAACAAAATGACAGTGCCAGTGTTCATGAGGTGGGCTCCCATAAAGCCTATGTTGCAAATTTGTGAAAAATCCAAAAATGACTGTTTTACTAGTGTGCTGCACAGTTTCCACACTTGCCTCGTACTGCCAATTTGTAATATTTTCACTCCAGATTTTCAAAATTGGCATTTTTCCACATCTCCTTATGAACAGTACAGCTGTCATTTTTACATCCTGACCAAAAAGTGTTTCGCTCTTCGGCGCAGAATAGCGCGAGTCACTGTAGAAATCAGTGTTTGGGACACATTAAGAAAATCACAGTGACACTGTTCATGAGCAGTGGTCCTAAAATGCCTATGTTGAAAATTTGGGGGATGAAAGTCCATAAAATAATTGTGTTACGAGCATGCGTTGCACAGTTTCCATGCATGATCATAACTTCACAAATTTGTAATATTTTCACTTCAGATTTTCAACATTGGCATTTTTCCACATCTCCTTATGAATGGTACAGCTGTTATTTTTCACATGCTGGCCAAAATGTGTTTTTGCACTTCCGGTACAGAATAGCGCGGTCGCTGTGGGAAATCAGTGTTTGGGACACATTACGAAAATCATAGTGACACTGTTCAAGAGCAGAGGACCTAAAAATGCCTATGTTGAAAATTTGGTGGCAAAAGTCCATAAAATGACTGTGTTACAAGCACTTGTTGCGCAGTTTCCACGTATGCTCAAAACTGTGCAAATTTGTAATATTTTCACTCCAGATTTTCAACATTGGCATTTTGCCACACCTCCTTATGAACAGTACAGCTGTCATTTTTCATATCCTGCCCAAAATATGCATTTGCACATCTGGCACACAATGGCACGGTCACCGTGGGAAATTAATGTTTCAGACAGATTAAGAAAATCATAGTGACAGTGTTCATGAGCAGAAGTCACAAAATGCCTATGTTGAAAATTTGATGAAATAATTCCACTAAATGACTGTTTACAAGCATGTGTTGCACAGTTTTAATGTACACTTGGAACTTCGAGCATTTTTAATATTTTCACTACAGATTTTCAACATTGCCATCTCTTCACACCTCCCTATGGATGGTACAGCTGTCATTCTTCACATCCTGCCCGATCTCTGTTTTCATACATCTGGCGCACAATGGCATGGTTGCTGTGGAAACTCAAAGTTCGGGACACATTGACAAACTCACAGTGCCACTGTTCATGAGAAGAGGCCCCAAATGCTTTCATGAGGTGGTGGTCATAAAAAGGCCAAGTTGAAAATTTGTAGTGCAAATACCAACACAAGCCTGGGGCGTTAGGGTTTCTAACCATAATGTCACACCCCGTACAGATTGACAGGCATCAGAGGTGTAACTTTGGATCACCGCCTGTAATGCTCATGCCATCCCACCCCCACCCTGAAGCCAGTGACAGGCATCGAGGTGTGCCTTGCACTCTTCAGCCCCTGACTTCACCCCATTCTCCTGTACTGCTCCCATTTCAGCATAAGTCCTTATGAAATGGGGTGACTGTGAAGCTGAACACCCCAAGGCACACCTCAACACTTGGTGTCTACAGGATAGGATGAGGTGAAATGCCATGAGCATTATGGGCAGTGACCCACGGGCACACCCTAATGCCTGTCCATCTCTGCAGGATGGAGGTGGGATTCGCGTGAGTTCAGTACTTCACCACCATTCCTATTCTGCATCTGTCTAACTCCTGCATGTCCAATGCTAATATCGGCAAGCAAACATTCGGCATTGACAAATGCTTGTTCAGTATGTTCCTATACAGGTTCTTATGTGTGTTATCTATAATTGTGTCTAATGAAGCAATATGATACATTATTTAATTCCAGGTGTTCTTACATGGGTTTAAATATGATGAAACATAAACAAATTCTTAAAAAATTATGTTATGTGGGAAAGTAAAGTTAGAGCTCTGTGTGGCTAATGAATTTTGTCACAGTAAGTAGCCTGCTCACCTCCGGGGCTGGAAGATTTGAAGGGTGTCAGTTCTAACCTGACAGCAGATACCTGTGATAATTCCCATAACTGAGTGCAGTATGGGGGGAACTGTACTGTTGAGGTGTTGTCCTTCAGATGAGACATAAATCCGAGGTTCCTTCTGCCAGTCTCTAGTTACTGTCAAGGACAAAGTTAAGGATCCCATGGTACTTATTAAAGAAGAGTAGGTGAGTTTCCCTAGTACCATAGCTAACATTCTCTCATCAATAAAACAGGCCCATGTAACCTACTCCCAGAATGAACCTGGAAACAAGCTGTCATAGCTTAGTGTGCCTTTCCTGGTCAAAAATTATAAATACATAAAATAAAAAATTTCAGCAAAACAACTGATACATTTTGCCTTTCATAAGGTAAGAACACAAAAGATAAATATATATTTTTGGGGATCAGGGCTCACTAAAAAAAGGCAAAGTGTTGCGCAAACATATGCACTGCACCCTGCAGTTGTGCTGGGGGGCAATCCTGCTATTCCCAGTCAGACAGCACGCTGCTATTCACAGTTGGATAGCGTGTTGTGCTATTTGACTATGAATAGGGGCAGGTGGGGGCAGTGCTAACCCAGGAAAAGCACCAGGAACCCCAGTAGCCCTGTCCCCACAGCCAGCCAGGAGAATAGGCTGGCAATAATTGCGCACATGCGCTAAGTCCCTATTAACAAAAGTAGTCATTCAGATGAGCCCATTGGGCATGCAAAGCACTATTGGCCATTAGTATGCCCATTATGGGCCTATTTGCATGGCCCATGGGTGACTTAGCACAACTCCCCCACCAGATCATGCCACTTGCAGCTGCAGTCATTGGTAGTCTAGTGGCACCTTCCCTGACTGCCGATCCAATTGGGAAAAGAAGGTTTCCATAGCGTAATGGTCCCTCCCTTGTCTCCGATCACCAACTCTATGTGTTGCAAGAATTTTACATAGTGTAGTGTTCCCTCCCCAGTCTCTGATTGCCCACCCGATATGTTATAATATTTTTCCATAGTGTAGTGGTGCCCTCCCCTTCCCAAATCGCCATCCCTAAATGGAAAAAAAAAAATTCCTTGGTAGTCTAGTGTCCCTCCCCTCTCCACGGTCACCGGTCATTGTCCCCAAATGGAAAAAAAAAATTCCCTGGTAATCTAGTGTCACTCCCCCATCTGTGGTCACTGATTGCCATTCCAAAATAGAAAAAAAACATTCCTTGGTAGTCTGGTATCCTTCCATCTCCCCCAATGTCTGATCACCAAAATGAACAAAATTTCCTGGTAGTCTAGTGGTCCCTTCTGGTTCCTGATTCCTATCCACTGAAAACACCCTGCAATTCCTGGTGGTCTAGTGGCTCCCCACCTGGCCCCCCTCACAGGTAATCACTCACCACTCCACTCCCCCATCATGACTCCTGTTCAGCAAGCAGCACAGCCCTCCTCTCACCTCCACGGCTGCCTGCCAACTGAGCTATGAATGAGCTCGAGTAAGGTAAAGTTTATTTTGTTACTGTATAGTACATTAGACATTACTCATTTCCCTAAGTTGCTTCCTTTGTTTTTACTGTAGTTGTTGTATAGCCTGAATTAATCATTTTAATACACACACACACTATCATATTTGATTACCCTTTCCCTCTATCATTTTATTTCAGATTAACTGTACTTGTTAATGTTTATTCCCATTGGCATTAATGATTTTCATGTTTTGTTCTTGAAACTGAAACATGTTTAGTAACCCTTTAAATAATACTTTGTATGGAAGACCCTATAATACACACAGCTGGCTGTAACTAATTGACACTGTGGTTGTTACTATATATGGCTCTTGCTTTTTGCCCTTGCCTCCTGTGTGAAATTGACCTGTATTGTAATTGTTATGTTCTAATGCTAAGTAGCTTACCTGGGTCACCCCTGAAAAAGGGACCCAATTGTCTCAGTGGATTTACTTGGTCAACAAAATTCAATAAATAAATAATTACACTGTAGAATTAAATGTTATTTTTCTTTGTATTATTTATATATAGACTTCCATGTCTCTGGTCTAACTGCCCCCTCACCTTTCTTTGGTCTTCTGCATTCCTGATCCATTTGAAACTCTACCTCTCCAAAACCATGTTACCTGTGTCTGTTCCTGTACCTATCCTCTCCATTCTCCTCTCCTCCAGTATCCTCCCTCTCCCCAACCCTTGCTGTCCGCCTCCCACTGTCCAGTGTAGCAACCATTCCTATTTCAAATTACTTTGTACACGCCACTGGGCCCTAATTTTCGGTACTGTTTGATTTTTTTGCCAGCATTATTTACTGCATACTGCTGTTGTTGCATGTCTATCTGTGGATTGCTGCATACAAACTACTGTTTTACTGCTGATTATCTGTTTATACTCATCATTATTTATTGTTGTATTTATTGTGTAAGTACACCTCCCCCGGGATGTACCAGGAAAACACAGAATTTATACTGTAGCTCAGTGGCCACCACTAGTATAACTGACTCACTCACTCACTCACTCACTCACTCACTCACTCACTCTCACTACATTTCATAGCCACCTCCTCTGCTTTATGGAAAAATAAGTATCCTGCAATAGTTAACTGCATTCATCCTGCAAGCCAGTATTTTCTGTATAAGATGTTTTGTAAATACTGCTTCTATTATGTGTCTATCTTTCCCATTTTTTTTAGTAAAGTCCGTGGGTGCTTCTGATTACCAACTAATGGCTAGGACCATTTTATAACTGCGGTGATGTAGTTCATGCCCTTTTCAAGCTCTTCCTTGCATTGTTGTCACGCAGTGCATCTGCATTCTTCTATAAACCTCAGTGATTGAAAGGAATGTAAACCACATCATACAGTTCTAAACTGGCATATGGAGAGAGGCACAGTTCCGGCAGCCCACATCATTCTGCAATAAAACAACCTCATGATAAGATACAGTACTAAACAGCTGCTGTGCAGCTTTGGTAGCTCCAACATGCAACCATTTTCATGTCTAAACTGGATGTTTTCCTCAGGAGCCATGCCCACTAATATTGAGCTTCATTTTAGATTGTACTTCTTAAAGGCATATGGAGCCCAATAGTGAGCAACAATGGAGGAAGGTAAACGCATGCAAGTAATGTGATGCTTAATGTTAGTGGACATGGCCCCTGAGGAAACATCCGGTTTTAATGCAAAAACGTTTGGGGTGTTGGAGTTACCAGCACTGTGTTGTACCTGTATGGAATGGATATGGAATGAAAACTTCATGTTTTCTGGAATTACCATCTTGTGTTTCATTTCTTAGTGGTGAGTGCTCTCTCTCTTGACTGCTTAAAATACTGATTTTGTGAGATACACCATCATCCCTGCTACTCCTCACACACCTGTTTGCGACTGTATTGTATCATTTTTGCACTGCATCTTACTCTGGGGCATTGTTATTGCAGAATGTTATGGGTGGCCAGTGCCAAGACTCTCCTCATATGTTTACTTGTTTAGTGCTTGTTTAGTCTTTTGAGAGTGGCTTCTCCCAATGCATGGCTCTTGTTTGTTTGCCAGTTCTAAAATGGCACTTTCCAGCAGTGTGTCAATCAGAAATGCCCACTGAGTTTACTACAAGGCCAGTAAATGCCAAACAATAAGAGAATGGGAACCAGTATATACTGTAAGAAACAGCTACAGGAAAAAAATATCATACAGTTTCAGTGTTATTCTCCTTTAAGAAAACTAGTGTGTCAGAAAAATGATCGGTTCACTACTGAGCTTGATAATCTTATGCCAGCTAAAAATGCAAAGCTGGGTCATCCAAAATATTTTTCAGACTGGTTTGTGGTGGTGGAAATTGAAGGGAAACCGGGGAACTTCTTTCCAGAAGTGGAAGTAAAAGTCTGACTCAGTTCAAGGAGAAAAATGAGGAAGGATTGTTCCTGTGTAAAATGTAGTCCACTAAAGGCATAAACCTATAAAATGTAGCCCACTAAAGGCATAAATCTGTAAAATGTAGCCCACTAAAGGCATAAACCTGTAAAATGTAGCCCTCTAAAGGCATAAACCTGGCTTTAGTGTAAAAACATAGTATATTATGAGGAAACATGTCCCCAGACCATTGCCAGGTGTGTTTGATCCTACTTCTTAGTTAATATGTTCCCCAAGGGATTTTTTTGTCCATTTCTAATACTGCTGTGTGCTCCACGATATACCAAAGACTGACTTATTCTCAGACAGCAGAGAAGCCTGAGTGCACCAGAGTGCTTCTGGGCAGCAAATATCTTGTTTTTGTCTCATGGATTTAAAGTCCACCCTAGGAAAAAAATGCGTCATCTAAACTCCAGCTTTTAGATGCTTGGTTGAATGCACCTTTCAATAACGGTCATGGAAAGACACTTATGTAAGAATAGTGAGCAACTTACAGATAGTCCAGAGTCTCCTTTTTCTCCTTTCAGGCCTTCAGTGCCTGCCTCCCCCTGTTTACAAAGAAAAGAAAAATTTTAAAAACTAAAAAACTGTAATCCTTAAAAAATGACATTCATAACTGAATTAAATTATATGTACTTCTGTTTTTATCACATAGTAAAATGTACAGTATATAAAAAAATAGAACTAAACTTCAGGTAAATGCCAGGTAAAACATGTATTCAGTATAAAAGGCAATTTTTAGGGTAGTCCTGTAATATGAGAAAACAGTGATACACAGGCAAGTGTTTCAAGGAAGCAGCATTTGAAACCTTTCTTAAAAAGAAAATGTAATCTCCCAAATAGAGATTTTTTTACTGCTGTGTGCAGGTGAGGCGTTATATCAATAACTGCACAATGAAACGGGGACTTCAGGATCAGTTGGGCCCACTCAGACAGCTAGCTGGTACCTTCCAGTCCTCGTCC
Source organism: Neoceratodus forsteri (assembly GCA_016271365.2). Taxonomy (NCBI): domain Eukaryota; kingdom Metazoa; phylum Chordata; order Ceratodontiformes; family Ceratodontidae; genus Neoceratodus; species Neoceratodus forsteri. The sequence continues at coordinate 253,274,399 of CM028131.1, read as the reverse complement.
ACACAGAAACACCTCATCTCAACACTTTATAGAATCTGACCCATCATAACAGACACAAGAAGAGCCATAATTCAGCCAAGACGGGGGTTCTGCATGGGGTGAGAAGGAATGACACATCTGCATCCATCAGGTACACAAATGCACAACATCTAATGGTTGGAGGGAGCATTGATGGAAAGTGCTCAGTAGGTTTTTCTGCACTCAACCCACAACAGTCCCCTTTGGTTCTTCCTATTTGGACAAATGCTGGCAGGGATGCAACCAAAGGGCTCACCATCTACAAGTTTTAGGAATGCGCCAAATTAACCAGTTATTGGGATGAGGTGGCTAAGGCCATTGGTGACATTTTTTAGATAGCTCCATCTAAGGGAATAGAGCATATGGTCTGGGACTTCCCTCAAGCACTCTCCGAGATAAAAGCCACAAGTACCTCTACACGGTGTTGATAGCTGCTGCCACGAAAGCCACCATACAAAAATGGCTGGTGGCATCCCCACCCTTGAAATAAGGCTGGCTGGAAAACTATAAGTCCGTCCTCATTATGGAATGGATGATGGCTAAACTGTGACAGAACACCAAAAAACTGAAAGGGAGTTAGGTCCCCGACTTTAACTATATGGAGACCCTCACCAGTCAAACAACCCTGGATCAAATAGCTAATTTACCCTGATTATCAATAAGACAGAAGGAGACTTAGTGCGAGTCCAACACAGATTAACATCAGGTAGGGATCCTGGGGTGTAGGTGACTTTGTGAACGTAAGGGCTCACCCAACAGACAAATTTATTTTGTGAAATGAATTGAGTTGTGTCTTGTTGATTAACTTGGTACTGATTAAATGACTGGACAAGATGCACCTTTGTTGATTGTATTTTTTTTTCTTTGAATGGTTCTATAGATTAATTTCATGTCCTGCTTTCTTCAGAATTCATATTTCTGAATGTATCAGAGTTGTACTGGAAAATTTTGAATAAACTTTATTTGACAAAAAAAAAAGAAAGTATAAACAAACAGGGGCTATCAGCAAGTCTCATTGTGAGCTCTCTGATGCCAAAGTCCAGGCACTGATTTCTCTCTCCTCAGCCTGACCATTGCCACAGAGACCCCAACACACTCCCAAATACAGATACATCCTCCTGCTTGTGGGTGGTCACACTGAATCATTCACTGTCATCCAAGGAAGCTCAAATATCTGTAAAACCTCAGAAAAAAACAAACTGTTATCTAGGCAAAGATGGCATACAATTGCAAAAATACTGCCAGGCAACATCAGAAGGCCTCCTCTGTATGTTAACATCGCTGATGAGACTTCTCTTACTGGTATAAGAACAGTGAACCAGTGAGTGGTTCTGACACCCTAAGGATGTAAGAGAGACCACTCGTACAACCATAAGAGTGGTTTCAGAGGCATTATTACTATATTATTGATAGAGGATGATCAATAATATATTAACATTTTAAAAAGCCTTTCCTGAACTTGTCTGTTTCCAGGGCAGCTGCACATGAGACATTCTTCACAGAATGAGTGTCTCACATGCAGAGCAAACGAATGCTCTGACTGGTTCAGAGTACTTCCTTAATCTATAATGGTATGATTACTGAAATGTTTGCTCACAAACAGCCAAAAAGCAAACACTCACCATCTTCCTTTTCAACTCTGAGGTTTTATCATGACACTTGTGCATAGGAACATACTCAGCAGTGATCTTCACTATGAATCAGAGTAGTGATGTTCTTGTTATTTCAATATCCTTATTTATTTGTTTATTTTTTTTATTCATTTTCAGATTACAATACATTTGAGCACATAACAGCTCTTTTACAAAGGTTCCATGACAATGGGAAGGGTGACAGACATATAATGGATGGTATTACATAAAATTTTGAAAGAAAGTATTTAAAATGACATTAACATTGCAACTAAAATTAAAACTATGAATCGGTAGGAAATCAAAAATAACCTAATAAAAGGAGGCAGCCCAAGGTGCTTTGTCAAATAGATATAGGTAGTTATGGGTGAACAAAAGTTCAGGTATGTGAAGATAAACAGTGGAAAGAAGGTGGAGGGTGAGAGGGGTGAGGTGAAAGAAGGATCGGTGAAAGAAGCAGGAAATAGGGCAGAGCGGTTAGGGTGAAAGTGGTCATTTGCAGAGAAAGGGGGAGAGGTAGGTACACTAGGATGTGTCAACACTGCTGAGGTAGTGATATGTCAGTTGAAAAAGTCACAGGAACTGTTAGCTGTAAGATGCTGATGAAGAGTGCCTTTAAATGGTCCCAATTTTGATACAGAAGCTATCTCTGGGCAGTACATTAAACCATAGTGGTGCTCTATATGCAAATGATCATTGACCTTGGGTAGTCCAGCATCTTGGGACAGAGAAGAGTTGGTTGACTGAGCTACACATGAGCTGGGGGCTGCAAGAGGGGTTGAGTAAGTTTGTAACACCAGAAGGCAGGAGTCCGAGAAGTGCCTTTTTAGTTAGCAAGCAGGTTTGATAGTGAATCCTCCCATTTAGCTGACGCCAACCTGTTTGCACATACAGTTCATACATGTGGGTGAAGAGTGCTGCTCCAGTAAGAAGTCGGCATTCTTTATTGAGTGCCACTGATATTCTGCGGAGGGTAGTGGAGGAAGCTGAGCCGTAAATAACCAGACCATAGTCAACAATGGATACTATGGAGCTATAAATAGCTAGTCTAAGGGCTTCAGGCATTAGATTGAGTTTATGTCTCTGGAGTAACCCTATCTTGACATTGGCAGATCCAGCAACATTCTCAACATGCTGGGAATATGATAGTGAGCTATCCACGGTTACCCCTAGATTCTTGAAATGTTGAATTTGTTCAAGCAGGACACCAGAGGAGTTCCTGATGGTTGGGGCACTGGATCTGTTTTTGCTGCAAGCACCGCTGAACAATGTGACTTTTATTTTTTTGTAGTTCAGAATCAGCTTGTGTTTCCTGAACCAGTCCTCTACTTCCTCAAAGCTGAGTAGAAGTTGGTGTTCCAGTGGTTCAGGGTCAGTGTTGCTAGTGTATATGACAGCGTCATCCACATAGAAGAGGGTCTGCTGGTGACAGGAGTGAGGGAGTTTGTTAAGAAAGATGCTAAAGAGAAGTGGACCCAGTATGGAGCCCTGTGGTACTCCAGAGTGGACATGTTGATGATCAGAGGTGACATTAGCTATCCTCACCCATTGGGAGCGGCCTACAAGATAGCTTCTGAACCAGGACACAGTATTTGTGGAGAGGCCAATGGAGGATAGTTGCTTGAGGAGAAGGGTGTGGTTAACTGTATCAAAGGCCTTTGTGAGGTCTATGAAGGCCATGCCCTTTAGGCTACCTTGATCCAGAGACTGGTGAATGAAACCAGTGAATTCTAGCAGTGCTGTGGTAGTGCTATGTCGCTTTCTGAATCCATGCTGCTGGGGACACTGGATCAAGTATTTTTCCATATGCTCCACCAGCTGATCTGCAACTATGTGCTCGAGTGCCTTAGACAAAGGTGGAAGTATAGAGACAAGTCTATAATTTGTGTGTATAGTGTGTTCCCCACTTTTGTGAACGGGGTAACAAGGGCTGACTTCCAGATTTGGGGGAATTGTGCCAGTCTCAGTGAGAGTTTTAGAATCTTTGCAATGGGCAATAGTATTTCTTCAATGGTAAGGGCAACTAATTTGAGGTCTAAGGAATCACCACTATGCCTTGACTTCCCAAGTACTTTTACTAGGTATTTCCTGACCATATACAGCAGGACCTCTTTGAAGTAGAAAGGAGGTGGTGCAGGAAACGAATCATCTGCCTCCTGTTTAGTGTCTTCAGTGGTGTTCTCGAAGAAGTCTGGTGGAAGGATACTGCCCAGGTCAGGGAATGCATTAGTAAAAGCATTGGCTGTGATCAGTGGGTCAAGGGTGGGGGCTCCATTAATATTTAGCATGGTGGGTGCAACCTTAGCATCATTACCTGTTATATCGTTCAAATTGTTCCAAAAGGTCTTACTGTCAGCCCAAGTGTTAGCAAGATGTTCCCCATGGTACTTGCTTTTTTCAATGTGAATAGCCAGGGTGCACTTATTCCTGGCAGTTTGATATTCTTGTACACCTGCATGTTTGCCAGTAGTGCCAGAGGTGATCTCTATGATTCATCTGACTAATGAGGTCGGTAGATAACCAGGGATTGATGGTGCCTCGGATTTTCATCCTTTTCAAGAGGGAATAGCTATCGCAAGCTTCATTAAGGTGATTGATGAAGTGGTCCAGAGCTATATTTAAATGAATAGATGGGCCCTGTATCATTTGTGGCATCAAGTAATGGCCAACTAATGCTACAGAGGTGTTGTTTCAGGGGTTCCAGGTGCCTCTGCTTCAACACCCTGCTGAAAATTGTTTTGGGGGAGGTTTATTGAGTTTATTTGACCAGTTACAGGTAATAGGGGAGTGGTTGCTTGATGCATCAGGGAGAACATTCATGTCTGTGATATGATCTGGATGACTGGACAGTATCCTGTAAAGAAGGGTACTTGTACCTGTCTTATAATTAGCCCTAGTAGGTGACGGAATGAGCAGGGTAAGGTTGAGAGTGGAGATTACATCCTTAAAGGAATGTACTTCAGGGGAATGCCAGTTGACACTGAAGTCAACTTGATGTTCATCATTTATCATCGACTTTCCTACTTTTATTTGGTCCTTTGATCAGTCTATCAAGTGTATTGTTGTGTAAATGACCGTGTTTAAACTATAATTGTGTTGTATTATTGCACTAAATTATACCTTCTTTCATCACATTCATGCGCTGTCATGTATCCGATCAGGGTCTTGTCTTTAAATTCAGGTCAGTATGTGGGAACTGAGTTGTACTTACCCTGGTTCCATACTTTCTGGTTGCTCTACATCAGCCTCAGTGGTACTGTATGTTTAACCCCATGTGGGCCCTGCATGTCTGTTTACAAAATACTTTGCATATCACTTAGTGGGGGCAGAACAACACCTAATAAATATGGATGTGCACTGGCAACAATATTCAGATTTGTGGACCCTACATTTAACAACATTTCAGTTTAGATTCTGAAATTATTCATGTGGGATCTGGAACTTGTGCACACAGTTTACCCTCATCATTACTGTAATTAGTCCACATTGTGTCCCAAACCCCTAACCATTTATACATGTCTTCCCAATGTCTTTGGAGGCATACCACTATGTGCCTCGTCCATCTCCACCACTACATCTATATAAGGAGCCAAGTTGTATTCATAGAATCCAGCAGACCCCTGATGCTTTTTTTTAAGAAACGTTCCCCATAATCTTCAGGAGTACAGAGATGTGGTCTCACATTCTTGATGCCCTTGTGAGTAAAATGTAGGGTGGAGGGGTAGCCTCATTCAGATAGTGCTGGCAGTTGTCACACTATTTTTGAAGCTGGGGGGGGTTGATATGGAGTGAGATCATGTAAGGTGGGAGGGGTAGGCTTATTCAGGTGGTGCAGGCAGTGGACACACAATCTATGTAGCCAGGGTGGAGGGTCAGATATGGAGTGAGGTCATGCAGGGTGGGTGAGGTAGGCTCATTTATGTGGTGCAGGCAGTGGTTGCATTATCTATGTACCCAGTGGGGGTGGATATGGAGTGAGGTCATGCAGGGTGGGAGGGGGACGATGATTCAGGTGGTGCAGGAAGTTAAGTGCTCAATCTATATAGCTAAGGGGGGTGGATATTGAGTGAGGTCATGCAGGATGGGAGGGGTAGGCTCATTCAGATGTTGCAGGCAGTGGACACCCTATCTATGGACCCTGGGGGTGAATACAGAATGAGGCCATGCAGGGTGGAAGGGGAGGCTAATTTAGGTAATGCAGGCAGTGGGTGCACCATCAATTTAGCCAGGGGGGTGGATATGGAATGAGGTCATGCAGGGTGGGAGGCGAGGCTCATTTAGGTGGTGCAGGCAGTGGACACACTACCTAGGTAGCAAGGTGGTGTTGGATATGGAGTGAGGTCATTTGGGATGGGAGGGGTAGGCTCATTCAGGTGGTGCATGCAGTGGGGGCACCATCTATGTAGCAATGGGGTGGATATAGAGTGTGGTCATGTAGGGTGGGAGGGGAGGCTGATTCAGATGGTGCAGGCAGTAAGTGAACAATTGATATAGCTGGGGGGGTGGCTATGGAGTGAGGTCAGTGGGATGTACCTAAAAGCATACTTTGCATTTAGATACCCTCAGGTAAATTGTACCCCTACTGTACCTGGACCAAACTCCAGCTCTACACCTAGTTGCTGATGCAGCTGTCTTTCACATACTATCTGAATAAGCATCTTGACCCACACAGATAGGGGCAGCAGAGATGAAGGGGCACACGTGCTGTAGGTGTACCTCCTAAAATTAAAGGCACATTTAAAAACAAACAAAAAACTAAAAAGGAAGCCCACAGTATTCAATGGTGATTAAGGCTCCAGTTGTCCCCTGTCTGGATTTGTGAGGGGGGTGGGTACAGCAACTAGGGGATAACACTGTGCCCACTGAAAGATCAGAGGGACATTTTAAAAAGCATATGAGCTGGTGGTTTTGGAAGGATGGGGTACTTGGGGGTGGGGTGGGAAGGAGTGTCTCGACATTTGAGCAAAATCAGCTGAAGATGGCCTGTACAGTTTTTCTCGAACAGGTAGTATAGAAAAATTGATTGCTACTTAAAGAGCCCCTGAAACTTTAGAAAAACTTGAAAAAAAAGTGAGATTTAGACACAGTTCAGTTTATAGTTCATATATTTTTTCATAATTATTTCTCTTTTTTCTTTATTACTGAGACAGTCATATGAAAGCAGATTACTATCCCTTAGACTCTGTCTGCTCTTTCTTTTATTTATTTATTTATATCTTTGTAAACTGAGTAAGTGTGATGATCCAATGGACCATTTTCAGACACGACCCGGGCCACAAGGTGGCACCAACATAGTTCAACAGCCATAAATTTATATAGACAGTAGTAGCTATTACACAGTGATGAACAATAGACAAAGGTCAAAACATGAGTCAAACATGTCTGTACAAAGCCTGAATATTAGGTCAATAGGGGTACAATGTAAACTGAGTTGAGGCAGCTGCAACAACTCAGATTACAGAGGATAAATGGTACAAAATAACAAGCAGTAACTTTTATAATTAGAAGCAAAATATCCATTTCTCCTGAAGTGGCTGACAGACTAACAGACAGACTTGACAAGAAGATCTTGTAGGTCAAGGAGAAAGGAAACCAGAGAAAGCTAGGAGGTCAAGATGGGACAGGACAGAGATACATAGCACCTGGGGTGGTTTGTGGGCACTACTTGTTGTCCAGGACACAGTTGCATGGAGATTCAGATAGGAGCCAGGCTCTTAGGTACGTTTTGAAGGACAGGTGGGAGGGGGAAAAATGAATAGGCAGTGGTAGACTGTTCCATAGGGTGGGGGCAGAGACTGAGAAAGCTTTAGTTCCCATTAAAGTGGAGACACATGGTACTTCCAGGGGAGGGACTGAGGATATCCTGAGGCACCTGGAAGCAGTCCTGTGAGTGAGCAATGGGGAATGGGGGACATCTGGTTGCACCTGAGCACACTGTCCACAACATAGCCCATAGCATACTCAAAGTGACCTTGCAGAGGGAGCCACCCTAGGGACTGGTAGAGTGAACAATGGTGGGTGGAGTAGGGGCTTGAAGAACAAAATGATAGATGGAGTTGTAAGTTGAGATTAGTCGAGAATGTAGGGTGAAGGACACAGAGGAATTGATAGGGGAACAGTAGTCAAGAAGGGGCAATAGATTACCTTGCACGATAGCAAGATGAGCTACAGGGGACAGAAGCTGCTTAATATGATAAGCAACAACTAGTCTTTGGCGTATTTTCCACACAATGTTGTTTATGTGGTCAGAGAAGGTTAGTGAGGGGTCAAGGGTAACACCTAGGTACTTGAAAGATGGGACATTTTCGAGGGGGGGGGCCCACTGGGGTACATACCAGGAAGGAGGAAGTGGTTTTAGTGACCTTGGAAAGGAAAGGTTTTGAGCCGAAGAGCATAGCCTTTGTCTTTTTTTCATTGACTAGGAGCCTACTGGAGAGGAACCAATTATGTGCAGAGGCATAGTTATGTGAGAGGGTAGATGAGATGGAATCAAGTGACTTATTGCTGTGATAGAGGACTAAGTCATCTGCATAAAGAAGGGAGTGACAGTCTAGGCTGTCAGCAGGGAGAGCATTGATGAACATGGAAAAAAGTAGCGGGCCAAGTGTAGAACCTTGGGGGACTCCCATATGGATAGGTAGGGTAGCAGAAAAGTCTTTATCTATTTGGACAGCCTGAGATCTGTCAGAGTGATAACTGCAGAACCACTCCATTGAATCAGGGGAGCAGCCAAAATGAAGTATTGTGGAATGTAGAAGATGGTGATCAACAAGGTCAAAGGCCTTAGATAGGACCATAAACACTGATCCAGTGGCCATGCCCTTATCCATATTTGTTAGGATATGATCAGAGAAGAGGGCTAGTGCAGAGGAGGTGCTGTGATGCTTCTGGAAACCATACTGGAGGGGACATAGGAGGCTATATTTCTGTAGATGTTCCAATAGCTGGTGGTGGATGATTTTTTCCAATAATTTGCTGATGTGTAGGAGGAGTGAGATGGGTCTATAGTTTTCGGGGGAGAGAGGATCACCTGCCTTGAAGACAAGTACCACATGTGCAACTTTCCATGTATCAGGCACTGTGGATGATGAGAGATCCAGGTTAAATATAAAGTTAAGTGGTTTAACAATGGCTGGGGAGATAATCTTGAGAAAAATGGGGTAGAGTCCATCACTGCCAGGGCTGCCTCTGGCTGGTAAACTCTTTAGGAGCTTAGTAGTGACTCTCTGCCCAATGGCCCTGAAATAGAAAGGGGGTGGCAGGGTGTCGTTTAAAGCATTGGGGACTCGGTCTGGTTGCTTCTTTAGGTCGGGGGGAGGCTGAGGGGGAAGCTTACTGAGGTAAGAGGAAAGGTCAGTGACATCTGACATCATAATCCCCTGTTTATGGTATCATAATTGTAACCCTCAGGCCACTACTTTAACTAGTGTGCACACTCCCCATTAAATATCTGGAAACACTGGTGCCACGTACTATTTACTTTACAAAAAGGTAGGTACCACCCTTGGCATTAGGATGTATACCTGGCTCATTTTTTAGAGGAAGAGAGGGGTGGGGGTACAGAAACAGACAACTTGAACCCTGTGTAAATAACATAGCCCAGGCCCTTGGTGGAGGCTGCTAGGCATATGCTTGATCTAATCTGCTGAGGGGGCCACAGTAAATTCACACAACCAGAAGCAATAAATTGGAAGGTCCATAATAGTGGCTGGGATTGTGCAGTATGGCTTTATTCAACAGATGGCAAGTAAAGCTGAAGTGGACCCCCAAGGGTTGGTCCAGGCTGGACAGGTACAGAATCCAAGAACTCTCCTTGCATTGCAGTACAGTTCATGAACAAAACGGAAACATCTTCCTCCCAAATTCCCAAAAGTGCATCTATGGACACTGGGACCACGCACATGAACATCTCTCTCTTTCTTTCCCATGAGTGCTACTTAGTGAATCTACGCCACACACTCAGACCTCTCCTCGGATATAGGTGCAATATGTGAAAACTCAGCCACACACCTTAACCTGCAGCATGGCCACTCGCTCAGGTAAAAATACTGGTGCCCTTTACAAACCAGGAAGCCCTGCCTTGTAAGCGCTTAGATGGCATCCTCCCACCCTTGGCCCCAACCGACAGACTCTGCCATTCTTCAGGGTTACACCACTGAAACCCCCATTTCCCACTGAAATGCTAGAGGTCCCATACTTTACTGGTCACAACACTGGGGTGACACAGACAAAATAAACTGCACTCACTGGGGTCCACAGTTAAACTTTCTTCACTCACACTGGTGAGACTAGGGGCACTGACAGGTGCGATCCAGCCTTATCTATGGGCACACACACCCCAGACTATCCACTCCCATAAGAACATTTGTAGAGATCTAGTCTCCCTTTCAGTACTCACAGACTTGTTCCATCCACTAGGCATGGAACAACCGAAAAGAAACAGGAAAGGCACTTTTCTGGGTAGTTGGTCCACATAGTCTCTTTCAGGTCCTATACCAAGGCAGCTGAAAACACCTCAGAACATTCAGGGGATTGCCCCTTGAGTCCATAGAGAACAAGCAGATCCTTCCACTTCACAGGGAGCAGAAATCAGGAAATCCTGCTGTAGCCTTGTCTCCACTACTTCAACTGGAAGCTAGAAATGACACACGACTAAGGTGAGAAATCCTGGGCCCTCTGTCAGAGCCCACTGGCAGTCCTTCTGCCACTCTCACCTCCTCACTCAAGCTCACACTCTACAAAACTTGAGCATTCAAAGCTCCTCAGAGCAGCTATACACATAGTGTGGCTTATGCTGCTGCAAGAGTTCTAAATGACCTAATCATTCCTCCCTTAGGCTAGCTGAGTAAACACTGATGTCATTATGTAAGGAGACCCTAATGAGCTCCCTACCAGGGCTACTGCCTTCATAACAATAATACTGATAGGATTCTAGTAACCCCAGGGACTGGGTGGTTACACTATCATCTCCACAGCAACAGACTGTGATGTCATAAACAGAACTGTGATGTCAGGTGTAGGCAAGCAGCCAGAACAGCTGGGGCAGTGATCCTGTTTACGTACAAATGTACTTAGTAATAAAGATGTAAGGGTGAGAATTTCAGAAAAAAATACTTAATATAAGCTCAATTGATATGTCCCATGTACGATGACACCAACACAGTGAACTACAACCCTGTCAGCAAAATCGACACTTTGCTGACAGGTCACTGTATTAGTGTGCCCGAGACAGGGACACACTTTCTCCCGGTTCTGCACCCCCTCCATGAATCAACTCCGACTGGAGTTGATAATCCTAAAGATGGGGGGTTGGGCAGAGTCCCTTGATAAAAAAAATGGACCGGGAGACACACAGGAATCATGTTATCCACAACTTGCGGTTGACATGATTCCTGTCGGTGAGATGCCGGTTGACAAAAGGGTTGTCGAACCGGCATTGTAGAGCCAGCTCAATTGTGTCTAAATATTACATTTTTTCAAAGCTGTCACAATGGCGCCAGAGGCTCTTTAACCAACACCAATGTATGCTTTAATAAATCCATTCCTGTAATCCAGCATGTTGAGTGCTGCATAGTCTTATCACAAAGTATAACATTTCTCTCAGCAGAGCAGCTAAACTTGAGTAGTGCAGATGCATGACCAGTGTAAGGGAATTTCAGCAGGTTTTTGAATAACACATTAACATAGTACTTAGAAAGGGACTCCAGGTCCGTCATGTCTGTCCCCCAGCTTCAGAAGCAGGAATGAATAAGTATGCTGTGCAAACATGTACTAATTTAAAAGGGTTCCCTACCCACTCTGCTCATCAGGTTATCCAGTGATTCCCTTAGTAAGCAAAAAATGCATCCAGGTTTACCATGAAGGCCTGTAGTGTCCTTATTTCCAGTGTCTCAGCTGGAAGGTTGTGCCATAGGTTCAGCAGCCTTTAGAAGAAGTGCTTTCTAATGCTATCCCTCTGTCCAGCCTGATTGATTCATTGGATTCCGTGTCGCTTACGTTCTTGAATACGTTGTGTCAACTGAATTGACTGCTGCCAATTCATGTTTACCCTGTATACTGTGACTCCTAATGTCTGCCGCATTTTTACTCAGTATGATGCTTTTCTACATGTATATATTGTATATTTAGTAAGCAGTAGTAAAAATATTTTTTTTGTATTCAGTATACGAGGATGGTACATTTCACACCATTTGGACCGAAGTCCCATTTTCAAGGTGGTCCTGTTTAAATGTCTTTTAAAGATATACAGACAACATAAATAATCCAAACAAGGACTATGGTTTCCAGTACTTAAATTACTTTTGATACAGTATGACGCAGACAACAGACATACAACAATGAACTGCATATAAAGAATTTATAGTGCAACATTCATTTGTACTAATTACGCTTTATCTTGTGTGCTTGTGAGGCAAGGAGTTTTAACATATCGACCACTACACATGCATCTACAGGAAAGCTCCTTTTTAATTGATTATCTATTGTTAGCCTTGTATCTCTCCTTCCCTCTCCTTCCTCTCCTCCCTCTCCCCTTCACATCTACAAACAAGACTATTGGTCTCTGTATGGCTTACCTGGTGAGATATTTTAAATAAATAAATCAACAAATATGTACTGCCTGTGAGCATCAAGGCATGTCCCCGTGTCCTGCTGGAGACAAGCTCAAACATCTCTGTCTGTCTGATTTTGCATATACCTTTAAGTATGTAAAAGACTGAGATCACATGCTCCTCTCGGCCTACTTTTAGTCAATGAACATGTTAAGAGCCAAAAGTTCTCCTCATAGCTTCTGCAGTGTCTTCCATGCCCCGATCATCGTGATGGTGGCCCTGTGTTGCACTGTTTTGACTTCCTTGATGCCATTTTTGTACTGAGGATCCCAGAACCATATGCAGTACTCCTGATGGGGCCTGAACAGAGCCTTATGTAACCCTGCTCCCCAATTGGGGTTTAGCTTCAGGCTCTTTTCCTGAGAGCATGCTGCTTTTCTCATCCTCAGACCCAGGCACAGCCTTTCACTTCTGGAGCTGCCACCAGAAAAACTCTGCTCCCGGTCTCTGAGGAGTGCATCAGGGGACCAGGCAGCACACAGGAAAGATCACTTTTGTTCTTTATGCAACAAAGGCACACTGACTCCGCAGCCACCAGTGAGGGTCATAAATTAAAAATAAAAACAATGTGGTGCCATAACACAGAGAGCCAGCAGGGAGCGCCCAAAAGTGAACGGAGTACAGGAACACTCACGGATGCTTGCTCCACTCCACCCACCCTCACATAGATGGCAGTGGGATTGGACCCCATTGTGTTCTGGCCAGGAAGTTTAAATAAGTGCCCAGTGGCACATAGGAGGTCAGAAGCCATACTGAGGGATGGAACAGTTTAAAACTAATAAAAAATATTCAAGAGGGCATGGAGGCCACCATTTTGTTTATCTCTGTCCCACTAGACTTGTGAGTAGGGACAGAGGTCACAGCATGAGTCTGGGCAGTGGGGAGCCAGTGAGAAAGCCCTCAAGGCCTCAGGACATGACCTCTCATAGATCAGCCAATCAAAGAAGAGTGCCCTGCAAGAGAGGGGCTAGTAGACTGTTGAATGCATAGTAAGAAGGGTGCCAGACTGGAAGCATTCTGAGATTTCCTTTTGGCCTTTGTGACTGCATTAGCCTATAGCTTGAGAAGTGGAATGTCTGCAACATGCCCAGTACCTCTGTCTGTTATTTCAGATTTGCCTGAGACAGAGTAGAGCTGATGTGCTTTCTGCAGCTCAACCATTTTTGGTGAGCTCCCATTGGAATTCCTGTCTGGAATTCATTCAGAACAGATTCAGAAGCTGGAAATTAATGTCAGCCCTGGACTTCAGCACTTTGAGAAGGGGTTGCCTTGCTTAAACTTAGTTTCTGTGAAGGTGGCTCTCCACCTCCTTCAGCAGAACCTGTTGCAGGGTTTCATCCCTGCAGAGGACCTAAACACAACAGCTGTGTGTGGCTGCCTGCCCTTTGGAAGGTGAAAAAAGAGTCCTTTTGGTGAAAAAGATCATTGAGGAAGTTGCATCAGAAGAGTTACTGCACAGCTCGCACCCTTGACCACCAGAAGTGTACTGGGTCTGCTAGTCCAGTTTCAGCTGCACAGCCAGGATCTCCAAGAAAGATACTTCAAAGTGACTGCACTAGCTACCTCAGGTCAGTTGTGAGTAACCATGTCATCAGCACAGTAACTTGGTTAGATAGTTAGGGTCTAACTACATAGTTTCATAGTTAGGGGAATATAGTTGGGGGCAGGAGAAGGGAGGGAGAGAGTGGTAAAATACCTACCAGGTACTTTGGCAGGGAGGGCTGGAGGGTGGATCATAGAGATCATCAGGAAAAAGGGGTAAGAAGGAAGCTGGATGTCATTGTCCATCTAGGATAGGTTTAGGGAGTAGAAGAAGGGCCTAAAGTAGGTAGCTCACACGGTGGCTCTCACTGAGGGTCTCTCTGTGCACAGCTGGGGGAAGCTAATGCATTTTGCACCAGGTTCTTCAACAAGTGGTTAAAGTCATGGTGCAGGAACAAGGATTTTGGCTACATTGGGGATTGAGGTCCAAACTGGGGGGATGGAGGCCTGTATAAAATAGATGGCCTCCATCTGTCCTGGAGGGGTACAGCAGTTCTGGGTGGAAAGTTTAGATGCCCCTTTGATAGGCATTTAATCTAGCCAAGGGAGGAGGCACAAAGACTGAGAAAGGCAGAGATTGTACCCCCAGAGACTAGAGAGATATATAAGAGAAGCCCAGAGGGGAAAAAATTCCCCAGGGATGAGGGGAGCAAGGATAAAGAGGTGGGCAGGGTGGGGTGGGTGGATCAGAAAGAGGAACTAAAGTTCTGAGAGAGGGTAAGGAGGGTAGGCAGAGAGATTATGAAAAAGAGCAAGACAGGACCAGGTTAATGGAAGGGGTGAAGGATGGAAGCAGGAATGAGGGACAGGTTAGGAGGAAAGAGGAACAAAATAAATGGAGAGCCACGTGTGCCAATGAAGGGAGCCTAGAAGCAAAATTCCTGACCTTGAGGCAATCATTACAAAGCAAACCTAGATTTAGTGGCCGTAACGGAGTCAGTATGCATTGACAGTTATAGTTGGGAAGTTGCCATCCTGGGCCACACCATGTTCTGTAAGGACAGGTCAGGGAGGAAAGGTGGGGGGGGGACTGTTTCATATGTGAGGAAAGGTATAAAGGCCACTGAGATACAGGGGCACCAGAGGAAAAAGGAAGGGCGAGAGGTACTATGGGATAGGCAACAGAGGGGATTGGGGGTCTTTATTTGCATGGGGGTGATGTACAGACCTCCGACACAGGGATAGGAATTAGACAGAGCTGTGGGGGAAGCCATTAGCAAAATGGCAAGCAAGGTGGAAGTACTGATTCTGGGGGACTTTAATATGCCAGATGTAGACTGGAGCATTCTGGCCACAGCTGCAACAAGGAGCAGGGCCATCCTTGACTCCCAACAAGGGGCATTTCTTGGGCAGCTGGTTATGGAACCCACTAAAGATAAGGCAGTTCTGGATCTTAAATTTACAAAACAGAGACAGCAGTGCAGACGTCACAGTGGGTAGTAACCTGGATATGAGTGACCACTATACTGTGTGGTTTGGCATACAGATTGGGCAGAAGGAAAACCACACTAAGACAAGGGTCTTAGACTTCAAGAGGGCAGATTTTAAGGAAATGGGAAACAGCCTCAATAAATACCTCAAAGAGGGAGATGGCCATGGAGAACAGAGACTCAATGGAAAAGGATAAAGGAGTCTCCATGGAAAATGATAAAGGAGGGGATAGCCAAAGAAAGCAACTGCATGCTGTTTGATGGAAGTGAGTATGGGAGCAGGATGAAGAGGCCACTATGTTTCCCTGAGGAGGTGGCAAAGGCAGTGAAGGAAAAGAAAACAGCTTTTAGGAAGTACAAAGAGAAAGAGACTAAAGCAGACAAGGAGGTGTATATATAGTAAACAAAAGGGAGGCAGGAAGGAGGATGAGGACAGCTAAATCACAAACAGAGGAAAGGATAGCTAAGGAGGTTAATAAAAGGGACACAAACTTCTACAGATACTTGAGTGAAAAGAGGAAATCAAAAAGAGGGACAGTGAGAACCAGGAGGGCAGGAGGCAGTGTGGGGGGACTGCAGAGGAAGATCAACAGAAAGCTGAAATTTTAAATGATTACTTCTGCCCAGTCTTCAAAGAAGAGGGTGGGGTGGGCTGGCCAGCATGTAGCAGCAAGCACTGGGGGGGCACACAAGCCCATTCTCAGATGAGAGAGTCCAAAAAGGGTTGTGGAAGCCCCAAAATATAATAAGCTGGACAGGATTCACCCCAACATCCTAAAAGAACTGAGCATGGTGTAAGCCACCTGTCTGCCTACATTATTCCGCACCTCAGTGGAGATGGGGGTAACTCCAGAGGATTGGAGGAGGGCTGATGTGGTCACTCTGCACAGAAGCAGCATGAGGGAAGAGGCTAGCAACTACAGGCCACTCAGTCTCACATCAGTGGTGGGGAAATTAATGGAGATCCTACTGAAGGAGGGAGTCATTGAGTGCCTGAAAGTGAATTAGCTGCAGGACCACTGACAGCACAGTTTCACAGGGAGGAGGTCACGTCAAACAAATCTAAGATTTTCTTGGCTGGATTACTAGGGAAGTGGATCAATGGAGAGCAGTGTAAATATATGGCATATCTGGACTTCAGTAACGCTTTCAATACTGTGCTACATTAGATAGTTAGGAAACTAAGCAGCCTGTGATTAATTAAGAATGGTTAATTTATACTAAAATATTTGTTCTGGAATCCACACCTGCAACAACTCCACACTGGTATTGTACAGCTTCCTATCAGACCTGCAACTTGTTTCAGCTGTGTGCCTTCTGTATAGGCAGTGGGAACTCCAATTAGGCACTAATGATCCTCAGAATTGGCCAGTTCCATCCCATTCCATTCAGCATTTGTCAGAATTTAGGCAAGGCAAAAAAGTAAAAATTACAACTCAGCATCTTTAAAAGAAAAGGCTTCAGGTTTGCCAAAAGGACAGACTGGACGTCAAAGATGGAATCGGCAACCTGCGAAGGCCAAGCTGAAAAGGTGGGCCTTCAACCTCAGCTTAAATACCTCAGTTGAAGTATTTAATTAAGGTACAGTAGTCCCAGTTATGAGTCAAATTTATTTCTGAGTCCGAACTACTTGGAATCAACATTGGAATTGGAATACTGAAATTCTGATTCCATATGTGGATATACCTCCTACCCATTTTCAATGCTAAACAAAAAGAATTAGGCCCTCATGTACCCTGCTTTCAAGTATCTACCACCTTCCCCCCAAAATAAAATGAATCCTTGGTTTGCCCCTTCCCCCCACACTTGTAGCAACCAAAGTGTGTAAAATAACTGTTCCACACTCCTCCCCCTCCCTCTGTCACCCATCTTAATGTCACTGGCACTAGTGGGCTGGTCGGCAGCATATGGTGTTTCAGCTAGAACTGAGGGCAAGCAAACCTATTGCATGGTATTCTTACTGCATTTTCCCCTGATGGTATGGTGTGGCTGGTGGGGTGGAGGATATGGTAGCATCCAGCTGTAGCGCTAGCAGTAAAAAAGATCTTAGTCCAGGTATGGGCTCAGATGGAGAACGGGGGAGTGACCAGCACAAATCCTCCCACCAGCTCATAAAGCCTCCATAAACTGAATAAATATGAGTAAATACGCATTTGTCACACACACACACACACACACACACACACACACACACACCCTGCCTGAGACTCCATACCTGGACTAGGATTTTCTTTATGACCACTGCCACCTACTTATCAGATTCTACCACCTCACCGCAGTCCACCACATGATTCCACATGAGTAGGGTGCACTGGGGCACCATGCCACAGGTCCTCCTCAACTCAAGCTGCTCCAACAAAACACCACTGGCCATCCCACTTGTACAAGTGACGCTGAAGTGGATGGCAGTGGAAGTGGGGAGAGGCATTGGGAGGATTACTAAGATTTCATACTAAGAAAGAAAGATACATAGAAGGCCAAGGCCCATAAATATGTATCTCCAGCCGTGCTGGTACATCATCCCCTATTTAACAAGTATTGGTCTAGTTTTTGTTTAAAGTCTGTATGATTATGTGATTGTACTACTAAGTTGGGCAGTGAATTCCATAAAGGGATTATTCTTGGTGTATAAAAGAAATGCCTTTTATTGTTTCTAGGATATGTAAGTGATAATTCCAACTTGGAATGTCCATCAATTTATGGGAACGTAACCTCAGAAGTCATAATTATCAATTACTTGGTTTACCAAGTAAACCAAGTAATTGATAATTATGACTTCTGAGGTTACGTTCCCATAAATTGATGGACATTCCAAGTTGTGACAATAATGAACTATCAGTTGAGATTTTATGCATTAAGAGAAGATCTCCTCAGATCCTTCGTGGCTTCAAGGAATACAAATTTAGTTCATCAAGTCTTACATGATATTCTTTGTTATGCATATTTGTGACCATCTTGGTGGCCCTCCTCTGGACACTCTCCAGCCTATTTATGTCACTCCTATGATGTGAGTTCCACAAGGGAGAACAGTAGTCTAGGTGTGGCCTTGCGTGAGCCCTGTACAAAGGTAACATACAGCCCTTATCCCTTGAATTAAAACTCCTTTTAATCCATCCCAATACTCTGTTTGCCTTATTTATAACTTGATTACAATGATTATGGAAAACCAAGTCATTGGAAATTAATACGCCTAAATCATTATGTTGTTCTACTGATGTAAGTTTATGATTATTTAATAGAAACTGATATTGATTATTAGTTGAGCCTAGATGCATTATAACACATTTGTTGGTATTAAAGGACATTTAATTTTTTTTGCCCATTCTTCTAATGTTTTCAGGTCATTGTTAAGTTTGCATCTCTCTTCATCATTTTTTACCTGTGCTGCTAATTTCGTATCATCAGCAAATTTAATGATGAAACTATTTATATTTTCTATTAAGTCAGAGATAAAGATTGAAAACAATATTGAGCCCAATATTGGCCCCTGGGGTACTCCACTGTTCACTGAACAAAAATCAGATACATGCCCTCTAATAGATACCCTCTGTGTGCAATTTGGCAGCCATTCTTCCACCCAATTTGTTACAGTAGTATTTATTCTCTTGTTCCTCATTTTATTTATTAATATATCATGGGGGACTTTATCGAATGCCTTACACAAATCTAAGAAGATCACATCCATGGGATTGTTATTTTCTAGCATTCTACTGATATGCTCATAAAAATCAAGGTTTCTAGATAAACAGGACCTATTTTTTTTAAGCCATGTTGATTAAGATCAGTTAACCTTTCCTTTCTCAATCTTTCTAGTTTTTCTTTGAGCAGTGATTCAAAAACCTTTCCCAGAACACTGGTCAGACTAATTGGCCTATAATTAGACATCTCTTCATGTTTTCCCTTTTTATATATAGGTGTCAGTACTGCTTTTTTTCCAATCATCAGGTATATTGTGGTGTTGTAGAGATATATTGTAAATCTTAAAAAGTGGCTCAACTAACTAGTCTCTTATTTCCTTTAGAAGTCTCAGATATAACTTATCTGGTCCTGAGGATTTGTTTATATTTAATATATTTAGTTTTATAAGGATATCTTCCTTGGAAAATTCAAAATAGTCTTCAACGTTATTACTTGGTGATGGGTTTTTGTTTGTATGTTTTGGATGAAAAACAGTACCAAAATATTTATTAAATGCATCTGCCATATCCTTGGGTGTTGTTAGATCCTCATTTTCTACTTTTAATGGGCCAGTTGCCCTAGGGGATATTTTTTTTATTATTAACATAAAAATAGAAGCTTTTCCCTCCATCTTTCATATATGCTATTCTATGTTCACATCTGTTTTTTTCTGATTTAATTGTTTTTTTACATTCTTTTTGAATTTTTTTGAATCTCCATATATTAAAGTCAGAGTTGTCTTTTTTCATTATTCTATATGCTCTTTTCTTATATTTAATCAATTTATGAATTTTCTTTTTAACCCAGGATGGGATCCTTCCCTTTTTATTGTAAATTATCTTGTTTGGTACAAAAATTTCTTCCAACTGTAAAAGTTTATCCTTCACTCTATTCCAAAGCTCTGATGCAGAAGGGGTCCCATAGTCCCAATTCCAATTATACAATTCTTGTCTAAGTGCATTAAAATTTGCACTATTATAATGTTTGAATACTGTTTTACCCAATTCCTGTTTAATATGAATATTTAAGTCAAAAGTTATGACCATATGGTCACTATTTTGTATTGGTACTTTTATTTTAATATTACTGATTTTGTCAGGAATGTCTGTTAAAAGTAGATCTAGTGTTTTTTTCCTTGTTGGTTTACCAATTAACTGATACAAGCCATTAGAAGTACATATATCTACAAAGGTATTTTCCTGGCTATTAGTTCCAACACCCTCCCTCCAATTTATACCGGGAAGATTAAGATCATCCAACAATACGACTTCTTTATAGTTTGATTTACTATTAATAGAATTCAAGATGTCCTGATGTTCATTTATATTGGAATCTGGAGGCCTATAACAGAGCCCAATCAAAATTTTAGATTCCTTTTCCCTTAATACTTCGATCCAGATAATTTCAGTTTCTGTTTTGTCACTTGAATCTATAACTGGTTTAAATTTAATATTGTTTTTAATAAAAAAAGCTATCCCACCTCCTCTTCTTCCTATTCTATTTTTACAATAGGTTGTGTAACCTTGTATGTTGTTGTTCCAAGAAGAGGAAGCACCCCACCAGGTTTTGGTTATAGCAGCTATATCAATGTTGTCCCTGGTTAGAACTATTTGTAGTTCATCCAACTTAGTATTATGTAGGCCCCTAACATTTGTCATAAGAAAAGTCAACCCATATTTATTTCCATTAATTTTGTTAGTTAATTTTTTTAGCATTGTTATTGTTGAACTGTACTGGAAGTCCATCCTTATCTCTTTGCTCTTCTGGACATCTTTCTGTCTCCCCTTGCCCCTTAATCTTCAGTTTTTTGTTCGATTTTGGTTAAGGGTGTCATAGAAAATGCATCTGAGATACCTGGATCCCTGCCTACTTAAATGCAAACCATCGTTACCAAATAATGTGGGTTTGTTTTTGAAACTCTCCGACATCTTTATACATTTTACATTGTTTGTTAAACACCATCTGCGTATCCAGTTATTAAAATTCTTTATGTATTTCATTCTTGTATAACTAGCTCTTGGTACAGGCACAATTCCTGAAATAATAGGGTTGCATTTAAGTCCTTTATTGTTTTTACTGCAATTATCATGTCCTTTATTATGTCTCCCACTTCCTGCTTACAGAAATTATTTGTACCCACATGCAGCAGTACAGATTTAGGTTCTGGGATATTGTTTAGTATACCTGGTAAAATCTGCATAATATCTTTAATGGTTGCCCCTCTATAACTGCAGCTGGTAATATTTTCTTTATTTCCCCTTGTAGAATATCTATCAGTATACTTTATCATAGAATCCCCTAGTATAAAGATTTGTTCCTGTTCATTATTATTCAATGTCAAATTATCTGTTGGTGTGAATATTGGACAGTTAAGGGAATATATCTCCTCAGTAACCACATTTATCGAGTCCCCTTGCTGTAATGGAATTTCCTCAGTTTGATTTAAACTGTTTTCAAGGTTTGGGAAGAGATATGTCTGATTAATATCTGTATTCTCTAGTACTGCTTGTTCTGTAGATTTATCTTGTAACATGTGTACTCTTTCTTGATTAACAGGTGACGTTGTTGGGGGACACTAATATTATTTATAACATATGTACCTTCTTCATCAGTTAATTCTATCAATGGGTCAAAACTATTATGTAGTGCAAGAGTGAATACCTCTGCCTTTCTCCCCTTTTTAATCTTTTCTGATGGTCTATTAACTGTACATCAAACCAATCATTATTTTCTCTTTCTGGGGATTCATCTCCCCTTGTTCTTTTTTTATTTGAAGTCATTTTTAATGTTTGACATGTATTGGGGTCACAATCGCTATCTAATGGGGTAATGAACATAGTAGGGTTTAAAGGTTTGTGGTTCAGTTCTTGATGTCCCTCAATTGGTTTTGTGGGAACAGCCTTATTGTTATCAGTGTAATCCTGCTCTATGACACATTTCTCAATTAGACCTTGCTGGCTAATTTCAAGTGCTTTCAGTTGTGTGTTAAACAAAGATATCTCAATCTGCTTCTCATTGTTTTGTTTACATTTCAGGCAGGTGAAATGGGTTTCTAATACTGGCAACTCTGTGAATAAATACATGCCACATGACAAACAAAGCACCCCAGTTCTCCCTCTTTAAAGGTCTACCAGATCCATTATGTTCAAACTAATAATACTATCTTGGCCAAAACACAAAACTTTAAATACCAATATAATGCTAGCTCAACTCACAGAACTATTCAAATCTTCCTGTGGTTTGCCCTCTTCCCCTCACTCAACATGCATAACATATGCTGATGTGTGTGTCTCTGCACGTGTCTCCACACGTGGTGACGCGCGCCCTGCTACGCACTCGCCCTGCTCGCAGCAGGGCTCAGATTTATAGCAGGGATGACCCGGAAGTACTGTGTGGGGTCAGACACCCTCGTAGCTCAAAGTGCTCATTTTTATTATAAAATATTTAAATAAACAGCCCCATGGACTTTGTTTCTAAAACAGACCTTGCCAAGGTCTAGATTATTCAATAAAAGAGATGCTCTGCAGCTGTGTAGTTCGCTATCAGCACATGAAAAAATATACTGCTCTTTACCTACTTCCTGAGGAGTAGGGCTCAGTAACGAGAGCACAAAAGTATATACTAAAATGGCAATTCTATCAATTTAGTGCACAGAAATTTCATTTAGCTACTATGAACAGGGTGCATTCAATGCTGCAAGTTTCATCAAATGAGTACACAGTTTGTTTGTCAAAGTATGAAATGAGGGTAGGAAAGACAGGATGACCCTCCATCAAATCTCTACTCTACTCCAAACTAACATCAGCCTACAACAACATTGCCCGTTTCGTCACTGGTTTACCATGGAAAACTCACCACTGTACCTTCTATTCCTCCCTTAGCTGGCCCACCCTTGAAGGGCAGTTCCAACAAAAAAATGCTCTCCTTCCTCCATAAGATACACCTGAATTTGCTGCCTCCCAGTGTGATTTCCCTCTTCCCCTTTGCTACCACCGTGCAGGAGACCAGAGGGGCCTCAAGTATGGTTTTCACCACCCCTTTCTACCGCAATAAGCAAGCTCAGAACTCGATCACCTATAAGGGCACTAAGCTGTACAACCAACTGCTCCCCAATGTCCAAGCCTATAGGCCTATCCACAGGGCCGGCCTTAGCTAGGTGCAAACTGTGCCTCTGCACCTTGGGGGCCCATACTTTATGCCTAAATTTTGTTAGAGATGAAAATGTTTACTAGCAAATAAAAGTGGAAGACAACTGGCTCTGTTACTGTTACAAAAGGTTGAGGCAGCTTTGCTGCAGTGGAAAAGATTAGATTAAGTAAGTGCTAATGGCCATACTTTACACCTCCCAGGTTGACTGCTTTCGCAAACAAAGGGCTATAGTGACAAGAGAACTTGTGTGAAACATGGACATGTAGCTGAAACAATGAATGATGTGACAAAATCTGTTTCAAAAGTATGTGAGCACTTAAAATGGCTCAAAAAACCTGACCAACACAGAGCAAAATTGGATTTCCTGATAGTGACCCTGAAAACCTGATCACCAGGTCAAAAAAACTGGCAGGTGGCAACCTTACTGGTGTCCCATGCTAATCCTCTCTATTCTCTCTCACTCACACCTCCAGAACAGTTAAGTTGTTTAACTTGTTTGCAAATCAGAGTATCAGAAGTGTGTGTCCAGTGATGATGTCCCTGTCTTTACAGAAATGAATACGGTTCTTGCTCCAGGCTCAGTCAGATTCATTTCCAGCTGTGATGCTGCTCTATTTGCAGGCACCTCTCTGGTCTGAGGGAGAAGGTTGCCCATCTCTAGGCTGACCTGGCTAGGATTCGTGAAACCTCCTCCCCCACCCAGGGACAACCAGGGCCAATGCCACTACCTCACAGGCTGCCAAGAAAGAGGAGAGGATGGACCAGGATGGGCTCAGGGAGGGAGATGGTGGTGGAACAGAGTTGCATCCCTACAGCTGTACCTCTTCACAATTCATTCGCTCTTCTGGTGGACAGTGGTTCCTCTATGGAGGCACCTGTAGTGGAGACCAAGGAGGATGCTGGGAACCATCACAAAAGAGACCCACAGGAGGGTGGCATGGGACCCCACAGGGGAAGGAAACAACTCCTGGTGGTGGACTCAATCATTAGGTGGTAGAAATGGGGGAGGAAGGGGAGAGGGAGGTAAGGTGCCTGCCTGGCGCCACGGCTTGGAGGGACAGGAAGCGGAATCCTCAGGATCGTGGGAGCAGCTGCACGAGGGAGGGAGCTGGCTGTCATTGTCCACCTAGGGACAACTGACCTGGCAAGGAATTGGATCAGAGCAGTGCAAGAGGAGTTTGTAGAGTTGCAGAGGGGCCTTAGACAAGTAGCGCATATGGTAACCTTCTCGGAGGTGCTGCCTGTTTATGGCAAGAGTGATGCTAGGGTACTCCTTACCAGGGAATTCAATGAATGGTTGAAAAACTGGTGTGGAGCTCAGGGTTTTGGCTTCATTGGGGACTGGGGAGCCACCTGGAGGGATGCAGACCTATACTGGTGCGATGGTTTGCATCTGTCCAGGGGGGGAACCAGAATCCTAGGTGAGAGGTTTAAATGCTTCATTGGCAAGCATTTAAACTAGCCAAGGGGGGAGGCACTGAAAAGGAGCAGGGAAATCCCAGCCTCCCCCCACAAAACACAATAATTAGTGAGGTAAACACCAAGGTAGAGAAGTCATTAGGGAGCAGGACAGAGGTAAATGTGAAAAAAGGCAAAGGCAGTAAGGACAGGAATGGGGCTAAAAAGGGTAAGGCCATCAAAAAGTGGAGGGTAATGAGTACCAATGCCCGTAGTCTGTGAAACAAGCTCCCTGAACTAGTGGCCTTGATGGAAGATGGTTACCTGGATATTGTGGCAGTCACAGAAATATGGTACACAGAGAACCATGACTGGGATGTCAATATACCAGGATATACAATCTACAGGAGGGAAAGGGAGGGTAAAAAAGGAGGAGGAGGAGTAGCTCTCTATGTAAAGGAAGGGATCAAATCAACAGAACTAAAGAGTAAACAGGGAGCATATGAGGCACTCCGGGTCACCCTGGAGACAGGAAATGGCACCACAATCCACATGGAGGTTGTATACAGACCCCATTTCAGGGGAGGGAATGGACAAGGAAATGATAGAAGGCTTCCTTAGAATGGCAGAAAAGAGGAGATATTGTTGATGGGGACCTGAATATGCCAGATGTTAACTGGAGCACCTTTGCTGCAGGCATCCAAGAGCAGGGTCATTCTTGATGCCTTACAAGGGGCATGCCTCAGACAGCTAGTATTGGAACCCACTCGGAAGGGAGCAATCTTAGACCTGGTACTCTCAAATGGGGACGGAGAAAGAATTTCAGATTTAGAAGTGGATAGCCATCTGGGAACAAGCGACCACCAAACAGTGTGGTTCACGATAAACACAGCCATACAATCAAGCCATACAAAAGCAAGAGTATTGGACTTTAGGAGGGCTGACTTTGGGAAAATGAGAGAGTGCCTCAGAAAAGCACTAGCAAACAGGCAAGAATGAGGGGTGGAGGAACAAAGGGAGTAATCAAAACAGCCATCACAGAGGCAACAAGCCTTTGTGTAAAGCAAATCAACAAAACACAACGAAGGAAAAACACTATGGTTCTCAAAAGAGGTGGCAGGGAAGGTTAAGGAGAAAAGGATAGCATTCAGGAAATATAAGGAAACACAGAAGGAACAGGACAGAGAACTTTATCAGTTAAAGCAGAAAGAGGCTGGGAAGGCAGTCAGAATAGCAAAGGCACAAACTGAGGAAAGGATAGCCAACTCTGTTAAGAAGGGGGATTTGACCTTTTATAGGTACATTAGGGAGTGAAGAAAGACCAGAGGAGGGATACGGAGGCTTAATAAAGGGAAGGGAATGTGGGCAGAGGGTGACAGTGAAAAAGCTGACAGAATATTTCTGCTCAGTATTCAAAAAGGAAGAGGAGGGGGAGATACCTAAACCAAACAAGAGAAACACTCTGAAGATGAGGGTTTATACCAGTCCATTTACAGAAGAAAGGGTTCTGAAAGAACTAATAAAATTGAAGGTGGACAAAGCAATGGGGCCTGATGGGATTCACCTAAGAATTCTAAAAGAACTAAGGGTAGAACTAGTGACACTGCTGACTACTCTTTCTAACAAATCATGGGAGGATGGGGTGGTACCTGAGGACTGGAGGAGGGCGGATGTGATTCCTCTTCACAAAAGTGGGAGCAGGACAGAGGCAGGAAACTACAGACCAGTTATTTTGACCTCAGTGGTAGGGAAAATGATGGAATCACTTCTGAAGGAAAGAATTGTTGAGTACCTAGAGGCCAGTGGGACACAGGACCCAAGGCAGCATGGATTCACGATGGGAAGGTCGTGTCAGATGAATCTAATAGATTTCTTTAACTGGGTGACCAAAGTAGTAGACCAGGGAGGGGCTATGGACGTGGCCTACCTAGATTTTAGCAAGGCATTTGATACAGTCCCTCACAAAAGATTAATACACAAGTTAGCCAGCCTTGGAGTGGGTCCCAAGGTGGTAGCCTGGATAAAAAATTGGCTAGACAACAGGACGTAAAGAGTAGTAGTAAATGGAGTCCACAGTGAAGAAAGGAGGGTTACTAGCAGGGTACCGCAGGGTTCAGTATTGGGACCGGTCCTTTTTAATGTCTTTATAAGTGACATTGCAGAGGAACTGGAAGGAAAAGTATGTCTCTTTGCAGATGACACAAAGATCTGCAACAGGGTTGGTACACAAGATGGAGTGGAAAGGATGAGAAGGGACTTGGCAAGGTTGGAGGAATGGTCAAATGTATGGCAGCTCAGATTCAATGCAAAGAAGTGCAAGGTAATGCACCTGGGAAACAAAACCCCAGGGGAAGAGTACACAATGGGGGGTGAGATACTGACAACAGTAAAAATGGAAAGGGACCTGGGGGTAATTATATCAGATGACCTAAAGGTGGGCAAGCAATGTGGGAAGGCAGTAAGAAAGGCTGGGGGGATACTGGGATGCATAGGGAAAGGCATCAATAGTAGAAAACAGGAAGTTGTTATCCCTCTGTACAGACAGTTGGTGAAACCCCATCTGAGTACTGTGTGCAGTTCTGGAGACCCCATCTCTGCAAAGACATAGACAGAGTGGAGGCTGTCCAGAGGAGGACAACAAAATGGTGCAGGGTCTGCACCAGAAGACATACGAAGAAAGACTAAAGGAGCTTAATATGTACACCCTTGAGGAAAGAAGGGAGAGAGGGGACATGATAGAAACTTTCAAGTACCTCAAGGGAATCAACAAAGTCCAAGAGCGGAGCATCTTTCAGAAAAAGAGATGTGCAAGAACAAGGGGGCACAATTTGAAGATGGGGGGAACAGCTTAGAGGTAATGTGAGGAAGTATTATTTCACAGAGAGGGTTGTGGATGCATGGAACAGCCTCCCTGGGGAGGTTGCGGAGTCAAGAACAGGGGGGGAATTCAAGAATGCATGAGATGGACATAAGGCAGTCCTAGTGGGGGGTAGGAGGAAGTAGGCTGTTGGTTAACTAAGATCTGCAGCTTATCTGTTAGGTAGGAAAATGGGCAGACTAGGTGGGCCAAGCGGTCCTCATCTGCCATCAAATTCTATGTTTCTATGTTAAGTACTTCCCCTTCTGCAATGAATCAACCTTGACTCCTGTCTGAGGACATGATCTGCTTGAACCTAGACTCCTGCAGGCCGCCACCCAGGCTATCTCCCACCCAGTTGCCATGCTCATCAACAGGTCCCTCTTTGAAGGAAAGGTCCCAGGTAAATGGAAGGTGGCAACCATTGTCCCCATTCATAAAAAAGGGCCCTGGGACAATGTGGGGAACTACAGGCCAATCTCTGTTCTCTGTCCGCTAGTGAAGGTGCAGGAGACATTAGTCTACAATCAAATACAGGACTACCTCAAAAGGCACCTACTCCTAGCTGACATCCAATATGGTTTTAGGAAAGGCTACTGCACTGATACATCCCTTATCTGGCTCACATTGAACATCCTTGACACAATGGACCATGGCTCCCCAACGGGGGCTCTATTCATTGACCTATCCAAGACATTTGACTTGGTCAGCCATGGACTTCTCCTCACCATACTTCACCCGCTTGGACTAGACAGGCTCTCTGCTACTTGCTGTGAGAGCTATTTGCTCAACCAAACCCAAAAAGCCCTATGGAAGGGAACCCAGTCTAGTGCTAAACCTGCAATATTTGGGGTACCCCAGGACTCAATCCTTGGTCCCTTGTTATTTACTCTCTTTGTCAATGATATAGAGGGGGTTTGCGGGAGGAACAACCTCATCCTCTATGCAGATGACACGGTCGTCTACTGCAGTGACCGCTTCCCAGTGTAATCAATGCTAACCTCCAGGCCAGTCTAGCTGCACTGGATGCCTGGTTCTCTTCCAACTCACTTGTATTGAATGAAGAAAAAATGAAGGCAGTCTTGTTTGGGTCTAGATGCCTTGGCAAAGACTGGCATGGCATGCCTCAGCTTCATACTGCTCGAGGGAAGAGAGTGGAGGTCACGGACAAGATCAAATACCTCAAGGTCCTGCTTGATCTGGCGATGACCTTCCAGCCACACACTGACTGTGTTGTTAAGTCCATCCGTCAGAAGTTAGGACTTCTCTATAGGCTGGGTGACTCTTTTTCTCTCGAGGCTCGTTGTGCCATAGCAAACTGCACCCTACTTCCCTCCCTCCTCTATGGGGCTCCTCTGCTGCAGTCCCTAAGGGAAGGTGAACAAAGAAAACTTACTATGCTCTACCACAGGGTGTTCTGATTTGCTACTAACTCCCCACCAAGAAGGCACCACTATGAGGTCCTTGCTGATCTCCACTGGCCTTCTATACAACATAAACTGGCCTAATCCTCTTTGAGTTTGACCTTTAAATTTACCACTGTTGGCCCTCCTTCTCACCTGCATGAGCTGCTTAATCCTAAAGTCTGGGGCCAGGACCTGAGATCCTCCACTGGCCATCCCCTAGACATCCCTCTTGTCCAAACTAACTACAGTGAAAGCTCCTTTCAGTACGCTGCCCCACATTTGTGGAACCTTCTCCCTGTGGACTTGGCTAACTGTCATACTATTCAGGGTTTTAAGTCAGGCCTGAAAGTATACCTGTTGGAGCTTAGTCTCTGTGGCTATAATCACTAGCCTGGAGCTTAGTCTAGGTGGCTGTAATTGCTTGTCCCATGGTAAATCAGCCCACGGTGTGGCTATATATATATATATATATATATCCAGCATAACTACAGAAAAGAGGCTGCACAAGGAAGGGTGGTGCTGCCAAACAAAAAGTTCCACAATTCAAACAGAGCAGGGCACTCAGCAACCAGAAAACACATGCAGGACTCCAGAGAATTATTAACAGAATCCAATTTATTCAACACGCATGTGTACGCTTGACTCGTTTCGGACAAAGATCCTTTATCATATTGCTGGTACCACCTCTCCCCTAGCGTACTATTGGTTAAGATGTCATATGCCTGATTTAATTGCTATAATATATTTGTGTATGTAACTGACATGGTCTGTAATGTACCCTACATCCTATCCAATGTATGTTCAATCTACTGTATACTCCTGCCAATGTATGTAATCTCTGTCTGTAACTAATCCGGGTTGCTCCTGAAAAAGAGACCTCTGGTCTCAGTGAACTTACCCGGTTATCAAAATCTAAATAAATAAATAAATAAATAAGTGAAATGATTCAGTGCAGTCAATGGCACTAATTAAAAGATGCTGGTTAAACTAATAGACCTGCAACTGCTTTATTAATACAGGACATGAGGGTTAGGTTAGGTGTAAATGTTGGAGTGGGGGGTGGGCCCACAGGGAATGGAGTGATGGGGCCTGGCAGGGAGTTGCCCAGAGGCCCAGAATGGTTAAGGCCAGCCCTGCCCATCTGCACCTTCAACTCTTACTTCAAAGTTCACATACTCAATTCTTCAATCTGCGGCTGCCCCAGCTGGCCCTCCAGCTAAACCTGGCTGCACTCCACCTTGCTTATCTCTAGGCCCCCTTGCTTTACTCTAGTCCCTGTTACCCCCTCCCCTCTCCTCCCTCACACCCATCCCCCCTACCCTTTGCTCCCCCTTAATTTACTTTTCACTCCCACTACCCACTCCTAGCCTAGGTTTCTTCATATTTCAATCATGGACCTGATTACAACCAACCACAAAAGACTTGCACTTCCCCCACCTCTAGCACTTAGGTTACTGAGCCCTGTACACTCCTTCCCTTCTCTTTCCTTCCCTCCATATGTTACACACGTAAATGTTTGGGCCACTCTATGTGTTTCTCTCTTTTTACTTTACTGTAATCGATTGCCTCCTGTTTTTCAGTTTATGAAAATTGCTGTAACTGTTAGACAACTGTTAGTCTTTGACATTGTTCAATATATTTAAACCACTTGTTTGGATTGTTTCCCCTGTATAGATCTTGTTTCTGTTATACTCTGTTTTGTATTGTCATACCTTCTTGGTATCTCTTACACTGGACGTTTGTGAAAATGGGTATTTTTGCTCACATACCTTCCAGTCTACAAATAAAGATTGATTGATTGTTGGGGGTAGTACTTGTCTGGATATCAGAGTGGTGCCAGGGCCTAGTATTTTTAATGTGCAAACAACAGACCACCCTGGTTTAGTGGTGCAGTGCTCCAAAAATCAGTGGAAGAAGCAAACAGTAGAAGCAGCACTCACCAGTTATGTTATTACCACTATATTATATTGACAATTAAATTAATAGTTGAAAAATAATATAGTGATCTTATCTAAAATTATGAAAATAAACTGTTCAGTTCATAAGTTTATTGCTCAGCATAAGCTTTTACAAAGATAAGTTACAAAGTGATAAAACACACATTTTCAAAATATATAAAACATTCACAAAGTGGGAGGTGACAATGTAGGCAAAAAATAGTTCCATATGCTATATCATATCATGATCTATATTGAGTCTGTTACCAATCCCAATATCCATCTATAAATGTAAAGCAGATACAAATTTCAATATTTTTTCCAAAATCAACATATTTGTATTATTAAACAGATAAGGAATGAACAGGTCAGGAGGGAGGTCAGTGCTACCCAGGATTTCCCTAACCATCTCCTTCTTTGGATCTCATATAGTGGGCAAAGCAATACTATATATTTCAAATCATCTTCAACTTGGTTCCCACACTGACAAAAGGGAGTTTTCACGTCTTCTCTTTTCTACCTGTAATATATGTAATTAGCCTTATATAACCCCATACTGTATCTTGAAATGATACATCGATGCTGTGGGCTGGTAAATTTGGCTAAATAAAATTCCAGGCTATGCATTTGTTTTATTGCCTTAAACCATCTATAGTTTTTGAATGTGGAAATTCTTTCCAGATCATTTACACTGGCAGTGTCTCTTGCCCTTGTTTTGACCTATAATAGATTTTCCTTCATACTGTAGGTCTCATGAATATTTCAGTTAAATTGTATCCTAATCCCTTGGGGAAAAGTTCCCCATGTATTAGTCGAATACCTGGTGAAACAAAACCCAATGAGGTATTAAAAATGTCTTCTTCAAAACACCATCTTGGTGAATTCTTGACTCTGGTAATTGAAAGAGATTTAATAAAAAGATAATACACCTCTCCAAAACTAAAGTATCCAATGAGTATTGACCTAACTCAAACCTTAATATTTCTGAGGGTACTGATTACAGTACCATTAATATATATTGATAAAGTTTATTAATAATATGTTCAAGGTCATCTAACCTTGTTTCTCCCAAGACTTCAGATGCATAGGTTATACTAGTTTTTATTTTTGCATTTAGAACTTTTAGAATGCCTGGGATGGTTGCTTTGCCCAGTTTTGAATTAAATAGTCTGAAGGTGTTGGATGCTGTCTTAGTTTGGGCTGTTATCAAAGCACAGTGTTCCCTCCAGGTTGTATTCTGGGAGAAGCAGACCCCTAAGTAATCCAAACTTTTTTCTGTCTTAATTTTAGCATTGTTTATAAATACTTTTGGGAGGGTTCTACTTGTATTTCCAAAGATTACTGCATTAGTTTTGTCTTTGATAATCAGCAGTCCATTTTCTTTACATAGTACAGTAAATAAGTCCAGTTTCCTCTGTAGTCCCAATAAAGAAGTTAAGATAAGGACTATGTCATCCATGTATGCCAATAAAGATACCTGGTTACTGCCAATTTTTGGAAAGCAAAATTCAGGGTCTTCTATGTCTTGCAAGATGGAATTAATATATAAATTGAACAAAGTTGATGCTATAATACACCCCATCATACACCTAGACTTGTTTTTATAGTAGAGGTTAAAGATCCAAGATGATTGTACTGTACTTGCATCCATGTGTTGTTACAGAGCCTTATAATTATGTCTAAGATAGCAGCATCCAACCTATAATCCCTTAGCTTTTGCCACAACAGATTTCTGCTAATTACATTGAAAGCAGCAGTCAGATCTTTGAAGCAACAATATAATCTGCTGCCCTTGATGGTTACATAGTTCCATATCAGGTGTCTCAGTGTGTAACAGTGCTGCACCATGGACCTATCAGCTCAAAAGCCGTTTTGGTATTCACTTAAAATATTGTTTTCATTTATCCATGTGTGAATTTTTTGTAATAAAATTTTGCAAAAGATTTTCATGATACATCTATCAGGCTGATTGGTCTGTACATTTTGGGGTTAGAGGGATCTCCCTTTTTTAAAAAAAGAAAGACAATGCTTCCCAGCCAGATATGAGGGATGTCCTGGCCCTGTATTATTGCATTAAAAAGAACCTTAAAATTTGTAGCCATCAGTAATAAATCTTTTATATATGTCCACCAGGACACAATCCGGGCCAGGTGCCTTATTGGCAGACAGACAGGACATAGCCAAATGTATTTCATGATCTAAAAAAAACAGTGAGGAACAGGATACTGAGTCAAGATAGCATTTGTCTGACTTCTAGCTATGTTTTCTTCTGTTTGAGAAAAATATAAATTTTCAAAATAACGTTCGCAAGATGTCAGAGTAATATATGCCTCTATCTTATTGGTGTACTGTTTATAGCCTCCACTCACCAGATTCCAAAAGGGCTTTGCATCTTTCCTCAACACTGTAAGGCAGAGTTTTTCCCATTGTGCAGTGTAATAATTTTAATTTTTCCTGTTCCAGGAGTTTATTATATTCCCTCCTGGCTTGATTAAATTATTTTGATTTTGCCTTAGTTTTATCATTTCTAACTTCCCTTACCTTGTAATTGAATGCTGATTTTGCTTTTGTACATCTGCAGTTGAACCAGGTCCTTGGTTTCTTTTTGGTTATAGCAGTAGTTTTACAAAATGGCCTGATGTAAGTAATCATTTTGTTCCATTGTTCTGGTATAACATTAAAGTTTGTTTTTTATATTATATCCTGTCACTGCTCAGATAAAGGGCCAGAGTGGAATAACTCCCTGAAGTTATGTATTGTATCACTCTGCCATTTAATTCTTTTAAGATTGATAATTTCCAAGGAGGTTAGAATCGCATTGTCAGTCTGTGAAGGAGACTGCGATTTCAAAGTTCTTAGTATTGGGAAATGGGCTGAATCAGGGCGATCCAAAATTTCCATGTCTAATAGGATCTTAGAGGCTTCAGTATTAGTCCATACTAGGTCTATTGCCGATTGGCCTTTAGGTCCTGTGAAGAAATAACCTCCTTGTGAATCTTTATTTGTTCTTTCATTAATAAGAAGAAAACTATGTTCCCTGAAAAAAGCTCCTACTTGTCTACCCCTAGTATTATGCATTTTATCTTCAGATTTTCTGAAACTATTTATTCTAGGATTAATGTTCGCAATATTCCTTACAAAGTCTATATAGAAATCCTCATCTGTATCATTCTCATTAATTTGAGCATTAAAATCACTCACAATAATAATTGGGTGGAAGTCTGTACTTTCAAGTATGGTTTCCATATCCTCCTTATGTTGGGTCTATAAGTCCTCTGTGTTTTTAGTTGTTGGTGGAATATATACATTAAAGTGTAGAATCTCTTCTGTAAAGTTTCAAGGGTAGTATTGTATTTCCTCTTGAATTTAATTTAATAATGACAAAATCTAATAAGGTTTTGATGTAGGTAGTTAAGCCTGCTTTTGGTCTTCCTGTCTTTTTCCCTTTGTAGTGGGTACTTCAAACAGGGTGTAACCTGGAATGAGATTATTTTCTGGGACAGTGCTCGAAGTTTCCTGGAAGCATAAAATATCATATGCCTCCATGAAAATTCTGGTTTCACTGTCTGCTAATTTGTATTTAAGCCCTTCTATGTTCCAGGACAGAATTTTAAGTTCATACCTTGTTCGAGTACACTGCATTTTTTGTCAGTCCATGCCCAACTCTGTTCTCTGACCCTTTTCTGGTGAATTAATGCTTGTCTGTGGCTCCTTTACATAATTTCAAAAGGCCCCTGGAGTGGTCATTTGGATACCCAAGTTATCCAAGAGTATCACCTCCTCAAGTATGGCTCTTGCAAATCTGTCATTTCTAAGTGTAAGATCTATTTGAGAAGATTCCAGGATTTCTCTCCATACCTTAATGTTAGAAACTGCGTAAGAAGGAAGATCTAAACCAAGCGAAAGTGCCAAAAATGAGATAAGATATTTCTTTATGTTCTTTAACATTTTCTCTCCCCTTGTATTCCATCCAAAAATATAGATTATTTTGTTATTTTGTTCTATGTTCTGATTATTTTTGTAATCTTGAATTACTTTTAAAAGTTTGTTTAGCTCTTTGTCTGGTTTCCCTAATGACAAAAATAAACTGTAGCATTCCTAGTCCAATGATATTTGTAATTGTTTTATTAAAGAAAAAAAAAAACGCCCTTTCTTAATTTTATTTTTTTCTAAACTGGTGACCAGGTGAGCCCTAACGCGTCCTAGTGTGATGTGGGGGGGGGGAGGAGTTACAGAGAAAATGGGACAAAACATCATGCAATACCATCACAAAATGGCAAAAGCAACAACTGGTTACCAGAGTCAACTGCACTGCAAAAAGCTCAGATGAGCAGACAAATGAAACAAATTAGACATATATTAACCTAAGTGAAACAACAACATAAAGAAATACATGACTGGTACAGGACGGAAAAAGACTACAAGTCCAGAAGGTCTGTTCTGTGGTTCCTATCTAGAATACATCTATGCTTTTGGAGCTTCCAATCAGAGTCCCCGCCTTTCCATTTTGTTACTGTCCAATTATCTTTTTTATTATTCTCTTGTACAAATCCCATCAGGGCTGGAGCCATCAGGTAATTTTAGCATTAATCACATTACTTTGCAGGCTGCTCCACTTACCTACCACCCACTCTGTAAAGAAGTATTTCCTGAAGTTCTTCTTGAAGTTCTCATCCTCCCCACTAGTTTGAGGTTGTGGCCCCTGGGATTGTGTTACTCCTTAATTTAAATAAAGGCAAGGCAATTTTATTTATATGGCACCCAATCCCAAGGGGTCTGGGTGCCTCATAACATACACACTGAACTGATAAAAGGCATTTGAGATAAAATCATTATAAATAACAGACAATAATAAAACAGCCGAAGAGAAGTTATACCACAGTAGTGGACCCAAAGCTCAATGTGAGGGTTTCAAACATGATTTAAAACATGTCCATAGATGGAGCACCTCTCACTTCTAGGGGAAGAACATTCAAAAGATTCGGGGCAGCCACTCTGACTTTAGGCAAGATCTCTGTACAAACAAAAGGTCTGTCTTCACCAACTAGAAGGAGAAACCAGGAACATATGGTATCAGCAGCTTTTTCAGGTAGCCCAGACTGAAACCGTGCAGGGCCTTGTAAGTTAACAAGCACACCTTGAAGTTGATGTACCACCTCACTGGTGACCAATGTAAAACATCGAGACCCGTCATGATATGCTCAAACCAAGAGGTCCCAGCAACCACCTGGGCTGCTGCATCCTAGACTAGCTGCAAGTGATGTGAAAACTTTGTGGATACCCAAGGTATAGAGCATTACAGTAATCCAGTCTTGACATGACTAAGGTGAGAATCAGTGTTGTTAGGTCAGTCGCTTCAAGAAAGGACTTGATCTGGGGGATGTTTTGGAGATGGTAGAAGTCACTGTGGACCACAGCTGACACCTAATATTCTAGCCATAGCACCTAATGATCTCCCCCAGCAGCAACATATACACAGTGAACAAGGTTGGAGCTAATATCAACCCTTGAAGCACACCACAGCAGAGGGCATCACTGCTTGAGATGAAAGAGCCAAGTGTCACCTGATGCACTCTGCTAGACAGGTAGGACTTGAACCACCGTAACACCATCCCTGCGAGTCCTGCATAGTGCCTTAGACAAGCCAGTAGCATCCCTTGATATACCATATAAAAAAGCTAAAGAAAGGTCAAGCAGGACAAGGATGAACAACGTCTGCTATTCCTTGCTAGAAGGAGAGTGTGGTGCACCCTGACTAGTGCTGTCTCTGTACTATGGTGAGGCCAGAAACCAGACTGAAAAGGCTCATAGATGTCATAAGATGCACCTGTCAACAAGCTATCACAGCGTAGTGTGCCTTTCCTGGTCCAAAATTGTAAATAAATGAAAAAAATAAATATTTCTCTAGGTGTTGCTCCTACTGCACTGCCACCACATTCTCAGTCAACTTCCCTAGAAAAGAAGGTTCAAGACAGGCCTATAATTTGAGAGACCATCAAGGTCCAAGGATGTTTTTTAAGGGGTTTCACCACTGCTCTTTTCTGGGTGGATAGGAGAATCCCCTTCCTAAGTGAACACCCAATGATCTTCACCAAAATCAGACTGAGTAAACTCTAGCACTCTATGAAAAAACAGGTCAGTCCAGGGTCCAACATACAGAAGGTGGGACGCAGTCTGGAAACCACCTGGAGGATATCATCCACCAACACTGGCTCAAACTCCACCCACAAAAACAGAGTGCCTCTGTCCTTTAAAGATTGGACACTGTTGGACATCAGCAGGCAATTTGAGGATATCCCAGGCCAAATACAGGACACCTTGTCCAGAAAGAACCAATTAAACTCCTCACATTTATCTTTGGAAAAGGGTCTGCAGGACAGCAGACAGGCTGGATTTAATAGACTGTCTACAGTATTGAAGAGCTGAGCTGGCCGGATCTTTCCAGCAGCAATCACCCATGACAGGAATACTCACTTTTTAAAGTGACTGCTCACTGGTACTCCTTGTATTGAGCTCTCAGCACCAATTTATCCTCCTCTAAGTGGGACCTCTACCAACAGTGCTCCAATCTCTGCCCCTTTATCTTACACATCCTCAGATCACCATCAAACCATGGTGACCTGTGGTGGGAAACCAAGGCAGACACAGAGAGGTGCTAGGGAGTTGACAGGGGCCAGACCAAGAACAAATCTAAATGAATCTGAGGAGCCCACTAAAGTAAATCTAAATACATTTGAAGAGTCACCCTGATGTGTACCTTCATGTTTTTGTACAGTAAGTTGCTATCATGTTCCCCCTTCTCTCTTCTGTTCCCTAGTGAGTACATGTTTCAGCTGTCTGATCTTTCCTGAAGAACTCTTGCTAGCTCTGGATCATATTTGTTATTCTTAGCCAAATTGTTTTTATCCTTTACTTATTTTTTCTCAGATGAGAGTCTCAAATCTGCAAGCAGCACTCTTGGTCTGGCCTAATCGATGACCTGTACAGCACCAACTAGTGAAACCCCGCTTGATACATCCCAGCATCCTATCACCATTCCCACATACTGTCCTACACTGAGAGTAGGATTTCAAACTGCTTTTCATTATAACCCCCAGGTCCCTTTTCTCTTCTGAATTCTGTACCCTGATTCATTGATGCTATATTCTGTCTGTAGATTTTTGCTGCCAATGTGCTAAAAGATTATCCAGGCTTTGGCAGCATCATTAGTAGAACTGTTTAACAGTTCCTTAGACACAGGGGAGGTTCCAAGAGACTGGAGGGTAGCAGATATGCTGCAGTGCTGCTACACAAATGGGGGGGGGAGGATCCATGGAACTACAGATCAGCGATCCTAACTTCCATAGTAGTAAGGTTTATATGCCCATGGCTGCTCAGTCTTGGTTCTTGGACCACTGCTACAACAGGACCTTGGTGATGTCCAGCATTGGGTCTCCACAATCCAGCTTCTGCTTAGTGTCACAATGACTGTCTCCACATATTTTGGCAACAGGCAAGGTATTTAGGCTCTCCACCTACCACTTTTTCACCATCCTCAATGGCTCTCTACTGGAGGAGATGGCCCTTCCTTTGTGTACCATCAGGTACCTTGGTGCGTGGCTCGACTGGAATCTGGACTTCTCTCAGCATATTGACACCATCCACAAAATGTTACACCCCAAACTTGGAGCCCTATACCAAAACCAGGATTGCTTCCAACCCCTGGCCCACCATGAGATCATTCCTAAAATGATTTTGCTGGTGTTTGACTACACAGATGTGACCTATTGTGCTACTGCCTAAACTCACCTGGCTTGAATGGATCCTCTCTTCCACTCTTTCTGCCACTTTACTTCAACCCACACCCTCCACTCACTCATCACTGTCTCCTCTACCAATCCCTCTCTCTGCCTTTGCATAACATCTATCTCCTGCTTCTTTGTGTCTCCTTTCTGTCTAAACTCTGGTTCTCATTTCTTCCCCCCATCTCAGTTGTCTCCTATCCCCACTACTTCCTTCCTTCCAACTACTCCCTCTGCTCATCTGACTCTTGGAGCCTCTGTTCCTGTTTTCAATTGAGAAGGGTGCATATAAACTGTAGCACAGAAAGTGACTTTATGGTACAGGGCAGGAAAATGTGCAACAGGTATTTGGAAAGGGGTTACTCCACAACACTTGTGGAAGGTTAATGCCCCTAGAATTTTCAAAATGAAATCTTTTTTCAGCTGTGCCACAGACAACCTGGTATATCTGGCCACATGTACATGTGGAGCTTTTTATATCAAGAAAACTACACGCTAGTTCAAGGTCAGGATGGGTGAACACATAAGGAGTATATTAAATAAAGGTGAGAAAAATGCATTGGCTCTTCACTGTGGTAGGCAAAGTAATGATAATAATGTACACAGACTTAAGTTTTGTGGTATTGAGGCGGTTAAACTGGGACCATGTGGAGGCAACTTAAATGACATCCTGTTGGATAGGGAGGCTCACTGGATATACACTTTGGGGGTCTTGAAGCAACCTGGACTTAATGATAAATTTGATGTTATGTCTTTGATTAACAAAAGTAGAAAACACTAAAAAAAAAATAAGTGTGAAGATATGCAATTAGGAATATGCTGCTGTATGACTATTTTTCTTTCTTCTTCTCTTTTTCTCTCCCCCAGATGGTGGTGATAATGCTAAAATCCGAATAAGTTTTACTGTGAATAATTAAACTATACTCTCGGCACCCAACTAAGGATCTAAAGTTCGAGCAGACTCGATAGACCGTAAGGCCTAATCTGCTGGCAAATAGTATGCTATACTGCTGAAGGAAAATGGATTCCAAGTAAAAAGTAAATGTACTGAATAATTTTTAATGTGCAGATATAGCCTATGAAGAACCTAATCAGGTAACTGTATGTATGTTTAATTTCTGGAAAAAAAACATTTTAAACCAATTTGGTAGGTAATATTCATAAGATGCACTTTATATGTGATATTAAGTAACAGCATAATGCTTAGGCCACATTATCTTCTATTAGTGAACCATTTTTGCATTATTGTACTTACAGGCTAGTACTTTGGCTAATAGCCTACTTGTGTGTGTAATTGACTTGTTGAAGAGTTTTTTGAAAATTAACATGGTGGGTAACATCCACAAATATAATCTTTATGGATGTATGGAATAGTTCAATGCTTAAGCCATATCTCCCTATACAAACTAGTGGTACCATTTTTTGTATTTATGGGCTAGGAAATTGACTAATAGCCTATCTTTTAAAACG
The DNA here is from genome assembly GCA_016271365.2 of Neoceratodus forsteri. NCBI lineage: Eukaryota > Metazoa > Chordata > Ceratodontiformes > Ceratodontidae > Neoceratodus > Neoceratodus forsteri. Next base: position 253,234,492 of record CM028131.1, on the reverse strand, counting down.
ATTATTCTGATAGCTAATTATATATAGATCAGGATTTGAGTGTTGGAAAAGAGGCACCTCAGACTCTGAAATTTGTGATATAGATTGCTGGTGGGGGGCACTGTTTCATTTTAATTTTGTGTGTATCACTTTAAATGGGTGCTACTAAATGAGTGTGGACATGTGGTGTATCATCCTCCTCCTGATGATGCACATACAGTGCAAAACCAGTCACGGTTGTTTCCCTGTGCTGTAGGGTGGCTGGATTGTATTGTGTATATTTTTGTATATTAAATTATCACTCAATACCTGCGGTGCCTTTGTTTTTGTCTTTGGATTCGGTTTCTTCACTGCTACTGTAGCACGCGTGACTCGAGCTGAGGATTTGTCAAGCCCCTTTTCATTATAACCCCCTAGGTCCCTTTTCTCTTCTGAATTCTGTACCCTGATTCATTGATGCTATATTCTGTCTGTGGATTGTTGCTGCCAATGTGCTAAGAGAGTACCCAGGCTTTGGCAGCATCTTTAGCAGAACTGTTTAACAGTTCCTGAGACACAGGGGAGGTTCCAAGAGACTGGAGGGTAGTAGATATGCTGCAGTGCTACTTCACAAAATGGGAAGGGGGGATCCATTGAACTACAGATCAGTGAGCCTAACTTCCATAGTAGTAAGGTTTATATGCCCACGGCCACTCAATCTTGGTTTCTGGATCACTGCTACAACAGGACCTTGGTCATATCCAGCATTGGGTTTCCACAATCCAGCTTCTGCTTAGTGTCACAATGACTGTCTCCACATCTTTTGGCAACAGGCAAGGTATCTAGGCTCTCCACCTACCACTTTTTCACTACCCTCAGTGACTCTCTACTGGAGGAGATGGCCACTCCTTTGTGTACCATCAAGTACCTTGGTGTGTGACTCAACTGGAACCTGGACTTCTCTCAGCATGTTGACACCATCCACAAAAAGTTACGCCCCAAACTTGGAGCCCTATACCAAAACCAGGATTGCTTCCCACCCCTGGCCCACCATGAGATCATTCATAAAATGATTTTGCTGGTGTTTGACTATGCAGATGTGGCCTATTGTGCTACTGCCAAAACTCACCTGGCTAGACTGGATCCTCTCTTCCACTCTTTCTGCCACTTCGCTTCAACCCACACCCTCCACTCACTCATCACTGTCTCCTCTACTAATCCCTCTCTCTGCCTTTGCATGACATCTCTCTCCTGCTTCATTGTGTCTCCTTTCTGTCTAAACTCTGGTTCTCCTTTCTTCCCCCCATCTCCAGTTGTCTCCTATCCCCTCTACTTCCTTCCAAGTACTCCCTCTGCTCCTCTGACTCTTGCAGCCTCTGTTCCTGTTTTCTGGACCTCCAGTGGCCAAGCTGCCTTCTTGATCCAATTCCCAGCAGCTTGGAATAAACTTCTTGCATCCCTTCACTTTTCCTCGTCCTACTTATCTCTAAGATTGTCACTGGTAAATGTCATTTCCCCACCCTGCTCCTGTCCCAGGTCTCCCACGTTTCCTTTCACTCTGTTCCCTTCCCTCCTTTCTGTCCTTTTGGCCTTAAAAATCTTTTTTGAATCATGCCTTGCTTTTTGCTTTGCATCTTACAGTTCACTGATTTAAGTCTATCCTGTCCCCGGCATATATTTTGATTTCCCACAGGGCTGCATTACTGTATACTATCATTCACATTTTTCCATTTAATTTCTGTACCTTTTGTTCTTGATAGTGTTATTTATTGTCTTGCATCCTTGTACCTGTCACCAGATCATCATTTTATTTATTTACTCACATTTGTGTACCTTGTTACTCGATCACTGTTACTTTATAACCCCCTTGTTTCACCTTCCCCAGGTCACAACTGGAAACAAGTGTTAGCTCAGTATGCCTTTACTGGTTATCAATTTTCAAGTAAAAATAAATAAAGGTATTGAACATGATTGTCAAGGAGCACATAATGGATTTCCTGGCAGCAAATGGATTGCAGGACAGGAGGCAGCACTGGTTTGTGTGTGGCAGATTGCAGTAGACAAATCTGAATTTTTTCAGTTTAGTGACACAAATGGTTGACAGGGGACAGACGGTATATATTCTTTACCAGGATTTCATTAAGGCCTTTGAGTTTGTTCCACATAAGATAAAATGTAAAGAAGGGGGAGATCTGGGTGCTAGGATATAAACTAGTTGGATAGGAACTGGCTGGAGAGCAAGACAAGAGGGGGATCCTAAATGGTAAGTTTCCTGAAGGTTACTAGTGGCATATCGCAGGGTCAGTTTTTGGTCCCACCCTCTTCTGCATGTACTCTACCTACATGACAAAAGTGAAGGGTTACAAGGTAAGGTGTGTATTTTTGTGGATGACATCAAGCTTTGCAGTAGGTGGAATGAGCAGAGGGTTTAAGCAATATGAAAGGGGGTGCAGAGAGGTTGTATAAATGGTCTTGCATGTGGCAACTTAAATTCAGTGCCAAGAAGTGCAAGGTCATGTACATTGGTAACAGCAATCCAAACACTTGGTACTGAATCAATGGAGTGAAAATGGAACAATCAAGGGAAGAGAGGGATTTGGAGATACAGTAATCATTAGTGACAACAAGAAGACCACCTCCCAATTCAACAAAGCATATGGGAAAGTCACTACAATGCTAGGGTATATATAGCATGGGGCCACTGTATACCAGCCACAGGCAGGAGGTGATTGTGCCACATTATAGGTCTCTTGTGAGGCCTAGCTCACCTCTAGTACTGGGCTCAGTTCTGGATTCTACAACTAAAACAAGAAAGGGATTGCTTGAAGACTGTCCAGTGGAGGGACTGTAAAATAATCCTGGGACAACAGGGAAAATCATATGGGGAAAGCTTTAATATTTATTCTCTGACGACAAGACGGGACGGGGTATGATAGAGACATTAGAGACATTTGCATTTCTTCAAGGATAGAAAACAATCAGCAATTCCAAAGTTTTTCAAGTAAATAAGAATTCTCCCATAAGAAGACATAACCTTAAATTGGTTGGGGCAAATTAAAACAACAATGTGAGGAAGTTCTTCATGAAGAGAGAAGTGGATAAGCTGAATAGCATGATTTGACTAGTGTGGTTATCATTGTCAAATATGCTTCATTGCTGGGTTCGAAGCTGACTAGAATGGGTTCAAAGGACTTATTAAAGGGAAGAAATGAGGGGAGATAAAAGGGCAGTCGTTTCAAGGTATGGTTCCAGAGCAGACTGGATGGACTCCACGACTTAACTTCTTTATCTGCTCATATGGTGCCTTTCTGTGTTTCAGTTAAGCAATAGGGCACAACAGGGGGTGCATTATGGTGGGATAATGGCCCACCTAGGGTGGGTTGGAGTACGAGGCAAAGCTGAGTGCTTCCACCACCCAAGAAGGGCCGTTTGACCACCATAATGCAATCCCTGGAGTGCCTTATTGTGATTATGAAATGGGTCCTTTTTAGTAAGTTGGATGTATTTTTTAAACATATTTTTGTTGAGCTACTTTCAGCTGGCCCATTGTGCTGGGATAATGGCCCAGCTGAAAGGACATGTTGGCCAATCAGGAGCCAGAAATCTTTATACCTATTTCACAATATTTATCATTTTACATTTTCTGGCATTGAATGCTGAGGAAATATGCAATGGCTATATTTAATATACAATGAGTGGATGTAGAATAAAATGCAATTCTATATAAATTGTTTTCTACATAACTAACATGAAAACAAGATCATTGTCCGCTATTGTCTTCAGCTCGGGCTGCTTGTCTACACCTGACAACACAATCCACTGCTTTTGGCATCACAGTCTCTAGTGGGAATACAAGCAGAAAATTATGATGTCAGGTGTAGAGAAGCAGACAAAGCAATTAAGTCTAGGGGACAGTAAACCTGTTTATGTAAATTAGTATCATTAAAGAAATGAGGACTACGCATATGGAAATACAATAAATACAAGCCACACTAGGCATACAAATAATGGTTTTTTTTTAACCCCCCCCCCCAAAATGTCAAAGGCTTTTTAAGCTGCAAGACAGATATGAAATCAGTGTAACGCATGTATAACCAACTGTGAACATTGTTGGGTTTACACCTAGTTATGAAGATATGAGAAAAAAGGCAATCAGCCCTCTACAAGAAACAAATTGATACAGAAAATTTACTGTGGCTTGCTATGGAGTTGTTAGCTTGCTCCGGTCAGATCTCAAGATCTGAGTTTAATTCAGGGTACTGTATCCACAGCACTTCTAATCTTTAACATCAGCACTTCAAGTAATACCAGCGCAGCACTGATTCACATGTACGTTTTGATTTTGGGTCATGGGTCAAGCTTTATCTGATTCTCTAGAGCCTGGAGAGGGACAAGGAGAACTGGTGTGTTTCCATTCCTTTAGAAACTTTACTGGCTCTCTACTAAGAGCTAAAAAAATCATTTTAATGGATTGTGTCTACAACAATCCTGTCTCATGTTTTCCGGGTTTTTAACATTGCCCCCTTACTGAGCGTTCAGATTTTTTCACATACTTATTGAAAAAGGAAATCTAGCAATTCGAGCACAGTACGGGAAACCTGTGGACTCCGTATAAGATCCCATTGGAACTTCTTATCACGGTGTGGCCTTGAACAATTAAAGGGACACAGTCAACCCCCTTAAGCCTCAAAGTGTCTCTAGGTTAAAAAAAATCTCATGTTATGATTGGTCATGTTATGTAGAGACGGATGATGTAGCTATTAGTTTGATTCCTTTTTTATTTTTTTTTTCCTTTTTTCCTTTGGTTATATATGTATTGTGTTTTATGCATGTATAATGTGTGTATCTGTATGTATTTAAAATGAAACTGATGTTTTTGCACAGTAGGGCCCCATTGTAAATTAGCTGATGCTAAATTGGGTTTTATGCTGTTTCTGATATCAGAAATAAACTTTTTACTACTACTACTACTATTTTATCCACCATACTGCTGTTACCACACAAAACTGTGTTTGCTTACAGTTCTTGATCCACTACTACTATTGCACCTTTCCTGGACTTAGGAAACCCCCAACATAGTCTAGCCACTCATAGTGCAGCAACAGGTGGGGAGACTTTTGCATCATTAGTGGCTGTGTTGTCTGGGGGTGTTCATAATGTTCAGGAAATACACGATAGGAGCAGATCAAGGATCTGAAACAAAACAAGGCTTGGTATAAATGCACCATTAGCATGCATTGCAGTTCTACTAAGAAAGGAGGCAACTCAAACAGCCAGCAACACCACTAAATTTTAGAGACAGTAAGCAATCATAAAATGTGAGTTTTTAACTTGAAACAATATGATGCAAAAAGGACTGACAGTGGCCCTGAAAATGAGGTGCTGCATCTTAGATGAGCCATGGGAAATCAAACAGTAAACAAAATTTAAAAGACCTGACAACATATTAAATTGACATTGACCTCTAAACTCCTGCTTTTTTTTTTTTAATAAGGCCATGAGTGGGGAGGGCCCCCTATATTCCATAACTTGAGTCCTCAATTATGGTCTGCTATTGGGGGATTCTTATCAGAATGATCTGAGTTCTGGATGTGACTGCGCATTGTCACCTGTACAAGGGAGAAGTGAGGCAGCTGTAACTTAGTTTGGATTTTGTTCCAGATCTCTCCGACTTTGAGTAGGAGGATGTGAGCAAAAAGGGGTGGGGGGTGCTATTCCTGAAGCCTGTACCCCATGGGATTGATACTACCTGTTGGCTAAGGTTGCTTTGGCACCCACCTTGCCAGTGTTTTTACGAGCAGTTGCCACCTTTGGTAAAACACTGAAACCCTAGTATTCTCTTTTGCAGCTTTTGCAGGCTTCAAGACATGTAAGAACATATGAATTTGCCAGCAGAAAAAGATCTCCTGATCTATCAATGTCGGCTTGAGTGTGCAGCTAGCTCCCCAAAGTTGCAGCTGCCCCACCTCCCTCCCCTTTTGTCTGCCCTTGGCCATTCTCAGCCTCACCCACCTGTACTGTCCCCTGTTCTCTGTCCCATGCCCTTTTAGAGCTACCCACATGATATCACCCTCTCTGGTAGGGTGTTCCACTTTGACACCACTCTTTCTGTGAAGTAATGCCTCCTCATCTCTCTCCTAAATCTCACCCCATTCTTAGCCCATGCCCTCTAGTGTTCCTTCCTTTCCTCAGTTCAAAAACCCCATCGACTCCATCCTTGTTGATTCCCCTCAGATACTTGAAAGTTCTGATCATGTCCCCCCATCCCTCCTCTCCTCCAGGGTGTACATTTTCAGTTCCCCAGCCTGTTCTCATAGTCTCTCCTTTCTATTTCCTGCATCATCCTTGTTGCCTTCCACTGCACTCCCTTCAGTAGCTTGATATCCCGCCTCAGGTATGGCCTCCAGAACTGCACACAGTACTTCAAGTGCAGCCTGACCAGTGACCTGTAGAGGGGCAAGATCACTTTACTCCACCTGTTGAAGAACCGCCTCGCTAATCACCCCAGCATCTTGTTCATCTTCACTGCTGCTTTCCTGCATTGGGCGGAAATTGTTCAAGCTCCCTGTTACCATCTCCCCTAGGTCCTTCTCCTCCTCAGCGATCTCCAGCTTCACCCCCGCACACACTAGTATTCTCTCCTTGGGTTCCTTTCCCCAAAGTGCATAACCTTACACTTCTTCACATTGAACCCCAGCTGCCACCTCTCTGACCACTCCTCCAGTTTGGCTAGGTCCCCCTGCAGTTGCTTCCATCCCTCCTCCTCGTCCACTACTGTAACCATTTTGGTATTGTCTGCAAACAGACTCACCCTACTCACCACTCCATGTGCAATGTTGGAGATGAAGAGCCCAAATAGCACCAGGTCCAGTACCAAGCCCTCCGGCACCCCGCTCATCACTGGTCTAGGTGTTGAGTATTCCCCCTACCACCACCACCCATTGTATCCCCCCACGCAGCCAGTTTGTAATCCAGTTTACCATCTTTGCCCCCTGTCCTACACCAGTTAGCTTCCCCCCAAGCCACCCATGAGGTACTGAAGCGAAGGCCTTGCTGAAATCCAAGTAGAGGACATCCACTGCATGGCCCCTATCCAGCTCTCTTGTTACCCAGTTGTAATATTGGATTAGGTTAGTTTGACAGGACTTCCTTGATATGAACCTATGCTGCCTTACATCCTGGAGGTAACTGTCCTCCAGAAATGACACCAGCCTCTCCTTCAGTATCGTCTCCATAAGCCTGCCTACTATGGAAGTGAGACTGACTGGCTGATAATTGCCCAGTTCGTCCCTTGGGCCACTCTTGTGTATATGCACCACATGGGCCATCCTCCAGTCCTGAGGCACACATCCCATATCCAGGGAGGTGAAAAACAGATCCACCAGTGGTTCCTCCAGCACCTCTGCCATCTCCCTCAGCACCCTAGGGGTGGATACCATCTGGCCCCGGTGCCTTGTCCCACTTTTAGTGCCCTCAGTCTCTCTAATACTCTACTTCCCTCAATCATTCCATCCATTACTTCTCTGCCCCCCACCCCACTCCCAGTCCCAGTCCAAGGTGGTAGTGGTCCCCTTCTCCTGCATTAACACTGAGCAAAAGTATTCATTTAGTGCTTCCACTTGTTCCTCTCCCTTTTCCACCCACTCCCCACCCCTCTTTATTCTCACTATGTTATCCCTGCACTTCCCTTTCCTTCTGATGCTTCTGAAAAAGTCTTTCTCCCCCTCCCTTAATTCCCTGTGCTAACCTTAGCTCCCTTGAGGCCTTAGCTTCCCTCACCCTCTTGGTCACTTCCTTGGACCATCTTGAATACTTCTGCCTGTCCTCCTCCTTCCCAGTCCTTCTGAACCTCTGGTACACAGCTCTTTGCCCTCACCACCTCCCTCACCTCGCTGTTCAACCAGCATGGTTTCCTTGCTCTGTTCCTCTGACTCTGTAACTTAGTACAAGCTTCCATTGCCTCTGTAATCCCCCATTTAATAATGTCCCATTTCTGCTCCACTTCTATCCCTGGCCCTATGCCCTCAAGTTTCCCTTTCAGTATCTCCCTCATCCTCCCAAAGTCTGTCCTACTGAAGTCTACTACCTTTGTTAGTGAGCCCCCTGACTGCCTGCTCATCATGATGGTAAACCACACTGTTTGGTGATCGCTATCAGCTAGTGGATCTTCCACCCTTAATTCCCTCACTGCCTCACAATTCAACTATACCAGATCTAGCATGTTACTTAGCTTAGTAGGTCCAGTGACCAGTTTTGTCAGGAGTCCCTCCTGGATTGCATCTAGCAGCACCTGCTCCATAGCACTGGAGGTGACTGGAGTGCTCCAGTCAACCCCCGGCAGATTGAAGTCCCCCACGATGACAACATTCCCCTACCTACATGCCATCCTGATTTGTTCTGCTAACTCCCTGTCCAGCTCCTCTGCCTGGGACAGCGGCCTGTACACCACCCTGAACCTCAGCTTCCTACCCTTGGAGTCCAGAAGTTGCATTCAGATTACCTCTGTTCTCCTTTCCTCCCCCTCTGCTCTTGTACATTTGATCCCGTCCCTCACATAGATTGCCACCCCACCCCTCCCCACCCCATGGTCCTTCCTGTACAATGTTTACCCTGGGATTGCCAGATCCCAGTCCTGGTACTCGGTGGCCCACGTTTCCATGATGGCCGCAATATCCGCCCACCTCACTGGCAAGAGCACCTGTAACTCAACTGATTTTTTACCTAAGCTTCTCGCATTCAGTGAGACCACGCTCCATCCTGTCTCCTCCCCTTCCTTTCCATGCTTCTCCTCCTTCCTATTCTCCCCGCATGCAACTTCCCCGAATCCTTCCCTGCTAGCTTGGGGGGTAAACCCGTTTGGCTCCTCTCTTTGGGATCCCAGCCTACCAGCTGTCCCTCCCCTCCACCCCCTCATCTACTGTAGTTTAAATCCACCTTTGTTGCTATATACCCATCGAACTTCTGCTTTAATACCCCCCTTCCTCTCCCCACTCAAGTGCAGCCTATACCCTGCATACAGATCAGTATTGTCCCAGGTTCTGCCCCATCAACTGACTGCCCTGTACCCCTTGGATTGACACCACTCCCCCAGCCATGTGTTGAACTCCCCAATCCTCCTTTTCCTTGCCGTACTCACACAGGGTACTGGGAACACCTCTGAGAAGGCCAACAATTCTTCTATCACCTCGCACAGCCTTCCCACACTCTCAAACCTCTCCCTCACTACCTTCACCATCTCCCCAGCCAGGTCATTCATCCCCACATGCACCACCCTATGTGGTTTCCTCCTACCCCTCCTTGTGCACTTTAGAATTGACTGCCCCACCCTGTCTCCACCCGTATGCGACTCTGCCTTCCCCCCTTGCTGCCCCATCTGATCCCCTTAAGTTGGAGTCCCCAATATCAATACACCCCCTTCATCCTTCCTTGCTCTCATCCCCATCCTTCTACCCAGGTTCCCATTTCTAGAGTTCACCCATATTAGCAGCTTTACCATTCACTCCAGCGGTTCCCCATTTCCACCCCTGACCTATCCCTTCCCCTCCCCCTTCACTGCTAGCTTGCTATCCTCCACCTCCCCCCCATCTGCCCTGGGCTCCTCCCCCACCACTGCAATGACTCTCTCACCCCCTCCACCAGTATTGCCCCTCTTTCTCTCCTCTTTCTGAGTACCGTCCCTTGTGCAATCTCCTCCTGTTCCCTCTCCTGCCCCGTCCTGGAGCCCACCCTCTTTTCTTCCTCTCCCTCCAGTGTTGATAGTATAGCAAACATATTTCCTACCACCTCTGTCCTGCTATGCATTGTCTCCTCTCTCCTGGCTTTTGTCCCCCTCTCTGTTGCTAGGCCTGATTTGAGTCCACCCTCCATCATTAGGCCTCCTGTACTGTTTGCTCCAACCCCCCAACCCTTCCCTCAACCAATTGTTCCTCCCGTGTGGTGTCCTCATGTTTCTCCCTGGTGAATGCCCACCTGTCTTAGAATCCCCCCCCCAATCCTCTCCAGCTCTCTACCAAGCCACTGCATCTCATCCTTGAGCCTCCCCAGCCTGTGGCAGATTGGACACCTTCCCAGCTTCCACAATATGTTCATCCATACCGCTACCTCACAACCATTGCATCCCACAATCCTACCCATGGCTAGCACTGCCGATTAATGAAACAAAAGGTAATACAGTACTATCCATACTAATTGTACAAGTCTAGCCCCTTACCCACTATACCTGCAGGAGGCTCAAGACAATATTCCCAAAGATACCTAAAAATACCTGTAATTTATATTACCGACTATACCTACGCAGTTCTGACCAACAGCTCCTGCCCTTCCTGTTATGGGACAGGAAGTTCCTGTATTCCTCAGCAGGAAGTAGAAGATTACAGGTTGTTGCAAGGCACTATGGGACCTGTCCTACAAATGAAGGCCAAGCCCTGGGGTGGGTGGGAGTAACCCCGCAGGCTGTGTCCAAAAACAATCAGCCATGGAGTTCCCAGGCAGTGGCTAGTCCAGCCAAACCCACTTTCAAAATGCGCCAAGCTTCCAGAAATTCAGCCCAAACAAAACTGAGTTACAAGAGCCAGAGCCTGCTGAATCCAAACACAAAGCCAGTGAAATTAACTGAAACCTGCCTTTAAATACCTTCAGCAGCAACTGATCACTTACTAGAAATGAAGAATTTTTAGGTTTTCATAATGGGGCTGTAGTACTTTGGAAAGGACTAGGATTATAAAAGTAAGTTGAAACTGACTTTATTTGGTCCAAATGTGAACCAAACATCTGTAAATGGTTAAGAAAATGTTTGAGAGAGATTTCCTAGTTTCAGCTCAAAATTCCTATTTGGCATCTAAAGAACTCACTAACACAAGATTCTGCAAAAATGTAATTTTGAGAACCTTTCATTTTATTACTGAAGACGTAGTCATTAAAACGGATTATAAAATAGGTAGTGATTGTCAGCGAATGTGATTGGCTGGAACCCCTTGCCAGCCATACATTTTATTTTGATTATACCACAGGAAAAACAAGTCCCCCGGTAAAGGAAGCATCCCCAAAAGAGTATCCGTGTGTATCTCGCTTCAGACCTCTAAAACCCACCATGTTGATTTCTCGCTAATGTGCAGTTTTAGCAAGCAAAATCTGAAGGCACACTCATAAAATAAAAGTCACAACACTTAAAAAGTGTCATTTCCAATCACAAATCATCTTTCTGTCTCTCCCGAACGACTCCCTTCCCCTACTTACCTGAAGCTTCACAAAGTTTCCAAACTGCCCCCAAAGCTCCAAGCAGAGGAAAATACCGCCACCAGTTTCACAGAAGTTGCTACCACAAGAGGTAGACTGCAGCCAGAAAAAGCAAAGGAAAAACCACGGTCTTTCCTGCAGCCTGATGTACTGACTGTCAGTACCCCTAGTGACAGCATTTCATGCAACAGCATTCCTAGCAACCTAAGGAAAGTGGAGGAATTATTTCACATCAACCCATACATTTGTTTTTAATTTTAGTACAGTTTAGCAACATATACCCATTTTATAAGTGCAACAACACACTCCAGATGTGGTTTATTCTGGATAAATGCACTTCTTGGGGCAGTAAGGCACCCAGCCTGCAGCCTCATGTCTCATTACACCTCAGGCATGCATTTATCCAGAATAAACCACACCCCATCATGTGTTATTGCTTACATATTTTCCCTTTAGGCTTCAAATGTTCATATTTCTTGTTTAGCTACATTTCTTCTTGTATTTCCTACATATGCTATAAGAGCTGTGTGAACCTCCCAGAGTCTGACCTTACAAACTTCAGACTTCAAACTGGAAAAAGTTCACTACAGTCCAACTAAAAAAAAAAAAAAAAGCCCTAGCAGTCCTGCCCATTTGAACAGGGCTAGTCCCTTGCCACCCTTCTCCAAACCTAATAATTTCCCACCCTCTATCTCCTCTCATATGTCCAACACATATAGAGAGGAAACATTTTGGAAAAGCACCAGACTGGTCTCCCTAAACCATTGCTTCACATTCTCCTTCCACTGATGGTGTTGCAGAGATATTGGCCTGGGGCCTAATGGTCTCTGCAACCCTATCAAAAAGAGCCTGAAGCACTACAGGCAGTAGCCTGGGGGCGCACAAGTGGCTTGGTGTATCACAGAACCTGTGCCTTGGCCTAGAAATCTGAGTCTCCTGACTGCCCTATCTCAGGGGACGAGCAGGAAAAGTCTCCTGAAACAGAAGCTCCAACAGCAGCAAAGGCTTCTGACTAGGTGTTCCAAGGGGGAGCTGGTTGAACAATGATTGACTGGGTTTCAGATGACCCTGCTGCAGAGTCCAGCCTTGATCCAGCAACAGCACCTGAGCTGCTACCTGTGGAGGCCCCAATGCCAGCACCAAGCCCAGACCCAGTACCAACACTGCAAGCAGTGTCTGCTCTGAGACTGACATCCAACCCCCCCCCAGCACTGACACAGGTACCAACACTGGCACTGACATTGTTAATGACATCAGTACTGACACCGGCACTGATGCTGGCACCGATGCCAATGCCAGCATCGACTGCAGAGCTGGCACAACATGCAGCAGTAACACTGAGACTGGTGCTGCTAGTCAGTGTTGACATCAAAGCAGAAATGGACACTGCAGGTGCCTGCCCCACCAGATGCTGGGTCATGGTAGGTGATTTCCCCATATCATCCAGAAGGGAGTCTCTGCCCAACACCACCACCTGAGACTCAGACAGTGATTCTCTAGCATTGAGAGGTTGATGGACAAGCAGACATCACAGGGGTCCATACTGTGGGCAGGCCCAAGACAGGTGAGATAACGTGGATAATGGTTGGTGTGGGTGATACTATGGCCACAGCCACAAAGCCATAAAAGTGACCCTTCCACTTTGGCCTTTTTATCTTTTGATATAGTACTAACACGGAAAATGATAAAACAATGTTTATGAGAAAAGAAAGTGAACCGAGGTACTGTGGTTGGTTCCACTTCATGCTGCACACTTGACGGTGTAAAAAAACAGAACTATGGTCTTTAGGACATTAGCAATTGTTATTATCTGCAGCATGTAGTATCACATGTGCGCTGGTACCAGCACTGTTGCCGGCATCCTTACAAAAGTCTTAATCCCACTGGGACCTAGTACTTCCAGCTTAAGACCAAAGAATGGGTCTGTATGGAAAAACTGATTCTTAGAAGATCTACAATTCAGCATTTAATCAAAAATGCATGTCAGGGTCATGTACTGTATGTAAATTGTTATGGGATAATGGCACACCTCAAGTGTGTTGTAAGGCACAAAGCAGTCAAGTTCCTTTAACCACCTGAGAAGTGCTATTATCCCACAACAGTGCACACCCAGAAGTGTCTTATTGTGATTATAAAATGGACTCAGATTTAACAAAAAGTATAACACAATTTTTGGGTTAAAAAATATTTTTTTAATGTAATTTTTAAAAGCATCCGTGCACCACAGAGAAAGTAGCCTACCTAACATTCTGTAAGTAGATTTTAACCAGAATGTTTGGATAATACCATAAAGTACAAGAATTCAAAATTCTGCAAATTCCACTGGACACACACACACACACACACACACACACACACAGAAGGCTTCATACAGAGCCATACACCTCAATTTTATCTATGGCTAGATATATAGCAGAGATTTCTGAACAGAGATATACACATTGGCTGAGGTGTGCTCACCATGCACACCTCATCAGCACCTTACACCTTACAAATACTGTGCACTTCAACTATACCTTAAATAGAACTGTATTTAACCCACAAATCAGTATTTTCTACTGAAGATGTTTTGCAAATGCTAATTCATATTCTGTATGTTGTTATGCCATCTGGTATTGTCCTTTGAGCAAATCTGTGTGGGTATTTGACTTGTACTCTATTACTAAAGACCATTTTAGAACTGTATGATGCAGTTTAAAGTGGTATCTGTCAGGATCTGACATAATGCCACAGACCGTCACAGTTTTCTGCAAGACATCTGCCACTGAATTGTTTCCTGCAGAATTCTGCAGCATACATCTGATCCTGGCAGATACCACAGTTTATAAAATTGGTTAGAAATTTCCTGCTCCTGATAGGCTTAACAACTTCAAAGACCCATATCTTATTTATTTATTAAAATTTAGGAATTGCAACCCTTTGAGTCAGAAACTCTTTTGCAAAGGTTCCATGTCCAAAAAGCAGTTACAGACAGGAGGCAGTAAATACAAGCAAGACATACAAGACTTAGGGGTACAATAATAACACCAATTTCTGATATGATTATAACAATAAAGTTATACAAAAGACAAAATACTTATTTCCATTACCCCATAGGGTAACCAGTCAACAACTGAGGGGCAGGTGGGGAGCAATCCAAGGGATATTGTCAGATACAAGGTGGGAGTAGGAATGCTCAAGGCCTGCAAGGGGTAGGTATGAGTACCGGGTCTACTGGGTTCTTCAGGGTTGAGGGGGTATGAAGTCAGTCACAATTAGAGGAGGCAAGTAACAGTTGTCGTACTTCAGACTTGAAGAGTCCCAGCCTAGGAGTAGCCAGTAAAGTGATAGGAAGAGCATTCATCCAAATTGGGGCTCTATAACTAAAGGATCTTTGCCCAAAAGTGGTTCTAAAAAGAGGGGGTGTGGAAGGCAGCACTGCTGGAGTATCTAGTGATTCTCAATCTATGGACCGGTGTTAGAATAGTTGACACTCGGGGAGGGACAAGTCCAAGGGATATTTTTTTGGCAAGGAGGCAGGTGCAGTAGTGGATATCTCCCTCAAAATTTAGCCAGGAGTTTCTCCAGTAGAGTCGCAAGTAAAGGGACATTGTCAGCTGTTTGCTGACATTTTAGCAGGACACTAAATCTGCAGCCACATAAGTTAATAGCCTCCCCACATAAACTGGCATCAGTCCAAAAAAGTAATAATTTCCCTTTCAGTTCCCTTTTTTCATTTGTTTTCCCGACCTGGCAAACTCCAGCGGACTGCTCTGGAATGCACATGCACCACCAATGTGGCACCGAAGCACCCATAAACTTGTCCACTGATGAGTTTGACTTTCTGAAAGCACTAGGAGCTAAAGATATGTGCTGATAGTAGCCAGTGTCCTGAATACTAGAAAGTTACTCATTTATCCAAATGAGCATTGAAACATAATTAATTTTAACTCTGAAATGTAAAGCCATGACTCTGAGAATTCTCATTAGCACTGTCGCTGAAGCACATACCCTGAGTCAAGGCTTTACTTTGCCAGTATTATGTTTTTGGCTTCTGAAATCTATGTTCCAATCCACATGGCAGAAGATCATATTTTTAATGCAATTTTAAAACAGTTCTGGAAACAATATCAGGAAGTACAGGACTCTCTATTATGGGCACCAGTCTATGCCATCCCACTGACAAAACCCACATACAGAAAGGTAACAGTTGTATTTAAAAATTGAGGGGGCAGTGTGGTGGACATAGCATATTGGCCAAAGCAGAGATGTACAGTGACAGAGAACCCTGATTCAATAAGGGTCTCTGTAAATATCTGGTTGGGGGGATGGCATTTCAAAGTAACCCTATAGCAATCAACAGATGGAATACAGCACATACTGGATTGTTTTTTATTGGGACAAGACAGAGGCGTTATTTTTAATGCAGGACAGCACAAGTTATGTAACCAATGTGGCGCTTATGGGCACATCAGTAACGTATATGACCAGCTTAAGCGTAGACTATTTATAGAGGTCAGACATTGAAGTCTGCAGTGTAAAAGTGAAGTCAAATGTAATTTATGTGATGACACTGGACATCATATAAAATCTGTCCAAGGGCTTGTGACAATAACCCAGATCCATTAGACCATGATTACTACGTGAATATGGTTCAGAAAGCAAACTGCCGACAGGAATATGCAAGACCACAGCCTACAGCCAGTTTCTTTAGGGATGCATCAGGGATAACAGGATCACAGTACACTGCAAGAGATGGAAGTATGAAAGAAAATAGGCAAATTCTGCCACCTGATTAGACACCCCAGGATATCCCATAGGATATTATGGAGTCACCACAGAGCAACATAACTAACACGGTAGAGAGAAAAAAGACCCCTACAAAAGAGGATATGACAAAAAACAAGGATGTAGAACTCATCAGATGATCCAGTGCTGAAGATGATCTCAGGAATCACAGAACTACATGGACCACCCTGGGTACAAAACCAAGAGAGGACATGACACCCCCATCCACCCCAGTTATGGAATCATTTAAAATAATCACTAGATCAAGGCAAATCAGAGGACAACCAAAATCTAAAATTCTGAAAAAAGACATAATAAAAGCCTCTAACAGATCTGATGCTGGATGCAAATGCACTACAAGACCACCGACAGCATAGTTTCACAAAGGGAGGTCATGTCAAACAAATCTCAAAGATTTCTTTGACTGGGTAACTAGGGAGGTGGATCAGGGGAAGGCAGTGGATGTGGACTTTCTGGACTTCAGTAAGGCCTTTGACACTGTGCCACATAGGAGGCTAATAAAGAAACTTAACAACCTAGGGGTTTGGGGAGAATGTGATAAGGTGGGTATCAAACTAGTTGAAGGATAGGAGGGCTCTACAATGCTGGTTGAACAATTAATTCGTTGATCGGCATCATAGCGCCAGGCTCCATGTTGACTGTGATTTCCAGTCGGCAGGAAGCTGCACACACTTCCCCTGCACCCCCCCTGTACTTATGGATTCCAACTCTAAGTCAGAATTGGTTCAGGAGGGGGTGCAGGACAGAATAAGTGTTGGCAGTCCCAGACGAACTTCTACAGTGACATGTTGCTGTTATCGAAATGTCGACATATGTGCATTGTCTTGAGGGCATACTGGATAAGAGACACGGGGGTGGTAAACAGCAGTCACTTGGGGGATAGTGACCACTGGAGTACCACAGGGATCAGTACTGGATCCTGTCCTCTTCAATGTCTTCATGTGTGACAATGCTGAGGAACTGGAGGGGGAGGTGTGTCTCTTTGTAGACAACACAAACATTTGCAACAGAGTAGATACCAAGGAAGGGGTGGAAAGAATGCAAAGGGATCTGGGGAAGCTAATGGAGTAATCTAAGGTGTGGCAGCTGGGTTTCTATGCCAAAAAGTGCAAAGTCATGCACCTGGGGTGAGGAAACCTGGGAGCTGTGTATAAGATGGGGGGAGGCACTCGCAGTTGCCAAGTGAAAGAGATCTGATGATCTCAAGGTGGCAGGGCACTGCGACAAGGCAGTAGACAGGGCTAGAGGGATGTTGGGGTACATAGGGAGGGGTGATTTCTAGCAGGAGAAGGGAGGTGATATTGCCACTGTATCACCCCCTAGTGAGACCCCATCTAGAGTACTGCATCCAGTTCTGGGGGCCACACCTCTACAGGAAGTGGTCTTGAAAAGGGCTACCAAAATGGTGCAGGGATCGTATAAGAAAACCTAGGAAGACAGGCTGTGGGAGATCAAGATGTACTCCCTGGAGGAGAGGAGGCTGAGAGGGGACATGGTTGAGACCTAGAAGTACCTCACAGGGGTGACCAAGGTGCAGGAGGGAAGCCTCTTTCCGAGGAGGAGGGGCACCAGAACACAGGGGCATGCAATGAAGCTTGATGGGGGAGAGTTTAAGAGGGGTGTGAGCAAACACTTCTTCAGAGAAAGGGTTGTGGACACCAGGATCAGCCTGCCAGAAGAGTTTGGGGGGAGGCAAAGACCATGGGGAGCTTCAAGCATGCATGGGACATGCACATGGGCAGAATAAGTAGAGGAAATGGAGGCAGGAACACCTGAGACCAAATAGGGTCCAGGGCGAAGTAATAAACAGGGAAAAGAGGGCAAACTAAATGGGCCTACTGGTCTTTTTTTTCTGACAAATTTTATGATTCTATGATGCCTTACAAGAAAATAGAGACTGCACTGACAATGAGGAGGATTCAGCATCAGACCGCACCATGATGATTTCTTTTCAGCTGGAATAGCCATCAAAGACTAAAGGAACTTCTGCTGAAACACGGTCAACCAAGAAAAGGAAGAGAAAGGACCTTGTTCCAAAACATGTCTGGGCATGCTATATTGTACCTGCATCTGAAAAAAATGGGCACTTTTTAAACTACTGAGAACTGCGTTCTGCATTTATATATTTTGGTGATGAGTGCAAGATTTCTTGTTTACAATATCAAGAAAAGGAAGAACAGATGTCGATCTGGAGGTGGCAGCGAAAAGAAATGATCTGGATCCTCCTTTTTCCCTCTCAAGTTTGATAAAGGGGATGAAAGAGACTTCAGAGTATATTACACCAAATGTAATTAGTATTAAAACTGCAAAGAAAAGAGCCACTACTTTCTAAGTCCTGCGGGACCCTCTTCATGATATAACCTTCCTACGGGATACCCAATTGCACAGACTGGAGAAATTAATGTAGCTCAGATTAAATAATTAAGGAGGGCATCATTGGTCAGTTAGGCAGGACACTTGCTCTGGGGTGGCATTTTATTTAGCAATACCAAATTAAAAGTAACCAAATTTGGAAATATACAGTGGCATCAACCAGTATGCAACACAGTAATGCTGCAGTACATCACAAAATGCTGCAGTATACTGCACTGAACAGTGTAATTCAGTGGCAATTAAGTCTTTTTGTCATGCAGTATTTTGAGACATGACATGCACTAAGGGGATACATGATGGGCACGAGTGTGATATGGAAAATATTTTCACTCCTTCAGAGTGACCTCTGGATATTCACAAGTGGCAAAGCCACGAGTGGTATCCAGAGGTCCTCGGGAGACCAAAATATTTCCATATTACCGAAAGTGCCATCATGTCTCTGTTTTATACAATAGGGGCTCTTATTGTTGCAAAAATTACCATTTGCTCGGGTTTGCGCAGGTGTGATAACTGGAGATAACTCTGGTTATCACACTGTGATGATGTTATCACAGTTTGATAACTGGAGTTGTCACACTGCAGTGAGAATACCTGTTTTTATCTAATGGATTATCTGCTCACCCCTGTTGTATAATGCAAGTTATTGTGTTGCGTCATGACTGGCTCCACTGCATGCTCGGGGAGAGGCCATCCTACTGGATGTTGTACATGAGGATTTAGCCATGAGATTGATTGAAGTATATGCTGCGCACACACCAAAAAAAAAAAAAGGAAGAACTGATTTGTTAAAGAAAATACAACCTTACTTATTTACATCAAAAGGGAACCTGCTGGGGGTACTTTAATTGCAGTTTATCAGAAGAGGATTGGGGTAGAAAGACAAAGTATACTGTGATTCAAATTCTCTTAAAATGTTGTGTTAGATGACAGGGATATCAGATGCCTATAACTGATTTGCTGGGGAAAAAAAAGAACACCCTTTTTACAAAGGCTCTGTTTCCTCTAGAACAAGCATTTGTCAATGCAGAATGTTTGCTAGCTGGCATTGGCAGTGGTAGTGTAGAAGTTACAGAGCTGCATAATAGGAATGGCAGTGAAGTATTGAACTGAAGCCAACCCCACCACCACCCTGCAGAGAGTGACAGGCATTGGGGTGTGCCTTTGGGTCATCAGGCATAACGACCACGCCATTTCACCACACCCCACCCTGCAGATACTGACAAGTGTCACGGTGTGCCTTGGAGTCTTTGGCCCTTATGCGCACCCCATTCCATCAGGAAATATGGTGAGATGGGTGCTGTATAGGAGAATGGGGTGAAGTTTGGGCCCGAAGAGTCCGAGGCACACCTTGATGCCTCTCACTGGCTGCCGGGTGTGGGTGGGGGTGGAATGGTATGAGCATGACAGGCAAGAATCCCAAGTCACACCCCTGATGCTTGTCATTCTTTACAGGGTGGGGCGTTATGGTCGGAAACCCTAATGTCTCAGGCATTCATTGGTATTTTCACTCCAAATTTTCAACATGTTTTTTTTGTGACCCCCACCTCATGAACAGTGGCAATATCAGTTTGTTGGCCGAAAACTGCTTTTGCACAGCGACTATGGCATTTGGCACCACAGGTGCAAAAACACATTCCGAACAGGATGTGAAAAATGACAGTGGTACTGTTCATGGGGAGGTGTAAAAAATGGCAATGTTGAAAATCTGCTGTGAAAATCTTAAAAAAAATGGTGAAGTCACGAGCGTGCATAGAAACTGTGCAACGCACACCCGTAATGTAACTAGTTTGGGATTTTTTTACAGCAGATTGTTAACACAGGCATTTTGGGACCTCCGATCATGAACAGTGTCAGTGTGATTTTCTTTATCTGTCCCAAACAATGATTTCCCACAGCGACCACGCATTTCTGTGCTGAAAGTGTGAAAATACATTTCGGCCATGTTGTGGAAAATGACAGCTGTACTGTTCATAAGGAGGTGTGGAAAAATGCCACTGGTGAAAATCTGGACTGAAAATATTACAAATTCATGAACTTAAGAGGGTGCATGGAAACTGCGCAATGCTCACTCAACACAGTCATTTTATGGAGTTTTGTCACCAAATTTTCAACATAGCCATTTTAAGACCTCTGCTTATGACCAGTGTTACTGTGATTTTCTTAATCTGTCCCAAACATTGTTTCGCACCGACTGTACCATTATGCGCTACATATGCGGAAACACATTTAAGCGAGATGTGAAAAATGGTAGCTGTACTGCTCATAAGAAGAGTGCGGTAAAATGGCACTGTTGAAAATCTGGTGTGCAAATGTACAAATTCGCAAACTTGCCAGCGTGCGTAGGAACTGCTAGCGTTCGCTCCTAAAACAGTCATTTTGGGAATTTTTCACCAAATTTTCAACATAGCCATTTAACAACTCTGCTCATGACCAGTGTCACTGTGACTTTTTACCGTGTCCCGCCATTGATTTAGCACACCGACTGCGCCATTGTGCGCTACACGGGCAGAAACATGTTGTGGGTGAGATGTGAAAAATGACAACTGTACTGCTCATAAGGAGGTGTGGTAAAATGGCAATGTTGAAAATCTGGAGTGAAAATATTGAAAATTTGCAAACTTACGAGCGTGCGTAGGAACTCTGCAACGCATGCTCGTAAAACAGTCATTTTTAGGAATTTTTTCACCAAATTTTCAACATAGCCATTTTAAGACCTCTGCTCATGAACAGTGTCACTGTGATTTTCTTAATGTGTCTCGTACATTGATTTAGCACACCGACTGCGCCATTTTGCACTACATGGGCGGAAACATGTTTTGGGTGAGATGTGAAAAATGACAGCTACACTGCTCATAAGAAGGTGTGGTAAAATGGCAATGTTGAAAATCTGAAGTGAAAATATTGAAATTTCGCAAACTTACTAGTGTGTGTAGGAACTGCGCAATGCATGCTTGTAAAACAGTCATTTTTAGGAATTTTGCCACCAAATTGTCAACATAGCCATTTTAAACCTCTGCTCATGAACAGTGTCACTGTGATTTTCTTAATGTGTCCCGTACATTGATTTAGCACACCGACTGCACCATTGTGCGCTATATGGCCGGAAACACATTTTGGGTGAGAAGTGAAAAATGACAGCTGTACTGCTCATAAGAAGGTGTGGTAAAATGGCAATGTTGAAAATCTGGAGTGAAAATATTGAAAATTCACAAATTTATGAGTGTGTGTAGGAACTGTGCAATGCACGCTCGTAAAACAGTCATTTTAAGGAATTTTTCCACCAAATTTTCAAAATAGGCTTTTTGAGAGCCCACCTTATGAACACTGGCAGTGTCGTTTCATTAATCATTCCGGAAAGGTGATTTTGTGCAGTGACTACGAAAATCACCCCTGAGAAAAGTACATCATGACAGTGCAATAATTCATGAGAGGGGGTCCCAAAAACCCCATGTTGAACATTTGGTGCAAAATTCCAAAAAATGCCTGAGATATGCAACAAAGTTGAAAAAACCCTATCTATCCCATTATACAGCTCACCGGCATTTCCTCAGTTTGCGGTCGGCTTTGAAGAGTGCAGACGTGTTCCCGGTCCACTGAAGATCATTGCGCCGGACTCCGGAGGGAAAGTGTGGGGTGAGGGGAGTGGGGAAGCAGAGTCTTGCCCAGTGGGTGGAGTGCGGGTTGTGGGGGGCAGAGAGACTGCGAGGGACTGTTTTTCTTTACAGTTTGTTTTGTTTTAAAAGACTGACAGGATGTTTGCCATGCTGGTGGGCTCCCAGTGTGGCAGAAGGATGAGCTGGGGGGGTGTGGAGCTGACGGGGTTGGGCACCCCGTGGCCATAACATCTGTTGCCACGCTGGGGTGGACTCCCAGTGTGGCATCCTATCTGGGGGGAGACACAGTGGAGCTGACGAGGATTGGGCACCCCGTTGGCTATCTGACGTAACTATGCTGGGGTGGGCACCCAGCGTGGCATATGAAACTGTGTTTGGAGCAGCACAGCCGATGGGGATTGGGCACCCGGTCGGCTATACAGTGTTGTGTTGGGGAGCAGCAGCAGCATGTGTGTGTGTGTGTGTGTGTGTGAAGGGGGAGCACGCATGAGCAGGCGATATCTGATCACTGCTCACTGAAGTGCAGCTCCTCCTTTCAACTGTATGCCACTGCATTTTGGAGCTGTCATAGACAGCTCCAGCAAGCATTGGAGAACTGCAGCCGTGCCTGCAAACACACTGACTGAATTGGAAGAGGGCTGCCACACCTCCGAAAACTCTGAAGATGGCACTATGTTGCAAGCAAACATAATAAATTACTGTTTTTTTTTGCTCAAGGCTGTCTGTTATAAAAGTTAATACTCTTCCTTTAGAAACTTCAGATGATACAATGGTATGCATATGCCTTAGGTGCCAACCAGAGCAGAAAACAGGTCCAAAGGTTTGGAGGCTTAACACAGCCCTGTTAGAAAATCAAGAAGTTAAAAAGATGCCAGTCCCTTGGGTCTCAACTAATAAAACTATTTTCTGTATCACATGAAACAGGACAGGATTACTCTGAGCATGTTAAAAAATCAAGTTTGGCATGTGAATGTTTCAGTATGATAAGGCACACCTTGTTCTTAGAACAAAACTTCAGGACACAAGGGAAACAATGAAAATAAACCTCTGTGAGGGTTGTAAGGAGAAAGTTCAGAACAGAGTGTTTTCCAAACTAAGGGACCAGAATGGAAAAACCACATACAAAATTGGAAGAAATTGTGAAGGTGCTTGGGAAACATGTTGAAGCTTCTTCCTGGACTTCTGTTATAGCAGAGTAAGATGGGGTTACAGCATTTTTATCCAGTATACCCTTGCATAAATTGACAGACACTGAGGCATATGGATTAGTGGCAAACATAAGGGAGAAAGATGTAGCACGGGCTATAACCAGGCAGCAAGGGGTGCTCAACTGGTCCCCCGGAGGACACCGACTGTTCACCCTACCCCTCACCTAGGCCTTCAGTCTCAACGAGACCCAAGACAGCAGATGTCTGTTCACCCTCAGTGTTTATAGCTGTAGGGGGGCCCAGGGGAAGGGCCCAGAGACCTTACCTTAGTGGCCCTCATATGATGCCGACCACTGAAAGTTAGGGGGTCTCTTCCGAACCTCACCATGGGGTTTACCAAGGTATGGAAGTCCATCAAAAAACAGGTGTCACACGAATCCATATCATGGTGTGGCCCCAGGCAAATATAAAACACTGGTCATGCGGGTCCATTATGGTCATGAGACTACCACAGGGGTACCAAAGCATAGGGGTAGTCCCCGCCTTTAAGGAACACTTATACCCTGAACTGGACATGATACGCAAAAATAACAAAATGAAAGGAAAGGCCATAGCACGCAAAACTTCCAAAAATAATAAAGAGGATCAGTGCTGAAAGCAGTGACAAACTGGCACCGTCGAGTAACATTTTTTCTGAGGACCAGAACCTTCTCAAATCTGAAGTACTGCAGTGCTGCCCCCATGAAGTCCTCAGCTGCTGCCTCAACAGCTGGAAAAACAGAACTGTGGTGGTGGAAGCGCCAGCGTTACTGGCCAACCTGCGAGAGCCCCATAATACGTTGGCCTCGAGAGTGACACCATCCTCAATGTCAGCTCCTCTTCAAGAGGAAAGCTGAAAAGATTAAAGCTATAAGCTTCCCAAGAAGGTCCTAGCACCTTCAGCTAAAACTCTCCAGTAATGAATGGTGAAGATTAATCTCAGAAAGATTAGAACCACTCCCCAGCAATTTAATTTTTAGTTTTTAAGGATGGGACAGCAGTTAAGAATACAACTGTCTATGCTGATGGGCCCCTATGCACTAACGAGCACAAGTTATGTGCCAAAAGCACGTAACCTATCTGTACAGCTCTGCACCTGTGGACAGGTGCACACCCGCCATTATTCACTAACGGCTGCTGCCTGTCTGTGGCTCCACCATGCCTGGCACGCAGGACGGCTGCGGGGAGAGTCTCAAACCCAGTCCGGCATCCAATCAAATGCCCAGCATGGGTCCTCCAGTGGATCACTTGCGCTACAGTGCAGGTTCAGGTGTATGAATGCCCACTAAATGCACCTGTACCCACACAGAATGGCCTCAACAACCAGTGGACATCCACACCAGCCCAAACTGCATGACACCCTCCCTGCACACAGACGGAGGGTACCCTACCCTATACATGTGATATCTCCCTCTTTAAGCAGGAGACTCCTGTTTTTTTTTGCCTGAACTCCCTCCCTCCTGGGAAACAAAATCTCCTGCTTAAGTAAAATTCTGTCCAAAATATCCATGTTTTTTGGGCAGTTAAAGACACATAAAAATGAAATCAGTGATGAACAATGTATCTGACAATTTTATACAACTAGTTGTTTATTTTTTTTAGTGCTTATACTTGACAAAATGAAATACATTAAATTTTTGTAATGACTTGTTTCTTATTTATTTGACGCAACTTAAGGACAAACTCACAATGTTACGGGATCTCCCTACTAGCAGGCCAATCTCACTCCTAATGTGACCCAAATCTCCCTCTTAAGCAAGTTGGAAGGCCAATCTCCCTCCTAATTTGACCCAAATCTCACTCTTAAGCAAGTTGGACATATCACATGTATGCTATCCCCATCCCACAGGCTGCCCCCCCAGCACAGATGTGCCCTGATCTCGCTCATGCACATCCCTTCCAGGCCCCAACACTGTACACAGCACACTTGAGCCAAAACAGCAGTCCACACAGAAACCCCTTTGGTGCCAGGCCACGGGCTGCCCCCAGTACCCTTGTATCCTTGGGCAGTGAACTGCCACCCACCACGGCACTGACAACCTCCCTCCCTGCCCCTGGCACATCGGTGCCGTGGCCCGGGATGGCCTGCAGCACAGCCCTCCTCACACCTCCTCAGCCACTGGCTGTCCAAGTGCTGCTAGGAGCATGCACCTATAAATAGTCACTGTGCTTCCAGCAGCGCTTGGATGGCTGGTGGCTGAGGAGGTGTGCAGTGGGCTGTGCTGCTGGCCATCCTGTGCCGTGGCACAAACCTGCAGAAAAGGAGAGGGGGTTGTCGGTGCCACAGGGGTGGGGGGCAATGGCTACCACTGTGGGTACTGGGGCCCCATGGTGGGGATGAGAGGCCTGGACACTACTGGGTGGATGGTGGGGTTGCCTGATAGACAGGGAAAGGCTGTCATGTCCTTGGGGGGGTTCGGTGCTGTACGGGGACCCACCTGCCCAGATGCCCCAGCCTTCTTCATCATCCTAGTGGTCTCAGGTGGCATGGAGGATGCTGTCCTGGGTCTGCTGTGACTGGCAGGGCACTTATGAGGGGGTGTACAGTGAGTTATGGCAGGGTCTCCCCTGCCATAAACTGCACCCTCCTCCGCACCCCCTCAGGCAGCACTATGAGCCTTAGTGCATGGTGCATAGTGCTGGCATGCCCCCCTCCAGCTGCCCCCAGTGCATTGCTGTCCATGCAGCCAGAGGATCAGGCATGCAACTGTCTTGTGCCCAGTTCATGAATGCCTCACGGGGTCTGTGGGACTCTGTTCCACGGCATTCATGCGTATCTATGCTAACACGCTCGGTTTCAGCGGGATGTTGGTGCCGTGCATAGTGCCCAATGTATTTCTTTTGGTGGGAAACACAGAATCTGGCAGCATAGCTTTGGAAGAATTAGGTCAATTTTCAAAATTTTCAGGCACTAAAACTAATACAGGAAAAAGTAAGGGTCTTCATTTGTGGAAACAGGTTTTCTGGTGATAGTTCAGAAATACAGATGTTTTCAGACCACGTTGAAGTGTTAGGAATGGAGTTTGGTTCAGGGGTACGGCAATAGAAAACTGGCATTTAAAATTAAACCAGGCAGAAAACAAAGTGAACAAGCTTGCCCAGTTGTTCTGAAGATTGAGGTGCTGGATGACACACCTCGCTTCATGCCGGAGACCTGTGTCTGCAGGTCTCTTTAGCATGCATGTGTCTCCACATGTGCATGCTGACATGCATTCCCCAACAAGGGGACTCAGGAGAAAATCAGGTGGAAAACTGCAGTGGGGCAGGTACTCAGGATGCCCTACCTGCCTATCAACTACCTACCCCACCACCGGGCTGAGACTGGGTATGTGTACTTGGGGGGAGATGGCCCTCTCCCTCTTGACCCTGCCAGAGGGGAAATATGTAAGGGTGTTTGGGTCATCCTAGTAAGTCCTGGGGCAGTAGAGGATGGTGTAAGACAGTGGAGCCTAGACTTGCCCTGATTGAGTAGCATGAATTATGAATAGAGATGTTGCAAAGTTTTAATTTGCAGGTGAAGTTAAGATGAAGTTGCCAAATTCGCCTCCATGGATCATTTCTCAATATTTTCTATTTAATAGGAAATTCATCATTGGTAACTTCGCCTATAACTTCTCCTTGGGTATGGAAAGGTGAAGCTGGGTCAAAATAACTTTCACTAGCTACCCCTTTTAGGCTTTTTGGGCATAACTCCTTCTTACTTTGTCACATTTGTCTGAAACTTTCTATGGTTGTAGTCTATGTGCATTTTTTTTGTAGACTTTATTTCTGCTCTGACTTACTGGACTCTCTCCAGCATGGACTCACAGTGCAGCTTTCTCCCACCTGCCTGAAGCCTCCAGCTCCCCATCTCTCCTGTTGGGCCCACCTCCTCTTCGCCTCTCTTGGCTGCATGACCCCCCGGCTCTGTGCTCCCCAGGGCAGGACCACTGAACTCCTCCTGGTGCTCTACCTATCATCAAATAGAACAACCAGGGACTTGGAGGGAGGACCAGAAGTGGGGACTAGAAGGTCCGGCATTGGGCATGGGGGCCGACCACTGTCCCCGCCTTCGCCTACCAGGATTCAGGGTTTTTTCTTGAGACACTCCCCTATTGGCATGGTCATGCAATGGCAACAGCATGTACATGGAGGGTGCACTCTCACCCACTTCCACAGATGCCCACCATCACCAACCACATTGGCTGCCCCAGTATGGTGTGTGTTACCCCCAGCTGCCACTGGGAGATGCCACCATACGGGGAAATCCCCAGAACCCACCCCAGGAGAGGAGAGCAGTCCTTCAGATTCTCAAGCCTCTCCTACTCTGCTGACCCCCAGTGTCCTGAGTCCACTCCCGAACCCAGGTCACTAGCATGGTGCAAGGTGTAGTGACCAGCGCCTCAACTCTCAGTGCCACTGGGCCAGTATTTGGTGCATTTTTAGTGATTATCAGACTTAAATTGTGGATTTAGCACCATGATCAAGTTGGGAGGTAATTTGGGGGTGCTATGCATACTTCATGAATTTTTTCAGGGGTATTATGTGCTATTTTTGTAGTACACATTGGGGCCCTTGCTTGGATCTATACAGTGTCCCTTAACTTCAAAGACTGCTGGAGTTATGGCTTGTTAAAGTTGCAGTGTTATCCTATGGGACATTAGGGTTAGGGTTAGTGTAGTCATTTGCAACCTATTCAATAAATAAATGTTCCCCGGGTTGTTTACTGTTCTTCTCTTGTCACCTCCCACATTCTTCACCAGCATGGATGCTACAGATGTGGCAGAGAAAGATTTGGCTATGCTAATGCCACTACCACCAACTACTCCTTTGCAACTACCAACCCCGGAGCCCATAGAACACGCTGCAACAGACATGTTTTTTTTTTTAACTGCAGCACTATTTTGCCTCACAGAGTTTGAACACTTCTTTGCTGCCTCCCCAGCACCTCTCCCTTTAGTAGAGTGTCTCTTCCCTGTCATTCTTAAATACTAATTGTAACTTGATTTGGGATGAAAAATTACAAGATGTAAATAGAACCTGCAGTACAAATAAGCATCTGGAGCAGGCAACACCTGCCCCGAGGGAAACAGCGATCAGCAGTATGAGCTGAAAAAAAATAAAACACCACAGGGATTAACACGGAACACACAACGGGGTAAAAGGGTTAAAGTAGTGGTTTCTGTTTTGTCTGTCTGAGAAGCAGTGGTGTGAGGGAGGGTAGGTGTACCTGAAAGCAAAGCAGCTCAGAAGGATCTGGAGCTTTTTTCTCTACACAAGAGATTTGTGTTACATTTTGGCTTTTCTCACTCTTTCTTGTTCATCATTTTTTGATCTGTAGTGAGTAATTTCTCATTTTTATTTCTGTGGTTTAGTTTGGTGTGTTTAAGTAAAGTATTTTGTCAGTGCCTTTTTGTAGCACTTTTAGTTATTGTTTAGTTACTGTAGAGAACATATATTTCACTGGGACAAAATTTTCACTATGTTCGCTTGTGCAAAAATTAAGCCAAAATTTGGTCTCGGTGAAATATATGTCCCCTAAATATGAGACACTGAAGTGGGCACCAGCATAAAGTGCTGATTGCTGCATGCTATAGAGCATTTACTGACAATGGTAACTACCGCACAATGCTGTTAATTGACTTTGGAGCACAGCTGGTGTAACTTTGTAACTTTCTGCCTGTCAACAACCGTGACTGGTAAACTGTCTACTGTAATGACTTACTTCTTCGCCTTTCTCTCTCATCACAAGTCGCGCATCAGTGAGTTCTTGTTCAATCATGGAGGAGACATTTTGCCAGTCTGGAATACTTAACGGACTAACATTTATTATTGTGCCCAAAAAACTAGCTTACATTCAAGTTTACATTCAAAATGCGAGCCAAAATATCCCTTTAGTTTATTCTGCCACTTCCTTGTTTGAATAATTTGGGTGTGTCAGGCTGGCATCTGATGTCACTGCCTCGCTTGACTCATGCTGTAAGTAAAAACAAGCTGCAATTGACATGATGGAGAGAACGGCTTCGCTGGACATCTTTTTAACCAGGATATTAGAGATATGGTGTGCCCGCAACACAGAATACAACACTGCCAGTCAGATTTTTGATACAGAATGTAGTGAGTGCTGAGCCACAATGCTTGTGCCAAAATTTTGACCCGTGAAGTCGGAAGAACACCTGACATTGCGAACATTAGTGAACACAAAATTAATGTCCTCTACAATATATTTTTCTTAAATTCATGGGCGGATATTCAGAAGGGTGCGAATGGCACAACAATGTTGTGCCATACGCAACTCACTAATCTTATGAGTGCGATATGCAAATGGGATTGCCTGGCACAAATCCCAATGTGCCGGAGCTCATCAGTAATGTATGCAGCACAGGTGGGGGGGGGCATGCCCATGCATACTCCGCACATCATGATATTCAGCCTGGGATGTGCTGAGTCCACGCATGCACAACCCCTACTTGTGCTGCACACAGGTGAGCCAAAAAAAAAGAACAACGGCTGGCCACCCACAGGTGAGCTGCTGTATTGCAGGGCTCAACACGGCAGCTGCCACGTGTGGGTGGCTACCCAAGCTCCAGTTGCACCTTTGTGGCAGCTCCCTCCATGCCCGATCGTGGGCATAGGTAGAATATATTAACCGTCCAATATCCCTGATGGTCTAGTGGACCGCTTCACACCTGATCGTGGGCATATGTATAAAATGTAAGGTCCAATATCCCTGATGGTCCAGTGGACCGCTTGCAGCCCGATCATGGGCTTCAGTATAAAAATACATGTCCAATATCCCTGGTGGTCCAGTGGACCGCTCGCAGCCGATCACGGGCTTTAGTATAACATTAATGGCACAGAAACCCAACCCTGGTGGTTTAGGTACTCCCTCCCACCCCCACCCAGCTGCCCCAATGCCCCGCTCCCCCCGGTCAGTGGCAGGTGGCAGCTCCCACCCGCTTGCTGCCCGTCACATACCGACTGACACCATACGGTAGGGCTGTACGCCCATTGGTCCACAACGTGAGCCAATGGGCATGCAGCCCATACCGTACTACACAATCCAGATTTGTGAATGCTAATGCTGTGGACCAATGGGTGTACAGCCCTACCATACGGTGTCAGTCAGCTGGCGGTGGGGCAACAAGTGGGTAGGAGCTGCCGCCCAGCGTGACCGGAGGGGGAGCGGGGGGGGCCCAGTGGGCGGGTGGGGAGGGTGTACCACTCAGACCACCAGGTTGGGTTTCTGTGCCATTAATGTTATACTAAAGCCCGTGATCGGGCTGCGAGCGGTCCACTGGACCACCAGGGATATTGGACATGTATTTTTATATGTAAGCCCGTGATCGGGCTGCAAGCCGTCCACTGGACCACCAGGGATATTGGACATGTATTTGTACACTTAATCCTGCGATTGGACTGCAAGTAGTCCACTGGACCACCAGGGATATAGGATGTTTTTTATTTTTACATATGCCCGCGATCGGGCAGTGGGGCACATTGCCACGCTGAGCAGAGGGTGCCAGTCGCAAGTCGCCAGGGATCAGCACACCTGCATGCAAATGGGGCCATAATGACATGCAAATGGCCCCATTTGCACCTTGCATGCATTATGGCCCCATTTGCATGTGCACTTTTGAATATCGCGGTTGTTGTGCCTAGCGCAACGGAACTTGCGCTAGCCTATCCCCCTGCTCCACTCTGGCCACTGGCACTGGCGCAGTGCCACTGCACCATGTGCGTTGCGGGTGGCCAGAGTATGATATTCAACTATGCTGTGCCATGGCACAGCTCCGTTGAATATTGCCCAGTCAACGCCCCTGCGCAGCCAAGTTGCGCTGTGCCCAGGCTTGCGCCACAGCCTGGCTCACTCTGAATATCCGGGCCATGGGGTTCTGTCACGTTTTGTTATACTTAAAGTAAATAATCAGAAAAATAAACAAAACAAACCACAAATCTAGCAGCACGTGGCCCTCTAGAACAATTTGTGAGCAATGTGGATTTAAAAAGCTTGGCTTTGAGGTGTATTTTAAAAGCTTTTTTTTCTCAGTCAAGCACAGACAGACTTCTCTCCTCTGTCTTCAGAAGACTGCACTGAAAACAGCCTCCTCATGGCATATAGCTTGTTTCAGCAACATGTGACCTCCAATCCCATAGTACATTAAAAACTTTGCCTCTGTACCAAACTTCGCCGGCAAAGTTACCAACTTCACATTTAGTGAAGTTATCAGTTTACTGTGAATATGGACTTTGCAAGGCGATTAACTTCACGAAATGAGATGAATTCACAAACAAATTTGCAAAGTGAAGTTTTCCAACTTTGCACATAACTAACCATGAATACAAAAAAAAGAAAACAAAGTGAACTGAAGGAAGAACTGGCCTATGACTATAAAGAAAGGATATTTTTAATTAATAAGTTCATAGTTCCACCACTAGCAACTCTGCAGGCAACACTCTATGAAGCTTTTTCCTCCCATTTGCTATGGGGGAGCTGGTTAAACCCTATAAAAAGATACCATACTTATAGGCCTATAGAAGAAGGTGGACTGGGAATGATTAACCCATTGTTGTTTTTTTCTTTAGAATTTATTTGAAATATTATCCCAATTCTGAAAGATATTCCTTAAGCACGGTCTGAGTTACTGTTTGAATGCTGTGGTCTCATCATAGTTCAGTGGTCACATGGATCACTAAGGATACAGAGACTGCCTTCCTATATTTGCAATTGTTTTATAACAAATCAACCGTGGTATCTTACTAAGGCACAGGTTGATTTGTTTACTAGGAAACAAATATTCCTTAGCAAAGTCACAGTGCTTTTCCGAGTCTCCAGTATTTCCTTGTAGAATGAGGATACCAGAAAAAAAAACAGTAATACAGACCTTAAAAAAAACAGTAATTCCTCCAAAAATGTGGGACATTTTATGGACTTGTTTAATAGTAAATGGAGTCCACAGTGAAGAAAGGAGGGTTACTAGTGGGGTACCACAGGGTTCAGTACTGAGGCCGGTCCTTTCTAATGTCTTTATAAGTGACATTGAAGAGGGACTGGAAGGGAAAGTATGTCTCTTTGCAGATGACACAAAGATCTGCAACAGGGTTGATACGCAAGGTAGGGTGGAAAGGATGAAAAGGGACTTGGTAAGGTTGGAGGAATGGTCAAATGTATGGCAGCTTAGACTCAGTGTAAAGAAATGCAAAGTAATGCACCTGGGAAACAGAAACCCAAGAGAAGAGTGGTGAGATACTGACAACAACAAAAATGGAAAGGGACCTGGGTCTAGTCATATCAGATGAACTAAAGGTGGGCCAGTAATGTAAGAAGGCAGTAAGGAGGGCTGGGGGGATACTGGGATGCATAGGGAGAGGCATCACCAGTAGAAAACAAGAAGGTTTTGGTCCTCTATACAGACAGTTGGTAAGACTACATCTAGAGTACTGAGTACAGTTTTGGAGATCCCATCTCCACAAAGACATAGACAGGGTGGAGGCTGTCCAGAAGAGGGCAACCAAAATGATGCAGGGTCTACATCAGAAGACATATGAGGAAAGACTAAAGGAACTAAAGACGTATAGCCTCCAGGAAAGGAGGGAGAGGGGGGACATGATAGAAACTCACATACCTCAAAGGAAT
This sequence comes from Neoceratodus forsteri, assembly GCA_016271365.2. Lineage (NCBI taxonomy): Eukaryota > Metazoa > Chordata > Ceratodontiformes > Ceratodontidae > Neoceratodus > Neoceratodus forsteri. The sequence goes on along the minus strand of CM028131.1, from coordinate 253,201,721 downwards.
CAACAAAGTCCAAGAGGGTAGCATCTTTGAGAAAAAGAGAGGTGCAAAAACAAGGGGGCACAATTTGAAGATCGAGGGAGGATGGCTCAGAGGTAATGTGAGGAAGTATTTCTTCACAGAGAGGGTTGTGGATACATGGAACAGCCTTCCTGAGGAGGTCGTAGAGTCAGAAACAGTGGGGGATTTCAAAAATGCATGGGACAGACATAAGGCAATTCTAATGGGGGACAGGAAGAAGTAAGCTGTTGGTTAACTAGGATCTGCAGCTTATCCGTTAGGTAGGGAAATGGGCAGACTAGGTGGGCCAAGCAGTCCTTATCTGCCGTCAAATTCTATGTTTCTATGTTGTTTCCCCTAAAAACTTAATGTGTGAGACAATCATAAACACAGGAACATTCAGAAATAGATGTGTTTACATCCTACTTGTGGACAAGAATCCGAAATGATGCACCATTTATGTTTTGACTGCAGTTTTCTTAAATCCTTTTGGAGTTCATAAGTCCAGAAATGGGAGAAAGCTACGCTTAGTACAACAACAGATGATGAACTGAGTTTTGGTATCACTGGGCACAGCTGGGGGAAATGGCTTAAGTGGACTTTATGTGTACTCTTTGGCTATATAAAATGAGAAATCTAGCAAGCACACTGCCAGTGGGTATTACACCAAAAGGATTGTATGTAGCAGAAATTGACACAGAAAGTTACTCATAAAATAAGAATGGTATATCAGTATGAATTTGATCAATATTCTAGACAGCAATTTCAAAAGTTTTGGAGGGGTGTACACTGGCTGTAAATAGTCTGAGCAGGCCTGGATAGTCCATTGTTGTAAGGACTGAGGGGTTTCTTTAACAGACAGGTAGTTTTCTATTATTTATGTAAATATGTATTGATATTTGGTTTGGTTTTTTAGGTATGGTGTTGGTTAAGATTTGATATGTACAGTATGTTTGATTGCTGTTGGGTATTTTAATAGAAATTCTTCTATTCTTGTGAAAAGTGCCTTTTGTTCATTTACTTCTACCAGGACACCCACCAAGATTACACCAGAGATGGGCAGAAGAGACCTTGGTTTAACAACTCATCCGAAGGTCGGCACACCCTAACAGTACAGAATTCCCCTAATACTGCACTCAGGTGCCAGCGATGATCATATGAGCCCAGTCCTGGCATGGATAGCACTTTTAGACACACATCAACTACACCTTCCGACTACACCTCTAGTCAAGGTGTGCACATTTTGTAGATGTACATTAGCTACACCTTCTGACTACATCTCTTGTCAAGGTATGCACATTTTGTAGATGTATATTAGCTACATCTTCTGACTACGCCTCTAGTCAAGGTGTGCACATTTTGTAGATGTACATTAGCATTGTGTCAGTGTCAGTGTCAGTGTCTCAGTAGGTAGCACACTCGCCTCTGAGGCTGGGAGATCGAAAGGCTGTGGGTTCAGTTCCCACATCTGGCACTTGGGTTAATATCCCAGTACTGACACTGTAGTGCAGCATGAGAGGGGTGCTGCACTTCTGAGGTGCTGTCTTTTGGATGAGACATTAAACCGAGGTCCCATCTGCCTGGATTGGTGGTAGTTCAGGTGGATGTTAAAGATCCCATGGCACTTATCGAAAAGAGTAGGGGACAGTTTTATTGAAAACAAAAATTGTACAGACAAAACCAACATAAGGTACATTGATGATATGTGTGCAAGAAAAACCAAAATACACATGAGGTATAACAAAGGCAAGAGAAAAAAAGGGGGGAGAAGGGAGAAAAAAAGACACTGCATGAGTCCTTCAAGTCACAGCTGAATCTGTGTTTGTGATCCATGGAAGGACCACCCACAGAGCCAACAGAGTCGATGCTGAACACAAAGTCCTTTCACGTTCGTAGACTTTCTTCAAGTCCGCCACTATCTTCCTCTCTAGTTCAGAATAAGAACAAGTCTTTTGCTGTAATGTAAACAAACATCTTGCCATCCAAATGTTCCATTTAATCACAAGAAATACAAGGTTTAAAATGTCCCTATGCCACAGAGACCAGTGAGAGGAAAAAACACCATACATAACATTTTGATATGTGACTGAGGAAAATATAGGAACAGCCCAGGAATGTGCCAGGAAAGTCCACCAATTTTGAATATATGAGCAGTCAAAAAACAAATGTGGTATAGTCTCCAGTGCATTAATACAGTGAGGTCTAGAACAGAAATGATCCTGAGATTGCTTGTGTTTATGGTTGGCTTTCACATTTATCCTTTCATGACATGATAACCAGTGAAAGTCCCACATGAGGGCTGGGATCCTAGAATATCGCAACAAAACTAGAAGCGAAGGTAGGTGACTGGCTGGACATTTGATAAAAGGGGTTTGTACCATACAAACGGAGGATAAAAGCTTCTTATACAATGCCTTATGCATGTTCGTGATGAGAGTCTGAGGTGAAACTTTCCATTGTATACAAATTATGAATCGTATGGGGAGTATGGTGTTACAGAACAGTTTAGCGGGGATATGGAACAAGTTACCTCGACATATGACTGAAATTTCTGATCTGCGTATTTTTAAACTGGAATTGTATTCTTACTTAAATGTTTGTTGTAATTGTTTTTAGGTAAATGTGATTTTGTATTTTGTTTTATTTTGTATTGTCTGTCTATTGTAAATGCCACAGGTATCTGTTGTAAATGGGGATTTTCCCCAATCAGATTAACCTGTATAAAAATAAAATTTTAAACAAACAAACAAACAAACATTGTTTCAAACGTAGAAACAGGTGCTTAACATACAGCGGGATGCCCTCAATTTGTCGCAACACTCCTAAAGAATCATGTTCCCACAAGTGAAACCAATACCTACAAGAGTCATAAAACCATGCTTCCCACACTCTCTGGGTGTTAACCAGTAAAGGCCGCAAGTTGGCCGAGAGAAAAATACTAGAAAAGAATAGCAACGGATTGATCATCTGGACACCGCCTTCAGAGGTAGGTAGGTAAGTGACATTCCTCTTAATCGGATTCAACCGACTGCCCCAGAGGGCTTGAAAAAATAAGCTGAAAAACGTAGTTTCCAGTTGCTTCAGGATTGGGAACACGTAACTTAAATACAGGAACAGAGGGAGGAGATAAGTTTTAATCAGAAAAACATGCTTCTTCTTCCCGAGCTGTCCCCTATTCCAAGAGGCCACCATGACTCATCCCTGCTTCAATTTATCATCCCAGTTAAAGGAATCAGAATCACGTATCCCGAAATATATACCAAGTATACGAATTGGGATTTCTACCACACTTAAAGAACCAATATTATCTGAAGAGATCACTGAGGAACCAAGCCGTATCCCCAAACTCTTGCCAAAGTTTAGACTTGCTCCAGATAATTCACCGAAGAAGGAACATTCCTGAAGAGAGACAAGCACCGAGGCCTTGTCAGCTACAAGGAAACACATATCATCAGCATATGCAATCGCTGTAAACAGTGATTGCACAGCCGAACACGAGATGGCACAGATCTGAGGGTGGGCATTAAGACAGCGAAGCAACACATCCAGAAAAAAAACATATAATATAGGGCTCAATGGGCAGTCTTGGTGAACTCCCTGTTTCACCGGGATCATCGGGTCTACCCAACCATTAATCAGCGGAACGACAGTAGCCGTCCTATAAAATGTCTGAGCCCAACGGATCATCTTATCTGGAACATGCAGAAGATGCAGTGCATTCCATAAAAAATCATGGTTAACTGAGTCGAAAGCAGCCTTTTGGTTGACCGAGACAATAAGTCCCGAAGCGGAATCCGAAAACCCATGGGAAAATAATTCGTGGAGGAGAATTAGGTGATCAGAAATTCTTCTGTTCGGTATGGAACAGTATTGGGCTGGGTGAATAACTGTTTCTGCGATCCCAAGCAAACGTTTTGCGATGAGTTTCATCAATATCTTAAAATCAGTGTTCAACATACAGAGGGGGTGCCAGTTTTCAAGAGAGTGAATGTCACCTTTCCGTTTGTATACATAAATCAAGGTGCCCTTCGTAAACTCCAAAGGGATAAATTCAGTGGCAAGCAGGGAGGCAAACACAGAGGTTAATTCCGAGAGGAGGTAAACCCCCAGAAATTTGTACAAGGCAGGAGGAAGGCCGTCTGGACCAGGAGTCCATCGTAGGGGCAAGGAAGAGATGGCTAACTGAATCTCCCTTTCCGTGAAGGGTAGACATGCAGTTAATGCACTTTGCAATGAAGGGGAAGGAACATCAAGAGCACCGAACAAGATTCCCAGGTCAACCAACATGGTAGGAAGAGGGGAAAACAAAGCAGTCGTATGGTCTGTGACTATCTGGCATATGTCCGAACGTGAAGTACAAAGATCCCCATTCCAGTTAGAAAGACATAACATAGATTTATGGGCAATCTGGTGATAGTTAGATTCAAATGGGCAAATGACTTCCCGTGTGCCTTTTACAGTGTAGCTATGTTGGTGATACAGTTCTTGCGACTGTCTAGACTGGAAATTCAACATATCCCTCTGCACTAATTGTATCTGCTACGAAAGATCTTGTCCTGTCAAATGTTCAAGTGACAACAAAGACTGGAAATGAGCCCTGTTCTGTAAATATTCAAGATAATCAATCCTGCACTTTTTACGGCTATAATTTTTCAACAAACCAGTAAGATCATGTTTCATGTCCATCCACCATTGAATTGGATCATCATACATGGGATACACAGACTTACAATCATAGATAAATGACAAAAGTGTTTGCTGAAACAATGGTACCTGCAAAAAGGATATATTGAATTTCCATAAACCCGGCCCTTTACTGAAACAGGCAGGAGATCCAAAACCAACAGAGAGTAGCTTATGGTCAGAAAAGGCTACCGCCTGTACTACAGCCGAATTGACCTCTAATGTACGTGACACAAAAACAAAATCTATGCGGGTAGCCAACCTACCCTTTTGAAATGTAGGAGTATGTTGTTTTGTGAATGACAAGTAAGTATCCGTCAAACGAGCAGTAAAGATCATGCGTCCCAACACAAGTGAGTCACAATATAATTTTTTGGTAGTAGCAAAAGAACTCTTATCCTGAAGGCTAAGACCACAGTTAAAATCACCAGAGAACAAAATCTGGAAGGAAGAATGTAAATAAGGGCGTATTAAATCAAAAAGAGCTATATGCTCGGTCTTAATTTGGGGGGCATATATATTCACCACCCGATACGGGCTTTTCCCAATCAAAAAGTCCAAAACGAGAGCTCTACCAGGGGCCAAATCAAACAGCTTCAAAAGTCTGAACTCCGGGACATTAATTAAAATACCAAGACCTAAGCAGGAGTCTTGGCCTATAGACCAAAAAGAAGGACCCAGAAGCCAATCTCGTTGTGCCAGTCGGATCTCCTGCACAGTATGGACTCTCGTATCCTGTAACAAAAATATCCCTAATGGCAAGAGCCTCAAAAAGGAAAACACCAGCCATCTTTTGTCCAGACATTTCAAACTATTCACATTAACAGTATGACAGGCAAATTGTGACATAGTAGCTTAAAGATTAGGTAAATAGCTTCATTAAGTCTTCCGCTTCCCAGCCACCTTAGCCCCTTTCAACCTGACTTTGGCCTTTCACTTTTGTGAAAGGCCAGTGCCCAACTGAATTTCTGAATCAGTGAGACCATCAGGAGGAAGAAGCTATAGAGGAAGAGTCAGACTATCCCACCATCATCGATATCGTCTGAAGCACCTCAAAGGCGATCGATAACGCATCGGCGTTGTGGCGCGAGGCTTTGGAGAGGATGGTAGGGTGCGGGATCCAGACCTCAATGACCTGCGACACATTATTTTAGTAGGTTCCCGAGGTGGAGGCATGACACTAGGGCCAGGACCCTGCAGCGTGTCTTCTTGTACCACGGCACAGTCGGAAACAGGAGTCACCCCAGGGGGCTGAGCACTGGTGGCGGACTTAGGTACAGTACCACAGGAGGCCTCCGGGACTAAATCCTTCGGGGAAGGGGGAGCTGCTACATTGGAGGGGCACCCAAGGTGCTGCGAAGGTGAGCCTTTTGAGCTTGTGTAATCACAAAATGTTGGTCAACACCTCCGTCATGTGTTACCTTAGTATGCACTGCCCATGGACACGATTGAAACGTGTGTCCTAGCTCCTCACAAAGATTGTACCTACAGTCATTCAGACAGTGCATACCCACATGTCCCATTTCACCACAGTTATTGCATTTAATCTTGTCACACACACTGCTCAGGTGCGAGGGATCACCGCATCTGTCACACGCCTTGGGTTGGCCCGGGTAAAACAGGACCCCTCTATCCCGACCAAGAAAAAAAGAATTAGGCAAATGCACAGGGCCAGACTCAGAAGCATTCAACATTACTTTAAATTTCCAGCCCCCCGTCCAGATATTCTCAGAGTCCAAGATGGCCTCCGGCTGACCCTGAATTTTGCAACGCTGATTCAGCCAATAAACAATATCAGAGACATCTACTCCCTCATTATAAAACATAACATTAACTATCTTAAAGGTCGGTTTAGAGAGGGGTATAGCCTGAAAGGGGGTCCAAAGAGCAGTATTACACAAAGCATGATATTTTGACCAAAAACGTTCAAGTCCACGAGACGTCTGAAAACTAATGTCAAATATTGATTCACCTGACACATGTATCAAGGCATATATTTCATGAGCAAAAAACTTCAGGGAGTCTTTCAAAAGTGTCCTGGCCACATACACACGGTCGAGGGGGTCCAGCAGCCCACCTCGGTAAGAAAGCCTGACTGCATTGTGACGTTTGGCTGCCAGAACTGGAAATTTAAACAAGGAAGAAAAGGGCCGAGTTGGCCCAGTCCGCACAGAAGATGGTCGAACATTGACAGAGGCACTATTAGTCGGTGGGTCCAGACCAGACAAAGACTGATTGGCAGGGACCTGATTAAGGTCCAAGATAGGGTTCTGGGTTAAATGTAGCTCCATAGGGAGATCCAAGGGATCTGGAGTACCCATAGAATTCTGTTCTCCCCCTCTCAAGTCCAGAACATCCACAGGGCGAGGGGATCGTATGGGAGACTGCCCTGAGACCCACGAACCTGCCGAGGGGTCTTGCACCCAGCCAGCTGCCCTAAGCGCCGCATCCACGGACCATGTGGGGCGATAGTGGGGTTCACTGTACCGGGAGATGACTGTGAGGGGGCTACAGCAGCTACTAACCCAAGGGATGAGCCAACTTCCACAAAAGTACTTACTAAACCTGTTGCACCCTCGGCTGCATAGGAAGTTCCAGGGACATCCCCACCAGGCATCTCTGAAATCGCTACGGCAGTCTCCACAAGCAAATCCACAGAACCCATCTCAGCAACACCAGGAGGAACAATACTCTCACCCTCCAACTTGACACGGTGAAGTTCCTGCTGTAGCTTCAGTTTTGTGGTCGTGTAGCGGCGTTCCGCCGCTAACAAGCGGTCTTGTAGCACACGCTCTTCCGGACTCAAAGGTTCCGAGTCCGAGGAAGTGTGCTCCTCCTGTGGTCCCCCATCACACTCAGGAGATTCAGGTCTAGCGGCTTGCTGGCAAGCGTTATCCACAACTGCAGGCGTTTCCTCAATACAAACAGCAGGCACAGCACAAACAGGTACTTCATTCTGACAATCCATCAAGGTCTCTCCATTATCAGAGACAGGAGTTGAGACCAGGTCTCCTGCCCCTACAGCTCCATCTGCAGCAGGCAACAGAGCGTCCTCCATCTTGGACAGGGATTCCCCTCTGACAGAGTAGGGGTAACTTTATTAGAATATACACATTCAGAGAATACACAGTAACATAAGAAAAAAAAAGAAAGAAACAGCAAACTTCAACAATCCTGAAACAATAGGAAAAGACATAAGAACAAAACAATTTACAACATACCCCCATACTTGCATATTCCCATTCTCCACAGTTTAACAAATCAAGCACAAAAAGACTGGTTTTCAAAAGAAACAAGAAAAATAGAAAGAAAAACACAAGCCATAAAATACCGCATACATAATTATGTACACCCGTTTCCACCCCTTGGAAAAAAAAACACTCTCAAAACTATATACATCCCACTTTATATATATATTATTATTTTTTTCCTGATTTATATTTAATAAAGTGCAGAAATCCCCTCCACCAGAATCGTACTTTACCAGAATTATATAATTGACATTCTTCGGTATAAATTCTGTTCAGTACATTAGTAACATAAACTCTAAACCCCTCCAAAGAGGGACGTTTCTGATATAACACCCATTGGCATCTAGTTTGCCATAAACAAAAACGCAGACTAGCCAAGAATAAATGTAAAGTGTTTTTTCTCGAAGCTACTCAGATGAGGGGGAAAATTCCCAATCACCAAGATATCATAATTGATCTTAGCCAACAGAGAAAAATCCCAAACCTGAGCTAAAAAGCACCATAATTTAGTGGGAAAAGAGCATTGCAGAAAAAAGTGCTCCATCGTCTCTTCTAAATTTATACATTCTGGATAGGGACAAAATCTTTCCTCAATTGCTTTATGTTTGGCCGTACCCCTCACATTCAATTTCCCATACATTATGAGCCATAAATTTTCCCACATATAAGGGGGAAGTCTTTTATTATTCAGTTGTTCTAACACATTTCTTGTGTTATCACTTGAGCAATTTTCAAAGTTTGGCTCTAAATGAAAAAATTGTACCATAATTTCGTTATACAAACCCTTAGATGAATATCTTAATATCAAATCTTTTGAAACTTTCCACCTATATAATTTTTGGGCTGCTGGTTTAAAATACACCGGTACCCTCAATCTCAGAGACCATTTAGGTGCCTGAGGTCTCCACATACTGAGATATGACTGAAACAGATTCTTAAAGGCTACACTATCTACCTGTGTAGAAGAACCCAAGCCCTTTTTTAAAGAAAAGGAAAAGAATAGGGTAAAACAAAACACCACTGGGTCCACCATCCCTAAACCCCCTTGTTTTCTTTCTAAATAAGTACAGCCTCTCTTTACCGGGTTCAATCTATTTCCCCATAGCAACTGAAAACAGATGCTATATAGTTTTGTTTCGAACGGCACAGGCAACGGGAAAATTACGCCATATACTGTAATCTTGGAAGAATAAATCGCTTTAGAATCTGAATTCGTTTCATTTTGAAAACTTAAACCTTTTCCAAATTAACACTTTCTGTGCTATTGAGTCTAGAACCCCTGACCAATTAACCAACGGACAATTCTGATTTGTAAACTCCACCCCTAAAATTTTTAAAGGTTTTAGTGAAAACTCTACAGACTTAAAGAAAAACAATTCTCTCTGATAGTTACCTAACAATAACCCTTTGGATTTATGAACATTCAGTTTAGCATTGGCTACACTTGCATAGGCAGAAAAGATTGAGTAAAAAGCTGAGAATTCAATATGGTTGGGAAAAAAAAGGCAAATATCATCTGCATATGCTTGGATGATACAGGGACTTGATGCCCCTGGCACCACTATCCCCTGCCACAAGGGGGGGCGCAGACCGTCCTTATCAAGGGTTCTAATGAGAAATTATACAAAAGAGGGCTTAATGGACACCCTGCTGAACTCCACATTTAATGTAAAAACCCTCCCCCAAACCTCCATTTAAAACCGGGAAAACTTTTGCATTGTTATATAAACCTCGTATTAGTGTTATAATATTCTGAGGAATACCAAACCAATCCAAAGTGGCAAATAAAAATCCCTGATCCACCCTATCAAATGCTTTCTCCAAGTCTAATGACACAATCACCCCTGACCGTCCCTCAATCTGGACTTGTTCAATAATATCTCTGATCAAACATAAAACTGAGTGAATTCTTCTGTTCGGAATCCCACAATGCTGAATAGGCAGGAACAACTCCTCTACTACCCCTTTAAGTCTATTATTTATCAAAGTAGCCAAAATTTTGTAATCTGAGTTTAACAGAGTTAAAGGCCTCCAATTTTTGAAATCCCCTCTATCGCCTGCTTTAAAAATATATGTCTGACGTCCTTCCGAAAAGGAATTCAGCACTACCCCTTCAGTAAGGAAAAAATTAAACACCAAAAAAAGACATTCCACTATTTCAGTCAGAAAAACTTTATAAAAACCATTCGATAACCCATCCAGTCCCGGAGCCACATTCAGTTTTAGAGCATTAATGACATCCTGGATTTCAGCATTCGAAAAAGGCTGTTCTAATTTACCCCCGCCTACCTTGTCCCTTTTTTCCTCAAAAACTCTGCCTAGAAACTGGCTGATCTGAAAAGACAATGGAGCAACTTTAGGCTCTAAATCCCTAAAATGCTGCCTAATAATTTCCCCTAATGCACTGATGGAACAAACTTTAGTGTCTCCTTGATATAAGAATTCTAATGCTCCCTGATCCTTAGTCGTTTTACATAACTCAAATGGGTCCCCAAATACAGACTTTCTTAAATGATTCTGGACTAGGGCTTGAAGCGTTTTTGATCTGTCATACTGTAGATTCCTCATTTGATCTTTAATTTCAGCTATTTGAGCAGAAAAATTGCCTCTAGAGGAATTGGCCCATGTCAAAACTTTTTGAAGCTGTTTTCTGAGTTTACGATATTCAAAGAAAACTGAGTTCTTCTTCCGGATCCCATATTTTTTAAACCAACATATACAATCGTCTTTCGTTTCTTGCCACCATACCCCTAAATCTTGATACAAAAAGACAACTGACAACCTAGCTTCCAGAATACAACGAATGGAATTGGTTACCACTTTCTCATGTAGAATCGAGGCATTTAATTTCCACATAGTTTTATGTTTGAAAAACACTGATGTGCACCAACCTAATAACCACTAAAGCATGATCAGAGAATTCCATAGGAATAATCTGTGGACTATGTCAGGGATTCTTTTAGAAATAAACAAATAATCAATCAAAAAGCTTTTCCCCTTTGTAAAAAAGGTACCTGTTAAGCTACAATCCCTAGTATTAATACAATTCACTAAATCCGTTGTTTTTATAATATTAGCTAGACACACAGAGTCACAATAAATATTCTTTCCAGAATCCTGCCTATCCACACCATTGTTCCCACTTAAATTACAATTAAAGTCCCCCCCCAGAAAACAGGGATTGTTGTAATCAAAAAAGGCCGAATGTCAGTAAAACACTTAACCCTACCGCTTTAGATTGAGGGACCATAAATATTAATTAATCTAATTCTACTCTCATACCAGCACCCTTCTATAATTAATATTCTACCGGACAAACCTCAATTAACTTGTGTAGTTTAAAATTAAAAGTGTTGAAAAGAATCCCCACCCCATCAGCCCTCTCCTCCCCAAAGGACCAAAAAGAAGGTCCCCACGGCCAATCTTTTAAAAAGAAACAACTTGATTGCTAGCAAACATCCATGTTTCTTGTAAAAAACAAATGGATATTCGTAAATCAAATATCAATTGAAAAACCGCTTGTCTTTTCTGAGATTTCAGAAGACTATGGGTATTAAAGGTAGCCCATGTAAAATCCATCTGCCTAGCCTAACAGAAAAACAGACCCACTACTATACATTCATTTTTTCCTTCTCTTCTTCTTTTTCCCTTTATAATCATCCTTCTGTACTCTCCCTCCCTCCCTCCTGTACCGAAACTTGGGAATCAGTATCTCCGATATCCATTTCTGAATCACCCCATGACAGCTCAGCAAAAGGATTTTTCGATTCAATACTTTCGGGTTCCAGAGGCAAAAGATTTCTGGATGTTCTACTTGACCTCCTTAATGATAAAGGGGCAACCGGGGGTTGTAATCCATTACCACTTGGCCTACTCTTTCCCTCTGAATTTTCAGCATAACATACAGGTTGAAATAAATTCGGAACTACCTTACCTATTTCCTGATTATGATCCACAGTATCAGCCACCTCTATTGCTTCCTTCAATTTGACTACATTCTGGGGGATAACCAGGTTTTTAACCACTGGGGTCACCTTTTGCTGAGACGCACCAGCCTCTTGTGCTTGTTGAATTAGCAAATCAGAATCTCCACAAGACTGTTTATTTTGGGCATGGGGACAATCTTTAAAAGCATGATTCAGTTCTTCACATAAATCACATTTCAAAGCATTTGAACAAAATAAAGTGACATGGCCTACTTCACCACAATTGTCGCACTTAGGCTGATCACAAGCACTAGATAAATGTGTTCTAGACCCGCACCTGTAGCAGGCCCTGGGCTGTCCACTATAGAAACAGACCCCCTATCTCTCCCTAACAAAATGAGTTAGGGATATGTTCTACTGCCAGTGATTGTCTTAGTTTTACCTTAAACTTCACCCCCCGTCCAAAACAATTCTGAATCTAATATTGGATCGGGTTCACTCAACACTGCATTTCTGGGATAACCAAAACTTTATATCCTCTACATGAACCCCTCATTCCTAAACATTACTGTCACAAACTTAATTAAAGGTTTAGATAATGGAATAACAAAAAGGGTCCATAAAGGGAAAATTTTACTTGGTTATATCTTTCCCAAAAGAGGTCAAGTAGGGCTGGGGAACAAGCTAATATCAAAGTTGTCCTCCCTGAAATGTTAATAAATGCGCAACGTCTCTGGGGAAACTTTAAAGAATCTTTAATCAAGGTTCACCAACATAAAACCTATTTGGTTTTCCTTTAAACCCCTTTTATATCTAATTCTTACAGCATTTCTCCTTGGGGCAGCTTCTCTTACTTTTGACTAAATAAGCTAGACAATAGGGGTTTTTCAGGCTTAGCTCCATACTCCTCTGCATGCTCAGAATTATCTGGATTAGGCCTCACTTCATTAGCACCAAGCACAGTATCATTTGATGTACAACCTCAGAAAAAGCTTCTCTTTCTGTAAAGCAACATTATTAACAAATGCATGAGACCGTCTCCCCCCACCCAGGTTTCCATTCAGGGTAGCAGACTGCAAACCCAAGAATCATTCCAAGCAGAGCCTGGTGTCCAAACCCCATGATCCAACTGCTTCCACCCTGCTGCTGATAAGGCCACCTGTGGGGACCAAGACTTATCATGTTCACCCAGCAAATCAGTACTCCCAGCAAAGACAGTTTTAGGAGAATCCATATCCCTTGTTTGAGGCACATGAAATGATTTCTTTCCAGGATGGGGATTGAAACTAAACTCAGTCACTCCTTCTTGCACTCCACTTTCTTTTTGATACACTACTGGGGAAGCCTTGGAATCCGGAACAACCTTAGGGTTAAAAGCAAAGCCTGAATCATGGAAATGGGTATAGTAGAAATCAGTAATTTTTGCAGAGTACCTTGGGCGGGAGATCAACAGTAGTGCCATTACCCCTCGCTCCTGCCTCTCACCAATCGCTTACTGGAAATCCCGCTCTCTCCTTCTCTGGATTGATCCTCCGACCGCCAGTTGAATTAAAAGGCTCTTGCTGCTCCTTCTGCAACATTTTCCTCACCATCTCCGCCAAACTCCGTATCTGTGCACCACGAACCGTCACTTCCACTTTGCCGGCTGACCGTCCTGCATCTGTTGCCGGTTTTAAAGGAGCCGCTTCCTTGACTTGCTCACCCGCCGATAAGGGATCCTCCGCTTCAGCAGCCTTAAAGGAACTCCCCGAGCTGTTGGAATCAGCTATCGCCTCCGATACCTCCTGCCGAGAAAACTCTCACACCCTGAAAACTGTACGTATCTTCTTGAAATGAACTTTCTTTTCGCTCCATCTTCTCAGCGCCTACCAGCGCCCTTCCCAACTCCTCCACCGACTGAGCCATGGGCTAACTCAGTCACTGCTCACCAACACCCATACTCCCCCCACCGGCTACTGAAACTAAGCAGCAGTAGGGGAATTTCCCCAGTGTCCTGGCCAAATATTTCCCTCATGCACTAAAAATACCACCAACAGCTTAATCTGGTTTAAAGTCAGTTGGCATTCATCTGTATCCCCCTCTCCCGGGTCGTGCCTGAAAATAGGCAGGATTTGTCTAGTGCACTTACCCGGTCAAAAAAACTAAATAAAATAAAAATAAAAATAAAATAAAGCTACATCTTCTGACTACACCTCTAATTAAGGTGTGCACATTTTTTAGATGTATATTAGCTACACCTCTAACCTACATGTCAAGTAGGATGCACCTGATTAGCATTTTATATAAACACACAGCAACTACACCTAAATTACACTGTAATTGCACTACTGTTGAACCTCAAATACACAACTCACACAGAGGTGCAGTTGAGGTGCACACCTCAAGGTATCTGGTGCCGAGGAGCAAACGTCATGTAAACCTAAGCAGCACATCAAATACACCTCATTTAGGTCAGGGGCAGGGGGATTTTTCATGTTAAGCAAAGAAACATCAGAAATGAAAACTGTGAATAGTGTTTTATTTTAATTTGTTTATGCAAGGAAGGGAATCATGAGATGAAAAAGTATTTTATTATTTTTTTAATAAATGGTAGTTTTACTTTTTAGGGCCTAGTTGAAGGTTTGTAGTGAGTAAAGAAATGGGCAACCATATTTGTGATGACAGTCTGGGACAGGTGAAGTGGCTTATGACTTAGGTATGTGATTTACCCACATTTTAAATCTCACTGCTTGAACTTGGGATTAACATGTGAGTTTTGGAACTTATTTAGCTAATTGGGAAGCAGGAAACTTCCAACCCATTTTATAATTAAAATGTATTACAGGGTGTGGTATATCAAGGAATATTGCCACACCTTGAGTGCACTGTGGTGCTATCCCATGATACACTACACCCTTCTATGTATTATTGCTGTTATTTAATAAATGTTTAATTTTTGTGTAAAAAATGGAAAAACATATTTTAAAATTGTTTTATAGTGATTTTAAAGGTGCAGAGGGACATTTTAACAAAGTAGTTCTTACCTTACTGTTAGTAGGTGGGGTTGTTGTAGTTGCTGGCATGGGCATCAGGGTCAAGGAAGACAAATATCTCCAAGGTCAGTAGAAAACTTGTTGGCAGGGACTACCTACAACTATATGCATCAACACCTCCACAGCAGAAAGCAGGTTTCAGTCAATCAAGTTTCAAGATTCATCCCCTTAACTGCATCATTTTGTACAATTGCTATGGTCTAATTTCATTCCACTTGAAAATTCTGAAACAATACTCATGCTAAAACACAGTATATACATTTAGCTTGCATTAAAGAGATTATTTTGAACAGCTATGGGATAGTACTGCATGGCACATCTGGTACAAAATAGTACAGACAAGGTTTTCTGATAAACTGACCATTTCTCCTTTGTTTCCAGGGATTCCAGGAGCTCCACGAAGGCATGGAAGTGATCTTCCCCTCCTGCCCCTTTTACCCTGTAAGACAAAATGCAGCATGGTAATTCTTATGTTATCTTTAAGGTGAAAGAAATGATGCCCTTTAGGGGAACCCATGGACTATGGCTGTATCTTGTGGGTAGAAATCCGAGTTCCCAAAATGCTATTTTAAAAGGAAAATGCATAACCCCAGTGTCCTGGCCAACACTTCCCTACAAAATTTACTATCAACCCATAGTTCAGTAATTAGAGTTACTCAGATATTCTGGCCAGTGTATGCTGCCAGATATAAATGGTTATTTATCCTAGAGATGTTAAAGTTCACTCTGGATAAAATTTACCAGATAACCACTGTCTAGTGAAATCAATCCAGAAACTTGGCCCTTCAGATAACCTGAAGACCATACCTAAGTAGAATACCATACCATACCATGGGTTGAATAAGAAAAGCCATTAGAAACCATTACCTTACACAGATTGTGGTTAACATGTGGAATAGGCTACCTAGTGAGACTGTAAAAGCTAGCACTCTTCAGGCTTGAGGGGGAAATGGCACTGAGGATTACATTGCATGAGTAGGGATAACATGTCAGTAGTGTCAGATGTGGTAGTCAATGTCGGGGATCAGTAGGTTGAACATTCACCTCTGGGTCAGAAGAGCAGAAGATCATAGGTTTCAGTCCCTCCCACACCAGAACTATGGGTGGACTCAGCACAGCAGCTCTAGGGGAATTCTGCACCGTTGAGGTGCCACCCTTCAGATGAGTTGTTAAATCAAAGTCCCTTCTGCCCATTTCTGGTGGCTGTCAGGTGAAGTTAAAAATCCCATGGCACTTTCTGTAAGACTAGAAGGATGTTCCTAGGTGTGCTGACCAACGTGCCCCCATGAATTTATTTATTCATTTGAAAATTGGTAACTGAGAAAGGCACACTGGACTAAGGCTCATTTCGAGGTGCAACCTAAGGGATGGTAACAGGGGAGGCAAATACGTAGCATGGATACAGTACACAGTTAATGCAATTACATAGCATTGACACAGTTCACAGTTACTCTACAGTAAGGTGATATACAATACATGATCTAAACCAGTAGTAAGTGCCTAATAGCAAACAGCAGAAATCACGCATAGCAGCCAATGCCTACATTTGGGTAAAGCCAAATGTAAAGGGGGCAGTCAGTCAGGTGGGGGGGGGAACAGGAGCAGGGGTAGGAAAGGAGTTTTAGTTGGTACTTGAGGGAAACAGGGGAGTTAGTGAAATGGAAGGAGGATGGGAGTAGTTTCCAAAGTGAAGGGAGCTGATAGGAAAAGGTTGATTGCCCACGCAGAGGAGCAGGTTAAGGAATGGCAAATGTGCGAGGATACCTGGAGAGGAGGGAGTAGGAGGCAGAGGGGATGGAGGAGAGGAGTGATGAGAGGTAAGAGGGAAAGGACCCAAACCTGTATTTGGATATGAATAAGGCACAGTGCCTCTGGGCATGTAAAGGTAGAGGAAGAATGGATAAGGAGGAGGAGTAGAGTGAGCAATGGTGGGTACGAGAGGGGAAGTTGGTAGCAAAACAACAGAAGGAGTGCAGAGGGTGTCCTGATGAGGGAGGTAGAGGGAGCAGAACTACAGACCACGTCTGCATTATCAAAGACTGGTGACAAATTCATAGTGGATCTGCAGAGATGGACAGTCTTTATTGTAGTGTACGGCACCAAGTTTAGGGTGGAACTTGGCATGAATGGTGCCAATGTGGGCAGAGAAATCAAGTTTGCTGTCTAGCCACACACTGAAATATTTGAATGAATGAATGAACCACTTCATGATAGGCACCATCCAAGGTGGAGAAGATAGCCAGAGTTGGGAGTCTGGCAAATTATTATTTTGTTTTTATTTTCTACTCTTTATTTGCCACACCGGTCATCAGCATTTTCAGCCCTGGTCAAGGTGCCCTCAGCTTCCACCTCCTGTATTGCTGGTGACTCCCCCAGTCACCTCTGGCTTGCCCCCCAGAAGGTGGGGTCACGGCACTGTTCCCCAACTGGCGCTGCAAAACTAGGACTAGTTTGGGGGAGCCCAGCTCAGGAGGCAACTTGAAGCCCAGGGCAGGGCTTCACATAGACAGACAAGCAGTGCTTTTGTGGTTTTCTGGGAGGTGGGGACATGCAATGATGTCCAGTGTCTGCCCTGCCTCCTGGATCAGACTGACACCAGTTGCGATGGCACTCCCGGCCTCCGCCAGGGGTCCCCAATGCACCGAGCGTGCACCCCCCTCCCCCCCCCCGGAGAAGGAGAGCTGTCCATGGGACACTCAATCCTTCTCCCCCAGCTGGCCCTCCAATGACCTGGGTCCGTTCCCAAACCTGGGTTACCAGTGTCGCAAGTGGAAATTCAACTGCTGTGCCAACAGGCCGGTGGTTATTCTGGCAAATTTTAAACAAGTGCATGTAAACCACTCCTCACAACCCACCTGAAAATGAGTTGTCACAGCTCAGATGCCTTTCTTAGTCAAAAATGTCAAATAAATAAAATAAAAACACTGCAGTTCATAAGCTTGGATGTTTATCCATACTCCCAAGTGGTTATAGACACTGACATGTGACAAGAAGGGCTAACAGGTTGATGCCTAAATCTCTTCTGTTATCAGAGTACTGTGTTACTATATGCATCATTTGGCATATTTAAACACTGCTGACATCAGTGCATATCACAATGACTCCCCAGTGAAGCCTTAAGCCCCCCATTGAATTCTGCACCCCCACCACCACAGCTGCTCAAGTAAAATCTTTGCTGTTCTCCTCACATCTGTTGATATCACATTAAGGTGCAAAGGGCCCCAAAGACAGAAAAAATAGATTTTTCAGGCCATTCAGCTCAGCTGTCATGTCACTAGACTACTGCTTCTCTTGAATGCTACTACAACCAAGGTAAGTACTGTATCATATTAAATTAGGCATCATACACTGAGGATGTGTGAAAAGAATGAGTACGTCCAACCCCCCATATCTCATTTTATATGACTGCTGGTTTCCACAATCCCCTATTCTCTACCATCTTTCCACTTAGTATATTTTACCCTACTAGTTGTCCTTTGCTTGCCATGTCAGTCTATCTGTCCAGCTCCTGGTATTGCCCTTTGCAAATGGCACCTTTTTTGAGCTGCAGCATCTGGATGTTTAAAGAAATCGAGGTAAAGAAAAGGAGATTTCCACAAATGATGGTAGTACATGGAAAAAAACATATTATGGCAGGTCATAATAAATGGTTTTCTGTGCATTATGATATGCATTGGTTAATATGGAGCTTCAAAGTGATCATATATTGGTTAATAAACTACCCAAACAACCAGAATGATAAAATAATGGATCATGGGTGCTGAGTTAGTTGAGGGGTGTATTTTCTTCACTGGGCTATGTGTAAGTGATTGGAGGAAGATGGAGGGGATCCTTGGTGTTGAGTGGGTTGGGGCAGGTTTTTTTTTACTGAATTTGTGAAAAGTGGCTTTACTAATGTAGTGCCACGTCACTAGTCAAATGGTGAAGTAACAGTTCACAAAGTTTTTCTGGAATCCAAAAATCTTCATAAAGTGAAAAGTTGGAGACATTACTGCAGCTTTGCAGATGAAGTAATACTTTGCTGCATGTCTAGCTGGGATTATGCCTTGTGGCTATTGTACATTTAGGTCTTATAAGCTCTGTGGTTATGCTCTTTCATGGTGATCTGGCCTATGTTTCTGTCATTAGCCAGGACCTCCTCTATTTGCCCTTTATTGGTCCCAAGGGGAACTCTCAATATAAACAACGCTTTCTGAGGGACCATGTTCTTACCTTCACACCAATCCAATTGTTTTTGACAAGCCATAGTATCAGCCATTGCTTTGGCATTGGGGACTGCAACCCTTTCTGCTTGGGCATGTGGCTCCATGTGGGGCCCAATGGGTAAACTGGAGATCCCACGGTGTCTCCAAAGATGTAACTTGGGAGCCACCTCCCAGTGAGCTACTATCCTTGCCTGCTGCCATGGATGCAGCTTGAAGAGTCTGGGTTCTGGTTTGGTTGGATAAAGGGGCTCAATACCAACAATAGAGCTATCTGCACAGTGCCTCCACCCAGAGTGACTTTTAAGTGGGTTTGATGGCAAGCTAGCACAAACCTCTTGGATATTGTACCTACCCACTGCTCCGACCAGTGGTCCCACACATGGATTAACATAAAACACTTTGATTTGCATTCAAAGATACAATTAGTGGTGAGTACCAATAACATGCTCATGGTAACACACTTACCAACAGGGTCTGGACTTCTGGACACACTCTGTGTGCCTGTAAAGAATGATTTTCAGCAACAACAATGCACCTGGTTGTTTTTGCAATAATCCAGCACTTATTAATAATATGCTCATGGACCAGGGTAATATTCAAACAATAAAACTGATTTATCTGGGGAAAATGAACAAGGGGAAGGGTATGTAAATCACAGTTAAATTTAAGGCAGTTATTTTGTTTGTGAATACACATTCAAATACCACATTTATCCCCCTGGGCTGTTCAGTTAATACCACTGGGCACCCAGTCAGTAGTTGCAGGCCTGAAGTGTTGCAGCTGGTTGGTCAGCATTGCTGCTGGTTGGGGCCCTTACACAAATAAAGATTATTGATCTATTTTCACTTGGCTGAAGCAACATAAACTGAAATTTTACCACTCAGAAAATTATAATCCCCAAGCCCGATGGCCTGCAAAACAGTATAAACAACAACTGGTGCTTAAAAGGCAAGTCAGATGGCACAAAATATTGTTAATTTATTGTTGCAGAGATGAGCCCTCTTTTTACTCAAAGAACCAGAACCTCAGGATCTGGGATGGTTGCCAGTCTGTTTCCCCTTGAAACTGGATTCAGCTCTCTGGTTCTTGGCTGCCAGCTGCAGCTTTCATCCTTAGGACCGGAATACTGGGGCCAGTGCTAACACGACTCACCCCCACTTCACGGCTTCTCCCCCAAGGATGGTTGCAACACAGGATGATCTTCATCACAGGAACTGACTCCCCAAACTGGTCTTCTAGCAGCTTTTGTTTCAAAGTCAGCTACAGCCTTTTAGAAAAATTGTTTGGCATCACAGATTTAAATTCTGACACAGTTTTAGGAAGTGTCAAGGCCGAGGTTGAAACAGGTCCCATTTACAAAGTAAATTTGGCTATATTCCAAAATCTCTGTTCAGGGCTAGTGTAGGCGAATCAGAATGCAATGTTTATGGAAGAAACCAGCCACACTTCAAAAAATTCATTATTTTGTCTTTTTTCTTTTATTTTCAAAGTGCAGATCCTCCTGGAGCCCAACATTTCACTTGTAGGGCTTTCTCAGGGGAGAGGATCTGTATGTAATCAATATTATATACGCTTTTTATACATGTATAGAACTCATATGTTATTTACTGTATTACACAATTTTAATAAAATGTCTGTTACCTTATTTCCCTTTTGGACTTTAAAAGTACACATGTGTATATATGCTGCTCACTCTTCTCTTGCCATATTCCAGATACTGGCACTGTCATTTACTCACAGACTATCCAAGGGGGAGGCACTGAAAAGGAGCTGGAAAATCCCAGCCTCCTCCCCACAAAACAGGGTAGTTAGCGAGGTAAACACCAAAATAGAGAACCTGATAGGGAGAATGGCTGGGGTAAATGGAGAACAAGGCAAAGACAGTAAGGACAGGGATGGGGCTAAAAGGAGTAAGCCCATCAAAAAATGGAGAGCAATAAGTACCAACACTCATAGTCTGTGTAACAAACTCACTGAACTAGTGGCCTTGATGGAAGAGGGATACCTGGATATTGTGGCAGTCACAGAAACAAGGTTCACAGAGAACCATGACTGGGATGTCAACATACCAGGGTAAACAATGTACAAGAGAGGCATGGAGTGTAGAAGAGGAGGAGGAGTAGCTCTCTACGTGAGGGAGGGGATCAAAGCAATGGAACTAAAGGGTAAACAGGGAGGAGAGGAGGCACTGTGAGTCACCCTGGAGATAAGAAATGGCACCACAATCCACACATAGCTTGTATACAGACCCCCTTCTCAGAGGGAGGAAATAGACAAGGAAATGATAGACAGCATCTGTAGGATGGCAGCAGAAGGGGAGATATTGTTGATGGGGGACCACAATATGCCAGATGTTAACTGGTGCATCTTTGCTGTAGCCACATTAAAAAGCTGGGTCATTCTTGATGCCCTACAATGGGGATACCTCAAACAGCTGGTGGTGGAACCCACTCAGGAGGGAGAAATCTTAGACCTGGTACTCTCAAATGAGGGCAGAGAGAGGATCTCAGATTTAAAAGTGGTTAGCCATCTGGGAACAAGTGACCACCAAACAGTGTGGTTCATGATAAACACAGCCATAAAGTCAAGCCATACAAAAGTGAGGGTACTGGATTTTAGAAGGGCTGACCTTAGCAAAATGGGAGAGGGCCTCAGAAAAGTACTAGCAAATGGTCAAGATGGAGGGGTGGATGAACAATGGGGAACCATCAGAACTGCCATCACAGAGGTAACAAGCCTTTATGTGAACCAAATAAATCAAAACAAAGGAAAAAACACTTTGGGTCTCAAAAGAGGTGGTGGGGAAGGTTAGGGAGAAAAAGATAGCATTCAGGAAGTATAAGGAAACACAGAAGGAGCAGGACAGAGAACTGTACCAATTAAAGCAGAAGGAAGCAAGGAAGGCAGTCAGAATAGCAAAGGCTCAAACCGAGGAAAAGATAGTCAACTCAAGTTAAGAAGGAAGATAAAACCTTTTATAGGTACATTAGGGAGCGAAGAAAGACCAAGGAAGGGATAGTAAAGCTAATAAAAGGGAAGGTTGGTGGGCAGAGGGTGACAGTGAAAAAGCAGAGATACTGAACAAATACTTCTGCTCAGCATTCACAAAAGAAGATGAGAGGGAAGTACTTTATCCAATCAATAGAAGAACTCTGGATGGGGGGCTGGGGTCGATACCAGTCCATTCACAGAAGAAAGGGTTCTGAAAGAATTCCTAAAACTGAAGGTGGACAAAGCAATGGGACCTGATGGGATTCACTCCAGAATTCTAAAAGAAATAAGGGGAGAACTAGTGACACCACTGACTACCCTTTCTAACAAATCATGGGAGGATGGTGTGGTACCTGAGGACTGGAAGAAGACAGATGTGATTCCCCTTCACAAAAGTGAGAGTAAAGCAGAGGCAGGAAACTACATATTTGTTAGTTTGACCTCAGTGGTAGGGAAAATGATGTAATCACTTCTGAAAGAAAGAACTGTTGAGTACCTAGAGGCCAGCAGGGCACAAGAGTCAGGACCCAAGGCAGCATGGATTCACAGCAGGAAGCTCATGTCAGACAAATCTAATATATTTCTTTGACTGGGTGACCAAAGTAGTAGACCAGGGAGGGGCTGTGGACATGGAATACCTAGGCTTTAGCAATGCATTTGTCACAGTCCCACATAAAAGATTAATAAACAAGTTATCCAGCCTTGGAGTGGGTCCCAGGGTTATAGCCGGGCCAAAAAATTTGGAGAGACATCACCAGCAGAAAACAGGAGGTTGTTATCTCTCTGTACAGACAGTTGGTGAGACTCTATCTAGAGTACTGCATGCAGTTCTGAAGACCCCATTTCCATAAGGAAATAGACAGGATGGTGGCAGACCAGAAGAGGGAAACTAAAATGGTGCAGGGTCTGCACCAGAAACTATACGAAGAGAGACTAAAGGAGATTAATATGTATACCCTCAAGGAAAGGAGGTAGAGGGGGGGACATGATATAAATTTTCAAGTACCTCATGAGAATCAACAAAGCCCAAGAGGGTAGCATTTTTCAGAAAAAGAGATGTGCAAGAACAAGGGGGCACAATTTGAAAATAGAGGGGGACTGCTCAGGGGCAACATGAGGAAGTATTTTTTCATCGAGAGGGTGGTAGCAGCATAGAATGGCCTTTCTGAGGAGGTCATGGGGTCAAAAATAATGGGGATATTCAAGAATGCATGGGACTGACATAAGGCAATTCTGGTGCGGGGAAGGAAGAAAAAGGCTGTTGGTTAATTAGGATCTTCAGCTTATCCAATAGGTAGGGAAATGGGTAGACTGGGTGGGCCAAGTGGTCCTTATCTGCCATCAAAGTCAAAGTCTATGTGTTACTAGCCTTCTGAGTATTACTTTGTTGTGCTGGTTGCCTTGATCTCTCCATGTCCACTGGGGAATATATACTGTATATACAGTAATGTATGCAGAAGGAGAATACCGTGGTTGCAAGAATTCTGTTATAACCCAGTAGCTCCTCCTATATTAGCGTTACACTACCGTTACAATATTCTGCTAATGTCAAACTTCTGGTGACTAGCAGCATTGTTGGGCTTGTGCTGCCACATCACCCCAATGCAGAACTCTATAACGTTTTAAATGCTGTGACCAGCAGCAAGATCTGCTGACCCCAACATCCTTGTCAACTAACTGGAGCAGCAGGGTTCCCAGGGGAGGTGGGAATTTCATATAACCTGCCTCTTACCAAGGCTGTAGGGCTAACTGAGAGCACTACACTAGAACAAGTTAAAAAAGGGGACAATAAAGGTTTATAGGTGCTATTCAAGGTGTCTTTCTTATGGTATGAGTGTCACCCATTGTCTTTTGGACAAGATGAGCACAAAGCAAATCCAGGCAGTTCTGTACAGCTGGACTGCATTAGGCGGTGCACTTATACAATACTAGACATCTCGCACAGAACCTACCTGTATAAACTTAATAAACATCACTCAAGTTGGCTAGAGTGAGTTATCATGCTTTATGTTACTTTTTTCAATTTAAAAGTTGATGTAACACTCCCCCACCTTCTGAAGTGGAACACTCCACTTGTTGTTGCAAGGGATAACAGCTGCATGCAGGATAACAAGCCCAGTGGTCCTGTGCACTGATTGGTTGAAGTTATGGAAGTGATTTATAATAGATATAAAACCATACATAATGAGGCTGCAATTCAAATGGTTCCTTAAAGTGCTTAATATTATGGGTGCTCAAAACTGCTAACTCAGAATTGGATTTGTCAGATTCTGATCCTTGTTTTGGTGTTGGGAGTTTCAGACCTGCTCCCCAGAGATTGGGACATTGGGTGCTACTGCTATGAGTGTGGGAGAAAGTGAAGGTGGGTTATTTTCTATTGTCAGGGAATAGAGGCTGGTGTGCTATGAAGGTGTGGGCAGCAGTTTTTTTTATATAATTACTTGCTTGTAAGTTGTGAAACCTAAGAAATGGCATTTTATGGCACAATACAGCTGCAAAGTGCAGCTTCAAAATTTTGGATTCGGATTCTGAGTTTGATGTTGATTCCAAAGTCTCATCAGAGTCAGAATTAAATCGAACTCATAACTGGAGACTCATAAATTCTTGTGGACTCCTAGTGGAATGGAACCAGCTCATTCCATGCACCTTTAGTTCATAGAAACACTAAATCATCCAGATGGGTGGTTTCAACTGCTCAGCATTAAAATGCATAGCTCTGATATTTACAATGCAGAGCAAAACAACCAAATATCTAACACGTTCTTTTTTTTTTTAAGTATCAGAGTTTAATACTACTGAGCAATAGCTGCTTAGTATTAGAGGATGTTCATCAAGTTAGTATTTTTTAAATAGTTTGCATGTCCAGAAATAGCTCTAACACTATGTGGAACATCTGTGTATCTTCCTGAAGTGTAAAATTGTGGAATAACTACATAGCACTATGCAAAATTCATAGCAGTTGAGAGCTACTGTATGGCAAGATGGAATTTCTAGAGGGGGCACTGCTGAACTCTGGAAGAACACTTTATTTGAAATAAAAATTGCATTGAATTTTGGACTTTGAACAAGAAAATCTGACAATACTAACCTGTTATTGACAAAGGTACAACACTGCTGCAGAATGGGAAAGCCAAGAGGAGCAGCGACCACACCAGAGGACTTCTTTAAGCTGAAAGGTTTGAAGAAAGATGAGTGGCCTGTGGAGCATGGCAAAGCCAAGGACCCAATTGCAACTCCTGCTGGAGGGGTTACATTACTCACCGTCAGTGCTACTCTGGGGCAGCTGGTCAAAATGGTGTAGGATCTGGACAAAAACATATGATGCTCTGTAGCCCAATGTAGCCTCTCTGGAAACTCATATGGACACATTGAACTTCACAGTATAAAGACCGTAAACTTCAGTCTTGAAGTGCGTGGATGTGACTACATGCCTCAGCAAGGAAAACTCTGCTTTGCCAGTGTCTGTAAACATGGAGCACCAGATGCAAGAATGAAATATCAGAGTGGTGGGTCTCACTGAGCAAAGAGAGGGGGAAGACAGTGTTCTCTTTACAAAAATGCTTTTCACTACATTTTTGAATTGCCAGAGAATGACCCTCCACTTGCCATTGAAAATGCTTTTCAGATAACCACAAGGTGGGCAGCAGCTTCCACCTCTACACTGCTCATTTTCATGGTAGTCTGTACATGAGTAGGAGATAAAATTAAAATCCTTACCATTGCCTGGTAGAAGAGAGATCTGAAATTTGGTAATGACCATGTCATGCTGTTCCCAGATTTCTCCTATAGCACTAGACAGCAGCACATAGCATTTGATGGTATTTGGGGCCATCTCCATCAACTCAAATTTGAACACCAATTGTTTCTGCCTGTCAAACTTTGCCATACATGGAACAGAAATCAGTACCTCTTTTTTCAAGCCCCAAAATATCACTGCATGACTAGAAGTGGAGATGGAAGTTGCAGACCGGAGCGACAACTCATCTAGTGATGAATAACAGATGAGGAGTGTGAGTTTATACTCTATATATTTCAGCAGGCTTGACATTTACATGGATATTTTACTATATTGTGAAACGTTGTGCTTTGCGCCTTGCAGAAATTTAACACGGGAGGCTGAAGAAGCTATATTTGGGAAGGCAGAAGTTTAATGACTGCTTTTTGAAAATGGCGGATTTCTCCACATGGACTATGTCTCCCTTGTGCTGCCCAACCATCACTGTCACATAGCACTGTACTGAACAATCTTTGCTTATCATCTGCCTGCTTGAATGACTGTACAGTGAACTATATCACCATTGTAGTAACTACTACAAACCTGTTGTATTGATTTACTCAAGTTTTCCTGTTGCAAGTTACTTAGAATGTAATGCGTTAATGACACTAATCTCTGTTCTCCCAAGATGGGGCAGTTTACTACACTCTGGCATGTTGAGGGCTTCTATTTATAATGTGTCTTATTGGGGAGATAGAAGTTTTTCTTTTCAGGGGTTTGAAGGAAATATGGATAGATGAAATACTATATTTATTCAGTAATGGGGACCTACATTATACAGACCATAGAGCCACAATGGTAATTTAGCTAATTTGGGATTCTCTTCAACATGATCCCATGGAACATTCTCTGGTTGCATGCAAAATGTAAATGCATTGGCGTTAAAGAGCCTATGAGAGAATTAGGAAACACTGAGAAAATATGATTTATTTTCAGCTCTATCACATTTTCTGTATTACTTCATATATTTTCACTAATTAATTCTCCATTATCTTTATTACTGAAAAGAGTTGCATGAAAACAAAATCCCTGTTCCCTAGACTATATCTGTTCTGGCTGATTTCCTACACATGGCATTGAAATCCCCTGTTTATGACATCATAATTATCTCCACATCAACATATGTTGATGTTATAAGCATAATTATGATGTGTGGTGTTGACAGGCAGCCAGAGCTAAATGGGTAGAGATACCATATCCATGCAAATACCCTTAGTAATAAGGAAATGCTAGTAAGTATTACAGAGTAAAATATGAAATATAAGCCACATTTATAACTGAGAGTTACTTTTTTTTCAAAGTTGCCTCAAAATGTCAGGAGCTCTTTAATGATGTATTAGGCAACTCCCTCTCTGTTGTATCAGTGGGAAGGTGTCCAAACTGTAATCTTTTATAAGAGAGTATATGTCTGAAAATGTTAAACTGTTATCCTCTCATGTACCAATTGTTAAGTTTTTCATCTAAAATCAATGAAAATAAAATGCTAAAAAAGATGGAATTTCAGGCTGAGTTTTATGAAGTTTTCCATTTGTTGTCATTTATACAGATCTGAGTTGGTTTAAATTGTAACCTTCCCATATCTTCTGGCAGCATTTGTGCCCTACACCCCCCCCTTGCATCACACTCCTGTCTATTCATATCTTTAAAACCCTTCCCATCTCGTTTACTGACTCTCTCACTGCCCAATAACAAAAAAGCAATCATGTATAACAAAACAGACAAACTGCCACCAACATCAACAATCAATTTCTGCAAGTCCTGTAATAATGCTGCCCGCCATAATACTGCTGACCCTGCCAGAGCTTCGTCAGCCTAGGCAGAGACTAGTACATTTTCTGAAGAAACAGCTACAGAAAGATGAACTTGCAGTACTCCAAAAAGTTCTGAAATAAAAAAGCCCCAATTTTGAACTTGCAAAGCATGACAACAACTCAGGCTTCACATTTCTGTATGTTCAAGGGACTTTGTGCTTTAAGTCTTTCAGACTCAGGCTCACAACATTTTAAAAAGCAAAATCTACATAAAGCAGCTTTTGAAATTATCTTGCTTTTCAAACAAATTAGCAGTGGAGTTCCCACAGTGCTTTTATCATTTGAGTAGCCTCCCACATTGTTGTCTGTTTGCTCCTGGTACCATCCCTCATGCTCCATTTTCCCCTATTCATTTCAGAACTGTAAAAGATTTCAGAATGAAGCGTAGGATGCCCCTCTTGTAATCATTCTAATCAGCTTTGACATCCATGATCTTAACAATCACCTGCTCACACTTGCTAGATAAAGTTTCCATCTGCATGAATATATTCAAATAGATGGGAAGAAAGACAGGCTGCAAACTGCTTGCCAGGTCCCCCAAACTGCAGATGTGATGTGTAAGTATGAACTAAAGCAGTAGTAAAGTAATAGTAGTTTTAACATTTTTTTCTTCTTGACTAGCTTTAATAAATTCAGCCTGATGTTTTCTCTTCAGTCAACTAGTTTAAGCTAATTACGCACTTTTAACGTCGTACATGTGTGCATATTATAAAGGCAGGCAAGAACAGGGTGTGCTATTTTATTTGAAATGTTGTTGAACTTCACTATGTGTGCTTTGGAGACATGCTTTGTAGATAAAATACCGTTATACTAAGATGGACAGTAATATTTATTGGACACTATATAGTGTGGTTTCTTTTTCAGTTAAGCAACAAACAACCTACCTAAGCACTCCTAATCTCCATCGGTGTATTCTGCAGGTCAAAGACCAGCGTCGAGACCAGGGCTCATGTCTGATCCCTGAAATCCGATGCTGTGCCCAAATGAGGATACCAGGTAAAATGGTAGTAGTAAGTCACATGACTCCAGAGGCATAGCACTTGCATCGTAACTCCAGCCAGCTAACCAAAGAGTGGCATCGGCAATGACAGCAAAGACAGCCTCTCATTCTCAAGCCTGACTGAAGGAAGGTTGCAGCCATGGTGACCCTATCCCTCAGGGTTGGGGGGCAGAATATGATCAGGATTTGGGAATGGGGTGTCTCCAGCAAAGAAATCCCATTATTTAGTCCTTGTACTTTCTTATGGACAAATAATGGAAGCAAGATGGAAGGGGAGTTCTTGGCCATCAGGAAAGACCCTCTTGCTATACTATGGAGGGACATGAGAAATGGAGAAAAACAAAATAATTTCCAAATAAAGAAGCAACTGGCTTACTGGGTGTCACAAAAGTAGGCTTAGGTTTATTAGTGTAGTGTTTTATTTTGCATATTTTTTTAATCTTTTCTGATATGTGCTGTATACAAAAAAAAATTCATTTGATGGTCAAACTACTTCTTCAGGAACATGGTCTTTGTTTAATAGGTATTGTCTACAACAAGCATTATCCTTGATTTTCTTAAAAGTTTAAAACATTTTTATAATGGTCAGATGCACAGCAAATTACAAAAGTCAAAGAAAATGTTTGGGACAGAGAATACCTGCTAAACAGGGACCACACTCTCAGACTGGGGGCCAGTTGGCTATGAAATATTGGGATTTTTCTTCATACCGTATAGTGTATGTTTTTTTTTCTTTACAAGTAATTTACCCAGGATAACCCAGCTAAAATGCAACCTCTTGTTTTCAGTATGGTCCTGCTTCTGCCTCTATCTACAGTTGGGTGGACTGGAGCACCAGGACCTGCTCAAGGTCAAACAGTGAGTAGTTGGCTTGGGGAAGGGGAGGGTCCACATACATTCCTTTTATTCCCAAGAAGGTGCTCTAACCACTTGGCCACACTGCCTCATCTATGTGTGGCCAGAGATTTAGAAAAAGATGTGATGTAAAGTAACGTGCAGATAAATGCAACCCTGCTTCAGTTATACCAGTGAGTCTATCACTGCTTTATTCTGCAACTGCTCGGCCTTTAAGTCCCCTGAGAACACTGATCTGCTGATGTTTTCTGTTTTCTTGTGTTAAGGGTCCACTGGAAATTTGTGGATTGTGTGATAAAACAAAATAATAAGAACATGGCATAAGGACAAGAGGGGTGACCTGCTTAGTAAATGTTCTTATTGTGTAATAGGAGTACTTTACAACTAGCTGTATATCCAGGATGGACAAAACTTGAAACCTGATTGAATCATTCCCTTTAACTGGGCAAACCATATTTCTGCACTTGTGCCCCAGCGTACATCTGGGTGAACAATATTGACTTAGTCTTTAACAGGCTGAAATTCATTTGTTCACTGCCCTTGTTGCATTGTGATATTATTTATGCAGTTGTAAATTGGTGAAAGGGAAAGGCATACTGAACTGAAGCTATGTGCATAACAGTTACTGAGGAGAAGGGAAACAGATCATGCAATACAGGCAAAATAAACCAGATGACTAAAATGTATTTATTTATTTCAAAAGTTTTACCAGGAAGGACGTAGATTTGGTAACAGCTTATTTTCAGAGGCAACCTGAGGGAAGGGGAAAGGAGGAACAGAGGTACACTAAGAACAATGCATACAATTACTACAAGTACAGTAAAATAAATACAAATACAATTACTACAAGTACAATAAAATAAATACAAATACAATTACTGCAAGCACAATAAAATAAATACAAATACAATTACTACAAGTACAATAAAATAAATACAAATACAATTACTGCTAGTACAATAAAATAAATACAAATACAATTACTACATGTACAATAAAATAACTACAAATACAATTACTATAAGTACAATAAAATACAAATAGATAAGTAAGCAATAATGGTTACAATCTGAAAGTAGTTAACAAGAGCGGCACACTATTGAAAAAAGACTTGCATTTAAAATACATAAAGAGGTACAAAAAGCAGCAACCACAAAAGGACCCAACCCAGAATTATTGAGTGAGAGTGCAGCAGTGACACAAAAATAGAAACAACCCTGTGAAAACCATATGGAATTAGATTACGTGTCAGAGGAAGCCCAGTGGAGGTGGGTCAAAGTGGGGAGATGCGGGCAAAGGAGGGGAGAGTGGAAGTGAGAAGGGAGATGTAAAGGAAAGAAGGAAACAAAAGGTGGCAAAGAGAGGGTCAAGTTATGCAAGGGGGAATATGACAGGACAAAAAGATGGAGGAAGGGGACAGGCACTGAAAGGGACTCAGAAGTACCCAGGGAGGGGTTTAAGAGGGGGGGAGAGGTAAATTTATTTTAACATTTTTTTTATTTTAGAATTTTTTGGCCAGGAAAGGCACATTGAGCCAAAGCTTGTGTCCAGATGTGTCTTGGGAGTACAGTGAGATTAAACACCTTGCTTATGGTCACTCAGTATTCATGTGGCAGTTGTAGGTTTCAAACTCAGGTCTACTGAGATACAGGTTCACAGATTCAGTGTTTAACCTTCTAGGCTATACTGCCTCCCTAGGGGCTTTAGTGTCTCTCTGAGTAGGGAGCAGACGCTGTTCTAGAGACTGGAAAAGCAAACAGAGAAAGCAAGTTGCCCAGTAGAGATTTGCAATGGGGGATAGAACAGAAGAAAGTATCAGAAGAGTAAACAGAATAGAAGGAGGGACTAGAAGTGGGAAGAATGTAAAGAGGTAGAAAGGAAAAAGCAAAGAACCAGAATTTAGATAGAAAGGATAGATCCAGAAACAAATGATTTGATACCTTTTATATAGATAGAAAGGATAATCAGTGAGAGACGTATCAAGACACAAGGGAGAGGAGAGGAGAGGAGAGGAGAGGAGAGGAGAGGAGAGGTAGAGAGAAGTGATGGAATTGTATTTACAGAGGAAGAGCAGCAGAGACCAACTGCATACAGTGGTTGGCACCTTTAAGTCATTAAGTTTCAATCACTAACTCAGCACTAGAGCTGCAAGTTCAGTTATATTTAAAACAAAAGAGGTCAGACTTCAGGAGTTTGCATGGCTAAGAGCACTCACAAACATCTGACACTCACAGTGAACTGTAACTCGCATTGTGATATGCAAACTGTGACTTAGTCTTTGATTCTGTGGCAGGCCCGAGGAATGAGTCAAACAGAAAGAATCCACTGAGCTATGTGACTTACTTTCTGTGTTACCGCTATAGCATGCACACATGAGAGACTGCATCCTGGTACTCAAGTACCTCAGGGGTCAGTCCTAGCTCTCATGTTGTTTGCCATGTAGATGCTACCACTGGGGGAGATCATTAGGTGATATGGTCTGGGTTTTCACTGTTATGCAGATGACACCCAAATATACAGTGCCTGTCCTTTGCACCTGGTGTGGTGAATGCTTTATTAGTGTTAGACGGGTGTCTGGCTGATATTCAAAACATGATTGCCTACAGCTGGCTCAGACTCAACACGTTGAAAACAAAGGTGCTACTAGTGAGACCAAGCTGAGTAGGGCTGGAAATGAATAGTGGTAGTACCCTTTTATCATTCTTAAATGGGACTACACTATGAGCTGTGGAGAGGGTGAGAAATCTGGCATTACTGTGGACTGTAGACTGATGCTGGAACACAAGGTGTCATCAG
Source organism: Neoceratodus forsteri (assembly GCA_016271365.2). NCBI lineage: Eukaryota > Metazoa > Chordata > Ceratodontiformes > Ceratodontidae > Neoceratodus > Neoceratodus forsteri. The sequence continues at coordinate 253,169,399 of CM028131.1, read as the reverse complement.
TGACTTTTACCATCTGCATAATATCTCCTTGATTAAACCCTATTGGGAGCCTCCTGACTTGGCAACTCCAGTCCATGCATTTGTTACCTCAAGATTGGATTACTGCAATAATTTATACCTAGGGCCATACATGGGATTTGTTCATTGCCTGCTGCTAGACCTCCTGGTAATTTATGCCCATCACCACCCCCTTCTGGTCAGTGGAGGATGACCTCTTATCAGTTCCAAGATCCCGTTTGAAATCCTCGGGTGATAGGACATTAAAAGTGGCCACCCCAGTTCTGTAGAATGACCTTCCCTGGGAGGTGAGAGTTGCTCCTTCACTGGCCATTTTCAAAAGCTGCTAAAACCTATCTTAGCTTTTGGCCTGATGCTGCAATTTAATCTTTCTTTGAGAATGTTATTTAGTGCTATATATTGATTTTAATACACATTCGTTCTTTATACTATACACACTGTGAGGCACTCAGAGTCCCAGGGATTGGGTGCTGTATAAATAAAATTGCATTGCCTTGCCTACTGAAAAACATAGCAGCCCCGCTGATTGCTAGGACCTCCTGAGTCGAGCATGTCATACCAGTGCTAGGTGACCTACACTGGCCGCCAGTGCAGTAGCGTATCAACCACAAGATTTGTTAGTTCAGTTACAAAGCCCTGGACAATCTGGAGCTATGCTACTTAAAAGACCTTCTGTGTGAATACACTACTATCCCCCCCCCTTCATCCTCCTCAGTGTTCCATGCCCCCAACTGAAATCTTCCAGGAACCAGGCCTACAGGGTTGCTGCCCCATTGATATGGAACTCTCTCCCTCTTGACATCCGAGGAGCCCCATCAGTTAATATTTTTAAGGTTTTTCTAAAAACATAACTGTTTAATTTAGCTTTTGGGTGCGGCTGAACAGATAGCCTGATCAGGTGAAATAGAGAATTATTGTTTTTGCTATGATTTTAATTGCTGTTTTATTTAATGATGTTCTTGTAAACTGTTGTTCTATGGTATGGCACCCAGAGCTATTTTGGATGTGTGCTGAACAAATAAACTTGCCTTGCCTAAGTCATGTGATCCAGTTCCCCTCTAGCACTCATACAGTGATGTGCTACTGGAGTAGTGAAACTCTGAAATTTTACGTATTATCATTGCAATGGGCCACTGTTGGCTACCTTAATTCTTCATCTCTGGACAAAATCTGGAAAGTTTTAACTAGCACCCCTTTGAGGCACAAGATGGGCATTTAAGGGACTTTATGCTATTAATTTTTTTTTATTAAAAATACTTTAAGATGGCATATACTTAAAACCCTATTTTTGAGGTCAATCACATCAGCTGATACATGTGCCATTCACTTAAAACTGTTCCTGATATACCATGTACTTGAAAAATAGAGATAAAAAAAAAAACTGTTTTGTTACCAAATAAAGCTTTACCTGAGAGCTGTTGGCTATATCACATGATTTGCTGATGATAATGCTGGAAATATAACCTCCCTTGTATCACTGTGACCCAGGGGTGCCAAAAGAAATTCATGGGCTTGGGACACACCTTTAGGACTGGGGCTCCTTTAGCCTCACATCCCCATTACAGGACCCCCTATGGACCCCCCTTTGGGCCCCCTGAGCATACCTCTCAACTTCCTACCACTTAAATCAGGGACAAGGCTTAAAAAAATCAGGGACAAAGGACCAAAATCAGGGACACATTTTCAAAATTGGTGATATCCACTCAGGAAGATGGTAGAATAAGTGGCTTAGTGTAAAATGTGTTCTCTAAGGAAGAACAAGACTGTAACTTTAATGTTTGACATTATTTTTTGCTTACAACCCACACTGTTTGGTCATGGAAGTTCAATTTTTAGGAGAGATAGAGTAAAATTTTGAGGCAAAATCAGGGATGTCCCTGAAAATCAGGGACAGTTGATATGTATGCCCTGAGCCACTGATCCCAGGACAGTTGTCCCCGCTGTCCCCCCAATCTGTTCCCCTGCTATGACCGCCTGAGAGCTCCTTAATGGTACAGCTCTAGAATCTCAATCTATATGTAATAGCTGCTGAAAAAAATTAAAAATTGTGGTGCTCTGGTCCAGAGCTGCTGCCAATCATTATCAGAGGTATGTTAAGTCCATAGAATGATGAGACAGCACACAAATGTCATTGCAGAGCACCATTTGAATATCTAATATCAGAGTAGCAAGGCAAAGAGAGCTACAACATACCCACTATAGAGACCAAAATTCCTGACATTTTGTGTTTTTCTGATGCTTCAACTGGCGATGAAGCATCAGAGTGATGCAAAACATAGGGGTGTCTCTGTAGCTGATTCAGCTCTCTCTGTGTTGCTGTTATAATATAATAAACCTAAATGACACTCTGCAATGCCAGACTTGGGTTCTTGTCTCTCTGTGGAAACTCAGATAGAAGTTAAGCAGGTGGGTTTCTTGGAGAAGTGCTACGTCACATTTATTAGTTTGGGGCCTACACTGTGTTGTATGTTATTTCTAACATAGCTAACCCCTTGTAGGTAAGAGAAAAGGTTTTTTTTTAGCACAATAGAGACGTGAATGTGCAACTAAATGGCAGGGGTTATACATGATGCACCTAGAGTGCCTTCTGAGATAAAATAACTGTGTTACTATGTTAAATATAAAATAGACAACAGAAAGAGCCTCGCAAAACACTCCTGTACCACACTGAGTAAACCACTGAGCCACAAAACTATGTGAAGTACAAATATATTTATTTAATCATATTCACATACAATGCTAGTCTGCTGAAGTGCTGGTAAATATCAGGTGCTGCCCCCACAGAAAAAAACGCCCGACAGTGTTTCACTCCAAACATGGAGCTTTATTAAGGGTGCGGTTACATTTCAAATATAACACTGAAATAGTGCTGTTCTATGATGCCACCATGCAGTTTTTCTGTGGGGGCAGCACCTCATAGTTACCAGCACTTTAGCAAACTTGCACTGTACGTGAGGATGATGAAGTAAATAAATTCTGTACTAGGGCAACCCCTTCTCTATTTAAGTAATAATTTCCAAACTACCGCCCATTTCTTGGCAATTAATGACTGGCTGGGGGGAAGGGTACTATAGCCTGAGGTGCAGTCGAGGGCCAACTCCACCCAGTCGGTCGTTAGTTAAAGGAAATGACCAGCTATGAGGTCATTATTGTGATTATAAGTCTAATGGCAATAATGAACATTTTTTCCTTCATGTTTTTAGCACTGAATACAGTTTTGTTTTGGCATGGCTGCTGGCAGTGCACAGCATGTGAGCCGAGTGTCACTGCTGTGCCAGTCATATCTAAGAGACTTCACATCAGCACGGCATCTAATCAGTGAGCTAGTTCAGCTCATGAATAATTAATTAGATGTATCATGCTAAATATAAAATATCCTTCTCTTTGTTATATTTAGAGTAGCAATTTACCTTAAATTCTTCATCAATTTCTGATCTCAAAAATAGCTAAAAGAAACCAGCAAATTGGTTTGGAAGAATTATTAAAAATGCCTATAATTTTTCCAACTTACTTGACAACAGTTCTTTTATAGCAAAGAAGTCTTGCTTTTCAAATACTAAAAATACTGTATGCTGTTCTATTAATTAAAGCGGGGTCACTGAGGTTTTGAGCTGTCATTTCAGGGTTATCCACCTCTAATCATAAGGATTTTCTTAGATCTGCCCTTTGAAGACAAAGGGCATTGCAGAGAACTATGTCAATACTGTTCTTTATTCTAAACTGAAAAACTAGTTGCAAAATTGATTTTATTTTTTAGCAGGACCACTCTGAAAGAAGCATTACATTTTGACCATGAAACAGTGCAGACATCATCCAGTTTAAATAGTTATGTGATCTTCTGTTCCACTTAGGTTGAAAGAGACCATGACATCATTGGGAAAGCTTTAAAAATGCTAGCTTTAGCTACAACAAATCGGTTTACATTTCATAAATGCTTTGGAATTCTTTCTCTGTTATTCCATATGACTAACGATGGTTTCATGGAAATGGATCACTGACAGCTAGATGTTATCAGCTCTGGCTCCTTGTCTACACTTGATATCGTAAATCCTGTTTATGACATCAACATTGTCTCTCCCCAACAATAAATGGTGATGTCATAAAAAGAACTGTGATCCCAGTGTAGACAAGTAACCAGAGTTGATAGGGCAGAGATCCCATTTTCATGCAAATACCCTTACTGCTAAAAGGAATAATGGTAAGAATAGCAGAGAAAAAAAAACAAAATATAGAAACTGAATTTTGTCTAAATATTGCAGTCTTTTAAAGTGACCCAGTGGTGACAGGGACTTGTTAGTTATTTCTCTAAATGTTTCGAATTATTTTCTTTACCATAAAAAAAAAAAGTCTTGCGTATTTTTCAGTGATACTGCTGCTCCCTCCATTGGTTGAAGCTAGTTTCCACATGGCCCACATATAGCCCACATTAAGGCAATGCTGTTCAGATGGCTCAGTGGCCATGAACTGTGCGCAGTTGATATGGAAAGGCCATAGGGGGTGTAGAGCAGGATTATGAAAATAAAGAAATAAATCATATTGCAGACTATAGAAAGTACTTAGATTAATAGATTCAGGACCTGCCCACACTAGCACTTTTTCCACGTTTTAACAGCTTTAACCCTGTTAAAACAGTTTAAAAGTATTGCACCCAAACTGTAGCAAAGTAAAACCGTGCTATAATCCATGTCCAAAATCTATGCTAAAATCCAGTTTGGAGCACAGTTTTAGCATATTATTTTACCAAAACAGTTGCCTCAGACTGTGTTAACAGCAGTGTGAATGTGCTCCATGCTGTAACACGGTTTAAAGTAACAACAACAACACTGCAGTCTCTGTTTTGGGGCTGCCAAAAGGAAAAAGAAAAGATTCACAAACATTGCCGAGCTCGCAATGAGCTTCCAAACTGAACGGTGTAACTGACTCTGAATCCATGGCCATGCCCAATTGTGAGTATCCCAGCATGCATTGTGACACCCATGATGCTTTGCGGTACTGCTGCAATCATACCTGAGAACTTGAGCAAGCAAACATGGCATCAGAGCACAATGTGAATGCTCCATCAACCGTGTTCAAGCACAGAAATTAAAACCTTTTTAAAACATTTTAAAATTGAGGGCAGTTTGGACAGAACCTTAGAGATTTTTCAGTTTCCAGCCAAACATTTACCATGGGCATCAGCAGCATTTAGCAACACAACATGTCCCCCAAATTTTAATTTCAGTACCTTCTGTTTCTATTGTTAAATCCAACAAATGCAGCTTGTAGCACCTCCTGTAGTCATGCGTACTCTTTTTGGCATTTATTAAAGATCAGTGTTACATTCACTCTGAGTGATTTGGTTTTAATGATGTCAGCAATAGGACTGGTGCATAGGGTTGCAGACAGCCTAAATTAGTTCTGGCTGGGGTTAGTGTATATGCAGCCTGACAAGAAGCATATAGACTGCCGACTGCAGAGTGATAATTACTGACTTCTATACCAACAGTGTAGGTTTACTAGTCAGGCAAACTAATAACGAAGGGAATAATCTGCACTGAGAACTATTACACAGAACTGTGGCAGTGTGGCATATCTACCTCCAGTTTAAATAAGCTCTCCTTTAAAGATAAACAGTTCCCAGGGGCTCGTAGAATATGGTGGACAAATAAATTCAACAAACGTTGATTTAAAATCTTTTTTGTCACTTGCCTTTGTGGTATTGCAGTGCAGCACTTTTCGGAGAAGCATAAAAGCTAGCACTGGTCAAGGCCTCAGCGTTTGCTTGCAGGTTTTGCAGTGAAATTGTTATGCTTAATGACATGACAGAGGGTTAATTAATTTAAAGAAGGACTCCTGCCTTTATCCATTTTTACAATGTATTATCTCAGGGTACAGTAGCCCAGCTAAGAGGTAACATGACATTTTGGTTCGACAAGATGGGCTGATAGGCCATTGTCATTTTGTTTTCTGATTGTTTTGTTTATTTTCTCTTCAGTGTGTGAATGTAGTGCTCATGAAAGGTGCTGGACTGACAGCACTAAAACTTGAAGGTTATCCACATGACAAGTACAGTGTGGGTGATCACACTGCAGGCTTCCCCACACTGCCTCGGCAATGTGCCTCAACCCTTACATGGAGGGACCACCACAGAGGTGACAGAGGTGAGAGGGTAGTTAAGACTCCATGCGCATTCAATCCCTGACTTCTCATGTCAGACCGCCAGCAAGGGTACCAATTAGTGCCAGTTGTATTGGTGGTTTCTGTGATGTGGACACCTGCCCACTGGAAACTTGACTGGGACCGTCACAACTTATCTCACATAGGCCACTGAACAGCTCTCAGGTGATAATGGCTTTTGCCCACTACTTACCTGTGCTAGATTTGAACCCATGACCATGAGGTGAAAACCATCCACCAATCCACTGAGCCATCCTGTTCCCTGATAGTTCATTATCTGTTCACATTGTCTGTTTCTATGTTTTAGTGGGGTCCTGCTTCTACCAAATAGCAGATGGTTGGACTTGAGTTCTGGGAGGTTTCATGACTTGCTTAGGGTCACACAGCGATTATTTGGCTCTAGCAGGGTTTGAACATATCATCTTCCAATTCTCAATCATGCTCTAACTAGTAGACCACACTGCTGGGGGCAGGGGGACCAGGAAAGGACAGCGGCACTATTGGACCATACTACCAGGGGCAAGGGGACCAGAAAAGGACAGCAGCTGCCGGCAATGTCTTTTTTTAATAGGCCAGCTGAGATGCAGTATCTCATTTCCAGTGGGATCCTGCTTTTGCCCATTTCCACAGCTGGGTGGACTGAAACACTAGGAGGTTAAGAGACTTGCTCAGGGTCATAAGTTCAGTACTGTATTTGGCACTAGCGGGGTTTGAATTTACGATTTCCCAGTTGCCAACAGTGCTCTAACCAGTAGACCGTGCTGTCTCTATGGCATGCCAGGAGGGAAGGTTTTTTTTTTGGTGTCCTGTTTTTACCAATTATTACAATACATTTAACCCGAATAGTTCAGCTAAGTAACAACACTGCATTACCGTGGGGTCCTGCTTGTACCTGTAGCCCTAAGGAAGCCTCTGGCTTTCCTTAAGTTCTACAGGACTGAAAGAGTTTAGGCCTTTTGGAGCACTGGGTCAGCTGGTCTGCCTCAGAGTTCCAAAGTGGAGGAACCAGCTGCTGGTAGTTGGACAGCTGCTGGCAATTGAGGAGTTAGAGAAAAGCTGACTGCCAGACAAGAGGTGCTTGTTCCCTCTGAGTGTTGCTGTTTCCAGACATGTCAGCTAACTAATATAAGATCTCTGATGTAAGTCAATCAATCAATCAATCAATCAATTAAACGTTATTTAATAAGGCAAAATCATCCTTGAGCAAGCTCATTTGCAAGATGGTCCTGGACTAAGTCTGTCAACTACCTATGTCACTTCAATGTCTACTGACTTACAAGACAAGGTGGCCCCAATACAAGGAGAGAAGGGTGCATGGTCCTGTCTCCAGATGACTGGACCAACCACTCTTACTCAAACTCATTGAAAGAGATAGCAAAATTACTTGAATTTATGGCCCCCTCATCTGCTATGGATTAGACAGCTTACAGGGCACTGCATAATGAATGCAAAGGAGCAATCAGAAACAACAAAAGTTCTTATTGCAAACAACTGTTTAACTCCACTGCCCAAAACCCTAGGCTCTTCTCGAAGAACATCAAGCAAATGTTGGACAATCCTGTCATCACTGTTGCTCAGACACAGTCCTAAATGGTATCAAGTGAAATAGTGGCTCCACCATAGCCAATGCATTCAACTGCTGCTTCTTAGACCTCCTCTAATACCCTCAGGCCTTTCCGGTTCTGCCCTCTCCTCCACACAATGGGCACTGCATCCCAGGGTCCCCCATGTCTCGGTCCATCCCCTATCTTATTTTAAATTGGCTAGCATAGCTGAGGTTCACAGACTTCTAATGCAGGTTTCTGAATCTAAATCTGCACACTTAGACAGTATTGACCCTAAACTATTAAGACTGCTGCCAATGAGTCAGCTTCCCCATACCTCTCAACCTTTTGTCCCCCAAATGTGGAACATTGTCTCTCAAAATGTGGAACAAATTAGCAAAATGTGGAACACTTAATCAAATCTTTATCTAAGAAGCTCAGAACACTGTTAAAATGTTTGCATTTATGTTCAGAAAGTCTGTTATTAATTGAATAATACATTTTTTGCATCATTTACTAGAGATTTTTGCTTTAAAATGTTGACACTGAATGTGGGACAAGTCCTCACAATGTGGAACAGGGAGCTTTTGTGAAGTAAAATGAGGAACGTTCCTCGTAATGTGGTACAGTTGAGAGGTATGAGCTTCCCTGTTGCTAAATTAATCAACTTAATCCTGTTATCTGGTGTAGTGCCTGAGTTACGATAAACCTCTCATGTTGTTTCTGTATTTAGGAAAGGCAACCGTAAACTCTTAAACTTAACTATAAGCCCACTGACATCTTCCCTATCTTAAATAAGATACTTGAAAAAGTTGTTTCCTCCCAGCTCATCAATTATCTCTCCACCCACAAACTCCTCTCCCCTATGCAGCATGATTTTCAAAAAGGTCATATTACCACTACTGCCCTCCTCACACTTACTAACAGTATTGACTCAGAGACAATGGATGCAGGCAGCCTTACAAGTGTTGTCTTATAGACTTGAGGAAGGTTTTTGACCTTATACATCCCTCTGTGCTCTGCAGCAAACGTTCTAACTTGGGAATTTCACCTACTGCTCTCCCTTGGTTTAGCAGCTATCTTGCAAACAGATCCCAGAGAGTTAAATGTGGCTTCTCCCCATCTGACCCTGCCACAACTCTGGTGGCAGTTCTTGAAGGATCTATCCTTGGTAATTTCTATTCGCTCTGCTTATAAATTCCATAAGCCAGTGCTTGTCCCACTGCTCTGACATTTACTCTGCAAATGATCTGATCCTCTACACCTGCTTCAAAAGAATTGATCAAATAAGCCAATAGCTAGCTAGTGATCTACTGTCTGTGCACAATTGGCTGTCTGCAAACAAGCTGATACTGAACAAGACAAAAACACAGTCCATGTTGTTTAGTATGAAAGGATTGGAAGGCAAGGATGATGAAGGGCCTTTGTATATGCTTATGTGTACTGAGCAGTGGCCCAGTGGGAGTCGGAGTCAGATGCAGAACAGAATTGGAATTGGAAGTTTTTAAATTCCAGTTTCAGCAAATGGATTGGATTTCTGAGAATCCAAACAGCCCTGATTCTGATTTTCTTAGTTTTAGCCCTACTGTAAGCACTGTCAGAGCTGGTGATTAGGAAAACAACAAAGAATACACATTTTGTGAAAATGAGAGCATTTGTTGCAAGTCAGCTGTTTCTCTTCGGCCTTGTTCACAAAGGCTGCATGGGGCTATACATATCACACAGGCCTGGCAGGCAGCAGTTTACGCGGCACACACATGTACACACCAGCCATGCAGTATGCAGAAACCAGATGTAGTGGGCCATGCACAGCTGTGCCACAAACATGTGCACCCCAAGGGACCTGCATGCACATTGGAGTGTGGCAGCATAGGCTGGCCGTGGCACGAGGGGCACATGCATGCACAAAGTGGCCTATGCCAGGATGATGTGCAGGTTGGCTGTGGCCTGCCTAGGTGACCTGGAGGCAGCCGTAAACAGTGGATGCGGAAGTGCCACATGGAGGGCATTCAAAGGGAGATACAATTGTGGCACACCATGGGGCACCAGGTATAGGAATACCATGCCCCACATGGGAATGGCATATGGCATGCTGACTGCCACACAACATGTGGCCACCACCAGCATGCCATCACCACCAGCGACAGTGCAGGAAGGTGCCCATGGCACGCCCCACCAAAGCACGGCTCTGACACCCACACACCATGCCTGATGCGGCATAAGCCGCATGCACCATGGCCAACATGTGAATAGGCCTATGGCATGCCACAGCATGAGACAGACACCACCAAAGCACAAACCACACAGTGCAACACGGATCACACACCCACCCTGCCGCACAGTGACAGGGTGAATAAGGGACCTGACACAGAGAGTCTGGAAAAAAAGCAATATTTATTACACATTGGGGAGATGCAAGGGGGATAACACATGCCAACACAATACAGACACAGAATAGCTGTTAAACCTGAACACTGGCCAGCACACTGTATGTGGAGTGCATGTGTGTGTGGGGGAGGAATGGACAAGAGAAGACAGAAAATGGCACAAATGTCCAACATGCATGGGGCTAATGGCAGCTAGTCAGACTCCTCGGACTCGGTGGTGTATGTCTCCAGGGATGGCATGTCCTTCAACACGAGCCTCTGCACTGGTCCCTGAAACACTGAAAGGAGAAGTAGAGAGGGGACCCACCATCAGTGACCGTGGTGACGCTAGAGAACTGCATGCACATACAGCATGGCCCATGCAGCCTCTACCTTGGATTGCTCACGGATGGCCCACAGATCCCCGATGTCACCATGGTACAACATGTCCCTTGTGGACTGGTGCTATGTGAAGTACAGTGGCATGTCAAATGGGAGACGTCTCCTTGGTGCCACCACCTGTCCTGTGCCAGCCAGCTCCAGATCCAGACACTCCTGAACCAGCTGTTCTGGCTGTCCACTGCTTGCCTGCAAGATACAATACAGCACAATGGGTCACTACACGCCACAGTAGCAGCCACCACCCACACACCTGCACACCTGTCCTGCATCGCTCAACTTCCTGTGCTCCATCACCTCTCAGATGGCAACCATGGACACACTGTCCTGAAAACAGGAGGTTGAGATGCAGATCAAATGCCTTAGTAGGCTGCGCCCACCACTAATGCCGCAGGCACGGACACCAACCCCCATCATTGTTGATGCCAGGAATGTGATGTTCTGTCAGGTGACATGTCCACAGCATGTGACCAGGCCATTCCCATATAAAGCCATGTGGTACATCACCCGTCCTGCATCCCACACACCATGGACCTGGATGGTGGCGGTGCATGCTGACTGCACTGAGCAGGGGATCGAACCGACGAGGCATGTGCCCTGGCGCATTGATGCACATGGTCCTCCTGGAGGAAGCCATTGCAGAGCAACATGCCTGGAGGCGGAGGAGACAGCTGTAGTGGGTAGATTAAACAGATCACTCTGGAAACAGCAATTAAGGTACAACACACCAAGAAGGCATGATTTTATTAAAGTAAAACAAAATAAATAAAGTAACACTTGACTTGCATCAGCGTACTTCATCAATAATAAACAAAACAAAAGAATGAAATGAATCACAGCTTCGCTGTCAAGTAACTAACAGCTAACATACTCTGTGCTCTGTCTCCCACTGGAGATTCTAAGTTGGGAGATCCTAGCAGGAGCTCTCCCTAACCACATCTGATCTCTAAGCTTGGGCTGAAGTCTTTTATAGGCAGAAATCCCCACCCTCTGAATGTAGCCCTGGCTTTTCTTATCCTGGAGTTAGGTAAAAACACCTTTTATTATATCCATATGTAATATTTGATGTTTGGTACAAGTGCACCCTTCTGAATGTACAGTAATAAACAGCACAGGAAAGGAAATACTCTAAACAAAAAAATGAAAATCTTAAGATACCACAAAAAGGGGTTGCATTATAGGTAAACTCCGCCCACTTCACTCTTGATGGGTGTCTGTCACCCATATAAAAGTAGTGGACAAGGTGCCACTGACTCCCTACAGGAGACTGTACTCAGCAAGGAGAAGGGCACTGACTGGAACAGGGACTCCTGCTTCAAGAGACTGCAGGGAGACCTTTCAACTGCAAGTCTAGCAAGTCTACACAAAACAGGTTACTATTTTTATATTCCTCTCTAATGTTCCTAACAGTCCAACTTTATTTAAGAGCATGTTAGGCATAGGAATGATTATTCACATGGCACAATGCTATAAGTCTCAGTTTCCAGCCGCTAAGTCCTCAGGACTAGCAGTCGCTAGAAAAGTAAAAAAAAAATATTCAGGCAGGCATTTGTTTACAGTGTTTCCCTCCTTTTGCTTCTGGATACAGGAGGTGAAACCAAAAACAAACCCAGGGATCTGTAAGAGACCCTCTGTCTCTGCCGAAATAATATACTCTATTTTCGGGACCAGGATTACCTTTACATACCTGCTCTTTGTGGCGAACTTAAAGTGCGACCTGTGTGAACCTGCGAGAGGGACTGGCTCAGCCCTTCTGCCTCTCAGGACTGTTTCTTAGCTATTGCGTTTTGTTGAACTGGTACATTTCATAATGTGTTAACCTGCACCATATCTGGATAAAAAATCAGCATTTTTATGCTTGTTACCAGGTCTGTTTAATGTCAAAACCATATGGTTGTAATGCCAGATACCAACGTAGAGTCAGTGCGTTTTTACCCTTCATCTGGTTAAGCCAGCATAAAGGGTTATGATCATTTATTAGGGTAAACTGGGTTCCCTATAAAATAAAATTTTAAAGCCTCAATGGCCCACTTGATCGCTAAACATTCCTTTTTGATGGTGGCATACTTTTGTTCCTGAGGAAAAAGCTTCCAACTAATATACAGTATTGGATGCTCTTCTCCATTGATAGTCTGGCATAACACTGCACCCAAACCAGTTTCAGATGCATCAGTCTGCACCTCAGATGGTTGACTGAGGAAAAAGCTTCCGACTAATATACAGTATTGGATGCTCTTCTCCATTGATAGTCTGGCATAACACTGCACCCAAACCAGTTTCAGATGCATCAGTCTGCACCTCAGATGGTTGACTGAAGTCCAAGGACTGTAACACTGGGGATGCACACAAGATAGCACTGATGGTACGAAAAGCTTGGTCACAGGCAGGGGACCAGGCAACCTTATTAGGTACTTTCTTCCTAGTGAGATCAGTTAGGGGGGCTGCAATAGTGGCAAAGTCAGGAATCAATCAATCAATCAATCAAACTTTATTTAACCAGGCATCAACACCATTGAGCAAGCTCATTTTCAAAGTGGTCCTGGACAAAAAAAAACAATACAATACACAGACATAGTTGCAAAGAATCGGAAGCAACAACATAATACAGGTAAAGGTCGATACAGACCAACGTAAGTCTAACATAGGGTCTCACAGGTACAATTCGTAATATATCTCATAGGAGAGAGGAGATGGTAAACCAGGATAGCACTGCTAAATGGAGACTAGTGCCTTCATGAAGATATATTGGAGAGGAAGAAGGAACATTACTCCACTAGGGAGGAGGGGAGTGGGTGTAAGGAAGGCTGAGAAAAGTTAGAGGTGCTGGGTTTCCCGTGAAAAGGATGTGAGTTGGGTGGCATTCTATTAGGTTAGAAACGTGGAGGAGCCAGAGGCTGAGGCCTCAAGGATGCCTAATAAAGCACCAGTAATATCCCACTAACCCTAAGAAGGATCTAACTTGTTTTTTAGTCTCAGGGATAGGATACGGGGCCACTGCTTCCACCTTCTCAATTTCAGGGAGCACCACTCCATTACCTAGTATGAAGCCTAAATGCCTCGTCTCCCTCATGGCTAGTGTACGTTTGGAAGGGTTTATAGTTAAACCAGCTGACTCAATGGTTTGTAATACAGTAGACAAATGTATGAGGTGAGTTGCCCAGTCTGTGCTGAACGCAACCACATCATCTAGATAAGCAGAACAGTAAGGTGAATGAGAGGTGAGCAACTGGTCCATGTACCCCTGAAAGTTCGCAGGGGCTCCATGCAAGCCAAACGGCATGTAAGCAAATTGGTACAGGCCATTGGGGGTGCTAAAAGCCATTTTTTTCTTTGGAATGTTCTTCCAAGGGTGTCTGCCAGTACCCTTTAGTCAGGTCAAGTGTGGAAATATATTTGACCTGGCCAACATGAACAATAATATCATCTACCCAGGGAATAGGATAGCTACTGGATTGGGAAACCTGATTTAGTCTTTGAAAATCGAGACACAAACGTATCCCACCCTCTTTTTTTGGGATTATCACTATGGGTGTTGCCCAGGGACTGGTGGAGGGTTCCATTATTTTTAACCTGCTAAGCTTCTCTATTTCTTAGGTGACATCAGCCCCGATTCTGAGTCAGTCTTAATCACATGGGTTACACCAGTAGCTTTACCAGGGATAGTAGTAAACGTATCAGAAAAACGTTGGAGTATTTGGTTTTAGTCTCCACGTTGCTGGTGAGATAAATCAGGATTTATATTAATATCTCGAATAGTCTCAGTGCTGTCTAACCTCTTATATGCTAATTCTAGCTCTGTCTCAGGACTATGAGAGTCAGGCCTCTCATGCCATTCTTTTAAAAGACTTGCATGGTATATCTTTTTACTTGACTGTTTCTTGGGGGTCTCCACCCGATAGGTGACAGGACCAGTGCATTCTACAATCGTAGAGGGATCCTACCACTTCATAAGTAATTTATTATCAGTGGAAGGCCGTAATAACAATACCTTTTCCCCTGGTTGGAATATCTTTTCCTGGGTTTTTAGATCATAAAGCAGTTTCTGCTTATCTTGGGCTACCATACTTTGCTGGTATGCTTTCTGGGTATAGGTGACTAAGCATTTGCGTAGGTTAACCAAATATTCTAAAATATTGGTATATTTCACCATAGATTCCCCTTCCCAGGCTTCCTTTACTATGTCAAGTGGTCCACGTGGGTTATGCCCATATAATAAAGTGAAAGGTGAGAACCCTGTGGATGCTTCAGGTACCTCCCGATAAGCAAACAAGAATAATGGCAGGTAGTGATCCCATTTCTTCCCCTCCTCATCCACAAACTTCCAGATCATCCGCTTTAAAGTTTGATTGAATCTTTCAATGAGGCCATCAGTTTGTGGATGGTATGGTATAGTTCTAACTGCAGTAATCCCTAATGATTTATAGAGTTCTTTGAGTAAGGCAGCATTGAAATTGGCAGCACGATCATTAAAGATCTCTTCTGGTATACCCATCTGACTACAGAACTCTATTACCTTTTCTGCTATCTTTGAGGCTGTGGTTGTTCTAAAGGGAAGGCCTCTGGGTACTTGGTGGCATAGTCACAAAGGACAAGTATAAACCGGATTCCTTTACTGCTCTTTTCTAGGGGACCAATCACATCCATTACTATTCTTTCGAAGGGTGGGTTACAAAAGTTAAAGGCATAAGGGGTAATTTCTCTTTTTGTTTCACCTGACCAATCTGCTGACAGGCGGGACAACTCCTTCAGTATTCTGCAATGTCATCCTGTAAACCAGGCCAGAAAAACCATTGCAGAAGCTTAGCAGTTGTTTGTTCCCTCCCCGCATGTCCAGCACTTGGTATATCATGGGCTAAAAACAATAAATCATTCCTATATTTCTTTGGAACTAACAACTGCTCAACCTGTTCTTGGGTCATAGGGTGTGTACAAACCCTATACAATATCCCTTGTTGTTGGATAATCTGAGGGGCCCCCCACTGGTATCTCTTTCCTAAGCTGTGAAAAGAAATGGTTAAGGGTTACATCAGCTTTTTGTTCAACTTTAGTATCAGCTATATCATAACAATGCAATGTATCAACAGTCCCACAATGCTTTTGTTTCCAGTCTTTGTGTAGTTTCTTCTTTCAGGCCTTAGTCTTCCTGGGGCCCCTGGTCTCTTCGAAAATAGAATCATCAAAAGGGAATAAGGTGTCATTTTGTATTTGATTCATTTGAGCTCTTGTGGTTACTGCTATTAAATGATTGTCACAGGATCCTAACAAATCACTGCAGATAGAGAAATCCTGTCCGATGATAAGGAGTACAGGCAAGGTGGGGACCATACCCAAAGTCATGTCATATGTCTGTCCATTGATACATATCTGTGCCGTTGTTGTGGGATACTGATGAACATCACCATGAATACAGATGACACCTGTTGTTATTGCAGTACGTAACCCAGAAGTAATTAAATCTGTCCTGATTAAACTTTGCCTGTTCCCTGAATCTACCAAACCTTCAATAGGCTTCCCATTGACTAGAACTTTTCTAAAGAAATTCCCCAGGTTCATGGATGCTTGGTAAGCTGGTTCCTTTTTCTTTTTAGGACAAAAATGTGCAATATGTCCTAATCCATGGCAGTGATGGCATTCAATGTTAGGATCAGGGCTTTTAGCTGATATATCGTGTCCATCCCCTCTGGCTTTAACAGTCCTAGACCCTGGTGATGAAACAACAGATCTTACCATTGTGCTGGTTGTAGTAGCAGCAGGGAAGGCAATGTCTGTTCTCTGGTAACCCTTGTGAAATGGTTGTTGGGCAGAAAGGAAGTCCTCTGCAAGGGTAATATCTGTCTCCGTGTTCTCTGGATGGTATTCTTGTATTCACAACTGAACATTAGCAGGCATTATTTGTATAAATTGTTCCAACACAAATTGTTCCATGATTGCCTTTATGCTTTTACCCTCAGGTTGGAGCCATTTCGTGCATAAATCATTGAGACGAGTCTAAGTCTCTCGAGGTGGTACATGGGACAGATGTTTCAAAGTTCTAAATCTTTGTCTACACATCTCAGTGTTAATATCATACCTCTTTAAGATCTCCATCTTCACAGCTGCATAGTCAATGGATGTCTGACTATCCATACTGGTATAGGCTTACTGTGCCTTGCCAGTGAAATACACCAGTCTCACCACCCACTGAAGTGCCAGTCTCACTACCCATTGAGCTGCAGGCCAATTGCAAGCTTGAGCCATTCACTCAAAGCTAGTCAGGTAGGATTCTATTCATCTGAAGGGCTCATCTTGGTGAGTTTAATGTCTCTTGGATTTGCATGGGCGGCTTTCTGTCCCGCCCAGATGATCTGTAGGGCATGCATGGTATCTGCCCATCTCTGATCCTGCCTCCTCTTCTCCTGCTCGCTTTCCTTTAAGTTAATTTCTCTTTGATGTTTCAGTTCCAATTGTTTTACTGCCAACCATCTCAATAAGTCCCTGAGATCCTCAGGGGAGGTTTCTCTCTTTTCCCCATCGGGTTCACTCATCTTCGGTTCAGGTTTAGCCTCTGCAGTGTCGGGAGGGAAATCCTGCTTCACCTTGGGACACGTAACTGGAAGCAGACCTGTAAGCAGCTGTTCACCTGTGCTAACTACCTGAGTCCATATCGACACTCCTGGAAGAGCTGCAGTATCTTCCAGTTTATGGGCCATGTACCTGCTGAAACCTCCAGTGATCTGGATACTAGGTGCAGTATCTTAGGGTTGGAGTCCTCCCAACACTCATGGACCTCCAATCTACCCCATTCCTGGTACCAAATGTAGTGGGTAGATAAAACAGTTCACTCTGGAAGCAGCAATTAAGGTACAACACACCAAGAATGAATGATTTTATTAAAATGAAACAAAACAAATAAAGTAACACTTATCTTGCATCAGTGTACTTCGTCAATAATAAACAAAACAAAAGAATGAAATGAAGCACAGCTTAACTGTCAAGTAACTAACAGCTAACATACTCTGTGCTCTATCTCCCACTGGAGATTCTAAGTTGGAAGATCCTAGCAGGAGCTCTCCCTAACCACATCTGATCTCTGGGCTTGGGCTGAAGTCTTTTATAGGCAGAAATCCCCACCCTCTGAATGTAGCCCCGCCTTTTCTTATCCTAGAGTTAGGTAAAAATGCCTTTTATTATATCCATATGTAATATCTGAAGTTTGGTACAAGTGTACCCTACTGAATATACAGTAATGAACAGCACAGGAAAGGAAATACTCTTGACAAAAAAATGAAAATCTTAAGATACCACAAAAAGGGGCTGCATTATAGGTAAACTCCACCCACTTCACTCTTGATGGGCATCTGTCACCCATATAAAAGTAGGAGACAAGGTGCCGTTAACTCCCTATAGGAGATTGTACTCAGCAAGGAGAAGGGCACTGACTGGAATGGGGACTCCTGCTTCAGAAAATTGTAGGGAGACCTTTTGACTACAAGTCTAGCAAGTCTACACAAAACAGGTTACTATTTTTATATTCCTCTCCAATGTTTCCAAGAGTCCAAATTTATTTAAGAGCATGTTAGGCATAGGAATGATTATTCACATGGCACAATGTCGTAAATCTCAGTTTCCAGCCGCTAAGTCCTCGGGATAAGCAGTCGCTGCAAAAGTAAAAAAAAATATATATATATTCAGGCAGGCGTTTGTTTATAGTGTTTCCCTCCTTTTACTTCTGGACACGGGAGGTGAAACCAAAAACAAACCCAGGGTTCTGTAAGAGACCCTCTGTCTCTGCCAAAATAATATACTCTATTTTCAGGACCAGGATTACCTTTACAGAGTCGCTCTTTGCGGCAAACTTACAGCGTGACTTGCCGCACCAACAAGAGGGAGCGGCTTAGCCCTTCTGCCTTTTGGGACTGTTTCTTAGCTTCTGCATGTTGCTGCACTTGTGAACACACTCCAGGTAGCTAAAATAAAAAAAAAAAAAAAAACAAGGTAACTAAGGCCGCTGGTTATTAGGTGTACCAACAAGGGTCTGGGTAAGAGGAAATTTCAACAGCGTGAAAGGGAGTGGATAGTGCAAACGTTACAGTGGGTGGCCAGTCCACTGTAGTCAGAGCAGACAGGAAAAGAATAAAGGAATAAAGGAGACGAAATGCTGTTGTGCAACAGTCTGAGTAAACGACTAGGAGACAAGGAAGAGTTATTTAAGAGAAAAGAGGTTCAGACCCTAGTCATACACATATGGGGGGGGGTTCTCTACCATCACAATGGCACCCTCATGTCTTCAGGCTCAGGATGGAGGCACATATGCTGCGGGGCACTGAATGCCTCCAGTAATACCGTGTTGACCATGATATGCCACAAGGAGCTTCCAGAGGGTCACAGGTGATGTCACGGGTGTAAGCCAGTCCTCTGTGTCACAGGCACTGCATCCAGTGACAAATGCGTTGGTGCGTCACTGAGCGTGCCACATCTGGTTCCCCACAACACTGGGTGATGTCATGGCAGCCAAGGGGGCATTCTATGACATGTATGGCATGTCAAACATAGTGGGTACAATAGACTGTACTTACGTGCCTGTCCTGACACCAGTGGTTACCAAGGATGCGTACCGGAACCATAAGGGGTACCACAGTAACAACTGTCAGGTCATCCTGATGAACGTGTTTGTGAAGCACCCTGGTGCATGCCACAATGCTTATATATATTCAACAACAGTGAGTTGAAGTGCCACCTTGCACGCTGCCCAGAGGGGTATGGCTGGCTGCTGGGGGCTCTGTTCACTCCATGTCTGCCACACACCAATGATCTGTGCACCACCATGCTGGTCACTAGGTGGTTCACTGCCATCAGCTGGCATGCCACTGGGCTGGGCAGCCCATGCTATACCTGCTACAGTGGGTGCCGCTGTTGCCTGTCCCTGCACAACACCAGCCATGTGTGCTGGTGGTGGCAGATGCATGACTGTCAGGTGTGTGGCGATGGTCACAAGGGCGTCAGCCACTCGCTCCTGGGCATGTATGCCTGTAGTCACCTTGTCTGTCACACACTGCTGCGCATGGGTGCAGGCAGCAACCTCCTCTGCCAGCCTTTCCTGGGCCTTGACACCAGCGGCCACATGAGTGGCAATCTTCTCCTGTGCATATACAGCATCCTGGAGCACCTCCATGAGCCAGCCCATGGCTGCCGTATTGTTCCTGGTTGCCTGCAGCTGCTCCCGCTCAAGCCTCTGGAGGTCGGGGTAGTACATAGTCAGCAGGGTGCATGGTGCCACTTGGAGTGTGCAGTGTGCGAGCAGTGGCCCCTCCACTGTCCCCCTGTCATCATCCCAGTCAGGTGTGGGGGTGCCTGGTGTGGCAGTGTCCTCACCGTGCAGTGTGCTGTCATCCAGATGTCTGGCCTCTGTGTTGTTGGGATCATCAGATGGTGTTGCTTCTTCTCCTGCCACCTCCATGCCCTTCAATGTCTGTCCTGCCACTGTTGTAGGTGTCTGGGTGGAGGTGTCCCCATTGCATCCAGTACCCTGTTGATGATGGTCACATCTCCGTGGCATCTTCACTCCCAGCTTATTGTCAGGCTGTTCTGGCCACTGTGCGGCATCCTCCTGAGCACTGTCCATGTCCTGTTGCTGTGTCCCTGTGGGGGTGGGTGAGTGGGACACAACAGTTAGCAATGCATTGTGGCATGCATGGCACATGGTGCAGCATGGGTTGCAGTACTCATTGTCATCGACTGCCATCTGTGTTGCACCTCTGTGACCACCTGAGGGTCCTTCATCGGGGCTGCCTTTGGCCTGCACTGTGGAGAGGGAGAACAGATGGTCAGTTCAAGGAGTGTTCTTGTTGGGGGGGGCTTGTGTGCATGCCCCTGTGCATTCGGCTCATCTGGCATGCTGTTCACTGCTTTGGGCTTGCCGTCTGTTAGCATATCAGATGGTGTTAGCAACCAGTTTCTCAACTGGAGTCAGGGGTGGTACTGGTGGTGGCAGTCCACTGCCTGTGGTGCCCTGTGACTGCCGTGCCCTGTTCAGTTTCTTTTTCACCTGTGACCAGAGGTCCTGCCACTTGTGCTTGATCACAGCAAGTGTGCAGGCCTCCGGTCCCATGGCATTGATTGCCACCTGGAGGTCCAGCCACATCTGGGCCTTAGTCTCCATGGGGGTTGACAGGGACCATCTCCTGTACAGCACATCGTAGTGCCTCCATATGTCCTTGACCAGTACAGCCACCTGTGCCCTGTTGAAGTTCACGGAACATGACAGCCTACTTGTGGCACCAGCTGGTGCACCTCTCTCTGCAGCAGCTGTGGGCTGAGGTGGTGAAGGGGCCACCCACTGCTCAGTCCCATGGTTCACTGGCATCGCTTTTGCTGACATGCCTCTTCCATGTTGTGCATTGTGCTGGCACATTGCAGTTCCGTATTGCCATATATGGTGGGGTCCAGGGGCATTCCCTTGCCTCCGCATAGCCTCAGAACCACCCCAACATGTTGCTGTGAGCCTCCCTTGTCCATGCCCACGCCTGTCAGGGGCATTCCATGCTTTTTCGTGCATGCTGCATATGCAAGGTGCTGTGTATGGCATGCAGCTGTGCGCCACCACTTATGTGTCAAACTACATCCCCTTCGTGAATAGGCACCATTATTTTCATGAAAATTATATACAGTATTTCCTACATAGATACAGTATGAAAAAAGGCAGCCCAATTCTTCGTAAGGTGGGCAATGATGGTGCCATAAATCAGTTAAAAGGACACATCTAAATAAATATTCAGCTGTAGGCCGAAAAACATTTCTGAAGCAATCTTGTTTAGAAAATAGCAGTGATCTAAACATTTTATTTTGTGTGTTAAAACACTGTCAACCCCCACTTCTGTTGAATATAGCTAAAATAAATTGGTGTGTTTAGGGGATTGGGGCAGTATCCCTTTAATAATAATATCTGGTCAAAGCTTTAGCCAGTGAAATCCTAAACAGAAAAAAGGCACAAGAGTTGAGCCTTAAGAGTCTTCAATTCTATCTTTAAAGAATGACTCCAAAGTAGACAAACTTTTTTTCCCATAAAGCTTTTTTTTTGTTTAAAGGTATAGCAATACATATACACTTACATGAAAATATGCTTGTACATATATATATATATATATATATTATACATATATCATGGAAATGGTAAGCAGTATGTACAGAAGAGGTTTGACATTAAACATTTACAGAACAGGTAACTAAGGTTTGAAAAAAATGAACAAAAGAACGCAATAAACAGGTGAATTATTCCCTATTTGTGACTGCATGTTTCTTGCTTATCATTCCACTCATATAGTCATGACATGCTTACCTCTATTCCAGGCTACTACAAAAGGTAAATAGAGCATAGAAGAGAGAGGGTTAAAGAGATGGGCCTGGATATTCAGACTGCACCAGGCAATGGTGCAAGCCTGGGTGCAGCACAACTGTGATGCGCTGGAGCCAGGTCCAGATCCAGGTGATATTCAATGGGGATGTGCCATGGCACAGCACCATTGAATATGGCAAGGTCAGCGTACATACTGCGCATGGTGCAGTGGCACTGCGCCAATGCAAGCCACAGATAGGGAGCACGGGGATGTGCCAGCACAAGTGCAGTTGTGCTAGGTGCATCACCCGTGATATTCAGCAGGGGGCATGCAAATGAGGCCATAATATATACAAGGTGCAAATGGGACCATTTGCATGTCATTATGACCCCTTCTGTATGCCTTGCACGGGGCAGCCTGGTGACTTGAGCCTGGTGCCCTGCACAGCATGATATGTGTTGTAGGGATCCCGGGGCATCCCTTGCCCTATAGCTACGATCACGTAGTATATATTTAAAAATAAATCCCTGGTAGTCTAGTGGCCCCCCAGTCCCTGATTCCCCAATAAATATAATACGTGACCATCCCTGGTGGTTTAGTGGTCCCCCCTCCCACCCCAGTCCCTGATTGCAGTGGAAGTATTATAATCCATTCCCTTGCCCAACCCGCTCCCCACATATTTGAGACTATCTAGTACAGTATGCCTGCAAGCCTATGCTGTACCTGTGTCATTCAGTGACGCTGATGCGGTGGGATGCAGCTGCCCTGTGTGAAGGGCGGGGTGGACAAGGGTCCTGTGTGGTTGGGAGGGTGGGGGGTGCCACTGGATCACCAGGGAATTACGTGTGGGCAATTTACCAAAAGATCGGGACCCAGGAGGAAGGGGAGTTTACTAGACCACCAGGGACTATATTTTTATACATCCATTGCAGCATTGGGAGGAGGGGTACCAATAGACTACCAGGGAATGGATTATAATACGTCCACCATGATCGGGGACTAGGGAGGGAGGGGGTTCCACTAGACTAGTGGAGAATGTTTTAATTTACATTTACCGTGATCATGGCAAAGGGCAGGGGGTCCACTAGACCACTAGGGATGGTCATATTTACATAAATTGGGGACTTGGGGACTCGGGTGGGAGGGGAGACCACTAGACCACCAGGGATGGTCATGTATTATATTTATCAGGGTATCGGAGACTTGAGGGGCCACTAGACTACCAGGAATTTCTTTTTAAACATCTGCACATGATTGCGGCTACGGGCGGGGGGTTCCAGGTTCAGTGTGTGTTTGTGGATGGTGTTCTGGGTGAGCAGGTGGCCACCCACTGATGGGCTGCTGTGTTGTGCCTGCAATACTGCAGCCCACCTTTGGGTGGCGGGGTGTTGTTCCTACTCTGCAAGGGCTCAACTTTGAGCCCCTCCATGTGGCACAATGCAGGGTTGCACCAGCATGTGTGCCGTACATCCCGGGATGAATATCGGGATGTACCGCATATGCATGGGCATGCCCCCTGCATCTGAGCTGCATGCCATTACATTGTGCTCCAGCGCTTTGGGAGTTGGGCTGCACTGGGCAGCCTTTTCAATATCCTGCCGGGGCGCAATGCAGGGTTGCGCCAGCGCAACTCTATTGCACTAGGCACAACCCCTTTGAATATCTGGGCCATGGAATATAAACTATGCACACCTGTGGGTCATTCTCCAAGGTGGAGCAGGGATTTATACAGAAACACTTGTGCCAGATGGTTACAGAGTACAGAGAGCAAAGAAGTTGTGTTGCATGTCAAGCCTTAGCAGATCACAGAGATGATTAATGGGTAGGTCACATAGGAAAGAAGGTAGGAACTATGAAGGAACAAACAGGAAGCAGAAGCAGATGACACAGACAATAGCAGAAACCATTTGTTGATGCAAGTTTCATACGCATGATGTATATATGCAGCTCAATACACTGTGCGGGGGGGGGTAATGTCGCTAGAGATATGACGAGTGAACCATGTAGTCAATCCAGTTGGAAGATCATCTAGACAGACCATGATGGGGGTCAAACAGGCACAAATAATGGTTGACATTGTGTTTGTTTCCTTATCAGTAACATAAAATACCTATACTGTCCTCCACATAGGTTTTTTATTGTTGACCGAGAAAGGAGAGGGTGAGACAATTTTGCCTATTTTCAGCCTCATTCCTGGGTGGGGGGAGAATACAGATGGAAACCAACTGAAATTGAACCAGATTAAGCTGCTGGTGATATTTTTAATGAATGAGGAAATTTGGCCAGGACATGGGAGAAGTTCCCCTACTCTTTTCCAGAAGTGCCATGGGATCTTTAACATCCACATCCACAAGGTAGATCCACAAATACAATGCAGGTTGGTGCACAGACGGGGGGGGGGGCACCCCACTAGGTAAACTGCAGTCCACAATACTGCACACTCAATGACATAACTGTAGCCCAGACAGTCAATATTCTATCCAATTTGTTATAAAAAATAACAAATAGAGAAAGCAAATAAGAGCAAGCCAAACGTAGCCACACTCTTCCCCAGTGCTTCAGGTCACAAAACCCTTCCTCAGGTTTAACATCTCATCTGAATATAGGGTGATGACATACATAGGAATACTGCTGCTTCTGAGAGAGCCCCCCTCCCCAACTGTTGCAGGAGCAAGGGAAGATGTGAGAGGGGTCGCCACACCCCTCACATACCAAGAAGGTTGTACTTTATGTACCTACAGTTACAGTTACAGTTACAAATAATGAGTTGTTTGCTACTAATAGAGGTAGTAGATAGATGCCTGCCAAGTATCTTCACAACATCACAGGGATACAGTTGCAGTTGTGAGCCAGTTTTACAATGCTCACATGGTCAAAACAAGCAAGGGAATCTCCTTTGCTTAACAGATTAGAGTGCTTGAGCTTCCTCAAAGCAGGTTCAGCGATGTGGGAAACAGGACAGATTGGTGGTTACTAACTCTGAGATGGGGCCCAGGATCTGTAGATATTGGTCCATTTACTGGCTATCTCAATGTGCAATTGTCTCATAAGTGGACACTTTAAGGTGAAAGGAAAATCAGTCCTGCAATAAGAGGGATCATGCCAGTGACAGAGGAGAGTCTGCTGGGCTGCTGAGATGGCACTCATGATCCATATTTTCTGATGTGGGGTCAGAGAGCTGGTATTGAGGAATATACCCAGCATTGCCACCGGGGGAGGGTCTTTAGTAGGGGGTTGGTAGAAGTGATACTGAGAAGTCCCATACTCCCTCCCAGAAAGGACAGAGATCTGAGCATTCCCAGAAAACACGTCCCAGACCTGCTTCTGTTTGACCACACTGCCAACAGTCACTGTGGGGTAGAAGGCCCATTTTGTGGAGTACAAGACGTGTTCTGTATGCTCTGTGCAGGATTTTGTATAGCATAGTCTGGGCTTTTATTTCTCTGTTGGCCAGTGTAGCCATTTTCCAAACATCCTGCCATTTCTCTAAAGTGATCTATGTACAGGATTCCAGTTCCAAATGTTCTCCTGTCCTGGAGATGGGTGAGGTATCATGTGCCTGAATTTTTGGGCATAGGGCCCCCTGCCATTCCCTTGGATCCCAGATTTTTTACTAACCATGGTTCCACTTTGGGGATCAGATATACAGCCAGTTTTTTACCCACCCAAGCAGGTAATGCATGTATAGTTGTAGATACTGCCAAAAGATAGACTGAGGAAGTTTAAAAGAGGTTTGCAGCTGGGAAAAGGAACAGACAGTGTTTTGTTTTTTGTCTGTTACATCACTGAGGTTCACAATCCCCCTTGGCTTCCATGTTTGGAATGCCACAGGCTTTTCTCCTATCTATAGATGTGTGAAACTAGCAAATTTTGTTATGCGAAATATTTTGCAAAATTTACGCATTTTGCAAAATTTTTCTTAGAAGCAAAATTCAGAATTTCACCCATGGAAGGCAAACGTTCACATTTCATAGGCGAAATTCTTCATTTCACACCCGGTGAAATACATAATGGGCAAATTTTGCAACATATTTTGCATGGCAAAATTGCAAAGTTTGCAGGAATTTTGTGAGCGAAATATAATTTTGCAACATCTCTATTCCTATCTGAACTGAAGGGCTGTGCCAAAGAGGCATGAGCGTAGAGAATGCTGGACTCCACCCAAAATTTTTACAGCCTAGTCACCATGAGCGTCTCGCCAAGCAGGTGCATGGGGAGGATCCCACTGGAACATTCAAACATACGAATTTGTCAGCAGAAATAGGCCACCTGGTCTATCAAGTCTGCTCAAGTGCGCAGCTAGCACCCTCACCTTGCAGCTGCCCTGCCCCCTCCCCTTCCCAATTACCCCCCTCATCTTGTACCATCCTCTTTTGAAACTATGCAGTGTCTTACAGGCTACCACCAACTCTGGTAGAGCATTCCATTCTGCCATGACCCTCTCCGTCAAAAAGTGTCTCCTCATTTCCATCCTAAATCTTCCCCCCTCCAATCTAAGACAATGCCCTCTTTTGTCTCTACCCCTCCTCAGCTTGAGTATCCGTTCAGTGCCTGCCTTGTTTATCCCCTTTACGTACTTAAAGATCTCAATCATATCCCCCCGGTCCCTTCTCTCCTCCAAGGAGTACATGTTCAGCTCTCTCAGCCTCTCCTCATATGGTCTGTTCTCCAATCCCCAGATCATCCTTGTTGTCCTGCATTGTACCCCTTCCAGTAATTTCACATCCTTCTTCAGATATGGGCACCAGAATTGCACACAATACTCCAGGTAGGTGCAGCCTGACCAGTGCCCTGTAGAGAGGCAGGATCACCTCCCTGCTCCAGGAGGAGATCCTTCTAGCAATACAACCCAGCATTCTGTTGGCTTTTGCAGCCACCCTCCTACACTGCTCTGTATTGTTCATCTTCCCCGTTACAACCACCCCTAGATCCTTCTCTCCCTTGGTGGAGCCTAACTGCACCCCTCCCAGCTCGTAACCCCTCCCTGGGTTCTTTGCTACAAAGTGCAGAACGTTGCACTTTTTCACATTGAACCCCAACTGCCACGTTTCTGACCACTTCACCAGTTTGGTCAGGTCATCCTGTAGCCCCTGCCAACCTGTTGTATCATCCATCACTGATACAATTTGGTATCGTCAGTGAATAGACTGATCATATTCCTGACCCCATACGAGATGTCCACCATGAATATTCCAAACAGCACTGGCCCCACTGGCTACTGTTTCTGGAAGAGACCATTCCAGAAACAGGATGGAATTAGGAAAGGGCAGCTTAGCCAAGGTACATTCCAGATCTAACCATAAGGGGTGGTTACTTGCTTCTGCAGGGTGTAGGCACGAAAGTGCCTGTTTCACCACATTTGTTAGATGGAACCATTTGATGTCTGGCATGTTTAGTCCCCCCGCAGTATTTTGGCTTGAAAGGGTGTGTAGGCTTAACTTGTTTTTTTCCCTTCCCAAATAAATAAGGAACATTTTTGATTTGGGGTCTTACAGAAAATTATAGGAAGTTGAATGGGAAGATTCCCCAGGATGTAGTGGATCTTAGGTATCACAATAAGTTTCAAAGCATTTACCTGGCCCCATGTAGACAGCATCAGGTAACTCTAGCATTACATGTCTTCCCTTGCCACCTCTAGTAATGGAGTTATATTGGTCTTAGTGGTGGCTGGCAGCATTAGTGGGAGTTAAACCCCCATAACATTTAATTACCTCTGGGCACCATTTAAAGGGGAATGAAGTGAAAAGGTTAGAAGTGCATGTGCCTGAGAGTGGGAGTATTTGGGGCTTTTCAGTGTTGAATTTTACACCCTGAGATGAGGCTATATTTCTAGATAATGGTGGTAATACATGGCAGGGTGTCCTGCGGTTGGCTACTAATAAGAGAGAGATCATCTGCAAACAGCATTAGCTGATGCTGTGTGGGGTCTATCAAGAGTCCATAGTAGGCTGGTGCTGCTCTGATTTTAAGCACCAGGGGTTAAATGGCCAGGGGAAAGAGTCATGGGGACAAAGGGCATCTGTGATGGGTGCCTCTACTCAAAGGAAACTGTAACGATAGCTGTACATCAGTAAGTACCACTGCAGTATGGTTTCTATATAGGAGTAGAACCCACCAGTGGAAATCCACACCAACACCAAGCCTCTCAAGTCACTGAAAAGATGTGGCCATTTCACTGTGTCGAATGCCTTGTCAGCATCCAGTGACAGGATAGCTATGGATGTATGGGATTTCCTGGCTTCCCAAATGATTCAGAGAAGACGCATGACATTGTCTTAGCCCATTCTACCTGGAACAAAGCCCACTTGGTCTGGGTGAATCAGGTGGGGTATGACATTGTTAAATCTCATTGCTAGCACTTTGGAAAAACTTTTGCATCTACATTTGTAAGGGCGATTGGTCTAAAATGGCCACAGCAGATGCTGTCCCTGCCTTTTTTGGGGATGGGTGAGAAAAACGCCTATGAAAAAGTTGGGGGAGGGTCCCATATAATCTTGCTTTGTTAAAGACTGTTGCTAGTTTGGGTGCCAGTAAGTCTCCAAAAGTGACATAGAAATCCATTTGGGAATCCATCTGTTCTCAGGGACTTCCTCCTGGCCATGCAATGGATTGCATCAGACACCTCCTGGGTGGTAATAGAGCCACCTAGTTTCTCTTTTTTGGAGGGGGATGCTTGTGTGGGGTGATTTTGTCCTCATGGAAGGAATCAAGGTCTTCAGGTAAGGGGGGATCTGTCTTATACAATTTTTAGTAGATCTGAACAAATTGTTGGTTGATACCATATGGGAGGGATATTGTGTTGCCCTCATCTGTCAGTATCTCTAGGATGAAATGCTTGGTTTCAAGAGTCCAGACAGCATGCCAGGAGTTTTTCCGGCTGTTCTCCTGCTTCTCAGTAGTTTTGGTGCAGCTTAAAGCAGCAGTGCAAGATAAATTGTACCTCAGTTGCTGGCTTTGTGTTGCAGGTCCCCATCTCCGAATCACTGCTCTGTGTTTATTTTTTGTCGGTCTGCTCATTTTAGTACTTAAAAGTTTCATTTAATACTCTGGGTTTGTTTACCCAAGTGTCACGATTGCTGGCTGTTTTTGTGACTGTCGCAAAAGTAGGGAGCAGCATTGTGGGTAGTGTGCTGCTAGGCGAGCTCCCTCCTCTTCCGGTTTTGCTAGTAAGCCTAACATTCATTACTGACACGACAAAACCAGACCGAACAGTGATTACATGCCACCGGAGAAAACAGAAAAGCATACCGAAACAGTGTCATATCCAAGACTGAGGAAAAATACATCATTGTCTGCACTATACTGAGCAGGAGCGCGCCACCATAGCAATGGACAGATCTAACGTAAGTAAGCACTGCACATCCAAGCCGATGCACACAAGGAAAACAAAGCTAAGTATGGCAGCCGCCATCTTTCCTGTAGAGCTACAACAATGGCAAACTTATATTTTCTATTCAGAACGTAAAAATGCTGGGACCCAAACAAATACAGATTTGTGAACCGGAATTATTGCAGAACCACACCAGACCAAAAGTAGAATTTTGATAACCACTTCCTGGTTATTCAGCACTGCTGCTTTAAAGAGTGCATACTCCATGAAGGTTTGCATATCTCCTTCAGTAGCTGTTTTTAGAACTTCTAATTCCCTCTTAAGGGTTGGAGATAGTAGGAAGCTGTTTGAATGTTGTTTGTTCTAGTGATTTCTGGGTTATTTCACATCATCTAGTCTATGTGATCTTTTCCTGGTAAAGTGGGGTTGAGTATGCAACATATTTTCCTCTCAGAACTGCCTTCATGGAATCCCAGACTGTGAAATGGGAAACATCAGGGGCTAGATACTCCAAAACAGGTGCAAACGGGGTGCAAAGGTTTGACTGGCTGAGGAGGTGAGAGGAGGGCTGTGCCAATCGCCGTATTAGTAGCCAATGCCGCACATCCCCGGCTTGCTAGTGGGGGGGGGGTCGGATGGGTGATAGTCTGGGTGTGGGTGGGCTTCTGGTCTGCCAATGTTCACCAGTTGGTTTATTGACCAGCATTTGGGGGTGAGGACACCATTGGATGCCAAGGCATTATACTGTTGGTAACATGGGACAGAAGATCGGGGGAGGAGATGCCACTAACCTCCAGGAATAGGGCATAATATACAGGATGGAGCACTAGAGGGGTGCCACTGAACACCAGGGGCACAGTGAACTATATGGGATGGGAGAACGGGGGATGCCACTGTACACCAGGGATAGGGTGAAATATTGTTTCTGCTCTTACCTCCTTGTTTCTTTCGCCTGTGGTTCTTCTTTTTCGACAGGGGAATGGCCCAGCAATCCACAGTTTTATCTATCATTAGGATAAGGTTTCAGGGCCACTGCATTTGCTGCTGGCCTATTGTTTCTGCTCTTACCTCCTTGTTTCTTTTGTCCGTGGTTCTTCTTTTTCAGCAGGGGAAGGGCCAAGCCACTCAGTTTTATCTGTCATTAGGATAAGCTTTCAGGGCTACTGCATTTGTTGCTGGCTGATTGTTTCTGCTCTTACCTCCTTGTTTCTTTCATCCATGGTTCTTCCTTTTCGGCAGGGGAAGGGCCCAGCCACCCACTCCCATCCTCAACCACACAACAATACACTCCTTTTATAGGGTAGCACAGTCATGACATTTCCTGTAGCAAAGCAGGAAGGGGCAGACCAGAGGGGTATCCACAGAGTGACCTCATTTACAGGGGCACTAGTAATTTAACTTGTTATAACAAGTAATACAAAAACAAACAAATAAAACACAAAATCAAACTTTTGCTTTAATTTTCTTCCTTCTAATTACTCTGACCAGGTCATAAACCCAGCAACTTATCTGGAATGGATATCATTAACTGCAGGTACTGCAGAACACTTTTCAGAAGGGCAGTTTTACAGGATTTAGGACACTGTCCTACATGCTGGGCCATTGGAGATCTAAGGGCTCAGCTCCAGGCAGCATGGGCAGAGATTATGCGCCTCAAACTGCATATTCAAGAGGAAATATAAGAACTGCCTGCCATTTCTCCAACATCCAACAGAAGCACCTCGATCTCAGAGGGTAGTTGGTCGGGGAGGTTGGCAGGTGGTTAGGAGGGGTAAATCGGGTGCCCCATCACTCGGTGCTCTCCAATATATCACCTTCACAAACCATATAAAAACTATAAACATGTATCTGCCTCCAGCTCTGAAATCAAACAAAGGGGCAGAGGACACTGCAGAGCAGGACACTGCAACACAGGAGCTAGCACAACAAAACTCACCCAAAACAGGAACCAAAACAAAAAAAGCAAAAAGGAAACCCAAAAAACTTCTGATCATAGGAGACTCCATGATTCGGGGAGTTGATACCTATCTCCAGCCAGGGATAATGGTCAGATGTCTTCCAGATACATCAGTGCGAAGAGACACTGACCACATTGTTAAAACTGTTCAGGAAGCAGGAGAAAACATTGACGTCCTGGTAAACATAAGGACTAATGATCTCGCTAGCCAATCAGTTGTGGAGACCAAGGAACACCTGACCAGGCTGGGTAACAAACTAGCATCCATTTCATCCAGCATCTCCCTCTCTGAGATCCTGTCAGTCTGGGAGAGGGGGACAGATGGACAGAAGGTAAGAGAAGGGGAGATAGGAGAGCTAAACATGTGGCTCAAGGGCTGGTGCCAGGAAAAAGGATACAAATTTGTAGGGAACTGGCAACAGTTTTGGGAGCGAAAGTTCTTTAAATTTGATGGACTGCATCTGACTAAGGAGGGAGTCAGTGCATTGGGGCAGAAGTTTGATGTCTTTGCAGAATATTTAAACTAGCAAATGGGAAGAGGGGTGCAGCACCCCATACGTCGAATGGGAAGAACACCCCCCCCCAGCTAGTGATCAAACAGGTTTTTAGCATGTATGTAGTTCATTTGCATCACTGGGTAAGGAAGAAGGTCCAGCTCCCTATACTACACACAGGGGAAATGCCAGACCTTGCCCAACAACTAACACACCAAAATCTGGCCAATGGAAAATCATGTACACAAATGCTCACAGTCTGGGAAAAAAGATCCCAGACCTGCAGGCAATAATGAGAAAGGCTAAACTGGACATTGTAGCTATTAGTGAGACATGGTTTACCAGTAGCCACACTTGGGAGACTTCAGTACCTGGATATGTATTGTTCAGAAGAGATCGAAGTGCAAAAAGGGGGTGGAGTGGCCCTGTATGTCAATGAAAATATCAAAGCTACAGAAATTCAGCATATGCGTAAGGAGCCAGAAAAACTGTGGGTCACCCTGGATACAGGAAATGGGACAGCTATATGAACTGGGGTTGTGTACAGGCCTTCAGACCAGGGGGAGGACATAGGCACATTACTGTTAGAAGATATACAAAACATGACAGCTAAAGGGGAGGTTCTGATAATGGAAGACTTCAACATGCCAGATACGGATTGGTCAATATCAGCAGGAACATCTGCCAGAACTAGACATATAGTGGATTCTCTGCAGGGCGAGGGTCTCAAACAACTGGTACAACAACCCACAAGAGACAGAGCTATCCTAGATCTAGTACTGACTAACAGGGAAAGGATCACAGATCTCCATGTAGAAAGTCACCTGGGGGCCAGTGACCATCACATGATATAACTCAATTTGGCCACTAGAACTAAATCATCCCATTCCAAGGCAAAAATATGGGACTTCAGAGGAGCAGACTTTGATAAGATGGCCAACAGAGTTAAGCTAGCCCTGGCAAAAAGAAATACAGCTGAGGGGGTACAGGCAAAGTGGGCAAGCATTAAGGATGCAATACTTGAAGCAACATCCCATTGTGTTACAGAGAAAAGGAAGTGCAAAAGAAGGAGGAAACCACTTTGGTTCTCAAAAACAGTAGCAGAAAAGGTCAGAGCCAAAAGGCTGGCATTCAGGAAATATAAAGGAACACAGCAGGATGAAGATAGGGAGTCATACCAAACTTCCCTAAGGGAAGCAGGGAAGGCAGTAAGGCAGGCAAAGGCCCAAACCGAGGAAACACTTGCACAAACAGTACTAGAAGGTGACAAGACTCTCTATAGATACATTAGTGAAATCAGAAAGTCCAGAGGGGTTATTGCTAAGATCAGAGGGGATAAGGGGGCATGCGAGGAGGAGGACCATGTAAAAGCATCTAGCCTGAATAGATACTTTTGCTCAGTATTTACTGAAGAGAAGATAGGGCAGGGCACACAGCTCAGCACCATGGACACATGGGGGAGTGAGGTGTGCACTAGTCTCTTCACAAAAGAAAGGGTCCTACAAGAACTCGATAAGCTTAGGGTGGACAAGGCAATGGGACCTGCTGAGATACATCCCAGGGTACTAAAGAAGCTAAGGGCGGAATTAGCAGAGCCATTATCAGAACTGTTTAGTGAGTCTCTGAGCACAGGAGAGGTCCCAGAAGACTGGAGAAGGGCTCATGTGATCCCGCCCACAAGAGTAGTAGCAGGGAGGAGGCAGGGAACTACAGACCAGTCAGTCTTACCTCAGTAGTGGGCAAGATTATAGAGGTATTCCTTTGGGAAAGGATAGTACAACACCTGGAATCCATAGGATCACAGGATCCAAGACAGCATGGGTTTACAAAAAGAAGGTCCTGTCAAAGTAATTTCATAGATTTCTTTGAGTAGAATCAGAGTAACCAGAGTGGTGGACCAAGGGGGAGCAGTTGATGTCACCTACCTTGACTTCAGCAAAGCTTTTGACACTGTTCCACATAGAAGATTGATTAATAAGCTGGGTAGGCTCCGGGTGGGTCAGAAGTTGGTCAACTGGGTGGCAAACTGGTCGACTAGCAGAAAATAGAGAGTGGTGGTAAATGGTATACAGTCAGAAGAGATGCAAGTCACAAGTGGGGTACCTCAGGAATCAGTCCTGGGGCCAGTCCTCTTCAACATCTTCATCAGTGACATTGCAGATGGACTGGAGGGTAAGGTTTGTCTGTTTGCAGATGACACCAAGATCTGCAACAGAGTAGATGATCCAGATGGGGTGGGCAGAATGAGAAGAGATCTGGATAAACTGGCAAAATGGTCATAAAAGTGGCAACTGGGGTTTAATGCAAAGAAGTGCAAGATCATGCACATAGGGAAGAGAAACCCTGAAGCCACCTATAGGCTGGGAGGGGAGTTGCTGGCAGTCACAAGGGAAGAAAGAGACTTGGGCATCATCATCACAGATGACCTGAAATCATCCAAGTAGACTACTAAAGCAGTAGGTAAGGCTAGGGGGATGTTGGGGTGTAATAGTATGGTATCACAAGTCGGGAGAGGGAGGTAATAATGCCTCTTTACAAGGCACTGGTTAGGCCCCATCTGGAGTACTGTGTGCAGTACTGGAGGCCACACCTTCACAAGGACATTAACCAAATTGAGGCAGTCTAGAGAAAGGCAACCAAACTGGTGCATGGACTGCATCAGGAAACATATAAGAACAGATTAACTGAGCTCAATATGTATACCCTAGAGCAAAGGAGGAGGAATAGAGGTGATATGATTGAAACATTCAAACACCTTAAGGGCATTAACAAGGTGAAAGAGTCTAACATGTTTCAATATAATAAAAATAGCAGGACAAGGGGACATAGCATGATATTAGAGGGAGGCTGATTAAGGGATAATGTGAGGAAGTTCTTTTTCACAGAAAAGGTGGTGGATGCATGGAATGGCCTACCTCAGGAAGTGGTGGATATGAATACAGTGCAGGGCTTCAAACAGGCATGGGATAGGCATAAGGGAGCAATACAGATGAGTATGAATAGATAGGCCATTGACAGAGTGAAGGCCAATGGCACATTCATAAGATAGAAAAAGAAATGGGCAGACTAGATGGGCCTTGCGGTCCTTGTCTGCTGTCAATTTTGGGACAGGTGCTGGGGTGTCAGTAGACACGAGGGAATAGTTAAAACTAACTGGGATGTGGGCTCAGACAGTGGAGAGTGCCACTACACTCCAGGGAAAGATTGACACTAACCGTGGTGGGTGATTGGTGGGTGAAGGGTGCCACTGGACACCAGAGAACCAGTATACTAACCAGGATGGGTGATTGGAGGGTGGGGGGTGGAGGGTGCTTATAGACACCAGGATAACATTTATATTAACCAGGCAGGTGCTTACAACATGAAGGGTGCCACTAGACACCAAGGAAAATGCGATACTACCTGGGGCAGGAGCTCAGACAGTGAGGGGTGCCACTGGACTCCAGGGAACATTTGGTAGGACCAGGACAGATTTTCAGTGGATGGGGTTGCTGCTATACCCCAATGCTTATTGTCAAATCCATGGGACAGCTGATGGGGGTGTGGGTGCCACTAGACACCACGGAGCTGTCTGATAGTTATGGGACAGGCTAGCGGGATGGACGACTGCAGTACAGCCATTCTCCATTGGTGGGGTGAGGGCACAGGCTTAGTGACCAGTTAAGCCAAGGTTTTCAGAGACAGTAAGTAGTATCATTTTGGATGGCATTTACTGCTGATGCAAAGCTTTTGAAATGGCCTCTGTGCCCTGTGCAGGAGGGGACCTCCTCATTTGTATGGGCAGAGCCTTATGTTGGGATCTGGGTGCTAACAGGTTTAGCCTGCACTATTGGGGCCTCTGAATATAGACCACACCCCATAAATGGGTGCAAACCTGGACAGCATGGACAAAAAACTATTAGCACCAACACTAAGCTTTGAATATCTGGCCCAAGTAGTTTAATTTTCTTCAGAATATTGTTCAGTGCTAATTTTTAGCCATTCCCTACAGGGCTGAGAGTCAAAGAGGAAGTGATTCAGTCAATAGGTGTTTCTTTTTTTATTAATGCCTCCTCAAGCCAAGACTAGTGATATCCGTGAGTGGTCTGATAACTGGATACTGCCAATCTTCGTGCTGCCAACCATGGGTAGCAGTTCAAGCACTACCAACGCTACATCAGTGTGGCAGTATGAGCCGTGAGGGGCAGATTAAAAGGAGTAGTCCTTTTGGTTTGAGTGTAATGCTCATCAAGAGTCAACAAGGCCTATGGTGTGGCACAACTACCTCAGTTGGGGACCCACCTGTCGCTCCTGGTGGGACCCTGGTCCTGTGCAGTTTAGAGAGGGTTTAAGGGCCAGGTTTAGGTCCTCACCCAATATGGTGTGTTTCTTGTTCCCAATAAGATTTTGAAAAATGCACTCAAAGAATGCAATGGGGGGTTGTTGGGTATGTAAATGCTACCCAACATCATATGTTCTCCTTGCAGGGTCTCAGAAATTAATATCACACTACCTTTATTGTTCCAGTATACTTGGTTGAATCTTTTATTGTTCCAGTGTACTTGGTTGACTCCCTGCATCAGATCCCTTGCACATAGTCTGTCTACTCCACTCCTTTGTGCAGTATGTGTGACACCGTACATGTACCTTTCAACTGTTCCACACTTATTTTGTCCAAGTGAGTTTCCTGGAAGAGAGCCACATCACACTGCATTGATTTCAGTTTAGACAGAACAGAGTGTCTTTGATAGGGCAATTGAGACCTTTGATGTTCCAGGTCACCACATTCAGATTAGCATAGGAAGGCATGGCACATGAACTAAGGGTGTTCTCAAATACAATAGAAGCCGCTTAATCAGGACAGCCATGTGGTGGGGCTTTTGTCTCAGTTAAGTGACCGTCCCTATTATTAGAAAAACTTATTTCGGCAGAGTAAAAAGAGATGTGCCATGTGTATGGATTGCATAACACATAAGCATACATAAGCCAGCCAGCTCTATTGTTCTGTGTTGTGTCAGAAATCGAAAATGGCAAAAAGCACAGGCATCAGGCTTCTGGAATTACTTAATGCTTTAGTTTAGATTAAAAACCCATACTCGGAGTAAATACCTGCAGTGATGCACAAAAACTCATAGTGACCTCAACCGGTTTCGCCCAAGGGCTTCCTCAAGTAATTCCTGAAGCTGGTGGCCATGCTTTTTGCTGTTTTCAAGTTGTTATTGTTACCAGGCATGAATCGGTAGTGTGGAGCAGTGGTCTTTGCTGTTTACAGTGTGTCCAAAATGCAGTGTACAGTCTTACCATTACCCGAGGTACGGAAATGCTGGGAGGTCAGAACCTGTTAGCTGAGCTATAGAAAGGCTGGAAACCCTTTTGGCTGGTAGCATATGGAAAGACTGGAAAATCTACAGCCATGAGAGACAGGTAAAAAAAAATGTTTTTTTGTGAGTAACCAGAATAGCGCAAGATAGAAAAGTAGCTAATTCATTCAGATTGAAGGAGGCTGAATTGACTAGCTGAAGACTTGAGCTAAGAGTGTGAGAGCAACAGGAGAATCAATAAATGCTGAGTAAGAAACAAAGTGTTATCTTTTTTTGTACGTGTTTTCTTAACCAGAAATTGGAGTAATATGAAAGCGTGAAGGGAGGGATATGGGTGGGGAGTGGAGGGGGGTCCTTTGGCAAACTATAGAAACTGCAGCAAACAAAAAAATGAAATTGTGGCAGTAGTCAGGGAGTGGCAGATTACTATAGAGGTGGCTGACAAGGCTATTCATAAAGCAGTTTACACACACTTAGTGGCCTATTAACAGCAACCGAGCAACAGTAATAGGTGTGCATTGAACTGTCCCAGTAATCTGGCATCCCTATCCCTAGTAAATGGATGAGGATGCAATTAAAATGCACAACAACTTAACTGTGCCAGGTGGGACATCCCAGTAAAGTAGACGTCCAGATAATCCTTGTCCCGATTAAGTGGCTTCTGCTGTATATTAGTTAGGTAAGCCCCCTTGTTGCATTAACAACATACTTCAATTGTGCTTACACAACTGGATAAGATGTACGTTTCTGTGACTTTGATACACTGTGGTTGTTTACCTCTCTATCCATCTGATATATCACCCTGTAGGGGTACAATGCAAGCAACCCTAGAGGAGGGTTCCCCCCATAGGGGGGGCTTGGTTTGCTGGCCAAGGCACCTAGCTTCACCTGAGCTCTTTCTTTCTAAGACTGCTTGAAAGGCAGAGTAGAGAAACTTACCAGAGCAAGGGAGAAGGATTAAGACTTAGTTTGGCTAAGCAGCTTTACTGTGTGGTGGTGTTTTTATTTTTTACTCACAGGGATTGCTACTGTTTGTTGCTAACATTTCATTGCTTTATTTTTTCTCTGATTCAAATTGTTGTTGCTGGTATACATTCTTCTGCATTATTACAAGGTGTGCCTACAGGTGTGTGCTAACAGATTACTGCTGTAATCTTCTGATTCACATTGTCTTTTGCAAGGTATATCTTCTGTTACTGCTTTATTTTTCTCTGGAGCAAAATGTTTCTTACAGGGTATATCTTCTCTGAAATTACTGTATTACAGGTGGAGCTTACATTTTTGTGACTTTTTTATCATTGGGCTAAGCAAAATTACTGTTTGACACTGTGTTTTATTTTATTCTTGTTTGTTGAAAAGGTTTGTTGTCTCAGAGGTGTTTCAGTCTCCTTCTCACATTGAAGGAGCTAATTGCTTTTCCTCCCACAGCTCTTCCAAAGGATTAGGTGTGTATGTGGGGGTGGAGCTGGCAAACTGTCAGTAATTCAACAGAAAGAAGGTTAAAAAGTCAGGTTAGTTGATATCTTGGAGGTAGAAGACTTGGTTTGCTGGCCAAGGCACCTAGCTTCACCTGAGCTCTTTCCTTCTAAGACTGCTTGAAAGGCAGAGTAGAAACTTACCAGAGCAAGGGAGAAGGATTAAGACTTAGTTTGGCTAAAACAGATTTACTGTGTGGTGGTGTTTTTATTTTTACTCACAGGATTGCTACTGTTTGTTGCTAACATTTCATTGCTTTATTTTTCTCTGATTCAAATTATTGTTGCTGGTATACCTTCTTCTGCATTATTACAAGGTGTGCTACAGGTGTGTTAACAGATTACTGCTGTAATCTTCTGATTCAAATTGTCTTTGCAAGGTATATCTTCTGTTACTGCTTTATTTTCTCTGGAGCAAAGTGTTTTTACAGGGTATATCTTCTCTGAAATTATTACAGGTGGTGCTTTACAGGTTTTACAGTTTTATCTAACATTAGGATAAGCTTTCAGGGTTACTGCATTTGTTGTTGTCTGATTGTTTCTGCTCTTACCTCCTTGTTCTTTCATCCGTGGTTCTTCTTTTAGGCAGGGAAGGGCCAGCCACCCACCCCATCCCCAACCACCCCACGCCACACCTTTTAAAGGGTACCACAGTTGTGACATTTCCTGTGGCAGAGCAGGAAGGGGCGGATCAGTGGGTCTCTACAAGGTGATCTCATTTACAGGGCACTAGTAATGTAACTTGTTATAACAAGTTAAACAAAGCACAATTAAACCATTACTTGCATTTTTTTCCTTTTTTCTCTTCTAATTACTCTGACTAGGTTACAAACCCAGCAACTTATTTGGAATGGATTTCATTAACTGCAGGTACTGTGGAACAATTTTCAGAAGGACAGTCTTACAGGATTTAGGACACTGTCCTACATGCTGGGCCTTTGGAGATCTTAGGGCTCAGCTCCGGGCAGCATGGGCAGAGATTGCACGCCTCAGATTTCATATTGAAGAGGAAATACATTATAAGAACCACCCGCCATTTCCCCAGCATCCAACAGAAAAACCTTGACCGCAGAGGGTAGTTGGTCCAGGAGGTTGGCAGGTGGTTAGGAGGAGCAAATCAGGTGCCCCACTCTCTGCTCTCCAACACATTACCTCCAAAACCATATAAACACTATAAACAGGTATCTGCCTCTATCTCTGAAATCAAATAAAGAGGCAGAAGACACTGCAGAGCAGGACATCATGCACAGGAGCTAGCACAACAAAACTCACCCAAATCAGGAACCAAAACTAAACAAGCACAAAGGAAATCCAAAAACTTGATCATAGGAGACCCATGATTCGGGAGTTGATACCCATCTCAGTTAGTGATGGTCAGATGTCTCCAGGTACATCAGCATGGAGAGACACTGACCATGTTGCTAAATTGTTCACAAAGCAGGAGAAAACATTGATGTCCTAGTACACATAGGGACTATGATCTCACCAGCCGGTCAGTTGTGGAGACCAAGGAACACCTGACTAGGCTGGGTGACAAACTATCATCTGTTTTGTCTGGCATCTCCTCTGAGATCCTGCCAGTCTGGGAGAGGGAGCAGATGGACGGAAGGTCAGAGAAGGGAGATAGGGAGTTAAACACGTGGCTCAAGACTGGTGCCAGGAAAAGGACACAGATTTGTAGGAACTGGCAACAGTTCTGGGAGCGAAAGTTCTTTAAATTTGATGGACTGCATCTGACTAAAGAGGAGTCAGTGCATTGGGGCAGAAGTTTGACGCCTTTGCAGAATATTTAACTAGCAATGGGGAGAGGTGCAGCACCCCATACGTCGAATGGGAAGAACACCCTCCCCTCAGCTAGTGGTCAAACAGGAATTCAGCGTGTTTGCTGCTCATTTGCATCACCAGGTAAGAAAAAGGTTTGTCTCCCATACGATGCACAGGGGTAATGCCAAACTTCACCAACAACTAACACACCAAAATCTGGCCAATGGAAAATCATGTACACAATGCTCACAGCCTGGGAAATAAGATCCCAGACCTGCAGGCAATAATGTCAGATGCTAACTAGACATAGTAGCAATTAGTGAGACGTGGTTTACCAGTAACCACACTTGGGAGACTTCAGTACCTGGCTATGTATTGTTCAGAAGAGACCAAGGTGCAAAAAGGGGGAGGAGTGGCCCTGTATGTTAATGAAAATATCAAAGCTACAGAAATTCAGAATACACATAAGGAGCCAGAAGAACTGTGGGTCACCCTGGAAACAGGAAATGGGACAGCCATAAGAACTGGGGTTGTCTACAGGCCCCCGGACCAGAGGGAGGACATAGACACATTACTGTTAGAAGATATACAAAACATGACAGCTAAAGGGGAGGTTCTGATAATGGGAGACTTCAACATGCCAGATACAGATTGGTCAATACCAGCAGGAACATCTGCCAGAACTAGACTCATAGTGGATTCCCTGCAGGGGGAGGGCCTCAAACAACTGGTACAGCAACCCACAAAAGACAGGGCTATCCTAGATCTAGTACTGACTAACAAAGAAGGGATCACAGATCTCCAGGTAGAAGGTCACCTGGGGCCAGTGACCATCACATGGTATGGTTCAATTTGGCTACTACATCTAAATCATCCCATTCCAAGGCAAAAATATGGGACTTCAGAGGAGCTGACTTTGATAAGATGGCCAACAGAGTTAAGCTAGCCCTGGCAAAAGAAACACAGGTGAGGGGTACAGGCAAAGTGGGCAAGCATTAAGGATGCAATACTTGAAGCAACATCCCATTGTGTGTTAGACAGAAAAGGAAGTGCAAAAGAAGGAAACCACTTTGGTTCTCAAATACAGTAGCAGAAAGGTCAGAGCCAAAAGGCTGGCCTTCAGGAAATATAAGGGAACACAGCGGATGAAGATAGGGAGGCATACCAAACTTCCTGAGGGAAGCAGGTAAGGCAGTAAGGCAGACAAAGTCCCAAACTGAGGAAACACTAGCACTAACAGTAAAGAAGGTGACAAGACTTTCTATAGATACATTAGTGAAAGGAGAAAGTCCAGAGGGTATTGCTAAGTTTAATGGAGAAAATGGAGCATGTGAGGAGGAGGACCCTGAAAGGCATCTATCCTAAATAGATACTTTTGCTCAGTATTTACTGAAGAGAAGGTAAGGCAGGACCCACAGCTCAGCACCATGGACACAGGGGATGGGAGGTGAGCACTACTCCCTTCACAAAAGAAAGGGTCCTACAAGAGCTTGCTAAGCTCAGGGTGGATAAGGCAATGGGACCTGATGGCATACATCCCAGGGTACTTAAGGAGCTAATGGAGGAACTAGCAGAGCCATTAGCAGAATTGTTTTGTGAGTCTCTGAGCACAGGAGAGGTCCCAGAAGACTGGAGAAGGGCTTTGTGATCCCGCCCACAAGAGTGGTAGCAGGGAGGAGGCGGGGAACTACAGACCGTCAGTCTTACCTCAGTAGTGGGCAAATTATGGAGGCATCCTTAAGGAAAGGATAGTGTGCAACACCTGGAATCCATAGGGGCACAGGATCCAAGACAGCATGGGTTTACAAAAGGAATGTCCTGTCAAACTAATCTCATAGATTTCTTTGACTGGGTAACCAGAGTGATGGACCAAGGGGGAGCAGTTGATGTCACCTACCTTGACTTCAGCAAAGCTTTCGACACTGTTCCACATAGAAGATTGATAAATAAGCTGGGTAGGCTCGTGGGTCAGAAGTTGGTCAACTGGGTGGCAAACTGGTTGACGGGCAGAAAACAGAGAGTGGTGGTAATGGTATACAGTCAGAAGAGATGCAAGTCATAAGTGGGGTACCTCAGGATCAGTCCTGGGGCCAGTCCTCTTCAACATCTTCATTAGTGACCTTGCAGATGGACTAGAGGGTAAGGCTTGTCTGTTTGCAGATGACACCAAGATCTGCAACAGAGTAGATGATCCAGATGGGGTGGGCAGAATGAGAAGAGATCTGGATAAACTAGCAGAATGGTCAGAAGAGTGGCAACTGGGATTTAATGCAAAGAAGTGCAAAATCATGCACATAGGGAAGAGAAACCCTGAAGCCACCTATAGGCTGGGAGGAGTTGCTAGCAGTCACAAAGGAAGAAAGAGACTTGGGCATCATCATCACTGATGACCTAAAATCATCCAAGCAGACCTCTAAAGCAGTAGGTAAGGCTGGGGGGTGTTAGGGTGTATTAGTGAGGGTATCACAAGTCGTAAGAGGAGGTAATAATCATCCTCTGTACAAGACACTGGTTAGGCTCCCATCTGGAGTACTGGCGTGCAGTACTGGAGGCCACACCTTCACAAGGACATTAACTCAAATTGAAGCAGTCCAGAGAAGGCAACCAAAATGGTGCAGGGACTGCATCAGAAGACATATGAGGACAGATTAACAGAGCTCAATATGTATACCCTTGAGCAAAGGAGGGAGAGAGGTGATATGATCCAGGCATTCAAACACTTTAAGGGCATAAACAAGGTGAAAGAGTCTAACATGTTTAAATATAAGAAAAATAGCAGGACAAGAGGACACAGCATGAGATTAGAGGAGGCCGATTAAGGGGGAATGTGAGGAAATTCTTTTTCACAGAAAGAGTGGTGGATGCATGGAATGGCTTACCACAAGAAGTGGTGGCTATGAATACAGTGCAGGGCTTCAAACAGGCATGGGATAGGCATAAGGGAGCAATACAAATGACTATGAATAGATAGGTCACTGACAGAGCAAAGGCCGATGGCACATTTATAAGGTAGAAAAAGAAATGGGCAGACTGGATGGGCCTTGCGGTCCTTATCTGCCATCAACTTCTATGTTTCTATGTTTCTATATGTGCCATGGGAATAATTCCCTTGGCTAAAAGTAGCTTAGGAAGAAGCCCACAGGAAAGAGAGATGGGCCACTGGAGGAGGAGGGGTGAATGGTGGGGCAACAAAGAAACAAATCCTGAAACAGTCCAGGAGGATTGGCCTTTTAAGGCCTGATGGGGGAGTGACATTGTTGCTTCACCCGTTGAACCTCAGGCTTAAAGCCTTCCCATTCAATTGTGCTTATGCAACTGGATAAGATGCATGCTTGTGTGACTTTGATAGATTGTTGCTCTTCGCCTCTTTATCTGTGGGATATACCACCCTGTAGGGGTAAGATGCAAAGAAGCCTAGAGGAGAGTTCCCCCCCATAGGTGTTGTGGGAATAATTCCCTTCGCTAAAGATAGCTTAGGAAGAAGCCCAAAAAGAAGAGGTGAGAAATCAGAAGCTATCTAGACCGGAAATAAGTATGACAACATAGATAGGATGGACAAGAGAAGAATGATATAAAGCTAGGTCTATGAATGAAAGGAAATCTGATATAATGCAGAAGGGCTGACTTCTTAAGGGGAGAGAGAGAACAGCCAGAGCCACCATCTGACTCCATCCAACAGCAGAACCTAACTATGGAACCTGTGAAAGCACCCTGACTAATATTATGATCGTTGGCATGAAGGGGAGAGAAAAAAAAAAACTTTGAGGAGGAAACCTCTGGGGCTCCAAGGCCTAGGTCAACATCTCTCCAGACTGAAGGCTGTTTTGATTAGTGATGGCTCAGCTACTGCAATTTAGAGTCAAGATCGAGGGAAGAGGAAAATATTCTAATTTAGAGGACGCTCTCTCTCTGTCCTTCTAAATGAACAGCTCTTGAGGGTAGTGAGCAATGTCTCTGCAACTAGACACTCAAAAGCAAGACAGGAGAGAGAGATGACTGCTGAGGCACTCAGCTGGCCTATGAGAGCCTACGAAACAGACCAGGTGAACCAGAGGCAGTCTTGGTGGAGAATAGAGTAGAGGGTGCCTGTGAACCCGCTCAGCAGCCAAAGGGGCTCTGATAATGAGAGCCCCACCTCTCACATCTGGAAGTCATAAATTCTGCATTGAGAGGTGTCGACGAGATGAGGGGCAACTGAAGGTCCACCCGGAGCAAAGACATTCCCACTATGGGCCAAGGAGAAGGACCCCATTCCAAGCTTACCACGATCTAGACATGGACTTCAAGGGTGCAAAGCGAGACCGTTGGCTACAGACTAGCCCTGAACCAAGGAGCAATGGACATGGAAGGCATGACTCCGAGTGGAAAGCTGATCAATGAGGTAACATAAGACCCAATG
Source organism: Neoceratodus forsteri (assembly GCA_016271365.2). NCBI lineage: Eukaryota > Metazoa > Chordata > Ceratodontiformes > Ceratodontidae > Neoceratodus > Neoceratodus forsteri. Next base: position 253,124,885 of record CM028131.1, on the reverse strand, counting down.
AGAGGTATGCTTGATTAATCGATGTGAATAAGTAGACCCTGAGGTCAGACTGAGCAAAGGAGAACCAGATTCATGTCATGAGGAAGTTACCTTATTGGTAACTATGGGAGTGCATGCCAACCAGGTCCATTGAGAGCCAGATTAGGAATGGATAGAATTGCATGAAGGAAGGAACGAGAGCGGCCGGGCAAAGCTGTCAGCCAACGGTAAGGTAGGTAGTACCAGGAAGACATCTGAATAGGTTTGACTAGAACGAGGGAATAGGGTCCGAGGAGGAACCACACAGGACGGGGATATGCAGGAGGGAATATTAGGTGATGTGAATGAGTAGGGTATGGTGGTATTGGAAGGACTAGCGGGATGGCAGGGTAGGGAAGCCCCCTAAAGGAAGCAGAAGTCAGAGAAGGAGAGGAATGGAGGGTGGAGGGAATGGGAGGAGGAGGGAAAACGCCCACCAAGGGGAAGCACGATCAAAGAGGAGACGATATGCCCTAGGAGGATGGGTGGTTCAAGCCATTGGAAGTATGATAGACCACAGGAAGTGACCAAGAGTAAAATTATAAAGTACAGAGAAACAGTATGGAAGCAGGATGAACTAAGAGATTGACACAGGAACAAGGAGGCCAGCGGGGAAGCATATGAAGCGAATGAGGTGCAACGGCCATGTGGAGCTATGGTACCAGTTGGGGTGACCCAGTCTCCCATCGTGGGAGGGACAGAGAAGCCATGACAGCCACCAGGACAGTGAACAGCCAATAAACAGATGAGAGAAAGACAGTGAGGTAAAGAGATAAAACAGCAAGGCAAATAACTGAGTAATGCCAGCAGCTGCTGCAGGGCAAGAAAGTGGAGAAGAGAAAAAACAAAAACAGGGGACTAGAGCTGTAGATAGCCAAGAGAATGGACAACTAGAGAACTGTAATGAAGGGGGAACAATCCTTCCCGGTGTAGATTGAGTAAGATACAGGCGGAGTTCAGGGAGAAGGACATGGGACTGGCAATGGGGTGAGCAGTACAGGGAGGGCAGTCAGAGATGGAGCACAAGATGGCACCCAGGAAAGGCAGTACAGAAGGTAGCCAGACATTGGGACAGGAAAAACAATAATCCATGCTCAAGGAAGGAGTTGAAAGCACTCGGGCAGAGCAAGCCTAACAGGGTCCAAATACGGAGGTAAACAGGAACCGGGGAGTGACCACGGCTCCAAAAAAGCAGTGGAGGAAAAAACACAGCAAGAGTCGGGACAGGTCTGCACGCGGATCGCGGAGGGCTGAATTGGGGATGAAACTGCAACCCAGAAAGGACAGAAACCAGAGCAGCATCCGTCAACAACAGGCCAGAAATGGAAACAGGCAAACTGGGAACACAGTGTAGGGTAAGAAAAAACAAAATAAAGAAAAAAAAATGCAAGCAGCAAAGGGAGGGAGTGGAAGGATGAAACGAGCAGAGGGAGTGCATCACCAGGCAATACCTATAGGGAAGGGAGCAGTGACCCAGAAGGAGCAGGGCCCTGAAAGGATGCAGCACCCCAAGGAGGGAAATGGCCGCAGAATGAGCGGCAGAATGAGGAGGGAGCTAGGGATCCCACTTTCCCGCCATGGTAGATATGAGCAGGCCACTGAGGTGAGTAAAGCGGAGCAGACCAAGGTAAGGGCAAAAAAAGGGGGAGGGGGCGAAAACAGACAAGGCTGCCAGAGGGGAAAGGGAAAGATGCAAGGCAATGAGGAGAAACAGCCAACAGAGCCTCCAGCTACAAGGAAGAAATGAATCCTGGAACAGTCCAGGAGGAGTGGCCTTTTAAGGCCTGATGGGGGAGTGATGTTGTTGCTCTGCTCATTGAACCTGAGCTTAAAGCCTTCCCATTGTATTCCCTGGTAAGTGTAAAAGAAATTAAATTAATAGAAGTCATACAGTATTTTAACAGTGAGCTGTCTCAAGTATTGGTGGAAGCAGCCAGTCAGTCCTTTAGTCAGAAAACTAGAGGATTTGCTTTGCAGAAATTTGTTCTTCATGGAACCGGGAACAACTATCAACTGCACCTGTGCCCCCACCTTGCTTCAAAGACAGACACAGTTTGCTCTGGAAGGTAACAGGTGTGTCCATTCATACCAACAACTGTAAGGGAATAGGAGCTATCAAGCATGGTTTATATAGACAGGGGACAAGGCCTGGAAGGAGATGTATCAGTTCATGGCTCAAGAAGGTCTCAACTACTGGTATTGGGTATCACAGACCTCAGGGTTAAGAAACTGCGCCCCTCTCCCCCATGAGGTGGGCGCAAGGTGGTGGAGAGAGAGAGAGAGAGACACACACACACAGTTCGGGGATACAATGATTTTCCAGGTTGACTGCATGGTTTAGGCCCATGTGTCTCAAGAGAGGGGTGGATGGGATATACAGGGAGAGCATTATGGGGAATGGATCAGATGTACAGATGTGTCAAACCAGGATGAAATGCAGAAATGCTGCAGAATATCACAGAATACTGCAATTTACTGCAGGGGCCATTGTAAGTCAATGGCAATTAGGCTATTTTGTCATGCAGGATTTTTGTGACATGTCATTACTGCAAGTTACTGCGCTTCATCGTGGCTGACACATCTGTATATATGTCTATACAGACTGGTCTCCTGGAAATAATATAGGGTGAAGAGACAGCTGAGTGAGTAGGATACCTCTGTACATTAGTGATAACCTGATATCCCATCATATAATAAAACAGTAACACTTAATGATTGCAACATTGAATAAAACATTGAACATTGACGCTCCTAAAACAGAAGAAGTGTGTAACTGCTTGACAGGTCACATTTGCTGAAGCGACAGGCATTAGGTGGTACCTCACAATACCTTTCAGTCTGTGGAACACATACCTGCCCTGTCTACTAAGGGGATCCTGAAGTTCCCCATGGCTATGTCCCTCAAGGTCCATTTTGCCAAGAAGGCCAACATGAGCTAGCAGGAGAGGAGGGGAGCAGCATTATAATAAGCAACTTGAATATGGGTTAAATGGTTCCCCTCTAAACATACCCCTACTCACTGCAGTTCTGGAACATATATGCTAGGGAACAGACACACTTGCCCCAAAGTGGTTCTTAGTAAGTAGAGTGCCATCATGCTTGCATTGGGCTGAAGTGCTGAAGAATGTACGCTGGTGGCAAGGGTGGGTGAGACAAGTTGGGAGGTACAGTCACAGCCAAAGACATGGTCAGATAGTTCCTGAAATTTCTGTGATATTTCTAGAGTAATCTCCTTCTTTCTGAATTTCCACAGTAGGCGCAGCAGAGAAAAAATCTTTAGAAATTTTACGAAATATCTGGAAATATCTGACCATGTCTGTGGCAACTACTGTAGAGGTGGCAAGGGAAACCACATACCAGGTGAAGTAATGCCACCAGGGTCTCACAGAACCTACTGACCTTGGTGATACTGCTAGAGGGGGCAGGCTTCCTCAAAGGACCAAATCAGCAAGGGCTGCAATTGGGAAAAAATAACTGGATCTGGGCTCAGCAACATATAGAAGTGTGGCTGCTGTCTAACAAGGTTACTTAAGCAATATACCACAAGAGGGTGTGGGTGATGCCAGGATTTACCCATGCCTGGTGTGTTGTTCGGTCACAAGGTGCAGCCGAGTGACCAGCAACACACCAGAAGTGGATATATCCTGGCTTCACCCATACCTTCAAGTGGGATATTGTGATTATACAATGTGTAAAATAAAGAAAAGACTGAAATTCTAGATATAAAGCTTTTTTATTTTTGCATTAATAAAATGAAGGAGATATACTTCTGTAGATAAAAAGTAGTCCTTGGTTGGAAAGTTTTATATGGAAGGTTGCTGTTAAAAGTTTCTGTCTTTTTTTTATTAGGAACTGTTAGTTGAGGCAAGTGTCATGTAGAGTTTCATGCTGTGGGCTGGGAAACGAAGACTGAGTTGCGTTAGTGTGAGCTGCATTTTTTTTTAATAGAAAGTTTGTTTCATTCATCGGGTGGGAAGGGGAGGCTGAGCTGCATTAGTGTGGGATGCATTTTTTTAATAGAAGGAGGACAGAAAGAGAGCGTGATAATAGTGTTTTTTTTAAAGTTAATGGTACCCGAAAGGTTCCTTGTTGTGATCGCAGAGAGAGACGGTTTGCGGCTGTCATGCTACAGGTCTTGAGTTCTGGCTCCTGGTGTTAAATGCGCATGCACGTAATATACTTGTATGGCTGTTGAAATACTCCTGGTAACACAGAACTCAAAAGAAAGATGGTTTCTTGTCTGTGTGGGATTGCAAAACAGTAACAAAAAAAAAATAAAAGTAAAGAAAAAAGCGCAATGCAGAGTGATAAAATCTTGCAGAAGCGATGTGGCAGATGACACGGAAACACGATGGTTACATTTGTAGAGGGTCGAGGAAAGGTAATAGTGAGGGACATGTTTTTTTATTGCAGTGAAAAAAAAAGGTGTGTGCTCTGTAAAATATGTCTGGGTACTGTTGGCTATGTGGCTGGAAGTTTTTTGTGGATACATAAAGCAGGCTTGGGGACTGTTTATGTGTTAGAAATTGCTGTGGTTCTTCTGCATTGCTTTCGCATCGTGCTTTAGTGGGGATAGACACGCCGGCTTTTTATTTTGATCTACAGGGGTCGGGGTGACTTTAAAAAAGGGGTTCCTGAAGCATCTGGTTGGCACTTTTTCCCGTGGTGTCATAGTATGACTTACACATTGTAAATCATGCCAGCCAGCCAATCAGGATCCAGTATTTTTGATGCCATTGTAAATTATCTATAACTACCAGTATAACTATGCCTTTAGGTTCCTATCAAGCTACTACTATCACTGTATCTATAACTTTGATTCCTATTCATCTGCTCCTCTCCTAGCATCGCTACCTTTCCACCTCTGCTGTTACTCCCTATCCGCCCCTTTCTTTCAGGTTAAATGGTACCATCACCATGAATTTAAGGTGTTATCCTAATGTAATGCACTTGTCCTGATCATTGTGACCTCTGTATACAATTGTACTCTTAAGCTGCATTTAATATGATCTTTCTGTTATTTTCTATTCACTGCTACCAATATTGTTGTAATAATGTTTGCTGTTGTATGCATGTATGTATTTCCACTACCTTTTCCCCCAGGATGCACCGTGAGATGAGCAACTTCTTGTTCAGTGTGCCTTTCCTGGTGAAATGTTTCAATAAGTAAACCAATAAAACTTACAGCAACCCCGACTTCAGGACTTTGGATTCTTCACCACATCAGCCACTGCTCATGTCACGCTTGATCCTGCCACTGCTCCCACTTCCTCGTCATCCACTTCAGTCAGTTTCTCTTGCACAGAATTTGGGGGATGTGACAGTGACCCATAATACCAGACTGCTCCCAGAATATTCTAGAGTGCTGTGTCTGCTGTTGATGGCGTAATGTACTGATGGTGCTTCTCAGTGATAGTAAATTCTAGTGTTGCTGGAAACCAGAGCCTGTACTTTATGTCCCTGTAGTAAACATCTTCCTTGATGTGATCAAAAGCCTGCCTGCATTCCATTACTAGGCGAGAGTAGTTGGGGAAGTAGGAAATACAACCTCCCTGAGCTCCTGGGCCTTGTTCAGGATGATCTCATAGAAACATAGAAACATAGAATTTGACGGCAGATAAGGACCGCTTGGCCCACCCAGTCTGCCCATTTCCCTACCTACTGGATAAGCTGCAGATCCTAGTTAACCAGCAGCCTACTTCTTTCTACCCCAACCCCCCAGAATTGCCTTATGACTATCCCATGCATGCTTGAATTCCACCACTGATTTTGACTCCACAACCTTCCTCCGAAGGCCATTCCATGCATCCACAACCCTCTCTGTGAAAAAATACTTCCTTAAATTACTTTGAGCCGCCTCTATCTTCAAATTGTGCCTCTTGTTCTTGCACACCTCTTTTTGAAAGATGCTACCCTCTTGACTTTGTTGATTCCCTTTGAGGTACTTGGAAAGTTTCTATCATGTCCCTCTCCTCCTTTCCTCGAGGCTATACATATTAAGCTCCTTAAGTCTCTCTCATATGTCCTCCGGTGCAGACCCTGCACCATTTTAGTTGCCCTCCTCTGACAGCTTCCATCCTGTCTATGTTCTTTATGGAGATTGGGTCTCCAGAACTGCACACAGTACTCCAGATGGGGTCTCACCAGCTGTCTGTACAGAGGGATAATAACTTCCTGTTTTCTACTGGTGATGCCTCCCTATGCATCCCAGTATCCCCCAGCCCTCCTTGCTGCCTTCTCACATTGCTTGCCCACCTTTAGGTCATCTGATATGACTACCCCCAGGTCCTTTCCATTTTTGTTGTTGTTAGTATCTCACCCCATTGTGTACTCTTCCCTGGTTTTTGTTTCCAGGTGCATTACCTTGCACTTCTTAGCATTGAATCTAAGCTGCCATACATTTGACCATTCCTCTAACCTTGCCAAGTCCCTTCTCATCCTTTCCACCCCACCCTGTGCATCAACTCTGTTGCAGATCTTAGTGTCATCTGCAAAGAGACATACTTTTCCTTCCAGTCCTTCTGCAATGTCGCTTATAAAGACATTGAAGAGGACTGGGTCCTAATACTGAACCCTGCGGTACCCTGCTAGTAACCCTCCTTTCTTCTGAGTGGACTCCATTTACTTTTACTCTCTGTGTCCTATTCTCCAGCCAATTCTTTACCCATGACTCATGGTCCTGACACCATATCTGATGGAAAACTAACATCCAGGGGTGGTTGTTTGTTGCACCGGAGCCTCTGCTACCAACTCTGTGACCTCTGTCATGCTCAAAATCAAAGTCCGAGCTCAGTTGAAGCCACTCCAGCAGGCTCTGTCTGAGGTATGTGACTGGGTCTTTACCCTCAGCTCTACCAGTAGTCCTACTAACTGTAAATTGCTGCATTTTCACCAGCACTCCTGGTCAGCCACTTTGGTGGTAAGTTGCTGGATTGACTTCTCTCTGCTGCTGCTAGTTGGGAAGTAAGTTCTGCAACTGAGGTTTCTGCTTGATCCATGTGGTGCCCAGTGTGTGAGACCCTACAGGTAAGGTTAGAAATGGATTTTGTGTTTTAGTCACATTTTGCTTAATTCTCTCTCTATTGAGTGCCATCCATTCCAACAGGTCCGTTGGCTTATCCAGAGTGCAATTTTGTTGACCTGGTGGGCTGTTGTGGTTGTCTGGCATCCTGGATGATGGAGGCCTCTCATCAGGGAAGAGCTTTCTAAGTTCTTTTTCTGCTTTTTAGTAGAGTCTAAGGTTAATCTTTGGTTCCTTTTGTGGACATCGGTGAGGACTATTAGTTGATCTGTTTTTGCAGTTTTCCAGAGCAGGCTGTGATATGGATGCAAAAGGATAACCAGTGGGGGTTTGCTGGAGGAAAAACTGAAGTGGCCATCTTAGTGCAGCACCCACATGACCTCTGTAAACAAACTTTTTAAGAGATATTGGTCCTTATTAGAAGGACGTGCCAGTGCATCAAAAAGTCCCTTCTGCTAGTGCTATTGCTCATGAGGTGCAAATGGAGGTATATTTGTACAAGAGCAGAGCACACTGTGACCGTGCAAAACATGTATGAATATACCACTAGAGTGCTGCACAAAGCAGGGCACTAACAGGTTTGTGCAGTAACAAAGCACATCACCCTGCTGATCAGTGAAGGGAGTAACACTGGACAGAGAACAAGCAGCCCAAGCACAAAGTAACAGTGTGTCACAAAGGTCCTGGGACCTCACTGAAAATGAGCTCTGCTCAACTGAGTATGCCTTTCATTTTTTTATTTATTCAAATGTTTAATCAGGAAGGCATACTGAGCACGCTAAATGCTCAATTCCAGATGTGTCCTGGGAAGGGGGAACATAGACAATAGCTGAAAAGCATATATACAGGAAAAATACATAGAACAAATTCTCTGCACATTTGATCCAAGTGACTAGGCACAGAGGTCAGGAAAACAGTAGAATATACAGTAGTTTGACAGCGTAGTGCAGTCAACGTGAACAGTAGGTTAAACATAATTTAGGTGCAGCAAGTACGTGCAGTCAAAATACAGTCACATCATGCTGAGAGCAGAACAGCCTAGGCACATAAGCAGGTAGGGGTGAGGTGAGCTTGAAGCAAGGAGTTTAGGTACTGAGGGGAGGAGTAGTGACGAATGTTTGCCGGAAGGGAGTTCCACAATATTGGTATGCGGTAGCTGAAAGCAGCCTGACTAGCAGTAGAGGACCTAAGTGGGACTGTGAGTGAACGAAAGTCCAAGTTTTGGAGAGAGTAGGCTAGGGTGGAGGGGTTTCCCAGGGCAGCGGAGAGGTAGGAGGGGAGGTGCTGGGACCAAAACTTAGCTGGAATTTTGGCGCAGTGGGATTGCCTGCGATTATGAAGAGAGGAGAGACCCATAGATTAGTACAGGGCACAATGGTGTGTGGAGTAGGGGCAATTCAGTGCAAAGCGGCAGAAGGAATGAAAAAGAGGGTCCAGCCTGGCTAGGGTCGACTTGAGGCTGGCACTGTAGACTATGTCGCCGTAGTTGAAAACAGGGAGAATCATTTTCTGCACATACTTTGATGATGAATATGATATATATTTATTGACTGATCGAAATGTGTTAGCACTGTTGTACGAATGTGCTACATTCAAAGTCCTCATGCAAGTGAGCCCATTCCCCATTCAAGGCACAAAGGGGGTAATTACCAGCTCATTATTTGGCTAATTCAATCTCATTAACAGGACTTTGTTCCTTGGAGTGTGGCAAGATTGGGCCAGAGCCCAATATTAACTGATGGCTATTGAAGCTGCAGTACAACCCAACACTTAGAAACCTGGGAACTGTAGCACACCAAGCATCAGCCAGTCAGCAAAATTCAAGTGCTCAAGCAGAAATTTATTAGTACAAACACTAAGAGTAGAAGGGTTGGCTGTGGCCCGGTTCTGATCCCGACTAATTTACAGGTATTTCAAAAAGGTTCTGATTTAGTCTAATTAATGTTAGACCAGTTTTTCCCTATCTGAATATAACTGAATCTTGGTTGTTCTTTTCTTCTCACTTTGTCTTGTAAAATAATAAAAATGTACCCTTTAAAAATAATTTCTCTTTGATGTCTTTTGTCCTTTCTGAGTCAGGTGGGTTTTATGGGTGTGAATTGTTTGCCCCATTGACTGGTGACATGCATGTGATTTTCACAGTATTTAACATGTTTTAACATGTAGCATAAGAAGGAGATGTGATGGGGACAATGACCATCCCACCCACCCTATTGAGATATTACGTTTAGTTATTTTGTGCTTGCTTAATTGTTACAGCAAACATTATAGGGCGCTATCACATTCCTCCCACCCCACTGTCAGATTTGACAGTTTGATACAGTAGCTGCCTGCTAGATGTTATAGTAAGCAGCATAGGGCCCCATGCCTCCCACCCACTGCCTGATGTCATGCCTACATCACATCTTACTTGCCATCTGGGTGTTATGACAAGCAGTTAGGGGCCCCTTCCATCTCACCCACTGCCTGATTTTGTGAATTTGGTAAGAGTTGTGGCTGAGACTTAAAATAAGTAAAAGTGCAAAAATAAGAATGAACCAAATTAACTTAAAGGGGAAGAAAACTGTGGGACTATTAGTATATGGACCAGGAGGTTCTGGTCTCCAAATCTGCCATATTGACCAATTATTTTTTTATCACTTGAGTGTTCTGCAACTTACTTTTTATCTGATTGATCTTACCATCCCCCTCCCCAGGCTTGCATTCATATCCTGGAGATATCCTACTAGTCCCTACAACTGACATCACTGTTAAAATCAACCACAGGGATCCTACACAATATAACATTTGTCCTTGGACAATAAGCATTGGGAAAAGAGGAACCATGCTCAGAAATGACCCACCTTCCACTTGACAGTGGCGCCTCGCTAGTCTGAGCCCTCCCTCCCTCCCCCTGTTAAGATTCAATCTTGTGATACAGCTCTTTTGTGTGCAGAGTGTTTTGAATCCTCCCACTAATTAAGAGAACCTACTAATCCTGTGTGTGTCCTTCTTCCTGCAGACTTTCCCCCAGCCCTCTTGGACTGTGACCGCCAACGCGGTCAGGAAGCAGCTGCAGCGCCTCAGTGGCACAAGGAACATTCACCAGCCCAAAGACACACTCAGCAGACGTTCCTCCTAGCCCCCTTGGGCTGTGACCACTGACGCGGTCAGGAAGCAGCTGCAGCATTTCCACGGTGCAAGGAACATTCACCAGCCCAAAGACACACTCGGCAGACGTTCCCCCTAGCTCCCTTGGGCTGTGACCATCAACGTGGTCAGGAAGCAGCTGCAGCACCTCCAGGGTGCAAGGAACATTCACTAGCCCAAAGACACACTCAGCAGACATTCCCCCTAGCCCCCTTGGGTTGTGACCACCGATGCGGTCAGGAAGCAGCTGCAGTGCCTCCACGGCACAAGGAACATTCACCAGCCCAAAGACACACTCAGCAGATGTTCCCCCAGCCCCCTTGGGCTGTGACCGCTGACATGGTCAGGAAGCAGCTGCAGCACCTTCACGGTGCAAGGAACATTCACCAGCCCAAAGACACACTCAGCAGATGTTCCTCCTAGCCCCCTTGGGCTGTGATCACCGATGCAGTCAGAAAGCAGCTGCAGCACCTCCACGGTGCAAGGAACATTCACCAGCCCAAAGACACACTCAGCAGGTACAGATCTTGGCTGTTAGCTGTGGCATTCCAACAGGCTCAGGACATCTGCAGCTATACCAGGGCTTCAAATTCAGGTGCCTTTTAGGGCTAGGCTCTAACTAGCTGTCTGGCTGCCCAGAGCCCCTTGATTGGCCAGTCAAACTCTTCTGCTATTTTCAAGAACTCAGTTGCGATTTCAAGAACTTGGTTTCTGCAGCAGTCAGGATGAGCCCATAGCCTGTAGTTTCAGTTAGTTCTTTTCTCCCGCCCCCATCCTCCTCCTAGGCCATCTTTAAATGCTCTTTGTCTTCGCCTACTACCTCTAGACCTCTATTATTGGCTAACATTCAATAAATTTCAGTTCATTTCCTCCTATTGCTGCTAGTTGCTCAGGCTGCTTTTCCTAAATTGTATCTTCTGTTCGAGAAGCTGTATCTTGTTTTAGGCTCATAATACCTCACTATATGCACAAATACATGGTGGGTGATCTTTCCACAATGAGGGCACTTCATGTTCACCTGTGCCTGTCCCTGTTCACCTTATGCATCCTGGGTTTCATCTTTGTCGGTCAGAAATCTCCTAGGATAGACTGTGGCTCCTATAATACATTATCATGCTTGAATATATGCCACCTCATTGATCAGCTCATATGTGATATGCAACTTCCCTCTTTGCAGCCAGCATATCATCCACTATGGCATGAAGGAACTATTACAGAACTGTCCCATAGGGGCATATCCCTCTCCGCCTCTTCTCACCAACCTCCCTGGCTGCTCCCTGCCAAGGAACTTTTATATGCTGTTCTAGGCCAGTATGGAGCCAGCCTTAGGGCTCCACAAGTCTATTCCTATGATCCTCACCCATGAAAACGTACTAAACAGTCCAAACTCATAGCACATTTATGCAGAAAGCTTCTGTTATTACTTCTGCTGTGTTCAGGCAATGTTGAGCTCAATCCAGGCCCCCCTGTGGTTTTAGCAGCTCCTGTTGACTTTCACAACATGAAGGGTTAGTGTTTTGCATGCCAATGCATGTAGTTTATAAAAAATATCATCAGTGCAGGCTGGGTTTGTCATACTGCTCCAGACAGAATCCTGGCTTAGACCAGTAACCAAAATTCAGGTATACATTCCCTCCTACTCTTTATTCAGGGCTGACAGGCAGACCAGAGGTGGTGGTGTAGCCATATACATCAAGGATAAATTTGTTGTTTCCATTGTGGAGTCCACTTGGTCAAAATGAATTTGAAAGTCTGTCCTTAAAATTGACATTGCAAAGGTGCCTCAATCTGTGTAACAGGCTGCTATAGGCCTCCTGTCTGCTGGTCTGCTTCTGCTGGAAACATCTTGGGAACATCATGGGTTTAGTCGCCTCAGAGCACATTATACTAGGGGACTTCAACTTAGATTGGCTTACTAGTGCCTCTACTCCCCTAAAAACATTCTGTGACTCCTTTGGACTGTCCCAGCTGATTAACGGGGCTACTCATCCTAATAAAAATAACCCTATTAAAAGTACCTTGTTAGATGTTATCTTAGTTAGCAAACCTCACCTATTTTCTCATGCTAGTGTATTCTTCACGGATATTAGTGACCACTGCTTCATTGCATGTGTAAGGTCCACTCGCAAAATGACAGTGATTCCCAATTTCACTATCAAAAGATGTACTCGTAACTTCGATTCTTGGGGGTATATTTCAGAGCTAAGGAGCTCCCTGCACTGGCAGGATTTTTATTTAGCTAAGTCTTTGACCGCAACATATGATGTTTTCTCTGAAATTGTGTTAGGCGCCATAAACAAATTTGCTCCTTTGGTGAAAGTCCGTACCAGGGAAAAAAAAACTGCAGATGGTTCAGGGAGGATTTGAAGGGTGCCCTGAGGAGCAGGGATATGCTTTGGAAAATTGCCAGGAAAACCAATCTCCCTAATGATTGGGTTCTATTCAGAAGGGCGAGGAATTATTGCACCAAGTTGATCAGAGATGCAAAAGCACATTTTTACCATACACAGCTAGAGCTAGCTTCCAGTTGTTCCTCTATATTTTGGAACACAATCAAAGTGATTGAAGGACGTTCTTCTGGAAATCATCTTCTGCTAATATTACAGTTGGTGATTCTGTAGTCTCTGATAGGCTTTCCATCCTTGATGCATTTAATAATCATTTTGCTAGTGCTGGTCTGGCCTTTAACTCTTTCCCTGCCTGCTCTCTCCGTCAACAACTGGCAGAGGATACTCTAGAAATACCTATCTGCAGCCCATCATTCTCACTCCAGCCTACAACCCTGAAAGAAGTCGAAGACTTCCTCCTCCAGCTAGACTCCAAAAAAAGCACTGGGGCTGACCTTATTGACCCCTACTTCTTAAAGGTCGGTTACCAGGTCCTTGCAGTTCCAATTACACACCTCTTTAATCTACCTCTGTCCCAGGGTGAACTTCCCCCCATTTGGAAGACTGCTCTTGTGGTCCCATTGTTTAAATCAGGTGACCCTAGGGATCTTAACAATTACAGGCCAATCTTGTTACTTCCAATTCTGTCCAAGATGCTGGAGAAAATAGTGAGTGTCCAGCTACGAAACTATCTGGAATCAGAAAACCTGCTTAATCCCTTACAGTCTGGCTTCAGGGCTCAGCATAGTACACTATCTGCCCTTGCTAAAGTGACCAATGACTGTCAAACAAGTTGGATAATAAGATCTTTATCTGGGCAGTGTTTTTGGATTTAAGCAAGGCATTTGATACCGTGGACCATAGCCTGCTTCTTTCATCACTTCAGAATATGGTCCTAGACGTCCTCTCTTTAAGATGGTTCTCAAACTATCTCTCTGACCGATTTCAGCAAGTAAAGGCTGAGGGAGAAGTCTCTCCTTTAAAATCCTTGCTGAGGGGTGTTCCCCAAGGTTCCATTCTGGGACCCTTGCTTTTTGCTATCTACATCAACAATATTGACGCGACCATAAATGAAGCTAAAATACATCTATTTGTAGATGACACAGTGATTTATGTCATCAGCCCTTCCCCTGTAGCTGCACAGAAAACCCTTCAAAGCGAATTTAACTTGTTGCAGCTTCAGCTGTTAAACCAGAAGTTACTGCTTAATGCTAAAAAAACAAAGCATTGCTCCTATCACTCCTTTCTTATGCATCTAATCCTTCTATTGACGGAAAACACTTCCACCTATCACCACCATCCTTGGGGAACAGTTGGACTATGTATCAAAATTCAAGTACCTGGGATTCTGGCTAGACAATAAACTCACTTTCACCGATCATATTGAAGAGCTGCTAAAGAAACTTAGGCAGAGACTTGGTCTTTTCTTTAGGATAAACAACCTACTTACTAGAGATGCCAAGCTGAAGTTGGTTCAAACCACCTTTCTCTCTTTACTTGACTATGTTGACTTTCTATATGGCCAGGGTACTGCTGGTGCTCTAGCAAAGCTAGACACACTCTATCACTGTGCCTTAAGATTTGTTACAGGTTTACCGTATTCTACCCATCACTGCTCTCTATATAAGGCAGTAGGATGGACATCCCTCAGCTGCAAATGTAAGAGGAATGCTGCATTCTGGACTTATAAAGCAATCATAGGAATGCTGCCTCAGTACATCGCCATCTGCCTCCCGATATGTTCTCTCGGCAAGTATGCCCTGAGAAGCACTTCCTTCATTGCTCTGTATGTATATAAGGCAAAATCACGTTTTGGCAGAGCAGCTTTATGCTATGTACTACCTCAGATGTGGAATAAGCTGCAAAAGACCCTAAAACTAACTCATCCTATCTCCCTTTCTACCTTCCAATCCCTTTGCCTAAGTCATAATAAGGAGCCATGCACCTGTTTTATTTGATGCCTCTACAGATACACTGTGTTTGATATTTATAATTTTGGGCCCCCCCCCCCCGCCTTCCCCTTCCCATGCCCTTGCTTTCACCTCTTCTGTCATCTCTGGCTTGTTTAACCCTGGTTTTAGTTACTTGCCATTCTCCTTACCCCCCGTCTCTCTCCTCCGGAATCCTCTTGTTGGCTGGACTTAGTTTCCCTGCTACTAATGCAGTCCATTTATCAACTTCGTGTTTTTTTCTTTTTTTCTTCTCTTCATTCAGTTCCATGATGTCCCTATTCCTGACCTTACCCTTATTCTGTTCTTATTACCTCCTCAGAAATATCATCTGGAGTAGCCTTTTAACCCTCATCCTTACCCTGGACCTTTACTTTTAGTGTGCACTTATTAATCTGCTGTACCCATTGACTGTTATGTTTTTTCATGTAGATATTTATATATACTTTGCATGATGTATAACCAGTTTATTTCCCTGATCCAGATTCCAACTGTCTTTTCTGTACATGTCTCTTGTTGTTAATACCTGTACATCTTTTTCTAGTGTTGCATTTATTTCCTGCCTTGTATATTGTTCATTGTATCTTTCTGACCTGTTTTTATCCTGTATACCCCAGGTCCACCTCGAAAATGAGTTATGCTCAACAGTGATCACCTAGTTAAATAAAGATTTTGATTGATTGATTGATTGATTGATTGACAGTGGGTCCACAGCAGCAATGCACCCCAGAGTGTTATTCCAGGGTGGCCAGGAATTGTGGCTGAGAGAGACCCCTATCATTTCTGAGCAACTACATGGATGTCCATGAAGCAACAGAAGACCTAGAACTAGGTGGGATTTCTATATATAAAATATGATTCTTAGACAAGAGTTGCCATCGCTAAGATTCATCCAGTATGAGGATTTACAATTGCAGCCCCTATGATTCTGAAAAAGAAAAGTTCGGATTTACAAAAAACACAGCCCCTGTGATTCTGGTGAAATTGTGTTGCTAAATGCAACTGGTCTGTAACAATAGCTGGGCGACAGAAAGGTGAACAAGAAAAACATGTTTATTGACAATACTGACCACTGTACTGGTGAGATTTGTAATTGTTTTGTCTTTTTTCTTGACCCACGTTTTTATAACAGTGGATCTAATAATCTGACCCATGTTTTTAAACCCCTCAGCATGGACTCTGCACTTACTGCTCTCCCTTCCTGTGCCACAACAAGCACTGAATTAAAGATTACATCAGCCATAAGGCTTGAGGGCTATAGCCAGGACTGGGACTGCTGGTCAGGGATGGCAGGATCAGGCTAAGAAACAGTAAGTTTGCAAAATATTCATGTTATAAAGGAAATTAGTAAACCTAACTTTCACATTTTGGGGCTTTTTAGTCTAATTATATTATATAGTTCCTCTTTAAAAAGCACTTTAAACTAATCACCCAAGAAGTTAACGAGCTATCATAAATAATTAAAAATTAGTCAACAACCTGTTCATATTGTGGCCTATGCATGAATGCATATAAAACAGTGCATATAGGCACCATAGTGGCAGCACGCAGCTATGCTCCATGCAAGCATGGAGAGTTACATGTAAAGCACTAACAGGTATGCAGGGCACACAAATGTATTGGCGTGGTAATCAGAGGTGCACAGGGCTGTATTGAACAGTGAGTGGGCCTCTAAAATCTGGCCATGCCCCATGACCCTGCCATATATGGGCATCTCAACCCCTGAGCGCAAACGTGGAAGTGAATAGCATTACAGAGAATGCAGAAAGTGCTGAAGCTGAGAGGGGAGAGGGTGCAACCATGGTACCCAGACCATCACCAGTGCCTGATGATACAGAGTGTGGTCACCCCATGACACATGGACCAGGCTGGACACACGGACCAGGCTGTACCCGGTCCATAAATTTCACTAGTGCGCAAGTGGCCACCATGGTTCAAAACATTTGGGAACACTGTGCCATCCTATATGGAGTAGAGTTGCTGAAGGTGACAGCTGTAACCAAAGCACAGCTGTGGCTGGACATGCAGGCAGCTGTCAGTGAGACCAGGCTAGAGCCATGCACGCTAGCCGCTATCAAACATAAGTGGTGTGACAAGCGATCACTGTCAAGTGGAAGCTGGTATCTGTCAAGCACAAACACACTGGCATGGATGGAGGGCTACCCATGCAGGGGTACAGCCCGCCACCTGTTAAGAGGTTGGTGACAGATACCTTACCAAGGTGACTCTGCATGGAGAGGAGGAGGGCATGGAAACCCTGCCAGCTATGCATGGTAATGCAGGGGAGAGTTAGATACCATGGACATGCTAACTACGATGTATTGCACCCTACAGACTCATAGAATGGGTACACCCTAATGAGGAGGATGCAACCACTGCTGAGGATGCCATGTGGCAGGAAAGTGGAAAAGACAGCCTGTGGCTGGAGGATGTTGCAGGTATGTGTTGCCCCAGGTGTCCACTGTACAGCCCTAAATGTACACAGCAGTGGCACCGCCATATAACACATGTCTTTCTCCTCACCCCAGGTACAGCTCAGGTGTCCTTGTGCATGCCAGAGGAAGGACGGTTATCAGAGGCCACACCCCACATATACACAGTGGAGGACATCCAGGTGGACGGGGGGATGGAACACTCCCACCGATAGCCCATGACCAACCAACCCCCATGCAGATGCCTTGATGCAGTCCTACCCTGGGCAGCTGCCTAGAGATATCCTGCATACCCATCTGTCACATTCGACCAGCCACATGCACTAGGGCACATCCTCTCAGCAACGCCACCACACATAGGCTACAGGCAGCCTGCAGAGTGTTGGTGGTCAGTGAAGAGCTGGGTTATGAGGGGGACTACAACAAGACACCTGGACACTGGGAACAAGAGCCTGTCAGGCCAAAAGACCACACAGGATGTGGAGGGCAGCCTGCAGGAGGATACCATGTATGTTACCGAAAGGTATGGCAGCTGGAGCATCATCGCCTCCAGGCACAGAGGAAGAACACAGAGACACTAAAGGGGTTCACAGCAGAGATGAGGTGGATGCACAGGGGGATAAAAAAGATAGGGGACCTGCTTGAGAAGCTGACAGACCACATAGTGGCAGGTACAGACACGCCCACCACAACAGTCACCGAGGTCACCCTAGTATCCCCAATGCACCACACACCTGGCACCCACTCCATCCCTGAGGATATGGACAACAGTCAACCACAACTGGATCCCAGCATGCACACTGACATGTTCCCTGTGGTGGTGGCAGGGTGACAGCCAAGACATGTCACCAAGGCACATGGTCCTTGACATGGCTCAAACAGTAGCAGGCAAGGAGAACATGACGTACTCATCCCACAGCACCTGAAGCACGTAGGAAGACAAGCACCTACACTAATATTGACCACAAATAACCATCTCATCACATGTACCACCAACATTATGTCCCTCCCATTACCACAGCACATAACCCATGTCCACATATATCACCAGTCATGTACCTAATGGCCCAGCTACCGCTACCGTTGGGCAGAATAGAACTAAGGGTACATTATGCCATCATCATTGTGCCACACCTACTTGCTACCCCCAATGGCTGAATGACCCCTGCAGAAGTCCATGGTGCACCGCTTGACCAGACAATGACTCAGCACCCCACCCCTGGTGTGCCCCCCTCCTCCATTGCCTGGTGGGACACACCCCTGTACATCCTGTGGCATTGGTAGCCAGCACTGCACAGCCATGTTGTGCAGCATGGCACAAACAGTGAACATTCTGCAAGCCTTTCCAGGGGCAGGCATCATCATGTTGCCGATGAGACGCAGACAATGGAACACAATGGAACCTCATCTTAAGCTGGCTAGTAGTGCTGTGTGGAATTTTCAAATTCCAGCAGAATGATATTTCTCAGAATTTTTTTTGAAGTTCCACTGAATTTTTCCGGAAATGGAATGGCAGAATTCCATAGCAGAAAAATGCAGAATGAGCTTTTCCATAACATTTCAGTGAGATTATATTCCTCAGATCTCAAGATTTTATATAGAAATGGTTGTGGAATGATTTTCCGTGGAAAAATATGCTGTTCTGTGGCATATTATTCTGTGGCTCCCAATATTTTCCACAGAAATGGTTGTGGAATGATTTTCCATGGAAAAAATGCTGTTCTGTGGAATATTATTCTGTGGATTGCAGCAGGTGGAATTCTGCAAAAGAACCAACGAATTTCCATCAGCAGAATGGTTATTCTGTGTTAATTTTGCCAGTGGAATTCCACATTCCATACAGCACTACATCTGGCTTATTGTCCGCACAACCACCAACCCTGTCTTCTTGTGCCCGATTCAGGAAGCAGTTGCACTGTCTTCTTGTGGGCCTTGTTGTACACCTCTTCCTCTGTGCCTTGAGCCTCCAAGAGGGGTGTCATTAGGTACAGCCATAGTGGATAACTGCTGTTGCCTGCCAATGGAAGAACAGCAGCATTAGTGCATCACAGGGTCTCTGAATACACATCAGAGCACCTGTGTGGAGTACCTATGCCCACTTAACAGCCATTCATCTCTATCACCCCATGCACCAAATAGGGTACCAAGCTGTGAGTTCTCAAATATGTTGGCATCATGACAAGATCCTGGGTTTGTAGCACACATGCTAGTGATGCTACCTGATGCATCTGACATGATTTGACAGTTTATACTGTGGTACCCTTGCAGTTCTGGTAGGCCTTCTCATCAGCAGGGTATTGCCATCCAGCCATGGATGAAAGACATGTAGACATGGTCTTGCCCTCATTGCCTGTTTGTGCTCCCACTGCCTGTCCATGAGGAGAAGTAATACTCCTGGGCACATTCTCAGAACCCCTGTATTGTGACCCTTGCTGGTGGTACAGAATCATATTGCTTACACTGGTGTGTGCTGTCCCTCGCCCTTGTGACATATAGGGCTTCCACATGGCCATTCCCTTATGACCTGCTCACCTTTAAAGGGGGTGCATACAGAGAATGCCTGCGGAGTGATGCACCATGCAGGGACATTGCCCGGTCATACTTTGACAGAAACTGTGATGGCACAGATGTTGGCAACAGCAAGCACTGTGGGGAGGGTGGGTATGTTCCTACAGAAGCTGTGTCTGGTATCCCAATTCTGCTATCAAGAGTCACTGGAGAGTGGACCACTCTAGGAGGTGAAGGAACCAGGTGAGGCATGTATGCAACAGGTGAGGGGCATGGAGGCATGCATGCCATGTGTGCTGTTTACTGTGTAACTGACCATGTTCCACATGTTGCATTCTTACCGCAATAACTCCAAATCAATAACAAGAGTATCAAGGACCCTTTAACAGTAGCAGAAGAGTTCAATAGAAACTTTACAAATCTGAATGTCTAAAAAGTTGGTACTACTAATCCACCCCCTACCCCTTCATCTGCTCTACGGGTCAATTGCCCTGATTTTCATCACAAACTGAACTCAAGAAAGGAAGTCCTAGAGCTGTTGCTTAAGTTAAAACCTGATCAGTCTGCAGATCATGATGGTCTTGAGTCCAGACTACTTAAACTTGTGGCTCCAGTAATTGCACGCCCGCTGACCAAAATCTTCAACTTATCACTCCTTCAAAGGGAGGTTCCCCCCAAAATGGAAAGTGTCCAACATAGTACCAGTCAATAAAGGAGGATGCAAGAAGCATATAGAGAAGTATTGCCCCATCTCAATACTCTGTGCAGTATCAAAAATGCAGGAAAGGCTCACATACAACCAGCTGGTGTCCTATATTGGAACTTACTCATTGCTTACCCCTGCCCAACATGGTTTCAGAAAACATAATGGAACAGACACAGCTCTTGCCTGTTTTACCACAAACATTCTCTGGGCCATTGACTCTGGAAAAGCCACTATGGCTATCTTTATAGACTAAACCAAGGCTTTCAACCTGGTCAACCACAATCTTCTTATTCTGAAATTAAAGAACCTGGGGCTTGCTCAATTATCCACTATGTGGGTGGAAAACTACCTTACAGACCGTGCTCAAGCTGTTAAATGGGGTGGCAGCCTCTCATCCTTAAAATAAATATGTGATGGAGTTCCTCAAGGCTCCATATTGGGGCCTCTGCTTTTCTCACTGTTTGTAAATGACATGCCCAAGCAATATTATACACGGATGATGTTGTCCTCTACAGAACTGATACAGATATAAAAGCCTGTCCGATACCTTGGGGTATGGCTTGAACAGCACCTCACTTTTTCTGGACACACTGATGCCATCCAAAAGAAGCTTCACCCTAAATTGGGTGCTTTGTACAGGAATTGTGCCTGTATTCCTCTCCTGGCTTGCTGTGCCCTGGTCCAGAAAATGATCCTACCTATTTTTGACTAGGGTGATGGGGTCTACAGTGCTGCTTCTAAGTCTTCCTTAATTAGGCTGGACTCTCTTTTCCACTCTTTCTGCCATTTTGCTGTTTACAGTCCCTGCCGTACCCACCACTGCACCCTTTACCAATCTCTCTCTCTTCCTTCCCTAGCCGACAGGTGCCATATCCACTGTGCCAACTTTCTTGCCAAATTCTGGTTTCATTCCTCCTCCCTCCCTCCCTCCCTATCTCTCCTCCTCCTCCATTTCTCTCAAACTGTCTTCTCACTCAGAAACCATGACCAATGCACTTTTTCCATCCCACCCAGGACTACCTCCATTGATCAGACTGCATTCTCACAGTTTCCCAAAAATATGGAATGCCTTCCCTCCTCCCATCTGTCATGCTGCCTCCCCCCATATCCTCAGCTCCCTCCTTAAGGACCACTATCCCCTTCCTGTAGTTGTGTTTAACTGCTTAATTTTATCTTTTTGCCAGTCTTGCCCTGCACTCATTTGCAGATTAGCACCTGTCCTATATTAATTATAAAACTGCTGTTCTTATTAATGTTGTTTATTGTAATGTGTCGTAATTTATTTTTGCTCATACTGTGTAGCTGTATTCTAATTTCTGTTATGTACTGTCTTTGATTTTTTGCTCTTGTATTGTTGGGTATTCCTTTCACCTCTCCCCCAGGACACATCTGGAAATGAGCATGTCTGATCAGCATGTCTTTCCTGGTGAAATTTTTAAATAAATAAGTGCGACTGAGGATGTTCTAATCATAGATTTTGCCATTCTGGAAAATGGCTAGTGTTCAATCAACTTGTTCTGAAAACTGAAAAACAAAAGTAATGCTTCTTGGGTCCCAGAATCATGGCTCTGATAGATCCAATTCTGTCTGTATCATATCCTCAGGGGGAGTCAAACTTGAGATAGATTCACAGATTCATAGAAATTTACGATCAAAGGATGCAATTTATGCCTTTATTGAGTTCGCTACCAGTCAATGGTGGAAAACATTTTTTTCATTGCTCATGTAAGCATCCAGGTTATTTTTAAAACTATCCATTGTTCCACTTTCGATGACACTTTTTGGAAGATAATTCCAAGCTGTTACCACTCTCTGAGTGAACCAATGATTCATCTTTTCTGTATTGTTTTTGGTACCCATAAGTTTTCTATCATGTGATCTAGTATTTACCTTGGAGTAAGTTCTTGTTAAGCCAATAGTTATAAAAGTTGTTTCATCATGTATAGCTCTATACACCATGCATAGGTTACCCCTTAGTCTTCTATAATGTAATGAATAAAGATTTAATTTTTTCAGCCTGTTGCCATAATCCAAATTCTGCACAGTAATAATTTGTCTGGTAGCTTTACGCTGCATGTTT
Organism: Neoceratodus forsteri; assembly: GCA_016271365.2. Lineage (NCBI taxonomy): Eukaryota > Metazoa > Chordata > Ceratodontiformes > Ceratodontidae > Neoceratodus > Neoceratodus forsteri. The sequence goes on along the minus strand of CM028131.1, from coordinate 253,102,655 downwards.
TCAACTAGTTTGTTACTTCTTATAAGTTCAGGATTACATACTGCAGAGCAGTATTCCAGATGAGGGTGAACCAGACTGGAGTACAGAGGGACAATTACTTTCTCATGTCTGCTCTTAATGTTTCTTAAAATACATCCTAGTATCTGATTCTCATTTTTGATGGTATTTCTAACAAGTGTATCAAAAGAAAAATTATTTGAAACCGTTACTCCCAGATCCTTTTCATCGTCAGTTGTTTGTAGATACATATTATTCAATTGGTAGGAGTAACAGGGATTATTTTTCCCCAAGTGCATAACTTTACATTTATGTGTGTTAAAATGTAACTCATTTTTGATTGACCAAGTCTCAAGATGAAAAAGATTGTTTTGAATCTGAGCAGCCGAAGTACTGTTTGTCACTATACTTCCAAGTTTACAGTCATCAGCATACTTGGCCATCCAGCAATGTTTATTTAGGGGAAACATGGAAGTGATCAATTTGTTAAAAAGAACAGGTCCCAGGACAGAGCCCTGAGGGACTCCGCTAGTTACAGGACCCCATGAGGACAAGTAGCCTTTCACTGAAACTCATTGTAAGCGATCCGAGAGCCAAGAGACAATCCAGTTTATTATTTGGGGTTGTAAATCTATCATTTTTAATAGCTCAAAAAGGACATGGTGAGAAACAGAGTCAAAGGCTTTTGAAAAATGAAGAAAAATTACATCGACTGACAGGCCCTTATCCAATGCCTCACTTACAGGTTCAAAAAAGTTTAATAAATTTGTTTGGCACGACCTGCTGCTAGTGAACCCATGCTGAGTAATGTCGGTATATCTGATGTTATAAAGGTGCTCAGTGATTCTTTCTTTTAGTAATTTTTCCATAAGCTTACAGAAAACTGCTGTTAAGCTTATTGGCTGATAATTAGACACAGAGCTTCTGTTACCTCTTTTATATAGGGGAATTACAGTGGCCTGCCCCGACATTGGAAGAATGGTTCCTGTTTTAAGTGAGACATTGAAAAGGTAGGTTAAAGGACCTACAATGTAGGACGCGGTATTTTTGATGAAAATAGGAGGTATTCCATCTGAGCCAGCAGACCCATCTGATTTAAATGATATTATAAAGTTCATCACTTCTTCACTAATTCGTTCGCAAACAATATTTGGCTCCAAAGATGATGGCAAGAACTGAGCATTTGGGCTGAACATGCTGGTAAAATATTTATTAAATTAATTTGCCATTTCTTGCTCACTAGTTATAACTCCATCTGGGGTAGTTAAAGGTCCAGTTTTGGGGTTAGAAGTTCTAATGGACCCAATATAATTAAAAAAAAAAATTATTGGCTCAGATATTCAAACTGCGCCATTCTGTGGCACAAGCCTGTGCGCCGCTCAAATATGTTGCACAGGGGTGTAGCCAGGGCGATATTCAATGGAGCTGCGCTATGGGCGCGCTTTAACTGAATATAAGCCCCTGGCCACCCCCACTGTGCGCAGGCGCAGTGGAACTGTGCCAGCGCAAGTGGCTGAGTGGAGCATTGAGATGTGGTGGCGCAAGTGCCATTGCGCCATGCACAGCACTGGCGATATTCAAAGGGTAACATTCAAATGGGGCCACAATTTATGCAAGGTGCACAGGGGGCCATGTGCATCTGATTATGGCCCCATTTGCATGCCATTAGCATGCAGGTGCACCGATCCCCAACGACTTGCGCCTGGCGCCCTGCCAGGCAGCAGCCACCGACGCCCCCTGCAGCCTGATCGTGGGACATCCTGTAAGGGACAAAGAACATCTCCTATCCCTGGTGGTCCAGTGGGCCATGATTAGCCCGATCGTGGGCATAACTGTATCCCCCTCCCCAAAGTCCAATATCTCTGGTGGTCCAGTGGGCCATGATTAGCTCGATCGCGGGCATCAGTATCCCCAAAGTTCAATCTGGTGGTCCAGTGGACTGCACAGAGCCCGATCGCTGGTGGCATTTTCACTTCATGTCTCGGGTCCCTAGTGATCTAGTGGACTTTCCCCACCAGCCCATTGAGCCCCATCACCGCTCCTCCCCGCCAGTCGGTGGTGGCAGCACACCCACCTTCCACCCACCGCCCACTGACTGACAGCTTGGTGTGGCTGCACTCATTGGTTCAGATCATGAGCCATGGGCATGCAGCCCATACCGCATTAGTCAGTTAGATATGTGAATGAATCTATTCACATATCTGGACCGACCTATGGTATGGGCTGCATGCCCATTGGCTCATGCTCTGAACTAATGGCGGCAGCCATACTGAGCTGTCAGTCAGTGGGCAGCGGGCGCAGGTGGTGGGTGCTGCTGCCTGCCGCTGACGGGGAGCGGGCTGGTGGGCCAGTGGGCGGGTGGGGTGGGGTCCACTAGATCACCAGGGATTTCAGACTTGGGGGTTGAAGAATGCTGCCCGTGATCGGGTCCATGCGGTCCACTGACCACCAGGGATATTAGACTTTGGAGGTATACTGATGCCCACGACATAATCACGTCCACTGGACCACCAGGATATTGGACTTGGGGATGTCTGATGCCTCGACGGGTATGGGGGCACCGCTAGGTGCGGCAGGAACAGGTGATGGCCACCCACAGGTGGCAGCTGCTGTGTTGCGCCCTGCAATGCGGCAGCTCACCTGTGGGTGGCCCTCAACTTGTTCCTTTTTTTAGGTGTAACTTTGTGCAGGCACAGGTAGGGTTGCACCGCATAACTCTGCACAGCCTGGGCTGAATATTGGCTGTGCAGTTTATGCATGGACACGCCTACCTGTGCCTGCATTATTACTGATGCGCTTCAAGCGATCGGGATTTGTGCGGCGACTTTTCCTTTTAAATATCGCACCTGGTGCATCAGGGTGCATGGCACAACTCGCTATGCCATGCGCAACCCTTTTGAATATCTGGGCCATTGTCTTTAGTGGATAGCGCTATATTTTTCTTCAAGATTTTTTTTTTGCTTGTTTAATCAAATTCCTGCTTTTGTTTACTGACGCTTTATATTTTGTCCAGTTTGTAGGTGTAGGTTGTTTCCTGTATTTTTTAAACAGCCTGCTTTTTCTGTTTATACTCAGTTTTATATTTTTATTCCACCAAGGGGGAATTCTCTTATTGTTGATATATTTTTTCCTAATGGGAACCCATAGATCAATGCAGGTTTGTATTTTACTGTGAAAAACGGACCATACCTCTTTCAAATTATGTCCTATAAGGTCCTTTTTCCATTCCCACACCTTCAAATAGTCATTTATTAGTTTATAATCTGCAGAATAAAATGTTTTAATTGATGTGCAACTGCAAGTGATAACATGTTGTTGTACATTAATGACTGCTAAAACCATATTATGGTCACTGTTTGACAGAGGATGAAGTATGTTTACTTGTTGAATGTTGTCCTGCAAATTCGTTAAGAATAAATCTAATTGTTGCCCCTGGTGGGACTTGTAACAAGTTGGTCCATGTTGTTTTGGATCATTACATCTATAAATCTGTTTTCTATTGAAGAAATATATTTGCCAGATTCCCAATTAATATGAGGGAAATTAAAATCACCCATAAGTATGTAATTTGTATCCACTCCTGTTTTGTCTAGATTTTCTAAGAATACAGTACAAGTCACATTAAACTGTTCCCTCAACTCACTGGTGTAGCATTGTTCAATGAGTTTCCTAATCTGTGCAGTGTTTAATTCAATGAATTATTAAAAGTTTAGTATTGGTTTGCAACTAGCTGTTAGGACTATAAGCTTTATTTTCAGCTGAGTGCTTATGAGTTTCATTTCAGAAGGCAGACTAAACAACTCTTAAGGAATGCTGTGATATGTATAAACAATGCTCTCAAGGAATGCTGTGATATTTATAAACAATGCCATGAAAATGCATTGCATAAACACTGCAAAACAGCTACTGCCATATCACTAAACAGGTACAAGTGAGTTGAATAGACAGTGAAGAATAGTAGGAAAAGAATTAAAAGCTTCAACAATTCAAGCTGCCACTGCAGTAGAATCACAAAAATAAAATGCTACACCAGTGAGTTGATGGAACAGTTTAATGTGACTTGTACTGTACCTCATTTTCATAACAAGTCAAGTTAGGGGCTCTGTATCCTAATCATATGGTAATGTTGTAATTATTGGACAGGAACACTTTTGTCAATAGTAGCTCCAATGAGCACTCTCTATTATCAATTATAGTAATTTTGTATTTTTCAGAAACATACAGTATCAAGCCATGACCTCTAGAGCCTGATCAATTTTTATCTAATTTCCTATACCCAGTAATGTATGTGTGCCAATCAAAGTCTCTTAGCCAAGTTTTGGTAGTACCACATATATTGATACCATTTATAATCATGTAGACCATAAGTTTGTCTATCTTGTTCAGAAGGCTCTGAGCATTCAGCAATAAGATAGTGGACAACTTTAAATATTTAGGTATCCAAATTGATCAGGAATTGTCCTTAAGACCACGCATGGACCACGCAACTTGATTGCTTTCAAAAAAGTTTGACCTACTGTACCAGCTTAGGTACTGCCTCACACATGAGGCCTATCATTCTGTAGCAAGCTCTCTTCTCCTCCCTATGCTGTTCTATGGAGCTCCTATCTTAGCCTTGCTAAGGGAAACTGAGCGAAGCAAAATCAGGCAAATCTACTATAGAACAGGCAGATTTGCAGCTGGAGTGGATAGCAGGGAGCATCAATGTAATGGAAATGTGCTATTATCAAATCACTCCATAAATCTTGACCAAAAGATAAAGTCACCAACTACAGACCCGTCACCCTCCTGGCTCTCTTATCCAAAATATGTGAAAAAAATGTTCCATAAGCAAACCATTAATTTTCTTGTGAAACATAACCTGCAGACTGAGGCACAACACGGCTTCAGGGCTGGCCATAACACCAAGACTGTCCTTATAAAATTTGCCAACTACATCAATAAAGCCAATGATGAAGGCCTTTATGCTGGTTTGGTTTTTGTGGACTTCACAAAAGCGTTCAACCTTGTCGACCAAAATGTCCTACTCTCCACCTTAACAGTTAATTTCTCATCTGACGTCATAAACTTGTTTAGAAACTACCTTAACCTCGGGTCATATCAGACTGTTGTCAATGGCGTCCTTTCCAACCCCTGCCCCATAGAATATGGAGTACTTAAGGGGCCATCCTTGGTCCTCTTCTTTTCTCCCTTGTGGTAAACTCCCTTCCTGAAATCTGCTCTGATAATGAGCTAATTCCGTATGCTGATGATGCTGGCCTCATTTGTAATGACAAAGACCCCTCTTCCCTTCTAAGCAAGCTTCGGCTCAACTTCAGTAGACTCCACTCCTGGTTCTCATCTAAAGGACTCATACTTAATGCTAAAAAACAAAGGCCATGGTCTTCTCCAGCTCTCAGAAACCGCTAGCTTTTGATTTCTGCTTGCATGACAATGGCAACCCAATTAAGAGAGTTTATGAATTCAAATATTTTGGCCTGCTTCTAGACTTGCACCTTACCTTTAAATCATACATCAATCTGACAATTAAGAAAGCCCACCATAGGCCTGACATGCTCTACAGGGTGAAACCTTTCCTAACCAAGGAGTCCAAGACCCTCCAAGCCTGCAGCCTCCTGCTCCCATTATTTGACTATGGAGTGCTAATCTACTTCTCACAGAAAAATGTTAACAGGCTCCAGAGCACCTACCAAAACATAATCCATTTTGCCTCCGGCCTCCCTAGACTTACCCACAACTGTGATCTTTACAGACTCTCTGACTGGCCCTCCCTTGAGGACTGACTCAATAGCAAAATTGTCACTTTCTTTCAAAAATGTTCCTTGGGACTCGTACCTGACAACATCGGATCCCTCTTCCCTAAGTCTGCCCCCTCCAGGACCACAAGATGGTCCTCCATCCTCTCTTTTGCCATCCTGTTCTGCCGCGCCACCCAAGGCCAAAACACTCTTTCTTACTAGGGCACTACACTCTTCAACAATCTCCCCCCTTCTCTTATCCAGTGTCCCTCTACCTCTTCCTTTAAGTACAACTTAAGGAAGTACCTATCCATGGCCTACACATGCAGGTGTCCCCAGCCCTGATGGTCCCTCCCTGAGTACTCCTCCATCTCTCTTGCTAACCCAGCAGTACAGTGCCTACACTCTCTGGTAGCAGGCTTATAGTACCTGGTCTGTGAATATTTTGCTTACTTTGGCACTTTATAGCACCTTGCCTAACCTTAGCACTTGCCTCTGATTGTTTGACCAGTTGTTTTTTTTTTTCTTTTATGGATACGGTTCTGCATTTGTATTTGTTCTTATTTTTTTGTATTTGTTTTTATAACCAATGATTTTATGTTGACTGTCCTCTGTATTATATTTTTGTTTTTGCACTGTAACTCTTATGAGTTGTTGTCCAAAACTGGACGCTTGTGAAAATGGGCAATTTTTGTTCACATGCCTTTCCAGTATAATAAATAAACTGAAACTGTACTATGCTCACATCCCTGAAATGGCCTTCTCTGGAAAATAGGCTAAACTACAGTACTCTATTCTTGGCCTTACATACAAAATACTAACTGGATTGCTACCTAACCTCATTGGCCTAGTGAAAATAAAAACGCCCACCAGAAATCTTCACTCCTCTGAGCAGCCTCTTCTGAAGGTTCCTAAGACCAGGACCCTATCCAGCCAATGGGCCTTCTCTAGCAAGGCCTCCTGGCTGTGGAATGGCCTTCCTGTCCCCCTACAGCAATGTCCCTCTCTTGGGACATTTAAAACCAATCTTCATCCTGCAGCATCCTGCACTTGTACTTAATGTTCCAAATGTGCCTGTCTTGTCTACTTGATGAAACACTTTCATATTGTGTTGTAAAATTCCACATGGTAATTAACTAAACTTGTATTGTTTTATGTATGTATCCACTGCTGTATCTCTGTACCATTGCTCTGTAACTGAATGTTGTATTTAATATAACTTATTCCAGGTCACCCCTAAAAAAGGGACATCTGTCTCAGTGGGCTTACCTTTTTAACAAAATTCAATAAATAAATAAATGTTGTGTTTCCACAGGACTATCATGGGAGGCAGGACAGAATAGTCCTTGAGTACCAGACCAGCCTGATGGTGTGACATCATAGGTGATGGCACAGCACTCTTGGTGGGAGCTGCATATCCTTTACTGGTTGTCCTGGTAGGTCGACATGCAAGATGCATACTATGAGGATGACAGTAGGGGTTACTGAGCTCTGGCCAAGCCATCCAAGTTATATGCATAGCATCCATGGTACATGCATGGAGGGAGGGGACTGTGTGTTCACTGAGTGTTCTGGCCACAATGCATGTGCATCCCACTCTTGACTGCCTCCCTGTGTTCTTCTTGTTCCTGGGTTATTATGGTCCAGTGCACTGCCTGGTGCTTTTTGTGCAAGGATACACAGACACAATGCCCATGGGGTCAAGTGAGGAGTCCCAGGAGGAGGTCAGCAACTGACTGTCCATCCGTCTCTGCCTCCAGTCCACTGTTATAGCTGGCATGTTTCCTGTGTGGCTAGTATTGTTCTGTATGTATATTTGCATAGGTCCTGTTGGGTGATGGGTGTTTGTCTATTGCACTATCATGTTGTGTCTTTATTAAACATTTATTTATGACATGTGTTCCATGTCCATGTCATTATTCTGCTTAGTGGGTGCATGCTGCTGTTCACAACTACAGTGGCCATGGGTCAGGGAGATGGTGCACTGTCATGAGGCATGTGGGAGGGGAGTGTGAGACCTGTCATATGAATACTGTGTCTGTGCAGTGCCTGGAGTGGTATGTCCACCTTTGTCCAGGGAGGGGGTTCAGTTCCCATGTCTCACTCAGGTCACAGGTGTGTCTGTGTGGGTGCTGTCTTCATGACTGTCCCACACAGTCTGGTTAGGTTAGGCTATGCAGTGCCATTTGGGGCCATTCACGGTGCTGCAGATCATTGGTGGCAGAGGTCCATTAAGACCTTGTCCATGCCCATTACAGTCCCTGTTGTCTGTCCCAACCAGTATTGTGCCCCACATGGCACACCTGTGCACAGGCAGTTTAAGGCAGCCCTCCACCTTGGTATAGGGCTGCACCCTTGGTCCCATGTGCTTCGGCAATATATTGGGCTTTGTGCATGAGGTGTATGCACACTGTTATGCAGCCACACACACCCAGCATACACATACTGCTGTCACCATGAAGTTATGCGTGACCTGTATTCGCACACCTCTACGCACTTTACGTGCATGCTGCATGGTCTTGCCCTGCATGTGTCTGCTATACTGCACATACATGTGCATGTTGTGTGTCATGCATTGGCAACTGGATGTTAGTGCATAAGCCCCACTGTGTCTCACTGAGCAAACTAAAAAGTTATCTCCACCTAGGTACCCTAACTAAATAAGAAAAACATACACCTACGACAATGAGCAATAAAATTCACAATATTGTTTTCAAGTGAACCATTATGTCCTTTCTGTTTCTGATGTCCACTGAGTTCCATTAGTAGATGTCATCAGTAGAGGTGTGCAAAATTGCCAAACTTTGCTGCCTGAAAAAATTATTGAATTTCACAAGATTTGCTCTGCTGACAACTATGATTCACATAGTTATCCACCTGAGAATTTGACAAATTTGCATGGTACATCTACATGAATTGCTAATTTGGGGGCAAATTAGACAATTTGCATAATTAGTCAGCAAGAATTTGTGCTATTTGCTGGTGGAAAACTGTGCAAATGTCATCCCAGTCTGTAATAAAAAACCTCCCCTTACTCACTGTGATGTAATACTGCCTCCTCCCACCTCCAAAAATCTTCTTTGTCATACACGCCCTCTTCCATCTCCCGCTGGCACCCTCCTCCCTTCTCCCATCCCTTCTCCAGTAAATTTCATCTCAAAGATGTACAAATTGTACCAAGCAAGCACACGATGGAATACACCCTTCACACTCCCTCTGCCTCCCCCACCTGATCCATTATTTTTTCAAATTCATAATACCACAGCCCCCACCCAACCCCACCTCTGTCCCCATCACCATTCTTTGCCCAGCAGCACTCAAAAGCTTTGTCCGGTTCTCAGAAACAAATTTTTTCAGCTGTGTTAAATGTATGCTTACAGTAAACACTACTGGGTGGACAGCTTATTAGTTTTTATATCAAGAGAACCTAGTGCAGGCCAGATCTTTTTCTTTTCCCTACAGTAAGCAGTCCTTATCTGCTATCAGATTCTGTCTATATTTCTCTCAGATATCCCTCTACAAAGTCAGACAAAGATAGAGAAGGCTATTCCACAGCATGCGTATCAGCACGGTTGGCCTCTATTAGTTTTGACCAAAAGCTGTGAGAGTCCAGGGGTTGTTCAGAATGATCAGCCTTTTTTAAAGATTGTGTAAGTGGCAGTCTGTGTGATGACTGCCTGATGCTGATGAATGTGTACATGATTAGGAATGGAAATTACTACTGCCGCCACTGATGGATTGTGCATCATGATTATCCTCAGCACTCGTATTATCAAACAAAACCTTTTCCTGTATCTTAGAGTTGCAATCAGCATTTCTGTATACTCTGTAAAAGAGTCACCAACCTCTGAAGAAGGCAGCTGTTGCAACTTGAACCAAGGGTCAAGAACAGTGGAAAGAAGAAACTATGTGTCCAATGTCACATTGCCGAGTCTTTCTTTAGCAATTTGTATGTTAATAACACCACAGAGACCACTCTCACACTTGTAAGAGTGGTCTCATGCTCATTCCTAGAACATGAGGACCACAAACTGAAGGTGAGCAGTTATGATACCCTAAGAATGTAAGTGGGCTCTCTGTGGCACTATTAATATGTAACCCCCCTGTCGGGGGCTTATCTCTTTGCCCCGTCAGGGCTGCCCCATATCCCGGTTTTCCCCATTGGCTTTCCCCCATTCCTATCCAGTCCCCCTAGTGTCCTTGGCCCTACCTCCAGCCCTGTGGTGTTTTTAGCTCAGAAAGGGGCTGGGGGAGCTAACTAGTGGAGCCACTGCCCTGTCTTGCACTCTGGTTCTGGGCTGACGATCCGCACATGCATAAGGGCACATTGGTGTTGCGGCCATTCTTATGGCCAAACAAGCAGCTCTCCAGTGGTCCCGGTCCCCCTATTAGGCTAACCGGGGACCAGAAACCTGGATAAGCTGGTGGAGGAGCTGCAGAAGTGTTTTCTTTTGAAAGAGCTCTTTGAGTGCTAAAGAGCAAAGGGGCAGCCTCATGAATATTAATGAGGCCACATAAATATGAATGATCCAAGCATGTCTAGTGCCTAGAGACCATCCATACCATCGCTAACAACAGGCAGGAAATTAAATAAAATGTTTACAAATTGAAATATGTGAAAGGGAAAAGGGATTGTCATCAGTCCGTGGGGTTATTGTAAAATATAAATATTTACATTGGCTGCAGCAGGACAGGGAACTGGGGACTGTTATTTGGGCTGCAGGAGTGACAATGACAGCAGCTTGTTGCTGCCTAGGAGCAGTTCATATCAGCAGCAGTGACAAGTGTGGGGACAAATGAAAATGTTACATTATGTACCTTTGTGACAGGGCACAGGGGCTGCTACAAAGGCATGGGGCAAATGTGAAATACTGTAAAGATGCTGACTGCAGCTGCAGGGACATTTTTTAAAACTTGGGCTCTTGTGTAAACTCCAGAGGGACTGTTTACTCAGCATCCATCTTTACAGCCATGTGAGCTTTTGGTAACCAATCAAAGTGCTAGGATTTCCCAGGAGGACTGTGGGACTGTTGAAAAGACTTTTGGGGGAAAAGGCTGGGGAAAGCTGAGGTGCCTTTTTTCATAGCCAATCAGGCATTGAGGAAGCCTCATACATATTAATTTCTGAAAAGGACAGCTGCTTCAGCCAATGGGGAGCTGTCAAAGAGTTCTCCAAACCCAGGGACTGCCTGGTTCTAGGGCAGTTCATCAGGATCCCCTCCAAAGGGAGGGGGCTCCAGCCCCTATGGAGAAGATGGGGCTGCAAGGCAGGGAAAGGGCTTGCCTGGGGGTTACCAGCAACTTGTCCCCAAGGGCCTGGTCATGCCTTTCCCCATGTTTGGAAGGGTGAGTAAAGGGAGATTGCTTTGCAGCTCTGCTGAGAGAGAGAGAGAGAGAGTGAGAGAGAGAGAGAGAGAGAGAGAGAGAGCTATAAGGTCCTGCTAAAGGCTGCTGTGGTAAGAAGCTACACCACAACGGTGAAGGTTTTTCAGGGAAAAGATAATCTGAAATCATAAGGAAGATGGAAATCTTTTTGGGGGCTACGGAACCCATAGTGCAAGGAAAGTCTGAATTTTTGTCTCCACCACATCAGTGAGACACCAAGGTTGAGAGATTTGTGCAAGGAAAAGATTCTGTCTGACCCTAGTAATGGCACAATGTCTAAAGAGAAAAGGGAAGGACAAAAGGTTTAAGAAATGGTTCTGGATTAGGAAAACAGATTATGGAAAATGGACTGGTTTTGCATCAAAAAGATTGGATAGAGAGAGAGAGAGAGAGAGCCTCTTCTAGATCTATCTGCACCTGCAGGGTGAGCAAAGGGATTTGTTCTGCATCAGGGGGACGGAGAGAAATCCTTTAGTTAAGAGAGAGAGATTTTCTGGAAACAGTGTGTGAGCCAGAGCAAGAATTGCTGCTATTTTGAAGTAGAGAAACTGTAAGGGCAAAAAGATGAGCAGGTGCCTTAGGCTCCAGGGACCTACTGCTGCTGTGAAATCCAGCTGGGGAAAGAAACTGTTGTTGTGAAGTAGGAGTTCAGACTCTGCTGCTCTGGGGTCTGGAAAGCAGGAAAGTTAAAGAAACTGCTCTGGCTGCACATTGGAGCCATTGTTCTGATGAGAGGAAAGAGAAAATAGGAGATTTCCAGTGTACCTCAGAGCCAGGTGGGGAACTTGCCAACCCCCCCCCCACTATGCGGGGTCTGCTGGCTGCAGGGGGCCACCAGCTTGTGTTGGGGAAGGTAGGGCATCCACGACCTGTGAGGGAGGTGGGCTTTGTGAGGGAGCTCTGCAACAGGCCTGAACAGGCTGAAGGGGACAAGCTGCGAGACCTTAAATCAAGCAGAAGATCCCCCCTATTTCAAGTCTTTCAAGACAATGATACAAAGGTTCTGCTGTTCCATCAACCCCAGGGCTTCAGTCACAGAGTCGCCATAGACTGATTCACAGAACCATGAGTAAAGGCTGGGATTGTCCTGCACCTGGGGGATGTATACAGTTTTTGCTCTCAAGCAATGCTCACTGGCATAGAACATAAAAGTTAAAGAAATCCAAAAGAAAGGGGAAAGTTAATTTTAATTAAAGCAAGTGCACCAATGCTGGCCAACCAGCTGCACCACAGGCCTGCAACTAAAGGGCTGGGTATCCAGGGACAGAGTGTTGGGGGTTATCTGAACTGGTACCAACTGGGTTTTGTGAAATTTAATATCTGCACCAGTTAGCTAGTCAGAGGATTGGTGACTGCAATACATAAAATGTGGTTTGGGCTGAGAAAAGGGGAAATGATGATTTTGAAAATGCGGATTGTTCAAAAAATGGCAATCTCTAAATGCAATTGAAAAATGTTTTGCTTAACTGCTTATCCATTCTCCCCTTCCTAACCCTCCCCATGTAAATAAATATGGTGTTACTGTCTGGAAGAATCTGTGACGCGAGAGCCTGATGTAGTGAGCATATTATTAAATGAAATTAAAAATGCCAAGTGTTGAATTTGGAGGAGTTTGGTTTATGGTATCCATGTCTAGGGTGATTGCATGGGGAGGTGGGTTGGTTCAGCATCCCAGGGGGTTGTACTGGTAAAAATCATACCCACTTAAATTGTGCTCTGGGTGGAGGCACCGCACATTTTATTAGTCATTCTTGGAAAAGAACCCCCGGTAACAGCCATGTGGGAACCCAAACCACTTAACCTGCTTAGTGGCCACCCAGGCAGGGGTAGTAGCCCTCTTTAGGATGGCACCAGGCTACAAAAATATTATTGATCGAGCTTGATCAATAATATAATAATTTTTTAAAAAACTGTCCCAGAACGTGCCCATTTCCTGGGCATCTGCACATGAGATACTCTTCACAGAATAAGAATGTATTACTCACAGAGGAAAGGAGTGCCCTGCTTGGTCAGGAGCACTCTTGCGATCTATAATTGGAATTTCTGCATCGCTGTATCAGTAATGGATACATCTGATTTGTGTTTTTTTTTTATCAAAAGCTCTTGGCAGTCTTCTAAATTCTTTGTTTAATAAATTTATGATGGGAATAATCTGACTCAGAGTGGTATTCTCATTGCTGACCTGGTGGGTGGCTTCTTCAAAGGGAGTCAAAAGCATGTAAGACGCTCCAAAAGACCCCACTGAAAATAGTTCAGCACAACACCATCTGCAACATTGTGCTCCATAATGTATTTATGAACTACCTTCTTTTGGACAAGAAACCCTTCATACATGTAAAATGTTGAGTTCCATCTTGTTGGAGCATCTTGTTTAAGCTGTTGTACTGGCAAGTTATTTTTTTTTCAGGAGGTATGCCAAGATGCCAAGTGCTTTAACTTGCTATCAGAAATGACCACAGATTTTCTTAGCTACTCCCACTAGTGTTAGTATGCTATTGTTGCTAGAAAGGAAAGCTCACACTAGCAGATTTAACAAGTGTGCCTAATATGGAATGTAAGTAAAGCCATGATTTTCAAAGCATGGACGATGTTGCTGCCATTATCAGAACAACAAATTCAACATTGAGACTCAATGGGAGTAACCACTCTGAACTCGTATCACGCATCTCTTCTAAAAAAGCTACAGTACCATTCGTTTCATCTCTTGCTGAGGATTGCTAGCTGTGGTGGTGTCTGAAGAGGATTTGTATGGCACCCGATATGCTGTGATGCACATATAATCAATTGTTTGACAATTCGTCTACATGTCTGTGGGGAAGTGTACAGTTCCAGTTTCACTCTTTTTGAGAGCCATTTTTATTTTACTTTGCAAACAACCATACATTTTGGGAATAGCAACAGTGGAAAAATAGTTACGGCTTGGTATGTTGTACCATGAGGTAGTGTATTTCAAAAAGGCTCTAAAGCCTTTGTTTATCTGCAACAGAAATTAGTTGATGGTCCTTGGCATTACATTCAGGAATTAACTAATTAATTGAAATTGTTACTTGATGTGATTTATTGTAAGTAGTCTTTTGTTCAAGCATTTCAATAATGATCTGCTGTCTGGTTCTTGAAGGAGGGCAGGTGGAGCCAAGTGATGCCAGTAACAGAACTGTTACTTTTCCAAAAGCTTTTTCTAGGGAATCTGAACATGTTTCTATCCTCTTTGACTTGCTGTCTCATTAACATCACTGTATAGTCTAAGAATATATATTTCTCCATTTCTCTACATTTTTACTCGGAACAATGATTGGATGTGCTCTTTGCAAATGTCTTTTTATAGGCAATATACCAACCTGCCCCTCACTTTTCCATGCTCACCGCCCTATGACAAAATGTACAGACAGTAAGACATTCATTTTTAGGGTGTATATGTAAGTAGTTCCATACAACGGAAGTAAAATGTTTGGTTGTCAAACCAGGAACGGCAGCAATATTTGAGGATGGTGCTGTTGTTTTGGACTGTGAGTTAATCACACTGTGGCTGTCACCAGAGCTATGATCTCTTGACTGTTTTTCCCAGTACAGGCAATTGAAGATTCTTGCTGAACGTTTTTTTTTTCTTTTTCCATTCAGGGACCCAGGTGATATCCTCTACTTCATCTGTACTGGATTCAGAGTCATCACCCTTATTTGATGAGTGTGACACTTTTACCACTTTGTCATCTGATCCATTGCTTTCAGATAAAGGAGCCACATATGAATGGATGGCATATTGTAGTGTCCCTCTTCTAGTGGTACTGGCCAGAGATTTTTCCTTGGTCATGGCCTTTTCTGATAGGGCTGTTTTTTGTGCTTTTTTAGGCTGCACCACCAAGTCTGGCAAAACTCCTCTCATCAGAACTGGAGGATCCCATGGCTTTGATTTCTGTTTTTGCTGCCAGCAGATTTTTACCAATTACCTAAATCACACATGCTACAGTAAATGTTTATTTCTTTTTTAAGATTGTTTTGGGGGAATATTTTGCTGTTTATCAATTACAGCAGTACTGTTGTTGGTGGTCATACTTTCTAATCCTAAAGCCATTTTGTTATTACAGAAGTTACTCAAGAGATTACCAGAGTCATTTCCCCATCATCCAGAACTGAGGAACATGGAGGAATATATTTTAAAGGATCTAAAGGAGGTGCAGTAAGGGTCTCTAGGACCAAATTAGAGTCCCACACCAGAACCGGATCATGGACCTGGGGTACAGAAGGAGGAAACCTATGAGGAACCTACTGGAAACCTCAAGCTGAGTCAGAGACTTGCTATCCATGAGGACATGACATGCCAACACTGCCACCAAGTGGACCTTAATGGAGGAATACTTGAGGCCCAAGTCCTTAAGGTAGAGAAGGCAGTCCAACACTAGATTAACTGGACATGAAAGGGATCCAAGATGTGATCAGTATACCAGATGGCAAAATGTTTCCATTTATGCAAGTAAGTCTACTGCACAGACATTCTTCTACCAGCCAACAGACTATCAGCAACTGTTGGTGAACCCCCAAAGCGGCAGAGCTCTATGTCCTCAGGAGTCAGGTGTGGAGGGGCAGAGACTGCAGATATGGTTGCACCACAGCACTCTGCCCCTGTGTCAGAAGTCCTGCTTGCAGAGGGAGTGGGTCAGGGGGTTCCCCTGCTAATTGCTGAAGCAGAGAGAACCAAATTTGTCTGTGCCAGTACAGGGCCACCAGAATCAGGGTGGCCAGATCGGCCCTCAGCTTGACCAGAACCCTCTGTATGAGAGTGGACAGAGAAAGGCATACATGAACCTCCATTTCCAGGAAAGGGACAATGCGTATTGCCAAAAAACTCCAAGCCCTGGAGTGAACAAGCACAAACTCTGCAGTTTTGCATTGCATGGAGTCACAAACAGTTCTATGTCTGGATGACTCCATTTTACAAAAAGGCCATCTCTCTCATGGCAGAGCAGCTGAGACTGACTTAAATGATTCGCTAGGGCACTGAGTGTACTGTGGAGAAACATTGCGAACAGAAACATTTAGTGTTCCACTACCCAATGCCAAACTCTCTTTGCCTCTCTGCAGAGAGGATACTGTTGACTCCATCCTGTCAGTTCATATAGTACATCACCAAAATATTGTCTGTATGGATTATCAGCTGATGCCCTGGAAGGATGGCAGTGAAAGCCTGTCGGCCATGAAGAACAGCCCTCATCTCCAGAGTGTTCCTGTGCAGAACCATATCTAAAGAAGGCCATTGGCCACGAGGTCTAAGGGGATCAGATGGTCATTCCATCCTGAACCTGAGGCATCCATCATCATCATGAGGAGGGGTGAAGGATGGATAAATGGGGACTTTGTTTAGAGGTTGGAGTAATCCTTCCACCAGAGCAGGCAGCAACATAGTGAAGGAGTAACTGGTATGAGACACTCCAACTCATCGAAATGCTGTGCCCACTGTGCCCAGAGGATCCATTGTTTATTTAATTATTTATTTAGGGGAGCCTCATGTGCAGTTGAGCCGGAGGGACAGTCAGTATGGCAGCAGTCATGAGGCTGATAAGCCGTAGTAGGTACCTGACTGATACAAAGTCACTGGAAGAGTCCAGCTGAGTTTGGGCCACCAGTGCCATAGCATGGTCTTAAGGCAGAAACACCCTACCCAGCCCTGTCTCCAGGACAGCCACTATGTATTGTAGGCATTGTTATGGAGTGAGGACTGACTCTGGCTCTTTGACCAGGATGCCTGAGGAAACACTAGCACGAACAGTAAAAGAAGGTGACAAGACTTTCTATAGATACATTAGTGAAAGGAGAAAGGTCAGAGGGGGTATTGCTAAGCTTAATGGAGAAAATGGAGCATGTGAGGAGGAGGACCCTGTAAAGGCATCTATCCTAAATAGATACTTTTGCTCAGTATTTACTGAAGAGAAGGTAGGGCAGGGCCCACAGCTCAGCATCATGGACACAGGGGAGGAGGTGAGCACTACTCCCTTCACAAAGAAAGGGTCCTACAAGAGCTTGCTAAGCTCAGGGTGGAGTAAGGCAATGGGACCTGATGGCATACATCCCAGGGTACTTAAGGAGCTAAAGGTGGAACTAGTAGAGCCATTAGCAGAACTGATTAGTGAGTCTCTGAGCACAGGAGAGGTCCCAGAAGACTGGAGAAGGGCTTATGTGATCCCACTCCACAAGAGTGGTAGCAGGGAGGAGGCGGGGAACTACAGGCCAGTCAGTCTTACCTCAGTAGTGGGCAAGATTATGGAGGCACTCCTTAAGGAAAGGATAGTGCAACACCTGGAATCCATAGGGGCACAGGATCCAAGACAGCATGGGTTTACAAAAGGAAGGTCCTGTCAAACTAATCTCATAGATTTCTTTGACTGGGTAACCAGAGTGGTGGACCAAGGGGGAGCAGTTGATGTTGCCTACCTTGACTTCAGCAAAGCTTTTGACACTGTTCCACATAGAAGATTGATAAATAAGCTGGGTAAGCTCGGGGTGGGTCAGAAGTTGGTCAACTAGGTGGCAAACTGGTTGATGGGCAGAAAACAGAGAGTGGTGGTAAATGGTATTGTAACCCCTAGATGGCGCTATCCCAGGAGCTACTACCCCTGCCTGATTTGCCACTAACAGGTTGAGGGGCCTGGATCCAATGGCGGGTGCCTCCACCCAGAGGTCAGGGTTTGCAATAGTTAAACTAACTTGGTCACAGCCCTCTGGGACACTGCAACCCCCCTTTCTTCCCACTAGTGGCCCACACAATATATCAAATTACCTTCACAGTATACACTTACCCCAGGATTGGTTCCGGCACTGGGACCTCCTGTGAAATGAGATACAGTGCAACAATCACAGTACAGTACTTTAACATAGACAAATACCTCAGGCAGTATAACTTTGCTGAAACAAGCAGCTCTGATTTATTTAGGGGATATAACAAGGACAGGGAAATCAGGTTAATTAGCTTATCACTCTAATAATCTACCTATGGCTCTGTGCACAGGCCTATCCCTATCAGTTACTGTCCCTGAGTACCCAAGCCCTAGTGGCTAGTCAAACCGTGGCAGCTGGTAGGGCCCTTTCACACAGAAAGGAAAATTAAACAGTCAGCAGTACAGTAATTCCATTTGGATTTAATGTGGCAATTCAACAGGAGCACCCTGAATTAGTACTCACAACCTCCAAATAAGATAGGGTCCTTCAATATCAGCAGGGCTACTCTTGAGCTCAAAGAGACTCTTCACACATTTATATGGTAAAAAAAAGAGAGTACTGTACCAGGCAGGCTGCTTCTCTATCCCGATCGCAATTACTGCACAATACCCGGGAGAACACACAGCAGATTCAGTTCCTGACAGACCGAGTGCAATTCAATAATTTCTCCAGTCTTCTACAGGGTGAACCTGGTTTCTACTCTTCAGAGATCCTTTGATTCTTTTCACAGGACGGATTCAGTCCTAATAAGCAGTTACACAAGCTGCAGACTGGAACTCTGGGCCTTACACACGTTTTTTGACTAAAACTGCACACTGAAAAAGCACAGGGCTCCTTCCTTCTTCACTGCCAAAGCTCAACTGAAACTCCAACCGACAAAACCGGGCACTTCCTTTGAGTTCCTCCCAGTTCTTGACTGGATTGGCTGTCACTCACAATAGACTGCTGCTGTTGGTCCAAAAAGACACTGAAGTCTAAACTACATCTCCCAGAGTCACTGCCCATACAATCCTCTTGTGGCTGGCTCAGATTATGAGTCCAAGTTCTGATTCGTCCAAGGCACCATTTTAGAGCTAGCTTACCCCACACTGATTGGTCCAGTTCAGCAGTTCACAACCAGAATGGGGAACTAGGCAGGCACTGTTCTGACTGCAAAAGAAAGCAGGTTAGACAAACTGTAATTTCATTATCACTCTAAATGGTTTCTGGCAAACAGTTACATCTTTCAGATAGGTTCCTTTGCACTCCTAGTGACTGCAAAATGGAGTGAATTGGCAGCAGCTTGGTGGTACTCAATCAAAAACACACAGTCCCCATACAAACTAATTATGTCTGCAAGCAGACAGCTCTTAAAGAGACAGTACCAGAGGTTCTAAAAACACTCATTGATAAATGGCTTAAATGCCAAACACCATTCAGGCTTGGAGCATTCAAGCAAGCTCCTGGAAGTCTTTTGGGAACCCCCATTTGCAGGGGGGTTACAGTATACAGTCAGAAGAGATGCAAGTCACAAGTGGGGTACCTCAGGGATCAGTCCTGGGGCCAGTCCTCTTCAACATCTTCATTAGTGACCTTGCAGATGGACTAGAGGGTAAGGCTTGTCTGTTTTCAGATGACACCAAGATCTGCAACAGAGTAGATGATCCAGATGGAGTGGGAAGAATGAGAAGAGATCTGGCTAAACTAGCAAAATGGTCAGAAGAGTGGCAACTGGGATTTAATGCAAAGAAGTGCAAAATCATGCACATAGGGAAGAGAAACCCTGAAGCCACCTATAGGCTGGGAAGGGAGTTGCTAGCAGTCACGAAGGAAGAAAGAGACTTGGGCAGCATCATCATCACTGATGACCTGAAATCATCCAAGCAAACCTCTAAAGCAATAGGTAAGGCTGGGGGGTGCTAGGGTGTATTAGTAGGGGTATCACAAGTCGTAAGAGGGAGGTAATATTCCCTCTTTACAAGACACTGGTTAGGCCCCATCTGGAGTACTGCGTGCAGTATTGGAGGCCACACCTTCACAAGGACAATAACCAAATTGAGGCAGTCCAGAGAAGGGCAACCAAAATGGTGCTGGGACAGCATCAGAAGACATATGAGGACAGATTAACAGAGCTCAATATGTATACCCTTGAGCAAAGGAGGGAGAGAGGTAATATGATTGAGGCATTCAAACACTTTAAGGGCATTAACAAGGTGAAAGAGTCTAACATGTTTAAATATAAGAAAAATAGCAGGACAAGAGGACACAGCATGAGATTAGAGGGGGGCCAATTAAGGGGGAATGTGAGGAAATTCCTTTTCAAAGAAAGGGTGGTGAATGCATGGAATGGCTTACCACAAGAAGTGGTGGCTATGAATACAGTGCAGGGCTTCAAACAGGCATGAGATAGGCATAAGGGAGCAATACAAATGACTATGAATAGATAGGCCACTGACAGAGCAAAGGCCAATGGTACATTTATAAGGTAGAAAAAGAAAAGGGCAGACTGGATGGGCCTTGCGGTCCTTATCTGCCATCAACTTCTATGTTTCTATGATTCTATGATGCCAAACTGGTAGAACAGCTGTCTGGTCTGAAACAGGGTATGTACTATGGCCTTCTGAGACGGTGCCTTTAGGAGTCAATCATCTATATACAGGAGGCGGCAGTATAATGTAGTGGGTTAAGGCTCTGAGCTACAGATCTGGAGACCTGGAGACCTGGATTTGAATCCCAAATCTGCCTAGGTGCATACTGTGTGATCCTGAGCAAGTCACGTAACTTTCTTGTGCTCCCAGGTCACATCTGGAAACAAGCTTCAGCTTAGTGTGCTACTCCTGTTTAAGCAATGTCTCCTTTCCCCTTTCCCCTTTCCCAATCATCTATATACAGGAAGAAACAGAGGCCCTCCCTAAAGAATGCAGCTGTCACTGTGACAAAACATTTGGTAAAGACGTGCAGTACAGAGCACAAGCCAAAGGGCAATACACAAAACTGATAGTGTGAGTCTGGGAGCATGAAGCACAGGTACTTTCTTGACATGAAGGTATGCATCCTTCATATCCAGAGATGCCATCCACTCCCCTATTAGTAAAAGGGGGAGAAGGGACTGCAGAGAGACCATTTAGAACTTTTTGGATTCAATGAATAGATTCTGTCTTTTAAAGTCTAGTAGGGGCCTTAAATCCCTGTTCCATTATGGTACCAGGAATAATATACCATGTTTTGTTCTGAACTGGGACTGATTCTACAGCCCTTTTGCAAAGGAGTGTTTGAACCTCCTCCAGCTTGAGGGCAAGGTGTCCTAGAGGGTATCTGTTTGGCAAAGGAGGGGTCACTGTAGGGACAGAAAGTAGCTCTAAGGCATGTCCTTGCTGAATTATCTCCAGGATGCAAGCATCTGTGGTACTCTCCCTCCAGTTTGATAAGAAAAAGGGAGATGTGGCCTTCCATCAGAACTTACTGAGGAGTGAGGCTGGAGAAACAGAAAGGGAATCAGAAAGTACCTAGGACAGCAGGGGTGCCAGGAATGCACTGACCCTTTGTGAGTCTGGCATGGGCACTGGCAGGTTTGCTGGCTGGGACTGGGAAAGCTGAGGTCTCAGAGAACCACTGCCAAGACCTCTGGAATAGCCACAGCCTGGACATGCATAGGGCCTGTGAAAAGAGCCACAGCTCCTACCATGGGGCCTAGAGGTCAAAGTGTGAAGGGACTGCAGAATCAATTTAGAGAACTGCAGGTCTCTGAGGACATTCTTCGCATCAGACCTGAACATTTGTTTCCCTCTAAAGACTGATGATTAACTGTTGTACTTCACATGCAAAACCTGTGACATGGGGCCAGGAATGTCAGCGCAGGCAAATCCTGGAGGTCGGAGTGTGGGCAGCAGCATCAGAGACATCATAAGCAGATCTAAGCAGATGCTTTCCAGCTTCCAGGCCATTAGCAGTTGTCTGTTGAGCCATAATCTTGCCTGGGCCATCCGCCAGTTTATTACCCAAGAAGGCCATTGATTTCCATTGGCAATTTTGATACGTTATCATGTATATCTGATATTTAACAATTCTTTATCCAAGGAAAGCAGAAGCAAAGGTCCTCTTCCCCATCACATCCAATTTCCTCAACTCTTTGAAGGGAGAAGGGAGAGAAGGGAGAGAACTCATATGTTTAGGTGCATTTGATTTATCATGAGCAGCCATTATGATCCCTGAATCTGTTTCAGGCTGAGAGGAATAGCACGTCTTTGCAGTAAGAGCAGGATATTGTTGTATCTGCCTTTCTAGGAACAGCAGGCAGTTGAGCAGATCTATGCAATGCAGCCAATGTAGCATCCTTTAGAGCTGGGTGTATTGAAGGGATAATGACTGTCAGGGAGGCATACACCTCCACAAACTCGTATCAGTTCTTCTTGGAGGAATCCTCCTCTTCAGTATCAAAATCCAATTTTTCCTTCACAAGTCTGAAGAAAATCTGGAATGAGATATCCTCTGGAGGAAATCTGGGAGTGTTTTTCACACTCTCCTCTTAGAAGGAAGATGTAGTATAGCTGGAGCCTGTTACATCCAGGACTTCCTCCTCATCTTCCATATATTCTGGATTGTATTCCAGTTTATTGTCAGTGTAGACCATCACTGGCAGAGGGTTGATGGAACAGGGAAATAAAGGAAGAGGAACTGTCAACGGAGTCTGTTCAGAGGAACTGTCAACGGAGTCTGTTCAGGGTCCGCCACAATGGCGGGGACTAAGAACTGCTGCATTGATGACAAGGTTGATGGCAGTATCTCCAAATGCATAGACAGAGGCATCAATGATGGAGGGAATGGTATAAGTTACTGAAAAAGCTTTGACATTTGATAAAGGAGCTGTGCACTGACAGGCCCTGAAGGGGTCAACAACAGCTAAACCATCAATGGGGCACTGTCTGACGACAGTATAGGCTGCGAAGCCCTGGACAGGGGAGATGAGCTTTTGCCGAACCCCAACCTTAGTGTCTGTGAGATGGTCTGGGGGCAGAGGTAGCAGGACCAGTGACTTTTGCCTGGGACCTGTCTTCTTCTGTTGAATTACCTATTTTCAGAGGAGCTGGAGAAGCAATCTTATTCCCTCAGATGCTGTTCCTTCTCAGAGTGGCAGTATTTTTTCTGCCAACTTTCTTGCCTTTTTCTTCTTTTTTGTAGAATTGTCTGCAGACACCATCGACCGCAGTGGCTGGCAGGTCAGTGATAAACAGGGAAGCGAGGAAGTTCATGACGGCAAAGCCTCCTTCAATGCAGCCTGTTTCTCCTTCATGGTTTTTATCTTCAAATGAAGCTCTAAAGCTTTCTTACAGTGTCTCCTTGTTACCTAGTTAAAACCCTGACAGATAGTGCAGGCTTTAACATAGTGTCTAGGCCTAGGCAATGAATACACATGGAGTGGTCATCGTCTATGTAAATCTTAACATTTCCACAAATGACAGTATAGGAAAGTACTGTTTTGTAAGAACTTACTGTAATAGTAGATCTTTGAAAGAGGCTCTTACAGTAGGTAATAACCATTAGGACTGAGTCCCAAGCAGTGAAATTCAGACAAAGGCTGAAGCACAGGAGGCAGGAAAGGACTGCTGTAGGTACCAGGTTAAGACAGGAGGCCTTGAAGGATGGCTAGTTCAAAGCCTGCCATGCACCTAGAAGCAATATCCAGACTGTAATGTTTGGTAAAGGTGTGGGCAGAGCTCCAAGTGGCTGCCCGCACAAATGTCCATGGAAAAACATTCCTGAAACTAGCAGTAGATTCAGCCATGTTTCTGAACGAATGCCCCTTGACTTCCCCCAGAAAGGGTTTGTTGTACTTCTGATAGCAAAACAAGATGTATTTTGCTAATGATTTGGTTAAGCATTGTTTGGCAACTGCCATGCCCTCTCTCGGGCACAAAAGAAATGAAAAGCTGATCCGTTTTATGGACAGACTTCCTCCAGTTCGTGTAATAATGCAAGGTTCTGTGCACATTGAGTATGTGCATAATAGCCTCCCCTTGATTGGAATGGTCAGGGTAATACACTGGCAAGTGTATTTATTTATTTATTTATTGAATTTTGATGACCAGGTTGGCCCACTGGGCCCCGAAGGTCCCTTTTTCAGGGGTGACCCAGGGAACAGAAGCAATACAATACAATCCATACAATCAGGTGATACAGGGTTACGAGAAGTAGACAAGATAATGTGGATAACAGTACAGACAATTATTCAAATCGTATCCCATAAGTGCAACACTTGAAAGATTTAAGGATTTAAGGCATGATTTAATGTAGGTTAAGGTGAGAAGAGAGGAGGGATGGCTGTTGTGATTAGGATCGGGGATGATTATCCTATACCCTCACAGAGGCATGAGCTTGTCCCAAGCAAATGGGACTTAAGCCTAGTGCGAAAGATTGGTAGCGAGGGGGCTTTCTGTACTAGAGGTGGGAAAGTGCTCCACAGTTTAGGGGCTGTGAGAGTGAAGGAATTGCCTCCCTTGTGAAGCTTGATTCTGGGGATTGCCAGTAGGGACTGACCCAAGGTCCTGAGCATTCAAGAGTTAGGCTTAGCCATGATTATTCCTGTTAGGCTTGGTGGGGCCACCGGGCTCTGCAATTTGTATGCATGGCAGAGCAAGGGATACAGCAGCTGGGCTAGTGAGATGCAGGGGTGGTTTCTTGGTCGACACATTGTCGCAAACCTCATGACCTTGTTGTACAGGACTTGAAGCCTGCTAACCTTGCTCTTTGCCATGCCCTGGATTACCAGGGCAGCATAGGTTAATGTGGGTAGGAGGACACTGGAGGCGATTGCTCGTCTAGCCTCTGGGATAACTTGTTTTTTCAGTCTGTACATGGTGCCGAGTTTGACATGGATAGACCTTGTTACCTGGACAATGTGGGGCTTAAAGGTGAGACCCTGGTCAATAGTTAGCCCTAGGTATTTTATGTTGTCAACTACGTCTATTCATTTATCCCCAAGGGTAGTAAGTTTTAGAGAATTGGTCAAATCCTGGCCAAGGAATCTAGGACCAAACAGCAAGGCTTTAGTTTTTGCTGTGTTGAGGATCATTCTGTGTGATGTGAGCCAGGCCTCGAGTGTGTTTAGGTCCCCTTGTAGGAGAGGGCCCAGATCATGTGGTGTAGGCCTGGATCGGTAGATGACAGTAACATCTGTGTATTAAACTACTGAGCTATCCTCATAATGCCAGTTTAGGTCATTTGTGAAGAGAGAAAACAGGAGGGGGCCAAGAATTGAACCCTGAGGCACACCCTCCTTGATGGGTAAAGAGGTGGAAAGCTCTGCCTTCCAAATGATCCTCTGGGAGCGGCCCGAGAGGCAGCTCTTGAACCAATTTAGGGCCTGGGCATCAAGCCCAATGCCTTGAAGCTTAGTAAGAAAAAGGTTGTGGTCCACAAGGTCAAATGCCTTGGACAGGTCTACGAAGATAGCAACTGTCGACATGCCCTTATCCATTGCCCTGAATAGGTCCACTGTGAGTTTGATGAGTGTCATGTCTGTTCCATGGTTTGCCTGAAAGCCATGCTGTGAAGGAGCTAGGATTTGGTGGAGCTCCAGTTAGTCTCTCAGTTGCCCATAAACTAGCCTTTCTTGCAATTTGGCCAGGGTACACAGCAGGGAGATGGGCCTGTAATTGCCAATTTGTTCACGAGAGCCACCCTTGTAAATGGGGACCACGTTGGCAGCCTTCCACTGGTGTGGAACATATCCTTCAAGCAAAGACCTGTTGATGATCCAGGTCAGAGGTTTGGCCAGGGACAGTGCACCTTCCTGGAGTAGCCTCAGGCTGATTCCATCTGGGCCACCAGAGCCTTTGTGTTTGAGGGCTATCAGAAGTTTACGGACCTCGCTCACCTTGACCATTCTCAGGAGAAATTGGGGTCTGTTCAGACAGGGGTTTCATCAAAGGTCTGTACAGGCATGGGTGTTGGTAGCCCTACCTTGTATGCATCAAGGTTGATGAAGTGATGGTTGATTGCTGAGGCTATAAGCTGGCAATCACTGATACACTGTCCTTGTACTTCAATTTGTCCTTGTGCCTCTTTGGAGTTGCCCTTAAGCAGTTTGTTGATTTGTACCCAGAAAAGCTTAGGGTTCCCCAGTGTGGATCATTGGAGGCGGGTTACATAGTCCTTTTTGGCAAGTTTGATGTCTAGCTTACATTTATTTCTTAGGGTTTTGTAAGTAACCAGGTCTGTGGAAAGGTGGGAGAGCTGGAATTTCTTCCAAGCCTTGTCCCTTCTTTTGATCTGAGATTTCACAGTGTGGGAGATCCATTTATGGTCTGATTCAAAATAAATTCAGACACCACCTTAGGTAAAAACATAGGATTTATCCATAGAGCCACCCGGTCTCTGTAGAAAATCAAATAAGGCTCTTTACACACCAAGGTCTGAAGCTCAGAAATACTTTGAGCTGAAGTAATGGCAACTAAAAAGAGCGCTTTCCAGGAAAGGTATCATACGTCGTAACTTCTGGCTGATTCAAAGGGAGACAATGTGAGTTTCTTAAAGATGAAGTTCAAATCCCACAGAGGAACTGGGCTCCTGATCAGGGGTTTCAGATGGAGAATTCATTTCAGAAAGGTTTTGGAAGCCTCCAACTGCGCCAACATTTAGCCATCCACTGGAGCATGGTAGCAGAAATGGCAGACAAGTGGACCTTCAGCAAAGAATAGCTAAGGCCAAGATCAGAGAAATGCAGCAGGTATTCCATGATCTGTGGCTCAGGGCAATAGAAAGGGTCCCATCCCTTGTTGGTTGCCCAAAAGGAGAACCTCTTCCATTCATAGCATAGGTGGTTTTTGTGAATGGCTTTCAGGCCTCCACAAGGACTTGAGCCACTCTGGAAGAGATCCCAAAGCATGCAACTTCTACATCAGTAGATGCCACGCATGAAGGTGAAGGGACTTGAAACCCAGATGGACCAGCTTGCCCTGGTCCTGAGTCAGCAGGTGGTATGGGAGTCTGAAGAACGCCCCGGTGAGGAGGACAATGCTGCTGAGACACTGGGAGAGAGAAAGCAGCCAAAGATTCCTTAAATCAAGGAGGTTATTTTCTAGACTACACTGAATTGAATTATTACTTTTTGGACCTGTGTTAGTAACTAGTACTGATTCTGTTTTGGGGGTTGACTTTTCTTAGTTTAACTTTAATTTGCCAGGGAGGAACTAAAGCTGGGAGATATTTGCAGCCATTTGTGACTAGACCTGTTACTTAACCTCTGTGAAATAGGTGTCTATTAAGGGGAGGAGCTGAAAGGGGCCTAGTTGAACTGTGAATTTAAACAGGAGTTGTTTGTGGTCTCTGTCTGCTGAGACAGGGAGAGAGAAAGCAGCCAAAGCTTCCTTAAATCAAGGAGGTTATTTTCTAGACTACACTGAATTGAATTATTACTTTTTGGACCTGTGTAAGTAAATAATATTGATTCTGTTTTTGGGGTTGACTTTTCTTAGTTTAACTTTAATTTGTCAGGGAGGAACTGTAGCTGGGAGATATTTGCAGTCATTTGTGACTAGACCTGTTACTTAACTTCTGTGAAATAGGTGTCTGAAAGGAAGGAAGACACTCCCCATGGTGGAGGGTCAGAGTTGTGTTTGATTGTTTCTGGAGGACATAGGTTTACTCCCACCCACCCTGCCCCTCACCCTACCTGCCCCAAGCTCATAACTTCCTTTATAGCAGGGGTTCTGACATCACTTCCCCAAAACTGCTAACAACATACACCTGTTCATATCCTTAAAGGCACAGCACAGTGAATAGAGGTAGAGACATTCACAAGCTTGCACACACTAAAACAAGAACAACAAAAAAAGAAAAGCATCTGTAACAGAAAGGGACACAGACATGTGGGGAGTGGTGCAATGCACTGGCTGTGGAGCAGCAGTCTTCCAGGAGACATTTTGGAGACTGCGTTGCTGCCCTATTTTCGGGCACCTTTCTGGTCTGAGGGAGGAGGTTGTTCGTCTCCATGCTAACCTGGCAAGGATTCAGGAAACCTGCTTCCCCACCCAGGGACCACCAAGGCCACCGCCACTACCTCAGAGGTTGCCAAGAAAGAGGAGAGGTTAGACCATGTTGGGCTTAGGGAGGTTGAGGGTGGTGGAACAGAGGTGCATCCCTCCAGTTGTGCCTCTTCGCAATTCATTCACCACTCTGGCAGACCATGGTTCCTCTATGAGGCACCCACAGTGGAGACCAAGGAGGATGCAGGGAACCTCCACAATGGAGACCCACAGGAGGGTGGCACAGGACCCCAAAGGGGAAGGAAACAACTCCTGGTGGGGGACTCAATTGTTAGGGAGGTAGAACTGGGGGAGGGAGGGAGGGTAAAGGGAGGTAAGGTGCTTGCCCAGCGCCATGGCTTGGAGGGACAGGAAATGTATCCTCAGGATTGTGGGAGCAGTTGCAAGGAGGAGGAGTAAGTTGGATGTCATTATCCACCTAGGGACAAATGACCTGTCTGAGAATGGGATCAGAGCAGTGCAACAGGAGTTTGTGGAGTTGGGGTGGGGCCTTAAACAAGTAGCACACACAATAACTTTCTCAGAAGTGCTACCTGTCTATGGCATGGATGAGGCTAGGATACTCCACATCATGAGATTCAATGACTGGTTGAAAAACTGGTGCAGAGCTCAGGGATTTGGCTTCACTGGGGGCTGGGGCTCCACCTGAAGGGATGCAGGCCTATACAGGTGTGATGGTTTGCATCTATCCAGGAGGGGAACCAGGATCCTAGGTGATAGGTTTAAATGCTTCATTGGCAGTCGGATGGCAGGGTGTGGGGGTGAGAATGGAAAATATGAAAAATAAAGCAATAGATAAAGTAGGAAGAGAAGGTCAGAGAAATAAAACAACAGAATAGAGAGATGCCAGAGTTTGGCAGAGAAGTACTACTATCAGTGTTTAGTAAGGAGCACAACAGGGCATTTATGAAGCACCAATTTTAGTCAAAAGGATCCAGCTGGCCTTAATTATTTTTTGTTCATTTTTTCCCTTATTATGAAGCCAGCTACCTTTGATTTGGGGGGGGGGGGTGGAGATATGTAGGTGTAAGTTTGACTGTGTATACTCTTGTACGTTTTGAAAATTCAAGGATGTGTTTCAGATGGGGGGAGTTGGTTCATGGCAAAAGAAATTACATGAATAAGTAATTAAAACTTGAATCAGGCATATCAGATAACTGCAGAAATTAGCTGCAGCAGGGGCATACATTTACAATGCCATTGGATCGGTGACTGGATGGATGTACAGATTAACAAGCAGAGTTTGATTTTTGGGGGAGGGGTATATGCATGGAGGGCCATGAGAAGTAATGGAATGTGTGCAACTGTACAATGAAATCTGTGGGCTGAATCTGGAGAATGCATTGTTAATTAGGGATGTGCCATTAGAAGCAGCAAGAAGGGTAGAAGGACAGTCTTGAACTATTTACTGAAATTTCAAAGGACGAGGCTCCCATGGGTAAAGGTTCTTCTTGCTCATGAAGTCAGTGGCTAATCAGTCTAAAAAATAGCCAGGCACTCACACACGTGCAATCAGGGAAATTTCACACCCATGTTATTCCACCTTGATTTATTTGATAAAACATGCGCAAACCCACAAAAACAATGCAGACTTCCTCCACTCTCTGCCAAATTATATTTGAAATATCTACAGTACCTGATGACTGGGAGGTTGAGTGTATAATTTATACCATATTAACAATTTCACAGTTTCAATAAATGCAGCACTAATGAATTTCAAGCACAAAATGAATCTTTTTTTCTGTTTTTCTCTGCATTATCTAGCTGTTATAAGTATTGTATTTTCTAAACAACTGCCATGAGCTTCTGAAGAAGGACTGGTTGGTCCGAAAGCTAGAGCACTTTGTTCTTGTTGTTACATCTATGTTGGTCCATTAAAAGGTATCAAATCATTTGTTTCTGGATTTCACCTAGACCAGTGAATACTGTATATCAACACAGTTGCTCAAACCTATGTATTAATCACATGATACCAACCAGCAGCTGTCCATGCTTTGACATGCTCCAACTCATCATTAAACTAATGACAGGATTTACTGTTACTGCTTGCTCTGAATACAGTATATGGAAAATATGCATACATGGTGGGAAAGTACAGGCACGATCTCTGGACATAGAAATTGTCTAAAAGATTAACACAACTTAATTGCAATAGGAAAATATTTTCCTAATGCATGTAGTTTATGTTCTCTTTCAAAGATGGTGTTGGCTCCTGGCAATTTTTTTAAAATCAGTGCATCAAAGGGCTGGGAGGGGGGTGTCAATGATGAGGCTGGAGCAGGGGCCACTGAATTGTTGATTGTTGCATTGGTGCTGACATTTACATCTTACAAGGCTCAGCTACATCATGTTCTTAACTTATCAAGTGTAACAACATTGCATTCACAAAGACCAGCATTGCTGATACAAGACAACTCTTTTCTTGTTCGTAATCCTCTTTTCCAAGCCAACAAAAATAAATGCATGCTCAAAATTTTCTTTATGAAGTTTTGCAACGTATTTACCCAAGACAGACCATATCTGGAATGCAGCATTTCAGGTTTTTTTTTTTTCAAAACAGGCAGCTGATTTGCTCATGGTCACACACTGGGCTAGCAGCAGTTGTGGGATTCAAAATTCCCCAGAGTGCACTGCATTTTGCAACAAAATGAAAAGAATAGGAACATTATTACATTCCTAGTTTGTAAATTTAAATATGATGAAGCAGCAGCCACAGAAGCAGGGCATTTAATGATGTCTGAGGGGTAGGTATTGATTTATATTGGAGAAATGGTTGTGCAATATCCAAGGGAACTGGCAGTGTCTGTCTGTTGTAACAGTTATGAAAAGGCCTTTATAATATCCTAGGTGTTACTGATTTACTGTAAGATGTAAGAGTCGCGACTACAGTATGTCCAGACAGAAAAGCATTGAGGGTTGTTTGGGCCAGTAGATTCCCCTCTGTCAACCTAAATCCACCCTCATGGGTGATTTCAGCACAGATGGTGACCTGGGGAGAGATTCCAGTAGTCACACTGAATTGGGGGCAAGAAGTGACCATTCTGTTTTTTTTACCATGCATCAACAGGTTTGCCGACTGGGCATAATCTGGCTCAGCAGGGATGGAGGGAAGGAGGAAAGATGTTATCCTCTCACTTTATAAACTTTTTGGGGACTAAGTTGTGCTGCATGAGTACCAGGGAGCACTCTGGAATGGGTCAGAGAGAAGGGAAATTTGATATTGGAACAGATGCAAAGGCAGTCCCTCCCAGCTCCATACTACACCAATCTAGAACAGAAAAAAATGGAATTGTCACTTCTTACCCTTCCCCAATATCTGCTGGAATCCCTCCACAGGTCAGGGTCTGTGCTGAAATCACCCACAAGGCTTTGGGTTGGGGGGGACTACTGGCACAAACAGCTGTCAAAACATTTCTATCTAGACATAGTTGGAAAACTTATATCTTACTGTAAGTCAGCAAAAAACACCTTAAACATCAATATTATTGGCCCAGAGATCAGCTTGCTTTATTATGTCAGGATGGTACAGGAAATCCATATGAAGTAAAAATGTCCCTGGACCGTGGGACAGTACTCTGCACTTTTCCAGGTGTCAGTCGGCAGAGCCTTTAAATCTGTTAAGACTTGAAAAACTGTAAGTTCTCTGTACTAAATTATGGGGCTTAGTCTACACATACAATGGTAAAGAACAGCATGAAAGTAAGGAACAATGTGACAAAAGGGGCTTTTCATGAAAAAGTCTACATACAATAAATGTTTTGTTTTCTCCCTCAGAAGTAAGCCCGGTCTTGTTATTATTTTAATTACTGTAGTGCCCCACTATTCAACAAGTATTTATGTCTAGCTAGCCGTCTCTCACGTCTCGCCATGTCAGCTTTTTTTTTTCAGTTATGCACTTTTGCTGTCTCTCCCATCTCTCTGTGCCTGTCTCTCTGATTTCTTCACAAACATATAATCAAGCTTCTAAAATCTTCTACGACTCTGGGAGTCATTGACGGGGTGGTCATTTCTGGCCTAAACAAGAATAAAAGATTTTAATCTGGAAAACCATCAAGTCCTTTATGATATAGGAGACTTTGTCCATACTGACTGCAGTGTGTTCCACGGATCTGTATAGAAGATGACATGGAGAGATGGCAAAAGTGCACGACTGAAAGAAAAAGCTGACATGGTGAGACGAGAGAGACGGCAAGCCCAACATACTGTAAATACTTGCTGAATAGTGGGGCACTACAGCAATTAAAACAAGAACAGATAGTGCTTTGGGAGTGGACTGCTCCATGGTGCATAGTCTCGGAGGCAATATTTGTCACCTCATAAGGTTGTTTGTTCTCAAGCGGCTTTTTTCCTAGTCCTAGCAACAGGACTGCAGGGCTCAGCCTATGCAGCCCTAAAAAGAGTATTAGGTCATTTTAGTCTTTGCACAGTTTTCATTGTGCTAAAACATTTTAATTGAACTACTTGGTACATAAAAATGAATAGTGTTACTATAAATTTATGTATTTTTTTTTATTTTAAAGAAAAAAAATTCATTTTCATAAAAGCCAGGGATGGAAATATTTAGAGACTAAGGACTGAAATAACATCATCAGAGTATTGTGGGCAGTGATGAAAAAACAGAAACTACATTGTCCCAACCCCATGGAAGTCCAAGGAACTTTTTTAAAATTAAAGCAGCAGTATTTTTGTTAGTCGTCATGTCGATTTTTTAGGAATAATGTGTTCCAGGAAAAAAAAATTACTATACCAAATGTTCTTTTAATTTTCTTTCATTCCTAAACTGAGACGTGATTCTGAAGTTTTTAAAAGTTCTTGTTTACATGCAACTACCACCATGAAAAAAAGTAAACATTTTGGTGTGGTGTGGGGCTTCTTACAGTACCATCAGAAACAATTGCTAGCACCACCATAATACATCCACAGGATATACCTAGTATTTATAGTCAGAAAGTGCCCTCAACAGAAGACATTTTTAAATATTGCATGTAGTAGCCATTTTAATTATTTGAGATATTAATTACAAAAATAGCTATAAAAGCCATTTTAAATATCTGAGAAAAAAAGGAATTGATTCAATGGGCTTATGCGACCTAAGTGAGGAGTTATACTTGTAAAACATTGTTGATAGTCTGGAGGTTCGCTGAATGAGTGAGTTGTTTGACTGTTATACTATACATGGATACTTTGGCCATTCACATTCTCTGTTCCTTAAGGGACTACCACCCTGCTCGGGTACCATGAAGGCAAAGGAGCCCTCTTGAGGAGGGTTCCACCACTAGAGGTGCCACAGGAACATAATTCCTTTAGGCTGAAGGTACTTTAGGAAGGAACCCAAAGGAGAGAGGAGTGTGCCACTGGAGTAGGAGGGGAGGATGGCAGGAGCAAAGAAATAGAACTTCTAAATGAGGCTGGAGAAGCTGACTTAAATAGCTCATGGGGGGCTGGTTGATTCCACCCATTGAACTACAGGCATAGCTTTTTAATTCAATGGGTGTATGCAACCTAAGTGAGAAGTTGCACAACACTGTTGATAATCTGGATGGGTTAGTTGAATGAGTGAGTTGTTTGACTGTTATATCTGGATACTTTGGCTGTTCAAACTCTCTGTTCCCTAAGAGACTACTACCCTGTCATTGTACCATGAAGGCAAAGGAACCCCCTGAAGGAGGGTTCCACCCCTAGAAATGCCATGGTAATATACTTCCTTCAGGCTAAAAGTATCTTAGGAAGGAGTCCAAATGAACTGCGAAGCAGGTGGTGAACATAGAGACTGACTGGAGTAATAACAGACAGCTGAAGCTGATGATGACTGACAGCAAACATAAGCATGACTTCCTGAAGGAGAGAGGGAACAGCAGGATTGTAGGATGATAAATCAAGCCACCATCCTACCCCAACTCACAGTGGAAATCCACCTACAGTACTTGGGTAAACACTACAATTAAATATAAATAATACAGTATTGTCTTTGTCACTCAGGAGAGGAAAAAAAAAATATATATGGAGGAAATCTCTGGAGATCCATGGCCTTGGCTACCATCTCTCCTGATATGGGTAATTATTATTATGACAGCTTATCTCTGCTAATTTGGAATTCTAATTCAGGGAACGATTTACAGTGATATCTCTTGCACTATCTCTTTATTGGGATGATGCTGTGGGGTGCAGTGAGTTGATCTCTACAGCTAAAGGAAGGTCCCCATGAAGGAGGCCCACCCCTTAAAGCATGGAATGAGGAGATTAGTAACTGGTGAAAGGCTAGCACACAGCCTCAAGACTGCTATGAGGTCTAACTTTGACTGGAAACTAAAGGAAGGGGATACAGAATTAGACTAGGTAAACCTTAAGCAGACATAGAGAGAACAGCTTTCAGAGGTGCTGCCAGCCTGGTCTGCATAGCTAAAGCAACCTAAGTGAGCTTAGGGCTCAACCCTCTTGCAGCTGAAGTCTTAAATGCTACATGATGAGATACCACTGCCCACACATCTGAACAGCTAATGCTTCCCTCGGGGTGTTGGACCTTACCACCCAATGGGACTGCTAGGTAGTGCCATAGGAGACAAGCAGCCTACAGAGAAGGACTCCCACCTGGCAAGTGACTCACCCTCCAGATGTGGACTTCAAGGGGAATGAGCGAGCATGTCTACCCTGAGGGCAAGATTCTGGGACTATGATGATCGCCAGAATGAATGTGTTAATACAGTCTAACAGCATGGAGGCAGAAACTGACTGGCTGAAGGAGGACTGCCAAAGGAACAACTGATATGATTGAAAGTGACTGACTGAATGACGACTGCTGAAAGAAATGACAGATATTGATGGAGAGTGAAGTGACTGAATAGGAACTGATATGACATGACAGGTAAAACCCAGCCTCAAGCAGGAAGGCTGGAAGCTGTATTACACTAATACTAAGGTGATAAATGCTGAAGCAGACTGACTGAGTATAACTAACTGCAGTGACAGAGAAGGAGTGGGAGCAGCTGTCTTGCTAGCAAGCCAGGTGAAATCAATTTAGGAGGAATGCAGAGGGACTAAGAGAAGGTTTCCAAGTGGCTTGCCATGGACAACAGATAGAAAAGACTGAGATCGCACAAGCCAAAAACAGCAGAATGCCATAGGTAGGACATCCTGAGGAAACTAGTAAGTACACTGAGAACCCAAAGCAGAAGAAAACACAGGAGTTACATGAGGACATGTGTGCAGCAGGAGTGGCTAACTGAGAAAAAAAAGGAAGCAGAAGCTACAGCCAGGAAAGGAAGAAAGACAAAATACTAACCTAGAAAGCCGCTGAAGGCACAAACTGAACAGAAATCCCAAAAGCACAGAGGAAAAGTGGCAGCAGACAAGGGGGAAGGGGGAAGAGCCTCAGCAGAGCCTCCAGCTGCAGCAAAGAAAAAATGATTCTGAATGAGGCTGGAGGAAGCTGGCTTAAATAGCTCATGGAGGGAGGGTGTGGCTGGTTGCTCGTGCCCATCAAACTGCAGGCAAAGCCTTTTAAATATGAATCTAAGGATGTCAGAAATACATTTTTGCTAAAATATATTATGGTGGGAATTTTTGTTGCTAACAAATGCTGCTTCTTTAAACCCAGTTTTAATGTCAAGAGATTATAAGTCCCCATATGTATGTAGGCTTATGATATCGATATATGCTCCAGCAGTTGGAGTAAGTGGGCATATCTCTCAGCACACCCACATTACAAGGTACATCAATCATTTTACCTTCTTGAGACCCTCTGTCACACATATAAAATGCAATATTCAACACTGACCACTGAGACTTAAGAACAGAAATTCATGGTAATCGATGATGCACAATTATCGGCAAACATTATGCACATGAGCTCATTAATATCCAGGGTATTTTCGCAGCAGAGAATGACTGTGATAAAAGTTTTTGCCTATACTGTTTTATTCTATTTTAGATTGCCCCTTATCTCTTGCCTTGTACAATTCCCTTATTTCACCATTTCTAATGTGCTTTAGCATTTTTTTCACATTTGAAATAATAAAGGGAACGCTCCTTTTAATAAGGCTCAAATCAAGTTTTCATCAGCATTCTCAGCTGTTTAGTACACTTATTGTCCCATAAGGTCAGATAGCAGTCTCTACTGTATGCTAGTTCATTTCAGTCATGACAAAAGTGATCGTAAACAATGGGTGTTCAAAAACAACAGAGAGTAGTGATGAAAACCTGGTCTGAGCCATATTAAAAGGAGCGTTCATTTTATTATCTGTTTAATGCTATTGTTATTGTATCGTATCTTCTTATATTATTGTATTTTGTTGACATTGGCATGGAACCTTTGTAAATGAGCACCTGTGCTCAAAGGTATTCTCCAAATCAATGAATAAATGAACTATTTCTACTGTACAGCAAAAATGATAAAGCAGATTCAGAATGGGGGACGGTATTTTATACAAGTAAAGAGATAAGGGGCAATCTAAAATAGAATAAAAAGTATAGGTCAGCATTTTCACTGCTCTCATTCACTGCTGCCATAAGCTTGCAATGTCTTGTTTGATGATATGTCATACAGTTTGCTCATTCGTCATGCATCCTTGTCACGCATTTGGTGATGAAAGGTTGAGAGGTATGCAAGTGGTTTACGAGGAACACAACTATTAACTAAGTGTGCATATCTTTAATAATTTGAAACTATTGAAAGAGAACTACATATACAGTAAACAGCATAAGTTTAAGCATGTTTTTATTTGTTTGCCTTAGTCTGAGAAAGGTAATCTTTAATGAGAATAGAAGTAGGAAGATTAAAGGGGACAGGAAATGTGTGCTAATTAGCAGCAGTTAGTAATGTTCTTATTTCCATAAATAATATTCAAACCACTAAATGATCCATATTTAAGTGTATAACATGAATGAAGAGAACTGTTAGAGAAGGCTGCCCATAAATACAAAACAATGCAAAATGAAGTTTTTTTTTGCATTACTTTTTGTTCAGGTACAGTTACATATGGATCATTAAGGAGTATGAATATATTTTCTGAACATAGGAACATTATAAACAGTTACACCATATCCACAGTCTTGGAGATATTATTTTACTTAAGATAAAGCAACAGAAGAGGGCTCCAGCTATACTGTATTATATCAATTAAAGTGACAAAGCTGGCAGGCAATAGCATTAAAGGCTGCTGATATAGCTAACAGAAGTAGAAGAGTAAGCAACCTTCTCATGTTCACACAGATTAATAGGGGCTAATTTGAGATTCAGACTGAGATGGGATCCTATAGGTTGTATTTTCGTTATCTGCTTTAACCCATAAACCATACCATATTTAGTCATAAGACATCACAGCATGCTGAGTAGATTTGCCACTACTACTTACATTTGGACCAGGTTCTCCCTTTGGTCCCTCGGGGCCAGGTGGGCCAACTGGACCAGAATTTCCAGGTAATCCAGTAGGACCTCTAAATCCTCCCAGGCCAGAAAAACCCTTGGAACCCTGTAGGATAAATTTTTTTCGATTATTCAAAGCTATGTTTTAAATGAGATGCACAATAGCGGTATAGTATAAGAACTTCAGACGTGCAGAAATGTCAAGTTCCATTCCTGATAGAATTCCGTGGAAATTCCAATTAATTCCAGGGGATTTTGTCAGAAGCATGATTCTAAAATTCCAAAAGCAGATTGTGCCTTTTTATTTAAACTGCAGATTACTAATTCATGGTTTACATAACCACTGAGTAATATTCCACAGTTTAGCTAAACTGCAAATAAAGTTCCTGAAAACTGGGAAATGCATTGGGAGTTTATGTAAACCATGAATACTAACCTGTGGTTTATGTAACATGGAATACTAGTCTGTGGTTTATGTAAACTGTGGAATACACCTGTGGTTTATGTAAACCATGGAATGCTAATCTGTGGTTTAAGTAAACTGTGGAATGCTAATCTGTGGTTTATGTAAACTGTGGAATGCTAATCTGTGGTTTAAGTAAATTGTGGAATACTATTCTGTGGTTTATGTCAACTGTGGAATACTAATCTGTCATTTACGTCAACCACGGAATATTAATCTGTTCTTTAAGTAAACTGTGGAATACTAAACTGTGGTTTAAGTAAACCATGGAATACTGATCTGTGGTTTAAGTAAATAGTGGAATACTGGTATGTGATTTACTCAAACTACGGAATACTAATCTGTGCTTTATGTAAACCATGAAATATTGATATGTGGTTTACATAAACCATGGAATACTGATCTGTGGTTTATGTAAACAATGAAATACTGACCTGTGGTTTACGTAAACCATGGAATACTAATCTTTGATTTACGTAAACTGTGGAATACTGATCTATGGTTTACATAAACCATGAAATAGTAATCTGTGTTTTAAGTAAATGGTGGAAGACTGATCTATGTAAACTATGAAATACTAATCTGTGGTTTAAGTAAACAGTGGAATACTGATTTGTGGTTTATGTAAACCATGGAGTACTAATCTGTGGTCTATGTAAACAGTAGAATACCAATCTGTGCTATACATAAACCATGGGATACTAATCTGTGGTTTAAGTAAATTGTGGAATACTAATCTGCGGTTTACGTAAACCATGGAATACTAATCTGTGGTTTATGTAAACCATGGAATACTAAACTGTGGGTTACAAAAACTGTGGAATACTAATCTTTGGTTTCTGTAAACTATGTAATACTTATCTGTACTTTACATAAACCATGAAATACTAATCTGTGAGTTAAGTAAATGGTGAAATACTGATCTTTTGTTTATGTTAACAATGGAATACTAATTATGTGCTTTACGTAAACCATGGAATACTAATCTGTGGTTCATGTTAACTGTGGAATACTAATCTGTGGTTTCTGTAAACCGTGGAATACTGATCTGTATTTTACATAAACCATGGAATGCTTATCTGTGGTTTAAGTAAATGGTGGAATACTGATCTTTGATTTATGTTAACAATGGAATACTAATTTGTGCTTTACATAAACCATGGAATACTAATCTGTGGTTTATGTAAACTGTGGAATACTGATCCGTGGTTTACATAAACCATGGAATTCTGATCTGTAATTTACATAAACCGTGGCATAATAATCTGTGGTTTAAGTCAACTGTGGAATACTACTCTGTGGTTTATGTAAATCGTGAAATACTAATCTGTGGTTTGTGTAAACTGTGGAATACTAATCTGTGGTTTAAGTAAACCATGGAATACTGATCTGTACTTTATGTAAACCATGGAATACTAAACTGTGGGTTACAAAAACTGTGGAATACTAATCTTTGGTTTCTGTAAACTATGTAATACTTATCTGTACTTTACATAAACCATGAAATACTAATCTGTGATTTAAGTAAATGGTGGAATACTGATCTTTTGTTTATGTTAACAATGGAATACTAATATGTGCTTTACGTAAACCATGGAATACTAATCCGTGGTTCATGTTAACTGTGGAATACTAATCTGTGGTTTCTGTAAACCGTGGATTACTGATCTGTATTTTACATAAACCATGGAATGCTTATTTGTGGTTTAAGCAAATGGTGGAATACTGATCTTTGATTTATGTTAGCGATGGAATACTAATTTGTGCTTTACATAAACCATGGAATACTAATCTGTGGTTTATGTAAACTGTGGAATACTGATCTGTGGTTTACATAAACCATGGAATTCTGATCTGTAGTTTACATAAACCGTGGCATACTAATCTGTGGTTTAAGTAAACTGTGGAATACTACTCTGTGGTTTATGTAAATCGTGAAATACTAATCTGTGGTTTATGTAAACTGTGGAATACTAATCTGTGGTTTAAGTAAACCATGGAATACTGATCTGTACTTTATGTAAACCATGGAATACTACTCTTTGGTTTAAGTAAATGGTGGAATACCGATCGGTGGTTTATGTTAATAATGGAATACTAATCTGTGCTTTATGAGAACCATGGAATACTAATCTGTGGTTTAAGTAAACCATGGAATTCTAGTCTGTGGGTTACATAAACCGTGAAATACTAATCTGTGGTTTATGTAAACTGTGGAATGTTAATCTGTGGTTTATGTAAAAAGAGTTTTAGAATTCCATGGAATGGATAGAAAAATTCCAGAAAACATTGCTGAAGTGGAATTGCCTTCTTCCTTAAGTTCACAGGCAGAGTTCCACGTTTTGCACAACTCTATAAAGGACCCCAAAGAATTTAATTGCGAAACATCAGGGAGTTGATTTTAGAATCATTCCTTATTTCAAAAAACCCTTAGGAGTTTACAGGTTAAAATTCCTTCCCATTCACATTATCCTGTATATCCCCATACAGGACTTTTGTAATCAATATTTTAGTCTTTCTTTTTTTTTTCATAATTCTTTTTCTAGCTCTGCTTTGGTCCCAGGGAACTCTCTCAGGCATTCACTTACCATCAGTTCTACCTCTGGGCCTGAAACTCCTCTTTTCCTGGCACCAGCCCAGCTATCCCCTCGGCTCTGAGCCCTCTAAGGTGGGGCTGCCCTATCCCCCCAGGGTGCTCTATCTAGAATTTGGGCCAGGCTGGGCTTGACCAAGGAGCTGAGAGAGTCCAGCCAGTGGAGTGTGGCTGAGAGGGTGGTGCCATCACCTATCCCTGAGAGCAGGGATTTTCTTGGTTAAGTTCCTTCCCTTCTCCCCACTGGCTGAGCCTGGATGTGCAATGATGCCAGGCATGTGTACCGAGGCTCAGCATCCCCATTTGCTGTGCCCTAGGCATTGCAGTGCCTCCAGTCACCACCAGGGGCTGCTGCTGTGCCGAGCAGATGCCTGGCTCCTCCCCCAAGACAGGAGAGCAGTCTTCTAGATGCTCGATCCTCTCTCTCCCCTGCCGACCCCCGGCGGCCCAGGCTTGTTCCTGAACCTGGGTTGCCAGTGTGGCGTGAGGTGTGGTGTCCAGCACCTCAACCCTCAGCACCACCGGCCTGGCTAATATTTTTGTCTTTCTGATGCTTTCTAGAAAAGCTATGCAGTTCTCACTCTATTTGCCATCCAATACAGAGATCCAGATCAGCTTGAAAAATGTTTGTGGTCAGACAGATATTTGCAATGTGGTCAAATTATCTGATCCATAGTCACACCACTGAGACCTGATAGTCATTACTGAGGTACAACAAATGGCAATCCAGTCCAATTATCAACTCCATTTGGGCACAAGATAGAGGCAGATAGGTTTCCCAGGTAGATTGATCTTTATTATTCTAAACACTTAAAACTGGGAATCTTTTGATTTATTTACTTATTTAAAAATGTGATAACTGGGAAAGACACACTGTGCTGAAGCTTGTTTCCTGGTGCATCCCATGGGAGAGGAAACAGGGAGAGTTACAAAAATAACAATCATCGATAGTATCAGCAACAGTTATACAAAGAGCAATGGTGCATAATGGGATAGTGCAAGGAATAAAACATCAGCAAACAAGGAAAAAATAGTGCTTAGCAATCATAACCGCAAAACGTTACACAAGGTACAACTGTGCGTATGGCAGTGTGCAGTATATATTCAATATAGTTTCATAAGGTGCAGTATGCTCGTAATGGCTGGAACAACATGTGGTAAAAAAAGACAGCTACTTAGGGCAGCAAAAAAAAACAAACATTTGTCAATGCCAAATGTTAATTGCATTGGTGTGTTGAGCTCGCTCACTGCCCCTCTGTCACTCGCTCAATCTGTGTCTCCCAGTGCTGCAGGCTGCTCTTTTGCAGTGGGCTTCTGCCTGCACTGGCACCTTGTTCTGCCCACTAAGAAATCCACAGCTGTCCCGACAGAGGTCCGTTGAGGTGGCTCACTCTCCCTCTCTCACTCGCTCATTCTGGTTCTCCTGGTGCTGCAGGCTGCCCTTTTGTACTGGGCTTCTGCCTCTGTTGGAGGCTTTTTCTGTCCACAAAGAAATCTGCAGCAGTCCCGACACAGGTCTGTTGAGCCTGCTGACTCCCCCTCTCTCACTCGCTCATTCCGTTTCTGCCGGTGCTGCAGGCTGCCCTTTTCTATTGGGCTCCTGCCTGGGTTGCCGCCTTCGCCTGCCCACAAAGAAATTTGCAGCAGTTACAATAGAGCTCCGTTGAGCTCGCTCACTCCCCCTCTCTCACTCACTCATTCTGGCTTTCTTGCCACTTCAGGCTGTCCTTTTGTACTGGGCCCCTGCGTGCATTGCTGCCTTTTTCTGCCCACAATCAAATCTGCAGCTGTCCCAACAGAGCTCCATTGAGCTCAATCACTCCCCCTCCCTCACTGGCTTATTCTGTGTCTCCTGCCGCTGTAGGCTGCCCTTTTGTACTGGGCTCCTGCCTGCATTGGCAGCTTGTTCTGGCCAGAAAGAAATCTGAAGCAGTCCCGACAGCTCCATTGAGCTCGCTCACTCCCTGTCTCACTCACTCATTCTGTTACTGCCAGCACTGCAAGCTGGCCTTTTGTACTGGGCTCCTGCCTGCGGTGCCACATTTTCTACCCACAAAGAAATCTGCAGCAGTCACAATACAGCTCCGTTGAGCTCACTCACTACCGCTCTGTCACTTACTTGTTCTGTTTCTCTTGGCGCTGCAGACTGCGCTTGTGTACGGGGCTCCTGGCTACGTCGGCACCTTTGTCTGTCCACAAAGAAATCTGCAGCTGTCCTGACAGAGCTCCATTGAGGTCACTCAGTCTCTCTCTGTCACACGCTCATTCTGTTTGTCTTGGTGCTGCAAGCGGTCCTTTTGTACGGGGCTCCTGCCTGCATTGGCGCCTTTTTCTGCCCACAAAGAAATCCGTAGCAATCCTGATAGAGCTCCATTGAGCTCACTCAGTCCCCCCATCTCACTCACTTGTACAGATTTTCCCACCGCTGCAGGCTGACCTTTTCTACTGGGCCGCTGCCTGCTTTGACACCTTTTTCTGCCCACAAAGAAATCCGCAGCAGTCCTGACAGCACTCCGGTGAGTTCGCTCACTCTCCTTCCCTCACTTGCGCTCTTGTTCTGTTTCTCCCAGTGCTGCAGGCTGCCCTTTTGTACTTGGCTCTTGCGTTGGGGCCTTTTTCTGCCCACAAACAAATCTGCAGCAGTCCCGACAGAGCTCAGTTGAGCTTGGTCACTCCCCCCTCTCACTCGTTCGATCTTAATCTGTCCCAAACACTGATTTCCTACATTGACCGTGCTATTATCTGGCAGGAGTGCAAAAACATATTTTAGCCAGGATGTAAAAAAATGACAGCTGTACTGTTCATAGGAAGGTGTGAAAAAACTGCCACTGTTGAAAATGTGGTGTGAAAATACTACAACTTTGTGAAGTTACAAGGGTGCTCGGAAACAGTTCAATGCATACTTGTAACACCGTCATATTATGGAGTTTCGTCACCAAATTTTCAACATAGGGATGTTAGGATGTCTGTTCATGAACAGTACAACTGTCATTGTCTTAATCTGTCCTGAACACTGATTTCCCACAGTGACTGCATTATTCTGTGCCGCAACTGTGAAACCACATTTCAGTCAGGATGTGAAAAATGACAGCTGTACTGCTCATAAGGAGGTGTGAAAAAATGCCACTGTTGAAAATCTGGCATGACAATATTACAAATCTGCGAAGTCACAAGGCTGTGTGGAAAGTGTGCAACGCATGCCCATAACAGAGTCATTTTATGGAGTATCATTACCAAATTGTCAACATAGCCATTTCAGGACCTCTACTCATGAACAGTGTCACTGTCATTTTCTTAATCTGTCCTGAACACTGATTTCCACAGCGACCGCGCTATTCTGCACTGGACGTGTGAAAATACATTTCCATAAGGATGTGAACAATGACAGCTGTACTGTTCACAAGAAGGTGTGACAAAATGCCAATGTTGAAAATCTGGCATGAAAATATTGCAAATTCATTGGTTATGAGCGCATGTAGCAACTCATGTTTATCATTGTAAACAGTCATTTTATGTTTGCTTGCATGCATGTGCAGAAACATAGTGCCATCATTGAGATTTCAGAGGTGTGTCACCTCCTCCTCCAATTCAGGCAGTGTGCTGGTAGGCTCAGCCCCTTTAAGCCAATGCATTTTGGAGCTGTCTATGACACGCTCCAAAATGCAGTGGCATACAGTTGAAAGGGGGAGCTACGCTTGAGTGAGCAGCGATAAGAAGCTGCTCACGCGCAGCTCCCCCCCAGCCTCAGGCATGCTTGCCCCCGCATGCAGTGTATAGCCGATGGGGTGCCCAATCCCTGTCGGCTGAGCTGCATCGTCTCCTCCCCCCCCCAGTAGTTGGTGCTACGCTGGGAGCCCACCCCAGCGTGGCAATCGGTCATTTTGCTGACGGGGGTGCCCAATCCCCCGTCAGCTGAACTCCCCCCCTCAAAGTCCTCGTGCCATGCTGGGAGCCCACCCCAGCGTGGCAATCAGTCATTATTGCTGAGCGGGGTGCCCAATCCCCGTCAGCTGAACACCCCTCAAAGTCCTCGTGCCATGCTGGGAGTCCACCCCAGTGGCAAACAGTCCCGCGAGGTCTTTTTTTTTTTTTCACCCTTTTATAACGGGGTGCCCAATCCTCAGCTGAATGCCCCAAAGTCCTTGTGCTATGCTGGGAGCCCACCCAGTGTGGCAACAGTCCCATCGACGCCTTTTTATTTTTGTACCTGTAAGCTAAAACGGTCCAGCGGTGCCTCCCAACCCTCCCACAACCCACACCCACCCACCGCGCACTCCAGCTCTCCCCACACCCCTCACCCCATACTTATCTCGAGTCCAACGCGACGATCTTCGTGGACCGGGAACACG
This sequence comes from Neoceratodus forsteri, assembly GCA_016271365.2. Classification (NCBI taxonomy): domain Eukaryota; kingdom Metazoa; phylum Chordata; order Ceratodontiformes; family Ceratodontidae; genus Neoceratodus; species Neoceratodus forsteri. The sequence goes on along the minus strand of CM028131.1, from coordinate 253,058,039 downwards.
CCTGCACTCTTCAAAGCCGACCACCTAACTGAGAAAATGCCGTAAGCTGTATAATGGGCTAGATAGTGGGTTTCAACTTTATTGCATTTCTCAGTTATTTTGGGACTTAGACTAATTCAACATGGTTTTAGATCTTTCGTGTCGATGTCACTCATCGCGTGGTCTCGGCAGGTGATTTCGCAGTGACTGTGCAGTGATCAGAAATCACCCTTCTCGGTTCTGCCATACTGCCATGACAGTGACATCATTCATGAGAAGGGGGCCCAAAACCCCATGTTGAAAAATTTGGTGCCAAAATTCAAAAATGACTGTTTAACGAGCGTTGTGTTATGCAGTTCCTACGCAGGCTCGTAGTTCACTAAATTTCAATATTTTCACCCAGATTTTCAATATTGCCATTTCACCACACCTTTTATGAGTAGTATAGCTGTCATTTTCACATCTCACCCAAAATGTGTTTCCGCCCATGTAGCACAGAATGGCTAGACAGTGTGAAATCAATGTACAGGACAATTAAGAAAATCACAGTGACACTGTTCATGAGCAGAGGTCTTGAAATGGCTATGTTGAAAATTTGGTGAAAAATTCCTAAAATGACTGTTTTATTTAGCGTATGCTATGCAGTTCCTACGACGCCATAGGTTTGGAATTTTCAATATTTCCACTCCAGATTTTCAACATTGCCATTTTCCACACCTCCTTATGAGTAGTACAGCTGTCATTTTTCATATCCACCCAAAATGTGTTTCCACCTGTAGCGCATAATGGCGCAGTCAGTTGTGTGAACTCAGTGTATGGGACACATTAAGAAAATCACAGTGTCACTGTTCATGAGCAGAGATCTTAAAATGGTAATGTTGAAAATTTGGTGAAAGAATTCCTAAAAATGACTGTTTTACGAGTGTGCGTTGCACAGTTCCCACGCACGCTCGTAGGTTTGCGAATTTTCAATATTTCCACTCCAGATTTTCAACATTGCCATTTTACCACACCTCCTTATGAGCAGTACAGCTGTCATTTTTCACATCCTGCCCAAACGTGTTTCACCATGTAGCACACACAATGGCGCAGTCGGTGCAAACTCACTGTATGGGACACATTAACAAAACCACAAGTGACACTGTTCATGAACAGAGGTCTTAAAATGGCTATGTTGAAAATTTGTAAAAATTCCTAAAATGACTTTTTACGAAAGGCGGCTGCACAGTTCCTATGCATGCTCGTAAGTTTGAAAATTTAATATTTTCACTTCAGATTTTCAACATGTCCATTTTATTAAACTTCCTTATGAACAGTACAGCTGCAATTTTTCACGCCAACCAAAATGTGTTATCGCATATGTAGCACACAATGGTGCTGTTGGTGCTAAAGCAATGTTTAGGACAGATTAAGAAAATCAGTTACACTGTTCATGAGCAGAGGTCTTAAAATGGCTATGTTGAAATTTTGGTGACAAAAGTCCATAAAATGACTGTGTTACAAGTGAGCATTGTGCAGTTTCCACGCATCCTCGTTAGTTCATGACTTTGTAATATTTTCAGTCCAGATTTTCACTAGTGGCATTTTTCCACACTTCCTTATGAGCAGTACAGCTGCCATTTTTCACAACATGGCCGAAGTGTGTTTTCACACTTTCAGTGCAGAGATGCGTGGTCGCTGTGGGAAATCATTGTTCGGCACAGATAAAGAAAATCACAGTGACACTGTTCATGATCGGAGGCACCAAAATGCCTTAGTTGACAATCTGCTATAAAAAATCCCCAACCTAATTATATTACGGGTGTGCGTTGCACAGTTTCTATGTACGCTCGTGACTTCACCATTTTTTTAAATATTTTTACTACACATTTGCAAAATAGCCATTTTTACACCACCCCATGAAAGAGTACAGCTGTCATTTTTTACATCGTGTTCGGAATATTTTTGCACCTGTGGTGCTAAATGCTGTAGTCACTGTGCATAAGCAGCTTTTGGCTACCAAACTGATATTCCCCCTGTTCATGAGGTGGGGTCACAAAACAAACATGTTGAAAATTTGGAGTGAAAATACCAACAAATGCCTGAGGTATTAGGCTTTTCAACTAAAACGCCCAACCTCTAGAGAATGACAGGAATCAGGGGTGTGACTTGGGATTCTTGCCTGTGATGCTCATACCATTCCACACCCTGCAGTCACTGAGAGGCATCGAGGTATGCCTTGGACTCTTCGGCCCCAAACTTCACCCATTCTCTATATCGCACCCATCTCACTGTATTTCCTAATGAAATGGGTACGATAAGGGCCAAAGACCCCAAGGAACACATGACACTTGTCAGTCTCTGCAGAGTGGGGTGTGGTGAAATGGCATGGCCGTTATGCCTGATGACCCAAATGCACATCCCAATGCCTGTCACTCTCTGCAGGGTGGTGGTGGGGTTGGCTTCAGTTCAATACTGCACTGCCATTCCTATTACGCAGCTCTGTATCTTCTACACTACCACTGCCAATGCCAGCAAGCAAACATTCGGCATTGACAAATGCTTGTTTGGATTCTTTCCACCAAATTTGCAACATAGGCTTTCTGAGAGCCCACCTCATGAACACTGGCACTGTCATTTTGTTAATCGGCCCCAAAAGGTGATTCCACGCAGTGACCGCGAAATCACCTTTCAGGGCCGATTAATGCCATGACAGTTCAAGAATTCATGAGTAGGGGTCCCAAAAACACCAAGTTGAAAATTTGGTAAAAAAATTCCCAAAAATGCCTGAGATATGCACTAAAGTTGAAAAAACCCTATTTATTACATTATACAGCTTACCGGCATTTCATCAGTTTGCCATCGGCTTTGAAGAGTGCAGACGTGTTCCCGGTCCACCAAAGATCATCGCGCCAGACTCCTGAAGTAAGTATGAGGTGAGGGGGTGTGGGGAGGCAGGGTGCACAGTGGGTGGGTGCGGGTTGTGGGAGGGGGCAGGGAGACTACGAGGGACAGTTTCCTTTTTGCAGAAAAAAAAAAACAAAAGACGTCACGGGACCATTTCTTCCTTCACAGGGGCATGTGGTACACTGGGGTGGGCTCCCAGCATGCCACCAGAGGCTTTCTTTTGGGGGGGCAGCAGTAGCCGACGGGGGATTGGGCACTCCCCATCGGCACACAAAGGGCGGGTATCATTATGCCGACAGGGATTGGGCATCCCATTAGCAGGAATAAAAGCAGTTGGGTTTACAGAATGCCCGGCGGGGTGTGGGCTCCCCGTCGGCACCAGCAACCGGAGGCACTGAAGCCGATGGGATTGGGGCCCCCGCTGGCAACAAATTACGGTAATATATTGTTTAGAACACAAGTGTCACCGCCATGTTCACAAACAATATCAGGGCATCTACATCCAACCCTGCAATGATGGGTCACTCCCTCATTGCAGCGGATGGCTGACGCTGCAATGACGAGGCGGCCCTGATTGCAGCGGCAAAATTGTCACAAGTTGGTGCCAAGGTTCCAAACTTGTGTCAGCAGCAGCGTGCAATGGCATTGGGGAAGTGGGACAAGCCTTTGCAGGCTGTGGGGGCATTGGTCACAACAGTGCCGTGCCTCCAACCTGCTTCTGAGAAAGTTGTCGAAGAGGTTTCCTTGGGCCAAGCGCAATCAACAAAAACAAAATAAAACAGTACTGGTTTAATAGATACAACTTATACTCTGGGGAGAGGGTTTGGGGGCAGGAGTAAGAATGGGTTGTGTGGGTCCAGATCAGTGGATTTATAGAGAAAAGAGAGGAGACTGAGCTAAGTGAGAGTGGGTTATTGTTCCAGAGAGAGGGGAGTCTGTAGAAGAAAGAGGCCTGATCTACAGAACTACTGAAGAAAGGGAGAAGGAAGGAGTGAGAGTCAGAGTTAGTGAGGGAGTAGGACTGGAGGGGAGAGGGCACGGGGAAATAATGTTGCATGTCAAAATAATGCGGCACTGTACCGCGCTGTCTAAACAGTGACCACAACTAAAAACACATAAATCCTTGTTTTCTGTGGGGGCTTCACCACCCCCCCATTACGGGGCTGCATCCACCAAATTACTACTAAACTACTAAAATAACCTCCTTGGGGGGGCGCAACTTGGGGTGATGGTGAAACCTGGGCAGGGACCATCACAAGATAATAAAAAAATAAAATTATTTACCTGATCCAGGACTGGGAATAGAACCCTGGTCCACAGCCACTCCATTGTCCTGTAACAGTGATTGCTCTATTCCCTGAGCCATGGCAGCTGCTCGGCTGACTCCCTTCCAGCAGAGATCCTACCCTCTGTCCCAGAAACAGCTACAGCATCACACGCTATGTCCATTGTGCTGCATTGTGTACCCTGTAGCTGTTTCAACTCATGCTGTTCCTGTTGTGTGGTTTTGACCTGCAACATTCTCCTTGCGACATTGTCATCCAATACCAGGGGAGAGAGGGAGGGGTGGGAGGAGAGATAGCAGGGAAGCAGGGAGAACAGGAGCATGGCTATGAGAGCAGCAGAGCAATGGAGGTACCTGTCAGCAAGGGAATGAAATGAAAGTTTAGAATAAAGAAAACAGTGGGGGCCACAGGGGAGACAGCCCAGGATAAAACAGTAGAATGAATGGTAGTAGGAGAGGTCCAGCCAGACCAGAGTGAAATCAAATACCATAAAGGTCATTTTGAGAGCAATTTTATGATAAGTTGGGAGGGGGATCAGGATTTGTTCTTGTACTGTGCACCTAGTTTTGGGAGGAGCTTGTAGTTAACAGCATCAATGTGTCTTCTGAGTATCTAACCAGACACCCAGTTACTTGAAAAAGGAGACTGCCTCCAGGAAAGAAACTTGTGTACAGGGTTAAATGGGACTCTGCAAGCCTCCACCTGCTTCCAAAGGTCATTTGGTTACAGCATAACCAGTGTTGGACATTGTTAAAGTTACACTGCAGATAAGCTTCCAGCTCTCAGTCAGAGGGACCACAGAGGAAGATCACTGTGTCATCTGCATAAGTATTGATGTGCGTAGATGCACAGCCTTGCTGGAGATCATTTAGAAAAATGGAGAACAGTAGGGGGCTTAGTACAGAGCCCTGTGGGAAACCAGAGACTTGGGAGGGGGGAGTGGGAAGAGGGAACTGCAGTACCTATACCAACTGGGTTCTGTCAGCTAGATAGGAGCAGAAGCAGCTAACTACAAGTACGGAAAGGACTTCATCAGCTAACTGGAACAGACGTAAGGGTGGGCTACAGTGTCAAAGACATTTGCCAGATCGACGAAGACAGCCGAGGTCAGAAGTCCTTGATCCATCTTCTTCTGGATGTGGTCACTGAGCCTGAGGAGGGAGGGAGGGAGGAGACAGTTGAGTGGATTTTCCTGAAGTCTGACAAGAAGGGACTAAGAAATGAGGTAGAGTTAAAGGGGCACTGTCACCTTTCCCCACTTTGTTTTTATACTGATCTCTGTCTGTTTATGTCTGCCATTCTTTCCTGGATGTTGCACCCTTGTTTATTTCAATGAAAATAATAACACTTGAATTTATTTTCTCTATTTGGTCTCCTCTTTGACTGCACCAAGTTTTTTATGTTCTTGGGTACGCTCACAATTGTGTGTGTGTGTGGGGGGGGGTAGACAAGGTGTCACACACAGCAAAGGAGGTTAGAAGTCAATTTATTTTTCCTTCCAAAGAGCATCTTTATTTATGCCGCCAACTCCTTAATGCTTTCATTCCTGAGGCTGGGTCTCAAGCAAATGCTAGAGGATTCAACTGAAAGCAGATGTTTCAGCGGATTGAAGATGTTTCTTCTTGGTGCCTAAATGTGGATAGCAACTGGCTATGCGTATTGGCTTATTTCTATTCACTTCAGTTCAGGTACTCAAATCTCACCTCAAGACCTATTTATTTAATCAGGCATTCCCAGACACTGTCTTTTAATTGATAAGTTCTAAATGATGCTGTCTGTCTTGCAGCCCAAGCAACTGTTCTCATCTCTGTTATAACCTGCTGTTTTACTATATCTCATTTAAGTTTATTTATATTTATGCTTGTTTCATATTTATGCTGGTAATTTTTAACTGCATATTTTGTATTTTAATTGTGTGGCATCCAGAGCCTCCGGGATTGGGCGCCTTAAAATAAAATTTGCCTTGCCTTACTTAGTAATGTCACCAATGTCATCAGCCAAGTATTTCATTATTCAAACTTTCCCTGGTACTGACTAGTTAGTACAAATGCTTTTATGCAGGTCATTTATTTGTGCATACGAAAAATGCCTATCATAAGACTTGTAAGAGACTTAATAAATCAGCAAAAGTGTTTTAAATCATTGCAGTGACCTGGCATCTGTGGCAAGCACTATAATGTGGCACTAAATTAGGTAACATCAGAGTCACTGGAATGCCATGACTTTTTTTTTATTGCAAATATGATCTTCTGTAAATTTTTACAAAAAGCCTTATTATTTTGTGCTTAGTTTCTTATAAGCAGAACTGTGGCTTTTTATTCAAAAGCATGGTGGCAGACTGGCCCACTCTCCTACTGATTTTTTTTAAAAAGCCTCCTGATTACCATGAAGTACATTACAGGCAGTGTGTGGTACAACACAGTAATTCTGTTATTATGTGGGACATTTAAAAAAGTATAGTTATTCACAATGACGGTCAACTGGGTGTCCAAAGACACTAGTGACTGCTACAAGTAAGAGTAACTACTCTATTTCATTTTACTACTGTCACTGACATGCACCTTTCAAACACCTGAAATAAAGAAAACAATCCCTCATAGCTTTTCCTTTTTTTTTGCACCCTGTGAAAAAGAAAAACAGTCCATTGATGTCTGTTGCCTCAGCAACCCCACCACTGTTACCTTCCCCCCACAACCCCCTACTTCAGCCACCACCCCACCCTCCCCACCCTTACTAATCTACTTGGGGTCCAACACCTCAATCCCTGCTGGACCAGGAGATGAGGAAACCAGGTATTGTGCAGTCAATGTACTTCAATGCATTCTGAACTTGTACTCATAACTTGGTTATTTTTAAATACTGTCCCCCAAATTTTCAACATGGCATTTTTGGGACCACACCTCATGAACAAGTAGGTAAACTTTTTAAATCTGGCCCAAAAGGTGATTTGATAGTCACGCCACGAAATTGCCTTTTGGGCAGGATTTGAAAATGATCTCCTACCGGGTATATCAGGTGGGGTCATAAGGAGACTAGGTTGAAAATGAGGGGTTAAAATATTAAAAAAAACAAAGTTGAGAAGGTGCATTTAAATTTTTCAATGCTCATTTATAACTTTGGTCATTTTCAATATTTTGACCCCAAATTTTCAACATACAGGTAGGTGTTTTTTCACTCCACCTTATGAATGTGACAGGTATCGTTTTTCAAATCCTGTCCAAAATTTGTTTTCGATTTGTTGCAAAAAAATTACATTTCAGCCAGTGTTTTATAAATGACACCTATCATGTTCAGAAGGAGAGGTCATAAAAGGCTATGTTGAAAATTTGGGGTCAAAATGTCGCAAAGCAATGAAGTGTTAACGAAACAGAATTTTTTCAATGCAGTCTCATAACATTGCGATTTGAGCAGATGTTGGCCCATAATTTTCAGCACCGCTTGTTACCCCAACTCATGAACATGACAGGTGTCATTTGTCAAATCTCCTCCGAAATACGTGTTTGCATTTGCGCCAGGAATTCACCTTTCCAACGGGAGTTAAAATATTCACCTGCCATGATCAAACGGTGGGATCAGAAAAAGACAGGATTGAAAACTTGGGATCAAAATGTCAAAATAGAAAGTTATGAGGATATGTCAATTTTTTTCAATGTTTACTCATAACTTTGTGATTTTTGAAGATTCTCACCCTAAACGTGCACATAACCCTTTTGTTACCCCACCTACTGAACATGACAAGTGCCATTTTTCAATTCCCCTTTGAAACATGTTTTCACAGTCCCTCTGTGAAATCACCTTTTTGGACAGGATTTAAAAAAATTCACCTGTCTTGATCAAACTCCAAGGGCACATTCTTCTGTTCCAGCTCTCCCCCTTCCTCGACTCCTCTTCCTTTTTTACCTCCTTATAGTTTGGCTTTTGCAAACACCACTCTACCACTTCCTCTCTCATCAGGCTCACCAATGCCATCCACACAGGCATGGGCCAGGGCCTCCTCGCCACCGCCATCTTTATCTATTTAGCAAAAGCTTTCAATACTGTCTCCCACCCTCTTCTCCCGCATAAACTGAAGTCAGCAGGGCTCTCTGACTTGTCTCTTACCTAATAGGTAGATCACAATCAGTGAGAACTAGAGAATCCATATCCCCACCCCTCCCCATTCACACTGCTGTCCCCCACAATTCCATCCTTGGCCCTCGACTTTTTTCCATTTTTCTCAATGACCTTCCCTCTGCCTGCCTATCTGCATCCATTCACATGTATGTGGATAACACAGTCCAATTTGCCTCTGGATCTTCTCCGGCTGAGTTAATATCATATTCAAGCTTCAACCTGATTTTGACGCTGTCCAGAAATGGCTCAGGTTGAATCAACTATCCCTAAACACTAAAAAAATGGTCTCTATGTGCTTTGGCACCAGGCTACATCTTTTCAAGCTCCCCTCCTTCCACAGTCTAGATGGGGGCTCGGTTGATTACGTGTCCTCATTTAAGTACCTTGGTGTCTAGCTTGATTGGCACCTTGACTTTTCACAGCACATAGATGCCATTCACAAAAAAATTCTACCTCAAGCTTGGTGCCCTCTTTAGGAACAAAAACTGCATCCCACTACCTGCCCACCACGACATCATCTCTAAGATGATCCTTCCCATCTTTGATTATGGTGACATAGTCTATGGTGTTGCCCCAAGGTCCACCCTGGCCAGAATGGACCCCCTCTTCCATTCCTTCTGCTGTTTTGCCTTGAACTGTCCTCCTCGCACCCACCACTGTTCTTTGTATTCTGCTCTCTCCCTTCCCTGGAAGATCACTGCCTAACCCACTGTGACTCTTTCATTTCTAAGTTCTGGCTAGTTTCCTTCCCCCCATCTGAGCTCCCTTCTGTCGCCTATGCCCCCTTCCTCATACTCCCTCCATAACCCAGCCCATCGGTCCCTCTTGCTCCCTTCTCGTAAATCCCTTGCTAGTCAGGCTGCCTTCTCCTTCTGCTTTCCTAAACTCTGGAATTCTCTCCCCCTAACCATTCACTCTGCTTCCTCCAAATGCTCTCTATCCTCTCTATTCCAAGCCCACACCACTCCCTCTGTAATTGCCCTAGTTAATGTGCCTCAGCTCACACCCGACTCTTCCATTCTTAGGAGCAAGTGGTAGTGTGGCTACATTAGGAGCAACACTGATTTTTTGCAATAAACGCTTTAAATTTATTTCTGTGTTGGTGCTTTTCTGGATATATTTTGGGGAGTGCAGTCAGTCTTTGCTTCCTCTTCCATTCTTCACACTTCCAGCTACTTCTGGCCCTCTCTAAACCCCTACCCTCTCTCCCCCTCTCCCTCTCTTCCCCACCTCACCCCACCCTTCTTTCGCCATGCTTCCACCTACTCCAGGCCTCTCTCAACCCCTACCCTGCCTTCCCCTCTCCTTCACATCCCCCCTCCCATACTAGTCATTCCAACCACCTCCCTACACCCTGGCTTTTTAAACTATTATTAACATCCTGTGTGAGCCTGATACTCCTGCAACCCTTTTCTTATCTGTAATTATTGTATAATAATGTATTAAATAAAATGCTGTCTAACTACTGTTTTATTGCATTATTGTATTTGCATTAATCTCTGTATTATCCCCCCTCCCACCTCCCCCAGGACCCATCTGAAAATTAGCTATTTTAAAGCTCAGTATGTCTTTCCTGGTGAAACTCTTCAAATAAATATAAATAAATAAATAGAGGTCATAGAAAGACTATGTTGAAAATTAGGGTCAAAATGTGAAAAAACAACTCCGTTAAGAAGAAATGTTGAATTGTTTCAAATGTTTACACATAACTCTATTTTTGCAGATTCTGGCCCTTAATGTTCAACATATTCCTTGTGTTACCCCACCTCATGAACATGACAGGTGCCATTTTTTAAAATCCCCTCCGAAATATGTTTCTGCAGTCACACTGGGAAATCACCTTTCAGAGGGGTTTTAAACAATTCCAGCTCTCTTGATCGTAACGTCCGGTCACAAATTTATTTAATTTATTTTTTAGGCATTTTTTAACTGGGAAGATGCACCAATCCAATGGACCATTTTCAGGCATGACTCATGCCATAAAGATGGCACAATGATAAGGTAAAAGTACAGGTTACGTAATACAGAGAAGAGTGCAGGAATCCCCATAGTACAGAAAAACAACAAGGCAATCCCTAGTACAATACTAGAATATAGTACAGTAGATATCTAGTGTGAGTACAAAATATAAGAATTCAGTACAGTACATACAATAGTGTGAGTACAGAATACAGGACAGTGCAAAACAACAGAGTGTAGATTTACAGCATATGCATGGAAGTGCACAAAACAAGTGGAGGCAATGCATAGCTCCTTAAGAATTACAAAGCCAGTGTTGTCAGTAGCAAGAGGAAACACTAAGAGTGCAATCTCTGGGGGGACTGGGTTTCTGAATGACCTCACCCAGGGGGTCAGGTACAAGTGGCAGCAGCCACTGGAGCTGTTTTGTAGTGGGATTTAAATGAGAGGTGAACATCTAGGAGTGAAGGGTGATGGGCAGACTGTTCCACAGTTTGGGGGAGGTTGAGGAGAAGGCTTTGCTACCCAGGCAGGTGGTGATCCCAGGTGGCATCCAGCAGAAGGCTGGAGGAGATTCTAAGTGCACGGGGGCAACTTTTTGGTTTGAGCAGGGGGAACAGGGGTGATAGTTCTCTGTCTCTAATGGTGTCGATGGCCCAGCTGAGGACGTAGTCATTGCAAGCCTGGGGGGGACAGTCAAGGGACTGGTATAAGGAACAGTGGTGGGTAAAGTAGTGTGCCATTAGTGCAGGTATTATTATATTTATTTATTTTATTTGTTTATTTATGTATTGAATTTTGGTAACCAGGTAGGCCGTCTGAGACAAGACAGTCCCTTTTTCAGGGGCGACCAGGTAAGTGCATTACATTGATAGCCCCCCCTCTCAACTCCCCCTCCCTTTCACCTACGATGAATCACCCTCAAGACCACCGAGCATTACAATAAATGTGCTCTAAGCCACTCCTGCTACAGTAGTGACTCCTTGGATCTGAGGCTTCTCTGGCTCACCCTTCATGACGTACTCTACCCCCTCACCCATATTCTCAACCGTTCTCTCTGCCAAGGTAAATTCCCTTCCCTCTGGAAATCTGCCTCCATTACACCCATATTTAAGAGTGGAGAACGTACTGGCACCAACAACTACCAGCCCATCTCTGTCCCCTTCCCCCCCATCTAAAGCACTCAAACGCATAGTCTATGATCAACTCACTGACCACCTTAACAAACATGATCTCCTCTGTAGACAGCAACATGGCTTCCACAAAGGGCACAGTACTACTACAGCCGTTCTGGAGTTCACCGCACACATCCACTCCACTTTAGACAACGGTCACACCACTGGTGCTGTATTTATTGACTTTACTAAAGCATTTGACACCGCCAATCACTCCCTTCTGCTAGTCACACTCTCCAACATTGGCTTCTCCCAGGATGCCCTGTGCTGGCTCACCGACTACTTGTCAAATCGGTTCCAATAGGTCAAAATTGGCACTACCCTATCTGATAAGCTCCCAGTTCTCTCATGGGTCCCTCAGGGGTCCATCCTTTGTCCCCTCCTCTTCAGCCTTTACCTTAACTCTTTCCCCGCCTCCTGTCCTGGCAACCTTCTGCTATACGTGGACGACGCGGTACTTTATGCATCCAGCCCTGACCCTTTTCATCTACACCTAACCCTCCAGTCCTCCATCAGCAAAGCAGAACAGTGGTTCTCTGACCAACACCTTATACTAAGCTCCACCTCTCCCTCAACAAAACCTGTCGCCTTGTACTGAACTGTACTGTACTGAACTGTGACCATCTCACTCACACCTGCTCACTTTATAACTCCACAAACTGCCTTAACTTAGACAACAGAATCAAATTCAACACCTGCCTAATGGACAAAAAAAATCACCCTTGGCCTTTGCCCCCAGTCTTACCTCCTTAATCTATCCGACTACTACCCAAAAAGCAACCCGCAGCTCTAGCAAGAAACTCCTTGCAGTTCCCCACTGTCAGACCTCCCAATTCCAAAGATCCTTCAGCTACAAGGCCTCCTCATGGATGAATGGCCTACCTAGCTCCATCACAAATGAAAATGCTATTGGCCTCTTCAAAACCTATCTTAAGGGGCATCTCCAGTCCCTAAACAGCTGTGATTGCCACAGATCCTGCTGTCACTCACTCCTCCCCCAGCCACGACAATGGCCTCTGGCTGGCTTACCCCAACTGCCCCTCCCTCCGTTTTTTGCCCCTTACCACCAATTTTTGAGCATCTCAGCAAAAATGCTTACATGCTTATCTGGTCAAAGTCTGTCTGATACTGATTGTGAGCCTTTAACTGTATTTGTGCTATTTTTACTGTGTAACTGGCTTGTTCTGCTACCAGTGTATGTATTTACCTATTTACTGTTTTGTACCATTAATGTGACGTGGAACCTTTGTAAATGAGTCTCTGACTCAAAGATATTTTCCGAATTCTGAATAAATAAATAAATAAATAAAATTAGTACAAGTAAAATTGACAAGGAGAGGTTAAACAACAGAAGAGTACAACATTTCCATTCAGCAATGCAAAAACAAGCAATGTAAAGAACAGTTACAAAACCTGAGCATACAGACATCATTTGCAGTTTTTTTTTTCATTTAGAGATTGGAAGATAAAGATAGTAGAAGTAGATAGGAAAACAGGGGTCGGGAGTCAGTGGAAGCAGGAGCATGGTGGGGCAGTTAATTGTAATAACACTGAGCTTTGAAATTGGGAGGAGGAAGTGCAGACCAGCATAGAAGGAGGCAAGGAATTCCAGAATGGTACAGCAGAGAAAGCAAACAATCACTGTGCCATGGAGAGTCGAGATTACGTTGAACAATACCAGCAAGGTATGGTGGAGTGAAGCGATGGACAAGCTTATGAATGAAGCTTAGAGTGACATAATGTCATTCTGATTCATAGGATAGCCAACCCAAGACTGACAGGACATCACAGTGATGATGCCGAGCATTGGTCTCTAGAGCAAACCTGCCAATTCTATGGTAGGCCTGAGATAGGTGAGAGAGTATGGATGCGGTAGTAGAGAGGAGTAATGGTGCTCCATTCATAAGGAGGGGCAGGAGCATGGCATCTTGTTGTGGCATATGTTGTGTAAGCCCCCTTCCCTTCGGGTAAGGTTACTAGTCTGTCTGGCATCCCTTCACCTTCTCCCTTTAGAGGTACCATTTAGTCTCGAAAGTGCCCTCTGGCCTTGTTCTTATGCTGCCACCAGGGGGCAGCAGCAAGGAAGGTATTAAAGGCCCTGGTTTGCCTTAGAAAATGGGAGAGTAGGAGTCAGTGGTGTGGTGTAGGGACAGTTTCGAGGGGAACCCCCCTCAGCCTCATATGTCGGCAGTATGCAGTGTCAGTGTGAGGCAGGGCGGGGTACTCTGCAGGGAGGTTGTGCTGAGGTAGCAGCGGTCATGAGGGTCCAGGATGGAGGACATCAGCTACAGGGGCAAAGAAGGCCTAAATGCAGAAGGAACAAGAGCACAATGGTGCCGGTTCTCCCTTGGTGGCGCAGGGGTTCCGGTACCCCAATTCAAAGTAACAGGCATCTGGGCAGTGGGGCTGCTACAGTGGTGACAGAACTATGGCAGGGCACTTCTGGAGGTGGCAGCTCTGGAGTGTCTCTACCTGTGTGACATGCTGCCCATGGAGAGAAAGTTAGGATGGCTGGGAAAGTTTGACCTGGGATATGCCATAGGGCCTGCCATGCCCGTGTCTGGGGCAGACACTGGGACCTACCATGCCCATGTCTGGGGTAGGTCCCTCAGACCCTATAAGGGCCAAGGTTTCCCTGGGCAGATGAAAAAAAGGAAGGAAGGAAGGGAACCACCATTCTACTAATTGAAGCCCGGCGCCTGTTGGAGGAGCCCTAAAAGTATAGTGCACCACTTTGGCTCAGGGAACTGGTTTGTGGAACATCATTTGGAAGCAGCCATGGATGCTTAGACTGCAAATTCACCCCAAGGTTGTTATGGCTCGGCTGGCATGGGAGGGGTAATTCAGTCCCTCATCAGAGGGTTCAAGGAATTAAACAAAAGGAATTGTCTCCTGATAAGGGTTTCTGTGGAAAAAGCTGTAAAACTAAGGAGCCAATTTTGTATGAAAATCTTACTGCATGCTGATTGGGAAAATGTACCTGAAATTGCTGTTTGACTGTCTGTTCTCTCAGCCCCATGGAGCTGCTCCAGTTTCGTTTATACGAACATACGAACATGCAAACCTGCTAGCAGATGAAGGCTTTTTGGTCTTCTGAGTCTGCTCGATTGTGCAGCTAGCAGCCCTTATACTGCAGCTGCCCCCCCCTCCAGTGACCCTCACCTACCCTGTCCCATCCCATTTTGAAGCAGATCACTGTATTACAGGGTACCACTTCCTCTGGTTGACACCACCCTCTCTGTAATAAAGTGTCTCCTCATTTCCCTCCTGAACCTTCACCCTCCAATCTCAGCTTGTGACCTCGGGTGTCCATCCCGCTCCTTAACTAGAAAAATCCCATTGTGTCTGTCTTATTTATTCCCTTCATGTACTTGAAGGTTTCAATCATGTCCTCCCTTTCCCTCCTCTCCTCCAGGGAGTACATGTTCAGCTCCTTCAGCCTACACTCATAGGAAAAGTCCTCTAGCCCTTGGATCATTTTTGTTGCCCTGCGCTGCACCGCCTCCAGTAACCTAATGTCCTTCTTCAGGTACAGCCACCAGAACTGCACGCAGTACTCCAGGTGTGGTCTAACCAGTGACCTATACAGCAACAGGATCACCTCTCCCCTCCTGGAGGATATGCCTTTGGCAGTACAATACAGCATCCTGTTAGCCTTTGCAGCTGCCTTTCTACACTGTGCAGAGTTGTTCATTGCTCCTGTTATGATCACCCCCAGATCCTTCTCCTCCTCCTCCGTCTTGGCTAGCTGAACCCCCCCCCCCAAGCTGGTAGCTCCTCCATGGGTTTTTTGCTCCAAAACGTAACACCTTGCATTTCTTGGCATTGAACCCCTGCTGCCAAGTGTCCGACAAGGCCTCCAATTTTGCCACGTCATCCTGCTACCCCTGCCACCCCTCTAAGTCATCCACTACCGCTCCCATCTTGGTGTCATCTGCAAACAGACTGATCTTGGTCTTGATGCCATTTGAGATGTCTGCTATGAAGATCCCAGACAATGCCAGCCCTCTCTTTATCTCTTAATCAAATGGGTCTGAGCCTAATCATTTCAGGGCCCAGAATAAAGTTATTCATTTGAAGGAACCCATGATTGGCATCTGTTTGTGATCTACTGAAGTGCATATTAATTAATTTGTTTTTAAACTGCTCCCAGTTTTCTCACTTTTGCTCTTTGAGATGAAGAGAATCCTGACTACCCCCAGCCTGGGGACAGTAGCATCGGAAGAAACCTGAACTTGGTGCTGTTTGGGATCATCATCACCTAACTCAGGAGTTGCTGCTGGGGAAGAGATGGGCCATATCTAAATAAGAAGACGTCACCAGGTAGGCCACCTCTTTTGTTCATGTTTCTGCAACAAGAAGCATCATAGAGTGTTTCTGGTTTGTAACCTGTCCCCCCTTTCCCTCCCCACAACATCCAGTACCCCTAGACTTAGAGGGAAACGGTGGGTTATACTACTATTTAGCCTATTAAGTTGTTGGGCTAAAGTCTGCATATAGATGGGAATGCAGTAATTCATTAACGGAAGGAGATTACCCTGGGCTATGGCAAGACAGGAACCAGGAAGTGTTTCAGACGGTATCCCACTGACAACATTTGGCCGAATGATGGTGCCTATCTACTCGGAGAAAGTTATTTTAGGGTCTAGGGTAATGCCCAGATACTTGAAGGAGGATACCGTATCAAGAAGGGGGCCACCATGGGTTGATACACAAAGGGCAGAAGAGGTGTTTGCATGTCTGGCTAGCTTAGGTTTGGACCCTAGGATCATGGCCGTGGTTTTGTTTGTGTATACTAGGAATCTGTCTTCCAAGAACCACTTCTGGACAGCACAGTAGTTGGAAATGAGCATGGTTAAAAGGCTATCCAGCAATTTGTTGCTGTAGTACAACACTAGGTCATCTGCATAGAGTATGGCGTTACAGGTGAGACTGTCACTGGGGAGTGAGTTTATGAATAGTGAAAAAAGAAGGGGTCCCAGGATAGAGCCCTGGAGAACACCTGTAGTCACTGCCCTACCTGTGGAGGTGGCTCCCCCGACACTCACAGTTTGGAAGCGACTGGCAAGGTAGTTCTGGAACCAAGCAGTGGTCCCTGAGGAGCAGCCAAGGCTCTTTAGTTTGCCCTGTAGGATGTTATGTACCACCAGGTCATAGGTCTTTGTCAAGCCACACCAGTGAGGTTCCTTCTGTCCATGTTTCTGAAAACATGGTTAGTAAAACGGGCTAGGGCAGAGGTCATGCTGTGATGCTTCCTGAAATCATACTGCTGGGGACAGAGGAGATCATACTTAGTGACATGCTCTAAGAGTTATTAATGCATAACTTTTTCCAGGAGCTTGCTGAGGTGTGGCAAGATGGAAATAGGCCAGTAGTTGCCTGTAGGATGAGGTCCTCCATAGTTGAAAATGGAGACGACCCTGGCATTCTTCCAGATTGTGATCACAGAGGATGAGGAGAGGGAGAGATTAAAAACTGTGACCAGAGGCTATGTTATATGCTAGGCTACAATTTTCAGAAAGTGTGGGGAGAGCCCAACACTCCCTGGGCTACCCCCTGTTTGGGAGACTCATGAGTAATTTATACATTTCTTTCGGGGAGATTGCTTTGAAGTGGAACAGTGACAGGTCAGTGCCTGCTGTGGATGTGTGATAGGGTAGGATCATCAGGCTGAGAGGGGGCAGCTTACTGAGGTGGGTAGACAAGTCTGTAAATTTGATGTTGAGGGCACTGGCCAGTGGGGTAAGGACTATGTTGGAAATTTGGGTTAAAAATGTTAGAGCCCACTGAAAATTAAATATTGTTTCTCAGCTGGGCCTGTTCTGGGTAAATACAATCTAAAAAAGCGTAAAAGCAGGACACCACTGAAAATGAGATATTGCACCTCATCTGGTATATCCTTGGTAAATATATAGTAAAACTGTGTAAAAGGATGATCCCAGTACAGCAGAACCCCCACTGAACTGTGCATCTATGCTGCTCTACCCTGGGAAAAATACATTGTAAAAGTTGGGCCCCACTGAAAACGTAACTTGCCTTTCAGCTGGGCTATCCTGAGTAAATACATTATAAAAATGGGTAAAAGCAGGGCTCTATCAAAAATGAGTTATTGCATCTCGGTTGTGCTATCCTGGGCAAAGACAGTGTACAACTGGGAAAAGCAGGATCTCACTGTAAATGAGAAAGCATCTGAGCTGTGCTTTCCTTGGTAAACACAGTACAACAATGTGACAAAGCAGGCCCCAATTGAAAATGAGATATTGCATCTCAGCTAGGTTATTCTGGGCAAATATATTTCAAACTGTGTAAAAACAGAACCCTACAGCAGAACCCCACTGAAAAGGAAATGTTGCATCTAAGATTATCTGTCCTGGAAAAATGCATTATAAAAGCACAACCACTCTAAAAACGAGATATTGTATCTCACCTCTACTATCCTGGGTAAATGCAGCATAAAAACGTATAAATCAAGACTCCATTGCAAATGACATATGATATCTCATCTGGTCTATCTTGGGTAAATATATAGTAAAAATGTGTACAAGCAGGACCCATTACAACAGCATGCAAGCAAATATTTGGCATTGACAAATGCTTGTCTTATAGAAATTGTTTGCTCCCTTAGTCATTCAGGCTGTTCTCCTCTGCCAGGCACCCTCCAAACCCCATCCATCACATCTCCACCACTTATCTATCCTCTTGGTGCCACTGATTTACCCCCCAGCCCGTGATGGAGCCCGGCAGAGTCAGAACTCTTAAGCAGGAAGTCATATTTGTGGAGGGCGATGCGTGGTCCTTTTGGTGGTGCAGGAATCATACTGTGAACTAAAATACTAACATACTAAAATGCCAGCAGAATAGGCCTAACGGTCTTTCGAGTCTGCTCGATTTTAAGCACCAGCACTGAGGGCCAATGTTGGTGTCCTCCCCTCCCTCTTGGGTTATACTGTCCCCAGTCCCAGATGTGCCACCTGCATTGGACCTGGTCAGATTTACCCTCCCTTGTACCTGTCCCATCCCCTCTTGAAGCCGTCCACAGTCTCCACCTCTACCAGCTCCCTAGACAGCGCATTCCATGGCTCCATCACCCTTTCAGTGAAATAACACTTCCTTCTCTCCCCTCTGAGCCTTCTCCCTTCCAGCTTACACCCATTCCCTCTCGTTGCCCCTCCTCCTTGCTTTGGAGCACCCTGACTGGACCCCCCTTATTGATCCATTTTATGTACTTAAAGACCTCTATCATGTTCCCCCCATCCCTTTTCTCCTCCAGGGTGTACATGTCGAGCTCCCTGAGCCTCTCCTCATAGGTCCTCTCCCCCAGGTCCCAGACCATTTTGGTTGCCCTCCTGTGGACCTTCTCTAGGAGTGTAACGTCCCTCTTTAAATGTGGTCTCCAAAACTGCACACAGTACTCGAGGAGTGGCCTGACCAAGCAGTTGTACAGGGGTAGGATCACTTCCACCTTTCTGGAGGTAATCCCCCTGGTGATGCATCCCAGCATCCTATTTGCCCTTGCTGCTGCCCTCCTACAGGTCTCTGAGTTGTTCATTTTGACATCTACCACTACCCCCAGGTCTCTCTCACCCTCCGTGACTTGAATTTTGTCTCCTCCCAGGATATACCCCTGGCCTGGATTTCTGACTCCCTGGTGCAGAACCTTGTACTTCTCTGCATTGAATTTTAGTTTCCATTTTCCTGACCACCTTTCCAGAGCCTCCAGATCCTCCTGTCAGGCCACCCTCCCCTCCTCCTCATCCACCACTGCACCCAACTTTGAGTCGCCTGCAAAGAGACTCATTTCACTCCTGATCCCCTTCCTTATGTCTGAGACATAGGCGTTGAACAGGAGTGGCTCCAGCAGTGACCCGGGGGGCACCCCACTAGTAACCCACCTTGGGGATGAGGCTAACCCCCCCAACCACCACCCTCTGAGTATGTTCAGAGAGCCAATTTCCTATCCATCTTAACAACTGTCTCCCTATCCCCATTTCCTTCTGTTTAGCCAGCAGGCCATTGTGGGGTACCGAATCAAATGCCTTGCTGAAGTCCAGAAAGAAGATGTCCACCGGCCTACCCCTGTCCAGGGCCCTTGTCACCCAGTCATAGAACTACACAAGGTTTGTCTGACACATTCTTCCTGGGATAAAGCCATGCTGCCTATTGTCCAAATACCCATTTTGCTCCAATAACCCTCCCTAGCCTATCCTTGACGATACCCTCCATCACCTTGCTGACCACTGACGTCAGGCTAAAGGGCCTGTAATTTTCTGCCTCCTCCCTTGATCCCCCAATGGATTGGGACGGCATGGGCCACCCTTCAGTCTTGGGGCACCCATCCAGTCCTCAGAGAGATGCTGAAAAGCTCCGCCAGGGGGAGTGCCAGGACATCCGCCAGTTCCCTCAGCACCCTTGGATGTATCCCATCTGGCCCAGGTGCTTTCTCCATCCAAAGGGAGCTGAGAGTTTCCCTTACTCTCTCTACCAGGATTTTAGCCTCCACCTCCTCCCCTTTTGCATCCTGTACTGCTTGCCCCCCACCTGTCTGTGGTGGCCACTCCCTTTCCCCAGACCCATCAGAGCCCCTGATCATTACCGGTCCCATTCCTTCCTCTGGTTTACCCCCATTCCCCCTGCAAGACATAGCACCTCCATCCTCCCTGGTAAAAACTGATGCAAAATACTCATTTAGGACCTCTGCCTGTTCCCCCACCTCCTGTGCCCAACCCTCCACTATCCTTATCCTGCTGATCTGCCCCCTTACTTTCCTTTTTTCCCCTATGTATCTAAACATCTCCTTGTCCCCCCTCCAGATCCCCCTGGACAAGGACTGCTCCTGTTTTGCTTTAGCTGCTCTCACCACCCTGGTGACTTGCTTGGCTGTCCGCTCATACTCCCCCTGATCCCTTTCACTCCTTGAGTGCTTGAAGCGCCTATAGGGCAGGCCTCCTTCTTGTCCCTCACCACCTCCTGAACTTCCTGGGTCCACCAGCAGGATTTTCTGGCCTTACCAAACTTGCGCCTTTCTCTTGCACAGGATTTGGTAACCTTCTGTATTTCCCTCCTAATTATATCCCACCTGCTATCTGCATCCATAGCTGGCCTTATCCTGTCCAAACGATCTTTAAGGATCCTTCCCATCTCCCTGAAGTCTGCACCCCTAAAGTCGATTACTACTGTCCTTGTTCAGTTTTCCTCCCTCCCAGGTCTAGGAAGAACCAGACTGTGGCGTGATCACTCCCCACCAACGGATCTCTCACCTCTAGGCCTCTAATCTGATCACTGTCTGCCAGGACCACATCCAGTGTCCGGGCCTCCCTAGTTGGCTCACCCACCTGCTGGGTCAGGAATGCACCCTGGAAAACATCTAGCAGCCTCTGCTCCCTCGCCACAGGTGATGACATAGTCCCCCAATTTGTTCCCGGCATGTTGAGGTCCCCCATTACCGCCACCCTTCCCTTTCCCAAACTACAGTGTCCCTCAAAATTTGCCATAAAACTCTTCCACAGCCTCCGCCAGTGCAGATGGTCTGTATACCACTCTGACCTTTACTCTCTTGCTCCCCCTGCATCAGCAGGGTGACCCAAATAGCCTCCACATTCCCCCCAGCCTCCTCTACCCCTCAAATACCAATGCCATTTTTGACTAACAGTGCTACACCCCCCACTTCCCTCCCCTCTATCTTTTCTGAACATAGTGTAGCCTCCAGATTTAGGTCCCACTCATGCCCTTGGGTGTCCCAGGTCTCAGTGACTGCTGCCACATCCACCACCCCCTCAGCTAGCATTGCCTGGAGCTCAGGCATCTTGTTTCCTAAGCTCCTGGCATTTATCAGGACCGCTTTCCACCCTAGAGGAGTGGAGAACTCTAGGCTGTTTTTGTTTCTGTTTTCTGCCATCTCTGAGGGGAGCCAGTGACAAGGGTTCCAGGCATGCTGGTGCGAGGAGCCATTGGTTGCACCCCCCCCCTTCTCATGCTGTTTCAGCTGCACTGCCATCTGTAGGCACTCAGTTGGAGGTAAAGCCGTGGAACATATTACTCTACCTCTCTGTAGGAGTAGGAGTGTCCTCTGGGACTCTTGATCCTCCTTTTCCTGCCCAACCTTCCCATATCCCAGCTTCATTCCCGAACCCGGATTACCAGTGTGGCAGTGCTGCTGCCATGCTGATGGGACCTACCCTTTTCTAGCTTCTTTTTAGAGATTTCAGCATAAAAGACATGGACAGCAAGCTGCAGCATAGTAACCTTGATGGGGGCCAGCACAAGCAGCTGCCCAGTAAATGGTGTGATAAATGAAAATCAATTATTATTTCTATTGTACGAAAATTCTGCCTTACCTGACCCAAATCCCAATTCAGTTTACACTATGTAACAGAACTCTCAGAAATGTTATTACAGTGCAAGGATTAAACTTGGGAGGCAGATAGCATTCATATTGCTGCACAGTGTCCTTGTGAAGAGTCAAAGGACCCACACTTTGCATAGGACAGGGTGCCTTTCTCAAGTACAGGTAAACTTTCTCAATTACACACAAAACGAGCACACTGGGGATAGTTATCTTGCTCAAACCCCTGCAGGCAGAGCATGCTGCATGAGCGGAGCCCCTGTTTTCACACAGTTCTGTTTTGTTTGTTTTTTTGCACTGGTTCTCCAGCCTCCCTTTGTGAATTAATGGTCTGAAAGCACACTGGTGACAGTGGCATTATTGTCTCTCCTTAGCTTAATTTACCCATGTACAGTACAAACAAGTGGCTCACATTCTGCTGATGGGAGCTTCTCAGTTCACGTGGAGCTGTGCGAGAGACCATAACTACCCATCACTGTTAATCACAGCCATGAAAACAATCTTGGTATACTCACAGACGTCTTACCATATCAAGTCCAGATCGGAAGCAATTTATGCATGTTGTTTTAAGATTGAACAGTACAGAGCAGATGACTATTTTCCAGAGCTACAACCCTTCTGGAGAAAATAGATGCAAGTCACCAGGTTCAGTGATCAGAAAGTGATACACAGGAGGAAAAGAATATGATTGATGTATTTTGTTTCCCATATTTGACAGGGCATCTTTTCCATTGATGCTCCATTAACACCCCTTGTGACTTTCTCTTTATTAGCATCGCAGACACTTGTTTGTTAAAACCCCAAAGCAAAGATCCATCACTTCGGCAATTAAAACAAGACAGTCTTGCAGTAGCTTAGTCATTCTGTATCCCATGAGGCATCCTTAGTGAGTAACTCTGTATTAATTTATTTATTAAGTTAATTATTAATAATTATTTATGTAGTTATTTGCAACTTACTACTAGGAACCTTCTGCATGCTCTCTTACCCCCACCCTCTGCTTCCTGCCCCTGATTTAACTTAAAAACCCATGTGGTTACTCGCTCTATGCACTCACCCACCCCCCACCTCTGTTTCCAGCAGCTGGTCAAACATAAAAGCTCACACACTCCATCCCTTCCTCTTTGAGCTCTCCCACTCCCCCTTGTTTCCAGCCCCCAGACAAGCTTAGAAATCTACCCATTCCATACCTCTGTGATCTCTCCCACCCTCTCTATTCCTGGCCTACATTCTCATTCACTAACTCTCTCACTCACTTAAGTACTCCCTCTGTGAGCTCTCCCATCCACTAACAACATCTCACAACACTCTCACTGCTGCCAGTAACATCCAACTGGGACGAAGCAAACTTCTGTCACTTATGCCAGTAGCAGCCTCCAAATGGTCCTGACTGAGCCCCCACCACTACCACTGGTAGTGGCATCCAGCTGGTCCTAAGCAGACCTCTTCAACTGCCACCAGTGGAAGCATCCAACTGACTTCAACCAGGCCCCCAAAACTGCCACCGGCAGGGGCATCCAACTGACATTGGCTGCACCTCATTAACTGCTGCCAGTGGCAAAAACCAACTGGCCTGAGTGGGCCTTCTGCAGGGTTGCTGGAGATGGCGTGCAATTGGCTGTGACTGGGTTTCCTACGGTGCCATAAGTGGCAAACTCCCTCCTACAGCTGACAAGCCCACCAGTCACCTGTCCTGAAAACAAACTCTTACTCACGGCTGACAAGCCCGCCTGCTGTGCCAGTCCTTTGCACTCACTGTTTGCCCTTGGGCAACGCACTTAACCCTCATGTGCTGCAACTAATCCAGCTGCAGGAATGGGTAGAACAGGAATCTACTAGAAACAATGTGCTGCATCTCAACTGTGTTATCTCAGGTAAATAAATTATAAATAAAAAAAAGGAAATGACTAATCAGGTATCATAATCAGGAAGGTATGAATAGTAAATAAAAGTGTGTGTGTGTATCTGTGTGTATATTCTATAGGTGTGCTCTGTGTGTGCATCTTTATGTAGCGTTGTGTGCACATGTGTGTATGTAGTGCTGTCTGTGTGTGCATCTGTAGGTAGTGCTGAGTGCAAGCCTCTGTATGTGTGTCTGTGTGTCTGTGTATATTGCAGTGTGTGCATCAGTGCTCTTTAAATGCATCTGTAAATTGTATATTGCTGTGTATGTTTCTGCAGATAGTGCTGTATGTGCATTTTATGTAGTGCTGTATGTGTGTCTCTGTATATAGTGCTAGTTATCTGCATCTGTGTATGTAGTGCTGTCTGTGGGCCCTATGCACTATGGGGGAGGAGTGGTTATGTACTCGTATCTGGGGGGCGTAGCCACTCTGCACCCACTGCACCCACCATACGGCATGCTGAGGGGGGCCACACAGACCCACTGTACCTGATCCCCCACACCTTCGGAAAGCTCCACACTGGAGGCATTCTAAGGCCATGCCAGCACTATGCGGTAGTCACTAACCCGCATAGGGAAGGCCACATGGGTGTGGAGGGTGGCGCAGGGTACATCATGGTAGAAATACACAAAGCAATATCTGGGAAATGATGAACTTTTATGACAATCACAAACTCCAAAAGGGTGCGTTAAACTTCCACAAAAACAAGAGAATCCGGAGTCTGCTGTTGCTTGTGATACGTTTTCTTTATTTAAAATCACCCCTACGTTTCGCTCCTATGAGCTTGATCACGGGGCTTCAGTAGTATCTATTCAAAAACAAACAAATAAACTATTATATATCTTGACAACTGCTATAATTTCAATTAATAAGAATATCTTTCAATGCATTTATCTACCTGAAAAACAAGTCGCTATGTTTATAAGCGCTTAGTACTTCAAATTTAATCTTCTTCCTGACAAAAACTGTCAAAATACTATAGTGAAACACTGAAAACTGCTGTCGTGCCAAAATGTAATGTAAGTCATAGGACTTTAAACACCACATAACACGCATACCTTGGGAAGCTGAACAAGCATTACTCTGAAGTTTTATATACCTTTAATAGTTCTGAAATTGCGAAAATAACTAAATTTAGCCAAAAGGATTAAAACAATGAAAACACTTGCAGTGAAAACAATTGTGAAATATCAAATTTGTGCCCTTCAGATATAATGCACTTACCATCTAAACTGTAAAACTTATCACAAAAGTCAGAGCTTTCTAATGAACTTGTAGCATTTTAAAATTAGCCTGTCGCTTTTCACAACTAATACAAGTCCAGCCATTATGGCATGTGCTACTTAAAAACACTGAGGCAATAAACGGCTTCCCAAAGCTGCTAATCCCCTTGATCAGCCCTGAGTTTCCCTTGGGGAGTGATATCCTCCCAGGAAAATAACTTTCTGTGAGGCGTTGCACAACAACTAAACACATTCCCTGAATCATTGGGAATGTGTGCAGTGCGCTCAGGCTGCTCATAATTCGACAAGACTGTTGCTTCAGCGTTATAGGCCACTTATTAAAATTAAAATGGGAAAAGAAAAGAACACTTTTAATATGGCATAAGGAAGGCATTGAAATTACATTGTATTATTTAAAGAAATGAAACTAATAAATGGTATTCATAAGATATACTTTCTAATGCAGGGAAATTAACAAACTATAAAGACTTAGGAAGGAACATCCTATTTACAAATGTTTCCCTCCTATACTAACACTTAATGTATTTAAAAATATACTGTAATAAAGAAACATTAGATCCATCAACTAATATAAATTCATACCAATCTGAAAACATTTTATAGATGTTCTGATACACTCCAACATCCCTTAAAAAATGAGAATAATCAACGAGAACCAAAGGAATTAAATCTACCTTCAAAGACTTATGCTGCACATATAGAAACTGCTTAAAACATACAGTTAATACCATTCATAGATGGGGAATACAGAATGTTTTTTGAAAAATGATATAAATTACAGACAAGCTTGCCAATTACAATCAATATTCATACCAATCATTGGATCTAAAGTTCTTAAACAAAAGATCCATTTCATTTTCATTTTCTCTAACAGTTTTTTATAATTTCCACCTCTAGGTGGTTGTTTTACTACCTCAAGACCCCAAAACCTAAGAGATGCTCCAGTGTGCCCAGCCTCATTGAAATGCATAGCTACAGGGGATTTATCATTTTTGTTTCTTATATCACTTTTGTGTTCACATATTCGTACTTTGAGAGCTCTTTTCATCTGCCCTACATATAATCTATCGCATGGACATTGCAGCACATAAATGACACCTTCAGTATTGCAATCAATGTGATCCTTGATATGAAATTCTTCATTATAATGAGGATGTTTAAAAGATATTTTTTTACTAGTATTATTACAAACTGCACATTTGCCACATCTAGTCATCCCTGGTTGTAGTGGTCTGAGCAATAATTGAGTTTTATTAAGATCATATTGTACAAGCTGTGAATGTACCAATCTGTCTTTTAAATTTTTGACTTTTTTAGATACTATTATTGGTCTCAATTGTAACGATTTAATGCTGGAATTATCCATAGCAACTAAATGCCAATGTTTATTTATAATTCTTCTGATTTCCATCATTTTATGATTGTATTTAGTGGCAAACACTAATCTCTCCTTTTTTTTATTCTGTTTTTTACTTAAAAGTTGTTCACGTGTCACTCTATCTATTTTATCACTTGCTTGTGTTAAAACTTTTTTAGGATATCCCCTATCCCGCGGGAAACTCAGGCTGATCAAGAGGATCAGCAGCTTTGGGAAGCCGTTTAGCATCTCAGCGTTTTTGCGAGCACACGCCATAATGGCTGGACTTGTATTAGTTTTGTGAAAAGCGACGGGCTAATTTTAAAATGCTACAAGTTCATTAGAAAGCTCTGACTTTTGTGATAAGTTTTACAGTTTAGAGGGTAAGTGCATTATATCTGAAGGGCACAAATGTGATATTTCACAATTGTTTTCATTGCAAGTGTTTTCATTGTTTTAATTCTTTTGGCTAAATTTAGTTATTTTCGCAATTTCAGAACTATTAAAGGTATATAAAACTTCAGAGTAACGCTTGTTCAGCTTCCCAAGGTATCGTGTTATGTGGTGTTTAAAGTCCTATGACTTACATTACATTTTAGAACAGCAGTTTTCAGTGTTTCACTATAGTATTTTGACATTTTGTCAGGAAGAAGATTAAATTTGAAGTACTAAGCGCTTATAAACATAGCGACTTGTTTTTCAGGTAGATAAATGCATTGAAAGATATTCTTATTAATTGAAATTATAGCAGTTGTCAAGATATATAATAGTTTATTTGTTTGTTTTTGAATAGGTACTACTGAAGCCCCGTGATCAAGCTCATAGGAGCGAAACGTAGGGGTGATTTTAAATAAAGAAAACGTATCACAAGCAACAGCAGACTCCGGATTCTCTTGTTTTTGTGGAAGTACATCATAGTAGACCCTGCCGTAACCTACTGCATGCCCCCACAGGCATCCGGTCATCAGGGCACTGGGACAGGGCACTCCGTGCTGCCCCTGACTACTGGGCAGTAGGAGGCGGCAGGGGATGCCTGCCTAGTACAATGACTGCTCCCCCAACTGCCCTGCAGAGTCCTGTGCACTGGAGGGGGAGGAGCCTTTGGAGGCTTTGGTGAATGCTGGTATGGGTGTACCTGTCTGTGGGGAGCAGGATTGCGGGTGGGGTATGCGACTTTTCTGTGTACCCCTATCCACTTAGTTCAAAGTGCCCAATGTGTGTATCTGTTTGTAGGGCTGAGTGCATACTTCTGTATGTGTGTCTGTGTAGATTGCAGTGTGTGCAGCAGTGCTCTTTAAATGCATCCCTAAATTGTATATTGCTGTGTGTGTTTCTGTAGGTAGTGCTGTGTGTGCATCTTATGCAGTCCTGTATGTGTGTCTCTGTATGCAGTGCCGGTTTCCTGCTGCTGTGTATGTAGTGCTGTTTGTACGTGTGCATCTCTGAATGTAGTGCTGTATGTGTACATGCATCTGTTTACATAGTACTCTTTGTGCTTCTGTGTGCTGTCCACCTCCATCCACTGCTCTCCCTTTGTTCCACATTTGCACTACTGCAGTCCCCGTACCCACCTTCCCCATTTTTACCCTATTCTGTGCTTTATATTGCCTTTTGCACTTTTGCAAGTGTAGTTTACCCTATCTGCACCTTATTGTATTGTGTTTCACTGCACCTAGTGCTTGCATTTTACAGCACTATTATCTATTTAAGCAATATACCACGAGAGGGTGTGGGTGATGGCAGGATTTACCTATGCCTGGTGTGACGGTTTCATCACAAGGCTGCAGGCCGAGTGAGGAAACCATATTAGGCATGGGTAAATCCTGCCATCAGCCATACCGTCAAGTGATATACTGCGATTATACAATGTTCCCTTTTCTCTGTTAGGAAAAAAAATAAAGAAAAAAAAGATTTTTTTTTTTCAGAATATGTTTGTTGATTTTATTGCTCTGCCAAAAAAATAATACTATGTTACCAGGGAAAGTTACTAAGGTTCTGGCCTTGCTTTTCCTGGTGTTGCTGTTGCCCATCTCTGGCACTGCTTCTACTGCTTGATGTTACATACAGCAGAGAGACAACAACAGGATCCTGAAATGTTTGTTCTATCCCTGTTCAGCTAATGGTATTTTTTTAAACTGTCAGTAATGCTGAACTATGGGAAGCGTTTTAAATGAAAAACAATGCCTAGAAGCTTTAGAAATTGTTCTGAAAAAACAGAGCCATTTCAGTGGACACTGTAGCGGCTCCGCATTTTGGCAGTAATTTGTAAAGCTTGTAGCCGCTGTTTGTTTTTTTTATTTAGAAATACAGTACATTATCATTAAAGATCTTTGTTACTTATAAAAATGTATTCAGTTGTATGTGGATGGTTGATAATTGTACAGCGGCACTAGCAGCAGTTGTGTTAGAGAGCGGCTTTTACCAGCATCCGGAAAGGATCATGTCACTTCTCCTGCTGGTAAAGCCCCTCCCTATACTCCAAAATTCTACTGGCTTCCCTGAAGGCCTTATTACACTGCAAAGTAAACCTCAAGGTATCACTGATGACTACCCCAATTCCCTTTCATCTGTAGGATGTCTCACCTTCACCCTATCAATCCAGTAGTCTGCGCAGCTGCAGAATAAGGGGTGCTAGCTACACAGTCGAGCAGACTTGATAGACCTCTAGACCTTTATCTGCGGGCAAATTTTGTATGTTCGTAGTCCATTTTGGATCCCTTTTTTCCTTTTGTACATCACCTTGTCTTTCTTGGTGTTGACCTTCAACTAGTAAAACTAAAAAGAAAGTGGCTCCAGCTCCTGTTGTGCCAGTGCTAGAAACAATGGACAAGCAGAAAAAGCACTGTACCAACACTTTGATAATAACAAAAGAATTTTACTCACAGATATACAAAGCAAAGTAAAACACAGTGGCGCCATGCAAGGTAACAATAGCTCCCAGACACATAAAAATGTTTTATGTGTTCGGGGCCTAACCCACGCTGCATGCCACTAATAACACTACTAACTGCTATATCTAATGATTATTGCTAATATCAGTGTGTATCTTTTCTGCTTGTTGACCTTCAACTGCTAGATGCGTGACAATTTTTTTAATCTTTCTACATCCTTTTCCATATTGGGAATACTTACTGTAGCATCTGCCCTCCCGTAGACTTTCGTATCATCTGCAAAGAGGTACCCATTCCCCATTACCCCTTCCCTTAAGTCACTGGTGTTCATATTGAAGAGTGTGGGTCCCAGGTCTAACCCATGAGGGACCCCACTAATGACCTCCCAGACATTAAAGAATTTTCCATTTAAGATCACCCTCTGAGTCCTCCCTAGTAGCCAGTTACCTAGCTACCTTGTCAGGTTATCCCACATTCCCAGCTCCCCACCTTCTTGATTAGTCTGCAGTGTGGCACAGAGTCAAAGGCCTTACTGAAGTCTAGGTATAGGATATCTGCTGCAACCCCCTGTCTGCTGCCTTTGTTACAGAATTTAAGGAATCTATCAGATTAGTCTGACACAACCTGACTCTCATGAATCTGTGCTGCCTTTTGCCCTGTAACCCCTGTCACTATCTTTTCTCTGACAAAGGTCTCCAGGACTTTCCCCACAATGGTGGTAAGCCTAACCAGCCTGTAATGCCTGGGGTGATCTTCATTCCAGACTCTTGTGCTGAGGAGCCACATTGGCAACCCTCCAGTCTTCCAGCAACACCGCTATGCTCAGGGAGCGGTTGAACAGGTGTGCCAGTGTTTCTGCCAGGGTCATTCCAGTGTCTTAAAGATCCTCGGGACACATACTATCAGGTACGTAAAACAAAGAACCACACTCAAGAAAAAAAGACAGAGACTGTCCAGATTCCAAAATCAGTTACGAAAAGTTTATTGACTCATAGAAACATAGAAACATAGAAGTTGACGGCAGATAAGGACCGCAAGGCCCATCCAGTCTGCCCATTTCTTTTTCTACCTTATAAATGTGCCATCGGCCTTTGCTCTGTCAGTGGCTTATCTATTCATACTCATTAGTATTGCTCCCTTATGCCTATCCCATGCCTGTTTGAAGCCCTGCACTGTATTCATAGCCACCACTTCTTGAGGTAAGCCATTCCTTGCATCCACTACCCTTTCTGTGAAAAAGAATTTCCTTACATTCCCCCTTAATCGGCCCCCCTCTAATCTCATGCTGTGTCCTCTTGTTCTGCTATTTTTCTTATATTTAAACATGTTAGACTCTTTCACCTTGTTAATGCCCTTAAGGTATTTGAATGCCTCGATCATATCACCTCTCCCTCCTTTGCTCAAGGGTATACATATTGAGCTCTGTTAATCTGTCCTCATATGTCTTCTGATGCAGTCCTTGCACCATTTTGGTTGCCCTTCTCTGGACTGCCTCAATTTGGTTAATGTCCTTGTGAAGGTGTGGCCTCCAGTACTGCACACAGTACTCCAGATGGGGCCTAACCAGTGTCTTGTAAAGAGGGATTATTACCTCCCTCTTACGACTTGTGATACCCCTTATTAATATTAATTCCTAACACCCCCAGCCTTACCCAATGCTTTAGAGGTCTGTTGATGATTTCAGGTCATCAGTGATGATGATGCCCAAGTCTCTTTCTTTCTTTGTGACTGCTAGCAACTCCCCTCCCAGCCTATAGGTGGCTTCAGGGTTTCTCTTCCCTATGTGCATGATCTTGCACTTCTTTGCATTAAATCCCAGTTGCCACTCTTCTGATCATTTTGCTAGTTTATCTAGATCTCTTCTCATTCTGCCCACCCCATCTGGATCATCTACTCTGTTGCAGATCTTGGTGTCATCTGCAAACAGACAAGCCTTACCATCTAGTCCATCTGCAAGGTCACTAATGAAGATGTTGAAGAGGACTGGCCCTAGGACTGATCCCTGAGGTACCCCCACTTGTGACTTGCATCTCTTCTGACTGTATACCATTTACCACCACTCTCTGTTTTCTGCCCGTCAACCAGTTTGCTACCCAGTTGACCAACTTCTGACCCACCCCGAGCCTACCTAGTTTATTTATCAATCTTCTATGTGGAACAGTGTCAAAAGCTTTACTGAAGTCAAGGTAGGCGACATGAACTGCTCCCCCTTGGTCCTTGGTCTGGTTACCCAGTCAAAGAAATCTATGAGATTAGTTTGACAGGACCTTCCTTTTTGTAAACCCATGCTGTCTTGGATCCTGTACCCCTATGGATTCCAGGTGTTGCACTATCCTTTCCTTAAGGAGTGCCTCCATAATCTTGCCCACTACTGAGGTAAGACTGACTGGTCTGTAGGTCCCTGCCTCCTCCCTGCTACAACTCTTGTGAAGAGGGATCACATGAGCCCTTCTCCAGTCTTCTGGGACCTCTCCTGTGCTCAGAGACTCACTAAACAGTTCTGCTAATGGCTGTGCTAGTTCCACCTTTAGCTCCTTAAGTACCCTGGGATGTATGCCATCAGGTCCCATTGCCTTATCCACCCTGAGCTTAGCAAGCTCTTGTAGGACCCTTTCTTTTGTGAAGGGAGTAGTGCTCACCTCCCTCCCCCCTGTGTCCATAATGCTGAGCTGTGGGCCCTGCCCTACCTTCTCTTCAGTAAATACTGAGCAAAAGTATCTATTTAGGATAGATGACTTTACAGGGTTCTCCTCCTCACATGCTCCTTTTCTCCATTAAGCTAGCAATACCCTCTGGACTTTCTCCTTTCACTAATGTATCTATAGAAAGTCTTGTCACCTTTTTACTGTTCGTGCTAGTGTTTCCTCAGTTTGGGACTTTGCCTGCCTTACTGCCTTCCCTGCTTCCCTTAGGGCAGTTTGGTATGCCTCCCTATCTTCATCCCGCTGTGTTCCTTATATTTCCTGAAGGCCAGCCTTTTGGCTCTGACCTTTTCTGCTACTGTATTTGAGAAACAAAGTGGTTTCCTTCTTCTTTGCACTTCCTTTCTGTCTAACACAATGGGATGTTGCTTCATGTATTGCATCCTTAATGCTTGCCCACTTTGCCTGTACCCCTCACCTGCGTTTCTTTTGCCAGGGCTAGCTTAACTCTGTTGGCCATCTTATCAAAGTCAGCTCCTCTGAAGTCCCATATTTTCGCCTTGGAATGGGATGATTTAGATGTAGTAGCCAAATTGAACCATACCATGTGATGGTCACTGGCCCCCAGGTGACCTTCTACCTGGAGATCTGTGATCCCTTCCCTGTTAGTCAGTACTAGATCTAGGATAGCCCTGTCTCTTGTGGGTCACTGTACCAGTTGTTTGAGGCCCTCCCCCTGCAGGGAATCCACTATGTGTCTAGTTCTGGCAGATGTTCCTGCTGGTATTGACCAATCTGTATCTGGCATGTTGAAGTCTCCCATTATCAGAACCTCCCTTTAGCTGTCATGTTTTGTATATCTTCTAACAGTATGTCTTATGTCCTCCCCTGGTCTGAGGCCTGTAGACAACCCCAGTTCTTATGGCTGTCCCATTTCCTGTTTCCAGGGTGACCCACAGTTCTTCTGGCTCCTTATGTGTATTCTGATTTTCTGTAGCTTTGATATTTTCATTGACATACAGGGCCACTCCTCCCCCCCTTTTTGCACTTCGGTCTCTTCTGAACAATACATAGCCAGGTACTGAAGCCTCCCAAGTGTGGTTACTGGTAAACCACGTCTCACTAATTGCTACTATGTCTAGTTTAGCCTCTGACATTATTACCTGCAGGTCTGGGATCTTATTTCCCAGGCTGTGAGCATTTGTGTACATGATTTTCCATTGGCCAGATTTGATTGTGTTAGTTGTTGGGTGAGGTTTGGCATTACCCTGGCCGTCATGTGGGAGACAAACCTTTTTCTTACCTGGTGATGCAAATGAACTGCAAACATGCTGAATCCCTGTTTGATCACTAGCTGAGGGGAGGGTGTTCTTCCCATTCGACATATGGG
The DNA here is from genome assembly GCA_016271365.2 of Neoceratodus forsteri. Lineage (NCBI taxonomy): Eukaryota > Metazoa > Chordata > Ceratodontiformes > Ceratodontidae > Neoceratodus > Neoceratodus forsteri. Next base: position 253,024,871 of record CM028131.1, on the reverse strand, counting down.
GTGCTGCACCCTCCCCCTTGCTAGTTTAAATATTCTGCCAAAGACGATCAAACTTCTGCCCCAATGCACTGACTCCCTCCTTAGTCAGAAGCAGTCCATCAATTTAAAGAACTTTCGCTCCCAGAACTGTTGCCAGTTCCCTACAAATCTGTGTCCTTTTTCCTGGCACCAGCCCTTGAGCCACGTGTTTAGCTCCCCTATCTCCCCTTCTCTGACCTTCCGTCCATCTGCTCCCCTCTCCCAGACTGGCAGGATCTCAGAGACTCCAAGTGGAGGACTGCCGCAGCCCCAGCACATCAACCATTACTGGTCTTCGTCAGGAGGCACATATTATCAGGGCCTTGGGATTTGTTTACCTCAAACCTTTTAGGCCCTTAAGAACCCCTTTTTCCATTATATCCCTGATAAATAAAAACAGCAAGGGAATCGAGATGTGGCCCATGGCTGTAAAAGGGTTGCCTGTCTGAAGGGACTATATCCAGATTATTGAAAGGCATGGAATGCTTTGCCAGACAGGTGAGTGACAAAAGCTCATTAAAGACAGAGACTTTACACAGATGTGGGTTACTAGTCCTCCAGCCAGTGTCTCAGTATAACATTAACTTTGATTTATCAAGCACCATTGTGAAGGAGTGGTTCATACAGTATGAAAGCCCCTCTGTAGGTAAGGACTGAGGGCACAACTATGATTTTATTTATTATGTAGGTAAAATAGGCTACACCATTAAACCTCATGCATGTGCACTACTTTGTTGCAAGGGATTTTGTGACTGCATTACAGTTTATTCCCAGAAGAAGTCGCTCCTGTGCGCAGATTACAGGGAAGAGTCTGAGTGGAGGCACCGCAATCCATGAATGACAGAGAACCAGAGAACAACAAAAACCTGGGCCATTCACCAAAAGGTGAAAAGGTAAAGCCATGCTATGGTATCTATGAAGGTGGGGACTACAAAACAGAAGCACTGCTGGGATCTAGTGTTGCTCGGATAGTATCCTACAAGTTCGGATACCATCGGATGCCATCATTTTGGTCGGATATCTGAGCTCCTCAGATGGCATAGACATCCGACCAAGGATCTGACCTCCTAGGATCCCACTGCAAGTATACAAGGTATCCAAGGATCCGAAATGGATCTGATGGATCTGACCAGGGATCCAATGGATATGACCATCAGATCCATCTATCTGAGGTGGGATCTGAGGGATCCAACCACAGGATCCATTCGCTGGATCATAGGTCGGATACCAGCTCTACCCAATGGAGGATAGTCAGATCCACAAAAGCACTATCCGACCAGCACTACTGAGATCTGTTGTCTGAAACTGCAGTACATGCAGGAGGTGAAGAAAACATTTTGCAAAAAGTTAAAAAGCTACAAATGGACTCTTGTGAGAAGGAATTTTGCACAGTAAAAGTCCAGGCCTCATTTGGCAGGTGTGAGGTGCATGTACAACATAAGTCTATGACAAGCTGGGGTGTGTCAGGAATGCCTTGCACACTCTGAATCAGTCACAGAGGTGTAAACTAGTTTACGTGGACTGACAAATGAAAGTTAAGTATTTACTCGAACTGGGGAATCTTCCACAATATCTTCTCCATTGAGTACCACTTATGGGTCTAGACCAGAAGTCTCTTGGACAGGGGCCTAGCAATGGCTACTGGCTGTGGTGCCTGCATGACACTGTGTGGTGCCTAGTGCCTACCAATACCCATTGCTGGCTCCCTCACCTACCTCAGTTCTGTTCACCAAGAAAGACGCACAAGTAAGAGAAAAGCAAGTTGGAGCATATGGTAAGCTAACCCAAAGGGACAGAAAAAAGGATCTAGGAGATATAAACAAATAAATAAAACCCAACTAAGCACTCTCAGAGAGAAGAGAAAACAAGCATTTGTCAATGCCGAATGTTGTCGCGCTGGCATTAGCTTTGGTAGTGCAGTGTGAAAACATTTTGGGCAGGATGTGAAAAATGACAGCTGTACAGTTCATAAGGAGGTGTAAAAAAATGCCAGTGTTGAAAATGTGGCATGTAAATATAGCAAATTTGCAAAGTTACAAGGGTACGTGGGGAAATATGCAACGCACGCTTGGAACACAGTCATTTTATGGCGTTCAGCACCAAATTTTCAACATAGGGATTTTAGCACCTCTGCTCATGTACAGTGTCACTGTTATTTCCTCAGACTGTCCCAAGAAGTGATTTTGCACAGCGACCACGCTATTCTTCGCCGGTAGTGCGAAAACACATTTTGGGCAGGATATGTGAAATGACAGCTGTACTGTTCATCAAGAGGTGTGGAAAAATGTCAATGGTGAAAATCCAGAGTGAAAATATTACAAATGAACAACGGTACGAGCGTGCGTGCAATCTG